>CM067842.1:680366981-682866981 GCA_034509565.1 Triticum monococcum
ATCATCACGTACACATCAGCTTCTCACCCTCCGAGCATATCCTTTCCATTGAAGAGATCTATCCTCTCTTCCTTGTCCTCTCTGGGTCCAAGCGGTAGTACCGCGCAACCCAACGGTAGTACCGCTGAGTAGCCAAGCGGCAGGACCGCTCCACGGCGGTAGTACCGCCCGTGGCTCCACAGCAGTAGTACCGCTGGGGGCCTGGCACCTCCGCCTTGTCCTCAGCTTCTTTGAGAGTCTCTCTCTCTCTCTCTCGCCCCAGTGGTAGTACCGCACCGCCTGCGGTAGTACGGCCGAAGGGTCACAAGCGGCAGTACCGCCCCACAGCGGTAGTACCGCCCATGACCCCACTGCCGTAGTACCGTTGGGCAGTCTGGCTCCTACCGCCTCGATTCGAGAGGTCTTTTTCTCGTGTCGGGTTTTGTGGCATTAGTTACGGTTGTAGGGGCGGTAGTACCATTCCAGGAGCGGTAGTACCGCCCTACCACCGCGGTAGTACCGCATTTGGGTCCATTCCCTACTAGTCTCCTCAGCGCAGTAGTACCGCTGGCTGGCGTGGCAGTACCGCTGCCCTGGCGGTAGTACCGCCCCCTCTCAGCGGTAGTACCGCCCTGTGTGGGGCTGGTTGGTGGGGGCAATGGGATTGTTGCCCCCACTATAAAAGGGAGTCCCCTTCTCCTCCCTCACTTACCTCTTCCTCCCCCAAGCTCCATTTACTGCTCAAGCTCCATTAAATGCTCCAAGCTCCATTTTCGCCCGATCTATCTCTCTAGCCAATCAAACTTGTTGATTTGCTCGGGAGTGGTTGAGAAGGCCCCGATCTACACTTCCACCAAGGGTTTTTCGATTCCCCCCCTCATCCCTAGCGGATCTTGTTACTCTTGGGTGTTTGAGCACCCTAGACGGTTGAGGTCACCACGGAGCCATAGTCCATTGTGGTGAAGCTTCATGGTCTTGTTGGGAGCCTCCGATTAAGTTGTGGAGATTGCCCCAACCTTGTTTGTAAAGGTTCGGTCGCCGCCTTCAAGGGCACCAATAGTGGAATCACAACATTCGCATTGTGTGAGGGCGTGAGGAGAATACGGTGGCCTTAGTGGCTTCTTGGGGAGCATTGTGCCTCCACACCGCTCCAACGGAGACGTACTTCCCCTCAAAAGGAAGGAACTTTGGTAACACATCCTCGTCTTCACCGGATCCACTCTTGGTTATCTCTTACCTTTACTTGTGCAAGATCTTTAGTGTTTCTTCCCTTGCTTGCTTGTATACTTGTTGTTATTGCATCATATAGGTTGCTCACCTAGTTGCACATCTAGACAACCTACTTTGATGCAAAGTTTAATTTGGTAAAGAAAAGTAAAAATTGGTAGTTGCATATTCACCCCCCCCCCTCTAGTCAACCATATCGATCCTTTCACTAGGGTTTAAGCTTCTGTCACTGTAGCAACCCATCATCTACTTATTACGTCCCAATGCCTTCCTCTAGGCCCAAATAATGGTGAAGTGTCATGTAGTCGACGTTCACATAACACCACTAGAGGAGAGACAACATACATCTCATCAAAATATCGAACGAATACCAAATTCACATGACTACTAATAGCAAGACTTCTCCCATGTCCTCAGGAAAAAACGTAACTACTCAGAAAGCATAAACATGTTCATAATCAGAGAGGTATTAATATGCATATAGGATCTGAACATATGATCTTCCACCAATTAAACCAACTAGCATCAATTACAAGGAGTAATTAACACTACTAGCAACCTACTAGTGCCAATCCCGGACTTGGAGACAAGAATTGGATACAAGAGATGAACTAGGGTTTTGAGAGGAGATTGTGCTGATGAAGACGTTGATGGAGATTGCCCTCTCCCGATGAGAGGAGCGTTGGTGATGACGATGGTGATGATTTCCCCCTCCGGGGGGGAGTTTCCCTGGCAGAACAGCTTCGCCAGAGCCCTAGATTGGTTCCGCCAAGGTTCCGCCTCGTGGCGGCGGAGTTTCATCCGAGAAGATGGCTCCTTATTTTGTTCCCATGGAAAGACTTCATATAGCAGAAGATGGCCACCGGAGGGCCACCAGGGGGCCCACAAGGTAGGGGGCGCACCCAGGGGGTAGGGCGCGCCCCCCACCCTCGTGGGCAGGGTGTGGCCCCCCTGGTGAACTTCTTCCACTGAGTATTTTATATATTTTTTGAAAACGTCTTTCGTGAAGTTTCAAGACCTTTGGAGCTGTGCAGAATAGGTCTCTAATATTTGCTCCTTTTCCAGCCCAGAATCCCAGCTGTCGGCATTCTCCCTCTTTATGCAAACCTTGTAAAATAAGAGAGAATAGGCATAAGTATTTTGACATAATGTGTAATAACAGCCCATAATGCAATAAATATCGATATAAAAGCATGATGCGAAATGGACGTATCAGAAACCGATGCCAAAAAATCCTATAAATAGAGCAACCATCAGGAATAACCCTAGATCAGAAGTTCCACCGCCGCAAGGATCTGTAGCCACCAAAAACCAATCTAGACCCCGTTTCGGCACCCTTCCGGAGGGGGGAATCATCTCTGGTGGCCATCTTCATTATCCTGGTGGCCACCACGATGAGGAGGGAGTAGTCCACCCTCGGGGCTGAGGGTTTGTACCGGTAGCTATATGTTTAATCTCTCTATCTCTCTCGTGTTCTTGAGATGGCACGATCTTGATGTATCGCGGGCTTTGTTAATATAGTTGGATCATATGGTGTTTTCCCCTCTCTATCTTGTTGTGATGAATTGAGTGATTCCCTTTGTGATTTCGTTGTTATCGGATTGAATACTTTTATGGATTTGAGAGCACTTCATATATGTCTTGCATATGAATACTCGTGGTGACAATGGGGTTTCATTTTGATTCACATGATATGTGTTTTTGTGGCACCCCGGCTCAGAGAAACCGGAACGCCCTATATTCCAGCCCAGAGATCGAGGAGAAGTCTTCTTGAATACGGCACTGCTTAGCATAGAACAAATCAGCTCTTTATTACAATCTATATGGTACAAAGGGATTACATCGGCATGACGACACTACGCCCGCCACGGTTGCTCTATGCAAGCAGCAGAACAACATGAAGCAGCGGAATAACTCTAGCAGTGGAACAGGGACGATGGTGATGAACTCCACTCCGCCGGGACTCTGGCTGGAACGCTTATCCTAGCTCACAAACAAAGACTCCACGACAAACAAGCAATCAAATCCGGCATGACCTGCAAACTGGCATGACACGCCAGGTCAGTACATTGAATGTACTTGCAAGCTCACAATAACCAGAAGCATTCAAGACAAACAATAGCATGGCAATTACATGTTAAGCAGGAATTATCATGAGATCATTAGAATAACATGGCATGAACCACATGAACATGATACGGCTAAAACAATATGAGCATGGCATGAACATATAAATCTGACGATACTGGCATGCAACATGATGACACTATATGCACCATTTATTCTACTCGGGTTACCTCGTAACCATCACACGCATCACTTACCAACCTCGGACATCACACGATCATCTCAGGATCAAATCAAGCTTGGTATAAACAATACCGTAGTAATCATTAATGACCACAAGGATCTTGATCTTTACCCACGATTCTCACACAACATCATGAATATCCAACAACTCGGTATCCTCGATACCACGGTGATCATTCATGGATCACAAACGGAACCACTCTTGGCTCAACTGGTTACCTCGTAACCAAACGGTGATCATTCACGGATCACATAACCAACTTATCTCATCATCGAACCAGGGTTGTTATTAAGCACATTATTATTATTACTATTGACCCATAGTGTGACCAACTACGAACTGGGCCCTTATCCGTGGGCGTGGCTATCGATAGATTTAATATACACTCTGTAGAGGTTAGCACACTGTACCCACACCACAAAACCCATGGCCTCGCACTCCCCATTCGGGTGGACCAACAGCGTTCCGACAAAACCGTCCTACTGCCATGACACTCTCCCGGACACTCCGACCAACTCCCCTTTGGGCTAAGTCATGGGTGGCCCCATGCCTACCAAAGACACAAACGGCCACCGTCGTGGCAAAACATAAACGGTCCCAAACGGGGACAAGGACAACAACAATAACAACAACAACAACAACAACAACGACAACAACAACAACAACAACAACAACAACAACAACAACAACAACAACAACAACAACAACAACAACAACAACAACAACAACAACAACAACAACAACAACAACAACAACAACAACAACAATAACAACAACAACAACAACAACAACAACAACAACAACAACGAGCACACAAGGCTTATGTCCGCCTACCTGATCAGGGTAGCGCGCGCCCATAACCTTCCCTCATTGGAGGCACCAGTGAGAGGCGTGACAATAGACCCAGTTAGGACCTTCCCATAAAGGCAAGCGTGGTTTTACTAGTCAGTTCGATATGGTGGCACCATGACTCAACCAATAGTTGTTCAAGTTCAATTTAATCCGGTTAAACCTGAATGCAATATGATGAGCCATGATAAAATAACATGATGCAATTACAATGCATGAGCATGATATAAGCATGGGGTGCGATAACAATATCAACAATGAATCATATCCAACTGAGCATGGCATAATGATGAGCATGAATATCACAAGTACAACACTACTCATAGCATAACATGACCACTAGCATCAACAATAAATACCATGAAAGAACACATCAATAACATTACCGAGTAAACGCTTAACCAACTAACAGCAAGGAACAATGCATATTAATGGTACTCAGTAACCGACATTAGTCATGCATCGAAGAACATGACCAACCCAACATGTACTACTATCAAGCATGACCAGTATGTAAGTAATACTAGCAAGTAGAACAGAGTGCAAGAAAACAAAGCATGACGGTAATCACCAACCCATAAGCATAACCTAAATAACGACAGCAGTACCAAAACAATCATACAGTTATTAAAGATTCAAGTTGAAAACCAAAGCTACTGCATGGCTATCATGCAAATGGTGGTTGTCGCTTGCCTGGGATGAAGAATCCACCGGGGGGAAGTGTGGAAACATCGCAGGAAGATTCGCCGGAAATACTTCTCTCTCGAAAGGGGCTGGTTAACGGCAAGGGAAAAATGGTCATTTTCATAGTGTCAAACCATAGTGCAAATGATACCAACAGAACGGGATCGACGAAACGAAGAAGTAGGCTTTGGAATCACCTCAATCAGAGTTACGGTTGCAGAGTTATGAAGTGTGGAAGATCAGGGACCTATCTGTGAATATTTTCATCACCAACGGGTCCCTAGCGGCTAAAACAGAAAGCACATAAGGTGAAATACGTTTTCTAACCGAAGTAGATTGAAACTACATTTTCAGAACATGAAAGCATACTATTAGGATTACATCTCCACTTGAACCCACGTGGGCCCGGGGCTAAGTTAACGCCCAGAGGCTGACTTGCGGGGCCCAGGGGACAGGGGGCCAGGCTGGCGCTCGTCGCCTTCTTCCTCGCCCTGTCCCCACACGCGACAGAGGAGGAGCAGAGGAGGGGTGCCACCGGCCGACAGCCTGGCCGGCTCAGGCGGCCGGACCTCCAGCCGAGCCGAACGCACCGGCGAGACGGGCGGAGCCTGGCGAGCTTGAGCAGTGCACTAATGGTGGACAGAGGCTGGGCATCACACGGGCATGGCGTTTGTGGCTCATTTAAGGTGAACGACGACGAAGCAGCGATGCAGGGAGATGCAGTCGAGCATGGGCGAGCTCCTGGACAACGTTTGAGGTCGAGACGAGGAGTGAGTGGACGATAACAATAGCTGGAATGAGCCAGAGCACACGTTTAACCATGACACAAGCGTGATCACCACGCGCATTGGCGCAAGCGGCATGCTTTGGTGTGTCCGACCATGTCCAGTAGAATGACCTCAGTGGCCTGAGTCTAAATGAAGAAATAATTTGGTCCAGGGGTAAAGAAGAGATTTGCAGATGGCCCCAAAGCAAACCAGAAGCCAAGTGTTTGTGCTGTGCTGTGGGGACACCTGCTTGGTAACGCAGTAAATAATTTGTCCGGTGATGATCACACACTAAGGTGATATTTATGACCAAAGATCAGCTTAAGAGGAGGAGTTTAGATGAGGGTTGCTGTAGAAACCACCATAGTGTACAGAATATGAAATTTGGATGATTCACTCTGAGGCAAGTTGAGCTGAAATTGGGCATGGCCCAATTATTTCAAGATATGAAGATGCTCAAAAATTTTCATGCCATTTGGATGAACCAAACTAACACTTGCTTCATATAGCTTTGCTTTGGACAGAAACTTGGAAAAATTGCACAGGGCAAATGGTGCAATGGATTGAGCCAAATTTTGGTGGATGGAGTTTATATAGCTAGGATAATGTCCTCATAAATTTGTAGCTTAAGTGAAGCAAGATAAATATGGTTGCTTTACAAACTGAAAATTTGACCAGAAACTAAGATTTGGAGCTAGGCTCACATAGATGAGTTACATGAGCTCATATTTGGTTGAGGGTGATTATCCGATCATATGAAGGACCTTGCAAAATTTCAACTCAATTGGATATGCCTAGCTAGTACTTCCTTCACAATGAATTCCCTTAGACAGGAACTTTGAAAAATTGCTCAGAAATATTTGCTAGGCCAATTGAGTTTAATTTTGGCATGAGGCAATTATATGGACATGAAAAGGTGTACAAAAAGTTTGGAGTCAATAGGGCAAAGATAAATGGCACTTGCTTCAAAATCTGCCATTCAGGATAGAATAGGAAATGAATTAATTGAGCATGATGGGAAACATGGCCAATGAAATATTTTGCCATATTTGAGGAAGATATGACCCAAAAAATTATGAGAATTATTTGGGATTTTTAGGAGTGATGGAAATATAGGTTGCTTCACAACCTAGGGCAAATTGGGTTATTCCTTTAATAGAAAAAGGAATATTCCCTAGAGAAAGAATATTGGGGTTTGGTCCAAGATGGAAATGGGAAGGCCTTGGGAAGGGTTTGGGGATGACAGGCCACTATGGAAAGAAAGAATAGGTCATCTTCTTCAGTTTCCAGACCACATAGCCACGGAAAAAGAAAACTCAAGCAAAAATCTCAGAAATTCAAAAGAAAAAGAAAGGGCCAAAAATTAGGCTGTGACAGTTTTGGCATTCAGCTTGCGGATTCCCGCGGTGACATTGGGGTAATCTATGCATAGGGGTTGATGCATGTTCTCATCTTTTGTTTCTCCGGTAAAAATCTTCGGGCACTCTTTGAGGTTCTTTGTGTTTGATTGAGTATTATGAATCTGAAATTATTTGGTGTTATTTTAGTACGAACTCTTGGATAGATCGATCGGAAAGAATAGCTTCGAGGTGGTTTCATACCCTACAAACAGTTTCTTCTTGTGTTCTTTGCTAGATAGGAACTTTGGAGTGATTCTTCGTTCCACGTTGAGGGAGGGTTATATGATCCAATTATATTAGCATTGTTGAGAGATTGCACTAGTGAAAGTACCGACCCTAGGACTCATTTTTAAGCATTGCAATACCGTTTTTGTGCCCGTATACTATTTGCTACCTTGTTGTTTTTATTTATTCAGATTATAAAAATATATTTCTACCATCCATATAACACTTTTATCAACATCTCTTCGCCGTGCACCTATACAAATTGCCATTGTATTGGGTGTGTTGGGGCACAAGAGATTTCTTGTATTTGATTCTAGGGTTGTTTGAGAGAGACCATCTACATCCTACGCCTCCCATGGATTGATAAACCTTATGTCATCCACTTAAGGGAAAATTTCTACTTTCCTACAAAACTCTGCGCTTGGAGGCCCAACACGTGTCTACAAGAATAAAGTTGCGTAGTAGACATCAAGGAGCCCAAGTAGGATTCGGTCCTACTTGGGGCGCCTCATCGCCTCTCCCCTCCCCCTCCCACCTATATATATATATATATATATATATATATATATATATGGGGGGGGGCAAGCAACCCCAGATAGCTGTCTAGCCGTGTGCGGCGCCCCCCTCCACCATTTACACCCCTCATCATATTTTCGTAGTGCTTAGGCGAAGCCCTGCGAGGATCATTTCACCATCACCATCACCGTGTTGTTGTGCTGATGAAACTCATCGGCTACCTTGACGTCTTGCTGGATCAAGAAGGCGAGGGACGTCATCAAGCTGAAGGTGTGCAGAACACGGAGGTGTCATGCGTTCAGTACTTGATCGGTTGAAACACGAAGAAGTTCGAGTACATGAACCGTGTTGAGAAACGCTTCCGCTTATGTTCTATGAGGGTAGGTAGACACACTCTCCCCCTCGTTGCTATGCATCTCCATGGATAGATCATTGCGTGTGCGTAGAATTTTTTTTGTTTTCCATGCAACGTTTCCCAACAGCTATATCGCGAGCTATTGATCTACAACATAGATTTGCAAAAACTATTAAGACTAAGTTCATGATAAATTTAAGTTCAATTAATCAAATTACTAATGAACTCCCACTTAAATCAACATCCCTCAAGTTGTCTAAGTGATACATGATCCATATCAACTAAACCATGTCCGATCATCACGTGAGATGGGGTAGTCATCAATGGTGAACATCTCTATGTTGATCATATCTAGTATATTACTAATGTTCAACATTTTGGTCTCTAGTGTTCCAAGGCCATATCTGTACGTGCTAGGCTCGTCAAGTTTAACCCAAGTATTCCACATGTGCAAAACTGTATTGCACCCGTTCTATGTGAACGTAGAGTCTATAACACCTGATCATCACATGGTGTCTCAACACGATGAGCTGTAGCAATGGTGCATACTCGGGGAGAACACTTTTACCTTGAAATGTAGTGAAGGGATCATCTTATAATGCTACCGCCGTACTAAGCAAAATAAGATGCATAAAAGATAAACATCACATGCAATCAAAATATCTGACATGATATGGCCATGATCATCTTGTGCTTTTGATCCCATCTCCAAAGCATCGCCATGATCTCCATCATCACCGGCTTGACACCTTGATCTCCACCGTGGTGTCGTGGTCGTCTCGCGAACTATTGCTTCTACAACTATCGCTAACGCATAGTGATAAAGTAAAGCAATTACATGGCATTTGCATTTCATACAATGAAGAGACAACCATAAAGGCTCTTGCCAGTTGTCGATAACTTACAAAACATGATCATCTCATAAAGTAACGTTTATCACATCATGTCTTGACCATATCACATCACAACATGCCCTGCAAAAACAAGTTAGACGTCTTTTACTTTGTTGTTGCAAGTTTTACGTGGCTGCTACAGGCTTCTATCAAGAACCATTCTTACCTATGCGTAAAACCACAAAGGTGTTTCGTCAAGTCTGTTGTTTTAACCTTCTTCAAGGTCTGGCCACAGTCAAATCCGATTCAACTAAAGTAGGAGAAAAAGACACCCGTCAGCCTCCTTTATGTAAAATTAGTTGCATGTCTGTTGAAGGAACAAGTCTCATGTGCGTGGACATGTAAGGTTGGTCCGGGCCGCTTCATCCCACAATACCGCCGAATCAAAATAATAGGTTGGTGGTAAGCTGTATGACTAACAAGGCCCACAAATCTTTGTGTTCTACTCATGCATATCATCTACGCATAGACCTAGATCATGATGCCACTATTGGGAATCGTTGCATGGGAAACAAAAAATTCTATGCACACGCAATGATCTATCCATGGAGGTGCATCACAATGAGGGGGAGAGTGTGTCCACGTACCCTCGTAGACCATAAGTAGAAGCGTTTCTCCACACGGTTGATGTAGTCGAACTTCTTCGCGCTTCAACAGATCAAGTACCGAACGCACGACACCTCCGCGTTATGCACACGTTCAGCTCGGTGACGTCCCTCGCCTTCTTGATCCAACAAGATGTCGAGGTAGTAGATGAGTTCCATCAGCACGATGGCGTGGTGACGGTGATGTTGAAGTGATCCTTGCAGGGCTTCGCCTAGGCACTACGAAACTATGACCGGGGGTGTAAACGGGGGAGGGGGCACTGCACACGGCTAGGAAAATTGTCTGGTGTGTGCTAGGCGCCCCCTTCCCACATATATATAGGTGGGAGGGGGAGGGGAGGCAATGATAACCCACAAGTATAGGGGATCGCAATAGTTTTCGAGGGTAGAGTATTCAACCCAAATTTATTGATTCGACACAAGGGGAGCCAAAGAATATTCTCTAGTATTAGCAGCCGAGTTATCAATTCAACCACACCTGAAAGACTTAATATCTATAGCAAAGTATTTAGTAGCAAAGTAGTATGGAAGTAATGGTAACGGTGGCAAAAGTAACAGTAGCAGTTTCGTAGCAATCATAACAGTGGCAATGGAAAAGTAACTTAGCAAAGATCAATATGAAACGAACTTGTAGGCAATGGATCAATGATGGATAATTATGTCGGATGGCATTCATCATGAAACAGTTATAACATAGGGTGACAGAGAACTAGCTCCAAGTCATCAATATAATGTAGGCATGTATTCCGAATATAGTCATACGTGCTTATGGAAAAGAACTTGGATGACATCTTTTGTCCTACCCTCCCGTGGCAGCGGGGTCCTAATGGAAACTAAGGAATATTAAGGCCTCCTTTTAATAGAGAACCGGACCAAAGCATTAGCACTTAGTGAATACATGAACTCCTCAAACTACGATCATCACCAGGAAGTGTCCCAACTATTGTCACTCCAGGGTTGCCGGATCATAACATGTAGTAGGTGACTATAACTTGCAAGATAGGGTCAAGAACAAAATATATTCATGAAAACATAATAGGTTCAGATTTGAAATCATGGCACTCGGGCCCTAGTGACAAACATTAAGCATAGCAAAGTCATAGCAACATCAATCTTAGAACATAGTGGATATTAGGGATCAAACCCTAACAAAACTAACTCGATTACATGATAAATCTCATCCAACCCATCACCGTCTAGCAAGCCTACGATGGAATTACTCACACACGGCGGTGAGCATCATGAAATTGGTGATGGAGGATGGTTGATGATGACGATGGCATCGATTTCCCCTCTCCGGAGCCCAAAAACGGACTCCAGATCTGCCCTCCTGAGGAAGAACAGGAGGTGGCGGCGGCTCCGTATCATAAAACGTGATGAATCCTTCTCTCTAATTTTTTTTCTCACCAAACGTGAATATACGGAGTTGGAGTTGAGGTCGGTGGAGATTCGTGGGACCCACAAAACAGGGGGCACGCCCCCACCCTTGTGGACACGTGGTGGGTCCCCCTATGTTGATTCTTTCGCGAATACTTTTATTTATTACAAAAATATTCTCCGTGAAGTTTCAGGTCATTCCGAGAACTTTTATTTCTGCACAAAAATAACACCATGGCAATTCTACTGAAAACAACATCAGTCCGGGTTAGTTCCATTCAAATCATACAAATTAGAGTCCAAAACAAGGGCAAAAGATTTTGGAAAAGTAGATACGATGGAGACGTATCAGGTAGCCTGGCACACCACATAGGTGGCCGGCCGGCTCTATGGCTCCTGCCCTGGCCGCGCCCCCCTGCCATCTATCTGAAGGAAATACGCCCTAGAGGCAATAATGAAGTTGTTGTTTATATTTCCCAGGGTTGGAAAAAGCGTTATTAGGCGTACGCCTAGGCGCGCTGAAGCGCTCGGCGACAGCCCACCGCGTAGCCTTGGGCCTAATCGATGCTCTAGGCGGGCCCATCGCTTAGGCGGATCCAGGCGTGCGCCTAAGCGCGATGAAGTGGAGAAAAGCAGCGAGGAGGCGGCGCAAGGCAGAGCAGGGCGGACCGGAGATGGAATCGGAGAGGTTACAAGCCTGGACGGGAAGGTGGCGAGAAGATCGCGAGAGGATGGAGAAGATTGCGGGAAGATTGCTGGCGGAGGAAAGGAGAGATTTGGCTAGACTTTGGATATATATACACTGAAAAGGGTGGCGGCGGCTGGATCTATTCCATCGTCTCTTCGTCCTCCGGCCGCCGAGCCGAAGAGATTCATCTCATCCTCTCACCATGCAGCCATGACTTCTTCCTCCTCTCCATCCCTCTGCTCGACGACAAGCTGAGATCCGGTCTTCTTCCCTGCTATAGGTGAGCTACCAATTCGATTTTTTCTGTCCCTTCTCTTCTCGTGTATTCACCGTGGATGTGTACTGCCTCTACATCGTCCCCTAGATTGTTAGTTTGTTGCTACTTGCTGCCCTGTCCCTCGCATGGAATCACTTGATCTGCAGTTCATGTATTGATATTGATTTATCTAGATTGTTAATTGGGTGATGTTTGATCAATCCCTGGCGGATCTAGGATTGCAGCACAGGGGTGCCACTCAATAAAAAAAATTGCAGGGATCTCACAATTTAAATGTCATGTAAGCATCACATAGTAGTACCATAATCGAGTCAACAAAAGAAACGATAGTTAGTTTGTTTGATCTGCAACTGATTTATACATGCCTTGATGCTGTTGTGTCTGAATTTGCTCATGCATTTACAAGATGTAACAAATACAGTAAGAAGCAATTAGTATTTGGGCATAAACAATATAGTGGGAGATAGGAACTATGCTCATGCTCAAGGTAAAAGCTTCTCCTGGCCTGGCTCAATGCCTCTGGTCTCGCCTAGTCTGTCACCACAATCCTGCATGCCCGTGCTCACTAGCAGCCAGCTCGGCAGCGTGTAGTGCTCCCTCTTCCTGACCTACGCCTACTCCCGCTGGCCATTGCACCAAATGACCTGACCACCCTAGACATTGAACCTATGAAATTTTCTTTACTGATCACTTCTAATGAAATAAGACATGCCTGGAAATAATAGTAACTTTGTGATGCAGCTGTACTCGATAGCTCATCCGACGAGGAGGTTAAAGTGGGCTGGTCATATCTAGTGCCTGAAGAAGCAAGTCAAGTATCCACTAGTCTGAAGGTAATCATTCTGTGCACTATTCATGTTAATTAAGTTCCTTCTATGATTGTCTCAGTTCATAAGTTATATACATGGCATGATGCCAAGATGTGATACTAGACGTTACTAGTACTACTGTACTAGTATAGAAGTAGGATCATATTATGTTGCATGATGCCAAAATGTGACAGTGACATAGCTGCTACTAGTACACTAGTCTAAAAGTAGGATCATATGCGTGTGAGTGTGGCTGCTAGTAATCTTGAATGTAGAGATACGAGGTTATTTATTTCACATGATACTTCAAATTAGTATATCAGAGGAGTTGTTCAGTTTGTATAAAAAGGAAATTGCTTCTGGATCGGTATTGAGCATTGGAATACAAAATTAGTTTCGAATGCAACACATTTATGAGCTTATGCAAAAAATATGTTCTTTTGGTTTCCTCCATGGTAGTTTTTGTATTATTTATTTACTTCACAACAGAAAGTTTCTTGGAAGTTTGTGCTATGATTTTCTCTTCTGTTGCCTGATGCCAAGTTGCAAAACCAACCAGAACTAGTCCTAGTGTAAAAGTAGGATCATATGTATGTGGTTGCTGGTAATCTTTACTATGGAGACTAGAGGTTCATTAATCAGACGGTTTTTAGTTGGTATAAAAACTGATTTGCTTCTGGATCTGTATCGATCATTGCAGCCTTGCAGGACTAAGTAAGTTTCCAATGCAATTATGCAACAAATTTATAAGCTTGTAATGCAAAAAATTATGTTTTTTTGGTTTCCCTCATTGTAGTTTTTGTATTTTCTATTTAGTTTGTTTTGCTTGGAATCACTCGATAGGCAGCTTCCTACCTGTTTCATATTTGATCTGCATATACTATGAATTTATGATATTATAAATTATATTGCTTTGCTTCTGTCTTCTTCTGTAAAAATCATATACCTAATTAAGTGGGTAATGATTTATCTTATACTGTATGTTTTTCGAATGTGGACACGTGCACACCCGTATAGACATACTATATTGCATTTTTTGCTTTGATTATTATCTAGATTTATGCCTACTTGTGGTCTCCACTTTGATAGACCTGGTCCATATTTTTTTATCATTATCAATGTGAATTACTGAACTATTATTGCTGTGTATTTGAGCATTTGTAGGATGTTGGAGACAAATACAACATCAGTGTTGCTGGAAGAGAATGCCCGTAAGAGAAAGTCGGATGATGTGGGATGGGAGTATGGGAGTCTAGTCGATGTTTACAACAAGGACAAAGTGAAGTGTTTGTTTTGTAACCATGTGATCATTGGAGGTGTTTATCGTCACAAGCAGCATGTGGCTCACATTGGTAATTTTGTGGCTAAATGCAAGAAAAGCTCGCAGGAAGCTAAAGATAGGTGCAAGAAATCTCTTGAGGAGGCATCTAAGAAGAGGAGGGAGAAGACTTCCCATGAGCTAGAGCTCAGAGAAGGCGTGAATATTTCTCGTGTTGGAGATGCTTAAGTTACTTGTATTGGAAGCGTTGAGCCACACAAGATAGGTCCCATTGACAGTGGACACGTCCTATTGATCCTAAATTAACTCAAGTTGTGCGTCTGTGTGGAACTATCTTGTTGTGACTTGAGAGAAGTCTTTCAAATAAGATTCTACGAATAAAGTACTTGTGAACTTGAGCTCATAATTTATAATGCTATATGCCATATTGGGTCTTGCGTGATGTTTTCCTCAACTATATTTGAATATTTTATGTTCCTATGTTATTGGTACTTCCCTTGAGTAGATCATTTTTAGTTCTTCACGTTATTGTGATGTACTCCCTCCATCCCATGATATAAGATCTGAATATTTCATATCTTATATCATGGGATGGAGGGAGTATCTTATTATCATTCAATTGTCCTAACCTAATGTAGTAGAAAATGCCTAAGGCTATGCCTAGCCAAAAAATTGTCCTCCTAGCCTGCTACCATACAAAACGCCTTGGCCCGCCTAGGCTACGCCTAGGCAGGCTAGGTGCTAGGCAGAGAGTCATCGCCCGCCTACCGCCTAGCGCTTTTTACAACCTTGATATTTCCGTATATCTTGGTAAATGTTTATTATTCATGCTATAATTGTATTAACCGGAAACTTAGTACATGTGTGAATACATAGACAAATAGAGTGTCACTAGTATGCCTCTACTTTACTAGCTCGTTAATCAAAGATGGTTAAGTTTCCTAGCCATAGACATGAGTTGTCATTTGATGAACGGGATCACATCATTAGAGAATGATGTGATTGACTCGACCCATCCATTAGCTTAGCACTATGATCATTTAGTTTATTGCTATTGCTTTCTTCATAACTTATACATGTTCCTATGACTATGAGATTATGCAACTCCCGCATACCAGAGGAACACTTAGTGTGCTATGAAACGTCACAACATAACTGGGTGATTATAAAGATGCTCTATGGGTGTCTTCGATGGTGTTTGTTGAGTTGGCATAGATCGAGATTAGGATTTGTCACTCCGATTGTCGGAGAGGTATCTCTGGGCCCTCTCGGTAATGCACATCACTATAAGCCTTGCAAGCAATGTGACTAATGAGTTAGTTGCAGGATGATGCATTGCGAAATGAGTAAAGAGACTTGCCGGTAACGAGATTGAACTAGGTATGATGATACCGACAATCGAATCTCGGGCAAGTAACATACCGATGACAAAGGGAACAATGTATGTTGTTATGCGGTTTGACCAATAAAGATCTTCGTAGAATATGTAGGAACCAATATGAGCATCCAGGTTCTGCTATTGGTTATTGACCAGAGATGAGTCTCGGTCATGTCTACATAGTTATCGAACCCGTAGGGTCCGCGCGCTTAACGTTCGATGGCGATCGGTATTATGAGTTTATGTGTTCTGATATACCAATGGTAGTTCGGAGTCCTAGATGAGATCATGAACATGATTAGGAGTCTCGAAATGGTCGAGACATGAAGATTTATATATTGGATGACTATATTCGGACACCGGAATGGTTCCGAGGTGTATCGAGTATTTACCGGAACCCCCCCCCCCCCCCGGGAGTTAATGGGCCTTCATGGGCCATAGTGGAAGAGAGGAGGAGGTGGCCAAGTGGTGGGGCGCGCCCCCCAAGCCCGATCCGAATTGGGGAGGGGGCCCGGCCCCCCTTTCCTTCTCTTCTTCTTCCCCTTCCTTCCCCCTCCTAGTTGGACTAGGAAAGGGGGGAATCCTACTCCTAGTCGAGTAGGAATACCCCCTTGGGGTGCGCCCTAGGAGGCCGGCCCTCCCCCTCCTCCACTCCTTTATATATGGGAGAAGGGGCACCCCATAGACACACAAGTTGATCTCTTAGCCGTGTGCGGTGCCCCCCTCCACAGATTTCAACCTCGGTCATATTGTCGTAGTGCTTAGGCGAAGCTCTTTGTCGGTAACTTCATCATCACCGTCCCACGCCATCGTGCTGACGAAACTCTCCCTCAGCCTCAGCTGGATCTAGAGTTCGAGGGACGTCACCGAGCTGAATGTGTGTAGATCATGAAGGTGCCGTGCATTCGGTACTTGATCGGTTGGATCGCGAAGACGTTCGACTACATCAACCGTGTTACTTAATGCTTCCGCTTTCGGTCTAAGAGGGTACGTAGACACACTCTCCCCTCTCATTGCTATGCATCCCTAGATAGATCTTGCGTGATCACAGGAATTTTTTTGGAATACTGCGTTCCCCAACAGTGGCACTCGAGCCAGGTCTACACGTAGATGTTATAGGCACGAGTAGAACACAAAGGAGTTGTGGGCGTCGGTATATACATATTGCTTGTCGTCACTAGTTGTTTCTTGATTCAGCGGTATTGTTGGATGAAGCGGCCCGGACCGACATTACATGACCGTGTTCATGAGACTGGTTCTACCAACGTGCTTTGCACACAGGTGGCTGGCGGGTGTCAGTTTCTCCAACTTTAGTTGAATCGGATCCAATGAACAGGGTTCTTTCTGAAGATCAAAAAGCAATCACTATACCACGTTGTGGTTTTGATGCGTAGGTAAGAACGATTCTTGCTAGAAGCCCGTAGCAGCCATGTAAAACTTGCAACAACAAAGTAGAGGACATCTAACTTGTTTTTGCAAGGCATGTTGTGATGTGATATGGTCAAGACGTGATTATATAAATTATTGTATGAGATGATCATGTTTTGTAACACAGTTATCGGCAACTGGCAGGAGCCATATGGTTGTCGCTTTATTGTATGAAATGCAATCGCCATGTAATTGCTTTACTTTATCACTAAACGGTAGTGATAGTCGTGGAAGCAATAGTTGGCGAGACGACAATGATGCTACGATGGATATCAAGGTGTCAACTCGGTGACGATGGTGATCATGACGTTGCTTTGGAGATGGAGATCAAAGGCACAAGATGATGATGGACATATCATATTACTTATATTGATTGCATGCGATGTTTATCCTTTATGCATCTTATTTTTCTTAGTACGACGGTAGCATTATGAGACGATCCCTTACTAAAATATCAAGGTATAAGTCTTCTCCCTGAGTATGCACTGTTGAGACAGTTCTTCGTGCTAAGACACCACGTGATGATCGGGTGTGATAAGCTCTACGTTCACATACAACGGGTGCAAGCTAGTTTTGCACATGCAAAATACTTGAATTAAACTTGACGAGCCTAGCATATGCAGATATGGCCTTGGAACACTGAGACCGAAAGATCGAATGTGAATCATATAGTAGATATGATCAACATAGTGATGTTCACCATTCAAAGCTACTCCATCTCACGTGATGATCGGACATGGTTTAGTTGATATGGATCATGTGATCATTTAGATGACTAGAGGGATGTCTATCTAAGTGGGAGTTCTTAAGTAATACGGTTAATTGAACTTTAATTTATCATGAACTTAGTCCTGATAGTATTTGCAAATTATGTTGTAGATCAATAGCTCACGTTATTTTTGATATGTTCCTAGAGAAAAATAACTTGAAAGATAATAGTAGCAATGATGCGGACGATCTGAGGATTATCCTCATTGCTTCATAGAAGAATTATGCCCTTGATGCACCGCTAGGTGACGGACCTTTTGCGGGAGCAGATCCAGACGTTATGAACGTTTGACATGCTCGGTATGATGACTACTTGATAGTTTAGTGCACCATACTTTACGGCTTAGAACCGGGACTTCAAAAACATTTTGAACGCCACGGAGCATATGAGATTTTACAAGAGATGAAATTGGTATTTCAGACTCGTGCTCGTGTTAATAGGTATGAGACCTCTGACAAGTACTTTGCCTACAAGATGGAGGAGATTAGTTCAGCTAGTGAGCATGTGCTCAGAATGTCTGAGTACTACAATCACTTGAATCAAGGGAGTTAATATTCCAGATAAGATAGTGATTGATAGAGTTCTCTAGTCATTATCACCAAGTTACTAGAACTTTGTGATGAACTATAATATGCAAGGGATAACGGAAATGATTCCCAAGCTCTTCGTGATGCTGAAATTGGCGAAGGTAGAAATCAAGAAAAAGCATCAAGTGTTGATGGTTGACAAGACCACTATTTCAAGTAAAAGGGCAAGGGAAAGAAAGGGAACTTCAAGAAGAATGGCAAGCAAGTTGCCACTCCCGTGAAGAAGCCCAAAGCTAGACCAAAGCCTAAAACTAAGTGCTTCTACTGCAAAGGGAATGGTCACTAGAAGCGGAACTACCCCAAATACTTGGCGGATAAGAAGGATGGCAAAGTGAACAAAAGTATATTTGATATACATGTTATTCATGTGTACTTTACTAGTGTTCATAGTAACCCCAGGGTATTTGATACCGGATCGGTTGCTAAGATTAGTAACTCAAAATAGGAGTTGCAAAATGAATAGAGACTAGTTAAGGGCAAGGTGACGATGTGTGTTGGAAATTATTCCAAGGTTGATAAGATCACCATCGCACACTCCTTTTACCTTCGGGATTAGTGTTGAACCTAAAATAAATGTTATTCGGTGTTTGCGTTGAGCATGAATATGATTGGATCATGTTTATTGCAATACGGTTATTCATTTAAGTCAAAGAATAATTTTTGTTCTGTTTACATGAATAAAACCTTCTATGGTCATACACTTAATATAAATGGTCTATTGAATCTCGATCGTAGTGATACACATATTCATAATATTGATGCCAAAAGATGCAAAGTTGATAATGATAGTGCAACATACTTGTGGCACTGCCATTTAGGTCATATTGATGTAAAGCGCATAAAGAAACTCCATGCGGATGGACTTTTGGAATCACTTGATTATGAATCATTTGATGCTTGCGAACCATGCCTCATGGGCAAGATGACTAAAACTCCGTTCTCCGGAACAATGGAGCGAGCCACTGACTTATGGGAAATAATACATACCGATGTATGCGGTCCGATGAGTGTTGAGGCTCGCGGTGGGTATCATTATTTTCTGACCTTCCCAGATGATTTGAGCAGATATGAGTAGATCTACTTAATGAAACACAAGTCTAAAATGTTTGAAAAGTTCAAAGAATTTCAGAGTGAAGTGGAGAATCATCGTAACAACAAAATAAAGTTTCTACGATCTGATTGTGGCGATGAAATATTTGAATTACGAGTTTGGCCTTTAGTTGAAACAATGTTGAATAGTTTCACAACTCACGCCACCTGGAACACCACAGCATAAGGGTGTGTCCGAATGTCATAACCGTACTTTATTAGATATGGTGCGATCTATGATGTCTCTTACCGATTTACCATTATCGTTTTGGGGTTATGCATTAGAGACATGTGCATTCCAGTTAAATAGGGCACCGTCTAAAAATCCGTTTAGATGACATCGTATGAACTGTGGTTTATCAAGAAACCTAAGCTATCATTTCTTAAAGTTTGGGCTTGCGATGCTTATGTGAAAAAGTTTTAGCCTAATAAGCTCAAACCCAAATCGGAGAAATGCGTCTTCATAGGATACCCAAAAAGAAATTGTTGGGTACACCTTCTATCACAGATCTGAAGGCAAGATCTTTGTTGCCAAAAATGGATCCTTTGTAGAGAATGAGTTTCTCTCGAAAGAAGTGAGTGGGAGAAAGTAGAACTTGATGAGGTAATTGTACCTTCTCCTGAATTGGAAAGTAGTTCATCACAAAAATCAGTTCTAGTGATGCCTACACCAATTAGTGAGGAAGTTAATGATGATGATCATGAAACTTTGGATCAAGTTACTACCGAACCTCGTAGGTCAACCAGAGTACGTTCCGCACCAGAGTGGTACGGTAATCCTGTTCTGGAGGTCATGTTACTTGAACTTGACGAACCTACGAACTACGAGGAAGCGATGATGAGCCCAGATTTAGCAAAATGGCTTGAGGCCATGAAAGATGGGATCCATGTATGATAACAAAGTGTGGACTTTGGTTGACTTGCCCGATGATCAGCAAGCCATTGAGAATAAATGGATCTTCAAGAGGAAGATGGACGTTTATAGTAGTGTTACTATCTACAAAGCTCGAATTGTCACAAAAAGGTTTTGGACAAGTTCAAAGTGTTGACTATGATGAGATTTTCTCACTCGTATCGATGCTTAAAAGTTTGTCTGAATCATGTTAGCAGTTGCCGCATTTTATGAAATCTTGCAAATGGATGTCAAAACTGTGTTCCTTAATGGATTTACTAAAGAAGAGTTGTATGTGATGCAACCAGAAGGTTTTGTCGATCCTAAAGGTACTAACAAAGTGTGCAAGCTCCAGAGATCCATTTATGGACTGGTGCAAGCCTCTCGGTGTTGGAATATGCGCTTTGATAGTGTGATCAAAGCATATAGTTTTATACAAACTTGTGGTGAAGCCTGTATTTACAAGAAAGTGAGTGGGAGCACTACAGCCTTTTTGATAAGTATATGTGAGCGACATATTGTTGATCGGAAATTATGTAGAATTTTCCAGAAAGCATAAAGGAGTGTTTGAAAAGAGTTTTTCAAAGAAAGACCTCGGTGAAGCTGCTTACACATTGAGCATCAAGATCTATAGAGATAGATCAAGACGCTTGATAAGATTTTTTCAATGAGTGCATACCTTGACAAGATTTTGAAGTAGTTCAAAATGGAACAATCAAAGAAGGAGTTCTTGCATGTGTTGCAAGGTGTGAAGTTGAGTAAAGACTCAACACCCGACCACGGCAAAAAATAAAAGTGAATGAAAAGTCATTCCCTATGCCTCAGTCATAGGTCATATAAAATATGCTATGCTGTGTACCAGTCCTATTGTATACCTTAGCATGATTTTGGCAAGGGAGTACAATAGTGATCTAGCAGTAGATCACTAGACAGCGGTCAAAATTATCCTTAGAGGACTAAGAAAATATTTCTCGATTATGGAGGTGATAAAAGAGTTCGTCGTAAAGAGTTACGTTGATGCAATCTTTTGACACCAATCTAGATGACTCTAAATCTCGATCTAGATACATATTGAAAGTGGGAACAATTAGCTAGAGTAGCTCCGTGCAGAGTACTGTAGACACAGAAATTTGCAAAATACATACAGATCTAAATGTTGCAGACCCGTAGACTAAACTTCTCTCACAAGCAAAACATGATCACTCTTTGGGTGTTAATCACATAGCGATGTGAACTAGATTATTGACTCTAGTAAACCCTTTGGGTATTAGTCACATGAAGATGTGATCTAATCACATAAAGATGTGAACTATTGGTGTGAAATCACATGACGATGTGAACTAGATTATTGACTCTAGTGCAAGTGGGAGACTAAAGGAAATATGCCCTAGAGGCAATAATAAAGTTGTTATTTATATTTCCTTATATCATGATAAATGTTTATTATTCATGCTAGAATTGTATTAACCAGAAACTTAGTACATGTGTGAATACATAGACAAACAGAGTGTCACTAGTATGCCTCTAGTTGACTAGCTCGTTAATCAAAGATGGTTAAGTTTCTAGCCATAGACATGAGTTGTCATTTGATGAATGGGGTCACATCATTAGAGAATGATGTGATTGACTTGAACCATCCGTTAGCTTAGCACTATGATCGTTTAGTTTATTGCTATTGCTTTCTTCATAACTTATAAATGTTCCTATGACTATGAGATTATGCAACTCCCAAATACCAGAGGAACACTTAGTGTGCTATCAAATGTCACAATGTAACTGGGTGATTACAAAGATGCTCTATAGGTGTCTCCGATGGTGTTTGTTGAGTTGGCATAGATCGAGATTAGGATTTGTCACTCCGATTGTCGGAGAGGTATCTCTGGGCCCTCTCGGTAACGCACATCACTATAAGCCTTGCAAGCAATGTGACTAATGAGTTAGTTGCGGGATGATGCATTACAGAACGAGTAAAGAGACTTGCCAGTAATGAGATCGAACTAGGTATGATGATACCGATGATCGAATCTCCGGCAAGTAACATACCAATGACAAAGGGAACAACGTATGTTGTTATGCGGTTTGACCGACAAAGATCTTCGTAGAATATGTAGGAACCAATATGAGCATCTAGGTTCCGCTATTGGTTATTGAACGAAGATGAGTCTTGGTCATGTCTACATAGTTCTCGAACCCGTAGGGTCCGCACGCTTACCGTTCGATGACGATCGATGTTATGAGTTTATGTGTTTTGATGTACCGAAGGTAGTTTGGAGTCCCGGATGAGATCACAGACATGACGAGGAGTCTCGAAACACATAAACTCATAGTCATAGGAACATCAAAACACATCTGGGACTCCGAACTACCTTCGGTACATCAAAACACATAAACTCATAATATCGATCGTCATCAAACGTTAAGCATGCGGACCCTACGGGTTCGAGAACTATCTAGACATGACCGAGACACCTCTCCGGTCAATAACCAATAGCGGAACCTAGATGCCCATATTAGCTCCTACATATTTTACGAAGTTCTTTATCGGTCAAACCATTATGGCAACATACATAATTCCCTTTGTCCATCGATATGTTACTTACCCGAGATTCGATCATCGGTATCTTCATACCTAGTTCAATCTCGTTACCGGCAAGTCTCTTTACTTGTTCCATAATACATCACCTTGTGACTAACTCCTTCGGTGTTTGCTTGCAATTCTGATGTGTATTACCGAGAGGGCCCAGAGATACCTCCCCAATACTTGGAGTGACAAATCCTAATCTCGATATATACAAACTCAACAAACACCTTCGGAGATACCTATTGAGCATATTTATAATCAACCAGTTATGTTGTGATGTTTGATAGCACACAAGGCATTCCTCCGGTATCCGGAGTTGCATAATCTCATAGTCGAAGGAATATGTATTTGACATGAAGAAAGCAATAGCAATAAAATTGAATGATCATTATACTAAGCTAATGGATGGGTCTTATCCATCACATCATTCCCCTAATGCTGTGATCCCATTATCAAATGACAACTCATGTCCATGGTTAGCAAACCTTAACCACTTTGATGAACGAGCTAGTCTTGTAGAGGCTCACTAGGGACATGGTGTTTGTTTATGTATTCACACATGTATTAAGGTGTCCGATCAATACAATTCTAGCATGAATAAGCAAATATAAAATAACAACTTTATTATTGCCTCTAGGGAATATTTCCTTCACTTCGAACGTCGCGAACTCCTTATAGGAGTCCGAGCTGTCGTCAGGCAGGATCAGCTTGGGCCTCCATTGCTTCTTTGGGGCTTGAGGGGGATGTTCCTCCTCAGCGTTATTCGATGGCGCCGTCTTCTTCAAACAGGAGGAGTCGCTCTCCTCATCGTCCTCCTCCTGCTCCCCCTCTTGTGCGGAGGGGGTATGGGTGTCTTCGGATTTGCTGCTCGGATGCCTTCTTGGGCCGAGACCTTCCCCGGCCTCCGGCACCTCCTTCTTCTTATTCACCCTCTTCTCTGGCGCCTTGTACGACGCCACGGTCAGCATCTCCTCCAGGTGAGCCGATCGGGGGTCTTGGAGTAATGGGGCCGGACTATCGATTTTCTTGGCCTTCTCGAGCCAGCCCTGTGGAAGTAAGAAAGCGGGGATTAGAACTCTTGTAAGAACAATATCCGAACATAGAACGAATAGAGATATATTGCATCCTTTGGGGGGTATGCGGTGTCAAGACCGATGTCCTCCTTCTTGGCCGGCCACAGTACCTTTCACAGCTTGTCGCTGTTGGTGCCGTAGAAGTACTATATGGTGGCCTGATCCGTGGGCTTGTAAGACCACATTTGGGTGGCCCTTTGTTGCGGGGAGGAGGAGGCGGCAGAGCATCACCTGAACCACATCAGTTAGCTGGGCGCCCGCCTTTATCATATTGGAAATGCGCTTCTGCACCGCCTCCACATCCGTAGTGGACCCCCAGTCAAGACTTTTCTTGGTCCACGATCTGAATTTGGGAGCCATCGTCCAGGCCGCATCTCGTGGTTCTGTGATATAGAACCACTCCTTCTGCCAAATTTTGTCAGTATCAACGAACGTGCCCTCCGGCTACTCGACCCAGGCTAGCTTGTTGATCATCGCCCCGTCGTAGTCCGCATGTTGGCCATCAACTATCTTTGGCTTCGCGTTGAAGACCTTTAGCCACAAGCCGAAGTGTGGATGGACTCACAAGAAGGCCTCGCAGATGACGATGAAGGCCGAGATATTGAGGAAGGGATTCGGGGCCAGATCATGGAAATCCAGCCCGTAGAACAACATCAGCCCCCTGACGAAGGGGTGGAGCGGGAAGCCCAATCCCTAGATGGAGTGGGGACAAACACCTTCTCTCGCCTGGTTGAGGCGTGGGAACGGCCTAGCCCTCCTCTCGGGACTGGTGAGCGATTCTGGCCGGGAGACAACTGACGCGCTTCAAATCCTCAATGTCATCGTTGGTGAGGGTGGAGACCTCTTGATAACCCACAAGTATAGGGGGGTCACAACAGTTTTCGAGGATAAAGTATTCAACCCAAATTTATTGATTCAACACAAGGGGAGCCAAAGAATATTCTCAAGTATTAGCAGCTGAGTTGTCAATTCAACAACACCTAGAAACTTAGTATCTGCAGCTGAGTTGTCAGTGTCAAAACCGGCGGATCTCGGGTAGGGGGTCCCGAACTGTGCGTCTAGGCCGGATGGTAACAGGAGGCAGGGAACGCGATGTTTACCCAGGTTCGGGCCCTCTCGATGGAGGTAAAACCCTACGTCCTGCTTGATTAATATTGATGATATGGGTAATACAAGAGTAGATCTACCACGAGATCAAGGAGGCTAAACCCTAGAAGCTAGCCTATGGTATGATTGTTGTCTATGGAGTTGATGAAGTTGTCCTACGGACTAAAACCCTCCAGTTTATATAGACACTGGATAGGGTTAGGGTTACATAGAGTCGGTTACAATAGTAGGAGATCTTGAATATCTGCATCGCCAAGCTTGCCTTCCACGCCAAGGAAAGTCCCATCCGGACACGGGACGTAGTCTTCAATCTTGTATCTTCATAGTCCAGGAGTCCGGCTGAAGGTATAGTCCGGCTACCCAAACACCCCCTAATCCAGGACTCCCTCAGTAGCCCCTGAACCAGGCTTCAATGACGACGAGTCCGGCGCGCAAATTGTCTTCGGCATTGCAAGGCGGGTTCCTCCTCCAAGTCCTTCATAGAATATTGTAAACACCAAGAGTAGTGTCCGGCTCTGCAAAATAAGTTTCCACATATTACCATAGAGAGAATAATATTAACACAAATCCAATCTGCTGATGTATTCCGCAGTGCGCCCTCACACTACGGCCAAGTCCTTTACGAATCATTTTTACTTTTTCACCTCAGCGTGTTTTGCGAGGCGGTTTCCTTGGCACGTCTTGTCAAAGCAGAGATCGTGTACCCCCCTTTTATGGGATTCTCATCAATACGGACATGGGTAATCCAACCGCGCCACTTATCACGGCGCTTGGGAGGCAAGTGAGTTTTACTAGGCAGGTGGGGATGCACAACCGCATCCGCCCATATAAGGGGATAAGGATCCACCTTTTTACCTACGCCTTCTTCCTCCTCTGCCTATCCATCTCATGCGCACTCGAGCTCCAGCGCCCAAGCCCGCACTTCCCACCTCAACCTCCTCCAGCAATGTCCGGAGCGGGAGGCAAGTGGATGGTCTCCACCGTTACGGAGGGCCAAGTTAAAAAGCTAAGGAAGGCCGGATACTTGTCCAAGGACATCGCGCACCGGCTTCCTGAGGAGGGGCAGCTTATCCCCACCCCAAGGCCCCATGAGAGGGTAGTATTCCTTCCCCACTTCCTCCGCGGACTGGGTTTTCCACTTCACCCATTTGTCCGGGGGCTCATGTTCTACTACGGCCTGGATTTCCACGATCTGGCCCCGAACTTCATCCTCAACATCTCGGCGTTTATTGTCGTGTGCGAGGCTTTTCTCCGCGTCTGCCCCCATTTCAGCCTCTGGCTCAAGACCTTCAACGTCAAGCCCAAGGTGGTGCGCGGCAACCAGGCGGAGTGTGGAGGCACCATGGCAGGCAAGATGGCCAATGTCCTATGGTTCGAGGGCTCTTTTGTGGAGACCCTAAAGGGATGGCAAGCCGGGTGGTTTTATATCACCGAGCCGCGCGATCCGAAATGGACCGCAGCCCCCGAGTTCTGATCCGGCCCCCCCCCACACGGCTTATGTCCTGGAAAGAGACGGGCCTGTCATGGGGTAACGAAAAAGAGGTGACCAGATTGCAAACATGCATCCAGTCCCTGGTGAACAAGCCAGTCCGGCTTGTCAATGTAATCCAGGTTATGCTCGTCCGCCGGATCCTCCCGTGTCAACAACGGGATTTTAATCTGTGGGAGTTCAACCCGGCGCAGCATCAAACCCTCAGCAGGCTCTTCGACACGACATATGAAGACGCCTGGAGGCTGCTATTTAAGGGCGCCGAGGCTCCTGCATCCGCTTCCGAGGACCGTGGATACAGCTTGCAGCGTCATGCTAACGAGGTAAGCCATCTACACCTTTTACAGGATGTTTTAAGCTTTTCCCATAGTTTGACTCTATGCGGGATCTAAACTCCCTTACCTTTGACAGGCTTGGCGGGCGATATCCGGACCGATTAACTGTCCCGCTCCGCTGCCCGAAGACCCAGCCCCAGCTCTCCTAACGAAGCTGCTGGTTCCGGTGCCTTATGTGGTGCCGGAGAAGAAGGCCAAGAAGAAGAAGACCATGGGGACTCGAAAGAGTGCCCGTAATATGGTGGTGTCGGACTCGTCATCTGACGAGTCCAAGACGCACTCCTCCCATGAAAACGAGGAGGAGGAAGAAGAAACCTCTCCCCCTCCAGCGGGGGAAGGAAAGAAAAGGAAGGCCGCCCCAACGGGGGAGGCCGAAGGGTCCAAGAAGAAGAAGACCCCTCCGCCGGACTACCTCCCCGACGCCGAAGAGGACGAAGAGGAGTGGCCAGACAGGGCCAAGCGTCCGGCGAAATTGTAAGTTCGGATATCAGAGTAACTCGTGGCATTCCTTTGTTGCACAGCTTTCCCTAATGTCGAATATAATTATGCAGCCCGCCCCAGACCGGACTCCACGAGTCGTCGAGCGGCTCCCTGAATTCATCGGATGTGAACTCAGTTCCGCCCGCTGTCTCCCCCCGCACCGCGGACGACGCCGAAGTGGCGTTGCGACGAGCTCCGGGGCAGGAGGAGGTGGTCCCGGAGGAGCCGCAAGGCAACCTCCCGGACTCTAGGAGTGAATGGGACAAGGCCCCAGGGCTCCAAGTCCGGCTTTGAGCCGGACACCGCATCGGAATCTACAACAGTTCCGGTCCGCGGTAGGCGAACTCCTTCCAAGAGGAGTAAGCCTACTGAGCCGGCAGCCTCCGTCCAACCGGAGGTGCCGGACAATCTGCTGGAGGTGCTTGACGGCGCCTCCATCGACGAGGAGCACCGTACTATTATGAGTACAGTGATCCAGAAGGTTCAGTCCGCCAAGAGCAGACTGAGTGAAGCTTGCGCTAGCCTTCTAACAGGCTTCGAGGTAAGTAAAAAATATGTAAAAATATAACCACATAGACAGTAGCCCCTGATGCTCTATTTGGCATTCGGAAAGAAAAGCCGAATAGAGGATCTATTAAATTTCGCAGGAGTCTAACAACAAAGAGTCAATATGCGTATGCAGGCTTCGCTGCTAGCCACCGCCGCACTGACTGCGGAGGTGGGTGCCCTGAAACAGGGCCTTGAGCGGACCGAGCAAGAGCTCGGCCTTGCCAAACGGCAGCTCGAAGAGAAAGAAGGTAAGAAATACCTTACAGAAAAAGTGCCAATAGAAAGGCTTGATTGCAAAAAATAACATGATTGTACTGCTTATTGTAGGGGCCACGGCCGAGGTGGCGACCCTCAAGCAGGCGCTATCCGAGGCCGAAAAGAAAACGGCCGCGGAGTGCTCCGAGCGAGAGAAACTTGAGGGCCAGGTTGGCGAGGTGCAGTGGGAGCTTCAGGCTCTCATGAAAAAACATGAGAGTTTGGAGCTTGAGTCCAAGACGCAAGCGTCCGAGCTCGCGGCGGCCCTTGAGACTGACAAGTCCGCCAAGGCCGAAGCCCAAAAGGCCCTCCAAGAGATGGAGGATATGAAAAAGATAGCGGCGGGTAAGGCATTCTTTATGCAAAGCAGAAGTATAAAAGTAAAGTACTTGTTACTTACCCGAATCCGGAGCTCTCCAGGGGCATTCGCAGATCTTCCCCGCAGCGTATCCGACGCCGTCGCATTCTACCGAGCCGAAGAGGGCAGCTCGACGGAGAAGGTGTTCTGGTCTCAATATGCTGAGGCCGGACACCCCGTGCCCTTAAGCGACCAGCTGAAACAGCTGGTCGAGCTCCACAAGGTGGTCGAACAAGCCATGAAGGGCTTCATAGTTCGGCTGTGGCCCGGAGAGGCCCTGCCTGGGAGCTACTTCGGGCTGGTGCAGCGACTGGTGGAGGCCTGTCCAAGGCTCAAGGTCATCAAGCGTTCCGTCTGCATCGAAGGTGCCCGTAGGGCCCTTGCCCGTGCGAAGGTGCACTGGGGTAAGCTGGACGGTGAGAAGCTTGTGAGGGACGGGCCGCCGCCGGGGAAGGAGCATCGCAAGCCCGAGAACTACTATAAGGATGTTCTTGCGGGTGCCCGCCTTGTGGCGGATGAATGTAGCAAGGATGTAATTTTTGAATGAACTCGCTCGTGTTTATCCTGTGCGCTGAAAACTTGTTCATATGCGCTAAGCAATGCTTATTGAATTTAAAATATTACTTTCTGTGCGGCCGTTTATCAAAAATTGAGAGATGGCCAGTCGTAGGCTTCTGCCCCCGTGCCACTAGTGCTGGGGTGTTCGGGATAAACCTGAGCGCTCTTTTTCCCATAGTTGGGTCCTTCGAGGGAGGCGCTCAGCACAACGAACCAGGCAATCGGACTATAATGCTTGAACACTCTCACTTAGCCATAGAACTCTATAATTTTAAATTTCGGCGAAGCCCCTAGTTCGGAAGACCGAGTTCGGGGCGCTATCCACGCCTTGGCCGGACAAAGCTGGCTCCTCGCTCGAAGCGGCATAAGCCTTTAGGGACTCGAAAAACCTCTCGAACAGCGACCGGTCTCTCGCCACATCATGACAATCAGTTTTAGCTTTCTCCACTGAGGTGCTTACCCCAGCTCAACCGGGGCACAATCGCAGTGGTTCTCCTAGTGCTACCTTAGCCGATATAGCGGAACGTAAGGCACCAAAACATAGGAGCTGGGCAAACCCAACTATTGACCCAAATCATGATTCGGAGCCGATGCATATAGTGCTATAAGTTCGGGGTGCCGCACTTGTGAAAGTGTATGGACTTCTCACGTCATATTAATGGGTACTAAAGCCCCTGGCATATTTTGCCGTACCACAGTGTACGGGTGCAACATGTCATAAACATATATATGAAAAGATGATAATGCAAAAAATAGACAGAAAGCTATGCATTGTTTTTAGAGAGAGGCTATTTATCAAAGCCGAATGATACAAATAGTGCGGTAAGCAAAAGATATTGGACTATTTGGTATGTCCTGACCAGGGGCAGGCCACGGAATTGTATTTAGAACAGGTATACCGCTCGTAACAGAGACCACCTGGGAGTTCCATAATGCGGCATGGCTTGTTTGCCTCCCTGGATCTTGCATCGTTTGTGCGGCAGTCGAATTGCCGAACAGGTTGTCCGAAGTATGGAGTCCTGAAAGTAAGAAAAAATTAAAAAAAATCCGGCAGCCCCTTGTATGTTTTAAGCCGTATTTTGGGCTTGCCGTTATTGTGCCCCTTCCCCTGTGCCCATGGAATTTCAAGGGCATAGTTATGTATGCGAGGTACTGGTTTTGCTATGTCGCGAGAGCTGGGGTTGGGGCCGTATTGCTATGCTTGTTCAGAGTGTGCCAGGCGGTCCTGCTGTCGGTTACTCCGGGCGCGCTTGGCAGTGTCTGGCTTTTTAACGGCCGGACTGGAGAATTGCCTAAGAAGGCTACTTTGCACTTCCGCTGCGAGAGCCGCCGTGTGCTCCTCCGTACGGAGGGAGCGTTCGGTGTTTCCGTTGACCGTGATTACTCCTCGAGGGCCTGGCATCTTGAGCTTGAGATATGCATAGTGCGGCACTGCATTGAACAGTGCGAATGCGGTTCGTCCGAGCAGGGCGTGATAGCCACTGCGAAACGGGACTATATCGAAGATTAACTCTTCGCTTCGGAAGTTGTCCGGGGATCCGAAGACCACGTCAAGTGTTACTGAGCCTGTACAGTTGGCTTCTACACCTGGTATAAAGCCTGTAAAGGTCGTTTTGTGGGCTTAATCCTTGAGGGATCTATGCCCGTTTTCCACATTGTATCCTGATAAAGCAGGTTCAGGTTGCTGCCACCGTCCATGAGGACTCTTGTGAGATGAAATCCGTCAATGATTGGATCGAGAACCAATGCGGCAAAGCCGCCATGACGGATGCTAGTGGGATGGTCCCTTCGATCAAAAGTGATCGGGCAGGAGGACCATGGGTTGAACTTCGGGGCGACTGGCTCCATCGCGTATACGTCCTGTAGCACACGCTTCCGCTCCCTCTTGGGAATGTGGGTTGTGTATATCATGTTCACCGTCTGCACTTGTGGGGGAAAACCCTTCTGTCCATTGTTGTTCGGCGGCTTGGGCTCCTCCTCGTCGTCGCTGTGCAGCCCCTTGTCTTTGTTTTCGGCTCTTAACTTGCCTGCCTGCTTGAACACCCAACAATCTCTATTAGTGTGATTGGCTGGCCTTTCGGGGGTGCCATGTATCTGGCACAAGCGGTCGAGTATTCGGTCCAAACTGGACGGGCCCTGAGTATTCTTTTTGAATGGCTTTTTCCGCTGACCGGATTTGTAGCCTTTGAATCCAGCATTGACTGCCGTGTCTTCATTGCTATCGCTGCTAACGCGGTGTTTTTGCTTATTCCGACGTGTCCTGCCACTTTTGTCCTTGGTATCCGAATTACCAGGGTTCTTTGATAAGTTGTTACTGCGAGCTAGCCAGCTGCCTTCTCCCGCACAAAAGCGGGTCATGAGTGTCGTGAGGGCTGCCATAGATTTCGGCTTTTCCTATCCCAGGTGCCGGCCAAGCCACTCGTCCCGGATGTTATGCTTGAAGGCTGCTAGGGCCTCTGCATCCGGACAGTCGACTATCTGGTTTTTCTTTGTTAGGAACCGTGTCTAGAATTGTCTGGCCGATTCCTCTGGCTGCTGAATTATGTGGCTTAAGTCGTCGGCATCCAGTGGTCGCACGTAAGTGCCCTGGAAGTTGTCGAGGAATGCGGCTTCCAGGTCCTCCCAAGAACCGATTGAGTCTGCTGGCAAGCTGTTAAGCCAATGCCGGGTCGGTCCTTTAAGTTTGAGCGGGAGGTGTTTGATGGCGTGTAGATCATCGCCGCGTGCCATGTGGATGTGAAGGGGATAATCCTCGGTCCATACCGCCGGATCTGTTGTGCCATCGTATGATTCGATGTTTACGGGTTTGAAACCCTCTGGGATTTTGTGCTCCGTTACTTCATTCGTGAAGCATAGCGGGTGTGCGGCGCCTCTGTACTGGCTATATCATGACGTAGCTCGGAGGAGCTATGTCTGTTGTGTTCGGCCCGGCCGGATTTGTTGTATCCGGAGTGAAGATCATCGTCACGTGCCGTAGGGCACCTGCGCGATCCGTAGATCGATCTTGTTTGTCTTGCCTTGTCCTCCAGTACGTCTTGCAGGTCTGGCGCATTTTCCCGTGCCTTGGTTGAGTGGCGTCGGGGCATGGCTTGGGTGGAGGGTCGAGAGACCTCTCTGTCACGGCCACGAGGTGGCCGATCTGCCATGTCATGCGCTGGTGATGTAGGTGCTTCCTCCTCTGATCGGGATAGCGGCCTGCACTTTGGGTAACTCTTGGAGGGGCGTTCGAGTTCATACTCTTCGGCTGCAAGGACTTCAGTCCATCTGTCAGCTAGCAAATCTTGGGCAGCTCTAAGCTGCTGCTGCTTTTTCTTGAGGCTGCTTGCCATGGCTAAAAGCCTGTGTCTAAAACGCTCTTGTTCGGCGGGGTCTGATGGTATGACGAATTCGTCGTCATCGAGGCTTGCCTCGTCTTCGGAGGGAGGCATATAGTTATCGTCCTCAACCTCTTGGTCTGCCGCTCTCTCATGAGGGATGCCTTCTCCATCTTCCTGTGCCGAATCTTGCTGAGGTGGGTGTTATTCGGCACTATCCGGGGTAGTATTATCTCCCGTGCCGGAATCACCGTTCTTGCTTTGGCGGGATTTAGAGCGGCGCCGTTGACGCCAGCGCTTTGGCTGTTTCTTGGGGGTGTCCTCCCCCACTGTTCCATCGCCATCTCCATCCTTTGGAGTATCCACCATATATATGTCATATGACGAGGTGGCCTTCCAGCACCCTACAGGTGCTGGTTCCTGTTCGTCTCCTACATCGTCGTCCATACCGTCGATGTCTTCGGAGCCGAAGTCAAGCATGTCGGTTAAATCATCGACAGTGGCTAAAAAGTGGGTGGTGGGTGGGCTTTGAATTTCTTCGTCGTCCGTATCCCATCCTCGCTGACCATAATCCAGCCAGGGCTCTCCTGATAAAGAGAGAGACTTAAGAGAATTCAGGATGACGCCAAAAGGCGAGTGCTGAAAGATGTCTGCGGCGGTGAACTCCATTATCGGCGCCCAATCGGATTCGATTGGCAGGGGCGCGGGGGGTTCGGAGTCCGGGGAGGAGTCCGGATCCTCGGAGTCACGGATCATGCAGAGTGCGGGGCTAGCGTTCGGCTCAATCGCCTTTGAGATCGCAGCCCCCGAGGTGGCGTCCAACCGCTCGTCCTCGATTGGCGCAATAGGCTCCGAGTTAGAGGTCGGAACCGATGTGTGTGCGGCCTCCAGGACACTACCCGGAGGCAGAGCTAGATCATGCCCCTCGAGATAGTGTGGCGCGCTTGGCCGTGGCTCGAACCCATCGAAGATCAAGTCTCCGCGGATGTCAGCCGTGTAGTTTAAGCTTCCAAACCTGACTTGATGGCCAGGGGCGTAGCTTTCGATCTGCTCCAAGTGGCCAAGAGAGTTGGCCCGCAGAGTGAAGCCACCAAAGACGAAGATCTGTCCAGGGAGAAAAGTCTCACCCTGGACCGCATCGTTGTTGATGATCAAAGGAGCCATCGGGCCTAAAGGCGACGACACAGAGGAACTCTCAATGAAAGCACCAATGTCGGTGTCAAAACCGACGGATCTCAGGTAGGGGGTCCCGAACTGTGCGTCTAGGCCGGATGGTAACAGGAGGCAGGGAACACGATGTTTTACCCAGGTTCGGGCCCTCTCGATGGAGGTAAAACCCTACGTCCTGCTTGATTAATATTGATGATATGGGTAATACAAGAGTAGATCTACCACGAGATCAAGGAGGCTAAACCCTAGAAGCTAGCCTATGGTATGATTGTTGTCTATGGAGTTGATGAAGTTGTCCTACGGACTAAAACCCTCTGGTTTATATAGACACCGGATAGGGTTAGGGTTACATAGAGTCGGTTACAATAGTAGGAGATCTTGAATATCCGCATCGCCAAGCTTGCCTTCCACGCCAAGGAAAGTCCCATCCGGACACGGGACGTAGTCTTCAATCTTGTATCTTCATAGTCCAGGAGTCCGGCTGAAGGTATAGTCCGGCTACCCGAACACCCCCTAATCCAGGACTCCCTCAACTGTCTAGCAAGCCTACGATGGAATTACTCACGCACGGCGGTGAGCATCATGAAATTGGTGATGGAGGATGGTTGATGATGACGATGGCGATGGACTCCCCTCTCCGGAGCCCCGAACAGACTCCAGATCGGCCCTCCCGAGAGGTTTTAGGGCTTGGCGGCGGCTCCGTATCACAAAACGCGATGAATTATTCCCCCTGATTTTTTTTCTCCACGAAACACAATATATAGAGTTGGAGTTGGAGTGGGAGGAGCTCCAGGGGGCCCACGAGGTAGGGGGCGCCCTAGGGGGCAAGCGCACCTCCCACCCTCGTGGACAGGTGGTGGGCCCCCTGGCCTTCATCTTTTGCAGGTATTATTTATATTTTCCAAAAAGTTGCTCTGTGAAGTTTCATGTCATTCCGAGAACGTTTGTTTCCGCACATAAATAACACCATGGTAATTCTGCTGAAAACAGCGTCAGTCCGGGTTAGTTCCATTGAAATCATGCAAGTTAGAGTCCAAAACAAGGGCAAAATTGTTTGGAGAAGTAGATACGATGGAGAGGTATCAACTCCCCCAAGCTTAAACCTTTGCTTGTCCTCAAGCAATTCAGTTGACAAACTGAAAGTGATAAAGAAAAACTTTTACAAACTCTGTTTGCTCTTGTTGTTGTAAATATGTAAAGCCAGCATTCAGGTTTTCAGCAAAGATTATAACTAACCACATTCACCATAATGCTTAGGTCTCAAGTTTACTCATATCGATAGCATAATCAACTAGCGAGCAATAATAATAAATCTCGGATGACAACACTTTCTCAAAACAATCATAATATGATATAACAAGATGGTATCTCGCTAGCCCTTTCTGAGACTGCAAAACATAAATGCAGAGCACCTTTAAAGACCAAGGACTGACTAGACATTATAATTCGTGGTAAAAGAGATCCAGTCAAGTCATACTGAATGTAAATTAACAATAATGAATGCAAATGACAGCGGTGCTCTCCAACTGGTGCTTTTTAATAAGAGGATGATGACTCAGCATAAAAGTAAATAGATAGGCCCTTCGCAGAGGGAAGCAGGGATTTGTAGAGGTGCCAGAGCTCGGTTTTGAAATAGAGGTGAATAATATTTTGAGCGGTATACTTTCATTGTCAACATAACAACCAAGAGATGGCAATATCTTCCATGCTACACACATTATAGGCGGTTCCCAAACAGAATGGTAAAGTTTATACTCCCCTTTCCAACAACAAGCATCAATCCATGGCTTGCTCGAAACAACGAGTGCCTCCAACTAACAAGAGTCCCAGGGGGAGTTTTGTTTGCAATTATTTTGATTTAGTTTGCATAAAGCATGGGACCGGCCATCCCGGTGACCAGCCACTTTCTCGTGAGTGAGGAGCGGAGTCCACTCCTCTTGAGAATAACCCGCCTAACATTGAAGATACGGACAGCCCTAGTTGATACATGAGCTATTCAAGCATACAAAACAGGATATTTATTTGAAGGTTTAGAGTTTGGCACATACAAATTTACTTGGAATGGCAGGTAGATACCGTATATAGGTAGGTATGGTGGACTCATATGGAATAACTTTGGGGTTTATGGAGTTGGAAGCACAAGCATTATTCCCGCTTAGCACAGGTGAAGGCTAGCAAAAGACTGGGAAGCGACCTGCTAGAGAGCGACAACAGTCATGAACATGCATTAAAATTAATCAACACCGAATGCAAGCATGAGTAGGATATAATCCACCATGAACATAAATATCGTGAAGGCTATATTGATTTTGTTTCAACTACATGCGTGAACATGCGCCAAGTCAAGTCACTTAAATCATTTAGAGGAGGATACCACCCTATCATACCACATCACAACCATTATAATAGCATGTTGGCACGCAAGGTAAACCATTATAACTCATAGCTAATCAAGCATGGCACAAGAAACTATGATCTCTAGTTGTCATTGCAAACATGTTTATTCATAATAGGCTGAATCAGGAATGATGAACTAATCATATTTACAAAAACAAAAGAGGTCGAGTGAAGGAAATATGCCCTAGAGGCAATAATAAAGTTATTATTTATTTCCTTATATCATGATAAATGTTTATTATTCATGCTAGAATTGTATTAACCAGAAACATAATACATGTGTGAATACATAGACAAACAGAGTGTCACTAGTATGCCTCTACTTGACTAGCTCGTTAATCAAAGATGGTTATGTTTCCTAACCATGGACAAAAGAGTTGTTATTTGATTAACGAGGTCACATCATTAGTTGAATGATCTGATTGACATGACCCATTCCATTAGCTTAGCACCCGATCGTTTAGTATGTTGCTATTGCTTTTCTTCATGACTTATACATGTTCCTATGACTATGAGATTATGCAACTCCCGTTTGCCAGAGGAACACTTTGGGTACTACCAAACGTCACAACATAACTGGGTGATTATAAAGGAGTACTACAGGTGTCTCCAAAGGTAGATGTTGGGTTGGCGTATTTCGAGAATAGGATTTGTCACTCCGATTGTCGGAGAGGTATCTCTGGGCCCTCTCGGTAATGCTCATCACATAAGCCTTGCAAGCACTGCAACTAATATGTTAGTTGTGAGATGATGTATTATGGAACGAGTAAAGAGACTTGCCGGTAACAAGATTGAACTAGGTATTGGATACCGACGATCGAATCTCGGGCAAGTAACATACCGATGACAAAGGGAACAACGTATGTTGTTATGCGGTCTGACCGATAAAGATCTTCGTAGAATATGTAGGAGCCAATATGGGCATCCAGGTCCCACTATTGGTTATTGACCGGAGACGTGTCTCGGTCATGTCTACATTGTTCTCGAACCATAGGGTCCGCACGCTTAACGTTACGATGACAGTTATTATGAGTTTATGCATTTTGATGTACCGAAGGTTGTTCGGAGTCCCGGATGTGATCACGGACATGACGAGGAGTCTCGAAATGGTCGAGACGTAAAGATTGATATATTGGAAGCCTATGTTTGGACATCGGAAGTGTTCCGGGTGAAATCGGGATTTTACCGGAATACCGGGAGGTACCGGAACCCCCCGGGAGGCAAATGGGCCTATTGGGCCTTAGTGGAAAAGTGAAAGGGGCTGCCATAGAGGGCTGCGCACCTCCCCCCTTTCCCTAGTCCTATTAGGACTAGGGAAGGTGGCCGGCCACCCCTTCTCTCTTTCCCCCTTGAGGATTCCTATTAGGAATAGGATTGGGGGGAGTCCTACTCCCGGTGGGAGTAGGACTCCTCCTGCGCCCCTCTCCCTTGGCCGGCCGGACCCCTCCCCCTTGCTCCTTTATATACGGGGGCAGGGGGCACCTCTTGACACACAATTGATCATTGTTGATCGTCCCTTAGCCGTGTGCGGTGCCCCCTGCCACTAAATTCCACCTCGGTCATATCGTTGTAGAGCTTAGGCGAAGCCCTGCATCGGTGAAACATCAAGATCGTCACCACACCGTCGTGCTGACGGAACTCTTCCTCGACGCTTTGCTGGATTGGAGCCCGAGGAACGTCATCGAGCTGAACGTGTGCTAAGAACTCGGAGGTGCCGGAGTAACGGTGCTTGGATCAGTCCGATCGAGAAGAAGACGTACGACTACTTCCTCTACGTTGTGTCAACGCTTCCATTGCGATCTACAAGGGTATGTAGATCAGAATCTCCCCCTCGTTGCTATGCATCACCATGATCTTGCGTGTGCGTAAGAATTTTTTTGAAATTACTACGTTCCCCAACAGTGGCATCCAAGCCTAGGTTTTATGGTTTGATGTTATATGCACGAGTAGAACACAAGTGAGTTGTGGGCGATATAAGTCATACTGCCTACCAGCATGTCATACTTTGGTTCGGTGGTACTGTTGGATGAAGCGGCCCGGACCGACATTACGCGTACGCTTACGCGAGACCGGTTTCCCCGACATGCTTTGCACATAGGTGACTTGCGGGTGACTGTTTCTCCAACTTTAGTTGAACCGAGTGTGGCTACGCCCGGTCCTTGCGAAGGTTAAAACGGAGTCTATTTGACAAACTATCGTTGTGGTTTTGATGCGTAGGTAAGATTGGTTCTTGCTAAGCCCATAGCAGCCACGTAAAACTTGCAACAACAAAGTAGAGGACGTCTAACTTGTTTTTGCAGGGCATGTTGTGATGTGATATGGTCAAGGCATGATGCTGATTTTATTGTATGAGATGATCATGTTTTGTAACCAAGTTATCGGCAACTGGCAGGAGCCATATGGTTGTCGCTTTATTGTATGCAATGCAATCGCGATGTAATGCTTTACTTTATTACTAAGCGGTAGTGATAGTCGTGGAAGCATAAGATTGGCGAGAAGACAACGATGCTATGATGGAGATCAAGGTGTCGCGCCGGTGATGATGGTGATCATGACGGTGCTTCGGAGATGGAGATCACAAGCACAAGATGATGATGGCCATATCATATCACTTATATTGATTGCATGTGATGTTTATCTTTTATGCATCTTATCTTGCTTTGATTGACAGTAGCATTATAAGATGATCTCTCACTAAATTATCAAGAATTGTTCTCCCTGAGTATGCACCGTTGCGAAAGTTCTTCGTGCTGAGACACCATGTGATGATCGGGTGTGATAGGCTCTACGTTCAAATACAACGGGTGCAAAACAGTTGCACACGCGGAATACTCAGGTTATACTTGATGAGCCAAGCATATACAGATATGGCCTCGGAACACGGAGACCGAAAGGTTGAGCGTGAATCATATAGTAGATATGATCAACATAGTGATGTTCACCAATGAAACTACTCCATCTCACGTGATGATCGGACATGGTTTAGTTGATTTGGATCACGTGATCACTTAGAGGATTAGAGGGATGTCTATCTAAGTAGGAGTTCTTGAGTAATATGATTAAATTTAACTTAAATTTATCATGAACTTAGTCCTGGTAGTATTTTGCAAATTATGTTGTAGATCAATAGCTCGCGTTGTTGCTTCCCTGTGTTTATTTTGATATGTTCCTAGAGAAAATTGTATTGAAAGATGTTAGTAGCAATGATGCGCATTGGATCCGTGATCTGAGGATTATCCTCATTGCTGCACAGAAGAATTATGTCCTTGATGCACCGCTAGGTGACAGACCTATTGCAGGAGCATATGCAGACGTTATGAACGTTTGGCTAGCTCAATATGATGACTACTTGATAGTTTAGTGCACCATACTTAACAGCTTAGAATCGGGACTTCAAAGACGTTTTGAACGTCATGGACCATATGAGATGTTCCAGGAGTTGAAGTTAATATTTCAAGCAAATACCCGAGTTGAGAGATATGAAGTCTCCAACAAGTTCTATAGCTGAAAGATGGAGGAGAATCGCTCAACTAGTGAGCATGTGCTCAGATTGTCTCGGTACTACAATCGCTTGATCAAGTGGGAGTTAATCTTCTAGATAAGATAGTGATTGACAGAATTCTCTAGTCACCATCACTAAGTTAGTAGAACTTCGTGATGAACTATAATATGCAAGGGATAACGGAGACAACTCCCAAGCTCTTCGTGATGCTGAAATCAACGAAGGTAGAAATCAAAGAAAAACATCAAGTGTTGATGGTTGACAAGACCACTAGTTTCAAGAAAAAGGGCAAAGGAAAGAAGGGGAACTTCAAGAAGAACGGCAAGCAAGTTGCTGCTCAAGTGAAGAAGCCCAAGTCTGATCCTAAGCCTGAGACTAAGTGCTTCTACTGCAAAGGGACTGGTCACTGGAAGTGGAATTACCCCAAGTGATTGGCGGATAAGAAGGATGGCAGAGTGAACATAAGTATATTTGATATACATGTTATCAATGTGTACTTTACTAGTGTTTATAGCAAACCCCTCAGTATTTGATGCTAGTTCAGTTGCTAAGATTAGTAACTCGAAACGGGAGTTGCAGAATAAACAGAGACTGGTTAAGGGTGAAGTGACGATGTGTGTTGGAAGTGGTTCCAAGATTGATATGATCATCATCGCACACTCCCTATAATTTCGGGATTAGTGTTGAACCTAAATAAGTGTTATGTGGTGTTTGCGTTGAGCATGAATATGATTTGATCATGTTTATTGTAATACGGTTATTCATTTAAGTAAGAGAATAAATTGTTGTTCTGTTTACATGAATAAAACCTTATATGGTTACACACCCAATGAAAATAGTTCGTTGGATCTTGATCGTAGTGATACACATAATCATAATATTGAAACCAAAAGATGCAAAGTTAATAATGATAGTGCAACTTATTTGTAGCACTGCCGTTTAGGTCATATTGGTGTAAAGCGCATGAAGAAAATCCATGATGATGGGCTTTTAGAATCACTTGATTATGAATCAGTTGATGCTTGCGAACCATGCCTCATGGGCAAGATGACTAAGACTCTGTTCTTCGGAACAATGGAGCGAGCAACAGATTTGTTGGAAATCATACATACTGATGTATGTGGTCCGATGAATATTGAGGCTCGCGACAGGTATCATTATTTTCTGATCTTCACAGATGATTTGAGCAGATATGAGTATATCTACTTGATGAAACATTTGAAAAGTTCAAAGAATTTCAGAGTGAAGTGAAAAATCATCGTAACAAGAAAATAAAGTTTCTATGATCTGATCGTAGAGAAGAGTATTTGAGTTACGAGTTTGGCCTTCAGTTAAAAACAATGTGAAATAGTTTCACTACTCACGCCACAAGGAACACCATAGTGTAATGGTGTGTCCGAACGTCATAACCGTACTTTATTAGATATAGTGCGATCTATGATGTCTCTTACCGATCTACCACTATCGTTTTGGGGTTATGCATTAGAGACAGCTGCATTGACGTTAAATAGGGCACCATCAAAATCCGTTGAGACGACGCCTTATGAACTGTGGTTTGGCAAGAAACCAAAGTAGTCGTTTCTTAAAGTTTGGGGTTGTGATGCTTATGTGAAAAAGTTTCATCCTGATAAGCTCAAAACCAAATCGGAGAAATATGTCTTCATAGGATACCCAAAAGGAGACTGTTGGGTACACCTTCTATCACAGATCCTAAGGCAAGACATTCGTTGCTTATAATGGATACTTTCTAGAGAAGGAGTTTCTCTCGAAAGAAGTGAGTGGGAGGAAAGTAGAACTTGATAAGGTAATTGTACCTTCTCCTTTATTGGAAAGTAGTTCATCACAGAAATCTGTTCTTGTGACTCCTACACCAATTAGTGAGAAAGCTAATGATAATGATCATGAAACTTCGGATCAAGTTACTACCAAATCTCGTAGGTAAACCAGAGTGAGATCCGCACCAGAGTGGTACGGTAATCCTGTTCTGGAGGTCATGTTACTTGACCATGATGAACCTACGAACTATGAGGAAGCGATGATGAGCCCAGATTCCGCGAAATGGTTTGAGGCCATGAAATCTGAGATATGATCCATGTATGAGAACAAAGTTTGGACTTTGGTTGACTTGCCCGATGATCGGCAAGCAATTGAGAATAAATGGATCTTCAAGAGGAAGACGGACGCTGATAGTAATGTTATTATCTACAAAGCTAGAATTGTCGCAAAAGGTTTTCGACAAGTTCAAGGTGTTGACTACGATGAGATTCTCTCACTCGTATCTATGCTTAAGTCTGTCCGAATCATGTTAGTAATTGCCGCATTTTATGAAATCTGGCAAATGGATAAACAAAACTGCATTCCTTAATAGATTTATTAAAGAAGAGTTGTATATGATGCAACCGGAAGGTTTTGTCGATCCAAAGGGAGCTAACAAAGTATGCAAGCTCCAGCGATCCATTTATGGACTGGTGCAAGCATCTCGGAGTTGGAATATACGCTTTGATGAGTTGATCAAAGCATATAGTTTTATACAGACTTGCGGTGAAGCCTGTATTTACAAGAAAGTGAGTGGCAGCACTACAGCATTTCTGATAAGTATATGTGAATGACATATTGTTGATCGGAAATAATGTAGAATTATTTTGTAAAGCATAAAGGAGTGTTTGCAAGGAGTTTTTCAAAGAAAGACTTCGGTGAAGCTGCTTACATATTGAGCTTCAAGATCTATAGAGATAGATCAAGACGCTTGATAAGTTTTTTCAATGAGTACATACCTTGACAAGATTTTGAAGTAGTTCAAAATGGAGCAGTCAAAGAAAGAGTTCTTGCCTGTATTACAAGGTGTGAAGTTGAGTAAGACTCAAAGCCCGACCACGGCAGAAGATAGAAAGAGAATGAAAGTCATTCCCTATGCCTCGGCCATAGGTTCTATAAAGTATGTCATGCTGTATACCAGATCTATTGTATACCCTGCATTGATTTGGCAAGGGAGTACAATAGTGATCTAGGAGTAGATCACTGGACAGCGGTCAGAATTATCCTTAGTGAAATAAGGATATGTTTCTCGATTATGGACGTGACAAAAAGGTTCGTCGTAAAGGGTTATGTCGATGCAAGTTTTTGACACTGATCCAGATGAATCTAAAGTCTCAATCTGGATACATATTGAAAGTGGGAGCAATTAGCTAGAGTAGCTCCGTGTAGAGCATTGTAGACATAGAACTTGCAAAATACTTACGGATCTGAATGTGACAGACCCGTTGACTAAAATTATCTCCCAAGCAAAACATGATCACACCTTAGTACTCTTTGGGTGTTAATCACATAGATATGTGAACTAGATTACTGACTCTAGTAAACCCTTTGAGTGTTGGTCACATGACGATGTGAACTATGGGTGTTAATCACATGGTGATGTGAACTATTGCTGTTAAATCACATGGCGATGTGAACTAGATTATTGACTCTAGTGCAAGTGGGAGACTGAAGGAAATATGCCCTAGAGGCAATAATAAAGTTATTATTTATTTCCTTATATCATGATAAATGTTTATTATTCATGCTAGAATTGTATTAACCAGAAACATAATACATGTGTGAATACATAGACAAACAGAGTGTCACTACTATGCCTCTACTTGACTAGCTCGTTAATCAAAGATGGTTATGTTTCCTAACCATGGACAAAAGAGTTGTTATTTGATTAACGAGGTCACATCATTAGTTGAATGATCTGATTGACATGACCCATTCCATTAGCTTAGCACCCCGATCGTTTAGTATGTTGCTATTGCTTTTCTTCATGACTTATACATGTTCCTATGACTATGAGATTATGCAACTCCCGTTTGCCGGAGGAACACTTTGGGTACTACCAAACATCACAACGTAACTGGGTGATTATAAAGGAGTACTACATGTGTCTCCAAAGGTAGATGTTGGGTTGGCGTATTTCGAGAATAGGATTTGTCACTCCGATTATCGGAGAGGTATCTCTGGGCCCTCTCGGTAATGCTCATCACATAAGCCTTGCAAGCACTGCAACTAATATGTTAGTTGTGAGATGATGTATTACGGAACGAGTAAAGAGACTTGCCGGTAACAAGATTGAACTAGGTATTGGATACCGACGATCGAATCTCGGGCAAGTAACATACCGATGACAAAGGGAACAACGTATGTTGTTATGCGGTCTAACCGATAAAGATCTTTGTAGAATACGTGGGAGCCAATATGGGCATCCAGGTCCCGCTATTGGTTATTGACCGGAGACGTGTCTCGGTCATGTCTACATTGTTCTCGAATCATAGGGTCCGCACGCTTAACGTTACAATGACAGTTATTATGAGTTTATGCATTTTGATGTACCGAAGGTTGTTCGGAGTCCCGGATGTGATCACGGACATGACGAGGAGTCTCGAAATGGTTGAGACGTAAAGATTGATATATTGGAAGCCTATGTTTGGACATCGGAAGTGTTCCGGGTGAAATCGGGATTTTACCGGAATACCGGGAGGGTTACCGGAACCCCCCGGGAGGCAATGAAGGAAATATGCCCTAGAGGCAATAATAAAGTTATTATTTATTTCCTTATGTCATGATAAATGTTTATTATTCATGCTTGTATTAACCGGAAACATAATACATGTGTGAATACATAGACCAACAGAATGTCACTAGTATGCCTCTACTAGACTAGCTCGTTAATCAAAGATGGTTATGTTTCCTAACCATGAACAAAGAGTTGTTATTTGATTAACGAGGTCACATCATTAGTTGAATGATCTGATTGACATGACCCATTCCATTAGCTTAGCACCCGATCGTTTAGTATGTTGCTATTGCTTTCTCCATGACTTATACATGTTCCTATAACTATGAGATTATGCAACTCCCGTTTACCGGAGGAACACTTTGGGTACTACCAAACGTCACAACGTAACTGGGTGATTATAAAGGAGTACTACAGGTGTCTCCAATGGTAGATGTTGGGTTGGCGTATTTCGAGATTAGGTTTTGTCACTCTGATTGTCAGAGAGGTATCTCTGGGCCCTCTCGGTAATACACATCACATAAGCCTTGCAAGCATAATAACTAAGATGTTAGTTATGAGATGATGTATTACGGAACGAGTAAAGAGACTTGCCAGTAACGAGATTGAACTAGGTATTGGATACCGACGATCGAATCTCGGGCAAGTAACATACCGATGACAAAGGGAACAACGTATGTTGTTATGCGGTCTGACCGATAAAGATCTTCGTAGAATATGTAGGAGCCAATATGGGCATCCAGGTCCCGCTATTGGTTATTGACCGGAGACATGTCTCGGTCATGTCTACATTGTTCTCGAACCGTAGGGTCCGCACGCTTAACGTTACGATGATAGTTATTATGAGTTTATGCATTTTGATGTACCGAAGGTTGTTCGGAGTCCCAGATGAGATCACGGACATGACGAGGAGTCTCGAAATGGTCGAGACGTAAAGATTGATATATTGGAAGCCTATGTTTGGGCACCGGAAGCGTTCCGGGTGAAATCGGGATTTTTCCGGATTACCGGGAGGGTTACCGGAACCCCCCGGGAGGTAAATGGGCCTATTGGGCCTTAGTGGAAAAGAGAGAAGAGGCAGCCCACACCTGGCCGGCGCCCCCCACCTTTCCCAAGTCCTAATAGGACTAGGAGAGGTGGGCCGGCCCCCTCTTTCTCCTTCTTCCCCAAGAATCCTAGTTGGAATAGGATTGGGGGGAAGGAGTCCTACTCCCGGTGGGAGTAGGACTCCTCCCTGCGCCTCCCACCTGGCCGGCCGAACCCCCTGCCCCTGGCCTTTATATACGGGGGCAAGGGGCACCCCAAGACACACAAGTTAATCGCTCCTTAGCCGTGTGCGGTGCCCCCTGCCACCAAATTCCACCTCGATCATACCGTTACAGTGCTTAGGCGAAGCCCTGCGTCGGTAGTACATCAAGATCGTCACCACGCCGTCGTGCTGACGGAACTCTTCCTCGATGCTTTGCTGGATCGGAGCCCGAGGAACGTCATCGAGCTGAACGTGTGCTAAGAACTCGGAGGTGCCGGAGTAACGGTACTTGGATCGGTCGGATCGGGAAGAAGACGTACGACTACTTCCTCTACGTTGTGTGATCGCTTCCGCAGTCGGTCTGCGTTGGTACGTAGACAACACTCTCCCCTCTCGTTGCTGTGCATCACCATGATCTTGCGTGTGCGTAGGAAAATTTTTGAAATTACTGCGTTCCCCAACAGTGGTATCAGAGCCAGGTTTTTATGGTTTGATGTTATATGCACGAGTAGAACACAAGTGAGTTGTGGGCGATACAAGTCATACTGCCTACCAGCATGTCATACTTTGGTTCGGCGGTATTGTTGGACGAGACGATCCGGACCAACCTTACGCGTACTCTTACGCGAGACCGGTTCCCTCAACGTGCTACGCACACAGATGGCTAGCGGAAGACTGTCTCTCCAACTTTAGTTGAACCAAGTGTGACTACGCCCGGTCCTTGAGAAGGTTAAAACGGAGTCTATTTGACGAACTATCGTTGTGGTTTTGATGCGTAGGTGAGATGAGTTCTTACTTAAGCCCGTAGCAGCCACGTAAAACTTGCAACAACAAAGTAGAGGATGTCTAACTTGTTTTTGCAGGGCATGTTGTGATGTGATATGGTCAAGGCATGATGCTGATTTTATTGTATGAGATGATCATGTTTTGTAACCGAGTTATCGGCAACTGGCAGGAGCCATATGGTTGTCGCTTTATTGTATGCAATGCAATCGCGATGTAATGCTTTATTTTATTACTAAGCGGTAGTGATAGTCGTGGAAGCATAAGATTGGCGAGACGACAACGATGCTACGATGGAGATCAAGGTGTCGCGCCGGTGACGATGGTGACCATGACGATGCTTCGGAGATGGAGATCACAAAGCACAAGATGATGATGGCCATATCATATCACTTATATTGATTGCATGTGATGTTTATCCTTTTATGCATCTTATCTTGCTTTGATTGACGGTAGCATTATAAGATGATCTCTCACTAAATTATCAAGGAGTGTTCTCCCTGAGTATGCACCGTTGCAAAAGTTCTTCGTGCTGAGACACCACGTGATGATCGGGTGTGATAGGCTCTACGTTCAAATACAACGGGTGCAAAACAGTTGCACACGCAGAATACTCAGGTTATACTTGACGAGCCAAGCATATACAGATATGGCCTCGGAACACGGAGACCGAAAGGTCGAGCGTGAATCATATAGTAGATATGATCAACATATTGATGTTCACCATTGAAAACTACTCCATCTCACGTGATGATCGGTTATGGTTTGGTTGATTTGGATCACGTAATCACTTAGAGGATTAGAGGGATGTCTATCTAAGTGGGAGTTCTTAAGTACATTAACTGAACTTAAAAATTATCATGAACTTAGTACCTGATAGTATCTTGCTTGTTTATGTTGATTGTAGATAGATGGCTCGTGCTGTTGTTCCGTTGAATTTTAATGCGTTCCTTGAGAAAGCTAAGTTGAAAGATGATGGTAGCAATTACACGGACTGGGTCCGTAACCTGAGGATTATCCTCATTGCTGCACAGAAGAATTACGTCCTGGAAGCACCGCTAAGTGCCAGGCCTGCTGCAAGAGCAACACCAGAAGTTATGAACGTCTGGCAGAGCAAAGCTGATGACTACTCAATAGTTCAGTGTGCCATGCTTTACGGCTTAGAACCGGGACTTCAACGACGTTTTGAACGTCATGGAGCATATGAGATGTTCCAGGAGTTGAAGTTAATATTTCAAGCAAATGCCCGGATTGAGAGATATGAAGTCTGCAATAAGTTCTATAGCTGCAAGATGGAGGAGAACAGTTCTGTCAGTGAGCATATACTCAAAATGTCTGGGTATAATAATCACTTGATTCAATTGGGAGTTACACTTCCAGATGATTGCGTCATTGACAGAATTCTCCAATCACTGCCACCAAGCTACAAGAGCTTTGTGATGAACTATAATATGCAAGGGATGAACAAAACTATTCCCGAGCTCTTCGCTATGCTGAAAGCTGCGGAGGTAGAAATCAAGAAGGAGCATCAAGTGTTGATGGTTAACAAAACCACTAGTTTCAAGAAAAAGGGCAAAGGGAAGAAGAAAGGGAACTTCAAGAAGAACGGCAAGCAAGTTGCTGCTCAAGAGAAGAAACCCAAGTCTGGACCTAAGCCTGAAACTGAGTGCTTCTACTGCAAGCAGACTGGTCACTGGAAGCGGAACTGCCCCAAGTATTTGGCGGATAAGAAGGATGGCAAGGTGAACAAAGGTATATGTGATATACATGTTATTGATGTGTACCTTACTAATGCTCGCAGTAGCACCTGGGTATTTGATACTGGTTCTGTTGCTAATATTTGCAACTCGAAACAGGGACTACAGAATAAGCGGACACTAGCAAAGGACGAGGTGACGATGCGCGTTGGAAACGGTTCCAAAGTCGATGTGATCGCGGTCGGCACACTACCTCTACATCTACCTTCGGGATTAATATTAGACCTAAATAATTGTTATTTGGTGCCAGCGTTAAGCATGAACATTATATCTGGATCTTGTTTGATGCGAGACGGTTATTCATTTAAATCAGAGAATAATGGTTGTTCTATTTATATGAGTAATATCTTTTATGGTCATGCACCCTTGAAAAGTGGTCTATTCTTATTGAATCTCAATAGTAGTAATACACATATTCATAATGGTGAAGCCAAAAGATGCAGAGTTGATAATGATAGTGCAACTTATTTGTGGCACTGCCGTTTAGGTCATATCGGTGTAAAGCGCATGAAGAAACTCCATGCTGATGGGCTTTTGGAACCACTTTATTATGAATCACTTGGTACTTGCGAACCGTGCCTCATGGGCAAGATGACTAAAACACCGTTCTCCGGTACTATGGAGAGAGCAACAGATTTATTGGAAATCATACATACCGATGTATGTGGTCCGATGAATATTGAGGCTCGTGGCGGATATCGTTATTTTCTCACCTTCACAGATGATTTAAGCAGATATGGGTATATCTACTTAATGAAACATAAGTCTGAAACATTTGAAAAGTTCAAGGAATTTCAGAGTGAAGTTGAAAATCATCGTAACAAGAAAATAAAGTTTCTACGATCTGATCGTGGAGGAGAATATTTGAGTTACGAGTTTGGTGTACATTTGAAAAATTGTGGAATAGTTTCGCAACTCACGCCACCCGGAACACCACAACGTAATGGTGTGTCCGAACGTCGTAATCGTACTTTACTAGATATGGTGCGATCTATGATGTCTCTTACTGATTTACCGCTATCATTTTGGGGTTATGCTTTAGAGACGGCCGCATTCACGTTAAATAGGGCACCATCTAAATCCGTTGAGACGACGCCTTATGAACTATGGTTTGGCAAGAAACCAAAGTTGTCGTTTCTTAAAATTTGGGGCTGCGATGCTTATGTGAAAAAGCTTCAACCTGATAAGCTCGAACCCAAATCGGAGAAGTGTGTCTTCATAGGATATCCAAAGGAAACTATTGGATACACCTTCTATCACAGATCCGAAGGCAAAACTTTTGTTGCTAAATTCGGAAACTTTCTTGAGAAGGAGTTTCTCTCGAAAGAAGTGAGTGGGAGGAAAGTAGAACTTGACGAGGTAACAGTACCTACTCCGTTATTGGGAAATAGTACATCACAGAAAACTGTTTCTGTGAGACCTACACCAATAAGAGAGGAAGTTAATGATGATGATCATGAAACTTTAGATCAAGATACTACTGTACCTCGTAGATCAACCAGAGTAAGATCCGCACCAGAGTGGTACGGTAATCCTGTTCTGGAAGTCATGCTACTAGATCATGATGAACCTACGAACTATGAAGAAGCGATGGTGAGCCCAGATTCCGCAAAGTGGCTTGAAGCCATGAAATCTGAGATGGGATCCATGTATGAGAACAAAGTATGGACTTTGGTTGACTTGCCCGATGATCGGCAAGCAATTGAGAATAAATGGATCTTTAAGAAAAAGACTGGCGCTGATGGTAATGTTACTGTCTACAAAGCTCGACTTGTCGCAAAAGGTTTTCGACAAGTTCAAGGAGTTGACTACAATGAGACTTTCTCACCCGTAGCGATGCTTAAGTCTGTCAGAATCATGTTAGCAATTGCCGCATTTTATGATTATGAAATTTGGCAAATGGATGTAAAAACTGCATTCCTGAATGGATTTCTGGAAGAAGAGTTGTATATGATGCAACCAGAAGGTTTTATCGATCCAAAGGGAGCTAACAAAGTGTGAAAACTCCAGCGATCCATCTATGGACTGGTACAAGCATCTCGGAGTTGGAATAAACGCTTTGATAGTGTGATCAAAGCATTCGGGTTTATACAGACTTTTGGAGAAGCCTGTATTTACAAGAAAGTGAGTGGGAGCTCTGTAGCATTTCTGATATTATATGTGGATGACATATTACTCATCGAAAATGATATAGAATTTCTGGATAGCATAAAGGGATACTTGAATAAAAGTTTTTCGATGAAAGACCTCGGGGAAGCTGCTTACATATTAGGCATAAAGATCTATAGAGATAGATCAAAACGCTTAATTGGACTTTCACAAAGCACATACCTTGACAAGATTTTGAAGAAGTTCAAAATGGATCAAGCAAAGAAAGGGTTCTTGCCTGTATTGCAAGGTGTGAAGTTGAGTCAGACTCAATGCCCGACCACTGCAGAAGATAGAGAGAAAATGAAAGATGTTCCCTATGCTTCAGCCATAGGCTCTATCATGTATGCAATGCTGTGTACCAGACCTGATGTGTGCCTTGCTATAAGTTTAGCAGGGAGGTACCAAAGTAATCCAGGGGTGGATCACTGGACAGCGGTCAAGAACATCCTGAAATACCTGAAAAGGACTAAGGATATGTTTCTCGTATATGGAGGTGACAAAGAGCTCACCGTAAGAGGTTACGTTGATGCAAGCTTTGACACTGATCCGGACGATTCTAAATCGCAAACCGGATACGTGTTTACTTTAAACGGTGGAGCTGTCAGTTGGTGCAGTTCTAAACAAAGCGTCGTAGCGGGATCTACATGTGAAGCGGAGTACATAGCTGCTTCGGAAGCAGCGAACGAAGGAGTCTGGATGAAGGAGTTCATATCCGATCTAGGTGTCATACCTAGTGCATCGGGTCCAATGAAAATCTTCTGTGACAATACTGGTGCAATTGCCTTGGCAAAGGAATCCAGATTTCACAAAAGAACCAAACACATCAAGAGACGCTTCAACTCCATCCGGGATTTAGTCCAGGTGGGAGACATAGAGATTTGCAAGATACATACGGATCTGAATGTTGCAGACCCGTTGACTAAGCCTCTTCCACGAGCAAAACATGATCAGCACCAAGACTCCATGGGTGTAAGAATCATTACTGTGTGATCTAGATTATTGACTCTAGTGCAAGTGGGAGACTGAAGGAAATATGCCCTAGAGGCAATAATAAAGTTATTATTTATTTCCTTATGTCATGATAAATGTTTATTATTCATGCTAGAATTGTATTAACCGGAAACATAATACATGTGTGAATACATAGACCAACAGAATGTCACTAGTATGCCTCTACTAGACTAGCTCGTTAATCAAAGATGGTTATGTTTCCTAACCATGAACAAAGAGTTGTTATTTGATTAACGAGGTCACATCATTAGTTGAATGATCTGATTGACATGACCCATTCCATTAGCTTAGCACCCGATCGTTTAGTATGTTGCTATTGCTTTCTCCATGACTTATACATGTTCCTATAACTATGAGATTATGCAACTCCCGTTTACCAGAGGAACACTTTGGGTACTACCAAACGTCACAACGTAACTGGGTGATTATAAAGGAGTACTACAGGTGTCTCCAATGGTAGATGTTGGGTTGGCGTATTTCGAGATTAGGTTTTGTCACTCTGATTGTCACAGAGGTATCTCTGGGCCCTCTCGGTAATACACATCACATAAGCCTTGCAAGCATAATAACTAAGATGTTAGTTATGAGATGATGTATTACGGAACGAGTAAAGAGACTTGCCAGTAACGAGATTGAACTAGGTATTGGATACCGACGATCGAATCTCGGGCAAGTAACATACCGATGACAAAGGGAACAACGTATGTTGTTATGCGGTCTGACCGATAAAGATCTTCGTAGAATATGTAGGAGCCAATATGGGCATCCAGGTCCCGCTATTGGTTATTGACCGGAGACATGTCTCGGTCATGTCTACATTGTTCTCGAACCGTAGGGTCCGCACGCTTAACGTTACGATGACAGTTATTATGAGTTTATGCATTTTGATGTACCGAAGGTTGTTCGGAGTCCCGGATGAGATCACGGACATGACGAGGAGTCTCGAAATGGTCGAGACGTAAAGATTGATATATTGGAAGCCTATGTTTGGGCACCGGAAGCGTTCCGGGTGAAATCGGGATTTTTCCGGATTACCGGGAGGGTTACCGGAACCCCCCGGGAGGTAAATGGGCCTATTGGGCCTTAGTGGAAAAGAGAGAAGAGGCAGCCCACACCTGGCCGGCGCCCCCCACCTTTCCCAAGTCCTAATAGGACTAGGAGAGGTGGGCCGTCCCCCTCTTTCTCCTTCTTCCCCAAGAATCCTAGTTGGAATAGGATTTGGGGGAAGGAGTCCTACTCCCGGTGGGAGTAGGACTCCTCCCTGCGCCTCCCACCTGGCCGGCCGAACCCCCTGCCCCTGGCCTTTATATACGGGGGCAAGGGGCACCCCAAGACACACAAGTTAATCGCTCCTTAGCCGTGTGCGGTGCCCCCTGCCACCAAATTCCACCTCGATCATACCGTTACAGTGCTTAGGCGAAGCCCTGCGTCGGTAGTACATCAAGATCGTCACCACGCCGTCGTGATGACGGAACTCTTCCTCGACGCTTTGCTGGATCGGAGCCCGAGGAACGTCATCGAGCTGAACGTGTGCTAAGAACTCGGAGGTGCCGGAGTAACGGTACTTGGATCGGTCGGATCGGGAAGAAGACGTACGACTACTTCCTCTACGTTGTGTGATCGCTTCCGCAGTCGGTCTGCGTTGGTACGTAGACAACACTCTCCCCTCTCGTTGCTGTGCATCACCATGATCTTGCGTGTGCGTAGGAAAATTTTTGAAATTACTGCGTTCCCCAACAGGCAAATGGGCCTATTGGGCCTTAGTGGAAAAGTGAAAGGGGCTGCCATAGAGGGCTGCGCACCTCCCCCCTTTCCCTAGTCCTATTAGGACTAGGGAAGGTGGCCGGCCACCCCTTCTCTCTTTCCCCCTTGAGGATTCCTATTAGGAATAGGATTGGGGGGGAGTCCTACTCCCGGTGGGAGTAGGACTCCTCCTACACCCCTCTCCCTTGGCCGGCCGAACCCCTCCCCCTTGCTCCTTTATATACGGGGGCAGGGGGCACCTCTTGACACACAATTGATCATTGTTGATCGTCCCTTAGCCGTGTGCGGTGCCCCCTGCCACTAAATTCCACCTCGGTCATATCGTTGTAGAGCTTAGGAGAAGCCCTGCATCGGTGAAACATCAAGATCGTCACCACGCCGTCGTGCTGACGGAACTCTTCCTCGACGCTTTGCTGGATCGGAGCCCGTGGAACATCATCGAGCTGAACGTGTGCTAAGAACTCAGAGGTGCCGGAGTAACGGTGCTTAGATCGGTCGGATCAGGAAGAAGACGTACGACTACTTCCTCTACATTGTGTCAACGCTTCTGTTGCGATCTACAAGGGTATGTAGATCAGACTCTCCCCCTCGTTGCTATGCATCACCATGATCTTGCGTGTGCGTAAGAAAATTTTTGAAATTACTAAGTTCCCCAACATCGAGTTCATACCAGCTTTTCTCATCTTAGTCGGTCCATCATATATCATCATAATTGCCTTTCACTTGCATGACCGAACGATGTGAATAATAATAATAGTGCACGTGCATTGGACTAAGCTGGAATCTGCAAGCATTCAATAAACAGGAGAAGACAAGGCAATATGGGCTCTTTTCTCAGATCAACAATAATGCATATAAGAGCCACTTCAATAATTTAATTATGGTCTTCTCCTATCGACCCCCAAAGAAAAGAAAAGAAGTAAAACTATTTACACGGGAGAGCTCCCAACAAACAAAAGAAGAACAAGAAATCTTTTTGGTTTTTCTTTTTAATTACTACTACAAGCATTAGAAGTAAACTAATTAGAAGATACAACTAAATTTTTTTGTTTTTCTTAAGGTTTATTAAACACACAAAAAGAAAGCATAAAAAGAAAGTAAACTAGCATGGATGATACAATGAAAAAGTATGAGCACCGATGTCTAGCAATGAGTGTGTGAGCATAAATGTAATGTCGGTGGGAAATACGTACTCCCCCAAGCTTAGGCTTTTGGCCTAAGTTGGTCTATGGCCACGGCTGGCCTGGCGGATATCCATAATAATTGCTGGGTTCGTACTGCGAAGAAGAAGAAGACTCCGATTGCCACTGGTTGGCAATCATCTCCGAATCCCACTGGTAATTAGACTGTCGTGAAGGATCAACTGGTGGTTCCGGCTCTGGCTCCATAGCTGGTGCAGGGTTCCGGTAGGCCTGAATAGCCTTTAACGGAACAAGGTACTGGCCTGCAAATAAATCAAACAAAGAAGGAGCAGGCAGGGTAATAGTCTCAGGATGATGTTTATCAAAGAACAATTTGTATTTAAGCTCTCCTTCCCTATTCTTAACAATAAAATCATGTGCCACCATACTTTTATAATCTAAATAAACACGAGGCAGCACTTTTTCTTCCTTCTCATAATGCCTAATAGGTATGTTAAAATGTGCAGCTAGGCGTGAAGCATAGATGCCTCCAAAGATGGGGCCCTTGGTACGGTTCAGACTTAACCGTTTAGCAATAATGTCGTCCATACTAATAGAGTTATCACCGTATAAACCGTGGAGCAAAATAATAATATCAGGGACACTAAGGTTTCCACGGTTTCCGCGACCAATTAAACAACGACTAGCAAATAATGCAAAATAGCGTAAAATAGGAAAATGTATGCTAGTGATTCGTGCATCAGAAACCTTCCTTGTTTTCCCTACATTGATAGTATCAACAAACCCATCTACATCCTCACGATGTGGTTCCTCTGTCTTGCCCTCAAAACGGACTAAACAAACCCGACAAAAATCATAAAGTGACATCTCCTTATGCTCATCATATAAATGAAACTCCACCGTAGGTGGTGAGCTCCTAGAATGGAAATGAAAGTTTTGCACAAAGATATTTGTGAGTAAGAGATACTGATCGTGTTGGTCGTGGAGGAAAGCGGTGAGGCCTGCATTCTTAGCCAATTCGTGAAAATCTTCATAAATCCCGGCTGCTCTCAAGAAATCATCGGAAGGCCATTCACACGACCGAACCTCCGTGGTGCGAGGCAGATTATACTTAGGCTTTGGTGCCTTTTCCTTCGAACTTCGCCTCGATGAGCCCCTCAAAATTTTCTTCATCATTTTCTGAAAAAATCTGAAATTTTTAGTAACTTCAAAATAAAAGTAAACCAAACTCAATAATATTGATAGCAACTACTCCTACAAGTGCCTAGGGCCTATATCATGCATCAAAACTACTTTTGACCATATAAATTTGACATGCAAGCTCAAGAACAGGGTCACTTAAGCAGCAAAAAATTCCAATGAATAGAGCACTAGAACGAAAACTAATTGGACCAATGGAGGAGTCACATACCAAGGAACAACCCCCCCCCCCCAAGCAGTTTTGTGAGAGGTGATTTGAGCAAGGAGATCGAAAATGGCAGCAAAATGAGCTTGGACTCGCATTTGAGCTGGATATTCGTGTTTGTGGGAGGAAGAAGGAGTGTGTGGGTGAAAGGATAAGTGGAGGAGGGCCACCATGGGCCCACGAGGCAGGGGGCGCGCCCAGGGGGTAGGGCGCGCCCTCCACCCTCGTGGGCAGGTGGTTGACCCCCTGCTGTGTTCTCAGTACCAAATATTCTCAAATATTCCAGAAAAAATCATATTTAAATTTCAGGGCATTTGGAGAACTTTTATTTTCGGGGTATTTTTATATTGCACGGATAATCAGATAACAGACAGAAAATACTTATTTTTATTTTATTTAATATAAATAACAGAAAGTAAAAGGAGGGTACAGAAGGTTGTGCCTTCTAGTTTCATCCATCTCATGCTCATCAAAAGGAACCCACTAACAAGGTTGATCAAGTCTTGTTAACGAACTCATTCCGAATAACATGGAACCGGAGAAATTTGGAATAACACTATGTTACCTCAACGGGGATATGCGCATCCCCAATAATAAGAATATCATATTTCTTCTTAACAGTAGGAAGAGGAAATTCAAAACCTCCAAATATAATCGATGGAATTTTTCCAATAGAGTTGATACTCTGAACTTGAGGTTGTTTCCTCGGAAAGTGTACCGTATGCTCATTACCATTAACATGAAAAGTGACATTGCCTTTAGTGCAATCAATAACAGCCCCTACAGTATTCAAAAAGGATCTTCCAAAAATAATAGACATATTATCGTCCTCGGGAATATCAAGAATAACAAAGTTCGTTAAAATAGTAACATTTGCAACTACAACAAGCACATCCTCACAAATACCGACAGGTATAGCAGTTGATTTATCAGCCATTTGCAAAGATATTTCAGTAGGTGTCAACTTATTCAAATCAAGTCTACGATATAAAGAGAGAAGCATAACACTAACACTGGCTCCAAGATCACATAAAGCAGTTTTAACATAGTTTCTTTTAATGGAGCATCCTGGATCTCCAAGTTTCTTTGGTATTCCACCCTTAAAAGTATAATTAGCAAGCATGGTGGAAATTTCAGCTTCCGATATCTTTCTTTTATTTGTAACAATATCTTTCATATACTTAGCATAAGGATTCATTTTGAGCATATCAGTTAATCGCATACGCAAAAGGATAGGTCTAATCATTTCAGCAAAGCGCTCAAAATCCTCATCATCCTTTTTCTTGGATGGTTTGGGAGGAAAAGGCATGGGTTTCTGAACCCATGGTTCTCTTTCTTTACCATGCTTCCTAGCAACAAAGTATTTCTTATCATAATGTTGATTCTTTGATTGTTGGTTATCAAGATCAACAGCAGGTTCAATTTCTATATCATTATCATTACTAGGTTGAGCATCATCATGGACATTATCATTAACATTATTACTAGTTTCAGGTTCATTACCAAATTGAGTTTCAGCATCAGAAATAGAAATATCATTTGGATTCTCAGGTGTTTCAATAACAGGTTCACTAGAAGCATGCAAAGTCCTATCATTTTTCTTTTTCTTCCTTTTAGAAGGACTAGGTGCATCTATATTATTTCTCTGAGAATCTTGCTCAATTCTCTTAGGGTGGCCTTCAGGATACAAAGGTTCCTGAGTCATTCTACCACCTCTAGTCATAACTCTAACAGCATTATCATTATCCTTACTATTCAATTCATTGAGCAAATCATTTTGAGCTTTAAGCACTTGTTCTACTTGAGTGGTAACCATAGAAGCATGTTTACTAATAAGTTTAAGTTCACCTTTGACATTAGCCATATAATCACCCAAGTGTTCAAGCATATTTGAATTGTATTTCAATTGTCTACCAAAATAAGCATTAAAATCTTCTTGCTTAACCACAAATTTATCAAACTCATCTAAGCATGGGCTAGAAAACTTAGTAAATGGGATTTCAACTTTATCATATCTATAGAGAGAATTTACCTTTACTACCTGTGTCGGGTTATCAAGACCATGAGTTTCTTCAATAGGTAATGGATTAAGATCATATGTTTCTTCAACAGGCGGTAAATTAAGACCATGTATTTCTTCACTAGGAGGTAAATTATTAACATCTTAATCTTTAATACCTTTTTCTTTCATAGATTTCTTTGCCTCTTGCATATCTTCAGGACTAAGAAATAGAATACCCCTCTTCTTCAGAGTTGGTTTAGGAATAGGCTCAGGAATTGGCTCCGGAGGTGTCCAATTATTTTCATTTGTCAACATATTATTCAATAGAATTTTAGCTTCATCCGGTGTTCTTTCCCTGAAAACAGAACCAGCACAACTATCCAGGTAATCTCTGGAGGCATCGGTTAGTCCATTATAAAAGATATCAAGTATTTCATTTTTCTTAAGAGGATGATCAGGCAAAGCATTAAGTAATTGGAGAATCCTCCCCCAAGCTTGTTGGAGACTCTCTTCCTCAATTTGCACAAAATTATATATATCCCTTAAAGCAGCTTGTTTCTTATGAGCAGGGAAATATTTAGCAGAGAAGTAATAAATCATATCCTGGGGACTACGCACACAACCAGGATCAAGAGAATTAAATCATATCTTAGCATCACCCTTTAATGAGAACGGAAATATTTTAAGGATATAAAAGTAGCGAGTTCTCTCATCATTAGTGAACAGGGTAGCTATATCATTTAATTTAGTAAGATGTGCCACAATAGTTTCAGATTCATAGCCATGAAAAGGATCAGATTCAACCAAAGTAATTATATCAGGATCAACATAGAATTCATAATCCTTATCAGTAACACAGATAGGTGAAGTAGCAAAAGCAGGGTCAGGTTTCATTCTAGCATTTAGAGATTGCTTATTCCATTTAGCTAATAACCTCTTGAGTTCGTATCTATCTTTACAAGCTAAAATAGCTAAAGAAGCTTCTTTATCAAAAACATAACCCTCGGGAATAACAGGCAAGTCTTCATCATCAATTTCATCAGTATTATCAGATTCAATATGTTCAATCTATCTAGCCCTAGCAAGTTGTTCATCAAGAAATTCACCAAGTGGCACAGTAGTATCAAGCATGGAAGTAGTTTCATCATAAGTATCATGTATAGCAGAAGTGGCATCATCGATAACATGCGACATATCAGAACGAATAGCAGAAGCAGGTTTAGGTGTCGCAAGCTTACTCAAAACAGAAGGTGAATCAAGTGCAGAGCTAGATGGCAGTTCCTTACCTCCCCTCGTAGTTGAGGGATAAATATTGGTTCTTGGATCTTTCAAGTTCTTCATTATGATAAGCAGATATAAATCCCAAGTGACTCAAAGAATAGAGCTATGCTCCCCGGCAACGGCGCGAGAAATAGTCTTGATAACCCACAAGTATAGGGGATCGCAACAGTTTTCGAGGGTAAAGTATTCAACCCAAATTTATTGATTCGGCACAAGGGGAGCCAAAGAATATTCTCAAGTATTAGCAGATGAGTTGTCAATTCAACCACACCTAGAAACTTAGTATCTGCAGCAAGGTATTTAGTAGCAAAGTAATATGATAGTAGTGGTAACGGTAGTAAAAGGTAACATTAGTAAAAGTAATGTTTTGGTATTTTTTAGTGATGATAGCAATAGCAACGGGAAAGTAAATAAGCGGAGAACAATATATGGAAATCTCGTAGGCAATGGATCGGTGATGGAGAATTATGCCGGATGCGGTTCATCATGTAACAGTCATAACCTAGGGTGACACAGAACTAGCTCCAGTTCATCAATGTAATGTAGGCATGTATTCCGAATATAGTCATACGTCCTTATGGAAAAGAACTTGCATGATATCTCTTGTCCTACCCTCCCGTGGCAGTGGGGTCCTTACAGAAACTAAGGGATATTAAGGCCTCCTTTTAATAGAGTACCGAAACAAAGCATTAACACATAGTGAATACATGAACTCCTCAAACTACGGTCATCACCGGTAAGTATCCCGATTATTGTCACTTCGGGGTTAACGCATCATAACACATAATAGGTGACTATAGACTTGCAAGATAGGATCAAGAACTCTCATATATTGATGAAAACATAATAGGTTCAGATCTGAAATCATGGCACTCGGGCCCTAGTGACAAGCATTAAGCATAGCAAAGTCACAGCAACATCAATCTCAGAACATAGTGGATACTAGGGATCAAACCCTAACAAAACTAACTCGATTACATGATAGATCCCATCCAACCCATCACCGTCCAGCAAGCCTACGATGGAATTACTCACGCAAAGCGGTGAGCATCATGAAATTGGTGATGGAGGATGGTTGATGATGACGATGGCAACGGATTCCCCTCTCTGGAGCCCCGAACGGACTCCAGATCAGCCCTCCCGAGAGGTTTTAGGGCTTGGCGGCGGCTCCGTATCGTAAAACGCGATGAATTCTTCTCCCTGATTTTTTTCTGCCCGAAACACAATATATAGAGTTGGAGTTGGAGTCGGAGGAGCTCCAGGGGGGCCACGAGGTAGGGGGCGCCCTAGTGGGGCAGGCGCGCCCCCCACCCTCGTGGACAGGTGGTGAGCCCCCTGGCCTTCATCTTTTGCGGGTATTATTTATATTTTCCAAAAAGTTGCTCCGTGAAGTTTTAGGTCATTCCGAGAATGTTTGTTTCTGCACATAAATAACACCATGGTAATTCTGCTGAAAACAGCGTCAGTCCGGGTTAGTTCCATTCAAAGCATGCAAGTTAGAGTCCAAAACAAGGGCAGAAGTGTTAGGGGGCAGGCGCGTCCCCCACCCTCGTGGACAGGTGGTGGGCCCCCTAGCCTTCATCTTTTGCAGGTATTTTTTATATTTTCCAAAAAGTTGCTCCGTGAAGTTTCAGGTCATTCCGAGAACGTTTGTTTCTGCACATAAATAACACCATGGTAATTCTACTGAAAACAGCGTCAATCCGGGTTAGTTCCATTCAAATCATGCAAGTTAGAGTCGAAAACAAGGGCAAAAGTATTTGGAAAAGTAGATACGACGGAGATGTATCACCTCCCACTTGCCTCCTGCGCCGGATTCGACCATGGCTAGATCCAGGGTACGGCTGGACAGAAGCGCTTGAGGGATGAGGGAGTCCTGGACTAAGGGGTCCTCGGGCATCCGGCCTGTTATCCATGGGCTGGACTGATGGGCTGTGAAGACATGAAGACCGAAGACTATACCTATGTCCGGATTGGACTCTCCTTGGCGTGGAAGGCAAGCTTGGAGACCGACTATGAAGATTCCTTCTTATGTAACCGACTCTATGTAAACCCTAGATCCCCTCGATGTCTATCTAAACTGGAGGGGATTGTCCGAAAAGGACACATTCATTACCATATTCATATAGGCTAGGCTTTTAGGGTTTAGCTATCACGATCTCGTGGTAGATCAACTCTTGTAACACCCATATTCATCAATATCAATCAAGCAGGACGTAGGGTATTACCTCCATAGAGAGGGCTCGAACCTAGGTAAACATTGTGTCCCCTATCTCCTGTTACCATTGATCCTAGATGCATAGTTCGGGACCCCCTACCCGAGATCCACCGGTTTTGACACCGACATTGGTGCTTTCATTGAGAGTTCCACTGTGCCGTCAATGAAAGGTTCGATGGCCCCTTCAATCGTCTATAGCGACGCTGTCCAAGGAGAAACCTTCCTCCCCTGACAGATTTTCATGTTCAGCGGCTTCGTACTGCGGGCCAACTCGCTCGGCCATCTGGAGCAGATCGATAGCTACGTCCCTGGCCACCAGGTCAAATTTGGAAGCTTGAACTACGTCGCGGATATCCGTGAGACTTGATCTTCAATGGATTTGAAAACATGGCGATCGTTCCCCCTCGCTCCGAGGAACATGACTTAAATCTGTCATTGGATGACATCCAGGAGATGGTCCCTGTTGCTGCAACAGCCTTAGAACCAGAGCAGATCGTGCCATCCGAAGCCAAAGAGTCCGCGGCGTTGGAGCCGCACACGGACTCGTCACCCCGTGATATCTGCGTCAATGGAACTCTGGATTCGTCTCCGGATATAAATTTCGGACCATATACGCTTGCGGACACCGAGCTAGATCGGTTATCAATCTTCGAATTCGATGCCGCAGACGTCTTTCAGCACTCACCTTTGGGCGATGTGTTTAACTCTTTAAATAACATGTCATTCACGGGAGACTCATAGCCGAACTATGTCCGGTTCGAACTAGGGGCTGACGATGGAGAAATTTTTTTCCCACCCGCCACCCACTTCATAGCCACTTTCGAGGACTTAACTGACATGTCCACTCCTGGCTCCGCAGACATTGACGGTCCAGATGATGATGCAGATAAGGAGCAAGGCCAAGATCCGCCAGTCTTCGGACGCAAGACATCCACCCCTTCATATGACGTGTACATGATCAGTACACTTAAAAAGCCTCGCGGCAAGGACAAGGGAGATCTAGTTAAAACTCCTGAGTCACAGTCTAAGTTCCGGTGCCCCAAGTCACACCACAGCAACAATGGCACTGGAGAAAATAGTACTCCGCACGGCGCCGAAAGTAATGAAGACCCTGTGGGAGCAACATTCGAGCAGGAGGAACAGGAAAACGGGCAAGCCGGCCCCGACGAACAGGCCCTGCCCAGCGACGAATCGGAGGATGACAACTACCTTCCGCTCTCCGAAGATGAGAAAAGCCTCAGCGACGAAGACTTCATCATACCCAAAGAGCCCCTCGAACAGGAGTGCTTCAAGCATAGGCTGATAGCTACGGCAAGGAGCCTGAAAAAGAAGCAGCAGCAGCTGCAAGCTGACCAAGACCTACTCAATGACGTATGGACCAAAGTCCTGGTCGCTGAAGAATATGGCCTCAGTGGCCCAGCCAAAAGCTACCCAAAGCACAGATCACTCTACCAGTCCAATGACGGGGCGTTGGAGCCCATACCATCGTCACACAACATGGCAGGTCGTTGGCAACTCTGTCCGGATAAAAAGGCAACTCAAGCCGAACACCAGACCACCCCACCTCACCGTAAAGGCAAGAACAACGCAGGCCATGATTACCCAGATAACCTGCAGAGGGACTGGGACAATAGAGCAGGAAGCGCAAGACCGATCTACGGATCATGAAAACATGCTTCGACACGCAACAATGGCTACCTATCCGGACGTGTCACACCTCGCGGCAACCAGGCCGAAAACCGCAATGGGACTCCTTCGGAGTTACGCCGCAGTGTGGCCCAACATAGAGGTGCCGCACACCCGCTTTGCTTCACTGATGAAGTAATGGATCATGAATTCCCCGAAGGATTCAAACACGTCAATATTGAATCATACGACGGGACAACCGATCCCGAAGTATGGATAGAAGATTTCATCCTCCACATCCATATGGCCGGTGGAGACGACCTCCACGCCATTAAATACCTCCCACTAAAACTAAAATGACCAACTCGGTATTGGTTAAATAGCCTGCCTGAAAGTTCCATAGGCAGCTCGAGGGACTTGGAAGAGGCCTTCTTCGATAACTTCCGAGGAACACATGTCCGGCCAACGGATGCCGATGACCTAAGTCACATTGTCCAACAGCCCGGCGAATCAGCCAGGGAGCTCTGGAACTGGTTCTTAGTCAAAAAGAACCAAATCATCGACTATCCAGACACGGAAGCCCTCGCGGCTTTCAGACACAGCATCCGGGACGAATGGCTTGCACGCCACCTCGGCCAAGAAGGACCTAAATCCATGACAGCTCTCACTGCTTTGATGACTCGCTTTTGCACGGGAGAAGATAGCTGGCTCGCTCGTAGAAGCAATAGCACCAGCAACCAGGGCACCTCCGAAATCCGAGACGCCAACGGCAAGCCACGGGGAAGCAAAACAACAGTCACAATGACAATGAAAGATCAGGGGAAACAGCGGTCAACGCCGGATTCAGAACCCCAAGCCCGGCCAGCGAAGAAGCCATCCAAGGCGAATCGAGATGAACCATCCAACCTGGACAGGATTTTGGACCGACCCTGCCAGATTCATGGCCACCCCGATAAACCAGCTAATCATACCAACAGAAACTGTTGGGTCTTTAAACAGGCCGGCAAGCTCAACGCCGAACACAGGGGAAGGAGGCCGCCAAGCGACAGGGATGACAGAAATGTTCACCAACGAAAAACAGGGGGTCTAAAGAAGTCTCCACACAAGGATCAACTACCCCTAGAACGGAAATAGCAGCCCGGCTTCCGCCGCCCACTCCGTACACCTACAAAGTTTGTACTACGCATACATCATTACGCACTCAAGATACCATGGGCATCGGCGGAAGCACAATACGGACAAGCCTGCGAGCACTCCAGTAACTTTTTCTATATATAATTATTTATTTTCCTTTTTTATTTCCTCTTTTGATATCCTTTAAAAAACAGGTGAAGAACAGTTTAAAAATCGGAAACTAGGTCTATCGGAGTTCGGATCCGTACACTCACCTAAGGGGCTATGTCCATCAAGGATTCCCCACCGAGGACTAGCGGCGTAGGCGTGCGACAGGAGGTCCAAAATAACTTTTTGTAGACCGCACTCTCCATTTTTCGAGCCTGTACTATGCATGTTCCTCCGCCTCCAACCCCGAGCATGTCAAATAGTCGGGGGTGGCTTTTATATAATCATAAGTAAGCATTGGCATATCGCTCAGTTACCAGTAAACAATATCCGAACTAATCATCCATATGGTTTTCCCGACAAATATGGCTCCTACGGTTATTTCACAGAAATACCTCAGCCTAATCTGCCAGGGGCTCGGTGTGGGAACAAATGAGCTGCCAGTAAAAGTCTGGACAGCTCTATAGCATACTCTGGCGTCGCAAGTTTGGCCTTATATGCATCAGCTTCGAATCATTGTCTTGGGTCAATATTTGGGTTGCCCGGCTCCTATGCTTGCTACCCTACGTTCCTCTCTATCGGCTAGGGTAGTAAAGGGAAAACTACTGCGATTGTGCCCTGGTCTATACCGGACGAGCACCTCAGCAGAGAAAGCCAAAAACTGACTGTCATGATGTGATGTGAGCTGGTCAGCCACTTGACGACTTATCGGAATCTTTAGCGATTCTCCGTGTCACACGAGGGATCTTTTTCACATCAAACATGTAAGGCACCATACGCCGCATACATACCAGGGGCTATGTCGTAGCCCCACCATAAAACTCCTATGGCTAAGTGGAAGTGTTAACGCCTTATAGTCTGATTGCCTGGTTCGCCGCATTATCACCTCCTTCATGGACCAAGACGTTGGATAAAGAGTGATTAAATGCTTTTCCGAACACCCCCATACTTCCTACAAGGGGGCTGAAGCCGACGACTGGAAAACTTTCAGACTATATCAAAATGGACGCACAGGAGGAATTCAAGCTTTCAAGCAAAACATAAATAGATTAACTATAAAATTGTCTTTTACAATTTTCACTCGAACATTATGTCTTTCGAGCACTGATCCTCTACAAAGCGAGCAGCCTCTAGGACGTCCTCAAAATAATGTTCCGGTTCCGGACGGTCCTTGCCTTTGGGTGGACCCTTCGTCGCAACATCGATGGCTTTCATCTTCCCCCAGAACGTCTTGACTCGGGCAAAAGCCATCCGTGCACCCTTAATGCATGTTGACCACTTCACAACGTCGATACGCGGCACCGCGTCAACACGCCTTTGCACTAAACCGAAATAGATGTTCGAAACAGGCTCGGTTGGCCACAGCCGGACTATGACGTCCTTCATGGCAGCGCCGGACATCCTATAAAGTTCAGCCCATTGGGACATCTGTTCATTAAGCAACAAGGGGCGCTTTGACGTGCCAAGCTGCGACCAAAAAAGCTTCTCCGTTGCATATTCACCCCGCGCTTGGTAATACTGCGCCACATTGGCAGAACTCTTCGGCAAGTCCAAGAACTCGTCCAGAGAACTCCATACTTGGTTGAGCTGGACATAGTTCGGGTCACAGAACTTAGTTTACAGCAGAAAAGGCTTTCCAGCCGCAATCTCCCTCGCCCATCGAACCTCCTCACGGGTTGCTCTGCATTCCGACCGCGCTCCTCTTGCCTCTTGCAAGGCCTTCTCCAGATCAGCCATTAAGGCTTCACTCTCCTTCTCCAGAAATTCACAGCGGCCGGTAGCATTCTCTAGCTCGAGCGTCATCGTGGATATCTTCTCCTCATCTTGGCGCCGTACAGCTCGTTCGGCTTCTAGTTCAGCCGATGCCTTTTCGGCAGCTGCATTGCTACGCCGGGCCTGCTCCTTGGCCCGGGCTAGCTTCACTAGAAGAACTTCAACAGCGGCAGCACCATCTGCAGCCAAATTTCAGCATCACGCTTATACCACAAAAATGTATGAGGATTGCCCCGAATACATACCTTGCGACTCATCAAGACGCATATTGATTAAAGCAAGATCATCCCCTGCCACATCAAGCTTCCGCTGCAAATCGGCAATCTCCATAGTCGAGAGGTGGCCAAAGGGGAAGCAGCATGCGTTCAAGGTTTATCAGGTTAGTCCTCAAACGATCCTTTTTCGATCCTCCATTTTGCTTCCCAGTGGAAGCCAACCCGAGTATCAGGGGCTACTACCTATACACAGGCGTATCTTCGCAAATGAAACATAGTTGAAAACATTATGTTACAAACCTCGAAGCCCTTCAGTAGGCTCATGAAGGCTTCATTTAATCCGCTCTTTGCAGATGAAATCTTCTCAATCACTGTACCCATCAAGGTATGTTGTTCCCCCAAGACAGATGCTTTCCGCAACATGTCTCGCAATATATCCGGAGTCTCCGGGCTTCCGGAAATTGCTCCAACAGCACAATCATCCTTTGAAGGAATCTGCTCGCCCGTCTCCAAAATCGTTGTCGGCTGTGAACCAGACAGTCCGGGGCCCTTGTTACCATCAGCCCCGGAATCCCGGACGGTCGGAGGTCCACCTTGAGGTACCGCCTCTTCTGTCCCCTGGTCTAAAGGGACCCTCCGCGATGACACTTAAGAGTCATCCGCCTTGTTGGGTGAGGAGGTTGGAGGAGGCGTCTCGCTCTCCATCATCTCTGGAAGGAGACTCCCCGAAGAAGAGGATCGCCCAGAAAAAAATCTGTGTCAACCTGTAAAAATGCATGAATGCGTTACGGTAACAACAACGGAACGGGACGCTATCAAGGTACTCCGGATTTTCTTACGGTTTGGCTGAGGGTTTGTCCCCTTGTTGGAGTTGCTCAACGGCGTCACCTTCCAAACCCAAGCCGGTCAATGATGGCATCTTGCCCTTCTTGGAAGACCGCCCCTCCCCATCTTCGGAGGCGGCCCTTTTCCTCCTGTTTGGAGAAGGAACACTGGGTCCTTTCCCGCCTCCGTCTTCAGGCGAGGAAAGGTCGATTTCTCTGGACTCAGTGTCCGACTTACCTCCAGAACCAAGGTCATCTTGGGTCTTCTCGCCCTCCCCCGCCGATGCCTGGAACGGCGCTGAGGCCAGCATCCTTGTTAACACGGGAGTAGCTGAGTCTTCAGGAAGGGGAGCCGGACACCTAATCAATTCCACCTTCTTTATCAAGCCCTGAAAAAGGATGATGATGTTGGTTTCTTGCCACTGGATATCTAACTGTAAGGTATTCGATAAACGTTTACTTACCGGGGTGTCCGGATGGTTGCAGTCTAGGCCGACATCTCTGGCGGTGTCCGGCCATTGCCTTCGGTTTCCAAAGACTAATCTCCACATTCCTTCGTGCGTTGTGCCGAGAAGTTATGAAGAGTCTGCGGCCCTTCTGGATTGAACTCCCATAGGCGGAGAGGTCGCCGCTGGCACGACATGGTCCGACGAACTAGCATTATATGAACGACGCTGGCTATGTCGATGTCCCTCTCAATGAGGCTCTACATGCGACTTTGCAGAGTTTGCACATCATTCGTTGATCCCCAATCTAGCCCCTTATTAATCCATGATGCAAGTTGAGTTGGAGGGCTGGGTCGAAATACGGGCGCAGTCGCCCACTTGGAGCTGCGGGGCTCGGTGATGTAGAACCACCCCCGCTGCCACAGATTGGAAGATTTGGCGAAGGACCCTTTCGGCCAAACGGCGCTAGCGAGCTTGCTCACTGCAGCGCCTCCGCACTCGGCCTGCTCCCCCTCTACCACTTGCGGCTCCACATCGAAGGTCTTGAGCCACAAGCCGAAGTGCGGAGGAGTTCGGAGGAGGGCTTCACACGTGACAATAAACGTCGAGATAATAAGAATAGAGTCCGGGGCCAAATCATGGAAGTCTAGCCCGTAATAATACATGAGTCCTCGGACGAAGGGGTTAAGTGCAAACCCTAACCCGCGGAGGAAGTGGGACACGAACACGACCCTCTCGCCGGATCTGGGGTGGGAATGACCTGCCCCTCAGCGGGAAGCCGATGATGGATTTCAGCGGCCAGGTATCGCGCTGCCCGAAGCTTTGCAATGTCTTCCTCCATGACAGAAGAGGCTACCCACCGGCCTTGACGGCTAGATCCGGACATGATTGGGGCTGCTGGCAACTAAAGCCCGGGAGTTGCAGCTCGGGGTAGCAGGAGTTGAGGAAGAGGCAAGTGTGGAAGAAAAAGACGGGTCTGTACCCCTATATAAAGGCTGCAAATATCAAACGTCTCCTCTCGGGCCTCAAATACTTGCTTTCTTCCAAGGAGTTGTACCCGAGCGACGGTTGGGTTACCCACGTTCGGGTCGACAGGAATCCCTTAAAAAGGGAAGCACGATCTCCGTTTGGATAAAATATGCCAATAATGCCACGTCCTGGGACGTGGGGCGACGGGCCGGCTAAAACGGTTCGCAGGCAAAGGCCGGGTAGGCGTGGTGTCATATTACCAAAAAGTGGTCGGTGGATTGAACCCATGAAACATTATATCCTCTATGGTTGTGCATACAAGTCCGGATACAATCATTACATCTAAAGATCAACTAGGAGTTCGGAAGGGGGAACCCGCCTTGCAATGTCGAAGATAATCTGTGCGTCGGACTCCTCGTCATTGAAGCCAGGTTCAGGGGCTACTGAGGGAGTCCTGGACTAAGGGGTCCTCGGGCGTCCGACCTGTTATCCATGGGCCAGACTGATGGCTGTGAAGACATGAAGACCGAAGACTATACCTGTGTCTGAATTGGACTCTCCTTGGCGTGGAAGGCAAGCCTGGCGACCGACTATGAAGATTCCTTCTTATGCAACCGACTCTATGTAAACCCTAGATCCCCTCGGTGTCTATATAAACCGGAGGGGGTAGTCCGGAAAGGACACATTCATTACCATATTCATATAGTCTAGGCTTTTAGGGTTTAGCCATCATGATCTCGTGGTAGATCAACTCTTGTAACACCCATATTCATCAATATCAATCAAGCAAGATGTAGGGTATTACCTCCATAGAGAGGGCCCGAACCTGGGTAAACATTGTTTCCCCTGTCTCCTGTTACCATCGATCCTAGACGCACAGTTCGGGACCCCCTACCCGAGATCCGCCGGTTTTGACACCAACAAGGGGAGAAGATTTGGGGGCGTTGGAGCTCTGCTGATGGGGAGAACGATGGCGGGAGGAAGGAGAAGGCGTACCCAAATAAGCGGTGGCCGCTCCTCTTTTATAAACCGTTGTGAAGCCCAACAGTCCTTTAGCTGCGCCACAGGCCTCGCCACTTCCCGATATTATCGCGATGTTATGCGCGAATGGGGAATTGAAATCGTTGATCATATCCCTTAAAAATTGGCACGATCTCCACCTCGATGGGACGTGCCAATAGAGGCGATGCCTCGAACCACGAATCAAGCTTTTATAGTGGTTCGTTGTATATGACCGTATGTGACCCTTCGCCGAAAAGTTGTCAGGCAAAGGTATTGTTCACACTCGGGCAGTTGGCCTTCGAGGCTAAGTAATATCTGCAATCCGGATTCCGAGCACTACCTGATTGGCACATGGCTGAATTCTAGCTTAACGGCTCTGGGAACCTGGTTAAAAAAGGTGGTGTTGAACATGGAGAAGGAGAGGAACTCACCCCGCAAGCCGGATACATCGGGTATATCAAGATCTCAAGACATGATGAGGCGTCGGCATTGGAGGCAAGTTCGGGGGCTACTGAGGGAGTCCTGGAATAGGGGGTCTTCGGCCTGCCGGCCTATCCATTAGGGGCTGGACTGTTGGGCCGTGTTGCCGGTACTAGGAGGCTGGGCTATGTGGACACCCCACATCCGGACAAGAGGCTTTTTGGTGCCCTAGTGTGTGCTCCAAGTCAAGGTGTGAAGAATCGGCATGTTTATCCATTTTCTTTAACCGACCATGTGTAACCCTAGTACCCCTGGTGTCTATATAAACCATAGGGTTTAGCCCATAGAAAGGACAACAACCATCATCCTACTAGTCCAGGGTTTAGTACATCTGATCTCGTGGTAGATCGATTATGTAATCCTCATATACAGAAGCAATATAATCAAGCAGGACGTAGGATTTTACCTCTTAGAGAGGGCTCAAACCTGGGTAAACATCGTGTCCCTAGTCCTTTGTTCCCCATTGATCCAAGATCCACAGCTTGGGAACCCCTACCCGAGATCCGCCGTTTTTGACACCGACAATCGTTAACTCAGGAAATTGCCTACAATTAGGGTTTTGGATTGTTGGAATATTAGGCAAATTCATGATTAATTCCTCTAAATAATTCATGACTAAAACAATGACTAGCATGCAACGATATAGCAAACTAATGAACAACAAATCATGCACACCAACATCGCACATAAAACAAAAACTATAGTAAGAGACATGGACATATCACGAATGACGTACTATTCATTAGTTGTTGCATGAGCGACGATGTGATTTTGACGGCAATGAAGACGACGATGAGTAGCACCGCCTGACTTGGATGAAAGACGGCCCATGATGACGAAGTTGAGCAGTCGCGCATAGCGCTTCCGAAAAACCTAATTCGTCCTCTCTCGATGTAGGATCGCAAGGACGAACTGTTCCGGATACCGCACTCCCGCACGCCGGCGTTTAGGATAGAGTAGACTACGTGGCGGCGCAAGTTGCAAAATGAGGCAAAACCCTAAGTGTTTATGATGTGTCTTTGGGCGAGGCCAGTAAGTGGTATATGTAGGAGAACCAGAGGCGGTATCATGTCGCGATTATGATCTCAAACCGACTTGGTTTCCAAGTCAACCTTATCGGACAAGGAAACAATGAACTTGTCTGCCAAGACACCAAAAAATAAAACGGCAAAAAGGAAGTTGCGCCCCTGCAAGGCCCGTGCCCGAGCCCAGCCAGGCAAGCGAGCGCGCACGTGAGGTCTTCTCTTTCTTTCCTTCACACCTCACTTAGTGTGGTGTAGAGAGCCCACTATCGGCGTGTTTGGTTTCCTACATAAGGCCCAACCAGGCTCGCGCGGGACGAAAACAGCCCATTTGGGTTGCGTAAGCATGTAAATATCGGGCACACGAAACGTAAAGCCCACGCTCCATTCACACCACTCTTATCACTGCCCGTTGCTCTCCTCTCCTCTGATGGCTCGCCCGCCGCCGCGCCGTCCCCTCACCACCCAGAGGCCAGCGGCAACCGCATCCATGAGAGGTGGATTGCAGGCCTTGCGAACTCCGGCGTCGACCCAAGGGCGGCCCTCCGCACGCCGTCGCCCATCTGCTATCAGTTTGTGCCGCTAATGTGGTGGTAATGCCACCACATTTGAATGGGATTAGCAGAACACAAACGTGTATGCAGCCAAACAACTAAGCACATATGTAGGCAACCAAACACCCAGCCCTAAAGTGCTCACTGGGTTGAGATGGGGATGAAATGCACGTACTGTTGCTGCAAGGCAACCAAACACGCCCTATATAAAGAGGTCAAACTTTTTCTTAATTTTCGTGATGGGACTAAACTTAGAACTATCACTTATTATTTTATTCATGAATCACGATTTAAGATTTCAGAAATTGTTATGGGCTTAGCCTATTTATTTCTAACATTTTTTGGCTTGGAACTACGTCTCTTTTTGCTGCTATATATATGTGCCTCAAGTCTCACAATAAGACGTTTTTTCAAGCTACGAGGACGGAGGTAGTACCTTGCATTTGCTGTGTTGGTCCCGTTTCATCGCGGGACTTGCGGTACGGTTTGAAGGCGTCCGGACCATCTCTGTGCTCCGAGAAGAACAATGCTATAAAGTTCTACGGGTCAATAAAAGGAAAACAATGGTGCAAAATGCTAGTACTCGCTCCTGCGATGCCATGCGTTCAATTGGATTTCCGTAGCATTTGGCGTACCACGGCAGCTGCCCGGAACCACTTCACAAAATGCACGGCGGCCCTTTTCATTTACTACTGACACGAAGCTCTTTCATGATTATTGGGACCCAGAAATTGTTAAAGTCAAGGCGTACTCCATCGCCACCTGTACTCAATCATTTCAGCACATTCTAATGATTCCGTAGTTAATTACGATCATTGTGCGATTCCGTCGCCACCCGCCTAAATCCTCTCCTCCCGCATCCAGTGCGGCAAAAAGATCATAGAATGCAAAACTTTGCTTAGACTAGTAACAGTGGGGAGTAATTTAGAGTAGTAACATGCATATGTTACTAGTGGGTAGTAATATATATGTTGTGTCATGCATCACTTCATTTATTATATTATAGACTCATTTTTATTTGCTAGTGTGATGTTACAGTAACTAGTTATGTTATCACATGTCTTTTTTTTCATTATAATTACATGCCACATCATTTATTTCGTCTAGATAAATGTAATGTTACTACTATATATGTTACTTCCATCGTGGATAGTTTTAGTTTTTGAAACGTACAACAGTAATTTAAGCGGAGCCTAAATTTAGCTGAGCTAGCCACGGGTCCAGCCCTTATTGCCCACCTGCACACCTGCTTGCGTTGCACCTACCTACAAACGTACACGCGATACCCATTAATTTCGTGATGATCCACCCATGGCACGAAAGGACAGGGAACCTAAACCGCACGGAGTTCTCAATAAAATCACAACACGGCTGCAATTGGCGCTTGCAGCCTTGTAGGTTGTCCGTGTACCATGTCGACACCGTAGCCGTGTACGAGCACCGGAGGATCTACCTTTCTGTCAGGAGGCAGGCGCTCTTCTGCGCACGTACACCGATTGGCTCGTGAAAGACCTCGCACGGTCACGTGACGGCCGCCTAGATTTCGTTAGGATCACGTGCAGGCGCAGTGTTCCGATGGCCGAATATCGGGTTCCGTTCAATTCGGAATCTGTTGGAGCACGTTACCGTCAGGCAAGCGCCGAATCTGGCCAACAATGAGTGCCTCTGATCTTCCGGACCTGGGATAACGCACACCAACCGGGCCCGTTTCGGCCCCGGTCACCCGGACGACACGACTGCACGAGAGGCCACACCGGCTTCCTTGTGCTCCGACGCTTCCCTCCGAACCACCCACTGTTCCAGGGAATCTTTGCGTCCCCTTGCAGACAAAAAGCTCCCCGTTCTTCTCCTAGCGTCTGAGTTGACGCGTGAAACCGTCTCTCTTCTGTTCAAAAACAACAACAAAAAAACGGTGCGAGATGGAACGAACGAGTTGGACAAATTTCAGAGTTGTCGCGTCCACGGCGATACGATACGACGCAGCCAATCGAGTTGCCAAGCAGGCTCCGAACGTAGGCTGCAAGGACGTGCACACGATTCTACAGCCCATATTTGCTGTGCTCGGTTAAATCGTGATGGATGGATGGGTCCGGAGAAGAGAAAAGATGGGCATGCAAGACGTGTGCATCAACCACACGTCGCTGTTTCACAGCGGGTGTGTTAGCTAGCGGTGTCGCATGAATAAGACGTGTCTAGGTGAGCTGCATGAATGAGAACGAACGAACAAACCAGAATGAGTGTCTCCGCTTGTTTCGCGTGCCTGTCAAGTGTCAACAGATGGCTCGCGCCGCGCCTTTCCGGCCCGTACGTCTCGCTGTGGAGAAACCGAGCGCACGCAGCCGCGGCCCCCACCAGCCCACCGCCCTGGTGTGTGCCTGTGTTGCTGCCGGTCGGCCACGTCGCGCGGCGGAGGGGGCGCACCGGAGAGCTGGAACGCGCGGTGCCGAGGCGCCAGAGGGGTGACACCGGCAGGCCAATTGAAGGCGCGCGCCGCGCTGCATCCCACCGCTCGTCCGAGTCGGCGAGTTGGGAGCCGCTCTGTCGCCGCTGCATGGGCGAGCGGGTCACGCGCTCGGTGCGCTTTGAGCGGGCAAGAAGGAATGCCGGTGGCGGCATCTGTTGCTCGCGACGTCACCGGGCAGGGCCGAACGGGTTGCTCCTTTGACCACGCACATCTGGTGAGAGCATACTGCTTGACTCGTGTGCCGCAAGCTGATTTTCCGATGCTTTTTTCAGATCAGATTTTTCTATACTTGCGTACTCCTATGTTTCTTTCTGCTGCTCTTCCAAAAAATAAATTATTTTGATTCAAGCAACCCATTCCCAAGTCAGCAACTTAAAGTATTACTCATATACATTTACTTGATTTTTTTGAACAATCAAACCGGGGGGGGGGGGGGGGGGGGGGGGGTGATCGCCCACCTGAACATTTTGTATTAATAATAACAACGAAGCATTTCGATAACCCCCCTGAACATTTTGTATTAATAATAACAACGAAGCATTTCGTACATCACATAAACACCTCGCGGAGTGCTAATGGGAGGAAGGGGGAGGGAGGGGGATGCGTCAGCTACAAATATCCATGCACCATTGACGCAACGGCGCATGGTCTATGCGGGCGGGGGCCCGAACTATCCATAAGAGAAGATGCTCTTGGATCGAATGCCGCAAGTCAATGTCCGAGGAATGGATGTTATCGAACACCATCCGGTTCCCGGACTTCCAGACCACCCGGAGGATGGAGCACATAGCCGTGCTGAGGAGAAGACGACTCCAAGAGGGGTGGTTGGTAAGAAGGCGCACCACATATTTTCCACCGTGCAATCAACAGGCAAGCGACGACGACCGAGGATACACGCCCACATCAGGCGCGAACGGGGGCACTCGAAGAAGGGGTGAAAGATCGTTTCCGACTGTCCTAGGCAGAAGGGGCAATCGTCATAGTCGAGGAACCCGATTTGACGTAGGAAGCCCCTCGTGCGGGTGTTGCCATGTCGCAGGATCCAGGCGAACACCTTGCCCTTGAGGGGCATGAACCCGTCCTAGTTGAAGCCATGCAGAGGGAGCCCGCAACCAGAGCTTTTGATCATATGATAAACCGCACCCATCTTGAACTGGAGACAACCCCCCCCCCCCCCAAGAAAGGGTCCGCTCGTCACTGGCCGCAGAGAACCGTACGCGGTTAAGGGCAGGACCAAGCCGATCGAAGTCCCCCAGGGTCGCGCCGGTGCGGAGACAATGGGAGTACGCGGCTGGAAGAGCGGCCGCCAGGGCCCCGAGCGAGGTCCAGTTGTCATGCCAGATGGATGTGTCCATGCCGTCACCAATTTTCGTCGATGTCAAGGAGCGATAGAGGGGGACCAAGGAAGCGAATGCCTTCCACGAGGCGGTCCAATCCGCGGGACGGTCGTCCAAGTACCAACGGCGCACCCAGACAGTCCAGGGGGTACAGACGCCACTGAAGATTTTATGGACCATCTTCAACAGGAGACATGTATTCTAGACCTGAATATCGATCAGGCCAAGCGCCTGATGAAGCTATGTACCTAGGGTAGGGGCATGGACCTGTCCTAAGAGCCCTACCCAAGGACATCCCTAGAAGAAGTCACCTTTCAATCGACTTGAAGGCATCCCACTCGACGGAGTCAAACCACTTGACCAGGAGACTATCACTCGACCACGAAGTCAACCACTCGACTGACGGGAGATCTAAAGTCACTCCGCAAGCAGACGGTCGGCCATTAAATAGTCTTTATGGTCATCATAGCACTTTATTAGGGACGTTACCAGTAACGCCCAGTCTTAAATGTATTTTAACCCTGCATTACTGAGGGCCGGAGGAGCATGGCGAACTCTATATAAGCCACCCCCCTCCTCAGTAACAAGGGTTCGCACCCCGGGAATTCATACACACATAATCCAATCGACCGCCTCCGGGCACCGAGACGTACGGCTGTTACTTCCTCCGCGAAGGGCCTGAACTCGTACATCTTGGTGTGTTTACAACTTCTCCATAGCTGAGATCTAGCCTCTCCATACATACCCCCCTACATCACTGTCAGAGTTAGAACCACGACAGTTGGCACCCACCGTGGGGCAGGAGTCTTAGCGCCTAGTTGGAGAAGTTGCGGTTTTTCCGATCCCTTTGATCATGTTTTCGTACGGAGATTTGGTGGAGGGCCGCGAGATCCGTCTCGGTGCGCTCACTTTCATCGTCGACGACTCCGCTTGGCTTCAGGAGGCTCCACTCGACAACGACGCGCTCCCCGTCCGCGGTGCAACACACTTCCGCGCATGTGTTCGTGGCGTCCTCCTGTGGCAGCCGTCGACCCAGTATCGGTCGACTCTCGTGTCATCTTCCCGCCCTGTCTCCCACCGGCGCAAGCGCTCCGGTCGGTCGAGACTTCAGAGGTGGGTGAGGCATGTTGTGGCTCGCCAATCAGCAGCCCCACAAGTCGCGACAATCGAGCCCGACGAATCCCTCTACGGCCTGTTCGACTGGCTCCGCGGAGACCGCATCCGAGTGCGACAGCAGCGACCCAGCGGCTGAGGTTCTGGCGGTCGAGGGAACACACAGTCCTCCCGGTTTCCCTCGCGCCAATGGAGGCGCGGGCGGAAGCGACCCGTCGCATCCCCATGATGAGTATGTCCCCGAACCTCTCACGTCATTGCAGCGAGAGGAGCTTCGCCGCCGGAACATGGATGCACTCCACACTCCTATCATCGGAGAAACCCCCGAGGCCTGAGCCTTGGAGGACGCACGCTTGGCTAACTTGGCCGAGCGCATTCGACTGGAGAATCTCCAACGAATACTCGACGAGCAAGCGCGTCAGCGAGCTCCCGAGTCCAGTCGACGTCAACTCTTCCCGCCTACGCAGGTATATCGAACCCCGGTTCAGAATTTGGCAGCCGCGGCCCGTATAGCAGAATCGATTCAGCCCTCACAGTCGGAGGCTGGCAGGGGCTTGTTGCAAATCAGAGCGTTGCTCCGGGCAGCGGGAAACCAGAATTCCGCTGCTTCTCAGTCGCGGAATAGGATCCACAGTCGATCCGTTGCAACGGATACAGTCCAGTCGGCTCACAACCCAAGATCGCCCCGGAGGCGTGAAGGGCGCGGAGACCGGCACGATCAGTACAGAAGAAATTAGCACTATGATCACCGATTCGATCGTGATGATCGGCGTCGAGTGCCAACCCCTCCCCCGAGGAGTGGGTCATATGCGCCTCGGCAACGGGATGACAGACGCCCTCATAGTGTTGGGTAGAGGGTTCCAGTCGACCCCAGGGACCCAGGCTTTGATGCGAGATCCATCCTCGTTCAGGGTCTGGTTGACAGGAACAGAGCTTATCGAGAAGGCCACGACAGAGATGCGCCTACCAGCAGCAGGGTACATGTTTTAGGGCCAGAGTGTTTCAGTCGAGCCATCAGAACCGCAGTGATTCCTTCCAACTTCAGGTTGGCGACTGGAGTCAGCAAGTTCACCGGTGAATCTAAGCCTGACACTTGGCTCGAAGATTACCGAATGGCTGTCCAGATTGGCGGTGGCAATGATGAGGTAGCTATGAAGCATTTGCCTCTCATGTTGGAGGGCTCGGCCAGAGCGTGGCTGAACCAGTTAGCACCCAGCAGCATCTACACTTGGGAGGACCTCTCCCGAGTGTTTGTCACAACCTTTGAAGGAACATGCAAGCGACCTGCGGGCCTTACAGAATTGCGGTCTTGCGTGCAGAAACCGAATGAAACCCTGAGGGATTACATCCAGAGGTGGATCACATTGCATCACACAGTTGAGAATGTACCAGATCATCAAGCAGTTTGTGCCTTTAAAGAAGGCGTTAAGTACAGAGAATTGAATCTGAAGTTCGGTCGAACTGGAGAGATGTCTCTGAATTGGATGATGGAGATTGCCACCAAATACGCTAATGGTGAAGACGAAGATCGCCTCCGGAGTGGCAAGCACAAGGCAGTCGCCCAAGAAGCCGGAGGAAATTCCAGTCGGAAACAGAAGCGGAAGGCCGAGCTAGCCGCCCCTGGGGAGGCCCTGGCCGTAACCCAGGGAAAATTCAAGGGAAAACCCAAGGGGCCCTGGAACCCCAAGAAAGTTAAGGATCAAGATGGAAATGATGTTTTGGATCTGCCATGTCACATCCACACCAAGAAAGATGAAGAGGGTAATCTTATTTACCTAAAACATACCACTCGACAATGCCGGCTCCTGATCCAGCAGTTTCAGGGCAAGCAGTCCAAAGACAAGGAAAAAGAGTCAGACAGAGTTGAGGACAAAGAAGATAGTGACGATGGATACCCCCAAGTCAATTCCACCCTGATGATTTTTGCTGATGTCGAAAGCAAAAGTCGGCTGAAAGTCATTAACCGTGAGGTGAATATGGTCGCTCCGGCAACACCCAGTTACCTGAAATGGTCTCAGACTGCCATCACATTCGACCAGTCTGATCACCCTACGCACATTGCCACCCCTGGGAGGCAAGCTTTGGTGGTCGACCCAGTTGTCAAAGGCACTCGACTGACCAAAGTCCTGATGGATGGTGGCAGTGGCCTGAACATATTGTATGCAGAAACATTGAAAGGGATGGGCATTCCAATGTCCAGGCTCAGTACCAGTAACATGAGCTTCCACCGAGTCATTCCTGGGAAGAAAGCCGAATCACTCGGCCAGATTGCTCTTGATGTGGTTTTCGGTGATTCAAAGCATTACCGCAAGGAAAAGTTGACATTCGAGGTTGTGGACTTCCAAAGTGCTTATCATGCCATTTTGGGCAGGCCAGCTTATGCACGCTTCATGGCTCGACCATGTTATGTGTATCTCAAATTGAAGATGCCTGGTCCCAAAGGTGTGATCACTGTTACAGGCAATCGGAAGAAGGCAGAAGAGTGTTTTCAGAAAGGCTCAAAGATTGCTGACGCTCAGATGGCAGTGGTTGAGCTGCAAGAGTATCAGAAGACTGCAGATCCGAGTGAGTTGCTACGAGCTAAGAAGCCCGCTTAAGAATCAGCTTTTCAGTCGTCCGGTGAAACGAAGGCAGTTCACATTCACCCGACCGATCCAAATGCTGCTCCGACTCACATCTCAACGACGCTCGACTCCAAATAGGAAGAAGCGCTCATCTAGTTCCTCAGGGAGAACTGGGACATCTTCGCATGGAAGCCTTCTAACATGCCTGGAGTTCCCAGGGGGCTGGCTGAGCACCGTCTATGAGTCGACCCAAAATTTAAGCCTGTGAAAGAACATCTTCGACGGTCCGCCGTCCAGAAGAGGAAAGCTATTGGCGAGGAGGTGGCTCGGCTCTTAGCAGTGGAGTTCATCCGAGAGATTTACCACTCCGAGTGGCTCGCCAATGTTGTCATGGTCCCCAAGAAGGACAAGTCACTTCGCATGTGCATTAATTTTAAACATATCAATCAGGCCTGCCCGAAAGATCATTTTCCTCTCCCTCGCATCAACCAAATAGTCGACTCGACCGCGGGGTGCGAGCGATTGTCTTTTCTAGACGCCTATTCCGGGTACCATCAGATCCGTCTGTATGGACCCAACGAGATCAAAACAGCTTTCATCACTCCATTCGGATGCTTCTGTTATGTCACCATGCCATTCGGCCTCAAGAATGCCGGAGCCACATTCATGAGGATGATTCAGAAGTGTTTACTCACCCAAATCAGTCGGAATGCGGAGGCATACATGGATGATATTGTGGTTAAGTCACGGAAAGGTTCCTACCTGCGGACTGACCTTGCTGAAACCTTTGCAAACCTCGGGAGGTATGATATCAAGCTCAATCCATCAAAGTGCACATTCGGAGTTCCAGGCGGAAAGTTACTCGGTTTTCTCGTTTCTGAACGGGGAATCGACGCCAATCCTGAAAAAGTCGGTGCCATACTCCAGATGAAGCGTCCTGTGTGTGTGCACGATGTCCAGAAGCTTACAGGTTGCTTGGCCGCTCTAAGTCAATTCATTTCTCGTCTCGGTGAAAAGGCGTTGCCTCTTTACCGACTGATGAAGAAGTCGGACAAGTTCGAGTGAACTCCAGAAGCTGATGCAGCATTTGCAGAGCTCAAAGCTCTGCTCTCCACCCAGCCGGTGCTTGCTGCCCCAATCAGTAAAGAGCCTCTGCTGCTTTACATTGCGGCCACGGGACAAGTTGTCAGTACAGTACTTACGGTCGAGCGAGAAGAAGAAGGAAAGGCCTTCAGAGTTCAGCGCCCAGTATATTATGTGTCTGAAGTTTTGACCCCTTCAAAACAAAGATATCCTCATTACCAGAAGCTTGTATATGGGATTTATATGACCACAAAGAAGGTTGCTCATTACTTCTCTGACCACTCCATTACAGTCGTCAGCGATGCCCCACTGTCAGAGATTCTGCACAATAGAGATGCAACAGGTCGAGTGGCAAAGTGGGCGATTGAACTCCTTCCCCTGGATATCAAGTTTGAAGCAAAGAAGGCTATCAAATCCCAAGCAATCGCATATTTCGTCGCCGAGTGGATTGAGCAGCAACTTCCGACTCAAATTCACTCGGAGCACTGGACCATGTTCTTCGATGGATCTAAGATGCTAAATGGTTCCGGTGCTGGGGTAGTATTAGTCTCCCCCCGAGGAGATAAGCTCAGATATGTTCTCCAGATTCACTTCGATTCCTCCAATAATGAAGCAGAATATGAAGCACTTTTGTATGGGTTGCGCATGGCCATTTCACTCAGCGTCCATCGCCTCATGGTCTATGGCGACTCAGATTTGGTGGTCAATCAGGTGATGAAGGAGTGGGACGTCAGAAGTCCGGCAATGACTGGTTATTGCAATGCAGTGAGAAAGTTAGAAAAGAAATTCGAGGGGTTAGAGCTTCATCACATCCCCCGACTGAAAAATCAAGCGGCTGACGATTTGGCAAAGATAGGCTCCAAGAGAGAAGCCATTCCCAGCAACGTGTTCCTGGAGCACATCCACTCACCATCAGTCCAAGAAGATCCTTTTACAGAAGAAGCCCCGCAGCCGAAAAGTGCCATAGATCCGACTGAAGTCGAAGTTCCTGCTGTGGTCGACCTAATCATGGAAGTCTTGGCAATCACTCCTGACTGGACGATACCGTACATCGCGTATATCTTGAGGAAAGAACTCCCGGAGGACGAGGAAGAGGCTCGACAGATCATCCGTCGATCCAAGGCCTTCACAGTCATAAAGGGACAGTTGTATAGAGAAAGCGCGACCGGAATCGGTCAGAAGTGCATAACACCAGAAGAAGGTCAGATAATCCTTGATGATATCCACTCAGGGACCTGTGGTCACCATGCGTCTTCTCGGACCATTGTGGCTAAAGCATACCGAGCGGGATTTTACTGGCCAAGAGCAAATGAAATGGCGAAGGAGATAGTCGACAAGTGTGGAGGGTGCCAGTTCTACTCCAACATGTCACACAAGCCTGCATCAGCCCTGAAGACCATTACACTCGGCTGGCCCTTTGCGGTTTGGGGACTGGACATGGTTGGTCCACTGAGAACAGGCAGGAGCGGTTTCACACATGTGCTTGTGGCAGTCGACAAATTTACCAAATGGAATGAAGCTAAACCTATCAAGAACCTTGATGCTTGCACTGCTATCAGTTTCGTCAGGGGGTTAACATTCAGATATGGAGTCCCGCATATCATCATCACTGACAATGGGTCAAACTTTGATTCGGACAAGTTCAGAGCTTTTTGCGCCTCTCAGGGCACACGAGTCGACTACGCATCGGTCGCCCATCCCCAGTCGAACGGACAAGCTGAAAGGGCAAATGGTCTAATTCTCAAATGACTAAAGCCCCGGCTGATGCATGATCTCAAGCACACAGCGGGCGCATGGGTCAACGAGCTTCCGTCGGTTCTGTGGGGATTGAGGACCACCCCAAATCGGTCGACTGGAAGAACTCCGTTCTTTCTGGTTTACGGAGCCGAAGCAGTCCTGCCGAGCGATCTACTTCACAATGCGCCATGAGTCGAGCTTTACACCGAAGATGAAGCAGAACAAGCCTGGCAAGACGCAGTCGACCTCTTAGAAGAATAGAGGGAAATGGCCATGATCAGATCGACCATTTATCAACAAGACTTGCGTCGATTCCACGCCAGGAATGTGAAGAGTCGAGCCTTCCAAGAAGGAGATTTGGTCCTCCGAGTGGATCAACAGAAACCACACAAGCTTGCTCCTACTTGGGAAGGCCCCTTCATTGTCACCAGAGTCCTCCACAATGGAGTGTATCACCTCTACAATGTTGATCGCCAGATCGACGAGCCGCGAGCTTGGAATGCGGAACTGCTCCGCCCCTTTTACACTTGAGTTCTCTCTCGGATAAGATGTAATAAGAAAAACTTCTGCAGTTCATTTTTATCAAAGACAAGAGTGTTCCAATAATTGCTGTCACTTTTGTTTGCGTACGAAATCCCCCAGTGGGTGACTTAGCTGCGAATCCGTTTCGCCTAAGTTTGTAAAAAAATCCTACCGAGTGGAGAGCAAACCTCCCACTCGGGGGCTTAGCTGCAGCCCAGTGCTCGCCTAAGTGTTTAAAAAATCCTACCGAGTGGAGAGCAAACCTCCCACTCGGGGGCTTAGCTGCAGCCCAGTGCTCGCCTAAGTGTTTAAAAACCCTACCGAGTGGAGAGCAAACCTCCCACTCGGGGGCTTAGCTGCAGCCCAGTGCTCGCCTAAGTGTTTAAAAACCCTACCGAGTGGAGAGCAAACCTCCCACTCGGGGGCTTAGCTGCAGCCCAGTGCTCGCCTAAGTGTTTAAAAACCCTACCGAGTGGAGAGCAAACCTCCCACTCGGGGGCTTAGCTGCAGCCCAGTGCTCGCCTAAGTGTCTAAAAAATCCTACCGAGTGGAGAGCAAACCTACCACTCGGGGGCTTAGCTGCAGCCCAGTGCTCGCCTAAGTGTTTAAAAAATCCTACCGAGTGGAGAGCAAACCTCCCACTCGGGGGCTTAGCTGCAGCCCAGTGCTCGCCTAAGTGTTTAAAAACCCTACCGAGTGGAGAGCAAACCTCCCACTCGGGGGCTTAGCTGCAGCCCAGTGCTCGCCTAAGTGTTTAAAAACCCTACCGAGTGGAGAGCAAACCTCCCACTCGAGGGCTTAGCTGCAGCCCAGTGCTCGCCTAAGTGTTTAAAAAATCCTACCGAGTGGAGAGCAAACCTCCCACTCAGGGGCTTAGCTGCAGCCCAGTGCTCGCCTAAGTGTTTAAAAACCCTACCGAGTGGAGAGCAAACCTCCCACTCGGGGGCTTAGTTGCAGCCAAGTGCTCGCCTAAGTGTTTAAAAAATCCTATCGAGTGGAGAGCAAACCTACCACTCGGGGGCTTAGCTGCAGCCCAGTGCTCGCCTAAGTGTTTAAAAAATCCTACCGAGTGGAGAGCAAACCTCCCACTCGGGGGCTTAGCTGCAGCCCAGTGCTCGCCTAAGTGCTTAAAAATCCTACCGAGCGGAGAGCAAACCTCCCACTCGGGGGCTTAGCTACAGCCGAGTGCTCGCCTAAGTGTTTAAAAATCCTACCGAGTGGAGAGCAAACCTCCCACTCGGGGGCTTAGCTGCAGCCCAGTGCTCGCCTAAGTGTTTAAAAATCCTACCGAGTGGAGAGCAAACCTCCCACTCGGGGGCTTAGCTGTGGCCCAGTGCTCGCCTAAGTTCGTAAAAATCCTACCGAGTGGAGAGCAAACCTCCCACTCGGGGGCTTAGCTGCGGCCCAGTGCTCGCCTAAGTTCGAAAAAATCCTACCGAGTGGAGAGCAAACCTCCCACTCGGAGGCTTAGCTGCGGCCCAGCGCTCGCCTAAGTTCGGAACACAACCCAATCCGCAAGGATGACGAGGCGCAAATCGGCTGCTAACTTCTCCTTCGGAGTTACACCACAAATACAAGGTTATTCCGAGTGAAGATCAAGTTCCACTCGACGGATCAATCCATGAAGATATTCAACGAGAAATCAAGTTCAGATAAGGCCTAAAGGTCCCAGACCTCAGATCAAAGTACTCGAGCCCTCGGCTCGAAAGAGTTTAACGGTTACAAAATCCACTCGGCATTCTGAGGAAAATTTAAAGTGAAGCATAAAAGTTTTTCATTCCTCAGGCGGAGGACTGGAAGGGGCGATGAACTCGTCTAAGTCGATCCCGTCTGCAATACGAGTGGCAACAGCAATGAAAGTCTCCATGAAGTCTTGAAAGCTGTGCTTCCTGGTATTGACAACTTGGATGGCGGCCAGCTTTTCTTCGCGCGCCTCCTTGCAATGGACGCGGACCAGAGACAGAGCGACATCAGCACCACATCTAGCAGAAGATTTCTTCCATTCCGCCACTCGACCCGGGACTTCATCCAGTCGAACCATTAGGGACTCGAGGTCGTTCTGAAGCGTCGTTCCAGGCCAGAGTGATGTGTTGATCCGCGACATCGCAGCCTTCAGCCGAGCAAGATAGTCAACAATGCTGGTAACACGAGACTCCAGTCGGAGCACGTTCATAGCAGCTTCGTCCTTCATGAGAGAATTGGCGGGATCCAAGCCTGGCTCCACTCGACTGGTCTCCTCTTCGAAGCTCTGGCAGAATTCTGCAAACACGATTCAAGAATAAGACAGTGGCCTTACGCGGGCTTGGTAACTGCAAGACAGCCAGATCGAAGTAATTACCTTCGAGCATGACGAACAGCTTCTTGGCAAGTCCACCGAGATAAACCTCCAGATCGTTTACCTTCCCCGCCAGCTCACCCGCCTGGTCGTGCAGAACCATCTTGTCGTTCTTCAGTCGGCTGACCTCTTGATTAGCTGTCTCGAGAGCAGTCTTCAGTCTGGAATTCTCCTTTTCAAGAGTTCCGACCGAAGCCAGTTTCTCTTCTGCAAGCTTCGTTTTGCTCAAAGCCTCCTTCTGTGCTTCGGCAAGATCTTGATCCTTCTTTTTCAGAGCTTCCTCCAGTTTATCTACAGAACGTCAAGTGAACTCAACATCAAGAACGGGCAAGAAAGGAAAGTCACTCGTCAAGAATGAGAAACCTCACCAGCCATACCTTTTGCTTCGCCTCGCGCCTTCTGCAGGTTCTGTTGAGCGAGCTTCAAGTCAAGGTTGAGCTGGATCTGTTTGTTCTCCAACTCAGTGTAGAGAGCCACAAGTTCACAGGATTTTTGCAAAAATTAGTCGACAGAGGTCCAAGATAAGTTGCTTCCGAGTAACCAAGAGACAATGATGGCGTTTCTAAGACTACAGCTGAATCAAAAACATTCAACAGTAGTCTCGGGGACTACACCCAGTGGGTGCACTCAGCGTGCCCCCACTGGTTTTGAAAAAAAAATCGACTGCCCGCAGTCGACCGGATACAGTTTCATTCGACATGGCCTGGCCAGACCGAGTGAAGAAGAACTACAACAACACAATATAAAGACTACAGTCGACTGCCAGCAGTCCACCGTAGTCTCGGGGACTACACCCAGTGGGTGCACTAAGCGTGCCCCCACTCGTCCAAGACTTAACAGACACACCCAGTGGGTGTACAGATTTAAAGATCTTCAGAAAAGAGATTCTTCAGACAGCATACCCTAACAGAACAAGCAGTGAATCGACTGACCTGGACGTTACTCTGAAGAGCTGAATGTCGTGGTTCTAAGTCTGACAGTGAGGTAGGGGGGTGTGTATGAAGAGGCTAGACCTTAGCTATTGAGAAGTTGTAAGCACGCAAGGTTTACGAGTTCAGGCCCTTCTCTGAGGAAGTAACAGCCCTACGTCTCGGTGCCCGGAGGCGGTCGATTGGATTATGCGTGTGTAAAATGACAGGGGTGCGAACCCCTGATACTGAGGAGGGGGGTGGCTTATATAGAGTTCGCCAGCCCTCTCCTGCCCTCAGTAATGCAGGGTTTAAGGTACATTTAAGGTGGGCGTTACTGATAACGTCCCTAATAAAGTGTCATAATAATCATAAAGACTACTTAATAGCCGACCGTTTGCCTGCGGAGTGACTTGAGGTCTTCTGGCAGTCGAGTGGTTGGCTTCTTGGTCGAGTGACAGCTTCTTGGTCGAGTGTCTTCAACCCGTCAAGTGGGATACCTTCAAGTTGTCTTAAAGGTGACTTCCTCTAAGGATGTCCTGTGGTAGGGCTCTTTAGGACGGGTCCGTGTCCCTACCGTAGGTACATGACTTCATTATTAGCCCCCGAACGGATTGAGGCTGGAGTGAGAAAAGGGGTTAGGGACCCTTCCAACCGACCCTTCGGGTTATTATGGGTGCTTCGTTCTGGGTCGACTGTCACGGATGATGTCATTAACCTCTTTCAGTCGCCTTGATCCGTTCCAGGTCTTTCGTCGAATGGATTTCTTTACCTATGAGGCATCGAGCGCCGGCGTGCGCGGGATTTCCGTTTCGTCAAGTTGTTCTGCAGCCGGCGGAGATTGCGGGATTCGGATTTTTTGGGAAGCGCGTGGAACGGGGGCGGCCGCAGTAATCGGGAGCGACAGTGCGAAGGCTCCTCGATCCCCATGCCGCCTTTTTCGCCACGTACAACGCGCGCGCCTGCCACAGGATTTGACTGGATAGCTCGGGCCTACCTGCCAGCCACTCGGGAACGGCCCCTTATAAGTAGTTGGCCCGGAGCCTTTCGTCAGTACGTGTGCTCATCTCTTCCTCTTCCTTCTCTAGTTCTCCGTCGCCTCCTCTGCTTCCTTCACTCTCGCCCCGCCACCACAAAACCAGCTCGAGACCTCGCCGGCAACGATGGTGAAGGGTAAGACGACCGCTCTGGAGCGCGCGAAGAAGGCGGCGGTGGCGGGGAAGGGAAAGAAGTCTGCGCGCGGGGGTTCTTCCTCTCGGACGGCCCTGCCCAAGGGGTGGATCCAGGGCGACTGGATGCCCTCGGTGCTCCATCAGGAGGACCTCGACGACCTGGTCGAGGGAGGAGCCATTCCCCACAAGGCGGCGCGTCTTCCAGGGGGAGAAATCGAGCCCCAGCCACGCGACGGTGAGTGCGTCCTCCTGGCGACTCATATTGACCGTGGGTTCTCTCTGCCGCCCCACTCTTTCTTCCGCAACTTCCTGAACTTCTTCGGGGCACAGCTCCATCACTTTACTCCGAATTCCATAGTCTATCTTGCTGCCTTTATTTCTATGTGTGAGGCGTTCCTGGGGTGCCGCCCACACTGCGGGCTTTACAAGCACATCTTCACCTGTCGCTCTCAGTCGGTTAAGAAGGCCAAGTCGAGTGACGAGAGGACACAGGTGATCCAGCTGTGTGGGGGCTTGGCGATCCAGACGAGGGGAAAAAGCTGTTTCCCCTCCATTACCTTCCCGGAGTCAGTTCGAGGATGGCAGGCGACTTGGTTCTACTACTAGAATCAGGAGACTCCAGGGCAGTCGACTGGACTTCCACCCTTCACCCTCGACCGAGCCCACAAGCCTGCTTCTTTGAAGGTGACGCCCGAAGAAAAGGCCCAGGTCAAGATACTGGCGGGTCGAGTGGTTGAACTTGTCCGTGAGGGCGTGACGGGGATGGATCTGCTGGAAGTCTTCCTCAAGAGGCGAATCCAACCACTCCAGGCTCGGGACCACCCGATGTGGCTGTACTCTGGCCTCGAGGACACCACTCGGATCCACCTGGAGGAGGTCACCGACGAGATGTTGGAGGGGTGGCTGTCAAGCATCATGGGGAACAAGGACAACCCCCGAGGAGCTAGGAGGGTCATTCCACTCGACAACTCGTATGAGGTCGACCAGGTGCGTCTTTATGTTTCCGACTGAAATCTTCGTTTTCTGCATTGGTCTTCTTTTGAGCGAGTCGACTGACTTTTGTCTTGTCCGTTGTTCCTAGGCGACCACCGAGATGTACTCGACGCCCAACGGGGCGCAGGGGTCGACTGAGGAAGGTGAGGCGAGTGGAGGCGAGAGCGGGGATGACCAAGGCGAGTGGGAGTCTGACGGCGAAGGGGAGGGAGACGACGACGTCTTCTCCAGCGAGGAGGAGGAGGAGGAGGAGGCTGAACCCCCCCCCCCCCCCCCGCCCGGAGGGGCGATCCAAGCTCATACACAACCCAGCGCGGGGGCGTGGCAAGGCCGCCGCACCTGCTGGGCAGACGTCGAAGCACCCTCGGAGTTCTCCTCCTCCGCCGACTGAGAAGGCTCCCAAGCACCCACGAGCGACGCCATCCAAGCCGCCCAAAGTCCTGCCAAAGATGAAGATAGCTGTTCCTACCATTTCCGGGTAAATGATAGAAACTTTGCTTTCCTTTGTCGACCGTGGACGGATCCTTGGTCGATTCACCCTGCCAGCTGGCTGACTTTTGAGATTTTGCAGCGGTGCCACTTCTGAGGTTTCCGCCAGGAACGACGACCAAGAGATGGAGGACGCTGTTACCTCCAACCCCGATATGATTAATGACATTTTGCTTTGAGTCGCCTGGCCCTTGTAGTTCTGGTCGATTGAGTGTTTCTCTTGCAGCCCCTGTTCATGTTATTGACCTCCCGGACGATGATGACAACGAGCCGCTGAGGGTGAAGAGGACAAAGAAGGCGTCGGCTGTCAAGACCCCACGGTCCACTCCGGCACCTGAGGCTGCGGCTCGGGGTGATGGCGAGCCCGCTCGGGCTTCTGTGACCTTTGCTGATCCCTTGTCGAGTGCACAGCCCTCGGCGTCGACTGCCAACCCTACTTCGCTCTTTGTCGCGTACTCTGTCCCTGAAGACGAAGTGGCCGCTGCGAAGGAGGCCATACACCAGGCAGGGGTCATGATGGAACAGGTGAAGGTGGCTCGGGAGGCCAGCCAAGCCGCCTATGACGCGAGCTCGGCTCTTCAGAGCAATGTCCGGGTTAGTCGACTCAACACTTGATTGTTTGAAGAGTATTTCTCCCTCTTTCTTTTCCTTGAAGATCTTTGTATCTGTATCTGTACACCCACTGGGTGTGTTTTCTCTTTCTTGGACTAGTGGGGGCACGCTGAGTGCACCCACTGGGTGTAGTCCCCGAGGCTACGGTGGACTGCTGGCAGTCGACTGTAGTCTTTATATTGCATTTCTGAATCTGTATTTCTTCACTCGGTTTGGTCTGGCCAGGTCGAGTGGGACCGTGTCCTGTCGACTGCGGGCAGTCGGGGTTTTTTTTTTGGTCGAACCAGTGGAGGCACGCTGAGTGCACCCACTGGGTGTAGTCCCCGAGGCTACTGTCGAATGTTTTTGATTCGGCTGTGGTCTTAGAAACGTCACCATTGGTCCTTAGTTACTCGGAAGCAACTTATCTCGAACGTCTGTCGACCGGTTTTTCTTTTGCAGAAATCCTGCGAACTCGCCGCTCGCTATGCTGAATTGGAGAAACAGAAGATTCAACTGGACCTTGATCTAGAGCTGGCCAGGACAGAGCTGCAGAAGGTCAGGGAGGGCGCCGCAGGTAAAGCGACTTTGTCGACTGATTTTGTTTTTAGGCTTGAACATTTCTCTGTTGTTTCCGATTCGATCACCATTTCTTTGTTGGAGAATTGGAAAAAGCTTTGGCGAGGAAGGACCAGGACCTGGCTGCTGCCCGCAAGGAGGCTGATGATAAGACAGCTCTGGCCGAGTAGAAGCTGGCTTCGGTCGACCAGTTAGAAAAGGAGAACACCAGGTTGCAGACCGCTCTGACTGATGCCAACAGGCTGACTGCCAATTGGAAGAAGAAGAACCTCCTCTTGGGCGAGGAGATGGAAGGCATCGCTCGTAGGAGGGACGACCTGGAGAGCTACCTGAGGAGCCTCGCCAAGAGGCTGTACATCAAACTTGAAGGTGCACATCTAATTTTGACTGTTTTGTACTTTTGTGTCAACTCAATCTTGCGATCGTTGGCTTATCTTTAGGTCTTATGTGCATAATTCTGTCAGAACTTCGAAGAGGAGACCGGGCGGATCGAAACGGGTCTGGACCCAATCAATTCTCCGGTGAAAGATGATACTGCCATGAACCTGCTCCGACTGGAATCTCGAATCGACGGCGCCGTGGATTACCTGGCTCGACTGAAGGTCGCCGTGTCGCGGATCGACTCGACACTTTGGCCAGAGTCCACGCTCCAGAACGATCTCGAGTCTCTTATGGCTCGACTTGACAAAATCCCCGATCGAGTGCAGGAGTGGAAGAAGTCCTCTGCCCGGTGTGGCGCTGATGTGGCTCTATCCTTAGTCCGCGTCCACTGCAAGGAGGCGCGAGAAGAAAAGCTGGCCGCCATCCAAGTCGCCAATACCAAGAGGCACAGCTTCCAAGACTTCATGGAGACCTTCATTGCTGCAGCCACTCGCATTGCGGACGGAATCGACCTGGATGAGTTCGTCGCTCCTGCCAGCCCTCCTCTTGAGGAGTGAGAAAACTTTTATGCCTTCCCTTAAATTATTCTCGGAATGCCGAGTGGACTTGTAATCGTTTAAATTCTGCTGAGCTGAGGGCTCGAGTACTTTGATTCGGGGCCCAGGGCCTTTTAAGCTTTATCCGAACTTAATTTTTGCTGAATGTCTTCGTGGTCTGGAACTGTCATGCGGGGCTTGATGGCCGACCCTCACCCTGTTGTTGTACATTGTATTTGTGGCGGAGCTCTCGGGAAAAGGTGGGAGTCGACCCACACCCTGTTGTTGTACATTGTATTTGTGGCGGAGCTCTCGGGAAAAGGTGGCAGTCGACCCACGCCTTGTTACTGTAGAGTGGGACGAAGCTCACATTGTATTTGTGGCGGAGCTCTTCAGGAGAAGGTGGGTTTCGAACTTAGGCGAGTATCTGACTGCAGCTAAGTCCCCTCGTGGAGAACTTAGGCGAGTGCTGAACTGCAGCTAAGCCCCCGAGTGGGAGGTTCGCTCTCCACTCGGTAGGATTTTTCAAACTTAGGTGAGTGTCTGACCGTAGCTAAGTCTCTTCGTGGAGAACTTAGGCGAGTGCTGAACTGCAGCTAAGCCCCCGAGTGGGAGGTTCGCTCTCCACTCGGTAGGATTTTTCAAACTTAGGCGAGTGTTTAACTGCAGCTAGGTCTCTTCATGGAGAACTTAGGCGAGTGCTGAACTGCAGCTAAGCCCCCGAGTGGGAGGTTTGCTCTCCACTCGGTAGGATTTTTCAAACTTAGGCGAGTGTCTGACTGCAGCTAAGTCTCTTCGTGGAGAACTTAGGCGAGTGCTGAACTGCAGCTAAGCTCCCGAGTGGGAGGTTCGCTCTCCACTCGGTAGGATTTTTCAAACTTAGGCGAGTGTCTGACTGCAGCTAAGTCTCTTCATGGAGAACTTAGGCGAGTGCTGAACTGCAGCTAATCCCCCGAGTGGGAGGTTTGCTCTCCACTCGGAAGGAATTTTCAAACTTAGGCGAGTGTCTGACTGCAGCTAAGTCTCTTTGTGGAGAACTTAGGCGAGTGCTGAACTGCAGCTAAACCCCCGAGTGGGAGGTTTGCTCTCCACTCGGTAGGATTTTTCAAACTTAGGCGAGTGTCTGACTGCAGCTAAGTCTCTTCGTGGAGAACTTAGGCGAGTGCTGAACTGCAGCTAAGCCCCCGAGTGGGAGGTTTGCTCTCCACTCGGTAGGATTTTTCAAACTTAGGCGAGTGTCTGACTGCAGCTAAGTCTCTTCGTGGAGAACTTAGGCGAGTGCTGAACTGCAGCTAAGCCCCCGAGTGGGAGGTTTGCTCTCCACTCGGTAGGATTTTTCAAACTTAGGCGAGTGTCTGACTGCAGCTAAGTCTCTTCATGGAGAACTTAGGCGAGTGCTGAACTGCAGCTAAGCCCCCGAGTGGGAGGTTTGCTCTCCACTCGGTAGGATTTTTCAAACTTAGGCGAATCGGATTCGCAGCTAAGTCACCCACTGGGGGATTTCGGATACATCCAACAGTGACAGCAATTATTGGAGCACTCTTATTTCTGATAAAAATGAACTTCGGGAGTTTTTCTTATTACATCTGGTTTGAGAGCGGACTTAAGTGTAAAAGGGGCGGAGAAGCTCCGCGTACCAAGCTCGAGGTTCGTCGATTTGTCGATCAACATTGTAAAGGTGATATGCTCCGTTGTGGAGGACTCTGGTGACGATGAAGGGGCCTTCCCAAGTGGGAGCGAGCTTGTGAGGTTTCTGTTGATCCACTCGGAGGACCAAATCTCCTTCTTGAAAGGTTCGACTCTTCACATTCCGGGCGTGGAATCGACGCAAGTCCTGCTGGTAAATGGTCGATCTGATCATTGCCATCTCTCTCTCTTCCTCCAAGAGGTCGACTGCGTCTTGCCAGGCCTGCTCCGCTTCATCTTCGGTGTAAAGTTCGACTCGGGGCGCATTATGAAGGAGATCGCTTGGCAGGACAGCTTCGGCTCCATAAACCAGAAAGAATGGGGTCCTTCCAGTCGACCGGTTAGGGGTGGTCCTTAATCCCCACAGCACTGACGGAAGCTCGCCGACCCAAGCGCCTGCCGCGTGCTTGAGATCGCGCATCAGCCGAGGTTTTAGCCCTTTGAGAATCAGACCATTTGCTCTCTCAGCCTGTCCATTCGACTGGGGGTGAGCGACTGAGGCGTAGTCGACTCGTGTGCCTTGAGAAGCGCAAAATGCTCTGAACTTGTCTGAATCAAAGTTTGACCCGTTATCAGTGATGATGTTGTGCGGGACTCCATATCTGAATGTCAATCCTCTGATGAAACTGATAGCGGTGCCAGCGTCGAGGCTCTTTATGGGCTTAGCTTCGATCCATTTGGTAAACTTGTCGACTGCCACAAGCACATGAGTGAATCCACTCCTGCCCGTTCTTAGGGGGCCGACCATGTCCAATCCCCAGACGGCAAAGGGCCAGACGAGCGGAATGGTTTTCAGGGCTGACGCGGGCTTGTGTGACATGTTGGAGTAGAACTGGCAGCCCTCGCACCTGTCGACTATCTCTTTCGCCATCTCATTTGCCCTTGGCCAATAAAATCCAGCTCGGTATGCCTTAGCCACGATGGTCCGAGAGGACGCATGGTGACCGCAGGTTCCCGAGTGGATATCGTTGAGGATTATTTGACCCTCTTCTGGCGTTATGCATTTCTGGCCGACTCCGGTCGCACTTTCTCTGTACAGCTGTCCCCTTATGACCGTGAAGGCCTTAGATTGGCGGACGATCTGTCGAGCCTCCTCCTCGTCCTCCGGGAGTTCTTTCCTCAGGATATATGCAATGTACGGTATTGTCCAGTCAGGGGTGACTGCCAAGACTTCCATGATTAGGTCGACTACTGCAGGCACTTCAACTTCAGTCGGATCCGTGGCACTTTTTAGCTGCGGGGCTTCTTCTGCGAAAGGATCTTCTTGGACTGACGGCGAGTGAATGTGTTCCAAGAACACGTTGCTTGGAATGGCTTCTCTCTTGGAGCCTATCTTTGCCAAGTCGTCAGCTGCCTGGTTTTTCAGTCGGGGGACATGGTGGAGTTCCAACCCCTCGAACTTCTTCTCTAGCTTCCGCACTGCATTGCAGTATCCAGTCATTGCCGGACTCCTGACGTCCCACTCCTTCATCACTTGATTAACCACCAAATCTGAGTCGCCATAGACCATGAGGCGACGGACGCCGAGTGAAATGGCCATGCGTAACCCATACAAAAGTGCTTCATACTCTACTTCGTTATTGGAGGAATCGAAGTGAATCTGGAGAACGTATCTGAGCTTATCTCCTCGGGGGGAGACCAAAACTACCCCCGCGCCCGAACCATTCAGCATCTTGGATCCATCGAAGAACATAGTCCAGTGTTCCGAGTGAACTTGAGTCGGAAGTTGCTGTTCAATCCACTCGGCGATGAAATCCGCGATTGCTTGGGACTTGATGGCTTTCTTTGCTTCAAACTTGATGTCTAAAGGAAGGAGTTCAATCGCCCACTTGGCCACTCGACCAGTTGCATCTCTGTTATGCAGGATCTCCGATAATGGGGCGTCGCTGACGACTGTAATGGAGTGGTCAGAGAAATAATGTGCAACTTTCTTCGTGGTCATGTAAATCCCATATACAAGCTTCTGGTAGTGGGGGTATCTTTGTTTTGAAGGGGTCAAAACTTCAGACACATAATAAACAGGGCGTTGAACTTCGAAGGCCTTCCCTTCCTCTTCCCGCTCGACCGTAAGTACTGTACTGACAACTTGTCCCATGGCTGCAATGTAAAGCAGCAGAGGCTCTTTGCTGATTGGGGAAGCTAGCACCGGCTGGGTGGAGAGCAGAGCTTTGAGCTCTGCAAACGCTGCATCAGCTTCTGGAGTCCACTCGAACTTGTTAGACTTTTTCATCAGTCGGTAAAGAGGCAATGCTTTTTCACCGAGTCGAGAAATGAATCGACTTAAGGCGGCCAAGCAGCCTGTAAGTTTTTGGACATCATGCACACGTACAGGACGCTTCATCCAGAGTATGGTGCCAATTTTTTCAGGATTGGCGTCGATTCCCTGTTCGGAAACGAGAAAACCGAGTAGCTTGCCACCTGGAACTCCGAAAGTGCACTTTGACGGATTGAGCTTGATATCGTACCTCCTGAGGTTGGCGAAGGTTTCAGCAAGGTCAGCCCGCAGGTCGGAACCTTTCCGGGACTTGACTACGATATCGTCCATGTACGCCTCCACATTCCGACTGATTTGAGTGAGTAAACACTTCTGGATCATTCTCATGAATGTGGCTCCAGCGTTCTTGAGGCCGAATGGCATGGTGACGTAACAGAAGCATCCGAATGGAGTGATGAAAGCTGTTTTGATTTCGTCGGGCCCATACAGACGGATCTGATGGTACCCGGAGTAGGCATCTAGAAAAGACAATCTCTCGCATCCCGCAGTTGAGTCGACAATTTGGTCGATGCGAGGGAGAGGAAAATGATCTTTCGGGCAGGCCCGATTGATATGCTTGAAATCAATGCACATGCGGAGTGACTTGTCCTTCTTGGGGACCATGACAACATTGGCGAGCCACTCGGAGTGGTAGATCTCTCGAATGAACTCAGCTGCTAAGAGCCGAGCCACTTCCTCGCCAATGGCTTGTTTTTTCTGGACGGCGGACCGCCGCAGATGTTCCTTCACAGGTTTGAACTTTGAGTCGACTCGCAGGCGGTGCTCAGCCAGCCCCCTGGGAACTCCAGGCATGTCAGAGGGTTTCCATGCGAAGATGTCCCAGTTCTCACGGAGGAGCTGGATGAGCGCTTCTTCCTATTTGGAGTCGAGCGTCGTTGAGATGTGAGTCGGAGCTGCGTCGGGATCAGTCGGGTGAATGTGGACTGTCTTTGTTTCGCGAGCCGACTGAAAAGCTGACTCGGAGGCAGGCTTCTTAGCCCGCAGCAATTCACTCGGGTCGGCAGTCTTTTGGTACTCTTTCAGATCGACTACTGCCATCTGAGCGTCGGCGATCTTTGATCCCTTCTAGAAACATTCTTCTGCTTTCTTCCGGTTGCCCGTAACAGTGATCACACCTTTGGGGCCAGGCATCTTTAATTTAAGATACACGTAGCATGGTCGAGCCATGAAGCGTGCGTAAGCTGGCCTGCCCAAGATGGCGTGATAAGTACTCTGGAAGTCCACAACTTCAAACGTTAACTTTTCCTTGCGATAATTCTTTGAATCACCGAAAACCACATCAAGAGCAATCTAGCCGAGTGACTCGGCTTTCTTCCCAGGAATGACTCCGTGGAAGCTCATGTTACTGGTGCCGAGTCTGGACATCGGAATGCCCATTCCTTTCAAGGTTTCAGCGTACAGTATGTTCAGGCCACTGACGCCGTCCATCAGGACTTTGGTCAGTCGAGTGCCATCGACAACTGGGTCGACCACCAAAGCTTGCCTCCCAGGGGTGGCAATGTGCGTCGGGTGATCGGACTGGTCGAACGTGATGGCAGTCTGAGACCACTTCAGGTAACTGGGAGTCGCCGGGGCAACCATGTTGACCTCACGGTTAATGATTTTCAGTCGACTTTTGCTTTCGAGATCAGCAAAAATCATCAAGGTGGAATTGACTTGGGGGTATCCATCGTCACTATCTTCCTTGTCTTCAACTCTGTCTGGCTCTTTTTCCCTATCCTTGGGCTGCTTGCCCTGGAACTGCTGAATCAGAAGCCGACACTGTCAAGTGGTATGCTTTGGGAAAATAAAATTTCCTTCTTCATCTTTCTTGGTATGGATGTGACATGGTAGGTCTAGAACATCATTCCCATCCTGATCTTTAACCTTCTTGGGCTTCCATGTGCCCTTGGGCTTTCCCTTGAAGTTTCCCTGAGCCACAGCCAGGGCCTCCCCTGGGGCGGCTGGCTCGGCCTTCCGCTTATGCTTCCGACTGGAGTTTCCTCCGGTTTCTTGGGCGACTGACTTAAGTTTTCCACTTCGGAGTCGGTCCTCGTCTTCTCCATTAGCGTACTTGGTGGCAATCTCCATCATCCAATTAAGGGACATCTCTCCGGTCCGGCCAAACTTTAGATTCAACTCCCTGTACTTGACGCCTTCCTTGAAAGTGCAAACTGCTTGATGGTCTGGCACGTTCTCGACCGAGTGGTGCAGTGTGATCCACCTCTGGATATATTCTCTCAGAGTTTCGTTCGGCTTCTGTACGCAAGACCGCGGCTCCGTAAGGCCTGCAGGGCGCTTGCATGTCCCTTTGAAGGTTGTGATAAACACTCGGGAGAGATCCTCCCAAGTGTAAATGCTGCTGGGCGCCAGCTGATTCAGCCACGCCCTAGCTGAGCCTTCCAACATGAGGGGTAAATGCTTCATGGCCACCTCATCATTGCCGCCGCCAATCTGCACAGCCACTCGGTAATCCTCGAGCCATGTGTCAGGCTTGGACTCATCGGTGAACTTGCTGATTCCAGTCGCCAGCCGGAAGTTGGGAGGGATCACCGCAGCTCTGATGGCCCGACTGAAACATTCAGGCCCCGAGGCGTGTGTCCTGCTGCCGGTAGGCGTATCTCTGTTGTGGCCCTCTCGATGAGCCATGTTCCTGTCCACCAGACCTTGAACAAGGATGGATCTCGCGTCAAAGCCTGGGTCTCTGGGGTCGACTGGGATCCTCTGCCCAGTGTTATGGGGGCGCCTGTCGTCTCGATGCCGAGGTGCATACGATCCACTCCTCGGGGGAGGGGACGGCACCCGACGCCCATCATCACGGTCGGGTCGGTGATCATATTGTTCGTTCCTCCTATACTGATCGTGCCGGTCTCCATGCCCCTCACGCCTCGGGGGCGATCTTGGGCTGTGAGCCGACTGGACGGTCTCCGTTGCGACAGATCGACTGTGGATCCTGTCCCGCGACTGAGAGACGGCGGAATTCTGATTTCCCGCCGCTCGGAGCAATGCTCTGATCTGCAGCAATCCTCTGCCGGCCTCCGACTGAGAGGGCTGGATTGACTCCGCTATGCGGGCCGCGGCAGCCAGGTTCTGAACCGGAGTTCGGTACACCTGCGGTGGCGGGAAGAGCTGACGTCGACTGGGTTCGGGAGCTTGCTGGCGTCGACTGGGTTCGGGAGCTTGCTGGCGTCGACTGGACTCGGGAGCCTGCTGGCGTCGACTGGACTCGGGAGCCCGCTGACGCGCCCGCTCGTCGAGAGCTCGCTGTAGATTCTCCAGTCGAGTGCGCTCGGCTAGATTAGCCAAGCGCGCGTCCTCCAAGGCCCGGGCCTCGGGGGTTTCTCCAACAATAGGTGTGTAGAGTGCGTCCATGTTCCAGCGATGAAGCTCCTCCCGTTGCAATGACGTAAGAGGCTCGGGGAGGTATTCGTCGTGAGGGTGCGACGGATCACCCCTATCGGCACCATCATCAGCGCGATGGAATTGTTGGGGAATGTAGTAATTTCAAAAATTTCCCTACGCACACGCAAGATCATGGTGATGCACAGCAACGAGGGGGAGAGTGTTGTCTACGTACCAACGCAGACCGACTGCGGAAGCGATCACACAACGTAGAGGAAGTAGTCGTACGTCTTCTTCCCGATCCGACCGATCCAAGCACCGTTACTCCGGCACCTCCGAGTTCTTAGCACACGTTCAGCTCGATGACGATCCCCGGGCTCCGATCCAGCAAAGCTTCGGGGAGGAGTTCTGTCAGCACGACGGCGTGGTGACGATCTTGATGTACTACCAACGCAGGGCTTCGCCTAAGCACTACAACGGTATGATCGAGGTGGAATTTGGTGGCAGGGGGCACCGCACACGGCTAAGGAACGATCTCAAGGATCAACTTGTGTGTCTTGGGGTGTCCCCTGCCCCCGTATATAAAGGATGGAGGGGAGGGAGCTGGCCGGCCAAAGGAGGGAGCCGCAGGAGGAGTCCTACTCCTACCGGGAGTAGGACTCCCCCCTCCAATCCTAGTCCAACTAGGATTCCTTAAAGGGGAGAGAGAGAGAGGGTGGCCGGCCCCTTCTCCTAGTCCTAATAGGACTAGGGGGAGGGGGAGGTGCGCAACCCTTGTGGGCAGCCCTCTCACCTTTCCACTAAGGCCCATGTAGGCCCATTTGGCTCCCGGGGGGTTCCGGTAACCCTCCCGGTAATCCGGTAAAATCCCGGTTTCACCCGGAACACTTCCGATGTCCAAACATAGGCTTCCAATATATCAATCTTTACGTCTCGACCATTTCGAGACTCCTCGTCATGTCCGTGATCACATCCGGGACTCCGAACAACCTTCGGTACATCAAAATGCATAAACTCATAATAACTGTCATCGTAACGTTAAGCGTGCGGACCCTACGGTTCGAGAACAATGTAGACATAACCGAGACACGTCTCCGGTCAATAACCAATAGCGGGACCTGGATGCCCATATTGGCTCCTACATATTCTACGAAGATCTTTATCGGTCAGACCGCATAACAACATACGTTGTTCCCTTTATCATCGGTATGTTACTTGCCCGAGATTCGATCGTCGGTATCCAATACCTAGTTCAATCTCATTACTGGCAAGTCTCTTTACTCGTTCCGTAATACATCATCTCATAACTAACATCTTAGTTATTATGCTTGTAAGGCTTATGTGATGTGTATTACCGAGAGGGCCCAGAGATACCTCTCCGACAATCGGAGTGACAAACCCTAATCTCGAAATACGCCAACCCAACATCTACCATTGGAGACACCTGTAGTACTCCTTTATAATCACCCAGTTATGTTGTGACGTTTGGTAGTACCCAAAGTGTTCCTCCGGTAAACGGGAGTTGCATAATCTCATAGTTATAGGAACATGTATAAGTCATGAAGAAAGCAATAGCAACATACTAAACGATCGGGTGCTAAGCTAATGGAATGGGTCATGTCAATCAGATCATTCAACTAATGATGTGACCTCGTTAATCAAATAACAACTCTTTGTTCATGGTTAGGAAACATAACCATCTTTGATTAACGAGCTAGTCAAGTAGAGGCATACTAGTGACACTCTGTTGGTCTATGTATTCACACATGTATTATGTTTCCGGTTAATACAATTCTAGCATGAATAATAAACATTTATCATGATATAAGGAAATAAATAATAACTTTATTATTGCCTCTAGGGCATATTTCCTTCAGTCTCCCACTTGCACTAGAGTCAATAATCTAGTTCACATCGCCATGTGATTTAACAGCAATAGTTCACATCACCATGTGATTAACACCCATAGTTCACATCGTCATGTGACCAACACTCAAAGGGTTTACTAGAGTCAGTAATCTAGTTCACATCTCTATGTGATTAACACCCAAAGAGTACTAAGGTGTGATCATGTTTTGCTTGTGAGATAATTTTAGTCGACGGGTCTGTCACATTCAGATCCGTTAAGTATTTTGCAAGTTCTATGTCTACATTGCTCTACACGGAGCTACTCTAGCTAATTGCTCCCACTTTCAATATGTATCCAGATTGAGACTTAGAATCTTCTGGATCAGTGTCAAAAACTTGCATCGACGTAACCCTTTACGATGAACCTTTTTGTCACATCCATAATCGAGAAACATATCCTTATTTCACTAAGGATAATTCTGACCGCTGTCCAGTGATCTACTCCTAGATCACTATTGTACTCCCTTGCTAAATCAGTGCAGGGTATATAATAGATCTGGTACACAGCATGGCATACTTTATAGAACCTATGAATGAGGCATAGGGAATGACTTTCATTCTCTTTCTATCTTCTGCCGTGGTCGGGTTTTGAGTCTTTACTCAACTTCACACCTTGTAACACAGGCAAGAAACTTTTTCTTTGACTGTTCCATTTTGAACTACTTCAAAATCTTGTCAAGGTATGTACTTATTGAAAAACTTATCAAGCGTCTTGATCTATCTCTATAGATCTTGAAGCTCAATATGTAAGCAGCTTTACCGAAGTCTTTCTTTGAAAAACTCCTTTCAAACACTCCTTTTATGCTTTACAGAATAATTCTACATTATTTCCGATCAACAATATGTCATTCACATATACTTATCAGAAATGCTGTAGTGCTCCCACTCACTTTCTCGTAAATACAGGCTTCACGGCAAGTCTGTATAAAACTATATGCTTTGATCAACTCATCAAAGCGTATATTCCAACTCCGAGATGTTTGCACCAGTCCACAGATAGATCGCTGGAGCTTGCATATTTAGTTAACACCTTTAGGATCGACAAAACCTTCTAGTTGCATCGTATACAACTTTTCTTTAGCAAATCCATTAAGGAATGCAGTTTTGTTTATCCATTTGCCAGATTTCATAAAATGCAGCAATTGCTAACATGATTCGGACAGACTTAAGCATAGATACGAGTGAGAAACTCTCATCGTAGTCAACACCTTGACCTTGTCGAAAACCTTTTGCGACAATTCTAGCTTTGTAGATAGTAACACTACTATCAGCGTCCGTCTTCCTCTTGAAGATCCATTTATTCTCAATTGCTTGCCAATCATCGGGCAAGTCAACCAAAGTCCATACTTTGTTCTCATACATGGATCATATCTCAGATTTCATGGCCTCAAACCATTTCGCGGAATCTGGGCTCATCATCGCTTCCTCATAGTTCGTAGGTTCATCATGATCTAGTAGCATGACTTCCAGAGAAGGATTACCGTACCACTCTGGCGTGGATCTTACTCTGGTTTACCTACAAGGTTCGGTAGTAACTTGATCTGAAGTTACATGATCATCATCATTAGCTTCCTCACTAATTGGTGTAGGTGTCACAGAAACAGTTTTCTGTGATGTACTACTTTCCAATAAGGGAGCAGGTACAGTTACCTCGTCAAGTTCTACTTTCCTCCCACTCACTTCTTTCGAGAGAAACTCCTTCTCCAGAAAGTTTCCGAATTTTAGCAACAAAAGTCTTGCCTTCGGATTTGTGATAGAAGGTGTATCCAATAGTTTCCTTTGGATATCCTATGAAGACGCACTTCTCCGATTTGAGTTTGAGCTTATCAGGATGAAACTTTTTCATATAAGCATCGCAACCCCAAATTTTAAGAAACGACAGCTTAGGTTTCTTGCCAAACCATAGTTCACACGGTGTCGTCTCAACGGATTTAGATGGTGCCCTATTTAATGTGAATGCAGCTGTCTCTAATGCATAACCCCAAAACGATAGTGGTAGATCGGTAAGATACATCATAGATTGCACTATATCCAATAAAGTACGGTTATGACGCTAGGACACACCATTATGCTGTGGTGTTCCATGTGGCATGATTTTGTGAAACTATTCCACATTGTTTTAATTGAAGACCAAACTCGTAACTCAAATATTTTACCTCTACGATCATATCGTAGAAACTTTTATTTTCTTGTCACGATGATTTTCCACTTCACTCTGAAATTCTTTGAACTTTTCAAATGTTTCAGACTTATGTTTCATCAAGTAGATATACTCATATCTGCTCAAATCATCTGTGAAGATCAGAAAATAATGATACCTGTCGCGAGCCTCAATATTCATCGGACCACATACATCAGTATGTATGATTTCCAACAAATCTGTTGTTCGCTCCATTGTTTCGAAGAACGGAGTTTTAGTCATCTTGCCCAAAAGGCATGGTTCGCAAGCATCAAGTGATTCATAATCAAGTGATTTAGAAAGCCCATCAGCATGGAGTTTCTTCATGCTCTTTATACCAATATGACCTAAACGGCAGTGCCACAAATAAGTTGCACTATCATTATTAACTTTGAATCTTTTTGGTTTCAATATTATAAATATGTGTATCACTATGATCGAGATCCAACGAACTTGTTTCATTGGGTGTATGACCATCGAAGGTTTTATTCATGTAAACAGAACAACAATTATTCTCTTACTTAAATGAATAACCGTATTGCAATAAACATGATCAAATCATATTCATGCTCAACGCAAACACCAAATAACACTTATTTAGGTTCAACACTAATCCCAAAATTATAGGGAGTGTGCGATGATGATCATATCAATCTTGGAACCACTTCCAACACACATCGTCACTTCACCCTTAACTAGTCTCTGTTTATTCTGCAACTCCCGTTTCGAGTTACTAATCTTAGCAACTGAACTAGCATCAAATACTGAGGGGTTGCTATAAACACTAGTATAGTACACATCAATAACATGTATATCAAATATACTTATGTTCACTTTGCCATCCTACTTATCCGCCAATCACTTGGGGTAGTTCCGCTTCCAGTGACCAGTCCCTTTGCAGTAGAATCACTTAGTCTCAGGCTTAGGATCAGACTTGGGCTTCTTCACTTGAGCAGCAACTTGCTTTCCGTTCTTCTTGAAGTTCCCCTTCTTCCCTTTGCCTTTTTCTTGAAACTAGTGGTCTTGTCAACCATCAACACTTGATGTTTTTCTTGATTTCTACCTTCATTGATTTCAGCATCACGAAGAGCTTGGGAGTTGTTTCCGTTATCCCTTGCATATTATAGTTCATCACGAAGTTCTACTAACTTAGTGATGATGACTAGAGAATTCTGTCAATCACTATCTTATCTGGAAGATTAACTCCCACTTGATTCAAGCGATTGTAGTACCCAGACAATCTGAGCACATGCTCACTAGTTGAGCGATTCTCCTCCATCTTTTAGCTATAGAACTTGCTGGAGACTTCATGTCTCTCAACTCGGGTATTTGCTTGAAATATTAACTTCAACTCCTGGAACATCTCATATGGTCCATGACGTTCAAAACGTCTTTGAAGTCCCGATTCTAAGCCGTTAAGCATGGTGCACTAAACTATCAAGTAGTCATCATATTGAGCTAGCCAAACGTTCATAACGTCTGCATCTGCTCCTGCAATAGGTCTTTCACCTAGCGGTGCATCAAGCACATAATTCTTCTGTGCAGCAATGAGGATAAACCTCAGATCACGGATCCAATCCGCATCATTGCTACTAACATCTTTCAACACAATTTTCTCTAGGAACATATCAAAATAAACACAGGGAAGCAACAACGCGAGCTATTGATCTACAACATGATTTGCAAAATACTACCAGGACTAAGTTCGTGATAAATTTAAGTTCAATTTAATCATATTACTTAAGAACTCCCACTTAGATAGACATCCCTCTAATCCTCTAAGTGATCACGTGATCCAAATCAACTAAACCATAACCGATCATCACGTGAGATGGAGTAGTTTTCAATGGTGAACATCGTTATGTTGATCATATCTACTATATGATTCACGCTCGACCTTTCGGTCTCCGTGTTCCGAGGCCATATCTGCATATGCTAGGCTCGTCAAGTTTAACCTGAGTATTCTGCGTGTGCAAAACTGGCTTGCACCCATTGTAGATGGACGTAGAGCTTATCACACCCGATCATCACGTGGTGTCTGGGCACGACGAACTTTGGCAACGGTGCATACTCAGGGAGAACACTTCTTGATAATTTAGTGAGAGATCATCTTATAATGCTACCGTCAATCAAAGCAAGATAAGATGCATAAAAGGATAAACATCACATGCAATCAATATAAGTGATATGATATGGCCATCATCATCTTGTGCTTGTGATCTCCATCTCCGAAGCACCGTCATGATCACCATCGTCACCGGCGCAACACCTTGATCTCCATCGTAGCATCGTTGTCGTCTCGCCAATCTTATGCTTCCACGACTATCACTACAGCTTAGTAATAAAGTAAAGCATTACATCGCGATTGCATTGCATACAATAAAGCGACAATCATATGGCTCCTGCCAGTTGCCAATAACTCGGTTACAAAACATGATCATCTCATACAATAAAATCAGCATCATGCCTTGACCATATCACATCACAACATGCCCTGCAAAAACAAGTTAGACGTCCTCTACTTTGTTGTTTCAAGTTTTACCTGGCTGCTACGGGCTTAAGTAAGAACTCATCTCACCTACGCATCAAAACCACAACGATAGTTCGTCAAATAGACTCCGTTTTAACCTTCTCAAGGACCGGGCGTAGTCACACTTGGTTCAACTAAAGTTGGAGAGACGGTCCTCCGCAAGCCATCTATGTGCAAAGCACGTCGAGGGAACCGGTCTCGCGTAAGAGTACGCGTAAGGTTGGTCCGGATCGTCTCGTCCAACAATACCGCCGAACCAAAGTATGACATGTTGGTAGGCAGTATGACTTGTATCGCCCACAACTCACTTGTGTTCTACTCGTGCAAATAACATCAAACCATAAAAACCTAGGCTCTGATACCACTGTTGGGGAACGTAGTAATTTCAAAATTTTCCCTACGCACACGCAAGATCATGGTGATGCACAGCAACGAGGGGGAGAGTGTTGTCTACGTACCAACATAGACCGACTGCGGAAGCGATCACACAACGTAGAGGAAGTAGTCGTACGTCTTCTTCCCGATCCGACCGATCCAAGCACCGTTACTCCGGCACCTCCGAGTTCTTAGCACACGTTCAGCTCGATGACGATCCCCGGGCTCCGATCCAGGAAAGCTTCGGGGAGGAGTTCTGTCAGCACGACGGCGTGGTGACGATCTTGATGTACTACCAACGCAGGGCTTCGCCTAAGCACTACAACGGTATGATCGAGGTGGAATTTGGTGGCAGGGGGCACCGCACACGGCTAAGGAACGATCTCAAGGATCAACTTGTGTGTCTTGGGGTGTCCCCTGCCCCCGTATATAAAGGATGGAGGGGAGGGAGCTGGCCGGCCAAAGGAGGGAGCCGCAGGAGGAGTCCTACTCCTACCGGGAGTAGGACTCCCCCCTCCAATCCTAGTCCAACTAGGATTCCTTAAAGGGGAGAGAGAGAGAGAGGGTGGCCGGCCCCTTCTCCTAGTCCTAATAGGACTAGGGGGAGGGGGAGGTGCGCAACCCTTGTGGGCAGCCCTCTCACCTTTCCACTAAGGCCCATGTAGGCCCATTTGGCTCCCGGGGGGTTCCGGTAACCCTCCCGGTAATCCGGTAAAATCCCGATTTCACCCGGAACACTTCCGATGTCCAAACATAGGCTTCCAATATATCAATCTTTACATATCGACCATTTCGAGACTCCTCGTCATGTCCGTGATCACATCCGGGACTCCGAACAACCTTCGGTACATCAAAATGCATAAACTCATAATAACTGTCATCGTAACGTTAAGCGTGCGGACCCTACGGTTCGAGAACAATGTAGACATGACCGAGACACGTCTCCGGTCAATAACCAATAGCGGGACCTGGATGCCCATATTGGCTCCTACATATTCTACGAAGATCTTTATCGGTCAGACCGCATAACAACATACGTTGTTCCCTTTATCATCGGTATGTTACTTGCCCGAGATTCGATCGTCGGTATCCAATACCTAGTTCAATCTCGTTACTGGCAAGTCTCTTTACTCGTTCCGTAATACATCATCTCATAACTAACATCTTAGTTATTATGCTTGCAAGGCTTATGTGATGTGTATTACCGAGAGGGCCCAGAGATACCTCTCCGGCAATCGGAGTGACAAACCCTAATCTCGAAATACGCCAACCCAACATCTACCATTGGAGACACCTGTAGTACTCCTTTATAATCACCCAGTTACGTTGTGACGTTTGGTAGTACCCAAAGTGTTCCTCCGGTAAACGGGAGTTGCATAATCTCATAGTTATAGGAACATGTATAAGTCATGAAGAAAGCAATAGCAACATACTAAACGATCGGGTGCTAAGCTAATGGAATGGGTCATGTCAATCAGATCATTCAACTAATGATGTGACCTCGTTAATCAAATAACAACTCTTTGTTCATGGTTAGGAAACATAACCATCTTTGATTAACGAGCTAGTCAAGTAGAGGCATACTAGTGACACTCTGTTGGTCTATGTATTCACACATGTATTATGTTTCCGGTTAATACAATTCTAGCATGAATAATAAACATTTATCATGATATAAGGAAATAAATAATAACTTTATTATTGCCTCTAGGGCATATTTTCTTCAGGAATCCAGGGGGACTGCGTGTCCCCTCGACCGCCAGAACCTCCGCCAAGGGGTCGCTGCTGTCACACTCGGAAGCGGTCTCCGTGGAGCCAGTCGACAGATCGAACAGGCCGCAGAGGGATTCGTCAGGCTCGATTGCAGCGACTTGCGGGGTCGCCGACTGGCGGGCCGCGGCGTGCTTCATCCACCGCTGGAGCCTCGACCGACCCGAGCGCTTGCGCTGGCGGGAGACAGGACGGGGAGATGGCACGGGAGTCGACCGATATGGGGTCGATGGCTGCCTCAGGAGGACGCCACGGACGCACGCGCGGAAGTGCGTCGCACCGCGGACGGGGAGCGTGTCGACGTCAAGCGGCGCCTCCTGTTGCCAGGCGGAGTCGTCGGCGATGAAAGCGAGTCTGCCGAGACGGATCTCGCGGCCCTCCGCCAAAGCTCCGCAGGAAAACATGATCAAGTGGATCAAAAAAATCGCAACTTCTCCAATCGTAAGCTGCTTGGCTGGCTTCTCGAACCACCTTGACCTGCTCCATCATGATCCCTGCCTGGCGTATAGCTTCCTTAGCTGCATCCACTTGGTCCTCAGGGATGTGGTGTGTGGCGAAGAGCGAAGGCGGATTGGCGGTCGACGACGAAGGCCGCACACTTGTCAGAGGATTGGCGAAAGTCACAGAAGCCCGAGTGGTATCACCACCATCTCGAGCTACGGCCTCAGGCGCCGGAGTGGATTGTGGGGTCTCGCCAGCCGACGCTTTCCGGTTCTGCCTCACTCTCAGCGGCGCTTCGTCTTCGTCGTCAGGAAGGTTAATAACATGAGGAGGAGCTACGAGAAAAAATCAATCGACCAGAGTTATAAGAAATCGTCAGTCGACTCAAGGCAGAACATCAATAATCATACCAGGGTTGGAAGTAGCAGCATCTTCCATCTATTGATCATCGTCCTTGGCGGAGATCTCAGAAGTAGCAGCATTGCAAGATTTTGAAAGACAGTCAGTCGGCTTAGTGGATTGACCGAGGATCCGTCCACGGTCGACAAAGGAGAACAAGTTCTATCATTACCCAGAAATGGTGGGGACAGTCATCCTCATCTTGGGCAGAGCCTTGGGTGGCTTGGACGGCGCCGCGCGGGAGTGCTTGGGAGCTTTTTCAGTCGGCGCAGGAGAAGAGGTCCGAGGGCGCTTCGACGACTACCCAACGGGAACAGTCGCCTTATCACGTTCCCGCACAGGGTCGTGTGTAAGCTTGGTTCGCCTTTCCTAGCGGGAAGGTTCCGTTTCCTCCTCCTCCTCTTCGCTGGAGTCGACGTCGTCGTCTTCCTCTCCTTCGCCGTCAGATTCCCACTCCCCCTGTTCGTCTCCGCTTTCGCCTCCGCTCGCCTCCCCTTCTTCGGCCTGCTCCTGTGCTCCATTGGGTGACGAGTACATCTTTGTAGTTGCCTGGAGAACAGCAGACGAGTCAAAAGTCAGTCGACCGATTCAAAGAGAGCAAATGAAAAAAGCAAGATCTTAGTCGGGAACACAAGGATAGACCTGGTCCACGTCGTATGTATTGTCAAGCGGGGGAACCCTCCTGGCTCCTCGGGGGTTGTCTTTGTTCCCTGTGATGCTCGACAGCCACCCTTCCAGCATCTCGTCAGTGACCTCCTCTGGGTGAATCCGAGTGGTGTCGTCGAGACCCGAGTACAGCCACAAAGGGTGGTCACGAGCCTGAAGCGGTTGGATGCGCCTCCGAAGGAAGACCTCCAGCAAGTCCATGCCCGTCACGCCCTCTCGGACAAGCTGAACCACTCGACCAACCAGCACCTTGACTTGCGCCTTTTCCTCCGGCAGCACTTTCAGAGAAGCGGGTTTTTTAGCTCGGTCCAGAGAGAAAGGGGGAAGACCGGTCGACTGCCCTGGGGTCACCTGGTCTTGGCAATAAAACCAGGTCGACTGCCAACCACGGACCGACTCGGGAAAAGTGATGGACGGAAAAGAACTTTTTCCCCTCATCTGGATCGCCAGGCCCCCGCACAGCTGGATCACTTGCGTCCGTTCGTCACTCGACTTGGCTTTCTTTACCGATTGGGAACGGCAAGTGAAGATGTGTTTAAAGAGTCCCTAATGAGGGCGGCAACCCAAGAAACTTTCGCACAAGGAAACGAAAGCCGCAAGATACACGATGGAATTGGGAGTGAAATGGTGGAGCTGCGCTCCGAAGAAGTTCAAAAAGCTCCGGAAAAAAGGATGAGGAGGCAGAGAAAATCCGCGATCGATATGGGTGGCGAGGAGGACGCACTCACCGTCACGAGGTTGGGGTTCGACTTCTCTCCCCGGGAGACACGCAGCTTCATGGGGAATGACTCCCCCCTCGACCATGTCGTCAAGATCTTCCTGCCGAATCACCGACGGCATCCAGTCGCCCTGGATCCAATCCCTGGGCAGAGCAGTCCTCGAGGAAGATCCGCCCCGAGCGGACCTCTTCCCCTTCCCCTGCACCGCCGCCTTCTTCGCGCGCTCCAAAGCCGACGTCTTGTCCTTCACCATCGTCGCCGGCGAGGCTCGAGCGGACCTAAGGCAATAGGGTGAGAGCGGAGGTAGCGGAAGACCTTGCGGAGGGAGGAGGAAAAGCGAGAGCACACTGTTGGGAAGCCCCGAGCCGGTAACTTATAAGGAGCCGCTCCTGAGTGGCTAACCGGTAGGCCCAGGCGATCCCGTCAAATCCCGCAACAGGTGCGCGTGCGGTACGTGGCGAAAAAGGTGGCACGGGGATCGAGGAGTTTCCATCCTATCCCATCCGATTATTGCGGCCGCCCCCGTCCCGCTCGCTTCCCGAAACTCAAATCCCGCGAAATCCGCAGGCTGCGGAACAACCCATCAAACAGAAGATCCTGCTCGTGCCGGCACTCGGTTTTTCACAAGTAAGGAAATTCACTCGACGAGAGACCAAGAATGGATCAAGGTGACCAAAAGAAGTCGACAATGTCATCCGTGACGATTGATCTAGTACAAGACATTCATATAACGCTAAGGACCGGACGGAAGGACCCCCAACTCCTTCCCCACTCGAACCTCGATCCATTCGGGGGCTAATGATGAAGCTACGTACCTAGGGTAGGGGCATGGACCTGTCCTAAGAGCCCTACCCAAGGACATCCCTAGAAGAAGTCACCTTTCAATCGACTTGAAGGCATCCCACTCGACGGAGTCAAACCACTCGACCAGGAGACTATCACTCGACCACGAAGTCAACCACTCGACTGACGGGAGATCTAAAGTCACTCCGCAAGCAGACGGTCGGCCATTAAATAGTCTTTATGATCATCATAGCACTTTATTAGGGACGTTACCAGTAACGCCCAGTCTTAAATGTATTTTAACCCTACATTACTGAGGGCCGGAGGAGTATGGCGAACTCTATATAAGCCACCCCCCTCCTCAGTAACAAGGGTTCGCACCCCGGGAATTCATACACACATAATCCAATCGACCGCCTCCGGGCACCGAGACGTAGGGCTGTTACTTCCTCCGTGAAGGGCCTGAACTCGTACATCTTGGTGTGTTTACAACTTCTCCATAGCTGAGATCTAGCCTCTCCATACATACCCCCCTACATCACTGTCAGAGTTAGAACCACGACAGCGCCCCCCTCCGAGCGAAGACGGCAAGCCTCGTGCCATGCAACCTGGCAGTCCCCCTCGGAGCACTCGCTTGCCCCTTTCCAAAACATGGCCCTTCTGGGACGGTCCATCTTGGCCACAGTACCTTTCGGGAGGGGCAAAACTAACATGGCATGGGTGGGGATAGCAGCCAGAACCGCAAAGGAAAGTGTCAAACGCGCCCCCTGGTCAAGTGTGTATGTGCGCCACCCAGGAATACGCCGCTCAATTTTGATCGGCAAGAAGTCCAGGGCACTAGCAGGCAATTTTTCATCGGAGAGAGGCAGGCCGAGATACGTCTGGGGGAATGTCGACAGCGGGCAGCCAAGCTCCGCAGCTAGCAAGGCAGCACGCGCGGGGTCGACGCATACTTGTTTAATCATGTAAGAATTAATACTTGAACGACGGGTAGTACAAGGAGCTTTAGGAACTCAGATTAGTTGTTTGAATAAAGAGTTGCATTTATTTTTTACAGTTGATGCTAATAGTGGCATTCTTTGGTGATGGAATGGAAGAGATAATAATTAACTTAAGCATGGCTTAAACTTTTGCTTTCGGAAAAACGTCACGAAACACTAAGGAACCTTCAACTAGATGATATTTAGAAAATTGTCCTCAAACCATATTGTACATCTAACAGGAAAGTAGGGATTGACATATAGGTCGTCTAGTCCAAGCGGGTGATAGGATTGCTCGTTTATATGTGTGGTGAATGAATTTCCCTCATGTGGCATTCAACCCATAACCCCTCGTCCATTAATATTTGGATCCTAACTATTTTCAATTCCATTTCACAAGCCACCACTTCATGTGGCCCCTTTGGTGGCGTGATATCTTCAAGTTAGCTGCAAAATATTGTCTCATGGCCCAGCCTATAGTCTCTGATGGTAAATCCATTCTTCTGGGCAGACAATTGGAAGCTTGGTGATTCCTCTACCATTCTCAGTGAGAGATTCTCAAGACTTTTTTTTAAATGTGATTGATAGACTCTGCTCCATCCACGCGGTCATGTCAGATGAGCTTATATCCAACTTCCATCTATCATTGTCTTCTGAGGCTCATGTGGAGTTTATGAATCTCCAGCGACTGCTTGTTTTTGTTAATCTAATTGAAGAGGCAAGAGATGCGTGGCAATGGCCTTTTAATTTGGGTGAGTACATGCCCAAATATTACTACACTGGTGTCCATGAAACATTATGGTGGATCCGATTTTTTAGTGGATATGGAAATGCTCATGCACTCTCAAGATAAAAATGTTTGGTTGGTTACTACTGATGGATCGTGTGAACACAAGGGATAAGATGCAAAGAAGGCATTGTCATGTTGATGATGACACCTTTGTGTTGTGCCCAATTTGATCCATGAAGATATTGCTCTTTTTTTTACTTGCAATTTTAGTTAGAGACTTTGGAACTATCTTCAGATCAATTTGGTGGCTCGGCTAGCTATGACCACCTACCAGATGGTTGTTGTTGCTAGGATAGACTTTAGAAAACCTTTTTTCACTTAGGAAGGATTCTTTTTTTTTTTTGCGGGTGACTTAGGAAGGATTCACAACTACATGGAACACATGGACCATCAGGAATTCAAAAGTTTTCAGGAATGAAAGACCATTGTTTAGAACCTAGAGGCACAATTTCATCCATGATATTACATTTCTTTCACATAGGATCAAATGTAAATATAAGGCTAGTTTCTTGACTTGGATTTCTTTTTTAGCCTAGTTGTATAGATTACTAGCTACCTTTATGTTTTCCTACGCCTGTAGATTGTGTGTAACCCTTGTTTTTCTTTAAGTTCCATAAAGGAACTGTGAGGTTGTTTGCCTTGCAGTACATAGTAAAAAAAGGACACATGAGGAATTTTTTTTTGTAAATGCAACATGAAGAATTTCTCAAATACTCGTGAGTGAGGCTTATTTGGCTTGCGTTTTAAATGTTATGTCTAAACCTATTAGTGGAGAGCCAAAATTATCACTTCTGATCTCGCTTAATCGAATTATCACTTCGGACCTCCCGTAGTTTTCATACACCCGTGCTCAGTTTGTTGTCGCACATGCAACATAACACGTTTTATTTAGCAAAGCAACATAGTAAAGGTGGTACAAGCGTAAAGATTATATCTCACTTATAGCGGCTATACTTTTGTCTCGCTGGAGCATTTTCTTCCACCATCGTAAACTTGGCCGACCCGTTTCAAATTTTTTCGATCGCTGGTGACGTTCACGTTTGATCGATCGTCGTAGCTGCCGCTTTGTTCGACTTGTTTGCTTTTCTTTCCTTTTTTTCGTTTCTATTGGTTTTATTTCTTTTGGATTTCTTTGTTTCTTTCCATTTTTTCGGTCTTTCGCCTTTCTTTTTTAGTTCACTGATTTCTCTCCTCTATTTTCATGGTTTTCACTGGATTTTTCTTTTTTCTTTCTTTCTTCTATGACTTTTTTGGTTTCTTTTGTCTTCTCATTTTTCTTTTGTTTTTCTCTTCTGCTTTTTTGGTTTCTTTATGGTTTTCTTTGTTTCCTTTCGCTCACTTTGGTTATCTTTTGTTCTCTGTTTTTCACATGTTTTCCTCTTTTCTTTCACGGTTTAAATTGTTTTTTTCATTTTTTCCTTGATTTTCTTAGTTTCTCTCGGTATTCACTCGTTTTTTCCCTTTCTTTCTAACTTTATCCATTTTTCTTTGCTTCTTTCTTGGTTATCATCGGCATTCTTTGTTTTTCTTTGTTTCCTTCTACCGTTTCTTTGGTTTTCATCCGTTTGCTTTGTTTCTTTTTGATACATGTCCACATTTTCCATACACATCTGTACATTTTCCACGCACATCAGGAACACTTTTTATAATGTTTACTTTATAAAGTACACGGTTAATATTTTTTAAATTAACTTTGATAACTACTGGCTTCATACATATTGTAAAGTTTTGATATATATCAGGAAAAAAATAATACAAGTTTAAAATTTTTAAATATATGATCAACATGTTTTATACATGATCTACATTTTCATAAATAATTTTTATGTTCAATTTTTCTAATAAACGTTCTTCATTATCTTATACATCAGTAACATTTTTATACATGTTTGATATTTTGTGAAGTAGATGATTAATATTTTTTCAATTTCTTGTTACTCTTTTCATACACATTGTACATTTTTTATATATACCAGGAACATTTTTTATACGTGTTCAATTTTTTTGAAATATATGATTAGCATTTTTTGATACACGATCAACATTGTTTAAATTTATGTTGTTATTATCAATTTTATATATGCATGTTATATATTTTTGGTATACATCGGGAGTATTTAAATACATGATCAACATATTTTCATACACATTCTATTTTATACTTTTTGTATACATGACACACTTTTTTATATACCCATTTAGTATTTTTCAAATGCTAGATTAACATGTTTCAAATAATAAGTTTTTCTTCCAAATGCTTGGTAAACAATGTTTTAAATACATGATCAATTTTTTCATACACATTATATTATTTTATACATTTCTCGTATAAATGAGAAATATTTTCTCTATACAGATTTAACATTTTGTAAATTGTTAGTTAACATTTTTCGAAATATTTTGTGTACTTTTTTGTAATGTATTTATTTAGAAATTTTGGAAGTATATACACAAACAAAAAAAGGAAAACGAAAATTAAAAAGTGAAAAAAAGAAAAGAAAAGACGAGACAGTGGCCTCTTAGTTGCTGGGCTAGCCCATTTATGAGGGCGCCTGAAGCGAGCAGACGCTCTGTCTCTATTGAAGCGAGACATAGTCGCGCCCTCAGCCTTTAGACTTTAATATTGAAAGCCAAATAGGCCTAATATTGCATCGTTGCCAAGCTACCGAGGCTAGCATTTGCTTCATCTATGTGCCTGATCACTCTAGAGCGATAAGCACCAAAATATAGGAGTACGATATGCATCACTGTTCGCGAGGCTAGGCAGCATTAGATGAGACCTCCTGTTAGGCGCTCTCAGCGCCGGTTAGTGTTGCCGCGCTCACATGCAACAAGAGGCGGGCTGGCCCAGCTAACGCAAAGAAAAACAATTGACTCCTTGTTTCACTCATACTGCTAACGTTCATTGCGCTTGTTCCACTCGCTTGTTACGGTCTGCTCGAGGGGATCAGCCGCTTGTTCCCCTCGCTTGCTTGGGAGATCTCCCTGGTTGACCGGTTCACCTGCTGACCAGTTGACTGTTGACTTCAAGAAAAAGTTAATAAAATTTGAAAAGAAGAGTAAAGTTGAAAATACCTCACAAGAAATAAAATTGTGAACTTGAAAAAAAAGTTCATGAATTTTAAAGAGTTCGTAAAATTTGAGCGTTCAGAAAATGAGAAAAGTGCACCAAAATGGAAAAAAAATCACAAAATATGAAAAAAGTTCATGAACTTAAAAAATTGATGTCGATTGAGAAAAATTCACGAAAATAAGAAAAGTTCAAGAAATTTGAAAAAGTTCACGAAATTGAGAAAAAATCATGAATACGAAAAAAGATCATGGATTTTGAAAAAGTTTATGAGATTTGAAAAAAATCACAAGTTAAAAGTTCACAAAAATCAAAAACTGGTAAAATTTCACAAATTTTAAAAAATCACAAAAAGGAAAAAAAATAAAGAAGAAGAAGAAATCAAATAGAGAACCGATAGAAGAACACAACCGAAAAAACGACAAAAAACTGGAAGTGGATGGGCTGGCCCGCACCTAACCTAGCGTTCATGTGTGTGTTGAGGGGGGCGGGGCATACGCAAATGCCCTTAACCAGCGCTTAAGGCACCGGATAGGGATTGGCGCATTATATCGTACTAAAAAAATTAGCATGCATTTTCAGCAAACAAAGTCTATATGTAGTATACAATAAAAATATATTCATTGTTTTTATGAGAAAATATATTTAATTACTAATATTAATCAGGTGACCCACAGGACCCACAGGTAGCACCTTACACCCATACCCTACCCAAACTATTCGGGTTACCAGGGTGCCAATGCCCATGGGCTCTATGTGGTATCCCTTAGAGCATCTACAATTAAGCGTCTCAAATCCTCCTCAAACGTCAGGGTGGACGGCCTGGTAAAAATTGTGACCCAGGCGGGCTCCTCAAACTGGCCTCAGACGCCCCGACTGAATGACGCCCCTCATATCTAGCCCAAATTTGGGGCGAATATGGGGAGGCCCGGGCACGTCTGCCACGTTGGACCCGACAGCCCGACCCCATCACAAATTGCACGAAATCAAAAAACCCCGTCACCCTCCACCAATTCCCATGTCCGAGCCCTCACCACCCACCACGTTTTCTCCCCCATCCTCGCCACCTGCCCCATCCGCCGCCATAGCGTCCAACCCATCCCCCGTCGACGCGACGGAGGTTGCGTCCGCGTCTTCCATCAGTGTCCCATCCTCGGGTATCTTGTGTAAGCCGGAGAACATCGCCCCGAGGGACCGGCGATGGAGGCAGCGGGAGAGGGAAGCGGCGTCACAAGTAGCGCATGCGGACCTCGAGGAGCAGTTGTCCTCCTGGCAACTCGTCCATCCAGCCACCGACCAGGACCGCGCCATCGGACCAGGTTGGGACAAAGTAGGATCCAGCGGTCGTTTGCAGCATTCCTAAGACCTTTCTGCCAATACACAAACCGTCGGTGGACGTCTGTCATTGCTCGCAGCTCGTTCGGGCGCACACAAGCATGGGCATCGGCGGCGTTCGGGCTGGTCACGACCCGTTCAATGGAATAACAACAAGACTTGATGCCTCCCGATCAACTTTGCATATGCATGATCAATGTTTTGCCTCGATCGTTAGTTCATTTCGAACATGACCAATGCTTTGCAACCATCATAATTTACTTTATCATGTCGGGCATGATCAATGATAATCATTAATCGGCCTAAATGGACTACACGTTGGGGAATCCAACTTGCCCTTCATTTGAAGTTGGGGCAACATCAAATCTCAATCTGAGCAAGAAAAAGAAGCCAAAGATGACAAAGGCAAGGGGTCCAACATTCTCCACTTTTCAGGATATCTTGTTGGTTAAATCTTGGTTGGCCACAACAATGAATCCTATATACGGGCGGAGCAAAAGGGCAATGAGTATTGGGAGAAGATTTGGATGCACTATCATGAACAAAAGCAAATATGTGGAGCCGCATCCTATCGTCACCAACCGTAATGTGGCATCTCTCTAACAGCGACGGGGGGTCATTCAAGGGGACACAACTTGTGGTCAATCTCAAGGCCGGCAAGAAGAGGAATGATGGCTCAAGCTCCCACTAATCAATTGATACATATTGAATGGTAAACCAAAGTGGGCCCTCAAACCATCCGCAACCGTCCAGATTGTGTGGTCCGGACGTGTTTAGCCATCCAACACGGGCCTGTATCGGTCCGCCGAGTGGTCTAGACATACTTTTTTCTATTGGGGAACGTAGTAATTTCAAAAAAAAATCCTACGCACACGCAAGATCATGGTGATGCATAACAACGAGAGGGGAAGAGTGTTGTCCACGTACCCTCGTAGACCGTAAGCGGAAGCGTTATGACAACACGGTTAATGTAGTCATACGTCTTCACGATCGACCGATCCTAGTACCGAAAGTACGGCACCTCCGCGATCTGCACACGTTCAGCTCGGTGACGTCCCACGAACTCACGATCCAGCAGAGTGTCGAGGGAGAGCTTCGTAAGCACGACGGCGTGATGAAGGTGATGATGATGCTACCGGAACAGGGCTTCGCCTAAGCACCACTATGATATGACCGAGGTGGATTATGATAGAGGGGGCACCACACACGGCTAAGGGATCAATGATCAACTTGTGTATCTATGGGGTGCCCCCTGGCCACGTATATAAAGGATGGAGGGAGGAGGAGGCCGGCCATCATAGGGCGCGCCCAGAGTGTGGAGTCCTAGACTCCCTAGTCCTAGTAGGATTCCACCTCCCACATGGAATAGGAAAAAATGGAAGGGACAAGGAGAAGGAAGGAAGGGGCGCCCCCTTTCCCTAGTCTAATTCGGACCAGTCCATGGGGAAGGGGCGCGGCCACCCTTGAGGCCTTTCTCTCCTCTCCCGTATGGCCCATTAAGGCCCAATACGAATTCCCGTAACTCTCCGGTACTCCGAAAAATACCCGAATCACTCGGAACCTTTCCGATGTCCGAATATAGCCTTCCAATATATCGATCTTTATGTCTCGACCATTTCGAGACTCCTCGCCATGTCCCCGATCTCATCTGGGACTCCGAACAAACTTCGGTCATCAAATCACATAACTCGTAAGACAAATCGTCACAGAATGTTAAGCGTGCGGACCCTACGAGTTCGAGAACTATGTAGACATGACCGATACTCATCTCCAGTCAATAACCAATAGCGGAAACGGGTTGCTCATATTGGTTCCTACATATTCTACGAAGATCTTTATCGGTCAAACCGCATAACAACATACGTTGTTCCCTTTGTTAACGGTATGTTACTTGCCCGAGATCCGATCGTCGGTATCTCAATACCTAGTTCAATCTTGTTACTGGCAAGTCTCTTTACTCATTCCGTAATGCATCATCCCGCAAGTAACTCATTAGTCACAATGCTTGCAAGGCTTATAGTGATGTGCATTACCGAGAGGGCCTAGAGATACCTCTCCGATACACGGAGTGACAAATCCTAATCTCGATCTATGCCAACTCAACAAACACCATCAGAGACACCTGTAGAGCATCTTTATAATCACCCAGTTCCGTTATGACGTTTGATAGCACACAAGGTGTTCCTCCGGTATTCGGGAGTTGCATAATCTCATAGTTTGAGGAACATGTATAAGTCATGAAGAAAGCAGTAGCAATGAAACTGTAATGATCATAATGCTAAGCTAACGAATGGGTCTTGTCCATCACATCATTCTCCTAATGATGTGATCCCGTTAATCAAATGACAACACATGTCTATGGTTAGGAAACATAACCATCTTTGATAAACGAACTAGTCAAGTAGAGGCATACTGGGGACACTTTTTTTTGTCTATGTATTCACACATGTACTAAGTTTCCGGTTAATACAATTCTAGTATGAATAATAAACATTTATCATGAAATAAGTAAATAAATAATAACTTTATTATTGCCTCTAGGGCATATTTCCTTCAGTCTCCCACTTGCACTAGAGTTAATAATCTAGTTCACATCGTCATGTGATTTAACACCAATAGTTCACATCACCGTGTGATTAACACCCATAGTTCACATCGCCATGTGACCAACACTCAAAGGGTTTACTAGAGTCGGTAATCTTAGTTCACATCACCATGTGATTAACACTCAAAGAGTACTAAGGTGTGATCATGTTTTGCTTGTGAGAGAAGTTTAGTCAACGGGTCTGCCAAATTCAGATTCGTATGTATTTTGCAAATTTCTATGTCTACAATGCTCTGCATGCAGCTACTTTAGCTAATTGCTCCCACTTTCAATATGTATCCAGATTGTGACTTAGAGTCATCCAGATCGGTGTCAAAGCTTGCATCGACGTAACTCTTTACGACGAACTCTTTATCACCTTCATAACCGATAAATATTTTCTTAGTCCTCTAAGGATAATTTTGACCGCTGCCCAGTGATCTACTCCTAGATCAAAAATTTCACTCCCTTGCCAAACTCAGGGCAGGGTATACAATAGGTCTCGTACACAGCATGGCATACTTTATAGAATCTATGGTTGAGTCATAGGGAACGACTTTCGTTCTCTCTCTATCTTCTGTCGTGGTCGGGCTTTGAGTCTTACTCAACTTCACACCTTGCAACACAGACAGGAAATCTTTCTTTGACTGTTCCATTTCGAATTACTTCAAAAACTTGTCAAGGTATGTACTCATTGAAAAATATATCAAGTGTTTTGATCTATCTCTATAGATCCTGATGCTCAATATGTAAGTAGCTTCACCGAGGTCTTTCTTTGAAAAACTCCTTTCAAATGCTCCTTCATGCTTTCCGGAAAATTCTACATTATTTCCGATCAACAATATGTCATTCACATATACTTATCAAAAATGTTGTAGTGCTCCCACTCACTTTCTTGTAAATACAGGCTTCACCGCAAGTCTGTATAAAACCATATGCTTTGATCACTTTATCAAAGCATATATTCCAACTCTGAGATGCTTGCACCAGTCCATAGATGGATCGCTGGAGCTTGCTTACCTTGTTAGCACCTTTAGGATCGACAAAACCTTATGGTTGCATCATATACAACTCTTCTTTAAGAAATTCATTAAGGAATGCGGTTTTGACATCCATTTGCCAGATTTCATAAAATGCGGCAACTACTAACATGATTCGGACAGACTTTTAAGCATCGATACGAGTGAGAAAATCTCATCGTAATCAACTCCTTGAACTTGTCGAAAACCTTTTGCAACAAGTCGAGCTTTGTAGATAGTAACACTACTATCAGCGTTCATCTTCCTCTTGAAGATCCATTTATTCTCAATGACTCACTGATCAACGGGCAAGTCAATCAAAGTCCATAATTTGTTCTCATACATGGATCCCATCTTAGATTTCATGGCCTCAAGCCATTTTGCAGAATCTGGGCTCATCATCGCTTCCTCATAGTTCGTAGGTTCGTCATGGTCTAGTAACATGACTTCCAGAACAGGATTACCGTACCACTCTGGTGCGGACCATACTCTGGTTGACCTACGAGGTTCGGTAGTAACTTGATCTGAAGTTTTATGATCATCATCATTAGCTTCCTCACTAATTGGTGTAGGAATCAGTAGAACTGATTTCTATGATGAACTACTTTCCAATTCGGGAGAAGGTACAATTACCTTATCAAGTTCTACTTTCCTCCCACTCACTCCTTTCGAGAGAAACTCCTTCTCTAGAAAGGATCCATTCTTAGCAACAAAATATCTTGCCTTCGGATCTGTGATAGAAGGTGTACCCAACAGTTTCTTTTGGGTATCCTATGAATTGAACACGCACTACTCCGATTTGGGTTCGAGCTTATCAGTTTGAAACTTTTTCATATAAGCATCGCAACCTCAAACTTTAAGAAACGACAGCTTTGGTTTCTTGCCAAACCATAGTTCATACGGTGTCATTTCAATGGATTTAGATGGTGCCCTATTTAACGTGAATGCAGCTGTCTCTAATGCATAACCCCAAAACGATAGTGGTAAATCTTTAAGAGACATCATAGATCGCGCCATATCCAATAAAGTGCAATTACAATGTCCGGACACACCATTATGCTGTGGTGTTCCAGGTGGCGTGAGTTGTGAAACTATTCCACATTGTTTCAAATGAAGACCAAACTCATAACTCAAATATTTGCCTCCGCGATCAGATCGTAGAAATTTTATTTTCTTGTTACGATGATTTTCCACTTCACTCTGAAATTCTTTGAACTTTTCAAATGTTTCAAACTTATGTTTCATTAAGTAGATATACCCATATATGCTCAAATCATCTGTGAAGGTCAGAAAATAACGATGTCCGCCGCGAGCCTCAGCACTTATCGGATCGCATATATCAGTATGTATTATTTCCAATAAGTCAGTTGCTCGCTCAATTGTTCCGGAGAACGGAGTCTTAGTCATCTTGCCCATGAGGCATGGTTCGCAAGCATCAAGTGATGCCAAAAGTCCATCAGCATGGAGTTTCTTCATGCGCTTTACACCAATATGACCTAAACGGCAGTGCCACAAATAGGTTGCACTATCATTATTAACTTTGCATTTTTTTGGCTTCAATATTATGAATATGTGTATCACGACGATCGAGATTCAATAAACCATTCACCTTGGGTGTATGACCACAGAAGGTTGTATTCATGTAAACAGAATAACAATTATTCTTTGACTTAAATGAATAACCGTATTGCAATAAACATGATTCAATCATATTATGCTCAACGCAAACACCAAATAACATTTATTTTAGGTTCAACACTAATCCCGAAGGTAAAGGGAGTGTGCGGTGGTGATCTTATCAACCTTGGAATCATTTCCACCACACATCGTCACCTCGTCCTCAACAAGTCTTTGTTTATTTTGCAACTCCCGTTTTGAGTTACTACTCTTACCAACTGAACTAGTATCAAATACCGAGGGGTTTGCTATAAACACTAGTAAAGTACACATCAATAACATGTATATCAAATATACCTTTGTTCACTTTGCCATCCTTCTTATCCGCCAAGTATCTAGAGCAGTTCCACTTCCAGTGACCATTCCCTTTGCAGTAGAAGCACTTAGTTTCAGGCCTGGGTCTAGCTTTGGGCTTCTTCATGGGAGTGACAACTTGTTTGTCATTCTTCTTGAAGTTCCCTTTCTATCCCTTTGCCCTTTTCTTGAAACTAGTGGTCTTGTTAACCATCAACACTTGATGCTTTTTCTTGATTTCTACCTTCGCCGATTTTAGTATCGCGAAGAGCTTGAGAATTGTTTTCATTATCCCTTGCATATTATAGTTCATCACGAAGTTCTAGTAACTTGGTGATAGTGACTAGAGAACTTTGTCAATCATCTTATCTGGAAGATTAACTCCCACTTGATTCAAGCAATTGTAGTACCTAAACAATCTGGGCACATGCTCACTGGTTGAGCTATTCTCCTCCATCTTGTAGGCAAAGTATTGTCTGAGGTCTCATACCTCTCGACACGGGCATGAGTAGGAAATACCAATTTCAACTCTTGAAACATCTCATATGCTCCATGTCTTTCAAAACATTTTTGAAGTCCCGATTCTAATCCGTAAAGCATGATGCACTAAACTATCAAATAGTCATCGTACTAAGCATTGTCAAACGTTCATAACGTCTGCATCTGCTCCTGCAATAGGTCTGTCACCTAGCGGTGCATCAAGGACATAATATTTCTGTGCAGCAATGAGGATAATCCTCAGATCACGGAGCTAGTCCGCATCATTGCCACTAACATTTTTCAACTTACTTTATCTCTAGGAACATATCAAAAATAAACGGGGAGCTACATCGCGAGCTATTGATCTACAACATAGTTATGCAAATACTATCAGGACTAATTTCATGATAAATTAAAGTTCAATTAGTCATATTACTTAAGAACTCCCACTTAGATAGACATCCCTCTAGTCATCTAAATGATCACGCGGTCCAAATCAACTAAACCATGTCCGATGATCACCTGAGATGTGATAACCCACAAGTATAGGGGATCGCAACAATTTTCGAGGGTAAAGTATTCAACCCAAATTTATTGATTCGACACAGGGGAGCCAAAGAATACTCTCAAGTATTAGCAGCTGAGTTGTCAATTCAACCACACCTGGAAACTTAATATTTGCAGCAAAGTGTTTAGTAGCAAAGTAATATGATAGTAGTGATAACGGTAACAGTAGTAAAAGTAATGTTTTTGGTATTTTGTAGTGATGATAGCAATAGCAACGGAAAAGTAAATAAGCATAGAACAATATATGGAAAACTCGTAGGCAATGGATCGGTGATGGAGAATTATGCCGGATGCGGTTCATCATGTAACAGTAACAACCTAGGGTGACACAGAACTAGCTCCAGTTCATTGATATAATGTAGGCATGTATTCCGAATGTAGTCATACATGCTTATGGAAAAGAACTTGCATGACATCTTTTGTCCTACCCTCCCGTGGCAGCGGGGTCCTTACGGAAACTAAGGGATATTAAGGAGAGAGAGAAGCATTAAGCATAGGTGACTATAGACTTGCAAGATAGGATCAAGAACACTCATATATTGATGAAAACATAATAGGTTCAGATCTGAAATCATGGCACTCGGGCCCTAGTGACAAGCATTAAGCATAGCAAAGTCATAGCAACATCAATCTGAGAACATAGTGGACACTAGGGATCAAACCCTAACAAAACTAACTCGATTACATGATAGATCCCATCCAACCCATCACCGTCCAGCAAGCCTACGATGGAATTACTCACGCACGGCGGTGAGCATCATGAAATTGGTGATGGAGGATGGTTGATGATGACGATGGCGACGAATTCCCCTCTCCGGAGCCCCGAACGGACTCCAGATCAGCCCTCCCGAGAGGTTTTAGGGCTTGGCGGCGGCTCCGTATCGTAAAACATGATGAATTCTTCTCTCTGATTTTTCTTTCCCCGAAACACAATATATGGAGTTGGAGTTGGAGTCGGAGAGGCAACAGGGGGCCCACGAGGTAGGGGGCGCGCCACCCACCCTCGTGGAGAGGTGGTGGGCCCCCTGGCCTTCATCTTTTGCAGGTATTTTTCATATTTTCTGAAAAGTTGCTCCGTGAAGCTTCAGGTCATTCCGAGAACGTTTGTTTCTGCACATAAATAACACCATGGTAATTCTGCTGAAAACAGCGTCAGTCCGGGTTAATTCCATTCAAATCATGCAAGTTAGAGTCCAAAACAAGGGCAGAAGTGTTTGGAAAATTAGATACGATGGAGACGTATCAAGATGGAGTAGTTTTCAATGGTGAACATCACTATGTTGATCATATCTACTATATGATTCATGCTCGACCTTTCGGTCCAGTGTTCTGAGGCCATATCTGCATATGCTAGGCTCGTCAAGTTTAACCCGAGTATTCTGTGTGTGCAAAACTGGCTTGCACCCGTTGTATGTGAACGTAGAGCTTATTGTTGGGAACGTAGTAATTTCAAAATTTTCCTATGCACACGCAAGATCATGGTGATGCATAGCAACGAGAGGGGAGAGTGTTGTCCACGTACCCTCGTAGACCGAAAGCGGAAGCGTTAGCACAACGCGGCTGATGTAGTCGTACGTCTTCATGATCCGACCGATCAAGTACCGAACGTACGACACCTCCGAGTTCAGCACACCTTCAGCCCGATGACCTCCCTCGAACTCCGATCCAGCCGAGTGTTGAGGGAGAGTTTCGTCAGCACGACGGCGTGGTGACAATGTTGATGTTCTATCGACACAGGGCTTCGCCTAAGCACCACTACAGTAATGTCGAGGTGGACTATGGTGGAGGGGGGCACCGCACACGGCTAAAAGATCAACTTGATCAATTGTTGTGTCTATGGGGTGCCCCTGCCCTCGTATATAAAGGAGCAAGGGGGGGGTGCGGCCGGCCAGGAGGAGTCCTACTCCCAATGGGAGTAGGACTCCCCCCTTTCCTAGTTGGAATAGGATTCGGGAGGGGGAAAGAGAAGGGAGAGAAGGAAAGGGGGGCGCCGCCCCCCTCTCCTTGTCCTATTCGGACTAGGGGGAGGGGCGCGCGGCCCAGCCCTGGCCGCCTCTCCTCTTCTCCATAAAGGTCCACTAAGGCCCATTTACCTCCCGAGGGGTTCCGGTAACCTCCCGGTACTCCCGTAAAATCCCGATTTCATCCGGAACACTTCCGATATCCAAACATAGGCTTCCGATATATCAATCTTCATGTCTCGACCATTTCGAGACTTCTCATCATGTCCGTGATCACATCCGGGACTCCGAACAACCTTCGGTACATCAAAACATATAAACTCATAATATAAATGTCATCGTAACGTTAAGCGTGCGGACCCTACGGGTTCGAGAACTATGTAGACATGACCGAGACACGTCTCCGGTCAATAGACAATAGCGGAACCTGGATGCTCATATTGGCTCCTACAAATTCTACGAAGATCTTTATCATTCAGACCGCATAACAACATGCGTCGTTCCCTTTGTCATCGGTATGTTACTTGCCCGAGATTCGATCGTCGGTATCTCAATACCTAGTTCAATCTCGTTACCGGCAAGTCTCTTTACTCGTTCTGTAATACATCATCCCGCAACTAACTCATTAGTTGCAATGCTTGCAAGGCTTAAGTGATGTGCATTACCGAGAGGGCCCAGAGATACCTCTCCAACAATCGGAGTGACAAATCCTAATCTCGAAATACGCCAACCCAACAAGTACCTTTGGAGACACCTGTAGAGCACCTTTATAATCACCCAGTTACGTTGTGACGTTTGGTAGCACACAAAGTGTTCCTCCGGTAAACGGGAGTTGCATAATCTCATAGTCATAGGAACATGTATAAGTTATGAAGAAAGCGATAGCAACATACTAAACGATCGGGTGCTAAGCAAACGGAATGGGTCATGTCAATCACATCATTCTCCTAATGATGTGACCCTGTTAATCAAATGACAACTCATGTCTATGGTTAGGAAACATAACCATCTTTGATCAACGAGCTAGTCAAGTAGAGGCATACTAGTGACAATCTGTCTGTCTATGTATTCACACATGTATTATGTTTCCAGTTAATACAATTCTAGCATGAATAATAAACATTTATCATGATATAAGGAAATAAATAATAACTTTATTATTGCCTCTAGGGCATATTTCCTTCAGTCTCCCACTTGCACTAGAGTCAATAATCTAGATTACACAGTAATGATTCTAACACCTATGGAGCCTTGGTGTTGATCATGTTTTGCTCATGGAAGAGGCTTAGTCAACGGGTCTGCAGCATTCAGATCCGTATGTATCTTGCAAATTTCTATGTCTTCCACCTGGACTAAATCCCAGATGGAATTGAAGCGTCTCTTGATGTGCTTGGTTCTCTTGTAAATCTAGATTCCTTCGCCAAGGCAATTGCACCAGTATTGTCACAAAAGATTTTCATTGGACCCGATGCACTTGGTATGACACCTAGATCGGATATGAACTCCTTCATCCAGACTCCTTTATTTGCTGCTTCCGAAGCAGCTATGTACTCCGCTTCACATGTAGATCCCGCCACAATGCTTTGTTTAGAACTGCACCAACTGACAGCTCCACCATTCAATGTAAACACGTATCCGGTTTGCGATTTAGAATCGTCCGGATCAGTGTCAAAGCTTGCATCAACGTAACCATTTACGATGAGCTCTTTGTCACCTCCATATACGAGAAACATATCCTTAGTCCCTTTTCAGGTATTTCAGGATGTTCTTGACCGCTGTCCAGTGATCCACTCCTGGATTACTTTGGTACCTCCCTGCTAGACTTATAGCAAGGCACACATCAGGTCTGGTACACAGCATTGCATACATGATAGAGCCTATGGCTGAAGCATAGGGAACATCTTTCATTTTCTCTCTATCTTCTGTAGTGATCGGGCATTGAGTCTTACTCAACTTCACACCTTGTAACACAGGCAAGAACCCTTTCTTTGCTTGATCCATTTTGAACTTCTTCAAAACTTTGTCAAGGTATGTGCTTTGTGAAAGTCCAATTATGCGTCTTGATCTATCTCTATAGATCTTGATGCAAAATATATAAGCAGCTTCACTGAGGTCTTTCATTGAAAAACTCTTATTCAAGTATCCCTTTATGCTATCCAGAAATTCTATATCATTTCTAGTCAACAATATGTCATCCACATATAATATTAGAAATGCTACAGAGCTCCCACTCACTTTCTTGTAAATACATGCTTCTCCAAAAGTATGTAAAAAACCAAATGCTTTGATCACACTATCAAAGCGTTTATTCCAACTCCGAGAGGCTTGCACCAGTCCATAAATGGATCGCTGGAGCTTGCACACTTTGTTAGCTCCCTTTGGATCGACAAAACCTTCTGGTTGCATCATATACAACTCTTCTTCCAGAAATCCATTTAGGAATGCAGTTTTGACATCCATTTGCCAAATTTCATAATCATAAAATGCGGCAATTGCTAACATGATTCAGACAAACTTAAGCATCGCTATGGGTGAGAAAGTCTCATCGTAGTCAATCCCTTGAACTTGTCGAAAACCTTTCACAACAAGTCAAGCTTTGTAGACAGTAACATTGCCGTCAGCGTCGGTCTTCTTCTTGAAGATCCATTTATTCTCAATTGCTTGCCGATCATTGGGCAAGTCAACCAAAGTCCACACTTTGTTCTCATACATGGATCCCATCTCAGATTTCATGGCTTCAAGCCATTTTGCGGAATCTGGGCTCACCATCGCTTCTTCATAGTTCGTAGGTTCATCATGATCTAGTAGCATGACTTCCAGAACAGGATTACCGTACCACTCTGGTGCGGATCTTACTCTGGTTGATCTATGAGGTTCAGTAGTAACTTATCTGAAGTTCCATGATCATCATCATTAACTTCCTCACTAATTGGTGTAGGCGTCACAGGAACTGGTTTCTGTGATGAACTACTTTCCAATAGAGGAGCAGGTATAGTTACCTCATCAAGTTCCACTTTCCTCCCACTCACTTCTTTCGAGAGAAACTCCTTCTCTAGAAAGGATCCATTCTTAGCAACGGATGTCTTGCCTTCGGATCTGTGATAGAAGGTGTACCCAACAGTTTCCTTTGGGTATCCTATGAAGACACATTTCTCCGATTTGGGTTCGAGCTTATCAGGTTGAAGCTTTTTCACATAAGCATCGCAGCCCCAAACTTTCAGAAATGACAACTTTGGTTCCTTGCCAAACCATAGTTCATAAGGCGTCGTCTCAACGGATTTCGATGGTGCCCTATTTAATGTGAATGCAGCCGTCTCTAAAGCATATCCCCAAAATGATAGCGGTAAATCTGTAAGAGACATCATAGATCGTACCATATCTAGTAAAGTACAATTACGACGTTCAGACACACCATTACGCTGTGGTGTTCCGGGTGGCGTGAGTTGCGAAACTATTCTGCATTGTTTCAAATGTAGACCAAACTCGTAACTCAAATATTCTCCTCCACGATCAGATCGTAGAAACTTTATTTTCTTGTTACGATGATTTTCAACTTCACTCTAAAATTCTTTGAACTTTTCAAATGTTTCAGACTTATGCTTCATCAAGTAGATATACCCATATATGCTTAAATCATCTGTGAAGGTGAGAAAATAACGATATTCGCCACGAGCCTCAACATTCATCGGACCACATACATCTGTATGTATGATTTCCAACAAATCTGTTGCTCTCTCCATAGTTCTGGAGAATGGCGTTTTAGTCATCTTGCCCATGAGGCACGGTTCGCAAGTACCAAGTGATTCATAATCAAGTGGTTCCAAAAGTCCATCAGTATGGAGTTTGTTCATGCGCTTTACACCGATATGACCTAAACGGCAGTGCCACAAATAAGTTGCACTATCATTATCAACTCTGCATCTTATGGCTTCAACATTATGAATATGTGTATCACTACTATCGAGATTCATCAAAAATAGACCACTCTTCAAGGGTGCATGACCATAAAAGATATTACTCATATAAATAGAACAACCATTATTCTCTGATTTAAATGAATAACCGTCTCGCATCAAACAAGATCCAGATATAATGTTCATGCTCAACGCTGGCACCAAATAACAATTATTTAGGTCTAATACTAATCCCGAAGGTAGATGTAGAGGTAGCGTGCCGACCACGATCACATCGACTTTGGAACCATTTCCCACGCGCATCGTCACCTTGTCCTTTGCCAGTGTTCGCTTAATTCGTAGTCCCTGTTTCGAGTTGCAAATATTAGCAACAGAACCAGTATCAAATACCCAGGTGCTACCGTGAGCTCTAGTAAGGTACACATCAATAACATGTATATCACATATATCTTTGTTCACCTTGCCATCCTTCTTATCCGCCAAATACTTGGGGCAGTTCCGCTTCCAGTGACCAGTTTTCTTACAGTAGAAGCACTCAGTCTCAAGCTTAGGTCCAGACTTGGGTTTCTTCTCCTGAGCAGCCACTTGCTTGCTGTTCTTCTTGAAGTTCCCCTTCTTCTTCCCTTTGCCCTTCTTGAAACTGGTGGTCTTACTGACCATCAACACTTGATGCTCCTTCTTGATTTCTACCTCCACAGCTTTTAGCATTGCGAAGAGCTCGGGAATTGTCTTATTCATCCCTTGCATATTATAGTTCATCACGAAGCTCTTGTAGCTTGGTGGCAGTGATTGAAGAACTCTGTCAATGACACTATCAACCGAAATATTAACTCCCAGCTGAGTCAAGTGATTATGGTACCCAGACATTCTGAGTATATGTTCACTGACAGAACTATTCTCCTCCATCTTGCAGCTGTAGAACTTATTGGAGACTTCATATCTCTCAATCTGGGCATTTGCTTGAAATATTAACTTCAACTCCTGGAACATCTCATATGCTCCATGACGTTCAAAACGTCTTTGAAGTCCCGGTTCTAAGCCGTAAAGCATGGCACATTGAACTATCGAGTAGTCATCAGCTTTGCTCTGCCAGACGTTCTTAACGTCGTCAGTTGCATCAGCAGCAGGCCTGGCACTCAGCGGTGCTTCCAGGACGTAATTCTTCTGAGCAGCAATGAGGATAATCCTCAAGTTACGGACCCGGTCCGTGTAATTGCTACCATCATCTTTCAACTTTTCTTTCTCAAGGAACGCATTAAAATTCAACGGAACAACAGCACGGGCCATCTATCTACAATCAACCATAGACAAGCAAGATACTATCAGGTACGAAGTTCATGATAAATTTAAGTTCAATTAATCATATTACTTAAGAACTCCCACTTAGAAAGACATCCCTCTAATCTTCTAAGTGATCACGTGATCCAAATCAACTAAACCATAACCGATCATCATGTGAAATGGAGTAGTTTTCAATGGTGAACATCACTATGTTGATCATATCTACTATATGATTCATGCTTGACCTTTCGGTCTCAGTGTTCCGAGGTCATATCTACATATGCTAGGCTTGTCAAGTTTAACCTGAGTATTCCGCGTGTGCAAAACTGGCTTGCACCCATTGTAGATGGTCGTAGAGCTTATCACACCCGATCATCACGTGGTGTCTGGGCAAGGCGAACTTTGGCAACGGTGCATACTCAGGGAGAACACTTTTTATCTTGAAATTTAGTGAGAGGTCATCTTATAATGCTACCGTCAATCAAAGCAAGATAAGATGCATAAAAGATAAACATCACGTGCAATCAATATAAGTGATATGATATGGCCATCATCATCTTGTGCTTGTGATCTCCATCTCCGAAGCACCGTCATGATCACCATCGTCACCGGCGCGACACCTTGATCTCCATTGTAGCATCGTTGTCGTCTCGCCAAACTTATGCTTCCACGACTACCGCTACCGCTTAGTGATAAAGTAAAGCATTACAGGGCGATTCATTGCATACAATAAAGCAACAACCATATGGCTCCTGCCAGTTGCCGATAACTCGGTTACAAAACATGATCATCTCATACAATAAAATTTAGCATCATGTCTTGACCATATCACATCACAACATGCCCTGCAAAAACAAGTTAGATGTCTTCTACTTTGTTGTTGCAAGTTTTACGTGGTTGCTACGGGCTTAGCAAGAACCGTTCTTACCTACGCATCAAAACCACAATGATAGTTTGTCAAGTTGGTGCTGTTTTAACCTTCGCAAGGACCGGGCGTAGCCACACTTGGTCCAACTAAAGTTGGAGAAACTGACACCCGCCAACCACCTTTGTGCAAAGCACGTCCGTAGAACCAGTCTCGCGTAAGCGTAAGCGTAATGTCGGTCCGGGCCGCTTCATCCAACAATACCGCCGAACCAAAGTATGACATACCGGTAAGCAATATGACTTATATCACCCACAACTCACTTGTGTTCTACTCGTGCATATGACATCTACGCATAAAACCTGGCTCGGATGCCACTGTTGGGAACGTAGTAATTTCAAAATTTTCCTACGCACACGCAAGATCATGGTGATGCATAGCAACGAGAGGGGAAAGTGTTGTCCACGTACCCTCGTAGACCGAAAGCGGAAGCGTTAGCACAACGCGGTTGATGTAGTCGTACGTCTTCACGATCCGACCGATCACCTCCGAGTTCAGCACACGTTCAGCCCGATGACGTCCCTCGAACTCCGATCCAGCCGAGTGTTGAGGGAGAGTTTCGTCAGCACGACGGCGTTGTGACGATGTTGATGTTCTACCGACGCAGGGCTTCGCCTAAGCACCGCTACAATAATATCGAGGTGGACTATGGTGGAGGGGGGCACCGCACACGGCTAAAAGATCAACTTGATCAATTGTTGTGTCTATGGGGTGACCACCTGCCCCCGTATATACAGGAGCAAGGGCGGTGCGGTCGGCCAGGGAGGAGGCGCGCCAGGAGGAGTCCTACTCCCACCGGGAGTAGGACTCCCCCTTTCCTAGTTGGAATAGGATTCGGGAGGGGGAAAGAGAAGGGAGAGAAGGAAAGGGGGGGCGCCCCCCTCTCCTTGTTCTATTCGGACTAGGGGGAGGGGCGCGCGGCCCAGCCCTGGCCGCCTCTCCTCTTCTCCGTAAAGGCCCACTAAGGCCCATTTACCTCCCGGGGGTTCCGGCAACCTCCCGATACTCCGGTAAAATCCCGATTTCACCCGGAACACTTCCGATATCCAAACATAGGCTTCCAATATATCAATCTTCATGTCTCGACCATTTCGAGACTCCTCGTCATGTCCGTGATCACATTCGGGACTCCAAACAACCTTCGGTACATCAAAACATATAAACTCATAATATAACTGTCATCGTAACGTTAAGCGTGTGGACCCTACGGGTTCGAGAACTATGTAGACATGACCGAGACACGTCTCCGGTCAATAGCCAATAGCGGAACCTGGATGCTCATATTGGCTCCTACGTATTCTACGAAGATCTTTATCGGTCAGACCGCATAACAACATACGTCGTTCCCTTTGTCATCGGTATGTTACTTGCCCGATTCGATCGTCGGTATCTCAATACCTAGTTCAATCTCGTTACCGACAAGTCTCTTTACTCGTTATGTAATACATCATCCCGCAACTAACTCATTAGTTGCAATGCTTGCAAGGCTTAAGTGATGTGCATTACCGAGAGGGCCCAGAGATACCTCTCCGACAATCGGAGTGACAAATCCTAATCTCGAAATACGCCAACCCAACAAGTACCTTTGGAGACACCTGTAGAGCACCTTTATAATCACCCAGTTACGTTGTGACGTTTGGTAGCACACAAAGTGTTTCTCCGGTAAACGGGAGTTGCATAATCTCATTGTCATAGGAACATGTATAAGTCATGAAGAAAGCAATAGCAACATACTAAACGATCGGGTGCTAAGCTAACGGAATGGGTCATGTCAATCACATCATTCTCCTAATGATGTGACCCTGTTAATCAAATGACAACTCATGTCTATGGTTAGGAAACATAACCATCTTTGATCAACGAGCTAGTCAAGTAGAGGCATACTAGTGACAATCTGTTTGTCTATGTATTCACACATGTATTATGTTTCCGGTTAATACAATTCTAGCATGAATAATAAACATTTATCATGATATAAGGAAATAAATAATAACTTTATTATTGCCTCTAGGGCATATTTCCTTCACTTATCACACCCGATCATCACGTGGTGTCTCGGCACGACGAACTGTTGCAACGGTGCATACTCAGGGAGAACACTTATACCTTAAAATTTAGTGAGAGATCATCTTATAATGCTACCGCCAAACTAAGCAAAATAAGATGCATAAAGGATAAACATCACATGCAGTCAAAATATGTGACATGATATGGCCATGATCATCTTGCGCCTTTGATCTCCATCTCCAAAGTACCGTCATGATCCCTATCGTCACCGGCATGACACCATGATCTCCATCATCTTGATCTCTATCAACGTGTCATCACATGGTCGTCTCGCCGATTATTGCTCTTGCAACTATTGCCATCGCATAGCAATAAAGTAAAGCAATTATTTGGCGCTTGCATCTTATGCAATAAAGAGACAACCATAAGGCTTCTGCCAGTTGCCGATAACTTCAACAAAACATGATCATCTCATACAACAACTTATATCTCATCACGTCTTGACCATATCACATCACAACAAGCCCTGCAAAACAAGTTAGACGTCCTCTACTTTGTTGTTGCAAGTTTTATGTGGCTGCTACGGGTTGAGCAAGGACCGTTCTTACCTACGCATCAAAAACCACAGCGCGGTATAGTGATTGCTTTTTGATCTTCAGAAAGAACCATGTTCATTGAATCCGATTCAACTAAAGTTGGATAAATTGACACCCACCAGCCACCTGTGTGCGAAGCACGTCGGTAGAACCAGTCTCGCGTAAGCGTACGCGTAATGTCAGTCTGGGCCGCTTCATCCAATAATACCGCTGAATTAAGAAACAACTAGTGACGACAAGCAATATGTATATACCCACGCCCACAACTCCTATGTGTTCTACCCGTGCATATATCATCTAAGCATAAACCTGGCTCGGATGCCACTATTGGGGAACGTAGTAATTTCAAAAAAAATCCTATGCACACGCAAGATCATGGTGATGCATAGCAACGAGAGGGGAAGAGTGTTGTCCACGCTACCCTCGTAGACCATAAGCAGAAGCGTTATGACAACGCGGTTGATGTAGTCGTATGTCTTCACGATCGACCGATCCTAGTACCGAAAGTACGGCAGCTTCGCAATCTGCACACATTCAGCTCGGTGACGTCCCACGAACTCACGATCCAGCAGAGTGTCGAGGGAGAGCTTCGTCAGCACGACGGCGTGATGACAGTGATGATGATGCTACCAGAACAGGGCTTTGCCTAAGCACCGCTACGATATGATCGAGGTGGATTATGGTGGAGGGGGGCACCGCACACGGCTAAGGGATCAATGATCAACATGTGTGTCTATGGGGTGCCCCCTGGCCACGTATATAAAGGATGGAGGGAGGAGGAGGCCGGCCGTCATAGGGCGCGCCCAAAGTGTGGAGTCCTACTAGGACTCCCTAGTCCTAGTAGGATTCCACCTCCCACATGGAATAGGAAAAAGGGAAGGGAGAAGGAGAAGGAAGGAAGGGGGCACCCCCTTTCCCTAGTCCAATTCGGACCAGTCCATGGGGAAGGGGCGCGGCCACCCTTGAGGCCTTTCTCTCCTCTCCCGTATGGCCCATTAAGGTCCAATACGAATCCCCGTAACTCTCCGGTACTCCGAAAAATACCCGAATCACTCGGAACCTTTTCGATGTCCGAATATAGCCTTCCAATATATCGATCTTTACGTCTCGACCATTTCGAGACTCCTCGTCATGTCCCCAATCTCATCTGGGACTCCTAACAAACTTCGGTCATCAAATCACATAACTCCTAATACAAATCGTCACAGAACGTTAAGCGTGCGGACCCTACGGGTTCGAGAACTATGTAGACATGACCGAGACTCATCTCCAGTCAATAACCAATAGCGGAACCTGGATGCTCATATTGGTTCCTACATATTCTACGAAGATCTTTATCGGTCAAACCGCATAACAACATACGTTGTTCCTTTTGTCAACGGTATGTTACTTGCCCGAGATTCGATCGTTGGTATCTCAATACCTAGTTCAATCTCGTTATTGGCAAGTCTCTTTACTCGTTCCGTAATGCATCATCCCGCAACTAACTCATTAGCCACAATGCTTGCAAGGCTTATAGTGATGTGCATTACGGAGAGGGCCCAGAGCTTCCTCTCCGATACATGGCGTGACAAATCCTAATCTCGATCTATGCCAACTCAACAAACACCATCGGAGACACCTGTAGAGCATCTTTATAATCATTCAGTTACGTTGTGACGTTTGATAGCACACAAAGTGTTCCTCCGGTATTCGGGAGTTGCATAATTTCATAGTTTGAGGAACATGTATAAGTCATGAAGAAAGCAGTAGCAATGAAACTGTAACAATCATAATGCCAAGCTAACGAATGGGTCTGTGATCCTGTTCATCAAATGACAACACATGTATATGGTTAGGAAACATAACCATCTTTGATAAACGAACTAGTCAAGTAGAGGCATACTAGGGACACTTTGTTTTGTCTATGTATTCACACATGTACTAAGTTTTCGGTTAATACAATTCTAGCATGAATAATAAACATTTATCATGAAATAAGGAAATAAATAATAGCTTTATTATTGCCTCTAGGGCATATTTCCTTCATTTTCGACAAACCCAGACAAACTAGGGGGCCTTTGATGTCAAAGAAGAGCAAGATGTTGTAGGGGAGAATGGAAGAGCCACCCTACCAAAGGATAACCGACAAGTGATGGAAAACTACTGGGAGAAGGCAAGAGCCTCCTGTGACGCCGCGACTACAAAAATGTCCTCCAAATGGACGGGCATTTTTTCTGTTAGGGAGAACAAGATGAGAAGTACAAGCTCATGTTGGATACGCAAAACGAGAGGATGAATTGGAACCGGAGAGGGCGAACAAGAAGCTACACATGAAGAGGGAGAAGATCGAGTTGGAGAAAAAATATGCGGCGGCCAAAATGGAGCTCTAGAAGGCCAAGACATTTGAAGAGATTGAGCTTTAGAAGGAGAGGTTGCAAATCGCACGAGACACGGAGGATGCCAAGATAATGTTGGCGGAGGAAACCTCTTCGATGAGCATGCAAAGAAGTGGCTTGTAGGGATGAAGGAGATCAATGAAGGTAGGGAGGACGAGGCGGCGAGGGCGGCTATGGCAATAGAGGAAGAGGAGGCAAGGATGCAGGCGGAGCATGTGGCGAGCATGCATGCAGAGCAGGAGACTTTGATTTCATCTTGACATCTCCGGGTTGTTGAACTATGATTTGTTTTGCTTTGTCTTATTTGTTTCGAACCATTGAATTCTGATGAATTTGTAATGTATGATTGACATGCATGGATCGCATAGATTTGAGGTCCACATTTGAGGTGTGTGGATGTGTAGTAGGCCAACTGAGGCGGACGCATTCGCGGGCGTATAGGGGGACATATTTGCCACATCTGGTTGTAGATGATCTTTGCGTCTCCAAAGCGGACCCTCAAACCGACCACAACCGTCCGTACAACCCGGTCGAACATTTTTAGCCATCCAATGCGGGCTTGTGTTGGTGGACGCACTTTTTCCTGCAAATGGAAACAAACTTGGGGGGGCTTTGCGGGAGTCCGGACAGCAGCCACATAGGATTCCGACACCCCGGTCCAACCCAAAGCCCTCCCGGACCCCGCGCATCCATCCTCCCATCTTTCTCTCCGTCCATTTTCTCTCTTGCCTCCGCCGCTGCTCCACCACCCCGGCCACCCAGCCACACCCTTGCCGCAACTCGACGACTCCGTCTCCTCTGGCACTACTCGAGGACTACACGGATGAGCCGACGATGGCACGGGTGGTCCTTGCAGACATGGAACGTGTGGAAGAGTATGTTCTCAATTTCAAGGGATCAATAAATAGTCATCGAGTGCTCAACTGCAACAGGGCGCGCGGCCGTTCGACACTGATGGACGACTACTTTGCCCCGGATAACCTATTCGCCAACAATTTTCACCACATCTTCCAAATACGAATAAATGTCTTCGATTGTCTCTACGATGGCGTATGTTCCTTTAATGACTACTTCATCTTGAAGAAGGATGTTGTTGGAAGGATTGTGTTATCTGGTTACCAGAAGTGTATGGCCGCACTACAGATGCTTGCATATGGCACAACAGTTGATTCGTGGGACGAATACCTGCGGATGTTTGAGAGCGCATGTGGAGATGTCATGTTAAGATTTGCTACTGTTGTGGTATTGGTGTTTGGACCATAGTACCTGAGAGAACCAACTGTGGCAGACACCAAGAGGATCTTAACAACGTCTGAAGCAAGAGGGGTGCTCAGGTTTGCTCGGATCTCGGAGACCTTGTGAGAGGTGATGACATGTTGTCTGATCATGTACAACATGATTGTTGAGGATGAGGGTGAGGATGCTATCATGGGGCTTGAATTTGAGAACATGGGTGAACTTCCATACCAGAATCCGGCCACATTTAATGAGTTTGTTCAAATGCATCAACAAATTCGGCATCGAGCAACTAAAGAAAGATCTAATTGAGCACGTATTTGACCAAAAATATATGAAGTATATGGTACAAAAAGTATATTACTGAATTTGTATTTGAAACATGTTTTCAATGATACTCCCTCCATTTTTATTTAGTCTGCGTAATAGCTTTGGTCAAAGTCAAGTTTTGTAAACTTTGACAAAGTTTATAAACAAAAATATTAACATATACAATAAGAAATCAATATCATTAGATTCATTATTCAATGTACTTTCACATCATATAGAATTGTTATGATAAATATTTTCTTTTCTATAAACTTGGTAAAACTTTACGAAGTTTGACTTTAGTCAAACCTAATATGCAGAGTAAATAAAAACAAAGGGAGTACGACATACATCTTACATTTTATTAGTTAAATTTATGATCAAACTTTGGCTCAAAATGAAAGAAGGCCTAATAAACGGATGAAGTAACTATCGTTCGTGCAGCCCTCGTCATTCTGCTCTCGGTTTTACTGATCACTATGCTGCCGGACCTGTGATACTGTATATGCAAGCTGGAATGGTGTTACTTCCTGGATTGTATTAAGGACTACGTTCTATTCCTTTTCTACCGTCCCAGTGCCTAAATGGCCGCATGCACTCATTTGGATGGTAATTAGTTGGTTGTAGATACATGAATTGGACACATTTGGGGAAGGTCTAAAGCACTTCCAGCTTCATCGGCTTATAAAAGATAGGTACAACCAACCACTCTCGTGCGCAAGAAGTAATTTCATAAGCTCAAGACTTTTTAATTCATCAAAAAGGTATGTCCTGCATACTAGTATTAAGAAAACCATCTGATTCATTCACACATCTGGAAAGGGCATAGCGGCTCAACAACCAGCAAATTAAAAACAGAGAAACCGAGCATATTTGGTAGAATCTACTCCCACACTGCTCTGAAGCGATCATCAATCCAATTCCAATTGCTACAACAACTTTGCTCACATGGCTCGACAGCTGTTTGGTGATCGGATAAAGAGACAATGAAGGGGTGCCTTGAGCATTGAATTATAAGATAGTAGCAAATGTACAAACACAGCCAACAAACAAGAATTAAGAGGGGGCTTTCCACAATGATTTGCTATAAGCTGCTATAATAGGCAATAAACAATCAATCTACTTAATTTCCAGTTCAAAATGGATGAAACATGCTTACACTCAACCTGGTATACATTGAACAAGATGAACATACTCATGTATAATTGATTTGCCTAAAACCGGATAGATGTAGTAACTGAGAACTCAACAAGACAGTCAGAACACAACTACAGATCCCGCGAAACTAACCTTTATATCCAAATATCAGCCATCCTTCATATCCAAGTTGGGCCAACACCTTCATCAAGAATTATCGCAGATTGCTGTGATTCTCAAACGGGGTGGTTGCTCTGGTTCCGCACTCCTTTTCCAGAATGCTCGCCGCCACCATACCTCGAACCCTCTCTGAATGTTTGGGCAGTCCTCCCCAGAGTTGAGGAACCGATTAAACCACGCAAGGAAGATCTCCTGCTGAGTTGCAAGCGGCAGTGTCAGGATCGTGTTTGCCAGCCCTTCCTCAATCAAATGTCGGTCAAGGCCCTTGCATGCTCGCCGCATCCACCCAAAGTCCTCGTAGAAGGGCTCAAGCCAGGTACTCAGGAGCTGGGAGCGGGCCTCCTTGGACACTAAGATCTGTCCTTTGCCGACCCCGACGAAAAGCCTCGCAGTCACTCTGCTCACTTCATAGCGATGTATAGCTGGAACTTTGCTGTGCATCTCTGCCAACTCATTCTGCATTGCCCATGTCCTCAAGAAGTCCTCGGCAATCTGGCGCTCAACAAGGATGTCGAGCATCCAATGCAGGTTATCAGCCTGCCTTGCAATCTGCGTTACCTCCGATTGGTCACCTCCTGCAGCCCTCACAAATTGCTCGCGCAGCAGGCACAGGCAGCCATTGCATGCCGAATAGAGTGACTCCTTGCGGAGGTCACCACCAATGGCTCCGCCACGCGATGCGCTGTTCTCTCTTAGCATTTTGGAGACCAGACCCTTCATCTCCCTCCTTGCCTTCTCGTCTTTGCCCTCCAGGACAACCTGCAGGAGCCTGACTAACACCTCTTCACCACCACCCACACTACTGCCGCCATTGCAATTTGCTCCCGTTTCTACCTCCTCAGTCACTACAGAAGGTGTCAACTCCAGGGAGACCCTCTTAAGAACCTCCCCAGCGCCTGAGTTCTCAAGATGCAGCTGCGTCAACAATGCCGCCACTTTCTCGTCATCATCCTCCGCCCACGGAGCCGCCTCCAAATACTCCAAGCAAGACAGCACTCCAGCGTCGAACACGATGGCTGCGGACACCTACAGAAAGAAGGTGGAAATTAAGGACCAAAAGCAAAATGATGCCAATTGACCATTAGACATGAGGAAAAGAGGAAAGGGGCCGCGGCCGTACCTTCAAAATGCCGAGGACCTTGGCCACATCCTCCCTCATGAGCCTCCTACGGAGATCCTTGCAGTACATGAGGCGCAGCGTCTCGACGTACACCTCGACGTCGTCGCAGTCGGAGATCTCGACGATGTGGGGCAGCGTGCGCTGCTGCTTGGACCAGCGGTCGGAGAGCTTGGCGGCGAAGAACCTGCTGTGGGCGACGAGTATGTGGCGGTGCACGCAGAGCGTGAGGGAGAGGCCGTCCTTGGAGCTGAGGGTGAGGCGCACGTCGGAGGAGTCGGCGTCGTTGAACTGGTTCCCGGGGCTGCAGTTGCCGATGAGCTCGGCGACGCGGTCCTGGAGCAGCGCCTGGCGGTCCATGGAGCGCGCGGGGGCGAGCGGGTGGTGCGGGTGCGGGTGCGGCGGGGCGGAGTGGGCGGCGGCGGCGGAGCGGGGCTGGTAGTCCTGCTCGTTGGCCATCATGTCGAAGAGGGTGGGGCTGGAGCGCGTCTTGTCGATGGGCAGCGGCGGCGGGGACATGGGGTTGAGGAGGCCGGCGTTGAGCGCGGAGTTGAACTTGGTGTAGCTGGAGGGGTAGGACTGCGGCTGCGTGTAGGAGGGCGGGTTGGGGGTGGCGTAGGAGGCGGCGCCCGCGGCGGGCTGCTGCTGCGGGGGCGGGTGGTCCATGGGGCCGGCGGCGCCGCGGGCGGAGGAGTGGAAGTGGGAGGTGGAGGGGGCGGGGTGCGGCGCGCAGCACCAGGAGGAGAGGTCGTGGGGAACGAGGTGGGAGTGGGAGGGGGGCGGGGGCGAGGGCTTCTTCGGGTGCGGGTGCGGGTGCGGCCTGCTGAATCTGGAGGAAGCGGCCATAGGTAGGAGTGGTGATCGTTCGGTTTTTTTTTTCCGGGTGCGGGGTGGGGGCGCGCGTCGCGTGGGGATTCTCGCCGCGCGAGGGCAGTCGGGCACGAGGAGGAGCGCTTGTCGCTTTTTGTTGAGGCGTGGTGGGGAGTGGTGATGGCTGTATCGCCCCGAGGGGACCACCTTTTGCCCGTGCCGATGAGCTATACGGCAGCGGGGGCGGAGCAACGAGTGATGAATGCTGGCGTGGGGTACGCTTCTGAACCAGAATGCCGGCGCCGGCGGCCGGAATCTTCTTAGCCGCCGCGCCGCTGAGGCCAACTCAACCGCGCGATCCCATTCTATCCGCGTACGTCCGTTTAAAATAAAACCAACGAATCAGATGATCCAGTGCGCGGGAGCAAACGGATATTTGTCCATTTTTGTCCGATTTCGACCCATTTCCGGCCCAAGTTTGCACCGTCTTTGGGGTGAAACGGACAGCGCGCGGACACGCGCGCTTGTCCTTTCCTGGCCCGTCTGTCGGTGGCACAAAGCACCCCTCCCCCCGTGCGTGTTTCATTTGGCGCCATTTCCTCAAAACCCTCCCATGTCCCGCCCCCGTCCATGACCGACGCCCAGCCGGATTCCGGCGGCCTCGCCGTCGACCCGCCCCGGAAAGGTCAAGAAGAAGGCGGCCATGGCGTCAAGGAAGCCGCGGTCGAAGTGCACGCCGGAGGAGCTCATCAAGTTGGACGCGGAATCGGCAAAGAGGAGAAACCGGAGGGCGGTCGTCAAGGGCAATGCCGCCGCGGCCAAGTTCGCCGCCGAGCGCGATGCGATGGAGGCCGCGCGGCGCAAGGCCGAGGTCGAGGAGAAGAAGGCCATCGTCAACAAAGCGCACACCCTCCTCATGCTTGGCATTTGTCGTCCGGCGGGTTTCTCTGCAGCGGCCGTCGGCCCGGCGAGCACAGGCTCGTCGGTCGCCCGGCCTCCGCACTGCCCGCCGCCGACGTCGCGGACCACGCCTATGTCGCCCGGCTTTCCCCCGCCGAGGCACGACGGCTAGACATGTTTCTCGGGGTCGTCGACGTTGGCGTGATCGCGCCGTCCACCCCGCGCCCCTCGGCCGTCATCAACGTCAACGTCATGCCTGGGTCTAGCAGCGGCGGTCGGCCGTCCGTCGAGATGCAAAGAAAGCAAGCACGGCCACCGTTTATGGGCACCATGTCGTCCCCCCGCATCTTGTTCGATGGAATGCCAACACCAACGCCACCGATCGACGACCCCTTCTACAACCAGTTCATGGACAATGTGATCCACGAGGGTGGGCATGGCTGTGCCTACAATCCCGACGAGACCCAAAGTCAGGATGGCCGCGCCCAGTACGTTGCCCATGAAGATGCCGACGACCGTGCTAACTACGACCATGGTGACTCGTGGCATGAAGACGATGACATCTATTGCGAAGGTGATGGTGATGAAGAAGAAGGCAACGACATTGATATTGGTGGCGAGCCATTGTTCATCGATGAGCTCACCCACAGAGCGGAAGCACAAAAGAGGAGGAAGAGCATTCGCACGGGTTCATATACACAAGAGGAGGACAAGTTGATTTGCTAGTGTTGAATGGAGATTAGCCAAGATCCGAGGACCGGCGCGCAACAAAAGGACCTTATTTTTTGGACGAGAGTCCACAAAACATTCCATGAAAGGAAGATGTCTAAGCCCTACCAAATTACAATCAACCGTGGCATCACCTCGATTCAAAAAGAGGTAGTTATTCATCCAACAAGAGTGCAACAAGTATTGCGCCGCATTTGAGAGCGTTGAAGTATGGCCCGTTAGTGATCTCGGCGTTGGGGACATGGTATGCTCTCCTCATCCTAGTCCTACCCTTGCTACGGCCATGAGACTTCGGCCTTGTATATGTTTGCATGTTCAATTGTTGTTGATCATGTGGTGTAGGCATTTCAATCTTTGGAAGCATTCAAGGCCTGGCACAATGACAAGCCATTCACTCTTACGCATTGTTGGGCGATCATCAACAACTGCCCTAAGTTAAAGGATCAATACCGTAAACTTCAAAGGAAGAGAGGCAAGAAGACGTCCAAGTTCGCCGAAGGTGGAGATGGCGAGGCGTTGAAGAGGCCGATGGGCAAGACCAACCCCAAGGTGGACGACATACGTGATACCTCATCCATGGCCTTGCATGAGACTTTGTATGGCATGATGTCTCAAAAGGATGTGATAGACGATAAGAAGTGGTAAAGTAAGGACGAGCAAATGTAGCAATACCTAGAGCTCCAAAGAAAGAAGCTTGAGATGGAGGAGGCGGCCAAGAAGAGGAAGATCGACATGGAGGAAGCCTCCCGGCAAAGGCAGCTCGACATCGAGACGGCCAATGTCAAGGCCAGGCAGAGGCAGCTCAACATCGAGGCCACCAATGCCGCAACCAAAGCAAAGAAGGTGGTCCTTACGATCATGAGCGTGGACTTGACCAAGATGAGCGAGAAGACGATGAGCTGGTTTGAGGTCAGGCAGAAAGAGATCTTCGACGCCGACGGGCTGAACTAGGTCGTCCGATCGACCGTGGACTTTCTTTTTGGAGGCTGGCATGGGTGCCGCCTGCTGGGCCGCTGGCTGTGTGCCGGCGAGAAACACATTCATTTTGGAGGCTGGTTGTATTGCCGGCCGCTGACTGTGTTGCAGGCGACCAAACTATTCAGCGAGGATGTGTAGGCCGCTGGCTCTGTTGCCGACATAAACTAGGGCCGTTGGCCTGAACTAGGGTTTGGTATTTCAAACGTTGTTATCTTTTTAAAATGGAGGCGGACAAGATGGGGCCAAAGGATGCAGCCGCGCGCTGGACGTACGGCCACCGTATCTCAGAACACGCCTGAACATGATCTCATCCTTCTACCCAAATGGACAGAATTCAGGCAAAGCGGATGTCTGTTTGGGGTCGTGCGGTGGAGTTTGCGTGAGGGATGCATGGATGATGAGGATCTTGTGCAACCGTGCCACGGAAAGCAAAATCCGACAATTAATAGGGCCGGCATTAAAACGCGCAAGAGAGGAGTAGTACTTATATGGTTAATACGACTAGTTCATCCATGCAAACCCAAATGTTAGTTTTGTTTTATGCTGCGAGATGGAAGCATACTACAGTGCGTTGTACGCAATTTGCCCGGATGCTTTCGCTGGACGCACGGAGACGACACCCAGGCAGCCAGATCACGGCTTCCGGTCTGCCTTTCTTCCGGAGTTAACTGACATTGCTGGATCGAGGGATCCACCACGATGGCAATACGGCATCCATTGTCTGTAAAGGCCGCCATTACCTGCCAAAATGACACCCAAGCAGAAACCAAACCATATAAAACACATTATTCCTGCGGGTTCAGACTCGGAGTTGATACACGCCATATTACAGGCCAAGCAAAAACAAAAGGCAACTGAGGAAACAGTCACTGCTTAGTACTCCCTCGTCTCATGTGTGAGAAAACGTCCTATACATTTTAAGACAGGGAGAATACTCCCATTTCCTGCGTCTCTTCACCGTCTTAGGCTTGTTTGGGACATCACCGGATCCTGGACGGCTGGACAAGGCAACATCCCATGTGGAAAAGAACGGCCTGTGAATCGGCTAGCAACAGCGTACGTGGGGTAAATCCAGAGGCAATCGACCATAGAGGACTTGTGGGAGCAGAAGTCAAATCCAGCTAACATTCATTAGTGCTCAATGCGTACAATGCTTTAAGCTACCAAGTAGTTTCTGATGGCTGATGCAATGTCACCTGCTCCTGTCCAGGTCTCCAGGACACGCTGCTTGTGCGTATGTCCCCGGGAAATCATTCATGATCCAGGTGGAGTGTCGGAACCTTTTGGAGTCTGGACAGTTGAAATCGTAGAATGTCTGTCGATCTAGTGATACCTTGGCACCAACAAGGAAACCATGATGGAACCACCGCTGGTGGCTGAGATTTCACCTCCATAACCAAAGCATCAGGTTGTATTGCGTGAACATGAAAGCGCTAAATCGGAAAAGAGACAAGCGGAGCGCGGTTCAAATGGTGTTGTTCCTTGTGGTGAAACCAGCCCACCAGGATTACTCCCAGTACTCGCATTTTTTAAGATTTGTTTCAGTTTTTCTGCAGATGCTCGTTCAGTGAAAAGAGACGTTTCGATCAACTACGAGGCTCGGTACCTCGAACGTGCTTACATGGGTAGATTGTACGTGCGTGCGTTTACAGGGGTAAGTATGTGATCATCTTCAATTATACTGTGTTAAAAAATCAAAAAAAAAGGAAAAAATCATACGGTCGCGTACTTTTTTTTAATGAGAGGGGTTTCCCCTGGCCCCAACTTTTATTAAAGCAAAGGCCAAAGCATGGCATCCAGGCTGTTTAACAGCTCTCGGCGACAACCAAAGTAGCTACCATAGACATACATAAGGGTTCAGACTACCATATTACATTTTTCTAGCCTTACAGGGCAAGAAAGGTGGTAGGGCCGATTTCTATAGTTTTAACCGCATTGGCCTCCCACACCGGAAGCCGCACGCACTTGTGCGCCGCGACTCGGGAGTTGCTCTTGCACGCGCCCAACGCCATGTAGAGTCTAGCAAACGCACGTGGTGCTAGTGGTTGGGCCGACCCATTTTCCTTTGTCATTTTTTTCTATTCCATGTTTTTCTTTGATTTTTGATTGGGTCTCCAGCCTTTTCACTTCATGTTTTCAATTGAGATTTTGTGTTTTCTCATTCATGTTTTTCTTCAAATTTTTGAATGTTCTTTCATTCATGAACACTTTTAAATTTCTTAAACAGCTATTTCAACTAGTGCACAACTTTTAAAATTCACAAACATATGTTAAATGTCGAACTTTTTTCAAATTGATGCAGACTTTAAAATTTTGTGTACTTTTCTTAATTTTTTTCATTTGAAAAATCATGAATACTTTTATTTATAAAGCATGTTAGCATTGTTTTTTTAATTTATGAGCATATTTAGATTAATAAAATAAGAAGTGGAACTAAAATAGAAAAGTAATAAAAGTGGAAAAAGGAAAACTGTACAAAAAGGGAAATCCAAAGAACAAACAAAACCAAATGAAGAGAAAAACCGGGTGCAAACTAGCCCAACGGCACGCGCCTATGCTATGTCAGACTATTCCTTGCAGTGGGTGAAGAATAAGAATGACATACTATTCTTTGCCCTTACCAAGCGGATGCACCGACCCAATAACTTTTTTTGGGAGGATTATGGACCCAATAACTCGTATTGCTGGGGGGGGGGGGGGGGGGGGAAATGGGCTACCAACTTGAGACCTCCTAACTGGCACTTATGGGACTTCCTATCTGCCGCATTTTCCGGCAGAATGTCGAAGGTTCGCATAGGTTAGTCGCCCTACTGGGCCGGCCCACGAAGGCAGCACGCGGTGTAAAAAATGCAACGAAAAACTCAGAGCGATAGCTGGGATTCAAGCTCACGATCGTGCTCTTGTATACAAACCTACCCACTACGACTGATTCATCTTTGTGGTAAAATGGCAATGCAGATACTTTAGAACTAGTCACACCAGTTGATTCACATTATTTTTCCTTTTTAATATTTTCTTGTAAATTCTGAATATTTTTTTAAGTCCAAACGTTCTTGGCAAAAACACACACGAGTTTTATATTTTTAGCAATTATTCGAATTTGTAAGCAAATTTTAAAAACAGGAACAATTTTGAAGTTGTGGACAATTTAGAAAAAGGGAACATTTTTTATACTCCAACCAATTTTAATAAACATGAACAAAAAATTTGAAGTTTAAAAAACATGAATGTTTTTTGAATTGTGAACCAAATTTAAAACAGAAATATGTTTTGCATTTGTGAACAAATCTTGAAAAAACAAGAACATTTTTTCGAATTCCAAACAATTTCTTACAATCACTAACAAGTTTTGACAAAATGCGAATTTTTTTAATATAGGAATACTTTTCTAAAGAAGGAACATTTTTTTAATTGGTGAACAAATTCTGAGACCAGGAACTTGTTTCAATTTGTGATTTAAAAAAAGGGAACATTTTTTGAGAATCATGAACGCTTTTTAAAGATGTGAATTTTTGTGAATCTGGTAACAAATATAAAAATGGAAACTTTTTGGAATTCGTGATTTTTTTGGTGAATTTTTAAAATATGAAAACAATTTTTTAATGTGCGAACAAATATTAAAAATGGGAGTTTTTTTGAATTTATGAACAAATTTTGAATAAAAGAACAGTTTTTTTAATACGAACATTTTTGGAAAATGTGGACATTTTCACATCTGTGTACAAATTTCAAAACTCTGAACAAAATTTGGGAAGATCGAACATTACTTGTAATTCGTGAACAATATTTTGAAACAGGAACATTTTTTGAACTTATGATTTTTTTTGAAGATGCGAAGATTTTTGAACAAATGAAGAACATGTTTGAATTTGTGGAGAAAAATTATAAAGAAGAACATTTTCTTAACTTCTGAGCATTTTTTATTTTTCTAAAATTCTGAAAACAAAAAATGAGGGAAAAGGAAATAATAAAACTGAAATAAATAAACAGAGAAACGAGAAAAGAAAAATAAAGAATGAAACAGAAAAAATGGGATTGTAAGAAAAATAAAAAGGGAAAAAACCAGTGAAAACCGGTTCAGGAACCTTCTAGAAAGGTTGCGAGAACCCCTCAGGAACCTCCTAGAAGGTTCCAAAAACCGGACACTGTAGCGCATATATGATCTGGTAATTGGGCCGGCCCATCTCGGTCGCTAGTCGCTCGGGTCTGTGCGAAAGAGGGACAACTTGACGCGGCATTTCCTAAACGGCGCCCGCTGCGCCCGATACAGGCATCCACGCAAACGGGCGCACACCCCCGCAGCACCCCCGCGCCGTCTTGGGCCGGCCCGTTTCTCTTTTTTTCCTATTGAAAGAAGAGCAAAAATTAACGTGAGCTAGCGAGCGATCGAACACTGGATCGCTCGATTAAATGTGGAGCACACTCACCACCAGGATAAGAACGCGTCTATGTACACAAACTTCTTTCTTTTCTTTTTTAATCTTTATCTAGGGCGTTCGCTGGTCAATTTCTGGGCGTTTTTTTTCCTTTTTTCTTTTGTTCCTTTTTCATGTTTCTTTTCATCTTTCCTTAAATGCGAAAACTTTTTATTAAATTCATGAATTTTTTTCAATTTTGATGAACTTTTTTCAAATTCAATGAATTTTTTTCAAATTCAATGAACTTTTTTCAAATTCAATGAACTGTTATCAAAATCGATGAACTTATTTTTCAAATTTGATGAACTTTTTTCAAATTCAATGAACTTTTTATCAAATTTGTGAACTTTTTTTCAATTTCGATGAACTTTTTTCAAATTCAATGAACTTTATCAAAATCGCTGAACTTATTTTCAAATTCGGTGATATTGTTTTCAAATTCAATGAACTTTTTTCAAATTCAATGAATAATTTTTTTAAATCAACGAATTTTTTTCAAATCCGATGATTTTTTCATATTCGATGAACTTTTTCCAAATTTGATGAACATTTTTTCCCAAATTCCTTGAATCTTTTTTCCAAGTTGATGAACTTTTTTTCAAAATCGATGAACTTTTTTCAAAACCGATGAACATTTTTTCAAAATCGATTAAGCTTTTTAAAATATTGTGAATTTTTTAGAAAAATGGTGAACTAGTTTTCAAAATCGATGGACTCATTTTTCAGAACCAATGAACTTTTCAACTAATTTTCGGATTTTACGTTAATGTTTTCACTGAATAACGGTTAAGTAGATCTTTTTCCTAGTTACAGAACATAAGAACGTATTTGGTCTAGTGGTTCTCGTGTCGGACAGAAAGAAGTGTGATCGTGAGTTCGAAAGTCAGCTTTCGCAATTTTTCACGTTCATTTTTTCACGTCGTGGTTTTCGGTCGAAGCTCACCTGGGCCGGCCCAGTAACGTGCGCTTCGAGCGCCAGACCACGAAACTGGCGCTGAAGGCGCCGGTTAGGAGCTCCCACTTGACGCAACATGGGTCCGTTAGGAAATTCCGGCGCATATAGTGTCCGAACTAGAAACTGGCACCTGAAACGCGTCCGTCTAGGCCGGCCCATGTAGCTCTCAGTCGCTCACTCGGTTTCATCAATTTTCTTTTCATCGGCTCATACGCCTGCTTACGTGTCGTACTCACTCCCGCTAGATACATCCATTTGAGAGTCAATTAATATAGGACGAAAGAAGCATTTTTCTACTGGTGTACCCGTGCATGCATGGCAGGAGGCGTGGTACTACCTGTTTTTCTTTTTAGTTACTTTTCCTATTTTGTGTGCCTTCTTTCAGATAACTCTGTTCTCTTTTTTATGAAGGAAAGAACGAACTAGCCACCATAACGAGGGTGATTCGCTTCCAACGCTATTTTCCGCCAGCTCCCCTCCGCTGACGATCTTTTGGTCACTGATGGTGATGGAGGTCGTTGGATCTCACGTGTGCGGCGTGCGTAGCTATAGGTTAGGACCCTATTAGTTTTAGGTTTTCAGCCGCTCCACACCTTTGGCTGCACCGAAGGTGACACCGATACAAAATAAAGAAGCTCCAGATCTTTCTTCGATGAGGCGTTTTGCAACATCCTTGTGGTGGGCTTTTGTCCTCAGACTCCGTTGTTGCGACGATATTTGTTCCAGTGCCAACACGAAGCTTAGGAGGTGGTCGAGGAGCGGATGTAGATTGTGGTATGTGCCAAAGGCATATGGAAGATGGTGGATTGTGTGTTGTTTTTATGGTTTGCGGCTAGCATGTATGGTTTCTTCGCTTGACATTTCAGTCGAGCAGGGATGCAAAATATGGAGTTCGATGGCGTGCCCACAGTGCAGCCCCGACCAAATTCTTTCTACAGCAATGGCTTCTCCTCTATGAAGCCACGTTGGATGTCCAAAAAATTGTATATCAACGATGGAGCATGTCATACTCGGGTGACGAGGAGATCCGTCATATTTTTCTTTGGGGGTTGCTACGATGGTGCCGGAGGCAGGTTACGGGCATTGGCATTAAGCTCAGAAGATTCTTAAATCTTGATTATATTTTTACTTCTTCGCTGGTGGTTTTTGAACAAAGACTAACGTTCTAATTTCTTTCCAGTTTTTTCATTTTCAGTGTTACGTGGCTTGTAACTTGACTTTTACTATACTACCAGGTCCACAAAATGCGCCTACATAAGTAGGAAAGCAAATGAATAGAACGCATCGGCATTCCTGGCTCGTTCATGGCTGCTGGTTTAAGAGAAAAAGGCCAGATATTGTTTTATTTGGTTTTAAAAATTACAAATTCATGAAAAGTTGATGAAAAACAATTTTTTGGCAAACTCTCAAAAGATTTCACGAAGTCGAAAAACTTTGTGAATTAAAAAAAGGTAAATGACTTTGTAAAGTTCACGAAGTAAAAAATCCACGAATATACAAAAACTTCATGAATTAAAAGAATGTTCACAAATATGAAAAAGGTATGAGAATTTGGGAAAATTTCAAGAATTCATAAAATTATCAGAGACGAAAGTTCAGGAATTCAAATTTTTAAATATTTCTCAGTTCTTAATAAACTTCATGAATTTGATGAAAAAATTCATGAAATTTAATATAGAAAATTTAAAAAAAGAAAAAGTAGGAAAAAAAGTTCTTGAATTTGAAATCTTTTTCAGATCCCTGAACCAAATTGGTGAACCTTTTTAAATCAATGAACTTTTTGAAATTCACAAAAACTACAAAACATTGATTTCGAAAATCTTCATAAAATTTGAGTTTTTTTTCAAGAATTTGAAAAAGATTCATGATTTTGAAAAGATGTGAAAGGTTTAAAAAAGATCACGAATTTGCAAAAAAATATCAATATCTGGAAAAAGTTTGTGGATTTGGAAAATATTCATGAATTTGATGAAGTTCATGGATTTCATTTATTCAAAAAATTGTAGGAATTTGATAAAAAAATAGGTTTGAGAAAAATTTCATGTATTTGGAAACGTTCATTGATTTGAAAAAAAATATGTAAAGAGACAAAGCTAATATGAAGATAAATACAAGGCATAAAAAGAAAAAGGAAAAACAAAAACAAAAACCCCAGAGAAAACCGGCCAAACAAACACATGGAAAACATCCAGAGAAAAACAGAAAATACCGGCTTGAGGAATACATGGGCCGGCTCATAGAAACATTATGTGGGCGTCATGCAGTGTGTACAAAGTAAGCGGCGTTAAGGCGTCGAATAGGAAATTGGTACCAACTCTCGCTCACTTAGGGGAAATATGCCAAACGTTTGTTTGGAAGGAATAACATGTAAGAAAATACCCTCTGTTCCTTTATATAAGGCTATTTGTTTTTTCAAAAGTCAAACAAGTGCATGTTTGACCAAGTTTTTAGAAAAATATATGATTATCCACAATGCAAAATTTATATCATTTGATCGATCATTAAAGGTCGTTTCAAATTTTATCTATTAGGTATTGTAGATGTTATTATTTTATTCTATAATCTTGGTCAAACATTTAAATGGTTGACTTGCACAAAAATCAATGCACCTTATATTCTAGAACGGAGGGCTGTATTACTACAAATTTGAAAATATTGAAAAAACACAACTTTTCTTTTTATTGATTTTAAAAATATTTTTGGATTTGAAAAAATGATCGTAAAGTCAAAAGATTCATAAACTGGAAACTATTCATTTTTTTAAAGTTCATGAAATATAATTATTTTTTATGAATTTAAAATATAGAAAAAAACAAAAATATAAAAAGAAAGAAAACATAATTGGAGACCGACAAAAACTATAGAAAAGCAAAAAAACGGGGCATATAATATGAGCGAGAAGATACAAAGAGTGAAATAGAAAAAATGGAAGAAAGACAACAGAAAAAAGAAATCTGGATAAAAACCGTTGAACCCGTAGAAAAAACAAACGAAGGCAAAAAATATTGGTTTGGTGTTGTCGTACTTGGCTGGCCCATTAGCAGGTGAGCGCACACGATTAGCATGGTCTTTTTTGATCCTTTTCGATAGCGACCATCTTGAGGATTTCAAACCGACTCATGGAATCAGATAGGGAGATACCATCTCGTCATATTTATTTCTGATGGCAGCCGAAGGACTTTCTTATTAAATGTAAGAGAGATTAATGAATCTGTTTAGATTGGACTACAAGTGGCACATACGACACCTAGGGTGAGTTTTGTTGATGACAGATTGTTCTTTAGGAAAGCGACTATAAAAAACACGAGGGTAATGTCGGTGCCGCAAATTTATTGTAATGCCTTGTGGGAAGAAAATTAACATTGACAAGTCGTTAGTACTTTGTAGCAAGGGGTGCTCTAATGAACTAAGAAGGGGAAGTGAAACATGCTTTGAATATGCAACAAGAAGTTCTTTCTAAAAAATATTTAGGGCTACCAACGGATGTTGGGAGATCGAAGAATGGTGTCTTTAAATATCTAACAGATAGAGTATGTAAGGTTACATGGGTAGATTGAGAAAATATTATTAGTGGGAGGCAAGGAGGTTCTCATTAAGCCTGTGGCACAAGCTCTCCCTACATATGCCATGGGTTGTTTTAACATGTGTTATGGGTTGTTTTAAATTGCCAAGGGGGCTGTGTGAACATATAGAATCACTCTTTCTCAATTTTTGCGGGGAGCTAAAGAAGGTAAGACGAAGACAACGTGGGTGTCTTGAAAAGATATGACTCAACCAAAACATCTAGGAGGTATGGGATTCAAGAAGATGGAAGTGTTTAGCCTTGCATTATTAGCGAAGTAGGGTTGGAGGCTACTGTAGGATCCAAGCAACCTTAGTGCATAGATCTTAAAGGCACAATACTATCCTAATATCTTGTTGCCGAATTGTGATATCGACCCTCACAGATATGGAGGTCAACACTAGATGGTCGTGAGGTGCTCAAACAAGGTATAATCAAGATAATTTGAGATGGAAGAACAACCATTATCTAGAGTGATAATTGGTTGCCGAGGGAGAACATGATGAGGCCGTTGGCTCCCATTAGAAATAACAAACTATTTTTTGTCCATGAGTTAGTTGACCAAGCAACCGGGGCGTGGAATGAACATACCATTGAGGAACATTCTATGCCTATGGATGCAGAGGTAATTGAGGGGACTCCTTTGCCCACAACGTCATTTGAGGATGAATGGGCCTGGTACTGGGAGAATTAGGCGATTTTTCAGTTAGGTTAGCGTACCACATGCTGACTGATACTCATAATCGAAGAGAGGCCTGTCTTGATGGAACATCATAAGCTTCTAACCCCTAGTGTTGAAGGCGCAACAAGGACTAGAATGTAGAAGCATAACATCCCATCAGAAGTGAAGGTGTTTGCATGGCGTTTGGTGCGTTAGAGCCTGCCTACTGTTGATGTGGTGCATCATTGCAACTGAAAATACCTATATGGTGTGTGACATCATGGAGGACTCATGGAGACACTCCCTACTAAGTGTGTGGGCGTTAGTAGATGATAGTTTATATGATGAGTTGAAGCAATGTGGAGAGCCACGATCAAAGAACTAGTTATTTGATCTTGAAGACATCCTCTCAAAGAAGGATTATCTGACAACAATTGTTACTATCTAGACGATTTGGAAGGCCAAGAGAGATAGCATGCATGAAGATAAACACTAAAGCCCTCTAGCGACGAATGGTTTCATCAGAAACTTACTAAATGAACTAAAGGCAATTGAAAAGCCTCCAGTGCATGCATCAAGGGTTGTTCATCCAACTCCATCCAGGTGGGTTCCTCTGCCTGCCAGAACTGATAAAAGGGAGTGTGGATGGAGTAGTGTCTATTGCAGTAAGAAGGTGTGTAGCGGTGGCCATATTCAGGCCCAGGGTGGATAATTTCTTCATGCTTCGGCATGTGTGTATGAAGGTGTGATTGACCGAGCTTGTGTGAAGGCCATGGCGTGCCGCGAAGCATTGTATTTGGCGAAGGATCTTAACATAACAAATTCGATAATATGTAGGATCAGAAGTATGTCTAGAGGGGGGGGGGGGGTGATTAGACTACTTGACCAAATAAAAATCTAGCCTTTTCCTACTTTTAAGTCTTGGCAGATTTTAGCAACTTAACAGAAGTCAAGCAATCAACGCACACATGCAATTCTAAGAGTATAGCAGCGGAATGTAAATCGATGAATATGAAGGTAAAGGGGAGGAGCTTGGAGGGAGCAAACACATTGTAGACACGGAGATTTTTGGCGTGGTTCCGATAGGTGGTGCAATCGTACATCCATGTTGATGGAGACTTCAACCCACGAAGGGTAACGGTTGCGTGAGTCCACGAAGGGCTCCACCCACGAAGGGTCCATGAATAAGCAACCTTGTCTATCCCACCATGGCCATCGCCCACGAAGGACTTGCCTCACTTGGGTAGATCTTCACGAAGTAGGTGATCTACTTGCCCTTACAAACTCCTTGGTTCAACTCCACAATCTTGACGGAGGCTCCCAAGTGACACCTAACCAATCTAGGAGACACCACTCTCCAAAAGGTAATAGATGGTGTGTTGATGATGAACTCCTTGCTCTTGTGCTTCAAATTATAGTCTCCCCAACACTCAACTCTCTCTCACAGATTTGGATATGGTGGAAAGATGATTTGAGTGGAAAGCAACTTGGGGAAGGCTAGAGATCAAGATTCTTATGGTTGGATTGGAATGTCTTGGTCTCAACACATGAGTAGGCGGTTCTCTCTCAGAAAATGAATGCAAGAAGTGTAGGCACATTCTGATGGCTCTCTCCTGAATGGAGAAGGTGGTGGGAGGGGTATTTATAGCCTCCACATAAAATCTAATTGTTACACACAATTTACCAAACTCGGTGGGACCGAATAGTGAAACTCGATGAGACCGAACTGGTTCAAAATTTGAACATTAGGCTTTTTGATGGGACCGACATGATCAACTCGGTGAAGACCAATGCGCTAGGGTTAGGGAAAAACTTGATCTCGGTTTGACCGATTACTTCAACTCGGTGAGACCAACTTCAGTAGTAAGCAAACAGAGAGTTGGTCAGGCAAACTCGGTGGGACCGATCGCTCATTTTGGTGAGACCGAAATGTTACAAAAAGGAAACAGAGAGTTTGCATTGCCAACTCGGTGGGACCAAGATCCCTATTGGTGAGACGAACTGATTAGGGTTTCTGGCTATGGCTATGTCAAGCGAACTCGGTGGCGCCAGATAGATCAAACCGGTGGGGCCGAGTTTGACTTTAGGTTTAGGACATATGTGGAAATGAGAAAGTAGTTGAGGGTTTTTGGAGCATATCACTAAGCATTTTGAGCAAGCAAGCCATTAAGAACCACCTCATCCCCTTTTAATAGTATTGACTTTTCCTACGGACTCAATGTGATCTTGGACCACTAAAATGAAAATGTAGAGTCTTGAGCTTTTGCTAACATTTGTCCTTAGCATTTTGAGGGGTCCACATCTCTTAGTCCATGCCATGCCAATCATTGAACTTTCTGAAATGATTATCTTGAAAGAATATTAGTTCAATGAGCTATGTGTTGTTAAGAATTACCAAAATCATGCAGGGATTAGTTGCACTTTCAATCTCCCCCTTTTTGGTAATTGATGACAACATATAGGTCAAAGCTTCGACAAAGGATAATAAGAATGAAATATATCATCGCTTTGAGAAGTATGTGATAAGCAAGAGCTCCCCCTAAATTTGTGCATTATTTATGATTTGCTTTTGAATGCAAATGCATAATCGAGTAGGATCATGGGTTACTCTTCCATGTCACATACATCTCCGTGGAGCGCTCAAAATGATAGAACATACATAACATGCACTCATCACCAATACAAGATGTGAATGATCATACATGAGAGATAGAATATCATCATTCAAGCACAAACATTAAAGTATGATATGATCAAGCACATGATCATATAAGTATCTCTCACATACATAAGTAGAGTATCAACCAAATAAGCAAGTAAATAAAGTAGCAAGAGAGGCAAAAAGAAGCAAAACACACACACACACACACACACACACTCTCTCTCTCTCTCTCTCTAAGCCTATGATCTATGCACTTTCTCGCCCTTTGGCAACAAATTACCAAAAAGCTTGAAAATGCATAGTGCTATACGACACTCTAAGCAATATCTCCGGGAGCTCCGGAGTGCTGAGATGGCATGGAGAGAACAGCATCTGCGAAGACTTCTGCTGACATCTGAGGAGTTGGAGGTGTTGCCACTGGAGGAGCAACTGAAGCTGTGGCTGCAAGAGCTGAAGTTGTGGCCCTAGAGTCAATCACTAGCACTGCTGCAGACCTCTGTCTTCTAGGCACCCTCTGATAGGCATCGGTGGTAGTCATGTCACTCCTGTCCTCAAGTTCTTCTTGTATCTTCTCCATTGAAGTCTGAATATCAATTACTTTGACATCCAAGTCATGAATCTTTGTCTCAAAAATCCTTTCAAGGCTCTCTTGATTTCGAGTCAGGGTAGCCAGTCCTTTATCTATTACCATAGTGGCCTCAAGCAGATAGCTGAGTTGGTCCTGCTTGGTCTTGAGATTGACTGCAGAAGGATCTGGAATCTTTGAAGCTTTTTTAGCCTGTGCCTTCTCTCTCTTCTCTTGAGCCTCTACAGAAGTTGGATGTGTAGGATCCATCACAACAGTGTTATCCTCAAAATCAGGCCTCAACGGAAGGTGCTCTTTATCCAACAAATATGTGCATGTGCCCATCTTGGAGTTTATGAGCATTTGAATGTATGGAGCATAGCCACAAGATCTCTTCTGATCTGCTGCAGTTCCCTTGATAGTCTCAACAATCAAATCCATCACTTTAAATTTCTGTGGCACATCAAACATCTGAAGCAAGCTGATGGAGTGGCCTCTGATCATCCTGTGATCTCTTGACTTGGGCAACAAAGTGTGCCTCAAAATGGTGTTCATGGTGGCCAAACCAGACAACAAGTAATATACTGATCCTAGCTTGTGTGTCTCCAAGGCCTTGTCAGGTATCTCCTTGTACATATTGCCCATGGAGTTGTGATCTTTCTCGCGCTTGGCATAGACATCAGTGTCATCCTCATGCTCTTCAGGGGCATTGGTAAGCTTGCCCCACTCAGCAATTGTAGACTGGTACCTAGTACCCTCAGTCATCCAGACAATCTTCCCATCTGGGTAAAAGTGAGCAGTGGAGTAGAACTGCATGATCAGCTCATCATTCCATTTGGTTAATTTTTGACCCACAAAAGTGTCAACCCATTGAGTCTGAAGCTCTCATGAACTCCAGGAAAGTGATCTTCATTGTTGTCAATGTATTTCCAGTCCACCCATTTCATGTCACACACAATGGGTGTCTTGTCCACGAGGACTGTCTCATAGAAGTCCTATTGTTCCTTAGTGTGAAACCTGTAGTCCACATCAGTTTTTCTTCTCACAGCATAGGAGTCTGACTGTCTCCACAATCTGAGTCCTGCATCTTTTCTTTCCTTCATATTCTCAGCAACCGGATGATTGTCATCATGATCAGGAATCTTTGGTTTGAGTTTTTTGAGCACTTGAGGCTCTTCTTCTTCATCTTCTTCTTCTTCCGTTTCAGGCACTAGGGCCTTATTCTTTTCAGCAGCTGGTATGTTTCTAGTTTACCTCTTGGGTGCTGCATGCTTAGAAGCTTGAGCAGCAGCAACAACCTTGGGGGCAGTCTTGGGCTTTGATGGAGCAACTCCTGATTTGATGGCATCCCCCATCAACTTTTGAGTCTTGGGTGCTGGTGCAACATCCTCTTCATCCTCTTCCTCATCAGATGAGTGCTTCTCAAATTCAGCCATAGGATCAACAAGCTTGCACCATCTTCCTATATTCCTTTCCTTCTTTTCCTTCCCAGCATCACTTGCTGGCTGAGATTTCTCCTGAGTAGATGCTCTAGCTTTTGACATTGGCACTCTCTTGGCAGGAGCTTTCTTGTGCAACCTAGGCTTGGTTGAAGCTGCAGTGCCAAACTCTTTCTTGACAACCTTTTTCTTTAAAGTGACCTCCACATCAACAACAAAGTCTTCATCTACTGATTCTGAGTTTCTCTTCTTCCTTGTCCTGGTTGCATCTTTTGGCAAGTTGCTTGGGGTGCTTCTACTACCCTCATCATAGCTGCCAGAGGGACTAGTGCCCTCACTCAAGTTAACCTGTTCCTCAGACTTGTTTAGGCTGTCACTCTGGTCTGACATGGCTAAAACTGCAAGCTGACCCTGTGAATAGATATAGTTGAGATAGAGTGGATGAGAATCACAAAGTGCATAGATTTTGCAAAACAATTGAGTAAAAAACTTAGTTCTAGTTTTCTATAGAAGCATTTCGGAGCTACCGATTTGTTAAACTTGGTGACACCGAAGCAATATTAGAGTCTAAACTAGTGGAATCGGTCAGACCGAGACACAGTTCGGTGACTCCGAGATTGCTAGGGTTTCACTGAGAATCGAACTCGGTCACACTGATTTGTAAGTTTCGGTCAGACCGAAAATCACAAGTGCAATGACCTAGGAAAAATTGGTGAGACCGATTTCTACAACTCGGTCGGTCCGAGATGAATTCAATGGAAACCTAACCCTCAATTTCCGAATCAAAACTAATCTTAAGGAAGTTTTTGCTGGATAGAACAATCTCAAACATGGCAAGAATCATGGCATTGTATTTGTGCTAAGAATCGGAGTGAGAAAGCACAAAGGATCGAACTCATACCCTAACTTGGCGATGAGCTTGCTACGGCGACAACGGCGACGGAGACCAGTGGCAGAGGGTCGCTGACGATGAGGAGATGATCCGGAGACCTCGAGTCGGCGGAGTTGGATATGCGTGGGCGAAGGGTTTCGGAGGAATTTCCAAAATTTGACATGTGGGTATATATATCCAGACCCTGTCGGTGTGACCGAGTGGAACGACTCGGTGGCACCGAGATGCAGAATCGCAAGCGGTTACTGCAACTCGGTGTGACCGAACTATTCAAATCGGTTGCACCAAGATTGAGACCTAGATCAACTCAATGAACTCGGTATGACCGAAAGGAATGAATCGGTCAGACCGAAATACACTAAGAGGTTTTGGAAGTTTAAGTCTATGACGAATCTGTGGCTCCGAGTGCTCCTCACCCAGAGGGTTCGAATCTGACTTGATCAAACTTTGTGATGTAGCATGAATAGAGTTTGAGACGAGAAAAGCATAGATAGCTAGAGAGAGTTCTTAGGCATTCTTGTCCATCCATTTGGCAAAAGAAAAGACCAAACAATCAAAACAACAAATGGATGTCCTCGAATGAGAAAATTATGCACTCAACATGCTCACACAATAAGATGGCAAATGAAATATGTGGCAAAGCATGTACAAACACTCTAGCATCTATCAAGCAATTGGCGATGACTAGGTCATCTATATATGAGTATATTGACTGAGGAGTCAAATGAGAACATTTGATCGTAGGTCATACTCATCGTTTAAGCACAAGTGGGGTTACCACTTTTACATAAAGCATTGTTGTGTTCACACCATTAGAGTTGCTTTAGCTCAATTCTTTAGAGTAAAGCTCCCCCTAGATGTGATATCCTCCCTAAGAGGGATGAACTAACCTTGGGTTTTGTCGATGATGACTTCATGTAGGTGTTGAAGATGTAGATGCTCAATGTTGATGTAGATCATTTGGAGCAATCCATTGGAGTGAGTTGCACTTTCAATACCTACATGGGTTAGTCCCACAAGGAACATACAAGGATATCCACGGACATAGAGTGGAGTACACACAAGAAGATGTCCATGAAAGCATTAGGTTACCTTGTCCCTTGACTTACCAACAAGAGGGTTTGTGACTCCTCGAACTAGTGCAAGATGTGGAAGTTGATTGCACTTGTCCTTGCCAAATGAATATGAGTGAAGTATGTTGGCGGAGCCACGCTCAAGAACTCTCTAGTTCTTCTTCTTCGGGATCCACATCATCTTGATGGGAATCCTTGGGGTTGTAGACGTACTTGATGTAGTCTTGGGAACCCACTTGACCAAGGCCTTAGGAGCTTCTTCAAATGCATCAATCTCCTCTTGAAGCCTGTCCTTGCCTTTTAGCTTGTGGTCTTGTGGTGGAAGATCGTCTTGAGCTTGTGTCCCCTTCAAGGAAGTAGGATCATACTTATCTTGTTGAGGAACAAACTTCGTCTTGGGGTATTGATATTCTTCCCACTCAACTCCATTAGCATTGAAATTTCGTTCAAAACCAATACCTTGATTCTTCCGATGCCTTCCTTGTTTGTGTACAATTTCCTCAAATCGCTTACTCCCGGCGAGGCTCTTATAAACACGTTTCTCTATAATTCCCTTCAATAAGCTATTTTCTTGCACAAGTATAACTTGGCTAAGAGAATCATTAGTGGAATCAAGAGAACTACTAGAAGCAACAATATTGGACTTAGCATGATTATTGTTACTACTAGAGGAAGAATCTTTCTTACTCTTGTTGCTAGATCTTACTTGCGGCATGTAAGTAGACAAGAGTAAACGCTTGGCAATGTAAGAAGAATTTTTCTTACGAAGATCATCATTGATTGCTTTTAAGAGCCCATGCTCTTGCTCTATATTGAGCTTTTCAAAGCGTAGCTTCTCATGAGTCTTTAAAAGCTCTCAATGATATTCTAAGGTAGTTTCATGAGCTAACTTAAGAGTGTTTAGTTCTTTAGTTAGATGCTCAATCTACTTCTTATCATCGTCATTCATTTTATCTTAATTAGCATGATTAATAGCAAGTTCATCATAATTTTTATCAGTAGAGTTGTCAACAAGTAAATCATCATCGCCTAGCAAATCATCTTCATCACTATTGAAATCAACATACTCGGGGTGTGATACCTTTGGGCCTTTAGCCATGAAGCATATTCCAATCCCTTCATTTGGTGAATCAAATATGTCGTAGGAGTTGGATGACACAAGTGCTATACCGGCAACACCTTCATATTGAGTATTCAAAGTAGGAGTGGTAGCTTCTCTCGGAGTGGTTGTCGGAGTCGGAACCGGATACCAATTCACCAACATGAGCTTGATGTCTTCGTTTTGTATAGCTCCTTGATGACTTGTCCTTCCTTTCCGAATCCTTGCTTCTGTGAGAGGGTCTTCGTTCATAACAATCATCTCTACTCCTTCTCTCTCTTGGAGGTGATTCTTCTCTTTTGCTTCTCCTTTTAGGCGAGCCTTCTCTTCTTTTGTAGGGAGTCGTACACTCATTGGAATAGTGTCCGGGTCTTCCACAATTGTAGCAATTACGTTCACGACTAGAAGATCTTTTGTCATGGTAGGACCTTGACTTGGAACTTCTTTCTTTGCTTCTACTCTTGTAGAGCTTGTTGAAGTTCTTCACCATTAAGCTCAATTCCTCATTGAAGACTTGTTTCTCACTTGATGATGTAGGAGCATCACATGAGGCTTTGTAAGCGCCACTAGACTTGTTGTGAAGCTCTTCTTTGTCCTTGAGTGACATCTCATGAGCAACAATTCTACTAATGACTTTTGTTGGCTTGATCTTTGTAATTGGGAATCATTTGGATAAATGTGGACACGGTATCATATTTTCCATCCAAGGCTCTTAGGATCTTCTTGATGATGAATCTATTGGTTATCTCATCACTTCCTAAGTCGGCAATCTCATTTGTGATGAGAGCAAGCCTAGAGTACATTTCAGCGACACCTTCACCATCCTTCATTTTGAACTTGTAAAGTTGACTTTGAAGCACATCCAATTTGGATTCCTTGATGGAGTCAGTACCTTCATGCATATCAATCAAAGTATCCAAAATTTCCTTTGCATTCTCAAGACAGCTGATTTTGTTGAATTCTTCGGGGCACAATCCATTGAAGTGGATATCGCAAGCTTAAGCATTGTATTGCAACATCTTCAATTCTTCAGCGGTTGCTTCACGATTCGGTTCCCTTCCATCGAAGAATTCACCTTGCAAGCCAATACACACAATAGCCCAAACGGCGGGGTTATGTCCAAGAATATGCATTTTCATCTTATGCTTCCAACTAGCAAAATTAGTACCATCAAAGTAAGGACCTCTACGGTGGTAATTTCCCTTGCTAGACGCCATACTCTTCTAGGTTGTGAAACCAAGGCTATGATCACCAAAGCTACGGAAATCAAGGCAAATGGAGACCAAAGCTCTGATACCACTTGTAGGGTCGAAAGTATGTCTAGAGGGGGGGGGGGGGTGATTAGACTACTTGACCAAATAAAAATCTAGCATTTTCCCAATTTTAAGTCTTGGCAGATTTTAGCAATTTAACACAAGTCAAGCAATCAACCTACACATGCAATTCTAAGAGTATAGCAACGGAATGTAAAGCATTCACTACAAAAAAATACACTTCCGTGATGATACGTGTTTGTCACAGTAGGTCGCTTTTTTTGTCATGCATGTACATCCATGACAAATTTATGACAGAATCAAGATAGTCATACCTGTGCTGTCGTAGAAGTGTTCCATGACATTACCAAAATTATCATCACGGAAGTGTCCACTTCCATGACAATAAATTGCGCGTCACAGAAGTGCTTTCATCAAGGGTGACCGACACGTGGCATCCACCATAACGGAACGCCGTTAAGCTATCGGGTCGGGTTTTGGATCCGATAACCCGTTAACAGCCCCGACCAATGGGGATTTTCCACGTGTAAAATCATCATTGGCTAGAGGAAACACGTGTTGGCTCATCGTTGGGACAGATGTCATCCACTCACTGGATAGAAGGCACCTATGATACGTCAACACGTGGCACGGCCCAACAGTGGCCCATTCCTGTGAAAAGGCCGGCCCATTTGACTTGGTCAAAAGCTGGCGGCCCGGCCCATGGAAAGCCTGTTAACGGCCTGTTCGCATATAGCCCATTTACAGCCCGCTAACCCAAGGCCCATTACGCCCTATCCGAATTAGGCCCAATAGCGTCATCTGGGCCGTCCAATAGATTCCAGCCCGTTTTCACTTCTGGCCAATGTATAGCCCATGACGTCTTTCGGCTCATATGAGGCCCTTTGTAACTCTTGGCCCATTAGCGGCCCGTGCTGAAACTGGCCCGTAATGAACAGTGTATCACTTTACACCCATTAACGGTCCGTGGTGAAACTGGCCCGTAATGAACAGTGTATCACTTTATACCCATTAACGACCCGTTATTCCGTTGGGCCGTCTCCAGCCCATGTTATCTTTTGGCCTTCTCAGAGCCCATTTATTCTTGGGCTCATTTCTAGCATTCGCTTACTTACTGCCTGTTACTGTCATTTTCTGCTTGTGGTCCAAATTCAGCCCGTGGTTACAGTCGGCCCGTTTGTGGTCCGTTAATACATTGGGCCGTTTTCATAGCATCATCAAATACGGCCTATTAACGATGGCCCGTTATGGTCGTCCCATGAACGGACGATTCCAACTCTAGCCCGTTTACGGCCAGAATGCGGTCTGTTTGGCCCATGTTTGGCCAATCGATCATACGGCCCGTATAAGGCCCATTGATGATACGGCCCGTAGAAGGCCCATTGTTTCTACGGCCCGTAGAAGGCCCACTGTTTCTACGGCCCGTAGAAGACCCACTGTTTCTACGGCCCGTAGAAGGCCCACTGTTTCTACGACCCGTAGGAGGCCCAGTGTCACTACAGTAAATATTAGCCCATGGTTATTGTGGCCTAGTTTTAAAAACTAGGTTATTGCAGCCACTAGCAAACCACAAAAAAAGAACTGCACTGACTACAAGCAAACAAATAAACAAGACAACAAGGAAATAAATAAGCAAGCAACTTACACTAGGCTATCACGGCTATTACACATATTACATCCACTGGGCATCAAAGTTCGCCACCAGTGCAAATATAGGGAACACAACAGCATATAAACGCCGCAGTAAAACAAGTCCAGAACTAAAACCACTTCAGAAGAGCTCAAGAAACAATATCCTGGGTACCCATAATGCTGGCAAGATGCTTAGCAAGCTTATTAAGTTTCTCTTGTTTGGCGCTTAAGTCCTCCAACGCTTGCTGTTGCACCAGAAAGTATGCATCTGAATTCTGCAGGGACTTCCTCAGTCCTTCGGCTTCCTGTCGCATAACATCTGATCGATGTCTTTCAACTTGAAGTTGAGACTCAAGAAGCCGAACTGATTCAGGCAATGAGTTCGAAGAGCTGGTGCCAGCAGTGGTAGCCAGTAACTCGAACACTAAATCAAGATAGGACTTTGGGATTGTCTTAGTGTCTTCAATATAGTTTTTATCAGCTTTCTTGGAGACCAACAGGGATGTCTCACTATCTTGAACCTTATCTGCATTACTTCCTTTACCATTGCATAACAGGGTACTCTTCTCCAATATTTTACCCGCGTTCTAAAAGAGAAACAAACAAACACATCTCAGGTTTACAATGTAGTATATGAAACTCATTTTGGTAAACCAGTTCAGTAGTAAGGTGGACAGGATAACAGCATGAAACAAACATATATCTATGTAGTATGGTCACTGTATGGTCTATATCATTCTAGTTTATGTTGCCAAATCAAGATAGATACAGTTCGAATCATATCTATTTAAGACAAAGCAGCATAGACAGAATATAAGTGTGGGAAACTACACAGCAATAACAACACTTGTAATGTGCATGGCATGAGAACATAACCGTTTATTCAATTGAAACTGAAATCAACATAGAGCAAGTTACAACAGCAAACAACCAAACACGTTGAAGGTTTAAAACATACCTGTTGCGCCATTGGAGTTTCAATTGCATCCTTCAAATCTGAAATTAGTTGGTATCAGTAAATACAGTGATGCAAGAGCAAAGTAGTATGAACCATAGCTACGGAACCTGACTTGAGAACAATTCTTCTTCTGCTTTAAGCGTTGACTTCGGGTTTGGAGTGGTGGTCCTCGTGATTTGGGCACTGCAGTTGCCTTACTAACTGCTTGTGTTTGGGTGCTTTGTGATGGAGACGGTGCTGTGTCAATGGGAACTGGGTGTCTATCTGCTGGGGTTGGGGTTAGAAGGGGTGTAGCTGGTTCTCTATCCAACTGGGTAGGGGTACAATCTGCATGAGTGTGGGTTATGTGTGGTGGGGTTGGTTCTTGGGCAAGTACAACCGTGGTTCTATCTGCATCAACAGGTAGCACGATCTTTTATGAAGACCGTGTTTTTACTCCCACAGATACTGCCATCACTCCCTCCAATTGAAATGGCTGATAAACAAGAAAAGTAATTGAATGTACATACATTGTAAGATAGACAGGTGCAATGGATAGTAGGGAAGAAAACATGGCATGAAATAATTCACATTTATGTTGTCTAAGCAAACAGAACAGCAGGACATAATTTCACATATATGATGGCTAATTAAATAGGATAGCATGACACAATTTCACATGTATGATGGCTAACTAAACATGATAGAATAACATACTTCAAAATATGATGACTATGTAAACAGGATGACATGATATATACAACTATACAATGTGTCTATTAAAGTGGTTGGCATGCCATAAATCACAAACATGCCGCCGATGGAAACATGATGGCATGATATAATTCACGGATATAATGACATAATTTAAATATGATGACTATGTAAACAGGATGAGATGATATAACTATATTATGTCTTTAGAAAATGGGTTGGCATGCCATAATTCAGATACATGCTGTCTATGTAAACATCATGGCATGACATAATTCAAATATATGATTTATATACTAAGGAAGTGAGCAGAGGGCAATCACATATATGATGTGTCAACTAAGGAGATGGCATTCAATATTGTGTATATGATGTAAAAACTAAGCATTGCAATACAACATATGCATTATATGAGTAATATAACCCTGCCAAGTTTGAGCATACACCTCAGGGGGATAATAGGATTGGTCATCTGCCTCTGAATCCTCCTCTAAAGAGCTATCTGTAACCAGCAAGATATCTGCTTCAACAGGTAGCATTGTCTGCTCTGAAGACCTTGTTTTCACTCCAGATTTCTCCATCACCAATTCAAATGGCTGATGCACAGGAAGAGCAGTTGAATATACAAACATTGTCGACAAAAGCAATGAGAAATACAAAAAGGACGGCATGATATAATTCACATATATGACGCTTGCCTAAACAACATGGCATTGCATAATTCACATACATAATGCCTTGCAACAAGATAACATTGCATAATTCACATATATAATGTCTTGCAACAAGATGGCACTGGATAATTCACATATATGGTAATTAGACACTAAACAGGTGGCATTCACACAAAGCATGTCTAAACTAAGCAAATGACATAGCAATGCAAGATACCATACGCACGATATGAGCAACATAACCCTGCCAAGTTAGGGCATGCACCTCGGGGGGGGGGGGGGGTATGACTGGTCATCTGTCTCTGAATCCTCCTCTGAGGAGCTATCAGTAACCAGCAAGACATGCGCTTTGTGAGATAGCATTGTCTGCTCTGAAGACCTTGTTTTCACTCCAGATTTTTCCATGACCGTGCCAAATGGCTGATGGACAGGAAGAGTAATTGAATGTACTAAAATTGTTGACAAATTTAAGACGTAATAAAAAATGATGGCATGATATAATTCACATATAAGATGACTGGCTAACCAGGGTGGCATTGCAAAATTCACATATATGATGCCTGGCTAGACAAGATGGCATTGCATGATTCACATATACGATAAAGAAACTAAACATATGGCATTGACACAAAGCATGTCTAAACTAAGCAGATGACATCTTTAATGTATACAGTAAGCAATGCAAGGCACCATATGCATGATATTACCAACATCAGCATGCCAAGTTAGAGCGAAGACCTCATGGGGTAAATAGGAGTGGTCTTCTCCTTCTGAATCCCCTTCATAACAGTTATCTTCCTCTTGATTACAATCCGAAATGGGTGGAGGGGGGCTGCCTTTGCACCCACCATGGAACAACGTCTGCATGAAATTTTATTGCTACGCAAGGCTCGTCTCTTTTGCTCTACATGATTAGTTCCATTGTGTACAATAACTGGCATGCATAGGAATAAAACATAGTGAGATTATGTAAGGAGTGCATGCACAAATCCAGAGTGATGGTAGAAAACTGTGGATAGACCCAAAACCAATGATAGCAGGCAGATAATAGCTTTAGTTAAAAAAATACAGATAATGGCTCCTTTAATGTTTGTTTGCACCCAACATGAAACTCATAGTAGACACCGGAGATTAACCATATAGTACACAGATAGTACTGATTGCTGCCCCAATATGTACCCCACAACCATTTAAAAACTCAAGTTTCAGCATTAGTTTGGACCTGACTCGGAGTCTAATAGGTGAACACGAAGATAATGTAGCATGTCATCATATTAAGCGACGCATAACGTAAGCAGACACGGAAGAGTGCGACCTCTCTTGCGGACCCGTGTAGTCCTCAAGGTCATCTGCTCAGTTGATGATGGTAATGAAGTTGCCGTGGCTGCCGGCGGCGGGGAAGAAGATCTGAGGCGGCGAAAGACAGTCCGGAGAGCGGATCCCTGCTATGGTGAACCCTTCCGTCGTTGGAGCAGCTGAGCTGGGGTGGAACACAGCGCCGCAGGAGCAGGACAAACCACACAAGGTTTTCTTTGACACATATCTGTAACAGAAGTAATTGAGTAAGGGCTTGTTTGAATTTGAGGATTCTAACAATGCAGTGATAGGAAATAGATAGGAATAGAATAGGAATGCACGTGCAAAACAGAGAATTTAAAAACACATGATTTCTGCCAATCTGGATGTTTGATTCACAACAATTGGAAGATCACAGGATGCAAAAAAGCATGGTGAGATTAAGTCAAACCACAAGAAAATGTACGGTTATAATGCTATTATGCTACTATCTCTTAGTCTTGTGCTTGATGAATAGGAATATGAAAAGGAGGAGAAGTGGAAATTAGAATTCCTACGGTTTTTCTTTCAAGGAGACACTAAAGGAACAAATCCTATAGTTTTCCTTTGCTCCATTCCTTTGCACCAAATTCATGAAAAGTAGTACCATAGGAAACTTTCCAATTCCGATGTTTTTCATTCACTTTTCCTTTCAAGCACTGGCGATTCTAGTAGGCAGGCTTGAGCAAGGAAAATCCTACACTAAAAAAATGTTTTTGTGCTACTTCTATTACTTTGGACCCAGGCCACTGCCATACTAGCTCAACTCCCAGGCCCATCGACAAATGCACAGAGATAAATAATGATGGCGTTCAAGAGAGTCCATCACGGATAGCTAAGTTGCCTGGTACCTCACTGCTTGTCATATAGTAGGATAAAATAATCGTATTTCCCGTTACTATGAGTGCTCAATGGACAATATATATAACATGTTGAGTAAAAAAGAGATGCAACAAGTGTACAACCTCTTTGGCGAAGCCAAGTCGATCTCAGCGTGATTGGGTTGGCCGGTGAGGATGCTCCGGCTGACTCGGCTGTCGGAGGAGGGGAAGAAGATCTTAGGCCTTTGGAGATGGAGCCCGAGGTACTGCTCCGCTGTGATGGAGGGTTTCATCGTTGGAGCAGCTCCGGTGAGTTGTACGACGCCGAGGCTGAAGCAGGACAAGAGAGACAACGAACAACGTTAACCTAAGTGGAATTCTAATAGCATCTCCAATACATGACGTAAAATACATAAACACAAAGTGCTAGATGTAAAATACATCAGCCTCTCATCTCTGAACTTAACTGTCGAAACTGAATTTAACTATCGAAACTGAACTTAACTGTCGAAACTGAATTTTGCTGTCGAAACTGAATTTTGCTGTCGAAACTGAACGCACTAGCAAGGTGAGGCTACACGTCGGTCGACTGACTTTTTCATCTCTGGTCAATCGATTTTGCAGTCGTTGGATACGAAATCAAGGGCCTGCGGTTCATCTTCAACCTCCACCCCTGAGCCGGCCAAACAGCAGCCCCCCGCTGCCCGTGACCGGCGGTGCGCCGCCCCGCCCGCCCCGAAAACACTCCCCACCGCCGGTCCGCCGCCACCCCGGCCATCCCTCTAGGCCCCCCGTGCCGAGCTTTTTCTCCGACGATCCCCACGCCACCGCCCCGCCAATGCCCCGCCACCGCCGGCGACCACTGCCCCCATCCTGAACCCTAAGATAGATAGTGGGGTACCTCTCCGGCGAGCCCCCCTCCCCGCTGCGGCTGGTTCTTCCTTCACCCTGGCGGCATCGGAGTGAAGTGTAGCTAAATCGGAGCAGCATCGCAAGCAAGAGCAAGAGCGAGAGCAGCAACGTGAGCAAGAGCAATAGCAAGAACAGACCATGCAGGGGACCGAGAGCAAGAGCAAAGCAGCAGCGCGAGCGAGAGCTAAAGCAGCAACAGGTCCTACTGATGTGGATGTCGCCGCCGAGGGAGCGACGCCGTGGAAGAAGTGGCCGGCGACGCCGCCGTGCATGGAGCCGCGCCGTGTCGGCTCGGGACCGAGCGCCGGCAGCACCATGAGATCGAATCAAGAAGAAAATGCGGCGATTAGTGTACAACCTCTTTGGTGGCGCCGATTAGGCCGTAGCTTCATCCGAGGAAACGGTGATGATGATGCTCTTCCAGTGGTGCAGGTGAAGACGGCGGTGTGGGAATGGAGGTGGCGCGAGAGATGAGGGGAACGTCGGGGCAACTCCTTGGAGGTGGAGGACGGTGTGGCTGAACCGGCAGGACGATGAGATCGACGACGGATCCTCATCCGGTACGGTGGATGAGGGACGTCGAGGTGTTGCTGTGGACGACGTCGTCGGGGAAGAGGCTCTGGCTGGGTGGCGGACGGAGCAGGGTGTGGGGTTTCGTCGCGGGTTTTCGCGGCCTCGGTGTACGAATGGGTGGGCAGATGGGATGGCAGTGGGGAACCATGGCTTAGAGACGCGCTTGTCCGAAATGTGGGGTAAGTTATGAAAGTACCCCCACCGATTTGAGGTGGTTCTTTCGGTTCAGGGGTACCACGGGCATTTCGCGTGTCAGGATTTCACAGGAGGTGGGAGTTTTCGCGCGCGTTGTAATTCTGGAATAGCAAGGCGCAGGTTGAGATGGAGGGAGTTGTCGGAGCACAACGAGACAAAGATATATCTTAAATATTTCAGGCTAACAAGGCGCGGGTTGAAGAGGCGGGAGTTTCCCAGCACGATAGACAGAGACGGTAGCTTGAATTTTCGGCATAACAAGGCGCGGCTTGAAATTTCGGAAGAACAAGCTTAACGTGTACCCCAAAAAAGACAATTTGCACCTCAACACGCACAACACACACACAAACACCATTTAGACTAGAGTAAGGTACACGTGCATTGCACGCATGAGATTTGGCAACCAAATTATGAATAAATACCACATTATAGCATGCAAGATTTGAGTCATATATGCATGATGTAGATGTTTGTTTAATTCTTATACTCCCTCTGTTCACTTTTATAAGACCTTGAAGACATTTCAGACAATGTACAATACATCCCATTTTGAGTTGTCTGAAATGACTTACAAAAGTGAACGGAGGGAGTAGTTCATTTCATTCAAAATCATCTAGTTTTTATAAGAAAGCTAATCTATTTTAAGATTCATGGAATTGAGCGTCGTAAGACATAAAGTAAAAACAAATAATGGCAAATCATGTAGAAAAACATTTGGGCAATTCTGATATGGAAGATTCTAGAACAAATAAGAAGTGCTTGTGTTTTGATATTTGTGCATTATGCTTAAGTTCAACCATGGAGTCTTCTAGATTATACATGTGGCGAAATCTGGTGGAATCTAGATGATATCCAACGGCCAGTAGTGCTCAAATTTGCCATCTTTGGACCATCGGATTCGCCTCATCCAACGACCATCTTTCAAAGTTAAAGTTACTCGCACACAATATAAAAAATATATAATATAATATATATATAGGGGTATAGATATAGATATGTGATGCAAAATCCGCTCATCATCTCCAATTAGAATAGTGTGTCCATGCACGGATGCGACGTGGCCAAATGATGTCTGCCATCGGTATCTCAAATTCAAATCAGTCTGACCTTGTTCAATGTGTATATATTACAACATGCTCGTTTCCAAACCACACCGCGCAGATCTCTGTTATATTCATGCATGCATGGGTTTCAAACATCAGGATCTCTTATTCAAATATTTGAATTCAACTTTACATTGATTGTGACCTCACCTATTCAGCTATTCTTTTACACCCACACAGTAGTCTTCTCTTTATAATTGTACCACTAACCTTCTCTTGTGCATGCATGCACACACACTACCAGTCGGCATTATCCATCACACACATGCAATCTTTTTCTTCAGGTCGGTCTCCCATGAAGGCACACACCAACACACATCCCCCTCTCCATCATATCGGGCATTCTTTATCTCTCACGCGTGCATGCACAACGATCGATGTTCCTCTATGTATGTGTATATATAGCTAGGTCTTTCATAGTTTTCCACACAAACCGATCAATCGATATATCCAGTGAGGTCTCATCCTCTTTCCCACGTCCACATCGATCAATCTATACCTCTCTATATAGGATTAACATATATAGCTAATACACCCACATTAATTATGTATCCAATGTCCCCCTCTCATCATCCATGCCTTTTGCTTCATCTCTCAGACGCGTGCACAATGGCGAAGACAGGGGGCAGTAAGGGCCCTGCCCCCTCCGCCCTAACATCACTATATATCAAGGCTAATATGAATGTGATCATTAGACAATTGCTGCTAAAAATGGTTTAAGTTCATGAATTGACCCTCCTCGTAAAGGATTAGCAATGCTTGGCCCCCTAGCTCATTTATTTTTCATGGCTCCGCCACTGCGCGCATCAGCGCACGTGTTTGCCCTCTCTCTCTCTCTCTAAATATCGATCTCGCACTTGTGCATTCCTTCATAGTCTCCCTCCACTCGGCCCCTCGCACCATCTTCTAGCCCCCACCGGATTTTTCCACATGTACAATCTAGCAGACTCCATGGTTGAACTTAAGCATAATGCACAAACCTCAAAACGATAGTGGTTCTCTTTTGTTCTAGAATCTTCCGTATCATAACTGCCCAAACTTTTTTCTAGTTGAATTGCCATTATTTGTTTTTACTTTATGCTTTACAACGCACAATTCCATGAATCATAAAATAGATTAAGGGCCTCTTTGATTCAAAGAATTCTCAAAGGAATTTTGGAGGATTCTAATCATTAGGAATTTTTCCTATCTTGGTTGTTTGATTTGTAGGATTGTAAACCATAGGAATTTTTCCATATGATTCATTTGCACTAGATTTCATAGGAAACATCCCATCCACTCAAACCTCTTTGAAAGAATTCTGCGTTTTTTCTATGCACAATCAAACACTCATACAATCCTGTAGGATTCAAGACGACATTCCACTATAATCCCATGTTTTTCCTATTCCCGCGTTCTTAGCTTTTTTATAAAAACTAATTGATTTTGAATGAGATGAACTATAAGAATTAAACAAAGGGCTACATCGGGCATATATGACTCAGAGCTTACATGCTATAGTGTGGTATTTATTCATAATTTGCTTGCAAAATCTGATGCATGCAATGCACGTGTACCTTACTAGTACTTCGAGTATGTGCAAAACACGTAAATTAGAATATCAATGGCACGCTACACAGTGTCTCTCTTACAGTTCATGAAGCCACGTGGCACATGTGTAGGCGTTGTCGCGACCTCCTTGCGTGAATTGATCACAATGACGTCTGCTGGTTCTAGAAGAATGTACTCGTCCTCCCCGAGCCATACTGGCGGTACATGCACGAAGCGAAGATGTGCACGCACACCATGCACACACTCATTCCTCGCACGCACACACGGGTACACGGGCGGACGCAATTTTGTACCAAGATCCACCTTGTGTGATAATTTGACGCGTGTAAAGTCATTCACTTCATTGATGGTCAATTAACACAGCGCATGCAAATTGAGTGGACGTGAGGGCGGAAGAAAGACATTATTACTCCACTGCGCACATGTGAGTAGTTAAATCGTGGGTTGCTAGTAGTAATTCCATTGGTCTCCTTCGTATTTTGTGCCAAATTTTGACAGTAACATAATATTTACGCATTTGAGCAGTGTAGTAGTACTTGAAATTTATGTTCCGCTAAACTCATCGGGAGCCGTTTCGGGCCTCGAAACCAAAGCCATCAATTAATCTTTACCTTGTTCCCATCACATTCGAAAGCCTGCTCACACCTACTAGTAGTACGTACCAAACCTGAACGTGTTCCCACTATGCAGGTATTAGTACTAGTGCTAGTACTTAGGTTATAAAAAGGGGAAATACCTAACCGAAAATCACTCTACCTTTCCTCCTCATAAGTGCTTCTTCTTCGTCCGTCGTTGCCATGGCCGGTGAGCAGAGCTCTAGGTCGAGAACTACTCGTAACAAGGGAGCGGCAACCAAGGCTTCGGAAAAAAAGAGAGGGCTCGCCGCCACGCAGAGACCTTGAAAGATCTCTCACGGGCAGGCAATGGCTCCCAGGAGTGCCCTAGCCATGGAGGCGAACATGCCGAGCCGGCGGAGCTGGAGTCGTTATCCCTCGACAGCATGCCCGATCAGCTCAATAAGCAGAAGGAGTTCATCCAAGGCTTGATGGAGTTGCTGAAGGAGAGCCTCGACGACATGCCCACTGAGCTCAATCAGCAGGGGGAGTTGACCACCGGCTTGGTCATGCTGCTGAAGAAGAGCATTGCCTTGGAGAAGAAGGCGACCGGCGAAATCCTGCGACTTCGGGAGGACAATGCGAAGCTCTGCCACGAGATCGACCTGTGGAAGGAGAATAACGCTGGCTGGAAGAAGCTGCATGAGAATAGTAGTTCCTCAATGAAGATGCTGCAGGCCCTCGCCATGGAACAGAAGGAAGAGTTGGCGAAGCTCTGCATCGAGCACCCGGCTGCTGTCATGGTACGTAATATGGCCGTGGAACATATGATGAAGGCTCGCATCGAGAAATGCCGCGTCATGGACACAATGATGAAGATGGCGGAGGAGACGCACAAGGAGATGGAGGTTGTGGAGGCGATGAAGAAGCAGTGACTCCGCGGCGAATTAGATCATTTGGGGTGATAATCTTCCTTCTTCTTTTGCTCCTGTGTTTCATCTTTTGCTTCGGGTGTTTCGCCGCACGTGTCACATTCTCTGCGAGGCATGAATAGAACAATCATTTTTATCGCCATATGGCACTAGGCTGCTGTGTTTCGTGCTCCTCCGTCGCAGTACTACTCTAGTTGAAAACTTGAGTATACCGCACGGTTGTTTGCTCCTCCTCGATCAGGTCATCCGCGCATTTATACGAGAAGTCAAATCACAAGGCCCCGCCTTCCAGCAGTAATGAGCCGTCAAATCACAAAGGCCCTCGCCTCTCGTGAAACCGACCAAGCTAGACTGCCCCGCCCTCTAGCCTTTTAAAAATGTATACTTTTGTACAACAGTAGTATCGATGGATTGCGCCATGGAGCAAAACTTGAAATTAAAAAAAGGTGGTACATATAGAGAGCACTCGTCGCCAAATTATGCATATAGTACTATTAAAAAGGCTAGTCACAATAATGGTGTCCAGCACAACCCACCCCTCAAATAAAACTAAGAGGGTGCTTGGATACGTTTTAGTCCCATGACTAAAAGTAGTGGGACTAAAACATGCTAGCCTCACCCATGCTTGGATCCAAATACTAAAAAGGCTAAAATCAAGTTAATGAGCATTTATTATCCTCCAAACCCTCCAATCCAGAACTCGCCTGTGTTAAAGGAGAGGAGTTAAATGAGTAGAGAGAGGACTAATCCACATTTTACTAGGGGTACCCCTGACTAAAATTTTTTAGTCTCAAGACTACTTTTAGCCCCTCTTTAGTCAGGGGTGCTTGGAACTTTAGCTTCTTAAAGAGACTATTTTTAGTCAGACTAAAATAAGTCCCTTGGATCCAAGCACCCTCTAAGCATCCTGGAATTCTTTGACAAAACTAAGCACCCTGAAATTCTTTGACAACTAAACTGCTGGCTATATGATGTTGGCCATATATATTGTACGTATATAATGTGAAGAAACGAGTGGTAGTACTATACCAACTAAAAGATGAAATGTAAGAAATACTAGTATGTATGTACTGAAGAGTTAAAGTAACGAGAAGAAACATAACATAGTTCTGCTGGGGGCTCAGCACAACACACCCCTCAAATTAAATTAAGCACACCTGAAATTAAACTTTGCAACTATTCCAGTAGACACTGCATTAGAACCACCATGAGAAACGACACTGCCACCTTACTCGGAGTCCTCGTCCACGTCCTCGACTTCGTCCTTATCCCTCTTCCTCTTGGCCGATACTTTTTTCCTTGAACCGCACACTTGGCTGTTGCTCTTCATCCAACCCTTGTAGATATTGAAGCAAAGGTAGCCATCCATTGCTGCGTAGTGGATGTGGTCTATATCTAGTACATTCCGCTACCATGCATGACGATGAAACGTGTATGGAGGTTTCTCCAGTTTACTGTACGAAGGATGAACCATGGCTCCTGCCAGGGTCAACATTGAAGGCTGACGAGCGGACACCAGCTGATTCTTCTGGAGGTCGAAGGTGTTGCCTACAACAAGGCCTATCTGATGCAGGACTTCTTTGTCATTACCAAAGTCTACAGTAACGAATTTGACTAGGTTGCTCTCGAGGAAGTCCTTAAAATCCTGGCACTCAATGTCGGCATGGCATATGTGGTAGACCAAGCATAAGTCATGCACGCAAACCTGGATCACGGCGGGCTTCTTCCTCTCTTCGTCCTTTAGATCCTTCTCTCGTCCCAGGACTGTGGTGTACTCAACATCTAGCCCAGTGACCCACTCATCATCTGAGTCTTCGAACATGCATCTGAAGCGAGAAAGGCATCCTTTCACTGTCGCAGAAGAATGGGTGTAATGACGTCGAACTCATCGCCGGTGATGGTTCTAACCTTGTACTCACTGCTGATCGTGGATATTTGGGACGCCATGGATTTGGGAGGAGGGTTAGGATTAGTGGAACTGCCATAATGTGAATGGACGGGACGACTAGGAGCTGCCAACGTGCGAACGACATGGTAGTGGCTTTCCATTCTCCCATGATACGGGCTTCCGAGAGCCCTTGGGTCTGAGATCGAACGGTTGCATGGCGTGATTGTAGACCTATGGGTGAATATCCTATCCTGGAGGGTTATTCTGCAAATTTTCAGCAACTTAGCATGCGACTGTTTGATCTCAGATCCAAGGGCTGCCAGCAGCCTGTATCATGGTCGCGCCTACCACGACCGTCGCGTCGCTCGCGCGGTCACGCCCTTGGAGATTTAACACGGTGCGTTAGGCTATCTGATGTTGGCATGTCATACATAGTCATCACTTAGTCACTCATACTACAACAAGGTTGGCTATAAGTGTATTTTTTTACTCCTCTCTATCTCTTTCTTCGCACTCAAGGAAGAAACGGTGCTAAGTGCATGTATTTATTGCATTTGCCAAGGAGTGACCTCTTCCAATGAAATGGTGTTGCTAAGTTTGCTTCATTTAATTAGCTATAGACTCAAAATTGTCTTTTCACCTAGGTACACGCGCTTAGCACCGTTTCTTCCTTGGGTCACCAAACTAGTCTCTCTCTTCTTGATTTACTTGCCACATCAGACTTTATGCTTATGTGGCAAGCTTAAGCACCTGTAGGAGCAAGTAAAAGTAAGTACAATAGTGCGCTTTACATGGCATTTTTGCATATGTGGAGGAAAGAGAGGCAAGGAAAAAGTGGAGAAGTGGGCTCTCATGCAAGAGCCAGCCTCTACTACATGGTGGAGCATTGGGAGAGGCACCTGTATGGAGGTGGTCAGGAATCTGGGAGACTCACGCCGGTCGTAGCGCCGCAGTTAAAATGATAATGGCAAGTCAAATCACGGGGCCCCACCTGTCCAGCAGTAACTCGCTGTCAAATCACACAGCCCTACGTTTGCAGCAGCCTACTCCCTCATCTTCTCGCGTCTCTGTCGAACCGACTAGGCGGAACTACCCCGCCGCCTACCGCGCAGGAAAAGCCCTGCCCTCGACTTTTAAATAGTATACAATATACTAATTTGTATCCATGGATTGCGCCCGCGCCATGGAGCAAAGCGTCTAGAAAACGGAGGAGAGACGGTGGTCTTGCAATAGAGAAGAGGGAGAGGCGAGACGATGGTTTTGGAATGGAGATGATGGAGAGGAGAGGAGGTGGTTTTGCAATGGAGAAGAGGGAGAGGAGCGTGTGGCAGCGATTTAGGATTGGACGAGAGGGCTGGCGCGCTCTGACTGGATCAAAATCAAAATCAATTTGGTGACATGCATTCACATTTTGCTTGTCAAATACAGTACATGGTCAAACTTTGACCCAAAGTACGCGACACAACAAAAAAATACTTCCAAGACCAGCGCCTCTCTTCCGCTCTTATCCTCTTAAACCACCGCCGCTCCTCTCCTGTTCCAATCTAAATGCAGCACCGCTCCTCTCCTCTTCCATTTCAAAACCACCGCCCCTCCTCTCCTGTTCCAGTCCAAAACCAGCGTCGCTCCTCTCCCGTTCTAATCCAAAACCAGCGCTGCTCCTCTCCTCTTCCATTCAAAAACCACCGCCGGCGAGTGAAGGTGCTGTGGAGAAGTAGATCGATGGAGGAGTACAACCGATACGTGAGGATCGCAGACGACGACCCTGTGAAGCTAGCTAGGATGTTGGGGATACAGTCTTGGTTTGACAACAAGGACCAACTAGTGGCGACGGCGACATCCATGGCCCAATATCTGCAACAGAGCGAAAATGCGGCGATACTCCCAGAGGGAGTCGTGCCGGAGTACATAGAGCTGCTCCTCTGGGCCATGGAGCAAACAGATTCACCGAATCCGATCGTGAGGGAGCGGTGGTGGGAGTATCGATCCCAGATGGAGCATCCACTAGAGATTGAAGGATCGAGCATCTATAGGGTGCCGTTTGTGAGGGTGTCCTGCCAGAGCGAGCCGGTGGAGTCTTCGTCGACCGAACCCAACTACAAGAGGAGAAAAGCAGTTGGCCCGACGACGCTTCCCCGCCATCGTCTCCCTCACTGTTCACATCGTCTCACGGGGCGGCTGTCTGCCGCCGAGGAATAGGAGGGGCTGCCCCCCAGCCCAATAGTCGGGCAGGTTGTGAATTGTCAGGAGGAGCTTAGGGTTGTCAGTATTTGCAGGTTGTGAATTGTGTTTTGTGTTGTGTATTTTGAGAGTACTTTTAGATATGAATGTCTTTTGAATTTCAGATTTGCAGTACTGAGCATATGAAGTATTTTATGAATTCTAGATATCTATTTTTAGCACTTAAAAAAATGTAGTTTCATAGGAGTATAAAAGTGCAGACAATGTGATTCTCAGAGAAGAAACTATAAGTTTCAGTTTTAGATAAGAAACTACAAGTTTAGTTTCAGATAAGAAACTGCAACTTTCACAGGCAGAGCATTTATATTAACACGGCCTTTTCAAACAGGGTTAACATCATGTTGGAAGTTTTATTCATGGTCGAAAATGGAACTACCAGCCAGTTAACATCATGCTGATCAACATTCATGCATAGCACATCTTCATATGATGCACAGTCAAAATGCCCACACAATGTCAAGTGTGTGAAACACAGAGAAAACGAGGGACGAAGTTTTGGCAAGTGTTGGACGTGGTTTTGGGCTGCCCCGTCTAGGCTTTCATTTTTAACATGCGCGGCCCACGTCCTCGGATGGGAGGTCCATAGGCTTGTTTTTATTTTCTTAGGGCCGTCATGTATCGACCGGCCTATGGACCTCCCATCCGAGGTTTTATTTTTGGCAGCCCAATTTATGTATTTTTTTGAAGAAAACGCAGAGGTCTGTACTATTTTTATATAAGAATAGGTACGCCAGGTCCAACTTATGTTTTCCTTCTAACTATATTGTATATATTGACTGTTTAGTTCACATAATTGGCAAATAGATGACCACTCTCGCGATCCCCTTCGCCCCCACCACCACCTCCACCCTCGCCGCTGCCCCCGCCACTACCTCCACCCTCGCCGCCGCCATAGATCTCGCCGCCACCCCCACCTCCTGACTCCGGGCACGCCTGCCCCCCTCAGCAAGTCCGCTCGCGCGCCCCATGGAGTCGCCGGCCATATCCACGGGGGAATGGCTGGAAGACAGGTAGATGTACAAGATGCATCTCCCACATGTCTACAAAGCCTTCCCGTGGATGCTCCAGCCGCTCGACTCCGTCGCGCCGGCGGTGCTGTGGGAGACTCGAGGGAGGAGATGGAGGGAGCGGGCGATGCGGATCCGCGATGACGCTCTCTCCTGGACCCAGTGCACGCGCGAATGGAGGGAAGCAGAGGAGGAAGCTGCGAGGGAGGAAGCCAAGGAGGGACCGAATCCGTTCTCTCACTCGCGCATGTATGCTCGGATGTGCAAGGATCATGTGGATTGGGAGCTGCTGAATCTAGCCCTGCGGATCTACTTCGAAGGAGATTTCTCGGAGAAGCACAGGATGCCCCACCCCAGTGAGCCACTGATTGCATTCGTTCGATGGGAGAAAGGAGAAGTGAATTCAGGAGATCCACCCTATGCTGCGAGATGGGAACGCTTGACTGGACTCCTGCCCACCAGCACGCCACCGGAGCCGGAGCAGGTGGATCCCCTACCTTACCTCTCCCCAAACCTGCAGAAGATTGAAATTAGGCTTGCAATCTGCTTCAATTGAGCTGTCTGGTGGTTATTTCTATTTCCTGAGAGACAACATCTGGCTGGAGGATGAGAAGGAACCATGAACTCCGATGAAATTCCCCTATCACAATGGGGGAGAGCGCCGGTTGGGCAGTGGTATGGCCCACCTCCACCCCAAATGGGGGCACAATCTGGGCAGGCTCCTGTAATTGCCCAAGATCAATCTACTGGTGGTTCTGACTCTCAGATTAGTGGGAAATCTCAAGGCAAGAATCAACAAAAGAAGAGATAGGACATCCAGAAAACTGCCCCTGCCCCTGCTTCAGGCCTTATGGCATACTCTAAGGTGATCTGCTACAACTGTGGGGAACTAGGGCATCATTTGGATAAATGTGTCAAGCCCAAGAGTTGTTTTATCTGCAAAATGGTTACCCATAAAGTTGAGAATTGCCCTGTCAGAAGGAAAACCCACAGTTCTGCTAGATATGTTGGAAGTGCTGCTCCAGGATTATGTCCACCATTGACAGAATTTTTTGTGACACAGAATTAGATAGTTTTTCCCCTTTCTAGTTGTAGAGCTCTGCCCAGATGTGGTAGTGACCACACTCCTTTGCTCCGGGACTCTGGTCTTAAGCAAACTCCAAAGAGCAATAGTTTTAAATTTGAAAAGTGGTGGTTGCTTAGAGAAGATTTTACTGAGCTAGTCAGGAAAATCTGGAATGAGCCTACTGGGAGCAGCTGCCCCCTAGAAAATTGGCAGATCAAAATCAGGAGATTTAGAAGAACTATCAAAGGGTGGAACTCCAATGAGGAAGCTAATCTTAGAAGATACAAAAGGCTTCTCCTCCTTGAGTTTGATTCTCTAGATATTAAGGCAGAAACCACTGACCTCTCTGAGGCTGAGACTAATAGGTTAAACTTTGTCCATGGAGTGCTCAAGAAAATTTGGCTTCAAGAAGAAATCAAAGCCAAACAAAGGTCTAGAGATAGGAACATTAAGGAGGGTGATAGAAATACTGCTTACTTCCATGCAGTAGCTAACCAGAGGAGGAGGAAAACCCTCATTCACTCCCTTGATGGCCCTAATGGCCATGTTACTGAGGTAGATGAGATGCTGAAAGTGGCTAGTGACTTCTACAAAGACCTGTTTAAGAAAGAAAACCCTTCTGAGTTCTCTCTACAAAACAATTTTTTCTCTGCTTCTGAAAAAGTCTCTCCTGCTGAAAATGACCTGCTAGAAGCCCCTTTTTCAGAGACAGAGGTGAAGGAAGCCATTTTAGCTCTTATCCTGATGGGGCTCCTGGTCCTGATGGGATTCCCTTCTTGTTTTACCAGCATTTTTGGGACTTGGTGAAAAATGATCTCTTAGATCTTTTCCAAGCCTTTCATAGAGGAGAGTTGGATCCAGCAACTTACTCATGGGGGGTCTGTTGGGGTCAAGTTAAATAACTGTGAAAGTGATTTTTTCCTTGCTGGTAAAGGCCTTAGGCAAGGTGACCCCATCTCCCCGCTTTTGTTTAATTTAGTAGTGGACGTTCTTACTAAAATGCTGAGCAAAGCTGCTGATCATAGTCTGATTGCAGGGCTCTGTCCTGAGGTCTGCCCTGGTGGCATCATCTGCCTTTAATATGCAGATGATACCATCCTTTTCTTAGACAATGACTCCACACATGCTAGCAATCTGAAAACTGTTCTAACCTGGTTTGAACAAGTCTTAGGCATGAGAATCAACTACTCTAAAAGTGAACTCATCCCTATCAACATGGATGATCAGGAGTTAGCTGACTTCCTCTCTATTCTAGTCTGTAATAAAGGTAACTTCCCCATTAAGTACCTAGGTATCCCTCTCCACTATGATAAACTAAGGAGAGAGGATATCCAACCCCTTCTGGATAAAATCATTAAAAGGATTGCTGGGTGGAGGGGCAAACTTCTCTCTTACAGAGGTAGATTGATCCTCATACAAGCTTGTTTGGCTAGCATTCCAGTGTATCTCCTCTCCTTCTTCAAGTTCCCTAAATGGGCAGTGAAGCTCATCAATTCTCAGATGTCTCATTGCTTGTGGAATGATTTTGAGGGAAATAGGAAGCTACACCTTGCTAATTGGGCCCTAGTCTCTATGAAAAAAATATTTTGGAGGCCTAGGCATATCTAACCTCCAAGAAATTAACATCTGTCTTCTAGGGTCTTGGATTAAAAGATTCTATGAGGAAGACCTGAAACCCTGGAAGCTTCTTATTGCCCATAAATACCTAGGAAATAAACCTAATATTTTTGTCCCTTCCTCCAACCCTAAGACCTCTAGATTCTGGAAAGGATTAAAATCTATTATGCATGCTGTGAAATTTGGCTACAGATGGAACATAGGGGATAGGAGCAGAACCAGGTTCTGGGAAGATACTTGGTTTGGCACATCCCCCCTAGCAGTCCAATTTTGGCCTATTTACTCTGTCCACAATGAGCTTAACGAAAGTGTCAATGAAGTTTGGGACGGTCAATGCCTAAAACTCTCTTTTAGAAGGAACTTTAGTGATAGTCTCATGGAACAATGGTTCCAGTTGGAGGAAATTGCCAAAAGCATTACCTTTACTGCTGAGCCGAATTCCCTGATTTGGCAGCTGGACAATAAGGGGAAGTATTCCTCCAGCTCCCTCTATCATGTTATCAACTGTAGAGGGATTCAACCCGTGTTTATCCCTGCTGTGTGGAAATTGAGAGTTCCCCCTAAAATTCATGTATTTCTTTGGCTTCTCTCCAAAAACAAATTGATGACTAGGGATAACCTTAGGAAGAGACACATCATCAAACCCCTTGATTGTGTTTACTGCTTGGAACAATAGTCTTGTTCTCACATACTTTTTGAATGTATAGTTGCTAAACATCTCTGGGCCCACATTGAGGAATATTTCTCTAGTCAGATTGGCTCATCCTTCGAATCTGTCGCCAGATTCTGGATTGCTAGCAAAAAGTGCTCAGTTTTAAACACTGTTAGCTCAGCTGTCCTTTGGTGCCTCTGGAAATATAGAAATGCTATGATTTTCAATAACACCTCCTGGATTTCCATTCCGCAGGTCTTGAGGTTGATCAGGAACATGGTGAGGAACTGGGCGATTCTCTCCTCCGGATCGGACAAGGACAAGTTGATGGGCTTCGTGGAAACCCTAACAAGATCCCTCAAGAAACCGTTGGCGATCACTTGTGGCTGAACAAGGCTCGACCTGCTCTGGGGTTGGACCCGTGGGCTCGTCTCAAGATCTCTGATGAAGATGATGGGCACCTGGCGCCAAAAAGAGGGACTTCCACCATGCTACGCCTTCCAGCCCAGTGTCTCCGCTTGCTTACTGGTCGCTGCAGGCTGACACGGCCCCTCGGCTGAAGACCATGAAGGCTTCGCTCGACCCTCCTTGTGTCATTTGAGTGCTCTATCCGCTCTGCCTTTGGCACTGCTCGGGTGATTTGTGTTATTCAGAGAACTTGTTCATCCACCCCCTAGTTTGTAGCTTTTCTACCTTTGCTTTCGAACTGCTCTTTGAGCTACTGTATCAGAATATGTTGTGGTTTCGTTCTCATCAATGGAACCGGGGAGATGCTCCCTGTTTTTCTAAAAAAAATTATTTTATATGTTATTATATAAAGCTTGGTAAGACTATAAATTTAACGACGAATGTAATAATATCACTTATTATTTAAATATATTTATAACAAAATGCTCAGCCCCTTTTTATTTTTTGGTAACATTGCTGGCCCAACCCAACATTATAATTAGAATCATCCCAGCAAAATCGTGTATTTCGAGAAAGTGCAAATGGGCTATAATTTTTTAGGAAATAAAATAAGCGGGCCGCATGGACGCCACATTATTTGTTCAACCAGCCCAGCTAATGGCTGTAATTCAAAAAAAAGATCAAATTGACTGTAAATTCTACCGCACAAAAAAAGACTGTAAATTCTGAAAATGGGTTGAATACGTGCCACATTTTTGGAGGCTGAAATGTGGGCCAATAGGTCGAAGCCAATGCAAGTCGTTGTCAATTTAGTCAACAAATGATTCTGACATGTTAGCCATTGGATTTACATCCAACGACCGGCATCCATCTTCAATCTCTCGTCTTCTTCCTCCAGCGCCGCCGGGACCACCTCCCGCCTCCTGCTGCTAGCAGCTCTGCTTAGCACGCTTCGCTATGAAGCGCTACTCCACCGTTGGCCAGGCCATCCCTTCACCCCTCCACACCTCCTGTTCTTCTCCACCGACTGCCGAACCACACCGCACTAGAACCAGTTAACCCTCGTACACCTCTTTGTCTGCGACTCTACTCCCGCGTCTTCCCATATCCGGCTCGTTGCTGTCCGGGGCCTCGCCGTCGTCCACCACCTTGGATGCGCTCGGCGCGGCATGGTCAACGTGGTCAACGAATGACGCCATCGGAAGTAGACTGTGCGTGGAGAGCCTGACAGCTGGGTCCACGGCCGCACACAAGGAAATGCCTCCTTATTATGCGCAAAATAATGATTCCTCTACCTGACATCTGAGACCCACCGGAAGGGCCTCTGCATTTCGCGAAATAAAGTGCCCCCCGCTGACATGTCGGACCCACCAGCTATCTTCGCACGCAAGGAAGTGCCTCCTTATTATGCATAAAAAATGAATATTCCCCATGCCAGCTGGAACCCAGCATAGTGGGAGGCTGACTTGTGGGCCTACCAAGTTGACGGGGACGGAGGGCTTTGTCAACTTATTCAATATGAACGATTCTAGCTCCTGTTACCGTACGATATTCATCCAACGACCGTAGTGCATCTTCAACCTCTGGTCTTCTTGCTCCAGCCGCCCAAACCAGCGCCGGTTGTGCCGCGTGCTCCTGCCTCCCGTGGCCGGCTGTGATGCCGCGGAGGCCTCACCGCCCCCTACTACTCCCACCGCTGGCCAGGCCATCCCTCTACTCACCCACACCCCCTATTATTCTGTAGTGACAGCAACCTCACACCGCAGCCGAACCAGTGAACCCTCGTACTCCTCTTCGCGTGGGCATCCACTACTGCGTCTTCCCCGGCTCCGAGTCGTCCCCTTCCTAGTCCTCGCCGTCGTCCACCGCCCTAGTGCTCTCGGCGTGGCGTGGTCAACGACCGACTTCCATCGGAAGAGTACTGTACGTAGAGAGCTGACAGCTGGGTCCACAGCAGCCACAAGGAAGTGCCTCCTTATTACGCGGAAAATAATTATTCCTCCACCTGACAGCGGGGACCCACCGGACGGGCCACCAGTATTTTGCGAAAAATTATTTCCCCTTGACTGCTGGGACCCACCGGACGGGCCACCGTATTTCGCGAAAAAAACGTTCCCCCACTGTCAGCTTGGACCCACCGGAAGTGCCTCCTTATTACGCACAAAAAAATGAATACTCCCCCGGCTAGCTGGGACCCACCTTGCTGGGAGACTGACTTGTGGGCCTACTAAGTTGACGGGGACGAAGGGCTTTGTCAACTTAGTCAATACTAGGAAAAATGCCCGTGCGTTGCAATAGGAGAAATCATCCATGCACCCCACTTGTGAAAGAAAGCAATGTAAATAAAATTTGAGATCTTTCCAATTGCCTGACATGAGAAATTAAAATTCTTTTAGTGCACATATTCCACAAAGTAATTAAAGTGAAGCTTAACATTCCAACTCTACAAGATCCCTATACGTGCAGAACGAAACACTTACTTTGGCATTGTGGCTAGCTCATTCTACAAACAATCTATTGATCCCTGGTTCAATCGCGGCTTAGACATTACTGTTCGAATGCTAGCGGAAGAGAATGTTCATGGTAGAACAATTAACATCAAAACCATGAATCTAAATGGCCAATAATTTAGTGCACCCTCTTAGTTTGGTTAATAGTGTTCATAGATTTATAGTGCATCAAAAGAACTTACATCAATTTCTAGTTTTTACCATAAATACATATGGCGTGTCCTAGTGCTAACTGCATGTACAAAAATGATTTCAACGCACTATTTTCTACATACGTCCTCATATAGAAATTATATAATTGATGCAAGTATGTCTTTGTGTCGGCACGAACAAACATAAACTTCCACTAACAAATATGTAGGTTTGGAGTGAACAGTGGACCTTATTTTGTTCCAAGTTAAATATAACTATAAGACGACCCTATATATTTCACACAAAGAAATTCAAAGAGAAAAGCAATCACTTCAATTATTTTATAAGAAAATGATTACTACCCTCTGATTTTGGGCTAACGGTGTTCATTTATTTACAGTGCATCAAAAGAAGTTACATACATTTCTAGTTTTACCACAAATACATATGATGTGTCTTAGTGCTAATTAACTATACATACAAAAATAATTACAACACACTATTTGCTACATACACCCTCATATAAAAAATGATATAATTGACGCAAGTAAGTCTTTGTGTCAATTGGGACAAACATAAAATTCCATTAACAAATATGCATGTTTGGAGTGAATAATGGACCTTAATTTGTTCCAGGTCAAATATAACTATAAGACGACCCTATATATTTCACACAAAGAAAATCAAAGAGAAAAGCAATCACTTCAATTATTTAATAAGAAAATGATTAAAAACTCACTTATGGGTTCATAGTTACAATTGTAGGAAAACATCATATGAATCTTCTCTTCTATATCTAAACATCGTTAGTTAATCGAAGGCCTTTTGCCATACATCATGGGAATTTGGCGTGTAGCTAAGAAACATGTGCGGCTAATATACTCCAAGCATCTAACAGGATGGCCATGGTCAAATAGTTTTCAAAACTGACTGTCTGGTCTACCTACGTAACATGATACACAATACAGGGTTACATGTCAAATGTATGGAAGAATATTTAACATTTATACATCTTATCTCCTCTAAATAATAAAGAAAAGGCAGAATGGTTATGCAGATAATAAAAGGTATACCATATATTCAAAAGGACACATTCAAATATTTAAACATGAGTTTAAGCAACAAAGCAAACTGTATAGCAAGACATCCATATTATTAAAAACTGCATTTTTCATTTTGAAAGATTAATTTATAAACATGCAAATCGTTTTTTGTTGTTGCGTTTTTCCTATGTTTTGAACAAACACAGGAGGGAAGAGTTTTTCTTCACATGCATAACGCTAACTTATTTGTTACTGAAACTGATGAATGTACAGGATGAATACAAACTTAGAAGTATTTATTTTTCAAAATACTACCCAACAAAACATTAGGACATACTATCAGATACTATGTTTAGTGTCAGATAATTTATGTACCAAATTTTACATAACAGAGGAAGTATCTGATTAGAGTCAGATAATTTATGATCAAATGTACAAAACAAACAAGGGGTTCTCTTCTGCCAAGAGCCAGCGTGTGTGTTTCTGGTGTTTTCCATTGGATTTGCATGTGACGTGCACAACTGATGACCAGACACGTAAATAATACTTTGTATAAAAAAATCTTATCATTGGCAGCATATAGTCACATGTGCCCACTACGACAGGCGACAACCGCATCTAGTTTAGGGAGAGATTCCTTGGCAGATTGAAAGTGCAACTATACCTAGGTGGTTTTGGTAATTCATAACAACATATAGCTCATTGAGCTAATGCTATTCCAAGATGATTATTTCAGGAAAGCTCAATGATTGGCATGGCATGGATGGTGAAAGTGGAACCCTCAAAATGCTAAGGACAAAGGATTGGCTCAAGCTCAAAAGCTCAAGACTCTTCATTTTATATTTTAGTGATCCAAGATCACATTGAGTCTTTAGGAAAAGCCAATACTATCAAGGAGGGATGAGGTGTTGCTTAATGAGCCTCTTGCTTCATGTGCTTAGTGATATGCTCCAAAACCCTCAACTACTTTCCCATATCCACATTTGACCTAAACCCTAAGCCAAACTCGGCCCTACTGATTCTTTCAACCCGGCGCCACCGAGTTTCACTTGTCATAGCCATTGCCAAACCCTAGCAAATCGGTTCTACCGATAGGGATCTCGGTCTCACCGAGATGGGATTGCAAACTCTCTGTTTCCCTTTCGTAACTTTTCGGTCTCACCGAAAGAGCGGATCGGTCCCACCGAGAATGCAAAGTAAACTCTCTGTTTCCTTTTTGTAACATTTCGGTCTCACCGAAAGAGCAAATCGGTCCCACCGAGTTTACCTGACCAACTCTCTGGTTAGCTTATTACCAAAATCGGTCTCACCGAGTTTGTGTAATCGGTCTCACCGAGATTACATTATGCCCTAACCCTAACCATATCGGTCCTACCGAGTTGCATGTCAGTCCCACCGAAAATCTCTAACGGTCACTAGGTTTACTATTTCGGTCTGCCCGAGTTTGTTGATTCGGTCCCACCGAGATTGGTAAATTGTGTGTAACGGTTAGATTTTGTGTGGAGGCTATATATACCCCTCCACCTCCTCTTCACTCGTGGAGAGAGCCATCAGAACACATCTACACTTCCAACTCTTATGTTCTGAGAGAGAACCACCTACTCATGTGTTGAGGCCAAGATATTCCATTCCTACCATATGAATCTTGATCTCTAGCCTTCCCCAAGTTGCTTTCCACTCAAATCTTCTTTCCACCATATCCAAATCCTGTGAGAGAGAGAGTTGAGTGTTGGGGAGACTATCATTTGAAGCACAAGAGCAAGGAGTTCATCATCAACACACCATTTGTTACTTCTTGGAGAGTGGTGTCTCCTAGATTGGCTAGGTGTCACTTGGGAGCCACCGACAAGATTGTGGAGTTGAACCAAGGAGTTTGTAAGGGCAAGGAGATCGCCTACTTCGTGAAGATCTACCGCTAGTGAGGCAAGTCCTTCGTGGGCGATGGCCATGGTGGGATAGACAAGGTTGCTTCTTCGTGGACCCTTCATGGGTGGAGCCCTCCGTGGACTCGCGCAACCGTTACCCTTCGTGAGTTGAAGTCTCCATCAACGTGGATGTAGGATAGCACCACCTATCCGAACCACGGGAAAAACATCCGTGTCTCCAATTGCGTTTGAATTCTCCAAACCTTTCCCTTTACATTCTTGCAAGTTGCATGCTTTACTTTCCGCTGCCAATATACTCTTTGGATGCTTGCTTGAATTGTGTGATGATTGCTTGACTTGTCCTAAAGTAGCTAAAATCTGCCAAGAACTAAAATTGGGAAAAGGTTAAGTTTTTATTTGGTCAAGTAGTCTAATCACCCCCCTCTAGACATACTTTCGATCCTACAAGTGGTATCAGAGCTTTGGTCTCCATTTGCTTTGATTTCCATAGCTTTTGGTGGTCATAGCCTTGGTTTCACAACCTAGGAGAGTATGGCGTCTAGCAAGGGAAATTATCACCATAGAGGTCCTTACTTTGATGGTACAAATTTTGCTAGTTGGAAGCATAAAATGAAAATGCATATTCTTGGACATAACCCCGCCGTTTGGGCTATTGTGTGTGTTGGTTTGCAAGGTGACTTCTTTGATGGGAAAGAACCAAACCGTGAAGCTACCGCGGATGAGTTGAAGATGTTGCAATACAATGCTCAAGCTTGTGATATTCTCTTCAACGGATTGTGCCCCGAAGAATTTAACAAAATCAGCCGTCTGGAGAATGCAAAGGAAATTTGGGACACTTTGATTGATATGCATGAAGGTACTGACTCCGTCAAGGAATCCAAGTTGGATGTGCTTCAAAGTCAACTTGACAAGTTCAAAATGAAGGATGGTGAAGGTGTCACTGAAATGTACTCTAGGCTTGCTCTCATCACAAATGAGATTGCCGGCTTAGGGAGTGAAGAGATGACCGATAGATTCATCATCAAGAAGATTCTAAGAGCCTTGGATGGAAAATATGATACCGTGTGCACATTGATCCAAATGATGCCCAATTACAAAGATCTCAAGCCAACGGAGGTAATTGGAAGAATTGTTGCTCATGAGATGTCACTTAGGGATAAAGAGGAACTTCACAACAAATCAAGTGGTGCCTACAAAGCCTCATGTGAAGCCCCTACATCATCAACCGAGAAACAAAACTTCAATGAAGAATTGAGCTTAATGGTGAAGAACTTCAACAAATTCTACAAGAGTAGAAGTAAAGATAGAAGCTCCAAGTCAAGGTCCTACAATGACAAAAGATCTTCTAGTCGGGAGCTAAACAGCTACAATTGTGGAAGACCCGGACACTATTCCAATGAGTGTACGGCTCCCTACAAGAGAAGAGAAGACTCTCCAAAAAGAAGAAGCAAAAGAGAAGAATCACCACCAAGAGAGAGAAGGAGTAGAGATGATCGTTATGAACAGAGATACTCACGGAGAAGCAAGGATTCAGAGAGGAAGGAAAAATCATCAAGGAGCTACACAAAACGAAGACATCAAGCTCATGTTGGTGAATGGGTATCCGGCTCCGACACCGACGACCACTCCGAGAGAAGTTATCACTCTGATTCCGAATATACTCAAGATGAAGGTGTGGCCGGTCTAGCACTTGTGTCAACCAACTCCTACGACATATTTGACTCACCAAATGAAGGAATTGGAAGATGCTTCATGACCAAAGGTCCTAAGGTAACACACCCCGAGTATGTTGATTTTAATAGTGATGAAGATGATTTGTTAGGTGATGATGATTTACTTGTTGACAACTCTAGTGATGAATACTATGATGAAACATCAACTAATCATGCTAATCAACATAAAACGAATGACAATGATAAGGAGAAGATTGAGGTTCTAACTAAAGAACTAAACACTCTTAAGTTAGCTCATGAAACTATCTTCAAAGATCATCGAGAACTTTTAAGAGCTCATGAGAAGTTACGCTTTGAAAAGCTCAATCTTGAGCAAGAGCATGAGTTTTTAAAGGCAATCAATGATGATCTCCGCAAGAAAAGTTCTTCTTACATTGCCAAGCATTTACTCTTATCCACTTACATGCCTTAAGTCAAGTCTAGTAACAAGAACAAGAAAGATTCTTCCTCTAGTAGTAACAATGATCATGATAAATCCAATATTGTTGCTTCTAGTAGTTCTCTTGATTCCACTAATGATTCTCTTAGCCAAGTTACACTTGAGCAAGAAAATAGCTTATTGAAGGGAATTATAGAGAAAGGAGTGTGCAAATGCCTTGCTGGGAGTAAGCAATTCGAGGAAATTGTGCGCAAGCAAGGAATGCACCGGAAGAATCAAGGTGTTGGTTCTGAACGAAAGTTCAATGCCAATGGAGTTGAGTGGGAAGAAGATCAATACCCCAAGACAAAGTTTGTTCCTCAACAAGAGAAGTATGACACTTCCTTCAAGGGGACACAAGCTCAAGATGATCTTCCACCACAAGACTACAAGCAAAAAGGCAAGGACAAGCTTCAAGAGGAAATTGATGCATTTGAAGAAGCTCCTAAGACCTTGGTCAAGTGGATTCCCAAGACCACTTCAAGTTCCACTTCATCAAGTACGACTACAACTCCAAGGATTCCCATCAAGATGGTGTGGATCCAAAAGAAGAAGAACTAGAGAGTTCTTGAGGGTGACTCTGCCAACATACTTCACTCTTATCATTTTGGCAAGAACAAGTGCAATCAACTTCCACATCTTGCACTAGTTCAAGGAGTCACAAACCCTCTTGTTGGTAATACAAGGGACAAGGTAACCTAAAGTTTTCATGGACATTATCTTGTGTGTGCATCACTCTATGTCTATGGATATCTTTGTTTGTTCCTTGTGGGACTAACCCATGTAGGTATTGAAAGTGCAATTCACTCAAATGGATAGCTCCAAGTGATCTACATCAACATTGAGCATCCACATCTTCAACATCTACATGAAGTCATCATCAACAAAACCCAAGGTTAGTTCATCCCTCTTAGGGGGGATATCACATCTAGGGGGAGATTTACTCTAAGACTTGAGCTAAAGCAACTCTGAAGATGTGAACACAACAATGCTTTATGTAAAAGTGGTAACCCCACTTGAGCTTAAACGATGAGTATGACCTATGATCAAGTGTTCTCACTTGACTCCTAAGTCAATATACTCATATATAGATGACCTAGTCATCGCCAATTGCTTGATAGATGCTAGAATTGGTTGTGCATGCTTTGTCACATATTTCAATTGCCATTTTATTGTGTGAGCATGTTGGTTGCATATTTTACTCATTCGAGGACATCCACTTGTTGTTTTGATTGTTTGGTTTTATTTCCTTTTGCCAAGTGGATGGACAAGAATGCCTAAGAACCTCCTCTAGCTATTTATGCTTTTCTCGTCTCAAACTCTATTCATGCTACATCACAAAATTTGATCAAGTCAGATTCGAACCACTCTGTGTGAGGAGCACTCGGAGTCCCTGATTCGTCATAGACTTAAACTTCCAAAACCTCTTTATGATTCTCGGTCTGACCGATATCCTACTTTCGGTCCTACCGAGATCATTAAGTTGATCTGAATTTTCGATCTCGGTGCAACCGATTTGAACCATTCGGTCACACCGATTTGCAATAACTGTATATAGTTTTGCATCTCGGTGCCACCGAGTTGTTCCACTCGGTCACACCGACAGGGTCGGGGTATATATAGTCACGGGCAAAAATTTGGAAATTTCTCCAAACCCCTTCGCCCGCGCGATAGCTCGCTCTGCCAACATGGTCTCCGGATCGTCTCCTCGCTGCCAGCCGCCTCCAGTCGCTGGCCTCCATCACCGTCAACGGAATTCTACCCCGCCGTTGCCGCCGTAGCGAGTCTCTGCCGAACTAGGGTATGGACTCGGTCACAGTGCTATTCCCCGTCCGATTCCTAGCACATTGTGTTCTTAATGATTCTTGCCACGATTGAAACACTCCTATCCAGTCAATGCATTCGTAGATTAGTTTTGATTCGAAATTTTTAGGGTTAGGTTTCCGCCGAAACCATCTCGGACCCACCGAGTTGAAAAACTCGGTCCCACCAATTTGGCTCATGCCATTGCACAAGTGAAACTCGGTCTGATTGAGAATTACTAATCGGTGTGACCGATTTTGGAACTTTGTGAAACCCTAGCAGTCTCGGTGCCACCGAACTGTTACTCGGTCTGACCGAGTTCACTAGTTTAGGTTCCAAAAACTGCTTCGGTATCACCGAGTTTAAAAATCGGTAGATCCGAGATGATTTCAGTGGGAAACTAAAACTAAGATTTTGAGTCATTCTTTTGCAAAAATCTCTGCATTTTGTGATGCTCATCTATTCTACCTCATCTATAAACTATTCACAAGGTCAGCAGGCAGCTTATTCATCATGTCAGATCAGAGTGACAGCCAGAATGTGTGAGAACAGCAAGTGCACATGAGTGAGGGCACTAGTCCCTCCAGTTCTTCTGATGAAGGCAGCAGGAGCACCCCTAGCAATCTGCCAAAAGCTTCCACCAGACAAAGGAAGAAGAGAACCTCAGACTCAGAGGATGAGGACTATGTGGCAGAAGAGGAAGCTACTTCCAAGAAAGTAGTGCTCAAGAAGGAGTATGGCTCAGCTCAAGGCACAAAGCCAGGATTGAAAATCAAAAGGCCAGCAGGTAGGCAGCCTATGCCAAAGGCCAGAGCTTCAACTCAGATTCCTGAAAAGCCTGCACCCATAGAGCCAGTTGCTGCTGAAGGAAAGAAAAGGAAGGAAAGGGTCAAGAAGACCGTAGCCAGAGTGCTTGGAAAGGCTTCCATCATGGAAGAAGAGGAAGAAGAAGAGGTTGTTGCACCAGCACCTAAGGCACCTAAGCTTATGGGTGATGCTATAAGATCAGGGGCTGCCACGTCTAAGCCCAAAGAAGCACCCAAAGCTGCCTCCAAGCCCAAGTCAGCACCCAAGAGGAATACAAGGAGCATACCTGCAACTGAAAAGAACAAGGTCCCAGTGCCTGAAGCTGCTGAAGAAGATGATGAAGAGCATGTTCTGAGAAAGCTCAAGCCCAAGATCCCAGACCACAATGATGCTCATCCTGTGGCTGAGGACATGAAGCTCAGAAGAGACTCAGGGCTGAGGAAGTGGAGAGAAGCAGACCCGTATGCTTCAAGGAGAAGAACTGTTGTTGATTACATGTTTCACACCAAGGAATAGCAAGATTTCTATGAGACAGTGCTGCTTGATAAGAAGCCCATAGTTTGTGACATGAGATGGGTTGATTGGGAGTACATCAAGGACAATGAGGAACACTATCCTGGTGTGATTGACAGTTTTGGTGCTTGTGGAGTTGCAGACTTTATTGGGCAGAAGCTCACAAAGTGGAACGAGGAACTCATTATGCAATTCTACTCCACAGCACACTTCTACCCAGATGGAAGGATCACATGGATGTCTGAAGGTACGAGGTACCAATCTACTGTTGCTGAGTGGGCACAGCTCATCAATGCCCCAGGGGAGCATGAGGATGACTTGGATATCTATGCCAAGAAGAAGATGGACCACAACTCTATGTCCAATATGTACAAGGAAATTCCAAATGAAGCTCTTGAAACTTTCAAATTTGGCTCAGTGCATTATCTTCTGTCAGGGCTGCCAACTATTAATTGGATTTTGAGGCACACTCTGTTGCCCAAGTCAGGTGATCACAAGATGATCAGAGGCCATGCAATCAATTTGCTTCATGTATTTGATGTACCTCAGAAATTCAAGGTCATGAGCCTCATACTAGAGACTATCAAGAGGACTGCAGCAGATCAGAAGAGGAGCTGTGGTTATGCCCCTCAGATTCAGGAGTTGATCAACTCAAAGATGGGCACATGCATATACTTATTGGACAAGGAACACCTGCCCATCCATCCAGATTTTGAAGACAATCAAGTTGTCATGAATGAGAATGAACCATCATCTGCACAAGCACAAGCAAAGAAGGAGAATGCAAGGAAGGAGAAAGCTGCCAAGATGCCAACTCAAGCGGAGGCATCTGAGTATTTCTTGAAAACCAAACAAGAGCAGCTTGGTTACTTGATTGCATCCACACTGAGGATTGAGCAAGGACTGGCCACCCTCACTCAAAATCAGCAGAGCTTAGAGAGGATCATGGAACAAAAGTTCTATGACTTGGATGTCAAAGTAACAGAGATTCAGTCTACAGTGGAACAATTACAGGATGATATGCAGGAGAGGAAGGGCAAGACTACAACTGATGCATTTGCCAGAGTGCCAAGAGCTCAGAGATCATATGCAGTGCCAGTTGCTGACACAAGAGCCACCACCTCAGCTCCAGCTATAGCACCAGCCCAACCAGCTGCAGCATCTACTTCAGCTTCAACTCCAACCACGTCTACAGAAGGCTTCGTCCTTGGAGTGCTCCAGACTCCACCACCACCAGAAGATCAAGCCTGAGAGTCGATCTAGCACTATGCATTTTCTAGGAACTTTTTGGTAACTTGTTGCCAAAGGGGGAGAAAAATGTATAGATCATAGGCTTCGAGAGAGAGAGAGAGAGTGTTGTTTTTTTCTCTCTTGCTTTATTTGGTGGTTTTTCAAACTTTGTTTTCTTTTGAGTGCTTGAGATACTATGCCGTTATCTGTGAGACATTGATGATCATGTGTTTGATCATAAGCTACACTTAATGATTGGTGCATGCTATTATCTTATCTATCTTATGTGATCATTCACTTTTCTTGGTGATGAGTGCATGTATTTCATTCTTATCATTTTAAGCACTCCACCAAGATGTATGTGACATGGAAGAGTAACCCATGACTCTAACTCCTTATGCATTCGCAGTCCAAAGCAAATTTTAAATATGCACAAATTTAGGGGGAGCTCTTACTCATCACATACTTCTCAAAGCAACGAAATATTTCATGCTTATTATCATTTGTCGAAGCTTTGATCTATATATTGTCATCAATTACCAAAAAGGGGGAGATTGAAAGTGCAACTATCCCTAGATGGTTTTGGTAATTCATAACAACATATAGCTCATTGAGCTAATGCTATTCCAAGATGATTATTTCAGGAAAGCTCAATGATTGGCATGGCATGGATGGTGAAAGTGGAACCCTCAAAATGCTAAGGACAAAGGATTGGCTCAAGCTCAAAAGCTCAAGACTCTTCATTTTATATTTTAGTGATCCAAGATCACATTGAGTCTTTAGGAAAAGCCAATACTATCAAGGAGGGATGAGGTGTTGCTTAATGAGCCTCTTGCTTCATGTGCTTAGTGATATGCTCCAAAACCCTTAGCTACTTTCCCATATCCACATTTGACCTAAACCCTAAGCCAAACTCGGCCCTACCAATTCTTTCAACCCGGCACCACTGAGTTTCACTTGTCATAGCCATTGCCAAACCCTAGCAAATCGGTTCTACCGATAGGGATCTCGGTCTCACCGAGATGGGATTGCAAACTCTCCGTTTCCCTTTCGTAACTTTTCGGGGTCACCGAAAGAGCGGATCGGTCCCACCGAGATTGCAATGTAAACTCTCTGTTTCCTTTTTGTAACATTTCGGTCTCACCGAAAGAGCAAATCGGTCCCACCGAGTTTACCTGACCAACTCTCTGGTTAGCTTATTACCAAAATCGGTCTCACCGAGTTTGTGTAATCGGTCTCACCGAGATTACGTTATGCCCTAACCCTGACCATATCGGTCCTACCGAGTTGTATGTCAGTCCCATCGAAAATCTCTAACGGTCACTAGGTTTACTATTTCAGTCTGACCGAGTTTGTTGATTCGGTCCCACCAAGATTGGTAAATTGTGTGTAACGGTTAGACTTTGTGTGGAGGCTATATATACCCCTCCACCTCCTCTTCACTCGTGGAGAGAGCCATCAGAACACATCTACACTTCCAACTCTTATGTTCTGAGAGAGAACCACCTACTCATGTGTTGAGGCCAAGATATTCCATTCCTACCATATGAATCTTGATCTCTAGCCTTCCCCAAGTTGCTTTCCACTCAAATCTTCTTTCCACCATATCCAACTCCTGTGAGAGAAAGTTGAGTGTTGGGGAGACTATCATTTGAAGCACAAGAGCAAGGAGATCATCATCAACACACCATTTGTTACTTCTTGGAGAGTGGTGTCTCCTAGATTGGCTAGGTGTCACTTGGGAGCCTCCGACAAGATTGTGGAGTTGAACTAAGGAGTTTGTAAGGGCAAGGAGATCGCCTATTTCGTGAAGATCTACCGCTAGTGATGCAAGTCCTTCGTGGGCGATGGCCATGGTGGGATAGACAAGGTTGCTTCTTCGTGGACCCTTCGTGGGGGAGCCCTCCGTGGACTCGTGCAAACGTTACCCTTCGTGGGTTGAAGTCTCCATCAATGTGGATGTAGGATAGCACCACCTATCTGAACCACGGGAAAAACATCCGTGTCTCCAATTGCGTTTGAATTCTCCAAACCCTTCCCTTTACATTATTGCAAGTTGCATGCTTTACTTTCCGCTGCCAATATACTCTTTGCATGCTTGCTTGAATTGTGTGATGATTGCTTGACTTGTCCTAAAGTAGCTAAAATCTGCCAAGAACTAAAATTGGGAAAAGGTTAAGTTTTTATTTGGTCAAGTAGTCTAATCACCCCCTCTAGACATACTTTCGATCCTACACAGATGCTGCCGCCGCTCTGACTTTGCTTCTGGTCTTATCCTTCCTCCTTGCTGCTCCTCCCCCTCCAAGCCCATCCTTTCATCTCCATCGCGCCGCCGTCTATCACCACCATAGCTGTGCCGCAGCTCGATCTGCTGCCCCTGAGCGCAGCCACCTCGTCCCCGACGCCGAGCTCCTTCTCCCTGCCTTCTTTTCCCCGTCATCTCCGTGTTCTCTTCTTATCCTTTTCTCCTGTTTACTCACATCTCCCTCTATCTCTCTTGCTCTCTGTTACAGAGGCCGCTATGGATGCCCGAGGTCCTCCGCTCCGAGTCTCCGACCCACACCCCGGCGTCCCTGCCGACATCGTCGCCTAGGTGAGCAACTGCTCCACCGTGATGTTGCCCCGCATCCTCTCTCCCTCTCTATCTCTCCCCTGTCTCTCTCCCTCTCTATCTCTCCCCTGTCTCTCTCTTCTCTTTCTCAACCCTCTCTGTTTTCTTCAATAGGAAGACCACCATGCCCGCTGCAGGAGCTTCGAGCCGACCCCGCAGCATGTAGACCGCCGCCGCCCGTCCGCCGTCGGGAATCACCAGACCCCCCCGTATCTGACCTGCCCCGCCATCCTTCTCCCATTCCCGACGTCTCCTCGGCGCCAGAATCTCAGGCGAGTGACGCCGCAAGACCCTGCCTCCTCTGCCCCGGAGGCCGCCATGGAGGTCATCGCCTCTCCGTCTCTATCCGTCCATCGTTGGATCCATGCTGGTGTTCTCCAGGGACCCGCCATGGAGGTTGCCGCCCCTCCCGTCTCGATCCTTCCGCCCCCGGATCCATGGCAGAGCAGCCGAGATCCGCCGCCCGTTCTGCGACGCCTCGGCCCGCCAAGGCAAGCGCAGAGGCTGACAAGGCGCACAGGAAGGCCAATGGCCTCGCCAAGCTGCGGGAGGACTTGCGGGCTAGGGTGGCCAGCCACAAGCGCACGTGCGAGCTCGCCCCATGCTGGCCAAGGCCACCTTCGGCGACCTCCTGTCCGCTGTGCACTAACGCTCGCCACCACGCCAGGGTCTTTTTTGCAAAAATGAAATGTTATCTCGTGAACAGACTTAAAATAGGATTGCGGGTTGAATTCTTAGGAAATAGAGGGACTTTTCTGCAAAAGTGCAGACGACGTACGGCCAGAAGCCGTCGCTGCTTTATTATTAGGGAGAGATGAACGATTCTTGCTCCAGTGACCGTATGATGTCCATCCAACGGCCGTAGTGCTTCTTCAACCTCTGGTCTTCTTGCTCCAGCCGCCCAAAGCAGCGCCGGTCGTGCCGCATGCTCCTGCCTCCCGTGGCCGGCTGTGCTGCCGCAGAGGCCTCACCGCCCCTACTATTCCCACCGCTGGCCAGGCCCTGCGGCGATGGCAGCCTCACACCACAGCCGAACCAGTGAACCCTCATAGTCCTCTCCGCGCGGGCTTCCACTGCCGCGTCGTCCCCTTCCTAGGCCTCGCCATCGTCCACCGCCGTGGTGCTCTCCGCGCGGCGTGGTCAACATGGTCAAGGAACGACTTCCATCGGAAGAGTACTGTACGTGGAGAGGCTGACAGCTGGGTCCACGGCCACAACCCAGTTTTTTTGTGATTTGCCAAGTAAGTCGCTTTGTCGGGCCTGTTGGGCTGCAAATCTTTCAAGATGGGGAGAGCTTTCATTCGGCTGGCCGAGAAAATGGCCCATCAGTAATGAGCAATGGGTTGTACATTTTTAAAACACATCAAATCGGCAATTAGTTTCAAATATTTTTTTTTCATTTCAAGATTTTAAATTACATTAATTTTTATGTGTGGAGAATTTGTTGGATTTTATATTGATATACATTTATTTTAAAAAATCAGTTTGAATGTGAGTCGAAATTTTGGGATTAAAAACAGTTCGTACCGCACCGAAATATGCAAAATTTCATATAATTTTTTTAACCGTTGCCACAATATGGGCTGTAATGCTAACAAAAAGAATATGGGCTCCAAAAAAACATTAAGAATTAGCAAATGGGCTGTAAATTATTAGAAATAATGGCAGATGGGCTGTATGCTGTTTTCCACAGATTTGAGGCTTTCCTAAAAAAAGGTTGACGCACAAGCACTGACTATTGGATGTCCATCCAACGGCCGTCATGCTTCTTCAATCTCTGCTCTTCCTGCTCCAGCCACTCAAACAAGCGCCGGCGGGACTGCCTGCTCCCTCCTCCTCGCGGCTGGCTGTGCTGCCGCGCAGGCCTCACCGCCCGACTGTACTCCCATCACTGGCCTAGCCATTCCTCTACTCACCCACACCTGCTGTTATTCTCCGGCGATGGCAGACGAACCAGTAAACCCTCATACAGTCGTACTCCCCTCCACGTGGGAAACAACTACCGAGTCTTCCTTGCCTCTGTGTTGTCCCCTTCCTAGGCCTCGCCGTCGTCCACCGCCCTGGTGCTCTCGACGCGGCGTGGTCAATGTGGTCAAGGAATGACTTCCATCGGATGTGGACTGTACGTGGAGAGGCTGACAGGTGGGTCCACGGCCGCAGCAAGGAAGTGCCTCCTTATTACGCGGAAAATAATAATTCCTACACCTGATAGCTGGGACCCACCGAATGGGCCACTGTTTTTCGCGAAAAAAACGTTTCCCCCTGACTGCTGGGACCCACCAGCTACATATTCGCATGCAAGGAAGTGCATCCGGGCAAAAAAAAATGATTCGCCACTTGACTGCTGGGACCCACCAGCTACATCTTCGCAGGCAAGGAAGTGCCTGACAGTCGGGACCCACCTGGTCGAAGCATACGTAGCGTTGTCATTCTGGTCGCGAACGTGTACGTACATACTGGTCGATGTAGAGGCGCGCACGTGTCGTAGTAGAGGCGCGCACGTAGCATTTACACGTACGTACAGCGGCCAGGGTGCAAGAAAGAAAATACGGCCACGTATGTGTACATACGGGCGGGGTCTCGAACGCCTACTCGCGCATATGTATGGCCAGGGCTCGTGTACATGGCTAGGTCGGAACGGAGAAACAGCGTCGTCGTCGTGTTCATGGGGAGGCAACGAAATGCGTCATGTTCATGGGGAGGCAACGGAATGCGTCGTGCACATCGGGAGGGCTTGGACGGAACAAGCGATGGAAACGAGGCCTGGCGTACCGCAGAACGGAGGAAACGGCCTTGTGTTTGACCAGCCATGTTCGAAACGGGATCCTGTTCATCGGGAGGGGTCTGGCATACCGCAAAACAGAGGAAACGGACCTCCTATGGTCGAAACGGGGGTCCTGTTGATCGGGAGGGGTGTGGCGTACCGCAAAACGGAGGAAACGGACTTGTGTTGGAGCGCTACGGTCGCAACGGGGGTCCTGTTCATCGGGAGGGGTGTGGCGTACCGCAAAACGGGAATCCACGGGATACTGTTCATCTCCACCGTCGACCCCCTCCAGCCTCCACGAGCTACTGTTCATCCACCGTCGACCTCCTCCAGCCTCCACCTGCGACTGTTCATCCACGGGCTCCTGTCCATCCAGCCTCCACCGTGCGCTACTCCACCGGCTACTGTTCAACCACCCCTCCACCGTCTACTGTTCATCCAGCCCTCCACACCACAGGGTCCTGTTCAACCACCCCTCCACGGGCACCCCTCCACCATCTACTGTTCATCCAGCCCTCCACACCATGGGGTCCTGTTCAACCACCCCTCCACCGTCTACTGTTTATCCAGCCCTCCACACCACGGGGTCCTCTTCATCCACCCCTCCACAGGCACCCCTCCACCGTCTACTATTCATCCAGCCCTCCACCACACCACGAGGTCCTGTTCATCCAGAGGCAACGCCACCGCTCACTGTTCATCCAACCCCCCCGCAACGCTCACTGTTCATCCCATCGATCGGCTTCAGTTAGCCGCAGTAGCGAAGGAATCGCTCGATCGGGTTCAGTTAACAACCATCGATCGATCGCTCGGGTTCAGTAACGCGTAGCCTGCAGTGCAATCGCTCGAGTTCAGTCAGAGCACAACGCCTCGCTCAGGTTCAGTTAGAGCCAACGCCTCGCACACACGCGTGTACGTGTATGAGAGAAACGCGCATCGCTCGGCCCCCGACCTCCCACCATAACCGGGAACTCCCCAAAATTTTCCTCCCCCTCGCTTCTACCACGGTTTTTTCCGTCATGGACGGCCCAAAGAATGTCATGCAGCTGCATCTCCAGCCCGCCCAAGACGAAAAGCCCATTTTCTGTCATGATTTTTTGTCATAGAAGTAGGAGCCCACCACATCTATGATGATACCGGATTTTGTCACAATTATCATCATAGAAGTGTCATATGTATGACAAGAAATTTTTTTTGTTCGGCCCAAAATGTCACGGATGTGTCTTTTTTTTGTAGTGATTGCATATTGATACATCTCCAACGTATCTATAATTTTTTATTGTTCCATGCTATTATATATTCTGTTTTGGATGTTAATGGGCTTTATTTTACAATTTTATATTATTTTTGGGACTAACCTATTAACCCAAGACCCAGTGCAAATTGCTGTTTTTTTGGCTATTTCAGTGTTTCGCGGAAAAGGAATATCAAACGGAATGAAACCTTTGGGAGAGTTATTTTTGGAACAAAAGTGATCCAGGGGACTTGGAGTGGACGTCAAGAAACAATCGAGGAGGCCACGAGGCAGGGGGGTGCGCCTACCCCCCTAGGCGTGCCCTCCACGCTCGTGGGCCCCTCGTTGCTCCACCGACCTACTTCTTCCTCCTATATATATATATATATATTCATATACCCCTAAAACATCCAGGAGCACCACAAAACCCTATTTCCACAGCCACAACCTTCTATACCCAAGAGATCCCATCTTGGGGCCTTTTCCGGAGCTCCGCCGGAGGGGGCATCGATCATGGAGGGCCTCTACATCAACTCCATGGCCTCTCCGATGATGTGTGAGTAGTTCATTTCAGACCTTCGGGTCCATATCTAGTAGCTAGATGGCTTCTTCTCTCTCTTTGGATCTCAATACAATGTTCTCCTCGATCTTCTTGGAGATCTATTCGATGTAACTCTTTTTGCGGTGTGTTTGTCGAGATCCGATGAATTGTGGGTTTATGATCAAGTCTATCTATGAACAATATTTGAATCTTCTCTGAATTCTTTTATGCATGATTGGTTATCTTTGCAAGTCTCTTCGAATTATCAGTTTGGTTTGGCCTACTAGATTGATCTTTCTTGCAATGGGAGAAGTGCTTCGCTTTGGGTTCAATCTTGCGGTGCTCGATCCCAGTGACAGAAAGGGAAATGACACGTATTGTATTGTTGCCATCGAGGATAAAAAGATGGGGTTTATATCATATTGCTTGAGTTTATCCCTCGACATCATGTCATCTTACCTAATGTGTTACTCTGTTCTTATGAACTTAATACTCTAGATGCATGCTGGATAGCGGTCGATGTGTGGAGTAATAGTAGTAGATGCAGGCAGGAGTCGGTCTACTTGTCACGGACGTGATGCCTATATTCATGATCATGCCTAGATATTCTCATAACTATGCTCAATTCTATCAATTGCTCGACAGTAATTCGTTCACCCACCGTAATACTTATGCTATCTTGAGAGAAGCCACTAGTGAAACCTATGGCCCCCGGGTCTATTCTCCATCATATAAAGTTTCCAATCTATTTTACTTTGCAATTTTTACCTTCAATCTATATAATAAAAATACCAAAAATATTTATCTTATCATTATCATATCTATCAGATCTCACTCTCATAAGTGACAGTGAAGGGATTGACAACCCCTTTATCGCGTTGGTTGCGAGGTTCTTATTTGTTTGTGTAGGTACGAGGGACTTGCGTGTGGCCTCCTACTGGATTGATACCTTGGTTCTCAAAAACTGAGGGAAATACTTACGCTACTTTGCTGCATCACCCTTTCCTCTTCAAGGGAAAACCAACACAGTGCTCAGGAGGTAGCAAGAAGGATTTCTGGCGTCGTTGCCGGGGAGTCTACGCACAAGTCAAGACATACCAAGTACCCATCACAAACTCTTATCCCTCGCATTACATTATTTGCCATTTGCCTCTCGTTTTCCTCTCCCCCACTTCACCCTTACCGTTTTATTCGTCCTCTTTCTCCGTCCCCCCTCTCTTTTCTAGTTCGCCTTTTCTTTTGCTTGCTTCGTCGTTATGGATAGTCCTTTATCTACTCCTTTGTCTCCCGAGAATGAGGTCCTTAATTTTAAGCAAAGGTAGGGAGAAAATCTAAAAGATGCTTGGTACAGAATTTGCAATGCGCAAAATAGATCTACTAGGAAGCAATCTACTTCCGTTCTTCTTCGCAATTTTTATGTAGGCATCATTCCTTGGAATAGATATATTCTTGATACCATTACCGGAGGAAATTACTTGGGTAGCCACACTTTTGATTCTTATAATGCTATGATAGATTTGTTTGGCACACCACCTCTCTTGGTAAATGGAACTATGTTAACTTTGGAACACGTTATGCAAAGGCTCGATATTATTGAAAATAGAGTGACCACTTTTGAATTGATTGAGAATTTGGATAAAAAGATCCACAATCAAATTAGCCAATATGGATCTAAGGTAGGAGTCATTTTGAAAAGTTTTAAAGAAAAAGAACCCGTAGTGAATGAAAGAATAGACCAAGATTCTGAAAGAACTAACAAACTTGAGGGTATTATCAGCAATTTAGGGTCCGCTTTTTCTGCCGTTAGGAGAACTTCAACCCCCCCCTACCAAAGTTTCCAAACTAATGTACGTTCCTAAGAATAAGGGTGAAACTTCTAGTAAGGAAAATGCAGATCTTAAATCCATAAGCGTTCACCCCAACTTTCTCGCTATCATTAAGGAACCTTTTGCTAAAAATGATTTTCTTGATTTCTTGCCTAGGAGTTTGATCATTAATAAAAAGGAAATTCCAAAAGGGTATAAGTGTTTTATTGAAGAATTGCCTACAAAAGATGGCAATACCTAGATCTATCCTTGCTTTTATGCCTAGCTATGGGCGTTAAACGATAGCGCTTGTTGGGAGGTAACCCAATTTTATTTTTGTTCCTTGATTTTTGATTCTGTTTAGTAATAAAAAATTCATCTAGCCTCTTCTATGATTGAGTTTTTATGTTTTTATTTATGTTTGTGCCAAGTAGAACCTTTGGGAAGACTTGGGGAAAGTCTTTGCGATCTTGCTGTAAAAAATAGAAACTTTAGCGCTCACGAGAATTGCTGCCATTTTTTTATTAAAGAGTGATATTTATTTAATTCTTTTTTAAGATGATTAATAGATAAATTCCTCACGTTCAGAAATTGATTTTAGAATTTTTGGGGTTCCATAAGCAGTCGAAACCTACAGATTACTACAGACTGTTCTGTTTTTGACAAATTCAACTTTTCGTGTGTTGTTTGCTTATTTTGATGAATCTATGTCTAGTAATAGAGTTTATGAACCACAGAGAAGTTGGAATACAGTGGGTTTAACACCAATATAAATAAATAATGAGTTCATTACAGTACCTTGAAAGTGGTAGTTTGTTTTCTTTTACTAACGGAGCTCATGAGATTTTCTATTTGAGTTTTGTGTTGTGAAGTTTTCATGTTTTGGGTAAGGATTTGATTGATTATGGAACAAGGAGTGGCAAGAGCCTAAGCTTGGGGATTCCCAAGGCACCCGAAGGTAAAATCAAAGGACAACCAACAGCCTAAACTTGGGGATGCCCCGGAAGGCATCCCCTCTTTTGTCTTCGTCCATCGGTAACTTTACTTGGAGCTATATTTTTATTCACCACATGATATGTGTTTTGCTTGGAGCGTCTTGTATGATTTGAGTCTTTTCTTTTTAGTTTACCGCAATCATCCTTGCTGTACACACCTTTTGGGAGACACACACATAAATTGGAATTTGTTAGAATACTCTATGTGCTTCACTTATATTTTTTGAGCTAGATAATTTTGCTCTAGTGCTTCACTTATATCTTTTTAGAGCCCGGTGGTGGTTCTATTTTATAGAAATAATTGATCTCTCATGCTTCACTTATATTATTTTGAGAGTCCTTTAGAACAGCATGGTAATTTGCTTCGGGTTGGAATTTAGTCCTAATATAATAGGCATCCAAGATCGGTATAATAAATACTATCATACAAAAAGCGCATTGGATATTATGAGAAGTTTGATACTTGATAATTTTTTTGAGAGATGAAGATGGTGATATTAGAGTCATGCTAGTTTAGTAGTCATGGATTTGATTAATACTTGTGTTAAAGTTTGTGATTCCCGTAGCATGCATGTATGGTGAACCATTATGTGATGAAGTCGGAGCATGATTTATTTATTGATTGTATTCCTTATGAGTGGCGGTCGGGGACGAGCGATGGTATTTTCCTACCAATCTATCCCCCTAGGAGCATGCGCGTAGTACTTCGTTTCGATAACTAATAGGTTTTTCAATAAGTATGTGAGTTATTTATGACTAATGTTGAGTCCATGGATTATACGCACTCTCACTCTTCGACCATTGCTAGCCTCTTTAATACCGCGCACCTTTCGCTGGTATCACACCCACCGTATACCTTCCTCAAAACAGCCACCATACCTACCTATTATGGCATTTACATAGCCATTCTGAGATATATTGCCATGCAACTTTCCACTATTCCGTTATTATGACATGCTTCATCGTTGTCATATTGCTTTGCATGATCATGTAGTTGACATTGTATTTGTGGCAAAGCCACCGTTCATAATTCTTTCATACATGTTACTCTTGATTCATTGCATATCCCGGTACTCCGCCAGAGGCATTCACATAGAGTCATATTTTATTCTAAGTATTGAGTTGTAATTCTTGAGTTGTAAGTAAATAAAGTGTGATGATCATCATTATTAGAGCATTGTCCCAAGTGAGGAAAGGATGATGGAGACTATGATTCCCCCACAAGTCGGGATGAGATTCCGGACGAAAAAAAGAGGCCATAAAAAAGAGAAAAGGCCCAAATGAAAAAAATGAGAGAAAAAGAGAGAAGGGACAATGTTACTATCCTTTTACCACACTTGTGCTTCAAAGTAGCACCAAGATCTTCATGATAGAGAGTCTCCTATGTTGTCATGTTCATATACTAGTGGGAATTTCACATTATAGAAATTGGCTTGTATATTCCAATGATGGGCTTCCTCAAAATGCCCTAGGTCTTCATGAGCAAGCAAGTTGGACGCACACCCACGTAGTTTCTTTTGTTGAGCTTTCATACACTTATAGCTCTAGTGCATCCGTTGCATGGCAATCCCTACTCACTCACATTGATATCTATTAATGGGCATCTCCATAGCCCGTTGATACGCCTAGTTGATGTGAGAATATCTTCTCCTTTTTTGTCTTCTCCACAACCACCATTCTATTCCACCTATAGTGCTATATCCATGGCTCACACTCATATATTGCGTGAAGATTGAAAAAGTTTGAGAACATCAAAAGTATGAAACAATTGCTTGGCTTGTCATCGGGTTGTGCATGATTTAAATATTTTGTGTGGTGAAGATAGAGCATAGCAAGACTATATGATTTTGTAGGGATAACTTTCTTTGGCCATGCCATTTTGAGAAGACATGATTTCTTAGTTAGTATGCTTGAAGTATTACTATCTTTATGTCAATATTAAAATATTATCTTGAATCTTTTGGAACTGAATATTCATGCCACAATAAAGAGATTTAGATTGAGAATATGCTAGAAAGCATTCCACATCAAAAATTCTATTTTTATCATTTACCTACTCGAGGACGAGCAGGAATTAAGCTTGAGGATGCTGATACGTCTCCAACGTATCTATAATTTTTGATTGTTCCATGCTATTATATATTCTTTTTTGGATGTTAATGGGCTTTATTTTACACTTCTATATTATTTTTGGGACTAACCTATTAACCCAAGGCCCAGTGCAAATTGCTGTTTTTTTTGCCTATTTCAGTGTTTCGCAAAAAAAGGAATATCAAACGAAATCCAAACGGAATGAAACCTTCGAGAGAGTATTTTTGGAACAAACGTGATCTAGGGGACTTGGAGTGGATGTCAAGAAACAATTGAGGAGGCCACGAGACAGGGGGCGCGCCTACCCCCTGTGTGCGCCCTCCACCCTCGTGGGCCCCTTGTTGCTCCACCGACCTACTTCTTCCTCCTATATATATTCATATACCCTGAAAACATCCAGGAGCACCATGAAACCCTATTTCCACCGCCGCAACCTTCTGTACCCAAGAGATCCCATCTTGGGGCCTTTTCCGGAGCTCTACCGGAGGGGGCATCGATCACGAAGGGCCTCTACATCAACTCCATGGCCTCTCCGGTGATGTGTGAGTAGTTTACTTCAGACCTTCGGGTCCATAGCTAGTAGCTAGATGGCTTCTTCTCTCTCTTTGGATCTCAATAGAATGTTCTCCTCGATCTTCTTGGAGATCTATTCGATGTAACTCTTTTTGCGGTGTGTTTGTCGAGATCCGATGAATTGTGGGTTTATGATCAAGTCTATCTATGAACAATATTTGAATCTTCTCTTAATTCTTTTATGCATGATTGGTTATCTTTGCAAGTCTCTTCGAATTATCAGTTGGTTTGGCCTATTAGATTGATCTTTCTTGCAATGGGAGAAGTGCTTAGCTTTGGGTTCAATCTTGCGGTGCTCGATCCCAGTGACAGAAAGGGAAACGACACGTATTGTATTGTTGCCATCAAGGATAAAAAGATGGGGTTTATATCATATTGCTTGATTTTATCCCTCTACATCATGTCATCTTACCTAAGGTGTTACTTTGTTCTTATGAACTTAATACTCTAGATGCATCTTGGATAGCGGTCGATGTGTGGAGTAATAGTAGTAGATGCAGGCATGAGTCGGTCTACTTGTCACGGACGTGATGCCTGTATTCATGATCATGCCTAGATATTCTCATGACTATGCTCAATTCTATCAATTGCTCGATAGTAATTCGTTCACCCACCGTAATACTTATGCTATCTTGAGAGAAGCCACTAGTGAAACCTATGGCCCCCGGGTCTATTCTCCGTCATATAAAGTTTCCAATCTATTTTACTTTGCAATTTTTACTTTCAATCTATATAATAAAAATACCAAAAATATTTATCTTATCATTATCATATCTATCAGATCTTACTCTCGTAAGTGACCGTGAAGGGATTGACAACCCCGTTATCACGTTGGTTGCGAGGTTCTTATTTGTTTGTGTAGGTCCGAGGGACTTTCGTGTGGCCTCCTACTGGATTGATACCTTGGTTCTCAAAAACTAAGGGAAATACTTACGCTACTTTGCTGCATCACCCTTTCCTCTTCAAGGGAAAACCAACGCAATGCTCAAGAGGTAGCACATATGAAGGTAAAGGGAGGAGTTTGGAGGGAGCAAACGCAATGTAGACACGGAGATTTTTGGCGTGGTTCTGATAGGTTGTGCTATCGTACATCCACGTTGATGGATACTTCAACCCACGAAGGGTAACGGTTACGCGAGTCCACAAAGGGCTCCACCCATGAAGGGTCCATGAAGAAGCAACCTTGCCTATCCCACCACGGCCATCGCCCACGAATGACTTGCCTCATTTGGGTAGATCTTCACGAATTATGCGATCTCCTTGCCCTTACAAACTCCTTGGTTCAACTCCACAATCTTAACAGAGGATCCCAAGTGACACCTAACCAATCTAGGAGACACCACTCTCCAAAAGGTAATAGATGGTGTGTTGATGATGAACTCCTTGCTCTTGTGCTTCAAATGATAGTCTCCCCAACACACAACTCTCTCTCACAGATTTGGATATGGTGGAAAGATGATTGGAGTGGAAAGCAACTTGGGGAAGGCTAGAGATCAAGATTCTTGTGGTTGGATTGGAATGTCTTGGTCTCAACACATGAGTAGGTGGTTCTCTCTCAGAAAATGAATGTTGGAAGTGTAGGCACGTTTTGATGGCTCTCTCCTGAATGGAGAAGAGGGTGGAGGGGTATTTATAGCCTCCACACAAAATCTAACCGTTACACACAATTTACCAAACTCGGTGGGACCAAATAGTGAAACTCGGTGAGACCGAACTGGTTCAAAATGTGAACGTTAGACTTTTCGGTGGGACCGACATGATCAACTCAATGAGACTGATGTGCTAGGGTTAGGGAAAAACTTGATCTCAGTTTGACCGATTACTTCAACTCGGTGGGACCAATTTCAGTAATAAGCAAACAGAGAGTTGGTCATGCAAACTCGGTGGGACCGATCACGCATTTCGGTGAGGCCGCAATGTTACGAAAAGGAAACAGAGAGTTTGCATTGCCAACTCGGTGGGACCGAGATCCCTATCGGTAAGACCGAACTGATTAGGGTTTCTGTCTATGGCTATGTTAAGTGAACTCGGTGGCGCCGGATAGATCAAATCGGTGGGGCCGAGTTTGACTTTAGGTTTAGGACAAATGTGGAAATGAGAAAGTTGTTGAAGGTTTTTGGAGCATATCACTAAGCATTTTGAGCAAGCAAGCCATTAAGCAACACCTCATCCCCTTTTAATAGTATTGGCTTTTCCTATGGACTCAATGTGATCTTGGATCACTAAAATGAAAATGTAGAGTCTTGAGCTTTTGCCAATATTTGTCCTTAGCATTTTGAGGGGTCCACATCTCTTAGTCCATGCCATGCCAATCATTGAACTTTCTGAAATGATTATCCTGAAAGAATATAAGTTCAATGAGCTATATGTTGTTAAGAATTACCAAAACCACCCATGGATTAGTTGCACTTTCATAATAGCATTAGACAGTGCTACTTATTGCAAGAAATCGAAAAAGGAAGCAAGGGAACTGATGCAATGGTGATCAAGGAGGTTGAAGTTCAAGATGAAAGCTTTTCGATAAAGGGTGTATTTTATTGGTTTAGAATAAAGTGTCAAGAGGATACAAGCACAACGAGTACACATCAATATCGTGTGTAGTTAGGATGCACGCAACCAACATCAAAACACACATATAAAAACTCGCTAACAAATAGCAAAGTCACATAAGACCAAAGCAATGCCCAGATGAGGACAAAAAACCAAAGCAATCAGATCCGTTGGGCAAACTACAACAATGACCATATCTGCACCAGCCATGTTATGATACCATACAAACGTGTAGGTTCTTCAGTAGCAATGCCTTCAAGAAGGGTGCGTTGCTGAAGCGCCGTCGTAACCGGATCCGGCCACCCAAAGCCAGAATCTAAGTTTTCACCCTAAAGAACCAACCTGAGCATATCCGAGCAATGCCTTCAAAGGTAATAACGCTAAGCATCGCCATTGCGAGAGGAAGATAGGGCGCTAGTGGCGTCGGCCTCAAGGCGCCGCTTGAGTCCCGATCCAATTTTTTGGTGTCAGATCTACAGACAAGCGCCGCCACGAAGAACCACCGTCGCCAATACCCTGCTAGCGCTGGGGCCTCACCCTAGCTCTCACTCCCTCTCTCTGATCACCTCTCCCTTGCGTGGGTCAAACCAAGAAGAATAAGAAGAAGAAGGAACAGGGAGCACACGATGGACACGGCGAGCTTCTCTAGCGCACCAAGGCAGCTGCAACAACGACCTTTTTTCCGAGCACGAACTTGACTCCACGCCATTACAACAAGCCCCACATGTGCTCTTATACCATGGGCCGTCGCTGGGCACAACCTGCACGCCCCCACCCAGTTGAGCCTTGACCTGGCCAACTTTGGCCGCGCCCACGACGCGCACGCACGCGCCTGGGTTGTGCCGAGCCTGCGCCAGTCTGGACCGATCATGTTGCCCAGCTCGCCAACGGCCTCCTACAACTACGGCGCATCAATGCACACACACATGCGCACCCATACACCACACACGCACGCACCCACGCACGCTCGCCACGGTCCTGGTGCGGCTCCAACCGCACCCGACGTGTCCAGCTCGCGCCCAAACACGTTCTGAAGCCCCCTCGCCATGGCTTATTTTAACACACTCCCCCTAAGCCACGGCCTAGAGGAGTGCCGGCCCTTCGACCTCGACATCAGCCAGGAGAGCCCGCTCCACCGCCTCCTGCTTCCTTAGCTTCGTGCACTCATGGTGGAAATGCCCGCATTGGCCATAGTGGTAGCAGTGGCCGCGTGGCTTCCCTCTGCCGCCTGATGCTATGCTCGCTGCTCTGTCATCGTGGTCGTTGAAGCCGCCTACACCCTACTGACTCCGCTGCCATTGAGCCGTGGTGAGCATCAGCTGCCCATCCGCCCACTCGCCGCCAGCCTGCACGCGCTGCCGCGTCCGCTCCTCGAAGGCCTTCAAATGGCCCAACACCTCCTCGAAGAGCATCTCCTCCATGTTGCAGAATTGCTCGATGCCGGCCACCGCGGTGTACAACCGATCCGACACGGTGTTGAGCAGCTTCTTCACCATCACCGCCTCGTCGAGAGTGGACCCGTGCACCGCATACCTCGCCGCCATGCTGCTGACCTTCCCGGCGTACACGTCTAGCTCGTGGGCGTCATCCATCCAAAGGCGATCAAACTCGCCTCGCAGGGCCGCCAGCCGCGTGACCTTCACCCGATCGGCACCGACGAAATGCACTTTTAGTGAGTCCCATACCTCCCTCGCCATGGGCTTCATTGCCACCTGCATCAGCACATCCTCCGACAGCGCTCCGAGCAACATCGCCCGCGCCATCTTGCTCTTGCCCGTGTTGATCGCCGCGCCCTCCACCGGAGTGATCACCCCCCATGACCCATAGGCATCAAGGATGGCCTCCACCTTGATCGCCGAGGAGGTGTAGTTCACCGACGTTAGCTGCGGGACCGATAACGACAGCGCACCACCGCCAGTGCCGTGCAGGACAAGTGCCATGGCCGCCAGTGATCACCTCCGAACCTCGCTCTGATGCCAATTGTTGGCGCTAGAGCCTCGCCCTAGCTCTCACTCCCTCTCTCTGATCACTTCTCCCTTGTGTGGCTTGAACCGAGAAGAACATGAAGAAGAAGAAGAAGAACAAGGAACAAGGAGTACATGGTGGACACGGCGAGCTTCTCTGGCGCATGAACACCGCGGCAACAATGATCTTTTTCCCGAGCATGAACTTGACTCCACTCCATTACAACAAGCCCCGCTGTCGGTGTCAAAACAGGCGGATCTCGGGTAGGGGGTACCGAATTGTGCGTCTAGGATCGATGGTAATAGGAGACGGGGGACACGATGTTTACCCAGGTTCAGGCCCTCTCTATGGAGGTAATACCCTACGTCCTGCTTGATTGATCTTGATGAATATGAGTGTTACAAGAGTTGATCTACCACGAGATCGTAATGGCTAAACCCTAGAAGTCTAACCTGTATGACTATGGTAATGAGTATGTCCTTTTCGGACTAATCCCTCCGGTTTATATAGACACTGGGGGGATCTAGGGTTTACATAGAGTCGGTTACATAAGAAGGAATCTTCATAGTCGGTTGCCAAGCTTGCCTTCCATGCCAAGGAGAGTCCAATCCTGACACAGGTATTGTCTTCGGCCTTCATGTCTTCATAGCCCATCAGTCCTGCCCATGGATAACAGGCCGGACACCCGAGGACCCCTTAGTCCAGGACTCCCTCAGTAGCCCCTGAACTTGGCTTCAAATAACGAGGAGTCCGGCGCGCAGATTGTCTTTGGCATTGCAAGGCAGGTTCCCCTTTCCGAACTCCTAGTTGATCTTCAGATGTGATGATTGTATCCGGTCTGGTACACAACCGCAGAGGACATAATATTTCACGAGTTCAACCCACCGACCATTTTTTGGTAATATGATACCACGCCTGCCCGACTACTACTTGCGAGCCATTTTAGCCAGCCCGTTGCCCCACGTCCCAAGACATGGCTTTATTAGCGCGTCTTATCCAAGCGGAGATCATGCCTCCCTTTTTTAAGGGATTCCTATCAACCCGGACGTGGGTAATGATAACCAACAAGTACAGGGGATCGCAATAGTTTTCGATAAGTAAGAGTGTCGAACCCAATGAGGAGCTAAAGGCAGAACAAATATTCCCTCAAGTTCTATCGACCACCGATACAACTTTACGCACGCTTGATGTTCGCTTTACCTAGAACAAGTATGAAACAAGAAGTACTTTGTAGGTGTTGTTGGATAGGTTTGCAAGATAATAAAGAGCAAGTAAATAAAAGGTAGGGGCTGTTGTAAGTAAAGAAGCAATAAAGTAAATATAGCGAGTGTGGAAAAGTGGTGGTAGGAGTTGTGAAATTGCCCCTAAGCAATTGACTACTTTACTAGACCGATAGCAAGTATTATGTGGGAGAGGCCACTGCTACCATGTCATCCCTGAGTTGGAATTCTATGCACTTATGATTGGAACTATTAGCAAGCGTCCGCAACTACTAACGTTCATTAAGGTAAAACCCAACCATAGCGTTAAGATATATTGGTCCCTCTTCAATCCCGTATGCATCAATTTCTATGCTAGGTTGAAGCTTCTGTCACTCTTGCCCTCCAATACATAGTCCTATCAACATACAACTAACCCTATGGTGTGATCCACGCGCGCTCTCATATGATGGGCACCAAAGGACAACAACATAACCACAAGCAAATTAAATCAATCATAGCAATTCATCAACCATCGATAGGACAACGAAAATCTACTCAGACATCATAGGATGGCAACACATCATTGGATAATAATATGAAGCATAAAGCACCATGTTCAAGTAGAGGGTACATCGGGTTGCGGGAGAGTGGACCGCTGTAGATAGAGGGGGGAAGGTGATGGGTGTTGGTGAAGATGGCGGAGGTGTTGGCGTAGATCGCGGTGATGATGATGATGGCCACAACAGCGTTCCAGCGCCACTGGAAGAGAAGGGGAGAGGGGGCCCCTTTGTCTCCCTCTTCCTTGACCTCCTCCCTAGATGGGAGAAGGGTTTCCCCTATGGTCCTTGGCCTCCATGGCATGGAGGGGCGAGAGCCCCTCCGAGATTGGATCTGTCTCTCTGTCTCTCTTTGTTTCTACGTTCTCAGATTCTTCCCTTTCACCATTTCTTATATTCCCGGTGATCCATAACTCCGATTGGGCTGAAATTTTAACACAATCTCTATCCGGATATTAGCTTTCTTGCGGCAAAAGAAGGGCACCAACTGCCTTACGGGGTGGCCACGAGGGTCAGGGGCGCGACCCCTGCCTCGTGGCCCCCTCGGGCACCGTCTTGCGTGGATTTTCTTCCCAAAAATCATATATATTCCAAAAACAATCTCCATCGGTTTTTATCCCGTTTGGACTCCGTTTAATATGGATATTCTGCGAAACAAGAAACATGCAACAAACAGGAACTGGCACTGGGCACTGGATCAATATGTTAGTCCCAAAAATAGTATAAAAAGTTGCCAAAAGTATGTTAAAGTTGTAGAATATTGGCATGTAACAATCAAAAATTATAGATACGACGGAGACGTATCAGCATCCCCAAGCTTAATTCCTGCTCGTCCTCGAGTAGGTAATGATAAAAAAGATTATTTTTGATGTGGAATGCTACCTAGCATAATCTTGATCACATATCTAATCATGGCATGAATATTAAGATATGAGTGATTCAAAGCAATAGTCTATCATTTCACATAAAAACACTAATACTTCAAGCCAACTAATAAAGCAATCATGCCTTTTCAAAATTAACAAGGCCAAAGAAAGTTATCCCTACAAAATCATGTAGTCTGGCTATGCTCCATCTTCACCACACAAAATATTCACATCATGCACAACCCCGATGACAAGCCAAGCAATTGTTTCATACTTTTGACGTTCTCAAACCTTTTCAACTTTCATGCAATACATGAGCGTGAGCCATGGACATAGCACTATAGGTGGAATAGAATGGTGGTTGTGGAGAAGACAAAAAGGAGAAGATAGTCTCACATCAACTAGGCATATCAATGGGCTATGAAGATGCCCATCAATAGATATCAATGTGAGTGAGTAGGGATTGCCATGCAACGGATGCACTAGAGCTATAAGTATATGAAAGCTCAAACTGAAACTAAGTGGGTGTGCATCCAACTTGCTTGCTCATGAAGACCTAGGGAATTTGAGGAAGCCCATCGTTGGAATATACAAGCCAAGTTCTATAATGAAAATTCCCACTATTATATGAAAGTGATAATTCAAGAGACTCTCTATATGAAGAATATGGTGCTACTTTGAAGCACAAGTGTGGTAAAAGGATAGTAACATTGTCCCTTCTATCTTTTTCTCTCATTTTTTTGGGCCTTCTCTTTTTTTTGGCCTTTCCCTTTTTTTCGTCCGGAGTCTCATCCCGACTTGTGGGGGAATCATAGTCTCCATCATCCTTTCCTCACTGGGACAATGCTCTAATAATGATGATCATCACATTTTTGTTTACTTACAACTCAATATTACAACTCGATATCTAGAACAAAGATATGACTCTATATGAATGCCTCCGGTGGTGTACCGGGATGTGCAATGATCTAGCGTAGCAATGACATCAAAAAATGGACAAGCCATGAAACATCATGCTAGCTATCTTACGATCATGCAAAGCAATATGACAATGAGTGCTCAAGTCATGTATATGATGATGATGGAAGTTGCATGGAAATATATCTTGGAATGGCTATGGAAATGCCATGATAGGTAGGTATGGTAGCTGTTTTGAGGAAGGTATATGGTGGGTTTATGGTACCGGCGAAATTTGCACGATACTAGAGAGGTTACCAACGGTGGAAGGGTGAGAGTGCGTATAATCCATGGACTCAACATTAGTCATAAAGAACTCACATACTTATTGCAAAAGTCTATTAGCTATCGAAACAAAGTACTACGTGCATGCTCCTAGGGGGATAGATTGGTAGGAAAAGACCATCGCTCGTCCCCAACCGCCACTCATAAGGAAGACAATCAATAAATAAATCATGCTCCGACTTCGTTACATAACGGTTCACCATACGTGCATGCTACGGGAATCACAAACCTCAACACAAGTATTTCTACTAATCCACAACTACCCGCTAGCATGACTCTAATATCACCATATTTATATCGCAAAACAATTGCAAGGAATCAAACATATCATATTCAGTGATCTACAAGTTTTATGTAGGATTTTATGACTAACCATGTGAATGACCAATTCCTGTCACCTCTCTAAATAGATATAAGTGGAACAAGAGAGTTTAATTCTTTCTACAAAAGATATGCCCATGCTCTAACAAATATAAGTGAAGCAAAAGAGCATTCTACAATTGGCGGTTTTCTATGTAAAGAGAAACAGGCAATCCAAACTTCAAATGATATAAGTGAAGCACATTAAGCATTCCATAAAGCCATACTCAAAAGGTATAAGTGAAGTGCAATGAGCATTCTATAAATCAACCAAGGACTATCCCATACCAGCATGGTTCATAAAAGAAAAATAAAAACTAAATGCGAAAGACGCTCCAAGATTTGCACATATCGCATGAACGGAACGAATCCGAAAACATACCGATACTTGTTGAAGAAAGAGGGGATGCCTTCCGGGGCATCCCCAAGCTTAGACGCTTGAGTCTCCTTGAATATTTACTTGGGGTGCCTCGGGCATCCCCAAGCTTGAGCTCTTGCCTCTCTTCCTTCTTCTCATATCGAGACCTTCTCGATCATCGAACAGTTCATCCACACAAAACATCAACAGAAAACTCGGTAAGATCCATTAGTATAATAAAGAAAATCACTACTCTAAGTACTGTTGCAAACCAATTCATATTTTATTTTTGCATTGTGTATACTGTAATATAACTTTTTCATGGCTTAATCCACTGATATAAATTGATAGTTTCATCAAAATAAGCGAACTATGCATCAAAAACAGAATCTGTCTAAAACAGAACAGTTTGTAATAATCTGAACATTCACCATACTTCTGATACTTTACAAATTCTTCCAAAATTAGGAAACATAAACAATTTGTATATAAATACAGTGCAAAAAGAATCAGAACCATTTGACGTTCCAGTAAAAAATGTAAAATCGCGCACTACAGCCAAAGTTTCTGTCCTGCACCATACAAACCAACAAGCAAAGTAAACATCCTAAAGGCAAACCTTGGCACATTATTTTTATAATAAAATGGAATTGTACATGGGGATAATTATTTTTGTTAAAAATTTTCTGTGATCAAGATTCACAAAGTTGCCGTGAGCATGAACAAAGTTCAAGGAGCTCTCCCACTTCAACAATGCTTGTCTTTCTCACTTTCACTTTCCTTTTTGAAAAAGTTTTGGGTTCCCCTCTTTATTTTATTTTGTTTTTAAACTATATAAAAGAACTCAACAGAAATAAATGACTCTCTAAAACTTCCGGGTTGTCTCCTTGGCAGCGCTTTCTTTAAAGCCATTAAGCTAGGCATATAGTGCTCAAGTAGTGAATCCACCCGGATCCCAAGGTATATCAAAGCCAATTTTAATTAACAATGATTTGTAATTTAGTAGTTAGCACAAAGTAACATATATCGTGTAACAACGAAGTCTAACTCTCTTCCTATGCATCGGCATGTCATAAAAGAACAATTCATGCACACATAGTAAAGGCCAATGCATAGTATAAACAGTTTCTTGCAATTTTATCGTGTTGGAAACATAAAGAGGTGGATATATAATTCCTCTCTCATAATAATTGCAAGTAGGAGCAGCAAGCACATGCATATTATATTCATCAAAATCATCATGTGTAACGGTAAAAGGCAAGCCATCAATATAATCCTTAATAAGTGCAAACTTCTCCGATATAGTGTAGTTGGGAGAATTCAAAAAGATAATAGGACTATCATGCATGGGTGCAATAGCAACAATTTCATGTTTAACATAAGGAACTATAGCAATTTCATCTCCATAAGCATAATTCATATTGGCATCTTGGCCACAAGCATATCAAGCATCATCAAAAAGGGATATTTCAAAAGAATCAACGGAACCATAGCAATTATCATAGCATTCATCCTTCGGTAAACACGAAGGGAAATTAAACAATGTGTGAGTTGAAGAGTTACTCTCATTAGAAGGTGGGCACGGGTGATCAATCCGCTCTTCCTCCTTTTGTTCTTCGCTCTCCTCCTCATCTTTTTCATCCAATGAGCTCACAATTTCATCAACTTCTTCTTCCATAGATTCCTGCAAAATATTAGTCTCTTCTTGGACAGCGGAGAATTTCTCAATAAGTGCATTAATATCGGAATTGTATTCATAATTCTCACAGCAATATTTAAGGATAGCTAAATTTTCAGGACTATAAACCGAATCATCAAAATCTTCAAACTCTTTAAACATAGATTCAATTTCATAAGCACCCATAAAAGCAACAAATTCTTCTATTTGTTCCACATCATAGTAATCATATATACCATTAGCAAAAGAAGCTAAGGTTTTATTATCATTAAATTCGCATAAAAAGGGAAGGTGTGGAGCCTTCATCCTAAGCAACAAGTATAATCATATCTCAAGCATAGTTGCCTAGCATAGCAATTCAATATATGAATTTGATCCCATAATAGTTTCCCTTTTTGTGTCAAGAGATAATCCCTAAAGTATTTGCGTTGATCCAACGTTACTCCCATTACATAATTGAATGGGGTTTTCTCAGGATTATTAAAGTAGTACATAATATCTTTCACATAACCAGCATCGAGGGTTTTAGGAGGTTCCCCATCTCCATGAGCAGAAAGTACACCTAATTTTTTTGGTATTTCGTGTTCCATATCCATAACTAAAGATAAAGAACAACTAAGAACAAAAAATAAAAATTACTTAGTGATAAAGCAAACAAGCACACACGAGAATATTCACCCCACGCTATTGCTCCCCGGCAACGGCGCCAGAAAAAGGTCTTGATAACCCACAAGTATAGGGGATCGCAACAGTTTTTGATAAGTAAGAGTGTCGAACCCAACGAGGAGCTAAAGGCAGAACAAATATGCCCTCAAGTTCTATCGACCACCGATACAACTTTACGCACACTTGATGTTCGCTTTACCTAGAACAAGTATGAAACTAGAAGTACTTTGTAGGTGTTGTTGGATAGGTTTGCAAGATAATAAAGAGCAAGTAAATAAAAGGTAGGGGCTGTTGTAAGTAAAGAAGCAATAAAGTAAATATAGCGAGTGTGGAAAAGTGGTGGTAGGAGTTGTGAAATTGCCCCTAAGCAATTGACTACTTTACTAGACCGATAGCAAGTATTATGTGCGAGAGGCCACTGCTAGCATGTCATCCCTAACATGGAATTCTATGCACTTATGATTGGAACTATTAGCAAGCGTACGCAACTACTAATGTTCATTAAGGTAAAACCCAACCATAGCATTAAGATATATTGGTCCCCCGTCAATTCCGTATGCATCAATTTCTATGCTAGGTTGAAGCTTCTTTCACTCTTGCCCTCCAATACATAGTCCTATCAACATACAACTAACCCTATGGTGTGATCCACGCACGCTCTCATATGATGGGCACCAAAGGACAACAACATAACCACAAGCAAATTAAATCAATCATAGCAATTCATCAACCACCGATAGGACAACAAAAATCTACTCAGACATCATAAGATGGCAACACATCATTTGATAATAATATGAAGCATAAAGCACCATGTTCAAGTAGAGGGTACAGTGGGTTGCGGGGGAGTGGACCGCTGTAGATAGAGGGGGAAGGTGATGGAGCTGTTGGTGAAGATGGCAGAGGTGTTGGTGTAGATCGCGGTGACGATGATGATGGCCACGGCAGCGTTCCGGCGCCACTGGAAGAGAAGGGGAGAGGGGGCCCCTTCGTCTTCTTCTTCCTTGACCTCCTCCCTGGATGGGAGAAGGGTTTCCCCTCTGGTCCTTGGCCTCCATGGCATGGGAGGGGCGAGAGCCCCTCCGAGATTGGATCTGTCTCTCTGTCTCTCTCTGTTTCTGCATTCTCAGATTCTACCCTTTCACCGTTTCTTATATTCCCGGAGATCCGTAACTCCGATTGGGCTGAAATTTTAACAAGATCTCTATCCGGATATTAGCTTTCTTGCGGCGAAAGAAGGACACCAACTGCCTTACGGGGTGGCCACGAGGGTCAGAGGCGCACCCCCTGCCTCGTGGCCTCCTCGGGTACCGTCTCGCGTGGATTTTTCTTCCCAAAAATCATATATATTCCAAAAAAATCTCCGTCAGTTTTTATCCCGTTTGGACTCCGTTTAATATGGATATTCTGCGAAACAAAAAACATGCAGCAAACAGGAACTGGCACTGGGCACTGGATCAATATGTTAGTCCCAAAAATAGTATAAAAAGTTGCCAAAAGTATATGAAAGTTGTAGAATATTGGGATGGAACAATCAAAAATTATAGATACGACGGAGACGTATCAGGTAACCCAACCGTCGCTGGGGTACAACTCCTTGGAAACAAGCACATTTTTTAGGCCCAAGAGGAGACGTTTGATATTTGCAGCCTTTATATAGGGGTACAGACCCGTCTTTTTCTTCTACGCTTGCCTCTTCCTCGACCCCTGCAACCCCGAGTTCCAACACCCGGGTTTCGGTCGCTACAAGCCCCAATCATGTCCGGATCCAGCCGTCAAGGCCGGTGGGTAGCTTCTTCTGTCACCGAGGAAGATATCGCAAAGCTTCAGGCGGCGAGATACCTGACCGCAGAAATCCGTCACCAGCTTCCTTCCGAGGGGTAGTTTATTCCCACCCCCAGATCCGGCGAGAGGGTCGTGTTCGTGTCCCACTTACTCCGTGGGTTAGGTTTTGCACTTAACCCCTTCGTCCGAGGGCTCATGTTCTATTACGGGCTAGATTTTCACTATCTGGCCCCGGACTCTATTCTTCTTATCTCGGCGTTTATCGTCATGTGCGAAGCCTTCCTCCGAACTACTCCGCACTTTGGCTTGTGGCTCAAGACCTTCGATGTGAAGCCGCAAGTGGTAGAGGGGGAGCAAGCCGAGTGCAGCGGCGCTGCAGTGAGCAAGCTTGCTAGCGCTGTTTGGCTAAAAGGATCCTTCGCCAAATCTTCCGATCCGTGGCAGCAGGGGTGGTTCTATATCACCGAGCCCCGCAGCTCCAAGTGAGCAATTGCGCCTGCCTTCCGATCCAGCCCCCCAATTCAGCTTGCATCATGGATTAACAAGGGGCTGGATTGGGGATCAACGAATGATGTGCGAACTCTGCGAAGTCGCATCCGAAGCCTCATTGAGAGGGACATCGACATAGCCAACATCGTTCAAGTAATGCTAGTTCATCGGATCCTGCCGTGTCAGTGATGGCCACTCCGCCTATGGGAGTTTAATCCATAAGGGCCGCACACTCTTCAGCACTTCTTCGGCACAATGCACGAAGGAATGTGGAAATTATTCTCCGAAAAACGAAGGCAGTGGCCGGACACCACCGAATATGTCGGCCTAGACTATAACCGTCCGGATATCCCGATAAGTACCCGTTTACCGAATACCTTATAGTCGGATACCCAGTGGCAAGATACCAACAGTATCATCCTTTTTCAAGGCTGGATAAAGAAGGCGGAACTGATTAGGTGTCCGGCTCCTGATACGTCTCCAACGTATCTATAATTTGTTATTGTTCCATGCTATATTATATTCTGTTTTGGACATTATTGGGCTTTATTATACACTTTTATATTATTATTGGGACTAACCTACTAACCGGAGGCCCAACGCAGAATTGTTTTTTTGCCTATTTTAGGGTTTCATAAAAAAAGAATATCAAACGGAGTCCAAACGGAATGAAACCTTCGGGAACATGATTTTCGGAATGAACATGATTCAGAGGACTTGGACCCTACGTCAAGACATCAACCATGAGGCCACGAGGTAGGGGGCGCGCCTACCCCCTGGGCGCGCCCTCCACCCTCGTGGGCCCCCTGTTGCTCCACCGACGTACCCCTTCCTCCTATATATACCTACGTACCCCCAAACTACCAGATACGGAGCCAAAACCCTAATTCCACCACCATAACTTTCTGTATCCACGAGATCCCATCTTGGGGCCTGTTCCGGAGCTCCGCCGGAGGGGGCATCAATCACGGAGGGCTTCTACATCAACAACATAGCCCTTCCGATGAAGTGTGAGTAGTTTACCTCAGACCTATGGGTCCATAGTTATTAGCTAGATGGCCTCTTCTCTCTTTTTGGATCTCAATACAAAGTTCTCCCCCTCTCTTGTGGAGATCTATTTGATGTAATCTTCTTTTGCGGTGTGTTTGTTGAGACCGATGAATTGTGGGTTTATGATCAAGTTTATCTATGAACAATATTTGAATCTTCTCTGAATTCTTTTATGTATGATTGGTTATCTTCGCAAGTCTCTTCGAATTATCAGTTTGGTTCGGCCTACTAGATTGATCTTTCTTGCAATGGGAGAAGTGCTTAGCTTTGGGTTCAACCTTGCGGTGTCCTTTCCCAGTGACAGTAGGGGCAGCAAGGCACGTATTGTATTGTTGCCATCGAGGATAACAAGATGGGGTTTATTTCATATTGCTTGAGTTTATCCCTCTACATCATGTCATCTTGCTTAAAGCGTTACTCTGTTCTCTTGAACTTCATTCTCTAGATGCATGCTGGATAGCGGTCGATCTGTGGAGTAATAGTAGTAGATGTAGGCAGGAGTCGGTCTACTTGTCTGGGACGTGATGCCTATATACATGATTGATACGTCTCCAACATATCTATAATTTTTGATTGCTCCATGCTATATTATCTACTGTTTTGGACATTATTGGGATTTATTATCCACTTTGATATTATTTTTGGGACTAACCTATTAACCAGAGGCCCAGCCCAGAATTGCTGTTTTTTCCTTGTTTCAGGGTTTCGAAGAAAAGGAATATCAAATGGAGTCCAAACGGAATGAAACCTTTGGGAACGTGATTTTCTCAACGAACAAGACCCGAGAGACTTGGACCCTATGTCAAGAAAGAAACGAGGAGGCCACGAGTTAGGGGGCGCGCCTACCCCCCCAGGCACGCCCTACACCCTCGTGGGCCCCTTGTTGCTCCACCGATGTACTCCTTCCTCCTATATATATCCACGTACCCCCAAACGATCAGATACAGATGCAAAACCCTAATTCCATCGCCGAAACTTTCTGTATCCACGAGATCCCATCTTGGGGCCTGTTTCGGAGCTCTGCCGGAGGGGGCATCGATCACGGAGGGCTTCTACATCAACACCATAGCCTCTCCGATGAAGTGTGAATAGTTTACTTCAGACCTACGGGTCCATAGTTAGTAGCTAGATGGCTTCTTCTCTATTTTTGGATCTCAATACAATGTTCTCCCCCTCTCTTGTGGAGAACTATTCGATGTAATCTTCTTTTTGCGGTGTGTTTGTTGAGACCGATGAATTGCGGGTTTATGATCAAGTCTATCTATGAACAATATTTCAATCTTCTCTGAATTCTTTTATGTATGATTGGTTATCTTTGCAAGTCTCTTCGAATTATCAATTTGGTTTGGCCTACTAGATTGATCTTTCTTGCAATGGGAGAAGTGCTTAGCTTTGGGTTCAATCTTGCGGTGTCCTTTCCCAGTGACAGTAGGGGCAGGAAGGCACGTATTGTATTGTTGCCATCGAGGATAACAAGATGGGGTTTTCTTCATATTTCATGAGTCTATCCCTCTACATCATGTCATCTTGCTTAAGGCATTACTCTATTTTTAACTTAATACTCTAGATGCATGCTGGATAGCGGTCGATGAGTGGAGTAATAGTAATAGATGCAGGCAGGAGTCGGTCTACTTGTCTCGGACATGATGCCTATATACATGATCATGCCTAGATATTCTCATAACTATGCTCAATTCTGTCAATTGCTCAACAGTAATTTGTTCACCCACCGTAGAATACTTATGCTCTCGAGAGAAGCCACTAGTGAAACCTATGGCCCCCGGGCCTATCTTTATCATATTAATCTCCTACTACTTAGTTATTTCCTTTGCTATTTACTTTGCCTTTATTTTACTTTGCATGTTTATCATAAAAATACCAAAAATATTATCTTTATCATATCTATCTGATCTCACTCTCGTAAGTGGCCTTATAGGGATTGACAACCCCTATTTGCGTTGGTTGTGAGGATTTATTTGTTTTGTGCAGGTACAAGGGACTCGCGCGTAGCCTCCTACTGGATTGATACCTTGGTTCTCAAAAGCTGAGGGAAATACTTACGCTACTTTGCTGCATCATCCCTTCCTCTTCGGGGAAAACCAACGCAATGCTCAAGAGGTAGCAAGAAGGATTTCTGGCGCCGTTGCCGGGGAGGTCTACGCAAAAGTCAACATACCAAGTACCCATCACATACCCTTATCTCCCGCATTACATTATTTGCCATTTGCCTCTCATTTTCCTCTCCCCCACTTCACCCTTGCCGTTTTATTCGCCCTCTCTCTCTATCCTCCCTCTCTGTCTCTATTTGCCTCTTTTTACCCACTTGCTTTTTGTTTGCTTGTGTGTTAGTTTGCTTGCTTGTCACGATGGCTCAAGATAATACTAAATTGTGTGACTTCACCAATACCAACAACAATGATTTTATTAGCACTCCGATTGCTCCTCTTACTGATGCTGAATCTTGTGAAATTAATACTGCTTTGTTGAATATTGTCATGAAAGATCCATTTTCGGCCTTCCTAGTGAAGATGCCGCTACCCACCTAAATAGCTTCGTTGATTTGTGTGACATGCAAAAGAAGAAAGATGTGGATAATGATATTGTTAAATTGAAGCTATTTCCTTTTTCGCTTAGAGATCGTGCTAAAGCTTGGTTTTCGTCTTTGCCTGAAAATAGTATTGATTCATGGAACAAGTGCAAAGATGCTTTTATCTCTAAGTACTTTCCTCCCGCTAAGATCATCTCTCTTAGAAACGATATTATGAACTTTAAGCAACTTGATCATGAACATGTTGCACAAGCTTGGGAGAGAATGAAATTAATGATACGTAATTGCCCTACTCATGGTTTAAATTTGTGGATGATTGTTCAGAATTTTTATGCCGGATTGAATTTTGCTTCTAGAAATCTTTTACATTCGGCCGCGGGAGGCACTTTTATGGAAATCACTTTAGGAGAAGCTACTAAACTCCTAGATAATATTATGGTTAATTATTCTCAATGGCATACTAAAAGATCTACTAATAAAAAGGTGCATGCGATAGAAGAAATTAATGTTTTGAGTGGAAAGATGGATGAACTTATGAAATTATTTGCTAATAAGAGTGTTTCTTCTGATCCTAATGATATGCCCTTGTCTACTTTGATTGAGAATAATAATGAATCTATGGATGTGAATTTTGTTGGTAGGAACAATTTTGGTAACAACACTTATAGAGGAAATTTTAATCCTAGGCCTTATCTTAGTAATCCCTCTAATAATTATGGTAATTCCTACAACAATTCTTATGGAAATTATAACAAGATGCCCTCTGATTTTGAATCTAATATTAAAGAATTTTTTACTTCGCAAAAGAATTTTAATGCTATGATTGAATAAAAATTGCTTAAGATTGATGATTTGGCTAGGAACATTGATAGAATTTCTCTTGATCTTGATTCTTTGAAACTTAGATCTATTCTACCTAAGCATGATATCAATGAGTCTCTCAAAGCCATGAGAATTTCCATTGATGAGTGCAAAGAAAGAACCGCTAGGGTGCGTGCTAAGAAAGATGCCTTTATAAGAGCGTGTTCTTCTAGTTCCTATGAAAATAAAGATGAAGATCTAAAAGTTATTGTTGTGTCCCCTATTAAATCTTTGTTTTTCAATATGAATCTTGATAATGATGGGACTGAATATGATCCACCTTTACCTAGAAGGCGTTCTAAGAATTCGGGATTTGTTGATCTTGATGCTAAATTTGATAACAGTGGGATTGAAGAAATTAAAACCCTAGATGTTGCTAAACCCACTATTATGGATTTCAAGGAATTTAACTATGAAAATTGCTCTTTGATTGATTGTATTTCCTTGTTGCAATCCGTGCTAAATTCTCCTCACGCTTATAGTCAAAATAAAGCGTTTACTAAACATATAGTTGATGCCTTGATGCAATCTTATGAAGAAAAACTTGAATTGGAAGTTTATATCCCTATAAAACTTTATGATGAGTGGGAACCAACTATTAAAATTAAAATTAAAGATCATTAATGCTATGCTTTATGTGATTTGGGTGCTAGTGTTTCCACGATTCCAAAAACTTTGTGTGATTTGTTAGGTTTCCGTGATTTTGATGATTGCTCTTTAAACTTGCACCTCGCGGATTCCACTATTAAGAAACCTATGGGAAGAATTAATGATGCTCTTATTGTTGCAAATAGGAATTATGTGCCCATAGATTTTATTGTTCTTGACATAGATTGCAATCCTTCATGTCCTATTATTCTTGGTAGACCTTTCCTTAGAACGATTGGTGCAATTATTGATATGAAGGAGGGAAATATTATATTCCAATTTCCATTAAGGAAAGGCATGGAACACTTTCCTACAAATAAAATTAAATTACCTTATGAATCTATTATGAGATCCACTTATGGATTGCCTACCAAAGATGGCAATACCTAGATCTATTCTTGCTTGTTATGCCTAGCTAGGGGCGTTAAACGATAGCGCTTGTTGGGAGGCAACCCAATTTTATTTTTATTCCTTGCTTTTTGCTCCTGTTTAGTAATAAGTAATTTATATGGCCTCTGTTTTGGTTGTGTTTTTTTGTGTTTAATTAGTGTTTGTGCCAAGTAGAACCGTTGGGAAGACTTGGGAAAAGTCTTGTTGAACTTGCTGTAAAAAACAGAAACTTTAGCGCTCACGAGAACTACTGCCATTTTTATTTGGAAAGTGATATTTAGTTAATTCCTTTTTAATATGATTAATAGATAAATTACTCACGTCCAGACATTTATTTTAGAATTTTTGGGGTTCCAGATCTTGCGCTAGCTACAGATTACTACATACTGTTCTGTTTTTGACAGATTCTGTTTTTCGTGTGTTGTTTGCTTATTTTGATGAATCTATGGATAGTAAAATAGTTTATAAACCATAGAGAAGTTGGAATACAGTAGGTATAACACCAATATAAATAAATAATGAGTTCATTATAGTAACTTGAAATGGTCTTTTATTTTCTTTCGCTAACGGAGCTCACGAGATTTTCTACTTTAAGTTTTGTGTTGTGAAGTTTTCAAGTTTTGGGTAAAGATTTGATGGATTATGGAACAAGGAGTGGAAAGAGCCTAAGCTTGAGGATTCCCATGGAACCCCCAAGATAATCTAAGGACACCTAAAAGCCAAAGCTTGGGGATGCCTCGGAAGGCATCCCCTCTTTCGTCTAGTTCTATCGGTAACTTTACTTGGAGCTATATTTTTATTCGCCACATGATATGTGTTTTGCTTGGAGCGTCTTGTATGATTTGAGTCTTTGATTGTTAGTTTACCACAATCATCCTTTCTGTACACACCTTTTGAGAGAGCCATACATGATTTGGAATTTGTTAGAATACTCTATGTGCTTCGCTTATATCTTTTGAGTTATATAGTTTTGCTCTAGTACTTCACTTATATCTTTTAGAGCACGGTGGTGGATTAGTTTTGTAGAAACTATTGATCTCTCATGCTTCACTTAGATTATTTTGAGTGTCTTAATAGCATGGTAATTTGCTTAAAATCCTAATATGCTATGTATTCAAAGTTAGTAAAATTTTCTTAAGAGTGTTTTGAGTACTAAGAGAAGTTTGATGCTTGATGATTGTTTTGAGATATGGAGGTAGTAATATCAAAGTCATGCTAGTTGAGTAGATGTGAAATTGAGAAATACTTGTGTTGAAGTTTGCAAGTCCCGTAGCATGCACGTATGGTAAACGTTATGCAACAAATTTGAAACATGAGATGCTATTTGATTGTCTTCCTTATGAGTGGCGGTCGGGGACGAGCGATGGTCTTTTCCTACCAATCTATCCCCCTAGGAGCATGCGCGTAGTACCGAGGTTTTTGATGACTTGTAGATTTTTGCAATAAGTATGTGAGTTCTTTATGACTAATGTTGAGTCCATGGATTATACACACTCTCACCCTTCCATCATTGCTAGCCTCTTCGGTACCGTGCATTGCCCTTTCTCACATTGAGAGTTGGCGCAAACTTCGCCGGTGCATCCAAACCCCATGATATGATACGCTGTTTCACACATAAACCTCCTTATATCTTCCTCAAAACAGCCACCATACCTACCTATTATGGCATTTCCATAGCCATTCCGAAATATATTGCCATGCAACTTTCCATCATTCCGTTCATCATGACACATTCATTATTGTCATATTGCTTAGCATGATCATGTAGTTGACATAGTATTTGTGGCAAAGCCACCGTTCATAATTCTTTCATACATGTCACTCTTGGTCCATTGCATATCCCGGTACACCGCCGGAGGCATTCATATAGAGTCATCTTTTGTTCTAGTATCGAGTTGTAATCATTGAGTTGTAAATAAATAGAAGTGTTATGATCATCATTTTCTAGAGCATTGTCCCAAGTGAGGAATAAAAAAAGAGAAAGGCCATAAAAAAGAGAGAGAAGGCCCAAAAAAAATGAGAGAAAAAGAGAGAAGGGACAATGTTACTATCCTTTGCCACACTTGTGCTTCAAAGTAGCACCTTAATCTTCATAGTAGAGAGTCTCTCTTGTCTTGTCACTTTCATATACTAGTGGGAATTTTTCATTATAGAACTTGGCTTGTATATTCCAACAATGGGCCTCCTAAAGTGCCCTAGGTCTTCATGAGCAAGCAAGTTGGATGCAGACCCACTAGTTTCTTTTGTTGAGCTTTCATACAATTATAGCTCTAGTGCATCCGTTGCATGGCAATCCCTACTCCTTGCATTAACATCAATCGGTGGGCATCTCCATAGGCCATTGATTAGCCTCGTTGATGTGAGACTTTCTCCTTTTTTGTCTTCTCCACATAACCCCCCTCATTATATTCTATTACACCCATAGTGCTATGTCCATGGCTCGCGCTCATATATTGCGTGAAAGTTTATAGGTTTGAGATTACTAAATTATGAAACAATTGCTTGGCTTGTCATCGGGGTTGTGCGTGATGGGAGCATTCTTGTGTGACAAAAATGAAACATGACTAAACCATATGATTTTGTAGGGATGAACTTTCTTTGGCCATGTTATTTTGAGAGGACATAATTGCTTAGTTAGTATGCTTGAAGTATTATTATTTTTATGTCAATATGAACTTTTGTCTTGAATCTTTCGGATCTGAATATTCATACCACAATTAAGAAGAATTACATTAAAATTATGCCAAGTAGCACTCCACATCAAAAATTCTGTTTTTATCATTTACCTACTCGAGGACGAGCAGGAATTAAGCTTGGGGATGCTTGATACGTCTCCAACGTATCTATAATTTTTGATTGCTCCATGCTATATTATCTACTGTTTTGGACATTATTGGGCTTTATTATCCACTTTTATATTATTTTTGGGACTAACCTATTAACCGGAGGCCCAACCCAAAATTTTTGTTTTTGCCTGTTTTAGGGTTTCGAAGAAAAGGAATATCAAACGGAGTCCAAACGGAATGAAACCTTCGGGAATGTGATTTTCTCAACGAACAAGACCCGGGAGACTTGGACCCTACGTCAAGAAAGAAAAGAGGAGGCCACGAGGCAGGGGGCGCGCCTACCCCCCAGGCGCGCCCTCCACCCTCGTGGGCCCCCTGTTGCTCCACCGACGTACTCCTTCCTCCTATATATATATCCACGTACGCCCAAACGACCAGATACGGAGCCAAAACCCTAATTCCACCGCCGTAACTTTCTCTATCCACGAGATCCCATCTTGGGCCTGTTCCGGAGCTCCACCGGAGGGGGCATCGATCATGGAGGGCTTCTACATCAACACCATAGCCTCTCCGATGAAGTGTGAGTAGTTTACTTCAGACCTACAGGTCCATTGTTAGTAGCTAGATGGCTTCTTCTCTCTTTTTGGATCTCAATACAATGTTCTCCCCCTCTCTTGTGGAGAACTATTCGATGTAATCTTCTTTTTGCGGTGTGTTTGTTGAGACCGATGAATTGTGGGTTTATGATCAAGTCTATCTATGAACAATATTTGAATCTTCTCTGAATTCTCTTATGTATGATTGGTTATCTTTGCAAGTATCTTCGAATTATCAGTTTGGTTTGGCCTACTAGATTGATCTTTCTTGCAATGGGAGAAGTGCTTAGCTTTGGGTTCAATCTTGCAGTGTCCTTTCCCAGTGACAGTAGGGGCAGCAAGGCACATATTGTATTGTTGCCATTGAGGATAAAAAGATGGGGTTTTCTTCACATTGCATGAGTCTATCCCTCTACATCATGTCATATTGCTTAAGGTGTTACTCTGTTTTTAACTTAATACTCTAGATGCATGCTGGATAGCGGTCGACGAGTGGAGTAATAGTAGTAGATGCAGGCAGGAGTCGGTCTACTTGTCTCGTACGTGATGCCTATATACATGATCATGCCTAGATATTCTCATCACTATGGTCAATTCTGTCAATTGCTCAACACTAATTTGTTCACCCACCGTCGAATACTTATGCTCTTGAGAGAAGCCACTAGTGAAACCTATGGCCCCCGGGCCTATCTTTATCATATTAATCTCCTACTGCTTAGTTATTTCCTTTGCTATTTACTTTGCCTTTATTTTACTTTGCATCTTTATCATAAAAATACCAAAAATATTATCTTTATCATATCTTTCAGATCTCACTCTCGTAAGGGGCCTTATAGGGATTGACAACCCCTATTTGCGTTGGTTGCGAGGATTTATTTGTTTTGTGCAGGTACGAGGGACTCGCGCATAGCCTCCTACTGGATTGATACCTTGGTTCTCAAAAACTGAGGGAAATACTTACGCTACTTTGCTGCACCATCCCTTCCTCTTCGGGGAAAACCAACGCAGTGCTCAAGAGGTAGCAATGATCATACCTAGATATTCTCATAACTATGCTCAATTCTGTCAATTGCTCAACACTAATTTGTTGACCCGCCGTGAATATTTATGCTCTCGAGAGAAGCCACTAGTGAAACCTATGGCCCCCGGGTCTATCTTCTATCATATTAATCTTCCAATACTTAGTTATTTTTATTGCCTTTTATTTTACTTTGCATCTTTATCATAAAAATACCAAAAATATTATCTTGTCATATCTATCAGATCTCACTCTCGTAAGTGACTGTGTAGGGATTGACAACCCCTTATCGCGTTGGTTGCGAGGATTTATTTGTTTGTGTAGGTATGAGGGACTCGTGCATGGCCTCCTACTGGATTGATACCTTGGTTGTCAAAAACTGAGGGAAATACTTACGCTACTTTGCTGCACCACCCTTTCCTCTTCAAGGGAAACCCAACGCAAGTGCTCAAGAGGTAGCAGCTCCCCTTCCCGAAGACTCAGCTACTCCCGTGTTAACAAGGATGCTGGCCTCAGCGCCATACCAGGCACCAGTAGGGGAGGGCGAGAAGACCCAAGATGACCTTGGTGCTGGAGGTAAGTTGGACACTGAGTCCGGAGAAATCGACCTTTCCTCGCCCAAAGACGGAGGCGAAAAAGGACCCAGTATCCCTTCTCCAAACAGGAGGAATAGGGCCGCCTCCGAAGATTGGGAGGGGCGGTCTTCCAAGAAGGGCAAGATGCCACCGCCGATCGGCTTAGGTTTGGAAAGCGACGCCGTCGAGCAGCTCCAACAGGGGGACCAACCCTCAGCCAAACCGTAAGAGAATCCGGAGTACTTTGATAGCGTCCCGCTCCGTTGTTGTTATCGAAGATATACATAATGCATTCATGTATTTTTACACGTCGGCACAGAGTTTTTCTGGGAGATCCTCTTCTTCGGGAGTCTCCTCCCAGAGATGATGGAGAGCGAGACGCCTCCTCCAAACCTCCTCGCCCAACAAGGCGGTTGACTCTGAAGTGTCATCGCAGAGGGTCCCTTTTGACCAACAGGTTACGCAGGGGACAGAAGAGGCAGTGCCCGAAGGTGGGGCTTCGACCATCCGGGATTCCAGGGCTGATGATAACAAAGGCCCCGGACTGACTGGTTCGCAGCCGACAGTGATTCTGGAGACGGGTGAATAGATTCCTTCAAAGGATGATTGTGCTGCTGGAGCAGCTTCCGGAAACCCGGAGACTCCGGACATATTGTGGGACATGTTGCGGAAAGCGTCTGTCTTGAGGGAATAGCGTACCTTGATGGGTACAGTGATTGAGAAGATTTCGTCCGCGAAGAGCGGATTAAATGAAGCTTTCATGAGCCTATTGAGGGGCTTCGAGGTTTGTGACATAATGCTTTCAGCTATGTTTCATTTGCGAAGATGCGCCTATGTATGGGTAGTAGCCCATGATACTCGGGTTGGCTTCCACTGGGAAGCAAACAGAGGATCGAAAATGATCGTTTAAGGACTAACCTGATGAACTTTGAACACAGGCTGCTTCCCCCTTGGCCACTTCCCGGACTATGGAGATTGCCGATTTGCAGCGGAAGCTTGATGTGGCTGGGGATGATCTTGCTTTAATCGATGCGTCTGGATGAGTCGCAAGGTATGTATTCGAGGCAATCCTCATACATTTTTGTGGTATAAGCATGATGCTGAGATTTGGCTGTAGATGGTGCTGCCACCATTGAAGTTCTTCGAGCGGAGCAGGCCCGGGCCAAGGAGCAGGCCCGGCATAGCAATGCTGCTACCGAAAAGGCATCGGTTGAATTAAAAGCCGAACAAGCTGCACAACGCCAAGATGAGGAGAAGATATCCACGATGATGCTCAAACTAGAGAATGCTACCGACCGCTGTGAATTTCTGTAGAAGGAGAGTGGAGCCTTAATGGCTGATCTGGACAAGGCCTTACAGGAGGCGAGAGAAGCCTGGTCAGAATGCAGAGCAGCCCGTGAGGAGGTTCGACAGGCAAGGGAGATTGCGGCCGGAAAGCCCTTTCTACTGCAAACTAAGTTTGGTGACCCGAACTATGCCCAGCTTAACCAAGTATGGAGTTCTCCGGACGAGTTCTTAGACTTGCCGAAGAGTTCTGACGATGCGGCACAGTATTACCAAGCGCGAGATGGATATGCAATGGAGAAGCTTCTTTGGTCATAGTTTGGCGCATCAAAGCGCCCTTTGTTGCTCAATGAACAGATGTCCCAATGGGCCAAACTTCATAGGATATCCGGCGCTGCCATGAAGGATGTCGTAATCCGGTTGTGGCCAACCGAGCCTGTTCTGAATAGCTATTTCGGTTTGGCGCAAAGGCTTGTTGACGCGGTGCCGCGTATCGAGGCTGTGAAGCGGTCAACATGCATTGAGGGTGCACGGATGGCTTTTGCCCGAGTCAAGACGTTCTGGGGGAAGTTGAAGGCCATCGATGTTGCGACGAAGGGTCCACCCAAAGGCAAGGACCGTCCGGAAGCGGAGCATTATTTTGAAGACGTCCTAGAGGCCGCCCGCTTTATAGAGGGTCAGTGCTCAAAAGACATAATGTTCAAGTGAGGTGTATGAAAATTGTAAAATACAATTTTATAGTTAATCTATTTATGTTTTGCTTGAAAGCTTGAATTCCTCCTGTGCGGCCATTTTGATATAATCTGAAAGTTTTCCAGTCGTCGGCTTCAGCCCCCTCGTAGGAAGTACGAGGGTGTTCAGAAAAGCATTCAATCACTCTTTATCCAACGTCTTGGTCCATGAAGGAGGTGATAATGCGGCGAACCAGGCAATCGGACTATAGGGCATTAACGCTTTCACTTAGCCATAGGAGTTTTATTGTGGGGCTACGACATAGCCCTTGGTATGTATGCGGCGTATGGTGCCTTACATATTTGATCTGAACAAGATCCCTCGTGTGACACGGAGAATCGCTAAAGATTCCAAGAGGTCGTCAAGTGGTTGACCAGCTCACGCCGCATCATGACAGTCAGTTTTCGGCTTTCTCTACTGAGGTGCTCGTCCGGTTTAGACCAGGGAACAATCGCAGTAGTTCTCCCTTTACTACCCTAGCCGATAGAGCGGAACGTAGGGTAGAAAGCACAGGAGTCGGGCAACCCAACTATTGACCCAAGACAATGATTCGGAGCTGATGCATATAAGGCCAAACTCACGACGCCAAAGTATGCTATAGAGCTGTTCAGACTTTTACTGGCAACTCATTTGTTCCCACACCAAGCCCCTGGCAGGTTATGCCAAGGTATTTCTCTGAAATAACCATAGGAGCCATATTTGTTGGGGAAACAATGCGGATGATTAGTTAGGATATTGTTTAATGGGAACTGAGTGATATGCCAATGATTACTTATGATATATATATATATATATATATATATATATAACATCCCCCGGGCTATTTGACATGCACGGGGTTGGAGGCGGAGGAACGGGCATAGTACAGGCTCGAGAAATAGAGAGTGTGGTCTACAAAAGTTATTTTGGACCTCCTGTCGCACGTCTACACCGCCAGTCCTTGGTGGGGGGAATCCTTAATGGAGATAGCCCCTTAGGTGAGAGTACGGATCCGGACTCCGATAGAGCCAGTCCCCGATGTTCATCCTGTTCATCACTTGTTTTTAAAGGATAGCGATGGAAGACATAAAAAATAAAATAAATAATAATAAAATTTACTGGAGTGCTTGCAGGCTTGTCCCTATTGTGCTTCCGCCAATGCCCATGGTATCTTGAGTGTGCAATGATGTATGTGCGATACAGACTTTGTAGGTGTACGGAGTGGGCGGCGGAAGCCGGGTTGCTATTTCCGTTCTAGGAGTAGTTGATCCTCGGGTGGAGACTGCTTCTGACCCCCGGTGTTTTGTTGGTGAACCTTTCCATCATCCCTGTCGCTTGGCGGCCTCCTCCCCCTATGTTCAGCATTGAGCTTGCCCGCCTATTTAAAGACCCAGAAATTTCTGTTGGTATGATTAGCTGGTTTATCGGGGTGGCCATGAATCTGGTATGGTTGGCCTAATATCCTGTACAGGTTGGATGGTTCGTCTTGATTCGCCTTGAATGGCTTCTTCCGCTGACCGGGCTTGGGGTTTCTGAATCCGGCGTTGACTGCCGTGTCGCCTGATCTTTCATTGTCATTGCGACTGTTGTTTTTGCTTCCTCGTGGCTTGCCGTTGCCGTCTCGGATTTCGGAGGTGCCCTGGTTGCTGGCGCTATTGCTTCTACGAGCGAGCCAGCTGTCTTCTCCCGCGCAAAATCGGGTCATCAGAGCAGTGAGGGCTGTCATGGATTTAGGTCCTTCTTGGACGATGTGGCGTGCAAGCCATTCGTCTCGGACGCCGTGTTTGAAAGCCGCAAGGGCTTCCGCGTCTGGACAGTCGACGATTTGGTTCTTTTTGACTAAGAACCGAGTCCAGATCTCCCTGGCCGATTCTCCGGGCTGTTGGACAATTTGACTTAGGTCATCGGCATCCGGTGGCCGGACATATGTTCCTCGGAAGTTATCGAGGAAGGCCTCTTCCAAGTCCTCCCAGCTGCCTATGGAATTTTCAGGCAGGCTGTTTAACCAGTACCAAGCTGGCCCTTTTAGTTTTAGTGGGAGGTATTTAATGGCGTGGAGGTCGTCCCCACGGGCCATATGGATGTGGAGGATGAAATCTTCTATCCATACCGCGGGATCGGTTGCCCCGTAGTATGATTCAATACCGACGGGTTTGAATCCTTCGGGGAATTCATGATCCATTACTTCATCAATGAAGCAAAGCGGGTGTGCGGCACCTCTATGCCGGGCCACACTGCGACGTAACTCCGAAGGAGTCCCTTTGCGGTTTTCGGCTCGGGCGTGGCGAGTTTTGACACGTCCGAATAGGTAGCCATCGTCACATGTCGAAGCATGCTTTCGTCATCCGTAGATCGGTCTTGCATGTCCTGCTCTATTGTCCAATTCTCTCTGTAGGTCGTCTGGGTAATCGTGACCTACGTTGTTCCTGCCTTTACGGTGAGGTGGGGCGGTCTGGTGTTCGACTTGAGTTGCCTCTTTATCCGGACAGAGTTGCCGGTGACCTGCCGCATCGTGTGACAATGGTATGGGCTCCAATGCCCCTTCATCGGACTGGTATAGCAATCTATGCTTTGGGTAGACTTTGGTTAGGCTACTAAGGCAGTATTCTTCGGTGACCAGGAATTCGGTTCATCTGTCGTTGAGTAGGTCTTGGTCAGGTTGAAGCTAAAGCTGCTTCTTTTTCAGGATCCTTGCCATAGCTATCAGCCTGTGCTTGAAGTGCTCCTGTTCAAGGGGATCTTCGGGTACGATGTCTTCGTCGCCGAGGCTTACCTCATCTTTGGAGAGTGGAAGGTAGTTGTCGTCCTCCAAACCGTTGCTGGGTAGGGCCTGTTCGTCAGGGCTGGCTTGCCCGTTTTCCTGTTCCTACTGCTTGGATGTTGCTCCCACAAGGTCTTCATTGCTTTCGGCGCCGTCCGGAGTACTATTTTCTCCAATGCCATTGTTGCTGCGGCGTGACTTGGGGCGGCGTTTGGGGCGCCGGAACTTAGACTGTGACTCAGGAGTTTTAACTGGATCTCCCTTGTCTTCGCCGCGAGGCTTTTTAGGTGTATCGATCATGTACACGTCATATGAAGGGGTGGCCGTCTCACGCCTGATGGCTGGCGGGTCTTGGGCTTGCTCCTTATTAGCATCGTCGTCTATACCATCGATGTCTTTGGAGCCAGAAGCGGGCATGTCGGTTAAGTCCTCGACAGTGGCTATGAAGTGGGTGGCGGGTGGGAAGCGAAATTCTCCTTTGTCAGCCTCTAGCTCGAACCGGACATAGTTCGGCCCTGAGTCCCCCATCGGGGACAGGTTTTTCAACGAATTCAGCACATCGCCGAAAGGCGAGTGTTGGAAAACATCTACAGCGCTGAACTCGATGATTGATAACTGATGACCCACAAGTATAGGGGATCTATCGTAGTCCTTTCGATAAGTAAGAGTGTCGAACCCAACGAGGAGCAGAAGGAAATGATAAGCGGTTTTCAGCAAGGTATTCTCTGCAAGTACTGAAATAAGTGGTAATAGATAGTTTTGTGATAAGATAGGTTGTAATGGGCAACAAGTAACAAAAGTAAATAAAGTGCAGCAAGGTGGCCCAATCCTTTTGTAGCAAAGGAAAAGCCGGAACAAACTCTTATAATAGGAAAAGCGCTCTCGAGGACACATGGGAATATCGTCAAGCTAGTTTTCATCACGTTCATATGATTCACGTTCGATACTTTGATAATTTGATATGTGGGTGGACCGGTGCTTGGGTGCTATTCTTACTTGAACAAGCATCCCACTTATGATTAACCTCTATTGCAAGCATCCGCAACTACAACAAAAGTATTAAGGTAAACCTAACCATAGCATGAAACATATGGATCCAAATCATCCCCTTACGAAGCAACGCATAAACTAGGGTTTAAGCTTCTGTCACTCTAGCAACCCATCATCTACTTATTACTTCCCAATGCCTTCCTCTAGGCCCAAATAATGGTGAAGTGTTATGTAGTCGACGTTCACATAACACCACTAGAGGCTAGACAACATACATCTTATCAAAATATCAAACGAATACCAAATTCACATGACTACTCATAGCAAGACTTCTCCCTTGTCCTCAGGAACGAACGTAATTACTCACAAAGCATATTCATGTTCATAATCAGAGGGGTAATAATATGCATATAGGATCTGAACATATGATCTTCCACCAAATAAACCAACTACCATCAGCTACAAGGAGTAATCAACACTACTAGCAACCTACTAGCACCAATCCCGGACTTTGAGACAAGAATTGGATACAAGAGTGAACTAGGGTTTGGAGATGAGATGGTGCTGGTGAAGTTGTTAATGGAGATTTCCCTCTCCCGATGAGAGGAGCGTTGGTGATGATGATGGTGATGATTTCCCCCTCCCGGAGGGAAGTTTCCCCGGCAGAACAGCTCTGCCAGAGCTCTAGATTGGATCCGCCAAGGTTCCGTCTCGTGGCGGCGGAGTCTCGTCCCGAAAAGTTCCTTCCTATTTTTTCTCATCGAAAGACCTCATATATGAGAAGATGGACGTCGGAGAGCCACCAGGGGGCCCACGATGTAGGGGGCGCACCGGGGGGGGGGGGGGCACCCTCATGAGTAGGGTGTGGGCCCCCTGGCCTTCATCTTTGGCGAGGATTTTTCTTTATTTATTTTAAGACGTTCCATGGAGTTTCAGGACTTTTGGAGTTGCGCAGAATAGGTCTCTAATATTTGCTCCTTTTCCAGCCCAGAATTCCAGCTGCCGGCATTCTCCCTCCGTATGTAAACCTTGTAAAATAAGAGAGAATAGCCATAAGTATTGTGACATAATGTGAAATAACAACCCATAATGCAATAAATATTGATATAAAAGCATGATGCAAAATGGATGTATCAACTCCCCCAAGCTTAGACCTCGCTTGTCCTCAAGCAAAAAGCCGATAACAATAAATATGTCCTCATGTTTAGAGGTAGAGGCGTCGATAAAAATAAAATACGGACATGAAGGCATCATGATTATTCTCATAACAGCAACATATATAGCTTTTGTCATATGATTACTTATATTCAAGTGATGATCTATTCACAATGCAAAAGTATAAATCATAAACCTTATTGGGCTCCGACAAACTATAATCTCTGTCATTGAAGCAATTGCAATTTATCATAACATCGGAAAGAGTCTATGTTAGAGCTAAAAAGCAAGTCCACATACTCAACTATCATTTAGTCCTCCATAATTGCTAACACTCACGCGATACTTGTGGTTACGGAGTTTTAATCGGACACAGAGAAAGATAGGAGCTTATAGTTTTGCCCCACAACCTTTTACCTCAAGGGTAATGTCAACAATAATGGTTCATGCTCCCCTACATCCAATTTTATATATATATATATATATATATCATGTTCTTTCCAACATGCTGAGCTTGCCAAAGGATAAAATGAAAAAGAAAAGGTGAAGATCACCATGACTCTTGCATAAGGTAGAAGATAATAATAAAAGATAAGCCCTTCGCAGAGGGAAGCATAGGTTGCCATGCGCTTTTATGGTTGGATATATAAAATCTCAATGCGAAAGAACGTCACTTTATATTGCCCCTTGTGATATGAACCTTTATTATGCAGTCCGTCACTTTTATTACACATCACAAGATCGTATAAAGCTTATTTCTCCCACACCAATCAATCATACATATTTAGAGCAATTTTTATTGCTTTGCACCGATGACAACTTACTTGAAGGATCTTACTCAATCCATAGGTAGATATGGTGGACTCTCATGGCAAAACTGGTTTAAGGGTATTTGGAAGCACAAGTAGTATTTCTACTTGGTGCTGAGAATTTGGCTAGCATGAGGGGGAAAGGCAAGCTCAACAAGTTAGAGGATCCATGACAACATACTTTATCTTAGATATAAGAAATACATAACTCATTACATTGTCTTCCTTGTCCAACATCAACTCTTTAGCATGTCATATTTTAATGAGTGCTCCCAATCATAAAAGATGTCAATGATAATATATCTATATGTGAAAACCTCTCTTTCCTTATTACTTCCTATTAATTGCAACAATGACCAAAGCTATGTCTGCCAACTCCCAACAACTTTTAATCATCATACTCTTTCTATGTGAAGTCATTACTCTCAATAAGATCAATATGAACTTTTTGTTTCTTTTTATTCTTTTCTCTTTTCTTTTATTCACCCAAGACCATGGCAAAATAATCAAGCCCTTGACTCAACACTAATCTTTATTATATATAGCTCACGGACTCGATTACATGGAGAGATCATAAAGCAAACTCAAAACTAGATCATGCCATAAACTTTATTCTACTAGATCAAGATACTACTAATAGGATTGAACTAAGAAAAATGGTAAATATAGGAGTTGTAAGTGTGATACGATACCGGGGCACCTCCCCCAAGCTTTGCAGTTGCCAAGGGGAGTGCCCATACCCGTGTGATTATATCTCCTTTGTTGGTGAAGAAGGTGGTGGTGACGGATAATCGCACATCGAGCGTAAGAGGTCCTCCAGCTTGCGAATAATGCCCTTGAGTGCGACAATATGCTCCTTCAACAAAATATTTTCTTTTGTGAGATACTTGTTTTGAACACGAGCTAACTCAATCATCTTGAAAGCTTTGATCTCAGTTGGGGTAAGAAGGTTATGATCAATTTGAAGGGTGTCTATTTGAAGGAAATATGCCCTAGAGGCAATAATAAAGTTATTATTTATTTCCTTATATCATGATAAATGTTTATTATTCATGCTAGAATTGTATTAACCGGAAACATAATACATGTGTGAATACATAGACAAATAGAGTGTCACTAGTATGCCTCTACTTGACTAGCTCGTTAATCAAAGATGGTTATGTTTCCTAACCATGGACAAAAGAGTTGTTATTTGATTAACGAGGTCACATCATTAGTTGAATGATCTGATTGACATGACCCATTCCATTAGCTTAGCACCCGATCGTTTAGTATGTTGCTATTGCTTTCTTCATGACTTATACATGTTCCTATGACTATGAGATTATGCAACTCCCGTTTGCCAGAGGAACACTTTGGGTGCTACCAAACGTCACAACGTAACTGGGTGATTATAAAGGAGCATTACAGGTGTCTCCAAAGGTAGATGTTGGGTTGGCGTATTTTGAGAATAGGATTTGTCACTCCGATTGTCGGAGAGGTATCTCTGGGCCCTCTCGGTAATGCACATCACTTAAGCCTTGCAAGCATTGCAACTAATAAGTTAGTTGCAGGATGATGTATTACGGAACGAGTAAAGAGACTTGCCGGTAACGAGATTGAACTAGGTATTGGATACCGACGATCGAATCTCGGGCAAGTAACATACCGATGACAAAGGGAACAACGTATGTTGTTATGCGGTCTGACCGATAAAGATCTTCGTAGAATATGTAGGAGCCAATATGGGCATCCAGGTCCCACTATTGGTTATTGACCGGAGACGTGTCTCGGTCATGTCTACATTGTTCTCGAACCGTAGGGTCCGCACGCTTAAGGTTTCGATGACAGTTATATTATGAGTTTATGAGTTTTGATGTACCGAAGGAGTTCGGAGTCCCGGATGAGATCGGGGACATGACGAGGAGTCTCGAAATGGTCGAGACGTAAAGATCGATATATTGGACGACTATATTCGGACATCGGAAAGGTTCCGAGTGATTCGGGTATTTTTCGGAGTACCGGGTAGTTACGGGAGAAGTAATGGGCCTTGATGGGCTTTAGTGGGAAGAAGAAAAAAAGGGTGCTGCGCCCCCCCTCCCCTTTGGTCCGAATTGGACTAGGGAAAAGGGGGCCGGCCACCTCTCCTTCTCCTCCACTTCCTTCTCCCTTCCTCCCCTCTTGATGGACTCCTACTAGGACTTGGAGTCCTAGTAGGACTCCCATCCTGGCCGCACCTTATGCCTTGGCCGGCCTCCTCCTCCTCCATCCTTTATATACAGGGGCAGGGGGCACCCCATAGACACACAATTTGATCATTGAGATCGTTCCTTAGCCGTGTGCGGTGCCCCCTGCCACCAAATTCCACCTCGATCATATTGTTGCAGTGCTTAGGCGAAGCCCTGCGTCAGTAATACATCAAGATCGTCACCACGCCGTCATGCTGACGGAACTCTTCCTCGACGCTTTGCTGGATCGGAGCCCGAGGATCGTCATCGAGCTGAACGTGTGCTAAGAACTCGGAGGTGCCGGAGTAACGGTGCTTGGATCGGTCGGATCAAGAAGACGTACGACTACTTCCTCAACGTTGTGTCAATGCTTCCGTTGCGATCTACAAGGGTACGTAGATCAGACTCTCCCCCTCGTTGCTATGCATCACCATGATCTTGCGTGTGCGTAGGAATTTTTTTGAAATTACTACGTTCCCCAACAGTGGCATCCGAGCCTAGGTTTTATGGTTTGATGTTATTTGCACGAGTAGAACACAAGTGAGTTGTGGGCGATACAAGTCATACTGCCTACCAGCATGTCATACTTTGGTTCAGCGGTATTGTTGGACGAGACGACCCGGACCAACCTTACGCGTACGCTTACGCGAGACCGGTTCCCTCGACGTGCTTTGCACATAGATGGCTTGCGGGCGACTGTCTCTCCAACTTTAGTTGAACCAAGTGTGGCTACGCCCGGTCCTTGAGAAGGTTAAAACGGAGTCTATTTGACAAACTATCGTTGTGGTTTTGATGCGTAGGTGAGATGAGTTCTTGCTTAAGCCCGTAGCAGCCACGTAAAACTTGCAACAACAAAGTAGAGGACGTCTAACTTGTTTTTGTAGGGCATGTTGTGATGTGATATGGTCAAGGCATGATGCTAAATTTTATTGTATGAGATGATCATGTTTTGTAACCAAGTTATCGGCAACTGGCAGGAGCCATATGGTTGTCGCTTTATTGTATGCAATGCAATCGCGATGTAATGCTTTACTTTATTACTAAGCGGTAGTGATAGTCGTGGAAGCATAAGATTGGCGAGACGACAACGATGCTACAATGGAGATTAAGGTGTCTCGCCGGTGACGATGGTGATCATGACGGTGCTTCGGAGATGGAGATCACAAGGCACAAGATGATGATGGCCATATCATATCACTTATATTGATTGCATGTGATGTTTATCTTTTATGCATCTTATCTTGCTTTGATTGACGGTAGCATTATAAGATGATCTCTCACTAATTATCAAGAAGTGTTCTCCCTGAGTATGCACCGTTGCGAAAGTTCTTCGTGCTGAGACACCACGTGATGATCGGGTGTGATAGGCTCTACGTTCAAATACAACGGGTGCAAAACAGTTGCACACGCGGAATACTCAGGTTATACTTGACGAGCCAAACATATACAGATATGGCCTCGGAACACGGAGACCGAAAGGTCGAGCGTGAATCATATAGTAGATATGATCAACATAACGATGTTCACCATTGAAAACTACTCCATCTCACGTGATGATCGGTTATGGTTTAGTTGATTTGGATCACATGATCACTTAGAGGATTAGAGGGATATATATCTAAGTGGGAGTTCTTAAGTAATATGATTAATTGAACTTAAATTTATCATGAACTTAGTCCTGGTAGTATTTTGCAAATTATGTTGTAGATCAATAGCTCGCGTTGTTGCTCCCCTGTGTTTATTTTGATATGTTCCTAGAGAAAATTGCGTTGAAAGATGTTAGTAGCAATGATGCGGATTGGATCCGTGATCTGAGGTTTATCCTCATTGCTGCACAGAAGAATTATGTCCTTGATGCACCGCTAGGTGACAGACCTATTGCAGGAGCAGATGCAGACGTTATGAACGTTTGGCTAGCTCAATATGATGACTACTTGATAGTTTAGTGCACCATGCTTAATAGCTTAGAATCGGGACTTCAAAGACGTTTTGAACGTCATGGAACATATGAGATGTTCCAGGAGTTGAAGTTAATATTTCAAGCAAATACCCGAGTTGAGAGATATGAAGTCTCCAACAAGTTCTATAGCTAAAAGATGGAGGAGAATCGCTCAACTAGTGAGCATGTGCCCAGATTGTCTGAGTACTACAATCGCTTGAATCAAGTGGGAGTTAATCTTCCAGATAAGATAGTGATTGACAGAATTCTCTAGTCACCATCACCAAGTTAGTAGAACTTTGTGATGAACTATAATATGCAAGGGATGAAAAAAGTAATTCCTAAGCTCTTCGTGATGCTGAAATCAACGAAGGTAGAAATCAAGAAAAACATCAAGTGTTGATGGTTGACAAGACCACTAGTTTCAAGAAAAGGGCAAAGGGAAGAAGGGGAACTTCAAGAAGAACGGCAAGCAAGTTGCTGCTCAAGTGAAGAAGCCCAAGTTTGATCCTAAGCCTGAGACTAAGTGCTTATACTGCAAAGGGACTGATCACTGGAAGCGGAACTACCCCAAATGATTGGCGGATAAGAAGGATGGCAAAGTAAACATAAGTATATTTGATATACATGTTATTGATGTGTACTTTACTAGTGTTTATAGCAACCCCTTAGTATTTGATGCTAGTTCAGTTGCTAAGAGTAGTAACTCGAAACGGGAGTTGCAGAATAAAAGAGACTAGTTAAGGGTGAAGTGACGATGTGTGTTGGAAGTAGTTCCAAGATTGATATGATCATCATCGCACACTCCCCTATACTTTCGGGATTAGTGTTGAACCTAAATAAGTGTTATTTGGTGTTTGTGTTGAGCATGAATATGATTTGATCATGTTTATTGTAATACGGTTATTCATTTAAGTAAAAGAATAAATTGTTGTTCTGTTTACATGAATAAAACCTTATATGGTTACACACCCAATGAAAATAGTTCATTGGATCTCGATCTTAATAATACACATATTCATAATATTGAAACCAAAACATGCAAAGTTAATAATGATAGTGCAACTTATTTGTGGCACTGCTGCTTAGGTCATATTGGTATAAAGCGCATGAAGAAACTCCATGCTGATGGGCTTTCGGAATCACTTGATGCTTGCGAACCATGCCTTTTGGGCAAGATGACTAAAACGCCGTTCTCCGGAACAATGGAGCGAGAAAAGATTTGTTGGAAATCATACATACTGATGTATGTGGTCTGATGAATATTGAGGCTCGCGACAGGTATCATTATTTTCTGATCTTCACAAATGATTTGAGCAGATATGAGTATATCTACTTGATGAAACATAAGTCTGAAACATTTGAAAAGTTCAAAGAATTTCAGAGTGAAGTGAAAAACATCGTGACAAGAAAATAAAGTTTCTACGATCTGATCGCGGAGACAAATATTTGAGTTACGAGTTTGGTCTTCAGTTAAAACAATGTGAAATAGTTTCACTACTCACGCCACCTGGAACACCACATCATAATGGTGTGTCCGAACGTCATAACCGTACTTTATTGGATATAGTGCAATCTATGATGTCTCTTACCGATTTACCACTATTGTTTTTGGGGTCATGCATTAGAGACAGCTGCATTCACGTTAAAAAAGGGGCACCATCTATATCCGTCGAGACGATGCCTTATGAACTATGGTTTGGCAAGAAACCAAAGTTGTCGTTTCTTAAAGTTTGGGGTTGCGATGCTTATATGAAAAAGTTTCATCCTGATAAGCTCAAAACTCAAATCGGAGAAGTGCATCTTCATAGGATATCCAAAGGAAACTATTGGATACACCTTCTATCATAGATCCGAAGGCAAGACTTTTGTTGCTAAATTCGGAAACTTTCTGGAGAAGGAGTTTCTCTCGAAAGAAGTGAGTGGGAGGAAAGTAGAACTTGACGAGGTAACTGTACCTGCTCCCTTATTGGAAAGTAGTACATCACAGAAAAATGTTTCTGTGACACCTACACCAGTTAGTGAGGAAGCTAATGATGATGATCATGAAACTTCAGAACAAGACACTACTGAACCTCGTAGATCAACCAGAGTAAGATCCGCGCCAGAGTGGTACGGTAATTCTGTTCTGGAAGTCATGCTACTAGATCATGATGATCATACGAACTATGAAGAAGCGATGGTGAGCCCAGATTCCGCGAAATGGTTTGAGGCCATGAAATCTGAGATATGATCCATGTATGAGAACAAAGTTTGGACTTTGGTTGCCTTGCCCGATGATCGGCAAGCAATTGAGAATAAATGGATCTTCAAGAGGAAGACGGACGCTGATAGTAGTGTTACTATCTACAAAGCTAGAATTGTCGCAAAAGGTTTTCGACAAGTTCAAGGTGTTGACTACGACGAGAGTTTCTCACTCGTATCTATGCTTAAGTCTGTCCGAATCATGTTAGTAATTGCCGCATTTTATGAAATCTGGCAAATGGATAAACAAAACTGCATTCCTTAATAGATTTATTAAAGAAGAGTTGTATATGATGCAACCGGAAGGTTTTGTCGATCCAAAGGGAGCTAACAAAGTGTGCAAGCTCCAGCGATCCATTTATGGACTGGTGCAAGCATCTCGGAGTTGGAATATACGCTTTGATGAGTTGATCAAAGCATATAGTTTTATACTGACTTGCGGTGAAGCCTGTATTTACAAGAAAGTGAGTGGGAGCTCTGTAGCATTTCTGATATTATATGTGGATGACATATTGCTGATTGGAAATGATATAGAATTTCTGGATAGCATAAAGGGATACTTGAATAAGAGTTTTTCAATGAAAGACGTCGGTGAAGCTGCTTACATATTGAGCTTCAAGATCTATAGAGATAGATCAAGACGCTTGATAAGTTTTTTCAATGAGTACATACCTTGACAAGATTTTGAAGTAGTTCAGAATGGAGCAGTCAAAGAAAGAGTTCTTGCCTGTATTACAAGGTGTGAAGTTGAGTAAGACTCAAAGCCCGACCACGGCAGAAGATAGAAAGAGAATGAAAGTCATTCCCTATGCCTTGGCCATAGGTTCTATAAAGTATGTCATGCTGTATACCAGATCTATTGTATACCCTGCATTTATTTGGCAAGGGAGTACAATAGTGATCTAGGAGTAGATCACTAGACAACGGTCAGAATTATCCTTAGTAAAATAAGGATATGTTTCTCGATTATGGACGTGACAAAAAGGTTCGTCGTAAAGGGTTACGTCGATGCAAGTTTTTGACACTGATCCAGATGAATCTAAAGTCTCAATCTGGATACATATTGAAAGTGGGAGCAATTAGCTAGAGTAGCTCCGTGTAGAGCATTGTAGACATAGAACTTGCAAAATACTTACGGATCTGAATGTGACAGACCCGTTGACTAAAATTATCTCACAAGCAAAACATGATCACACCTTAGTATTCTTTGGGTGGTAATCACATAGATATGTGAACTAGATTACTGACTCTAGTAAACCCTTTGAGTGTTGGTCACATGACGATGTGAACTATGGGTGTTAATCACATGGTGATGTGAACTATTGCTGTTAAATCACATGTCGATGTGAACTAGATTATTGACTCTAGTGCAAGTGGGAGTTGAAGGAAATATGCCCTAGAGGCAATAATAAAGTTATTATTTATTTCCTTATATCATGATAAATGTTTATTATTCATGCTAGAATTGTATTAACCGGAAACATAATACATGTGTGAATACATAGACAAATAGAGTGTCACTAGTATGCCTCTACTTGACTAGCTCGTTAATCAAAGATGGTTATGTTTCCTAACCATGGACAAAAGAGTTGTTATTTGATTAACGAGGTCACATCATTAGTTGAATGATCTGATTGACATGACCCATTCCATTAGCTTAGCACCCGATCGTTTAGTATGTTGCTATTGCTTTCTTCATGACTTATACATGTTCCTATGACTATGAGATTATGCAACTCCCGTTTTCCAGAGGAACACTTTGGGTGCTACCAAACGTCACAACGTAACTGGGTGATTATAAAGGAGCATTACAGGTGTCTCCAAAGGTAGATGTTGGGTTGGCGTATTTCGAGAATAGGATTTGTCACTCCGATTGTCGGAGAGGTATCTCTGGGCCCTCTCGGTAATGCACATCACTTAAGCCTTGCAAGCATTGCAACTAATAAGTTAGTTGCGGGATGATGTATTACGGAACAAGTAAAGAGACCTGCCGGTAACGAGATTGAACTAGGTATTGGATACCGACGATCGAATCTCGGGCAAGTAACATACCGATGACAAAGGGAACAACGTATGTTGTTATGCGCTCTGACCGATAAAGATCTTCGTAGAATATGTAGGAGCCAATATGGGCATCCAGGTCCCGCTATTGGTTATTGACCGGAGACGTGTCTCGGTCATGTCTACATTGTTCTCGAACCGTAGGGTCCGCACGCTTAAGGTTTCGATGACAGTTATATTATGAGTTTATTAGTTCCGGATGAGATCGGGGACATGACGAGGAGTCTCGAAATGGTCGAGACGTAAAGATCGATATATTGGACGACTATATTCGGACATCGGAAAGGTTCCGAGTGATTCGGGTATTTTTCAGAGTACCGGGTAGTTACGGGAGAAGTAATGGGCCTTGATGGGCTTTAGTGGGAAGAAGAAAAAAAGGGTGCTGCACCCCCCCTCCCCTTTGGTCCAAATTGGACTAGGGAAAAGGGGGCCGGCCACCTCTCCTTCTCCTCCACTTCCTTCTCCCTTCCTCCCCTCTTGATGGACTCCTACTAGGACTTGGAGTCCTAGTAGGACTCCCATCCTGGCCGCACCTTATGCCTTGGCCGGCCTCCTCCTCCTCCATCCTTTATATACAGGGGCAGGGGCACCCCATAGACACACAATTTGATCATTGAGATCGTTCCTTAGCCGTGTGCGGTGCCCCCTGCCACCAAATTCCACCTCGATCATATTGTTGCAGTGCTTAGGCGAAGCCCTGCGTCGGTAATACATCAAGATCGTCACCACGCCGTCGTGCTGACGGAAATCTTCCTCGACGCTTTGCTGGATCGGAGCCCGAGGATCGTCATCGAGCTGAACGTGTGCTAAGAACTCGGAGGTGCCGGAGTAACGGTGCTTGGATCGGTCGGATCAAGAAGACGTACGACTACTTCCTCAACGTTGTGTCAACGCTTCCGTTGCGATCTACAAGGGTACGTAGATCAGACTCTCCCCCTCGTTGCTATGCATCACCATGATCTTGCGTGTGCGTAGGAAATTTTTTGAAATTACTACGTTCCCCAACACTATTGCTGCTGGAGCTTGATCCTCCGTGGCCTTCTTGATCCTTTCATCCTTGTTGACCCTCGTGGGTTCTTCCCTCTTCAGATCTATCTTCATTAGCCAAGCATCGTTGTCACCATTGTTGGAGGAGGGAGACGACATGATGCCTAGCCTGGAAAACCCTGACAGAAAACAGCTCGAAACAAGAACGGAGGAGGTTTGCGTGATACGGGAGTCAAAACCTTCGGGAGAATATATAATGAATTTTTACCGACCAAAATACGTATCGTGCAAGAAAACAGAGTCCGGAAGGAACACGAGGTGCTCACGAAGTTGGGGGGCGCGCCCAGGGGGTAGGGCGCACCCACCACCCTCGTGGGGCCCTCGTGTCCTTCCCGGACTACTACTTATTTTTCTATTTTTCTAAATATTCCAAAACGGAGAAATATTACCTTAAAAATTGTTTTGGAGTCGGTTTACTTACAATACCACATACGTATTCCTTTTCGAGGTCTGAAACGCTCCGGAAAGTGTCCCTTATGTATTCCTCCGGGGTTACGATTTCGATAATATTGGTTTCAAAATTTATGGGATTGCCTGAGATATAATGTTTAATTCTTTGACCATTTACCACCTTCGGATTTGTGCCCTCGAAGTTGTTGATTTTTATGGCACCGGAACGATAGACCTCCTTGATAACATAGGGGCCTTCCCATTTAGAGAGAAGTTTTCCTGCAAAAAATCTTAAACGAGAGTTGTATAGCAATACATAATCACCTACATTAAACTCACACTTTTGTATCCTTTTGTCATGCCATCTTTTGACTTTTTCTTTAAACAACTTGGCATTTTCATAAGCTTGGGTTCTCCATTCATCAAATGAGCTAATATCAAATAACCTCTTCTCACCGGCAAGTTTAAAATCATAGTTAAGCTCTTTAATAGCCCAATATGCCTTATGTTCTAGTTTGAGAGGTAAGTGACATACTTTTCCATAAACCATTTTATACGGAGACATACCCATAGGATTTATGTATGCAGTTCTATAAGCCCATAATGCATCATCAAGTTTCTTGGACCAATTCTTTCTAGACCTATTAACAGTCTTTTGCAAAATTAATTTTACCTCTCTATTGCTGAACTCTACTTGACCACTAGACCGAGGGTGATAATGAGGTGTAATTCTATGATTAACATCATATTTAGGAAGCATTTTACGGAAAGCACCATGAATAAAGTGTGAACCACCATCAGTCATTAAATATCTAGGGACTCCAAACCTCGGGAAAATAACTTCCTTAAGCATTTTAATAGAAGTGTTATGATCAGCACTACTAGTTGGAATAGCTTCTACCCACTTAGTAACGTAATCAACAGCAACTAGAATATGTGTGTATCCATTAGAGGCAGGAAAAGGTCCCATATAATCAAAGCCCCAAACATCAAATGGTTCAATAACAAGTGAATAATTCATAGGCATTTCTTGACGTCTACTAATATTACCAATTCTTTGACATTCATCACAAGACAAGACAAACTTACGGGCATCCTTGAAGAGAGTAGGCCAATAAAAACCAGATTGCAATACCTTATGTGCAGTTCTATCTCCAGCGTGGTGTCCTCCATAAGACTCGGAATGACACTTGCGTAGGATCTGTTCCTGTTCATGCTCAGGTACACAACGTCTAATAACACCATCTACTCCTTCTTTATAAAGATGTGGGTCATCCCAAAAGTAATGTCTCAAATCATAGAAGAACTTCTTCTTTTGCTGGTATGTGAAGCTAGGTGGTATAAACTTAGCAACAATATAATTAGCATAATCAGCATACCATGGAGTACTACGAGAAGTACTTATAACATTTAATTGTTCATCAGGAAAGCTATCATTAATAGGTAGTGGGTCATCAAGAATATTTTCTAACCTAGACAAGTTGTCTGCAACGGGGTTCTCAGCTCCCTTTCTATCAACAATATGCAAATCAAATTCTTGTAGCAAGAGAACCCATCTAATAAGTCTAGGTTTAGCATCTTTCTTTTCCATAAGATATTTAATAGCAGCATGATCAGTTTGAATAGTTACTTTAGAATCAACAATATAAGATCTGAACTTATCACAAGCAAATACAACTGCTAAAAGCTCTTTTTCAGTAGTAGCATAATTTCTTTGAGCATTGTCTAGAGTCTTACTAGCATAATGAATAACATTTAATTTCTTATCAACTCTTTGACCTAGAACAACACCTACAACATAATCACTAGCATCACACATAATTTCAAAGGGTAAATTCCAATCAGGTGGCTGAACAACAGGTGCAGTGACTAATGCTTTCTTAAGTATTTCAAATGCTTCTACACAATCATCATCAAAGACAAATGGTATATCCTTTTGCAATAAATTAGTCAGAGGCTGAGAAATTTTTGAGAAGTCCTTAATGAACCTCCTATAAAATCCAGCGTGACCAAGGAAACTTCTTATACCTTTGATGTCCTTGGGACATGGCATCTTTTCAATAGCATCAACCTTGGCTTTATCAACTTCAATACCTCTTTCAGAAACTTTGTGCCCCAAGACAATACCTTCATTAACCATAAAGTGGCACTTTTCCCAATTCAAGACAAGATTAGTTTCTTCACATCTCTGCAAAACTCGATCAAGATTGCTCAAGCAATCATCAAAAGAGGAACCATAGACGGAAAAGTCGTCCATGAAAATCTCACAAATCTTTTCACATAAGTCAGAGAATATAGCCATCATGCATCTTTGAAAGGTAGCAGGTGCATTACATAAACCAAAAGGCATACGTCTATAAGCAAAAGTACCAAAAGGGCATGTAAAAGTAGTCTTTGATTGATCTCTAGCCGACACAGGTATTTGAGAGAAACCAGAATAACCATCTAGAAAGCAATAGTGTGTATGTTTGCATAATCTTTCTAGCATTTGATCAATAAAAGGTAAGGGGTAATGATCTTTCTTAGTAGCTTTATTTAATTTGCGGAAATCAATTACCATCCTATAACATGTGATAATTCTTTGTGCAATCAATTCATCTTTATCATTAGGAACAACAGTAATACCTCTCTTCTTAGGGACACAATGGATAGGACTTACCCACTCACTATCAGCAACGAGATAGATTATACCTGCCTCCAGAAGCTTTAGTATTTCTTTTCTTACCACTTCTTTCATTTTAGGATTCAGACGTCGTTGAGGATCACGAACTGGTTTGGCATCTGCTTCCAAATTTATTTTATGTTGACATAGAGTGGGACTAATGCCCTTAAGATCATCAAGAGTATATCCAATAGCAGCACGATGCTTCTTTAGAGTTTTCAATAATCTTTCTTCTTCATGCTCTGAAAGGTTAGCACTAATAATAACAGGATATATCTTATTTTCATCAAGATAAGCATATTTAAGATTATCAGGCAAAGGTTTAAGCTCAAACACGGGATCACCCTTAGGTGGAGGAGGATCCCCTAAGATTTCAACAGGCAAATTTTGTTGCAGCATAGGTTCCTGTTTAAAGAATACTTCATCTATTTCCCTTCTTTCATTCATGAACATATCATTTTCATGGTCTAGCAAATAGTGTTCTAAAGGATCACTAGGAGGTACGGCAATAGAAGCAAGACCAATAATTTCATCCTTACTAGGTAATTCTTCCTCATGATGTTGTTTACTAAATCTATGGTAGCATTGACAGTATTTAAGAAGGGTCTACCAAATATAATGGGACAAAAGCTATCTTGTCAGGAACCAAGAACAAGAAAATCAGCAGGATATTTAGTCTTCCCACACAAGACTTCAACATCTCTGACAATTCCAATTGGTGCAATAGTATCTCTATTAGCAAGTTTAATAGTAACATCAATATCTTCTAACTCAACAGGTGCAATTTCATTCTTAATTTCTTCGTATAAGTCAATAGGTATTACACTAGCACTAGCACCCATATCACATAAGCCATGATAACAATGATCTCCTATTTTAATAGAAATAACAGGCACGCCTACCACATGTCTATGTTTAACTTTAGCACAAGGTTTAGCAATTCTAGCAGTTTCACCTTCGAACTGAATAACATGACCATCAGTATTATCAGACAAGAGACCTTTAACAATAGCAATATTAGGTTCTACTTTTACGAACAACAGTTGAAGCTTTAGCATGATCCTTTATTCTAACAGGGAAAGGTGGTTTCTCAACATAAGAAGTAGGAAAAATAGGATCATTATAAGTGACAGTCTTTTCTTCAACTTTAATAGGTGCAACTACTTTTACTTCTATGAGAGGATGATATTTAAACCACTTCTCCTTAGGGAGATCAACATAAGTAGCAAAATATTCACAGAAAGAAGCTACTATCTCAGAGTCAAGTCCATATTTAGTGCTAAACTTACGGAAAATATCGGTATCCATAAAAGATTTAACACAATCAAACTTAGGTGTCATACCTAACTCCTTACCTTCGTCGAGGTCCCAATCTTCAGAGTTGTGTTTAATTCTATCCAATAAATTCCATCTGAATTCAATAGTCTTCATCATAAAAGAGCCAGCACAAGAAGTATCAAGCATGGTGCGATTGTTATCAGAAAGCCGAGCATAAAAACTTTGCATAATTATTTCTCTTGGGAGCTCATGATTGGGGCATGAATATAGCATTGATTTAAGCCTCCCCCCAAGCTTGAGCGATGCTTTCTCCTTCGCGAGGCCAGAAATTATATATATAATTGCGATCACGATGAACAAGATGCATAGGGTAATACTTTTGATGAAATTCCAACTTCAATCTTTTATAGTACCATGATATCATATCATCACATAGCCTATACCATATCAATGCGTCTCCCTTCAAACATAAAGGGAAGACCTTCTTCTTAGCAACATCATCGGGTATACCTGCAAGCTTAAATAATCCACAAACTTCATCCACATATATTAAGTGCTCATCAGGATGCTTTGTTCCATCTCCTGTAAAAGGGTTAGCTAGCAGTTTTTCCATCATACCCGAAGGAAATTTAAAAGGAGTTTCATTTTCAATAGGTTCAGTAGGTTGAGGAGCAACTCTTTGCTCTACTGGACGGGGTGAAGATACCCTGAACAAGCCCCTCAAAGAATTACTTTCCATAGTAACTAATGACAGTAAATTTCAGCACACTATATAAATTTTTCCTTACCAAAGGCGCTACACTCCCCGGCAACGGCGCAGAAAAGAGTCTTGATGACCTACAAGTATAGGGGATCTATCGTAGTCCTTTTGATAAGTAAGAGTGCCGAACTCAACGAGGAGCAGAAGGAAATGATAAGCGGTTTTCAGCAAGGTATTCTCTGCAAGTACTGAAATAAGTGGTAACAGATAGTTTTGTGATAAGATAGGTTGTAATGGGCAACAAGTAACAAAAGTAAATAAAGTGCAGCAAGGTGGCTCAATCCTTTTGTAGCAAAGGACAAGCCGGAACAAACTCTTATAATAGGAAACGCGCTCCCGAGGACACATGGGAATATCGTCAAGCTAGTTTTCATCACGTTCATATGATTCGCGTTCGATACTTTGATAATTTGATATGTGGGTGGACCGGTGCTTGGGTGCTGTTCTTACTTGAACAAGCATCCCACTTATGATTAACCTCTATTGCAAGCATCCGCAACTACAACAAAAGTATTAAGGTAAACCTAACCATAGCATGAAACATATGGATCCAAATCAGCCCCTTACGAAGCAACGCATAAACTAGGGTTTATGCTTCTCTCACTCTAGCAACCAATCATCTACTTATTACTTCCCAATGCCTTCCTCTAGGCCCAAATAATGGTGAAGTGTTATGTAGTCGACGTTCACATAACACCACTAGAGGCTAGACAACATACATCTTATCAAAATATCAAACGAATACCAAATTCACATGACTACTCATAGCAAGACTTCTCCCTTGTCCTCAGGAACGAACATAATTACTCACAAAGCATATTCATGTTCATAATCAGAGGGGTAATAATATGCATATAGGTTCTGAACATATGATCTTCCACCAAATAAACCAACTAGCATCAACTACAAGGAGTAATCAACACTACTAGCAACAATCCCGGACTTTGAAACAAGAATTGGATACAAGAGATGAACTAGGGTTTGGAGATGAGATGGTGCTAGTGAAGATGTTGATGGAGATTGCCCTCTCCCGATAAGAGGAGCGTTGGTGATGATGATGGTGATGATTTCCCCCTCCCGGAGGGAAGTTTCCCCTACAGAACAGCTCTGTCGGAGCTCTAGATTGGATCCGCCAAGGTTCCGCCTCGTGGCGGCGGAGTCTCGTCCCTATAAGTTCCTTCCTATTTTTTTCTCATCGAAAGACCTCATATAGGAGAAGATGGACGTCGGAGAGCCACCAGGGGGCCCACAAGGTAGGGGGGCGCGCCCTAGGGGGGCCCACCCTCGTGAGCAGGGTGTGGGGCCCCTGGCCTTCATCTTTGGCGAGGATTTTCTGTATTTATTTTAAGACGTTCCGCGGAGTTTCAGGACTTTTGGAGTTGCGCAGAATAGGTCTCTAATATTTGCTCTTTTTTCAGCCCAGAATTTCAGCTGCCGGCATTCTCCCTCCTTATGTAAACCTTGTAAAATAAGAGAGAATAGCCATAAGTATTGTGACATAAAGTGAAATAACAGCCCATAATGCAATAAATATTGATATAAAAGCATGATGCAAAATGGACGTATCAATAACCGATCCAACTCGGTGTCCGAGGGCGCGCAAGGTTCGGAACTTATAGCCTGAAACGAGTCCAAAATTCCGTTGACGCTGATATTGCCTGGTGTTGAGTTTGTGTGCGGCTCCAATGCCGCCGACTTTGTGGCTTCGGATGGTGTAAACTGCTCCGAATCTAAGGTCATAGCAGTTACAAGAACCATCTCCAGAACCTGGTCCGATGACAGATTTAGGTCATGTTCATCGAAGCGAGGGGGAGCGATCGCCGCGGTCTCAAATCCATTGAATATCAAGTCTCCACGGATATCCATGACATAGCTCAAGCTTCCAAATCTGACCTGATGGCCAGGGGCGTAGCTATCAATCTGCTCCAGATGGCCAAGCGAGTTAGCCCGCAGCACGAAGCCGCCGAATACGAAAATCTGTCCGGGAAGGATGGTTTCTCCTTGGACAACGTCACTATAGACGATCGGAGGGGCAATCGAACCCCTCATTGACGGCACGGTGGAACTCTCAATGAAAGCACCAATGTCGGTGTCAAAACCAGTGGATCTTGGGTAGGGGGTCCCGAACTATGAGTTTAGGATCGATGGTAACAGGAGACAGGGGACACGATGTTTACCCAGGTTCGGGCCCTCTCTATGGAGGTAATACCCTACGTCCTGCTTGATTGATCTTGATGAATATGAGTGTTACAAGGGTTGATCTACCACGAGATCGTAATGGCTAAACCCTAGAAGTCTAACATGTATGACTATGGTAATGAGTATGTCCTTTCCGGACTAATCCCTTCGGTTTATATAGACACCGGGGGGATCTAGGGTTTACATAGAGTCGGTTACATAAGAAGGAATCTTCATAGTCGGTTGCCAAGCTTGCCTTCCACGCCAAGGAGAGTCCAATCCGGACACAGGTACAGTCTTCGGCCTTCATGTCTTCACATCCCATCAGTCCGGCCCATGGATAATAGGCTAGACGCCCGAGGACCCCTTAGTCCAGGACTCCCTCACCCGCAGGTGCTCTTATACCCTGGGTCGGCATTGGGCACGACCCGCACGCCCCCCACCCAGTCGATCCACGACCTGGCCTGCTCTGGCCGCGCCCACGACGCGCACGCACGTGCTTGGGTCGCGCCGAGCCCGCGCCAGTCTGGCCCGATCACACTGCCCTACTCGCCAACGACCTCCTACAACTACGGCGCATCCATGCACGTGCACACGCGCGCCCATACACCACACACGCACGCACGCCACGGTCCCGGTGCGGCTCCGACTGATGTAGTCATATACCTACGGTAGGGACACGGACCCGTCCTAAGAGCCCTACTGTAGGACGTCCTTAGAGGAAGTCACCTTTCAGACAACTTGAAGATATCCCACTCGACGGGGCCAAGGCACTCGACTAAGAAGCTGTCACTCGACCAACAAGCCAACCACTCGACCACCAGGAGATCTCAAATCGCTCCCAGGCAAACGGTCAGCTATTAAGTAGTCTTTATGATCATCATGACGCTTTATTAGGGACGTTATCAGTAACGCCCACCTTAAATATACCTTAAACCCTGCATTACTGAGGGCAAGAGAGGGCTGGCGAACTCTATATAAGCCACCCCCCTCCTCAGTATGAAGGGTTCGCACCCCTGTAATCTTACTCATGCATAATCCAATCGACCGCCTCCGGGCACCAAGACGTAGGGTTGTTACTTCCTCAGAGAAGGGCCTGAACTCGTAAACCTTGCGTGCTTACAACTTCCCAATAGCTAAGGCCTAGCCTCTTCATACATACCCCCTACCTCACTGTCAGACTTAGAACCACAACAGTTGGCGCCCACCGTGGGGCAGTAGTCTTAGCGCCTAATTTGGAGAAGTTGCGATTTTCGTTGATCCACCCGATCATGTTTTCCTGCGGAGCCTTGGCGGCGGGCCGCGAGATCCGTCTCGGCCGACTTACTTTCATCGCCGACGACTCCGCTTGGCTCCAGGAGGCGCCGCTCGACGTCGACGCACTCCCCGTCCGCGGTGCGACGCACTTCCGCGCGTGCGTCCGTGGCGTCCTCCTGAGGCAGCCCTCGACCCCATATCGGTCGACTCCCGTGCCATCTCCCCCTCCTGTCTCCCGCCAGCGCAAGCGCTCGGGTTGGTCGAGGCTCCAGCGGTGGATGAAGCGCGCCCTGGCCCGCCAGTCGGTGACCCAGCAGGTCGCTGCAATCGAGCCTAACGAATCCCTCTGCGGCCTGTTCGATCTGTCGACTGGCTCCATGGAGTCCGCTTCCGAGTGCGACAGCAGCGACCCCCTGGCAGAGGTCCTGGCGGTCGAGGGGACGCGCAGTCCCCCCGGATTCCCTCGTACTGACGATGGTGCCGACAGGGGCGATCCGTCGCGCCCTCACGACGAATACCTCCCCGAACCTCTGACGTCGTTGCAGCGGGAGGAGCTTCGTCGCCGGAACATGGACGCGCTCTACACACCTATTGTTGGAGAAACCCCCGAGGCCCGGGCCTTGGAGGATGCGCGCTTGGCTAATCTAGCCGAGCGCACTCGACTGGAAAACCTACAGCGAGCTCTCGACGAGCAGGCGCGTCAGCGGGCTCCCGAGTCCAGTCGACGTCAGCGGGCTCCCGAGTCCAGTCGACGCCAACCGGCACCCAAACCCAGTCGACGGCAGCTCTTCCCGTCACCACAGGTGTACCGAACTCCGGTTCAGAACCTGGCTGCCGCGGCCCGCATAGCGGAGTCGATCCAGCCCTCCCAGTCGGAGGCTGGAAGAGGATTGCTGCAGATCAGAGCATTGCTCCGAGCAGCGGGGAATCAGAATTCCGCCGTCTCTCAGTCGCGGGACAGGATGCACAGTCGATCCGTCGCAACGGAGACCGTCCAGTCGGCTCACAGCCCAAGATGGCCCCCGTGGCGTGAGGGGCATGGAGACCGGCACGATCGGTATAGGGGGAACGAGCAATACGATCACCGACTCAACCGTGATGATGGGCGTCGGGTGCCGTCCCCTCCTCTACAGAGTGGATCATATGCACCTCGACATCGAGACGACAGGCGCCCTCATCACACTGGGCAGAGGGTCCCAGTCGACCCCAGAGACCCAGGCTTTGACGCGAGATCCATCCTCGTTCAAGGTCTGGTGGACAGGAACAGGGCTCATCGTGAGGGCCACAACAGAGATACGCCTACCGACAGCAGGGCACACGCCTCGGGGCCTGAGTGTTTCAGTCGAGCCATCAGAGCCGCGGTGATCCCACCCAACTTCCGGCTGGCGACTGGAATCAGCAAGTTCACCGGCGAGTCCAAGCCTGACACGTGGCTCGAAGATTACCGAGTGGCTGTGCAGATCGGTGGCGGCAACGACGAGGTGGCCATGAAGCATTTACCCCTCATGTTGGAAGGCTCAGCTAGGGCGTGGCTGAATCAGCTGGCGCCCAGCAGCATTTACACTTGGGAGGATCTCTCCCGAGTGTTTGTTACAACCTTCGAAGGGACATGCAAGCGCCCTGCAGGCCTTACAGAGCTGCGGTCTTGCGTACAGAAGCCGAATGAAACACTGAGGGAATACATCCAAAGGTGGATCACACTGCACCACTCGGTCAAAAACGTGCCTGACCATCAAGCAGTCTGCGCTTTCAAGGAAGGGGTCAAGTACAGGGAGTTGAATCTGAAATTTGGCCGGACCGGAGAGATGTCCCTTAATCGGATGATGGAGATTGCCACCAAGTACGCTAATGGAGAAGACGATGACCGACTCCGAAGCAGCAAACTTAAATCAGTCGCCCAAGAAACCGGAGGAAACTCCAGTCGGAAGCAAAAGCGGAAGGCCGAGCCAGCCGCTCCCGGGGAGGCCCTAGCTGTGGCTCAGGGAAACTTCAAGGGGAAACCCAAGAACACTTGGAAGCCCAAGAAAGTCAAGGATCAGGATGGGAATGATGTTTTGGATTTGCCATGTCACATCCACACCAAGAAAGACGAAGAGGGTAATTTTATTTACCCCAAACATACCACTCGACAATGCCGGCTCCTGATCCAACAGTTTCAGGGCAAGCAGCCCAAGGATAAAGAGAAAGAGCCGGACAGAGTTGAGGACAGGGATGATAGTGACGATGGATACCCCCAAGTCAATTCCACCCTGATGATTTTTGCCGATGTCGAAAGCAAAAGTCGACTGAAAGTCATTAACCGGGAGGTGAACATGGTTGCCCCTGCAACTCCCAGTTACCTAAAGTGGTCCCAGATGGCCATCACGTTCGACCAATCCGATCATCCAACACACATTGCCACCCCTGGGAGGCAAGCTTTGGTGGTCAACCCAGTTGTCGAAGGCACTCGACTGACCAAAGTCCTAATGGACGGTGGCAGTGGCCTGAACATACTGTACGCGGAAACCTTGAAAGGAATGGGCGTTTCGATGTCCAGACTCAGCGCCAGTAACATGAGCTTCCACGGAGTCATTCCTGGGAAGAAAGCCGAGTCACTCGGCCAAATTGCTCTTGATGTGGTTTTCGGTGATTCAAAGAATTACCGCAAAGAAAAGTTAACGTTTGAAGTTGTGGACTTCCAGAGTGCTTATCACGCCATCTTGGGCAGACCGGCTTATGCACGCTTCATGGCTCGACCATGCTACGTGTATCTTAAATTAAAGATGCCTGGTCCCAAAGGTGTGATCACTGTTACAGGCAACCGGAAGAAGGCAGAAGAATGTTTCCAGAAGGGATCGAAGATCGCCAACACTCAGATGGCAGTAGTCGAGCTGAAAGAGTACCAGAAGACTGCCGACCCGAGTGAATTGCTGCGGGCTAAGAAGCCTGCCTCCGAATCAGCTTTTCAGTCGGCCGGCGAAATGAAGACGGTCCACATTCACCCGACCGACCCCGACGCAGCTCCGACTCACGTCTCAGCGACGCTCGACTCCAAATAGGAAGAAGCGCTCATCCAGCTCCTCCGTGAGAACTGGGACATCTTCGCATGGAAACCCTCTGACATGCCCGGAGTTCCCATGGGGCTGGCTGAGCACCGCCTACGAGTCGACTCAAAGTTCAAACCCGTGAAGGAACATCTGCGACGGTCCGCCGTCCAGAAAAAACAAGCTATCGGCGAAGAGGTGGCTCGGCTCTTAGCAGCTGAGTTCATTCGAGAGATCTACCACTCCGAGTGGCTCGCCAATGTTGTCATGGTCCCCAAGAAGGACAAGTCACTCCGCATGTGCATTGATTTCAAGCATATCAATCGGGCCTGCCCGAAAGATCATTTTCCTCTTCCTCGCATCGACCAAATTGTCGACTCAACTGCGGGATGTGAGAGATTGTCTTTTCTAGATGCCTATTCCGGGTACAATCAGATCCGTCTATATGGACCCGACGAAATCAAAACAGCTTTCGTCACTCCATTCGGATGCTTCTGTTACGTCACCATGCCGTTCGGCCTCAAGAACGCCGGAGCCACATTCATGAGAATGATCCAGAAGTGTTTACTCACTCAAATCAGTCGGAATGTGGAGGCGTACATGGACGATATCGTAGTCAAGTCTCGGAAAGGTTCCGACCTACGGGCTGACCTTACTGAAACCTTCGCCAACCTCAGGAGGTACGATATCAAGCTCAATCTGTCAAAATGCACTTTCGGAGTTCCAGGTGGCAAGCTACTCGGTTTTCTCGTTTCCGAACGAGGAATCGACGCCAATCCTGAAAAAATTGGAACCATACTCCGGATGAAGCGTCCTGTACGTGTGCATGATGTCCAAAAACTTACAGGCTGCTTGGCCGCCTTAAGTCGATTCATCTCTCGACTCGGTGAAAAAGCGTTGCCTCTTTACCGACTGATGAAAAAGTCTGACAAGTTCGAATGGACTCCAGAAGCTGATGCAGCATTTGCGGAGCTCAAAGCTCTGCTCTCCACCCAGCCGGTGCTAGCTGCTCCAATCAGCAAAGAGCCTCTGCTGCTTTATATTGCAGCCACGGGACAAGTTGTCAGTACAGTACTTACGGTCGAGAGAGAAGAGGAAGGGAAGGCCTTCAAAGTTCAACGCCCTGTTTATTATGTGTCTGAAGTTTTGACCCCATCAAAACAAAGATACCCCCACTACCAGAAGCTTGTATATGGGATTTACATGACCACGAAGAAAGTTGCACACTATTTCTCTGACCACTCCATTACAGTCGTCAGCGACGCTCCATTATCGGAGATCCTGCATAACAGAGATGCAACTGGTCGAGTGGCCAAGTGGGCAATTGAACTCCTTCCTTTAGACATCAAGTTTGAAGCAAAGAAAGCCATCAAGTCTCAAGCGATCGCGGATTTTATCGCCGAGTGGATTGAACAGCAACTTCCGACTCAAGTTCACTCGGAACACTGGACTATGTTCTTCGATGGGTCTAAGATGCTGAATGGTGCGGGCGCGGGGGTAGTTCTGGTCTCCCCCCGAGGAGACAAGCTCAGATACGTTCTCCAGATTCACTTCGATTCCTCCAATAACGAAGCAGAATATGAAGCACTTTTGTATGGGTTGCGCATGGCCATTTCACTCGGCGTCCGTCGCCTCATGGTCTATGGCGACTCAGATCTGGTGGTTAATCAAGTGATGAAGGAATGGGATGTCAGGAGTCCGGCAATGACTGGATACTGCAATGCAGTACGGAAGCTAGAGAAGAAGTTCGAGGGGTTGGAACTCCACCACATCCCTCGACTGAAAAACTAGGCAGCCGACGACTTGGCAAAGATAGGCTCCAAGAGAGAAGCCATTCCAAGCAACGTGTTCTTGGAACACATTCACTCGCCGTCAGTATAAGAAGATCCTTTCACAGAAGAAGCCCCGCAGCCGAAAAGTGCCGCGGACCCGACTGAAGTTGAAGTGCCTGCAGTAGTCGACCTGATCATGGAAGTCTTGGCAGTCACCCCCGACTGGACGATACCATACATTGCATATATCCTAAGGAAAGAACTCCCGGAGGATGAAGAGGAGGCTCGACAGATCGTCCGCCGATCTAAAGGCCTTCACAGTCATAAGGGGACAGCTGTACAGAGAAAGTGCGACCGGAGTCGGCCAGAGATGCATAACGCCAGAAGAAGGTCAAATAATCATCTTGCCAGAAGATGCTCCAACTGGCCGACCGAAGCTAGCTTCTGTTCGGCCAGAACCATCTTGTCGTCAGCCGCCTTACGGGCGACAGCCAGGTCCTGATCCTTCCTCGCCAACGCTCTTTCCAATACACCTACAAAGAAACGGCGACGGAATCAGAAACAGCAAAGGAATGCCCGAGCCTGAAAATAGAACCAGTTGACAAAGTTGCTTTACCTGCGGCGCCCTCCCTGACCTTCTGCAACTCCGTCCTGGCCAGCTCTAAATCAAGGTCCAGCTGAATCTTCTGCTTCTCCAATTCAGCATAACGAGCGACAAGTTCACAGGATCTCTGTAAAAGAAAAAACCAGCCGACAGACATTTGAGATAAGTTGCTCTCGAGTAACTAAGGAACAATGGTGATGTTTCTAAGACCACAGCCGAATAAAAAATATTCGACCGTAGTCTCAGGGACTACACCCAGTGGGTGCACTCAGCGTGCCCCCACTGGTTCGACCAAAAAAAAACGACTGCATACAGTCGACAGGCCACGGACCGCTCGACCTGGCAGGGCAGACCGAGTGAAGACACCCAGTGGGTGTACAGATACAGAAACAAAGATCTTCAAAAAAGGAAGAGAAAGAGAGAGAAAGACTCTTCAAACAAACAAACATCAAATCAACTGACCTGGACGTTACTCTGAAGCGCCGAACTCGCGTCGTAAGCCGCCTGGCTGGCCTCCCGAGCCCTCTTCACCTGCTCCATCATGACCCCTGCCTGGCGTATGGCCTCCTTCGCAGCGGCCACTTCGTCTTCAGGGGAAGAGTACGCGACAAAGAGTGAAGTCGGATCGGCAGTCGACGCCGAGGGCTGTGCACTCGACGGAGGATTGGCAGTCGGATCGGCAGCCGACGCCGAAGGCTGCGCACTCGACAGGGGATTGGCGAAGGACACAGAGGCCCGAGGGGCATCGCCGCCGTCCCGTGCCACGGCCTCAGGCGCCAGAGCAGGCTGGGGAGCCTTGTCAGTCGGCGGCCTCCTGGTCCTCCCTATCCTCAGCGGCTCATTGTCATCATCATCCGGGAGGTCGATAACTTGAGGAGGAGCTGCAGGAAGAACTTTCAATCGACAAGAATTGCAAGAAACGACCAAGTCAACTCAAAAACAAAACGTCGATGATCGTACCAGGGTTGGAGGTTGCAGCGTCCCCCATCTCTTGGTCGTCGTCCTTGGCTGAGACCTCAGAGGTAGCAGCACTGCAAATTTCGAAGAATCAACCAGTTCAGCATAATGAGTCGACTCAGGATCTGTCCTCCAATCGACGAAAGAAGTCAAAGCTTGTTACCCAGAGATGACAGGGACAGTTATCTTCATCTTCGGCAGAGTCTTGGGCGGCTTGGACTGCGTCGTGCGCGGTTGCTTGGGAACCTTCCCAGTCGGTGTCGGAGAGGAGGTCCGAGGGCGTTTCGACGATGGCCCGACAGAGGCAGTCGCCTGACCACGTCCCTGCGCCGGGTCGTGCACGAGCATGGATCGTCTCTCTGGGCGGGGAGGTTCGGCTTCTTCCTCCTCCTCCTCGCTGGAGAAGATGTCGTCGCCTTCCTCTCCTTCGCCGTCTGACTCCCACTCGCCCTGGTCGTCGTCGCTCTCGCCTCCGCTTCCCTCACCTTCCTCAGTCGACCCCTGCGCCCCGTTGGGCGTCGAATACATCTCAGTTGTCGCCTAAAAGACAGCAGGCAGAATGGAAAGTCAGTCGACTCGCTCAAAAGAAGACCAGTGCAGAAAGCAAGATTTCAGTCGAAAATGCAAATACACACCTGGTCGACCTCATAAGAGATGTCGAGTGGAACGACCCTCCTGGCTCCTCGGGGGTTGTCTTTGTTCCCTGTAATGCTTGACAGCCACCCCTCCAGCATCTCGTCGGTGACCTCCTCTGGGTGGACCCGAGTGGAGTCCTCAAGGCCGGAGTACAACCACATCGGGTGATCCCGAGCCTGGAGGGGTTGGATTCTCCTCCTGAGGAAGACTTCGAGCAGGTCCATCCCCGTCACGCCCTCACGGACAAGTTCGACCACTCGACCCGCCAGTATCTTGACATGGGCCTTTTCTTCGGGCGTCACCTTCAGAGAAGCCGGCTTTTCAGCTCGGTCGAGGGTGAAGGGTGGGAGTCCGGTCGACTGCCCCGGGGTCACTTGATCCTGGCAGTAGAACCAAGTCGCCTGCCACCCTCGAACTGACTCCGGGAAAGTGATGGAGGGAAAACAACTTTTCCCCCTTGTCCGGATCGCCAAGCCTCCGCACAACTGGATCACCTGTGTCCTCTGGTCACTCGACTTAGCCTTCTTCACCGACTGAGAGCGAACGGTGAAGATATGCTTGAAAAGTCCCCAGTGCGGGCGGCACCCCAGAAACGCCTCGCACATAGAAATGAAAGCGGCGAGATAGACTATGGAGTTCGGAGTGAAGTGGTGGAGCTGCGCCCCGAAGAAATTCAGGAAATTGCGGAAAAAAGGGTGGGGCGGCAAGGAGAAACCACGATCAATGTGAGTCGCCAGGAGGACGCACTCACCGTCACGTGGCTGGGGCTCGATTTCTCTCCCCGGAAGACGCGCCGCCTTGTGGAGGATGACTCCTCCCTCGACCATATCGTCGAGGTCCTCCTGACGAAGCACCGTGGGCATCCAGTCGCCCTGGATCCACCCCTTGGGCAGGGCCCTCCGAGAAGAAGAGCCCCCGCGCGCAGACTTCTTCCCCTTCCCGGCCGCCGCCGCCTTCTTCGCACGCTCCAGGGCGGTCGTCTTGCTCTTCACCATCGCCGCCGGCAAGGTCTCGGGCTGGTTTTTATGGTGACAGGGTGAGAGCGAAGGAAGCGGAGGAGACGACGGAGAGACAGAGAGAGGGGCAGAAGAGATGAGCACGCGTACTGAAGAAGGACTCCGGGCCAACTATTTATAAGGGGCCACTCCCGAGTGGCTGACAGGTAGGCCCGAGCTATCCAGTCAAATCCCTTGGCAGGCGCGCGCGCTGTACGTGGCGAAAAAGGCGGCGCGGGGATCGAGGAGCCTTCGCACTGTCGCTCCCGATTACTGCGGCCGCCCCCGTTCCGCGCGCTTCCCAAAAAATCCGAATCCCGCGATCTCCGCCAGCTGCAGAACAACTTGGCGAAACGGCAATCCCGCGCACGCCAGCGCTCGATGCCTCGCAAGTGAAGAAATCCATTCGACGAAAGACTTGGAACGGATCAAGTCGACTGAAAAAGGTTAATGACGTCATCCGTGACAGTCGACCCAGAATGAAGCACCCATAATAACCCGAGGGGTCGGATGAAAAGGTCCCTAACCTCTTTTTCCACTCCAGCCTCGATCCGTTCGGGGGCTAATGATGTAGTCATATACCTACGGTAGGGACACGGACCCGTCCTAAGAGCCCTACCGTAGGACGTCCTTAGAGGAAGTCACCTTTCAGACAACTTGAAGATATCCCACTCGACGGGGCCAAGGCACTCGACTAAGAAGTTGTCACTCGACCAACAAGCCAACCACTCGACCATCAGGAGATCTCAAATCGCTCCCAGGCAAACGGTCAGCTATTAAGTAGTCTTTATGATCATCATGACGCTTTATTAGGGACGTTATCAGTAACGCCCACCTTAAATATACCTTAAACCCTGCATTACTGAGGGCAAGAGAGGGCTGGCGAACTCTATATAAGCCACCCCCCTCCTCAGTATGAAGGGTTCGCACCCCTGTAATCTTACTCACGCATAATCCAATCGACCGCCTCCGGGCACCGAGACGTAGGGCTGTTACTTCCTCAGAGAAGGGCTTGAACTCGTAAACCTTGCGTGCTTACAACTTCCCAATAGCTAAGGCCTAGCCTCTTCATACATACCCCCCTACCTCACTGTCAGACTTAGAACCACGACACCGACTGCACCCGACGTGTCTAGCTCGCGCCCGAACGCGTTCTGGAGCCCGCTCATTGTGGCTTATTCCATGCTGGATTCAATCACCAGCATCGCTGCGCCGGCGCCACTGTCCACTAGAAGCTCGTGGCCGTGCCCGGGAGCCACCCGCACCGGGAGCAAGATCCCCACCACCACCGTGGACCACGCGGCTTCGCTTGTGGATTTTTTGTCCAAAAGGATCACCAGCCGAATCAAATTGAAAGAAAAGACCGTCTTTGGATGTAAACGACAGAAAAGACAAGCTAGATTGTGGCGGCAGGGACGCCAGCCGACACGTGACACCTGCCGCCACAGCCAGGGGTGGCACCTCATGCACCACAAGATTTGGAGCAACGCTAGAACGGAAAACAGATGACATGGCAACTGCCGCCGGGGGCTGCAGTGGTAGCCACATATTTGCATGCATGTATGGTACTCCCACCGTTTCCAAATATAAGTCTTTTTAGTGATTCCAACAAATAACTACATATGGAGTAAAATGAGTGAATTTATACTCTAAAATATGTTTATATACATCGATATATTGTAGTCCATTTAAAATGTCTAAAAATACTTATATTTAGGAACGGAGGGAGTAGCTAGCTATTTGATCTTGCTGGCTAGCTAAATATTTTATCTTGCTGCTATCACATACAGATCTCGGTGGCTAGCTAGCTATTTGATGATTCTTATGCTATCACATACACATGAATCTGATGCATGCTCTAATGGGAGTGGCAAGATCAACAGGTGCCACGTGATTTGATTTGTGTCTAGGCAAGTACAACTCTTTTGTAACTTAGTATTGCATCATTACAACACACGTGCTTGCAAATATATGGGAGATGAATGGATCACCGAAAGAAATATGCTAGCTACTCCTTTCCTTTTAAATTACTTGTCTTAGATTTGTTTAGATACGGAAGTATCTAGCACTAAAATGAGTTTAAATACATCCATATCTAAATAAATCCAAGATAAATAATTCGAAACAGAGAGAATAGGTGCGTTGTTGGGAGTAGAGGAGCCAGCTAGCTAGTCATCGTGATCGACCTGATCCGTCTTGCGTACAAATATGCTTGGCTGCCGCCACAGCCCATGGCAGCAGGTGCCATATCATCCGTTTTTTATTTAAGGCCTTCTTTGGTTTAGAGGAATTTCATAGAAATTCTAGAGGATAGGATTTTTATAAGACTTTTTTTTAGAGCCCTTTAGTTTATAGAAATGGATTCTTATTCCTATATAGGATTGGTTTCTATCCTCCACATTTCATAGAAAAATAAAAAAGAGCCTAGACTCAATGGAAAAATTTCTTTAATATCAACCAAATGACATCTTGTTTCCTATTTCTATTCATAGGATTTGAGATACATGTCATCTCATTTCCTAAAAAATTTCTATTCTTATGATAATCCTATCCAAATCCTGTGGTGCAAAGGGTGCCGCCCCCCGCTGTGGCGGCAGGCCCTGCAGCCTTCGTGTGTGGCGGTAAGTGCCATGTTCCGGCTGGCATCCCTGCCTCCACAGTCCAGCTGATCTTTTCTGTCGTTTACATTCAAAGGTGGTTTTTTTTTTGTCAATTTGATTTGGCAGGTGGTCATTTTGGACAAAAATTCTTGCTTGTGGTGTCCTCCGTTAGCGGCAGAGAGGACGAAGGGGAGATTTGTGGGTTTACAAAGAAAGTGACAATCCTCTATATGATCAGCTGTCTTTAAGTTACCGTTAACATTGTAGGTTTACAAAGAAATTGACGATCCTCGAGAGACGAGACGACTGGACCGAGGCCAAAGTCGTTGTCATGCCGCCGGCGGACGGCTGCTCTGTGCCCTTAAATTAACTCTTGAAATTATTTTATGTTCACCGCTGATATTAAACTACATGTTCCTTCGGCCAGCAAACTTGCATTCCATTGCTCCAGCTACACGCCTACACAGGTCCCCCTTCCCCAGCAGCAGCAACGGCGGCGGCCATGTGATAGGCCTCCCTAGCGGCAGGCCACGCGGTCCACCTCCACCCACTCCGGCGCCGATAACAGGTAACCCGTCTATCATGCACCTGTCGGTGCAGCCTTCCTTCAGCTGAAGCTGTCGGGCGAGCGGCGACCTGGTTCTTCTTTGCAGGATCGGACGACGGACCGATGTCGGAGACGCAACCACCCTCGCCATCTTCGTGGTCGGCCATCCCGCTGGACCTGGCCGGGCTGGTGCTCCGGCTCCTCCCCGCGTGCGCCGACCGCGCTCGCTTCGCCGCGGTATGCCCGCAGTGGCGTGCCGCCGAGCTGCACCACCGCGTGCTCCCGGTGCTGCCTCTGCTCGCGCTCCCGGACGGCACCTTCTACAGCCTCCCTTACAGCAAGCGCTTCCGCTTCCCAGGCAGCGGCTTCGCGGGGTACAACAGCGCCTGCGGCCGCTGGCTCGCCTTCCTACGCGACGACGAATGCTTCCTCGTGGATCCATTCACCGGCGCCACCGTGACGCTCCCTGCACTCTCTGACGTCCGGCTCCGTCCACCGCATGCGGATCTGAAGCACATACCAGAACACGAACGGCACACCCGCGGCACATGGCTGCTCATCAGAAACGCGGACACTCTCCTGCTGAGTAAGCTGATGCTGTGCTCGCCAAACCTCGCCGCTGCATTTGTCTGCCATGAAATGCTCGGCCAGATCCTGCTGTGCCGGCCAGGGGCTACCTCGTGGTCGGTACGCGCGTACGATGAGTGCAAGGATTACAAAGATATGGCGTTCTACCAGGGCAAGCTCTACGCCATTGACTATGGCGAGGACCTCTTCGTGGTGAACATTGGTCAGGACGAGAGCACCGGCGACCCGCAGATTTCTCGGATCGGACGGATCATCAATGGCGATCCATGTGATTTGGATTGGACGCCAAGCAACAGCACCATCAAGATCAAGGTTTACCTGGTCGAATCATGCGGCAAGCTGCTAATGATACGCAGGAAGATCTGGTGCAGGCTGGTGCTGGACCATGTTTTGGCTGGAGAGAGCGAGTTCGAGGTGTTCGAGGCTGACTTCAAGCGCTCACGGTGGGTCAGCGTGACGACCTTGGGAGAGGACCAGGTGGTTTTTGTTGGGCGGAGCTGCTCACGGGCCGTTCCCGTGTCTCAGTACGGGATGAAGGGTGACCGGATCTTTTTCTTGGACGATGATGAATATTACAAGGGCTATAGTCACAAGAGCAATGAAACTTCCATCGGTGTTTACGACATGATAGACGGCGAGGTCTCATCTCCTCTGCCGATGGTCTCATGGAAACGTGATAGGGATAGAAACAAGGTGCGTCAGACGACATGGCTACTTCCGTGAGACTACCTTGACTGATGTTGTGTTGCTTTGCAAGGCGTCAGTATCTATGGCGTGTTGAAATGTGCTATGGCGTGTTCAACTCAAGTTAAATTGCACAAGTATCTCACTGTATCATGGACATCCAATTATAGTTGTGGTGCTGAAACTTCAGGTGCGTTATTTAGCACTGTTTTCCGATTTCGAAACTGGAGTCAAACTTCGAGTTAGGAATTTGTTTGGTTTGAATCCTCCATCTCAATACACTAGTGCAGAATGGTGTTATTAAGACACTATCACACACGCTAGACAAAAACTATGATGTATACATCACACACGCTTTGGCGAAAAAACGTGTTTGATGTCGCAATATCACACACAGTTCTGAAAACACAACCATGTGTAATGCCTTGCACACAGTTTTCGCAAAAAAAAATGTTGTGCAGTGTGTCCTATCATCGATCATGATTATAAAACCGTAAACATGTGATGCATTGCACATGGTTTTACAGAAAATGTGTGTGGGGCGTGATCTATCATACCAACCAGTTTTTAAAACGCAACCGTATGTGATGCCTTGCACACGGGCTTTTGTAAAAAAATGTGTGTGATGTAGCCTATCATCCCACACGGTTTCAGAAACCGAACAGTGTGTGATACATTGCACATGTTTTTGCAAAATTGTGTGTGTGATGTACCCTATCATTGCATAATTTTTTTAAGAAAAAACAACAACCGTGTTTTAAAAAGTAACCGTGTGCCACACATAGCACATGGGTTTTTCAAAAAATGTGTGTTCTCTAGTCTTCCATCGCACACAGTTTGAAAAATGCAATCGTGGGTGATGTCTTGCGTTGGAAGTAGAATTCACCTTTACTTCATCATTTGACCTTGAATTTTTTTTCTACACTCAACCTACAACGTATCATCATTCGTGTTCAGTTTCAACATTCTTCAGGGTTCATTTGCTATATTTAAGTCATTAAGTACATTTTTAGGTGTTTAATGGATATAATTCAAAATTATGAGTGCATGAAATAGTGCACAAAAATGTTACAAAAAAAATCATATTTAGGGTCTTGTGTATATTTGTATGCCTTATACAAAAAATGAGAGAAATTTCAAAGATATTTGTGGCAAGGCTCACCACAAACATTGAGTTTAATGTTTTTTATATTAAATGAAGTATGAAAAACACGAACGTTGGCATGGTGTCATGATATGACCTTATTATGTTGTAGTATAAAATTGAGAAGATTTCACAAAAGTTGTCATGTATACTCCTTAGAGACGGTTACATCGTTTTAGGAAAATCATGGTTACGAGAGGGAATGCGTCAGGTTTGAAGGAGAATTAAATTTCCCTTCATCGTTTGACCTTGATTTTTTTCTATAATCAAATTACAACATACAATCAATGAAGTTCAAATTTGGCATTCTTTGGGGTTCATTTGCTATGTTTAAGTCATTGTGTGCATGTCTAGGCATTTAATGGATATAATTCTAATTTTAAGTACAAATAATGAATTAGGGCATAAAAATGGTTTAAAAATTTATATTTTTGGTCTTGACTATATTTGTATGTCTTATACAAGCAATGAAAAAAAAACAAAGGCCTCTATGGAAAGAGTCGGTTACAAACATGGAGTTTATTGGATTTTATAATTCTAGAAATTGCAAACGAAGTCTGAAAAATGTAAAATTTGGTATGGTATCATGATATGACGTCAAGATGTTGTGGTAAAAAGTTGACTAGGTTTGAAAAAACTTAGCAGATACATTGCTTAAAATCCAGACCATCTTCGAGCAAGAATTGTGGTTTCAAGAGTAAACGCATCAACTTTGAAGGAGAATTGTCAATTCCTTCATTGTTGTCTTGAAACTTTTTCTAGACTCAACAAAAAACATGGCATACTCCATGTTCAAATTTGACATTTATCGGGGCTTATTTTCTATATTTTAGTCATCGAGTGCATTTCTAAGTTTTTAGTGGATATAATTCAAATTTGAAATATGAGTAGATGAAATAGTGCACAAAAATGGTTTAAGAAAAATCATAGTTAGGGTCTTTATTATATTTGCATGCCTTATACAGACATGAAAATAAATTGCAAAGATCTCTGTGGCAAGAGTGAACCACGTAAACATGGAGTTCACTGGTTTTTAAATTCTAGAAAATGTAAATGAAGTCTGAAAAGCATGAAACTTGGCATGGTGTCATGATATGACCTAGTATGTTGTGGTAATTGTGTTAGAATGTTTCACAAAAGTAGGCATGTACACTGCTTAGAAACCATACCATCTTCGAGGAAGAATTATGGTTTCCAGGCGAAAGGGTATGTAGCCTGTTAGAAGGGATAGAGAGGGATTGGTGGAATCGTTGATTGTATTGCTTGAGCCTCATGGGCATATATATATAGGAGTACAATGATCAACTTGGAGTACAATACAAGGTAGGAACAAATCCTAGTCTATCTTGGCTTTCCTAATAATCAGTATACTCAACATCCCACTGTAGTCACAACGGTAGCGACGCAGACGGTGAGATTGGACACCCCCAACAGTCGTAATGGTCGATGCATCGCAGAGTCGTGGCTGGAGTGGAAACCGACGAGGTTGCTCAAGCAAGGCGGTAGCCCTTTGTGCCATTTGCCGAAGTAGCTGAGAGCGTAGGTGGTGTAGCCGCGTTCGAGGTTGTTGTGCAAAGAACGCCGTGGTTGATGTCGAGACGGGGTAGCCGGTGTCGAGGAAGTCGTCGTGGAGCCGTGAGCGCAAGGAGGCGCCGAGTTAGTCATGGGCGGAGTGGTGTCGAAGTAGTGTGCGCCGGGTAGAGGACAGTGTTGAAGAGGCGTCCTGCCGAGTTTGCCAAACCCGGGGACACGTCATAGACGAAGGCACGCATTGGTGTTACCAGCACCGGGCATGCGTAGACGGACGAAGACGAAGTTGACGAAGCGCTGACCAGGCTTGCCAGGCCCGGGGACACGTCATGGATGAAGGCACACATCGGTGTTGCCAGCACCGGGCATGCGTAGACGAGGGACCTACACGAGTTGTACGCCATGTCTAGGAATCAAAGGGGCCAGCTGAGAAGAAGACTCGACGATGGTTGTGGCGCCGAGCGACATGGGGGCCGATGTCACCAACGATGGACGGAGTAGATGAAGTGGTCGGGGTAGATAACGGTGACGCTGGCGACGGGCTGGTGCTTGGATGAAGACGAAGGGGATGGACGGGTGGCGGCGACGGCTAGGTTAGTAGCGCGATGGCGGTGCTCGAAGTAGGCAAGGAACCCAATAGCGTGACGAAGACCGGCGCAGACGGGGGCGTTCCCATGCCAAGCGAGGCGGCGCGGTGCATACCACAAGAGGTCGACGCACGAGGACGGCAGTGGACCACGGGTCGCGGCGCTATGGTTCGAAGTGGCGACGCAGCGGCGGCGGGCAGGTCGGGGCGACGGCAGAAGACCTTGGGGTGGTTGTGGGGACCGTGGGCCGCGACGCTGCAGCCTGAAGGGGTGGTGCAGCGGCGGAGCGCGGGTCGATGGAACCGCGGGGACAGCCTCGGAGAAGCGGCGGGGACTGCGTATCATGGCACTACGGCTCGAAGGCGCGACCCAGTGGCGGCGCGCGAGTCGATGTAGCCGTGAGGAGAGCCACGGGGCGGCGGTGCTTCGGCCCGACGGGGCGATGCAGCGGTAACCCCTCGCTTGATCGTTGGAGGCGTGCACTGAACTCGGGGACGATCTTCACGGAACCTGCGAAGGCACGCGCAACCGACGGGCCAAGTCGGTCGGACAACGTAGATGAGGCGGACCGCGGCGGCGGGTGGGTGATCAATCTGATTGCGCATGAGGTTGGGGACACCGCACGGTGGAGGCGGGGTGACGACGGAGTTCGAGATGAAGCCGACGACGACGGTCGGTAGGGCGGCCGTACAGGCGCGGCAAAGCCACGGGTGGGCTGGGGCATGAACGGCAGTTGTGATAGGCCGCCGCATGGCGTGAGGCCGCCGGGTCGGGGCGATGCACGAGTCTTGGTCGGAGTAGGGCGGCGACAGCCGACGTAGGTCGACGGGCGAGCTGGAGCGCAAATGGCGGATGTGATGGGCCGCATCGCGCGAGGCCGCCGGGTCGGGGTGATACCCGGGCAGGCGCGTGGACGACGGCCATTAGGGGCCGCTTGTCGCATGAGGCCGTCGGATCAGTGAAGAGGCCGGCCGGTCGCGCCAATGTTGGGGTAGTGGCGCACGGGTGTCAATGGCGGCGGCGGGAGATGCAAACCGATCTTAGATCGGAAAACCAAAAAGAAACCTCTGATCAAGATGACCGGGGGGAGAAAAAACCCCGGAGCAAGGGCTTGGGAAAAAGACTCTCTAGGTAAGCTGGTCAACACGACCGACGGACGAACCCAAGGTACGGGCGGCGTGGCCCCCGACAGCGGTCATGGAGGCCCTGTTGGGGAACACAGTAATTTCAAAAAAAATCCTACAGACATGCAAGATCTATCATGGGGAAGCATAGCAACGAGAGGGGAAGAGTGTTGTCCACGTATCCTCGTAGACCGTAAGCGGAAGCGTTATGACAACACGGTTGATGTAGGTACGTCTTCACGATCCGACCGATCCTAGTACCAAAAGTACGGCACCTCCGCGATATGCACACGTTCAGCTCAGTGATGTCCCATGAACTCTCGATCCAGCTGAGTGTCGAGGGAGAGCTTCGTCAGCACGACGGCGTGATGACGATGATGATGAAGCTACCGTCGCAGGGCTTCACCTAAGCACTACAATGATATGACCGAGGTGGATTATGGTGGAGGGGGGCACCGCACACGGCTAAGGGATCAATGATCGACTTGTCTGTCTATGGGGTGCCCCCCTCCCTCGTATATAAAGGAGTGGAGCAGGGGGAGGGCCGACCCTCTATGGCGCGCCCTGGAGGAGTCCTACTCCCACCGGGAGTAGGATTCCCCCCTTCCCTAGTTGGACTAGGAGAGGAAGGAAGGGGAAGGAAGGAGGAAGGAAAAGGGGGGGCACCCAATTCGGATTGGGCTTGGGGGGCCCTTCCTAGGCTTCCTTCTCCTCTCTCCCACTATGGCCCAATAAGGCCCGTATACTTCCCGGGGGGTTCCGGTAACCCCCCGGTACTCCGGTAAATGCCCGAACTCATCTGGAACCATTTCGATGTCCAAACATAGTCATCCAATATATCGATATTTACATCACGACCATTTCGAGACTCCTCGTCATGCCCGTGATCACATTCGGGACTCCGAACAACCTTCGGTACATCAAAACACATAAACTCATAATACTGGTCATCACCGAACTTTAAGCGTGCGGACCCTACGGATTCGAGAACTATGTAGACATGACTAAGACTCATCTCCAGTCAATAACCAATAGCGGAAGCTGGATGCTCATGTTGGTTCCTACATATTCTACGAAGATCTTTATCTGTCAAACCGCATAACAACATACGTTGTTCCCTTTGTCATCGGTATGTTACTTGCCCGAGATTCGATCGTCGGTATCTCAATACCTAGTTCAATCTCGTTACCGGCAAGTCTCTTTACTCGTTCCGTAATGCACTGATAATCCCCAACTGCAGGGAATCATCGTAGAAATTCCCAATGGTGGAAGTGATAAGTATGGAGTGTCGAACCCACAAGGAGCTAAAGGTAAGATCAATATTCTCTCAAGCCCTATCTGCCACTCATACGACTCTACATACACCGAACGTTTGCTTCCAACTAGAAACGAGAAATAAAACTACGTTGTGGGTATGAAGAGGGTAACTTTGCGTGGTATCGGAGAGCTAAAATATGAAAGTAGGTGTTGTTATCATAAAGTTAGAATATATTACTAAATATTATAAATAGCGAGTGTGGAATAATGATGGGTCGGTGTGCGGAACTGTCCTAGGCAATTGTTAACAAGACCGATAGTCGTCATTGCAATTTCATATGAGGGATAGGCATAAGCTAACATACTTTCTCTTCTTGGATCATATGCACTTATGATTGGAACTCTAGCAAGCATCCGCAACTACTAAAGATCATTAAGGTAAAACCCAACCATAGCATTAAAGCATTAAGTCCCCTTTATCCCATATGCAACAACCCCCTTACTCGGGTTTATGCTTTTGTCACTCAAGCAACCCACTATAAGTGAATCATGAACATATTGCAACACCCTACAGCGGGAATCCCTCACGCTTGCGTGACACAAAGGGCACAATAGGACAGCACCAAAATAAAACATACAACTCGTACCAATCTAGATCATCAATCAACCCAAAGACAAAGGATATCTACTCAAACATCATAGGATGGCAACACATCATTGGATCATAATATGTGGCATAAAGCACCATGTTCAAGTAGGGATTACAATGGGGTGCGGGAGAGTGGATCGCGTAAAAGAGATGAGGATGGTGATGTTGATCAAGACGATCACCACGGCGATGATTCCCCTCCCGATGGCACTCCGGTGCCACCGAGAGAGAGGAGGAGAGGTTCTCCCCCTTGTGCTTCCTCCTCCATGGCCTCCCCCTGGATGGGGAGAGGTTCTCCCTCTGGTCCTTGGCCTTCATGGTGATGATGGCCCCTCCGGGATCCTCCTCCACGCCCTTCGGTGATAATGGGCCCCTCCAGCAGGGTGCCAGAGAGGGCCTAGATTGATTTCTCGTGGCTATAGAGGCTTGCGGCGGTGGAACTTCCAATCTAGGTTAATTTCTGGGGGGTTGGGTATTTATAGGAGAGGTTGGCGTCGAGAACAAGTCAGGGGGGCCCACGGGTAGTCCACGAGGCACAGGGGCGCGCCCCCCACCCTCGTGGGGCCCACGAGACTCCCCTCCGGTAGATTTTTGTTCCAGTATTTTTTATATTTTCCAGAAAAATTCTCCGTTGATTTTCATCGCATTCCGAGAACTTTTATTTCTGCACAAAAACAACACCACGGTAGTTCTGCTGAAAATGGCATCAGTCCGGGTTAGTTCTAATCAAATCATACTAAAATCATATAAAACTATTGTAAACATGGCATGAATAGTTCATAAATTATAGATACGTTGGAGATGTATCATGCATCATCCCGTAACTAACTCATTAGTCACATTGCTTGCAAGGCTTATAGTGATGTGCATTACCGAGATGGTCCAGAGATATCTCCAACAATCGGAGTGACAAATCCTAATCTCGATCTATGCCAACTCAACAAACACCATCGGAGACACTTGTAGAGCATCTTTATAATCACCCAGTTACGTTGTGACGTTTGATAGCAAACTAAGTGTTCCTCGGTATTTGGGAGTTGCCTAATCTCATAGTCATAGGAACATGTATAAGTTATGAAGAAAGAAATAGCAACAAACTAAACGATCATAGTGCTAAGCTAACGGATGGGTCTTGTCCATCACATCATTCTCTAATGACGTGACCCCGTTCATGAAATGACAACACATGTCTATGGTCAGGAAACATAACCGTCTTTGATTAACGAGCTAGTCAAGTAGAGACATACTAGGGACACTTTGTTTGTCTATGTATTCACACATGTACTAAGTTTCCGGTTAGTACAATTCTAGCATGCATAATAAACATTTATCATGATATAAGGAAATATAAATAACAACTTTATTATTGCCTCTAGGGCATATTTCCTTCAGTCTCCCACTTGCACTAGAGTCAATAATCTAGTTCACATCGTCATGTGATTAGTTCACATCTTCATGTGACTAATACCCAAAGGGTTTACTAGAGTCAATAATCTAGTTCACATCGCTATGTGATTAACACCCACAAATTGATCATGTTTTGCTTGTGAGAGAAGTTCAGTCTACGGGTCTGCAATATTTAGATCCGTATGTATTTAGCAAATTTCTATGTCTACAATACTCTGCACGGAGCTACTCTAGCTAATTGCTCCCACTTTCAATATGTATCTAGATCGAGATTTAGAGTCATCTAGATTGGTGTCAGAAGCTTGCATCAACGTAACTCTTTACGATGAACTCTTTTATCACCTCCATAATCAAGAAATATTTCCTTAATCCTCTAAGGATAATGTTGACCGCTGTCGAGTGATCTACTGCTAGATCGCTATTGTACTCCCTTGCCAAAATCATGCTAAAGTATACAATAGGACTGGTACACAACATGGCATACTTTATAGAACCTATGACTGAGGCAAAGGGAATGACTTTTCATTCTCTTTCTATTTTTTGTCGTGGTCGGGTTTTGAGTCTTTACTCAACTTCACACCTTGCAACACAGCAAGAACTCCTTCTTTGACTGTTCCATTTTGAACTACTTCAAAATCTTGTCAAGGTATGTCCTCAATGAAAAATCTTATCAAGTGTCTTAATCTATCTCTATAGATCTTGATGCTCAATGTGTAAGCAGCTTCACCGAGGTCTTTCTTTGAAAAACTCCTTTCAAGCACTCCTTTATGCTTTCTAGAAAAATTCTACATCATTTCTGATCAACAATATGTCACTCACATATACTTATCAGAAAGGCTGTAGTGCTCCCACTCACTTTCTTGTAAATACATGCTTTACCGCAAGTCTGTATAAAACCATATGCTTTGATCACTTTATCAAAGCATATATTCCAACTCCGAGATGCTTGCAACAGTCCATAGATGGATCGCTAGAGCTTGCACACTTTGTTAGCTCCTTTAGGATTGATAAAACCTTCTTGTTGCATCATATACAACTCTTCTTTAAGAAATCCATTAAGGAATGTAGTTTTGACATCCATTTGCCAGATTTCATAAAATGTGGCAATTTCTAACATGATTCGGACAGACTTAAGCATCACTATGAGTGAGAAAATCTCATCATAGTCAACATCTTGAACTTGTCAAAAACCATTTGCGACAATTCGAGCTTTATAGATAGTAACACTACTATCAGTGTCCGTCTTCCTCTTGAAAATCCATTTATTCTTAATGGCGCACCGATCATCGGGCAAGTCAATCAAAGTCCATACTTTGTTCTAATACATGGATCCCATCTCAGTGTAGCGACCCGACCTCAGACGATCAAGCCTCTGTGTATCTGTGCCATCCCTGGATCGGTATGCTGGCACACATAGTACAACAATGTATATATCAAAGTGCAATCACATGTATAAATAACGTAAAACTGACATATACCTCATAAGACTCAGCGGAAACAAACAATCGGGTGTGGAGTCCCATCAATGCCATCGGCAAGTTGAGTGTAGACCGTAACCCTGTATCGTAACTCTTACTCGTCGAAGAAATATCTGCAACATGATACGTTGCAGCCGTGTAGGTCAGTACATTGAATGTACTGGCAAGATCACAATAATAGAAAACAAATGATAAACTATACTATATGCAATATGGCTTTGTGGCTCTATATCTGAGTTTTGTTTGCATAGAAGCTGATTTTATTTTCCCTACATCAAAGGAATTATCCGGAGTCTGTACTACGTTGTTTTCTATCATGACATGGTTCCGCCAACCGATGTCTCATAGCCCAAATCATCATAAGTTGCCCACAATTAATTTATCAGTCCGGTGTTGAGAGTTCTGAGATAGATCCAAGTCCAGAGGCTCAAGTTGTCCATAACCGGGGACACGACTAATCGATTAGGTTTTAACCCTCTACAGAGGTTTGTACACTTTACCCGCAAGATTTGATCCCTCTCTTTACATTCTCGCACTTCAGGGTGTTTGAGAACAAGATGACCGAAACATGGTCTTCCGAAGAGTTCCTTTGACCACTGTTCGGTGCTCATCCAATCCTACCGTAGTTCTACATCTGCTAGCACCGTCCCAGCCAAAGTCGCAACTAAGCTCAACCAAGCCAGAGCCCATAGTGAATTGCGGTTGCACAGGTAAGCTTCCGGGCATGAAGTATTCTTCCGTCTCTTTGAGTCTGGGTGAAGCTTTCCGCAAGATGTCGTGGCGCTTCTCCATGCATCCCGGCCAACCACTGGTTTCTCCAGGGTGCCCGTCAACCGTCCTTCACCCAGTAGTGTGTATTGAATTCTTGTCTTGAGTCTTGAAATCTTGAGGAGTCCTGAAGATGTAGTCCTTGCCGGTGCCATCATGAAGTTATCGCCATTGACGTAGAGTCCTCCTTCTTCACACCACTCTCATGCACTAATACCAAACCCCGTCTACTATAGCATAGCATTAAAACTATATAACGTCCCGGGCTTGATAACAGGGAGATGGGTTCCTACATCATGCATTCTACTCAACTACAAGAATTCAATATCACTACTGGAGGGATTATTGACAGGGTGCTACTACATGCAAATAAAATATAGGTATGAAAAACATGGTCAAAGTGAACTTGCCTGGTATTACTTGATGAAGATAACAACGCTCTCATAATAAAGATTTGGTAGAACTATTCGTCACTCCGTTGAAAATCTATATAGTCAAACATAGCATTCATATAAGCAAACATACTAGCAAGCAATTCTAACACTCATAATAAACCAACAAATAAATTGCAAACAACCAGGGACACCAAATAAGAACAAAGGAAAACTACACAACAAAACTACAAAAGAAAACTCTAAGACATATCAAAAAATAGTTTTGTCCTAAGCAAAACTTAACAAAGAAAATACTAAACTAATAATTTTAATAGAAAAAAGAAATTTAAATCAACTAAGTTAACATAAAATATTTTTCATAAAGTTTTACTAGCAAAAGGAAACACATAAAAAGCTAAATTAAAACTCTAATTATGCTTAAAACAAAACTAGTAAGAAAAAAATAAAGCATTCTATTTTTCTGTAAATAAAAGTTCACCCTCTAATACTACAGAAACCAATCTGAACTAAAACTAATATAAAACAATTTTTAAAAACTAAAACATGGCCGAATCTATTTTCTGCAGAAACTACAAGAAATTTGTAAACTAACAAAAAAAGAATCAACTAAAAATATTAAACAACCTAAAAGATATAGACTTTACAAGAACAGAACTATTCTGTTTTAAAAACAGAAACTAAAAAAACAGGTGCTACTGGGCCTATCTAACGCTCAGGCGAACACTAACTAAGACACGCCCGCGACTAAACAGAATAACCGACTGGTTCGATCAATTAAAAAAACCGTAACTAAACTGGAAAAAGACCGAACTAAAACCAATCTAAAGAAATAAACCTAACCCTTCGTGTGATCTAATCTAGGCCGCTCATGCGCGATCCAACGGTGGTGGGGAGTTCCGGTGGCTTACAGCGACTCGACGGCGACGACGGACGACAGCGGCTCGGGCGGCGACGGGGCAGAGGCTCCGGTGGTCCGGGGCGACGGCGGTGACGTCGGGGAAATGCGGCGGAGCGAGGCGAGGTCGAGAGTGGCAGTTGCTGTGGTCGGGGACGACGAAGACGAGTGGAACGAGCTCAGTGGGGCTCCTGGTGCTCTACAACTCCGGTGACGAGCGGTGATGCTCAAGGCGACGACTCCGACGATCCTTGGGCGGAGAGAGGATGTCAAAGAGGTGCGGGAGGAGGTGGCGGTTCGGGTGATGATGCTGGGAGGGCAGAGAGTGCTCACCGGCATCGGGAGTGGCGGCGAGATGCGTTCGGCGAGGGCGTGGGCGGTGGTGGGTTTTAGGGTTAGGGTTTTAGGGGATCGAGAGAGGAGGCCGAGGGGTTTATATAGGGCAAGGTCTTGGAGGAGGGGGCGACGCGGGATCGCGATCCTGAGAAGATCGCGGTGTCGGGCGGCGGTGGTCGCGCTCTGGTGCGACATGGCGTGGGCGAGGGGAAAGAGATGAGGGCGTGCCCTGCTGTCAGTGAGAGAGAGGGAGCGGAGGGTTCGGCCGGGCGATCGAAGCGGAGACGGCTCGGGTGTGCGCATGGCTGGGCTGCGTCGGGTGGCTAGCTCGGCCGGTTGGCCTGGCCAGCTCGGGGGTTTCTTTTCCTTTTTTTGAAAAAAACACAGAGAGAGAAAACTAAATATAGAGAAAACTATAGTATTTTTATATAGAACATATATATATATATATCAATAAAATCAGAAAAATAAACCCTACAATGTGAACATTTTTCCAGAGGCAAAAATCCAAACAAAAAAACATTTTTTATTCCAAATAAACTCCAATTTCAATTCAAAAACTTGTGGCGTTAATTTCTCCTGACTTTTGGAGTGTCATGTTAGCTCCTCTCATACTTTTAAACAAGTATTTTGAGGGGTATATGAAATAAATTTCGAATGCCAAGTTGAATCCAAATTCAAATAAAATCCAAATGTCTCTGAAATTTCCAAATGCCACTCAATTTCCACACAAAAATCAAACAAACAATCATAAATATTTATTTAACATAACATTCCAAAATTTAGAATTTTGGGATGTTACAAACCTACCACACTTAAAATAAATCTCGTCCTCGAGATTCGAAGAGGCTAGCAAGAAAAGGTTAGGGTTTGGGGGTCTACTAGCAATGCCATTGATTGGAATGGTCTAATGTGCTACCACACTTAAAAGCAGGGTTGTGGTCCCGTCCAAAACTCATGTGCTCATTCCTTTGGGTTGACGGTGTCGGTCTTCTCATATTCCCGGGAATAACTCTTTCACTGGTGGTCTCCCAGTAGGGGCATGACCTTTTTCCTCAAAATCTTATGTCCTCTGAATCCTGGTGAGGTTCTTCCGAAGAGTGGGTCTTCGTATATGACATGTCTGTCGTCAATATTAACAAACTATCGGAGCCTCCTGGCGGTCAACAATTTATGGCTTCTCCTGCAGGAAAAATGGCCGGGGTTGAATCTCACCGTATATCCTACGATTGGCAACGGTTGCCAGTAAAGGGTTCCATCGTCCTACCACTCTATGGTTTTATGGCTTGACATGTCGACACTCTTCTAAGGTTTTCAAGGCTCTCTGATTTTCCATCAACATATGATAGTTCTTGATAGAAGTCTCCGGTATGGGGGCCAATCCATCCCGTACTTGAACCATTACTACGTATGCAGACATCGAATCACGTATTCTAACACTTGGGCATACTCACAAGCATTGCAGAATTTCTCTTATCGACGTACTGATTTCGAATAAATCCATTGTTTCTGCAAGATGAACAAAACATCAAACGTTTCTTCACAACTCTCGGGTTTTCGTATCCTCCTTAAAATGTCGGCTGATTAACTAAGAGTTTTCTTCCAAAATATCTTCCTTCAGCAAGAGTGTGCTTGCTTCTTATTAACTCCTGGGCCCGTGGGTTATGGCCCACTTCACTCTTGTACAATTTTAACTCATCTTTTCGAGGATTATCATTCCATATTCCAACATTACATCTCCTTTAAATCCAATAGTACTTCTTCCTTCTTACCCTTGTGGTGACGATCATACAAAACTCCAATTTATTTGTTCCAGCTCCCTTCTATGGGCCGTCATCAATAACACATTTCTTTCTTTATTAATCCTGTGGCTTTACGGAGTACTACCACACGAAGAAAAAAATGCACTAGTTTATCCATAAATCATATTATTTTCATATCAAATCTTTTATTACATCTGAGGGAGTCCTGGATTAGGGGGTATCCGGACAGCCGGATTATATCCTTTGGCCGGACTATTGGACTATGAAGATACAGGATTGAAGACTTTGTCTCGTGTCCGGATGGGACTCTACTTGGCGTGGAAGGCAAGCTAGGCAATATGGATATGTATATCTCCTCCTTTGTAACCGACCTTGTGTAACCCTAGCCCCCTCCGGTGTCTATATAAACCGGAGGGTTTTAGTCCGTAGGACAACACACAATCATACCAGAGGCTAGCTTCTAGGGTTTAGCCTCTCCGATCTCGTGGTAGATCAACTCTTGTACTACTCATATTATCAAGAATAATCAAGCAGGACGTAGGTTTTTACCTCCATCAAGAGGGCCCGAACCTGGGTAAAACATCGTGTCCCCTGCCTCCTGTTACCATCCGCCTTAGACGCATAGTTCGGGACCCCTTACCTGAGATCCGCCGGTTTTGACACCGACATTGGTGCTTTCATTGAGAGTTCCTCTGTGCCGTCACCATAAGGAAGGATGCCTCGTCTCGTTGTTAAGAACAACATCATCGCCGGGGGAGCCCTGGCTGTCGGCCAAACTCTCCGGCTAGGCAGTTTCATCATGACCGCCCGTTCGGCTGCTGCCCCGACGATGACTTCTCGGGTCATCGAAAACAACCTCCACATCGGCTCGGAATTCACCGAGCAGATGGATCCAATGGAGCTCTCTTCCCTAAACGAGCTCTTGGATCGCATCGCCGCCTTGTGAGTCGCTACAGACTATGATCGGATTGGGCTTAAACCCGATCAAAGGGAGATTAACTCTCCACCGGTCACCCATCATGTTGCGGTGGTGGAGGAACAATGCGGCGATTCTTCTTCTATCTTGAGGACTAACTATGTCTGGATTCCTGAGCTCTCCGAGTCGGATACCCGTTTACGGGAGGACATCACCCAAGCCCTGAACCTAGAGTCAGGCAGCGGGCCAGACTTATCGGGCAACATACCGGAACCCGAAATTCCAATATTGGAAACACCTCGGCCCCTGGGTCTTAGATTGGGTAGGGGTTCGGACTCAATTCCACCCACCCACCCAGACATAAACGATCTTTCCTACATCAAGCAAGAGCCCCATGAAACAGTACATCATTATTGGGCCAGATTCCTCCTTGTGATGAACAAGGTTAAGAACTGTCGCGAGGAAGACGCAGTCTCATTTTTCTGCAATATTGGACGGACAAGGGAATCCTTAATGCCTTAAGTCACCGTGACATATCACGCTTCGCTGACTTGGCGTCCATAGTACGAAAGTACTGTGCGATGGAAAGCGCCTGGAATTTTGGGATAATCCCGCTCAGAATATACACCCAGTCCAAAGTAAAAGGGTGCACTATCATAAGACACCCGAGTTAGTTGCAAAGAAACAAAAACCCTCCACAGGGCATGGAACCGTATTGGAGGGATGGCTTAACGGACCCTACAAAATTCATAGCACAGCGGATACCATACCAACGCACAGCCTTAGAGCATGTTGGATACTCCGGCAGGAGGCCAAAAGTGGTGAGGATCTTCTTATCCCAAATGCCACATAGCACCATCCCATGGATAACAATACTGTATTAACAGTTTTTGAAACCTTCGCATCAAATAATAGGCGCAAGCGAACACTCCGTTGCCTCGCCGAAATCTGCCACGTAGCAGAAATGAATCCATGGAGTGACACGGCTATTACCTTCAATGCCAGTGACGAACCTAAATTCTGAATTGCCCGAGCACCAACCGCACGGGTCCTCAGTCCAATTATGGACGGCTTTTGACTCACCAAAGTACTCATGGACGGCGGCAGTGGATTAAACCTCATCTATGAGGAAACTCTTAAAAAAATGGAAATAGACTGGAACCGCATTGAGCAAAGCAGCAGAACCTTCAGAGGAATCATCCCCAGCAGGGAAGCACGTTGTGCTAGGAAAATCACACTAGATGTGGTATTCGGCACGCCGGAGAACTATAGGTCCGAAGAAATTACATTCCAAGTGGCCCCATTCAGTAGTGGATACCACGCCCTTTTAGGACGGGAGGCGTTCACGATCTTCCAAGCCATACCCCATTATGGGTACATGAATCTCAAAATTCCTGGGCCCAACGGAATCATCACTCTCGCTAGTGATCCGGACACAGCACTCCGCGCCGGAAAAAAAACAGCCGCATTGGCCCTCGAGGCATTATCCGAAGCCCTTTCGGCCGAGGAATTAACTGCGCTACGCTCCATGGTGGACAGGGACGACGTAATACTTGACAAGAGATCCAAGTCCACCTCTTTTAAACCAGCAGACGAAATAGTCAAATTCCAAGTCCACCCAACGGACCCTATAAAAATAGCCTCCATCGGGGCACAGTTAAACCCCGCCGTGGACGTTGCACTACGAGAGTTCCTGCGCGAGAATTGGGACATATTCCCCTGGCACCCCTCAGACATGCCAGGAATCCCATGCAGGCTGGCCGAGCACAACCTCAATATCCTAAAGGGATTCAAGCCGGTCAAGCAGGCTCTTCGGCGTTTCTCTGAACCTAAGAGACAGGCTATGGGAGAGGAACTAGCCAAGTTATTGGAGGCCAAATTCACTAGAGAAATAAAACACCCAGACTGGCTAGCAAACCTGGTGATGGTACCAAAGAAGGACAAATCCTGGTGTCGGGTGCGACTGATCCCACGGACACCTATGGGACCACGGCGGACCGGGGCCCCTTTCGGTTCGGCAGGGGGGCGGAGAGTGCACGAAGAGCAGATCGAGGCGAACGCACGAGCGACGCGATCGGTTTACCCAGGTTCCGGCCGCACGGATGCGTAAAACCCTACTCCTGCTTTGGTTTGTATTTGTGTTCTTGCTCGGGAGCGATGAACGCTACAGTACACTTGAATGGCTAGCGAGACCGAGCGTGAGAATGATCGTCCTCCCCCCCTGTTGCGCATGGGCCTCCTTTTATATGTCAAAGGGGTCACCGACAGGTGGCAACAGAGATGAGGGTAAAAGGTAAAAGAGGTGGTGGTTGGCGCCACCGCTTACTACAGTTGTATCATACCTAACCCTGACGGCAAGGGACAAAGACATTAAATGCCTGTCTGTGTCGCCTAGACGGTGCGGAAAGGGGCCGTCTGGGGCGCCACCGTTTGCCACGATGGCTATCTTGTCAGCGCCTGCTTGCCACCGCATGCCCCTGGCTGCACAGCCTCCCGCCACGTACGCCAGGAACGGTCCCAGAGCGACACGTTGGTGGGTGAGCTAGAGCGCGGGCTGCGGAGTAGTAGCTTGCCGCGGCAAGCGCCTTGCCGCAGATGTTGTCTTGTCGCGTCCGGGAGCTTGTCGCTCACCGGGTCTTGTCGCGTCCGGGAGCTTGTCGCTCACCGGGTCTTGCCGGGACGCGCAACGCGTCGCAGCAAGCTTCTCGAGATGCCTTAGTGGGCCTCTCTGGCAAGCTCCTCTTGCCGGGTTCTTGTCTCCTTCCCGGCAAGCTCCTCTTGCCGGGGTCTTTGTGCTTCGAGTGGCCTTCCGGCAAGCTCCTCTTGCCGGGGCCTTGGATACTTTGTTCTTGAATGGCTTGAAGGGAACCACGGAGGATCTTGGCGGTCGCCCGGCAAGCCTTGCCGCGGGACGCTGCGATTGCCCGTGCACAAGTTCGGGATACTAAGGTACCCCTACTTTAGTACACTGACAGGAGCCCCCGGGCCTGGGCCATACACGGTGCCGAGCGCTGTTGGGCCAGGCCCAAAACAGTGCACGGGCACGCGCGGCTTGGGTCACGCCGTATCTGACTCCGCATTCACCGCGCCCTCCCCGAGCGGCACGCGTCGAACGCGGCGTCGTGGGAGAGATCGTGGGCGGTTTCTTTATTAGGAAAGGCGGAACGTCCGCCACTTCCCCCTTTATAAGCAAAGGGAAGCAGGGGTAGTGCGCCCACTCGCCCCCATTCCGCTCCAATCTTGAAAAACTCCACCCCGCCTCCGTCTTCCCAAAGCACATAGAGCACCGCGCCCTTACCCCCCCCCCCCCCCCCGCATCCCGCATTGCCACCAGCACCACCAACGCCGTCGACCTCCTCCACTGCGTCCACCATGGCTCTGAAAGCCGACAAGGCGAAGGCCGTGAAATCGACCGAGGCGCAGCGGCTCGCGGCGATGCGGAGGGAGCGAGCCATCTTCCCCCCCAAGCTCAGCGCCAAGGAGCTGCGGGAGTACTATTACCTCTTTTGGGCGACGGAGACGCGAGCTCACCCGCGGACCAAGGTGCTCCCAGCCGCTGCTCACGTGACGGCTCCGGACGGGTACCCTTTCTTCGTTGTATTCTTCTACTGCGGGCTCTGTCCGCCCTTTTCCGAGTTCTTTTGTGACATCATGAACACATACAATCTCTGCCTCCTTGATTTCACTCCCAACGCCGTCCTCACCATGGCCGTTTTCGCACACCTCTGCGAGAACTTTGTCGGAGTCCACCCTAGTGTAGCCCTTTTCCGCCATTTCTTCATTCCCCGGGTAGAGAGAGGAGAGCCCTTGTCCAGCGGAATTGCCTGGGTCTCTAGGACCGGCAAGAAGGATTCCTATTTGGAAGGCGAATTCCGCGGCAAGTGGGAGGAGTGGAGGGCTGATTGGTGTGGATTGTCGAAGAGAGCCCGCATCCATTCACCGCCCGGCGCCAAGTAGCAGCAGTACGCGGCAGCGACTGGAGCGACGTGGCCCCGGAGGATAGCAGGCTGCAGATTGCCGTCACCAGGATCCAGCGCTTAAGGCTTGCCGGACTCACTGTGGGCGCCGTGGGCGCGGACTTCCTTCGCCGCCGCATCGCCCCCCTGCAGGAACGGAGGAGGCCTGCTTGGGAGTTCAAGAACGCGGCAGATATCATGAGGCTGCGCCCGGGCCTCAACTATAATTTCACTGTCCTTGAGCTCAACGGAATACTGCAGGAGCTCTTCAAGTATGATTTAGATCACCCCGAGGTCTTCAGATTGCCGCAGGGCGTCGTCCCTTTATGCAACAATTCGGCGCTCGACCGCATCAGGGCTCGACCGAATCGTGCCAACTTGGCAAGAGCCAGAAGACGAGGTTGTGCAGCAATTCTTCGACGACTTGGTGGAAGTGCCAATCCGCGCCGACGAGAAGGACGGCCTCACCCGCGACACCACCGAGGCGGAGTTGGCGTACATCGCCACCAGGTTGGAAGAGGCGGCAGCAGCTGCCGCGGCGGGCGAGTTCGGCTTCACCTTGGAGGAGGCAGCAGCAGCAGAGGCGGAGAACCGTGCCGAGCGAGAGGAAATCTCCGGCAAGAAGGAGCTTGCCCGGCAAGAAGAGCTTGCCGGCAAGGAAGATCTTTTCGGGCGTGGTGCCGAGCCGAGCGAGCCTGCCGAGGATGCGAGCAGGTCATTGGAGATTGGCTCCTCCTCCTCCACTTCGTCCTCAGACAGCACGCCGCCAGCAGCGTATCCGTCCCCACCAAGAAGGAGCCTCCGCAAGGCCGGGGATGCGGCGAGGCGGCAGGCGGGCCGACAGCCGCAGCGCCGCACGACGCGTTCCACCGCGGCAAGCACCATTGCCGCGGGAGTGCCCCATGCTGCTGCTTCGACTGGAGCGGGGTCTTCCCGGACTGCCGCTTCTGTTCCCGCCAAGCGACCAAGGGAGCCTACTCCTCCACCTCCCCGCGCCAGACGCGGGCCGGATTTTGACTTCTCCGCGTTCAGCACCGACGAGGAAGAAGAAGAAGAGTAAGTTTCTCTTATTGTTCTTGCTATTCTTTAATTTTTGCTGTTTTTGTCTTGTCTTGTTTCTCACTTGCCTTCCCATGTATCTGTTCCTTTTTAGGACTCTGGCGCAGAGAGCGGCAAAGAGAGCCAAGGTGCCGGTGATCGTCATCGAGGACGAACCCACTGCATCAACAGGGGACGTGCCTGAGACGAACTTGTCGGACCCGGCGGCTGATCTTCAAAGCAGCCCCCAGCGTAAGTGTCTTGTTCGTTTCCGCTGTTGGGCGCGCATGAAGATCCTGGTTGTGCTGATACTTGTTTGTTGACTTGTGCAGGAGCAGAGCAGCCTCACCAGGAGAGCCTGGAGGCCGCTCCCGAAGCGCTAAGGGAGAGTCCTCCGGCGAGAGAGAGGTCTCCGGCAAGCGGGGAGACTCCGACAAGGGAGGAGCCCCCGGCAAGGGAGGAAACTCCGGCAAGGGAGGAGCCCCCGGCAAGGGAGGAGGCTCCGGCAAGGGAGGAGCCCTCGGCAAGGGAGGGATCTCCGGCAAGGGACTGCATCAGCGATCCCCCGGCAACGGAGACCACAGCTGCAGACCCTGGCACATGTAACTTCCTTGCTTCCAAACTCCCCTCGGCTTCTTTGTTTTCTTGATCTTTCTCTTGGATTTTGCTTGAATTTTTCTTGAATTTTCTCCCCTCTTCCGGCCGTCAGATCCATCTGCCGCAGAGCCGATGGAGACTGAAGTCGTCGCCGAGGAAGCAGCCGGCCCCGGCGAGGAGGCCGCTAGGGCTGCCGCCACGGAGGCGGGCGGGGAGTCTGGCGATCGTACTGACGACCCGGAGGCCGCAGGAGCGCCAGGCGCTGCTCCGACCACTGACTCCTTCACCGCTGCCGCCGCGCCAGGCTCCGAAGAGCCCCAGCCTGGCGTCTACCTGAAGGCCGGCGAGAACATTTTCATGAACCTCCCCTGGGCGTCGGGCTCCAGGGCGCCGGTCGAGGGAGAAATGCTTGACGGAGAGTTGCTTGCCTCCACCGGGCTGAAGCTGGTCGACGCGCCAAGCAGCAGCGGCGGTGAACCTGAAGAGGAGCGCCTGCTGCGGAAGCTAGTGGCGCTCTACCACGCCCGGCAGGCCAAGCTGGAGTCCTGCGAAGCGCTCGTTGCGAAGGCTGGCGCTGATATCGAGAAGCGCGCGGAGGAGCTCTGGGGCGCCAACCAGGAAGCTCTCCGCTCCCTGGCAAAGGAGCGGGAAGATCTTGCCGAAGCGCAGCAGGCCTTCCTCCTCGAGAAGGCCGACGTCGAAGAGCGCCAACGGCTTGCCGCGGAAAAGTTGTCTTCGCAAGAGGGTGACTTGACGCAGCGGAAGGTCCACCTCGACAGCTACGAGGAGGAACTTGCCGCGCGCGAGCGAGTAGTTGGCGGAGCCCTCAAGCAGGCCGCAGACGCCGCCGCAGCTGCCGAGGCCGCCAAGGCTGAGCTGGAGCTGAAGGTGGCGCAGCTGGAGGCGAGCCTCAAGACGAGCGGCGACGAGCTTGCCGCGCTCAAGCTTGAGCGGGGGAAGGACGCCAACAGCTACTCGGAGCTGCAGGCCCTTTTCGCCGAGAAGGGTAAGGAACTGGACACCGCCAAGAACTCCAACGTTGATCTCGAAGCGAAGCTGGCGGCTCTGACGCAATCTCTGGACAGCGCCAAGGAGCAGGAGACGGCCTTGAAGGAGGAAGTCGAGGCCGGCAAGGTGCTGCTGGCGAATGCTGCTGCCGCCCAATAGACCTTGTCAGAGAACGTGGAGCACTGGACGGAGGGTCTAGTGAACGTCGCCGCGGATGTCGACAAGGAGCTGGCGCAATTGGGGATGGTGGATCTCGGGTACTCCTCCGTCGAGAATCTCCAACCCAGCGCCAAGCTGACTCTGTTCTTCAAGGGCGTGGCGACGGCGCTCCAGCGACTCCGGGAGCAGATCCCAAAGCAGCTTGCCGACGAGTCGCGCAAGATTTGCGCGGGAGCTCTCCAGAAGGTGCTGATGAAGGTGGCCTTCCGCAACCCAGGCCTCCGCCTCCCCAACATCCTCCGAAGCTTGCCGCCAGATGCAGACCTTGAGGAGCTCAAGGCCCTTGTCGCACCTATTGTGGACAGGGTGAGCGGAATCAGGAGGGTCGAAGGCGACCGCGTAGACTAGGCCATTTATCTTCTTCTTTTCCTTGTTGCTGTTAATCATGTTATGAAAAACAGTCTGTTAGAGCTGCGACAAGTTATTTTCTAATATACTCTATCCTGGGTAGTAATTGTTATGTTATTTCCTTTACTTGACTCTTTCCTTTGTATGTTTTTACCCTACGCTTTTAGGGAACTTGTCGGCGCAGGCACCTTTGCCGCGAGCGCTGAGTGCGGAACGTCAGCAGCCTGCTGGCGGTGCCACAGCCGGCAAGAAACCTTGTCGCGGCTAGTCGCAGCTCACTTAAGTTGTTGAGCGGACTTGAAACAACAGTAAGGGCGTAGCTAGCTACGAGTTGGTTCCTCCGCGCACAGGTTTTCCATACAAAGCACGGTCGTTCAAGGAAAATAACTTAAAAATTTAAAGGAAATTTGATTGCTCAGACTTTGTCAACTTATCTTTTCTGTTATTTGCTCCCGGCAAGGCAAAACCTTCTTGAACGACGCCTGGTCCATACCGTATCTTCTCCCTTCCCCCCCCCCCCCCGGCAAACTTGTGCGCGAGGGAACCTCCTTTTCCTTGCGAAAAAGAAAGAAGACGAGGTAACAGTATGGAGCCTTATGGCTCGTTATTGCTTACCGGGAGTAAGTGCTGCAAAATGTCAGATAATACATGCAAAATTTAAAAAGCATGAAATAGACAAGGTGTGCTGAGCACATAATCTTTATGCATGGGATCTGGGCCCGGCTTTGTGCCAAAGATTAATTGCAACAGCGGCAAGACTTGTATAAAAGGTGGTTGCCAGAACGGATTCCGGCAACCGCGCCCTACGGGTAAAACTTGCGAAGATGCTCAATATTCCAGGAGTTGCTCACCGCTACGCCATCTTCGGTCTCCAGGCGGACAGCGCCAGGCCTAGTGACTCACCCGGTAAGGGCCTTCCCACTTCGGCGTCAACTTGTTGGAATTCTTGGCGGACTGAATGCGCCGAAGAACAAGGTCGCCTTCCTCGAGGCTTCTGGCGTTAACTTTGCGGCTATGGTAGTGGCGCAAAGCTTGATGGTAGCGAGCGGCTCGCACAGCAGCCTGAAGACGGTCTTCCTCAAGGAGCAGCAAGTCGTCTTGTCGCAGCTGCTCTTGCTCAAGCTCGTCGTAAGCGAGCACTCGAGGTGACCCGTATGCGAGTTCTGTGGGGAGAACTGCCTCCGCTCCATGGACTAGAGCGAAGGGTGTCTGGCCAGTGGCTCGATTTGGCGTCGTCCTGATCGACCAAAGAACCACCGGCAGCTCCTCGATCCAGTTTCTTCCGGACTTGTGCAGCCTGTCGAAAGTTCTAGTCTTGAGCCCGCGCAGCACTTCAACATTTGCCCTCTCCGCTTGACCATTGCTTCTCGGGTGAGCAACAGAAGCGAAGCAGACCTTGGCACCAAGGTCTTGGACGTACTGCATGAAGGTGTGGCTCGTAAATTGCGTACCGTTGTCGGTGATTATCCTGTTAGGGATCCCGAAACGACAAACAATCGACCTGAAGAACTTGACTGCTAACTGTGCTGTCACCTTCCTCACTGGTTCCACTGCCGGCCACTTTGTGAACTTGTCGATTGCAACATACAAGTACTCAAAGCCCCCGACAGCTCGGGGAAAGGGGCCGAGGATGTCGAGCCCCCAGACCGAAAATGGCCAGGATAAAGGGATCGTCTGGAGAGCTTGAGCTGGCTGGTGTATCTGCTTGGAATGGAACTGGCACGCTTCACACTTGGTTACTTGTGCAGTTGCATCCTGGAGGGCTGTCGGCCAGAAGAAGCCTTGCCGGCATGCTTTTCCGACAAGAGCTCTTGCGCCAATGTGGTGACCACATATGCCTCCATGTATCTCTGCCAACAGCTTTTATCCATCTTCCCGGGGAATGCTCTTCAATTTCACACCGTTGAGTCTTCTTCTGCACAGTGTGTCATCGACAAACTGGTACATACTAGACTGCCGGGCTACTCTTTCCGCTTCTTCTGGTTCTTCGGGAAGTTCTCCTGTCTGAAGGAAACGGACAATCTGCTGCACCCATGTTGGAGCCTGTGGCTCGACAACAAGGACTAAAGGCAATTCTGCTGCTGCGGGAACATGTGCTTCCATGGCATGAACCTGCAGTTCTGCCGGAGCTCGACGTTCCCCGGCAAGCTTGCCGGAGCAAAACTTGTCGGGAGCGTCTGCTTCAACGGAACAAACCCTGGGGCTTGCCGGAGCAGACTGCTCCTCAGCATTCTTGGTGTTGATCTTAGGGACTTTCTTGGCGGCGGCTTCGAGGAGCTCTGCCGGAAAATAGTCGCCAGAAACTAACTTCCTCTTCTTATTCTGTCCAGTTGGTGGTGTCACGGACGGCTGGGTCAGCTTGAGCACAAAAATCCCTGGTTCCACAGGTAATTTAAGTGCGGCGCACTTTGACAGGCCATCGACAATGTCATTCTGAGCTCGTGGGATGTGCTCCATCTGCAAGCCGTCAAAGTGCTCTTCTAGCTTTCTCACTTCATCAACATAAGCTTCCATTAAGGGACTCTGGTAATTCTTGTTCACTTGGCGGACGACAAGCTGTGAGTCACCCCTGACTATGAGCTTCTTAATCCCAAGTTCTGCCGCGATCCTGAGACCGGCAAGCAAGCCTTCATACTTTGCAGTGTTGTTTGTCGCTTGCTCCTTGGGGAAGTGCATCTCGACTATGTACTTGAGGTGATCCCCGGTTGGTGCGATAAGCAGCACGCCAGCACCGGCGCCTTGCAGCGAAAAGGCACCGTCAAAGTACATGAGCCACTCTTTGCTTGTTTCCTTGGCGGGGATGCTTCTCTCCGGAATTTCTTCATCTGGAGTTGGCGTCCATTCTGCTATGAACTCTGCCAATGCTCTGCTTTGGATCGTTGATGTACTCTCAAATTTGAGGCCAAAGCTTGACAGTTCCAGTGCCCACTCGACAATCCTGCCTGTTGCTTCTGGATTTTGCAATATCCTCTTCAGCGGAAAGCGAGTGACAACTGTGATCTCATGTGCTTAGAACTAATGGCGCTGCTTTCTCGAGGCCATGAGAACGCCGAAAAGCAACTTCTACACACCAGAGTACCTTGACCTAGCCCCCTGCAAAAGGGAACTGACAAAGTAAACTGGGCGCTGCACCATCTTCTTCTGTGTCTCCTCTTGCATCTGTGCAGATCCTTGCTGGTCGGGACCAGAGCTTGTCGGGGAAGCCCCCTGCTTGTCGCTGGATGTGCTTGCCACGGTTGCTGGCTCGTCATCTGCCTCCCTCTCCGCTACTAACGCAGCACTAACCACTTGATTGGTTGCCGCTATGTACAGCAGCAACTTCTCTTGCGGCTTAGGTGCGACAAGTGTTGGAGTGGAGGACAGGTATCTCTTCAAGTCTTGCAGCGCATCCTCCACTTCCGGAGTCCATTTCATTGGACCTGCCTTTTTCAAAATTTTGAAAAATGGCAGGGCGCGCTCAGCAGACCGAGAGATAAACCTGCTGAGAGCAGCCACACAACCGGCAAGCTTCCGTACATCCTTGACGCGCTTTGGTGCTTCGATCTGCTCAATGGCCTTGATCTTGTCGGGATTGGCTTCAATTCCCCGCTGAGACACAAAGAACCCGAGAAGCTTGCCGGAGGGGACTCCAAACACACACTTCTCGGGGTTGAGCTTGAGGTTGATCTTGCGCAGATTTGCAAAAGTCTCTTCTAAATCTTGGATCAGAGTTGCCCTGTCCTTGCTCTTGACCACTATATCATCCATGTAGGCCTCTACATTTCTGTGTATCTGTGGCTTCAAAGCGATATGGACTACTCTGGCAAATGTTGAACCAGCATTCTTTAATCCGAAAGGCATCCGTACGAAACAGTACATGCCACATGGAGTAATGAAAGCGGTTTTCTCCTCATCCTCTTCTGCCATGAAGATCTGATGGTATCCTGAATATGCGTCAAGAAATGAAAGCAAATCACATCCGGCCATGGAGTCAACAATCTGGTCAATGCGCGGCAAGGGGAATGGATCTTTGGGACAAGCTTTGTTAACATCAGTAAAGTCAATACAAAGCCTCCATTTTCCATTTGCCTTGCGCACGACTACAGGATTGGCTAGCCACGTGGGATGGAGCACTCCTCTGACAAGGCCTGCTGCTTCCAACTTCTTGATTTCTTCTGCTATGAATTCTTGGCGCTCCACTGCTTGTTTCCTGACCTTCTGCTTGACGGGCCGCGCATGAGGACAAACGGCACGGTGGTGCTCAATTACTTTCCTGGGAACACCGGGGATGTCAGACGGCTGCCATGCAAACACGTCGACATTCGCCCGCAGGAAAGCAACGAGCGCACTTTCCTATTTGGGGTCATGCTTGGCACTGATGGTAAAAGTACCACCAGTGCCGTCCTCCTTGGCGGACACCTTCTTGGTATGTGGTGGAGCAGCCATGGCCTTCTTACACTTGCCGGTGGAGCTCGATGGTGCGTCCTCGACGGCAGCGCAGCACTCCAAGGAGGTGCGCTTGCCGGAGTGGGCATCAGAGCTCTTGTCGGACTTGGTCTTCTTCTTCCCCCCAGGAGCTTCAGCGGCAAGTGTGTTGCAATCTGTCGCAGCTGCTGCTTCCCAGTAGATCTTGTCGGCGCAGATAAGGGCATCCTTCTGAAGGAAATATGCCCTAGAGGCAATAATAAAGTTATTATTTATTTCCTTATATCATGATAAATGTTTATTATTCATGCTAGAATTGTATTAACCGGAAACATAATACATGTGTGAATACATAGACAAACAGAGTGTCACTAGTATGCCTCTACTTGACTAGCTCGTTAATCAAAGATGGTTATGTTTCCTAACCATGAACAAAGAGTTGTTATTTGATTAACGAGGTCACCTCATTAGTTGAATGATCTGATTGACATGACCCATTCCATTAGCTTAGGACCCGATCGTTTAGTTTGTTGCTATTGCTTTCTTCATGACTTATACATGTTCCTATAACTATGAGATTATGCAACTCCCGTTTACCGGAGGAATACTTTGGGTACTACCAAACGTCACAACGTAACTGGGTGATTATAAAGGAGTACTACAGGTGTCTCCAATGGTAGATGTTGGGTTGGCGTATTTCGAGATTAGGGTTTGTCACTCCGAGTGTCGGAGAGGTATCTCTGGGCCCTCTCGGTAATGCACATCAAATAAGCCTTGCAAGCACTGCAACTAATATGTTAGTTGTGAGATGATGTATTACGGAACGAGTAAAGAGACTTGCCAGTAACGAGATTGAACTAGGTATTGGATACCGACGATCGAATCTCGGGCAGGTAACATACCGATGACAAAGGGAACAACGTATGTTGTTATGCGGTCTGACCGATAAAGATCTTCATAGAATATGTAGGAGCCAATATGGGCATCCAGGTCCCGCTATTGGTTATTGACCGGAGACGTGTCTCGGTCATGTCTACATTGTTCTCGAACCGTAGGGTCCGCACGCTTAAGGTTTTGATGACAGTTATATTATGAGTTTATGAGTTTTGATGTACCGAAGGAGTTCGGAGTCCCGGATGAGATCGGGGACATGACGAGGAGTCTCGAAATGGTCGAGACGTAAAGATTGATATATTGGAAGCCTATGTTTGGACATCGGAAGTGTTCCGAGTGAAATCGGGATTTTACCGGATTACCGGGAGGGTTACCGGAACCCCCCGGGAGCCAAATGGGCCAACATGGGCCTTAGTGGAAAGGTGAGAGGGCAGCCCACATAGGGCTGCGCCTCCCCCCCTCTCCCTAGTCCTATTAGGACTAGGAGAGGGGCCGGCCACCTCTCTCTTTCACTTCCCCTTTAAGGAATCCTAGTTGGACTAGGATTGGAGGGGGGAGTCCTACTCCCGGTAGGAGTAGGACTCCTCCTGCGCCTCCCTCCTTTGGCCGGCCAGCCTCCCCCCCTGCATCCTTTATATACGGGGGCAGGGGACACCCCAAGACACACAAGTTGATCCTTGAGATCGTTCCTTAGCCGTGTGCGGTGCCCCCTGCCACCAAATTCCACCTCGATCATACCATTGTAGTGCTTAGGCGAAGCCCTGCGTCGGTAGTACATCAAGATCGTCACCACGCCATTGTGCTGACGGAACTCTTCCTCGACGCTTTGCTGGATCGGAGCCCGAGGATCATCATCGAGCTGAACGTGTGCTAAGAACTCGGAGGTGCCGGAGTAACGGTGCTTGGATCGGTCGGATCGGGAAGAAAACGTACGACTACTTCCTCTATGTTGTGAGATCGCTTCCGCAGTCGGTCTGCGTTGGTACGTAGACAATACTCTCCCCCTCGTTGCTATGCATCACCATGATCTTGCGTGTGCGTAGGAAAATTTTCGAAATTACTACGTTCCCCAACACCTTCTTGTCGCCAGGGACAGAGATGATGCTTATCGGGCCTGGCATCTTGAGCAAGTTATATGCATAATGAGAGGCTGCCATGAACTTGGCGAGCGCTGGACGACCAAGTATGCCATTGTAAGGCAATGGGAAATCGGGAACGTCAAAAGTGACCCTCTTAGTCCTAAAGTTCATTTCGCTGCCAAATGTCACCGGCAACGTGACCTTCCCTTTCGGCTTGCTCCTCCCCGGGTTAATTCCTTGGAACGTACCGGTCTCTTCGAGCTCGCTGTCCGGGATCTGGAGTTTCTGGAGCACAGCGAAGGAGATCAGATTTAAGCCGGCCCCGCCATCAACTAGCATCTTAGTGACTTTGAGGTTGCGGATTGTTGGCGAAACCAACAACGGCAAGCACCCGACCGCAGTTGTGTGATTAGGGTGGTCCTCAATGTCAAAGATGATCGGCGTGCTGGACCATTTCAGAAGCTTGCACGATTCGACAGGTGGCTCTGCCGCATTAACTTCCCACAGCCACTGTTTGAGTTGACGGTGGGAAGTGTGCAGAGAAGCACCGCCGTCAACACACAAGACTTCTGTAGCTTTCTGAAACTCCTGCTCACTGTTCTCAACCTCATCCATGTCCTCGTCGTCGTCTTCGTCTTCATCCTTGTCGCGGCCGTGGGGAGGTCTGTCTCCTTGCCGCTGCTTGGCCTTGCCGCAGCGTCCTCCGCGGCCAGCGCGCTTCTTGCCGGCCTCTCCACCGCCTCCTTGGGCTCTCTCCTTGTCGCGCCGCTCGTACTCAGCTTTTTGTTGCTGGACAAGCTGCTCGACCTTCTTGCAGCTCTGGAGATCATGGCCCTTGGTGCGATGGATCTTGCAGTACTGCTTGTCGGAGCCGTCCTGCTTGTCGGCGGCCGCCACAGCTTGGCAGTTGGTGCACGCGGCAACCTCCTTGTCGGAGCTGCCAACTTTGGCTTGCTTGGCGGCGCCGTCATTGCCGGACTGCTCGACAACTAGCACCTCGTTGTCCTTCTTCTTCCTGTTGCGCCTCCGGTTTTTCTTTGCCGGGGCGGCATCCTCACTGTCAGATCCTCCTGCTCCTGTAGTCTCTCCGGGGAGTTTCCTCCCTTGCTCAGCGCGTGCGCACTTGTCGGCCAGGGCATATAGCTCGCTGACGTCTCTGATCCTGCTCATCGCCATCTCCTCCCGCATCCCGCGGTTACGCACGTTCTGATGGAATGCGCTGATAACCGCGGCAGCGTGGATGTCTGGGATGTTGCGCTGCACACGGCTGAACCTCTGAATATACTTGCGCAGGGGCTCTCCTTCCTTCCAGACAAGCAGGTGAAGGTCACTTTCCTGGCCATGTGGCTTGTGGCCGCCTGTAAAGGCGCCGACAAACTGATGGCACAAGTCCGCCCAAGAGGATATGGAGTTGTCTGGCAAGTGCATGAGCCAGGATCTGACTTCGGGCTTGAGCACGAGCGGGAAGTAGTTGGCAAGGACCTTGTCGTCTCGCCCCCCGGCAGCTTGCACCGCAATGGTGTAGATGATGAGGAACTCTGATGGGTGCGACTTGCCGTCGTACTTCTCCAGTACGCCTGGCTTGAAATGCTTCTGGCTGGGCCACTAGACTTGCCGCAGCTCACGGGTAAACGCAGGGCAACCTACCATGTACGGCAAGTCGCCTGGTTCTCCGGGCGCATGCATGTCAACAGAGGGCCCAGCGCGCAGGTCTGATTGACGCCGCGCTTCTCTTCGGCGCTCGATGCGTGTTCGAGCGTCTTCTTGTTGTCTCTCATGAAGAACTTGGCGCTGATCGCGACGAGCTCGCGGATCTGATGACGCGGTGGAGTCGCTGTCGAGGTGGATCCGGCGAGTCGGCGATCTTGGCCTTCTAGGCGGAGAGTGCACAGTGGTTGCACCCTCGCCGGTCTTGTCGCCACTGGCTCGTGCCTGGCTGACTTGCCGCGGCAGCGATGCGCTCGGCTGCCGTGGGTTGTCACCGTTGGCGAAGCCGATGAGGCTCTGGATAGTGGCCCTCCAGTCATCGATCTTCTCTGGCGCTGGAGGGTAATCTAGGAGTAGTTGGGCCCGCGCCAACGCTTCTGCCGGAGTGGCAGGCGGCGGCGGCGAACGGTGCGAGGAGCGAGATATGCTTGGACTTCTAACTGCGTTAGAAGGAGCAGTACCTCGTCCAGGCGACCGTGCCCTGCTCGTGCCAGCATGTTGGCGCGCATGCTGGTCTTGAGCGCTCCGGGATCCGCCAGCTTGATCTTGGCCCAGCAAACGTATGGTACTGTGAGTACCATGATGCTGCTGGTCCCGCGCCTCCTGAGATGGGCGTGGTGCGTGTACGGACGCCGAGGTCTTGGAGTGCGCCCGATCATTGTGGGAGCCGACTGCGTCGCTGATGTGCAGCCCAGCCTTGTCCTTGGACCTGGTAGCACCACGAGCTCCCTCGACGACGCCCGCTCTTCCGCCGATGTCTTCTCCACCAGCCGTTTGCTTTGGCGATGGTGGGCTCGGCGCAGACGGAGCAGCTGCCTCCGAAATCTTCTTCTTCGGTGGCATGTTGATGAAGATGACGAAGATTTGGCTCGTGCGAACGCTGGATCAGGTTCACACAGCCTCGACGCACCCCCTACCTGGCGCGCCAAAGATGTCGGGGGCGACTGATCCCACGGACACCTATGGGACCACGACGGACTGGGGCCCCTTTCGGTTCGGCAGGGGGCGGAGAGTGCACGAAGAGCAGATCGAGGCGAACGCACGAGCGACGCGATCGGTTTACCCAGGTTTAGGCCGCACGGATGCGTAAAACCCTACTCCTCCTTTGGTTTGTATTTGTGTTCTTGCTCGGGAGCGATGAACGCTACAGTACACTTGAATGGCTAGCGAGACCGAGCGTGAGAATGATCGTCCTCCCCCCCTCCCTGTTGTGCATGGGCCTCCTTTTATATGTCAAAGGGGTCACCGACAGGTGGCAACAGAGATGAGGGTAAAAAGGTAAAAGAGGTGGTGGTTGGCGCCACCGCTTACTACAGTTGTATCATACCTAACCCTGACGGCAGGGGACAAAGGCATTAAATGCCTGTCTGTGTCGCCTAGACGGTGCGGAAAGGGGCCGTCAGGGGCGCCACCGTTTGCCACGATGGCTTTCTTGTCAGCGCCTGCTTGCCACCGCATGCCCCTGGCTGCACAACCTCCCACCATGTATGCCAGGAACGGTCCCAGAGCGACACGTTGGTGGGTGAGCTGGAGCACGGGCTGCGGAGTAGTAGCTTGCCGCGGCAAACGCCTTGCCGCGGATGTTGTCTTGTCGCGTCCGGGAGCTTGTCGCTCACCGGGTCTTGTCGCGTCCGGGAGCTTGTCGCTCACCGGGTCTTGCCGGGACGCGCAGCGCGTTGTAGCAAGCTTCTCGAGATGCCTTAGTGGGCCTCTCCGGCAAGCTCCTCTTGCCAGGGTCTTGTCTCCTTCCCGGCAAGCTCCTCTTGCCGGGGCCTTGGATACTTTGTTCTTGAATGGCTCCAAGGGAACCACGGAGGATCTTGGCGGTCGCCCGGCAAGCCTTGCCGCGGGACGCTGCGACTGCCCGTGCACAAGTTCGGGATACTAAGGTACCCCTACTTTAGTACACCGACAAATGGCGCCTATGTGTCGATTTCAGGGACCTCAACAAGGCTTGCCCAAAGGATCCCTTCCCCTCCCCCGCATCGATCAAATTATAGATGCTACCATAGGACACGAGTCATTGTGTTTCCTCGATGCATACTCCGGCTACCACCAAATCAAGATGGCGGAGTCCGACCAAGCCACAACGGCATTTACCACACCATACGGCCCCTTCTGTTTCAACACAATGCCTTTCGGTCTCAAAAACGCCGGCGCAACATATCAGCGCATGATCCAGACATGTCTGGAGAAACAGATCGGCAAAATAGTAGAGGCATACGTAGATGATGTGTTCGTTAAAACCAAACACATCGACTCTCTAATAGACGACTTGAGGCTCACATTCGACAACCTCCGAACATACGACATCAAGCTCAATCCGGAAAAATGCATTTTCAGCGTACCAGCCGGAAAGCTCCTGGGCTTCATTGTCTCCAGTAGAGGAATTGAAGCTAATCCGGCCAAAATCCGAGCTCTGTCATAGTTGGCTATCCCAACAGACCTCAAACAAATCCAGAAAATAACTGGATGTGTGGCGGATCTAAGCCGCTTTATCTCCCGCTTAGGAGAAAAGGCATTACCCCTTTATCGCCTCCGTCGGCGCACCGAACACTTCGAGTGGACGGATGCCGCCACAGCCGGATTGGAAGAAATAAAATCCATACTGGCAACCAACCCAATCCTGGTCGCGCCAAACATTGGCGAACCAATGATGTTGTACATTGCGACAACTCATCAAGTTGTAAGTGCAGTGCTCATCGTCGAACGAGAAGCTCACGGGCATAAATTCCCTCTTCAAAAGCCAGTATACTATGTATCCACTGTCCTCACTCCATGCAAATCACGGTACCCACATTATCAAAAGATAGCCTATGCGGTATTCATGGCATCCCGGAAGCTGCGACACTACTTTCAAGAGTGTTCGATTACAGTAGCCTCGGAAGTGCCACTTAAGGATATCATAAACAATCGCGACGCTACGGGCCAGATTGCCAAATGGGCCATTGAGCTCCTCCCGTTCGACATAACATAGAAACCTCAGCGAGCCATTAAATCGCAAGTATTGGCCGACTTTGTCGCCGAATGGACGGAAGCCGAACTCCCTAAAGAGTACGACGCATACTCCAATTGGATAATGCACTTCGACGGTTCTAAAATGCTGGCTGGTCTAGGGGCTGGCGTCGTCCCGACGTCCCCAACAGGGGACACCGTTCAGTATGTACTGCAGATACTGTATACAGACTCCAACAACGCATCCGAATATGAAGCTCTATTGCATGGTCTTCGGATGGCAGTCTCCATGGGCATTCAACGCCTGGAGGTGCGTGGGTTTTCAAACCTCGCAATATCCCAAATAAATGGAGACTTTGATGCCAAGGATCCAAAGATGGCGGCCTATCGAAATGTCGTCCTAAAGATGTCAGCTCGGTTCGAGGGGCTCGAATTCCACCATGTGGCTCGGGAAAACAATCAGGCGGCAGATATCCTCGCCCACATTGGCGCAAAACGCGACGTGGTCCCCCCCAACATCTTTTTGGAGAGGTTGTTTAAGCCATCGGTGGTATGGGAAGGGGACACCTATAACAATAGTCCGGACCCGGCCAAAACACCCGATACCGAACACTCTGACATAATCGGAGGCTCTGCCACCGAAATAACACCTTCAGCCCACGTAATAATGGACGTCATCGCCCCATGGACAGAACCATTCTTGGCCTACCTAACTAGGCAGGAACTTCCCGAGGACCAAAATGAGGCACGCTGCATAGTGCGGCGATCTAAAGCCTAAAGGGTCCACGAGGGAGAGCTATATAAGAAAAGCACTACCGGAGTCCTTTAAAGGTGCATCTCCGAAGAGAAAGGGCGGACGCTTTCGGCAGAAATTCACGCCGGACTCGGCGGCCACCACGCCGTAGCCCGAGCCCTTGTAAGCAAGGCTTTCCGTACAAGTTTTTATTGGCCGACGGCCCGGGTAGACGCGCAGGACTTGGTCCAACGCTGCGCTGGTTGCCAGCTTTTTGCAAATCAAAGCCATATGCCACCCACCTCCCTCCAAACAATCCCCATTAACTGGCCTTTCGCGGTCTGGGGGCTTGACATGGTTGGACCCCTTAAAGGGGAAACCCATAAGAAAAAATACTTATTGGTCATGGTAGATAAATTCACCAAATGGATAGAAGCCAAACCTGTTAAAACAGCTGAATCCAGACCGGTGATAGACTTCATATCCGGGGTTGTACACCGTTATGGCGTCCCCCACAACATCATCACTGACAACGGCACAAACTTCATGGCCGACGAGGTAAAACTCTGGTGCAGCAACATGGGCATCAAGCTCGATTATGCTTCCATCTATCACCCACAAACCAACGGCCAAGTTGAGCGAGAAAATGGTCTTATCATGAGCGGCATTAAACCCAGATTAGTTTGGTCCTTAAAGGAGTCTAACATGCACTGGGTAGAGGAGCTCGACTCCGTACTCTGGGGGCTGCGGACCACGCCAAATCGCACTACCGGATATACACCCTTCTTTATGGTGTACGGCACAGAGGCAGTTTTGCCCTGTGACATAATTCATGACTCACCTCGAGTGCGCATGTACGAAGAAAGAGAGGCCGAGCTCAATCGGCAGGACAGTCTGGACACCCTGGAGGAGGAGCGCGACGTGGCAAAAGCCCATTCCGCATTTTATCAGCAACAGGCTCGCAGATACCAAAGCAGAGAAGTACGGGCCAAAACTTATAAAGTTGGTGAGTTAGTTCTACGCCTGCCGGAGAAGAAAATGTCCAAGCTCGAGCCCAAATGGGAAGGTCCCTTCATTATTGACCAAGTTCTGACCGATGGAGCGTACCGTCTGCGGGATGCATCGAATAATCGACTTGAGCCGAACCCATGGAACGCAGCCAGGCTCCGAAGATTCTGCGCCTAGCGCCGGACTCTATGTTCGTCTCCTTCCTCCGTCCATTTTTTGCATATAGATTACTTGTCCTTTTTCTCTTTCTTTATTTTATTCTTTCTCTAAGGCCTTCAGAGGCCAACTTGTGCGTCGCTTGCACATTATAGATGCGCTAACCGTGCTCATTATACCAGGGGGCTTCTTACACAGAAGCTTAATTATCCATCTGGGCTTCATGCCTAGCACATGTGTTATTCTTCCACATGTACCTTTTCTTTGCCATTATATGCATCGATATGACTTAAGTTTTGGCCAAGCTGGGTTGCCTGGCTCTTGTATTTATGCCCTATGTTCCCGTTAATTCGGCTAGGGAATAAGGGGAGCACCTCTGCGATTGTTACTGCCAGGCCAGCCGGATGTGTACCTCAGACTGGGTGAAGCCGAAAGCTAGCGTTCTTAAGGGAATATTCGGTTGGTGAACAAAAGATGATTTTTATTTATTTATTTTCCATATGTGCCCCCAGATGTTTTTTCCTGCGTTTCCTCTCGCAGTCCGGACATGCACTTTAGGGCATGCGTACCCAGGGAAAGGAACCCTTAATGGAACTATTCTCCCTAGAAGATGTTCCTTACTACCCATGTAATATAACATAACTAGTTGGGCACTTGTCTGTTCAAGCACTAATGACCCCTACGCCTGGTCTTCACGCATACCCCGGTTCTTATATAACTGAGCAGGTATTCGGATACACTCCGGACTATCGGGTCCCGAGGCCGCCATGACAAATGATCTACAATCCGGCTAGAAGGCATTATACATGTCACTTTAATTACATAGTCATGTAGACTGACTAAATTCCTCTTCTATACCATCCAACAGGCGGTCTAGCCTACAATCCTGTTGGGAATATTTTGCGGCTAATTCTACTTGCCCATAGACTAAGCTAACGGGGATCTCTTTCCCGTCAGGCCCCACAGGTCCGACCTCGGCCATGTGATTTGGGTCAGCCTTGGTATACCGCGTCTTCACCATGGCCCAGGCTTCCCTGGCACCTTGACGGCAGGCAGACATCTTTCATAATCGGAAGCACCGTCGTGCTCCCTTGAGCTTCTCCAAAAGCTCTCCAACGCCTTCTGGCAGAGAGACGGAGGGCCACAAGGCCTGGGCAATGCCTTGAATCACCTGCCGAACTTGTTCGTGCAGTTGTGAGAGCTCGGATAGAAAATCACCCGCAGACCCGGGCATCTCCTCCGCGGGACGACCCGTCAGCATACATGCAGAAATAACTCTATTAGCCAGCTTCTCCACCGTCCCCTTTATTAAGGGTTCGTTCAAGCACTTACTAAATATGCCGCATCGAAGCCACTTATTCTCCTTCTCGGAGTCCGCAAGCTGGGCTCGAACATCTTTCAGTTCCACGCTCAGCTTGGTATTGGCGTCTTGGAGATTGTTTTTATCCCGCCTGACCTCAGTCAGCACGCGTTCGCCAGCCTTTAGCTGTCGTACGGCATGCTTCTCCTCCGGATTCTCTCTGGATTCATCTGCAAACATCTATTGTTAGACCTGCAGCCATGCCGCATACTATTGTTGGAAATATGCCCTAGAGGCAATAATAAATTGATTATTATTATATTTCCTTGTTCATGATAATCGTTTATTATCCATGCTAGAATTGTATTGATAGGAAACTCAGATACATGTGTGGATACATAGACAACACCATGTCCCTAGTAAGCCTCTAGTTGACTAGCTCGTTGATCAATAGATGGTTACAGTTTCCTGACCATGGACATTGGATGTCATTGATAACGGGATCACATCATTAGGAGACTGATGTGATGGACAAGACCCAATCCTAAGCCTAGAACAAAGATCGTGTAGTTCGTATGCTAAAGCTTTTCTAATGTCAAGTATCATTTCCTTAGACCATGAGATTGTGCAACTCCCGGATACCGTAGGAATACTTTGGGTGTGCCAAACGTCACAACGTAACTGGGTGGCTATAAAGGTACACTACAGGTATCTCCGAAAGTGTCTGTTGGGTTGGCACGAATCAAGACTGGGATTTGTCACTCCGTGTGACGGAGAGGTATCTCTGAGCCCACTCGGTAGGACATCATCATAATGTGCACAATGTGATCAAGGAGTTGATCACAGGATGATGTGTTACGGAACGAGTAAAGAGACCTGCCGGTAACGAGATTGAACAAGGTATCGGGATACCGACGATCGAATCTCGGGCAAGTATTGTACCGCTAGACAAAGGGAATTGTATACGGGATTGATTAAAGTCCTTGACATCGTGGTTCATCCGATGAGATCATCATGGAGCATGTGGGAGCCAACATGGGTATCCAGATTCCGCTATTGGTTATTGATCGGAGAACGTCTCGGTCATGTATGCATGGTTCCCGAACCCGTAGGGTCTACACACTTAAGGTTCGATGACGCTAGGGTTATAAAGGAAGTTTGTATGTGGTTATCGAATGTTGTTCGGAGTCCCGGATGAGATCCTGAACGTCACGAGGAGTTCCAGAATGGTCCGGAGGTAAAGATTTATATATAGGAAGTCCTATTTCGGCCATCGGGACAAGTTTCGGGGTCACCGGTATTGTACCGAGACCACCGGAAGGGTCCCGGGGGTCCACCGGGTGGGGCCACCTATCCCGGAGGGTCCCATGGGCTGAAGTGGGAAGGGATCCAGCCCGAAGTGGGCTGGGGCGCCACTTTCCCCTAGGGCCCATGCGCCTAGTGTGGGGGAAATCCGAAGAGTCCCAAAAGGGGAAGGCACCTCCTAGGTGCCTTGGGGAGGAGGGATTCCTCCCTTGGCCGCCACCCCCCTAGGAGATTGGATCTCCTAGGGCCGGCACCCCCCCTTGGCCCCCCTATATATAGTGGGGGAGATGGAGGACTTCTTACCTTTTGCCTTTGGTGCAGCCCTTCCCCTCTCCCAAGTCCTTCTCCTCTCCCGTGGTGCTTGGCGAAGCCCTGCGGGATTGCCATGCTCCTCCACCACCACGCCGTTGTGCTGCTGCTGGATGGAGTCTCCCTCAACCTCTCCCTCTCTCCTTGCTGGATCAAGGCGTGGGAGACGTCACCGGGCTGTACGTGTGTTGAACGCGGAGGTGCCGTCCGTTCGGCACTAGGATCATCGGTGATTTGAATCACGACGAGTACGACTCCATCAACCCCGTTCTCTTGAACGCTTCCGCTTAGCGATCTACAAGGCTATGTAGATGCACTCTCCTTCCCCTTGTTGCTGGTTTCTCCATAGATAGATCATGGTGACACGTAGGAAAATTTTGAATTTCTGCTACGTTCCCCAATAGTGGTATCAGAGCTAGGTCTATTGCGTAGATTCTATGCACGAGTAGAACACAAAGTAGTTGTGGGCGTTGATTTTGTTCAATATGCTTACTATTACTAGTCCAATCTTGATTCGGCAGTATTGTGGGATGAAGCGGCCCGGACCGACCTTACACGTACTCTCACGTGAGACTGGTTCCACCGACTGACATGCACTAGTTGCATAAGGTGGCTAGCGGGTGTCTGTCTCTCCCACTTTAGTCGAAACGGATTCGATGAAAAGGGTCCTTATGAAGGGTAAATAGCAATTGGCATATCACGTTGTGGTTTTGCGTAGGTAATAAACGTTCTTGCTAGAAACCCATAGCAGCCACGTAAAACATGCAAACAACAATTAGAGGACGTCTAACTTGTTTTTGCAGGGTATGCTATGTGACGTGATATGGCCAAAGGATGTGATGAATGATATATGTGATGTATGAGATTGATCGTGTTCTTGTAATAGGAATCACGACTTGCATGTCGATGAGTATGACAACCGACAGGAGCCATAGGAGTTGTCTTAATTTATTTATGACCTACGTGTCAACATAAACGTCATGTAATTACTTTACTTTATTGCTAACCGTTAGCTGTAGTAGTAGAAGTAATAGCTGGCGAGACAACTTCATGAAGACACGATGATGGAGATCATGGTGTCATGCCGGTGACGATGATGATCATGAAGGAAAGATGCCCTAGAGGCAATAATAAAGTTATTATTTATTTCCTTATATCATGATAAATGTTTATTATTCATGCTAGAATTGTATTAACCGGAAACATAATACATGTGTGAATACATAGACAAACAGAGTGTCACTAGTATGCCTCTACTTGACTAGCTCGTTAATCAAAGATGGTTAAGTTTCCTGACCATGAACAATGTGTTGTTATTTGATTAACAAGGTCACATCATTAGTTGAATGATCTGATTGACATGACCCATTCCATTAGCTTAGCACCCGATCGTTTAGTATGTTGCTATTGCTTTCTTCATGACTTATACATGTTCCTATAACTATGAGATTATGCAACTCCCGTTTGCCGGAGGAACACTTTGGGTGCTACCAAATGTCACAACGTAACTGGGTGATTATAAAGGAGTACTACAGGTGTTTCCAATGGTAGATGTTGGGTTGGTGTATTTCGAGAATAGGATTTGTCACTCCGATTGTCGGAGAGGTATCTCTGGGCCCTCTCGGTAATACACATCACATAAGCCTTGCAAGCATTATAACTAAGATGTTAGTTGTGAGATGATGTATTACGGAACGAGTAAAGAGACTTGCCAGTAACGAGATTGAACTAGGTATTGGATACCGACGATCGAATCTCGGGCAAGTAACATACCGATGACAAAGGGAACAATGTATGTTGTTATGCGGTCTGACCGATAAAGATCTTCGTAGAATATGTAGGAGCCAATATGGGCATCCAGGTCCCGCTATTGGTTATTGACCGGAGACATGTCTCGGTCATGTATACATTGTTCTCGAACCGTAGGGTCCGCACGCTTAACGTTACGATGATAGTTATTATGAGTTTATGCATTTTGATGTACCGAAGGTTGTTCGGAGTCCCGGATGTGATCACGGACATGATGAGGAGTCTCGAAATGGTCGAGACATAAAGATTGATATATTGGAAGCCTATGTTTGGACATCGGAAGTGTTCCGGGTGAAATCGGGATTTTACCGGATCACCGGGAGGTTACCGGAACCCCCCGGGAACCATATGGGCCTTCATGGGCCTTAGTGGAAAAGAGAAAAGGGGCAGCCCATAGCTGGCCGTGCGCCCCCCCTTCCCTGAGTCCTATTAGGACTAGGAGAAGGGGCCGGCCCCCCTCTCTCTCTTTTCCCCCTTGGGAATCCTAGTTGGAATAGGATTGAGGGGGGGAGTCCTGGTAGGAGTAGGACTCCTCCCGCGCCCTCTCCCTGGCCGGCACACCCCTCCCCCTTGGATCCTTTATATACGGGGGCAGGGGCACCTCTAGACACACAAGTTGATCCTTGGTGATCGTTCCTTAGCCGTGTGCGGTGCCCCCTGCCACCAAATTCCACCTCGATCATACTGTTGCAGTGCTTAGGCGAAGCCCTGCGTCGGTAGTACATCAAGATCGTCACCACGCCGTCGTGCTGACGAAACTCTTCCTCGATGCTTTGCTAGATCGGAGCCCGAGGATCGTCATCGAGCTGAACGTGTGCTAAGAACTCGGAGGTGCCGGAGTAACGGTGCTTGGATCGGTCGGATCGGGAAGAAGACGTACGACTACTTCCTCTACTTTGTGTCAACGCTTCCGTTGCGATCTACAAGGGTACGTAGATCAGACTCTCCCCCTCGTTGCTATGCATCACCATGATCTTGCGTGTGCGTAGGAATTTTTTTGAAATTACTACGTTCCCCAACAGTGGCATCCGAGCCTAGGTTTTATGGTTTGATGTTATTTGCACGAGTAGAACACAAGTGAGTTGTGGGCGATACAAGTCATACTGCCTACCAGCATGTCATACTTTGGTTCGGCGGTATTGTTGGACGAGACGACCCGGACCAACCTTACGCGTACGCTTACGCGAGACCGGTTCCCTCGACGTGCTTTGCACATAGATGGCTTGCGGGCGACTGTCTCTCCAACTTTAGTTGAACCAAGTGTGGCTACGCCCGGTCCTTGAGAAGGTCAAAACGGAGTCTATTTGACAAACTATCGTTGTGGTTTTGATGCATAGGTGAGATGAGTTCTTGCTTAAGCCCGTAGCAGCCACGTAAAACTTGCAACAACAAAGTAGAGGACGTCTAACTTGTTTTTGCAAGGCATGTTGTGATGTGATATGGTCAAGGCATGATGCTAAATTTTATTGTATGAGATGATCATGTTTTGTAACCAAGTTATCGGCAACTGGCAGGAGCCATATGGTTGTCGCTTTATTGTATGCAATGCAATCGCGATGTAATGCTTTACTTTATTACTAAGCGGTAGTGATAGTCGTGGAAACATAAGATTGGCGAGACGACAATGATGCTACGATGGAGATCAAGGTGTCGTGCCGGTGATGATGGTGATCATGACGGTGCTTCGGAGATGGAGATCAAAAGCACAAGATGATGATGGCCATATTATATCACTTATATTGATTGCATGTGATGTTTATCTTTTATGCATCTTATCTTGCTTTGATTGACGGTAGCATTATAAGATGATCTCTCACTAAATTATCAAGAAGTGTTCTCCCTGAGTATGCACCGTTGCGAAAGTTCTTCGTGCTGAGACACCACGTGATGATCGGGTGTGATAGGCTCTACGTTCAAATACAACGGGTGCAAAACAGTTGCACACGCGGAATACTCAGGTTATACTTGACGAGCCAAGCATATACAGATATGGCCTCGGAACACGGAGACCGAAAGGTCGAGCGTGAATCATATAGTATATATGATCAACATAATGATGTTCACCGATGAAACTACTCCATCTCACGTGATGATCGGACATGGTTTAGTTGATTTGGATCACGTGATCACTTAGAGGATTAGAGGGATGTCTATCTAAGTGGGAGTTCTTAAGTAATATGATTAATTGAACTTAAATTTATCATGAACTTAGTACCTGATAGTATCTTGCTTGTTTATGTTGATTGTAGATAGATGGCTCGTGTTGTTGTTCCGTTGAATTTTAATGCGTTCCTTGAGAAAGCAAAGTTGAAAGATGATGGTAGCAATTACACGGACTGGGTCCGTAACTTGAGGATTATCCCCATCGCTGCACAGAAGAATTACGTCCTGGAAGCACCACTGGGTGCCAGGCCTGCTGCTGGAGCAACACCAGATGTTATGAATGTCTGGCAGAGCAAAGCTGATGACTACTCGATACTTCAGTGTGCCATGCTTTACGGCTTAGAATCGGGACTTCAACGACGTTTTGAACGTCATGGAGCATATGAGATGTTCCAGGAGTTGAAGTTAATATTTCAAGCAAATGCCCGGATTGAGAGATATGAAGTCTCCAATAAGTTCTATAGCTGCAAGATGGAGGAGAACAGTTCTGTCAGTGAGCATATACTCAAAATGTCTGGGTATAACAATCACTTGATTCAGATGGGAGTTAATCTTCCAGATGATTGTGTTATTGACAGAATTCTCCAATCACTGCCACCAAGCTACAAGAGCTTTGTCATGAACTATAATATGCAAGGGATGAACAAGACTATTCCCGAGCTCTTCGCAATGCTGAAAGCTGCGGAGGTAGAAATCAAGAAGGAGCATCAAGCGTTGATGGTTAACAAGACAACCAGTTTCAAGAAAAAGGGCAAAGGGAAGAAGAAGGGGAACTTCAAAAATAACGGCAAGCAAGTTGCTGCTCAAGAAAAGAAGCTCAAGTCTGGACCTAAGCCTGAAACTGAGTGCTTCTACTGCAAGCAGACTGGTCACTGGAAGCGGAACTGCCCCAAGTATTTGGCGGATAAGAAGGATGGCAAGGTGAACAAAGGTATATGTGATATACATGTTATTGATGTGTACCTTACTAATGCTCGCAGTAGCACCTGGGTATTTGATACTGGTTCTGTTGCTAATATTTGCAACTCGAAACAGGGACTACGGATTAAGCAAAGATTAGTTAAGGACGAGGTGACGATGCGCGTGGGAAACGGTTCCAAAGTCGATGTGATCGCGGTCGGCACGCTACCTCTACATCTACCTTCGGGATTAATATTAGACCTAAATAATTGTTATTTGGTGCCAGCGTTGAGCATGAACATTATATCTGGATCTTGTTTAATGCGAGACGGTTATTCATTTAAATCAGAGAATAATGGTTGTTCTATTTATATGAGTAATATCTTTTATGGTCATGCACCCTTGAAGAGTGGTCTATTCTTGTTAAATCTCGATAGTAGTGATACACATATTCATAATGTAGAAGCCAAAAGATGCAGAGTTGATAATGATAGTGCAACTTATTTGTGGCACTGCCGTTTAGGTCATATCGGTGTAAAGCGCATGAAGAAACTCCATACTGATGGACTTTTGGAACCACTTGATTATGAATCACTTGGTACTTGCGAACCGTGCCTCATGGGCAAGATGACTAAAACGCCGTTCTCCCGTACTATGGAGAGAGCAACAGATTTATTGGAAATCATACATACCGATGTATGTGGTCCGATGAATATTGAGGCTCGTGGCGGATATCGTTATTTTCTCACCTTCACAGATGATTTAAGCAGATATGGTTATATCTACTTAATGAAACACAAGTATGAAACATTTGAAAAGTTCAAGGAATTTCAGAGTGAGGTTGAAAATCATCGTAACAAGAAAATAAAGTTTCTACGATCTAATCGTGGAGGAGAATATTTGAGTTACGAGTTTGGTATACATTTGAAAAAGTGTGGAATAGTTTCGCAACTCACGCCACCCGGAACACCACAGCGTAATGGTGTGTCCAAACGTCGTAATCGTACTTTACTAAATATGGTACGATCTATGATGTCTCTTACTGATTTACCGCTATCGTTTTGGGGATACGCTTTAGAGACGGCCGCATTCACGTTAAATAGGGCACCATCAAAATCTGTTGAGACGACGCCTTATGAACTGTGGTTTGGCAAGAAACCAAAGTTGTCATTTCTTAAAGTTTGGGGTTGTGATGCTTATGTGAAAAAGCTTCAACCGGATAAGCTCGAACCCAAATCAGAGAAATGTGTCTTCATAGGATATCCAAAGGAAACTATTGGATACACCTTCTATCACAGATCCGAAGGCAAGACTTTTGTTGCAAAATTCGGAAACTTTCTTGAGAAGGAGTTTCTCTCGAAAGAAGTGAGTGGGAGGAAAGTAGAACTTGATGAGGTAACTGTACCCGTTCCCTTATTAGAAAGTAGTACATCACAGAAAACTGTTTCTGCGACACCTACACCAATAAGTGAGGAAGTTAATGATAATGATCATGAAACTTCAGAACAAGATACTACTGAACCTCGTAGATCAACCAGAGCAAGATCCGCGCCAGAGTGGTACGGTAATCCAGTTCTGGAAGTCATGCTACTAGATCATGATGAACCTATGAACTATGAAGAAGCGATGGTGAGCCCAGATTCCGCAAAGTGGCTTGAGGCCATGAAATCTGAGATGCGATCCCTGTATGAGAACAAAGTATGGACTTTGGTTGACTTGCCCGATGATCGGCAAGCAATTGAGAATAAATGGATCTTCAAGAAAAAGACTGACGCTGACGGTAATGTTACTATCTATAAAGCTCGACTTGTTGCAAAAGGTTTTCGACAAGTTCAAGGGGTTGACTACGATGAGACCTTCTCACCCGTAGCGATGCTTAAGTCTGTCCGAATCATGTTAGCAATTGCTGCGTTTTATGATTATGAAATATGGCAGATGGATGTCAAAACTGCATTCCTGAATGGATTTCTGGAAGAAGAGTTGTATATGATGCAACCGGAAGGTTTTGTCGATCCAAAGGGAGCTAACAAAGTGTGCAAACTCCAGCGATCCATTTATGGACTGGTGCAAGCATCTCGGAGTTGGAATAAACGCTTTGATAGTGTGATCAAGGCATTTGGTTTTATACAGACTTTTGGAGAAGCCTGTATTTACAAGAAAGTGAGTGGGAGCTCTGTAGCATTTCTGATATTATATGTGGATGACATATTGCTGATTGGAAATGATATAGAATTTCCGGATAGCATAAAGGGATACTTGAATAAGAGTTTTTCAATAAAAGACCTCGGTGAAGCTGCTTACATATTGGGCATTAAGATCTATAGAGATAGATCAAGACGCTTAATTGGACTTTCACAAAGCACATATCTTGACAAGATTTTGAAGAAGTTCAAAATGGATCAAGCAAAGAAAGGGTTCTTGCCTATGTTACAAGGTGTGAAGTTGAGTCAGACTCAATGCCCGACCACTGCAAAAGATAGAGAAAAATGAAAGATGTTCCCTATGCTTCAGCCATAGGCTCTATCATGTATGCAATGTTGTGTACCAGACCGGATGTGTGCCTTGCTATAAGTTTAGCAGGGAGGTACCAAAGTAATCCAGGAGTGGATCACTGGACAGCGGTCAAGAACATCCTGAAATACCTGAAAAGGACTAAGGATATGTTTCTCGTATATGGAGGTGACAAAGAGCTCACCGTAAGAGGTTACGTTGATGCAAGCTTTGACACTGATCCGGACGATTCTAAATCGCAAACCGGATACGTGTTTACTTTAAACGGTGGAGCTGTCAGTTGGTGCAGTTCTAAACAAAGCGTCGTAGCGGGATCTACATGTGAAGCAAAGTACATAGCTGCTTTGGAAGTAGCGAACGAAGGAGTCTGGATGAAGGAGTTCATATCCGATCTAGGTGTCATACCTAGTGCATCGGGTCCAATGAAAATCTTTTGTGACAATACTGGTGCAATTGCTTTGGCAAAGGAATCCAGATTTCACAAAAGGACCAAACACATCAAGAGACGCTTCAATTCCATCCAGGATCTAGTCCAGGTGGGAGACATAGAGATTTGCAAGATACATACGGATCTGAATGTTGCAGACCCGTTGACTAAGCCTCTTCCACGAGCAAAACATGATCAGCACCAAGGCTCCATGGGTGTTAGAATCATTACTGTGTAATCTAGAATATTGACTCTAGTGCAAGTGGGAGACTGAAGGAAATATGCCCTAGAGGCAATAATAAAGTTATTATTTATTTCCTTATATCATGATAAATGTTTATTATTCATGCTAGAATTGTATTAACCGGAAACATAATACATGTGTGAATACATAGACAAACAGAGTGTCACTAGTATGCCTCTACTTGACTAGCTCGTTAATCAAAGATGGTTAAGTTTCCTGACCATGAACAATGTGTTGTTATTTGATTAACGAGGTCACATCATTAGTTGAATGATCTGATTGACATGACCCATTCCATTAGCTTAGCACCCGATCGTTTAGTATGTTGCTATTGCTTTCTTCATGACTTATACAAGTTCCTATAACTATGAGATTATGCAACTCCCGTTTGCCGGAGGAACACTTTGGGTGCTACCAAATGTCACAACGTAACTGGGTGATTATAAAGGAGTACTACAGGTGTTTCCAATGGTAGATGTTGGGTTGGCGTATTTCGAGAATAGGATTTGTCACTCCGATTGTCGGAGAGGTATCTCTGGGCCCTCTCGGGAATACACATCACATAAGCCTTGCAAGCATTATAACTAAGATGTTAGTTGTGAGATGATGTATTGTGGAACGAGTAAAGAGACTTGCCAGTAACGAGATTGAACTAGGTATTGGATACCGACGATCGAATCTCGGGCAAGTAACATACCGATGACAAAGGGAACAACGTATGTTGTTATGCGGTCTGACCGATAAAGATCTTCGTAGAATATGTAGGAGCCAATATGGGCATCCAGGTCCCGCTATTGGTTATTGACCGGAGATGTGTCTCGGTCATGTCTACATTGTTCTCGAACCGTAGGGTCCGCACGCTTAACGTTACGATGACAGTTATTATGAGTTTATGGATTTTGATGTACCGAAGGTTGTTCGGAGTCCTGGATGTGATCACGGACATGACGAGGAGTCTCGAAATGGTCGAGACATAAAGATTGATATATTGGAAGCCTATGTTTGGACATCGGAAGTGTTCTGGGTGAAATCGGGATTTTACCGGATCACCGGGAGGTTACCGGAACCCCCCAGGAACCATATGGGCCTTCATGGGCCTTAGTGGAAAAGAGAAAAGGGGCAGCCCATAGCTGGCCGCGCCCCCCCCCCTTCCCTGAGTCCTATTAGGACTAGGAGAAGGGGCCGGCCCCCCTCTCTCTCTTTTCCCCCTTGGGAATCCTAGTTGGAATAGGATTGAGGGGGGGAGTCCTACTCCCGGTAGGAGTAGGACTCCTCCCGCGCCCTCTCCCTGGCCGGCGCACCCCTCCCCCTTGGATCCTTTATATACGGGGGCAGGGGTCACCTCTAGACACACAAGTTGATCCTTGGTGATCGTTCCTTAGCCGTGTGCGGTGCCCCCTGCCACCAAATTCCACCTCGATCATACTGTTGCAGTGCTTAGGCGAAGCCCTGTGTCGGTAGTACATCAAGATCGTCACCACACCGTCATGCTGACGAAACTCTTCCTCGACGCTTTGCTGGATCGGAGCCCGAGGATCGTCATCGAGCTGAACGTGTGCTAAGAACTCGGAGGTGCCGGAGTAACGGTGCTTGGATCGGTCGGATCGGGAAGAAGACGTACGACTACTTCCTCTACGTTGTGTCAACACTTCCGTTGCGATCTACAAGGGTACATAGATCAGACTCTCCCCCTCGTTGCTATGCATCACCATGATCTTGCGTGTGCGTAGGAAATTTTTTGAAATTACTACGTTCCCCAATAGATCATGGAGCCCCGAAGATGGAGATCAAAAGGAGCAATATGATATTGGCCATATCATGTCACTATTTGATTGCATGTGATGTTAATCGTGTTTTGTACATCTTGTTTACTTAGAGTGACGGTAGTAAATAAGATGATCCCTCATAATAATTTCAAGAAAGTGTTTCCCTAACTGTGCACCGTTGTGACAGTTCGTTGTTTCAAAGCACCACGTGATGATAGGGTGTTTGATTCAGACGTTCACATACAACGGGTGTAAGACAGATTTACACATGCAAACACTTAGGTTGACTTGACGAGCCTAGCATGTACAGACATGGCCTCGGAACACAAGAGACCGAAAGGTCGAGCATGAGTCGTATGGTAGATACGATCAACATGAAGATGTTCACCGATGTTGACTAGTCCGTCTCACGTGATGATCGGACACGGCCTAGTTGACTCGGATCATGTAATCACTTAGATGACTAGAGGGATGTCTATCTGAGTGGGAGTTCATAAGATGAACTTGTTTATCCTGAACATAGTCAAAAACGATTTTGCAAATTATGTCGTAGCTCGCGCTTTAGTTCTACTGTTTAGATATGTTCCTAGAGAAAAATTAGTTGAAAGTTGATAGTAGCAATTATGCGGACTAGGTCCGTAAACTGAGGATTGTCCTCATTGCTTCTTAGAAGGCTTGTGTCCTTAATGCACCGCTCAGTGTGCTGAACCTCGAACGTTGTCTATGGATGTTGCGAACATCTAACATACACGTTTTGATAACTACGTGATAGTTCAGTTAAACGGTTTAGAGTTGAGGCACCGAAGACGTTTTTGAAACGTCGCGAAACATATGAGATGTTTTGAGGGATGAAATTGGGATTTCAGGCTCCTGCCCACGTCAAGAGGTATAAGACCTCCGACGATTTTCTTAGCCTACAGACTAAGGGAGAAAAGCTCAATTGTTGAGCTTGTGCTCAGATTGTCTAAGTACAACAATCATTTGAATCGAGTGGGAGTTGATCTCCTAGATGAGATATTGATGTTTCTCCGAAGTCATTACCACCAAGCTGCTAGAGCTTCATGATGAACTATAATGTATCAGGGACATATATGATGATCCTTGAGATATTCACGATGTTTGACACCACAAAAGTAGAAATCAGGAAGGAGCATCAATTGTTGATGGTTGGTGAAACCACTAGTTTCAAGAAGGGCAAGGGCAAGAAGGGATACTTTGTGAAACGGCAAATCAGCTGCTGCTCTAGTGAAGAACCCCAAGGTTAAACCCAAACCCGAGACTAAGTGCTTTTGTAATAAGGGGAACAGCCACTGGAGCAGAATTACCCAAAATACTTGGTAGATGAGAAGGCTGGCAAGGTCGATAGAAGTATATTGGATATACATTGTGTTAATGTGTACTTTACTAGTACTCCTAGTAGCACCATGGTATTAGATACCGGTTCGGTTGCTAAGTGTTAGTAAACTCAAAATAAAAGACTGCGGAGTAAACAGAGACTAGCTAAAGGTGAGCTGGCGATATGTGTTGGAAGTTTTTTTCCAAACTTGATGTGATCAAGCATCGCACGCTCTCTCTACCATCAAGATAGGTGTTTGCGTTGAGCATAGACATGACTGGATTATGTCTATCGCAATACGGTTATTCATTTAAGGAGAATAATGGTTACTCTGTTTATTTGAATAATACCTTCAATGGTCTTGCACCTAAAATGAATGGTTTATTGAATCTCGATCGTAGTTCGTGCCAAAAGATAGTAATGATAAGTACCACCTACTTGTGGCACTGCCACATAAGTCATATCGGTATAAAACGCATGAGGAAGCTCCATGTTGATGGATCTTTGGGCTCACTCGTTTTGAAAAGTTTGAGACATGCGAACCATGTCTATTGGTGTATATGCATGAAGAAACAACATGCAAATGGACCATTTGGACTCACTTGATTTTGAATCACTTGAGACATGCAAATCATACCACATGGGCAAGATGACTAAAAGCCTCGTTTCCAGTAAAATGGAACTAGAAAGCAACTTGTTGGAAGTAATACATTTATGATGTGTGCAGTCCAATGAGTGCTGAGGCGTGTAGTGGATATCATTATGTTCTTACTTCACAGATGATTTGAGTAGATGTTGAGTATATTTACTTGATGAATCACGAGTCTGAATTATTGAAAGGTTCAAGTAATTTCAGGGTGAAGTTGAAAGATCGTCGTGACAAGAGGATAAAATATCTAAGATATGATCATAGAGATGAATATCTAAATTACGAGTTTGGCATAGAATTAAGACATTGTAGAAATTGTTTCACAACCAATACAGCCAGGAACACCATGGTGTGATGTTGTGTCCGTACATCATAACTGCACCCTATTGGATATGATGCATACCATGATGTCTCTTATCAAATTACCACGATAATTTATGGGTTAGGCATTGGAGACAACCACATTCACTTTAAATAGGGCACCACGTAATTCCGATGAGATGACACCGTATGAACTATGGTTTAGAGAAACCTAAGCTGTCATTTCTTAAAAGATTGGGGCTGCGACGCTTATGTGAAAAGGTTTTAGGCTGATAAGATCGAACCCAAAGCGGATAAATGCATCTTCATAGGACACCCAAAACAGTTGGGTATACCTCCTGTCTCAGATCCGAAAGCAATAAGGGATTGTTTCTAGAATCGGGTCCTTTCCCGAGGAAAAGTTTCTCTCGAAAGAATTGAGTGGGAGGATGGTGGAGACTTGATGAGGTTATTGAACCGTTACTACAACTAGTGTATAGCAGGGCACAAAGAGTTGTTCCTGTGGCACCTGCACCAATTGAAGTGGAAGCTTATGATAGTGATCATGAGACTTCAGATCAAGTCACTCCCAAACCTCGTAGGACGACAAGGATGCATACTACTTCAGAATGGTATGTAATCCTATCTTGGGAGTCATGTTGCTAGACAACAATGAACCTACGAGCTATGGAGAAGCGATGGTGGGCCCGGATTCCGATAAATGGCTCGAGGAGATAAAATCCGAGAGAGGAGTCATGTATGAAAACAAAGTGTAGACTTTGGCAGAATGACTCGATGGTCGTAAGGCTGTTGAGTACAGGTGGATTTTAAAAGGAAGACAGACAATGATGGTAAGTGTCACCATTGAGAAAGCTCGACTTGTCGTTAAGATGTTTTCCGACAAGTTCAAGGAGTTGACTACGATGAGACTTTCTCACCCGTAGCGATGCTAAGAGTCTGTTGGAATTATGTTAGCGATTACTGCATTATTTATGAAATCTTGCAGATAGGATGTCAAAACATTGTTTCCTCGACGATTTTCTTGAGGAAAGGTTGTATGTGATACAATCGGAAGGTTTTGTCAATTCTGAAAGATGCTAACAAGTGTGCAAAGCTCCAGCTATCCTTCTAAGGACTAGAGTAAGCATCTCGGAGTTGGAATGTATGCTTTGATGAGATGATCAAAGTTTTTGGGTGTATGCAAAGTTAATGAGAAACTTGTATTTCCAAAGAAGTGAGTGGGAGCACTATAGAATTTCTGATGAGTATATGTTGTTGACATATTGTTGATCAGAATGACGTAGAATTTCTGGAAAGCATATAGGGTTATTTGGAAAGTGTTTTTCAATGGAAAACATGGATTAAGCTACTTGAACATTGAGCATCAAGATCTATAAGGATAGATCAAAACGCTTAATGGTACTTTCAAATGAGCACATACCTTGACATGATCTTGAAGGTGTTCAAGATGGATCAGTCAAAGAAGGAGTTCTTGCCTGAGTTGTAAGGTACGAAGTTAAGACTTAAAGCTCGACCACGGCAGAACATAGAGAAAGGACGAAGGTCGTCCCCTATGCTTAAACATAGGCTCCACAGTATGCTATGCTGTGTACCGCACCTGAAGTGTGCCTTGCCATGAGTCAGTCAAGGGGTACAAGAGTGATCCAAGAATGGATCACAAGACAGCGGTCAAAGTTATCCTTAGTAACTAGTGGACTAAGGAATTTTCTCGATTATGGAGGTGGTAAAAGAGTTCATCGTAAAGGGTTACGCCGATGCTAACTTTGACACTAATCCAGATTATTCTGAGTAGTAAACTGGATTCGTACAGTAGAACAGTTATTTGGAATAGTTCCAAATAGAATGTGGTAGCTGCATCTAGGAGATGACATAGAGATTTGTAAAGCGCACACGGATCTGAAAGATTCAGACCCGTTGACTACAACCTCTCTCACAAGCATAACATGATCAAACCCAGAACTCTTTGGGTGTTAGTCACATGGCAATGTGACCTGTGAGTGTTAATCACATGGCGATGTGAACTAGATTATTGACTCTAGTGCAAGTGGGAGACTGTTGGAAATATGCCCTAGAGGCAATAATAAATTGATTATTATTATATTTCCTTGTTCATGATAATCGTTTATTATCCATGCTAGAATTGTATTGATAGGAAACTCAGATACATGTGTGGATAAATAGACAACACCATGTCCCTAGTAAGCCTCTAGTTGACTAGCTTGTTGATCAATAGATGGTTACAGTTTCCTGACCATGGACATTGGATGTCATTGATAACAAGATCACATCATTAGGAGAATGATGTGATGGACAAGACCCAATCCTAAGCCTAGCACAAAGATCGTGTAGTTCGTATGCTAAAGCTTTTCTAATGTCAAGTATCATTTCCTTAGACCATGAGATTGTGCAACTCCCGGATACCATAGCAATACTTTGGGTGTGCCAAACGTCACAACGTAACTGGGTGGCTATAAAGGTACACTACAGGTATCTCCGAAAGTGTCTGTTGGGTTGGCACGAATCGAGACTGGGATTTGTCACTCCGTGTGACGGAGAGGTATCTCTGGGCCCACTCGGTAGGACATCATCATAATGTGCACAGTGTGATCAAGGAGTCGATCACAAGATGATGTGTTACGGAACGAGTAAAGAGACCTGCCGGTAACGAGATTGAACAAGGTATCGGGATACCGACGATCGAATCTCGGGCAAGTATCGTACCGCTAGACAAAGGGAATTGTATACGGGATTGATTAAAGTCCTTGACATCGTGGTTCATCCGATGAGATCATCATGGAGCATGTGGGAGCCAACATGGGTATCCAGATCCCACTGTTGGTTATTGACCGGAGAACGTCTCGATCATGTCTGCATGGTTCCCGAACCCGTAGGGTCTACACACTTAAGGTTCGATGACGCTAGGGTTATAAAGGAAGTTTGTATGTGGTTACCGAATGTTGTTCGGAGTCCCGGATGAGATCCCGGACGTCACGAGGAGTTCCGAAATGGTCCGGAGGTAAAGATTTATATATAGGAAGTCCTATTTCGGCCATCGGGACAAGTTTCGGGGTCACCGCTATTGTACCGGGACCACCGGAAGGGTCCCGGGGGTCCACCGGGTGGGGCCACCTATCCCGGAGGGTCCCATGGGCTGAAGTGGGAAGGGATCCAGCCCAAAGTGGGCTGGGGCGCCACTTTCCCCTAGGGCCCATGCGCCTAGTGTGGGGGAAACCCTAAGGAAGAGTCCCAAAAGGGGAAGGCACCTCCAAGGTGCCTTGGGGAGGAGGGATTCCTCCCTTGGCCGCCGCCCCCCTAGGAGATTGGATCTCCTAGGGCCGGCGCCCCCCCTTGGCCCCCCTATATATAGTGGGGGAGATGGAGGACTTCTTACCTTTTGCCTTTGGTGCAGCCCTTCCCCTCTCCCAAGTCCTTCTCCTCTCCCGTGGTGCTTGGCGAAGCCCTGCAGGATTGCCACGCTCCTCCACCACCGCCACGCCGTTGTGCTGCTGCTGGATGGAGTCTTCCTCAACCTCTCCCTCTCTCCTTGCTGGATCAAGGCGTGGGAGACGTCACCGGGCTATACGTGTGTTGAACGCGGAGGTGCCGTCCGTTCGGCACTAGGATCATCGGTGATTTGAATCACGACGAGTACGACTCCATCAACCCCGTTCTCTTGAACGCTTCCGCTTAGCGATCTACAAGGGTATGTAGATGCACTCTCCTTCCCCTCGTTGATGGTTTCTCCATAGATAGATCTTGTTGACACGTAGGAAAATTTTGAATTTCTGCTACGTTCCCCAACAACTATATGGTACCTATCATTCTTTGAAAGAAAGGTTACCAGCTAGGGACTTTTTCGATTCCTTCAATGCGGCAACAGCGACCCGAAGTTGGGTCTTGCATTCCTCCAGCTCCTGTGACAGTCGACTATTCTTCTTTGTAAGAACCTGCACAATAAGATGATCCTTAAATCAGTTCTACTAACTGTTTCAAGTCTCAGGGTCTACTGATACATATAATCGTCAGATTTACTTACCCGTACATCCTTTACATACTGGTCTGTGGCTCTGGCTAGAACATCTTGAGCAGCACGGAGGTAGGCCTCTCTAGAATTGAAGGCATCAAATGCCTCTGGTCAGAAGCAAGCGTCGCGGAGTACGGCCCGGCGGCGCCTATGATTCATGGTGCTCTCCACTTCTGAATTTGTAGCGGAGAGCCTATCTGCATCCTCTGTAGGGAGAGTATCCGGCGTCTGCCCCATGTCGGCTTCCGCCTCTATGTCCGGTCCTGGAGCCCGACTGGTGGAAGCGTGATCGGCAGCCTCATCGGACATATTCCGGTGAGCGTTTTTTTTGTTAAAGAAACATGGACGTCATTACATTTCAAGAAAGACGACAACCACGGAGCGGGGTTCCTGTCATACCTCTGCGCCGGCGTCTCCGTCCTGACCGCCTTCCTTTTTGGCCTGCCCGGCCTTGGTGCCTCTTGTTGGCGAGTTGCTGCGGGTTCGACGTGGCGTCCCGAATGCCTTCCCTGTCAAACACCATATATATTTGGTAGGTGAAGTGTCTAAAAGGGGATCCTAGTTTTTGGAGTTGGGATTTTTGGTTTTTCTTTCGTGCGACGCAGGAAGCAGTCCGGGATAGTCGGCCGTAATGGCCACCATGACGTCATCATAGCTTAATTGATAGAACTTCCGGTCTATCAGCTCCACGAATATGTCTGGATCTTCTTCGAGTCCGGGACCGAGGGCCCGGTCAGGGTCCTATGGTTGTGTAGATGGACTACTGACCTCCCTTATGGCTCTTCGCAGTTCCTACCGCAAAATGGCAAGGTGAGTACCTACGACAGAGTATGCGGGAAGAATGGGAGTAAGGAGATATAACTCACCCAGCTTGGAGGGTTGTACATGGAGAATCCATCCCGTGGCTTGATGCGGATGAACTCCTCTTCCTCTCCCTTGAACAAATCGGACGGAATTTTTGCTAAGGCGGCAGCGTTGTCCGGACCCTTACGCCTGCAACGGGTGGCGTCATCTTCCCCGTTAAAACACCACAAGGGGTGCCCTCGATATTGAAGTGGTTGCACTCCTCGCATTATGCATATTGACATAACCTCGATTACTGTCAATCCTGATTAAGCCAGTGCTTTAATCCAGTTCAACAGGTAAAGGACTTCTCCGTTGTCTTCCTCCTAGGGGCTCCATGGGCGCCAACTTCGGCGTTTCTTCAGAGGAGCATTGCTGAACTCAGGAAGACCCTGCCGAATAGGGTCTGGAAGGGGGAAGTCCTCCATATAAAACCATTCCGAATGCCAGTCTTCAGATGTCTTCTTTGGAGTACCGGACAGGTATCCGGTTTCGGCAATGCGCCATATTTTGGCTCCGCCCACTTGATAAAGTGACCCCTTCTGTGTGCGAGGGACGAGGCAAAATAACCTTTTCCTCAGCTCGAAATGAGCCTCGCAGCCCAGGAATAACTCGCAGAGGGCAACATAGCCGGCGATGTGTAAAATGGAAGTAGGGTGAAATTATGCAGTTGGAGGCCGTAAAACTCCAGGAGCCCGCGGAGGAACGGATGAATTGGAAATCCGAGTCCCCTCAATAAGTAAGGGACAAGGCATACCCGCTCCTCCGTAGAGGGGCTGGGAAGCTCTTCGCTTGCTCCCCGCCATTGTAGGTGGCGAGCCCGGCTCGGACGAGCACCATATACGCCGGAGGGAGAAATCCCTTAGTCTGCAGTTCGACTAATCGACTGTGTGGGACTTAACACCTCTCCCAATCACCGGGCTTAGGGCTACGGGGGCGGGAGGAGGAGCTGCGGAGGTCGGCTATGCAGGCGTGGATCTTTCTGAAGCACGCTCCGATGGATTCTCGCTGGGGGAGGATGGTATGGATTGGATCTAAGAATCCCCATCCCTTTAATAGACAATTCATTTATCTGGCTAGGGGGGCGAATGTAAAAATGCCCTGGCGCCTCGCATTCATTCGACGCGTGGAAGATAGCCCTTATTGGGCACGGAAGCCAAGAGGTTCAACATTTATGGGACCGGACACTGCTTAGCAAACGTTCGAAATTTGGAGAAGAACCCGCCTTGCAATGCCGAAGACAACACTGTGCGCCAGACTCATCGTCATTGAAGCTTGGTTCGGGGGCTACTGAGGGAGTCCTAGATTAGGGGGCATCCGGATAACCGGATTATATCCTTTGGTCGGACTATTGGACTATGAAGATACAAGATTGAAGACTTTGTCCCGTGTCCGGATGGGACTCTACTTGACGTGGAAGGCAAGCTAGGCAATACGGATATGTATATCTCCTCCTTTGTAACCGACCTTGTGTAACCCTGGCCCCCTCCGGTGTCTATATAAACTGGAGGGTTTTAGTCCATAGGATAGCATACAATCATACCATTGGCTAGCTTCTAGGGTTTAGCCTCTCCGATCTCATGGTAGATCAACTCTTGTACTACTCATATTATCAAGAATAATCTAGCAGGACGTAGGGTTTTACCTCCATCAAGAGGGCCCGAACCTGGGGAAAACATCGTGTCCCCTGCCTCCTGTTACCATCCGCTTTAGACACATAGTTCACGACCCCTACCCGAGATCCGCCGATTTTGACACCGACAACATCCTTAACCATTTTTCGTAAATCCAAATTCCAAAAAGTACTTTATTACAAATGCTGCCACCCACATGGTTTGGTATGGTTAGGCAATACTTCCAACTTTATTCATTTTTCCTCCTTGAGGATTCTTCAGTCCCACTGGAATTGTGCGACATGTGCCTTGAAATCTTCAATCTTCTGTTTCATCGTGGTGGCCTTGAGCTTCATCTCCATCATCTCTGCATGCACTTCTCTTAGGTATTCCTGAGTATAACGGAGTCTTGCTTCAAGTATATCTCCGATCTGGCGTATGGCTTCCATGGCTGCTTCACGAACAGCATCAAAGAAAGTTGCTTGTGTTACACGTGAGATGAAAAAGTACTGCCCCATCGTCTTTGGGCAAACTCCTTTCATACGGTGGAGGTGTACCTCCACATACCAAAGTTCCACTCCATTTTGCATGAAGGGATAGCCTTTGTAGACTGCATCTCCTTCAAGGTGAATATGCTTCATCATGTCCTTCAGGATTTTTGGGTAATCATGATCACTTGTCAGGGTCATGATCGTTTCCGGGCCCTTAGGGAAAGACTCATAAAGGGTTGTCATCTGCAGTTGTAAAACAAAAATGGTGCTCAGAATAAGGTACATATCTCCTTGAGTACACATTCATATCATCCAAACAAAACTTCAAGCTCAATTTCCAACATCCGATTTATGCATCGCAACTCATTTTCTTCCATGTTCACCCAGAATATTAATTTCCAAGATAAAACATAACAACTCCTTAAAGCCTTTCAGCATATGACATATCAACTTTATTGAGTCATGAATTATTACAATCTCTGAGTAATCTATTACATAACTCAACCCCGCATTCTCATGAAAAAGTGTTTTCCATACTACCCTTATTACTGATATCAACATCTCCACTGCTCAGCTCCAGCTTTCTCATGATTTGAAAAATCCCTAGAAAAATGTCCTCCTTCCTTGCAACAAAAACAAATAACTTCCGGCATGTCTCGAGGCTTCTTGGTGATGGTGCCTGCTCCTTGAGTTCTTTGCTTCCTTTCGAGACAATCATTGGCATAATGCCCGACATCCTTACATTCAAAACAGGTAATATGAGTCTTGTCCCTCTTTGCAGAAATTGGGTTGTTCTGAGGGTGTCTTTGGTTTCTCTTCCTGGTTTTCTTCATTCTGATCAAACGTTCTATTCCATGTGGATCAAACTCCACTGCTTCTGTCGGGAAGTATCCCAGATACTCTTTTCTTTCCTTGGTGCAATACTGTGAAAATGTCCTTCTTCTCCACATGAATAACATGCATTAGAGTAAAATCTGTTGAGGCTTTGTCCATCAGGGTCTTCAACACTTTCCTTAATCACAGGGTCTTTCATAACTTCTCGGAGGGCTTCTTTCATTCCTCTTCCTACTTCTGAATAGTTTGTTGCACCGTGGGGTAAATGTAACACTGAGCTGGGTAGTGGGTGGTTCCTTCACACAAGAAACAAGTCACCTGACTAGTTGGGCATTCCTCAGCTGGGTGTTTCTCCTCACAATGAGGGCATCCATCCTTGTGTTCCTCCTGTTTTCGGTCCAGAGAATACCAGTCCAACTTCATTCATCATCTACTAGGTCCAAGGGTTTTAGGGTGAGATAAGAGAGAGGTGGGGAGGGATACACACAATACAAACAATAGTTTTGAAGAAACGGGTTTTCTTTTGTGGCTGCCGGAACAACGTCAAACAGTTGACAACTCACAAATCGTCGTATCTAGCGTAAGTATATAACAGGGGTTTGGTCTTCTAAGGGTCAAGTAATTCCTCAGATTCTTCAAGTTCTTCATGTCTTCAAAGTCTTCAACTGTTGTAGCATCAACTCTTCTAATCCATGGTGAAATCCTCTTTACTCCGAAATGGTCATCGATTGTCCGATATCTTGTCCTTCTTGGAGCGGCTTCAGTTGACCCTCCATGTGGTCAAAACGAAAAGGGGTATATTCTAACTATTTGAGGTAAGAGAGGATATTTGATAAAATCAGAAAAGATGAGAAGTAAGGGATGTTTTTGAAAATAAAATTTTAGTGATTTCCTGCCCTAGGGCTTTCCAATTTCTAGGGTCACGTCCTACAGTCAACATGTGCTCTGATACCATTTCTGTAGCGACCCGACCTCAGACGGTCAAGCCTTTGTGTATCTGTGCCATCCCTGGATCGGTATGCTGGCACACATAGTACATCAATGTATATATCAAAGTGCAATCACATGTATAAATAACGTAAAACTGGTATATACCTCATAAGTCTCGGCGGAAACAAACAATCGGGTGTGGAGTCCCGTCAACGCCATCGGCAAGTTGAGTGTAGACCATAACCCTGTATCGTAACTCTTACTCGTCGAAGAAATATCTGCAACATGATACATTGCAGCCGTGTAGGTCAGTACATTGAATGTACCGGCAAGATCACAATAAGAGAAAACAAATGATAAACTATACTATATGCAATATGGCTTTGTGGCTCTGTGTCTGAGTTTTGTTTGCATAAAAGCTGGTTTTATTTTCCCTACATCAAAGGAATTATCCGGAGTCTGTACTACGGAGTTTTCTATCATGACATGGTTCTGCCAACCAATGTCTCATAGCCCAAATCATCATAAGTTGCCCACAATTAATTTATCAGTCCGGTGTTGAGAGTTCCGAGATAGATCCAAGTCGAGAGGCTCAAGTTGTCCGTAACCGGGGACACGGCTAATCGATTAGGTTTTAACCCTCTGCAGAGGTTTGTACACTTTACCCGCAAGATTCGATCCCTCTCTTTACATTCTCGCACTTCAGGGTGTTTGAGAACAAGATGACCGAAACATGGTCTTCCGAAGAGTTCCTCTAACCACTGTCCGGTGCTCATCCAATCCTACCGTAGTTCTACATCTGCTAGCACCGTCCTAGCCAAAGTCACAACTAAGGTCAACCAAGCCAGAGCCCATAGTGACTTGCGGTTGCACAGGTAAGCTTCTGGGCATGAAGTATTCTTCCGTCTCTTTGAGTCTGGGTGAAGCTTTCCGCAAGATGTCATGGCGCTTCTCCATGCATCTCGGCCAACCACTGGTTTCTCCAGGGTGCCCGTCAACCGTCCTTCACCCAGTAGTGTGTATTGAATTCTTGTCTCGAGTCTCGAAATCTTGAGGAGTCCTGAAGATGCAGTCCTTGCCGGTGCCATCATGAAGTTATCGCCATTGACGTAGAGTCCTCCTTCTTCACACCACTCTCATGCACTAATACCAAACCCCGTCTACTATAGCATAGCATTAAAACTATATAATGTCCCGGGCTTGATAACAGGGAGATGGGTTCCTACATCATGCATTCTACTCAACTACAAGAATTCAATATCACTACTGGAGGGATTATTGAAAGGCTGCTACTAGATGCAAATAAAACATAGGTATGAAAAACATGGTCAAAGTGAACTTGCCTGGTATTACTTGATGAAGATAACAATGCTCTCAGAATAAAGACTTGGTAGAACTATTCGTCACTCCGTTGAAAATCTATATAGTCAAACATAGCATTCATATAAGCAAACATACTAGCAAGCAATTCTAACACTCGTAATAAACCAACAAATAAATTGCAAACAACCAGGGACACCAAATAAGAACAAAGGAAAACTACACAGCAAAAATACAAAAGAAAACTCTAAGACATATCACAAAACAGTTTTGTCCTAAGCAAAACTTAACAAAGAAAATACTAAACTAATAATTTTAATAGAAAAAAGAAATTTTAATCAACTAAGTTAACATAAAGTATTTTTCATAAAGTTTTACTAGCAAAAGGAAACACCTAAAAGCTAAATTAAAACTCTAATTATGCTTAAAACAACACTAGTAAGAAAAAAATTAAACATTTTATTTTTCTGTAAATAAAAGTTCACCCTCTAATACTACAGAAACCAATCTGAACTAAAACTAATATAAAACAAATTTTAAAAACTAAAACATGGCTGAATCTATTTTCTACAGAAACTACAAGAAATTTGTAAACTAACAAAAAAAGAATCAACTAAAAATATTAAACAACCAAAAAGATATAGACTTTACAAGAACAGAACTATTCTGTTTTAAAAACAGAAACTAAAAAAATAACTTAAAAAACATGCGCTACTGGGCCTATCTAACGCTCAGGCGAACACTAACTAAAACGCGCCCGTGCCTAAACAGAATAATCGACCGGTTCGATCAATTAAAAAACCGTAACTAAACCGGAAAAAGACCGAACTAAAACCAATCTAAACAAATAAACCTAACCCTTCGTGTGATCTCATCTAGGCCGTTCATGCGCGATCCAATGGTGGTGGGGAGTTCCGGCGGCTTACAGCGACTCGACGCGATGACGGACGATGGCGGCTCGGGCGGCGACGACGCAGCGGCTCCGGTGGTCCGGGGCGACGGCGGTGACGTCGGGGAGATGCGGCGGAGCGAGGCGAGGTCGAGAGTGGCGGTTGCTACAGTTGGGGACGACGAAGACGAGTGGAACGAGCTCGGCGGGGCTCCTGGTGCTCTGCAAATCCGGCGACGGGCGGTGATGCTCAAGGTGGCGACTCCAGCGATCCCTAGGCGGAGAGAGGATGTCAAAGAGGTGCGGGAGGAGGTGGCGGTTCAGGTGATGATGCTGGGAGGGCAGAGAGTTCTCACCGGCGTCGGGAGTGGCGGCGAACCGAGGTGACGGTGGCGAGATGCGTTTGGCGAGGGCGTGGGCGGTGGTGGGTTTCAGGGTTAGGGTTTTAGGGGGGTCGAGAGAGGAGACCGAGGGGTTTATATAGGGCAAGGTCTTGGAGGAGGGGGCGAAGTGGGATCGCGATCCCGAGAAGATCGCGGTGTCGGGCGGTGGTGGTCGCGCTCTGGTGCGACATGGCGTGGGCGGGGGGAAAGAGATGATGGCGGGCCCCACGGTCAGTGAGAGAGGGAGCGGAGGGTTCGGTCGGGCGACCGAAGCGGAGACGGCTCGGGCGTACGCGCGGCTGGGCTGCGTCGGGTGGCTAGCTGGGCCGGTTGGCCTGGCCAGCTCGGGGGTTTCTTTTCCTTTTTTTTTGAAAAAACACAGATAGAGAAAACTAAATATAGAGAAAACTATAGTATTTTTATATAGGACATATATATATCAATAAAATCAGAAAAATAACCCCTACAACGTGAACATTTTTCCAGAGGCAAAAATCCAAACAAAAAACATTTTTTTTATTCCAAATAAACTCCAATTTGAATTCAAAAACTTGTGGCATTAATTTCTCCTGACTTTTGGAGTGTCATGTTAGCTCCTCTCATACTTTTAAACAAGTATTTGTCAGGGGTATATGAAATAAATTTCGAATGCCAAGTTGAATCCAAATTCAAATAAAATTCAAATGTCTCTGAAATTTCCAAATGTCACTCAATTTCACACAATTAGTCACACAAAAATCAAACAAACAATCATAAATATTTATTTAACATAACATTCCAAAATTTAGAATTTTGGGATGTTACACTCAGATTTCATGGCTTCAAGCCATTTCGCGGAATCTGGGCTCATCATCTCTTCCTCATAGTTCCTAGGTTCGTCATGGTCAAGTAACATGACCTCCAGAACAGTATTACCATACCACTCTTGTGCGGAACGTATTCTGGTTGACCTACGAGGTTCGGTAGTAACTTGATCTAAAGTTTCGTGATCATCATATTAACTTCTTCACTAATTGGTGTAGGAATCACTAGAACTAATTTTTGTAATGAACTACTTTCCAATTCGGGAGAAGGTACAATTACCTCATTCAGTTCTACATTCCTCCCACTCATTTCTTTCGAGAGAAACTTCTTCTCTAGAAAGGATCCATTTTTAGCAACGAATATCTTGCCTTCGGATCTATGATAGAAGGTGTACCCAATAGTTTCCTTTGGGTATCCTATGAAGACGCATTTCTCCAATTTGGGTTCGAGCTTATCAGGTTGAAACTTTTTCACATAAGCATCATAGCCCCAAACTTTGAGAAACGAGAGCTTAGGTTTCTTGCTAAACCACGGTTCATATGGTGTCGTCTCAACGGATTTAGATGGTGCCCTATTTAACATGAATGCAGTTGTGTCTAATGCATAACCCCAAAATGATAGTGATAAATCGGTAAGAGACATCATAGATCGCACCATATCTAATAAAGTACAGTTATGACGTTCAGACACACCATTGCCTTGTGGTGTTCCAGGTGGCGCGAGTTGCAAAACTATTCCGCATTGTTTCAAATGAAGATCAAACTCGTAACTCAAATATTCTCCTGCACGATCAGATCACAGAAACTTTATTTTCTTGTTACGATGATTTTCCCCTTCACTCTGAAATTCTTTGAACTTTTCAAATGTTTCAGACTTATTTTCATCAAGTAGATATACCCATATCTGCTCAAATCATCTGTGAAGGTCAGAAAATAACGATACATCAGATGTATTATTTCCAATAAGTCAGTTGCTTGCTCCATTGTTCCGGAGAACGGAGTTTTAGTCATCTTGCCCATGAGGCATGGTTCGCAAGCATCAAATGATTCAGAATCAAGTGATTCCAAAGGCCCATCAGCATGGAGTTTCTTCATGCGCTTTACACCAATATGACCTAAACGGCAGTGCCACATATAAGTTGCACTATCATATTAACTTTGCGTCTTTTGGCTTTAATATTATGAATATGTGTATCACTACGATCGAGATTCAATAAACCATTCACCTTGGGTGTATGACCTCAAAGGTTTTATTCATGTAAATAGAATAACAATTATTCTTTGACTTAAATGAATAACTGTATTGCAATAAATATGATCCAATCATATTATGCTCAACGCAAACACCAAATAACATTTATTTAGGTTCAACACTAATCCTGAAGGTAAAGCGAGTGTGCGATGGTGATCTTATCAACCTTGGAATCACTTCCAACTCACATCATCACCTCGCCCTTAACTAGTCTCTATTTATTTTGGAACTCCCGTTTCGAGTTACTACTCTTAGCAATTGAACCGGTATCAAATACTGAGGGGTTGCTATAAACACTAGTAATGTACACATCAATAACATGTATATCAAATATACATTTATTCACTTTGCCATCCTTCTTATCCGCCAAGTATCTAGGGCAGTTCCACTTCCAGTGACCATTTCCTTTGCAGTAGAAGCACTCAGTTCCGGGTTTGGGTCTAGCTTTGGGCTTCTTCATGGGAGCAGCAACTTGCTTGCTATTCTTCTTTGAAGTTCCTCTTTCTTTCCCTTTGCCCCTTTCTTGAAACTAGTGGTCTTATTAACCATCAACACTTGATGCTATTTCTTGATTTGTACCTTCGCCGATTTCAGCATCGCGAAGAGCTTGGGAATTACTTTCGTCGTTCCTTGCATATTATAGTTCATCAAGTTCTAGTAACTTGGTGATAGTGACTAGAGAACTTTGTCAATTACTATCTTATCTGGAAGATTAACTCCCACTTGATTCAAGCAATTATAGTACCCAGACAATCTGAGCACATGCTCACTGGTTGAGCTATTCTCCTCCATCTTGTAGGCAAAGTACTGTCAGAGGTCTCCTACCTCTCGACACGGGCATGAGTATGACATACCAATTTCAAATCTTAGAACATCTCATATGTTCTGTGGCGTTCAAAAACATTTTTGAAGTCCCGGTTCTAAGCCATAAAGCATGGTGCACTAAACTATTAAGTAGTCATCATACCGAGCTTTTACAAACGTTCATAACATCTGCATTTGCTCCTGCAATAGTTATGTCACCTAGGGGTGCATCAAGGTCATAATCCTTCTGTGCAGCAACGAGGATAATCCTCAGATCACAGATCCAATCCGCATCATTGCTACTATCATCTTTCAACATTTCTCTAGGAACATATAATAAATAAAGCGGGGAAGCTATATGCGAGCAATTGATCTACAACATAGATATGCAAATACTATCAGGACTAAGTCCATGATAAATTTAAGTTCAATTAATCATATTACTTAAGAACTCCCACTTAGATAGACATCCCTCTAGTAATCTAAATGATCACGTGATCCATAACAACTAAACCATGTCCGATCATCACGTGAGATGGAGAAGTTTTCAATGGTGAACATCACTATGTTGATCATATCTACTATATGATGCACGCTCGACCTTTCGGTCTCAGTGTTCCGAGGCCATATCTGCATATGCTAGGCTCGTCAAGTTTAACCTGAGTATTCTGCTTGTGCAAAACTGGCTTGCACCCGTTGTATGTGAACATAGAGTGTCGGTGTCAAAACCGACGGATCTCGGGTAGGGGGTCCCGAACTGTGCGTCTAGGCCGGATGGTAATAGGAGACAAGGGACACAATGTTTTACCCAGGTTCGGGCCCTCTTGATGGAGGTAAAACCCTACGTCCTGCTTGATTAATATTGATGATATGGGTAGTACAAGAGTAGATCTACCACAAGATCGGAGAGGCTAAACCCTAGAAGCTAGCCTATGGTATGATTGTCTGTTGTGGTTGTTGTGTCCTACGGACTAAAACCCTCTAGTTTATATAGACACCGGAGAGGGTTAGGGTTACACAAGGTCGGTTACAAAGGAGGAGATATCCATATCCGTATTGCCTAGCTTGCCTTCCACGCCAAGTAGAGTCCCATCTGGACACGAGACGCAGTCTTCAATCTTGTGTCTTGATAGCCCAACAGTCCGGCCAAAGGATATAGTCCGGCTGTCCGGAGACCCCCTAATCCGGGAGTCCCTTAGTAGCCCCTGAACCAGGCTTCAATGACGATGAGTCCGGCGCGCAGTATTGTCTTCGGCATTGCAAGGCGGGTTCCTCCTTCGGATACACCACGGAAGAATTTGAATACAAGGATAGTGTCCGACCCTGCAAAATAAGTTCCACATACCACCGTAGAGAGAATAATATTTTCGCAAATCTAATTTGCTGACTTGTTTTGGCAGCATGACGTTATGTCATGGCCCGGTGATTATTCGAACCGTTTTTCTTCAACCAGCTCCACACATAACGCGAGGCAGTTTCTTGACACGTCTTGTCAGAGCAGAGATCGTGTTCCCCCAATTACGGGATTCTCATTAATACGGTCGTGGGTAACCCAACCGTGTCTAGGACTCCTAGATTATAGGCAAGTACCAAACGGCTACGTAGAGCACGCTTGATATTCACCCTCTTTATAAAGGGACAAGGTTTTCGCTTTTTCCCTCTCGTGCTCAATCGAACCCCTCCCCCGCCTCGAGTTCTAACACCCAAAGCCCAGCTCGGGTGCTCCGGATCTTCAATCATGTCTGGATCCATCCTTCAAGGCCGGTGGATGCCCTCCTCCATCATGGAAGAGGATATCAAGAAGTTGAGGGAGGCCAGATACCTAACCGCCGAGGTTTCGCATCGGCTGCCTGCTCGAGGGCAGGTCGTCCCCACTCCCGAACCCAACGAGAATGTCGTGTTCGTCTCCCACTTCCTCCGAGGCCTAGGCCTCACTCTGGATACCTTCGTCAGGGGTTTGATGTTCTATTACGAGCTAGATTTCCACGATCTAGCTCCAGACTCCTTTCTCCACATCTCGACATTTATTGTTGTGTGTGAGGCCTTCCTCCGCATTACCCCTCACTTCGGCATGTGGCTCAAGACCTTTGAAGTGAAGCCGAAGATGATCGAGGGGCAACATGCAGCGTGCGGAGGTGCGTCAATAGGCAAGATGGCAGGAGCTCCGTGGCCGAAAGGTTCCTTTCCAGAGGTGTCTGAATTATGGCAACGGGAGTGGTTTTACGTCACGGCTCCCAGAAGTGCCAAGTGGGCGGCTGCCCCCGCTTTCCGCTCGGGCCCCCACCACAACTGATGTCATGGATTAGCGGAGGTCTGAGCTGGGGTCCAGCCAAGGACGTGCCTATACTGCAAAGCCGCATTCAAGATCTCTTTGAGGGAGATTTTAATTTGGTTGTGGTAATTTAAGTTATGCTGGTTCGTCGAGTCCAGCCTTGCAAACGCCGGCCCCTTCGCTTGTGGGAGTTCAACCCAAAAGGACCGCGTGCCATTCAAAGTTTCATCGGCCTGACACACGAGGAGATGTACAAGTCATTCTTCGGACCTCAAATAGAGTGTCCGGATACTACCGAGGACGTGGGCCTGACCAGTAACCGCGCCACCAAACAAGTAAGAAATCCTCTAGCCGAACACACCGTCTTTTATTCATCATGAAGTTATTTATGAGAGATCGCTCTTTGACCAGGACTGGCTAACAAAGGCGAAGATGATTCGGTGTTCGGCTCCCCTCCCTTAGGGTTTGGAAAACCCGGTATTGGAAAAGATGCTCGAGCTCGCACCTTGCCCGGAGCCCTCGAAGGAAGATACAGGGGGAATAATATGGGTGGAAGCGGGCCCCCATCGCTGCCAGTTCCAACCGAGTGAATGAGCACCTCCATAAAGGAGGATAACCGGGGGAGGAAGAGGACTGCTTCTGAGGATCCGGAAGCCGAGGCCTCCAAACGGGAGAAGAAGTCTCCAACAGAGGGTCCTGCCTCGGGGGTGCTCTTTCCGCACAAAGTCCGCGGGGGGATCAGCCCTCCAACAAGTCGTAAGTGATCCAAAAAATACTTTAATAGTGAAGGTATACTATCTTTCTTCTGAGAAAATAACCACCGCATATATCTTTGTAGTTCGGGTCTTAGCCCTTCTCAGCTGAGCTCGTCTTTGGGGGATCTTCTTCCAGAGATGATGAAGAGCGAAACGCCTCCCCCGGACTCCTCCGCTCAAGAAGCGGGCGACCCCGAAGTGTCATCACGGAGGGCCTCTCTGGATCCGGTGAGGCCAGAAGATAATCCCATAGACCCCCGAAGTCCCCAGCGTCCGGCTCTCGAAGAGAGCAAAAAAAAGAGTCCAGCACCGTCTGGTATGCGGTCGGACGTTCTGAGGGAGCTGTTGGGGCGAGCGGCCATCTTAGAAGAACACCGTACGCTGATGGGTACGGTGATGGAAATAATTTCATCCACCGAAAGCGGATTACATGAAGCCTTTATGAGTCTACTGACAGGCTTTGAGGTACATGAGATAATATGTGATAGTACCGCACATGTTAGGTGTGCCCTGTGTAGATAGTAGCCCCTGAGACTCTGGTTGTCGTCAAGAACGGAGGCGAACAGAGGATCATAGTCCCAGGCAATAACCAGACTGCCTTTATGTGCAGGAGGTGGAAGCTCCGGTGACTAGCCGAACTAGTGAGTTTGCCGAATTAAAACGGCAACTGGATGCGGCAGACGCCGACATCGAGCTTGTTAACAAGCGGCTTGACGAACCACAGGGTAAGTAATGTTTTCAGGTGAATGTCACACAATAAGAGCAGCATGATGCCAGTATCTTTAATATGTTGTGACTGCAGACAGAGCTGCCACCATGGAGACCATTCGAGCGGAACTCGCCCGAGCCAAGGAACAAGTGAGGGTTAGTAATGTGGCTGCTTTAAAGGCGGCCGAAGAGTTAAGAGCCGAGAAGGTCGCCCATTGCGAAAGCAAAGAAAAGATGGCCAAGATGGCCGTAGAATTAAAAGGCACTACCGACCGTTGCCAGTTCCTTGAAGAAGAGAATCGAGTGAAGGCAGCGGACCTTGAGAAGGCCACTATGGCGACCAAAGATGGTCGCTCTGCTATGAGGGCGAAGAAGGAGGAGCTGCGTCAAGCCAGGGATATTGCGGCTGGGAAGCCCTTTCTGCTGTGGAGGAAGTTTGGAGATCCGCGGTATGCCCCTCTGGATCGGCTGTGGAGTTCGGCAGACGCATATATGGACTTGGCGACGAGCGCTGTCGATGCGGTCGAATACTTCCAAGATCAATCAGATCGTGAAGTGGACAAGCTATTCTGGTCGCAATTCAACGTTCCAGAGCGTCTGCTTCCCTTGACTGATCAGCTAGCCGAATGGACCGAACTTAATAGGTTGTCCGGACTCGCCATGAGGTCTGTTGTAGATCATTTGTGGCCGGAGAAGCCGAAGCCGAACAGCTATTTTAGCTTAGTGCAGCAGTTCCTTGGCGCGGTGCCGCGCATGAACGTGATGAAGAGGTCGGCATGCATAGAAGGCTCGCGGATGGCCTTTTCCCGTGTCAAGGCATAGTGGGCGGAGATGGATGCTACCACTGTTGCGGCGCAAGGTTCGGCCATAGGCCGAGTAGCTGCCGAGCACTATTTTGAAGAGGTTCTTGAGGGTGCTCGTTTGATAGAGTCCCAGTGCTCGAAGAATATTATGTTTGAATGACATGTATTCCCATTGTAAACACAATGTTTTTATGAAATATAGTAAGGCTGTATTTATACTTTTGCCGGAAAGTAATGTGATGCCTCCTGTGTGGCCGTTTATGTATATATGTATATAACCTGAAAGATTGTAGTCGTTGGCTTCAACCCCCACGCATATAATGCGGAGGTGCTCGCAAAAAATGTGTGTTCACACTTAACCCAACGTCTTGGTCCTATTAAGGAGGTGATAGCGCAGCGAACGAGGCAACCGAACTATAATGCTTTAACACTTTCACTTAGCCATAGGAGTTTGACAGTCTCCGCACTCTCCCGATCTCGGGGTGCGTACATGCCTGGCCGGAAAACGGCCCTTCGTTAAGGCAGGGGAATTCTAACATTCTGATAGGTCATCAAGTGGTTGACCAGTCTCACGCTATATCATGACAGTCAGTTTTTGGCTTTCTCTACTGAGGTGCTCGTCCGGATGAACCAGGGCACAATCACAGTAGTTCTCCTGGTGCTGCCTTAGCCGATAAAGCGGAACGTAAGGCACCAAAACACAGGAGCCGGGCAAACCCAACATTTGACCAAAGACAATGATTCGGAGCTGATGCATATAAGGCCAAACTCGCGACGCCGAACACTCCCTAAGGTATTCGGTCTTTTTGGTATAAACCGGGCCTAAATAGTGCCCTTTGTAAGAAGCCCCTTGTGTCTAGGTACGTGCATTATTCCGACGTGGCCACATGCCAAGACGTCAGCATCCTTCTCAATTGTACTAAGAATTCGAGGGATGTGTATCAACAAGAGACAGTAAAAAAGGTTTACGCAGGGTCTTAATCTAAAAAGAATCCTTGGAGCGGGTCCCTGCTACACATCTGCGCCTGTGTCTCCGTTGTGTCATATCCTGGACGGGTGTAGCATGATGATCATCTATAAAAGAGAGGAACTTAGGTGAAAAAGTTGTCGTGCAAAAAGATAGTTTTTAAAGAAACCATGTATAACTAAAAATGAGTAGAAATTGCCACTTGTCTACGCGCGTTGAGCCCCTTGTATTTGTAATAGGGGTGTGGCCATCAATCCGGTACAAATTACATATAGCAGCGCCGGACTCGTCTAACCGCGTATGTGGTCTTGACGACCTATCAAATGCTTTAGTTGGTGAGGCCGTTTTTAGTGTGCGGCTGCCAAGGCAGTCGCATTCTCTTCGGCACGCAAAGATCGCTTAATACTTCTGTTCACTGTAATGATGCCACGTGGACCGGGCATCTTGAGCGTGAGGGAAGCGTAATGCGGTATTGCATTAAAGCGAGCAAAAGCTTCACGTCCAAGTAGTGCTTGATAACTGCATTGGAACGGAGCAATGTGGAAGGTTAAATGTTCGCTACGGGAGTTATCGGGGAAGCCGAATATAACCTTTAGTAGCAGGGAGCCCGTGCAGTGAGCCCCTGAGCCTGGCGTTACTTTAAAGGTAGTGTTGCTATGGCAAATTTTCGTTGGGTCTATCCCCATTTCACGGATTGTATCCTGGTATATCAGGTTTAAACCATCAGGACTCATGCAAAGTGGTATCCGTCAATTATTGGGTCTAATACCAGGGGAGCCCATCCTGCCCGCCGGATACTTGCTGAGTAATCACGATGGTCTAAAGTGACCGGTTGAGACGACCAGTGGCAGGGTTTCACGGTGATAGGCCCTTGGGCATATTTATCTGGGAGGGCCGCTTTGCTTCCCTTGATCACGTGTAATACGTTGACTGTTTTGACTTCTGATGGAAACTTCTTTTGTTCCCCAATGTCTTGCTTGAGAGGCTCATCCTCATCTTCGCTTGGTGTATCCCCCCCCCCCTTGTGTACGGTGTTGAGCTTGCCGGACTGCTTGAAGACCCAACATTCTCTGTGGGTATGATTAGCGGGTTTACCAGGGGTGCTATGGATCTGGCATACTTGGTCCAGAATTTTGTTCAGGCTGGACAGTTCATCTCTGGCGCCTTTAGAGGGCGGCTTTTGCTGACCTGGCCGAGAGCTTCGGAATACGGCGTTTACTGCCGTGCTCTTCGGGCTGTCTTCTTTATTCTGGCGCTTATTATTTTTGCTGCGTCGTGATTTCCTGATTTCATCTCTAACTTCGGATGTGCTTGGGTCGCTGGTGCTGCATCTGGCTAGCCAACTGTCCTCACCCGCGCAAAAGCGGGTCATGAGGCTTGTTAATGCTGCCATTGTTCTCGGCTTTTCCTGGCCGAGGTGTCTGGCAAGCCATTCGTCGCGGACGCTATGCTTAAAAGCTGCCAAGGCTTCGGCGTTCGGACAGTCAACTATTTGGTTCTTCTTAGTAAGAAACCTGTTCCAAAGCTTTCGGGCTGACTCTCCGAGCTGTTGAGTTATATGACTCAAATCGTCCGCATCCGGGGGTCGGACATAAGTCCCTAGAAAATTTGCCCGAAAAGCGTCTTCGAGCTCTTCCCAGATTCCAATGGAGTTTTCGGGGAGGCTTTTAAGCCAGTGCCGAGCTGGCCCTTTGAGCTTGAGGGGTAAGTACTTGATGGCATGGAGATCATCTTCTCGAGCCATATGGATATGGAGGATATAGTCCTCAATCCAGACCCCAGGGTCTGTTGTTTCGTCGTATGCCTCTATGTTTATGGGTTTGAATCCCTCTGGAAATTCATGGTCCAGCACCTCATCGGTGAAACATAGGGGGTGTGCGGCACCCCTGTATCTGGGTGTACCGCGTTGTTCTAATGTTTGTTGTGTTACATCATATGCTGGGGCGCGCTTGCGTGGTCCATAGATGGATCTGGTTGCGCCGTCCTTTTTGGTGCGAGCGCTCACGTGGATCGCGTATTGGCTTGTGAGTGGCGTTGTTTGCCGCTCTATGTTGGTCGTGAGGTCGTCTATCTGGCCAGGTGGCCATTTTGATTTTTGGTTGTGGGGGATCTAGGGCCTCCTCATCGAATTCGGGTAGCAACTTCCGCTTTGGGTAGCTCTTGGTGGGGCGATTACCACCATACTTCGCTGCTATGTTGAGTACTTTACTCCATCTGATTCGGAGTGTGTCCTGCGCAGCCTTGAGCCTTTGCTTCTGCTTTTTTAGACTCCTCGCAGTGGCAACAAGCCTTTGACGGGCATTCTGCTGCTCCGGGTGCCTGTCCGGCGTTATGTCATCCGGACTATTATCTTTGACAGAATCGGTTTGTTCGGTTTGATTCTCCGTATTGTCGTGGTCCGGCAGTGGTTCGCCTTGCTCCAACGCTGGGTCTGTATGATCGTTATTTCTGCCGAGGCGGGATTTGGGGTGGCGCTTACGCCGCCGCTTTGATTGCTTCTCGAGGGGAGAAGCCTTCGTTACGTCCTTCCGTTCCTCGTCGTCGTCTTCTTTTGGTGTGTCCACCATGTATACGTCATATGATGAGGTGGACATCTAGTGCCCTGTGGGCGGTGGTTCCTCTTCGCCTCCCGCATCATCGTCCATACTGTCGATGTCTTCGGAGTCGAAGTCGAGCATGTCGGTTGAGTCATCGACAGTGGCTACTAAATGGGTGGTGGGTGGGCCTCGAATTTCTTCGTCGTCCGCATCCCAGTCCTGCCGGACATAGTTCGGCCAGGATCCTCCTGACAAGGAGAGAGACCTTAATGAGTTCAGTATGTCGCCAAAGGGCGAGTGCTGAAAAATATCCGCGGAGGTAAACTCCATGATCGGCGCCCTATCAGATTCGATAGGAACGGGCGCAGGCGGTTCGGAGTCCGTGGCCGGAGAAGGATCCATCAGTACACGGCTCTCGTGCAAGGCAAGGTCGATGTTCGGCTCGATCGCCGCTGAGGGTAAGGCCTCTGTGGTGGGGTCCATCCACCCGTCCGCGGAAGGCGCAACTGGCTCCGAATTGAGGGTCAGAGCGGCTGCCGGGGCGATCTCCTTAACACTGTCCGATGGGAGAGCTAAGTCATGCTCATCGTGACCGCGTGGCGCACAAGGCAGAGGCTCGAATCCGTCGAAGATCAAATCACCACGGATATCGGCCGTGTAGTTTAAGCTTCCAAACCTGACCTGGTGGCCAGGGGCGTGACTTTCAATCTGCTCCAGATGGCCAAGCGAATTGGCCCGTAGTGCAAAGCCGCCGAACACGAAGATCTGTCCGGGGAGAAAAGTCTCACCCTGGACCGCATCGCTATCGATGATAGTAGGAGCCATCAAGCCTAATGTCGGTGTCAAAACCGGCGGATCTCGGGTAGGGGGTCCCGAACTGTGTGTCTAGGCCGGATGGTAATAGGAGACAAGGGACACAATGTTTTACCCAGGTTCGGGCCCTCTTGATGGAGGTAAAACCCTACGTCCTGCTTGATTAATATTGATGATATGGGTAGTACAAGAGTAGATCTACCACGAGATCGGAGAGGCTAAACCCTAGAAGCTAGCCTATGGTATGATTGTCTGTTGTGGTTGTTGTGTCCTACGGACTAAAACCCTCTGGTTTATATAGACACCGGAGAGGGTTAGGGTTACACAAGGTCAGTTACAAAGGAGGAGATATCCATATCCGTATTGCCTAGCTTGCCTTCCATGCCAAGTAGAGTCCCATCCGGACACGAGACGAAGTCTTCAATCTTGTATCTTCATAGCCCAACAATCCGGCCAAAGGATATAGTCCGGCTGTCCGGAGACCCCCTAATCTGGGGCTCCCTCATAGAGCTTATCACACCCGATCATCACGTGGTGTCTCAGCACGAAGAACTGTCGCAACGGTGCATACTCAGGGAGACCACTTATACGTTGAAATTTTAGTAATTGATCATCTCATAATGCTACCGTCGTACTAAGCAAAATAAGATGCATAAAAGATAAACATCACATGCAATCAAAATATGTGACATGATATGGCCATCATTATCTTGAGCCATTGATCTCCATCTCCAAAGTACCGTCATGATCTCCATCATCACCGGCATGACACCATGATCTCCATCATCTCGATCTCTATCAACGTGTCGTCACATGGTCGTCTCGCCAACTATTGCTTTTGCAATTATTGCTATCACATAGCGATAAAGTAAAGCAATTGTATGGCGCTTGCATCTTATGCAATAAAGAGATAACCATAAGGCTCCTGCCAGTTGCCGATTACATTAACAAAACATGATCATCTCATACAAAAATTTATATCTCATTATCACATCACAACATGCCCTGCAAAAACAAGTTAGACGTCCTCTACTTTGTTGTTGCAAGTTTTACGTGGCTGCTACGGGCTGAGCAAGAACCGTTCTTATCTACGCATCAAAACCACAACGCGGTATAGTGATTTCTTTTGAACCTTCCGAAAGAACCATGTTCATTGAATCCGATTCAACTAAAGTTGGAGAAACTGACACCCACTAGCCACCTGTGTGCGAAGCACGTCGGTAGATCTAGTCTCGCGTAAGCGTACGCGTAATGTCAGTCTGAGCCGCTTCATCCAACAATACCGCTGAATCAAGAATCAACTAGTGACGGCAAGCAATATGTATATAGCCATGCCCACAACTCCTTTGTGTCTTACTCGTGCATATAACATCTACGCATAGACTTGTCTCGGATGCCACTGTTGGGGAACGCAGTAATTTCAAAAAAAAAATCCTACGCACACGCATGATCTATCATGGTGATGCATAGCAACGAGAGGGGAAGGGTGTTGTCCACGTACCCTCATAGACCTTAAGCAGAAGCATTATGACAACGCGGTGGATGTAGTCGTACGTCTTCATGATCGGATCGATCCTAGTACCGAAAGTATGGCACCTCCGCGATCTGCACATGTTTAGCTCGGTGACGTCCCACGAACTCACGATCTAGCTGAGTGTCGAGGGAGAGCTTCGTCGGCACGACGGCGTGATGACGGTGATGATGAAGCTACCGTCGCAGGGCTTTGCCTAAGCACTACGATGATATGACTGAGGTGGATTATGGTGGAGGGGGCACCGCACACGGCTAAGGGATCAATGATCAACTTGTCTATCTATGGGGTGCCCCCTCCCCCGTATATAAAGGAGTGGAGGAGGGGGAGGGCCAGCCCTCTATAGCGCGCCATGGAGGAGTCCTACTCCCACCAGGAGTAGGATTCCCCCACCCCCTTCCCTAGTTGGAATAGGAGAGGAAGGAAGGGGGAGGAAGGAGGAAGGAAAAGGGGGGGCCGGCCCCCACCCAATTCGGGTTGGGCTTGGGGGCGCCCCTTCCTAGGCTTCCTTCTCCTCTCTCCCACTATGGCCCAATAAGGCCCATATACTTCCCGGGGGGGTTCTGATAACCTCCCGGTACTCCGGTAAATGCCCGAACTCATCCGGAACCATTCTGATGTCCAAACACAGTCATCCAATATATCGATCTTTATGTCTTGGCCATTTTGAGACTCCTCGTCATGCCCGTCGTCACATCTGGGACTCCAAACAACCTTTGGTACATCAAAACACATAAACTCATAATACCGATTGTCACCAAACTTTAAGCATGCGGACCCTACGGGTTTGAGAACTATGTAGACATGACCGAGACTCATCTTTGGTCAATAAACAATAGCGGAACCTGGATGCTCATATTGGTTCCTACATATTCTACGAAGATCTTTATCGGTTAAACCGCATAACAACATACATTGTCCCTTTGTCATCGATATGTTACTTGCCTGAGATTCGATCGTCGGCATATCAATACCTAGTTCAATCTCGTTACCGGCAAGTCTCTTTACTCGTTCGTAATGCATCATCCCGTAACTAACTCATTAGTCACATTGCTTGCAAGGCTTATAGTGATGTGCATTACTGAGAGGGCCCAGAGATACCTCTCCGACAATCGGAGTGACAAATCCTAATCTCGATCTATGCCAACTCAACAAACACCATCGGAGACACATGTAGAGCATCTTTATAATCACCAATTACGTTGTGACGTTTGATAGCACACTAAGTGTTCCTCGGTATTCGGGAGTTGCATAATCTCATAGTTGCAGGAACATGTATAAGTTATGAAGAAAGCAATAGCAACAAACTAAACGATCATAGTGCTAAGCTAACGGATGGGTCTTGTCCATCACATCAGTCTCTAATGATGTGACCCCGTTCATCAAATGACAACACATGTCTATGGTCAGGAAACATAACCATCTTTGATTAACGAGCTAGTCAAGTAGAGGCATACTAGGGACACTTTGTTTGTCTATGTATTCACACATGTACTAAGTTTCCGGTTAGTACAATTCTAGCATGAATAATAAAAATTTATCATGATATAAGGAAATATAAATAACAACTTTACTATTGCCTCTAGGGCATATTCCCTTCAGGCCCACCATCCCGGGGCGGCGCGTGGGGCAGAAACGGTGGGCGGCGGCTAGGGTTTGGACCTGTTAGGCTGATACCATGTTAGAAGGGACAGAGAGGGATTGGTGGAATCATTGATTGTATTGCTTGTGCCTCATGGTTATATATATATATATATATATATATATATATATATATATATATATATATATATATATATATATATATATATATATAGGAGTACAATGGTCAACTTGGAGTACAAGACAATGTAGGAACAAATCCTAGTCTATCTCGCCTTTCCTAATAATCAATATACTCAACATAGCCTAGTGGTTATAGAACCTTAGTAGCACCCCGGGTCCTGGGGTTGACTCCCGGTGGGAGCAAATTTAAATAGGTCTAGGCAATTTCTGATTAAAATAGTAAAAAGGTCATGGTTTTGAGAATGAATGCGTCGTCTTCAAAGGGAATTGACATTTCCTTCATCATTTCACCTTGAAATTTTGTCTACACTCAACATAAAACATGGCATACTCCATGTTCAAATTTGGCATTTTGGGGGTTAATTTTCCATATTTTAAGTCATTAAGTAGATTTGTAGGAATTTAATGGATACAATTCAAATTTGAGCTACAAGTACATGAAATAGTGCACCAAAATGGTTAAAAAATCATATTTAGGGTCTTGTGTATATCTGTATGTCTTATACAAGACACTAATAGAAATTTCAATCACCTTTGTGGAAAGAGTCAACCACAAACATGAAGTTTATCGGTTTTTAAATTTCAGAAATCATAAATAAGGTCTAAAAACATGAAACTTGACATGGTGTCATGATATGATAGATGCATGATGTTAAATATTGAGAAGGTTTCATAAAAGTTGACATGTACATTACTTAGAAGGCAAACCATCTCCAAGGAAGAATCAAGGTTCCGAGAGGGAATGCGTCAGGTTTGAAGGCCAATTGACATTACCTTCATCGTTTGACCTTGAAACTTTTTCTACACTCAGCGTGCACCATAGCACGCACCATGTTCAAACTTTGCATTTTCAAGGTTCATTTCCTATATGTATGTCATTAAATTGATCTGTTGGCATTTAACATATATAATTTAAATTTAAACTATGAATATATGAAATACAAAATAAAAATGTGTAAAAAATTATATTTGTGGTTTTGAGTCTATATCTAGGACTTATCCAAAAGTGTTTAATTTTGCACTGTCAAGGATCTTTGCATATGTTTTTAAATGCATGCAATGTGTACAACAATCGATGATGGTTATATAAATTGAGATGTGTCCGAACATACCTAGCCCAAAAGGCCCATTATGCTATATTATCACTAGAGCCTAAGCAAACCATGATATATGGTAAGGTCTTATCTCCTTTGCCGATGGTCTCATGGAAACGTGACAGGAATAGAAACAAGATGCGTCAGACGACATGGCTACTTCCGTGAGACTGAACCTTGACTGAAGTTGTGCTGTTTTGCAAGGCGTCAGCATCTATCTGGCTTTGCTATGGTGTGTTGAAATGGGCTATGGTGAGTTCCACTCAAGTGAAAATGCACAAGTATCTGCACTAATATATGTATCAGCTTTATCATGGGCATCCAATTGTAGTGGTGGTGTGACACGTCTTCAATGTATGTATATTTTTTGATTGTTCCATGCTATTATATTATTTGTTTTGGATGTTTTATATGCATTAATATGCTATTTTATATTATTTTTGGGACTAACCTATTAACCTAGAGCCCGGTGCCAGTTCCTGTTTTTCCCTGTTTTTGAGTTTCGCAGAAAAGGAATACCAAACAGAGTCCAAATGGAATAAAACCTTCGCGATGATTTTTCTTGGACCATAAGACAACTAGGAGACTTGGAGATGAAGTCGGAGGATCCACGAGGTGGCCACATGGATGGAGGGCGCGCCCAGGGGGGTAGAGCGTGCCCCCACCCTTATGGGCCCCTCATGCACCTCCTGACCTAATTCTTTCGCATATATATTCCCAAATATCCTCAGACTACCAAAGGCATCCACAAAAACACTTTTCCACCGCCGCAACTTTCTGTACCCGTGATATCCTATCTAGGGACCTTTTCCGGCACCCCGCCACAGGGGAATTCGATCACGGAGGGCTTCTACGTCAACTCTATTGCACATCCATGAAGCATGAGTAGTTTACTACAGACCTACGGGTCCATAGCTAGTAGCTAGATGGCTTCTTCTCTCTCTCTCTCTTTGATTCTCAATACCATGTTCTCCTCGATGTTCTTGGAGATCTATTCGATGTAATACTTTTTTGCGGTGTGTTTGCCAAGATCCGATGAATTGTGGATTTATGATCAGCTTATCTATGAATATTATTTGAATCTTCCCTGAATTCTTGTATGCATGATTTGATATCTTTGTAATCCTCTTTGAACTATCGGTTTGGTTTGGCCAACTAGATTGGCTCTTCTTGCAATGGGAGAAGTGCTTAGCATTGGGTTCAATCTTGCGGTGACCTCCCAGTGACGGTAGGGGCAGCAAGGCACATATTGTATTGTTGACATCGAGGATAAAAAGATGGGGTATTCATCATATTTCTTGAGTTAATTCCTCTACATCATGTCATCTTACTTAATGTGTTACTCCTTTCTTTATGAACTTAATACTCTAGATGCATGCTAGATAGCGGTCGATGTGTGGAGTAATAGTAGTAGATGCAGAATTGCTTCGGTCTACTTGACACGGACGTGATGCCTATATTCATGATCATTGCCTTAGATATCGTCATAACTTTGCGCTTTTCTATCAATTGCTCAGCAGTAATTTGTTCACCCACCGTATTATTTGCTATCTTGAGAGAAGCCTCTAGTGAAACCTATGGCCCCGGGGTCTATTTTCCATCATATAAATTTCTGATCTACTATTTTGCAATCTTTTCCTATCTATAAACCAAAATACTAAAATTATTTACTTTATCATTTATCTATGTCTAGCAGATCTCACTTTTGTAAGTAACCGTGAAGGGATTGACAACCCCTTTATCGCGTTGGGTGCAAGTTGTTTGATTGTTTGTGCAGGTATTCGATGATTTGTGCGTTGTGTCCTACTGGATTGATACCTTGGTTCTCAAACTGAGGGAAATACTTATCTCTACTTTGTTGCATCACCCTTTCCTCTTTAAGGGAAAACCCAACGCAAGCTCCAGAAGTAGCATGGTGCTGAAACTTCAGGTGCGTTATTTAGCACTATTTTCCAATTTTGAAAATGGAATCAAACTTGAAGGTAGGAATTTATTTGGTTTGAATCCTCCATCTCAATACACTAGTGCAGAATGGTGTTATTAAGACACTATCACACACACTAGAAAAAACTGTGATGTCAACATCACACACGCTTCAACAAAAAAAACCGTTTTGATGTCGCAATATCCCACATAGTTCTGAAAATGCAACCATGTGTGATGCCATGCACACATTTTTCGGAAAAATATATTGTGCAATGTATCCTATCATCTCACACGATTATAAAACCGCAAACATATGATGCATTAGACACATATTTTTACAGAAAATGTGTGTGTGTGATGTGGCCTAGCATACCACACGGTTTTTAAAACGCAACTGTGTGTGATGCCTTGCACATAGGCTTTTGTAAAAAAGAAAATTGTGTGTGATGTAGCCTATCATCCCACATGGGTTCAAAAATGGAACAGTGTGTGATACATTGCACACTTTTTTTTGCAAAATTGTGTGTGTGATATACCCTATCATTGCACAACATTAAAAAAACAACAACAACCGTGTTTAAAAAGTAACCTTGTGCAATTTAAAAAAAACGGGTGTGCTCTAGTCTTCTATCGCACACAGTTTGAAAAATGCACCCGTGGGTGATGTCTTGCATTACCTTTTTTTAAAGAAAAATGGTTTTTGCGATAGGTCTGAAGTCGAATTGACCTTGAAATTGTTTCTACACTCAACCTACAACTTATCATCATTCATGCTCAATTTTGACATTCTTTAGGGTTTAGTTGCTATATTTACGTCATTAAGTGCACTTTTAGATGTTTAATGAATATAACTCAAAATTACGAGTACATGAAATAGTGCACAAAATGTTTTGAAAAATCATATTTACGGTCTTGTGTATATTTGTATGCCTTATACAAAAAAGTGAGAAATTTTAAAGATCTTTGTGGCAAGGCTCAACCACAAACATTGAGTTTAATGTTTTTTATATTCATGAAAAAATGAAGTCTAAAAAACACGAACCTTGGCATGGTGTCATGATATGACCTTATTATTCTGTAGTAAAAAACTGAGAAGATTTTACAAAAGTTCCCATGTACACTCCTTAGAAACCGATACAATTTTTGAGAAAAAATCATGGTTTCGAGAGGGAATGTGTCAGGTTTGAAGGAGAATTAAAATTTCTTTCATCGTTTGACCTTTTTTTTCTATACTCAAATTACAACATGCAATCGATGAAGTTCAAATTTGGCATTCTTTGGGGTTCATTTGCTATATTAAGTGATTGTGAGCATTTCTAGGCATTTAACAGATATAATTCTAATGTGAACTACAGATACATGAATTAGTGCATAAAATGGTTTCAAAAATCATATTTTGGGTCTTGAGTATATTTGTATGTCTTATACAAACAATGAAAAAAAACCTATGTGGCAAGAGTCAATCACAAACATAGAGTTTATTGATTTTTTCCAAGTTTAGAAATTGCAAATGAAGTGTGGAAAATATAAAATCTGCCATAGTATCATGATATGACCTCAATATGTTGTGGTAGCAAATTGAGAAGGTCTGAAAACTTAGCATGTACACTACTTAAAATCCGGACCATCTCCGAGCAAGTATCGTGATTTTGAGAGTGAACGCATCAACTTTGAAGGAGAATTGGCAATTCCTCCATTGTCTGGTCTTGAAACTTTTTCTACACTCAACATAAAGATGGCATACTCCATGTTCAAATCTGGCATTTATTGGGGCTCATTTTGTATATTTTAGTCATTAAGTGCATTTCTAAGTTTTTAATGGATATAATTCAAATTTGAAATACAAGTAGATGAAATAGTGCACAAAATGGGTAAAGAAAAAAAACATATTTAGGGTCTTTATTATATTTGCATGCCTTATACAAAACATGAAAAGAAATTGCAAAGATCTCTGTGGCAAGAGTGAACCACATAAACATGGAGTTTCACGTTAATATGAAGTTTACTTGTTTTTAAATTCTAGAAAATGTAAATGAAGTATGAAAAGCATGAAACTTGGCATGGTGTCATGATATGGCCTCAGTATGTTGTGGTAATTGTGTTAGAATGTTTCACAGAAGTAGGCATGTACACTACTTGGAAACCAAACCATCTCTAAGGAAGAATTATGGTTTCCAGGCGAAAGGGCATGTAGCCTAGTGGTTGCAGCTGCAACTTTAGTAGCATCCTGGGTCCTCGGTTCAACTCCTGGTGGGAGCGGATTTAAACAGGTCTAGACAAAATTTCTAATAAAGGAATGTAGGCTTGTGCTCTATAATCAAAAGTAAAAAAAATGGCGTCGAGAATGAACGCGTCATCTTTGAAGGGAATTGAAATTTTCTTCATCATTTCACCTTGAAATTTTGTCTACACTGAACATAAAACATGGCATACTCCATGTTCAAATTTGGCATTTGGGGGTTAATTTGCTATATTTTAAGTCAATAAGTACATTTCTAGGCATTATAATTGAGCTACAAGTACATGAAATAGTGCACAGAATGGTTTTAAAGATCATATTTAGGGCCTTGTCTATATTTGTATGTCTTATATAAGACATTAATAGAAATTTCAATCATCTATGTGGCAAGATTCAACAACAAACATGAAGTTTATTGTTTTTTTAATTCCATAAATCGTAAATGAAGTCTGAAAAACATGAAACTTGACGTGGTGTAATGATCACCTATGCATGATGTTAAAATTTGAGAAGATTTCACAAAAGTTGACATGTACATTGCTTAAAAAGTGAACCATCTCTAAGGAAGAATCAAGGTTCCCAGAGGGAATGCCTCAGGTTTGAAGCCGAATTGACATTACTTTCATCATTTGACCTTGAAACTTTTTCTACACTCAACATACACCATAGAATGCTTGATGTTAATATTTTGCATTTTCAAGGTTCATTTGCTATATGTAAGTCATTAAATTAATTTATTGGCATTTAACATATATAATTTAAATTTAAACGGTGACTATACGAAATAATGAATAAAAATGGTTTGAAATTTATATTTGTGGTATTGAGTCTATATCTAGGACATATTAAAAATGTTTAATTTTGCATTTTCAAGGTTCATTTGCATGTGTTTTTAAATGTATGCAATGTGTACAACAATTGGTGATGGTTGTATAAACTGACATGTGTCGAAACACATCTAGCCCAAAAGGCCCACTATGCTATATTACCTATGCTAGAAGCCCTAAGCAGAACACTCCATGCAATTTTTCCATCCGCCGTCGCCTACCAAGAAAATATCACATGGGTGAGATATAATGGAACGGAATAGTTTTCATGGTCGTTGATAGTTTGACTTCTCTATCAATCTATAAATGTTTTGGAGATAATCTGGCCGAGTTTCATGAAAGGTAGATAGTTTAAATAGGTTGTTTCATGTGTGCGTCCTTTTGAACATTTTGATAGGATCTCACAATCCCAAATTCATGCACAAACTACGAAATTCAGCAGCAGCAACATGATTTATTAGATTGAGAGAGAGAGCACAAAGCGATGCTGGCGCAACACACTCACCTTTGGTACATATGTCGCTGTGAGCAGTACGGAATGTTGAGAAAGAATTTGGTGGCGTGGACTGAGAGTTGGCAATGACGTGGTGATATGGATGTAAAACAATAGCGAGAGGAGTTGTGGATTGAGAGCCTTGTCATCAGTAAGCAGGTGCAAGGCGCAAGGGCCACTCTCACGGTGTCAGCAATTAGTGCCAACAAGCATTGAGGTTGAGTGACGCAGAGACCGGAATATGGGGATAGAGATAGAGGCAAAGTGAGAGCACAAGGGTCGACTCCCGCTTCCAGCACCGTGGATGGGATGGTGGGGTCGCCAAGGTGGCAGAGGATGGAAACCCCAAGAGGGGGAGATAAGGGTTGGATGTACACTACCCCATGCATAAGGCTAGATGAGCTGCGATGGCGTTGGTGGCGACGTCAGACTAGGAGTGGCAGCGCAAAGGTACAAAGGAGATGAGCTCAGACCTATAAAGCTTCTCTTCAGAGTGGAGGATGATCTGGAACTTATGAGTCGGTGGCAGCGTGGTGGCGTGCAAAGGTCGCCGGCGAGGAGGTGGTGGTGGATGTGGAGACCAACATGGAAGGCGGCACTAGGGAGGCGGGATTTGGTGGTGGCGGCATGAGAGGCGGTAAATAAGAGAGAGAAGAGGAGGTTGTGAGGAGAATGGTCTTGAGAGGGGTGCAAGCGAGTTTTTCAAGATCCCGTTGAGGCTTTGTAGGCCCGTGTGGGGATGAGATGTACCATGAACTCATGGTAAAAGTCAAATGATGATCCGACTCAAAATAATTGTGTGGACGTGGATAGGTTGGTTGCACGTCCTCTTGTGCAATCTTTCTCTTGGGTAATATGAGTGTTGGTTGATGGTGTATGAGTAACAATGAGTTTAAGTATTTGTTCCCTTCATTAGCCATGTTGCTCATTTGATTTTGTTAATGTGAGACCTTATTATTTTAATCACCATTGAACAAATATATTTCCAACATTCATGAAAAATGTACATGTCTTTTGAAAAATTGTTGTATTTAAAAAGATTATTTTAACCCATAGAAATAAACAAACATACTAGAATTATGCAGTTTTCTGTCAAAATAATATAATTTATAATTGGAAAAATTATATTAAGGGTTGAACTTAAAAATACATCACATAACATTTGCACATAACTGATGTTGATAATTTTTTTATGAATTAATAACGTAAATACTACCAAGATAAATAGGCAAAAGTAAACAAAAGTATTGAACATTTTAAGGGAAAATAAAAGCACAAAAGAAATAGATGCCAAAATTACATAAGAAAATTTGAAAATAATAACTGGATTTGTCAAGCGCAAACATTCGTTTTTTTGGCAACAACATGACTGCCCTTATAAGCATGAAGAGACTAGATGGCACTAATTCCCCATCAGATTTTCGAGCACACGCATCTTATTTTGCATGCGGACCCTTTCTCATATGCAAATACTATTAGCACAAACAACCACCTCGGCAATGCATGGAGATACCATCAAGAATAGATGATGTTAGCAACATGTAAACATTATCACAAAGTAAAAGAATCACACTGCCCAAAATGGTATGTTGAAATTATAATTTGTTTTCATGATTGTATTTCTCATCGCCGGATCTTTAAAACTAGATCTCACATGGGCACATTTCGAAGGTTGTTTCTGAAAAACAACTAACTATGTTGAAAAGCAAGTTTGGAGTATAAACATATTTTTCCCTCACAAACGGATAAGTTAGACCTTTTTGAAGAAACGTATGTGCGAAAAGCAAGATTTTTCCAAGTATATAATCACTTGTATGTTTTTAAGGGTATATAATCGCTGGTATTTAAAAAGAGAAAGAAAAGTAGTGTGATGAAAAATCATTTTTCTAACATAGACTTGCATTTTTGTTGTACTAAGTTACTTTCTAGAAACTAGTACATGTCCTAGAAACAACACATAAGAATTTTAATGATATGCAAAGATCTATATAGAAGAAACTTACCTTATAGCTTCAACTATTAATAAGCATATGGTACGTATATCAGTTTTGTAAAGGAACAACTATGGTTGTTGCACAAATATGAATTTTGATAACACAAAATTGTTTTTTAAAATATCAATACACGCCCTCCGGAAAATTGGAAATATGCCTTTTTGTGGCCATTTTGATGAGACATGGTCTACAAAAAATGATATACCTATGTATTACTTTACGGAAAGCTACATAAATCTTTCATCCCTAACTAATCAACCCCCCTTGATTTTCACTGGGTGGCGCCCCTCCCTTTTCTTTTCCAATCAGACGTTTACACCTAAGCCTGTTCGTAATATACGTAAAAGAATTTACATAGGTGTAGCGTTGTCCCACGGTCTACTACATCCCAACTATATACTTGAAGCTTGCTTTTAATACAAACAACTACATCCCAACTATATACTCGAAGCTTGCTTCTGTGTATGAGAAATTTCTTTATGATAGACAAAATTTTGTTGCAGAAAATGTGTTCGAATATTCCTATGTGTGGTCTAGTTTTGAAGATCATGTAAAGGAACGTAATTGTGAAAACTAAATTTGATTGGATGCTTGCTTTGAAAGTGATCCATCTTTTTAGTTCCTTGATACATTTGCATGTCACCCTTTTTGCTAGGACATATTTGCATGCACTAGCACAATCCTTTTTGTCATTTTGTGATAATATGTTGCTTTGGCAATGAATCCATGCAAAAAAGAATGGTGTGGATGGTCCGCGTGTATGTCTCACTTGATGCGAGACAGCAGACCTCGTCGCCTGCAGGGAACATGTAGTGGGTCAGCCCACTAGCCACGTGATCCCATCACGCAGAAGTCACACTGACGTCTTATGCATGTTGTTTTTATTGTTTACTTTATTTATACTAGCAAAAATGCCCATGCGTTGCAACGGGAAAAAAATATAATATCATGTGACGTAATAATTCAAAAACGTACAATTATTGTTGCAGATATAACAATGTCGTTACAAAAAAGATTGTAAATGAGTCAATTATTTGAAACACCTGAAACAGGGACTACCCGAGCTAATGATAGAGGCAAGTTTACAGCGCAAATGATCTCTTAGCAGTAAAAACAACACATCACGTGCTTAAGACATCACTACATGTTATGTTTTTTAACCTAGCCCCAAAATGTTAAAAATAGTATGTCAACAAAATAAGATACTATATTTTTAGTGACAAATAAATAAAACTCAGAAAGGAATAAAGTATTTTTAGTGACAAATATATAAAAGTAAGATGCATTATATAGTATTGGTGCTCATCAATCTTCTCTCACACATCCCGTGATGACTTGGGGACTACACATGAGCAATCAGCAGTTTCCAAGCTCTCCACATATGTATTGGATAGCATCTTGGTTAGCGGGAGATAATAAGAATAGAATGTCAAAACTTCAAAGGCAAAGGATCCAAAGAAAAAACATACTAAACAACTCTTGAAACATCTTCCATGCAATTTCTTGAACTGTTTCTCACGCAAACTTACCATGCCAATCACTTCCTTTGACTGTACCATATATATGCCACCTACAGTCATCTTCACTCATGTTCATGTTTGCAACAACTGCCTTTTAACCCCACTGCCCCCCGCCCCCTACACTCATAACCGTTAGTAGCGAACAACAAAAGCACGTATAGTGTTCTCCAGTAGGCAGCATCATCAAAGTATTTCGTATGAGAGTGGCAGTCACATCACACTACAAAAGATTCATCTTCCTCATATTCTGACAAAAACCAAATATACAGTCACATGATCCTGTGATAGCAGCAATGGCTGACACTGCCACCTTGAAAGCCAATAGTTGAACTAGAGAAACATAATGTCCTGGGTATTGCCAAATCTGTAACTAAAAAGTACTCTGATGTTATATAAATATTTAAGAAACTAATAATCATGTAACGAAGACCTGATACGCAAGTTGCGCTCCTTCTCATTTTCAAACTCTAATACACAAGCAGTGGCCCTTCCCATTTTCAAGTTTAAGATGATATGCACCATATTTATTATGTTCATCATAATGTATAACACAAAGCGCAGCAAGCAAAACAGAAGACACCCATAATTGCAGATCCTTCCGAGTTAAATTCTTGTTGTGACTCTTGTGGAAACTGAAGAGCTCCAGCCATGCATATGCATGATACAAGTAGTGATTCGCAGACATCCAGAATATCTCAGTCAGCTTGGCGTAACACACAGCCAGGATGGATGGTTTTGAGCCCTCTGAACCATGCTCATCAAGCCATGTGGGTCCTCCACAGATCGGAAGGCTTCCTGGGACAGGGAAAGTTCTACAGCAATTTTCAGTTGTTCAACCCTAGTATCAAGGTACAACTAACAACTTTCAGGGGTAGTCGGATCAGGACGATCTCGAGATTTGTTCAGATTTGCGAGATGGTTTATGATCATGTCACACAGCCTACGGAACTCGGTAGATCTTTTGTACTGCTTGCAGAACTGAAAGGCATTGTGCGCAGCCATGGCATACAACGCTTCAAGCTTGGAGTTATTCCTCAGCAGTCAGCACCTCCAGCACCGTCCTATACATCTCCCACGGAAACTTGAGCCATGGAGTGTCAGATCGGCCCTTCCCGCTGACGTAACTGAGCATCAGGTCCTCTGGTGCTTCTAGATCACGGACATCAGGAGCTTGTGCCTGCTGATTCATGGCCGCTTCCTCAGCTTTCTTGTTGGACAGATGCATGAAGTGTTTGACAACCTCCACCAGAGTCGACACATTATTGAGTTGCTGCTGGCAGACGATTCTGGAGTACTGAATGAGGCCGTCCTTGGCGAATCTTTTTGACGTGATGAGATCCTGCAGCGTCGCCGGCTGCTGCCCGACGTGGATCAACTCATCCGCTCTCTCTAGATCGCTCGAGCAGAGGGAGGCGAGGGGGTGGCGAGGATACGCGAGGGGCGCGGGGGAGCGACCGACGGCCGGCGAAGGGAGGCGAGGGGGAGGTGAAGGACACACGAGGGGGCGCGGGGAAGCGGCCGACGGCCGGCGGCGGATAGGCGTTTGTGCGGCGGCTAGGGTTCGCAGGGGTCGGGGAAAATCACGCTGGTGCTCGTTGGACAACCAGGGACGAATCCTTTTTCTCACCGGACGGTGGCAGAAGCTTTGTAAATTCTATCAACTCTGATGGCATGTGCTTCAACGAGCGAATCGTTATTTCCTTTGACCTCACTTATCCATGGACTACGGGTCAAATATTAAAAAGCACAGGGACCTTTATGCAAAAAAGCCATGACGGTGAACCCGGAGACTCAATCCGTGCTTTATTATTAGGGAGAGATTTAATAAATACTAAACACATATATTATGGAAAAAATAATTTTGTTATTTTTTAAGTGTTCATCCCACATTCAAAAAATGTAAATGCGGCATAAAAATGTTCGCTCAAATTAGAGAAAATGTTTGTACCATTAAGAAAATGGATTCGATATCTCATAAAATGTTCTCTCATTCCAACCAAATGCACACGATTTAAAAAAATGCCATAGGATGTTTTGTGTTATTAAAAAAAAGGTGTACTACAAAAAAATGTATGTTACATTTGGAAAATGTTCACGCGTTCGAACAAAACGTTTGTGTCACTTTTAAAAAACAAGTGTCATATCATACAAAAAAATTCAACACATATTTGAAAAATGTTTAACATGTATTTGAATACAAATATGTTTGAAACAAATATTTGTAAAAATGTTGAATACGTATTTAATTTTTGTAAATTAATATAAAAATACTTTAAAATTATAGTAAATAATATACAATGTGTATGAAAAAAGTAGACACCAAGACAGACATTTCTAAAAACATTAATCATGTATTTGTAAAATGTTAATTATGACGTGTATTATAAAAATAAAAATAATAAAAATAAAGAACCCAACGAAAACAATTGAAAACCACAGAAAAAACAAACAAAACTGTTGAAAACCAAAGAAAGAAGCAAAGAAAACAGAGGAGAAAAGGAAACTAAAAAGAAAAGGAAAAGGGAAAGAAAAGGTAGGAAAGCGAAGAAAAACAAAGGAAACCCATGAACAACGAAGAAGAATAAAAGAAAAAAGTGTAGGACAGTGGAAACCGAAAAAATCGTGCTACAATAAAAGTGCCGGCCAGTAGAGCGCTGGCCAAAGGCGAGCCGGGTCCTCGCATCGGGTGATATATAGCTCTGTCGGTGAGCGGATCCTATTTGGCACATAGGTCGCTGTGGAGCGACCTACCGCGTATCCCCCTTGCCTGATCATTTGCACAGTGGGGTGGCCCATATTTTGGGACTTCACGTGCATTCTGCACCGGTCTTGGGACGGTTCCTTCCCTGAACCGGGTTTTTGTTTTATTCATGTATTTTTGTTCCGGTTTTTCTTTTCTTTGTTTGTTTCTTTTCTATTTTTTCCTTTTGGTTTATTTTCCTTTTCTCTCTCTTTTCTTCTTTACTTTCCACTTTTTTGTGTTATTTCAAATTCATGAATATATTTTTTCTTCGAATTCAAAATATGTTCATCAATGCAAAAAAAAAGGTTCATCAAATTGAAAATATGTCCATTGGTTTAAACAATGTTCATCAAATTAAGAAAATGGTCATCAAATTCAAATTTTCTTCATCTAATTCATAAAACTTTCAATGAATTCAAAATCTGATCATCCATTTTTCAGTAAAAAAAATGTTCTTAAATACAAATTTTGTTCATCAAATTCAAAATTTGATCATTAAATACAAAAACATGTTCATCATTATTAAAAAATGCTCATAAAAATTTGTCCATCAAAATGAAAAAGTGTTCATTCTTTTGAAATCACAAACATTTTTGAATTCAGTGAGCATTTTAAACCATCAATGTTTTTTGAAAGTTAGAACTTTTTTGAAATCTTGAAAAAAACAGGGGAGCGGGGGGTTGCGTGCGTGGCCTGATTCCCATGCGCGGGTCTGCTCAGAAAGTCAGAAGTGGAAATGCACCCATTAGCATTCGGCCCAAAATATTGTAAAGTTGTAATGGGCTGGGCCAGTCGCCGCAAGGGAGATGAAATTTGTACTTTTTTTTAGGGAAAGCCTGTTCAAACAGCACACAAAGTCCCGCTAAAAAAACCTCGACCTATCTTAGGAAAAACACATTTTTGGACCCTACTATCAGTGTTTGAGATTCAAGCGGCGCTACACCCATCGACCACCTAAGCTGCACATCCACTGTTTTACCATGGCCTAAACAACCTGCCCTTACTAATAATCTGGCAGTTAGGCAGGCAATCAAATCCATAATGCAACGACTTGGTAAGCTTGGCCACATGTACGTAAATGACAGCAGTTAGAGGCTGTCCCACAAGACAAGGTAAAGCCTTTCCTCCCACAACAACCAAACTGTTTTCTCATCTTTTTTCAGACAGCTTGCACTAGCGCGTGCATCCATGAAAAGTCATCACCGATACCAACTTATCCTGACGAGGGCGTAGTCCAATCTAAATCCAATGGCTAAAGTAGATGCAGCCCGTACGGGCGCTGAAATCCAAAGTTGCGAGCTGGATAAAGCAGGATCTGGCGCGCCGACAGGGAGAATCTACCGTTGTTACTTGCAAAGCAAAGCAAACTTGCTCCGATAAGGACGTCGTCGTCGTGGAAGCTCATACGGGCACGTACTCCATCATCACTGGCAGCGCTGCTGCATCACATGAGTGTAGGCTTTTCGGGTGTGCGCCGACACACAGGCAGGGAGAGATTGGTATTTCGCTGAATAATAATACTTGAGTTAGAAGCGAAGACTCCCTCTGTATCTGCGCTAAAATATGTGGAGCATCTTACACGTATTAGGGTGTCAAGTGTAGTGTAGATCCAGCTCGATGTCGTGGTTCCAAGGAAATGGGACGCGCCATTCCCGGTAACTGTTTTACCGCGATCGAAATCCACCGGTTAATTTACACGGGCGGCCGGGGGGCAGCGCCGAGACAAGGTCCCTTTCTGACCGGCGTTGGTGATCAACTTGGCGCCTTATCCGATGGGTGACCGCCCGCTGCGGGCAGGGCACCAGACGACGGCGACCGGAGGTGGGTGGGCGGCCAGCTCTCCGGCTCCGCTCCGGGGCAACCCGCCAGGCTCGGCCCGGCCCGGCCGGCCACGTACGGTCGCTGTCCCCGCCGGCTGATCCGGCGTCACTAGCGCGCAAGCTCACTCCCCGCTGCCCGTCTCAGCCCCCCTGCCCGGCACCCGTCCGACCATCCGATGCGTGCGTGTGTGGACGTGGTTAGAGCGATCGTTCGGGGATTCCATGCGCAGGACAACCGACAGGTCCGATCGTGTTGTACTTTGGGCGCGGCAGGGGGGCGCCTCCCCGTCGCCGGGAGGGCCAGCCGCAGTGGGTGCCAGCCAGGTGTGAGGTGAAGGTCCAGATAATGGCGCGCGGGTACGAGCCGTTGGCGGCATCCGCGACGGTCCATGTGGGCGTATCTCGGCGCGCGATCCGCCGGCTCGGCGGCCGTCCTTGAATATTACTTGCGTCCGTCCGGCCTCCGGCAGCACGAACATGCCATGTTATTCGAAATTCCAAGAGCTTCCCATCAGAAAACTCAGGATTAGGTACAAGCTGGGCCGATCTTTTTAGATGCTCGCTGCTCAACGTGAATTACTTGGGAGCCCTTTGCTGCTCATCCCGTCCCAGGCCAGAAGGTTGATCAGTTCCATCCAGGTATATGGTAACATCATCATCTATCAACGTCTCGGGTCACATCGTGCATGGGCTGCACGCACGGGCGCCACTATTATTTAACAATCGCCGGACTGCGCGTCGGGTTAGGTGGCAGGTTTAGTCGTGACGTCCGGCCAAGACGCTGTGGGACAGCGAAGCTCTCGGCGACAAAAGGAAGCCACAAGCACGAAGTTTAGGTTAATCACTTAATCAGCGTCAACACAAACACAGAGGAGTGGCCTGATTTTCTTATACATACATCGGTTTCTATCTAGAGTCGTCATACGCCGATCGATTGTAACGTTCTTGGAAAAAGCACCGTCATTTTTCTCACTCTTAGAGGATGACAAGATATTTCTGAAAAACAAAGATGACAAGATAACTTGCCAGTGGACGAAACGGCAGCACGATGCTACAAATTTGTCACCACCACCAGTATTTTCAACATTCGAATGTCTAAGTTAACTGAGCAATGCAGGCCTTGAGTAAGTAACAATTATTGGCCTTGTCCAGCTCCAAAACAAAAGAAGGGCTTGTCGTTAGCCCTGCATATCTTGAAGTTATCTCATGGAAATGGAATAATCAAGATGGCCCCTGGATCCTAAGAATCCATTCTGTAATCAAGGCACATCTGTATATACTAATTGCGGTGGTTGATTTGCTTATAATGTAGTACACGAAAGAAGATTGCCACGATCTGATTTCATGTGCCACCACAAACAAACATTTTGTCTGTTGTGTATAAGGATCAAGGAGAATCCCAATGCCAGCGAAACCTAGCTTAGTTATTCGTTCACGGCAATGCTGTCCTTAAAAATACCCCCTTTCTTTTTATTTACTTTGTATATTAGCTTTGTCTTAAATCAAATCTTGTAACTTTGTCCAAGTTTCACATATACAATGCCAAATTAATATCACTATGTTCGTCACTGAACATAGTTTCACATTATATATAATTGTTAATATACATATTCATTTCGGTTTGTATAAACTTGGACAAATTTTATGAATATTGACTTAGGACAAAGCTAATATGTAGAGTAAATAAAAACAAAGTGTTGGTTAAGAATTTCGGCGGTAAGCTTGATGGGATGTCGCATGTAGTAGGATGCGAGGATGAGATTCACACAAGGCAGTTTCCCTTGTTTGACCCCTCGTGATCAAGGTAATACCGTACTCCTACTTGATGTACATAGATGATCTAGCATTGTATGAGAATTATAGTATGGTGCATAATGGAGAGATCGCTAGGATCACGTAGGTATGATATTAAATGCCTACAGATGAGCCCAAACCTTGCCTTATATATATTGATGGGGAACGAAGCATGAAAATAAAATAAAAATCCTATGAAACATCCAAGATCCGGTCTAGAAGATGTATAGCTATGAGAGGGGAGTGTGTCTACATACCCTTGTAGACCGAAGGCGTTAGCGTCGTAACGCGGTTGATGTAGTCGTACTCTTCACGATCCAATCGCGATCCAATCCGATCTAGTGCCAAACGAACGGCACCTCCGAGTTTAGCACACGTATGGCCCGGCGACGTCCTCTCCTTCTTGATCTAGCAAGTGAGGGAGAGGAGGTAGATGAGATCTGTACCAACACGACAGCGTGGTGGTGGTGGTGGCAGCGAAACACCGGCAGGGCTTCGCCAAGCGCTGACGGAACATGGAGGAGGTGTAACGGGAGGGAGACGGGGCAAGCATGGAAGGGCTAGCTGCCCCCTGTGCCTCCCCACTATATATAGGGGTGAGGGAGGGGCGTGGCAGCCCTAGCCCCCTCCCAAGGCAAGAGGCGGCGGCCAAGGGGGGAGGACTGCCCTCCAAGCCAAGTGAAGGCCCTCCCCCTTAGGTCTTGTTTGGTTTCAGGGTCCCCCCCCAGGGTCCCTGCCTGTTCCCAGGGCTGGGAACCCACGAGCCAACTTAGCCCTGGGTGATCCACCCGGTCATTTGGCGGCCCACGAGATAGGGGTAGCCCCACCCTTTCCATGCTTTTTCCCTCGGCGAGCCTTTCATGCCCGCAGTAGTCGCGGAGGAAACCCTCGCTCTCTCGGTCTCGTGAACGAGAGACGGCGACAGCGGCAAGATCCAAGAACGACGCACCACCACACTCCGCCCTCCTCCGTCCAAGGCTCTGCCCGGCAACTGGAAGCGATGTACCACCGCCCTACACCTCCACGCCCTGCTCCCCTGGCGGCGGCGACGGTGACCGGGGTCATCAGCCCCCCTGTCATGGATCTAAGACTGACATTAGAATGGGGGGTAGGTATGAGGAGGCAAGACCTAGCTATGGCGAAGTTGTACACGCGAGCTTTACGAGTTCAGGCCCTTCACGAAGGAAGTAATAGCCCTACGTCTCGGTGCCCGGGGGGCGGTCGACTGGATTATGCGTGTGTGTGTGTTACATGGGGTGCGAACCCTTGTGCCAAAGGAGGAGGGTGGCTTATATAGAGTGTGCCAGGACCCCGACCATCCTCTATTACCAAGAGTTCAATGTACATAAATAGGTGACGTTACTGGTAACGCCAGTTTTAAATGCCTTAATGGCCTTAAAGACTACAGAGTGGACACTTGCCCGTTGCTGTTCTGGATGATTCCTGGTCTTCAACAAGTCGAATGGATTCTTGTGTGGTCGAGTGATTGACTGGTCGAGTGACCCAAGGAAGGAGGGGTCTCCGAGTGACTGGTAGGTCGAGTGGATTGCACTCGACACCTTTGTTGGGCCCTCCCCGTTGTCTCTTGAGCTTATTTGCTTCTAAGACAGTGACCTTGGATAGGACGTATAGGTCAGGCCTATTACCCTACCCCAGGTCCATGTCCTCATCACCCCCTGCCCAGATCTCGTCTCTGCCTCGAAGCTTCACTCACTTCCGGCGAAGACGACTGCCAGAGGTCATCCTCCTCTTTCTCACCAAGGTTATCCCCTCCTCCTCCTCTTCCAATCACCATTTTTCTTCGCCATGGTGATTTCTTATCTGCTACACAAACTAACGAGCACGTGTACGGATCGAAGGACCTCCTCTCCTGTCTGAGATTTGTACCCAGGTGAGCAACCGTACTGAAGAAAATCGAACGTTTTGTAGTGCATCTAACTATCCTGAACTCACAAGGGAAGGAAAAGACGACGGCGCTGGAACGCGTGAAGAAGGCGACAGGGGCGGCGAAGGGCTAGAAGATGAATCGGGGATCTTCGTCGCGCTCGGGACTGCCGCCAGGTTGGATCCAGGGTGATTGGATCCGATCTTCGATTCGGCGGGAAGATTTGGATGAGCTGGCCGAGTCAGGGTTGATCGTCCACAAAGCTGCCCGGTTGCCGGAGGGGGAGACGGAGCCGCAGCCATGGCCGCGTGAGTGCGTTCTGCTTGCTACCCATGTCGACCGTGGTTTCTCGCTTCCTCCGCATCCTTTTTTCCGGGGTTTCTTGAATTTTTTCGGGGCCCAACTCCATCATTTTACTCCCAACACCATCACGTATCATGCTGCGTTCGTGTCCATGTGCGAGAATTTCTTGGGGTGTCGACCGCACTGGGGTCTTTTCAAGAACATTTTCACCATCCGATCCTAGACAGTGAAGAAAGCAAATTCGAATGACGAGAAAACCCACGTTATCAAGATGTGTGGGGGTTTGGGTATCCAGAAGAGGAAGAGGAGTTCTTTTCCCTTCGATGACCCTTCCTGAGTCGATCAGAGGCTGGCAGTCGACCTGGTTCTACTTCCAGGATATCGCGACTCCAGGCCAGTCGACTGGACTTCCTCCTTTTTTCTTTTGATCGTGTTTAGACTCCCTCTTCGTTGAAAGTGACCGCCGTGGAGAAGGTGGAGATAGGCATGCTGGTCGAGAGGGTGGTCCAGCTGATCAACCAAGGCATCACCGGCATGGATTTGTTGGAGGTGTTCCTCAGTCGGTGCATTCAACCGCTCCAGGCCCGTGACTACTCCATGTGGATGTACTCCGGAGCTAGCGACACCGCTCGGGTTCATCCAGAGGAAGTGCCGGCCAAAATAGTGGCCCAATGGCTGAGGAGCATCACCGGAAACAAGGACAACCCTGGGGCGCCAGGAGAGTCGACCCTTTCAGCGACAGCAACCAGCCAGACAAGGTTCGGTCGCTATAACCGATTGCATTTGGATGCGTCTTCCGACTATTTGTTAATCCGACTGATTTCCACTCGACTTCTTGTCTTGTAGATTTACACAGAGATGTACTCAATGCCCAATGGTGAACAAGCTCTGGAGCAGGACCATGAGGGCGAGGACAGCATGGAGGAGAGTGGTGAATGAGAGTCACCAGACGACGATGATGAAGATGAGAGCGACGAGTCAGACGACGAGGAGGTAGTCGACTCACCGCCTCATTCAGAACGTCGATCCAAACAGCACCCTGATCCCGTGGGCAGGCTGTGGCCTCGAGCGCTCCATCTCAAAAGCTTGCTTGGTTTTCGACCCTAGAACTGGCTGAGAAAGTCACCAAGCAACCCAAGGTCAATCCCTCGAAGGTCCGGAAGACCTTGCCTAAGATCAAAATGGATGTTCCTGTTGCTTCTGGGTAAATGCTCTTCCCATGTTTCCTTGCTCCGACAGATTCTCCTGTGCTGACCGAGTGGATGATGAACTTTTCCAGCCCGGCCTCTGACGCGACTGATATGGATATCGACAAGGTCCCGGACGATGAGGAAACCGATGACACAGCTACCTCCAAAGCCAGTAAGTCTGCCCGAGTCGAATTTATTCGGTCGACTGGATTGTTCGTCAGTTGTCTCTCTGATTTTTTCTGTTTGCCGCAGCTCCACGAGACGTTGTTGTGCTTCCGGGCGATGAAGAAGAAGTGCCCCTGAAGGAAAGGAGGAGGAGGGACAAAGGACAGAGCGAGAAAGCGCCTGAGGTTCAGGTTCCTCAGTCGACACTGATGCCTGGGACGGCTGTCGAGCGATCTACAGATCCGACTCGCACCAACGTCACTTTCGCTATCCCGCTATCGACTGACTGTCCATCAGGGCTAGCTGCTCAGACCCCTACTGCTCCAATACTACCCCACGCATCAGACCCAACAGCTGCTTCAACTGCCCTGCCATCATCGCTTTTCACTGCGTACCAGACTCCAGACGACCCACCGAGTGCCGTCAAGGAAGCTCTTCTTCAGTTGAATCTTGTGATGGGGGAGGTGAAAGTGGTGCACGAGGCCAGTCAGGTGGCCTTCAACGCCGACGCTACTCTGTAGACCAATGTCTAGGTTAGTTGATTTCTGATTGATCTTATTTCTCATCCGATCACCCACTGGGGTTTGTCCGCCTTAAAGTTGTATAGGTCTTCCACTTGGGTCAACTTGAATTGAGTCGATTGAATTTGTGAACTAGTGGGGGCACGCTGAGTGCACCCACTGGGTGTAGTCCCCGAGACCATAGTTGACTGCGGGCAGTCGACTGTGGTCTGTGAATCTGAATTTTCTCACTCAGCCTGGGCTGACCATGCCGAGTGAAAATTTGAACCAGTGGGGGCACGCTAAGTGCACCCACTGGGTGTAGTCCCCGAGACCGTGGTGGACTGCAGGTAATCGACCATGGTCTGAGAACAACTTTTTTGACTCGAGCTGGGCAGACCATGCCAAGTGTTGAATCAAACCAGTGGGGGAACGCTAAGTGCACCCACTGGGTGTAGTCCCCGAGACTACCATTGAATGTCTGATTCGGCGGTAGTCTTAGAGTAACTTTCACTGTGATGCTCTTTTGTTTTTGTCGACTGATATGTCTTATATATTGACTGCAGAAATCTTGTGATCTTGGGGCTCAACTTTCTACACTGAACAAGCAGAAAATCAGCCTCAACCTTGATCTGGACCTGGCCAGGAAGAATCTCAAGACTGCTCGTGATGAAGTAGCTGCCATGGGAGGTAACCAATCGTCAACCGTCCATCTTACGACTGGCACTTTTCCTTTCCATTTTTTGAACCGAGTGACTCCACTTGAGCAGATGTACATAGTGAAAACTGTCAACTCTAGGCTCGTCTAAAGAATGTTATTTCTTTAGAGAAAATCAAGCAAGCTCTAGAGAAGAAGGATCTGGATCTTGCTGCTGCGCAGAAGGAGGCGCGAGAGAAAACGACACTTGCTGGCCAGAAGCTTGCTTCAGTCGGCAAGTTAGAAGAAGAGAACTCCAAACTGAAGACTGGTGTCTCTGACGCCAATCAGGAGGTCGAGCGACCGAAGAAAGACAAGGACAAGATGACTGATGAGATTGGGAGCCTCAAAGCCAAGAAGGGCGAGTTGGAATCTTATCTGGGCCAGCTTGCTGCAAAACTAGTCTTAAAGCTTGAAGGTACTAATGTTCGACTGACTTGTTATGGTCGATTGACAGGTCTTATTATATTGTCGACTCACTAGCTACTCGACATGCAGAACTTTGCCAGGACTTTGAAGTGGAAACTGGGCGGGTCGAGACAGGTCTCAATCCCATAAATGGCCCAGTCAAAGATCATGTCGCAATGAATGTCCTGCGGTTGGTATCTTGCCTGGACAGTGCGGTTGCTTATCTTGCTCGCCTGAAGGTGGTGATGACTCGGGTTGATGCTGAACTCTGGCCTCAAGCGGAACTGTCTCAAGACCTCGAGTCTTTGATGGCTCGACTGAATCAAATACCTAACCGAGTGCAAGAATGGAAGAAGTCATCTGCTCGTTGCGGCGCTGATGTCACCCTGTCCCTGGTCCGAGTGCACTGCAAGGATGTCAAAGAAGACAAGCTGGCGGAGCTCAAGGTTGCTAACACAAAAAGGCACACTTTCCAGTCCTTCATGGACACTTTCCTTGATGCCGCCACTCCCATTGCAGACAACATCGACCTTGACAGTTTCTGCGATCCAGCCAGTCCTTCTCCTAATGAGTGACCAAAAACATTATGCTTCACCTTTATTTGCCTCGGAATGCCGAGTGATTGTGTAATCGTTATACTTCTTCGGGCTTGATGCTTGAGTACTTTGGATCCATGGTTTGAAACTTTGGGATTTATCTGAACTTGGTTTATCTCTGAATATGCTTGTGTTTGCCTTCGAGTGGAACTTGTTCTTCACTCGGAATAATCTTTGTACCTAAGATGCAGCACTGAGGAGAAGGTCCTAGTCCACCCGCACCTCGTCGTCCTTGCGGATAGGGATGGAGCGCATGTTGTACCTATGACACAGCTCCGAAGAGAGGGTTGTAGTCGACCTGCACCTCATAGTCCTTACGGATAGGGATGGAGCGCATGGTGTACTTGTGGTGCAGCTCCAAAGAGAGGGTTGCAGTAGACCTGCACCTCGTCATTCTTGCGGATAGGGATGGAGCGCATGTTGTACTTGTGGCGCAGCTCCGAAGAGAGGGTTGCAGTCAACCTGCACCTCGCCGTCCTTGCGGATAGGGGTGTTTTTCAAACTTAGGCGAGTGCTGCACTGCAGCTAAGCCCCCGAGTGTGAGGGTTGCTCACCACTCGGTAGGATTTTTCAAACTTAGGTGAGTGCTGGACTGCAGCTAAGCCCCCCGAGTGTGAGGGTTGCTCACCACTCGGTAGGATTTTTCAAACTTAGGCGGGTACTAGATTGCAGCTAAGCCCCCGAGTGTGAGGGTTGCTCACCACTCGGTAGGATTTTGCAAACTTAGGCGAGTACTGGACTACAGCTAAGCCCCCGAGTGTGAGGGTTGCTCACCACATGGTAGGATTTTTGAAACTTAGGCGAGTACTGGACTGCAGCTAAGCCCCCGAGTGTGAGGGTTGCTCACCACTCGGTAGGATGTTTCAAACTTAGGTGAGTACTAGACTGCAGCTAAGCCCCCGAGTGTGAGGGTTGTTCTCCACTCGGTAGGATTTTTCAAACTTAGGCGAGTACTGGACTGTAGCTAAGCCTCCGAGTGAGAGGCTTGCTCATCACTCGGTAGGATTTTTCAAACTTAGGCGAGTACTGGACTGCAGCTAAGCCCCCGAGTGTGAGGGTTGCTCACCACTCGGTAGGATTTTTCAAACTTAGGCGAGTACTGGACTGCAGCTAAGCCCCCGAGTGTGAGGGTTGTTCTCCACTCTGTATGATTTTTCAAACTTAGGCGAGTACTGGACTACAGCTAAGCCTCCGAGTGAGAGGCTTGCTCATCACTCGGTAGGATTTTTTAAACTTAGGCGAGTACTAGACTGCAGCTAACCCCCGAGTGAGACCGATTTGGAGTTCGGCTCCATATACCAAGAAGAATGGAGTTCGGCCAGTCGACCGATTCAGAGTCGTCCTCAAACCCCAAAGCACTAACGGAAGTTCATCGACCCAGGCGCCTGCCGCATGCTTGAGATCACGCATCAGTCGGGGTTTCAGTCCTTTGAGGATAAACCCGTTTGCTCTTTCAACTTGTCCATTCGACTGGGGATGGGCGACTGAAGCGTAGTCGACTCGAGTGCCTTGGGAAGCACAGAAGGCTCTGAACTCATCCGAATTGAAGTTCGAGCCATTGTCAGTGATGATGTTGTACGGAACACCATATCTGAATGTTAAATCTCTGATGAAACTGACTGCAGTACTGACTTCAATACTTTTGATATGTTTGGCTTCAATCCATTTGGTGAACTTGTCGACTGCCACGAGTACATGAGTGAAGCCGCTCCTACCCGGTCTCAGAGGTCCAACCATGTCCAAACCCCAAACAGCGAAGGGCCAGACGAGTGGAATGGTCTTCAGGGCTGACGCAAGCTTGTGAGACATGTTGGAGTAGAACTGGCAACCTTCACATTTGACGACTATTTCTTAAGCCATCTCATTTGCCCGTGGCCAATAAAATCCCGCTCGGTATGCTTTGGCCACAATGGTCCGAGAGGACGCATGGTGACCACAGGTCCCCGAGTGGATGTCGTTGAGGATCACCCGACCTTCTTCTGGTGTTATGCATTTCTGGCTGACTCCAGTTACACTTTCTCTTAACAGTTGCCCTCTGATCACGGTAAAAGCTTTGGATCGGCGGACGATCTGTCGGGGCTCTTCTTCGTCCTCTGAGAGTTCTTTCCTAAGAATGTACGCGATGTACGGCACTGTCCAGTCGGGAGTGATGACCAAAACCTCCATGATCAAATCGACCATGGCCGAGACTTCGATTTCAGTCGGATCAGCGGTGCTCTTTGGTTGCGGGGGCTGTTCAGTGAAAGGATCTTCCTGGACTGAAGGTGCATGAATATGTTCCAGAAACACATTACTGGGAATGGCTTCTCTCTTGGAACCTATCTTCGCCAAATCATCTGTTGCTTGATTTTTCAGTCGGGGATGTGATGGAGCTCTAAACCCTAAAACTTCTTCTCTAACTTTCTTACTGCCTTACAATAGCCAGTCATAGCCAGGCTTCTGATGTCCCACTCCTTCATTACTTGATTCACCACTAAATCTGAGTCATCGTAGACCATGAGGCGACAAACGCCGAGTGAAATGGCCATACGTAACCCGTACAAAAGTGCCTCATATCCAGCTTCATTGTTGGAGGAATCAAAATGAATCTGGAGAACATAGCGGAGCTTGTCGCCTCGGGGGGATACCAATACTACCCCCGCACCAGAACCGTTCAACATCTTAGATCCATCAAAGAGCATGGTCCAATGGTATGAGTGAATCTGAGTCGACAGTTGTTGTTCGATCCACTCGGTGAGGAAATCTTCTATTGCTTGGGCCTTGATAGCTTTCTTTGCCTCAAATTTGATATCCAAGGGAAGGATTTCAATCGCCCACATTGCCACTCGACCGGTTGCATCTCTGTTGTTCAGAATTTCAGACAATGGTGCGTCACTGATGACTGTATTCGAGTGATCAGAGAAATAATGTGAAACCTTCTTCGTGGTCATGTAAATCCCATAAACAAGCTTCTGATAATGTGGATATCTTTGCTTGGATGGAGTTAGAACTTCAGAAACATAGTATACTGGGCGCTGAACTTTATAGGCTTTTCCTTCTTCTTCCCGCTCGACCGTGAGTACCGTACTGACAACTTGTCCAGTGGCTGCAATATAAAGCAGTAAAGGCTCTTTGCTGATTGGAGCAGCGAGCACCAGCTTGATGGAAAGCAGGGCTTTGAGCTCTACAAACACTGCGTCAGCTTTAGGAGTCCACTCGAACTTGTCAGATTTCTTCATTAGTCGGTAAAGAGGCAATGCCTTTTCACCGAGGCGAGAGATGAATCGACTCAAGGCGACCAAGCAACCAGTAAGCTTTTGGACATCATGCACACGCACAGGGCACTTCATTCAGAGTATGGCACCAACTTTTTCTGGGTTCGCATCGATCCCTCGTTCATAAACGAGAAAACCGAGTAACTTTCCACCAGGAACTCCGAATGTGCATTTTGACGGATTAAGCTTGATATCATACCTTCTCAGGTTGGCAAAGGTTTCAGCAAGGTCAATCAGTAGGTCAGAACCTTTGCGTTTCTTGACCACAATGTCATCCATATACGCTTCCACATTCCGACTGATTTGTGTGAGCGGGCACTTCTGAATCATCCTCATGAATGTGGCACCAACATTCTTGAGACCGTATGGCATGGTGACATAGCAAAAACACCCGAATGGAGTGATGAAAGCTGTTTTTATCTCATCGGGACCATACAGACGGATCTGATGATACCCAGAATAGGCGTCTAGAAAAGACAAACGCTCACACCCCGGAGTCGAGTCGACAATCTGATCGATACGGCGGAGAGGGAAATGATCTTTCGGGCAGGCCCGATTGATATGTTTGAAGTCAACGCACATGCGAAGTGAGTCGTCCTTCTTGGGGACCATGAAAACATTGGCAAGCCACTCGGAGTGGTAAATCTCGCGGATGAACTCAGCTTCCAGGAGCCGAGCCTTCCTCGCCGATTGCTTTTCTCTTCTGTACGACGGACCGTCGAAGATGTTCCTTGACTGGTTTTACTTTCGGGTCGACTCACAAATGATGCTCAGCCAGTCCCCTGGGTACACCTGGCATGTCAGAAGGCTTCCATGCAAAGATGTCCCAGTTCTCACGGAGGAACTAGATGAGCGCTTCTTCCTATTTGCTGTCGAGTGATGTTGAGATATGAGTAGGAGTAGCATTATGATCGGTCGGGTGGATATGAATCGGCTTGGTTTCACCAGACGACCAAAATGCAGAATCTATGGCAGGATTCTTGGAGCGCAGCAAATCACTCGGATCTGCATTTTTCTGGTATTCTTGCATTTTGACTGCTGCCATTTATGCATCAGTGATTTTTGAGGCCTTCTAGAAGCACTCTTCTGCCTTCTGCCGATTGCCAGTGATAGTGATCACTCCTCTAGGACCAGGCATTTTCAATTTGAGATACACATAAGACGGTCGAGTCATGAAACGTGCATAGGCAGGCCTACCCAGGATGGCATGATAAGCACTCTTGAAATCCACTACTTCAAATGATAACTTTTCTTTGCGGTAATTCTTGGAATCACCGAAAACCACATCAAGGGCGATCTGGCCGAGTGATTCAGCCTTCTTGCCAAGTATAACGCCATGGAAACTCATATTTTTTTCGCTGAGCTTGGACATCAGAATCCCCATTCCCTTCAAGGTTTCAGCATAAAGGACATTCAGGCTGCTACCACCATCCATCAACACTTTAGTCAGTCGAGTGCCTTCGACAACTTGGTCGAGCACCAACGCTTGCCTCCTAGGGGTGGCTATACGTGCTGGATGGTCAGACTGGTCGAATGTGATGGTAGTCTGGGACCACTTCAAATAACTTGGTGTTGCCGAAGCAACCATGTTCACTTCTCTGTTGATAACTTTCAATCGACTTTTGCTCTCAACATCAGCAAAAATCATCAGAGTGGAGTTGACGTTAGGAAAACCATCATCATCCTCTTCCTTATCCTCGTCCTTGTCCGATTCCTTTTCCTTTTCCTTGGGTTGTTTCTCTCGGAACTTCTGGATCAGGAGCCGACACTGCCGAGTGGTGTGCTTGGGATAAATCAGATTACCCTCTTCATCTTTCTTGGTGCGAATGTGACATGGAAAATCCAACACATCATTTCCGCCTTGATCTTTCACTTTCTTGGGGTTCCAGGGCCCTTTGGGCTTCCCCTTGAACTTTCCTTGAGCCATAACTAAAGCCTCACCAGGAGCAACTGGCTCGGCCTTACGCTTCTGTTTCCGATTGGAAGTACCTCCACCAGTGTCCTGGGCGACTGTTTTGTGTTTGCCACTTCGGAGTCGGTCTTCTTCTTCGCCGTTGGCGTATTTGGAGGCAATCTCCATCATCCGAGTCAGGGACATATCTCATGTTTGACCGAATTTCAGATTCAACTCCCGATACTTAACGCCTTCCTTGAAAGCACAAACTGCTTGGTGATCTGACACATTATCCACCGTATGGTGCAACGTGATCCATCTCTGGATATAGTCTCTCAGGGTTTAATTCGGTTTTTGCACACAACTCTGCAATTCAGTCAACCCCGCTGGTCTCTTGCAAGTACCTTCAAAAGTCCTAACAGACACTCGGGCGAGTTCCTCCCAACTGAATATGCTGCAGGGTGCCAACTGATTCAGCCATGCTCTGGCCGAGCCTTCCAACATCAGAGGAAGGTGTTTCATGGTGACTTCATCATTGCCACCACCAATCTATACAGCTACTCGGTAGTCCTCAAGCCAAGTGTCAGGCTTAGACTCACCCGTAAACTTGCTGACTCCAGTCGTCAACATGAAATTGGGAGGAATCACTGCGGCCCAGATGGCTCTGCTAAAACACTCAGGACCTGAAACGTGCACTCTGCTGCCAGTCGGATAATCTCTGTCATGGCCTTCTCTGTGTGCTCTGTTCCTGTCAACCAGACCTTGAACGAGAATAAATCTCGCATCAAAGCCTGGCTCCCTTGGGTCGACTGGTATTCTTCGCTCGCCGCTGTGAGAGCGTCTGTCATCATGCCGCCGAGGCACATATGAGCCACTCCTCGGAGGAGGTGTCGGCACTCGACGTCGGTCGTCGTGGCCGAGGCGGTGATCATATAGCTCATGGTTTCTGTACTGATCCTGCCTGTGCCCACGTCCCTCACGCCGAGGGGGCGATCTTGGGCTGTGGGCCGACTGCACTGTATCTGCCACCACGGATCTGCTATGAATCCTATTCCGCGACTGAGACACGACGGTGTTCTGCTCTCCATCTGCCCAGAGCAAGGCCCGGATCTTCATCAAACCTCTGCCTGCCTCCGACTGAGAGGGCTGGATTGACTCTGCTATTCGGGCCGCAGCTGTGAGATTTTGAATCAGAGTGCGGTATACCTGAGTTTGAGGCGGAAAAAGCTGTCGTCGACTGGATTCAGGGATCCACTGCCAAGCACGCTCGTCGAGTGCACGCTGCAGATTCCCCAATCGAGTGCGCTCAGCCAGATTAGCCACGCCGCTTCCTCCAAGGCCTGGGCCTAAGGGGTTTCCCCAACGATAGGACTGTGAAGTGCATCCATGTTGCGGCGGCGAAGTTCTTCCCTCCGCTGCAAAGAAATTGGCTCGGGGCGGTACTCCTCATGAACGTGCGACGGATTGCCGCCGCCATCACCATCGTTGTTGCGGGGGAAGCCAGGGGGACTGGGTGGTCCGTCGACCATCAAGACTTCTACTGCGGGATCGCTGCTGTCACACTCGGATGCGGTCTCGACGAAGCCAGTCGATAGGTCGAACAGGCCGTAGAGAGTTTCGTCGGGCATGATTGCCGCGACATGTGTGGTGGCCGACTGGCGGGCCACCGCGTGTCTCACCCACCGCTGGAGCCACGACCGACCAAAACGCTTGTGCCGGCGAGCGGCGGGGGATGAGGACACCATAGGAACCGATCGATACTGGGTCGACGGTTGCCGGAGAAGGACGCCGTGGACGCACGCATGAAAGTGCATCGCCCCGCAGACGGGGAGCGCATCGACGTCGAGTGGAGCTTCCTGAAGCCAGGTGGAGTCGTCGGCGATGAACACGAGCGCGCCGATACGGATATCGCGGCCCTCAACCAGTCCGCCGGCGAAAACCATGACGATGAGAATCGGAAAATCGCAACTCCACCAGAAAGTCGCTAAGACACCTGCCCCACGGTGGGTGCCAACTGTCGTGGATCTAAGACTGACAATAGAATGGGGGTAGGTATGAGGAGGCAAGATCCTAGCTATGGTCAAATTGTACACGCGAGTTTTACAAGTTCAGGCCCTTCATGGAGGAAGTAATAGCCCTACGTCTCGGTGCCCGGGGGTGGTCGACTGGATTATGCGTGTGTGAGTTACAGGGGTGCGAACCCTTGTGCCAGAGGAGGAGGGTGGCTTATATAGAGTGCGCCAGGACCCCGGCCATCCTCCGTTACCAAGAGTTCAATGTACATAAATAGGTGATGTTACCGGTAACACCAGTTTTAAATGCCTTAATGGCCTTAAAGACTACAGAGTGGACGCTTGCCCGTTGCTGTTCTGGATGACTCCTGGTCTTCAAGAAGTCGAATGGATTCTTGTATGGTCGAGTGATTGAGTGGTCGAGTGACCCAAGGAAGGAGGGGTCTCCGAGTGACTGGTAGGTCGAGTGGATTGCACTCGACACCTTTGTTGGGCCCTCCCTGTTGTCTCTTGACCTTCTTTGCTTCTAAGACAGTGACCTTGGATAGGACGTAAGGTCAGGCATATTACCCTACCCCAGGTCTATGTCCTCATCACACCCCTGCCCAGATCTCGTCTCTGCCTCGAAGCTTCACTCACTTCCCACGAAGGCGACGGCCAGAGGTCATCCTCCTCTTTCTCACCAAGGTTATCCCCTCCTCCTCTTCCCATCACCATTTTTCCTCGCCATGGTGATTTCTTTTCTGCTACACAAACTAACGAGCGCGTGTACAGATCGAAGGACCTCCTCTCATGTCTGAGATTTGTACCCAAGTGAGCAACTGTACTGAAGAACATCGAACGTTTTGTAGTGCATCTAACTATCCTGAACTCACAAGTGAGCACATCCACCCTTTCCTCCTTGTCATGCCAATATATATGCACAATGTTCTAGTATATTGTGAAGAAGGCAAATTTGTTTGTGGGTGGGTTCATTCATTGTGTAGAAGAGTATAATGTTTTTTTCAATGGTCGTCGATCTTGCTTTGCTCTCTGGAAGTGCATGTAAAAGAGTTAGATATATTGTTTGCCAAACTGTTACTCGAAACCTGGGAATAATATCTTACCATGTAGAGTAATAGAGTCATTTCATTGTGTTCTATTTTAGTTGAAAAATGGAGTGGTATACAGGAAGAATGGCCCGTATCATGTACTCACGCACTGCATTTGATCGATCCTAGCTTATCTTGTTGTGAATCCAACAAATATTACGTTTGGTCTGTCTGGCTGATGAGTGACCATTGATTTCTAGTAGGCGCTGATTTGTGGGTCTGCTCTGACATTAGAAGTTGGCTTTATCCGAAGACATTGTGTCCAATTGCTTGGTGCCTTTTGATTCGTTTGTCATTGAGAAGTTTGCACTGAGAGCAAGAAAGGTATGTGACGCAGTCATCCCTGGTCATTGAGGAAGGTTAAATTATGCAAAACTACTGCTCTTGTGATGTTATTTTTATCTGCCTAGTATTTAAAGTGTTCTTATTTTAGTATATGAGGAAACTATTGCTCTTAATTATGTACGTAGATTTTACAATAGAGATGGTATTATCTTTGTATTCATTCCTAAGCTTTCTAGGCTCCTAGCTATTGGTTCTTTGCAGCCATAATAGAGATGGTATTATTATTGCTTTAGTTATTATTATTGTCATTGTATTAATTTTGTTTTCATTGGGTATAATAGTGATGGATTATAGGAGAAATAAAATTATTAAGATTATCTCGCAAGCACAAGAAGAAGACGATGAACTATTCTTCCTTTTGGTTCCCGCTTTATATGCTTGCCTTTATGAGGAAAAGCATCTAGTTCACACATCATCTTTATCCAGGGCTACAAAGGTTAAGGAAATATTAGAAGGCCATGTGAGTTGGTCTAGGGTTGAGTTTCGGATGGAACCTAAGATTTTTAAGTCTATCACGGATTATCTTAGAAGAGAGAATCTATTGAAGGGCACGTCATGTGTTGCTGTCGAGGAGTAGTTGGCAATGTTTATGTACATGATTTCGCATAATGCTAGTAATCAAGATCTACAAAAATACTTCCAACACAGTGCAGAAACAATTCATAGGAAGATAAACAATATTTTTGGCTTAATTCCAACTCTAGCCCAAAGATTTATAAAGATTCCAAATTCACTCCAGCCCCACCCGAAGATCGTTTCGAACACTCATTATTGGCCTTATTTCCAGGTAAAACACCACACACACATCTCCATATCAATGGAATTTTTTAAAACTTCTCTACATAGATTTCTAAACCTACCAACATTGTTGTTTGTTTTTCACTGTGCAGAACTGCATTGGTGCTATAGATGGAACACATATCCCCATCACTATTGCTGAAGATAAGGCCCCCCATTTAGGAATAGGAAAGGAACCCTCTCACAAAATGTCATGGTTGCAGGTGATTTTGATCTGAATTTCACATTTATTTCATGTGGGTGGGAAGGGTCCGAATCAGATGTAGGAGTTCGTCGTTCTGCTATTAGCAAGGGGTTTCATGTGCCAGATGGAAAATTTTATCTTGTAGATGGTGGATATGCAAACATGCCTTCTTTTCTTGCACCATATCGAGGAGTTCGGGATCACCTGAGTGAATTTAGGAGGCGGCGCTCATCTAATACGGGCTATGCCGACCATAGGGAGCTGTTCAACCATACCCATGCAATTCTCCGGAACCACATCGAAAGAAGCATTGGTGTTCTAAAAAAATGGTTCCCTATCTTGAAAGTGGCAATCACTATCCAATAGAGTCACAAATCAAGATTCCGGTGGCATGTATTCTACTCCATAACATCATTAGAGCCCAAAGTGGTGATGAAGCATGGTGAGATCACCAACCACCGTTAATTCCACCAGCAACATATGTTGATGTTCCAGAGGGAGATGATGTCAACAAACATCATCATAATGAGGCAAACAATGGAAACACTCTTAGAGATCCGATCGCGATGCAAATGTGGGTTGATTATAACAACTAGTCTTGATACTATTAAATAATGTAGTGGTAGAGAGAAATTTATTTTATAAATTTAATTTTTTAACCTTTTTTAGATAAAGTAGTGGTAGAGAGAAGTTTAACTACTTCCCCATTTTTGGTTCAATAATGTAGCTATGGCAGCGCCTAGGGCATCTTGGGACCATCCATATGAGAAAGATCTTGTTGATATAATGCTTGACCACAACAGTCCCGTCTATAGAGGTCAAAATGGGTGGTCGGCTGAAGGGTGGACTAGCATTACAAATACATTCAATCAGAAATTTCCACTAGCTCATTTCACCAAGAAACAAATCCAAGAGAAGGATAAGGATTTAAAAGGAAATTATAAGGCAGCGAGAGACTCTCGGAAATAGAGTGGCACAGGATGGGATGATACACATTGCATGATCATCGCTGAACGTGTAATATGGGATAAACTTATCAAGGTTAGCTCTTTTCTTGATATATTATTTGTCCACTACCATTCATGCTCTTCAAGGCATTGTTTTATTGATCCCAATCATATAATGTTGATGCATTCAATAGGATCATCCAAGGATAAAGAAGTTCCGTTCAAAACTATTCATGCTCTTCAAGTCATTGGCTTCACAACATGAAGGTGTGTTTCCTGTATCACATGTTTTTGTCGACCATGCATATTAAATCCTTTTCATTCTTGCTTTAATTATATAGTATTTGTGAGATTGTTGAGATACTTGTATTTTTTTCATGTGTTTCCATCAACCCTGCATGAGGTGCTCTTTTTCTTTCTTTCTGGAATGGCTGACAATAAATTAAGGAGAACTAGTTTACTTAGTTCCAATCTAGGTTATCTTGCAAACAACCAATGTTACCTTTTCCAGCTAGCTTTCTGGCACCATGCATTTCTTTTCATCTTCCTAAACAGTTGTACGATGAAGGACCAAGTTATGTGTATATATACTTCCTTTCTGCAATGATGAATCTGATGTTGATGTTTGTGTGACTTGTTTGTCCTTCCTTTGAGTGAACATGCTGATACGTTTCTTTTTTTAGAGCAGGAAGTATTGCTTCAGGAGACTTAAACTTTGTATCAATTCCGCAAGTGGATCTCACAAGCGATGCCATTTCTCCTGTGGATTCCTCTACCAATGATTTGAACCATATCTCCTCTACCAATGTTGATGATGGTATGTCCTCATCTAATCTACAAGGGCAAGGGGCATCAAGAAGAGATGAAGCTGAAGCTACAACATCTACCAACTCTGAACAAAAGGGAGCACTGCCCGTGAAAAATAGGAAGCAAAGCCAAATCTCTGTTGTACTTGAGGACAACATGGATTTCCGGAAGAAATAGTCTGCAAAATTGGCTGACGACTTGAAGGAATCAAAGCAAGATGACATGTTCTTGATTGGAAACTGTGTGGCTGCACTAGAACCAATGGAAGATCTATCAGTTGCGGAAAAAGCAAAGACATTGCGGCTTTTGAAATGCCCAATGAATCGAGAAATATTCATCAATACCAAGGACTCAAATCTTTGGCTTTATTGGTTGAAGAAGGAGATTTCTGAGATGTAGATAGCAGCATAAGGTGTGTAAACAGTTCACCATGTTTTGCACTACATCCATTTTATATTTATTTACTTTGTGGCATTATTGACTGGAGCTTTGTATAAGCTTGTTTCTCTCTGTCGATAGATGATAGATAAGCAAAAACAAAACACACTCCATTCTTTTGAAACTAATTAGAAGAGCCACACATTTGGAGAAATGTTACTGCTTCTGTTTGGCAGTTTTTGTGTACCTTTACCAGCTTGTTAGTTCGACTATTGGTGATACTTAATTTGGTGGCCTCCTCCGATTGGTTTCACCTCCTATTGCATCATTACTCACCTCACAACAATAAATTGCCCTATTAATCTGCAGACTTTTTCAAGTAAACAAATTGGGTTACTAGACAGCCTTGATACTACTTCATTAATTTGCTTATACTACAAAATAGTGTTGTGACACTCTGATAACTGATGCTAGCTAACTTATTTCTTTTTATCATTCAGCCAACATCAAGTTGTAGTACATGATGTCGAGGAAGGAGTGGAGAAAACACCTGAGTAGGATGTGATTGTTGCCTTGCGGCCCATCTTGTTCGAAAGTATCCCTGCCTTGGACATGGCAACTTATAATCCAAAACTTTTTATAGTGCACAAACTTGACAATGCTGTATCAATAACTCTTCTAATGATTGCTTTTATTTTGGCACATGAAAACGGCTTAGGCCAATGCTCGATCGTCGTGAAATGCAGACTGATATCTTAAGTTTGATGAAGTGATGGATAAGTTGTAGTAATATTTTTAAAATTCTAGTTGACATGAATTATGAACCTTTGTTATGTGGATGTGGTTTTTGCGTTTCTCTCAATTATTTGTGGATTTTTATCTATGGTTTGGTTGTTTTCCAAAATTATTTGTAGAATTTTATGTAAGATCTGCTGTATTATATTTGTCTGTAGTATGTGAGGGATTTCCTTCCCTCCCATGTTACTATTTGGGCACCTGGGCAATGGGAACATCTCCCACGTGTTGGGAGGGGTCGCATGTGCACGGGGGAATCCCCCTATGGGTTTATTGCCCAGGTTTTTTCCTACCCAGCAACCAAACAAGGCCTTAGGGTTTCCCCTCCCCCCGTGCACATGGGCCTAGTAGGGGCTGGTACCCCTGGCCCATTAAGGCCTGCGCCCCCTATAGCCCACGCTACTATATGGGACATGGTGGAACCCTCCATGGACTTCTGAACTCCTCCGGAACGCTCTGGAACCTTCCGGTGGCTTCTCGGTACACTGCCGAAAAAACCGTACTTTTTCCCAGAACCCTGACAACAACGTTCCATATATAAATCTTCACCTCCAGACCATTCCGCAACTCCTCATGATGTCTCGGATCCCATCTGAGACTCCGAACAACCTTCAGATTTTCCACTATTAATATCTCAATACCACCCTAGCGCTACCAAACGTATAGTGTGTGACCCTGTGGGTTCAGAACATGCAGACATGACCGAGACTCCTCTCCGGTCAATAAACAATAGAGGGACCTGGATGCCCATATTGGTTCCTACATATTCAATGAAGATCTTTATCGGTTGAACCACGATGTCAAGGATTCAGTCAATCCCATATGCAATTCCCTTTGTCCGGCGATATGTAACTTGTCCGAGATTCCATTGTCGGTATCCCCATACCTAGTTCAATCTCATTACCGACAAGTCTCTTTACTCGTTTTGTAATACAAGATCCCGTGACTAAACTCAATAGTCACATGCAGCTTCTTATGATGTTGTATTACCAAGAGGGCCCACAGATATTTCCCCGTCACATGGAGCGACAAATTCCAGTCTCGATCCATGCAACCCAACAGACACCTTCGGAGATACTTGTAGAGCACCTTTATGATCACCCAGTTACGAAGTGATGCTTGATAGCACTTAAGGCATTCATCTGGTATCCGGGAGTGGCATGATCTCATGGTCTAAGGAACTGATACTTGACATGAAGAAAGCTATAGAAAATAACTAAATGCTCTGATGCTAAGCTTACGGTTGGGTCTGTCCATCACATCATTCTCCTAATGATGTGATCCCGTTATCAAATGACAACTCATATCCATGGTTAGGAAACATAACCATCTTTGATCAATGAGCTAGTCTGGTAGAGGCTTACTAGGGACACGGTGTAGTTTATGTATTCACACATGTATTTAAGTTTCCGGTCAATACAATTCTAGCATGAATAATAAACATTTATGATGAACGGGAAATATGATAATAACCATTTTATTATTGCCTCTAGGGCATATTTCCAACATATATAGGGGGCAAGACTAGGGTTTACACATTTGTTGGGTCGGTTACTGTCGGGTAAGATCCTTCGAGATCACCGGGAAGGTTTCCTTATGCGGCAAGCAGACGAAGTGGCTTAGTGAGTCCATTTGCCAGGTAGTGGGATTGTACCGACTCCCGGCTTGCTGATACGCCCCAGTACATTACACCATTAGTAACCCCCCTCCCAAGGCCGTCATGAGCTCGGTTGCGCCCGTGATGAAGTTAAACTAGGTGCATCGTCTTTGACGGCATGGTGAGGTCTTGAGGTATTTCCTGCTTTAGGATATGGGAGAGACTTGTTTCCTTACCCTTGTACTTATCATTCATTATTGATACAATCCTCTTCAATGCTTTCCACTTGTTGGGAGGTTTGTCTTCATTTTATTTTGCTTGTTTTTGAATCTCTTCTTGCTCTCGTTCCATTTCCTCGTTGTTTCTTGTATATGCTAGTTCAATATTAGTGTCAGTTTCTGTTCATTGTTTCCATCTTGATCAAGTGTATCTTGATAAGGTGAGTCTTTTTAGTAGTGTATTGTGGATTCTTAAGTACTTCGTTCACTTGACTTTGCAAAGGGGGTTGGGAACATGAAGGAGGTGGCAATTTAGATCGGGCGAGACAACTATACAAACTGATAGAGAAATGGCTGAGGAGTTGACGTTATGAACTGGAAAAATGTAAATCTATGGGGAAACGTTTGAACGTTGTATACACTCCTTTCTCGGATAAAGGGCACTTTATTAACTGAAAATATAGCATAAAACGGATATAAAGCATGATGATCGACACCCGATATTACATAGTTAAGATGCACACAACCATAACTAACAATCTGATAGACATAAAAAAGACATAATGGCAACAGTAAAGCCATATGTGACCAACATTATTCCTATGTCGAAGGAGAAGGTGTGACAATTCGAAGATTATGCTGCCATTCATATTGGGTGGAAACCTCCTAGACCACCAGCTCCAACCGCATACACACCACCGTGAACAGCGGTTCATATTTCGTTTGGTGTAGCATAGATGATGTATGAACCCAATGCATACAACAACGATAAATAACCTGTAGAGGAGTAGAAACTTTGACATAAAAAACAAAATCATTTCCACATAGCTAAAGCGACCATAATAAAGTAGAGCTCACCGTTATTAGCGTGCTACACCTATTTGGCATCCCGTCAAGTCAGTAACCATATATATTGGCGACACTTGCATGCGGATAAAAATTGGATGCTATCTGGGTGACTGGCCATGTAGAATGGACAAACTTGCAATGGAAGAAGAGGTGTTTGATTGTTTTGTCAGGAGTATAAAAGCTACACTTCTTGCTTACTTGTCAGTTGCGACGAGAGACATTCTCTTTCGTTAGCACAACTACCCGTCGAAGGTACCACATGAAAAATATTAACTTCTGGTGGTATCTTCGATTTCTAAATTTGTTTACTATTGTCCACTAGAATCTCTGATTGCGTGAGTGCGTAGTACATAGAGTCACCACGAACGACCCATATGAAGCAAGACTCCAACAGAATATGTCCCATGCTTGTGTTAGGTTAATTCCATCCAACTGAGATAGAATATGTTGCCAAGGCAATAGATGGGGCCGATAAAATCACACATAAATGAAACATCCGGTGGAGAGAAGCTAAGCACATGTGCAAAAGTACATTCTTATTGTGAACAATGCGGTAGAAAGTCAGATATTGTTCCCGGTTTGTGGTGTTTCTGAGTCACTTGTCCTTCCAAATACGTATCTCTGAACCATCCTTTTTGCTAAAGATCCAAAGCATTTGTTACTTTGTCGCCATCAGACCAAACCAAAAATATGAATCTCCGGGCTTCCAATAAGGCTGAGACGTCCCTTTTTGGCCCAAATACTTATTATGCATCAGGGTTTGCCAAACGGCATCCTCAGTAAGTGTAACTTGAACGTCCATTTACTAAGTAGGACATCTTGACATGGCGGTTCTGAATGCATGAACCTCTCTGGTCTTTCGGTCAACAAATCGCACTCTATTTGGTTAGCATATACCTTTTTTTTTCACTTTTTCCTTGCCAAAATAATTTGAATCTGGAATAATCCGATCATTGCAGAACCCCCTTTGGAAGTTAGAAGAAAGAGCATATAGAGAACCATGTTTGTGAGAACATAATTGATCAAAACCAACCGTCTCCCAACGGATAGCAACCTGCCTTTCCAACTACTCAAAACACTTCTCTAAATGTTCAACGTGTTTTGACTCCGCATTGGTGAGACGCTGATAGTCAATCAGAATTCCAAGATATTTAATTAGGAGTTAGTCTTGTGCATGCCCAAACAAGCCGTCCTATTGCATAGCCAACCGTTAGGCATCTCTGAAATATAAAATTTCACTTTGTGGAAGTTAATTTTAAGACATGGCATTTGTTCGAAAGATGGAAGCATGAGTTTCACATTCCTCATGTTTTCTAGGTCATGTTCCATAAAAAGAATCATACCATCAGCATTATTGCAAGATACAAAGGTCCTCATTCACAAGGTGTGGCACTACATCTATAATATAATCATTTTGTTTGAAGTGTTCGATCAGAGCGGCTAACATGTTAGCAACAATATATATTAAAAAACATTTGAGATAGAAGGCAACTCTCGTGTAGTCCTTTTTTGTTTAGAAGTAATGGCCAACTTCATTATTACCTTTGATGGCCACACTACCTGCAGTAACAAAATTTTGAACCCACTCACACCATTTCTTGAAGAAACCTTTCATTTTGAGGGTGTTGGAGAAACGGACATTTGAATTTATCATAAGACTTTCAAAGAAGATCTTGAATACTACCTTACTCATGTTCTTCCAGTGCATCTCATGAATGGTCACATGGAGGATAACTACTCCATCAAAGTATATTTCTTCCTTCCATGAAAGTTGCTTGCGATGACTAAAAAACATAATCTGCTAGCATGTTGAGTCTATTAGTAGCAACTTTGGTGAGGATTTTGAAATTGTCATTGAGAAGGTATATCCGTCTATATTGTTGGATCTGCTCAGCCTCCATAATCTTTGGCAACAAAATAATCTCACCAAAACTAATCTTAGATAGGTCAAGTTGTTAAACAGATCCATTGGATCAGTCTTGATGGCATCTCGGATATTCTGATAGAACTCTACGGGGAAGCTACCAAGACCTAGAAATTTGTTATTTTTATTAGGAACATTGTGGCTCTCATCTCCTCTTCCGAGAACGGCGATGCCAGGATAGCATTCATGAGATCCTAAAATTGAAATCTTTTGTTATAAGAGAATAACACAAAGGAAATATGAACCAAAGAAAACAAGCCAATCTGAATTTAAGTAGTAGTAGTACCTAAAAGTACGAAAATAATAACTATTGAACGTCGGGATCATAGATTCTCATCCCGAATGTGTTGCCTGCTCTCAGATTAATTGTACAAATCATGAAGCGCCAGGCAGGGACACATCATGTGACGCCCGGATAATCAAGCTACAGTAACCTCTGCTAATAATGCCACGTCACCTCGATTACGGTTGCTAATCTCACGTTAGTTCGAAACCGATTCAAATTCCGTTAATTCGAAACCGATTCAAATTCAAATTCAAAAGAAAAGCAAACAACAACAGTTTTCAAAAATTAAAACTAAAATGTTCGGTGATTGCAGAATAATTCATAAGTAATTATGGTGAAGAAACCATTTTCTTATAAAGTGTTTAAGTGCTCAAAAATGATTAAAACAGTGGCTTAAGCGATTATATAAAAGGCTTTTATAATTTCTAAAATATCAAACTAAATTATTTGAGTACCAAACTTTTTGTGGCGGGGGTATATTTACTTATACTAATTTAGAAACTAGTTTTGTATTTTATTTTAACTAAAATAAAATAGATAAAGAAAATAGATAAAGAAAAGTAAACAAAAAAAAGAAATGAAAAAGAAACCCGGGCTCCGGCCCAGCAGACCCCGGCCCAACTGGGCCATCTCCCAGCCAGGCCGGCCCACCCCCTGGCCTATAGGCCACCCCCCTGCCCCGAAACGCTAACTCCCCCCCACACATGACCGCACACTCCCCCCCCCCCCCCCACTCCCCACGTCTCCCTCTTCCCCCGATCCAGATCGGATCGGGGATGGCCTCGTGGCCCTCGCCTGGAGCCGCCTCGCCGGTCGTCGTCCTCGTCCCCGATGAGCCCCTCCTCGCACCCCTCTCCTCCCCTTGATCTTGGTCGGCGACGCAGCACCCCGACCCCATCGCCGCTCGTCCTCGGCCGCATCCGGGGCCACCACACCACCCGATGCCGATGCCGGCGCCCGGAGCTTCCCCCCCCCCCCACCGGACTGCATCCTCCTCCCCGCCGGCCTGCATCCCCTACGCCACTCGTCACCGTCCTCCTCCTCCACCCCCGCTGCCCCGTCCCTACGAATCCCGATGAGGCCACGGCCTCGTCCTCCTCCTTCCCTGCCTCTGCTCGAGGCCGATCGTGCGCACGCGCACCACTGCGTCGGCCACACCGTCGCCCCTTGCCGTTCTTGGCCGTGCCCCGCCACGAGGTGCAGCAGCTGCTGCTGTGCTGCGGCGATGCGGCCACCACCACTGCAGCGCCCCGTCGCCGGTGGCCTCGCCCCTCTACGCCGCCTCCCGTCACCGCCTGCCCCCCTGCTGCTCCGGCCGGCACCCCAAGGCCCCGTGCCTCGCCACGCCTAGTCTCCGCCCTCTCCTCCTCCCACGGCCGCGCCACCGCGCCACCTCTCGCCTCCGCCCACCGTGGCCTCGGCTGGCCGCGCCGGCGTGCCCCGCCGTCGGTGCCCCGGCGTGCCCCGCCGTCGGTGCCCCGGCGGCCTCGTCCCGCCCTGCGGGCGAGCGCCCGCGCCCCTGCACCCGCACGCCCGTAGCACGCCCGACCCGCTAGGCCCCAGGGGCCTATGACAGAGGGGCCCACCCCAGAACGTTTTAATTAAAAAAAAGAAAGAAGAAGAAAAGAATTAAAAATATATATATAATAATACAAATAATTAATTAATTAAGGAATTAATTAAGTTAATTAATTATACTTAGATTAACCTAATGACTAATTAAACTAATTAACTACTGTTAATTAACATAACTAATTTGTTAACTAAACTAATTAACCTGGTTAATTAGTTAACAGACAATGACATGTGGGTCCCACTGGACCCACCTGTCTGTTTGACTGGTCAACTGACCAGTTGACCTGCTGACATCACTTTGATGTCATGCTGACGTCATCATTCAATGTTTTGGATAATGTTGTATTAAAATAATTAAATAAATCCTGAAAATGATTTAAATCTTTTAAAATTAATATAAAATAAACCGTAGCTCAGATGAAAATACTTTCTACATGAAAGTTGCTCAGAACGACGAGACAAACCCGGTTACGCAGCCCGTTCGTCCGCCACGCATCCCTAGCATACCGAACACGCAACTTTCCCCCTCCGGTTCATCTGTCCGAAAAAGCGAAACACCGGGAATACTTTCCCGGATGTTCACCCCTTCACCGGTATGACCTCATACCGCGTTAGAACACGTCTAGCTCTGCCTGTTGTCTTGTTATGCACTTGCTTGCTATGTATTTACTGTTTCTCCCCCCTCTTCTCTTCGGTAGACCCCATGACGATGCTGATGCCCCTGTGGTAGACTACGTCACCGACGACCCCTCCTTCTTGTCTGAACCACCAGGCAAGCCCCCCCTTTGATCACCAGATATCGCCTACTCTTCTCTATACTGCTTGCATTAGAGTAGTGTAGCATGCTATTGCTTCCCGTTAATCCTATACTGATGCATAGCCTGTCCTTGCTACTACTGTTGTTACCTTACCTGCTATCCTACTGCTTAGATAGGATGCTAGTTTATCATCAGTGGCCCTACCTTCTTGTCCGTCTGCCATGCTATACTATCGGGCCGTGATCACTCGGGAGGTGATCACGGGTATATACTATATACTTTAAACATGATACATGTGGTGACCAAAGTCGGGTTGGCTCGAGGAGTACCCGCGAGTGATTCACGGATTGGGGGCTGAAAGGACCTTTGTCCCGACGGCCCTCTGTGTGGATCTTTGTGGCGGAGCGACAGGGCAGGTTCCGACCACCTAGGAGAGAGGTGGGCCTGGCCCTGGTCGGCGTTCGCGGATACTTAACACGCTTAACGAGATCTGGGTATTTGATCTGAGTCTGGCCATTTGGTCTATACGCACTAACCATCTACGCGGGAGTAGTTATGGGTATCCCGACGTCGTGGTATCAGCCGAAGCCTTCGTGACGTCAGCGACTGAGTGGCGCGCGCCGGATTGGACTGGAAAGCCACTAGGCTAGGTCTGCTTCCGGCCGCGTACGCAACGTGCAGGTGTGCAAAGGGCGATGGGCCCAGACCCCTGCGCCATAGGATTTAGACCGGCGTGCTGACCTCTCTGTTGTGCCTAGGTAGGGCTACGACGTGTTGATCTTCCGAGGCCGGTCATGACCCAGGAAAGTGTGTCCGGCCAAATGGGATCGAGCGTGTTGGGATATGTGGTGCACCCCTGCAGGGAAGTTTATCTATTCGAATAGCCGTGTCCCTCGGTAAAAGGACGACCCGGAGTTGTACCTTGACCTTATGACAACTAGAACCGGATACTTAATAAAACACACCCTTCCAAGTACCAGATACAACCGGTGATCGCTCTCTCACAGGGCGACGAGGGGAGGATCATCGGTTAGGATTATGCTATGCGATGCTACTTGGAGGATTTCAGTCTACTCTCTTCTACATGCTGTAAGACGGAGACTGCCAGAAGCGTAGTCTTCGACAGGATTAGTTATCCCCCTCTTATTCTGGCATTCTGCAGTTCAGTCCACATATGATACCCTTATTCCATTTGATACCCATACATATGTAGTATAGCTCCTTGCTTGCGAGTACTTTGGATGAGTACTCACGGTTGCTTTCTCCTTCTTTTCCCTCTATCCCTTCTACCTGGTTGTCGCAACCAGATGTTGGAGCCCAGGAGCTAGACGCCACCGTCGATGACGACTCCTACTACACCGGAGGTGCCTACTACTACGTGCTGCCCGCTGACGACGACCAGGAGTAGTTTAGGAGGATCCCAGGCAGGAGGCCTGCGCCTCTTTCGATCTGTATCCCAGTTTGTGCTAGCCTTCTTAAGGCAAACTTGTTTAACTTATGTCTGTACTCAGATATTGTTGCTTCCGCCGACTCGTCTATGATCGAGCTCTTGTATTCGAGCCCTCGAGGCCCCTGGCTTGTAATATGATGCTTGTATGACTTATTTTATTTGTAGAGTTGTGTTGTGATATCTTCCCGTGAGTCCCTGATCTTGATCGTACACGTTTGCGTGTATGATTAGTGTAAGATCGAATCGGGGGCGTCACACATCAGCAGAGAGAACTCGTTCCCTGAAAATTTCCTTGCCCCGAACGCGGCCTTATTAACTTAGTCTCCCCTCCCCACACTCACTCTCTCCATTCCCCCATCCCACCTTCTTCAATCCGCTCCGCGCCCTCACCTTCTCACCTCCGTCCCCAACATGCTAGCTCTGCCCACTCCTATCCTCGCCGTCGTGCGCGTTTCACTTGGCCAGCACCACTTTCTACCGCACGGTGATACGTCTCTAACATATCTATATTTTTCTATTGTTCCATGCTATTATAGTATCTATCTTGGATGTTTCATACGCAATTATATATCATTTTTAGGACTAACCTATTAACCTAGTGCTCAGTGCTAGTTCCAGTTTTTTGCTTGATTTGGTTTTTCAGAAAATCAATATCAAATGGAGTCCAAACAGAGAAATGAATTTGGATTAATTTTTTCTGGAACAGAAGGGACCCTCACCGGCCCCATGATGCTATCCAGAGTGAAGGCAAAGTGCTGGCGGAGAAGGCAACAACTGCCTCTTCGGAGATTTACTCTGTGTCGTCGTCCATGGGGACGAGGCCGGGAGAACCGAAGGTGTTAGAAGAATTGGAGGAGGAAGAGACAACAGGGATGATGATGGCATCATCACTTTTTAACTGAGAGCATGACGACGGTGGGTACTACGTTGTGGGGGGGGGAGGTTAGTCGATTGGGTGCTATCTGAGCTGGCACTATGCTTCAGCCTTGTGGCAGCAGTGTTTGAGGCGATGGACGGTAGTGTGCTATTACTGGCATGGTTTAGATTCCTCCAATCACTATGTGCACAACTAGGTGACTCTTGAGAAGGGATGTGTTATAAGCTCGGCTGTGGTGGAGATCACGCCTGCTACGTATGTGTCATCACCATAGTGGTTCGAGCGCATCGACTGATTCAATGACAACGACCACTATGACAAGCCCAACCTCCTCTTCTTCATTGACATGAGCGCCATGGATGCCCTCTAGGATCCCACGTATGTCTCACACGGGTTGCATATATGTCCAGTGGGCCCGAAGCGTGCCTGTCGGTGTCAAAACCGGCGGATCTCGGGTAGGGGGTCCCGAACTATGCATCTAAGGCGGATGGTAACAGGAGGTAGGGGACACGATGTTTTACCCAGGTTCGGGCCCTCTTGATGGAGGTAAAACCCTACGTCCTGCTTGATTAATATTGATGATATGGGTAGTACAAGAGTAGATCTAGCACGAGATCAGAGAGGCTAAACCCTAGAAGCTAGCCTATGGTATGATTGTATGTTGTCCTACGGACTAAAACCCTCCGGTTTATATAGACACCGGAGAGGGCTAGGGTTACACAAAGTTGGTTACAAAGGAGGAGATATACATATCCGTATTGCCTAGCTTGCCTTCCACGCCAAGTATAGTCCCATCTGGACACGAGACGAAGTCTTCAATCTTGTATCTTCATAGTCCAACAGTCCGGCAAAAGGATATAGTCCAGCTGTCCGGAGACCCCCTAATCTAGGACTCCCTCAGTAGCCCCCGAACCAGGCTTCAATGACGATGAGTCTGGCGCGTTGTGTTGTCTTCGACATTGCAAGGCGAGTTCTTCTCCAACTTTCAAGTGTTCGTAAGCAGTGTCCGGCTCCATAAATGTTGAACCTCTTGGCTTCTATGCCCAATAGGGGCTATCTCCCACGCGTCGAATGAATACGAGGCGCCATGGCGTTTTTACATTTGCCCCCCTAGCCAGATAAATAAATTGTCTATTAAAAGGATGGGGATTCTTAGATCCAATCCATATTATCCTTCCCCAGCAAGAATTCATCAGAGCGTGCTTCGGAAAGATCCATTCCAGCATGGCCGACCTCCGCAGCTCCTCCTCCCGCCCCTATAGCCCTAAGCCCGGTGATTGGGAGACGTGTTCAGTCCCACACAGTCGATTAGTCGAGCTGCAGACTAAGGGATTTCTCCCTCCGTCGTACATGGTGCCCGTTCGAGCCGGGCTCGCCACCTACAATGGCGGGGAGCAAGCGGAGAACTTTCCCTGTCCCTCCATGGGGGAACGGGTTTGCCTTGTTCCTTACTTACTAAGGGAACTCGGATTTCCAATTCATCTGTTCCTCCGCGGGCTCCTGGAGTTCTACGGCCTCCAACTACACAATCTCACCCCTGCCTCCATCCTACACATCGCCGGCTATGTTGCTCTCTGCGAGTTGTTCCTGGGCTGCGAGGCTCACTTCGAGCTGTGGAAAAGGCTATTCTGCCTTGTCCGTCGCACACAGAGGGAATCACTTTATCAAGTGGGCGGAGCCGAAATATGGCGCATCGCCGATACCGGATACCTTTCCGGTACCCCGAAGAAGCCGTCCGAAGACTGGCCTTCGGAATGGTTTTATATGGAGGACGTCCCCCTTCCGGACCCTGTTCGGCGGGGTCTACCCGATTTCAACAATGCTCCTCTGAAGAAGCGCCGAAGTTGGCTCCCACGGAGCCCCCAGGCGGAAGACAGCGGAGAAGTCCTCTATCTGATGAACCGGATCAAAGCACTAGCTCGATCCGGATTGACAATAATTGAAGTTACGTCGATTTGCATAATGCGGGGAGTGCAGCCACTCCAATACCGTGGGCACCCCTTGTGGTGTTATAACAGGGCGGATGACGCCACCCGCTGCAGGCGTAAGGGTCCGGACAATGCTGCCGCTCTAGCGAAGATTCTGTCCAAACTGTTCAAGGGCGACGAAGAGGAGTTCACCCACATCAAGCCACGGGATGGATTCTCTATGTACAATCCTCCAAGCTGGGTAAGTTATATTTCCCTACTCCCATTTTTCCCGCATTCTTAGTCGTAGGTATTCACCTTGCCACCTTGCGGCAGGAACTGCGAAAAGCCATAAAGGAGGTCAGTAGCCCTTCTCCACAACCAGAGGACCCTGACCGAGCCATCGATTCCGGACTCGAAGAAGATCCGGTTATCTCCGTGGAGCTGATAAACCGTCAGTTCTATCAGTTAAGCTGCGACGATGCCCCGGTGGCCATTATGGCCGACTATCCCGGACTGCTCCCTGCATCGCAGGTAAGAGAAATCAAAAAGTCCCAACTCCAAAACTAGGATCCCCTTTTAGGCACTTCACCCACCATATACACATGGCATCTTTTACAGGGAAGTCATTCGAGACGCCCTGCCAAACCCGTGGCAACTCGCCAACAAGAGGTGCCGAGGCCGGGTAGGCCAAAAAGGAAGGCAGTCAGTACGGAGACGCCGACGCAAAGGTATAGGAAACACCCCGCTCCGTGGTTGTCGTCTTTCTCAAAATGTAATGACGCCCGCGTTTCTTTAACAGAAAGAACGCTCACCGGAATATGTCCGGCGATGCTGCCAATCAAGTTTCCACCAGTCGGGCGCCAGGGCCGGACATAGAGGCGGAAGGCGATATGGGGCAGGCGCCGGATAATCCCCGACAGAGGATGCGGATAGATTTTCTGCTACAAACTCAGAAGTGGAAAGCGCCATGAATCATAGGCGCTGCCGGGCCGTACTCCGCGACGCTTGTTTCTCACCAGAGGCGTTCAACGCCTTCAATTCTGGAGAGACGTACCTCCGTGCTGCTCAAGATGGTCTAGCCAGAGCCACGGATCAGTATGTAAAGGATGCACGAGTGAGTAAATCTGACGATTTATATGTATCAGTAGCCCCTGAGACATGAATTAGTTAGCAGAACTGATTTAAGGATCATCTATAATGAGCAGGTTCTTACAGAGAAGAATACTAGGCTGTCCCAGGAGCTGGAGGAATGCAAGACCCAACTGGGGGCCACTCTTGCCGTATTGCAGGAACAGAAAAAGCCTCCCGCTGGTAACATTTACTTTAAGGAATGGTGGTTACCATATAGTGTGCGGCGTGTCTGCAGATCTAACAATTGATTTTGCAGATGAGTCCGGAGAAAATCTGGGGGATCAGCATGTTATGCGACAGCTAGAGGATGGCAAACGCGTGCTGAGTAAGGTTATGCTGGAGAAATACAGTCTCCAAGATGCCAATGTTAAGCTGAGCGTTGAACTAAAAGACGTTCGGGGCCAGCTTGCGGACTCCGAGAAGGAGAATAAGCGGCTTCGGCGCGGCATTTTTAGTAAGTGCTTGAACGAATCCTGCTAAAGGAGTTCGGCGAAGAAGTCGACTAACATCGTTATGTCTGTAGGTATGCTGATGGGTCGTCCCGCGGAGGAAATGCCCGGGTCTGCGGGTGATCTTCTGTCCAAGCTGTCATATCCGCATGAACAAGTTCGGCAGGTGATGCAAGGTGTTGCCCAGGCTTTGTGGCCATCTGTCTCCTTGCCAGAGGGCGTTGCAGAGCTTATGGAGAAGCTCAAGGGAGCACGGCGGCGCCTCCGATTATGGAAGATATCGGCCTGCCGACAGGGTGCCAGAGAGGCCTGGGCCATGGTGAAGACACAGTATACCAAGGCAGACCCAAATCACATGGCCGAGGTCGGACCTGTGGGGCCCGATGGAAAAGAGATCCCCGTTAGCTCAGTTTATGGGCAAGTAGAATTAGCCGCAAAGTATTCCCAACAGGATTGTAAGCTAGACCACCTGTTGGATGGTATAGAAGAGGAGTTTAGTCAGTCTGTATGACTATGTAATTAAAGTGACATGTATAATGCCTTCTAGCCGGATTGTAGATCATTTGTCGTTGCGGACCTTTTCGCTTCAACCTCCGGGTCCGATAGTCCGGAGTGAATCCAAATACCCACATAGTTATATAAGAACCAGGGTATGCGTGGAGACCAGGCGTAGGGGTCATTAGTGCTTTATTAGACAAGTGCCCAACTAGTTATGTTATATTACATGAGTAGTAAGAAACATCTTCCAGGGAGAATAGTTCCGTTATGGGTTCCTTTCCCTGGGTAAGCATGCCCTAAAGTGCATGTCCGGACTGCGATAAGAAATGCAGAAAAAGCATCTGGGGGCAGATATGGACAATAAAAATCATCTTTTGTTCACCGACCGAATATTCCCTTAAGAACGCTAGCTTTCGGCTTCACCCAGTCTGAGGTACACATCCGGCTCACCCGGCAGTAACAATCGCAGAGGTGCTCCCCTTATGCCCTAGCCGAATTAACGGGAACGTAGTGAAGGAAATATGCCCTAGAGGCAATAATAAAGTTATTATTTATTTCCTTATATCATGATAAATGTTTATTATTCATGCTAGAATTGTATTAACCGGAAACATAATACATGTGTGAATACATAGACAAACAGAGTGTCACTAGTATGCCTCTACTTGACTAGCTCGTTAATTAAAGATGGTTATGTTTCCTAACCATGGACAAAGAGTTGTTATTTGATTAACGGGATCACATCATTAGTTGAATGATCTGATTGACATGACCCATTCCATTAGCTTAGCACCCGATCATTTAGTATGTTGCTATTGCTTTCTTCATGACTTATACATGTTCCTATGACTATGAGATTATGCAACTCCCGTTTGCCGGAGGAACACTTTATGTGCTACCAAATGTCACAACGTAACTGGGTGATTATAAAGGAGCTCTACAGGTGTCTCCAAAGGTACATGTTGGGTTGGCGTATTTCGAGATTAGGATTTGTCACTCCGAATGTCGGAGAGGTATCTCTGGGCCCTCTCGGTAATGCACATCACTTAAGCCTTGCAAGCATTGCAACTAATGAGTTAGTTGCGAGATGATGTATTACGAAACGAGTAAAGAGACTTGCCGGTAATGAGATTGAACTAGGTATTGAGATACCGACGATCGAATCTCGGGCAAGTAAAATACCAATGACAAAGGGAACACCGTATGTTGTTATGCGGTCTGACCGATAAAGATCTTCGTAGAATATGTGGGAGCCAATATGAGCATCCAGGTTCCGCTATTGGTTATTGACCGGAGACGTGTCTCGGTCATGTCTACATTGTTCTCGAACCCGTAGGGTCCGCACGCTTAAGGTTTCGATGACAATTATAATATGAGTTTATACGTTTTGATGTACTGAAGCTTGTTCGGAGTCCCGGATGTGATCACGAACATGACGAGGAGCCTCGAAATGGTCGAGACATAAAGATTGATATATCGGAAGCCTATGTTTGTATATCGGAAGTGTTCCGGGTGAAATCGGGATTTTACCGGAGTACCGGGAGGTTACCAGAACCCCCCGGGAGGTATATGGGCCTTAGTGGGCCTTAGTGGACAAGAGAAGAGGTAGCCGGAGATGGGCCGCGCGCCCCTCCCCTCCCTTGGTCTGAATAGGACAACGAGAGGGGGCCGGCCCCCCTTCCTCTTTTCCCCCCTCCGCGAATCCTATTCCAACTAGGATTGGGGGGAATCCTACTCCCGGAGGGAGTAGGACTCCTCCTGGCGCGCCTCTCCTAGGCCGGCCACACTCCCCCCTTGAGCCTTTATATACGGAGGCAGCGGCACCCCAGAGGAACACAAGTTGATCCACGTGATCATATTCTTAGCCGTGTGCGGTGCCCCCTTCCACCATAGTCCTCGATAATATTGTAGCAGTGCTTAGGCGAAGCCATGCGACGGTAGTACATCAAGATCGTCACCACGCCGTCGTGCTGACAGAACTCTTCCCCGACACTTTGCTGGATCAGAGTCCGGAGATCATCATCGAGTTGAACGTGTGCTAGAACTCGGAGGTGTCGTAGTTTCTGTGCTTGATCGGTCGGGCCGTGAAGACGTACGACTACATCAACCGCGTTGTCATAACGTTTCCGCTATCGGTCTACGAGGGTACGTAGACAACACTCTCCCCTCTCGTTGCTATGCATCACCATGATCTTGCGTGTGCGTATGAATTTTTTTAAAATTACTACGTTCCCCAACAGTGGCATCCGAGCCTAGGTTTTTATGGTTTGATGTTATATGCACGAGTAGAACACACGTGAGTTGTGGGCGATATAAGTCATACTACTTACCAGCATGTCATACTTTGGTTCGGCGATATTGTTGGATGAAGCGGCCCGGACCGACATTACGCGTGACTGGTTCTACCGACGTGCTTTGCACACAGGTGGCTGGCGGGTGTCAGTTTCTCCAACTTTAGTTGAACCGAGTGTGGCTATGCCCTGCCCTCGTGAAGGTTAAAAGAGCACCAACTTGACAAACTATCGTTGTGGTTTTTGATGCGTAGGTAAGAACGGTTCTTGCTAAGCCCGTAGCAGCCACGTAAAACTTGCAACAACAAAGTAGAGGACGTCTAACTTGTTTTTGTAGGGCATGTTGTGATGTGATATGGTCAAGACGTGATGAGATATAAGTTGTTGTATGAGATGATCATGTTTTGTTGAAGTTATCGGCAACTGGCAAAATCCTTATGGTTGTGTCTCTATTGCATAAGATGCAAGCGCCCAATAACTGCTTTACTTTATCGCTATGCGATAGCAATAGTTGCAAGAGCAATTGTTGGCGAGACGACCACGTGACGACACATTGATATAGATCAAGATGATGGAGATCATGGTTTCATGCCGGTGACGATAGAGATCATAACAGTACTTTGGAGATGGAAATCAAAGGCGCAAGATGATGATGGCCATATCATGTCACATATTTTGATTGCATATGATGTTTATCTTTTATACATCTTATTTTTCTTAGTTTGATGGTAGCATTTTAAGATGATCTCTCACTAATTATCAAGAAGTGTTCTCTCTGAGTATGCACCGCTGCGAAAGTTCTTCGTGCTGAGACACCACGTGATGATCGGGTGTGATAGGCTCTACGTTCAAATACAACGGGTGCAAAACAGTTGCACACGCAGAATACTCAGGTTATACTTGACGAGCCAAGCATATACAGATATGGCCTCGGAACATGGAGACCGAAAGGTCGAGCATGAATCATATAGTAGATATGATCAACATAGTGATGTTCACCTTTGAAAACTACTCCATCTCACGTGATGATCGGACATGGTTTAGTTGATTTGGATCACGTGATCACTTAGATGATTAGAGGGATGTGTCGGTGTACTAGAGTAGGGGTACCCTAGTATCCCGAACTTGTGCACGGGCAGTCGCAGCATCCCGCGGCAAGGCTTGCCGGGTGACCGCCAAGGTCCTCCGTGGTTCCTTTGGAGCCATTCAAGAACAAAGTATCCAAGACCCCGGCAAGAGGAGCTTGCCGGGAAGGAGACAAGACCCCGGCAAGAGGAGCTTGTCGAGAAGGCCAACCAAGGCCCAGTGAGCGACAAGCTGCCGGGCACGACAAGACAACGACCGCGGCAAGCTTCCACTCTGTATCCGTGCTCCAGTACATCCACCAACGTGTCGCTCTGGGACCCTTCCAGAGCGTACGTGGTGGGAAGCTGTGCAGCCAGAGGTACACGGTGGCAAGCAGCGCTGACAAGATTGCCATCGTGGCAAGAAATGGCGTCCCCGGCGGTCCCTTTCTGCACCGTCTAGGCGATGCAGACAGGCATTTAATGCGTTTGTCCCCTGCCGTCATGGTTAGGTATGATACACTGTAGTAGGCGGCGGTGCCAACCGCCACGCCTTTTCCATTTTTACCCTCATCTACGTTGCCACCTGTCGGTGACCCCTTAAGCATATAAAAGGAGGCCCATGCGCAACGTAGAAAGGGTCGGCCAACAAAATACTCACGCTCGGTCTCGCTAGCTGCTGGTGCATACTGTAGCTCACCGCGCTCCCGAGCAAGAAATAAATACAACCACAAAGCAGGAGTAGGGTTTTACGCATCCGTGCGGCCCGAACCTGGGTAAACTGATCGCGTTGCTCGTGCGCTTCGCCTCGATCTGCTCTCCGTGCTCTCTCCGCCCCCTGCCGAACCGAAAGGGGCCCGGTCCGCCGTGGTCCCATAGGTGTCTGTGGGATCAGCACCCCCGACAGGATGTCTATCTAAGTGGGAGTTCTTAAGTAATATGATTAATTGAACTTTATCATGAACTTAGTCCTGGTAGTATTAGCATATCTATGTTGTAGATCAATAGCTTGCGTTGTTGCTTCCCTATGTTTTATTTTGATATGTTCCTAGAGAAAATTGTGTTGAAAGATGTTAGTAGCAATGATGCGGATTGGATCCGTGATCTGAGGTTTATCCTCATTGCTGCATAGAGGAATTATGTCCTTGATGCACTGCTAGGTGACAGACCTATTGCAGGAGCAGATGCTGACGTTATGAATGTTTGGCTAGCTAAATATGATGACTACTTGATAGTTTAGTGCACCATGCTTAACGGCTTAGAATCGGGACTTCAAAGACGTTTTGAACGTCATGGACCATATGAGATGTTCCAGGAGTTGAAGTTAATATTTCAAGCAAATACCCGAGTTGAGAGATATGAAGTCTCCAACAAGTTCTATAGCTAAAAGATGGAGGAGAATCGCTCAACTAGTGAGCATGTGCTCAGATTGTCTAGGTACTACAATCGCTTGAATCAAGTGGGAGTTAATCTTCCAGATAAGATAGTGATTCACAGAATTCTCTAGTCACCATCACCAAGTTAGTAGAACTTCGTGATGAACTATAGTATGCAAGGGATGACGAAAACGAATCCCGAGCTTTTCATGATGATGAAATCAATGAAGGTAGAAATCAAGAAAGAGCATCAAGTGTTGATGGTTGACAAGATCACTAGTTTCAAGAAAAGGGCAAAGGGAAAAAGGGGAACTTCAAGAAAAATAGCAAGCAAGTTGCTGCTCATGTGAAGAAGCCCAAGTCTGGTCCTAAGCCTGAGACTAAGTGCTTCTACTGCAAAGGGACTGGTCACTGGAAGCAGAACTGCCCCAAGTATTTGGCGGATAAGAAGGATGGCAAAGTGAACAAAAGTATATTTGATATACATGTTATTGATGCGTACTTTACTAGTGTTTATAGCAACCCCTCAGTATTTGATACTGGATCAGTTGCTAAGAGTAGTAACTCGAAACAGGAGTTGCAGAATAAACAGAGACTAGTTAAGGGTGAAGTGACGATGTGTGTTGGAAGTAGTTCCAAGATTGATATGATCATCATCGCACACTCCCCTATACTTTTGGGATTAGTGTTGAACCTAAATAGGTGTTATTTAGTTTTTGCGTTGAGCATGAATATGATTTGATCATGTTTATTGCAATACGGTTATTCATTAAAGTCAGAGAATAATTGTTGTTCTGTTTACATGAATAAAACCTTCGATGGTCATACACCCAATGAAACAAGTTCGTTGGATCTCGGTCGTAATGATACACATATTCATAATATTGAAGCCAAAATATGCAAAGTTAATAATGATAGTGCAACTTGTTTGTGGCTCTGCCGTTTAGGTCATATTGGTGTAAAGCGCATGAAGAAACTCCATGCTGATGGGATTTTGGAATCACTTGATTATGAATCACTTGATGCTTGCGAACCATGTCTCTTGGGCAAGATGACTAAAACACCGTTCTCCGGAACAATGAAGCAAGCAACAGATTTGTTGGAAATCATACATACTGATGTATGTGGTCCGATGAATATTAAGGCTTGCAGCAGGTATCATTATTTTCTGACCTTCACAGATGATTTGAGCAGATATGGGGATATCTACTTGATGAAACATAAGTCTGAAACATTTGAACAGTTCAAAGAATTTCAGAGTGAAGTGGAAAATCATCGTGACAAGAAAATAAAAGTTTCTATGATATGATCGCAGAGGTAAAATATTTGAGTTACGAGTTTGGCCTTCAATTAAAACAATGTGAAATAGTTTCCCTACTCACGCCACCTGGAACACCATAGTGTAATGGTGTGTCCGAACGTCATAACCGTAATTTCTTAGATATATTGCGATCTATGGTGTCTCTTACCTATCTACCACTATCGTTTTGGGCTTATGCATTAGAGACAGCTGCATTCACGTTAAATAGGGCACCATCTAAATCCGTTGAGACGACACCGTGTGAACTATGGTTTAGCAAGAAACCTAAGCTGTCGTTTCTTAAAGTTTGGAGTTGCGATGCTTATGTGAAAAAGTTTCATCTCGATAAGCTCAAACTCAAATCGGAGAAATATGTCTTCATAGGATACCCAAAGGAGACAGTTGGGTACACCTTCTATCACAGATCCGAAGGCAAGACATTCGTTGCTAAGAATGGATCCTTTCTAGAGAAGGAGTTTCTCTCGAAAGAAGTGAGTGGGAGGAAAGTAGAAAACTTGATAAGGTAATTGTACCTTCTCCCTTATTGGAAAATAGTTCATCACAGAAATTTGTTCCTGTGACTACTACACCAATTAGTGAGGAAGCTAATGATGATGATCATGTAACTTCAGATCAAGTTACTACCGAATATCGTAGGTAAACCAGAGTGAGATCCGCACCAGAGTGGAACGGTAATCTTATTCTGGAGGTCATGTTACTTAACCATGACGAACCTACGAACTACGAGGAAGCGATGATGAGCCCAGATTCCGATAAATGGCTTGAGGCCATGAAATCTGAGATAGGATCCATGTATGACAACAAAGTGTGGACTTTGGTGGACTTGCCCGAGGATCGGCAAGCCATTGATAATAAATGGATCTTCAAGAGGAAGACGGACACGGATAGTAGTGTTACTATCTACAAAGCTAGAATTGTCGCAAAAGGTTTTCGACAAGTTCAAGGTGTTGACTACGATGAGAGTTTCTCACTCGTATCTATGCTTAAGTCTGTCCGAATCATGTTAGCAATTTCCGCATTTTATGAAATCTAGCAAATGGATAAACAAAACTGCATTCCTTAATGGATTTATTAAAGAAGAGTTGTATGTGATGCAACAAGATGGTTTTGGCAATCCTAAAGGTGCTAACAAAATATGCAAGCTCCAGAGATCCATTTATGGACTGGTGCAAGCATCTCGGAGTTGGAATATACGCTTTGATAAGTTGATCAACGCATATAGTTTTATACAGACTTGCGGTGAAGCCTGTATTTACAAGAAAGTGAGTGGGAGCACTACAACATTTCTGATAAGTATATGTGAATGACATATTGTTGATCGGAAATAATGTCGAATTATTCTGCAAAGCATAAATGAGTGTTTGAAAGGAGTTTTTCAAAGAAAGACCTCGGTGAAGCTACTTACATATTGAGCATCAAGATCTATGGAGATAGATCAAGACGCTTGATAAGTTTTTTCAATGAGTACATACCTTGACAAGATTTTGAAGTAGTTCAAAATGGAACAAGTCAAAGAAAGAGTTCTTGTCTGTGTTACAAGGTGTGAAATTGAGTAAGACTCAAAGCCCGACCACGGCAGAAGATAGAAAGAGAATGAAAGTCATTCCCTATGCCCCAGCCATAGGTTCTACAAAGTATGCCATGCTGTGTACCAGATCTATTGCATACCCTACACTGATTTTGGCAAGGGAGTACAATAGTGATCTAGGAGTAGATCACTGGACAGCGGTCAAAATTATCCTTAGTGGAATAAGGATATGTTTCTCAATTATGGACGTGAAAAAAAGGTTCGTCGTAAAGGGTTACGTCGATGCAAATTTTGACACTGATCTAGATAACTCTAAGTCTCAATCTGGATACATATTGAAAGTGGGAGCAATTAGCTAGAGTAGCTCCGTGCAGAGCATTGTTGATATAGATATTTGCAAAATACTTACGGATCTGAATATGACAGACCCGTTGACTAAAATTATCTCACAAACAAAACATGAGCACACCTTAGTACTCTTTGGGTGTTAATCACATAGAGATGTGAACTAGATTAATGACTCTAGTAAACCCTTTGAGTGTTGGTGACATGATGATGTGAACTATGGGTGTTAATCACATGATGATGTGAACTATTGCTGTTAAATCACATGGCGATGTGAACTAGATTATTGACTCTAGTGCAAGTGGGAGACTGAAGGAAATATGCCCTAGAGGCAATAATAAAGTTATTATTTATTTCCTTATATCATGATAAATGTTTATTATTCATGCTAGAATTGTATTAACCGGAAACATAATACATGTGTGAATACATAGACAAACAGAGTGTCACTAGTATGCCTCTACTTGACTAGCTCGTTAATCAAAGATGGTTATGTTTCCTAACCATGGACAAAGAGTTGTTATTTGATTAACGGGATCACATCATTAGTTGAATGATCTGATTGACATGACCCATTCCATTAGCTTAGCACCCGATCGTTTAGTATGTTGCTATTGCTTTCTTCATGACTTATACATGTTCCTATGACTATGAGATTATGCAACTCCCATTTGCCGGAGGAACACTTTGTGTGCTACCAAACATCACAACGTAACTGGGCGATTATAAAGGAGCTGTACAGGTGTCTCCAAAGGTACATGTTGGGTTGGCGTATTTCGAGATTAGGATTTGTCACTCCGAATGTCGAAGAGGTATCTCTGGGCCCTCTCGGTAATGCACATCACTTAAGCCTTGCAAGCATTGCAACTAATGAGTTAGTTGCGAGATGATGTATTACGAAACGAGTAAAGAGACTGCCGGTAACGAGATTGAACTAGGTATTGAGATACCGACGATCGAATCTCGGGCAAGTAACATACCGATGACAAAGGGAATAACGTATGTTGTTATGCGGTCTGACCGATAAAGATCTTTGTAGAATATGTGGGAGCCAATATGAGCATCCAGGTTCCGCTATTGGTTATTGACCGGAGACATGTCTCGGTCATGTCTACATTGTTCTCGAACCCGTAGGGTCCGCACTCTTAAGGTTTCGATGACAGTTACATTATGAGTTTATATGTTTTGATGTACCGAAGGTTGTTCGGAGTCCCGGATGTGATCACGGACATGACAAGGAGCCTCAAAATGGTCGAGACATAAAGATTGATATATTGGAAGCCTATGTTTGGATATCGGAAGTGTTCCGGGTGAAATCGGGATTTTACCAGAGTACCGGGTGGTTACCGGAACCCCCGGGAGGTATATGGGCCTTAGTGGGCCTTAGTGGAAAAGAGAAGAGGTAGCCGCAGATGGGCCGCGCGCCCCTCCCCTCCCTTGGTCCGAATAGGACAAGGAGAGGGGGCCGGCCCCCTTCCTCTTTTCCCCCCTCCACGAATCCTATTCCAACTAGGATTGGGGGGGAATCCTACTCCCGGAGGGAGTAGGACTCCTCCTGGCGCGCCTCTCCTAGGCCGGCCACACCCCCCTTGAGCCTTTATATATGGAGGCAGGGGCACCCCAGAGGAACACAAGTTGATCCACGTGATCATATTCTTAGCCGTGTGCGGTGCCCCCTTCCACCATAGTCCTCGATAATATTGTAGCAGTGCTTAGGCGAAGCCCTGCGATGGTAGTACATCAAGATCATCACCACGCCGTCGTGCTGACGGAACTCTTCCCCGACACTTTGCTAGATCGGAGTCCGGAGATCGTCATCGAGCTGACCGTGTGCTAGAACTCGGAGGTGCCGTAGTTTCGGTGCTTGATCGGTCGGGCCGTGAAGACATACGACTACATCAACCGCGTTGTCATAACGCTTCCGCTATCGGTCTACGAGGGTACGTAGACAACACTCTCCCCTCTCGTTGCTATGCATCACCATGATCTTGCATGTGCGTAGGATTTTTTTTTGAAATTACTACGTTCCCCAACACGTAGGGCATAAATACAAGAGCCAAGCAACCCAGATTAGCCAAAACTTAAGTCATATCGATGCATATAATGGTGAAAAAAAGGTACATGCGGAAGTAGAACATATGTGTTGGGCATGAAGCCTGGATAAATAATTTAAGCTTCTGTGAAGGAAGCCCCCAGGTATGAAGAGTGCGGCTAGCGCATCTGTAATGTGCAACCAGGGCACAGGGTGACCCTTGAAGGCGTAGAGAAATAAGAAAAGAAAGAACAAAAGGAAAACAAGACAAATAATGTATTTGTGAATAAAATGGACAAAGGGAGGGGACTAACATAGAGTCCGGTGCTAGGCGTAGAATCTTCGGAGCCTGGCCACGTTCCATGGGTTCGGCTCGAGTCGACTAGTCGATGCATCCCGCAGTTGGTACGCTCCACCGGTCAGAACTTGGTCAATAATGAAGGGACCTTCCCATTTGGGCTCGAGCTTGTTCTTTTTCTTATCCGGCAGGCGTAGAACTAGTTCGCCAACGTTATAAGTTTTGGCCCGTACTTCTCTGCTTTGGTATGTGCGAGCCTATTGCTGGCAAAATGTGGAACGGGCTTTGGCTATGTCGCGCTCCTCCTCCAAGGTGTCCAGACTGTCCTGCCGATCGAGCTCGGCTTCTCATTCTTCGTACATGCGCACTCTAGGTGAGTCATGAATTATGTCACAGGGCAAGACTGCCTCTGCGCTGTACACCATAAAGAAGGGTGTATATCCGGTACTATGATTCGGCATGGTCCACAGCCCCCAGAGTACGGAGTCGAGCTCCTCTACCCAGTGCGTGTTAGACTTCATTAAGGAACGCACTAATCTAGGTTTAATGCCGCTCATTATAAGACCGTTTGCTCGCTCGATTTGACCGTTGGTTTGTGGGTGATAGACTGAGGCGTAATCGAGCTTGATGCCCATTTTGCTGCACCAGAGTTTTACCTCGTCGGCCGCGAAGTTCGTGCCATTATCAGTGATGATGCTGTGGGGGACACCATAACGGTGTACAACCCCGGATATGAAATCTATCACCGGTCTGGATTCAGCTGTTTTAACCGGTTTGGCCTCTATCCATTTGATGAATTTATCCACCATGACCAATAAGTATTTTTTTCTTGTGGGTTCCCCCTTTAAGGTGTCCAACCATGTCAAGCCCGCAGACCGCAAAGGGCCATGTAATGGGGCTTGTTTGGAGGGCGGTGGGTGGCATGTGGCTTTGATTTGCAAAGAGCTGGCAATCGGCGCAACGTTGGACCAAGTCCTGTGCATCTGCCCGGGCCGTTGGCCAATAGAATCCTATACGGAAGGCCTTGCTTACAAGAGCCCGGGCTGCGGCATGATGACCGCCGAGTCCGGCGTGAATTTCTGCCAAAAGATTCCGCCCTTCCTCTTTGGAGATGCACCTTTGAAGGACTCCGGTAGTGCTTTTCTTGTACAATTCTCCCTCATGGACCCTGTAGGCCTTGGATCGCCGCACTATGCAGCGTGCCTCATTTTGGTCCTCCGGAAGTTCCTGTCTAGTTAGGTAGGCCAGGAATGGTTCTGTCCATGGGGCAATAATGGCCATTATTTCATGGGTTGAAGGTGTTATTTCGGTGGCGGAGCCTCCGATTGTGTCAGAGAGTTCGGTATCGGGTATTTTGTCCGGGTCCGGACTGTTGTTACCGGTGTCCCCTTCCCATGCTACGGATGGCTTGAAGAGCCGCTCCAGAAATATGTTGGGGGGGACCGCATCACGTTTTGCGCCGATGCGGGCGAGGATATCCGCCGCCTGATTGTTTTCCCGAGCCACATGGTGAAATTCGAGTCCCTAGAACCGAGCTGACATTTTTAGGACGGCATTTCGATAGGCCGCCATTTTCGGATCCTTGGCGTTGAAATCTCCGTTTATTTGGGATATTGCGAGGTTTGAATCCCCACGCACCTCCAGGCGTTGAATGCCCATGGAGACTGCCATCCGAAGACCATGCAACAAAGCTTCGTATTCTGCTGCATTATTGGAATCTGTATACAATATTTGCAGTATGTAACAAACGATATCTCCACTAGGGGACGTCAGGATGACGCCAGCCCCTAGACCGGCCAGCATTTTAGAACCGTCGAAGTGCATGATCCAATTGGAGTATGCGCCGTACTCTTTAGGGAGTTCGGCCTCCGTCCATTCGGCGACGAAGTCGGCCAGTACTTGCGATTTAATGGCTCGGCGAGGTTTGTATGTTATGTCGAATGGGAGGAGCTCAATGGCCCATTTGGCAATCCGTCCCGTAGCGTCGCGGTTGTTGATAATATCATTAAGTGGCACTTCCGAGGCTACTGTAGTCGAACACTCTTGAAAGTAGTGTCGTAGTTTTCGCGATGCCATGAATACCGCATATGCTATTTTTTGGTAATGTGGGTACCGTGATTTGCACGGAGTGAGGATAGTGGATACATAGTATACCAGATTTTGAAGAGGGAATTTGTGTCCGTCCGCTTCGCGTTCGACAACGAGCACCGCGCTTACAACTTGATGAGTTGCCGCAATGTACAACATCATTGGTTTGCCGATGTTTGGTGCGGCCACGATCGGGTTGGTTGCCAGAATGGCCTTTATTTCTTCCAATCCGGCTGTGGCCGGGTCCGTCCACTCAAAGTGTTTGGTGCGCCGAAGGAGGCGATAAAGGGGTAAAGCCTTTTCTCCCAAGCGGGAGATAAAGCGGCTTAGAGCCGCCATGCATCCAGTTAGCTTCTGGATTTGTTTGAGGTTTGCTGGGGAAGCCAACTGTGACAAGGCTCGGATTTTGGCCGGATTAGCTTCAATACCTCTACTTGAGACAATGAATCCCAGGAGCTTTCCGGCTGGTACGCCAAAAACGCATTTTTCCGGATTGAGCTTGATGCCATATGTTCGGAGGTTGTCGAATGTGAGCCTCAAGTCGTCTATCAAAGAGTCAATGTGTTTGGTTTTGACGACCACATCGTCTACGTATGCCTCTACTGTTTTACCGATTTGTTTCTCCAGACATGTCTGAATCATGCGCTGATATGTTGCGCCGGCGTTTTTGAGCCCAAAAGGCATTGTGTTAAAACATAAGGGACCATATGGTGTGATGAATGCCGTTGCGGTTTGGTCGGACTCCGCCATCTTGATTTGATGGTAACCGGAGTATGCGTCGAGGAAACACAATGACTCGTGTCCTGCAGTAGCATCAATGATTTGATCGATGCGTGGGAGGGGGAAGGGATCCTTTGGGCAAGCTTTATTGAGGTCCTTGAAGTCGACACAAAGGCGCCAGGATTTGTCCTTCTTTGGTACCATCACCAGGTTTGCTAGCCAGTCCGGGTGTTTTATTTCTTTGATGAATCCGGCCTCCAATAACTTGGCTAGTTCCTCTCCCATGGCCTGTCTCTTAGGTTTAGAGAAACGCCAAAGAGCTTACTTGACTGGCTTGAGTCCCTTTAGGATATTGAGGCTATGCTCGACTAGCCTGCGTGGGATTCCTGGCATGTCTGAGGGATGCCAGGCGAATATGTCCCAGTTCTCGTGCAGGAACTCTCGTAGTGCGGCATCCACAGCAGGGCTTAGCTGTGCCCCGATGGAGGCTGTTTTTGTAGGGTCCGTTGGGTGGACTTGGAATTTGACTATTTCATCCGCTAGTTTAAAAGAGGTGGACTTGGATCTCTTGCCGAGTATCACGTCGTCCCTGTCCATTGTGGAGCGTAGCGTAGTTAATTCCTCGGCCGAGAGGGCTTCGGATAGTGCCTCGAGGGCCAATGCGGCTGTTTTGTTTTCGGCGCGGAGTGCTGTGTCCGGATCGCTGGCGAGAGTGATGATTCCGTTGGGCCCATGCATTTTGAGCTTCATGTACCCGTAATGGGGTACGGCTTGGAAGATTGTGAATGCCTCCCGTCCTAAAAGAGCGTGATAACCACTACTGAACGGGGCCACTTGGAATGTAATTTCTTCGGACCCGTAATTATCCGGCGTGCCGAATACCACATCTACTGTGATTTTCCTAGCACAGCGTGCTTCCCGACTGGGGATAATTCCTCTAAAGGTTGTGCTACTTTGCTCGATGCGGTTCTAGTCTATTTCCATCTTTTGAAGGGTTTCCTCATAGATGAGGTTTAGTCCGCTGCCGTCGTTCATGAGTACTTTGGTGAGTCGAAAGCCGTCCACGATTGGACTGAGGACTAGTGCGGCTGGCGCTCGGGTTGTTCGGAATTTGGGTTCATCATTGGCATTGAAGGTAATAGCCGTGTCACTCCATGGATTTGTTGCTGCTACATGGCAGATTTCTGCCATGCTGCGGAGTGTCCGCTTGCGCCTGTTATTTGACGCAAAGGACTCGAACACTGTTAACACTATATTGTTATCCACTGGATGGTGCTCCGTGGTATGTGGGATAAGAAGATCCTCACTACTTTTGGCCACCTGCCGGAGTATCCAACATGCTCTAAGGCTGTGCGTTGGTATTGTATCCGCTGTACTATGAATTTTGCAGGGTCCGTTGAGCCATCCTTCCAGTACGGTTCCATACCCTATAGAGGGTTTTTGATTTTTGGTAGTTGACCCGGGTGTATTGTGATAATGCACCCTTTTGTTTCGGACTGGGTTTGTATTTAGGGCCGGATTATCCCAAAACTTTACTTCGGTTTTCCAGGCACTTTCCATCGCACAGTACTTTCATACTATGGACGCCAAGTCAGCGAAGCATCTTATCTCACGGAGATTTATGGCGTGAAGCATTCCCTTGTCCGTGCAATTATTGTAGAAAAATAGGATTGCGTCTTCCTCGCGACAGTCCTTAACCTTGTTCATCGCAAGGAGGAATCTGGCCCCATAGTGATGTACTGTTTCCTGGGGCTCTTGCCTGATGTGGGAAAGACCGCCTATATTTGGGTGGGTGGGTGTAATTGAATCCGAACCCTCACCTGATCTGGGATTCAGGGGCCGAGGAATTTCAAATTTTGAAAGTTCTGGTTCCAGGGTGTGACCCGATAATCCTGGCCCGCTGCCTGACTCTAAGTTCAGGGATTGGGTGTTGTCCTCCCGCGAACGGGCGTCCGGCTCGAATAGCTCGGGAATCCGGACATATTTGGTCCTCAGGATAGAGGAAAGGTCGCCGCATTGTTCCTCCACCACTGCAATATGATGGGTGACGAGTGGAGAGTTAATCTCCCTTTGATCGGGTTTAAGCCCAATCCGATCATAGTCTGTAGCGACTCCCAAGGCGGCGATGCGATCCAAGAGCTCGTTTAAGGAGGAGAGCTCCATTGGATCCATCTGTTCGGTGAGTGCCGATTTGACGTGGAGGCTGTTTTTGATGACCCAAGAATTCATCATCGGCGCGGCGGTCGAACAGGCGGTCATGATGAACCCGCCTAGCCGGAGAGTTTGGCCAACAGCCAAAGCTCCCCCAACAGTAGTACCGTCTTTAAAGACGAGACGAGACATCCTTCGTTCTGGCGATGACACAGAGGAACTCTCAATGAAAGCACCAATGTCGGTGTCAAAACCGGCGGATTTCAGGTAGGGGGTCCCGAACTGTGTGTCGAAGGCGGATGGTAACAGGAGGCAGGGGACATGATGTTTTACCCAGGTTCGGGCCCTCTTGATGGAGGTAAAACACTACGTCCTACTTGATTAATATTGATGATATGGGTAGTACAAGAGTAGATCTACCACGAGATCAGAGAGGCTAAACCCTAGAAGCTAGCCTATGGTATGATTGTATGTTGTCCTACGGACTAAAACCCTCCGGTTTATATAGACACCAGAGAGGGCTAGGGTTACACAAGGTCGGTTACAAAGGAGGAGATATACATATCCGTATTGCCTAGCTTGCCTTCCACGCCAAGTAGAGTCCCATCCGGACACGAGACGATGTCTTCAATCTTGTATCTTCATAGTCCAACAGTCCGGCCAAAGGATATAGTCCGGCTGTCCGGAGATCCCCTAATCCAGGACTCCCTCAGTGCCAACATGCATCATTGTTAGATTGGAGCAAGAAGATCAAGCTATTTGAGAAAGCCCAACCATGGGGAAGAAGGCACACAGGAGGAGTGACCACCTAGTCAATGTTATCATCGATCAAGGACGATGACCACAACGATTTTGCTGACATCTTATTTGGAGTTGACACTGCCACCTCCTCACCCCATAGCCTAGGAGGTCACGACAGCCACTTTAGTGATATTTCCACATACACCCAGTGATGATTTGGCATGCCACCTTTTCCTCCTATTGCTTTCTTCCTTTCTTTCATGTGGTTTCTCTTATTTCAAATCATGGGACTTGCTTTCTTTTCTTCTCTATGCAAAAAATATTTACTTCGTTGAGCTATAGTTTTAGATTGTCAGTATTTGCTCCATATGTTAAGGTAAGAAAAGTTGTCCCATGTTTCTTGCTATATCATATCAAGCAAAATTCATGGACATCTACAAGTATATCATATACTTTTATGTTAATGAAATCATAACTTTTGAAGTTGTAGATCAGTTTAGTCTCATCCACTATACTCCTTGCAAAATGTTGATCATTTAGTCTCATTCACTTTGCAATTTCTATCATGAGACACATGTTTTGCAGTTCATTTTGACCCCAACAAAATATTGTAAGGTGAATAAGTACTTATGCATAAGGTCCAAAACGTATGTGGCACAATCATTGGAATTATGGTGTTATTAGCTAGAAGATTTAGAAACGGATCAATTAAGAATTACACATATTTATACCTCCGATAGGGAATCACGTATTTCCTATTGGAGATCTAAAACAGAGGATTAAAAACCCACTGCAAATTTATTACAAGCAAAATATTCACAAGGATTATTATGTGCAACTTACACGAGGCTATCTAATGTTGGATATCTAGGCCTCTAATTATTTGTATTTATTTGTTCTACCTCTATGGATACCAAGATCATTATTGTTCTTTAAAAGTAATGCATTTGTACTACAAGTTTTATAAAGCCCGTTGCAACGCACGGACATTCTACTAGTACTACCCATAGATTCATCAAAATAAGCAAACGACACATAGAAAACAGAATATGTCAAAGACAGAACAGTTTGTATTAATCTGTAACTCTTGAATACTTCTGTAAATCCAATTTTTTTGAAAAATTAGGACGGCCTGGGAAATTTGCGTATTAATCTTCTGCAAAAAGAATCAGTATTTTATCACGCTTCTGTTAAATATTAGAATTGTTTTCCTGAGCGCAGAAGTTTTTGTTTTTCACCAAGATCAAATCAACTATCACCGTAAGCCATCCCAAAGGTCTTACTTGGCACGCGCACTAATTAAAACACAAGAACACATCTAACCAGAGGCTAGATGAATTATATATTGAAAAATAGCAAGGAAAAATATTGGGTTGTCTCCCAACAAGCACTTTTCTTTGAAGCCTTTTAGCTAGGCATTGATAATTTCGATGATACTCACATGAAAGACAAGAATTGAAGCACAAAGAGAGCATCATGTGGCATGTGAAAATCACATCTAAGTCTAACATACTCCCTATGCATAGGCATCTTATATGCAAACAAATTATCATGGAAAGCAAAAACTAGCATATGCAAGGAAGAAGAATGAAACAATAGCAATGTCAACATATTTTCCTCTCTGATAATAATTACATGTAGGATCATAATCAAATTCAACAATATAACTATCACATAAAATCTTCTCAACATGATCCACATGCATGCAAAGTTGACACTCTTCCAAAATAGTGGGATTATCATCAAATAAAGTCATGACCTCTCCGAACCCACTTTTGTCAAAAACTTCATAAGATTGAACATTATCCAAATATGTGGGATCTAAAGTCGACACTCTTCCAAACTCACTTTCACTATTATTATCAATCTCATATTCATCATGGAGCTTAATCTTTTTTCAAGATTATAAGAAAAATCACCCCAATCATGATCATTGCAACAAGTAGTGGACATAGCAAAACTAGCATCCCCAAGCTTAGGGTTTTGCATATCATTAACATAATTGAAATTAATAGAATTCATAATAATATCATTGCAATCATGCTTTTCATTCAAGGAGCTATGGTGAATCACTTCATAAATTTCTTCTTTCAACGCTTCATCACAATTTTCAGGTTCACGAATTTCAAGTAAAACCACGTAAAGATAATCTAGTGCACTCAACTCACTAGCAATTGGTTCATCATAATTGGATCTCTTAAAAAGATTAGCAAGTGGATGAGGATCCATAAACTCTTTGCTTATGATTTTCAACAAACACACAATTATACTAAGCAAAGGAGCAAACAAATCAAGTAAGACATCAGGGAAAACGAAAAGACGAACGAAAGAAGGGCGAAGAAAAAGGTAAATCTTTTCGAAAATCATTTTGGAAGTGGGGGAGAGGAAAATGAGAGGCAAATAGCGAATAAAGTAATGCAAGAGATGAGAGTTTTATGATGGGTATTTGGTATATCTTGACTTGGCGTAGATCTCCCCTGCAACGGCGCCAGATATTCTTCCTGCTACTTCTTGAGCTTGCGTTGGTTTTTCCCTTGAAGAGGAAAGGGTGATGCGGCAAAGTAGAGATAAGTATTTCCCTCGGTTAGAGAACCAAGGTATCAATCCAGTAGGAGACAATGCACAAATCACCAATACCTGCACAAACAATCAAACAACTTGCACCCAACTCGATAAAGGGGTTGTCAATCCCTTCACTTGCAAAGGTGAGATCTGATAGAGATAAATAAAAATAAACAAAAGAAAAAAGTAAATATTTTTGGGTTTTTTGGTTTATAGACCGGAAAGTAAAAGATTGCAAATAGTAGATCGAAAACTTATATGATGGAAAATAGACCCGGGGGCCATAGGTTTCACTAGAGGCTTCTCTCAAGATAACAAATAATACGGTGGGTGCACAAATTACTGTCGAGCAATTGATATAAAAGCGTAATGTTATGACGATATCTAAGGCAATGATTATGAAATATAGGCATCACGCCCATGTCAAGTAGACCGACTCCTGCCCGCATCTACTACTATTACTCCACACATCGACCGGCTCCTGCCTGCATCTAGAGTATTAAGTTCATGAAGAACAGAGTAATGCATTAAGTAAGATACATGATGTAGAGGCATAAACTCAAGCAATATGATGTAAACCCCATCTTTTTATCCTCGATGGCAACAACACACTATGTTCCTTGCTGCCCCTACTGTCACTGGGAAAGGACACCGCAAGATTGAACCCAAAGCTAAGCACTTCTCCCATTGCAAGAAAAACCAATCTAGTTGGCCAAACCAAACCGATAGTTCGAAGAGAATTATAAAGATATCAAATCATTCATAAAGAATTTAGAGAAGATTCAAATAATATTCATAGATAAGCTGATCATAAATCCACAATTCATCGGGTCTCGACAAACACACCGCAAAAGAAGATTACATTGGATAGATCTCCAAGAAATCGAGGATAACATGGTATTGAGAATCAAAGAGAGAGAGAGGGAGAGAAGAAGCCATCTAGCTACTAGCTATGGACCCGTAGGTCTGACGTAAACTACTCACGCTTCATCGGATGGGCAATAGGGTTGATGTAGAAGCCCTTCGTGATCGAAGCCCCCTCCGGCAGGATGACGGAAAAGGCCCCAAGATGGGATCTCACGGGAACAAAAGGTTGCAGCGGTGGAAAAGTGTTTTCGTGGATGCTTTTGGTAGTTTGGGAATATATGTTTATATATAGGAGGAAGATCTAGGTCAGGGGGTCACCGAGGGGCCCACAAGGTAGGGGGCGCGCCCTCCACCCTTGTGGCCGCCTCGTGGCTCTTCTGACTTGCACCCCAAGTCTCCTGGGTGACTTTTGGTCCAAGAAAAATCATCGCGAAGGTTTTATTCCATTTGGACTCTGTTTGGTATTCCTTTTCTGTGAAGCTCAAAAACAAGTGGAAAACATAAACTGGCACTGGGCTATAGGTTAATAAGTTAGTCCCAAAAATAATATAAAATAGCATATTAATGCATATAAACATCCAAAACAGATAATATAATAGCATGGAACAATAAAAAAATATAGATACGTTGGAGACGTATCAGGCTTCTACTTCATCCCTGCTGCCCTTTTGATGGTGTGTCAATAGTTCACCACAGACCTACGGGTCCATAGCTAGTATCTAGATGGCTTCTTCTCTCTCTTTGATCTTCAATGCAATGTTCTCCTTGATGTTTTTTGAGTTCTATCCGATGTAATCTTCTTTTGTCGTGTGTTTGCTGGGATCTGGTGAATTGTGGGGTTATGATCAAATTATTCATGAATATTAATTGAGTCTTTTCTGAATTCTTTTATACATGATTGTTATAGCTTTGCATTTCTCTCCGATCTATCGGTTAGGTTTGGCCAACTAGATTGATTTCTATTGCATTGGGTGAGGTGCTTTGTGATGGGTTCACTCTTGAGTGCTCCATCCTAGTGACAAAGGGAAAGGGCACGTATTTCTATTTTTGCTATTAAGGATAAAAAGATGGGGTTTATTCATATTGCTTGGGTTTACTTTGTATACATCATGTCATCTTGCTTAAGACGTTACTCTATTTTATACTCAAAAAACAGAAATACCTTGTTGCACTTCCTTTTGCATTTTATCTTATTACCTACCATTATGAGATTTGATCCTTGGAAATGACCTTGAGGGGATTGACAACCCCCTTGTTTGCGTTGGGTGCAAGCATTTGCTTTTGTGTGTGCATGTGCTACTAACGAGGTTCTGTATGGTTCTCCTACTGGATTGATAAACTTGGTTCTTAACTAAGGGAATTAATTATTTCTACTATACTACTTCATCCTCTCCTCTTCAAGGAAATCCCAACGCAGCTCATAAGTAGCACACAACGACATCGGTGCCCTTGTCGCTGGGACTCTGCCTAGTAACCTCCTTTTGGGAGGTGGTGGCACGTCCGCACCAGCGAAGAGGTGGTGGTACGACCATAGCCTGGCGAAGGTGGATAGCGGCGACGCTTTAAGGATGCCACTATTGCTCACGAGCTCCTCTCCCACGGGACCTAGGGTGACGCTGATGCAGCGCAGCTCGAGGAGGCAGACACATTGGAGAAGTTCACAGTCGGAGCCCATGATGAAGCGTTGATGCAGCCATATGATCAACACACCATACAACCGCATGATTGGGGAGGGAGTGATAGCTACGTGGTGGTCCTCTACTCCATCGTGCCACAAAGTCATTAGCAGTTTGTGCTTGTTGTGGTATGCATGTACTCGCAATTCTTCCACCTCGCTCCCGTCCTCATCCTGCTACCTAGGTCCCCTCCGAGCTCGCCATCACCATCCTTAAGGTGACCCATGTCTTACTCTCCTTCCTCCCTTTAGAAACATAGCCCAGAGGCATCTTGCCCGTCGAATCCATGGCCGGGGTTTTGTAAGACCCCGAGAATCATGCTACAGTAATCTCATGCCTAATGACACCATGTCATCATAATTAAGTTGCTACTTCTCACTTTGTTTCAAACCAAACTCAAATTCAAATTTAAAGTTTAAGTCAAAAGTTTACTTCTTCAGAAATGCAAACAAAATAGTTCATAATTTTGCAAATAATCTCTAAGTAATTAAGTTGAGGAAAACAACATCACCTAAATTCCTATAATGCCTGTGGCATCCAAAACAGTAGCAAAACAGCCCCAACATAAATCTTTCTATGTAAACAAAATCCAAATGTGTAAGTGCATCTAGTGCCCCTTAGTGATTTTGGTGTATTGAAGACTTATAGGTTAAGGGACTAATGTGTTTGTGAGTGTACACAGGTCCTATAAGTCTCTGAGGAGTTTGATATATCCGAAGAAAGTCGTCCCCTAAAAATGAATGTCTTCATCCGAAGACTTTGGTTTCCTTGAAGACTTTGAAGATATCGATGTGAGGACTATGAAGCGTGAATACTTTTGTTTTCGTAGTTTAACTTTATTCTTTTGAGTCATAGGAAACACCGTATTGTTAAAGGGGGTCGAGGTAATACTAAGAAAAATTTCCGAGTGATGCTCATCCCAAAGCCTATACATACCCAATCCTTTGAGTGAAGCCTTTGGAAATCTCTTGCAGTTCAGTCAATTTCTTTAGTGACAGAGACGAAGTTCTTCTGGTCTCCGAGGAATTTGTTCTGACTAAGGAGTTAGGAATTCGCTAGTGTGAATTTCCTACGGTGAGGAACATGATAGCCCTGAGGAATTTGAGAGCTCAAATTTTCGACTGTTGTTGTGCTTCGCGCCAGCTGTCCCAAATATCTTATCCACATAATGGCCATATCATTAGGGGAATTTATGTCTTATCATGTCGGGCTCCTCCCTGGCTATAAATAGCCGCCTTCCTCAACCACTAGCTAGTTGGCTGCTCCGAGAGATAGATTGACACTTGTCATTTAGAGCATCCCATCCTCCCAGGACTTTGAGAGAAAATCATCAGTGAGGAAAACCCCAACACCTAAAACCCAAAGTGATTGAGCATCACTGAAGAGATTGTTCCTGTGTGGAACCAACGCTTGTTACCTTTGAAGACTGCGCATCTTCCAGACGGTTAGGCCTCATGGTCTAGAGCATCCAAGAGGAATTGTGGATCGCCGAGTGACCAAGTCTATGAAGGTTTGGAAGTCACTTTGAAGAATTACTGCGAGTGCTTGGGCGAGGTCTGTGTGACCTTCGCTCAAGGAGAATATGGTAAGGACTGTGTGTCATGGGACTGTGTTTACTTTGGTTTAAATACCAAGCCACTCCAACCAGACGTACAACTATCACAATAGTTAGAACTGGTCTACCAAATTTCCGTCTTCACTGAGCTACTGGTTCTATTTCCTCAACCCTTTCATTTCCTCATTTAAGTGTTGATGAAATTGATCATTACTATTTTAAGACTTTGATTGAATACTTTCTCAATTTCCTTAATCATATTTCTTCAGTCACCTTGTATTTTGCCTGCTTATCCTGTTTACATGCACCTGTGCTCTGTGTATGTTTCATTTCATCATGATGACTATGCCACTCTCTTGTTATGCATGCACCTGAGTACTTTATCCGCTGCAAGTATTTCGTCACTTAGCAAATTCCTACAGTAGTATTTCCTCGGTGACGAATTTGTAAAAACCTCATATTCACACCCCTCTAGTCGATATAACACACTTTTAATTGGTATCAGAGCAAGGTACTCCCTTGTTCTGTGTGATTTTGGTTTAACCACCTGCGGTTTAGTTATGTCGACTGCAGGTATGAAGAAAGTGACCGCTGCATGCCCCATCTTTGATGGTTATGATTATTCCAAGTGGAAGACCATGATGTGGAAGCGCTTCTTGGCGATGAACATAGCTGTGGACCGTCACTGAGATTGGTCTTACCAATCTATGCAAGATGGCGCATGCTGATGACATTCGCAAGTATACTCGGCTGGATACTATGGCAAGGGATATCATCTGCTCCTGCTTATCCAGAGATGAGTTCAAGCGCATGATACATCTTTGCAATGCGAAGCTAATATGGGATAGAATCCCTAACGTCTATGAAGTCCATCGAACTTGTCAGGATCCCTGGTTCCTCGAGTTCAAGGAATCACTCAAAACGATGACTTTCGAACCGAATTCATCTTCTTCTGCTCCATGCATCATGGCAAAAGGTGCCAAGGTACTCAAATATCCCTCCTCTGGATCTAGTGAAGACGAATCTGATGATGACCTCAAACCTAGTTATTCCAATCTTGCTAATATTGCCAGTAAACAACAAAAGGCTTTGGAAAGGATTCAAAAATTGCTAGAGAAAAGCGATGACCTATTGGGTGTGGAAATGAATCTAACTCAAACCCCGACTGATGATTTTAAACTTCTTTAGTCTAAGTTTGATAACCTTCAAGGTCGTCATGAAACCCCCTTAGCTGATCACGAGAAGCTTTCTTATGAATTTCTTCAAAGAAAGCAAGATCTTGAGAAACTAAGGGTGACTCATGATGATCTTCAAAGGGAAAATGATTCTTTGCATGCTCAACAGATCAGTTCCGCTTAGGAAGAATTCATTCCACTGTGTTTGAAATGCATCGAACATGAATCTGCTAATTCTTCACCTGAAAGTTCAAATGCTTCTATCGCTGCAAATTCATCAACTATTTCTGTGGTCACAAATTCCCCATCTGAGGATACCACAAGTATCACTAACGAAAATGCAGGGTTGAATGAATTGTATGTGACAGGCATGTAAAAAAGCCTCAAAGGGCATCAAGCTCTTTATGATGTACTTTAAAGGCAGATCTTGAACAGTAACCCTAGGAAAGAGGGTATTGCCTTTGAGAGGAAACTCAATTCTGATGGGACCTACTCGAAACCTGAGAAATATCCCAAAACCTTATGGTTTGCTGCAAAAGGACCTACTGTAGATCCATCTACATTATCTAGTTTTACATGTGAATCTTCATATTCATCTGATGATTCATTTGACTTCAACTATAAACTGTTCAAAAATCAGAATGGTGAAGTATTTGCTAGATATGTTGGAACTAACTGCAGGAATGGTCCACCTATGAAGAGAATCTGGGTCCCCAAAAGGTGCCTTGAAAGTCTTCAGGTGAATGTCCTCATGACACCACCTATGAAGAACAAGAACCCAGATCAAATTCTTCATATGGACGAAAGTCTTCATATGGATCAAATTCCTCAGATGGTTAAAAGTACACTTATCCTCGTGCTAATGCTTCTGTTTCGCAGGGAAAATCTAAGAGTTATGAATATGTGAATTATTCTTCAAATCATTATGTTCATAAGTCCTCGAAGAATTTCTCAGCTTATTCATATGCATACTCTAACCCATATTGTGTGAAACGAAGTGCACTGGCTTCAATGCCACCTTTCTCATATGGAGCTCGCAGAATGATGAACTCTTTGCCACCCCTCTAGATGTGGGTGGTGAAGAATAAGAACTAATCTATTATGCGGGGTCAGGTCTCCAGACAAACTTAAACATCTGAAGAATTTGCGGGAGACCTGAGACTGCTTGAAAGGACGCAAGCTAATCATGAAGAAATGATTTACTCATTTCTCGTGTCCTTATACTGTTATATCTATTGCACTACTTGATGAAATTCGATCTAACGAATTTGATGCCATATTCTTCACTCTAAAGTATATGAGTTCTTAAGATGCACTAATTTGTCTACAGATGAATCTCTCAAAGCTACTAAGTGGGTCCTCAACAGTGGATGTACAAATCACATGACTAGTGAAAAGAACTTAGTGATGGACTCTTCTCTATCTCCATCACATCTGAAGCATATCACCTACGCTAACAAAGGAAAAAAGCAAGGTATTGGGTCTAGGTAGGGTTGCAATCTCAAAGGATCGACACATGGACAAAGTCATGCTTGTCAAGTCCCTCGGATTCAACCTCATGTCTGTCTCAATGCTTTGTGATCTTGATATGCTTGTCATCTTTGGCAAATATTTATGCATAGTACTCATGGAATCTGACAAATCCAAAGTCTTCGAAGGATTTAGGAGAGGAGACTTGTATATTGTTTATTTCTCTGCAGGACCACAACCTGCCACATGTCTACATGCAAAAGCTTCAGAAGGCTGGCTATGGCATCGACGACTTGGTCATGCTGCCATGAGGAACTTGCACATGCTTGTGAATAAGAAGCATTTCATCAGCATCGAGGGTGTAAAATTCCTCAAAGATCATCTTTTTGGGTCTTGTGAGGTTGGAAATATGACCACATCTAAGCATCCCTCGAAGAATATCATGACTACCACTCGTCCTTTTGGATTGCTTCACATGGACTTCTTTGGCCCTACTCATTATGTCACATTAACAAATGCAGGATCTTTATATGGCTTTGTTATTATTGATGATTATTCTCGTTACACCTGGGTGCATATCATTATGTACAAAACTGAAGTGCAGGAAGTCTTCAAACGATTTTCCTCAAGGGCGTCGACGAATTTTTGTGTGAAGATCAAGCACATCAGGAGTGACAATGGGACCGAGTTCAAGAACACTGGTCTTGATGATTATCTTGACGAACTTGGTATTACTCATGAGTTATTTGCCCCATACACTCCTTAGCAGAATGGCGTCATGGAGCGCAAAAACATGAATCTTGTTGAGATGGCTCGCACTATGCTTGATGAATACAAGACGCCTCGTCACTTAAGGCCTGAGGCTATTGATACTACGTGCCACATCAACAGGGTATATTGATATGTCTCCAACGTATCTATAATTTTTTATTGTTCCATGCTATTATATTATCTGTTTTGGATGTTTTATATGCATTAATATGCTATTTTATATGATTTTTGGGACTAACCTATTAACCTAGAGCCTAGTGCCAGTTTCTGTTTTTCCTTGTTTTAGAGTTGCGCAGAAAAGGAATACCAAACGGAATGAAACTATCATGATGATTTTTCTTGGACCAGAAGACACCCAGGAGACTTGGAGTGCAAGTCAGAAGAGCCACGAGGTGGCCACAAGGGTGGAGGGCACGCCCAGGGGGTAGGGCGCGCCCCCAACCTTATGGGCCCCTCGGTGACCCCCTGACCTAGATCTTCCTCCTATATATTCTCAAATATCCCAAAAACTTATAGAGGAGCCACAAAACCACTTTTCCACCGCTGCAACCTTCTGTACCCGTGAGATCCCATCTATGGGCCTTTTCCGGCATCCTGCCGGAGGGGGATTCGATCACAGAGGGCATCTACATCAACACCATTGCCTCTCTTATGAAGCGTGAGTAGTTTACCAAAAACCTACGGGTCCATAGCTAGTAGGTAGATGGCTTCTTCTCTCTCTTTGATTCTCAATACCATGTTCTCCTCGGTGTTCTTGGAGATCTATTCGATGTAATACTCTTTTGCGGTGTGTTTGCCGAGATCCGGTGAATTGTGCATTTATGATCAGCTTATCTATGAATATTATTTGAATATCCTCTGAATTCTTATATGCACGATTTGATATCTTTGCAAGTCACTTCAAACTATCGATTTGGTTTGGCCAACTAGATTGGTATTTCTTGTAATGGGAGAAGTGCTTAGCTTTGGGTTCAATCTTGCGGTGCTCGATCCTAGTGATAGAAGGGGAACCGACACGTATTGTATTGTTGCCATCGAGGATAACAATATGGGGTTTTCATCATATTGCTTGAGTTAATTCTGCTACATCATGTCATCTTACTTAACCCGTTACTCTATTCTTATGAACTTAATACTCTAGATGCAGGCAGGAGTCGGTCGATGTGTGGAGTAATAGTAGTAGATGCAAAATCATTTCGGTCTACTTGACACAGATGTGATGCCTATATTCATGATCATTGTCTTCGATATCGTCATAACTCTACGCTTTTCTATCAATTGCTCGGCAGTAATTTGTTCACCCACCGTATTATTTTCTATTTTGAGAGAAGCCTCTAGTGAAACATATGCCCCTGGGTCTATTTTCCATCATATAAGTTTCTGATCTATAATTCTAGTTTCCTATTTACTTATTTTGCAATATTTTACTTTCTGTTCCATAAACCAAAAATACCAAAAATATTACTTTATTGTTCATCCATTTATATCAGATCTCACTTTGCAAATAACCGTGAAGGGATTGTCAACCCCTTTGTCGTGTTAGGTGCAAGTTGGTGTTTGTTTGTGCATGTATTCGGTGGCTTGTTGCGTTGTATACTACGGGATTGATACCTTGGTTCTCAAAAACTAAGGGAAATACTTACTCTACTTCGCTGCATCACCGTTTCCTCTTCAATGGAAAAACCAACGCAAGCTCAAGAGGTAGCAAGAAGAATTTCTCGCGCCATTGCCGGGGAGATCTACGCCAAGCCGAGACATACCAAGTACCCATCATAAACTCTCATCCCTCGCATTACATTATTCTCCATTTGCCTCTCATTTTCCTCTCCCCCACTTCTATAACGATTTTCGAAAAGATTCGCCTTTTCTTCGCTCCTTTATCGTTCGTCTTCTTCATCTGCCTTTTGTTTGCTCGTTTGCTAGATTTTTTTCCACTACCATGTCTGAAACCAGGGAGGTTATCGCTGAAAATGTTGATGAGAACCTTGAAACTTGCTCTTTGGATCCCAGAACTGTAAAGCCTCCTAATTACAAAACTAAAATCTTCCGTATAGGAGATGGTAATATTATTGGGGAAAGTGTTATCCAAGAATTCTTTGATTGTACGGGATCCTTGCCTATTAGTAAAAAACTATTCTTCTTGAGACAAACTGTTATGATGATGCTATTGTTATGCTTGTTGAGAAATTAGAAACCAAATTTGTGCATCTTCATCCTGCTTTGCAAACAGTGTTTTATGAACTTCCGAAAATCAATCATCCTATAGCTAAAAAGATTGCCACTATTATCCTTATGCATGAATTTGATTTTATTATACAAGAAGCTAGGGTTATTTTTGCTTTCTATAAAAAGGATGTTGAACACCCTCCAATTATAGACATCCTCCATGATAAAGAAACTATGTGCAGTTTGGAATCTAGGGACTACCAATCTTATAGTGCATATCTTAGAAGGAGAGTTCCTCATTCAGAGATATCTCAATATTTGTATCTTGAGGATTTTGAGGAGTTTGATTGGATAACTAGAGGAATTTATGTAGGATTCAATAGAGAGTAGTTGAATAAAATGATCAAGGAACCTGTTAGAAACGAGCTACGTATTTTGTATGATGACATATACGGTGATGATCCCGATTATGGGTTTATGAATGTTAAGGTTTCCAATTAAAGTCCCTTTCATGATTTAAGTTCATCTACTAGGAGGGAAATAAAGGAGAGAATAGAATTTCTAATACGAGTTTTGGAAGACTTGATGAGAAAAGAATTGCATACCGAAGATGAGAATATCTAGATCTATTCATGTTTCATGCCTAGCTAAGGGCGTTAAACAATAACGCTTGTTCGGAGGCAACCCAATTTTATTTTTGTTTTTGATTTTTTGGTTCTGTTTTGCAATAAATAGTTCATCTAGCCTATGGTTAGATGTGGTTTCATGTTTTAATTAGTGTTTGTGCCAAGTAAGACCTTTGGGATAGCTTATGGTGATAGTTGATTTGATCCTGCTGAAAAATTGAAACTTTTGCACCCATGAGATTAGTTAAAATATTAATTCTTTTTGCAGAGGATTAATAAGCAAATTTCTTAGGACTTCCTAAGTTCTCAAGATTTTTGGAGTTACAGAAGTATTATAAATATGCAGATTTCTACAGATTGTTCTGTTTTTGACAGATTCTGTTTTTCGCGTGTTGTTTGCTTATTTTGATGAATCTATGGCTAGTATCGGGGGGTATAAACCAAGGAAATGTTGGAATAGAGTAGATATTACACCAATACAAATAAAGAATGAGTTCAAAACAGTACCAAAAGTGGTGATTTATTTTCTTATACTAACGGAGTTTACGAGATTTTCTGTTGAAGTTTTATGTTGTGAAGTTTTCAAGTTTTGGGTAAGGATTTGATGGACTATGGAATAAGGAGTGGCAAGAGCCTAATCTTGGGGATGCCCAAGGCACCCCAAGGTAATTTTCAAAGACAACCAATACCCTAAGCTTGGGGATGCCCCGGGAAGGTATCCCCTCTTTCGTCTTCGTCTATCGATAACTTTACTTGAGACTATATTTTTATTAACCACATGATATGTGTTCTGCTTGGAGCGTCTTGTATGATTTGAGTCTTTTCTTTCTAGTTTGCCACAATCATTCTTGCTGTACACACCTTTTGGGAGAGACACGCATGAATTGTGATTTATTAGAATACTTTATGTGCTTCACTTATATCTTTTGAGCTAGGCAATTTTGCTCTAGTGCTTCGCTTATATCCTTTTAGAGCACGGTGGTGGTTTTATTTTATAGACATTAATGAACTCTCGTACCTCACTTATATTATTTTGAGAGTCTTTACGACAGCATGGTAATTTGCTTTGGTTATAAAATTAGTCCTATTATGATAGGCATCCAAGAGGGATATAATAAAAATTTCATATAAAGTGCATTGGATACTATGAGAAGTTTGGTTCCTTATGATTGTTTTGAGATATGAAGATGGTGATATTAGAGTCATGCTAGTAAGTAGTTGTGAATTTTAGAAATACTTGTGTTAAGGTTTGTGAGTCCCGTAGCATGCACGTATGGTGAACAGTTATGTAACACAGTTGGAGCATGAGATATTTCTTGATTGTCTTCCTTATGAGTGGCGGTCGGGGACGAGCGATGGTCTTTTCCTTCCAATCTATCCCCCTAGGAGCATGCATGTAGTACTTTGTTTTGATGACCAATAGAGTTTTGCAATGAGTATGTGAGTTCTTTATGACTAATGTTGAGTCCATGGATTATACGCACTCTCACCACTCCGCTATTGCTAGCCTCTCTTGTACCGTGCAACTTTCGCCGGTACCATAAACCCACCATATACCTTCCTTAAAAAAGCCACCATACCTACCTATTATGACATTTCCATAGCCATTCCGAGATATATTGCCATGCAACTTTCCATCGTTCCGTTTATTATGACACGCATCATCATTGCCATATTGATATGCATGATCATGTAGTTGACATCGTATTTGTGGCAAAGCCACTGTTCATCATATTTTTTATACATGTCACTCTTGATTCATTGCACATCCTAGTACACTGCCGGAGGCATACATAGAGTCATATTTTTGTTCTACCATCGAGTTGTAATTTTTTGAGTTATAAGTAAATAGAAGTGTGATGATCTTCATTATTAGAGCATTGTCCCATGTGAGGAAATAAAAAAAGAGAGAAAGGTCAAATAAAAAAAGAGAAGGCCCAGAAAAAAGAGAAAAGGAAAAAAAGAAAAAGAAAAAATGAGAAAAAAGAGAGAAGGGACAATGTTACTATCCTTTTTGCCACACTTGTGCTTCAAAGTAGCACTACGATCTTCATGATAGAGAGGCTCCTATATTGTCATTTTCATATACTAGTGGGAATTTTTCATTATAAAACTTGGCTTGTATATTCCAACGATGGGCTTCCTCAAAATGCCCTAGGTCTTCATGAGCAAGCAAGTTGGACACACCCACTTAGTTTTGTTTTTGAGCTTTCATAAACTTATAGCTCTAGTGCATCCGTTGCATGGCAATCTCTACTCACTCACATTGATATCTATCTCCTTCTTTTGTCTTCTCCACAACCACCGTCTATTCCACCTATAGTGCTATGTCCATGGCTCACGCTCATGTATTGCGTGAAAGTTGAAAAGGTTTGTGGACATCAAAAGAATGAAACAATTGCTTGGCTTGTCATTAGGGTTGTGCATGATTTGAATATTTTGTGTGATGAAGATGGAGCATAGCTGGACTATATGATTTGGTAGGGATAAGCTTTCTTTGGCCATGTTATTTTGAGAAGACATAATTATTTTGTTAGTATGCTTGAAGTATTATTGTTTTTTTTGTCAATATTAAACTTTTGTTTTGAATCATACAGATCTGAACATTCATACCACAATAAATAGAATTACATGGATAAATATGTTAGGTAGCATTCCACATCGAAAATTCTGTTTTTTATCATTTACCTACTCAAGGGCGAGCAGGAATTAAGCTTGGGGATGCCTGATACATCTCCAATGTCTCTATAATTTTTGATTGTTCCATGCTATTATATTATCTATTTTGGATGTTTTATATGTATTGATATGCTATTTTATATGATTTTTGGGACTAACCTATTACCCTAGAGCCCAGTGCCAATTTCTGTTTTTTCCTTGTTTTAGAGTTTTGCAAAAAAGGAATACCAAACGGAGTCCAACCGGAATGAAACTTTCCCGATGATTTTTCTTGGACCAGAAAACACCCAGGAGACTTGGAGTGCAAGTCAGAAGAACCATAAGGCGGCCACATGGGTGGAGGTCGCGCCCCCAACCTTGTGGGCCCCTCGATGACCCCCTGACCTAGATCTTCCTGCTATATATTATCATATATTCCAAAAACTTCCAGAGGATCCACGAAACCACTTCTCCACTGCCGCAACCTTCTGTACCCGTTAGATCCCATCTAGGGGCCTTTTCTGGCATGCTTCTGGAGGGGGGTTCGATCACGGAGGGGTTCTACATCAACACCATTGCCTCTCCGATGAAGCGTGAGTAGTTTACCACAGACCTACGGGTCCATAGCTAGTAGCTAGATGGCTTATTCTCTCTCTTTGATTCTCAATACCATGTTCTCCTCGATGTTCTTGGAGATCTATTCGATGTAATACTCTTCTGAAGTGTGTTTGCCAAGATCCGATGGATTGTGGATTTATCATCATCTTATCTATGAATATTATTTGCATCTCCTCTGAATTCTTATATGCATGATTTGATATCTTTGCAAGTCTCTTCGAACTATCAATTTGGTTGGGCCAACTAGATTGGTTTTTCTTGCAATGGGAGAAGTGCTTAGCTTTGGGTTCAATCTTGCGGTGCTCGATCCTAGTGACAGAAGGGGAACTGACACATATTGTATTATTGCCATTGAGTATAACAAGATGGATTTTTCATCATATTGCTTGAGGTAATTCCGCTACATCATGTCATCTTACTTAAAGCGTTACTCTGTTCTTATGAACTTAATACTCTAAATGCAGGCAGGAGTCGGTCGATGTGTGGAGTAATAGTAGTAGATGCAGTATCATTTCGGTCTACTTGACACGGATGAGATGCCTATATTCATGATCATTGCCTTAGATATCATCATAACTTTGCGCTTTTCTATCAATTGCTCGGCAGTAATTTATTCACCCATCGTATTATTTTCTATCTTGAGAGAAGCCTCTAGTGAAACCTATGGCCACCGGGTCTATTTTTCATCATATAAGTTTCTGATCTATAATTCTAGTTTCATATTTACTTCTTTTGCAATCTTTTACTTTCCGTTCCATAAACCAAAAATACCAAAAATATTAATTTACCGTTTATCGATCTATATCAGATCTCACTTTGCAAATAACCATGAAGGGATTGACAACCCCATTGTCGCGTTGGGTGCAAGTTGGTGTTTGTTTGTGCAGGTATTTGGTGGCTTTTTGCGCTGTCTCCTACTAGATTGATACCTTGGTTCTCAAAGACTAAGGGAAATACTCACTCTACTTTGCTGCATCACCCTTTCCTCTTCAAGGGAAAACCAACGCAAGCTCAAGTGGTAGCATATATCTTCACAAATTCTTCAAGAAAACCTCATATGAACTCCTCACGGACAAGAAACCCAATGCGAGTTATTTCAAAGTATTCGGTGCTAAATGCTGGATTAGAGATCCTCACAACAATTCTACATTTGCACCGAAAGCACATGAAGGTTTTATGCTTGGTTACGGAAAGGACCTGCACACCTACAGTGTCTTCAACACCTATCATAACAAGGTTGTTGAAACTATAGATGTGTGGTTCGATGAAACTAACGGCTCATAAAGAGAGCACCTACATCCTGTGCTAGATGAAATGTCTCCTGAGGAATCTATCAAGTTCAAGGCTATTGAGGATGTCATACCCACTGAAGAAGTTATTCCATATAATGAAGACAATCATACTGGTGCACCTGAGGAAAATGGCTCTGAAGAAAATGATTGGCCCAATCAAAGTCGTCAACCTTCACATCCTCGTGTGGCAAATGAAGTGTAGATTGACAAAATCCTCGATGACATCAATGCACCAGGTCCTCTCACATGCTCAAAAGCTTCACAGTTGTCTAACTTTTGTGGGCACTTCGCTTTTGTTTCTATCACAGAGCCCACCAAAGTTGATGAGGCATTTCTGGAGCCTGAGTGGATTCAAGCTATGCAAGAGGAACTACATCAATTCAAGCTCAAGAACCTGTGGGAACTTGTTAAGCGACTAGATCCTTGCAAGCACAACATCATATGTACCAAGTGGATCTGCCGCAACAAGCAAGACAAAAATGGCCTAGTGGTGAGGAATAAGGCTCGTCTTGTAGCTCAGGGCTACACACAGGTTGAAGGAATTGATTTCGATAAAACTTTTGCACTTGTTGCTAGACTTGAGGCTATTCGCATATTGCTTGCTTATGCTAACCATCATAATATCATCTTATATCAAATGGATGTGAAAAGTGCATTCATCAATGGTAAGCTTGTGGAAGAAGTATTGATGACCCACAAGTATAGGGGGTCTATCATAGTCCTATCGATAAGTAAGAGTGTCGAACCCAACGAGGAGCAGAAGGAAATGATAAGCAGTTTTCAGTAAGGTATTCTCTGCAAGCACTAAAATTATCGTTAATAGATAGTTTTTTGATAAGGTAATTTGTAACGGGTAACAAGTAATAAAGGTAAATAAGGTGCATCAAGATGGACCAATCCTTTTTGTAGCAAAGGACAAGCCTAGACAAACTCTTATATAAAGGAAAACGCTCCCGAGGACACATGGAATTATCGTCAAGCTAGTTTTCATCACGCTCATATGATTCATGTTCGTTACTTTCATAATTTGATATGTGGGTGGACCGGTGCTTGGGTACTGCCCTTCCTTGGACAAGCATCCCACTTATGATTAACCCCTCTTGCAAGCATCCGCAACTACAAAAGAAGTATTAAGGTAAACCTAGCCATAGCATGAAACATATGGATCCAAATCAGCCCCTTACGAAGCAACGCATAAACAAGGGTTTAAGCTTCTGTAACTCTAGCAACCCATCATCTACTTATTACATCCCAATGAATTCCCCTAGGCCCAAACAATTTTGAAGTGACATGTAGTCGACGTTCACATGACACAACTAGAGGAGAGACAACATACATCTCATCAAAATATCGAACGAATACCAAATTCATATGACTACTTATAACAAGACTTCTCCCATGTCCTCAGGAACAAACGTAACTACTCACAAATCATATTCATGTTCATAATCATAGGGGTATTTATATGCATAAAGGATCTGAACATATGATCTTCCACCGAATAAACCAACTAGCATCAACTACAAGGAGTAATCAACACTACTAGCAACCCACAGCTACCAATCTGAGGTTTTGAGGCAAAGATTGGATACAAGAGATGAACTAGGGTTTGAGATGAGATGGTGATGGTGAATATGTTGATGGAGATTGACTCCCTCCCGATGAGAGGATCGATGGTGATAATGATGATGATGATTTCCCCCTCCCGGAGGGATGTTTTCCCCGCAGAACAGCTCCGTCGGAGCCCTAAATTGGTTCCGCCTCGTGGCGACACAGTTTCGTCCCGAGAGCTTGCTTATGATTTTTTTCCAGGGCGAAAGACTTCATATAGCCAAAGATGGGCACCGGAGGCCTTCCAGGGGGCCCATAAGACAGGGGGCGCCCCCCACCCTCGTGGATGGTCGGTGGCCCCCCTCTGGTGCTTTATTCGCCCAATATTTTTTATATATTCCAAAACTGACTTTCGTGGAGTTTCAGGACTTTTGGAGTTGTGCAGAATAGGTCTCTAATATTTGCTCCTTTTCCAGCCAGAATCCCAGCTGCCGGCATTCACCCTCTTCATGTAAACCTTGTAAAATAAGTTAGAATAGGCATAAGTATTGTGACATAATGTGTAATAACAGACCATAATTCAATAAATATCGATATAAAAACATGATGCAAAATGGACGTATCAACTCCCCCAACCTTAGACCTCGCTTGTCCTCAAGCGAAAGCCGATATCAAAAAATATGTCCACATGTTTAGAGATAGAGGTGTCGATAAAATAAAATACAGACATGAGGTCATCATGTTCATCCTTAGAACAACAACAACAACACACACACACAGACACACACATATATATATATTGTCATATGATTTCTTATGCTAAAGTAACAATTCATTCACAATTTCAAGTATGAATCAAAAACTGCATTGAAAACTAACAAACTATAATCTCAGTAATTGAAGCAATTGCAATTTATCATAACATCCGAAAGAGTCAATATAAGAGCTTTTCAGCAAGTCCGCATACTCCACTATCATTTAGTCTTTTACAATTGCTAACACTCACGCAATACTTATGGTTATTGAAGCTTTAATCGGGCACAGAGAAAGATAGGGGCTTATAGTGTTGCCTCCCCATCTTTACCTCAAGGGTAATGTCAACAATAATAGTTCATGAAAACTCACATCCAATTAGCTATATATATCAGGATCTTTCCAACACACAGTGCTTGCCAAAGCATAAAATGTAAAAAGGAAAGGTGAAGATCACCATGCATCTTATATGAAGTATAAGACAAGAATAGAAGATAGGCCCTTTGCAGAGGGAAGCAGAGGTTGTCATGTGTTTTTAAGGTTGGATGCACGAAATATTAATGCAAAAGAACGTCACTTTATATTGCCACTTGTGACATGGAACTTTATTATGCTGTCCATCGCTTTTATTTCTTACACATCACAAGATCGTATAAAGCTTATTTTCTCCACACTAATAAATCAAACATATTTAGAGAGCAATTTTTATTGCTTGCAACAATGACAACTTACTTGAAGGATCTTACTCAATCCATAGGTAGATATGGTGGCCTCTCATGGCAAAACTGGGTTTCAGGATATTTGGAAGCACAAGTATTATCTCTACTTGATGCAAAGAATTTGGCTAGCATGAGGGGGAAAGGCAAGATCAACATGTTTGATCATCCATGACAATATAATTTATTTCGGATATAAGAAAACATAACCCATTACGTTGTCTTCCTCGTCCAACATCAACTTTTTAGCATGTCATATTTTAATGAGTGCTCACAATCATAAAAGATGTCCAAGATAGTATATTTATATGTGAAAACCTCTCTTTCTTTATTACTTCCTATTAATTGCAACGATGACCAAAACTATGTTTGTCAACTCTCAACAACTTTTATTCATCATACTCTTTCTATGTGAAGTCATTACTCTCCATAAGATTAATATGATCTTTTTATTTCTTTTTATTCTTACTCTCCCCTTCTTTTTTCTCAAGATCATAGCAAGATGGCAAATCCCTTGACTCAACACTAATGTTTATTATATATAGCTCACGGACTCGATTACATAGAAGGATCATAAAGCAACACTCAAAACTAGATCATACTAAAACTTTATTCTACTAGATCAAGATATTACCAAAAGGACAGAACTAAGAAAAACAGTAAAGATAAAAGTGTGATGGTGATACAATACCGAGGCACTCCCCCAAGCTTGGTAGTTGCCAAGGGGAGTGCCCATACCCATGTATTTATGTCTCTTTCTTAGGAGGTGGAGGAGATGGTGATGATGATGACAATTGTGCCTTCAGCATTTTCATATTCTAATTGAGAAGAGCGATCTCCTCCTTTAAATCATCAACCTCTGATTCCAGCTTCAAGATCTTGTCACATAAATCTTATGCTTTTCTGCCAAAAACGGGACGGAATAGATCGGTTGTTAGACAGTTTAGCCCTCTTAGGGAGACTAGACTTCTTGAACTTCACGTGCATATCCCCAGGTTGAGGTAGAGGAACATCATCCTCCTCCAAACTTGAATCATTGATCCTCCTCAAATGAGCATCCTCCTCATCATCCGTAGTTCGACCACAAGGAGATAGGTCCCCATAGGTCTTTGGGTCAGCAAACAGATGTGACACATATCTTTCTCCGTCGGAGTCTTGAGATGACATCTTGCTCTAAATCTGCAGCAGAAACAGCTCGAAACGAAAACAGAGGATATTTGTGTGGTACGAAGGTCAAAACCTTCAGGTGATTATATAATGAATTTTTATCGACCAAAAGAAGTACCGTGCAAGAAAACAGAGTCCGGAGGGCACACGAGGTGCCCACGAGGCAGGGGCGCGCCCGCACCCTCGTGGATGGTTCGTGTCCTTTCCTGACTGCTTCTTATTTTCCTATTTTCTTAAATATTCCAAAACGGAGAAAAATTGCTATTAGAACTGTTTTGGAGTCGGTTTACTTACCATACCACATACCTCTTCCTTTTCGGAGGCTGAAACGTTGTGGAAGGTGTCCCTTATATACTCCTCTGGGGTTACGGTTTCAATCACATTAGTTTCAACATTTATAAGATTACCTCAGATATAATGTTTGATTCTTTGATCGTTCACCACCCTTGGATTTGTGCCTTCGAAGTTGTTGATTTTTATGGGACCAGAATGATAGACCTCCTTGATAACGTAAGGACCTTCCCATTTAGAGAGGAGTTTTCCCGCAAAAAAAATTAAAAGAGAGTTGTATCACAATACATAATCACCTACATTAAATTCACGTTTTTGTATCCTTTTTTCATGCCATCTTTTAACATTTTCCTTAAACAGTTTGGCATTCTCATAGGCCTGGGTTCTCCACTCAACAAGTGAGCTAATGTCAAATAGTCTCTTCTCACCGGCAAGTTTGAAGTCATAGTTGAGCTCTTTAATGGCCCAATATGCCTTTATGTTCTAGTTCAAGAGGTAAGTGACATGCTTTAACATAAACCATCTTATATGGAGACATGCACATAGGATTTTTATATGCAGTTCTATAGGCCCATAATGCATCATCAAGTTTCTTGGACCAATTCTTTCTGGATCTATTAACAGTCTTTTGCAAAATTAATTCAAGCTCTCTATTGGTCAGTTCTACTTGACCACTAGACTGTGGGTGATATGGGGATGCAATTCTATGATTAACATCATACTTAGCAAGCATTTTACGAAAGGCACCATGAATAAAGTGTGAACCACCATCAATTCTTAAATATCTAGGGACTCCAAACCTTGAAAAAACTACTTCTTTAAGCATCTTAATAGAGGTGTTATGATCATCACTACTAGTTGAAATAGCTTCTACCCACCTAGTAACATAATCAACAGCAACTAAAATATGTGTATACCCATTAGAGGAAGGAAATGGTCCCATATAGTCAAAACCCCAAACATCAAATGGTTCAATATCAAGTGAATAATTCATGGGAATTTCTTGATGTCTACTAATATTACCAATTCTTTGACATTCATCACAAGACAAGACAAACTTACGGGCATCCTTGAAGAGAGTAGGCCAATAAAAACCAGATTGTAATACCTTATGTGCAGTTCTATCTCCAGCATGGTGTCCTCCATAAGCCTCGGAGTGACACTTGCGTAGGATCTGTTCCTGTTCATGCTTAGGTACACAACGTCTAATAACACCATCTACTCCTTCTTTATAAAGGTGTGGGTCATCCCAGAAGTAATGTCTTAAATCATAGAAAAACTTTTCTTTTGCTGGTATGTGAAACTAGGTGGTATAAATTTAGCAACAATGTAATTGGCATAATCATCATACCATGCAGCAGTATGAGAAGCATTTACGACAGCTAATTGTTCATCAGGAAAGCTATCATCAATAGGTAGTGGGTCATCAAGAACATTCTCTAACATAGACAAGTTGTCTAGAACGGGGTTCTTAGCTCCCTTTCTATCAATAATATGCAAATCAAATTCTTGTAGTAAGAGAACCCATCTAATAAGTCTAGTTTAGCATCTTTCTTTTCCATAAGATATTTAATAGCAACATGATCATTGTGAAAAGTTACTTTAGAATCTACAATATAAGGTCTGAACTTATCAGAAGCAAATACAACTGCTAAAAATTTGTTTTCAGTAGTAGCATAATTGCTCTGGGCATTGTCTAGAGTTTTACTAGCATATTGGATAACATTTAATCTCTTATCATCTCTTTGTCCTAGAACAGCCCCTACAGCATAATCACTAGCATCACACATAATTTCAAAGGGTAAATTCCAATTAGGAGGCTGAACAATAGGTGCAGAAATCAAAGATTTCTTAAGTATTTCAAATGCTTCTACACAATCATCATCAAAGACAAAAGGAACATCTTTTTGCAAGAGATTAGTCAGAGGCCTAGAAATTTTTGAAAAGTCTTTAATGAAAGTCTCTAACAATCCCAATCGGTGAAATAGTATCTCTATTGGCAAGCTTAATTGTTACATCAATACCTTCTAACTCAGCAGGTGCAATATCATGCATAATTTCTTCATATAAAGAATGAGGTATTGCACTCGCACTAGCACCATATCACATAAGCCATGATAGCAATGATCTCCTATTTTAACAGAAATAACAGGCATGCGTACAACAGGTCTATGTTTATTTTTAGTATCCGGTCTAGCAATTCTAGCAGCTTCATCACAAAAGTAAATAACATGCCCATCAATATTATCGGACAAGAGATCCTTAACCATAGAATACTAGGTTCAACTTTAACTTGCACAGAGGGTGTAGGTGTTCTAGTATTACTCTTACGAACCACAGATGAAGCTTTAGCATGATCCTTTATTCTAGTAGGGATAGGTGGTTTCTCAATATAAGCGGTAGGAACAATAGGATCAACATTATAAGTAATAGTCTTTTCTTCAACTTTAATTAGTTCAACTACTTTTACTTCAATGGGAGGATGATATTCAATCCACTTCTCCTTAGGGAGATAAACATGAGTAGCAAATGATACACAGAAAGAAGCTACTATCTCAGAGTCAAGTCCATTTTTAGTGCTAAATTCACAAAAAGCATCGGTATCCATAAAAGATTTAACACAATCAAACTTAGGTGTTATACCTGACTCCTTACCTTCGTCGAGTTCCCAATCTGCAGAGTTGCGTTTAATTCTTTCTAATAAATCCCATATGAATTCAATAGTCTTCATCATAAAAGATCTAGTACAAGAAGTATCGAGCATGGAGCGATTATTGAGAGAAAGCCGAGCATAAAAAATTTGGATAATAATATCTCTTGAGAGCTCATGATTGGGGCATGAATATAACATTGACTTCAGACTCCCCCAAGCTTGAGCGATGCTTTCTCCTTCGCGAGACCAAAAATTATATATATAATTACGATCACGATGAACCAGATGCATAGGATAGAACTTATGATGAAATTTCAATTTAAATTGGTTGTAGTTCCATGATCCAGTATCATCACATAGACTAAACCATGTCAATGCCTTTCCCTTCAAAGATAAAGGGAAGACCTTCTTCTAGATAACATCCTCGGGCATATCTGCAAGCTTAAATAATCCACAAACTTCATCCAAATATATTAGGTGCAAATCGGGATGCAATGTTCCATCTCCTATAAAAGGATTAGCTAGCAATTTCTCTATCATACCCAAAGGAATTTCAAAATAAACATTTTCAGTAGGTTCAGTAGGTTGAGGAGCAACTCTTTGCTCTACTGGTCGGGGTGAAGATACCCCGAACAAGCCCCTCAAAGGATTACTTTCCATAGTAACAAGTAACAGTAAATATCAGCACACCATATAAATTTTTCCTTACCAAATTCCACCTACCAAAGGCGCTTCACTCCCCGGCAACGGCGCCAGAATAGAGTCTTGATGACCCACAAGTATAGGGGATATATCGTAGTCCTTTCAATAAGTAAGAGTGTCGAACCCAACGTGGAGCAGAAGGAATTGATAAGTAGTTTCCAGTAAGGTATTCTCTGCAAGCACTGAAATTATCGGTAACAGATAGTTTGAGATAAGGTAATTTGTAACGGGTAACAAGTAATAAAAGTAAATAAGGTGCAGCAAGATGGCCCAATCCTTTTTGTAGCAAAGGACAAGCCTGGACAAACTCTTATATAAAGGAAAATGCTCCCGAGGACACATGGGAAATATTGTCAAGCTAGTTTTCATCACGCTCATATGATTTGTGTTCGTTACTTTGATAATTTGATATGTGGGTGGACCGGTGCTTGGGTACTGCCCTTCCTTGGACAAGCATCCCACTTATGATTAACTCCTCTTGCAAGCATCCGCAACTACAAAAGAAGTATTAAGGTAAACCTAACCATAGCATGAAACATATGGATCCAAATCAGCCCCTTAGGACGCAACACACAAACTAGGGTTTAAGATTCTGTCACTCTAGCAACCCATCATCTACTTATAGCGCTGTTAGTTGCAGGTGAAGATTGGAGACCGTTCCTTGTTGGAACATTTATTTACTTGTTGGGATATCATTATATTGCCATGTTATCTTAATGCATCAGATAGAGGCTGAACATGGCAATTTGGGAGGCTGACAAGCAAGTGGTAGGCATCGTAGCAATGGCATAGCAAAAGAGCGAGCAAACTAGCATAGCAAAGATAGTAGTGATTTCGAGGGTATGATCATCTTGCCTGCAAAGTTGTCAGAGTTGACTGGATCCTCGAAAGCAAACTCAACGGGATCCTCGTTAGTGAACTCGTCTCCCGGCTCTACCCAAACAAGACAAACAAGCAACAAGGATACAATCAACCACGTGCATACTCAAACAACACGATGCAAAGATGATATGCTATGCGGGATGCAATGCGGGATGCATATGCAAGATATGACAGGAAATGCATGAACCTGGCCTCAACTTGGAAAACCAAGTGTGCCACTGGAAATATGGGATGAAATCGCTTGAAAACAATATAAAGAACGCCGGAATCGGAGTTACGGTTTGGAAATGGCAAGCGATTCAAATATGACACCGGTCTGCGATTTACAGCAAGTAGGCATCTAAATGCAATGTGATGAACATGCTACAGCACTCAAGCATGGCATCAAAATACATGGCAGGGAAGCATTCAAGATGCTTAACAAAAGTCTAGCATTGAGCTACGGCCAATTCATCCATTAAGAGGTTCAAACAAGCATGGCAAAAACGCAAACGGTAAACAGATCTCAGACTTAGTGAAATTAACACTTGTCTGGAATTTCAGATCATGAAGCCCTCTTCTAACAGCATTTCGGGCATCAAGATGAACTCGAATGAAAATGATGCAATGAATGAAATGATGTACTCATCGAGACGAACATTTTGATATACTATATGTCCAAATCGGAGCTACGGATGCAGAGATATGGCAGGTCAAAGATAGCACAAAAATTAGGGTTTCTAAAGAAAAAGTCAACCGTCGGGATCCCACATCCAGATCTGGCGCGGATGTCGAGGTTTGCCGAAAAACACTGTTCATGCCGGAGTGAAGAACTCGCCGGAGATCGTGGCCGCGGTGGCCGGAGCTCGGGGATGCGGCGAGGAGCGCGAGGAACGAGGCGGCGGCGGCGGTGGGTGACCGGGGCGGCGGCGGCCTGCGTCGGGCGAGGCGCGGGACGACGCGGAGCTTCGGGGCGGCGAGCCCTCGCCGGCAGAAACAGCGGCGGCACGGCGAGGTGAGCTTGGCCACCGGCCGCGGGGAGGACGACGCGGGCGCGGGCGGCGCTCCCTGGCCCGAGCGGCGGGGAGGAGGGCCGGAGATGGGCTTCGGCGGGCCGTGGCGGCGGCGGGCGCCGGTTGCCACGTGGCAGCGCGGGAGAGGGCAGCGGGATCCGGACGTTGTCCGGCTCCGTCCGGACACGTCCGGCAGCGGCGGAGATCTATTTTTTTAGGGTTAGGGGGAGAAGAACCGAGATTTGGAACGGGGGGTGTATATATAGGCATAGGGGAAGCTAGGAGAGTCCAAATGAGGTGCGGTTTTCGGCCACGCGATCGTGATCGAACGCTCTAGGTGATGGAGTAGAGTTTGGTGGGTTTTGGGCCAAATTGGAGGGGTGTTGGGCTGCAACACACACGAGGCCTTTTCGGTCCCTCGGTTAACCATTGGAGCATCAAACGAAGTCCAAATGGTACGAAACTTGACAGGCGGTCTACCGGTAGTAAACCAAGGCCGCTTGGCAAGTCTCGGTCCAATCCGGAAATGTTTAATCCCCACATGAAAGAAAGCTAGAAATGACCACCGGAGGAGAACGAAGCGCCGGAATGCAAAACGGACAACGGGGAAAATGCTCGAATGCATGAGATGAACACGTATGCAAATGCAATGCACCAGATGACATGATAAGAGATGCAGGACAACGAAAAACAACACAAGGAGACAAAGACCCGAACCCGAGAAATAAATATAACTTAACGCCGGAAACGGCAAGAGTTGGAGTACAAATTGGGAAAGTTATATCCGGGGTGTTACAACACTCCACCACTACGAAAAGATCTCGTCCCGAGATCTAGGACTGAAAGAACGCCGGGTACTCAGAACGGAGGTGATCCTCGCGTTCCTAGGTAGCTTCACGGTCGGATTGGTGTGACCACTTGACTTTGAGAAATTTGATTGACTTGTTGTGAGTCCTGCGTTCAGTCTCTTCAAGGATTGCAACTGGGTGCTCACAATAGGAGAGATCTTCTTGGAGCTCAATGTCCTCGAAGTTGACGGTGCGGTCAGGCTTCTTGAAGCACTTTCGGAGCTGAGAGACATGGAACACATCATGAACATTTGCAAAGTTTGACGGAAGCTCGAGTTGATAGGCGAGGTCGCCTCTCTTGCTGACAATCTTGAAAGGTCCGGCGTATCTGGGTGCAAGCTTCCCTTTGATACCGAAGCGACGAGTACCTTTCATAGGAGAGACGCGGAGGTAAACATGATCTCCGATCTCGAAAGCCAAATCACGGTGCTTACTATCATAGTAGCTCTTCTGGCGGGATTGGGCTGCTTTGAGGTTATCACGAATGACTTTGCATATTTCTTCTGCCTCTGTGATTAAGTCATTACCCAGCAGCTGACATTCACCTGTCTCAGACCAGTTGAGAGGGGTACGACACTTCCTACCATACAGAATTTCGAATGGGGCCTTGCCCGGACTTGCTTGGAAACTGTTGTTGTATGAGAATTCAGCATAAGGAAGACAATCCTCCCACTTCATGCCGAAGGAGATCACACAAGCCCTGAGCATATCTTCAAGAATCTGGTTGACACGCTCGACTTGACCGCTTGTTTGAGGATGGAAAGTTGTGCTGAAGCGGATGTTGGTGCCCATGGCCTTCTGAAACGAATCCCAAAACTTGGAGGTAAAGATGCTGCCACGGTCTGAAGAGATCACCTGAGGAATACCGTGCAGAGAGACAATTCGAGAGGTATAGAGTTTCGCCAATTGAGCTGCAGTGATCGACTCTTTGATAGGCAGAAAGTGAGCCACTTTGGTGAGTTTGTCAAGGACAACGAATATAGCATCATTGCCATGCTTGGACTTTGGAAACCCAGTCACGAAGTCCATTTCAATGTGGTCAAACTTCCATTCTGGAATGGCAAGAGGTTGGAGGAGACCAGCTGGCCTTTGGTGTTCTGCCTTCACTCTTCTGCAGACATCACATTCATTCACGAATTGAGCGATCTCGCGCTTCATTCGAGTCCACCAATAAGCTTGCTTAAGGTCCTGATACATCTTCGTGCTCCTCGGGTGGATGGATAGGAGAGAATTGTGAGCCTCATTCAAGAACACTTTCTGAAGTTCACCTTTGGGTACAACAATTCGATCCTCGAAGAGGAGAGTGTCCTTGTCATCAAGGCGGTAGCACTTGTACTTGGACTGACTCTTGGCAATCCCAATCTTCACCTTTTTCACCATAGCATCAAGAAGCTGGGCTTGGCGAATCTGGTCTTCCAAGGTAGGAGAGACTTGAAGGTTGGCGAGGAAACCTTGAGGAACAACTTGTAGATTAAGTTTGCGTAAAGCTTCACAAAGCTCGGGTTGATAAGGCTTAAGAATCAGGCTGTTGCAATAAGCCTTTCTGCTCAATGCGTCAGCAATCACATTGGCCTTGCCTGGAGTATACTCGATACTCGGATTATACTCTTGAATCATTTTGACCCATCGAGTTTGCTTGAGGTTGAGATTAGGCTGAGTGAAGATGTACTTGAGACTCTTGTGATCAATGAAAATGTCCACTTTTCTTCCCAATAGAAGATGTCTCCAAGTCAAAAGAGCATGCACAACTGCCGCCAACTCGAGATTATGAGTGGGGTAGTTCTTCTCATTAGGCTTCAACTGGCGAGAGGTATAAGCAACAACTTTCTTCTCTTGCATCAGTACTGCACCGAGACCTTGGAGAGAGGCATCACAAAAGACCTCGTACGTCTTGGATTCATCAGGCAGAGTCAGAACTAGAGCAGTGATCAATTTCTCTTTCAAAGTGTTGAAAGCAATATCACACTCTGGAGACCAAACGTACTTGACGTGCTTCTGAAGAAGATTTGAGAGAGGCTTCGCGATCTTAGAAAAGTTTTCAACAAATCTTCGGCAGTAGCTTGCGAGACCGAGGAAGCTACGGAGTTGCTTCACGTTCTGAGGAGGTTCCCAATTAACAATTGCAGACACCTTCTCAGGATTCATGGCAATGCCCTTGGCAGAGATGATATGAGAAAGATAAAGAACCTCATCGAGCCAAAATTCACACTTGGAGAACTTGGCATAGAACTGATGTTCCCTCAGCTTATCGAGAACCAAACGCAAGTGCTTGGCATGATCTTCCTTGTTCTTCGAGAAAACCAGAATGTCGTCGAGATAGACCAAAACGAAGTCATTGGTGTAGGCGTTGAAGATGAAGTTCATCATGCGAGAGAAAGTCGGAGGAGCGTTGACGAGGCCAAAAGACATGACAGTGTATTCATATGACCCATAGCTTGTCCTGAAAGCCGTCTTGGGAATATCTTGCTCACGAATTTGAATCTGATGATAACCCATACGGATATCAAGCTTGGAGAATACTTGGGCACCCTTGAGTTGTTCGAACAGCTCATTGATGTTGGGAAGTGGGTATTTGTTCTTGATGGTCTTCTTGTTCAATGGACGATAATCAACACAAAGTCGGTCCGTTCCATCATTCTTCTTCACAAAAAGAACACCACAACCCCACGGAGAAGAACTAGGCCGGATGAGACCAATTCTTTCTTGCTCGTCGAGTTGTTTCTTTAACTCCTTCAACTCCTCAGGTCCGACCTTGTAAGGACGTTTGCACACAGGTTCCGTACCGGGCTCAAGATCAATAACGAATTCAACTGGCCGGTGCAGAGGCATTCCTGGGAGCTCTTTTGGAAAGACGTCTTGATATTCGCAAATGACTGGAATCTGCGAGATAGCATCGAGTTCACCCTTCTCTTTGAGAGAAAATAGATGAATGGTATTATCCCGAGCAGCAAAGACAATTACATCCTTAGGCGAATGAGTCAATTGAATCTGCCTGGCAGCACAATCAAGCTGAGCTTTATGCTTAGAGAGCCAATCCATCCCGAGAATAAGATCGATATCCGAGTTACCAAGAACCATTGGAGAAGCCAGAAACTTGAAATCACCCATCATGATAGAAATATCCGGGACTATTGAAGTAGCCCTCATAGACTTAGCCGGAGAAACCACTCCCATAGGTTTACCCAACATTTGCGAAACGAAGTCATGGTTGGAAACAAATGATCTTGACATGAAACAATGCGATGCACCAGTGTCAAAAAGAACTCTTGCGGGAATAGAGTTAACTGGGAAGTTACCCATGATCACATCTGGCGAGTCCTCTGCCTGAGCTGCATTCAGCAAGTTAACCTTGGCGGACTTGGGGTTATGCTTGACCACAGCTGTACTTGCCGATCTCACTGGAGGAGGAGGAGGAAGACGCCTCTGGTTGAAACACTTGTTGGCATAGTGACCCTTTTCTTGGCACTTGTTGCACGTGACCTCTGAAAGCGGGCGGTGGTACGAAGCACTCGATCTTGGAGGTTGAGACAAAGACTTGTTCTGAAAGCCAGGGTTGGGTGGGTGGGAAGAACCACTACCACCTTCGCTCTTCTGCTGATACGGCTGACGGAACGGAGGAGGAGGAAGCCAATACTTCTGCTGCTTGGCCACTTGAGTAGAGGAAGAAGGAGTAACATCTCTGGATCGCTTCTTGGAGGCATCACACCTCAACTGAGCAGCCTTTTGCTTCAGTGCCATGTTGTAGAACTCATCGTAGCTCAACGGCTCAAAGAGGACAAGAGCGAGCTGAATTTCTTCTCTGAGACCACCCCTGAACTGGTATATCATGCTCTTCTCATCAGGTACGTCCTGCTTGGCAAAGCAGGCGAGCTTCTGGAACAACTTGTTGTAGTCATAGACAGACAAAGAGCCTTGCTTCAGGTTGCGGAATTCCTCACGTTTACTTTCAGCCACACTTTGAGGGATGTGATGAGCTCGGAAATCTTGACGGAAATCATCCCAAGTGATCAGACATCCACCTCTGGAATCCTTGTACTGCTGGAACCATTCTGCAGCCTGATCTTTGAGTTGGAAGGAAGCGAACTTGACGAAATCTTCAGGCCTGACGTTGCTTCGGATCGGACCTCGGGGATGCGGCGAGGAGCGCGGGGAACGAGGCGGCGGCGGCGGTGGGTGACCGGGGCGGCGGCGGCCTGCGTCGGGCGAGGCGTGGGACGGCGTGGAGCTTCGGGGCGGCGAGCCCTCGCCGGCAGAAACAGCGGCGGCGCGGCAAGGTGAACTCGGCCACCGGCCGCGGGGAGGACGACGCGGGCGCGGGCGGCACTCCTTGGCCCGAGCGGCGGGGAGGAGGGCCGGAGATGGGCTTCGGCGGGCCGTGGCGGCGGCGGGCGCCGGTTGCCACGTGGCAGTGCGGGAGAGGGCGGCGGGATCCGGACGTTGTCCGGCTCCGTCCGGACACGTCCGGCGGCGGCGGAGATCTATTTTTTTAGGGTTAGGGGGGAGATGAACCGAGATTTGGAATGAGGGGTGTATATATAGGCATAGGGGAAGCTAGGAGAGTCCAAATGAGGTGCGGTTTTCGGCCACGTGATCGTGATCGAATGCTCTAGGTGATGGAGTAGAGTTTGGTGGGTTTTGGGCCAAATTGGAGGGGTGTTGGGCTGCAACACACACGAGGCCTTTTCGGTCCCTCGGTTAACCGTTGGAGCATCAAACGAAGTCCAAATGGTACGAAACTTGACAGGCGGTCTACTGGTAGTAAACCAAGGCCGCTTGGCAAGTCTCGGTCCAATCCGGAAATGTTTAATCCCCACATGAAAGAAAGCTAGAAATGACCACCGGAGGAGAACGAAGCGCCGGAATGCAAAACGGACAACGGGAAAAATGCTCGAATGCATGAGATGAACACGTATGCAAATGCAATGCACCAGATGACATGATAAGAGATGCATGACAACGAAAAACAACACACAGAGACAAAGACCCGAACCCGAGAAATAAATATAACTTAACGCCGGAAACGGCAAGAGTTGGAGTACAGATTGGGAAAGTTATATCCGGGATGTTACACCCACCCTCGTGGATGGTCGGTGGTCCCCCTCTGGTGCTTTCTTCGCCCAATATTTTGTATATATTCCAAGACTTACTTTCATGGAGTTTCAGGACTTTTGGAGTCGTGCAGAATAGGTCTCTAATATTTTCTTCTTTTCCAGCCTAGAATTCCAGCTGTCGGCATTCTCGCTCTTCATGTAAACCTTGTAAAATAAGAGAGAGTAGGCATAAGTATTGTGACATAATGTGTAATGATAGCTCATAATGCAATAAATATCTATATAAAACATGATGGAAAATGTGCGTATCAAGTATATGTTGCTCAACCCCCAGGTTTTGAAGATCCTAATGTTGGGGAACGTTGCAGAAAACAAAAATTTTACTATGGTTTCACCAAGATCAATCTATGAGTTCATCTAGCAACGAGTGATCGGATCCATCTACATACTTTTGTAGATCGCGAGCGGAAGCGTTCAAAGAACGGGGATGAGGGAGTCGTACTCGACGTGATCCAAATCACTGGAGATCCTAGCGCCGAACGGACGGCACCTCCGCGTTCAACACACGTATGGTCAGCGTGATGTCTCCTTCTTCTTGATCCAGCAAGGGGGAAGAAGAGGTTGAGGAAGATGGCTCCAGCAGCAGCACGACGGCGTGGTGGTGATGGAGCTGCAGTACTCCGGCAGGGCTTCGCCAAGCTCTATGGAGGAGGAGGATGTGTTGGAGAGGGAGAGGGAGGCACCAAAGGCAAAGGTGAGAGGTCCTCCATCCCCCCCCCCTATATATAGGGGTCCTAGGGGGGGGCGGCGGCCCTAGGAGATGCAATCTCCTAGGGGGGCGGCAGCCAAGGGGTGGGGGCTTGCCCCCCCAAGCAAGGGGGCGCCCCCCTTTTAGGGTTTCCCCCACCCTAAGCGCATGGGCCCTAAGGGAAGTGGCACCCCAGCCCACTTTGGGCTGGATCCCTTCCCACTTCAGCCCATGGGGCCCTTCGGGATGGGTGGCCCCACCCGGTGGACCCTCGGGACCCTTCCAGTGGTCCCGGTACAATACCGATGACCCCAAAACTTGTCCCGATGGCCGAAATAGCACTTCCTATATATAATTCTTTACCTCCAGACCATTTCGGAACTCCTCGTGACGTCCGGGATCTCATCTGGGACTCCGAACAACATTTGGGTTACTGCATATACATATCCCTACAACCCTAGCGTCATCGAACCTTAAGTGTGTAGACACTACGGGTTCCGGAGACATGTAGACATGACCGAGATTGCTCTCCGGTCAATAACCAACAGCGGGATCTGGATACCCATGTTGGCTCCCACATGCTCCTCGATGATCTCATCGGATGAACCACGATGTCGAGGATTCAAGCAAACCCGTATACAATTCCCTTTGTCAATCGGTATGCTACTTGCCCGAGATTCGATCGTCTGTATCCCAATACCTTGTTCAATCTCGTTACCGGCAAGTCACTTTACTCGTACCGTAATGCATGATCCCGTGACCAGACACTTGGTCACTTTGAGCTCAAAATGATGATGCATTACCGAGTGGGCCCAGTGATACCTCTCCGTCATACGGAGTGACAAATCCTAGTCTTGATCCGTGTCAACCCAACAGACACTTTCGGAGATACCCGTAGTATACCTTTATAGTCACCCAGTTACGTTGTGACGTTTGGTACACCCAAAGCACTCCTACGGTATCCGGGAGTTACACGATCTCATGGTCTAAGGAAAGGATACTTGACATTGGAAAAAGTCTAGCAAAGGAACTATACGATCTTATGCTATGTTTAGGATTGGGTCTTCTCCATCACATCATTCTCCTAATGATGTGATCTCGTTATCAATGACATCCAATGTCCATAGTCAGGAAACCATGACTATCTGTTGATCAACGAGCTAGTCAACTAGAGGCTTACTAGGGACATGTTGGTGTCCATTATTCACACATGTATTACGATTTCCGGATAACACAATTATAGCATGAATAAAGACAATTATCATGAACAAGGAAATATAATAATAATGCTTTTATTATTGCCTCTAGGGCATATTTCCAACAGTCTCCCACTTGCACTAGAGTCAATAATCTAGTTACATTGTGATGAATCGAACACCCATGGAATTCTGGTGTTGATCATGTTTTGCTCTAGGGAGAGGTTTAGTCAACGGATCTGCTATATTCAGGTCCATATGTACTTTACAAATATATATGTCTCCATCTTGTACATTTTCACGAATGGAGTTGAAGCGACGCTTGATGTGCCTGGTCTCCTTGTGAAACCTAGGCTCCTTGGCAAGTGCAATAGCTCCAGTGTTGTCACAGAAGAGTTTGATTGGCCCCAACGCATTGGGTATGACTCCTAGGTCGGTGATGAACTCCTTCACCCAAATTGCTTCATGCGCTGCCTCCGAGGCTGCCATGTACTCCGCTTCACATGTAGATCCCGCCAGGATGCTCTGCTTGCAACTGCACCAGCTTACTGCCCCACCATTCAAAATATACACGTTTCCGGTTTGTGACTTGGAGTCATCCAGATCTGTGTCCAAGCTAGCGTCGACGTAACCCTTTATGACGAGCTCTTCGTCACCTCCATAAACGAGAAACATTTCCTTAGTCCATTTCAGGTACTTCAGGATATTCTTGACCGCTGTCCAGTGTTCCTTGCCGGGATTACTTTGGTACCTTCCTACCAAACTTACGGCAAGGTTTACATCAGGTCTGGTACACAGCATGGCATACATAATAGAACCTATGGCTGAGGCATATGGGATGACACTCATCTTCTCTATATCTTCTGTCGTGGTCGGACATTGAGCTGAGCTCAATTTCACACCTTGTAACACAGGCAAGAACCCATTCTTAGACTGATCCATATTGAATTTCTTCAATATCTTATCAAGGTATGTGCTTTGTGAAAGACCTATGAGGCGTCTTGATCTATCTCTATAGATCTTGATGCCTAATATATATGCAGCTTCTCCAAGGTCCTTCATTGAAAAACTCTTATTCAAGTAGGCTTTAATGCTGTCCAAGAGTTCTATATCATTTCCCATCAAAAGTATCTCATCTACATATAATATGAGAAATGCTACAGAGCTCCCACTCGCTTTCTTGTAAACATAGGCTTCTCGATAAGTCTGCGTAAACCCAAACGCTTTGATCATCTCATCAAAGCGAATGTTCCAACTCCGAGATGCTTGCACCAGCCCATAAATCGAGCGTTGGAGCTTGCACACCTTGTCAGCATTCTTAGGATCGACAAAACCTTCCGGCTGCATCATATACAATTGTTCCTTATGGAAACCATTAAGGAATGCCGTTTGACGTCCATTTGCCATATCTCATAATCATAGAATGCGGTAATTGCTAACATGATTCAGACGGACTTTAGCTTCGCTACCGGTGAGAAATTCTCATCATAGTCAATCCCTTGAACTTGTCGATAACTCTTAGCGACAAGCCGAGCTTTATAGATGGTCACATTACCATCCGCGTTTGTCTTCTTCTTAAAGGTCCATTTATTGTCTATGGCTCGCCGCTCAACAGGCAAGTCAGTCAAAGTCCATACTTCGTTTTCATACATGGATCCTATCTCGGATTTCATGGCTTCTAGGCATTTGACAGAATCCGGGCCCGCCATCGCTTCTTCATAGTTCGAAGGTTCACCGTTGTCTAACAACATGATTTCCAAGACAGGGTTGCCGTACCACTCTGGTGCGGAACGTGTCCTTGTGGACCTACGAAGTTCTGTAGCAACTTGATCTGAAGTTTCATGATCATCATCATTAAATTCCTCTCTAGTCAGTGCAGGCACCTCAGGAACATTTTCTTGAGTTGTGCCATTTTCCGGTTCAAGAGGTAATACTTCATCAAGTTCTACTTTCCTCCCACTTCTTTCGAGAGAAACTCTTTCTCTAGAAAGGATCCCTTCTTGGCAACAAAGATCTTGCCTTCGGATCTGAGGTAGAAGGTATACCCAATAGTTTCTTTAGGGTATCCTATGAAGACACATTTTTCCGACTTGGGTTCGAGCTTTTCAGGTTGAAGTTTCTTGACATAAGCAACGCATCCCCAAACTTTTAGAAACGACAGCTTAGGTTTCTTCCCAAACCATAATTCATACGGTGTCGTCTCAACGGATTTCTACGGAGCCCTATTTAAAGTGAATGCGGCAGTCTCTAAAGCATAGCCCCAAAAAGATAGCGGTAAATCGGTAAGAGACATCATAGATCGCACCATATCTAATAGAGTGCGATTACGACGTTCGGACACACCATAACGCTGAGGTGTTCCAGGTGGCGTGAGTTGTGAAACTATTCCACATTTTCTTAAGTGTGTGCCAAATTTGTGACTCAAGTATTATCCTCCACGATCTGATAGCAAAAACTTGATTTTTCTGTCACGTTGATTCTCAACCTCACTCTAAAATTCCTTGAACTTTTCAAAGGTTTCAGACTTGTGTTTCATTAAGTAGACATACCCATATCTACTCAAGTCATCAGTGAGGGTGAGAACATAACGATAGCCACCGCGAGCCTCAACACTCATTGGACCGCACACATCAGTATGTATGATTTCCAATAAGTTGGTTGCTCGCTCCATTGTTCCTGAGAACGGAGTCTTGGTCATTTTACCCATGAGGCATGGTTCGCACGTGTCAAATGATTCATAATCAAGAGACTCTAAAATTCCATCTGCATGGAGCTTCTTCATGCATTTGACACCTATGTGACCAAGGCGGCAGTGCCACAAGTATGTGGGACTATCATTATCAACCTTACATCTTTTGGTATTCACACTATGAACATGTGTAGCATTACACTCGAGATTCATTAAGAATAAACCATTCACCATCGGAGCATGACCATAAAACATATCTCTCATATAAATAGAACAACCATTATTCTCGGATTTAAATGAGTAGCCATCTCAAATTAAACGAGATCTCGATACAATGTTCATGCTCAAAGCTTGCACTAAATAACAATTATTAAGGTTTAAAACTAATCCCGTAGGTAAATGTAGAGGTAGCGTGCCGACGGCGATCACATTGACCTTGGAACCATTCCCGACGCGCATCGTCACCTCGTCCTTCGCCAGTCTCCGCTTATTCCGCAGCTCCTGCTTTGAGTTACAAATGTGAGCAACTGCACCGGTATCAAATACCCAGGAGCTACTACGAGTACTGGTAAGGCACACATCAATTACATGTATATCACATATACCTTTTGTTTTGCTGGCCTTCTTGTCTGCTAAGTATTTGGGGCAGTTCCGCTTCCAGTGACCACTTCCCTTGCAATAAAAGCACTCAGTCTCGGGCTTGGGTCCATTCTTTGGCTTCTTCCCGGTAGCTTGCTTACCAGGCGAGGCAACTCCCTTGCCGTCCTTCTTGAAGTTCTTCTTACCCTTGCCTTTCTTGAACTTAGTGGTTTTATTCACCATCAACACTTGATGTTCCTTTTTGACTTCTACCTCTGCTGATTTCAGCATTGCAAATAATTCAGGAATGGTCTTTTCCATCCCCTTCATATTGAAGTTCATCACAAAGCTCTTGTAGCTTGGTGGAAGCGACTGAAGGATTCCGTCAATGACTGCGTCATCTGGGAGATTAACTCCCAGGTGAGTCAAGCGATTATGTAACCCAGACATTGTGAGTATGTGCTCACTGACAGAACTATTTTCCTCCATCTTACAGCTGAAAAACTTGTCGAAGACTTCATATCTCTCAACCCGGGTATGTGCTTGGAAAACCATTTTCAGCTCTTCGAACATCTCATATGCTCCGTGTCTCTCAAAACGTTTTTGGAGCCCCGGTTCTAAGCTGTAAAGCATGCCGCACTGAACGAGGGAGTAATGATCAGCACGTGTCTGCCAAGCGTTCATAACGTCTTGGTTCTGTGGGATGGGTGCGTCACCTAGCGGTGCTTGTAGGACATAATCTTTCTTGGCAGCTATGAGGATGATCCTCAGGTTCCGGACCCAGTCCGTATAGTTGCTGCCATCGTCTTTCAGCTTGGTTTTCTCTAGGAACGCATTGAAGTTGAGGACAACGTTGGCCATTTGATCTACAAGACATATTGTAAAGATTTTAGACTAAGTTCATCTAATCAAATTATTCAATGAACTCCCACTCAGATAGACATCCCTCCAGTCATCTAAGTATAACATGATCCGAGTTAACTAGGCCATGTCCGATCATCACGTGAGACGAACTAGTCAACGTCGGTGAACATCTTCATGTTGATCGTGTCTTCTATACGACTCATGCTCGACCTTTCGGTCTTCTGTGTTCCAAGGCCATGTCTGTACATGCTAGGCTCATCAAGTCAACCTAAGTGTTTGCATGTGTATATCTGTCTTACACCCATTGTACGTGAACGTTGGAATCTATCACACCCGATCATCACGTGGTGCTTCGAAACAACGAACTGTCGCAACGGTGCACAGTTAGGGGGAACACTTTCTTGAAATTATTATGACGGATCATCTTATTTACTGACGTCGTTCTAAGCAAACAAGATGTACAAAACATGATAAACATCACATGCAATCAAATAATAATAGTGACATGATATGGCCAAAAGCACATAGCTCCTTTGATCTCCATCTTGGGGCTCCATGATCATCTTGTCACAGGCATGACACCATGATCTCCATCATCATGATCTCCATCATCGTGTCTCCATGAAGTTGCTCGCCAACTATTACTTCTACTACTATGGCTAACGCGTTTAGCAATAAAGTAAAGTAATTTATATGGCGTTTCTCAATGACACGCAGGTCATACAAAAAATAAAGACAACTCCTATGGCTCCTGCCGGTTGTCATACTCATCGACATGCAAGTCGTGATTCCTATTACAATAGGATGAACATCTCATACATCACATATATATCATTCATCATTCATCACAACTTTGGCCATATCACATCACAGAACACTTGCTGCAAAAACAAGTTAGGCGTCCTCTAATTATTGTTGCAAGTTTTACGTGGCTGCAATAGGGTTCTAGCAAGAACGTTTTCTTACCTACGTGAAAGCCACAACGTGATTTGCCAACTTCTATTTACCCTTCATAAGGACCCTTTTCATCGAATCCGCTCCAACTAAAGTGGGAGAGACAGACACCCGCCAGCCACCTTATGCAACTTGTGCATGTTAGTCGGTGGAACCGGTCTCACGTAAGCGTACGTCTAAGGTTGGTCCGGGCCGCTTCATCCCACAATACCGCTGAAGCAAGATAAGACTAGTAGCGGCAAGAAAGTTGACAACATCTACGCCCACAACAAATTGTGTTCTACTCATGCAAAGAGAACTACGCATAAACCTGGCTCTGATACCACTATTGGGGAACGTTGCAGAAAACAAAAAATTCCTACGGTTTCACCAAGATCCATCTATGAGTTCATCTAGCAACGAGTGATCGGATCCATCTACATACTTTTGTAGATCGCGAGGAGAAGCGTTCAAAGAACGGGGATGAGGGAGTCGTACTCGACATGATCCAAATCACCGGAGATCCTAGCGCCGAACGGACGGCACCTCCGTGTTCAACACACTACGGTGAGCGTGACGTCTCCTTCTTCTTGATCCAGCAAGGGGGAAGGAGAGGTTGAGGAAGATGGCTCCAGCAGCAGCACGACGGCGTGGTGGTGATGGAGCTGCAGTACTCCGGCAGGGCCTCGCCAAGCTCTATGGAGGAGCAGGATGTGTTGGAGAGGGAGAGGGAGGCACCAAAGGCAAAGGTGAGAGGTCCTCCATCCCCCCACTATATATAGGGGGCCTAGGGGGGGCGGCGGCCCTAGGAGATGCAATCTCCTAGGGGGGGCGGCGGCCAAGGGGTGGGGGCTTGCCCCCCAAGCAAGGGGGCGCCCCCCCTTTTAGGCTTTCCCCCACCCTAGGCGCATGGGCCCTAAGGGAAGTGGCGCCCCAGCCCAGTTTGGGCTGGATCCCTTCCCACTTCAGCCCATGGGGCCCTCCGGGATGGGTGGCCCCACCCGGTGGACCCCCGGGACCCTTCCGGTGGTCCCGATACAATACCGGTGACCTCGAAACTTGTCCCGATGGCTGAAATAGCACTTCCTATATATAATTCTTTACCTCCGGACCATTCCGGAACTCCTCGTGACATCCGGGATCTCATCCGGGACTCCGAACAACATTCGGGTTACTGCATATACATATCCCTACAACCCTAGCGTCACCGAACCTTAAGTGTGTAGACCCTACGAGTTCGGGAGACATGTAGACATGACCGAGATTGCTCTCCGGTCAATAACCAACAGCGGGATCTGGATACCCATGTTGGCTCCCACATGCTCCTCGATGATCTCATCGGATGAGCCACGATGTCGAGGATTCAAGCAAATCTGTATACAATTCCCTTTGTCAATCGGTATGCTACTTGCCCGTGATTCGATCGTTGGTATCCCAATACCTTGTTCAATCTCGTTACCGGCAAGTCACTTTACTCGTACCGTAATGCATGATCCCTGACCAGACACTTGGTCACTTTGAGCTCATAATGATGATGCATTACCGAGTGGGCCCAGTGATACCTCTCCGTCATACGGAGTGACAAATCCCAGTCTTGATCCGTGTCAACCCAACAGACACTTTCAGAGATACCCGTAGTATACCTTTATAGTCACCCAGTTACGTTCTGACGTTTGGTACACCCAAAGCACTCCTACGGTATCCGGGAGTTACATGATCTCATGGTCTAAGGAAAGGATACTTGACATTGGAAAAACTCTAGCAGACGAACTATACGATCTTATGCTATGTTTAGGATTGGGTCTTGTCCATCACATCATTCTCCTAATGATGTGATCTCGTTATCAATGACATCCAATGTCCATAGTCAGGAAACCATGACTATCTATTGATCAACGAGCTAGTCAACTAGAGGCTTACTAGGGACATGTTGGTGTCTATTATTCACACATGTATTACAATTTCCGGATAACACAATTATAGCATGAATAAAGACAATTATCATGAACAAGGAAATATAATAATAATGCTTTTATTATTGCCTCTAGGGCATATTTCCAACACCTAAGCATCCTACCAAAGTTTTTAAACTCAACAAGGCTCTCTATGGCCTCAAGCGGGCCCCACGGGCGTGGTATGATACACTGAAGGAATTTCTCATGAAGAAAGGCTTCAAACCCGGTTCACTTGACCCAACTCTTTTCAGAAAAACTTACGATGATGAACTATTCGTGTGCCAAATATATGTAGACGATATTATCTTTGGTTGTACCGACGAACGTTACGGTGATGAATTTGGATACATGATGCGTGTATCAAATGTCCATGATGGGAGAATTGAAATTCTTCCTAGGTCCTCGAATTCGTCAACAATGAAATGTGTTGGGGATATTATTACTGGACGTAAACCGGCCAGGAGTAGCCGGGTTAACTCTATGAAGATTAGAAGCCCAGGAAGACGTGAGGATGGTGGCGCTTTACGAAGGCCCAAGGCCCAAAGGCGGGTTAAGGCCTGTAGATGCAAACCGCCTTTCTCATGTAACTTGCATTGTAAGATAGGAAGGATAGACACCGAATTGGATACGTTAACGTTCCGGCCTCGGGACTCTGTAAACCGATGGGCGTCGACCTATTTATATAAAGGTATGACCCGACGGCGGTTTAGGGACACAGAACAACAACTCGAGAGCCAGGCAAAGCAGATTCACTCCCTGGTCATCGAAACCCTAGCAATTCCATCACAACTAGACGCAGGCTTTTACCTTCATCGCAAGGGTCCGAACTAGTATAAAACTCTCGTGTCCCTTGTCCGGTTTAACCCCTTTAAGCTAACCCGTAGCGATGGCTCCATGACTAAGTCCTTTCACGAGGACATCTGTTGTGACAAAACCACGACAGTTGGTGCCCACCGTGGGGCTATCGCACGATGGTTTTGAGTTCTTGAAGGGCAGCTTTGAAGGGCTCAAGGGATACGTTGTGGGCCGGATGACTAAAAGTCATCGCGGCAAGCTCTACATTGACGGCGCTGGATGGGGTCCCGAGGCCGGCTCAATTGAATACGGATACTGGGTTCCCTTTGGCGGAATTCACGTCTTCATCGGCAAGATCGGCGAACCGAGCCCTGAGCTGGACACCTGCACCAACATCATCGAGACGGCTTAGCGTGCAAGCCCTGCCCAGGTTCAGCCCGCAGCAAGGCATGTCTTCGTAGGTGTCATCCATGGAGCGGAATATGTGGATGGACCGGCATCCGATGGAGAAACCGTTGTCTGTTCCGACGACGAGTCTTCAACCGGAGAGACCGAGTCCCTGTACCAACTACAGGATGGCCGGACTAGTGGAGGTTCCGATGGCAAGAGTATTCCGGACCCCCTTGATCTGCCAAGCCGGTTCGCGGTCTTTATGGCCAGTACACAACTAGCGCGACACTCTTCTACCGCCGCAGCAATGATCTCCGGTTCAGCAACAGCAACGCCAGCAGGAGCAGGGGGCTCTGCACCGCCTCTGGCTCAGGTTTTGTCCGATATGTTCGACACTTTAGCAAGATTACTGGCAGCGGAGGTGGACGCGGAAAACCGGGATCAGCACAACGCAGAGATTGCAAAAGTGAAGGATCAGATAACGCAGGCTAAAGCGGACCTGGCAGCATAGAATGCCAGGATGACTTCAGAACGGGCCGAGTTAGAAGCTTAGGCCTACCGGCTTAGGCTGGATCAGAGTGCCTCAGATGATGTCATGAGGAGGAGATACCGGTCGCACCTTCCACCGGGTTATGAGCCAAGAAATCTCTTCAACACGCCAGGAGCAGGAACCAGTAACCAGCCAGCGGTAAACCGGACTGAGGCACCGGTAATAGGAGCACCGGTTCAGCCGCGCGCGATGGACCCGCCTTGTCAGAACAACATTGTGTCTTAGCGCGTTCTGACGCCCCCGGGGCATTACTTCAACGCGTTGGATAACATTGTGGCCGCCGCTTCACGGTTGGCAGCTCTCCCGATCGAAGGCGAGTCACCAGTGGCTGTTGAGACACGACGGGCTAGGGAGCTCCTTCAAAAGGCTTTAACCCAGCAGCAGGCTTATTCGCAAAGTCATGAGAGGATTCATTCCACCCCCCGTCCAAGTCGGAGCTACAGCAGGCATATTGATGAACTGGCTGTGTCAAGCAGTGCGCGGCACCGTAACCCGGCAGGTGGTGGTGCTAACGCATAAGATGTGGTGGATCACGGCCGAGCGCATCGAGAGGCTGAGTTAGCAGCCCAGAACGCAGCTCGTCAGCTTACTCCGACTCGTTCGACCACCTCCGTGGAGCCAGGTGTGGTCTTCAGTTCTTTGGGGGTACCGTGCCTCACCCCGGCCTTGCGTAATGTGCAATTTCTCAAGGATTTTAAGGGCCCTCGTAAGGTGCCCAATTACACGACCGATTTTCCCCCTGAGTCATGGGTTGAGAGTTATGACATGGCGATGGAGATGCTGGATGTGGATGAAGCGGTATCTGCTAAGTATTTCACCATGATGTTGGAAGGAACAGCTCGTACTTGGTTAAAGTGTCTACCAGCTAACCCCATTGTGTCATGGGCCGAGTTAAAGAGCCGGTTTATCCAGAATTTCAAGGATACATGTAAGCAGCCCATGTCAACTGTGGACCTAGCCGCTTGTGTTCAAGAGGATGGAGAGTCTACGACCCATTGGGTGAAGTGAGTCTCGGCTATTTTGCATTCATCAGACCGCATCGATGCAGATACATCAGTTTTGACGTTGGAGGTCAACTGCCGGTTCATGCCATTAAAACTGAAGTTGGGAAGGCTCAAACGTCACTGTAATGGCATGTCAACGCTTATGGCCGCTTTGGTTAAGTATGTTGATTCAGAAAGTACCAAGGACCTGATTCCGAAGAGGACAAACCAGGGAAAGGGAAAAAGAACGACAGTGCCAAGGGGCAGTAGCATAACCCGACAGGTCATGGGAACAATGGTAAGCACAAGGCGGATAATAGACTAGACTTTGTGGCTAACACCAAAGCCCAAGATAATGGTCAGCATCGTAAGGGCAAACCGCCCAGAGGGGTGGAGGGCCGGGCCCTAATCTGGAGCGCCTATTAAATCAACCTTGTCCAAAGCACAGATCGAAGGAGAAGCCAGCTTCGCATCTTTGTAAGGATTGTTTCATCATGCGAGAGTTCAAAAATTCTAATATGTTTCAATACGACAATGACCCGCCCGGCGGTTCGGGTGGCGGTTTTCATGGGTCGGGTGATGGAGGTGGCAGCTCCGATTCAGGATTCCAGGGTAATCAAGCCGGACATGGTAATCAAGGTAATTAGGGCAATCAAGGAGGTTATAACCATCAGAGGAATCAACAGTAGCAGCAATCGGGTTACGAGAGTAATCTGAAGCAGTTGAATAGTGGGCAGTTTCATATCTTTACCACTAGCTTGTGTAAGCGCGATCAGAAGCTTCACAAGAGGTCCATGAACTCCATCGAACCGGCGATGCCTCAGTATCTGCGCTGGTTTGAACAACCCATTTTGTGGAGTCGGGAGGATCATCCGCCCCGGGTTGACAATCTGGGTCATCTCGCCTTAGTGGTGGCCCCTCAAGTCGGGGGCTACAAGTTCACCAAAGTACTTAGGGATGGAGGGAGCAGTATCAATATCCTTTACTATGATACCTTCCGTTGCATGGGGCTCAAGAGTCTTAAACCATCGAACACCGTCTTTCATGGAGTGGTGCCTGGTAAATCGGCGTACCCAGTTGGCAAGATAGCCCTGGAGGTGGCTTTTGGTGACGATCATGATTCAAGATCAGAAACTTTGACTTTTGAAGTAGTGAAAATCAAGAGTCCATATCATGCCCTGTTTGGAAGGCCGACTTATGCTAAGTTCATGGCGAGGCCGTGTTATGTTTATCTGCAGCTTAAGATGCCGGGGCATAAGGGGACCACCATGGTACATAGGAGTAGGAAGATTGCTTTAGAATGTGAAGAAGGGGATGCGGCTTATGCTGAGTCGGTTTGCGCCACAGAGGAGATGAAATTCTATAAGGACAGCGTTGATCCGGCAGATATGACTTCTCTGAAGAAGCCAACTACACAGCATGATCCGGCGCTGAAATTTAAAACGGCTGCGGACACTAAAACGGTTGATTTTGTTCTTGGCGATTCATCTCAGCGGTTCAGCATTAGCGCTAACCTGGATCCGAAATAGGAAAGCGCGCTCATCGAGTTAATCCGTGAGAACCGGGACATCTTTGCATGGAAGCCTTCTGACATGCCAGGTGTACCGAGGGAACTCGCTAAGCACACCCTTAATATAGATCCTAAGTTCAAACCGTTCAGGCAGTTTCACCGCCGCTTCAACGAAGATAGGCATAAGGCTATTGGTGAGGAGGTAGCCCGGCTCTTGGCAACAGGGTTTATCGTGGAGGTTTTTCACCCTGAGTGGCTAGCTAATCCGGTGCTGGTACTTAAGAGAAACGGCACTTGCCGTATGTGTGTGGATTACACAGACTTGAACAAGGCCTGTCCAGCTGATCCCTTTGCTCTCCCGCGTATTGATTAGATTATTGATGCTACGACGAGTTGTGACCTTTTGTGTTTTCTAGATGCTTATTCTGTTTATCATCAGATTAAAATGGCAGTTAAGGACCAGGAGAAGACAACTTTCATAACTCCCTTTGGAGCCTTCTCCTATGTATCTATGCCTTTCGGGCTCAAGAGTGCCCAGGCGACTTATCAGTGTTGTGTTCAGAATTGTCTTCATAAACGGATTGGGCGCAATGTTCATGCTTATGTGGAAGATATTGTGGTGAAATCTAGGAAGGGGGAAACATTGATAGAGGACCTGAGGGAGACTTTTGATAACCTCCGGGTCTATAAGATGATGCTTAATCCGGCTAAATGTGTCTTTGGTGTTCCGGCTGGCAAGCTCTTGGGTTTTCTGGTGTCCAATAGAGGCATTGAGGCTAACCCGGAGAAGATCTTAGCTATCACGTCCCTGGCTAAACTGGCATGTATCAATGATGTCCAGCATTTGGCGGGCCGGATTGCAGCTTTAAGCCGGTTTATGAGCCGCCTTGGGGAGAAGGCTATTCCTTTGTATCAGATGTTATAGAAAACGGATGATTTCGTCTGGAGTGACGCGGCTGATAAAGCGTTTGAGGATTTGAAGAGACAGTTGGCCGAGCCACCCGTCGTTGCGGCTCCGGTTGATAAAGAGCCCTTATTGCTCTATGTGGCTGCTAATGCCTGGGCTGTTAGTGTGGCTATTGTGGTGGAGCGCAAGGAGGCCGGAAAGGAGTATCCGTTACAATGGCCGATTTATTACATCAGTGAGGTTCTTATTAAATCAAAGCAGAGGTACCCGCATTGGCAGAAGTTGGTGTAAGGAGTTTTCATGGCAAGCTGGAAGCTCAAGCATTATTTTCAAGGTCATCCCATCACAGTGGTTAGTTCAGCCCCTCTAGGAGATATCATCCAAAACAGAGAGGCGACTCGCCGGATTGCCAAGTGGGCTATTGAGCTTGGAACTCACGGGATAAAATATACACCTCGCACAAGAATCAAATCACAAGCACTCGTGGATTTCATTAATGATTGGACAGAGTTGCAGGCACCGGAGCAGAGGCCAGATAACACGTACTAGACTATTCATTTTGATGGGTCCAAACAATTGGAGGGCTCGGGGGCTAGGGTCATATTAACTTCCCCACGAGGTGACAAGTTTTGTTATGTTCTCCGCTTAATGTTCCCTCGTACTAAAAATGCAGCTGAATATGAGGCCTTGCTCCATGGCCTTCGGATGGCTAAGGAGATGAATTTAAGCCTAGTTAAGTGCTTCGATGATTCGGACCTGGTGGCTCAGTAGGTATCTGGCACTTGGGATTCTAAGGATCCACTCATGGCTGCATATCGACGAGAGGTGGACATAGTGGCTAGTCATTTCAAGGGTTATCAAGTTGACCATATAGACCAGCGAAAGAATGAAGCAGCGGACGCTTTAAGTCGTCTAGGTTTTCATCGTAAACCGATGCCACCTAATGTCTTCATCGGCGTACTTCATAATCCGTCAGTCAAGATACCCACAGAGGAGGAGTTGGCTATTCCTGACCCGGAGGCCCAGTTGGTAGCAGCTCTTCATGTTATACCAGATTGGACAATCCCATACCTAGCCTATATGAAACAGGGCGAGTTACTAGGCGATGAAACCTTGGCCCGGCAGATAATCCGATGATCCAAGTCAATGACCATTATCAATGGGGAGTTACATCGTTATAGCGTGACAAGGGCGATTCAGCGTTGTGTGTCTCCTCAAGAAGGTTGTGAGATTTTGCGAGAGATCGATGAAGAAGATTGTGGTCACCACGCCGGTTCAAAATCCTTGGTGGCTAAGGCTTTTCGTCACGGCTTCTATTGGTTGACGGCCCATGCTGATGCTGAGGATTTAATAAAAAGGTGTGACGGTTGTCAGAAATGTGCACGCCGCGCTCATATTCCGGCTTAGGAGTTGAGAATGATTCCAATCACTTGGCTGTTTGCAACTTGGGGGCTAGATATGGTTGGACCCTTTGAGAGGTCCAAGGATAAAAGACCCACCTATAGGTGGCGGTTGACAAGTTTACCAAGTGGGTAGAGGCAGAGCCACTCACTACGCGTGATGCAGCCACGGCGGTCCAATTCATCAAAAAGGTGATATTCCGGTTTGGTTTCCACACAACATTATAACTGATAATGGTCCTAATTTGTCCAAGGGTGCTATGGAAGAATTTTGTTAACGTGAGACATCCCGCTTGATGTGTCATCAGTGGCTCACCCCCAATCCAATGGTCAAGCAGAGAGGGCAAATCAAGAAATTTTGAGAGGTATTAAACCCCGGCTTATGGTTCCTTTAAAGCGGACGCCGGGTTGTTGGGTGGAGGAGTTACCTTCCGTGTTATGAAGTATCAACACCACACCAAATAGATCTACGGGTTACGCGCCTTTCTTCGTGGTTTACGGAGCACAGGCGGTTCTCCCTAGTGACATCTGTCATGACTCGCCCCGTGTGGCGGCTTATGTTGAAGCTGAGAATGAGAAAGCACGTCAGGACTCACTGGACTTCTTAGATGAGGAGCGTGATCTAGCAACAGCATGTTCGGTGATTTATCAACAAGATCTCCAACGTTATCACAGCCGTCGGGTTAAGACCAGAACTTTTCAAGAGGGCGATCTGGTGCTCCCGCTCATCCAGGATCAGACTGATATGCACAAGTTATCCCCACATTGGGAAGGACCTTTTGTGGTCAGCAAAAACCTGCACAACGGGTCATACTACCTTATCGATGTTTGAGAGCACAAAGACTCACGTAAATCGGAGGAGGAGACCCAGCGGCCATGGGATATAGCTCTTCTTCGGCCTTACTATACTTGAGCCACAGGCTCTTCTTATGTACATACTTATGACAATGTATATATTATATAATAAACCAGAGCCTCAGCTAAAGCGGGGTATCTGTTGTTTTTTAGATCGTGTGTGGTTACATGGGGGCTTCTACTTATAAAACGGAGTTCTACTAACCCGGCTTATAAACCTACACATATATAAAGGAAATCACTAGGGGGCTTGGTCGTATTCGAACCATAGCTACACCTTTTGATCGGCTTAAGGCCAAACAGGGAAATCACTACGGGGCTTGGTTGTATTTACACCATAGCTACACCTCTTGATCGGCTTGAAGCCAAAAAAGGAAATTATGTGGAACCAAAGAAAGTATGTTGCAAAAAGCACAACTCAAACATAGGTACCCACTGAGAACAACTCAAATATTACTTGGGGGCTCTTTTCTTCTCAAAGAACAACGAGCTTGCACCCTTGTAATAGGCTATCAAGCCAGGCTTGGAAGCCAGGTGTATTCACCTAAAACCCCGGGTTATCCTGCCTCTTTAAGTAAGCCACTCCGTCCAGGTAAACCTGGTATGACCCATCGAACATTTGGCAAGTCAATCTCATAGACCCTAAACTTTTCAAAATTAAAACGATGATTGGTTAAAGATTGAGGTCCATCTTAAAAGGCTTTGAAAAATGGTTTAACTCAGCGGCCTGGCAGCCCATGAAAAGCCTCGATTTAGGGCCTGGCAGCCCATGAAAAGCTTTGCATATTTTTCATATATTTGTTGCAAATGTTTTAAACCCTTTGATAAAGGATTTATGACTATCTTCTGATAAGCCGGTGTATATTACAACCCGGCATGGCTTTCAACGCTCAGTTGTCAGTACATGATCAGTTCTAAACCGACATTAATTTGATCCGGTCTGGGTTTGACTAGCAGTCACCAAGATTATATGAGCAAACCGGTGGTTGTCATAACCCGGTATGGTTTTTATACAAACTGGCAAGGAGGAAAGGAGTCATCAATACTCCAGATTGGTGCTTTCACCCTTACTATAACAACAGTTGGTCAGTCAACGAGATATATCACAGGTATCATCAATTTTTTATCTGGTTATTACAATCTTGGTTATCCATCCAAGCTATGTATATATTTTGGGCATCATGACCCATCTAGTGGTAAACCACTAGGACACTTTCAAGTTCTTATATGTAGGAACAAGTTAAATAAAAGCCACAATGGACTATGCATATAATAGATCCCAAAAGCATGGTGAGTTATCAGTATCAAGCAAAATAAATATGCTCGATGGCATAACAGCGAGTGTTTGAACTAGCCTATTACAAGGCGCTTTAAATGCCCTCCAGGAATAATTGTTTCCATAACAAGTGGCAGATGCCGACATCTAAACCGGCCACCGGTTTAAGATTCATCATCAGGACGACTTAAAGATTGCGGATCATCTTGAGTTGGTGCATCCTCCTCCTCTCTACCTAGTGGCTGGAAATCAATTGTTGTATAATCGATTCCGGTTAACGCTTGGAATATGGCTTCTTCACTTATAAGAGGAGAAGGATCAATGTCAGGAGCATAAGTGTGCTTACGGATTGGCGGAACAAGATCCGCTATATCATGAATCGGCGTAGGACATTTTTTCTGATCAACATCATAAACCGGTTGATAATGAGACAGATTTGTGTCATCCGCCAATTTAGTTGTTATAGGCCGCATCTCCCTTGTCAGCCTTCGGAGATCATCGTTGTTGAATTTTGTACCATCTTCCTTAACGTTGGGGTAGCCTTCGCCAACATCTGCCGGTTCAAGATCTGGAATCCATGCCTTGGCCTGGATTAGCACAGTCAATGCGCCTGACCTTGCAGCTGATTTTTTAAGTTCCTCCAGCCGGGCAGGTCACATGGACAGTTTCTCGATGGTTTCTTTTATCAACGATGGAGGAGGCTTGTTGTGCGCAGTAGTGCAGATAACCCGTTGGGATCCGGAATACAATTGTTCTATTAAGGTGTAGTCTGCTTTCAGCTTCATACGCATATCAAACCCCAGATGGGTAATGCGGGTCCCTGTAGCATTGTGAGCATCAGTAAACCGGTGACTGCTAAGTTAAAGGGGACTTGAAGCATGCCAGATGAGGGCGCTTACCAAATACAATGGAAGTTATGGCGTTTATTTGCCGCTTTAAACCGGTTAGTTCCTCAACCACCGGTTTAAGGGCTGCTTTGTCATCTTCGGCTTTCTTGGCTAAAGCGGCCTTCTCGGCATCCCAATCTACACGTTTCTTCTTAAAATTTTCCTTCAGCTTCTCCATGGCTACTAAGGCTTTAGTCAGTTCCTCCTTGGCTTTGGAAGCCTCCGCTTGCTGAGACTTGATGTTTTCTTGAAGATAAGCGGTTTGGGAGTCCTTTTTGCTCAGCTCAGCCTGTAAAGGAAGGACATATCATCAGTTGGATGTATATATTTGAAGTACCAAGCACATAACAAGTTATGCACTTTGTACTTGGGGGCTAATGCCTATTTGCTTTGTTATTAGAATTTTTTGCAAGTCCCAAATACAATGCAAACATTATCTTTGGCACTTGGGGGCTAATGTACATTTGTTCAAATCGGAGCATTGGTTAAAATCCCGGTTCACCTTGGAAAGATAAACAGGCCCTTGGGGACTACATAGATGAAAGCTACAGGAATACAACGATAAAGTACCGGTTTATTTCAAAGGATCACCTGGCATATGGAGGATAAGTATGCAAGGGTTGAGATATTACAAAGTCCCGATTTATCATTGCTATCATAAACCGGCCCTTGGGGGCTACTAGAGTTGGTATTTGCATTTGGACTTAAGAAAGGAAAAGTTATGTCATCACCTCATAGCGCTCCTTCACCAGATTCACCAAACCGGCTTCATAATCATGGTTTGTGTGCAGACGGTTCAGAAAGCCAGAGTGGAGTTCTTCAACACTGAAGTGGGCATAGCTTGATAGATTGGTGCTCCACTTGCCTTTCTCCATGGCAGCATGTTCTTCTTTGGCACTATGTTTCGCCAATGCAACAGGATGGCCAGGAGAGGTGTGGCCAATACCGGTAATGATAACCTCGTCTTCTTTATCTCCAGCAGCATTTTCTGGAGTTGATGGAGTGTCAGTAGTCTTCACTAGACTAGAAGATCCGTCATCAGCCTGGATTGGACTTGCCGGTTTATCATCTGGCACAGCGGTATCAACTTCTGCTTGTTTGTCAACATTATGATCTTGAGGGGGCGCTTCATCAAGTGAAGACTACTGATCTGGCACAGCGGTATCAACTTTTCTGGAGTTGATGGAGTTTTGTAGCCAGCTCCGGTTCAATCACCACATGATCATCAAACGGGTTATTCACCCGGGCCTTCTTACTGGGTCTAGCCTTGGCTCTAAAAAAAGAACAGATGCAAAGGTTAGTATAGCATATAAAGTGTGAAACATCAAAAGATTGGGTTGAAATACATACCCAGCCACGGTTTTAGGAGGAGGGAGTTGTGTGGCCGTGGATTCGCCGGATGAGGAAGGAGGTGTCACCTGATAATTTGAACCGGACGGATTAAGAGGTTGTCGGAAAAAGCCTGCCTTGGGATAAGAAGTGTCAGAAGTGGGTGAGACCTCGGGTTGGCGTTTCCGAACCGGGGTGCTTGTTAAACCGGTCGAGGTGACCGTTTGGCCACTGTGCCGGGTTGTGCGGCGAGCCTCGTGCTGCTTCTTATTCAAAAGAAATTGTGGGTCCAAGTGAGCAAGAGGGTGAGAAAATCTTACTTTCCGGACTACTTGACGGATTTTTTGTGTTGGCAGAGAGTCTGAACCGGAGGAAAGGATAATTACCTCTGCATCGTCAGCTTGGCTGCCCTCAACGTCCTCCTGATAAATATCATTGTCAATGAGATGCATGAAAAGTGAACCAAGTGAATCAAGTTCTACCTCTGCGTCCAGTTCATTTGGGTCGTCATCAAGCTCTAAACCGATGGGTTCACGCACTTTTCTCTTCGTGGTTTTCTTGACAGCTTTCGTTTTAGGATGAGAAGGCTTCACTGCTTTCTCCTAAGGTTTCTTTTTCCAGAACGGATCATCACCCTATTTAAAGATGGGCAGAGGGTGTTCAAAGATTGCACAGTCCAAAAATATCAGGCGTAAAGAAAAAGTACAGACAATACTTACAGCGGGCGGTTTGTTTTGCATGTAAAAGGGGCTTAACCCGGTCTTGCTGCACACAGCTTCCGGTTCATTCAACATTTTCTTGATAGATTCAGTGACTTCCTCATCCGTTAGCTGAATATTGATATGGCGTTGGGAGTCTTGTACGTCACCAGTATACTCAGACATTAAACCGGCGCGGTGACTTAATGGCAGGATACTCATGGATATCCAGCAACGGACGAAGTCCACACCTGTTAAACCGTTGGCCATAAAGGCTCTAACCTTGGCGAGTTGAGGTGCGTACGAGGCCCGTTCCTGGGCACTTAGTCATTGCGGAAGTGAATGAGTATTAGCAAGCCGGTGAGCACGATAACCCGGCAGAGGGTTCTCATCTTCAGGAGAGGTGTCTCCGCAATAGAACCAAGTTTGATTCCACTCTTTTGGGTGACTATGAAGTTTGGCATGAGGAAATTCAACCTCTTTCCTTTTCTGAATAGAGACGCCGCCAAGTTCAGTATTAGGTCTGTCTACAAATTCAGTGCGACGGTTTAAATGGAAGAAATCCCAGAACAGCTCAACAGTTGGCTCTTCTTGTAGGTACGCTTCACAAAAGACTTGAAAGTTGCATATATTGGATACCGAGTTGGGTCCAATATCTTGAGGATGGAGCTGAAAGCTAGCAAGTACATCTCGAAAAAACTTCGTTCCGGGCGGTTTAAAGCCACAACCTATAAGATCAACAAACACCACTACTTCACCCTGCTTGGGGGTAGGAGGATTTTCCGGCCCAGGAACTCGCCACCGGATTTCATTTTTCTTCGGTAAGGTGCCAATTTTGACCATTCCGTTCAGTTGGTCTTCAGTAACCCGGGAAGGGACCCAGTTACAGGAATAGAACTATTTGGCCATTGTAAGCGAAGAGCTGGGGAGAAAATAATTGTCGGTTTATGATTCATTAATGATGATGCATAAGGTACAACAGGTTGAGGGAAAAGGAATCAAAGCATGTGAAATTGGTAAGTCGGAAGAAGTTATAAACTACCGATGATAGAGTATTTATGAATGGTAAAGCAATGAACAGAAGCAGAGGTATATGCATACTGTTAAACTGGAGTATAAATGAATTGGCGGTTTAAAAGGGGACTAATGGTACTTGTCGGATTATCATACTTCAAAAAGTTAAACCGCCTATATTGGTGTGAAGGATACAGATCTAAAAATACCTAAGTGAGTGAAACAAGTTACACAGATTTATATGGTGATTTCAGATCAAAGGGGTGACAGAAAACTGGAATATATTCAGACCTAAAAACTTCAGGTGTTTTACCAGTTCGTCAGAATCAGAAAGAGTTGTTGTAAAGGAGTTATCTAATAAGGAAGGGTGAGATTTTGGTTACGGTGGCGCAAGGGCTAAAGTAGATCTAAGACTAGGCTACAATGCTACCAAGAAGGACAAGGAAGAACAGCTCTAGAACTTCGGTGAACTCCGATGAATAGAAACCCTAATGGCGAAGATCTAGGGATGGAGGGCTTACCAGTGTTACAGGAACAGAGGAGATGCGCCACACTTTTCTGGTCCAGTCAGGTTGATGCAGCGGCCAACGATGAGGCAGGGGCGAAGCTCGACGATGGCGGCGGCGCTCGGGTGCAGGGACGTCACGAGGAGGAAGAAGAGATGAAGAGGCAGCGGAGGAAAAAGAAAAAGGGACCTCAGCCCTATTTATAAGGCAAAGAGATAAGCGACAGGCGCGAGAATCGAGGAGCTAAAAATGGATCTTTAATAAAGTTGTCGCCTTGATGGTTGGATGCTCATTAATAAAAGGCATTTTCGGTTTCAATGAGTCGATGACATCACGACGGTTTACCACAAATCCGGAGGATGACGTCAGGGCGGTTTACAAGATCCGTGCGAAGGTGTAAGAGGAGAAATTTTTCTAAGTGTTGAAGATTAACATGAATAAATTCAAATCAATCTGGGGCCTAATGTTGAGGATATTATTACTGGACGTAAACCGGCTAGGAGTAGCCGGGTTAACTCTATGAAGATTAGAAGCCCATGAAGATGTGAGGATGGTGGCGCTTTACGAAGGCCCAAGGCCCAAAGGCGGGTTAAGGCCTGTAGATGTAAACCGACTTTCTCATGTAACTTGCATTGTCAGATAGGAAGGATAGAGACCGAGTTGGATACATTAACGATCCGGCCTCGAGACTCTGTAAATCGACAGGCGTAGACCTATGTATATAAAGGGATGATCCGGCGGCGGTTTAGGGACACATAACAACAACTCGAGAGCCAGGCAAAGCGGATTCACTCCCTGGTCATCGAAACCCCAGCAATTCCATCACAACTAGACGTAGGCTTTTACCTTCATCATAAGGGGCCTAACTAGTATAAAATGTTGGGAGCGCTCTCCGGCAAGGGAGGAGTCCCCGGCAAGGGAGGGCACTCCGGCAAGGGACAGCACCAGCGGCCCCCCGACGGCGGAGACCACAACTGCAGATCCTGGCACAAGTAATCTCTTGCTTCAAAATTTCCCTTGGATTCTTCTTCTTCTGATCTTCTTTCTTTGGATATTTGCTTGACTCTTCTCCCCTTTTTCCGGCTGTCAGACCCATCTGCTGCGGAGCCGATGGAGACCGAGGTTGTCGCCGACAACACCGTTGCCGCCGAGGAAGCAGCCGGCGCTAACGAGCCCGCCGGCGAAGAGGCCGACAGGGCTGCCACCGCAGAAGCAGGCGGGGGGTCTGGCGATCGTACTGACGACCCTGAGGCCGCAGGAGCGCCAGGCGCTGCACCGACCGCCCATCCCTCCGCCGCTGCCACAACACTGGGCTCCGACGAGGCCCAGCCTGGCGTCTACTTGAAGGCCGGCGACGACATCTTCATCAACCTCCCCTGGGCGTCAAGCTCCAGGGCGCCGGTCGAGGGAGAGAACTTTGACGGAGAAGTGCTTGCCTCCGCCGGGCTGGCGCTGGTGGACGCGCCAACCAGCAGCGGCGGCGAGCCTGAGGAGGAGCGGCTGCTGCGGAAGCTGGTGTCACTCTACCGCGCCCGGCATGCCAAGCTAGAATCCCGCGAGGCGCTTGTCGCAAAGGCGGGAGTCGACATCGAGAAGCGCGCAGAGGAGCTCCGGGGTCAAAACCAGGAAGCTCTCCTGTCCTTGGCAGCGGAGCGGGAGCAGCTTGTCGAGGAGCAGAGGGCTTTCCTCCTCGAGAAGGAAGAAGTCAAAGAGCAACAAAGGCTTGCCGCTGAGAAGCTGTCCGTGCAAGAGGGCGAGCTGGTGCAGCGGAAAGTTGATCTTGACAGCCACGAGGAGGAGCTTGCCGCGGGCGAGCGGACGCTTGGCGGAGCCCTCAAGCAAGAAGTAGACGTTGCCGCAGCTGCCGAGGCTGCCAAGAAGGAGTTGGAGGCGAAGGTGGCGCATCTGGAGGCCGATCTCAAGGCGAGCGGTGACGAGCTTGCCGCGCTCAAGCTTGAGCGGGAGAAGGACGCCAACAGCTATTCGGAGCTGCAGACCCGCCTCGCCGAGAAGTTCAAGGAGCTTGACGCCGCCAAAGACTCCAATGCGGATCTCGAGTTGAAGCTGATCGCTTTGACCAAGACGCTGGACGGCGCCAAGGAGTAGGAGACGGCCCTGAAGGAGGAAGTCAAGGCCGGCAAGGCGCTGCTGGCGAGTGCCGCTGCCGCCCAGAGCACTTTCCGGGAGAACGTGGAGCACTAGACGGAAGGTCTCATGGATGTTGCCGGAGACATCGACAAGGAGCTGGCGCAGCTGGGAATGGAGGATCTCGGGTATCCTTCCGACGAGAGCCTCCAACCCAGCGGCAAGCTCACTTTGTTCTTCAAGGGCGTGGCGACGGCTCTCCGGCGACTCCGGGAGAGGATCCCCAAGCAGCTAGCCGACGAGTCGCGCAAGATCTGCGCGAGAGCTCTTCAGAAGGTGCTGGTGAAGGTGGCGTTCCGCAACCCGGGCCTCAACCTCACCAACGTCCTCAGGTCCTTGCCGCCGGATGCTGATCTGGAGGCGCTCAAGGCCCTTGTCGCACCCATTGTGGACAAGGTGAGCGGAATCAAGAGGGTCGAGGGCGACCGCGTAGACTAGGCCGCCCGTTTTCTTCTTTTCTTGTCGCTGTTATTCATGTTATGCAAACAATCTGTTAGAGCCGCGACAAGCTATCTTGTAATATAACTTTATTCTGGGTACTAATTGCAATGTTATTTCCTCTACTTGATTCCCTCCTTTGTATGTTTTTACCCTACGCTTTTAGGGAACTTGCCGGCGCAGGCACCTTGGCCGCGAGCGCTGAGTGCGGGACGTCAGCAGCCTGCTGGCGGTGCTGCTGCCGGCAAGAAACCTTGTCGCAGCTAGTCGCAGCTCAGTTAAGTCGTTGAGCGGACTCGAAACAACAGTAAGGGCGCAACTAGCTACGAGTTGGTTCCTCCGCGCACAGGTTTTCCATACAAAGTACAGTCGTTCAAGGAAGATAACTTAAAAATTTAAAAAATTTAATTGCTCAAACTTTGGCAACTTATCTTTCTTGTTGTTTGCTTCCCGGCAAGGCGAAACTTTCTTGAACGACACCTGGTCCATACCATATCCTCTCCTTCCCCCCCGGCAAACTTGTGCGCGAGGGAACCTTCTTTGCCTTGAAAGAGAAAAGAAAAAAGGAGAAAAATATATGGAGCCTTATGGCTCGTTGTTGCTTACCGGGCTAGGTGTTGCACAAAGTGTCAGATAATACATGCAAATAATAAAAAGCATGAAACCGACAAGGCGTGCAGAGCACATGATCTTTATGCACGGGGTCTGCGCCCGGCTTTGTACAAAGGATTACATGCAACAGCGGCAAGACTTGTACAAAATGTGGTTGCCGTAACAGGTTCCCGCATCCGCGCCCTACGGGTAAAACTTGCGAAGATGCTCGATGTTCCAGGAGTTGCTCACTAGAATGCCATCTTCGGTCTCAAGGCGGACAGCGCCAGGCCTAGTGACTCGTTTCACCCGGTAAGGGCCTTCCCACTTCGGCGTCAACTTGTTGGAATTCTTGGCGGATTGAACGCGCCGAAGAACAAGGTCGCCTTCCTCGAGACTTCTGGCATTAACTTTGCGGCTATGGTAGCGGCGCAAAGCTTGCTGGTAGCGAGCAGCTCGCACAGCAGCCTGAAGACGGTCATCCTCAAGGAACAGCGCGTCATCTTGTCGCAGCTGCTCTTGCTCAAGCTCATCGTAAGCGAGCACTCGAGGTGACCCATATACGAGTTCCGTGGGGAGAACTGCCTCTGCTCCATAGACTAGAGCGAATGGTGTCTGGCCAGTGGCTCGATTTGGCGTCATCCTGATCGACCAAAGAACCACCGGCAGCTCTTCGATCCAGTTTCTTCCGGACTTGTGCAGCCTGTCGAAAGTTCTGGTCTTGAGCCTGCGCAGCACTTCAGCATTTGCCCTCTCCGCTTGACTGTTGCTCCTCGGGTGAGCAACAGAGGCGAAGCAGACCTTGGCGCCAAGATCTTGGACGTACTGCATGAAGGTGCGGCTCGTAAATTGCGTACCGTTGTCGGTGATTATCCTGTTAGGGATCCCAAAACGGCAAACAATCGACCTGAAGAACTTGACTGCTGATTGTGCTGTTACCTTCCTCATTGGTTCCACTTCCGGCCACTTTGTGAACTTGTCGATTGCAACGTACAAGTACTCAAAGCCCCCGACTGCTTGGGGAAAGGGGCCGAGGATATCGAGCCCCCAGACCGAAAATGGCCAGGATAAAGGGATCATCTGGAGAGCTTGAGCTGGCTGGTGTATCTGCTTGGAATGGAACTGGCACGCTTCACACTTGGTTACTTGTGCAGTTGCATCCTGGAGGGCTGTCGGCAAAAAGAAGCCTTGTCGGAATGCTTTGCCGACAAGTGCTCTTGCGCCAATGTGGTGACCACATACGCCTCCATGTATCTCTGCCAACTGCTTTTGTCCATCTTCCCGAGGAATACACTTCAATTTCACACAGTTGAGTCTTCTTCTGTACAGTATGTTGTCGACAAACTGGTACATACTTGACTGCCGGGCTACTCTTTCCGCTTCTTCTTGCTCCTCGGGAAGTTCTCCTATCTGAAGGAAATGGACAATCTGTTGTGCCCATGCTGGAGCTTGTGGCTCGACAACAAGGACTAAAGGCATATCTGCGGCTACGGGAACATCCGCTTCTACGGCAAGAGCCTGCAGCTCTGCCGGAGCTTGACGTTCCCCGGCAAGCTTTCCGGAGCAAAACTCGTCGGGAGCGTCTGCTTCAATGGAACAAACCCTAGGGCTTGCCGGAGCAGACTGCTCCTCAGCACTCTTGGTGTTGATCTTGGGGACCTTCTTGGCGGCGGCTTCGGGAAGCTCTACCGGAAAATAGTCACCAGAAATCAACTTCCTCTTCTTGTTCTGTCCAGTTGACGGCGTTACGGATGGTTGAGTCAGCTTGAGCACAAAAATCCCTGGTTCCACAGGTAACTTAAGTGCGGCGCACTTTGAGAGGCCATCGGCAATGTCGTTCTAAGCTCTTGGAACATGCTCCATCTGTAGGCCGTCAAAGTGCTCTTCTAGCTTTCTCACTTCGTCAACGTAGGCTTCCATCAACTGACTCTGATAACTCTTGTTCACTTGGCGGACGACAGGTTGCGAGTCACCCCTGACAATGAGCTTCTTGATCCCAAGGTCTGCCGCGATACTGAGACCAGCAAGCAAGCCTTCATACTCTACAGTATTGTTTGTTGCTTGCTCCTTGGGAAAGTGCATCTGGACTACGTACTTGAGGTGCTCTCCGATGGGTGCGACAAGCAGCACGCCAGCGCCGGCGCCTTGCAGTGAGAAGGCACCATCAAAGTACATCAGCCACTCTTTGCTTGCTTCCTCGACAGGGATGCTCGTTTCTGGAATTTCTTCATCTAGTGTTGGCGTCCACTTGCTATGAATTCTGCCAATGCTCTGCTTTGGATAGTTGAAGTACTCTCAAACTTGAGGCCAAAGCTTGACAGTTCCAGTGCCCACTCGACAATCCTGCCTGTTGCTTCTGGATTCTGCAGTATCCTCTTCAGCGGAAAGCGAGTGACAACTGTGATCTCATGTGCTTGGAAGTAATGGCGCAGGTTTCTCGAGGCCATGAGAAGGCCGAAAAGCAATTTCTGCACACCAGAGTACCTTGACCTAGCCCCCTGCAGAAGGGAACTGACAAAGTAAACTGGGCGTTGCACCATTCTCTTCTGCATCTCTTCGCGTACCTGCGCAGATCCATCCTTGTCGGGACCAGAGCTTGTCGGGGAAGCCCCCTGCTTGTCGCTGGATGCGCTTGCCGCGGTTGCTGGCTCGTCATCTGCCTCCCTCTCCGCCACTAACGCAGCACTAACCACTAGATTGGTTGCCGCTATGTACAGCAGTAACTTCTCTTGCGGCTTAGGTGCGACAAGTGTTGGAGTGGAGGACAGGTATCTCTTCAAGTCCTGCAGCGCAGCCTCCGCTTCCGGAGTCCATTTCATTGGACCTGCCTTTTTCAAAATTTTGAAAAACGACAGGGCGTGCTCAGCAGACCGAGATAAACCTGCTGAGAGCAGCCACGCAACCGGCAAGCTTCCGTACATCCTTGACGCGCTTTGGTGCTTCGATCTGCTCGATGGCCTTGATCTTGTCGGGATTGGCTTCGATTCCCCGCTGAGACACAAAGAACCCGAGAAGCTTGCCGGAGGGGACTCCAAACACACACTTATCAGGGTTGAGCTTGAGGTTGATCTTGCACAGATTTGCAAGGGTCTTGTCTAAATCTTGGATCAGAGTTGCCCTGTCCTTGATCTTGACCACTATGTCATCCATGTAGGCTTCCACATTTCTGTGCATTTGCGGCTCCAGAGCGACATGGACTACTCTTGCAAATGTTGAACCAGCATTCTTTAAACCAAAAGGCATCTATATGAAACAGTACGTGCCACATGGAGTAATGAACGCGGTTTTCTCCTCATCCTCTTCTGCCATGAAGATTTGATGGTATCCTGAGTATGCGTCAAGAAATGAGAGCAAGTCACATCCGACCGTGGAGTCAACAATCTGGTCAATGCGCGGCAAGGGAAATGGGTCTTTGGGACAAGCTTTATTAACATCAGTAAAGTCGATACAAAGCCTCCATTTCCCGTTTGCCTTGCACACGACTACAGGATTGGCCAGCCATGTGGGAAGGAGCACTCCTCTGACAAGGCCTGCTGCTTCCAATTTCTTGATCTCTTCTGCTATGATTTCTTGGTGCTCCACTGCTTGCTTCCTGACCTTCTGCTTGACGGGCCGCGCATGAGGACAAATGGCAAGATGGTGCTCAATTACTTTCCTAGGAACACCGGGGATGTCAGACGGTTGCCACGCAAACACGTCGACATTTGCCCGCAGGAAAGTAATGAGCGCGCTTTCCTATTTAGCATCAAGAGTGGCACTGATGGTGAAGGTACCACCAGTGCCGCCCTCCTTGGCGGACACCTTCTTGGTTTCTGGCGGAGCTGCCATTACCTTCTTACACTTGCCGGTGGAGCTCGATGGTGCATCCTCGACGGTAGCGCATCACTCCGAAGAGGTGCGCTTGCCGGAGTGCGCATCAGAACTCTTGCCGGACTTGGTCTTCTTCTTCCCCCCGGGATCTTCAGCGGCAAGTGTCTTGTGATCTGCTACGGCTGCTGCTTCCCGGTAGATCTTGTCAGCACAGATAAGAGCATCTTTCTTGTCGCCAGGGACAGAGATGACGCTTATCGGGCCTGGCATCTTGAGCATGTTGTATGCGTAGTGAGAGGCTGCCATGAACTTGGCGAGTGCTGGACGGCCGAGTATTCCATTGTAAGGCAATGGAAAATCGGCAACGTCAAAAGTGACCCTCTCAGTCCTGAAGTTCATCTCGCTGCCAAAAGTTACCGGCAACGTGACCTTCCCCTTCGGCTTGCTCCTTCCCGGGTTAATTCCTTGGAATGTGCCGGTCTCTTCGAGCTCGCTGTCAGGGATCTGGAGTTTCTGGAGTACAGCGCAGGAGATCAGGTTCAAGCCGGCCCCGCCGTCAACTAGCATCTTAGTGACCTTGAGGTTGCGTATAGTTGGTGAAACCAACAACGGCAAGCACCCGACCGCAGTTGTGCGATCAGGGTGGTCCTCAATGTCAAAGATGATAGGCGTGCTGGACCATTTCAGAAGCTTGCGCGATTCGATAGGTGGTTCTGCCGCATTGACTTCCCGCACCCACTGCTTGAGTTGGCGGTGTGAAGTATGCAGAGAAGCACCACCGTCAACGCACAAGACTTCATTGGCTTTTTGGAACTCCTGCTCGCTGGTCTCAACATCATACATGTCTTCGTCGTCATCGTCTTCATCCTTGTCGCGGCCGCGGGGAGGTCTGTCTCCTTGCCACTGCTTGGCCTTGCCGCGGTGTCCTCCCCGGCCGGCGCGCTTCTTGCCTTTTTCTCCAGCACCTCCTTGGGCCCTCTCCTTGTCGCGCCGCTCGTACTCAGCTTTTTGTTGCTGGACAAGCTGCTCGACCTTCTTGCAACTCTGGAGGTCATGGCCCTTGGTGCAGTGGATCTTGCAGTACTGCTTGTCGGAGCCGTCTTGCTTGTCGGCGGCCGCCACAGCCTGGCAGTTGGTGCATGCGGCAATCTCCTTGCCGGAGCTACCTACTTTGGCTTTCTTGGCGGCGCCGTCATTGCCGGACTGCTCAACGACTAGTACCTCTTTGCCCTTCTTCTTCCTGTTGTTGTGCCGCAGGTTTTTCTTTGCCGGGGCAGCATCTTCGTTGTCAGATCCTCCTGCTCCTGTACTCTCTCCGGGGAGTTTCCTCCCTTCCTCAGCACGTGCACACTTGTCGGCCAGGGCATAGAGCTCACTGACGTCTCTAATCCTGTAGATCACCATCTCCTCCCGCATCCTGCGGTTACGCACCTTCTGATGGAACGCGCTGATGACCGCGGCAGGGTGGATATTTGGGATGTTGCGCTGTACACGGCTGAATCTCTGAATGTACTTGCGCAGGGGCTCTCCTTCCTTCTGGGCGAGCAGGTGAAAATCACTTTCTTGGCCTTGAGGTTTGTGGCCGCTTGTAAAGGCGCCGACAAACTGATGGCAAAGGTCTGCCCAAGAGGATATGGAGTTGTCCGGCAAGTGCATGAGCCAGGACCTGATGTCGGGCTTGAGCACCAGCGGGAAGTAGTTGGAAATGACCTTATCGTCTCGCCCCCCAGCAGCTTGCACCGTGATGGTGTAGATGCTGAGGAACTCCGACGGGTGTGACTTGTCGTCGTACTTCTCTGGTACGTCTGGCTTGAAATTCTTCTGGCTGGGCCACTGGACTTGCCGCAGCTCACGGGTAAACACAGGGCAACCTACCGCGTACGGCAAGTCGCCTGGTTCCCCTGGCGCATGCATATCGACAGAAGGCCCGGCACGCAGGTCTGATTGACGCCGCGCTTCTCTTCGGCGCTCGATGCGAGTACGAGCGCCTTCTTGCTGTCGTTCGTGAAGAACTTGGCGCTGATCGCGACGAGCTCGCGGATCTGATGACGCGGTGGAGTCGCTGTCGTGGTGGATCCGGCGAGTCGGCGATCTTGGCCTTCGGGGCGGAGAGTGCACAGTGGTTGCACCCCCACCGTCTTGTCGCCACCGGCTTGCGCCTGGCTGACTTGCCGCGGCAGCGAAGTACTCGGCTGCCGTGGATTGTCGCCGTTGGCGAAGCCGATGAAGCTCTAAATGGTGGCCCTCCAGTCGTCGATCTTGTCTGCCGCTGGAGGGTAGTCTAGGAGCAGTTGAGCTCGCGCCAAAGCTTCTGCTGGAGTGGTGGGTGGCGGCGGTGAACGGTGCGAGGAGCGAGATATGCTCGGACTTCTAACCATGTTAGAAGGAGCAGTATCTCGTCCAGGCGACCGTGCCCCGCTCACGCCAGCACGTTGGCGCGCATGCAGATCTTGAGCGCTCCGAGATACACCAGCTCGATCTTGATCTAGCAAGCGTATGGTACCGTGGGTATCATGACGCTGCCGGTCCCGCACCTCCTGGGATGGGCGCGGTGCGTGTACGGATGCTGAGGTCTTGGAGTGCGCCCGGTCATTGTGGGAGCCGACTGCGCCGCCGATGTGCAGCGCAGTCTTGTCCTTGGACCTGGCAGCACCGTGAGCTCCCTCGTCGCCGCCCGTTCTTCCGCCGGCGTCTACCCCACCAGCCGTTCGCTCCGGCGATGGTGGGCTTGGCGCGGACGGAGCAGCCGCCTCCGAAGCCTTCTTCTTCGGCGGCATGTCGATGAAGACGATGAAGATTTAGCCCGTGCGAACGCCGGATCAGGTTCACATATCCTCGACGCTCCCCTACCTGGCGCGCCAAACATGTCGGGGGTGCTGATCCCACGGACACCTATGGGACCACGGCGGACCGGGCCCCTTTCGGTTCGGCAGGGGGCGGAGAGAGCACGAAGAGCAGATCGAGGCGAGGCGCACGTGCAACACGATCAGTTTACCCAGGTTCGGGCCGCACGGATGCGTAAAACCCTACTCCTGCTTTGCGGTTTTATTGATTTCTTGCTCGGGAGCGCTGATTGCTACAGTACACACCAGCAGCTAGCTAGACCGAGCGTGAGAATTCTGTTGGCCGACCCCCTCTACGTTGCGCATGGGCCTCCTTTTATACGCTCAAGGGGTCACCGACAGGTGGCAACGTAGATGAGGGTAAAAATGGAAAAGGCGTGGCGGTTGGCACCGCCGCCTACTACAGTGCATCATACCTAACCCTGACGGCAGGGGACAAAGGCATTAAATGCATGTCTGCATCGCCTAGACGGTGCAGAAAGGGACCGCCAGGGACACCATTGCTTGCCACGATGGCAATCTTGCCAGTGCCGCTTGCCACCGTGTACCTCTGGCTGCATAGCTTCCTGCCACGTACGCCTAGAAGGGTCCCAGAGCGACACGTCGGTGGATGTGCTGGAGTGCAGGTACAGAGTGGAGGCTTGCCGCGGCAAGCGCCTTGCCGCGGTTGTTGTCTTGTCGCGTCCGGGAGCTTGTTGCTCACCGAGCCTTGGTTGGCCTTCCCGGCAAGCTCCTCTTGCCGGGGTCTTGTCTCCTTCCTGACAAGCTCCTCTTGCCGGGGTCTTGGATACTTTGTTCTTGAATGGCTCCAAAGGAACCACGGAGGACCTTGGTGGTCACCCAGCAAGCCTTGCCGCGGGATGCTGCGACTGCCCGTGCACAAGTTCGGGATACTAGGGTACCCCTACTCTAGTACACCGACACCAAAGAAACGAACCGATAGTGGGACTATTTTCTTTGGAAGACATTTCTTATGTTAAACAGTAATATAACATATCTCTCTGCGTACCTTTGTTTATAAAACCGTATGGCCAGATTGCCTTGTTTGTCGTAAATCTTTGCCCTCATAAAGGCTTTATAAAGTAGGACAAACACTCCTCGGCTACTAGCCGAGGAGGTGGAAGCCGATGGTCGGTCAACAAAGTTTTGTACAATGCGGATCCGAGCATTAAGGATGTAAAGTACTTGGATACATAGAGTCATTACACATAATTTGTGATTTTACTATGGATATCGATCCTTAATTCAGCCACCCGTGCCCGCATTAATGCTCGGGGGCTACTGGGCTTCGGGTTTATTATTTACAAATATTAAAGGGGCACATCGATCCCCTGGTCTGGTGTTGCGAGCCGACCAGTGTCTTGGGGGCTACTGCATTGCCTGTCCAATGCAGAAAATTTTAAGTGCAATGCAGTTTCCGAGGAGATTATGATCCTCAGGTTGGTCGGCCGCACCCAACCTGAGTCTTGAGGACTAAGCACGCCGCTTTTTGTATCCCGAAGTATTCTGTCGAGCTAGGACTTGATCCTCGGGCCGATTTTGCAAATCAACCTGAGTCTCAGCGGCTACTGGGATCACTGGTCTTACATCATCCTTCAAGTGCATCGCGGGTTTTAAACCGATACACATGTTGAGGGTTACTGGCTATATATCTCGGCAGAGAATAAATTGCACCAATCAAAAATATTGACAAAAAATTGGCCCATAGTCGGGGTGGTGCACCACCTCGGAAGCAGTCCGGCATAAAGCTCGGGCGCTAGTGGCTGGCTCCATAGAGGACATTTCCAGCATTAAGCTCGGCTAAACTCCTTTGACTTTTTTGGACCAAGATGATCTATGACATCTTGGATATAGTTCGGCGTTGGAGCTTGGACACAGTCCGGCATTGGAGCTCGGATACATTTTGGCTTTGGAGCTCGGAAGCAGTCTGACATTGGTGCTCGGCTGCAAAAGATACCTCGAATGCAGTCCGGCGTTAGAGCTCGGACGCAAGAGGACACTGCCTCCCGGAAACAACTCCAAAACCCGAGGTGTGGCATAAAAATAACAAGGCATTGATAAAGGCCGGACACTTAAAGGGGCAAGATTCCACAAGACTTGGTGATCAAGACAAGGACTCCTCCCCACCGGCGTATTCGGTTAGGACTCTTGTTATCCTAGGCCTCTGGTGCATTATATAAACTGAGGCCAGGCTAGTCGATATATCATATACAACAATCATACCATAGGCTAGCTTCTAGGGTTTTATCCTCTACGATCTCGTGGTAGATCAACTCTTGTACTACCCATATCATCAATATTAATCAAGAAGGACATAGGGTTTTACCTCCATCAAGAGGGCCCGAACCTGGGTAAACATCGTGTCCCCTGCCTCCTGTTACCATCGATCCTAGACGCACAGTTCGGGACCCCCTACCCGAGATCCGCCGGTTTTGACACCGACATTGGTGCTACTGTTGTTGCCGCTACGGCCACCGCTGTTGAGCTCACTGCCGTAGCCAGAGCAGTCGCGCGACCCTGTTGAGTGTTTCCTCATGCTCCTGGAGCTAACAAGAGGCCAACATAACCGCTAGCTAGGCCTAGAGTGCACCGCAGCCCTATGCCCGCGAGCACCTGTGGCTCCGATCGCCACCCATGACAACGCCTCCGCCTTTTGCTACTTCTTGAGCTTGCGCTGGATTTTCCCTTGAAGAGGAAAGGTTGATGCGGCAAAGTAGAGATAAGTATATCCCTCAGTTTGAGAACCAAGGTATCAATCCAGTAGGAGAAGAATGCACAAATCACCAATACCTGCATAAACAATCAAACAATTGCACTCAACGCGATAAACGGGTTGTCAACCCCTTCACGGTCACTTGCAAAGGTGAGATCTGATAGACACAAATGAAACTAAACAAAATATAATATATTTTTGGGTTTTTTGTTGTATAGATCTGAAACTAAAGATTACAAAATAGTAGATCGGAAACTAATATGTTGGAAAATAAACCCGGGGGCCATAGGTTTCACTAGAGGCTTTTCTCTTGAAGTTAAATAATACTGTGGGTGAACAAATTACAGTTGAGCAATTGATAGAAAAGTGCAAAGTTATGACGATATCCAAGGCAATGATTATGTAATATAGGCATCACGCATGTGTCCAGTAGACCGACTCCTGCCTGCATCTACTACTATTACTCCACAAATCGGCCGATTCCTGCATGCATCTAGAGTATTAAGTTCATGAAGAACATAGTAACCCTTTAAGTAAGATGACATGATGTAGAGGAATAAATGCTACCTCTTGAGCACTGCGTTGGTTTTCCCTTGAAGAGGAAAGGGTGATGCAGTAAAGTAGCGTAAGTATTTCCTTCAGTTTTTGAGAACCAAAGTATCAATCCAGTAGGAGACCACGCTCGAGTCCCACACACCTACACAAACAAATAAGAACCTCGCAACCAACGCGATAAACGGGGTTGTTAATCCCTTCACGGTCACTTACGAGAGCGAGATCAGATATATATGATAAGATAATATCCTTAGTATTTTCATGATAAAGAGAAATAAAGATGCAAAGTAAAATAAACGGAAATAGAAATAACTAAGTATTGGAAGATTAATATGATGGAAGATAGACCGGGGGCCATAGGTTTCACTAGTGGCTTCTCTCAAGAGCATAAGTATTACGGTGGGTAAACGAATTACTGTCGAGCAATTGATAGAATTGAGCATAGTTATGAGAATATCTAGGTATGATCATGTATATAGGCATCACGTCCGTGACAAGTAGACCGAAACGATTCTGCATCTACTACTATTACTCCACACATCGACCGCTATCCAGCGTGCATCTAGAGTATTAAGTTCATAAGAACAGAGTAATGCTTTAAGTAAGGTGACATGATGTAGAGGGATAAACTCATGCAATATGATATAAATCCCATCTTTTTATCCTCGATGGCAACAATACAATAAGTGTCGTTTCCCTTTCTGTCACTGGGATCGAGCACCGCAAGATTGAACCCAAAGCTAAGCACTTCTCCCATTGCAAGAAAGATCAATCTAGTTGGCCAAACCAAAATGAGAATTTGAAGAGACTTGCAAAGATAAACCAATCATACATAAAAGAATTCAGAGAACAATCAAATATTGTTCATAGATAATCTGGATCATAAACCCACAATTCATCGGATCTTGACAGACACACCACAAAAGAAGATTACATCGAATAGATCTCCAAGAAGATCGAGGAGAACTTTGTATTGAGATCCAAAGAGAGAGAAGAAGGCATCTAGCTAATAACTATGGACCCGAAGGTCTAAAATAAACTACTCACACATCACCGGAGAGGCCATGGAGTTGATGTAGAGGCCCTCCACGATCAATGCCCCCTCCGGCGGAGCTCTGGAAAAGGCCCCAAGATGGGACCTCTCGGGTACAGAAGGTTGCAGCGGTGGAATTAGGTTTTCGAGGTGCTCCTGGATGATTTGGGGGTATGTGGATATATATAGGAGGAAGAAGCGCGTCGGCGGAGCAACGAGGGGCCCACGAGGGTGGAGGGTGCGCCCAGGGGGGTAGGCGCGCCCCCCGCCTCGTGGCTTCCTCAGTTGTTTCTTGACGCCCACTCCAAGTCTCCTGGATCACGTTTGTTGAGAAAATCACGTTCCCGAAGGTTTCATTCTGTTTGGACTCCGTTTGATATTCCTTTTCGACAAAACTCTAAAATAGGCAAAAAAAATAGCAATTTGGGTTGGACCTCCGGTTAGTAGGTTAGTCCCAAAAATGATATAAAAGTGTAAAATAAAGCCCATTAACATCCAAAATAGATAATATAATAGCATGGATCAATCAAAAATTTTATATACTACCCATAGATTCATCAAAATAAGCAAACAACACACGAAAAACAGAATCTGTCAAAAACAGAATAATCTGTAGTAATATGTAGCTAACACAAACTTCTGGCACCCCAAAAATTCTAAAATAAATTGCTGGACGTGAGGAATTTATCTATTAATCGTCATCAAAAATAATTAACTAAATATCTCTCCCCAAATAAAAAAGGTAGCAATTCTCATGAGCGCTAAAGTTTCTGTTTTTTACAGCAAGATCAAAAAGACTTTCCCCAAGTCTTCCCAACGGTTCTACTTGGCACAAACACTAATTAAACACAAAAAACACAACAAAAACATAGGCTAGATAAATTATATATCACTAAACAGGAGCAAAAGGCAAGGAATTAAAATAAAATTGGGTTGCCTCCCAACAAGCGCTATCGTTTAACGCCCCTAGCTAGGCATAAAAGCGAGGATAGATCTAGGTATTGCCATCTTTGGTAGGTAATCCATAAGTGGCTCTCATAATAGATTCATATGGCAATTTAATTTTCTTTCTAGGGAAGTGTTCCATGCCTTTCCTTAATGGAATTTGGAATTTAATATTCCCTTCCTTCATATCAATAATTGCACCAATCGTTCTAAGGAAAGGTCTACCAAGAATAATAGGACATGAAGGATTGCAATCTATGTCAAAAACAAAGAAATCTACGGGCACATAGTTCCTATTTGCAACAATAAGAATATCATTAATTCTTCCCATAGGTTTCTTAATGGTGGAATCCGCAAGGTGCATGTTTAAAGAACAATCATCAAAATCACGGAAACCTAGCAAATCACACAAAGTTTTTGGAATCGTGGAAACACTAGCACCCAAATCACACAAAGCATAACACTCATGATCCTTAATTTTAATTTTAATAGTAGTTTCCCATTCATCATAAAGTTTTCTAGGGATAGAAACTTCCGACTCAAGTTTTTCTTCATAAGATTGCATCAAAGCATCAACGATATGTTTAGTAAAAGCTTTATTTTGACTATAAGAATGAGGAGAATTTAGGACGGATTGCAACAAAAGGAAATACAATCTATCAAAGAGCAATTATCATAATTAAATTCCTTAAAATCCAAAATTGTGGGCTCATTGATATCTAAAGTTTTGACTTCTTCAATCCCACTTTTAACAATTTTTGTATCAAGATCTAAAAACTCCGAATTTTTGGAACGCCTTCTAGGTAAAGGTGGCTCATCTTCAGTCCCATCATTATCAAGATTCATATTGCAAAACAAAGATTTAATAGGAGACACATCAATAACTATTAGATCTTCATCCTTATTATCATGAAAACTAGAAGAACACGCTTTCACAAAGCAATCTTTCTTAGCACGCATCCTAGCGGTTCTTTCCTTGCACTCATCAATGGAAATTCTCATGGCTTTGAGAGACTCATTGATGTCATGCTTAGGTATAATAGATATAAGTTTCAAGGAATCAACATCAAGAGAAATTCTATCAACGTTCCTAGCCAACTCGTCAATCTTAAGCATTTTTTTTTTCAATCAAAGCATTGAAACTCTTTTGCGAAGTAATAAATTCTTTAATATTAGATTCAAAATCAGAGGGCATCTTATTATAATTTCCATAAGAATTGTTGTAGGAATTACCATAATTATTAGAGGAATTACTAGGGAACGGCCTAGAATTAAAATTATCTCTATACGCGTTGTTATCAAAATTGTTCCTAGCAACAAAATTCACATCCATAGATTCATTATTATTCTCAATCAAAGTAGACAAAGGCATATCATTAGGATCAGTAGGAGCAATCTTATTAGCAAACAATTTCATAAGTTCATCCATCTTTCCACTCAAAACATTAATCTCTTCAATTGCATGCATTTTTTACTAGTAGATCTTTCAGTGTGCCTTTGAGAATAATTAACCATAATATTATCTAGGAGTTTAGTAGCTTCTCCTAAAGTTATTTCCATAAAAGTGCCTCTCACGACCGAATCTAAAAGATTTTTAGAAGCAAAATTCAATCCGGCATAAAAATTATGTATAACCATCCATAAATTCAAACCATGTGTAGGGCAATTACGTATCATTAATTTCATCCTCTCCCAAGATTGTGCAACATGTTCATGATCAAGTTGCATAAAATTCATAATATCGTTTCTAAGAGAGACGATCTTAGCGAGAGGAAAATACTTAGAGATAAAAGCATCTTTGCACTTATTCCATGAATCAATACTATTTTTAGGCAAAGATGAAAACCAAGCTTTAGCACGATCTCTAAGCGAAAACGGAAATGGCTTTAGTTTAACAATATCATTATCCACATCTTTCTTCTTTTGCATATCACACAAATCAACAAAGTTGTTTAGATGGGTAGCGGCAACTTCACTAGGAAGGCCAGAAAACAGGTATTTCATGACAAGATTCAGCAAAGCAGTATTAATTTCACAAGATTCAGCATCGGTAAGAGGAGCAATCGGAGTGCTAATAAAATCTTTATTGTTGGTATTGGTAAAGTCACACAATTTAGTATTATCTTGAGTCATCGTGACAAGCAAGCTATATAACACACGAGGAAACAAGAAGCAAGCGAAAAAGGCAAACTGGGAAAGATAAGGGGAACGGAGAAGAGAGGGCGAATAAAATGGAAGGGTGAAGTGGGGGAGAGGACAACGAGAGGCAAATGGCAAATAATGTAATGCGAGGGATAAGAGTTTGTGATGGGTACTTGGTATGTCATGACTTGTGCATAGACTCACCGGCAACGGTGCTAGTAATGGCTCGTTGTCGGGAGTCAAATCTTGACTTGACTTGGCGCGAATCTCCCCGGCAACAGCGCCAGAAATCCTTCTTGCTACCTCTTGAGCACTACGTTGGTTTTCCCTTGAAGAGGAAAGGGTGATGCAGTAAAGTAGCATAAGTATTTCCCTCAGTTTTTGAGAACCAAGGTATCAATCCAGTAGGAGATCACGCTCGAGTCCCACGCACCTTTTCGGCGAAACTCTAAAATAGGCAAAAAAACATTAATTTGGGCTCGGCCTCTGGTTAATAGGTTAGTCCCAAAAATGATCTAAAAGTGTAAAATAAAGCCCATTAACATCCAAAATAGATAATATAATAGCATGGAGCAATCAAAAATTATAGATATGTTGGAGACGTATCAATAAACTCAAGCAATATGATGTAAACCCCATATTTTTATCCTCGATGGCAACAATGCAATACGTACCTCGCTATTCCTACTTTGTCACTGGGTGAGGACACCGCAAGAGTGAACCCAAAGCTAAGCACTTCTCCCATTACAAGAGAAAACCAATCTAGTTGGCCAAACTAAACCGATAGTTCGAAGAGAATTACAAAGATATCAAATCATGCATATAAGAATTCAGAGAAGATTCAAATAATATTCATAGATAAGTTGATCATAAATCCACAATTCATCGGATCTCGACAAACACGCCGCATAACAAGATTACAATGGATAGATCTCCAAGATAAATGAGGAGAACATAGTATTGAGAATCAAAGAGAGAGAGGAAGCCATCTATCTACTAACTATGGACCCGGAGGTCTGAGGTAAACTACTCACGCTTCATCGCAAGGGCAATAGGGTTGATGTAGAAGCCCCGGTGGGTCCTGTTGACCAAGTTGATCAAGGTCAATGTGCTGACTATGCACCCCTGCCTATGACATGTGGCTCCGCCATAAATAATTAGTTTTAGTTTAAATTAACCTAATCTAGTAATTAGTTTAGTCACTCACATCTGGGGCCCACTCTAATTAATCTCTGTTTAATTTAGTTAAACCCTAATTTAGCCAAGTGTCACTGACATGTGGGCTGACCCACTGGGTAGTTGACCCAGTCAGCTGGGCCAACTGGTCGGCATCTCTACTGGTCAGTTTTGTCGTGTCATGCTGATGACACACAAGTATAGAGGATCTATCGTAGTCCTTTCGATGAGTAAGAGTGTCAAACCGAACGAGGAGCAAAAGGAAATGATAAGCAGCTTTCAGTAAGGTATTCTCTGCAAGCACTAAAATTATCGGTAACAAATAGTTTTGTGATAAGGTAATTTGTAACGGGTAACAAGTAATAAAAGTAAATAAGGTGAAGCAAGATGGCCCAATCCTTTTTGTAGGAAAGGACAAGCCTGGACAAACTCTTATATAAAGGAAAGCGCTCCCGAGGACACATGGGAATTATCGTCAAGCTAGTTTTCATCACGCTCATATGATTTGCGTTCGGTACTTTGATAATTTGATATGTGGGTGGACTGGTGCTTGGGTACTGCCCTCCTTGGACAAGCATCCCACTTATAATTAACCCCTCTTGCAAGCATCTGCAACTACAAAAGAAGTATTAAGGTAAACCTAAGCATAGCATGAAACATCTGGATCCAAATCAGCCCCTTACGAAGCAACGCATAAACTAGGGTTTAAGCTTCTGTCACTCTAGCAACCCATCATCTACTTATTACTTCCCAATGCCTTCCCCTAGGCCCAAACAATGGTGAAGTGTCATGTAGTCAATGTTCACATGACACCACTAGAGGAGAGACAACATACATCTCATCAAAATATCGAACGAATACCAAATTCACATGACTACTTATAGCAAGACTTCTCCCATGTCCTCAGGTAACTACTCACAAATCATATTCATGTCCATAATCAGTGGGGTATTAATATGCATAAAGGATCTGAACATATGATCTTCCACCAAATAAACCAACTAGCATCAACTACAAGGAGTAATCAACACTACTAGCAACCCACGGGTACCAATCTGAGGTTTTGAGACAAAGATTGGATACAAGAGATGAACTAGGGTTTGAGAGGAGATGGTGCTGGTGAAGATGTTGATGATTTCCCCCTCCCTGAGGGATGTTTCCCCGGCAGAATAGCTCCGCCGAAGCCCTAGATTGGTTCCGCCAAGGTTCCACCTCGTGGTGGCGGAGTTTCATCCTGTGAGCTTGCTTATGATTTTTTCCAGGGTGAAAGACTTCATATAGCCAAAGATGGGCACCGGAGGCCTGCCTGGGGGGCCATGAGGCAGGGGGTGTGCCCAGGGGCTTAGGGCGCGCCCCCACCCTCTTGGATGGTGGGTGGCCCCCCTCTAGTGCTTCATTCGCCCAATATTTTTATGTATTCTTAAATTGACATTCGTGAAGTTTCAGGACTTTTGGAGTTGTGCAGAATAGGTCTCTAATATTTGCTCCTTTTCCAACCCAGAATTCCAGCTGCCGGCATTCTCCCTCTTCGTGTAAACCTTGTAAAATAAGAGAGAATAGGCATAAATATTGTGACATAATGTGTAATAGCAACCCATAATGCAATAAATATTGATATAAAAGCATGATACAAAATGGACGTATCAACTCCCGCAAGCTTAGACCTCGCTTGTCCTCAAGCGGAAGCCGATATCACAAAATATGTCCACATGTTTAGAGATAGAGGTGTCGATAAAATAAAATACGGACATGAGGGCATCATGATCATTCTTAGAGCAGCAACATGTATGTATATATATATATATATTGTCATATGATTCCTTATGCTAAAGTAACAATTCATTCACAATTTCAAATATGAATCAGAAACTTCATTGAAAACTAACAAACTATAATCACATTCATTGGAGCACTTGCAATTTATCATAACATCGTAAAGAGTCAATATAAAAGCTTTTCAGCAAGTCCACATACTCAACTATCATTTAGTCTTTCAAAATTGCTAACACTCACGCAATACTTATGGGTATGAAGTTTTAATCAGACACAGAGAAAGATAGGGGCTTATAGTTTTGCCTCCCAACCTTTTACCTCAAGGGTAATGTCAACAATAATAGTTCATGAAAACTCACGTCCATTTAGCTATATATATATATATCAGGATCTTTCCAACACACAGTGCTTGACAAAGGATAAAATGTAAAAAGGAAAGGTGAAGATCACCATGACTCTTGTATGAAGTATAAGACAAGAATAAAAGATAGGCCCTTCGCAGAGGGAAGCAAAGGTTGTCATGTGTTTTTATGGTTGGGTGCATGAAATCTTAATGCAAAAGAACATCACTTTATATTGCCACTTGTGATATGGACCTTTATTCTACAGTCCGTCGCTTTTATTACTTCCACATCACAAGATCGTATAAAGCTTATTTTCTACACACTAATAAATCATACATATTTAGAGCGCAATTTTTATTGCTCGCAACAATGACAACTTACTTGAAGGATCTTACTCAATCCATAGGTAGATATGGTGGACTCTCATGGCAAAATTGGATTTAAGCATATTTGGAAGCCCAAATAGTATCTCTGCTTGGTGCAAGGAATTTGGCTAGCATGAGGGGGAAAGGCAAGCTCAACATGTTGGATGATCCATGACAATATAATTTATTTGAGATGTAAGAAAACATAACCCATTACGTTGTTTTCCTTGTCCAACGTCAACTTTTTAGCATGTCATATTTTAATGAGTGCTCACAATCATAAAAGATTTCCAAGATAGTATATTTATATGTGAAGACCTCTCTTTCTTTATTAATTCCTATCACCTGCCGTCAACGCCGCCACCGGCCCAGCGGGGGACGAGCAGCAAGCATCGTCCCAGCATCTGTCTGTGCGGCAAGACGGCCGCACCGCAACTCCTTCGCTCACCCCAGCTAGTTCTTCCTCCCGCGCGCTCCGCGCGCCCATGGAGCCCCGCAACCTCTCCCCCGCCTATCGCGTTGCACCAACACCCCCGGTCGTCGCGGCCCTCTTGGGTGGCTCGCAGGCGCCGCCTACAAGTCACCACGTCAAGCCGTTCATCCGTCGGGTCAGCGCCGCCTCCACGCGGCAGGGGGCTCCCCTGGACCGGGCGGCGCCTGAGACCAGCCTGACCTTTAGCTCGGAGGACCACCCCACCAACTCGGCCTGCTCAGGTGCACTCCCCATGTTGTGCGCCCCCACCATCTGCCAGGTGGCCGTCACCAGAACCCTCATTGATGGCGGCGCGGGCCTCAGCATGCTCTCGGTCGAGGCCTTCAACCTCCTCTGCATACCCTTGGAACGGCTGCAACCTAGCCGGCCCTTCTCAAGCGTTGGGGGCGAGTCGTCCGGCTCCTTGGGACAGATCCGGCTCCCAGTGACCTTCGGCACCTACGACAACTTCCGCACAGAGCTGGTCGACTTTGACATCGCCCCCATCGGCCTCCCCTACAACGCCATCCTCGGCTACCCAGCACTGGCCCAGTTCATGGCCGCGACGCACCCGGCGTACAACCTCATGAAGATGCCCGGGAGCAGCGGTGTCCTCACCGTGCACGGGGACACCGGGGACGCTCTGCGGGTGCTCAAGCTCGTCATCAGGACAGCGGCGTCGGCACAGCCCACCGACTTGGAGGCCCCCGAGCCCAAGGGAGCTGCGCCCGCCAAGAAGAAACAGTTGTTCACCCAAGACAAGGCAGAAACCAAGCAGATACCCGTCGATGAGGACGGGTCCACCAACGCCACTTTCACCATAGGCGCCCACCTCAAAGCCGAGCAGGAGGAGGCCCTGGTCGGGTTCCTACGCGCAAACAAGAAGGTATTCACTTGGGAGCCAGACCAGTTGGCAGGGATCCCTAGGAGTGTAATCGAGCATCACCTCAACGTGTGCACCAACGTGCGCCCTGTGAAGCAGAAGGCCAGGCGGCAGTCCACAGAAAAGCAGGCCTTCATCGTCCAAGAGACCCGCAAATTAGAGGCCGCTGGGGTCATTCGCGAGGTCTGATACCCAGATTGGTTGGCCAACCCTGTCGTTGTGCCAAAGAAGGGAGGGAAGGAACGCATGTGTGTCGACTTCACCAACCTCAACAAAGCGTGCCCGCAAGATCCGTTCCCGCTCCCCCGCATCGTCCAGATCGTTGATTCCACTACGGAATGCAACCTGTTATGCTACCTGGATGCCTTCTCTGGGTATCACCAGATCAACATGGCGGTAGAAGACATCGAGAAGACAGCCTTCCTAACCCCGTGTGGGGTGTACTGCTACACATGCATGCCATTCGGGCTGCGTAACGCAGGGGCGACCTTTCAGCGGCTGATGCACATCACCTTGGGCCCGCAGCTCAAGAAGAATGTTGAAGCTTACGTCGATGACATCGTGGTAAAATCTCGGGAGGCCAGGACCTTGATACAAGACCTGGAGGAAACCTTCGCGAGCCTCAATGCAGTGAACCTACGGCTCAACCCAGAGAAGTGTGTGTTCGGAGTCCCCTCGGGCAAGCTCTTGGGTTTCCTCATGTCCTACCGAGGCATCGAGGCTAACCCGGAGAAGGTCAAGGCAGCGGAAGACATGAGCCCGCCAAAGACCCTCAGAGAAATGTAGAAGCTCATGGGGCGTGTGACCGCGCTAGGGCGCTTCATCTCCAAGTTGCGGGAGAAAGCGCTGCCCTTCTTCCAGCTAATGAAGAAAAAGGGGCCCTTCGAGTGGACTGAAGAGGCTGACAAGGCGTTCCAGGATCTCAAGAGATACCTAACCAGTCCACCGGTCATGGTGGCTCCGCGCCCTCAAGAGCCCCTGGTGCTTTACCTCGCCGCCACTCCCAACTCCGCCAGCGCAGCCTTGGTGGTAGTCAGAGAGGAGCGTCGAATCAAAACCGCGGCAGCGGCCCGGGACAAGGCGGAACAGGAACAGGAAAGGCCCACAGAAACCTCCACGGCGGCTGAGGAGGATCAGCCACCGCAGAGGGGCCCATCTGAGGCGGAAGAGGCCCCTCTCCCAGATGGCCAGTCTCAGGAGGCCTCATTGCCTCAAGAGGCGCCATGGTCTCCGAAGGGAGCCACCAGCACTGACGCACTCCACCTTGTTGAGCACCCAGTGTACTTCGTCAGCACGGTGTTGCGGGATGCAAGGGCACTGTACCCCATGCCACAGAAACTCCTCCTTGCGCTACTGGTGGCCACGCGCAAGCTGTGGCACTATTTTCAAGGTCACCCCATCAAGGTCGTCTTGTCATACCCCCTGGAGAGAGTGCTCAGGAGCCCCAATTCAGCTGGGAGGGTCGCTGAGTGGAACATAGAGCTGCAAGCTTTTCAGCTCGAATTCTGCACGACCAGAGTCATCAAGGGAGCAGCGTTGGCGGATTTTGTGGCAGAATGGACGGAGGCGCCAGGCCTCAAGGCCGACGAGGATTGGTCCCTGTCCCCGGGAAGCGAGGCGCCAGAAGGCTGGGTCATGTACTTCGATGGGGCGTTCTCCAGGCATGGCGCTGGGGCTGGGGCGGTGCTTATATCGCCCACTCAGGACAAGCCCTATTACGCCGTGCAGCTCTGTTTCCAGCAAGGTGAAAAGGTCTCCAACAACATAGCGGAGTATGAAGGTTTAATAGTGGGCTTGAAGGCCGCAGCTGCCCTGGGGGTGAACGCCTCACCATCAAGGGCGATTCGCAGCTCCTTGTCAATTTCTCCAACAAGGTGTACGAGCCGAAGGGTGAGCACATGGAAGCCTACCTTGCGGAGGTCCGCATGATGGAGAAGCAGTTCTGGGGGTTGGAGCTGCAGCATGTGCCCCGTGGCACCAATCAGGAAGCCGATGACATCGCCAAACGCGCGTCCAGGCGGTTACCTCAGGAGCCTGGCGTTTTCGAGGAGCGGCTCTTCAAGCCTTTAGCCTTGTCGTCATTATCAAACACGGCTTAGCCCCGGGAGGAGCTCCCCCAGCCACCTGCCTCAGGAGCTCCGGCCTGTGGCCCGGCCTCGGGAGCACGCCTGCTCCTGACGATGGAACCTCAGGAGGGATGTTGGATCGCGGAGCTCCGGAGCTACTTAACGCAAGGGACCCTGCCGGAGAAGGAGGAGGAAGCAGAGCGAGTGGCACGCCAGGCCACGGCATACTGCATCAAAGATGGAGAGCTCTACCGGAAGCGACCAAACAATGTATCCCTACGCTGCATCTCCAGGGAGCAAGGGAAGGAACTACTAGAAGATATACACGGCGGAGACTGCGGACATCATTCATCATCATGGACCCTCGTCGGCAAGGCATTCCACAGTGGGTTTTATTGACCCACCGCACTCAATGATGCCGTCGAACTAGTCAAAGCTTGTGAGGCCTGCCAGTTCCACGCCAAGCAGATCCATCAGCCAGCAGGGGGCTTGCAGACTATCCCCCTTTTGTGGCCATTCGCAGTCTGGTGGCTGGACATCTTGGGCCCGTTTCCTCGGGCGCCAGGGGGCTACCGCTACCTTTACGTTGTCGTGGACAAGTTCACCAAGTGGGCTGAAGTAGAGGTTGTCCGCACCATTCCCCCGGGTTCCGCGGTCAAGTTCATCAAGGGCATCGTGAGCCGGTTCGGGCTGCCGAATCGCATCATCACGGACAATGGTTCGCAGTTCACCAGTAACCTCTTCAAAACATACTGTGCTAACCTTGGAATGCAGATATGCTACGCTTCAGTGGTGCACCCCCGAAGCAACGGCCAGGCCGAGCGAGCCAACGTGGAGGTCCTGAGGGGCCTCAAGACCAGGACATTCAAGAAGAAGCTGGAGGCCTGCGGCAGAGGTTGGTACGACGAGCTTCAGTCCGTGTTGTGGTCCATCCGCACAACCGCGACCAAGCCGACTGGGGAGACCCCGTTCTTCCAGGTCTTCGGAGCCGAAGCGGTCCTCCCTCACGAGGTCAGACGTTGCTCCGCGCGGGTCCTGGCGTTCGACGAGGCGCAACAGGACGCCATGCGGGGGATGGACCTCGTGCTGGGGGAGGAACGTCGCCGAGAAGCCGCGCTACGAGCGGCGAGGTACCAACAAGCACTGCGGCGATATCACTACCGTAACATCCGCCCCGGAACTCTCGAGGTAGGAGACCTCGTGCTCAGGCGGGTCCTCTCCAGGGAGGGGCTGCACAAGCTCTCTCCCATGTGGGAGGGCCCGTTCAATGTTGTTCATGTTTCCAGGCCCGGCTCTGTGCGCTTGGAGACTCAGGAGGGGGTGCCGGTCCAGAACGCGTGGAACATCCAGCACCTCCGGAGGTTCTACCCCTAAAAAGGCTCGGAGCCTGTGAAGAAGGCGAATGCTTGTGAAGCCATCGCGTTTTGGGAAAGGCCCAGAGCCTGTGAAGAAGGCAAATGCCTATGAAGCTATCGCGTTTTGGAAAAGGCCCAGAGCCTGTGAAGAAGGCAAATGCCTGTGAAGCTATCGTGTTTTGGAAAAGGCCCAGAGCCTGTGAAGAAGGCAAATGCCTGTGAAGCTATCGCGTTTCGGAAAAGGCCCAGAGCCTGTGAAGAAGGCAAATGCCTGTGAAGCTATCGCATTTTGGAAAAGGCCCGGAGCCTGTGAAGAAGGCGAATGCCTGTCAAGCTATCGCATTTTGGAAAAGGCCCGGGGCCTGTGAAGAAGGCCAACGCCTGTGAAGCTCGCCGCCCGTGACACTCTCATGTAATAATGAGTTGGGGCTGTACACGCCCCAGAGTCTCAGGAGCGCTGGCCTCAGGCCCTGGGGCTCCCTCCCACGCCCAGTGGCAGCACTTAGCTCCGCGCTGGTGAGAAGACGTCGAAGACTAGATTAGGTGCCGGACGTGGCTTTTCATTTGCTTTCCGCAGTTGGCTTGTTTCTTCTCATTTGAAGTTTTATTGAAGTTGTTGCCATCTTTGGCTTGTGGTTCTTCGACTTTTCATTCTCCTGCCTTGATTTCTCTTGTGCAAGGCCTCGCGAGGGGGGCAGCTGAGCGCCCTCTCGAGTGTCCCTATCTTAGTCATTCAAAGGGTTCGCGACCTGGGCCCCTTGCAGGAGCACCCCACCAGTCCGTGCCCCTCGGGCACCGCGACAGAAACACAGGGCCTGGGTCGGTCGCCCCCACGGCCGGGGCCGGGAACTATCCACCCGCGAGCACGTAGCCAGAAGGTACGATAAAGAAAGCAAAACAATGATTAACAGCAATAACCCATACACGCCCCCGCGGGGCTCCACACTACTATCTTTTTACGCAGGAAAAAGGAAAAGAAAGAACAAATTTGGTGCAGCTCGCCTCACACCGGCCCACAGGGAAGCCCGAGCTGCCTCCGGAGCTGAGGCGGACTCCCTCTCGCGCTTCACTAGGGCATGACGGCGGGCGGACACGCTACCACCTCCCAAGCAGATACGACGGCGTGGAGGCTGACCGCGGCCACCGCTAGAAGAGTCGCCACCTGAAGAAGAACTGGAGAAGCTTGAGGAACCCTGAGCGCCGCCAGCCGCGCGAGCGCTGCCCTCTCCGTCATCGCCGGAGCCGGGTTCCCAGCCACGGTCGTCACCCTCGGGGCAACACCCTGCGCGGCGACCATCTTCCCCAATCACCCTGACGTAGAGGGTGGCATCGCCGTCGAACTTGAAGTGTAGGGTGCACCGACGGCCCAGGCCATGCGCGCGGGCAAACGACTGCCAGCCGCGGGCCAGGGCCAGGCTCCCGGCTGCGGAGACCTAAAGTGAAACCCATGAGGCCCGGCTGCAGCAGCCGTCGGCCTGAAGCCAGAGGCCGCCCGGGAGCTCACCAAGGAGGAAGCGAGGAAGTGGAAGCCGGGTGCTAGTCGGCTCCGCCGACCACACGATGAAATCCGACAGCACCTCAGCAGCGCGAAAGCGCGGCATAGGGGGACTCGCAGCAGGAGCGCACCCCTCGGTCGCAGCAATCCGCCCGCCACCGCGCTGGAAAGCGTCTCCGCGGCCGCGGGGAGCTGCCGTGGTGGCCACAGGATGTTTACAGGGGCGCCCTCGGCCGCGCTTGGGCGGGGGAGAGGCATGCTCAACCCGACAAGCCTTCCCCTTCTCCGCGGCTGAGAACCTCCTTGACGGGGCCATGAAGAAGAAGGAGAAGCAAGGGGAGATGAACTGTAAGGGCGTGCGTCGATCAGTACTTATAGCTGGCGAGGGCCAACCGACGGCCCCCACGATCGCAGGTAATCATGACCCGCTTTGCATGCAGGGACTTGTCCAATCCGTGCAGTTGCCGAGGCGCCATGGGGAAGTGGAGACGCCCACGTCCAATCAACCGCCATGCAACGCCCAAGGCCGCAGGCTGTTAGGGCCCGCGGTGCTTCGCTCTTGCCCTTTCGCCTCCCTGCACGGCCAAGCCCGGGCGCGCCTTGGGCCGGGGGGCTACTGTCGGCGTTCTGGGAACGGGGGTCCCCAGACTTGCCTGCCTGCGGCGTGGCTCAAAGGGGGCCAGCACGGCCCATCTTCACCAACACAAACCCAAGACCCTCGCAAGGAGCCAAGCCTCGCGGGGCGGACGACGCGGAGCTTCCTCAGGCACGGCCTCATCAGGCTGGCTCATGAGGAGGCGGAGAGATCAAGGCGGGGTACCTCACGAGGTGCCCGTGACGCCAGCCCGCACAGCGTCCTCCTTTCCTCTTTGGTGCAAAGGGGGCAAGCGCAGCCGTGGAGTACCGAGGCATCAGGAAAAGGTTGCCATTTCGGTGCAACGAGACCAAGACCAGGAGGACTACGAGACGGAGGTCACTGTGGAGCCCAAGATGGCGTCACCGCCAGAGCTTTGTGCAGGCGAAGACTACTTTTGTCAGGATAGCTGGTACCGGCTGTCCCCTTTCAAATTAGCCCACCATTGTTGGCTCCCTTCCCGCTCGATATTTGGGAAGAGGACCAGGGCCTCTATAAATAGGACCAGCCAGCCACCGAAGAAGGAGGGAGCTTGTGGCCGGGAAGCAGCCAGAGAGAGAGAGAGAAAGGTGACTGAACTCCTCCCAGCAGTTCACCGCCCCAGCCAAGAACAGACCCTCGTGAGGCTGTTCTTCCTTGTATTGTTCATCATCATCAGCCCAAGAGGCAATCCACCACACACGGGAGTAGGGTATTACACCACAACGGTGGCCCGAACCAGTATAAACCCTGTGTCTCTTGTGTTGTTCTTCCCATAGTTTAGATCCTAGCATGGCGGAGGGGTGCAGGTAGGTAGGAGGTGAAATCTCCGCGCGCACCCCAGTGTTCGAACCTCAAGGGTCTGCCGGAACCCGAAATCCGACAACGTCTAATAACCCCATCTACTCCTTTATAAAGGAGTGGGTCATCCCAGAAGTAATTTCTTAAATCATAGAAAAACTTTTTGTTTTGCTGGTATGTGAAACTAGGTGGTATAAATTTAGCAACAATGTAATTAGCATAATCAGCATACCATGGAGCGGTATGAGAAGCATTTATGACAGCTAATTGTTCATCAGGAAAGCTATCATCAATAGGTAGTCGGTCATCAAGAACATTCTCTAACCTAGACAAGTTGTCTGCAACAGCGTTCTCAGCTCCCTTTCTATCAATAATATGCAAATCAAATTCTTGTAGTAGGAGAACCCATCTAATAAGTCTAGGTTTAGCATCTTTCTTTTCCATAATATATTTAATAGCAGCATGGTTAGTGTGAACAGTTACTTTAGAATCAACAATATAAGGTTTGAAATTATCACAAGCAAATACAACTGCTAAAAATTCATTTTCAATAGTAGCATAATTTCTTTGGGCATTCTCTAGAGTTTTACTAGCATATTGGATAACATTTAATTTCTTATCAACTCTTTGTCCTTGAACAGCACCTACAGCATAATCACTAGCATCGCTCATAATTTCAAAGGGTAAATTCCAATCGGGTGGTTGAACAATAGTAGCAAAAATCAAGGCTTTCTTAAGTATTTCAAATGCTTCTACACAATCATCATCAAAGACGAAAGGAACATCTTTTTGTAAGAGATTAGTCAGAGGCCTGGAAATCTTTGAGAAGTCTTTAATGAACCTCCTATAAAAATCGGCATGACCAAGGAAACTTCTTATACCTTTAATGTCCTTAGGACAAGGCATCTTTTCAATAGCATCAACTTTAGCTTTATCAAATTCAATACCTCTTTCAGAAATTTTATGCCCCAAGACAATGTCTTCATTAACCATAAGGTGGCACTTCTCCCAATTCAAGACAAGATTAGTTTCTTCACCTCTCTGCAAAACTCGATCAAGGTTGCTTAAGCAATCATCAAAAGAAGTTCCATATACGGAAAAATCATCCATGAATACCTCAACAATCTTTTCACAAAAGTCAGAGAATATAGCGATCATGCATCTTTGAAAGGTAGCCAGTGCATTACATAAACCAAAAGGCATAAGTCTATAGGAAAAGGTACCAAAAGGGCAAGTAAAAGTGGTCTTTTCTTGATCCTATTTTGACACACATATTTGAGAGAAACTAGAATAACCATCTAGAAAGCAAAATGTGTGTGTTTGGATAATCTTTCTAGCATTTGATCAATAAAAGTTAAAGGGTAATGATCCTTTTTAGTAGCTTTATTTAATTTGCGGAAGTCAATTACCATTATATAACCTATAAAAATTCTTTGTGGGATCAATTCATCTTTATCATTAGGAACAACAGTAATACCTCCCTTCTTAGGGACACAATGGACAGGACTTACCCACTGACTATCAGCAACGGGATAAATTATACCTACCTCCAGAAGCTTTAGTATTTCTTTTCTTACCACTTCTTTCATCTTAGGATTTAACCGTCGTTGTTGATCGACAACTGGTTTAGCGTCTTTCTCCAATTTTATTTTGCGCCGCCATAGAGTGGGACTAATGCCCTTAAGATCATCAAGAGTATATCCAATAGCATCACGGTGCTTCTTCAGAACTTTCAATAATTTCTCCTCTTCTTGCTCTAAAAAGTTAGCACTAATAACAAGATATATCTTCTTTTCATCAAGATAAGCATATTTAAGAGTATCAGGTAATGGTTTAATCTCAAACACAGGATCACCCTTGGGTGGAGGAGGATCCCCGAGAATTTTGACAGGTAAGTTGTGTTTCAAAATAGGTCCCTGTTTAAAGAATACTTCATCAATTTCCCTTCTTTCATTCATAAACATATCATTTTCATGGTCTAGCAAATATTGTTCTAAAGGATCATTAGGAGGCACCGCAATAGAAGCAAGACCAATAATTTCATCTTTACTAGGCAATTCTTTATCATGGGGTTGTCTATGAAATTTAGCAAAATTAAAATCATGAGACATATGCCCTAAACCAATAGAAACAATATCCTTTTGCAGTCTATCTTAGCATTAACAGTATTCAAGAAGGGTCTACCAAATATAATGGGAAAAAAGTCATCTTGTGGGGAACCAAGAACAAGAAAATCAGCAGGATATTTAACTTTCCCACACAAGAATTCAACATCTCTAACAATCCCAATTAGTGAAATAGTATCTCTATTGGCAAGCTTAATTGTAACATCAATACCTTCTAACTCAGCAGGTGCAATATCATGCATAATTTCTTCATATAAAGAATGAGGTATTGCACTCTCACTAGCACCCATGTCACATAAGCCATGATAGCAATGATCTCCTATTTTAACAGAAATAGCAGGCATGCCTACAACAGTTCTATGTTTATTTTTACTATCGGGTCTAGCAATTCTAGCAGCTTCATCACAAAAGTAAATAACATGCCCATCAATATTATCGGACAAGAGATCTTTAACAATAGCAATACTAGGTTCAACTTTAATTTGCATAGAGGGTGTAGGTGTTCTAGTATTACTTTTACTTCAATGGGAAAGGTGGTTTCTCAATATAAGTGGTAGGAACAATAGGATAAACATTATAAGTGATAGTCTTTTCTTCAACTTTAATAGGTTCAACTACTTTTACTTCAATGGGAGGATGATATTTAATCCACCTCTCCTTCGGGAGATCAACATGAGTAGCAAAGGATTCACAAAAGGAAGCTACTATCTCAGAGTCAAGTCCATATTTAGTGCTAAATTCACGAAAAGCATCGGTATCCATAAAAGATTTAACACAATCATACTTAGATGTTATACTTGACTCTTTACCTTCGTCGAGTTCCCAATCTTCAGAGTTGCGTTTAATTCTTTCTAATAAATCCCATTTGAATTCAATAGTCTTCATCATAAAAGATCTGGTACAAGAAGTATTGAGCATGGAGCGATTATTGAGAGAAAGTCGAGCATAAATTTTTTGAATAATAATTTATCTTGAGAGCTCATGATTGGGGCATGAATATAGCATTGACTTAAGCCTACCCCAAGCTTGAGCAATGCTTTCTCCTTTACGATCACGATGAACCAGATGCATAGGATAAAACTTCTGATGAAATTCCAATTTCAATCGGTTGTAGTTCCATGATCCCATATCATCACATAGCCTAAACCATGTCAATGCCTTTCCCTTTAAAGATAAAGGGAATACCTTCTTCTTGATAACATCCTCGGGCATACCTGCAAGCTTAAATAATCCACATACTTCATCCACATAGATTAAGTGCAAGTCGGGATGCAATGTTCCATCTCCTGTAAAAGGATTAGCTAGCAGTTTCAATATCATACCCGAAAGAATTTCAAAGTAAACATTATTAGAAGGTTCGGTAGTTTGAGGAGAAACTCTTTGCTCTACTGGTCGGGGTGAAGATACCCCAACAAGCCCCTCAAAGGATTACTTTCCATAGTAACAAGTGACAGTAAATTTCAGCACACTATATAAATTTTTTCCTTACCAAATTCCACCTACCAAAGGCCCTTCACTCACCGGCAATGGTGCCAGAAAAGAGTCTTGATGACCCACAAGTATTGGGGATCTATCGCAGTCCTTTTGATAAGTAAGAGTGTCGAACCCAACGAGGAGCAGAAGGAAATGATAAGCAGTTTTCAGTAAGGTATTCTCTGCAAGCACTGAAATTATCGGTAACAGATAGTTTTGGGATAAGGTAATTTGTAACGGGTAACAAGTAATAAAAGTAAATAAGGTGCAGCAAGATGGTCCAATCCTTTTTGTAGCAAAGGACAAGCCTGGACAAACTCTTATATAAAGGAAAGCGCTCCCGAGGACACATGGGAATTATCGTCAAGCTAGTTTACATCACGCTCATATAATTTGCGTTCGGTACTTTGATAATTTCATATGTGGGTGGGCCGGTGCTTGGGTACTGCCCTTCCTTGGACAAGCATCCCACTTATGATTAACCCCTCCTGCAAGCATCTGCAACTACAAAAGAAGTATTAAGGTAAACCTAACCATAGCATGAAACATATGGATCCAAATCAGCCCCTTACGAAGCAACGCATAAACTAGGGTTTAAGCTTCTGTCACTCTAGCAACCCATCATCTACTTATTACTTACCAACGCCTTCCCCTAGGCGCAAACAATGGTGAAGTGTCATGTAGTCGACGTTCACATGACACCACTAGAGGAGAGACAACATACATCTCATCAAAATATTGAACGAATACCAAATTCACATGACTACTTATAGCAAGACTTCTCCCATGTCCTCGGGAACAATCGTAACTACTCACAAATCATATTGATGTTCATAATCAGAGGGGTATTAATATGCATAAAGGATCTGAACATATGATCTTCCACCAAGTAAACCAACTAACATCAACTACAAGGAGTAATCAACACTACTAGCAACCCACATGTACCATTCTGAGGTTTTGAGACAAAGATTGGATACAAGAGATGAACTAGGGTTTGAGAGGAGATGGTGCTGGTGAAGATGTTGATGGAGATTGACCCCCTCTCGATGAGAGGATTGATGGTGATGATTTCCCCCTCCCGGAGGGATGTTTCCCCAACAGAACAGCTCTGTCGGAGCCCTAGATTGGTTCCGCCAAGGTTCCGCCTCGTGGCAGCGGAGTTTTGTCCCGTGAGCTTGCTTATGATTTTTTTCCAGGGTGAAAGACTTCATATAGCCAAAGATGGGCACCGGAGGCCTGCTAGGGGGCCCACGAGGCAGGGGCGCGCCCCCCACCCTCGTGGATGGTGGGTTGCCCCCCTCTGGTGCTTCCTTTGCCCAATATTTTTTATATATTCTGAAACTGACTTCCATGAAGTTTCAGGACTTTTGAAGTTGTGCAGAATAGGTCTCTAAGATTTGCTCCTTTTCCAGCCCAGAATTCCAGCTGTCGGCATTCTCCCTCTTCGTGTAAACCTTGTAAAATCAGAGAGAATAGGCATAAGTATTGTGACATAATGTGTAATAGCAACCCATAATGCAATAAATATAGATATAAAAGCATGATGCAAAATGGGCATATCACATGCCTTGTGATGCTTCTGATTGCTCTGTTATTTATTGTATTTCCCATCCGTTACCTCTTTTTCGGTAGACCCCGAGACCGCTGTCGTTACCCCTGTGATCACTACATCGACGGCGGCCCCTCCTCGCCAGTGCAACCAGACAAGCAAACCCCCTTGATCATTCCTATATCGCCCATTCCATTCTCTCTCATGCTCGCATTAGACTTTGCTACTATAAATGATTGCTCCTATTTTGATGCATAGACTGCTTTTGTAACCTGCTATTGTACCTTACCTACTTTATCCTATATGCTTAGTATAGGTTGGTTAGTGATCTACCAGTGATGTAACATCCCGAATTTTCAATTTGGAATGTTATACATAGGACATCATATTGCATATCATATTTTATTGCATTTTGTTTTGTGATCCTAAAAATCCTAAGCAACTCAAGGACCCACGGATAGAGTTGGGGATTTCACGATTTCCATATTTAAATTTTCTCAAATATTGAAACGGGGATCATTTTGGTTTTAATTATTTTTCTCTACAAAAATATTTCATATTGATATATATGAGAGGAGATAATAGGACTTCCCCAAAATAAATGAAAATATTGGAGGAAAATTATTAAAATCAAATAAATTATTTTATTTGGATTTTATCGCTATTTTATTTGAATTAGAAAAATGAGCATTTTTAAAAATTGCATTTTAGGCCAAGAAAATGTTCACATTGTTCTAAATATTCTATTTAGACGGTGAAATTTTGTTTTGGTATTTTTAGATTTTCTATTTTCTAGGATTTTTCATGCGAAATCTGTTTTTTTAAGTCAACCGATCTAACGGGCCGTGCTCAAGCCGGACTCCTCCGGCCAAGGCTTTAAAAGCCGCCGCTCGATGCCCCGAGGCCCAAGTCGCCGCCGCCAGCACGCCCCCCCCCCTCCCCCCCAAACCCCTAGCTGCCGCCAGTCCGCGCCGCCGCCCGCGCCGCACCGCTGTTGCCGCCGCCCGCGCCGCCTCCCGGTGCTGCCGCCGCCGTCGTCGCCGAAGCCGCCACCGCCGCATCGGATCTCATCGTTGACCTCGCCGCCGTTGACCGGTCGGTTTTCTTCGGTTAACCTCGGTTTTTTAGTTTCCCCGGTTTATTTTTTTGATCGGTTTTTTCATCGATTTATTTATTTAGCGGACGTTCGTCCGTACGTTCATTTTAACGAACGTTGTTCGTCGGTTAGGTCCAGACAGTGAACTTTCGTTCGTTAGTCTTTTCTTTTTATTTTATTTTCGGCCAAGGACCTATCTGCAATTATTTTTATCGCAGATTAGCCCCTGATCTTCAAACGCTCGCCGTTTCTTAACCGTTTATCAAAATCCAGTGAAACCAACACCAAAATCTTCCTCTCGAAACCCTCTTTCCGTTTAATCAACTCAAAGAAGGTTTTTACAATTTTAAAATTTGGTTTCAGGTAGATTTGTTTTCAAAGTTCTTTTGACCGTAGTTTCAGTTATGTTGCTCCGATTTGATTGAGTATTTTTTCAGATCGAATCTCTTCAGTTGACTTTTCAGATTCAATATTCTTATTCGATATTTACCCGTGCATCTTTGCTTGAGTGCTTATGTATGCTATTGTTTGTTTGTGATAGAATTCTCGGAGTGTGCAGCGTGCTACTACGAGTCACTAGGTTTTGCAGATCATCAGCAAGGCAAGTGACACTTTGATCATATCCCTTTTAACCTAGTTTTTATGCATTAGTTTCAACCCCTCAAACATTGCATGACTAGGATCTCTTAACTTGTGGGTTTGGGAAGTAGATGATGAGGTAGAACCTATTACCCTTTTTATTATCAAACCGTGTGAGTTACTTCTGCGTTATGCTACTTATTGCCATGATATGCTCGTAGACGTGGATTGGGTTTGAGAGTATCCATGATAGATGTGAGATTATTAATTAATGGTTTACTTAAGGTGGCTACTTAAACACACAACTGGGTGGATTGGTCGCGGGCACCTGGGGATATACCAGTGCTGTCCTTTTTGGTTTACTACCCAGGCTCAAAGGGATCATAAGATTATTCATGCTGGAAACTTCCGTGTGCAGCCACAAGCTATTATGGGCTCTAGCATAGTTGAGTAAGTTGTGGGAAACCTTTCCATGATGGGCTAGTAGATGTAGGGGATTGTAGGTGTACCGGCCTATCTGTCGGTTAAGGGGACCTCTTCGGAAAGACTGGGTCTCGGTCATCCGTTTCTCAAACACCATGCAGTGCGAGAAATACAAAGGAGGAGATCGAGTTTTGTGGGGAAAAGTGCACAAACCTCTCCAGAGTGTACAAACTAATCATGGTTAGCCGTGTCCCGGGTTATGGACATCTTGAGTATCTGGTTCTTGGATTATCATGTGGATCTCATCACTCTAAATAAATTTGTTGGGTTGTTAATTACTTTTAATTGGGATTGAGAGGGGGATTTACCTTCTCAATGTTTTCAACAAACCTTGTAGTTAAATAAATTATATTCCTTTGTTGTAGGGAAAAATTGGCTTTTCGCAAAAACATTATAACCATAGAGCCTCCACCAGCCATATATGCATGTAGTGATACATTTACTTGTTCATTGCTCTACTGTGTTATCTTGCCAGCATATTCCATGGGCTGGCCTGTTTCGGGCTACAACATATCATGTTGCAGACTTTTCAGACGAAGAGTAAGGTGTGCTAGGTCGTTTGTCGTGCACTCAGTTATGTCGTTGGAGTTGATGGACTCACTTTATCTTCCAAGCCTTCCGCTGTTATCTTACTTAGATGGCCTTAAGCCATATTTATTGTAATAAGTTCTCTTTTGAATATTTCGATGTAATAAGTGTGTGATTGCTACTCTCTTATAAATCCTTCAAGTACTGTGTGTCAGCATTACCGATCCAGGGATGACACTTATGCATAGAGACTTGATCCATTTGGGTTAGGTCGCTACAAGATGGTATCAGAGCACACGTTGAATGTAGGACACGACCACTAAGATGAGCCATAGGTCACTCTTCTCTACTCATTTCTGACTTCTCTCCATTTTATACTCTATAGGATGGTGGACACGAGGAATAAGTTTAGACAGCGGGATGAAGACACACCTTTTGGACGACATTTGGAAGAAGTCACTAGGTACCTGAACATTGGAATATCAAGCTTCATCGGGAACTACACCGCCACACTACCAGAAGAGGAGCGTTGGATGATTCAAGTTTATGTTCCAGGAAGGACATCACGCCAGTAACTGATCCCATATAGTTTTCCTTTGATGCACCAACCTGGAGTCTAGGAAAGAGCATGGCAGCCCACATCGCCATGGGACGCATCGGCGAATTTTATCACAAGGAGCTTAAGGACACTATCTACCAAATATGTGGGCGCCAAGATGAGCAATGGGAGATGATCAGCAACAGGAAGGACATGTCCATTGCAGCCTTCATCCAGGAGTTAAATCATCACATTCGTCGCCAGGAGAACCAGATGTACGCAAGCATGATAGATCTGAAGAAGTTGATGACTAGGAACATGGAGCTGGAAGAGGAACTTAAGTCTACACGCGACGGATATGAGGAGGAAATCACCGTACTAGTGGAGAAGAATGACGACCTGACAAGGAAGCTAGGAGTATTCACGGGAGACCCTGCACCAGGAGGAGATGATGACCACCCCAAGGACTACATCATCATCGACGACACCGACTCCGACCCCAGTGATGATGACTATGAAGACGAAGCTGGAGCGAATATCATGGAGTCTTCTACCGATCAAAATTTCTAGTAGACCACCATATTATTAGTAGTATTCCCCATGTATATATTAGTAGTCCGAGCACTATAACGGTAGTTAGATCGATTGTATGCCCTTGCTTGATATTGTTTTGGAGTGATATTGATTGTGTTTGTCTCATGTGCATATGGGTAGTGCTTTCTCATTAGACCTCATTCTATTCTAATCTCTCCCCTCTAAACCCATCAGATGCCTCTGAGATGTGACCCCGGATTTGCCTTCCCATCGGAGCTCACTCAGTTGATCCAGCAGCAGAATACACTGATGCAGTTGCTAGTTCAGAATCAGGGCAACAACAACAACAACAACAACAACAACAATAACAACAACAACCCACCGCCACCACCTCCAGTTGACAACTTAGCATGCTTTCTAAGGTTACGGCCGCCGGTGTTTTCCAATAGCACCGAGCCCATAGTTGCGGATGACTAGCTACGCAGGATTGGAAAGGAGTTAACCACTGCCAGTTGCACAGATGTTGAGAAGGTGCATTTTGCCGCACACCAATTGGATGGACCCGCAGCCGCATGGTGGGAGAATTACACAGCCACTTTCCCCATAGCCAATGTTACTTCGGAGCAGTTTCAGCAAGCATTCCGCACTGCTCATGTCTCAACTGGAGCTATGAGTATGAAGAAGCATGAGTTTCGCAACTTACGCCAGGGCGATCGTTGTAGGGCAGTACGTGGAGGAGTTTAGCAAGCTAGCTCGTTATGCCCCGGATGACGTGGCCACCGATGCCGCGAAACAGGAGAAGTTTATGGAAGGGTTGAATGATGCGATGAGTACGCAGTTGATGGTGGCAACATTCTACAACTACCAGGAGTTGGTAGATAAAGCCCTTATGATTGAAGGGAAGCAGCGGCATATTGAGAGCCGCAAGAGGAAGTATGGATAAGGGAAGTACAATTCAGGAGCCTAGTTGAAACCCTGTTTTACCCCGAACCCGGGAGGATTTACGCATAACCAAAATGGAGGAATTCCGCATAACCACAATGGCTCTAGGAATGTAAATGGGAGTGGAGCAAGCAGTCAGGACCGCTCTAACCCAAGCACACCCGCCAAGAACGACCAATGCCACGTTACTTGTTTCAAGTGCGGGAAGACTGGACACTATGCCAATGAGTGCCCTGAACTCAAGAATGGAAATGGCAATGGAAGCTCTGGAAAGATGCCCAACCCTTTCAACAAGGGACAAGTGAACCACATTAATGTGGAGGAGGTTGAGGAGCAGCCAGATGCAGTTATCGGTAAGTTCGTGGATAAGTATAACTTTCCCACCAAAGTTCTTACGACACCTATGTTAGTAAGCTCACCCGGAGCGGAGTATATGGCAAGCAGTGGATGTTTTCAGATGCCATTGATCATAGGTAGGCATGTTTTTCCCTCAGAGTTGATAACTTTGGAATCACAAGAATTGGATGTCATACTCGGTATGAATTGGCTATCAAAGTATGGAGGAAACATTGATTGCGCCAGTAGGCCAGTTCTACTCACAACACCGGAGGGAAATATGATTAAGTATGTATCCAGGCATACTCCTAAGAGTACTCACGTAAATTCCCTCATGGGATTTGTTCAGGAAGAAGTCCTGTAGTAAAGGATTACCAGGATATATTTCCAGAGGAACTACCAGGCATGCCCCCGGATCGAGACATTGAGTTTTTGATAGAGTTATTGCCAGGCACCGGACCAATATCAAAGAGACCATACCGGATCCCCGCAAATGATCTAGAGGATATTAAGAAACATATTAAGGAGTTATTGGAGAAAGGTTACATTCAACGAAGTTCGTCACCATGGGGAGCCCAAGTGCTCTTGGTTGAGAAGAAGGATAAGTCTCTGAGAATGGTTATTGATTATCATGCATTGAATGAAGGGACGATCAAGAACAAGTACCCACTACCGATGATCAATGATTTGTTTGACCAGCTGCAAGGAGCTAAAGTCTTTTCCAAGATCGATCTTCGATCAGGGTACCACCAGCTGAAGATTCGAGAACAGGATATACCTTAGACAGCTTTAACCACAAGGTACGAGCTGTATGAGTATATGGTTATGTCAGTCGGATTGACTAACGCCCCTGCCTATTTCATGAGAATGATTAAAAAGGTGTTCATGGAGTTCTTGGATAAACTTGTCGTGGTGTTCACTGATGACATTTTGGTGTACTCGAAGAATGAAGAGGAGCATAAGGAGCATTTGCGTTTAGTTCTCGAGAAGCTCAGGGAACATCAGTTATACGCCAAGTTTAGCAAATGTGAGTTTTGGTTGAAGGAAGTTGGATTCCTTGAACATGTTATATCAGGAGAAGGTATAGTGGTAGACCCTACGAAGGTTCAGTCAGTCACTGAGTGGTTGGCACCCACCTTAGTTGGAGAGATCCGCTATTTTCTAAGACTCGCCGGATATTATCGGAGATTCATTGAGAATTTCTCTAATATTGCAAAGCCCATGACTGAGCTGTTGAAGAAGGACACCAAGTTTAAATGGACATATGAATGTGAGGCAAGTTTTCAGGAGTTGAAGAAACGTTTGACTACAGCCCCAGTGCTGATTTTGCCAGATATACGCAAGGATTTCCAAGTGTATTGTGAAGCGTTGATGACCCACAAGTGTAGGGGATCTATCGTAGCCTTTTCGATAAGTAAGAGTGTCAAACCCAACGAGGAGCAGAAGGAAATGATAAGCAGTTTTCAGTAAGGTATTCTCTGCAAGCACTGAAATTATCGGTAGCAGATAGTTTTGTGATAAGGTAATTGGTGACGAGTAGAAAGTAAAAGTAAATAAGGTGCAGCAAGATGGCCCAAACCTTTTTGTAGCAAAGGACAAGCCTGGACAAACTCTTATATGAAGGAAAGCGCTCCCGAGGACACATGGGAATTATCGTCAAGCTAGTTTTCATCACGTTCATATGATTCGCGTTCGGTACTTTGATAATTTGATATGTGCGTGGACCGGTGCTTGGGTACTATCTTTACTTGGACAAGCATCCCACTTATGATTAACTCCTATTGCAAGCATCCGCAACTACAACAAAAGTATTAAGGTAAAACTAACCATAGCATGAAACATATGGATCCAAATCAGCCCCTTACGAAGCAACGCATAAACTATTGTTTAAGCTTTTGTCACTCTAGCAACCCATCATCTACTTATTACTTCCCAATGCCTCCCCCTAGGCCCAAACAATGGTGAAGTATCATGTAGTCGACGTTCACATGACACCACTAGAGGGGTGACAACATACATCTCATCAAAATATCGAACGAATACCAAATTCACATGACTACTAATAGCAAGACTTCTCCCATGTCCTCAGGAACAAGCGTAACTACTCACAAAGCATATTCATGTTCATAATCAGAGGGGTACTAATATGCATAATGGATCTGAACATATGATCTTCCACCAAGTAAACCAACTAGCATCAACTACAAGGAGTAATCAACACTACTAGCAACCCACAGGTACCAATTTGAGGTTTGGATACAAAGATTGGATACAAGAAATGAACTAGGGTTTGAGAGGAGATGGTGCTAGTGAAGATGTTGATGGAGATTGACCCCCTCCCAATGAGAGGGTCGTTAGTGATGACGGTGGTGATGATTTCCCCCTCCCGGAGGGAAGTTTCCCCCGCAGAACAGCTCCGCCAAAGCCCTAGATTGGTTCCGCCAAGGTTCCGCCTTGTGGCGGCGGAGTCTCGTCCCGAAAGCTGGCTTATGATTTTTTTTCCTCCACGAAATACTCCATATAGCATAAGATGGGCATCGGGGGGCCACCAGGGGGCCCACGAGGCAGGGGGCGCGCCCAGGGGGTAGGGCGCGCCCCCCACCCTCGTGGCAAGGGTGTAGCCCCCCTCTGAAACTTCTTGCGCTTAGTATTTTTTATATATTCTGGAAATAGCTTCCGTGAAGTTTCAGGACTTTTGGAGTTGTGCAGAATAGGTCTCTAATATTTGCTCCTTTTCCAGCCCAGAATCCCAGTTGTCGGCATTCTCCCTCTTCATGTAAACCTTGTAAAATAAGAGAGAATAGGCATAAGTATTGTGACATAATGTGTAATAATAGCCCATAATGCAATAAATATCGATATAAAAGCATGATGCAAAATGGACGTATCACGCGTCTCGCTTAGGACTTGGAAGTGTACTCATGCAAGATGGAAGAGTTGCTTCATATGCCTCACGACAGCTTCGACCGCATGAATTGAATTATGCCACGCTTGATTTGGAGTTAGCATCCATAGTGCATGCACTCAAAACCTGGAGACATTTTCTTATTGGAAACCATTGTGATGTGTACACGGATCATAAGAGTTTGAAGTACATTTTCACACAGAAGGAGTTGAATCTCAGGCAAAGGAGATGGTTAGAGCTCATAAAGTATTATGATATGAAGTTGCACTATCATACAGGCAAGGCCAATGTCGTAGCAGACACTCTGAGCCGGAAGAGTTACGCCAATACCCTCGTGAGTGGAGGATTGCCAAAGGAGTTAGCTGAAGATCTCAGGGAGCTTCGTTTGGAGATAGTCCCTAGAGGTTTTGTTCCAGCATTGGAAGTTCAGTCAACATTATTGGGAAAAATCGAGAAGCTCAGAAGGATGATAAGCAAATTGCTGAGATAAAGGAGAAGATGAGAAAAGGAAAGGCCAAAGGTTTTCGTGAGTATGAGCACGACACCTTGTGGTTTGAGGACCGTGTTTACGTGCCCAATAATGTAGAAATCAGGAAGTTGATACTTCAGGAAGCTCACGACTCGCCATACTCGATACACCAAGATGTATATGGATTTGAAGGGGCGTTTCTGGTGGACGGGTATGAATAAGGACATTGCCGAGTATGTAGCCATGTGTGATGTATGTTAGAGAGTGAAGGCAGAACATCAGAAGCCAGCAGGATTACTGCAGCCTATGCCGATACCCGAATGGAAGTGGGATAAGCTTGGCATGGATTTCATCACCGGATTACCCAGGACCCGATCAGGATACGATTCTATTTGGATAGTAGTGGATCGCTTAACCAAAGTGGCTCACTTTATCCCAATGAAAACCACCTATACTAGTGTGAAATTGGCAAAGATATACATGACCAGGATCGTATGTCTGCATGGAGTTCCGAGGACTGTTGTATCATATAGAGGAACCCAGTTTACTTCAAAGTTTTGGCACCAGCTGCACCAGACTCTGGGCACCAGGCTAGAGTTCAGTATAGCTTTTCATCCGCACACAGATGGACAGACCGAGAGAGTCAATCAGATTCTGGAAGATATGTTGAGAGCTTGTGCGCTTGATTATGGTTCTAGTTGGGATGATAATTTTCCCTATGCAGAGTTCTCTTACAACAACAGTTATCAAGCTAGCCTAAAGATGGCACCTTCGAAGCTTTGTATGGAAGAAGGTGTACAACGCCATTGATGTGGGATGGAGTTGGAGACCGTTAGTTGTTTGGACCAGATTTGATCAGGGATTCAGAAGAGAAGGTTAAGTTGATCCGAGACAGACTGAAGGTAGCTCAGTCGAGGCATAAAAGTTATGCAGACTCAAAACACAAGGAGGTAGTCTAAGAAATCGGAGACAGAGCATATCTTCGTGTGTCACCCCTGCGAGGTGTTAAACATTCTGGAGTTAAGGCAAAGCTAGCCCCAAGATTCGTAGGACCATACCAAGTTTTGGAACGTATGGGAGAAGTTGCCTACAAGTTGGAGTTACCCGAAGGACTGTTAGGAGTTCATGATGTGTTTCATGTTTCCCAGTTGAAGAGGTGTCATGCAGAGATGGACGATATTCCTCTGAGAGATACAGTGCCCCTAGAAGCAATTCAGTTGGATAGTGATCTGACCTATGAGGAGAAACCTGTCAAGATTCTTGAGTTTGCCAGCCGAGTGACACGCAGTAAGGTTATCAAGTTTTGCAAAGTTCAGTGGAGCCACCATAACGAGGATGAAGCCACCTGGGAACGAGAGGATGATCTACGGAAAGACCACCCACACCTATTCTCTAGCCAACCCGAATCTTGAGGGCGAGATTCATCTTAAAGGGGTAGGTTTGTAAGATCCCAAATTTTCAATTTGGAATGTTATACATAGGACATCATATTGCATATCAAATTTTATTGCATTTTGTTTTGCGATGCTAAAAATCCTAAGCAACACAAGGACCCACGGAGAGAGTTGGGGCTTTCACGATTTTCATATTTGAATTTTCTCAAATATTTAAACGGGGATCATTTTGGTTTTAATTATTTTTCTCTCTGAAAATATTTCATATTAAAATATATGAGAGGAGATAATAGGACTTCTCCAAAATAAATGAAATATTGGAGGAAAATTATTAAAATCAAATAAATTATTGTATTTGGATTTTATCGCTATTTCATTTGAATTAGAAAAATATGCATTTTTCAAAATTGCATTTTTAGGCCAAGAAAATGTTCACATTGTTCTAAATATTCTATTTAGACAGTGAAATTTTGTTTTGGTATTTTTAGATTTTTTTTATTTTCTAGGATTTTTCCGGTGAAATATGTTTTTTAAGTCAACCGACCTAACGGGTCGTGCCCAAGCCGGACTCCTCCGGCCAAGTCTTTAAAAGCCGCCGCCCGAGGCCCAAGTCGCTACCGCCAGCTGCTACTGAGGGAGTCCTGGACTAAGGAGTCCTTGGGCGTCCGGCCTGTTATCCATGGGCCGGACTGATGGGCTATGAAGACATGAAGGCCGAAGAATGCACCGTGTCCGGATTAGACTCTACTTGGCGTGGATGGCAAGCTTGGCGACCGAAGATTCCTTCTTATGTAATCGACTCCATGTAAACCCTAGATTCCCTCGGTGTCTATATAAATCGAAGGGGATAGTCCGGAGAGGACACCACATATACTCATTACCATACCCACATAGGCTAGGCTTCCGGGGTTTAGCCATTACGATCTCGTGGTAAATCAACTCTTGTAACACTCATATTCATCAATATTAATCAAGCAGGACGTAGGGTATTACCTCCATAGAGAGGGCCCGAACCTGGGTAAACATCGTGTCCCCCGTCTCCTGTTACCATCGATCCTAGACGCACAGTTCGGGACCCCCTACCCGAGATCCGCCGGTTTTGACACCAACGTTGGTGCTTTCATTGAGAGTTCCACTGTGCCATCAGCAAAGGGCTCGATGGCCCCTTCGGTCGTCAGTAATGACGTTGTCCAGGGAGAAACCTTCCTCCCCGGACAGATCTTCTTATTCGGCGGCTTCATACTGTGGGCCAACTTGCTTGGCCATCTGGAGCAGATCGACAGCTACGCCCCTGGCCATTAGGTCAGTTCGGGAGCTTGAATTACGTTGCGGACGTCCGTGGAGACTTGATCTTCGATGGATTCGAGACTGCGGCAACCGCTCCCCATCACCTCGATGAACATGGCTTAAACCTGTCATCGGGCCGCATCCAGGAGATAGCTCCCGTAGCAGCTCCGGCCTCAAATCCGGAGCAGTTCAAGTTGTCCGAAGATGGGAAGCTCAACCCCATCACGGGGACTACTGATTCCGCGGCGCTCGAGCCACATGCAGATTCCACTTCGTACGTTATCTACATCAACGAAACCCCGGACTCGCCTCCGATGTCGAGCTCCAAACCCTGCGAGCCCGCGTACACCGAACTCGATCGGTTATCGATCTTCAAGTTCAGCGCCGCAGATGTCTTTCAACACTCGCCCATGGGCGACATACTAAAGTCGCTAAGAAACCTATCCCTGGCGGACGACCATCTTTGAACTATGTTCGGTTCGAACTTCCTATGGACAATGGAGAATTTTGCTTCCCACCCGCCACCCACTTCATAGCCACTGTTAAAGATGTAACCAACACACCCGATTCCCGCTCCGAAAACATTGATGGTGTGGACGACGATGAGGGGCAAGGCCAGAGCTTACTACCCGCTAGACACGGGATAAGCACTTCCTGGTATGACGTGTGTATGATAGACACACCTTACGGCGCTCTCGACGATGAGAAGGAGGATCCGGTCGAGGATAAACCGCCTGGTACACAGCCCAGACACCGGCGCTCTAGGCCTCATCGCCCAAGAGAAAACACTGCCAGCACCAGATAAGACGATACTCCGGACAACGAAGACCCCGTTGAGGTAGAATCCAAGAAGGAGGAATAGGAAGGCGGGCAAGACAGCCCTGACGAACATGCCACATGTGGGGACTTGGAGGACAGCAATTATCTCCCCCTCTCCGAGGAGGAGGAGATCCTCGGCAACGTCTACCGTGCCAAAGCAACCTCTCGAGCAGGAGCGCTTTAAGCGCCGGCTTATAGCCACTGCAAGGAGCTTAAGAAAGAAGCAGCTACAGCTTCAAGCAAGCCAAGACTTGCTCAATGATAGATGGACCGAGGTCTTGGCTGCCGAAGAATACGGCCTTAGCAGCCCAGAAAAAAACCACCCCAAGAGTAGGTGGCTCCCTCGATACGATGGCAGGGCGATGGAGCCCATACCACCATCAAATAATGCGGCGGGCTGACCACAGTTTGGTCCAGACAAAGCAGCAGCCCAAGAAGAGCACCATACCAACCCATCCGGCCGTCAACACAAAACAGCTCGGGGGAACACTCGCGATATCAAACAAGACATGGAGGGTAGAGCAGGACGTACAAGATTGATGAATAGGTCAAGCAGATATACCCCGACCGACGATGATGGTCGCCTATTCGGACTCTATAGAGCTGACCACGCCCAGTCCGAGCACCGTAAACGGAGCCCGCCAGAGGTACTTCATAGTGTGGCCCAACATAGAGGAGCCGCACACCCCCTCTGCTTCATGGACGCAGTAATGGAACATGAATTTCCAGACGGGTTTAAACCCATTAACATCGAATCATACGATGGGACAACAGACCCCGCAGTATGGATCGAGGATTACCTCCTCCATATTCACATGGCCCGCGGAGACGACCTCCATGCCATTAAATACCTACCTCTCAAGCTTAAAGGGCCAGCTCGGTACTGGCTAAACAGTTTGCCAGAAAAATCTATTGGCAACTATGTCGGATTTCGGGTTTCGGCAGACCCTTGAGGTTCGAACACTGGGGTGCGCGCAGAGATTTCGCCTTCTACCTACCTACGCCCCTCTGCCTCGCTAAGATCTAAGCTATGGAAAGAACAGCACAAGAGACACAGGGTTTATACTGGTTCGGGCCACCGTTGTGGTGTAATACCCTACTCCAGTGTGTGGTGTGGTGGATTGCCTCTTGGGCTGATGATGATGAGCAATACAAGGAAGAACAGCCTCGCGAGGGTCTGTTCTTGGCTGAGGGGATGAACTGCTAGGAGGAGTTCAGTCACCCTTCTCTCTCTCTCTTCTTGATTCTCTCTCTGATTTCCCTTTCGATCTCGATCCCTCTACCCTGTGGGTGGCTAGTCCTATTTATAGGCAAAGGCCCTGGGCCTCTTCCCAAATATTGAGCGGGAAGGGCGCCAACAATTGGCCATTTTGTAGGGGAACATATGGTACACTTATCCTGACTAAAGTTGGTCCTCGCCTGCCAAAGGCTCTGGTGGTGATGCTGGCATGGGCTCCACAATGACTTCCTCCCTGCCGTTGGACTGGTCTTGGTCTCGTTGCACCGAAACGGGTGCCTTTGCTTGATGCTCTTGCCTGCGCTTTCTCCCTTTGCACCAAAGAGGAAAGGAGGACACTGCGCGGGCTGGCGCCCGCCTGGCACCCTTGGTCGTCATGGCTTGCGTCACGGGCACCTCGTGAGGTACCCCGCCTTGATCTCTCCGCCTCCTCGCGAGCCAGCCTGATGAGGCCGTGCCTGAGGAAGCTCCATGTCGTCCGCCCCGCGAGGCTTGGCCCCTCACGAGGGTCTAGGGTCTGTGTTGATGAAGATGGGCCGCGCTGGGCCCCCATTTGAGCCATGCCGCAGGCCGCAGGCAGGCAAGTCTGGGGACCCCTGTTCCGAGAATGCCGACAGTAGCCCCGGGGCCCAAGGCGCGCCCGGACTTGGCCGTGTAGGGAGGCGAAAGGGCAAGAGCGAAGCGCCGCGGGCCCTAACAGCCTGCGGCCTTGGGCGCCGCGTGGCGGTTGACTGGACGTGGCGCCTCAGCAACCGCGCGAGTTGATATGGGAGCGGCATCTGCCTAGGCTTTGCTTTTTGCTTTCTCCGGTTGCTGCTCAGATCCCCTTTCTTGCGCCCCTCCTTCCTTCCTCCAAAATTTCCAGATCTACTTCGACCGCGTGACCTAGGAAGCCATGGCGCCTCGTCAGTCCCCAGCCGGAGCTTGGTACTCGTCTGCCCTGGACTCGCCGAACGTGTCGGAGGCGAGCCTCACCCGGTTGCGCCGGATGGCGGCGGCGCAGGGCATCGACGGGGCGAAGGTGTTCAAGGCCGGCTCCGCTACCCCTGAGGGCCAAGGGAGCACCTTCTATCCGCTCTTTGTAAGCGCCATTGCTGCTGGCCTGGTGCCTCCCTTCTCCAAGGTCTTCTTCTTTGTCCTCCGCCATTATAAGCTACAGGCTCTGCATCTCCACCCCAACTCCGTCCTTCTCCTGGCAATCTTCGCCTATTACTGTGAGGCTCACGTAGGGGTGCAGCCCTCGGTGGCCTTGCTATGCCACTACTTCTACCTCCGGACCTCTCGCGGTCCTGCTTCCGAGTGCGCGAGCTTCATCACGTACGGTGGCGCCATTGCCATTTCGAACCCCGGGAAAAGGATTGAGGGCTTCAGGAGCAAGTGGGTCTTGGCAGATGCTGGGCGCATCCACCCTCGGCTGATCCTGCCCACGGAGCAACCCACGAGCTCCAGCGATTGGGGTCGAGCGGAGCTCACGGACCCCCGCGCAAAGCTGGTGTTGGAGAAGATGGACGCGGATCTGAGGCCAGCCAACATGGTGGCGGCGAAGCTGACCGGCGCATTGCTGCTGAGGGAATTCCTGGAGCACCGGCTGGCTCCGCTTCGGTAGTACTCACTTCCGTTGTGGAGGCCCCATCCGAGCCCCACGGCCTTGGCCGACGAAGATCTGGCTGCGGTCCTCCAATCTCTGGTCGGGGGCGATGTGGCGAGGTTGGAGGGCACTCCTACGCCCTTGTTCCTCCGCGACGACTGGGAGCGGGTAGTGGAGTCCATGCCCATCTTCAATAGGGATGGGCCCATGCCCATGGAAACTCCCGAGGAACCGGTGGACGTGTCCTCCGACGACTCCAGCGAAGAGGAGGAAGGAGGGGAGCAGAAGAAAGGGCCGGACTCCGAGGCGACTGATGGAGAGTCAAGGGCTCCCCTCCCCTAGCGCAGGTCCCGCGCTCTCCGCCTCTCTCCGAGCGATGACAGCGAGGATGATGACGAGTAGGGCGGCGGGAGCTTGCCCCCGATCCCGAAGAAGGACAGGACCGGGCTGATCTCCCGCGGGTCTGCCCCGGCCCCGAGGCGGACTGCAGACGCGCCTTCCGCTTCCAAGCTTCCTGAGGTTGACCCTACCAGCCGGCTTTCAGGCTTCAAATTTGGCCGGAGGCTGCCTGAGCTCACTGGCAACGACCTGTAAGCGCTTGATTCTTGTCTTTATTTCTTGTTCTGCTGCTGAGGCTTGACGTCCACATCTCTTGGACAGGCTGGCGCCCGCAGCAAAGAAGCCGAAGGGAGCTCCTGAGGTTCCATCCATGGCAGCGCCTCTGCCCGCGAAGGAAAGTGATCGCGACGCACGTGCTTCTCCTACCCGGTCGTCCTCGCGAGGCCTGGCTGAGCCGGCTGGGGCGAGGTTAGCCCCCATGGCCCAAGTGACTCCCGAGGTGCCTTTGCCTGCTGCCGCCACTACAGCCGTTGGGGCATAGCAGGCTCCCCCTCAGGATGCTGTGGTCGCGCTGCCGCCTTCTCCTCCTACTCCACCGACTGCTGTCTCTCCGACTCCTCCTGCATTCTGGATCGTGCTGCTGCTAGGCTGGACCGGTTGCGGCAGGATCTTCTTGGCGCCGACCCTCGCTTGGTGGCCGGGCGCTTGGAGCTGGCTTCAGGATGGATTCGCTCCGATGCTTTGATTCGGGCGGTGCTGGTCGAGGCCTCGACGGCTTGCGATGAGGAGAGGCAGGCCGTCCTTGAGGCGAAGGCTGCTCGTGATGCAGCCCTGGGGGAGGTGGTCGACGTCCGTGGTCGCTGCAAGGCGCTGGAGGACGAGTTGCAAGGCCTGCGGGACCAGCCCGTGAAAGAGGCCCGCCTTCGCCGAGAGCAGGAAGAAGGCGTGAAGGCTCGTGAGGCGGCCGTCGAGGGCCGGGAGGCCAAGCTCAGGAAGCGCCGTGACCGCCTAGGCGCGCTGGAGCAGGAGTTGGGGGCGAGGAAGGTCGAGATGGACGACAAGGCCCAGGTTCTTGCTGAGGACCGCGTGGCCTTCGCGGAGATGGAGGCGAATGCTTGCTCCTCGCTGAGGACGCTTTACGACAGCGGCCTGGAGAGCCCGCTGGCTGGCGCCGAGGACGACCCGCCAAGCTGCTTCCCTTCCTGGTTCACGCTCTTGAAGATGTCGCCCTTGGCCTTGGCCCCATGACCGAGGCCGAGGCGCTTGTCCTGTCTTCTGCTGTGTTGACGCGGGTCCTCACCCACATCTACCTTCGTGATCCCGGCGTCGACCTTGACAGCCTGCTGGAGCCAGTAAGCGGCGAGTGTGCCGCTGCCGCTGCCGAGGCCGTGAAGGGTCACGCGAAGGCTCTGCTGGGGAAGTTCTGCGCCTTCAGCACCAAGCCGAAGCAAGGCGCTGCCGACCCCGCTGCTCCATGAGGCGAACCCACTCCGCGCTACTCCACCGCCGACAAGTGACTCCGTTGTGGCTCCTGTCCTGCCTTTAATTCATGCACATGTATCATGCCTCGGGGAGGCATTTGAACTTGCGTTTGGCATTGAGATAACAGTGTGGAATTTAATATTTGCTTTTGAATTCCTTGAAATTTACGCTTTTCCTTCTTACTTGCTTATGTTCTACGGCAGCAGAGCCCGGCCCCGCGCATACCTCACCCAGCGTTAGCCCCGACCGGAAACCAGGACGGGACCAAGGAGTGAGGGGCTACATGACAAGTTAGGCTCCTAAGTCGCGATGCTCAGGAGTCCCCCTTGGCGCACAAACAGCAAGTAGGGAGGTGAGATGTGGGTGGATCTACCATTCTACGTCTGCAGAGCCCGGCCCCGCGCATACCTCACCCAGCATTAGCCTTTTGGAACTAAGGAGTGAGGGGCTACGTGGCCAGTTAGGCTCCTGAGTCGCGATGCTCAGGAGTCCCCCTTGGCGCACGAACAGCAAGTAGGGAGGTGAGATGTGGGTGGATCTACCGTTCTACGTCTACAGAGCCCGGCCCCGCGCATACCTCACCCAGCATTAGCCTTTCGGAACTAAGGAGTGAGTGACTACGTGACCAGTTAGGCTCCTGAGTCGTGATGCTCAGGAGTCCCCCTTGACGCTCAAACGGCCTTCATACCTTGGCTCTGCTCGGGGAGAGACGCACGACGAACCAGGCCCGGGGGGGGCCTGGCTAGGTGGCGTGCGTCTGGGCGTGACCCAGCTGCAGCCCATGTGCCCAGCCCCCTCGCGCGGCACTCCCGAGGGGAGGCGTTACGATGAGGCTAGACACTAAGCTCTGGGCTCCCTGAGGTTGATGCGGCCCGGGGGCCACCCTCAGTTGTTTATCACCAGCACGGAGCATAGCACTTCTGTATGTGTACGGGCATAGACGCTCCTCGGCAGTGTCGTCAGCCAGCGCGGAGCATGGTGCTTCCACTGGTACGTGGGAGGGGCTCCCCTCCGGGAGGAGCCCCCGGGGCGTGTACAGCCCCGCCCTGACACGTGGCTGGCACGGTAGGGCCTGGCGAGGTGTATCTGGGCACCCGTGAGCCAGCGCGGGACTCACGGGGCCCTACCTCTAGGCGGGTTGCGCCTGGCACTGGGACTTATCTTGTCATGTGTCCCTGCAAATTTGGTTAGATGCCGGCACTCTACGTCCTTGGGTCCCGGCCATTGAGTTGGTCTCAGTTGTCGCTGGTATGCCAGGTCGCGATGCCGTGGACAAGGCCAGAGCGTGAGGGCTGGAGAGCCAGTAAGAGTACTGAGTCGCGATGCTCAGGTACCTCCCCTTTAATGTGCAAGTGGTCAGCATGGAGAAGAAGAGGTGCCGTGGACAGGCATCAAATAATCAAGCATGGTGGGTCGAACGCATAGCTGGAATTAAACGCAAAAGGGATACATGCCGCTGGGTCTGGCCCGAGCGACTTGGGGGATGATGCAGCCCGAGGGGCACCCCCAACAAGGTAAGCTAACAACATGAAATAAAAGGGATACATGCCGTAGGGACGGACCCACGCGGCTTGGGAATAATGCAGCCCTGGGGGGCGCTCCCAGCTGGAAATGAAACTTGAAAGATGTCACCTAATGATGTTGAGGACGAAGGAGTGTTGGTGTAGCAGACTCAGTGGGCTGCGGAAGTCGATCCTCACGAGCCCCCAGGCCCAGGGGCCTCGGGAGGCTCCGGAGGCGCTGGTGGCTCCTCGCGGACCATCTCCATCTCCGCCAAGGTTGCGGAACGCCTAGCCTCTTGAGCCTCCATGATGCCCCTCCTGAGGCGCTGGTACGTGGCAGCCGCGTTCGGTAAGCCGTAAGGCATGCGAACGTAGCTGTGGGGTGGACCTTCGCAGCGCCCCACTCGCGAGGGCCAAAGGCGCTCCAGAGAGGCAACTCGATTGAGCCCTGGTATGTCGATGCAGACGCGCAGCCCACCATCCTCGCCTGGATGGGGGCCACAGCCGGTAGGCGGCGGCCGCCTTTCATGACTCTTGACTCCTGTAGCTCCTGAATGGCCTTGCTGACGAACTCCTGAGGGTCTGGCTCTCCTTGCCTTACTCCTTCTTGAGGGAAACGTGCTTCGAAACACGCCTCCATGTGGTGCCCAAGCGCCTCCCTCGTGACCTTAGCCAAGTCGGTGGCCCTCTAGGGGAGAGCCCCCGAGCCCTGCCTGAGGAGGGCGCCAGACGCGCTTTCCTATGCGATGGAAGGAGGTTCCCCCTGGGCAGGCACGGGCCCTGAGGGGCCATGCCGGACGATGTCTTCTTCTTCTTGGGGGCGGTCTCGGGAAGCCTCCTGCTTCCGTGATCCGGGTCTTCCAGTGATGCGGCCTGAAAGGCTCGTTCCAGGGAACACACCGCGTCCTTCTCTTCATAGGGCACCGTGATAACTCCGCCACTTCCTGGCATCTTGAGGACATTGTAGCCGTGGTGAGTTACGGCCATGAACTTGGCCAGCGCTGGGTACCCAAGGATGGCGTTGTACGGCAGGCGAATGTGAGCGACGTCGAAGTCGATGAGCTCGGTGCGGTAGTTGTCGCGTGCCCTGAAGGTGGCAGGGAGGCGGATCTGCCCAATCGGGACCGTGGAGCCGTCGGTGACTCCGGAGAAAGGCTTGGTTGGCTGAAGCTGGTTGTAGGGCACTTGGAGATTGTTGAATGTTTCCACGGACAGGACATTGAGCCCTGCCCCGCCATCGATGAGGGTCCTGGTGACCACCACATTGCTGATGATTGGGGAACAAAGCATCGGGAGGACTCCGGTTGTGGCCGCACACTTGAGCTGATCTGCTGAGCTGAACGTGATGGCGCATGCCGACCACCTGAGAGGGTGCGTGGCTTCGAGCTTGGGGAGGACTGCATTCACTTCGCGGGTGAACTGCTTGAAGATGCGTTGAGAGGCTGGGGCTTGAGCCCCGCCCAGGATGCAGGCGATCGCGCGCGGCTCCTGGAAGCCCCCCAGCCCCCTCGTCCTGCGGGCGGTCCTCGTTTCTCCTTGGTTGCGGCGGCAGCGGAGGGAGGCATGCATTGCCTTGTGGGCGATCCTCGCGAGGCTGATCCCTCCAGTCTCCCTCGCGAGGCAGGTCTTGCCAGCGATCCTCGCGAGGTCGATCGTGCCACCCTTGGCGCGGGCAGCGGTCTTCCCAGCATCATGCGTTCCTTCCTCCTCCTCGACCGTAGCCCCGGTCACCGTGGTCGGGGCGACGGCCGATCCTTCCTTCTCGCACGGCTCGGAGCTCTTGACATTCGTTGGTGTTGTGGGTGTGGAGGTCGTGGTACACACAGTACCGACTGCCCTTGGAAGGTTTGGGCTGATCTCTGCCCTGCTTGGTGTCTGGTTCTGCCACGAGCACGGCAGCCCCCTTGCGCTTCACATCCTTGGCCTTGGGCTTCTTCTCTTCTGGGTCTGCGGCAGGTAGCTCGAGGAGGGAGAGACGCCCTTCCTCAGCCCTGGCGCACTTGGTTGCCAAGTTGAACAACTCCAAGGAAGTGCACAGGTCTTCATGCATCGCCAGCTCCTCCTTCATCTTGACATCGCGCACGTCGTCGGAGAAAGCTGAGATGATGGCCTCCTCGGTCACCTTGGGAATCTTGAGGCGTGCGTTGTTGAAGCACTGGATGTACTTCTGCAAGGTCTCTCCGGGTTGTTGCTTGATGCGGCGCATGTCGCTCATGGCGGGTGGCCGGTCGCGAGTACCTTCGAAGTTGGCGATGAAGCGGGTGCGCATCTCGTCCTGGGAGGAGATCGTGCCTGGAGCCAGTTCAGGAGCCAGGTGCGGGCCCCGTCCTTGAGCGCCATGGGAAACCAGTTCGCCATGACCTTCTCGTCTCCGTTGGCAGCTTCGATGCCCAGCTCATAGAGCTGGAGGAACTCTGCAGGGTCCGCCGTGCCGTCGTAACGAGGAGGCAGGTCTGGCTTGAACTTGCCGGGCCATGCAACGCTGCGTAGCTCGGTGGTGAAGGCACGGCAGCCTGCTGTGGCCACGGGAGGCCTTGGGGGCGGAGATCTTGGTCTTGCATGTCCCCACGCGTGGCAGCTGGGAGCAGCGCGGGGTCTTGACGTGCGGGAGCAGGAGCATGGTCGCGACGTGCTGGAGCAGGGAGCGCCCAGGCAGCTTCTTGTGGGCGAGGGACTTCTTGGCAGCTCTGCTCTTGCCGCGCTGGCACTTGACGGAGCGGGTTCCGCCCAGGGGCCACGCGCCTTGGAGCCATGGCGCCTTCTTGAGGAGGAGGCGGCTGGGGCGCCGCGAAGCTTCGTCGCCCGCGCGGGGCGGGGTGCAGCGCAGCGGAACGGACGGCGCAGGAGAGCCCCCTGCGGTGCGGACGAGCTCGGCGACAAGGTCGAGCCATTCTTCGTAGACGTCGTCGAGGGGACGGTAGCGCAGGAGCTCGTTTGCCGCGATGAGCGCAGCTCGAGCCTCCATGGGTGCGCGGAGCGCGCGGGACGAAGAACCAGCTGGGGCGAGCGAGGGAGTAGCGGTGCGGCCATCTTGCCGCACGGACGGATGCTGAGACAACGCTTGTTGCTCGTCCCCCGCCGGGCCAGTGGCGGCGTTGACGGCAGGTGACGGGGAACGGCGAGGGCGCCCACTGACAGGAGCCGTCTGGGCGACGCGGGAAGCGAGAGCGGCCCAGCGCTCGGCGTGGGCCCGACGAGCGTCAGACATTGACGCCATGGTCGGAGGAGAACGGGGTGGTGGAAGACAAATTCGGGCGCACCCTTACCTGGTGCGCCAAATGTAGGATTTCGGGTTCTGGCAGACCCTTGAGGTTCGAACACTGGGGTGCGCGCGGAGATTTCGCCTTCTACCTACCTGCGCCCATCCGCCTCGCTAAGATCTAAGCTATGGAAAGAACAGCACAAGAGACACAGGGTTTATACTGGTTCGGGCCAACGTTGTGGTGTAATACCCTACTCCAGTGTGTGGTGTGGTGGATTGCCTATTGGGCTGATGATGATGAGCAATACAAGGAAGAACAGCCTCGCGAGGGTCTGTTCTTGGCTGAGGGGATGAACTGCTAGGAGGAGTTCAGTCACCCTTCTCTCTCTCTCTCTTCTTGATTCTCTCTCCGATTTCCCTTTCGATCTCGATCCCTCTATCCTGTGGGTGGCTAGTCCTATTTATAGGCAAAGGCCCTGGGCCTCTTCCCAAATATTGAGCGGGAAGGGCGCCAACAATTGGCCATTTTGAAGGGGAACATCTGGTACACTTATCCTGACTAAAGTTGGTCCGCGCCTGCCAAAGGCTCTGGTGGTGACGCTGGCTTGGGCTCCACAATGACTTCCTCCCTGCCGTTGGACTGGTCTTGGTCTCGTTGCACCGAAACGGGTGCCTTTGCTTGATGCTCTTGCATGCGCTTGCTCCCTTTGCACCAAAGAGGAAAGGAGGACACTGCGCGGGCCGGCGCCCGCCTGGCACCCTTGGTCGTCATGGCTTGCGTCACGGGCACCTCGTGAGGTACCCCGCCTTGATCTCTCCGCCTCCTCGCGAGCCAGCCTGATGAGGCCGTGCCTGAGGAAGCTCCGTGTCGTCCGCCCCGCGAGGCTTGGCCCCTCGCGAGGGTCTTGGGTCTGTGTTGATGAAGATGGGCCGCACTAGGCCCCCTTTTGAGCCATGCCGCAGGCAGGCAAGTCTGGGGACCCCCGTTCCCAGAACGCCGACAAACTGGGAAGATTTGGAAGACGCCTTTCGAGACAACTTCCAGGGAACATATGTCCACCATTATGCGCCGATGACTTAAGTCACATTGTCCAGGAGCCCGGCGAGTCAGCTAGGGAGCTCTGGACTAGGTTCTTAGTCAAAAAGAACCAAATTGTCGACTGTCCGGACGTAGAAGCCCTCGCAGCCTTCAAACATAGCGTCCGGGATGAATGGCTCGCGCGTCACCTCGGCCAGGAAGGACCCAAATCCATGACAGCCCTCACCGCTCTAATGAACCGCTTCTGCACGGGAGAAGAGAACTAGCTTGCTCGTAAAAGCAACGACGCCAGCGGCCCAGGCACTTCCAAAATCCGAGATGGCAATGGCAAGCCACGATGAACCGAACACGACAGTCGCAGTAACATACGCGACACAGCGGTGAACAGGTGACCAACTGGACAACATCTACAGTGAACCACCACCCACCTACTGCACTGGCGAAATTGGCACCACGCGCACATCACTACGCACTCAAGACACCATGGGCATCGGCGGAAGCACAATACGGACAACCCTACAAGCATTCCCGTACCGTTTTTATATGTTTTTCTCATTTTTTTTTGTATCATCTTTAAAGAACAGGTGACCAACTGGACAGCATCTACAGTGGACTCTATCGAAGTTCGGATCCATACACTCACCTAAGGGGTTACTTCCGTTAAGGATCCCCCTCCCTGAGGATGGGCTACGCAGACGTGTGACAAGAGGTCCAAAATTAGTTTTTGTAGACCGCACTCTTTATTCTGAGCTTGTACTATGCCCCTTTTCCTCTGATCCCGACCCCGAGCATGTCAAATAGTCGGGTCCGTGGTTTCTCTCTTTTTATTATATATACATAAACTTCTCATTGGCGCATCGCTCCATTCTTAGTAAGTCTCACCCAAACCAATCTTTCATACTCTTTCAACAATAAATGCGGCCTTAACGGCTGCTCTGCAGATGCACCTCAGCATACCCTGCCAGGGGCTCGGCATGGGAATAAATGAGCTGCTAGTAAAAGTCCGAACAGCTCTATAGCGTACTTCGGCGTCGCAAGTTTGGCCTTGTATGCATCTGCTCTGAATCATTGTCTTGGGTCAATATTTGGGTTGCCCGGCTCCTGTGTTTGCTACCCTACGTTCCGCTCTATCGGCTAGGGTAGTCAAGGGAGAACTATTACGATTGTGCCCTGGCCTAAACCGGATGAGCACCTCAGTAGAGAAAGCTGAAAAGTGACTGTCATGATGCGGCGAGAGATGGTCAACCACTTGACGACTTATTGGAATCTTTAGCGATTCTCCATGTAACACGAGGGATCTTTTTTAGATCATATATGCAACGCACCACACGCCGCATACACACCAGGGGCTATGTCGTAGCCCCACCATAAAACTCATATGGTTAAGTGAAAGTGTTAACGCCTTATAGTCCGATTGCCTGGTTCGCCACATTATCACCTCCTTCATGGACCAAGACGTTGGATAAAGAGTGATTAAATGCTTTTTCGAACACCCCCGTACTTCCTACGAGGGGGCTGAAGCCGACGAATAGAAAACTTTCAGATTATATTAAAACGACCGCACAGGATGAATTCAAGATTTTTGAGCAAAACATAAATAGATCAACTATAAAATGGTCTTTTACAATCACCATACACCTCATTCGAACATTATGTTTTTCGAGCATTGACCCTCTCTCAAGCGGGCGGCCTCCAGGACGTCTTCAAAATAACGCTCCGGTTCCGGACGGTCCTGGCCTCCAGGCGGACCCTTCGTTGCGACATTGATGGCCTTCATCTTTCCCCATAATGTCTTGACTCGGGCAAGGGCCATCCGTGAACCTTCAATGCATGCCGATCGCTTCGCAGCATCAATTCGCGGCACCGCATCGCCAAGCTTCTGCACCAAACCGAAATAGCTACTCGGCGTAGGTTCGGTTTGCCACAGCCGGATTATAACGTCCTTCATGGCAGCGCCAGATACCCTATGAAGTTCGGCCCATTGGGACATCTGTTCATTGAGCAGCAGCGGGCGCTTCGACGCACCGAACTGTGACCAAAAAAGCTTCTCCATTGCATATCCAGCTCGCGCTTGCTAATATCGCGTTGCATCGGAAGAACTCTTCGGCAAGTCCAAATACTCGTCCGGAAAACTCCACACTTGGTTCAGCTGAGCATAGTCCGGGTCGCTGAACTTAGTCTGCAGCAGAAAAGGCTTTCCAGCCACTATCTCTTTCGCCTGCCAAACCTCCTCACGGAGTGCTCTGGCTCTGATCGCGCTTCTCTTGCCTCCTGTTGGGCCTTGTCCAGTTCAGCCGTTAAGGCTTTATTCTCCTTCTCAAGAAATTTGCAGCGGCCAGTGGCATTCTCCAAAGCGAGTGTCATCGTGGATACCTTCTCCTCGCCCTGGCATCGCGTAGCTTGCTCGGCCTTCAGTTCAACCGATGCTCCTTCAGCAGCAGCATCACTAAATCGGGCCTGCTCCTTGGCCCGGATTAGCTCCGCCCGAAGAGCCTCCACGACGGCAGCACCATCTACATTTCATGCACATTTCATATAAAGCTCTTTCCCGCGTCAAGCACACTGGTGTAAAGAATGCTCGAAATACATACCTTGCGAGTCGTCAAGACGCCTGTTGATCAATGCAACGTCATCCTCCGCAATATCCAGCTTTCGCTGCAGTTCGGCCACTTCCATATTCCGGGCAGCTACAGGAGGGGAAGCAGCCTGTATTTCAAATTAAACCAAGGTTAATACCTGAGCATATCTCTTTGATCCTCCGATCGCTTCCTTCGGAGGGCAATCCGAGTCTCAGGGGCTACTGCATATGCAACAAGTGCATTCTGTCAATAAAATTCAATTGACAAAGCTACATCACAAACCTCAAAACCTCTTAGAAGGCTCGTGAAGGCCTCGTCCAATCCACTCTTCGCGGATAGAACCCTTTTGACCGCCATAGCCATCAAGGTATGGTGCTTTTCTGAAATGGATGCTCGTCGTAGCAAGCCCGTCAGCATTGCCGGTGCTCCTGGGTCTTTGGAAACCGCAGCCGGAGTATGGCATTCCTCTGAAGGAACCCGCTTACTTGCCTCCTTGGGGACACCAGTCTTGATCCCGGAACCCCGAGTGACAGAGGCACTGCCTTCGGGTAACGCCTTCTTCGTTTCCTGTACTGCTTGGTGTTCGGGAGGAACCCTTCAGGACGATACCTCGGTATCATCCCCCCTATTGGGAGATGAGGCCGGAGAAGGCGTGTCACTCTCCATCATCTCTGGAAGAAGATCTCCCGAGGAGGAGGACGATTGAGAAGCACCAGGCGTTAACCTGCGTGGACGAACATATATCGGATGATTACTTCACTAATAGGAAAAGAATGAGGTGCATTTAAAGTACCCCAGTCTCGCTTACGGTCTGCCTTGAGGTTCGTCCTCGTCATCAAACTCTACGGCAGCCTCGCTCGCCGGGCCCAAGCCGCTCGACGATGGTGTTTTTCCTCTCATGGAAGGCTTCCCCTCCTGATCTTCGGAGGCGACCCTCTTCTTGCCCTGGAGGGTTCCCTCTGCACTCTTTCCCTTGGGCAAAATGATTTCGGTTTCCCCGAATGCAGCCACCTGGTACGGTGTTGGAATCAGCATTCTCGTCAGTAGGTCGGTCGCAGGGCCTTCGGGAAGAGGTGCCGGACACCAGATTAACACCGCTTTATTTATCCAGTCTTGTACAGGGACGGATTGTTCAGTATCTTGTTAAGAGATGCCTGAATGGAAGGTGTTCGGATATCGAGTACTTACCGAAGTGTCCGGATGATTGCAGTCAAGGCCAACATCCTCGGTGGTGTCCGGCCATTGCTCTCGTTCCCCAAAATATAATTTCCACATTCCTTCATGCGTAGTGACGAAGAAGTGTTGTAGAGTCCGCCGCCCTTCTGGGTTAAACTCCCACATACGAAGAGGCTGCCGCTGACATGGCAGGATCCGGCGGACTAGCATTACTTGAATGACGTTCACAAGATCGATGCCCTTCTCGGTAAGGCTTCGGATGCGACTTTGCAGAGTCTGCACTTCGTTGACGGATCCCCAGTCCAATCCCTTATTGACCCATGAAGCGAGATGAGTTGGAGGGCCGGGTTGGAACGCAGGTGTGGCCGCCCACTTGGGGCCTCGCGGCTCGTTGATATAAAACCACCCCTGCTGCCATAGGTTGGAAGATTTGGCGAAATATCCTTCAGGCCAAACCGCGCCGGTCAGCTTCCTATTATGACGCTGTCGCACTCTGCCTGCTCCTCCCCTGCCACCTGCGGCCTCACATCAAAGGTCTTGAGCCACAAAACGAAGTATGGAGGAGTCCGGAGTAAGGCCTCACACGTGACGATAAATGTCGAGATGAGGAGAATAGAGTCCGGGGCCAGATCGTGAAAATCTAGTCCATAGTAGAACATGAGCCCCGGGACGAAGGGGTTAAGTGTGAACCCTAGCCCATGAAGAAAGTGGGATACAAATACTACCCTCTCGCCAGATCTGGGGGTCGGTATGACTTGCCCTTGTGCCGAAACCTGATGAAAGATTTCCGAGGTCAGATACGTCACTACGCGGAGCTTCGCAATATCCTCCTATGTGACAGAAGAAGCCACCCACCGGCCCTGATGGTTGGATCCTGTCGGTGTTCTGGGAACGGGGGTCCCCAGACTTGCCTGCCTGCGGCCTGCGGCGTGGCTCAAGTGGGGGCCCAGCGCAGCCCATCTTCATCAACACGAGGGTCAAGACCCTCGCGAGGCGGGCGACACGGCGCATCCTCAGGCACAGCCTCGTCATGCTGGCTCGCGAGGAGGCGGAGAGTTCAAGGCAGGGTACCTCGCGAGGTGCCTATGATGCAAGCCATGACGACACGGGGCACCAGGCGGGTGCCAGCGCGTGCAACGTCCCTCTTTCCTCTTTGGTGCAAAGGGGGCAAGCGTATCAGCGGAGTACCGAGGCATCAGGCGAAAGGTTGCCACTTCGGTGCAACGAGACCAGGACCAGGAGGACTACGAGACGGAGGTCACCATGGAGCCCAGCGCGGCGTCATCTCCAGAGCCTTTGGCAGGTGAAGACTGCTTTTGTCAGGATAGATGTACTCGTTGTCCCCCTTCGAATTAGCCCACCATTGTTGGATTCCTTCCCGCTCAATATTTGGGGAGAGGACCGGGGCCTCTATAAATAGGACCAGCCACCCACATAACAAGGGGGCGATGGGTGAGAGAAAAAGCACAGAGAGAGAGAGGGTGACTGAACTCTTCATAGCAGCTCATCGCCACAACCAAGAACAGACCCTCGCGACGCTGTTCTTCCTTGTATTGTTCATCCTCACCAGCCCCAGGAGGCAACCCATCCACCACACACTGGAGTAGGGTATTACACCACATCGGTGGCCCGAACCAGTATAAATCTTGTGTCTTTCGTGCAGCTCTTTTAGTAGTTTAGATCCCATTGAGACGGAGAGGTTCAAGGTGAGATTTCCGTGCGCACCCCAGTGTTCGAACCTTAAGGGTCTGCCGGAACCCGAAATCCGACGGATCCGGACATGACTAGGGCTAGTGGCGATTGGAACCCGAGGGTTGGAACTTGGGGTGGCTGGGGTTGAGGAAGAAGCAAGCGCAAAGGAAGAAAACGAGACTGGGTCTCCATATAAAGGCCCTGAATATTGGGTGTCTCCCCTGGGGTCTCTAAACTTACCTATTACCAAGGAGTTGTACCCAGGGGACGGTTGGGTTACCCACCCCTACATTAATGAAAATCCCGTAAATAAAGGGACACGATCTCTGCCTTGACGAGACGTGCCAGTAAAACTGCACCCCGAGACATGGGGCGGCTCGCAAGCCGACGGTTGGAAATAGTAACCTGGCGGCCATGATATGATGTCATGAGCAGTTATCAACAAGTTGGGCTCGTGGGGTATTATATTCTCTGCCATTATATAGATAGGTCCGGATATACTTACTTCGTCCGAAGACTATTCTGGAGTTCGGAAGGAGGGAACCGGCCTTGCAATGCCGAAGACAAATCTGCGCGTTGTACTCCTTGTCATTGAAGCCAGGTCCAGGGGCTACTAAGGGAGTCCTGGGCTGAGGGGTCCTTGGGCGTCTGGCCTTTTGTCGGTGGGAACGACACCTATGGGATCACAAGAATCCCTACTACAGTTAGCGGGGCGCGGGGTCGTGAGAAGAGCGGATCTAACAGGTAGCGCACGGTTCATTTATCCAGGTTCGGGCCGCGAAGATGCGTAAAACCCTACTCCTGCTTTGGTGGATTGTATATCTGTGTTCTTGAGCTAGCTATGGGGCGTGAGGAGCTCCAAAAAGCCGAATCCCTCCCCTGGTCGCCTCGGGCCTCCTTTTATAGAAAAAGGGGTTGCCACAGTGGCACACAAGAGGTGGAAAGGGTACAGTGATGCAAGGTTCCCTCGCATTACATGGCAAGGCGCATTTAATGCGTCTTGCTTAGGTGTCCTTGATTTATCGGGGACGGGGGAGAGATCTGTCTCGTCCATCGCCTCTCCTTCTTGTGTCGACACGCGCCCTGGCCAGTGATGCCTGAGATGCCACGTAGGTAGGCAGGCAGCTGAGGTGGCGCAGTGGTGGGTCTTCACGAAGGTCTGCATGCCGCCACGCAGGTGCCTGCCCAGCTGGTTGGGTCGGCAGCTGCATGCAAACGTCGGTGGAGGTTTAGTCGGCGTGGGCCTGATGGTGGCCCTGCGGGTGTCCTCGGTAAGGGCCTTGCCCGGGCCCCGGCAAGGGTCTTGCCGAGGCGCCTGCTGTCATCCCTGGCAAGGCGCTTGCCGGGGGCCTTGTGGTCTTCCTCGGCTGGGATCCCGCCAAGGCTTGTTGTCTCCTTAGTGCGTATCTGATCTTGAATGTCTTCACAAAGATCTGCATGTCGCCACGGGGATGTCTCCTGAATCCTTGCCCTTTGGGGGTAGTGGACTCAAGGGTGATTTGCTCCGTAGGTGCGGGACGAGTCATCGCGGCAAGGGTCTTGTCGGGGCTGCTAGAACTGTCTCCCGGAAAGGATCTTGCGGGGGGAGTCCGCTTCGTCCCCTTTGCTCCTCGTGGTCTTGGCCTTGCCGTCTTTCTAGTTCTCTTGAGCTTCGGTCTTACCCTGGCTCACCTCCCTTGCCTTGCTTGGTCTGGTGGTGCCCGTGGCTCAGACTGCCCGTGCACAGTTATAGGGGTACAAAAAGTGTACCCCTCTTTTTGTACACCGACAGGAGCCCCCAGGCCTGGGCCACACATAAGCGCAACGCGTTGTTGGGCTAGGCCCAAAGACAGTGCGCGGGCAGGCGGGGCGGTTTTTACCATGGTAAGATTCTTCGTGCGCTGCGCTTCCCACGATTCCCGCGCATGGCGCGGCATGGGGAGGTGCGTGTGACGTGGGCAGCATGCGTGGGGTTGGTTCCCACGGGCATGTGTCACACCACAGTTAATGTGAAAGGAGGCGACCCGTGTTTTCCCCCATAAAAAAGGAATAACCGCGGGCGCGCTGCTCACTTTCTCCTCTTTCCTCGTGCCTTTTCCAATCTCAGAGCCGTCGTTTCCTCTCTTCCTTCCTTCCTTCCTAAGCTTCCGTCGTCGCCCGCGTCGTTGCTTCGCCATCCCCCTTCCTTAGCCCTCTAAACTTCTTGGCCACCATGGCGCCCAAATCCGTCAAGGGCAAGGGGGTGGCTAAGGGCGTTGGGACTGTGGAGCCGCCGGAGAGCGCGCTGTCGGGGGACCGGACGAAGTCCATCGTTTTCTTCCCCTCGACGGTTGATGTTCATGAGCTCCGGGCCTCCTTCAGGCCCCTATGGGGAGTGAAGACAGGGTGAGAGAATTCAGGACACCCGGCGACGCGCGTCATTCCTGCTGCTTGCGCCGATCCTGCTCCAAATCGGTACCCTTTTTCGTCGATTATCTTTCTTGCGGGTTATGCCCCCCTTTCTCCGATTTCTTCTGCGACATTATGCACACCTTCGGCTTTCGCCTCTTGGATTTTACTCCGAATGCGGTGGCGTGCATGGCTTTCTTTGCGCATCTTTGCGAAGGCTTTGCCGGGGTGCAGCCCAACACGGCGCTCTTCCGCCATTATTTCTTCCCTCGGATACAGCCGGGAGGTGCCGTCTCTAGTTGCGTCATCTGGATCCCAAGATCCAAGGGTGCGTACCCGGACGGTGCCGTGAAGGAGAGGTGGGAGGAATGGCGTGGCCGGTGGTGCTGGATTGAAGATGAAGACCCGCCGGAATTCTGCAAGGTCCGCCGAGTCACCCGGGCTGGACTCACTCTTGAGATGATCGGGGCGGACTTCATTCATCGCCGGATCGCCCCGTTGCACAACAAGGGGAGGCCAGCCTGGCTTTTTACGAATCCGGCTGACATTATGCGACTCCGCCCCGGCCTCGACCGCAATTTCACGGTGTTGGCGCATGCCCACTTCTGCCAGCGGCTTTTCCAGCTTGATGTGGGTCGCGACGGCGAGGTCGAACGGACCGGCAAGGCCGCGAGGGCTGCCGCAAAGGTTGGCAAGGCCATCAAGGGGCCGTTTTTCAAGTTGCCAGCGGGGGTGGTCCCGTTGTGCAACAATTCACGTCGGTCCGAGATCATCGCCATGATGCCGGACTGTAACGCGCACGGCCCTGTCCCGAGCTGGAAGGAGCCGAAGGATGCTGATGTGCAGCAATTCTTTGACACCCTGATCGAGGTGTATGTCAATGCTGACGCCGAGCAGTGGCTTATCATGGACACCACCCAGGCAAAGCTGGACTACATCGCCACTAGGGCGAGGGAGGCACAGCTTGCCATGGAGGCCGGCAACGCCGGGGGTGTGGAGGACAAGGCCGCAACAGCAACGGAGGAAGAGCAGCTCACCCGGTGGACGGCGGCCACCGAGGAGGTCAGCAACGCCGACACTGGAGCTCCGCTTGTCGAAGACGCGGCCGACGAGTCATCGGAGGATGAGGACATGGTGGCGGGCTCGACGCCAACCAGGGGAAGAGGGCGAGTCCTGCGGCGGGCTGGCTCCAGCGAGCCGGTCCGGCCCGGCAGGGCTACGCGGCCTCAATTGACCCAGGAGGGGTCTGGGCGTCACACGAGGGCCACGGCAGTCAAGAGGCTGGCGAAGGCCGCTGAGAAGAAGAAGACAACAGCCCCTTCCTCAGCTGGGCGCGCACAAACCCCGCCGTCTTCGCCTCCTCCGGCAGATGTCGACTCGGATGTTGACGCGGAGGTCACTTTTGATCTCGGGCCTCTCAGCCCAAAGAGGAAAAGGAAAGCGGTGGAGGAAGAGGAGATAGATGACGAGTAAGTACTCCGTTCCTTACTGCCATTTCCATTCCTCTGAATTAAGTCACTCATCTTGATCCATTTTTGCTTTTGCAGGGATGCAGTGACGTTGGCCCAGAGGGTGAAGAGGGCCAAAGCCTTGGCGGGCGGCCAGCCCCCGGCCAGTGCTTCAGAGTCGCCACTGGTGGTGCTGAGCAGCCCGGACAGTAGCCCCCGGCATAGCCCCCAACGTAAGTTTGTCACCCTCCTCTTATTCGACACGTGGTAGGCATTCGATGCTATGGTGTTGACCTTGTCGGGTTTGCAGGAGGGGAGCGGCAGCAGGAGGAGCCGCAGAGGGCTACCCCCAACACACCACCCCCATCGACTACACCGCCGCGAGGGGCGTCCCCAGCAAGGGCATCAAGCACGGAGCCCACACCCATGGAGGAAGAGGGGAACTTGGGCGCTGGTGACTCTGCCACGGCGCCAAATGCTGGCGGGGAGGGGGCTTCTGCTTCACAGCCTGGCACTGGTGAGTCGCATGTCCTCCGTCTCTGTTTTTCCTTATTCTTTTTCTTGGCTTCAATGCTCCCATTACTACCCAGGCCCTCCTTCAATAGGTATGGATGATGTGGATACTGTTGTTGGGAATATTGCTGAGGAGGCCGCGGCGGGGGCCGACAGGATTGCCACCGAGGAGGCCGCCAGGGATGCTGGCGAGGTCGCCGCTGATGAGGCCGCCAAGGATGCTGCCAAGGACACCGCTGCGGTGGCCGCCAAGGCGACCAGTGAGGCTTCTGCCGAGGGCGCCAATGGTGGGCCTGCCGGGAAAGCCGGCAAAGCCACTGCCGAGGAAGAGGTGGTTGATGATCAGCCTCCCTCCTCCTCAACTTCGGGCCCCGGCAGATATCTGAAGGTGGGTGACGATCTTTTCGTCCATCTCCCAGGGGCGTCAAGTTTCCGAGCGCCCGCCGAAGGGGAAGTCTTTGACGGCGAGGTGCTTGCCGCCACCGGGCTCGAGGTTGTCGATAAGCCGGGCGTTGGCGGTGGTGGTTCTCCAGAAGAGCAGATTTTCCGCGCTATGGGGGCCAACTTCCGAAAACTCCAGGCGCTCTATCGTATCCGTCTAGACAAGGTTAAGTCCAGGACGGCAACGGTGGACCAGGCGAAGGTGGATTTCAAGGCGCGCGTTGCTGAGACGCAGACCTGGTTCCACCAGACTCGCGAGGAGCAGATGGCCTTTCAGGAGGAATTGGCCAAGCGCAATGTCGAGCTCACCATGAAGATGGCTGACATCGAGAAAGCCCATGAAAAGGCGGCAAACTTGGCTGCCGCGGCCGAGGCCGCCCGGAACCAACATCAAGCCGCACTGGATTCCCAGGAAGAGGACCTCACCGTGCAGGAGGCGAAGCTTGCCGCAGCGCTCCGTGGCAAGGATGAGGAGCTCGAGGCCCTTGTCGCGCGGCGGACTTGCGAGCTGGAGCAGAGGCACAAGGAGGCACTCGATGCCCAGGCTCTGGCCCATGCCGGCAAAGTAAGGGAGTTGGAGGTGGAGCTGGACGAGCTGAAGGAACAGGCCCTCAAGCTGTCCAACGAGAAGAGCAAGCTCAATAGCGCCTTGGTAGAGGCGCAAGGAGCGGTCATCAGCAGGGCTGGGGAGCTCTCCAAAGTGCAAAACTCCATCAGAGATCTCAAGCTGAAGCTGGAGAATCTCGAGAAGATGTTGTCGGAGAGCACGGCTCGGGAGGAGACCTTGACCAGGGGCCTGGAGGAGGAGAAGCAGCTGTGGGCGAACGAGGCCGCCTCCCACCAGGAATATGTGGCGGGCAAGAACAGATGGATTAGCCGTCTGGAGGACGTCGCTAGAAGGGTCACCTCGCAGTTGGCCACCATGGGGATGCCAAACGTGAGGTACGCCCCTAAGCGCAGCGGGACCGTCAACACCAAGCTGACCCTGTTCTTCGAGGGCGTCCTTGGAGCGTTGGCTTATCTTCACTCCAACCGAGCGGCCATGTTGGCCGGGGGGTCATCACCAAGGTCCTCACCAAGATGGCGTACTCGAATCCCGATCTCGACTTCGGTGCCGCGATGGATAGCTTGCCGGAGGGTACTGACCTCACGGTGCTCAAGGAGCGCATCAAGCCCGTCATCAGCAGCATCGACGAAATCAAGAGGGTGGAAGGCCAGCGTCGGGATTAGGCATCCCGTTCTTCACCGCCGTTGTAGGTTCACGACCAAGACAAATTTCATCTTTAGTTAGAACCGCAGCAATGATGTGATCTAATATAACTTGGTAGTACTTTTAATTTCACGCACGTTATTTCCACGTTCACTTCCTCTTTGTATGTGCGCCCTACGTCGATTGGGTAGGCTCGCCGGCGCGGAAGCCCCTAGCGGCGTTTTGGGGACGGATCCCCATGGGCCTGCTGGGTACGCGTGTTGCCGGACGAGCCACCTTTCCATTCTGAACGCGGCCGCTCGAACTGTCGAGCTTGACTCGAGTCAGAATCGAGAGCGTTGTTGATCGCGGAAGGCTACTCTGCCATTCTCAACGCAGCCGCTTGAGCTGTTGAGCGGACTCGAAACACGGCAAGGGCGTTGCCGATCGTGGGAGAGCCCCCTGGCGTGCAGGTTTCTCATACAAAGGCGTGACATCTCCGGGGGCAATAACCTCATATAAGAAGGATAGAACAAATAAGGGTTCAGTGCAACTTAGCTTCTGTTTGTAGTTGCTCGAGCGCTGATCTTCCGGCCTCCTTCCCTCTCCAAGAGCCACGAAGACGAAGGGGTGCTGGGCTGATTGCTAGAACCGATTCTCGCATCCGTTTCCCCCTACCTGGCGCGCCAAAGATGTCGGTGGGAACGACACCTATGGGATCACAAGAATCCCTACTACGGTTAGCAGGGCACGGGGTCGTGAGAAGAGCGGATCTAACAGTTAGCGCATGGTTCGTTTATCCAGGTTCGGGCCGCGAAGATGCGTAAAACCCTACTCCTGCTTTGGTGGATTGTATATCTGTGTTCTTGAGATAGCTATGGGGCGTGAGGAGCTCCAAAAAGCCGAATCCCTCCCCTGGTCGCCTCGGGCCTCCTTTTATAGAAAAAGGGGTTGCCATAGTGGCACACAGGAGGTGGAAAGGGTACAGTGATGCGAGGTTATCCCTCGCATTACATGACAAGGCGCATTTAATGTGTCTTGCTTAGGTGTCCTTGCTTTATCGGGGACAGGGGAGAGATCTGTCTCGTCTGTCGCCGCTCCTTCTTGTGTCGACACGCGCCCTGGCCAGTGATGCCTAAGATGCCACGTAGGTAGGCAGGCAGCTGAGGTGGCGCAATGGTGGGTCTTCATGAAGATTTGCATGCCGCCACGCAGGTGCCTGCCCAGCTGGTTGGGTCGGCAGCTGCATGCAAACGTCGGTGGAGGTTTAGTCGGTGTGGGCCTGATGGTGGCCCTGCGGGTGTCCTTGGTAAGGGCCTTGCCGGGGCCCCGGCAAGGGTCTTGCCGAGGCGCCTGCTGTCATCCCCGGCAAGGCGCTTGCCGGGGGCCTTGTGGTCTTCCTCGGCTGGGATCCCGCCAAGGGTTGTCGTCTCCTTAGTGTGTATCTGATCTTGAATGTCTTCACAAAGATCTGCATGTCGCCACGGGGAAGTCTCCCGAATCCTTGCCCTTTGGGGGCAGTGGACTCAAGGGTGATTTGCTCCGTAGGCGCAGGATGAGTCACCGCGGCAAGGGTCTTGCCGGGGCTACTAGAACTGTCTCCCAGCAAGGATCTTGCCGGGGGAGTCCGCTTCGTCCCCTTTGCTCTTCGTGGTCTTGGCCTTGGTGTCGTTCTAGTTCTCTTGAGCTTCGGTCTTACCTTGGCTCACCTCCCTTGCCTTGCTTGGTGTGGTGGTGCCCGTGGCTCAGACTGCCCGTGCACAGTTATAGGGGTACAAAAAGTGTACCCCTCTTTTTGTACACTGACACATGTTATCCATGGGCCGGCCTGATGGGCTGTGAAGACATGAAGGCCGAAGAATGCACCGTGTCCGGATTGGACTCTACTTGGCGTGGAAGGCAAGCTTGGCGACCGAAGATTCCTTCTTATGTAACCGACTCCATGTAAACCCTAGATCCCCTCGGTGTCTATATAAACCGAAGGGCATAGTCCGGAGAGGACACCACATATACTCATTACCATACCCACATAGGCTAGGCTTCTAGGGTTTAGCCATTACGATCTCATGGTAGATCAACTCTTGAAACACTCGTATTCATCAATATTAATCAAGCAGGACGTAGGGTATTACCTCCATAGAGAGGGCCCGAACATGGGTAAACATCATGTCCCCCATCTCCTGTTACCATCGATCCTAGACGCACAGTTAGGGAACCCCTACCCGAGATCCACCGGTTTTGACACCGACAGCTACCTCTTGAGCATGTGTTGGTTTTCCCTTGAAGAGAAAAGGGTGATGCAGCAAAGTAGCGTAAGTATTTCCCTCAGTTTTTGAGAACCAAGGTATCAATCCAGTAGGACACCACGCGCGAGTCACCTCGTACCTACACAAACAAATAAGAACCTCGCAACCAACGCGATAAAGGGGTTGTCAATCCCTTCACAGCCACTTGCAAGAGTGAGATCTGATAGAGATGATAATAATAATAAGATAGATATTTTTGGTATTTTATGATATAGATTGAAAGTAAAGATTGAAAAATAAAATGGATTGGGAACTTGTATGATGGAAAATAGACCCAGGGGCCATAGGTTTCACTAGTGGCTTCTCTCAAGATAGCATAAGTATTACGGTGGGTGAACAAATTACTGTCGAGCAATTGATAGAAAAGCGAATAATTATGAGAATATCTAGGTATGATCATGTATATAGGCATCATGTCCGTGACAAGTAGACCGACTCCTGCCTGCATCTACTACAATTACTCCACACATCGACCGATGTCCAGCATGCATCTAGAGTATTAAGTTCATAAGAACAGAGTAACGCTTTAAGCAAGATGACATGATGTAGAGGGATAAACTCATGCAATATGATATAAACCCCATCTTTTTATCCGCGATGTTAAAAATAGAATATGTGTCATTTCCCTTTCTGTCACTGGGATCGAGCACCGCAAGATTGAACCAGAAGCTAAGCACTTCTCCCATTGCAAGAAAGATCAATCTAGTAGGCCAAACCAAACTGATAATTCGAAGAGACTTGCAAAGATAACACATACATAAAAGAATTCAGAGAAGATTCAAATGTTGTTCATAGATAGTCTTGATCATAAACCCATAATTCATCGGATCTCGACAAACACACCGCAAAAGAAGATTACATCGAATAGATCTCCAAGAGAATCGAGGAGAACTTTGTATTGAGATCCAAAGAGAGAGAAGAAGCCATCTAGCTAATAACTATGGACCCGAAGGTCTGAGGTAAACTACTCACACATCATCGGAGGGCCATGGAGTTGATGTAGAGGCCCTCCGTGATCAATGCCCCCTATGGCGGAGCTCCAGAAAAGGCCCCAAGATGGGATCTCTTGGGTAAAGAAGGTTGTGGTGGTGGAAATAGGGTTTCGTGGTGCTCCTGGATGTTTTTGGGGTATGTGAACATATATAGCAGGAATAAGTAGGTCGGTTGAGCCACGAGGGGGGAGGGCGCGCCCAGGGGGTAGGCGCGCCCCTGCCTCGTGGCCACCCCGTTGGTTGCCTGACGTCCACTCCAAGTCCTCTGGATCACGTTTGTTCCAAAAATCACGCTCCCGAAGGTTTCATTCCATTTGGACTCCGTTTGATATTCCTTTTCTGCGGAACACTGAAATAGGCAAAAAAAACATCAATTTGCACTGGGCCTTTGGTTAATAGGTTAGTCCCAAAAATAATATAAAATTGTAAAATAAAGCCCATTAACATCCAAAACAGATAATATAATAGCATGGAACAATCAAAAAATATAGATACGTTGGAGACGTATCAAGCATCCCCATGCTTAATCCCTGCTCGTCCTCGAGTAGGTAAATGATAAAAACAGAATTTTTGATGTGGAATGCTTTCTAGAATATTCTTTAATGTATTTTTCTCTATTGTGGCATGAATGTTTAGATCCGAAAGATTCAAGATAAAAGTTTATTGTTGACATAAAAATAGTAATACTCCAAGTATGCTAATCAAGCAATTATGTCTTATCAAAATACCATAGCCAAAGAAAACTTATCCGTACAAAGTCATATAGTTTGGCCATGCTTCATTTTTGTCATGCAAAATGCTCTCATCATGCACAACCCCGATGACAAGCCAAGCAATTGTTACATACTTAGCCTTTTCAAACTCTTTCAACTTTTGCGCAACATATGAGCGCGAGCCATGGACAGAGCACTATGGGTGGAATAGAATATGATTGAGGTTGTATGAGCAGACAAAAAGAGGGAGGAAGTCTCACATTGACGCGGCTAATCAATGGGCTATGGAGATGCCCACCGATTGATGTCAATGCAAGGAGTAGGGATTGCTATGCAACAGATGCACTAGAGGTATAAATATATGAAAGCTAATCAAAGAAACTAAGTGGGTGTGCATCCAACTCGCTTGCTCATGAAGACCTAGGGCATTTGAGGAAGCCCATCATTGGAATATACAAGCCAAGTTCTATAATGAAAAATTCCCACTATTATATGAAAGTGACAACATAGGAGACTCTCTATCATGAAGATCATGGTGCTACTTTGAAGCACAAGTGTGAAAAAGGGATAGTAATATTGTCCCTTTTCTCTTTTTCTCTCATTCTCTTTTTTTCTTTTTTTATTTGGGCCTTCTTTCTTTCTTTTTTATTTTGGCCTCTTTTCATTTTTTTTTCGTCCGAAGTCTCATCCCGACTTGTGGGGGAATCATAGTCTCCATCATCCTTTCCTCACATGGGTCAATGCTCTAATGATGATCAGCACACTTTTATTTACTTACAACTCAAGAATTACAACTCGATACTTAGAACAAAATATGACTCTATGTGAATGCCTCCGGCGGTGTACCGGGATTGCGATGAATCAAGAGTGACATGTATGAAAAAATTATGAACGGTGGCTTTGCCACAAATACTATGTCAACTACATGATCATGCAAAGCAATATGACAATGATTATGCGTGTCATAATAAATGGAACGGTGGAAAATTGCATGGCAATATATCTCGGAATGGCTATGGAAATGCCATAATATGTAGGTATGCTAGCTGTTTTGAGGAAGATATAAGGAGGCTTATGTGTGATAGAGTGTATCATATCACGGGGTTTGGATGCACTGGCGAAGTTTGCACCAACTCTCAAGGTGAGAAAGGGCAATGCACGGTACCGAAGAGGCTAGCAATGATGGAAGGGCGAGAGTGCGTATAATCCATGGACTCAACATTAGTCATAAAGAACTCACATACTTATTGCAAAAATCTACAAGTCATCAAAACCAAGCACTAGGCGCATGCTGCTGAAGGAAATATGCCCTAGAGGCAATAATAAAGTTATTATTTATTTCCTTATATCATGATAAATGTTTATTATTCATGCTAGAATTGTATTAACCGGAAACATAATACATGTGTGAATACATAGACCAACAGAGTGTCACTAGTATGCCTCTACTTGACTAGCTCGTTAATCAAAGATGGTTATGTTTCCTAACCATGAACAAAGAGTTGTTATTTGATTAACGAGGTCACATCATTAGTTGAATGATCTGATTGACATGACCCATTCCATTAGCTTAGCACCCGATCGTTTAGTATGTTGCTATTGCTTTCTTCATGACTTATACATGTTCCTATAACTATGTGATTATGCAACTCCCGTTTACCGGAGGAACACTTTGGGTACTACCAAACATCACAACGTAACTGGGTGATTATAAAGGAGTACTACAGGTGTCTCCAATGGTAGATGTTGGGTTGGCGTATTTCGAGATTAGGGTTTGTCACTCCGATTGTCGGAGAGGTATCTCTGGGCCCTCTCGGTAATGCACATCACATAAGCCTTGCAAGCACTGCAACTAATATGTTAGTTGTGAGATGATGTATTACGGAACGAGTAAAGAGACTTGCCGGTAACGAGATTGAACTAGGTATTGGATACCGACGATCGAATCTCGGGCAAGTAACATACCGATGACAAAGGGAACAACGTATGTTGTTATGCGGTCTAACCGATAAAGATCTTCGTAGAATATGTAGGAGCCAATATGGGCATCCAGGTCCCGCTATTGGTTATTGACTGGAGACGTGTCTCAGTCATGTCTACATTGTTCTCGAACCGTAGGGTCCGCACGCTTAACGTTACGATGACAGTTATTATGAGTTTATGCATTTTGATGTACCGAAGGTTGTTCGGAGTCCCGGATGAGATCACGGACATGACGAGGAGTCTCGAAATGGTCGAGACGTAAAGATTGATATATTGGAAGCCTATGTTTGGACATAGGAAGTGTTCCGGGTGAAATCGGGATTTTACCGGAATACCGGGAGGGTTACCGGAACCCCCCGGGAGACTAATGGGCCTATTGGGCCTTAGTGGAAAAGAGAAAAGGGGCAGCCCATAGCTGGCCGGCGCCCCCCCCCTTCCCCAAGTCCTAGTAGGACTAGGAGAAGGGGCCGGCCCCCCCTCTCTCTCCTTTCCCCCTTGAGAGTCCTAGTTGGAATAGGATTGGAGGGGGGAGTCCTACTCCCGGTAGGAGTAGGACTCCCCCTGCGCCTCCCTCTCTCTGGCCGGCCAGCCCCCCTCCTCCAACCTTTATATACGGGGGCAGGGGAGACCCCAAGACACACAAGTTGATCCTTGAGATCGTTCCTTAGCCGTGTGCGGTGCCCCCTGCCACCATATTCCACCTCGATCATACTGTTGTAGTGCTTAGGCGAAGCCCTGCGTTGGTAGTACATCAAGATCGTCATCACGCCGTCGTGCTGACGGAACTCTTCCTCGACGCTTTGCTGGATCGGAGCCCGAGGATCGTCATCGAGCTGAACGTGTGCTAAGAACTCGGAGGTGCCGGAGTAACGGTGCTTGGATCGGTCGGATCGGGAAGAAGACGTACGACTACTTCCTCTATGTTGTGTGATCGCTTCCGCAGTCGGTCTGCGTTGGTACGTAGACAACACTCTCCCCTCTCGTTGCTGTGCATCACCATGATCTTGTGTGTGCGTAGGAAAATTTTCGAAATTACTACGTTCCCCAACAGTGGTATCAGAGCCTAGGTTTTATGGTTTGATGTTATTTGCATGAGTAGAACACAAGTGAGTTGTGGGCGATACAAGTCATACTGCCTACCAGCATGTCATACTTTGGTTCGGCGGTATTGTTGGGTGAGACGATCCGGACCAACCTTACGCGTACTCTTACGCGAGACCGGTTCCCTCGACGTGCTTTGCACATAGATGGCTTGCGGAAGACTGTCTCTCCAACTTTAGTTGAACCAAGTGTGACTACGCCCGGTCCTTGAGAAGGTTAAAACGGAGTCTATTTGACGAACTATCGTTGTGGTTTTGATGCGTAGGTGAGATGAGTTCTTACTTAAGCCCGTAGCAGCCACGTAAAACTTGCAACAACAAAGTAGAGGATGTCTAACTTGTTTTTGCAGGGTATGTTGTGATGTGATATGGTCAAGGCATGATGCTGATTTTATTGTATGAGATGATCATGTTTTGTAACCGAGTTATCGGCAACTAGCAGGAGCCATATGGTTGTCGCTTTATTGTATGCAATGCAATCACGATGTAATGCTTTACTTTATTACTAAACGGTAGTGATAGTCGTGGAAGCATAAGATTGGCGAGACGACAACGATGCTACGATGGAGATCAAGGTGTCGCGCCGGTGACGATGGTGATCATGACGGTGCTTCGGAGATGGAGATCACAAGCACAAGATGATGATGGCCATATCATATCACTTATATTGATTGCATGTGATGTTTATCCTTTTATGCATCTTATCTTGCTTTGATTGATGGTAGCATTATAAGATGATCTCTCACTAAATTATCAAGAAGTGTTCTCCCTGAGTATGCACCGTTGCCAAAGTTCGTCGTGCCCAGACACCACGTGATGATCGGGTGTGATAAGCTCTACGTCCAAATACAACGGGTGCAAAACAGTTGCACACGCAGAATACTCAGGTTATACTTGACGAGCCAAGCATATACAGATATGGCCTCGGAACACGGAGACCGAAAGGTCGAGCGTGAATCATATAGTAGATATGATCAACATAACGATGTTCACCATTGAAAACTACTCCATCTCACGTGATGATCGGTTATGGTTTAGTTGATTTGGATCACGTGATCACTTAGAGGATTAGAGGGATGTCTATCTAAGTGGGAGTTCTTAAGTAATTTGATTAACTGAACTTAAACTTATCATGAACTTAGTACCTGATAGTATCTTGCTTGTTTATGTTGATTGTAGATAGATGGCTCGTGCTGTTGTTCCGTTAAATTTTAATGCGTTCCTTGAGAAAGCAAAGTTGAAAGATGATGGTAGCAATTACACGGACTGGGTCCGTAACCTGAGGATTATCCTCATTGCTGCACAGAAGAATTACGTCCTGGAAGCACCGCTGGGTGACAGGCCTGCTACTGGAGCAACGCCAGATGTTATGAACGTCTGGCAGAGCAAAGCTGATGACTACTCGATAGTTCAGTGTGCCATGCTTTACGGCTTAGAATCGGGACTTCAACGACGTTTTGAACGTCATGGTGCATATGAGATGTTCCAGGAGTTGAAGTTGATATTTCAAGCAAATGCCCGAATTGAGAGATATGAAGTCTCCAATAAGTTCTATAGCTGCAAGATGGAGGAGAACAGTTCTGTCAGTGAGCATATACTCAAAATGTCTGGGTATAATAATCACTTGATTCAGATGGGAGTTAATCTTCCAGATGACTGCGTCATTGACAGAATTCTCCAACCACTGCCACCAAGCTACAAGAGCTTCGTGATGAACTATAATATGCAAGGGATGAACAAGACTATTCCCGAGCTCTTCGCAATGCTGAAAGCTGCGGAGGTAGAAATCAAGAAGGAGCATCAAGTGTTGATGGTTAGCAAAACCACTAGTTTCAAAAAAAAGGGCAAAGGGAAGAAGAAGGGAAACTTCAAGAAGAACAGCAAGCAAGTTGCTGCTCAGGAGAAGAAACCCAAGTCTGGACCTAAGCCTGAAACTGAGTGCTTCTACTGCAAGCAGACTGGTCACTGGAAGCGGAACTGCCCCAAGTATTTGGCGGATAAGAAGGATGGCAAAGTGAACAAAGGTATATGTGATATACATGTTATTGATGTGTACCTTACTAGAGCTCGCAGTAGCACCTGGGTATTTGATACTGGTTCTGTTGCTAATATTTGCAACTCGAAACAGGGACTACGGAATAAGCGGACGCTAGCAAAGGACGAGGTGACGATGCGCGTGGGAAACGGTTCCAAAGTCGATGTGATCGCGGTCGGCACGCTACCTCTACATCTACCTTCGGGATTAATATTAGACCTAAATAATTGTTATTTGGTGCCAGCGTTGAGCATGAACATTATATCTGGATCTTGTTTGATGCGAGACGGTTATTCATTTAAATCAGAGAATAATGGTTGTTCTATTTATATGAGTAATATCTTTTATGGTCACGCACCTTTGAAGAGTGGTCTATTCTTGTTGAATCTCGAAGATAGCGATACACATATTCATAATGTAGAAGCCAAAAGATGCAAAGTTAATAATGATAGTGCAACTTATTTGTGGCACTGCCGTTTAGGTCATATCGGTGTAAAGCGCATGAAGAAACTCCATACTGATGGGCTTTTGGAACCACTTGATTATGAATCACTTGGTACTTGCGAACCGTGCCTCATAGGCAAGATGACTAAAACACCGTTCTCCGGTACTATGGAGAGAGCAACAGATTTATTGGAAATCATACATACCGATGTATGTGGTCCGATGAATATTGAGACTCGTGGCGGATATCGTTATTTTCTCACCTTCACAGATGATTTAAGCAGATATGGGTATATCTACTTAATGAAACATAAGTCTGAAACATTTGAAAAGTTCAAAGAATTTCAGAGTGAGGTTGAAAATCATCGTAACAAGAAAATAAAGTTTCTGCGATCTGATCGTGGAGGAGAATATTTGAGTTACGAGTTTGGTGTACATTTGAAAAATTGTGGAATAGTTTCGCAACTCACGCCACCCGGAACACCACAGCGTAATGGTGTGTCTGAACGTCATAATCGTACTTTACTAGATATGGTGCGATCTATGATGTCTCTTACTGATTTACCGCTATCGTTTTGGGGTTATGCTTTAGAGACGGCCGCATTCACGTTAAACAGGGCACCATCAAAATCCGTTGAGACGACACCTTATGAACTATGGTTTGGCAAGAAACCAAAGTTGTCGTTTCTTAAAGTTTGGGGCTGCGATGCTTATGTGAAAAAACTTCAACCTAATAAGCTCGAACCCAAATCGGAGAAATGTGTCTTCATAGGATATCCAAAGGAAACTATTGGATACACCTTCTATCACAGATCCGAAGGCAAGACTTTTGTTGCTAAATTTGGAAACTTTCTAGAGAAGGAGTTTCTCTCGAAAGAAGTGAGTGGGAGGAAAGTAGAACTTGACGAGGTAACTGTACCTGCACCCTTATTGGAAAATAGTACATCACAGAAAACTGTTTCTGCGACACCTATACCAATCAGTGAGGAAGCTAATGATGATGATCATGAAGCTTCAGAACAAGATACTACTGAACCACGTAGATCAAACAGAGTGAGATCCGCACCAGAGTGGTACGGTAATCCAGTTCTGGAAGTCATGATGCTAGATCATGATGAACCTACAAACTATGAAGAAGCGATGGTGAGCCCAGATTCCGCAAAGTGGCTTGAGGCCATGAAATCTGAGATGGGATCCATGTATGAAAACAAAGTATGGACTTTGGTTGACTTGCCCGATGATCGGCAAGCAATTGAGAATAAATGGATCTTCAAGAAAAAGACTGACGCTGACGGTAATATTACTGTCTATAAAGCTCGACTTGTCGCAAAAGGTTTTCGACAAGTTCAAGGGGTTGACTACGATGAGACCTTCTCACCCGTAGCGATGCTTAAGTCCGTCAGAATTATGTTAGCAATTGCCGCATTTTATGATTATGAAATATGGCAAATGGATGTCAAAACTGCATTCCTGAATGGATTTCTGGAAGAAGAGTTGTATATGATACAACCAGAAGGTTTTGTCGATCCAAAGGGAGCTAACAAAGTATGCAAACTCCAGCGATCCATTTATGGACTGGTGCAAGCATCTCGGAGTTGGAATAAACGCTTTGATAGTGTGATCAAAGCATTTGGCTTTATACAGACTTTTGGAGAAGCCTGTATTTACAAGAAAGTGAGTGGGAGCTCTGTAGCATTTCTAATATTATATGTGGATGACATATTGCTGATTGGAAATGATATAGAATTTCTGGATAGCATAAAGGGATACTTGAATAAAAGTTTTTCGATGAAAGACCTCGGGGAAGCTGCTTACATATTAGGCATAAAGATCTATAGAGATAGATCAAAACGCTTAATTGGACTTTCACAGAGCACATACCTTGACAAAATTTTGAAGAAGTTCAAAATGGATCAAGCAAAGAAAGGGTTCTTGCCTGTGTTACAAGGTGTGAAGTTGAGTCAGACTCAATGCCCGACCACTGCAGAAGATAGAGAGAAAATGAAAGATGTTCCCTATGCTTCAGCCATAGGCTCTATCATGTATGCAATGCTGTGTACCAGACCTGATGTGTGCCTTGCTATAAGTTTAGCAGGGAGGTACCAAAGTAATCCAGGAATGGATCACTGGACAGCGGTCAAGAACATCCTGAAATACCTGAAAAGGACTAAGGATATGTTTCTCGTATATGGAGGTGACAAAGAGCTCACCGTAAGAGGTTACGTTGATGCAAGCTTTGACACTGATCCGGACAATTCTAAATCGCAAACCGGATACGTGTTTACTTTAAACGGTGGAGCTGTCAGTTGGTGCAGTTCTAAACAAAGCGTCGTAGCGGGATCTACATGTGAAGCGGAGTACATAGCTGCTTCAGAAGCAGCAAACGAAGGAGTCTGGATGAAGGAGTTCATATCCGATCTAGGTGTCATACCTAGTGCATCGGGTCCAATGAAAATCTTCTGTGACAATACTGGTGCAATTGCCTTGGCAAAGGAATCCAGATTTCACAAAAGGACCAAACACATCAAAAGACGCTTCAACTCCATCCGGGATTTAGTCCAGGTGGGAGACATAGAGATTTGCAAGATACATACGGATCTGAATGTTGCAGACCCGTTGACTAAGCCTCTTCCACGAGCAAAACATGATCAGCACCAAGGCTCCATGGGTGTTAGAATCATTACTGTGTAATCTAGATTATTGACTCTAGTGCAAGTGGGAGACTGAAGGAAATATGCCCTAGAGGCAATAATAAAGTTATTATTTATTTCCTTATATCATGATAAATGTTTATTATTCATGCTAGAATTGTATTAATCGGAAACATAATACATGTGTGAATACATAGACCAACAGAGTGTCACTAGTATGCCTCTTCTTGACTAGCTCGTTAATCAAAGATGGTTATGTTTCCTAACCATGAACAAAGAGTTGTTATTTGATTAACGAGGTCACATCATTAGTTGAATGATCTGATTGACATGGCCCATTCCATTAGCTTAGCACCCGATCGTTTAGTATGTTGCTATTGCTTTCTTCATGACTTATACATGTTCCTATAACTATGAGATTATGCAACTCCCGTTTACCGGAGGAACACTTTGGGTACTACCAAACGTCACAACGTAACTGGGTGATTATAAAGGAGTACTACAGGTGTCTCCAATGGTAGATGTTGGGTTGGCGTATTTCAAGATTAGGGTTTGTCACTCCGATTGTCGGAGAGGTATCTCTGGGCCCTCTCGGTAATGCACATCACATAAGCCTTGCAAGCACTGCAACTAATATGTTAGTTGTGAGATGATGTATTACGGAACGAGTAAAGAGACTTGCCGGTAACGAGATTGAACTAGGTATTGGATACCGACGATCGAATCTCGGGCAAGTAACATACCGATGACAAAGGGAACAACGTATGTTGTTATGCGGTCTAACCGATAAAGATCTTCGTAGAATATGTAGGAGCCAATATGGGCATCCAGGTCCCGCTATTGGTTATTGACTGGAGACGTGTCTCAGTCATGTCTACATTGTTCTCGAACCGTAGGGTCCGCACGCTTAACGTTACGATGACAGTTATTATGAGTTTATGCATTTTGATGTACCGAAGGTTGTTCGGAGTCCCGGATGAGATCACGGACATGACGAGGAGTCTCGAAATGGTCGAGACGTAAATATTGATATATTGGAAGCCTATGTTTGGACATAGGAAGTGTTCCGGGTGAAATCGGGATTTTACCGGAATACCGGGAGGGTTACCAGAACCCCCCGGGAGACTAATGGGCCTATTGGGCCTTAGTGGAAAAGAGAAAAGGGGCAGCCCATAGCTGGCCGGCGCCCCCCCCCCCCCCCTTCCCCAAGTCCTAGTAGGACTAGGAGAAGGGGCCGGCCCCCCCTCTCTCTCCTTTCCCCCTTGAGAGTCCTAGTTGGAATAGGATTGGAGGGGGGAGTCCTACTCCCGGTAGGAGTAGGACTCCCCCTGCGCCTCCCTCTCTCTGGCCGGCCAGCCCCCCTCCTCCAACCTTTATATACGGGGGCAGGGGACACCCCAAGACACACAAGTTGATCCTTGAGATCGTTCCTTAGCCGTGTGCGGTGCCCCCTGCCACCATATTCCACCTCGATCATACCGTTGTAGTGCTTAGGCGAAGCCCTACGTCGGTAGTACATCAAGATCGTCATCACGTCGTCGTGCTGACGGAACTCTTCCTCGATGCTTTGCTGGATCGGAGCCCGAGGATCGTCATCGAGCTGAACGTGTGCTAAGAACTCGGAGGTGCCGGAGTAACGGTGCTTGGATCGGTCGGATCGGGAAGAAGACGTACGACTACTTCCTCTACGTTGTGTGATCGCTTCCGCAGTCGGTCTGCGTTGGTACGTAGACAACACTCTCCCCTCTCGTTGCTGTGCATCACCATGATCTTGTGTGTGCGTAGGAAAATTTTCGAAATTACTACGTTCCCCAACAGCTGCTAGGGGGATAGATTGGTAGGAAAAGACCATCGCTCGTCCCCGACCGCCACTCATAAGGAAAGCAATCAAAGAACACCACATGCTTCAAATTTGTCACATAACATTTACCATATGTGCATGGTACGGGACTTGCCAACTTCAACACGAGTATTCATCAATTTCACAATTACTCAACTAGCACACCTCTAATGTTACCACCTTTATATCTCAAAACAATCTATCAAGCATCCAACTTATCTTAGCATTTAAAATTTATAACCAAAGTGAATTACCATGCTGTTCTAAAGGACTCTCAAAATGATATAAGTGAAGCATGAGAGATCAATTATTTCTATAAAATAGAACCACCGCCGTGCTCTAAAATATATAAGCGAAGCACTAGAGCAAAAATTATCCAACTCAAAAGATATAAGTGAAGCACATAGAGTATTCTAATAAATTCCAATTCATGTGTGTCTCTCCCAAAAGGTGTGTACAGCAAGGATGATTGTGGTAAAATAAAAAGTAAATACTCAAATCATACAAGACGCTCCAAGCAAAACACATATCATGTGGCAAATAAAAATATAGCTCCAAGTCAAGTTGCCGATAGACGAAGACAAAAGAGGGATGCCTTTCGGGGCATCCCCAAGCTTAGAATTTTGGTGTCCTTTGATTTTACCTTGGGGTGCCTTGGGAATCCCCAAGATTAGGCTCTTGCCATTCTTTGCTCCATAATCCATCAAATCTTTACCCAAAACTTGAAAACTTCACAACACAAAACTTAAAAGAAAATCTCTGTGAGCTCCGTTAGTAAAAGAAAACAAACCACCACTTCAAGGTACTATAATTAACTCATTCTTTATTTATATTGGTGTTAAACCTACTGTATTCCAACTTTTCTATGGTTCATAAACTCTATTACTAGCTATAGATTCATCAAAATAAGCAAACAACACACGAAAAACAGAATCTGTCAAAAACAGAACAGTCTGTAGCAATCTGTAGGTTTAAAATACTTATGGAACCCCAAAAATTCTAAAATAAATTTATGGACGTGAGTAATTTATATATTAATCATCTGAAAAAATAATTAACTAAATAGCGCTCTCCAGTAAAAAAATGGCCGCAATTCTCGTGAGCGCTAAAGTTTCTATTTTTTACAGGAAGATCGCAAAGACTTTCCCCAAGTCTTCCCAAAGGTTCTACTTGGCACAAACACTAATTAAAAGTATAAAACCACATCTAAACAGAGGCTATATGAATTATTTATTACTAAACAGAATCAAAATCAAGAAACAAAAATAAAATTAGGTTGCCTCCCAACAAGCGCTATCGTTTAACGCCCCTAGCTAGGCATCTATAATTTTAATGATGCTCACATGAAAGATAGCAATTGAAACACGAAGGGGGCATCATGAAACATATGAAAATCACATCTAAGTATAACATAATTCCTATGTATAGTAATTATATAAGCAAACAAATTATCAAGACAAGCAGAAACTAGCATATGCAAGGAAGCAGAAAGAAACAATAGCAATCTCAACATAACGAGAGGTAATTTAGTAACATGAAAATTTCAACCATCAAATTTTCTCTCTCATAATAATTACATGTGGGATCATAAGAATTCCAACAAAATAGCTATCACATAAAATATTTTCAACATGATCCACATGCATGCAAAGTTGACACTCTTCCAAAATAGTGGGATTAACATTAACTAAAGTCATGACCTCTCCAAACCCACTTTTATCAAAAATTTCAGAAGATTGAACATTCTCCAAATATGTGGGATCTAAAGTTGACACTCTTCCTAACCCACTTTAATAATATTGCAAACACTATTATCAATCTCATATTCATCATGGGGCTTAAATAAATTTTCAAGATCAAAAGAAGGATCACCCCAATCATGTCATTGCAACAAATAGTAGTCATAGCAAAACTAGCATCCCCAAGCTTGAGGTTTTGCATATCATTAGCACAATTGACGTTAAGAGAATTTATAGTAACATCATTGCAATCATGCTTTTCATCGAAGGAACTATCAAGTATGGGTGCAATTTGTTTCAGACCCAAATCCTTCTATGTGTATGAGCATCAGCATATTGTTGTTGATCCAATCTTCCAATGGATTTGGAAATCTTCATGTACATTGAAGATCAAAATGTTTGGTTGGTTACTGCTGAGAGATCGTTTAAACACCAGAGACATGTTACTCAGGAGGCATTGGCATGTGGAAGATCATACTTGTGTCCTATGTCCATATCTGCTCCATGAAGATCATGCACATTTGTTCTTCTCTTGTAATTTTAGCGTCAGAGTCTGGAATTACTTGCAGATTATCTGGGACCCACAGCATGGGATGACAACATACAACATGGCAGTAAAGGCTAGGAAGGATTTTGGGCATTCTTTCTTCACTGAAGTGGTCTTTACAGCAGCTTGGAACATTTGGATCTTGAGGAATGGCAAAGTTTTCAGGAATGAGACACCTTCTTTCAGAGCATGGAGACATAACTTTATCCATGACATAACCCTTCTTTCTCATAGGGTAAAATGTAAATACAAGGATAGCCTTCTCACTTGGATCTCTAACCTCCCTTAGGTAGTGTTTTCTTTGCCCTGCTTGGGTTGTAAGTATGTAAGTTTTTCTGTCTTCCTCTTTCCTTTACTTGTATGTACTTGTAATAGGACTTTGTTACTTTGTTGTTTTCAATAAAATAGTTGTGAGGTTGTTGCCTTGCAGTACATATTCAAAAAAAAAGTATGGGTGCAATAGCAACGATCTCATGTTTAACATAAGGAACTATAGCAAATTCATTTTCATAAATATTGGCATCATGGCCACAAGAATAGCAAGCATCATGTTCATCAAGGGATATTTCAATCAAATCATTGGAATCATAATTATCTATAGATTCATGCATATCATTATTTTCTTCCGAAGCAACGGTCATTCTTTCAATAAATTCTTTGACATAGACATTATGAGCATAGTTTTCATAGAAATATTTAAGTATGTCAAAATTTTCAGATTTGTAGAGAGTAATATCATACTTTTCAATCAAAGAAGCAACTTCATAAGCACGCTTAAAAGCAACAAATTCTTCAATTTGTTCGATATCGTAGTAACTATAAACACCCTTTGCATAAGAAGATAAGATCTCATTATCATTAAACTCACATAGGTAGGGGAGGTGTTTTTTAGGGTTCTTAGAGCAACAGGTAAAATCAAAAATTTCACAAAGATTCCAAGCATAACACAACAATCTGTTTATTTGATCCCATAAGAGTCTCCCTTTCTCAGACAAACGGTGATGCACAAAACGAGCATGCTCAACTAAAGATTTCCCATCAACTAGGCTAGTTAGGGTTTCAGCATGAGCGCATAAGGATCGAAGATGATCAAGTAGAACACTTTAAGTGGATCCATATCAATAGATTTTTAGCAAGCAAAGATGCAAGCAAATGGAAGGCACATGGAAACACAAACAAAGATATATACGGGATACAAGAGGCAAGCGAAAGAAAAAGCGAACGAAAAAAGAGAGCGAATAAAACGGCAAGGGTGAAGTGGGGGAGAGGAAAACGAGAGGCAAATGGCAAATAATGTAATGCGAGGGATAAGAGTTTGTGATGGGTACTTGGTATGTCTTGACTTGGCGTTGATCTCCCCGGCAACGGCGCCAGAAATCCTTCTTGCTACCTCTTGGCAAAATATGTTTTTTTAAGTCAACCGACCTAATGGGCCGTGCCCGAGCTGGACTCCTCCGGCCAAGGCTTTAAAAGCCGCCGCCCGAGGCCCAAGTCGCCGCCGCCAATTGCTACCTCTTGAGCATGCGTTGGTTTTCCCTTGAAGGGGAAAGGGTGATGCAGCAAAGCAGCGTAAGTATTTCCCTCAGTTTTTGAGAACCAAGGAATCAATCCAGTAGGAGACCACGCGCGAGTCACCTCGTACCTACACAAAAAAATAAGGACCTCGCAACCAACGCGATGAAGGGGTTGTCAATCCCTTCACGGCCACTTGCAAGAGTGAGATCTGATAGAGATAATAATAATAATAATAAGATAGCTATTTTTGGTATTTTTATGATATAGATTGAAAGTAAAGATTGCAAAATAAAATAGATTGGAAACTTGTATGATGGAAAATAGACCCGGGGGCCATAGGTTTCACTAGTGGCTTCTCTCAAGATAGCATAAGTATTACCGTGGGTGAACAAATTACTGTTGAGCAATTGATAGAAAAGCGAATAATTATGAGAATATCTAGGTATGATCATGTATATAGGCATCACATCCGTGACAAGTAGACCGACTCCTGTCTGCATCTACTACTATTACTCCACACATCGACCGCTATCCAGCATGCATCTAGAGTATTAAGTTCATAAGAACAGAGTAACTCTTTAAGCAAGATGACATGTTGTAGAGGGATAAACTCATCCAATATGATATAACCCCCATCTTTTATCCTTGATGGCAACAATACAATATGTGTCGTTTCCCTTTCTATCACTGGGATCAAGCACAGCAAGATTGAACCCAAAGCTAAGCACTTCTCCCATTGCAAGAAAGATTAATCTAGTAGGCCAAACCAAACTGATAATTCGAAGAGACTTGCAAAGATAACCAATCATACATGAAAGAATTCAGAGAAGATTCCAATATTGTTCATAGATAGTCTTGATCATAAACCCACAATTCATCGGATCTCGACAAACACACCACAAAAGAAGATTACACCGAATAGATCTCCAAGAGAATCGAGGAGAACTTTGTATAGAGATCCAAAGAGAGAGAAGAAGCCATCTAGCTAATAACTATGGACCCAAAGGTCTGTGGTAAACTACTCACACATCATCGGAGGGGCCATGGAGTTGATGTAGAGGCCCTCCGTGATCAATGCCCCCTCCGGCGGAGCTCCAAAAAAGATCCCAAGATGGGATCTCTTGGGTATAGAAGGTTGCGACGGTGGAAATAGGGTTTCGTGGTGCTCCTGGATGTTTTCAGGGTATGTGAACATATATAGGAGGAAGAAATAGGTCGGTTGAGCCACGAGGGGGAGGGCGCGCCCAGGGGGTAGGCGCGCCCCCTGCCTCGTGGCCACATCGTTGGTTGCCTGACGTCCACTCCAAGTCCTCTGGATCACGTTTGTTTTAAAAATCACGCTCCCGAAGGTATCATTCCGTTTGGACTCCGTTTGATGTTCCTTTTCTGTGAAACACTGAAATAGGCAAAAAATAACAATTTGCACTGGGCCTTGGGTTAATAGGTTAGTCCCAAAAATAATATAAAAATGTAAAATAAAGCCCATTAACATCCAAAACAGATAATATAATAGCATGGAACAATCAAAAATTATAGATACGTTGGAGATGTATCACCAGCCCGCCCCACCCCCCGAAACCCTAGCTGCCGCTGCCCGCGACGCCGCCTCGCGCCACCTCCCACTGCTGTCGCCGCGCCGCCGCCGTCGTCGCCGAAGCCGCCGCCGCTGCGTCGGATCTTGCCGTTGACCCCATCGTTGAATGGTCGGTTTTCTTCGGTTAACCTCGGTTTTTTTAGTTTCACCTGTTTATTTTTTTAGATCGGTTTTTTTCGTCTGTTTATTTATTTAGCGGACGTTCGTCCGTACGTTCATTTTAACGAATGTTGTTCCTCGATTAGGTCCAGACAGCGAATGTTCACTCATTAGTCTTTTCTTTTTTATTTTATTTTCGCCCAGGGACCTATCCGCGATTATTTTTATCACAGATTAGCCCCTAATCTTCAAACGCTCGCCGTTTCTTAACAGTTTGTCCAAATCTAGTGAAACCAACGCCAAAATCTTCGTATCGAAATCCTCTTTTTGTTTAGTCAAATTGAACAAGGTTTTGACAATTTTAAAATTTGGTTTCAAGCAGATTCTTTTTCCAGATCGAATCTCTTCAGTTGAGTTTTCAGATTCGATCTTCTTATTCGATATTTACCCATGCATCTTTGCTTGAGTGCTTATGTATGCTATTGTTTGTTTGCGACAGAATTCCCGGAGTGCGTAGCATGCTACTACGAGTCACTAGGTTTTGCGGATCATCGGCAAGGCAAGTAACACTTTGATCATATCCCTTTTACCCAGTTGTTATGCATTAGTTTCAACCCCTCAAACATTGCATGAGTAGGATCTCTTAATTTGTGGGTTTGGGAAGTAGATGATGAGGTAGAACCTATTACCCTTTTTATTATCAAACCCTAGGAGTTACTTCTGCGTTATGCTACTTATTGACATGCTATGCTCGTAGACGTGGATTGGGTTTGAGAGTATCTATGACAAATGTGAGATTATTAATTAATGGTTTACTTAAGGTGGCTACTTAAACACACATCTGGGTGGATTGGTCGCGGGCACCTGGGGATATAGCAGTGCTGTCCTTTTTGGTTCGCCAGCCAGGCTCAAAGGGATCATAAGATTATTCATGCTGGAAACTTCCGTGTGCAACCACAAGCTATTATGGGCTCTAGCATAGTTGAGTAAGTTGTGGGAAATCTTTCCATGATGGGCTAGCAGATGTAGGGGATTGTAGGTGTACCGGCCTATCTATCGGTTAAGGGGACCTCTTCGAAAAGACTATGTCTCGGTCATCCGTTTCTCAAACACCATGCAGTGCGAGAAATACAACGGAGGAGATCGAGTCTTATGGGGAAAAGTGCACAAACCTCTGCAGAGTGTACAAACTAATCATGGTTAGCCGTGTCCCCGGTTATGGACATCTTGAGTATCTGGTTTTTGGATTATCATGTGGATCTCATCACTCTAAATTAATTGTTGGGTTGTTAATTACTTTTAATTGGGATTGAGAGGGGTATTTACCTTCTCAATGTTTTCAACAAACCTTGTAGTTAAATAAATTATATTCCTTTGTTGTAGGGAAGTATTGGCTTTTCGCAAAAACATTATAACCATAGAGCCTCCACCAGCCATATATGCATGTAGTGATAGCATTTACTTGTTCATTGCTCTACTATGTTATCATGCTAGCATATTCCATGTGCTGACCCGTTTCGGGATGCAACATATCATGTTGCAGACTTTTCAAACAAAGAGTAAGGTGCGCTAGGTCGTTTGTCGTGCACTCAGCTATGTCGTTGGAGTTGATGGACTCACTTTATCTTCCAAGACTTCCGTTGTTATCTTACTTAGATGGCCTTAAGCCATATTTATTGTAATAAGTTCTCTCTTGAGATATTCGATGTAATAAGTGTGTGATTGCTACTCTTTTATAAATCCTTCAAGTACTGTATGTGTCAGCATTACTCTGTTATAAATCCTTCAAGTATTGTATAAGCCATATTTGGAAATTTCTCCGAACCCCTTCGCCCGCGCGATAGCTCGCTCTGCCAATGTGGTCTCGGGATCGCCTCCTTGCCGCCAGCCGCCTCCAGTCGCTGGTCTCCATCGCCGTCAACGGAATTCAACCCCGCCGTTGCCGCTGTAGCGAGTCTCCGCCGAACTAGGGTATGGACTCGATCTTTGTGCTATCCCCAATCTGATTCCTAGCACATTGTGATCATATTGTTTCTAGCCACGATTGAAACACTCATATCCAGTCAATACGTTCGTAGAATAGGATTGATTCGAAAATTTTAGGGTTAGGTTTCCGCCGAAACCATCTCGGACCCACCAAGTTGAAAAACTCGGTCCCGCCGATTTGGCTCATGCCATTGCACGAGTAAGACTCGTTCTGACCGAGAATTACTAATCGGTGTGACCGATTTTGGAACTTTGTGAAACCCTAGCAGTCTCGGTGCCACCGAACTGTGACTCGGTCTGACCGAGTTCACTAGTTTAGGTTCCAAAACTGCTTCGGTATCACCGAGTTTAAAAATCGGTAGATCCGAGATGATTTCAGTGGGAAACTAAAACTAAGATTTTGAATCATTCTTTTGCAAAAATCTCTGTATTTTGTGATGCTCATCCACTCTACCTCATCTATAAACTATTCACAGGGTCTGCAGTCAGCTTTTTCATCATGTCTGATCAGAGTGACAGCCAGAATGTGTCAGAACAGCAAGTGCACATGAGTGAGGGCGCTAGTCCCTCCAGTTCTTCAGATGAAGGCAGCAGGAGCACCCCTAGCAACCTGCCAAAAGCTGCCACCAGACAAAGGAAGAAGAGAACCTCAGACTCAGAGGATGAGGACTATGTGGCAGAAGAGGAAGCAACTTCCAAGAGAGTTGTGCTCAAGAAGGAATATGGCCCAGCACAGAGCACAAAGCTAGGGATGAAAATCAAAAGGCCAGCAGGTAGACAATCTATGCCCAAGGCCAGAGCTTCAACTCAGATTCCTGAAAAGCCTACACCCATAGAGCCAGTTGCTGCTGAAGGGAAGAAGAGGAAGGAGAGGGTCAAAAAGACCACTGCTAGAGTGCTTGGGAGATCCTCAATCATGAGAGATTCTGAAGAGGAAGAGGAAGAAGAGGTTGCTGCACTAGCACCTAAGGCACCTAAGCTTATGGGTGATGCTATCAGGACAGGGGTTGCTGCATCAAAGCCCAAAGAAGCACCCAAAGCTGCCTCCAAGCCCAAGTCAGCTCCAAAGAGGAATACAAGGAGCATACCAGCTGCTGAGAAGAACAAGGCCCCAGTGCCTGACATTGCTGAGGAAGAAGAAGGTCAAGTGCTCAGGAAGCTTAAGCCCAAGATCCCAGACCACAATGATGCTCATCCTGCGGCTGAGGACATGAAAATCAGAAGAGATTCAGGGCTCAAGAAGTGGAGAGAAGCAGATCCATATGCTTCAAGGAGAAGAACTATTGTTGACTATAGGTTCCACACAAAGGAACAGCAGGACTTCTATGAGACAGTTTTGCTTGATAAGAAGCCCATTGTTTGTGACATAAGATGGGTTGATTGGGAGTACATCAAGGATAATGTAGAACACTATCCTGGAGTGTATGACAGCTTCAATGCTTGTGGAGTAGCAGACTTTGTTGGGCAGAAGCTCACAAAGTGGAACGAGGAGCTCATTATGCAATTCTACTCCACAGCACACTTCTATCCAGATGGTAGAATAACATGGATGTCTGAAGGTACTAGATACCAATCTACAGTTGCTGAATGGGCTCAGTTGATCAATGCCCCAGAGGAAAATGAAGATTACTTGGATGTCTATGCCAAGAAGAAGATGGACCACAACTCCGTGTCCAACATGTACAAGGAAATTCCAAATGAAGCTCTTGAAACTTTCAAGTTTGGCTTAGTGCATTATCTTTTGTCAGGGCTACCAACTATCAACTGGATTCTAAGGCACACTCTGTTGCCCAAGTCAGGTGATCACAAGATGATCAGAGGCCATGCAATCAATTTGCTTCATATATTTGATGTGCCACAGAAATTCAAGGTGATGAGCCTCATGGTAGAGACCATTAAGAGGACAGCAGCTGATCAGAAGAGGAGCTGTGGATATGCCCCTCAAATTCAGGAGTTAATCAACTCAAAGATGGGCACCGGCATATACCTACTAGATAAGGAACACCTGCCCATCCATCCAGACTTTGAGGACAATCGAGTTGTCATGAATGAGAATGAACCATCATCAGTTCAAGCACAAGCAAAGAAGGAGAAGGCAAGGAAGGAGAAAGTTGCCAAGATGCCAACTCAAGAGGAGGCATCTGAATACTTCTTGAAAACCAAACAAGAGCAGCTTGGTTACTTGATTGCATCCACACTGAGGATTGAGAAAGGACTGGCCACCCTCACTCGGAATCAGCAGAGCTTAGAGAGGATCATGGAACAAAAGTTCTATGACTTGGATGTAAAAGTAACAGAGATTTAGTCTACAGTGGAGCAACTTCAAGATGACATGCAGGAGAGGAGAGGGAAGACTACAACTGATGCATTTGCCAGAGTGCCACGAGCTCCGAGGTCGACTGCAGTGCCAGTTCCTGACACCAGAGCCACCGCCTCAGCTCCAGCTACAACACCAGCCCAACCAGCTCCAGCATCTACTTCAGCTTCAACTCCAACCATGTCTACAGAAGGCTTCGTCCTTGGAGTGATCCAGACTCCACCACCACCAGAAGATCAAGCCTGAGGGTCGATCTAGCACTATGCATTTTCTAGGAACTTTTTGGTAACTTGTTGCCAAAGGGGGAGAAAAATGTATAGATCATAGGCTTCGAGAGAGAGAGAGAGAGTTGCTTTTATTCTCTCTTGCTTTATTTGGTGGTTTTTCAAACTTTGTTTGCTTTTGTGTGAGATACTTTGATATGCTTGTGGGACATTGATGATCATGTGTTTGATCATAAGCTACACTTATGCATGCTTGATATTATCCTATCTATCTTATGTGATCATTCACTTTCTTTGGTGATGAGTGCATGTACTTAATTCTTATCATTTTGAGCGCTCCACCAAGATGTATGTGACATGGAAGAGTAACCCATGACTCTAACTCTTTGTGCATTTGCAGTCCAAAGCAAATTTTAAATATGCACAAATTTAGGGGGAGCTCTTACTTATCACATACTTCTCAAAGAAACGATATATTTCATTCTTATTATTTGTCGAAGCTTTGATCTATATGTTGTCATCAATTACCAAAAAGGGGGAGATTGAAAGTGCAACTATCCCTAGGTGGTTTTGGTAATTCATAACAACATATAGCTCATTGAGCTAATGCTATTCCAAGATGATCATTTTAGGAAAGCTCAATGATTGGCATGGCATGTATGGTGAAAGTGGAAACCTCAAAATGCTAAGGAAAAAGGATTGGCTCAAGCTCAAAAGATCAAGACTCTTCATTTTATATTTTAGTGATCCAAGATCACATTGAGTCTTTAGGAAAAGCCAATACTATCAAGGAGGGATGAGGTGTTGCTTAATGAGCCTCTTGCTTCATGTGCTTAGTGATATGCTCCAAAACCCTCAACTACCTTCCCATATCCACATTTGACCTAAACCCAAAGCCAAACTCGGTCATACCGATTCTTTCAACCCGGCGCCACCGAGTTTCACTTGTCATAAGCCACTGCCAAACCCTAGCAAATCGGTTCTACCGATAGGGATCTCGGTCTCAGCGAGATGGGATTGCAAACTCTCTGTTTCCTTTTCGTAACTTTTCGGTCTCACCGAAAGAGCGGATCGGTCCCACCGAGATTGCAATGCAAACTCTCTGTTTCCTTTTTGTAACTTTTCGGTCTCACCGAAAGAGCAAATCCGTCCCACCGAGTTTGCCTGACCAACTCTCTGGTTAGCTAATTACCAAAATCGGTCTCACCGATTTTGTGTAATCGGTCTCATCGAGATTACGTTATGCCCTAACCCTAACCATATCGGTCCTACCGAGTTGCATGTCAGTCCCACCGAAAATCTCTAATGGTCACTAGGTTTACTATTTCGGTCCGACCGAGTTTGTTGATTCGGTCCCACCGAGATTGGTAAATTGTGTGTAACGGTTGGATTTTGTGTGGAGGCTATATATACCCGTCCACCTCCTCTTCATTCATGGAGAGAGCCATCAGAACACATCTACACTTCCAACTCATATGTTCTGAGAGAGAACCACCTACTCATGTGTTGAGGCCAAGATATTCCATTCCTACCATATGAATCTTGATCTCTAGCCTTCCCCAAGTTGCTTTCCACTCAAATCTTCTTTCCACCAAATCCAAATCCTGTGAGAGAGAGTTGAGTGTTGGGGAGACTATCATTTGAAGCACAAGAGCAAGGAGTTCATCATCAACACACCATTTGTTACTTCTTGGAGAGTGGTGTCTCCTAGATTGGCTGGGTGTCACTTGGGAGCCTCCGACAAGATTGTGGAGTTGAACCAAGGAGTTTGTAAGCGCAAGGAGATCGCCTACTTCGTGAAGATCTACCGCTAGTGAGGCAAGTCCTTCGTGGGCGATGGCCATGGTGGGATAGACAAGGTTGCTTCTTCGTGGACCCTTCATGGGTGGAGCCCTCCGTGGACTCGCGCAACCGTTACCCTTCGTGGGTTGAAGTCTCCATCAATGTGGATGTAGGATAGCACCACCTATCCGAACCACGGGAAAAACATCCGTGTCTCCAATTGCGTTTGAATTCTCCAAACCCTTCCCTTTACATTCTTGCAAGTTGCATGCTTTACTTTCCGCAGCCAATATACTCTTTGCATGCTTGCTTGAATTGTGTGATGATTGCTTGACTTGTCCTAAAATAGCTAAAATCTGCCAAGAACTAAAATTGGGAAAAGGTTAAGTTTTTATTTGGTCAAGTAGTCTAATCACCCCCTCTAGACATACTTTCGATCCTATAGTAAGTTTGTGCACCCCTGCAGGAAATTTAACATATTCGAATAGCCGTGTCCACGGTAATGGACGCTCGGAGTTATATCCTGGTCAATACAACTAGAACTGGATACTAGAGATGATGAAATGGTTATCATGGCTCCGAGATTGCTTTCTCGCAGGGAGTCAAGGAAGGATCTCTGGGCATGTTTACTACAACATACTTGCTACTTATAATATGCTAATCTGCACTCTTCTAATGCTTCAAGATACTAGTCTTCGATAGGCTAGGCTTTTCCCTCTATTCTAGTATTATGTAGTTCAGTCCAAAGATATAGCCCCATTCCTTTGATACCGATGCATACTTAGCCTAGATCTGATGTAAGTCTATCGAGTACTTTGGATGAGTACTCGCTGTTGCTTTGCTACTTCTTTCCCCCTATACCCAATTGCTGCGATCAGACGATGGATCTCAGGAGTCAGATGACACCGTCGACAACTACTGCTACCCCGAGGGTGCCTACTACTATGTGGAGGCCGCCGAAGACCAGGAGTAGTTAGGAGGCTCCCGGGCAGGAGGCCTTGCCTTTTCGATCATCATTGATGTTTGTGCTAGCCTTCTTAAGGCAGACTTGTTTATTTATGTTTGTACTCAGATATTGTTGCTTCCACTGATCCGTTTGTATTCGAGCCCTCGAGGCCCCAGCTTGTAATATGAAGCTTGCATGACTTTAATTTGTGTCTAGAATTGTGTTGTGATATCTTTCCATGACTCCCTGATCTTGATCGTACATATTTGCGTGTATAATTAGTGTACGATTGAATCGTGGGTGTCATAGGTTTCAACAGCTAGGCAGTGGCAGCCACGACCGCGACTTCCCTATCCTCTATTTTTTACTTGAATGAGGTGATGGATTTTTTTGTATGTACCATGTCCATTGCTTTGTACTTAGCATGGCAATTTTCTGTATTTGATCCTGCGGCATGTTTGGATAATCGTTCATAGAACCGATTTTGAAAGTTTGCCATGGCGAAAATGTCATGTTTATTTTGGTCAACACAAGCGACATTGTACCACTAATGCATTTTTGCCAATAAATGTGAACTGAATAATGCATTTTTGCAGCTATACTACTTTGGCCACTATCATCATATTACTCACTCCCTTCTTGTGTGTTTCAATGTGTTCGGTTTTATGTGGCAATTCGTATACTAGTTCCCTGATAGTTTACTACTTGCGATGATAGTGTTCTATCGATCTTGGTTTGTAACTTGGTGGGGCAACTCCTTTTTTGTGCTAAACAATTAGCTAGGTTGAATTAGTAGGTGGGGCACCTCCAGGTAATAACATAGTGGCAACTTAAGTGTTCAGACATGGCATTCTTTTACATATTCCAAGGAAAAATTACCTTTACAGACATGGCCATTTAATTTCATAGCCCATGGTAATTTTAATTTTTACTCCATGGAAGATTAAATCTACAGGCCAATGGTAACTTTACACTATAGCCATGATATGTATAGTTTACAAATCATGGCAAATTTATTAATTAACCATGGAAAATTTATTTCATTGAGCATGGTTAATTTCTATAAGGGATGTGTTGTCAACTTTTTTCACTGGGTGGCTGTCCATTACTTAAATTATCTACAATGTAATTTTCGCCATGGCAACTCTTTAAGATGTCTTGCTATGGGTAAATCAAGATCGAGTTTGCCATGGAAAACTTTAAGATGTGTTGTTTTCCCTCCATCATTCACAAAACTTAAGATGTACTTTTTAGAAAATAACTATGGAAAATTTAGTTTACAAATCATGCCACTTTTCATTAATTAACCATTGCAAATTTATTTCATTGATCATGGTTAATTTCTATCAGGGGTGTATTGTCAAGTTTTCTTCACTGGGTGGTTGTACATTACTTAAATTGTCTATAATGTAATTTTTGCCATGGCAACTCTTTTAAGATGTCTTGCTCTGGGAAAATCAATATCGAGTTTGCCATGGCAAACTTTAAGATGTGTTTTTAATCTGCCATCATTTACAAAACTTAAGATGAGTCTTCTTGCCATAGCCATTGTACATGGCTATTTACAAGCATTCTTCATGGTAAGTTTCTTTGCGATCACAACTTATAGGTAAATCCCATCCATGGAGGAGTAGGGCATAACAGTCGCTCTGTTCTTGCACGTTCGATTTGAGTAGCGAATAGAAGACAATTTCCATATTTTCCATGTTCTAGCTAGAAAAAAAATTACACCTTGGCAAATTTTGTTCATTTGTACATGATTTGCATAGGATTTCATGAAGTTTTGACATGTATAGTGGTAAATTATTTGTTCGAAGTCTTCGTAAGATGGCAATTTATTTTTGTTCATACGACAAATTCCATTATTGACACATGGCAAATTCTTAACATTTTTCATTTTTCTAGAGGCTTCTTATCCATAACTTCACAATTTATTAATAGTCATGATTACATGGTAAATCCATTACAAACTATTTCACATACATGACAATTTAGATAAAAAATACCATGGCTATTTTGAATATGCATTTTTACATAGTGTTTTTTATCATTTGTTTGTGTTTTTCACGTACACGGCAATTTTATTTCACAAAGATGGCAACTTTGGTAAATATACCATTGCAAAATTGCACATGCATTTGCCAAGGCAATTTTTGATCAATTGTTTGTATTATTTCACATTCATGGCAAAATTATTTTATAATGGATGGCAAATTTGTTTAAAAAAATACCATGACAAATTTGAATATGCATTTTGCCATGGAATTTTTTATCATTTTGTTTGTGTTTTTCACATACATGAAAAAAATTATTACACAAAAGATGACAACTTTGGTAAACATGCCATGGGAAATTTGAACATGCATTTGCCATGGCAACTTAATTAGGTGGAGCATGACATGTGTAGTTTATGGTTCATACCATTTTTTTAATATATGAATACACTCGTGGCAATTTGCATATACAAAGCATGAAAATTATGACTAAAATGGCATGGTAATTTTGAATATTCATATGCCATGGCATTTTGTTTTCATGATTTTTGAATTTTTTTACATACACGACAAATTTATCATAAAGAACATGGCAATTGTAATTTATATACAATGGAAAATTTTACATTTTTAGAACATGGCTAATTTTACTATGTAGTATGGTACATTTACTTCTCTAGCCATGGCAAATTTTACTCAATTTTTACCATGGCAAATTTAAACTATTCTTCCATGGAAAAAATACTTTCATTCACATGGAATTTTTTTAAAAAAATGGCATGGAAAATTGTACTCTTTTTTTCATGGCAAAAATACTTTTATTCACATGTCAAATTTACTTTTTTTGCCGTGGCAAATTTTACTCTCTTTTTTCATGGCAAATTTTTCCATGGTAAATGCTGACTGGATACATAATTGTTATGTTGTAACATTGATGATTTGCCACCCCTCAACATAGAGATGTACCAGACTATTTTGTTGTGTGTCACAGATTCTGGAATTTTGTGTTTTTTCAACAAAAATAGGGGTATTTTATGATCTTTTGTCATGACATGCCCAATTTTTTTCGCCTAGTGCATCTTGTTTTATATCTTTTTTGGCCCAATTCTCTTTTTTATTTTTCTAGGCTATGTGGGCTTTTCATTAGTGATAGGGTTTTCCCTCGTAAAAAAAGTTAGCGATAAGGTTTTCTCGATGGGTTCGGGCTGGGATGTTTTCAGATCAAACAAAATCGTTCGATCAATTCCCCATTTGCTGTTGAACGATTCGTTTGGGCTGAGGCATCTCCAGACCGAACGTTCGGCACATATCAATGTCCTAAAAGTACGTAATCTCTTTGTCTGGGTTTAGTGGGCACCTCGTATTTTGAGCCAGATTTTGGTATCTATATGACTAACAAAATATAAACTATATTCTACAAAAAGTATATTGCTGAACTTATATTTGAAAGAGATTTCCTACTATGTAATTTTTTGCATATTGTTTACATTTTATTAGTTAAATTGATATGTGAAATTTTGACCAAAATTAGAAGGGCCTGATAAACCCAAATGGAGTACCAGAGAAAGCCGGATGCGCGAAGATGACTTCTCAGAGGAGTCCCCCCCCCCCCCCCACTACATGGCATACTATACCCGGAGATTTGTAGGGATGCGTTTGATTACCTGCATCGTGTTTTCCCTTTTGCGTACTTGTCTTAGTTGGGCTTAGCTGAGCATATGCAGGAAAAAAACCATCATTTGCATGTTGATTGATTCGTGCATCCCCTCTTCCTACATCATAGCAACGCCTCTATGCACTGTGTTTGGTTGCTCGCATTGGTTGTTCTCATACTAATGCATGTTGTTTGGTTGCGTGCACGAGATATGATTAAGACTTAATAGCTACCCATAACACACGGTGCCATGGTGATTACGATGAACGATGACGAGGACACTAGCAACTAGTGCGTTGCACCATGGTCGGACTCGGCGTCGGGGCCACCGTCCACCGACTCGGCCTCGCCCATGCAGAACACCGACCTCTTTGGGTCGACAAGCAAGCCTCCCGCCGCCATGGTGAACAGTCTCTGGAGCTCATCAATGGTCGATAGATACCAAGCAAGGAGGGTAACAACCATCAGCAGAAGAGGGTGGTGGACTGGCCGCCACCGACATGTACGACGCCGCCGCACTCTTCTGCATGTCGGATACGCCCTGGTACGGCTCACCTCGCCACGCTCCTCCCCTCTGTCCCGCTCTTCTACATGTCCTTGAGCGCGGCAAAGGAGCGAAGGATGTTGAGCGCGTGGCTCAGGAGCAGCAGAATGACACGGTCGCAGCCGTGGTCGATGGACACGACGATGGCTGACCGGAGCTGCTTCACGACGTGGAGGGAGGCCGGCATCTGCCCTCATGTTTCTGTGCCTACCATTATGTGCATGACGACGGTCTCGTCAGGCGCCGACGATAGGAACTGTGGTGGCAAGGGGCTGAAGGGGTCGAAGGCGACGGTGGTGAAATCGAACGGCATGCCTAGCTCGGCGGCGAAGCGCGTCAGGCTCTCCGGTGTGAGCTCGGCCTCGTCGTGCAGCTATTGGCGCAACAGCTGCTTGGGCACTCCGCCTCCTTCGCTAAGGCACCTATGGCGGCGCCAAGCTGCATCTGTCCAAGGCCAGGAGCCGCCGCCCACACTGGTGGAGGATGACGCCGCGAGGAGGTTGAGAGGAACGACCAGGTGAAGGAGATTAAGGAGTACCATTAAACAGATCACACATATGCATAAGTAGACTCCATGAAGAAGAACTAGATCTACTCGTCTATGATCATCGAAACAGAAATTGTGCAACACAAAAGTCATGTGAAATTGTAAGGTGAAGCTACTGGTCAAAGGAAAATTCAAACGGCCGTTCGTGCGCTACGAATTTGACAAATATCGTCCAAAATAGCTCCAAACATGAACATGAAATTGCGGTCAACGAAACTACGAACTAACTGATCGCAAAAGTGAAACCATAACATCGATGTGCATCTTTTTCATATAGAGCTTATCTTGAATCGAAGCACCGTTGTGTAGACTAGAAGGATAGGGTGAAAGAAGATTAAGGAGCTTACTGGAGGTAGAAGAAGAAACTACATACAGGGTATATGCATCCTTGCATCCCCTCGTGCATCTGAACCCACTCATGTGCGCTCGATATGGCTCTCCTCGGCCTAGCTCGCTAGAAACAGTCGATTCGACCGTTCCTACCTAGTCAGGCTGAGAAGTGCTTTAAGTTCCATGCTATGCAAGAATTTGATGCAGCCCAGGTAACCAAACGGATCACTTTCTTGCCATATGAGCCTGATTAGGGTGGATGCAGACTACCAAACATATCGTAAACTTGTAGAATTTTATGGCACCGCCATTTGCCAGAAGAAAGAAAATGAATGCAGCAGCCAGCAGGACACTCCAAAGCACCAAGAGGCTAAATTCCGTGTTTTGACCCTTTTTTGAAACCTATTTGAGATCTAACCCTAGTTTGAAAAAAATTCGAGATCTGACCCTTTTGCTACCGCCAGGGACCATGGCGGTAGGGTACAACAGCCTACCGCCAAGGACCCTGGCGGTAGGGTTGCATGCCCTGCCGCCAAAATCTGTCTAAGTATTGAACACGGTGCGTGCTCGTGCCTACCGCCAAGCACCTTGTCGGTAGGGTTGTGCAGGCTATCGCCAGCCCCTTTGGCGGTAGAGATGTTTTCTACCGCCAAAGTCCCTGGCGGTAGGCTGTTAGACCGTACCGCCATGGACTCTGGCGATAGCAAAAGGATCAGATCTTGAAAAAAAGTAATTTAGGATCAGATTTCAAATAGGTTTCGAAAAAAGGTCAAAATACGAAAATTTGCCGCACTAGGACAATTCGCCTCTCTCAGCCAACCCAAGCAGTCGCTGTAGGCATGCGGTACTGAAGTGACAAAACAGAGCACCTACGAGACCCGTCTCAATCATGCTAGCGCACACTCGACAAGAACCATTTTGGCGGTGAAGCGGGGCATCCGAGCCCCGCTCGTCACCGTTGGTCGGGCGCATGCCACACACGGTGCGTATCACCTTAGTAGTACTACGAGACTAGGAGCAGCGCATCGTTCACGTTTATCATGACCAGCGACCGGTCCAGAAGCTTCCGTGGCAATAATACAAGCTGGGATGAATGAAGCACCTGGCTGGCGCATGTCATTTCGGTGGTGCAAAATGCAATTCCTGGGCCAACAAAAGGGTGGGGATTTAAGGTTCGAAGCACCTTGATTTGAGTTTAACCAGGACAACACAGCACAGCAGTCCATCGGATCAATCATTCACCGGAAGGGAGAGGCCGCACACGTCTGGGTGTCCTCCATCCTGTAGGCTGCACTGACCGGTCACTGCGATGCATAATTCGAATCTTGAAAGGAGAATGTACCACGGCTGCCGCGAGCTAGTGACGCGAAATTTAGTGTAGCATGTGACGCGAGCAGGTTCAGTCTGACACATAATTCGGGCAGGTTCAGTGTAGCATGTGACGCGAGCCAAGTCCCCGCGCCAGATCCAAACCTGTTGTCGTCTTCCTAGCAGCACACACGGTACGCCGTAACACCTGGGAATCCTGATTCGAACTGTGACGGAGGACGCTAAGGCGCCGTTACGTATGATGATATATGGAGTACATATATGCACCCTGTATTTATTTATAAACCTAGGAGTACCACACAGTGTCAGGAGAAAGCGATCGAGCTGAATTTTCTCCGACGTTCTACGCATCGCAGCTGTTTCAAACAGCAATCAGGATGTCCCCTATCTGGGCTGTGCATCGCATCGGTGCATGCGCAGTGCCAAGGGTCGCGTCGATCTGCATTGGAGAGCAGCACCATCCGTCCGTCCAACTGCGTCCAAGTTGGGGAGAAAGCAAAGGTGAGGTCGTACGGTCCGTATGGTGGCGCGCGGGGATACAGCTGGCCATGATGCCCCATTACCATTGGGCGTGCCACGTTATTTTTTGCCTTTCTCTGTGCGACGTCCATGACCATGACTGACTCGTCGTCAATGTATATATCTCTCCGGTGCTTAGCTATGGCTCGAGGGGATTAGCGGCATTTTATAGTACAGTGGAGTAGCTGGCTGGTGATACAGCTTAGCCCAGTCCCAAGATAAGAGGGAATCGTCTTTTGGCCGTGCACCGGCAAAAGGTGCAAATCCAACAGGTGAAGGGGTCAAGGTGTGGCAAGCAGCTGGGGGAAGCTGATGGCCTGGGGGAGTACTAGATAAGATAATTATGTAGCGTGCACTTGCTCGATGGCTTGCTTCCCTCGCCAATCAGGTGACCGACGGCTTGCTCGCCAATGGGGAGGGAGCAGCGTGGCAACCTTCTAGCTAGGAGCAGGTCTTTGCACGTCAGCTGGTACAATCCCATCCTAAAAAACACACACAGTGGATCCCGCTTCTACCAGCTAAAGTGTCGGTGAATTGTCTAAAGAATCTCACACAGTGACATCTATATCTAGTGCTACCGTAGGACAACAAGAACGTCGTAGAAAAACTGCAAACTGATATAGTAAATTGACACGAAACGATTGGCAATCATCTAGGAGTAATGTTTGTCTTGAAGTTCCATTTTTAAATAGAGAAACAAAAAAAAAGACAAATCTGGCTGTGCCTGATTTGAAGATGAAGTTTTAAGGCTGTGTTAAATATACAGTGTGTCAGTCTATATACACCCTCTATTTTGTATACAGGCCCACTTCTTTTTTCGTGTCAAATTTTGACTTGTAATTTTGAACAACAAATATGATTATATGTCATCAAACATGTATCACCGGAAAGTTCTTTGAAATGTGCGTCCAATGAATTACTTTTTATGGCATATAACTCACTTTTTTTGTTAAATTAATTGTCAAATTTAGACGTACAAATATTTTTCCCCGGGTGATACAAATATGAAGTGGCATTGGATAAGGGAATTTTGGGAGTATATATATTTTTTAAGTTAATTTTTTTATTGTGCTACCATATAATGGAAGGATGGTAGCCCCCTGCGGGCCATGGTATGGTATCTCTAGATATAGTAGAATTGCCATCTATTTCACAAAATATATACTGTAGTTTATTGAAGAAACGACGTACATATATATTGTAGTCTATGTATGCGGATCTTATGGATTATGGACCTGTTTTTCACAGAAAACATGTACTCCCCCTGTTCCTAAATATAAGTCCTTTTAGAGATTCCAATATGGACTACATACGAGCAAAATGAGTAAATCTACACTATAAAATATGTCTATATACATCTGTATGTAGGTCATATTGAAATGTCTAAAAAGACTTATATTTAGAAACAGAGGGAGTATTTGGAAAACAAAGATTCTTTCCAAGATCAAAGTTTTCATCTAATTTTTGCAGAGGGAGGTACCAAAGATAACATTGCTACGTGAAAACTGGCATGGCATCACAAAATATTGTTCTTGTGATCAGGAGGAGCCAATTCATCATTTATTTTTGTCATGTCCATTTACTACTGAGATCTGACGCACAGTTCATGTTTCATACGATTTAGCACCACCAACGAGTATTTCAAATTTGATTGGAAAGTGGCTAGGTGGTTTTTTTTTTTTTTGAAACGGAGGCAAAAGATTTGCCTCATCTATTAAATAAGCAAAGGATAGAGTTTGTTACAAGGGCACACTTTTAGACGGCATGGAAGATTACTCACACAAAATAATGTTCCCTAAATTTTCTGCTCCAGCGGTGATCCAAAGGTTTGCCTCGCAGATGATGTTGTTTAGCAAGATTGGTGGCGGAGCACTCTTGTTCCGGAAAACACGGGCATTCCGCTCGTTCCAAATGGTCCATGACACGAGCATGGTTAGAGAGGCCATGGCCTTCCTGTTGGGGACTCCGGCGCCGGTCCTATTTGTCCACCATTCCTTGACCGAACTCTCAAGATGCCACATAGAGGTGTCCATATGATGAAGCCCAAATTTTGCAATGACCAAGTTCCATAGCCTAATAGTGAAGCGGCACTTGAAGAAAAGGTGCGGTCCACTTTCTTGCTCTCGCTTGCAAAGGGTGCAAAGACCACAATTTGGCCATCCACGTTTTTGTAGTCTATCCGCGGTCCAAATTCTGTCTTGGATAGCCAACCAAGCGAAGAATTTAGCCTTTGGTGGCGCCCAAGTTTTCCAAACCATTTGGTCCATGAGAGAGAGAACCAAGCCAAGGAATTGGGCCTTGTAGGCGGAGGCTGCAGTGTAGTGCCCGCTTGTCGTATGCTTCCACACAATAGTATCTTCAGAGAGTGCACCCAGATGTACATCATTCACAAGTGTCCATAGTGTGAAGAATTGTCGGATGTGCTCAGCGGAGACGACCGTGGAGGTGTTGATCTTGAGGATCCATGCATTATTTTGTAGGGCCTCCCGCACCTTCCAATTCTTCCTTGAGGAGGCCACAAAGACGAGCGGGGCAACATCCTTAGGCTTGCACCCGTGGAGCCAGGGTGAATCCCAAAAAGGCGTTTTAGCGCCGTTCCCCATGATGATGGTCGTGGATGCATAGAAGAAGTCAAGGTCCTCCTCATTACATGGATTTCCCAAGCCCACCCACAACTTTTGTGGTGCCGTCCATTCAAACCATGGCCATCTCAAGCGCAAGGCCCGCGCGAATTTATCGGTGTTGAGAACCCCTAGGCCGCCATATTCGCACGGGCGGCAAACCATCTCCCAGTTTACCTTGCACTTGGCGCCCGTCGTCTTATCCGATCCCGACCAGAGGAAAGCCCGCTCCAGTTTGTTGATATTGTGAAGAATGCCCGGCGGTATGACCAAAGATGTGATGAAGTAGACCGCTTGCGAGGTGGCGACAGACTTAACAAGTGTCGTCCGTCCAATGGTGGTGATGTTTTGCCCCTCGTATGTCACCAACTTGGCCGCAATTTTGTCCTCAAGAAATTGCAAATCCACCTTCTTAAGCTGCCAGACGGACAATGGAAGACCCAAGTATCTTATGGGGAAGGACGCCCTGATAGCTGGCAATCCTTGCAGAATGCGCTCCAGGTTTAGGTGATTGCATCGAATGGGCACAACCGAGCTCTTGTGAAAATTGGTGCATAGTCCGGTGACCTCCCCAAATCCGCGCAAAATGGCCGAGAGGTTGTCAATATCTTTTTTGATTGGAGCCATGAAAACAGCCGCATCGTCTGCATATAGTGAAGTTCGCACCATGATCCCTCTCCCACGAATTTTGTGGAGTAGTCCTTTTCGGGTTGCCAACTCCAGAAGTTGTTGGAGTGTGTCAATTGCAATGACAAAAAGGAGCGGGGATAGGGGGTCCCCCTGCCGAAGGCCCCTACCGTGCTTGATGGGGTTGCCAGCCACCCCGTTTAACAGAATCCTAGACGATGATGTGCAAAGAAGAGCCGCAATCCAATCCCGAAACTTGGGGGGAAACCCCCTCCGCCGGAGGAGGTCGAGGATGTATTCCCATCTGACCGAGTCGAAGGCTTTGCGTATATCTAGCTTGAACAGGAGAGACGGAGTCTTGCATTTGTGTAGCCTACGGGCCAAGTTCCGGACACACATGAAGTTATCGCGGATGCTTCTGGTCTTGATGAATGCACTTTGGGCGTTAGAGACCAAGTTGTTCATGCGCGGGGCGAGACGGATGGAAAGAATTTTTGCGATAATCTTGGCGACGGCATGAATGAGACTAATGGGCCTGTAGTCCGCAATCCCCTCCGCGCCTCTTTCTTGGGCAACAGCACTATATTTGCGGAGTTGAGCCAATGGAGACTAGATGTGTGAAGGGAGTCAAACTGGTGTATCACCCTCATCATGTCGAACTTAATGACGTCCCAACACTTCTTAAAAAAAGCTCCAGTGAAGCCGTCTGGGCCGGGCGCCTTGTCACTTGGCATGTCATTGATTGCCTCACGTACCTCCTCAATGGTGATGGGTGAGTCGAGGCCGTGCAAGTCATGTACCTCTAAGTTGAGCTCCTCCCAGTTTAGATCCTTATTGCACGTATTTCCTTTTTTCATCACTTCAGAAAAGTGGTCCAGAATGAGCTTCTCCTTAGCGTCATGCTCGGTGATCCACCCTTGGTCATGTTTGAGCCTATGAATGTGATTTTTCCTCCTTCTAGCATTAATCCGGCGATGGAAGAACTTGGTGTTGGCATCACCCTCCTTGAGGTTAGCAATTCTCGCACTTTGCTTTTTCCGAGCTCTTTCAAGCACGGCCAAGCTAATGACCCTCCTTTTAAGCCTCGCCCTAAGGTCACTCTCCTCGGGGGAGAGTTGTCGGGTCTCTTGAGCGATGTCGAGGCGTAGGATCACGAATAGTGCAGCGTGTAGGTGAACCTTTGCCTTGGAGAAAAGGCCCCTACTCCATTCGGAAAGGCGGAGAGCCACCTTCTTGAGCTTATGGAACAGGACTTGATATGGCTCAACATGCTCGAGCGGCTCAATCCAAGCCTTTTTGACCACCTCCATAAAGCCGGGCATAGCAATCCAAAAAATTTCAAACTTGAAGGTTCTAGGCCTCCGAGGCCCCTTGTCATCTGCGAGGAGAAGCGGGCAGTGATCGGATAGAGAGGACGAGAGGGCGTGAAGCAGATGAGTGCTGAAAGTGGTGTCCCACTCGGCATTGCAAAAAAACAAGTCCAGTTTGCACATAGTCGGGTTTTCCCTCTCGTTGCTCCAAGTGAACCTCCTATTTTGCAGATGTATCTCTTTAAGCTCACAACTTTGCAGTGTCGCACGAAACCGATTAATTCTACTTCGATTGACATGCCTTTTATTTTTGTCTCTTGCACGATAAATTTGGTTGAAATCCCCAACTGCAAGCCATGGCATGCCAATGGGCGGTTTTTGGCTGATAAGCTCCGCGAAGAAGGCATCTTTGCGAGAAGAATCCGCGGGGCCGTACACGGTGGTGAGCTTGTATTGCACATCGGAGTCACGAATACGGACCATGGCGGACAGGCAGAAGGTGGTAGCTGTGATGTTGGACATTTCCACAAGGTGATCGTCCCAGAGCAGCAAAATGCCTCCACGAGTGCCGTCCGCCGGCCTTTGCGCAAAACTGCGGAGTCTGCTCCCTCCTAAGAAGGAAGCTGTGAAGATGTCGACATTGTGGAGCTTTGTTTCTTGTAGACACACAATATGGCAAGAAGAAGCAGCGATGGTGGCGCTGACAGTAGCTCGTCTATCCGGACAGTTGAGGCCCCGGACATTCCAACACATAACATTGATAGGTTGCACTAACATGGCAACATGAAGTACACATTTGAGCTTGGCCACATGCCACACACAACCCAGCTATGGTTATGCTTGTGCCATGCAACCCAGCCACACTTACACGGACCACACACACATGGACCAGGATTTAGATAACATAGAGAACATTTCAACCCAGCGACATCAACTTGCTCAGGTGGAGGCCTGCAGAGCAGCAGTGGCATCCTCCATCCTCTCCATGTCCATAGCACCCTCCCCTCCGTGCTGGATGAGGGCGTCCTCCACACCCATTGCCTGCACATCATCTAACCTGAACAAGTCTCGCATGGCAGATATCACCTCCAGCGGCAGCTGCTCCTTGAAACGCTCAGCAAATGCATCCAGGGCCTTGGCCGTGATGTCTTCTTCGTCCTTAACGATCCCCAGACTACGAGCAACCAGGATCTCAGCCACCTTAGCCGCTGGCGCCAGCACTACCCTTGCTCTGCCAGCAGCTTTGAGCCTTGCACTGGTCCTGTGCAGCGAGAGGCCCGCACTTGTTCGGGCAATGCTCACTCTAGCAAGAGTCTTACGACGCGCAGCAGGAGGCCTGGGAGGCGTTGATGCAGGGGAGGGCAGCAAGGGCTCCTGCCGATCTTCAAAGAGCACGGTCAGGCCAACCCCAGCTGGCTGCAGATCAGCAGCAGCCCTGCGGAGCCGCACCGGGGATGGCGTGCGCTGAAGCGGCCCATTGGAGATGAGCGAGGGGGTGGGCGAAGCCTCGAACCCAGGGGGCCTCATCGGTGACAGAGGAGGGAGCAGATGCGTTGGTGAGCACAGCTACAACACCGTCGGGGACGGGACCGCCAGAGGTGCTGTCACTGCCCGAGCCTCGTCCCTCCTGGAGCAAACAAGTCGAGGCAGCACCGACGTGGGGGAAAGCGGGGGCGAGACCGGTGGCGTAAGACTCTCCTGGGAGCGTCTGCGTGCAGCCCGCGGCGAGCCTTGGCGTGCCGGGCTGCGGCCACGCACCGGCTGTAGCTCCAAGGCGCCTGCCCCTTCGTCACTAGCGGAGCCAGAGCCCAACAGGACCAAGGGTGGCGCGGCCGGCGCAACGTCCCCCAGGGCGGCCACAGCATCAGTGCCATGGCGCCTCCCGCCCGTGCCGCTCGAGCGATCGCGGGACCACTCCTGGCCATCTTGCCGCTGACGGTCACGGGCGCCCCTGGACAGGGAGCGACGGATGCGGTCGCGCCAACCGCCCTGTGCGCGCGGGCCATCACGCCCGCGGCGGCCGCCGTAGTCGTTGTCGTCGTCGCGCCGCGCCGGGCGCTGGACGTCGTTGGGCTGACCAGCACGCCTGCCTCCCCGCCGCACCGTGCCGTCCACTGTACGGCGGAACCAGGTGTACTCGTAGAGGTCAGGAGGTGGTGGGTCGTCGTCGTCGTCCCGCGCCTTGGAGTGGTCCTCGAGCAGGTCCAGGTGCAGCAGCACACGGTGTCTCAGGCCGCGCCGGCCGCGGCGTCGGTGGCCGCGGGCGGGCAGCGTGAGCCACTTCACCTTAGGAATGGCGTTGGGGTCGGACGTCCAAGCCCAGAGCGACAGGTCGCGTGTGTCCTCCCGGCGTAGAGACCGCTGCTCGATGTAGTCGAGGGAGCACCGCCGGCCGATGACGAACGCAGCGACGTACTCATTCCAGGCATGGACCGGGATCCCCTCGATGCACAAACGGACGTGGTGCATCATGTCTTCATTGTCAGCGTGCGCCTCGAGCCTCCAGGCGCGGACGAAGAGAGAGGAGTTGCCGACGAGGAAGTCGCCACGGTTGACGGCGTCCGCGCAATTGTGCTGGTACAAGAACTTGACGAGGTACTGCTCGGGGAAGTGTCGCACAACACTCACGTCCGCCGGCCGGAAGCCGAAGGCGGCGGCGAACGCAGCGGCCACAGTGTGGCAAGGGACATCCTCACGGGCCCCTTCAAACCAGGCCACGGCAGCGTTGGTGGAGAGCAGCGCCGACTCCGCCTGCATCTCCGGCGTGGCAGGGACCACGACGAAGTCTTCCTCCGGCCGGTTGGCCGCGTCACCCAGCCTTGACATGACGGGGTTGGTGTCGCCTAGCAGCAGCTGCGGAGGGGGTTGGAGGAGAGGCCAGCCCCGTCCCGGGCCGAAGACGGGAACGGTATCTTGAACGGCAGCGGCAGCTGGTCGGGGAAGTGGCGGCGGAGGGATGAAGGCGAGGCACGGCAGGGAGCTTAATGGACGCCACTTATTCTTGCAACCGCGAGCTCGGTGACCATTTTGCAGGCAGTGAGAGCACCGAAATGGCTCACGGCAAGCTGAGGCGCGGTGTCTAGGAGCAAGGCAGCGGCAGCAACGCCCTTTAAGCCACCACGGGATGGGGGACGACATGAACGCCTGGGCAGGCAAAGCCGGGCGGCGCGGGCCTCGCCGCGATTTGACGAGATGCCAGGCTCCGGTCACATCCGCCTCGCGCCCCGCGCCTGTCGCCGGCATTGAAGAGCAGGCCGTTGGTGGAGATGGGCTGGAGCGCGCTCCCGCCGCAGCGCAGTTATTTCCGTCACCCACCTCGCAGTGAATGCCCGATCCAGTCGCAGCTCGCGCCGATCCAGCCGCAGCTCGAGTTGATGGAGCGACCGAACCAGACCCCCCCAGACCGGCACCTAGGGGCGACTCAGGGACGAACTCCAAGTCCGTCGCGGTCCCAGCACCGCGGCCAGGGGACGGCGGCGACACCAGATCCGCCCACGAACCACCTGTTGGCCGCGGCAGAGAAGCGGGGCGCGCCGAGCCAGCGGCCGGCAGTCCGGGAGGAGGGGGCGGGAGGGGCATGAACCAGGAGGCGGCAGGTGGGCCGGCATGGGCGGCGGAGGGGGCCGTGGCCGCCGGCGCCAGCGCGGGGCTGGAAGGGGGCGGTGGGCTCATAAAGGCAAGCATACGCAGAGTTAGAGAGGAACGATATGGTGTGCTCATAGCGTGCTAGGTGGTATTCAACATAAGCTAAAGGACCAAATCCCTGTGGGGGTTTGTGCCATTCTTGGGGCAATATGTTATTGTCGAAATGATTGCGTCTTCAACACGTCATCTTGATCTAGGCTTCAATCCATATGTTGTCATCCTTGTGGCGTGTGGATGTGTGGGCACTTATGGCCTCTGGGTGCAACGGGATTGGAAACGGTTGCACAAGGTTTGTTCTACCGATTTGGCTGGCGAGTCACTCGTGGATTATGTGGACGATCTATGTAATCTCGGGTTTGATTGCTTGTGGTCTTGTTTTCTGTTTATTTGTTTTACTATTGACTACTCTGTGACCTGGATTTATTTCACATTTAATATTATGGTTGTGTGCATCATGTGATGCAGACGCCAGGGCACTCTCCTTTTTGAAAAAACAAAGTATATGATGTTTTTTGAACTTTTCTAGTGGGATTAGAAGCATATGGCTCCACTATTATTCTACAACCTAGATGGAATACTACTATTGGTACTTGAACCTCTTGTTCTTCAAGACCTGGCCAAACCCGTGAAGAAATGGCAATGCTTCAAAGGTAGGATGACGATCACGTCGCCTGTAGACAAGTTGTTACATGGTATCTCATAACGAGGGACTGTGAGCACATGAGTCATCATAATGTTGTTTTGCAAACTAGCAAAGCATCACCATCATTTGAGTAGTGACCAAATGAGCCAAAAACTGAGTTGAAGGGGAGATTTTTAGAGCACTGTACTTTATATGAGCCATATAATACCATATATTCAATAATAATCCAAAAACCCACAAACTTGGGGTGGGAGAGGGACCAGCTAGCCAGAAGTAAGCTCTAGCGAGATAAGTTTTAGTGCTACAGAGCTCATGGTGTTAACGTGATACAGACATATGGTAGCACCACCAAAAGAGCTCTCAAAGTTGCTTCTTTCAAAAAAAAAGTCATCAAAAAACATTTTTGATGTAGATTTTTTTAAACATAATGTAGTATACCGAAAAAAAATTCAATTCCATTCCAAACTTCAAAACATAACATAACATTTATTAGTAGAAATTAAAAGGGAAAATATATGTGATCCCCCTACACCAAGCAAACAATACATTTTCTAACAATATATGTTTAAAATAAGTTTGGACCTTGACTCTTTTGACATGATGGTTACACCTTATGAAGTGTTGTCAGAATTATTAAAGACTAATTACAATTTTTTGTAGTGTTATCGCATGTAGCACGTTAGCACCTTGTGCCTTTGTAGCACTATCCAAATCCACCACAATAAGGAAGCAACGACCACAAATTCGGGTTCGTTTTGGATCTGTAGATGCCTAACGGATCCTCCGTGACTTGAACGTGGGAAACCCTTGGAACTAAATTGCGTAGGGACTAGATAGAATGATAACGTTTCTTGATATGGGCGTCATCGATTCACATAATTCTCAAAACACCTGAATAAATATACAAGATCAGAATGGCATGCCCTCATAAATGTTGTAGAATTAAGAAACTATATAAATTTAGATGAAAGAGTGTTTGACACCACATAAAAGCATAGGAATTGCCTCGAGAGCTTTGAGTGTAAAGAATTCCTTGTGAAGAATTTCTAATGGCCTCTTCGCCTCTTCGATTTGTAGGAATATCAAAACATGGGAATAGATAAAATACATGATTGAAATGACATCCCACTTGATAGGATTAGCAAGCCACGGGAACTACAAGAGAGGGTTTGATACCACAGAAAAAACAAGGAATTGGGATTGAAATTTTCCTCCAAAACATAGTGCAATGCAATTCTTAGGAAAAGAATCCTAAGGATTTCAATCCTACATATCAAATCATGCACATACGAAAATTCCTAAGGATTGGAATTCTCCAAAAAAAATCCTATGACTTTAATTTGAATCAAAGGAGAGCCCTAAGGACTCCAATCATGGAAACCAAATGACCTACGTAAGAAAATTCCTAAGTACTATGTGGAAACCCTAAAAAGTTGTAGAATTCTTTTATCAAAGGTGCGCCAAATTTGTGGTGCATAAGAAAAATTAGAACTAAGCGTTGAAACTTCACAGGAAAGAACTCGTTTTTCAAACATACCCTTGTACGCTCGTGTTTTCACACTTACTCAGATTTTCCATGTCACTTTATTTTCCTCAGATTTCCCATGTCACTTTCAGTGTAAACCGCGAATGGAAAAGCAGGGAACACGATCTCAACTAACAAGACTTCCTGGCCTCTTATGTCGGGTTATTTAGCAGGTTAGAGCAAGCACCACGGCATAATTGGTTACCACGCGATTAAGCCGCGTCAAGAATGCCAATATACATCACCGGATTATTAAAGCGAACGAGCAGATCTTCTTGAATACCCACAAAATAAAGCAATGCTTCATAATACTAGTATATACTAATAGGGCCCATATGCAGGCTCAGAAATCGCGTCATCCTACACAGCACCTGTTTTGTCGCCTTCCCGCGCGATTATTATTCGCCGATATCAACGGCCGCCGTACATGCGCTGTACTCACTAAAAACACTTTCAGTTGCAAGAGAAATACACTATTTTTTGGTGCCAATTGACCCGGCGTCCTTCGACGCGGCTGCTGCAAACTTTGAAAGTCAGTACACTTGACTGTTTGACTAGGGAGACCGGTCGACGGACGTCTCCGTCGGTTCGTGCAACGGAACCATAAAAAAGCCGTCACGCGCCTGCCTTTTTTCTACTACTACTACCTTTCGCGCCAAACATTGCCCTGTCCAAGATGCACCGCTGGAGCTTCAACTTTGAAGTTTGGCATAATTGTGTTCAGACGACCGGTGCAAAAGTGGCGCTCCTACCACTGGCACTAGCTCACCAGCACACCACAGTGCTGCTGCGTCGCCGGCGCGGAACTGTTTCGTTGCATTGTTCAGCTTTTGGAGGTCGAGTATGCTCTACAAGGTACTGTGCCGGCCGGACGACAACGATTACAATTGATTAATTAGGCGTCGCTCGTAGAGTACACCAACAGTGTCAACGTACAAACGCTGTGCGTTCGCTTTGAAGCCGCCCCTGGAGATTATTATGTACCTTCTGGGGATCCAACCGGCAACATCAGGGCCAGGAATTCCCTTTCGTCCTTTGGATGGGCGATAAAGATAGCCGGCCCGCTATACGGACGGTCGCCGTAGTTTAAGTTCCGGAGAGCGGAGAGGATCTGCCCTATTCCGACGAAACCTTTTGGAGATGGAACGGAATGCGCCCCGAACATCTATCTTTAGACCTTCTGCGACCAATTGACCTAGAGGAGAAGCGATCGACCGTCTCTTCTAACCTAAAATAAAAAAGAGACAACCATTTATCTAGGTCTAGATGTGAAAGGAATTCTGAACAGGGTGGATAAAGAAACAATAAACGAGCTCCGCTTGACCAAGAGGGCAAAAGAGGATTAGCGCGTCCCCGGGAAGTTTAGATTACACTCATGCTTTGTTGTGGACCCCATTGACAGTCCATGTTATGTGAGCCTAACTTGCTTTTAGTGACGAGTAGTCCAAATGGCTGGTCCAATCATAGATACTGTTGCGCCTTGCATGGGCACTGATTACAGTTGCACGGGTTTTACAGTCGGAAGTAGAACTCAAAATTTGTGTTTTTGCGATAAACAATCTAAAAGGTTGTCCCATGAAGTTAGCGTTCTACAAAACTCACACCAAAATAACATAAGGGCATCTCGAACACTGACCTGCAAACCTTCCGTAATCGTTCTGACCGCATTGTCCGGACCGCGGAAGCCATTCAATACCGACCTGTATAGACCCGCGGAGCGGTCCGGACGCGATTTCTTCGGCAAACCGGAGACAAGCGTGGGGGAGATTTGCGGGAGTACGGACACGCGAAATGTCGCTCTCCATCCCCCGGCCCACCCAAAAGGAAGGTTGAGCCCGCGCTTTTGTAGCATCCCACACTGTTTCTCCGCCAAAATCCCCCACTCTCTTCTTTCACTCCCGTCACTCTCCGCCTAATTCCCACTTTTTGCTCCCACCCTCTCCTTCCCTTCGCCGCCGATGCATGGATCCGTCGGAGAACCTGTCGAAGATGGAGTAGGCAGAGGTGCCGGAGGACCCAAGCATCATGCTCGCGCGGAAGATTAGCTCGGAGACGCGGCAAAATCGTCGTGTCAAAGCGAAGGCTGAAAAGGAGGAGAAGTTGAAGAAGCAATTGGCCACCGGTGGGCCTGGTGGTGGCGATGGGCGTTGTGGGCATGGCGGTCAGGGCGGTCGGCGAGGCCGTGGCGGACGCCGCCAGACGGGCGTGCCCACAGTACAGACGGCACCGTGACCGGAGCCTTACAAGCCTCCGTACTACTAAGCCGCCAAGCAGCTCGCAAACCCCACTGGTACGGTTCCTTACATCGTTGATGTTAACGTGGGGCCGCTCTTCTCCGAGTATTCTTCATCTTCGCTAGTCCGGGCGAGGACAGCGGCGGGGAGAAGATGGGTGCCCGTGCGCTGTTTGCTGCAATGGTGAGAGCGGGGGAGCCGATGTACGATGTGGACAGGGAGATGCTCGATATCATCCAAGACGAAGGTGAGGAAGTAGGAGGGGGCTATGAGGACGGGCAGGTAGCAGATCTGGATCCCACCCAGTCCGGCAACTACCAGTAGCAGCAGTCCTACACCCAGACTTGTGATGGCAAACATCAACAGCAGCATTGGGCTGCCGGAGAGCGGCATCCGGAGGGGGGGGGGGGGGTGGAGGAGGAGGACGACGATGATTCAGGTGATACAGCCAGAGATCCCAAGAAGAAGGGTAGAGGAGAAAGTTTCAACATGCGCGAGGACGAGCTGCTGAGCGATGCATGGTTGGCCACTAGCCTCGATCCGGTCCATTGCACGAAGCAAAAGGGCACAACCTTTTGGAGGAACATTCACATGTGGTTCTATGAGCACAAGCATTTCGTGCCCTACTCTGATGCGTTGATCCGCAACTGTGAGTGGAAGTCCCTCAACCATCGATAGTACACCATCCAAGAGGCCGTCTACAAGTATTGCGGGCATTGAAGCATCTCATCGCGCGGAAGCCTAGCGGTGCACAAATCACCGAGCAACTAAGTTGATCACTAGCCGGATATGGTTTAGTTTTGTTGATCACTAGCCGGATATGCTTTAATTTTGTTGATCACTAGCCGGACATGTATTGTTTTGTTGCTCACTAGACGAATATGCATCGTTTCACTTTGTAGCCTACTCGTACTTGTGTGGCGTACAAGAAGTTGGAGAAGAAGTCATTCACCGCTATGCATTGTTGGTTGAAGTTGAATGGACAATTGAAGTGAAACCTTTTCATTGCCGAGATCGCCGCCCAAGCCAACGAGGAAGAGTGGCGCAAGGCGGTGGAGTATGTGGCGGAGTGTTTGCGCCACGGCGGCCGGGATCGGTAGCGCTTTCGTCACTGGCGCGACGATGACGGTGTGGACAATGATGAAGGTGTCGATGATCTTAGAGATCATGCCTACAAAGTCATTGACCTCTACTATGCACATTTTAGTTTAATTTTAATTGAATTTATGCCAAACTTGTTTAATTTTGTTCTTGTTTGCATGTAAAGTATCAAAGTTGCTTATATTTGGTTCGTATTCATGTTTGGTCCATTTCAACTCAATAGACATTTAATTTCAAAAAAAAAACTCGATAGACATTTGGTGAACCATGTTGTATGACCTCCTTCCGATCAGATGTTTGCAGACACGTTCAGACATGCCCATAAACATTTGTGAGCGAAAATTTGATGATAACTGCCCAGCAACACAATCTTTATAGAGTTTTTCTTCTGAAACTTTATAGAGTTTCTTTTACTATTATTTTTAAGATTCTATCTGCTGAACCGAGGCCAAGGCAGAGTATTTCTTTTTTTTTAAGTGCAGGCAAAGGCAGAGTCTTCCCGGGACATGGTTAGACGATCGATTACGGATGCCGGAAAATATCAACGGAGAAAAATTAGTAGATGAAGCGGCATGCACGGGCGGAAGGCAGCTTGCAATGCTCGTGACTTCCGCACGACGGGACAAGGCGTCCCGCCCCAACTACCTGCGTTCGCCATCACTTTCGGGCTATGAAACTTGAAAGCAAAAGGGTCCAAGAACCTTCGTGCAACCATCCATTTTCCTTTCTTTTTACCGGGACAGGCCAGCACGACTCATCACACCTCGCAAGTTGCAAGGCCCCTCTTCGTCCTCATCTCGTTCCAAAAGAAAGCGCGCGCGCAAAGTAGAAAAAGCTCCCGCGCCTTCTTTTGGCCGGGGATTTCACTGCTGCTCCTCCACTCCCGGGCGTCCACTCTCAAACGTTGGCAAACAATGACAGAATACTCCTACTAACACGCAGTTGATCACGTAGTATCATATTAAGACCTGAATATTTATCACGTTTAATTAAGCTTCTATGTTAGTTAGTAGATACAATAATGGAAAAGTCGTACACATCGTAGATGATACTCCTATCCTATTACCTTTAGATATATGTAAGGATTTTGTTTTTCTGCGATAAAACTTTTGATATATTCATTATCTGCCATGGCAGTAAAGAACAACAAAAATATATTTTAAAAAACCATGTCTGTAGAACATCTAGTAATGACTACAAGCACTAGAGCGAGCCGAATTCGCGTTGTCTTCATCACCCCTCCCTCACCAGAGTCGGATCAAAATTGTTGTAGTAGAAAGTTGTGAAGTCGTTGTGTTATGGCCCACAGGACGAGCAACCAAAACAACAACCATCGCCATTGAAGAAAAGTACAAATTGAAAGAATCCAAACTGTTGAGAGACAAATAAAAATAAACAAAGGATAAATCCAAGCAGAACCATCAAAGATCAACACCGACCGAATCCCACGAGATTCTTCGGAGAAACACCTCTGCATGCCCTCCGACGACTCTAGATGGATCGTCGAAACGGGGGCTAGGCGAAAAGAACCCTAATCCATATTCAGGAAGGCAACACCGCCTCGTCTTTCTGAGCAAGATACAAACCATAAACGAACTCACAAAAATACCTAACAACGGAGCAAGATTCCCGTCTGCAAGAGATGTGGTCCACCAAATTTGTTTTACAATTCTTTCTAGTTAGGGTCTAATTAGTTAGTATTGTAAAAAGAATCTCAAAGATTCTGGGAGAAGCTGGGAAGGGGCAGATTCTGGAAGAATCTCGTAAAAGAATCGGGCCATCTCGCCCACCAAATTAGGTCAATCCAACGATTCATGTTGTCCACATGGTGAGCGCTCAGTATGTTTAGCATGCGGTTAATATTATTTTTTAGAAAATCAATGCCAACGTTTTTTTTGAGAATCTATTAATGCGAGCATTAATTATAGCGCATAAATAACATCCCACCTAATATCTGTGTGCAACTAATATACTGCCTAATATTTTTGGAATGCCAGTGATTTTTTTGAGAATGCCAGTTAATATCATCCAAAATATCAATGCCTGTGATTTTTGAGAATCTATCCAAAATATCTGTGTGCAACTGGTATACGCTGCCTAATGTTTTTTTAACTGCCTAATATTAACATCATGCATTCTAGTACTATGCACTCTATGCATCGGTGCATCTAGTCGGAAAGAGCACTTAAGGATCAACGTGTGCATCTAGGGTACGGGTACATGCACCGGGGTTGGGACGAACGGTGCACGCACCCGTACGCGCGCCCGTTTCCGTTGCCAACGTGCAGTGCACCGACCGTTGAGGGCACACCAGTTGGGGGATCAGGAGGCGGGCGGACCACCCGCGCGTCAGACGGGCCACGCGCGGTGACACCCGGCCCGGCGGCGGGCGGGCGGGCGGGCGGGCCAGTCAGTCACACCGACTCGCGGGGCTGGCCGGGACAGGGAGTCGGTCATCGGGTCCGGGTCGCGCGCACGACACACCAGCGACGCCGCGCCACCCAACCCCAACCGGACGCACGCTAGCGCTGCCACCCCCACCCAGCCGGATCCTTCCCCGCCCCGCTCCTTCGCTTTTATATAAGCCGGCCTCGCCCCGTCTCGGCCTCCCCACGCCTGCCACCACCAGCACACCGTCGTCCTCACACTTGCCTCTCATCCTCCCTGCCGAGACCGCAGCGGTCAGCAGGCGGCGCGGACGCTTCTCCTGGGCAAGGCCAGGCAAGCGACAGGCATGGGCTTCCCGGTCGGCTACTCCGAGCTGCTGCTCCCCAAGCAGCTGCTCCACCTCCTCCTCCTGCTCGGCTACCTCCGCCGCTTCCTCCTCTGGGCCTTCGACGCCGTCGGCCTCGGCGACCTGCTGGATCTCGGGGACGAGCACCTGCCGCAGGACCACGCGCGCGCCGACCACGCCGCCGCGGCGGCGCAGCTGCTGCAGCACCGGCGGCCCGAGTTCCGGCCCGTCACGGCCATGGTCATCGAGGAGGTGCTCCCCGTGGTGCGGTTCGACGAGCTGGAGGCCGCGGCGTGCGTCGACGGGGACTGCGCCGTCTGCCTCAGCGGCATCGGCGGCGGCGACGAGGTGCGGCGGCTCAGCAACTGCCGCCACGCCTTCCACCGGGGCTGCCTGGACCGCTGGATGGAGCACGACCAGCGCACCTGCCCGCTCTGCCGCGCGCCGCTCATCCCCGACGAGATGGCCGGCGCGCTCTGGGCCGCCGCCGCCGGCGTGCCCGACGCCTCCGACTTCGACTTCTTCTACCTGGGCGCCGCCTCGGCGCCGGCCACCCCGACGCTGCTGCGGCCGCACGAGCTGCTGCTCACCGGCCTGGGCGGCTACCAGTGAGCCCGCCCCCGATTCGGTCCAGGCAACCGGCCGCCGCCGCCCCGAATGCGCAATTTTACAGGACTGAATTGGTCTCCGCGTCCGGACGCCGGCGAGCTGCCTGGCCCCAGCCGTGTACATAGGGCGAAATGAGTAAAGTAACCGCCCCGAAAAGGGCTAGGAGATTAGATTCTTGTTATGTATAGCTAGATTCCATCTTCCAAGTTTGCGGAGCTGTGGATCTTCCTTTCTTCTGCCAATTAAATTTGTTGATGAGTTAGGCGTTCCGGGTGCAAAATTTGGGTCCCTTTGCTCCTTCTCTTTCCCCGCGTTGGTCAGGCCGTTCGGCCGCTCGGCTTTTCGTTGCATATACTAGTAGTGCAAATTTAGAAAGGCTTCATCAAATCCCCCCGCTGAGCGTACAAATTTAGGAAGGATTCTACATCAGCTGAGGATTTTTCCTTTCTGAAACCATATGCATCCTGGCAAGTGGCAGGAAATTTAGGCCCCGACAGTACAGCCGCAGCCTTCCCTTGATTGGATCTACTAGTAGTACCGTTGTTATTGCTACAACTGCTGACACTGAAACCCATGCAGTAGGGCAGTGGAAGAATGTTCTGGAATGGTAGTAAATTTGGTGAAAATGAACAGATTTGGCCTTTTTCAAAACTTACAATACAAAATACTACTTCATCCGTTTCTAAATACTCAATACAGATCTATATCCAGTTCAAAAAAATACAGATCTATATGGACATGCTTTAAAGGGTAGATTCACCCGCTTTAGAGGGTAGATTCATCCACTTTAGAGAGTATAAGACATTCTACAAATTTTAATACAAACTATACAGAAGTATATGGACATGCTTTAGAGGGTAGATTCATCCACATTGCTCCGTATATAGTTTCTTATTGAAATTTCTAAAAAGACTTATATTTAGATACAAAGGGAGTATTTTGGATCTATTTTTTTCCACAGACGTAGCCTTTGCACGATGCCCTGACTAGGGCGCCCTGCTAGATTAGCATGACGCCCCGGGCTAGGCCATCGTGTTCTATCTAGGTCGACGCCTCAGTCCTAGACGTTATGAAAAATGATTTTTGTGAAATATTTTAATATTGAATTCATTTTGTGCCGAAGTTTCTAAAAATGGTAAAATCTATCCACTTTCACACAAATTGGTAGCACGACGAGTATAATTTCCCGTAAACAGGTTGACTGGAAAAATCAGATGGCCTAGAGGCAAAAATTCTAGAAAAAATTGGTGTTTTGACCCTTTTATGAAAGTTGAGCGAGATGTGACCCTGGTTCAATTTTTTTTTAAATCAACCTTTTTCCTGTCGTTAGGATCGATAACGGTATGGTATAACTCCCTACCGTCGAGGCCCTTGGCGATAGGGTCGCACGCCATGCAACAACAACAACAACAACAACAACAACAACAACAACAACAACAACAACAACAACAAAGCCTTTAGTCCCAAACAAGTTGTGGTGGGTTAGAGGTGAAACACATACGATCTCGCGACCAACTCATGATTCTGGTACATGGATAACAAGTTTCCACACACCCCTGTCCATAGTTGGTTCTTCGGTGTTACTTCAATCCTTCAGATCTCTCTTTACGGACTCCTGCCATATCAAATTTGGCCTACCCCAACCTCTCTTGACATTATCCATACGCTTTAGCCATCCGCTATGCACTGCGGCTTCTCGAGGCCTGCGCTGAATATGCCAAACCATCTCAGACGATATTGGACAAGCTTCTCTTTAATCGGTGTTACCCCAACTCTATCTCGTATATCATCATTCGGACTCGGTCCTTCGTCGTGTGGCCACACACTCATCTAAACATGCGCATCTCCGCCACACCGAACTATTGACCCTTTTTCTATCGCCGGGTCAATGACGGTAGGGTATAACTTCCTACCATCGAGGTCCTTGGCGGTAGGGTCGCACGCATTACAAACAACAACAACAACAACAACAACAACAACAAACCCTTTAGTCCCAAACAAGTTGGGGTAGGCTAGAGGTGAAACCGATACGATCTCGCAGCCAACTCATAGTTCTAGCACATGGATAGCAAGTTTCCACACACTCCTATCCATAGCTAGTTCTTTGACGATACTTCAATCCTTCAGATATCTCTTTATGGACTCCTCTCATGTCAAATTCAGTCTACCCCGACCTCACTTGACATTATCTGCATGCTTTAGCCATTCGCTATGCACCAGAGCTTCTGGAGGCCTGTGCTGAATATGCCCAAACCATCTCAGACGATGTTGGACAAGCTTCTCTTCAATTGGTTCTACCCCAACTCTATCTCGTGTATCATCATTCCAGACTCGGTCCTTCCTCGTAGGGCTACACATCCATCTCAATATGTGCATCCCCGCCACACCTAACTACCTTTTAGCCGGCCAACACTCAGCGTCATACAATATTGCGAGTCGTACCGACGTCCTGTAGAACTTGCCTTTTAGTTTTTGTGGCACTGTCTTGTCACAGAGAATGCAAGAACCTTGGCTTTACTTTATCCATCCGACTTTGATGCAATAGTTCACATCTTCGTCAATACCCCCATCCTTCTGCAACGTTGACCCCAAATATCGAAAGGTGTCCTTCTGAGGTATCACTTGTCCATCAAGGCTAACCCCCCTCCTCCTCACGCCTAGTAGTACTGAAACCGCACCTCGTATACTCGGTTTTAAACTACTAGGGAAAAACCTATACACAGAATTTTACCAGTAGCGATGTACAAAATCAAGCGCTGCTGCTACTTAGTAGCAGCGCGCGAAATAAACCGCGCTACTGCTATGACTTTAGCAGTAGCGCGTACTAGCGAAAAGCGCTGCTGCTACGTTTGAACTGGACGCACATGGCTAGCCCAACCTAGCAGTAGCGCGTATAATGGCCCAGCACTACTGCTAATCTCCTTAGCTGCAGCGTGTATTCCAGAACGCGCTGTAGCTAACGTAGCAGTAGCGCCCTTTCTGGAACGCACTGCTGGTACTTCTGACTTAACCACGCGGTTCATCCTTCCCCACGGCCACTTCATCCCCCAAATCAACTCCACTCTTGCCGCCGCCGTCGCCCCTCGGCCGCGGCGCGCTCTCCCCACGCCGCCCCCGACCCCAGATTCAACGCCGGCCCCACCCCCGACCTCAACGCCGCCCGGGACGCCGCCCCCAACCCCGACCTCAACGCCGCCCCGGACGCCGCCCCCGCCCCCCCGACCTCAACGCCGCCCCGGAGCCCCGACCACGACCTCGACGCCGCCTGCCCCTCCCTCATCGCAGGCACCCGAGGTGAGCACGCCTGCTCCTCCCTCTCCCCTACATCTGCCTAGGGTTTCTATCTCCATCAAATTAGTTAGGATGGAAACGTATCGGATGCGGATGCGGCTCAAATGAGTTAGGGTTCATGTAAGGGTGAAAACGAATCAAATTTCTAAGATGAATCATAAAACGAGTAAAATTTGACCACTTATTTCACTTTATAGTTGGATAATTGGAATATCCGCTACCACTTTCCACCCCTATAGGTTCATCAAATTAGATGGTAATTAGGGCAGTAGTTCTTAGGTATTAATTAGTTAGTAAGAACTAGGTACTAATTAGGTACTAGAATATTTTTATTTATAGTAAGTTTATTTTTAGTAAGAACTAGTTGAATTAATAGAACTAGCTAGTAAGAACTTGTTGCTATTTTTTTAGTTAAAGCAATTTTCCCGCATCGACGTGGACGATGCCTATCCCGCATCCTCGTCGTCGAGTCGGCGGAGACGACACCTGCTTGACCAGATGGGCCATGTCCGGGACTGGGCTCCGCCGGGGTGGTACTGGGAGGCGCTACCTACCGGGGCGCAGGTTGGTGAGGAGCCAGCCTGTCGTTGACCCGAACCTTCTTTGGTGGCGGTCGCGTGGGCCAGTGACGGTCCAGAGGCTCGAGGACTCCGCGAAGGTGGTGCGTCACCGTGTCAGTGAGGAGGACGCGCACGTCCGTCGCTACTTGTTTGCGTTGGAGCACAAGTTCTCCAATACCTGGCAGGTTCTCCAGTGATCTCACTGGAGCTATGATCCCGTGATGGTTCCTTCTCTGTGGGTGTCCACCGCCCGCGCTGATACCCGTCGTGTTCTAGGGTTTTAGTTGTACTAGTGATGTTATATGTATGACACTTTTCGGGATGTATTAGTGATAATATTCGACGATGTACGCACGCATGAGATGATTTACTTTTGCTTATTGAATGCATGCTAATTTGAGTCTTATAAGATATTTTGAAATGTATATCTTGTGTTGCTCAATATCCAAGTGGTCGGTCATGTTTGCAGGTTACATCTCCGAGTGGCCTATGTTTTGCCGGAGTGTTGATTCATTTCCGTTTCGGCAAATTTCAGGTGCTCGATATATCCTATTTTAGCAAAGGTCATGCCGGATTTTTCCGTAAATTTTGGCATGACTTTTGCCAGAATATGTAGGGAATATCGAGTGCCCCGGATTTGTGTGTTGAGTATCCTGGTAGTTGTCTTTTATCGATTTTCAATTAATGTTTTAACTATGAACATAGGAAATGTTTGACGAAAAAAGGATTTCGGTATTTGCAAATACTGCGAAGACGAGCGCGACCTGTGCGACGGAATCTTCCTAGATGATGATAGGCGCTTCAGCATCAAGCTGGACGAGAACTTCGAAGTGGATACAATAAGTCACAACGACAAGTCTTTTTTCATAATTAAGCATGACATCTGCTTCATTTGCTTCAACTTATATATTTTTTTACTATTCTACTAGCGTATCCCCTGCCATGCAAGAGTTTTTGTATTGGATAAGATAGGTTTCAGTCATACTATGGAGGTAAAGAAAGTTTATTTAAAGACCGAGCATGGTTATATTTTCCACGCAAAATTATACAATTCAGACGACTACACCTATTTTGGATGCAAAACATGGCGAGCACTATGCAAGACTTATGCATTTCAGCCTGATATGGTTATCACCTTTGATATTCGTCCGGAAGATGATATTGAAGGTAATACCGACATCTGCGTCGATGTGCAGACGCCTCCAGTTACACCAAAATGTAAGTTTCTCAACCATATTTATGTCTTTGATATTGTTTATTCAAAAATAGTTGACAACTAATTTGTATTGTAAGCTTATTTCGGTGCAAGCAAACATGTCCAGCGCTTGGTAGACAGGACCTACTACTGTCCCGAGGCTGAACTAAACTGCGAGGAGCTAAGTCATTATGTTTCATGGCTTGAGGATCTTGATACCGTCAAGACAAATTTTCTTCCTGGACTTAGAAATCTTAGTACTGAAAACGTGCGACCAATAGTGTTCGTCATGAACTACGGTCACATCTATTTAGGAAGGATGGTAAGATTTTTACTATCTGTCCTCAGTGCATCTTTTCCATACATTATTTGTGAAGCTAAACTTCATTGCTAAGTATGTGACCATACGATGTTCTTCAACAGGGACTTCCGATGAATGTTGTGCCTTATGAGATCGAGACTAAAGGTACCATGAGTATTATTAGCTTACGGCCAAGATATCCTACATGTTACTTTAGTGCATTCAAGATCAACGATGAATGCTTAATAGTGCAAGACCGGACCAGATATGTGATGGGGGAGCGCAGACAAGTACTAGGGGGCAGCAAACAGATGTGCTACCCAAAATTAGGAGACAGGTTCATCTGCATGCTCCAACTTGATCAAGGAGGAGAGCTACACATGTTTTATGTTGTTTTACCTAAGAGAGAGCAGCAGGAGTGATTAGCTAGAAATGAGTTTGAGGATGATGATGTGCTATACTATTACTATGATGATAAAATAGCTAGTGTTGGTGGTAATGACTGATGATTATTATTAGCTAGTGTTAGTGGTGATTAAATAAATATTGTTGGTGCTAATGATTCTGATGATGATTAAATAGCTTGTGCTGGCGGATTAGATTCAAGTGGAGGCAACATGTGGTGCACATCGAAAGTACTACTAGTCCAAACTAGATCAAGTTTGGATTAGTAGTATATTTTTGACATGCACCACATATTGCCTCCACTTGAACCTAATCCACCTTCATTTGACACACTGTTATGGACATAATGATATAAACCTCATAACTGGTATTGTACCAATATTTGTATGATAGCGCATAAATACACTAAAAATAAAAAAATAATAATAATAAAACAATACTAGTAGCGATGGAAAGAAAACACGCTGCCAGTAGTTACATTAGCAGCAGCGTGGGAGTGAACAAGCGCTGCAGCTATTTGTCCTAGCAGTAGCGCGTGCGGCACGCGTTACTGCTAAGCAATGGCTGTAGCGCCTTATTAGTAGCGCGCCTACCCGCGCTACTAGTGAGCACAAAACCAGCGCTACTGCTAGGGTTTTCCCTAGTAGTGTTAGTTCTACTAAGCCTAAAACATTTCGATTCCATAGTTTGACTCCATAACTCTAACTTTCTATTGACCCCGTCCGACTATCGTCAACTAGCACTACATCATCAGCAAAGATCATACATCATGAGATATCTCATTGTATATCCCTTGTGACCTCATCCATCATCAAGGCAAAAAGATAAGGGCTGAAAGCTGACCCCTGGTGCAGTCATATCTTAATCGGGAAGTCATTAGTGTCAACACTACTTGTTCTAACACTTGTCACAACATAATCATACATGTCCTTGATGAGGGTAATGTACTTTGCTGGGACTTTATGTTTCTCCAAAGCCCATCACATGACGTTCCGCCGTATTTTATCATAAACTTTCTCCAAGTCAATGAACATCATATGTAAATCCTTCTTTGCTCCCTGTATAAGTTGTCGTACCAAGAAAATGGCTTCCATGGTCGACCTCCCAGGCATAAAACTAAACCGTTTTTTGGTCACGCTTGTCATTCTTCTTAAATGATGCTCAATGCCTCTCTCCCATAGCTTCATTTTATGGCTCATCAGCTTAATTTCACGGTAATTAGTACAACTCTAAACATCCTCCTTATTCATGAATATTGGTACTAATATACTCCGTCTTCATTTTTCTGGCATCTTGTTTGCTCGAAAGATGTGGTTGAAAAGCTTGGTTAGCCATACTATCGCTATGTCTTCAAGGCATTTCCACACCTCAACGGGGATACAATTAGGGCCCATCACTTTGCCTTGTTTCATCCTTTTTAAAGCCTCCTCAATCTCGGACTCCTGGATTCTCCACAGAAAACGCCTGCTGGTCCCATCAAAGGAGTCGTCCAGTTCAATGGTAGAACTCTTATTCTCCCCATTGAACAGCTTGTCGAAGTACTCCCGCTCGTCTATGCTTAATCTCCTCGTCCTTCACTAGGAGTTGATCTGCTTTGTCCTGATGCATTTGATTTGGCCAATATCCCTCGTCTTTCTCTCTCAGATCTTAGTCATCTTATAGATGTCTCTTTCGCCTTTCTTCGTACCTAACCGCTGGTAGAGGCCCTTATACGACCGGCCCCTTGCTTCACTGACAATTCACTTTGCGGCCTTCTTCGCCATCTTGTACTTCTTCATATTGTCTGCACTCCTATCCAGGTGTAGGCGTTTGAAACAATCTTTCTTCTCTTTAATCGCCTTCTGAAAATCATCATTCCAACATCAGGTATCCTTAGCTTCGCTTCTGCTTCCCATGGATACTCCAAACTTCTCCGAGGCCATCTTACGAATGCAGGTTGTCATCTTCATCCACACATTGTTCTCATCCCCTCCTTCCTTCAAAGGGTCCTCCTTAATGAGCCTCTCCATGAACGCCTGAGCTACCTCCACCGTGAGATTCCACCACTTTGTTATAGCAACTTTGGCACGCTTATCCCACTGGACACGAATCTAAAAGCGGAAGTCAAAAACCACCATCTTATGCCGATGGACAACACTCTCTCTAGGTATCACCTTACAATCTAGGCACGCACGCGTATCTTCTCTTCCCGAGAGGATGAAATCAATCTGGCTAGAGTGTTGACCACTATTAAAAGTCACCAGATGTGATTCTCTCGTTTTAAAAAGGATGTTAGCTACGATCATGTCGTAGGCTAGAGCAAAGCTTAAGACTTTTTCTCCTTCTTGACTCCCGATGCCATAGCCAAAGCCTCCATGCACGTCCTCAAAATCCGTGTTAGATGTACCCACGTGGCCATTAAGGTCTCCTCCTATGAAGGGCTTCTCGTCAATCGATACACTCATAACCATGTCCTTAAGGCCTTACCAGAACTCCCTCTTGGTGTTCTCATTGTGGCTTACTGCAAAAAAAAAATCCAAGTATCAAATACATTGCTTGTACCCGTCTACCGCCGTGCACTTCGGGGGTAGGGTTGCACAGGGTACCGCCAACCTATTTGGCGGTAGGGCTGCGCCGCGCTGACGTGGATGAGTTGCCTACCGCCAGGAGCCTTGTCGGTTGGCTGGTATGCTCAACCGTCATCGACCTCGGCGGTAGGAAAAATATCAGATCCCGAAGTTTTCGAACCAAGGTCAGATCTGACTTGACTTTTAGGAAAGGATGAAAACACAAAATTTGGTCAAAATTCCGTTGCACGCACGCGTGGGGCCTCCATTGTGGACGAAAGGAAATGGCTCCACACATTCCTCCGGCAGGAGCATGGCTAGTCTACACTCTTTCGCAGCTGGACAGGGACCGGGAGCTCATTTGCCCGGACTCATCGCACGCCATCTTGACCTGGCTGACGGGGAGCGTGCGCGCGTACGTGCACGAGCGGGAGAGCGAGAAGTTTTCAACGCAGGGACAGCAGCAGCCGATGACGACGAGAGCTGGGGTCTGGTCTACGTTAGGGGGAAAGAAAAGTTTCAGACGCAGAAGCAAGCTGCCTTCCTCTTCCTGCCTGCCTACCAACGCTGTACAGCGACCGGACGTCCAGGTAGACTGCACCTCTTCATTATTCTAGCGTGCGTGAGCGTACGCAATCTGCAGAAAAAGGCCAGTAGAAAAACCATATTCGGTCGGTGTCGCTGGGAAAGGCGGAGGCCGCCTTTGGACAGGTGTGGCGCCGATAGACTCTACCTGTAACGCACGGCCGGGCCATCGATTATACGCGCCCCCGCACGCACGCACGCACGCTCATTCATTCGTCCATGCGCACCGAAAGAGCGACGAGGATTGGATCGGCGGCAACAGCGTTTGGACTAATACAAGAAGAATCAAACGGCACTGCTCCGATTGATTGGGTCAGCATTATTGCCTCCTGGGGAGCTTTTGGCATACAGCTTATGTAACAGGTACCACTGTAACTGTAGCGCCACTGTTCTTTTGCTTGCTTAGGTCCGCGGTTTCAGCTCTTCTCTGCTGTAGTACATTGCGAGCGTTCCTGTTAAGAAAAGTGCGTACATTTGCCCACCTAATGGCTTTACATTTATGGTGCCGCAGATCTGAGCTAGTTTCGCTTGCAAGTGACACAAGGCAACGCAATTAGGCGTGGCTTTTGTTAAGCTACTGGGTGTAAGTAACTCCTAGTACTTGTACTAAGCTTTGGCCGAGGGACAAGAGAGTGAGTGGGTCATTAATCCTGTTCCGTGCGCTGAATGGAACCAAAAACCAACTGAAAGGTCGTGGTTCCGGATTTCCCGGGAATAATGAATGGCGCGTCGCCTCCTCTCTGGCCCATGATCGTACACGGGACGCTGCGGCGATGGGCCGACCCGCTTTGGACGTGCCGTGTAACGGCTGGCCAGCGCCCGTCGCGTCCTGCGTCTGTACAGAAATTAAAAGCCGAACAGCAGACGCCGTACGATTTTGTTCGCGTCATATCCTTCTTTCTTGCATCCATTTGTCCACAGTCCAGCACTTGGATGCGTCTCAGGGACGCGGCATGATTGGTCACACTCACTCGACTTTCGTGCAACCCACCGCCCCCCCGAAAAACCCTTTCCTGAATGCGCTTGGTTAACAGAACACCCATGGTACTGCCAGTACGTACTGAGGTTCGTCGTGACCCAAATAAGTATGACAGGGAAGGAATGCATGCCTTGGGCTCATGACATGGCCATGAGAGGAACAAATTCCTGAAAGCAATCGTGGTAGGTCAGGGGCCAGGCGCAGGCCCATTTATGCACTACTACTTCAGACTCCCAATCCAAGCGATCTCGCGATCCATCGTTGTCGCCCTCCACCACCACCCGACGGTGCACCTCTTCTCTTCTCCTCTCCTCGCCAACAAGCGACGCGAAAGCAATGCACGCGGCGCGAGCCAATGCGCATCCGCGTCCCGGGCTACAGGGGATAAGAATGAATGAATCGGACCCTCCGCTGCGGTCGATCTCCGCAGGCGTCGACGCCACCGGCCGTCGGCGTCAGCTTTAGCGCCTGCCCGACCCGCACCGCCACCAACGTGCTGTCCTGCTCGCCTCGTGCTCGCGGCCCGGGAAGGGACGGAGCGCAGGCCACGGCTCCGTCGCGTGGGCGTGCTGTGCCCGGCGTCGACGTCGACGTCCCCGGCGCACCGCCAGGAGAAAGAGAGGTCCGCCGGGTCGAGCACAACGGTTGCCCTGTGGTTATCGTTGCATTGCACTGCGTCTGCGGTGCAGCGTTCGAGCAACGATTTGCAGGTAGCGCTCGGCCAACGTGTCCCGGTCTCGCGGAATCGCGCATGTGGAAGAATCTCTGGACCGCCCGTTGGCAGACGGACACGTGCTCTGAAAATTACCGGCGACAGCGAGCGTGAGCCTGAACCCGGCGACACCTGCCGAACTGCCAGCTTCTTGGCTGGGTTCGTTCCGATCATGCTTAATTAGGCGACTAATCTAGTGGCTCAGTGACGCTGCGAGGCCGAGGCTCATGCACCGCTCGTCTCGTCTCGTTTCGGTTAAGGAGTAGTGGCTGAGAAAAATCTCGATTGGTCGGGCACACTTGGGCATTCCATGAGCAAGCGAATCCGGAACAGTGCGTACATGTGGATATCTGTCGCCGTCTCGCAAGCCGCATCTTGAAATATCGGCCTAGGAGTATCTCAACGATGATGGCCTGACGAAGGATCCTGTTGTCGCTCGCACTCTACCAGACCGCAGGGTGCGCAGAGTACTTGTCAACACGGGATGATGGCTCGGACTTGCTTGCACGACGATTAAGGCTGGATTGAAATATTCCCTCATATGAAACTGTCAACACAAGATCGTATGAGATCAGATGGTACATGACAGGCGAATACAATTTCCATGCCCTCTTGATGTTGGTTTGCCAGCGGACAGACAAATAAGATTCCGTAAATCGGGCGGTTCCCTTTACTAGTAGTATGTCGTAAAATCCATGAAGCCAATTAAGTTTACCGAGCGTTTCATTTCATATAACTGTATGAGTGTCACTGTTATACTCCCTCCGTGTTGAAATACAAGACGTTTTTTAGGCTAGTTTAGACTACAAAAACGTCTTATATTTCGGCAAAGGTAATACGTAGAATAACACTGTACTTTTATGCCTGAACTTGATTTTGGGATAGCATTCCGGCTCTGCCCACCCACAAACCTTTTGCATGGAAATAAGTCCCAACAGCTTTCCTTTCCCCAGTAATTTGTTGGTTAGGAGAGTTGAGCCAAAAAAGAAAATCTTGAACAGCTACCCTTTCTCTAATAAATTATTGGTGATCACCAATAAAACTGTCAATCTTTTCCTCAATACAGAGGCAGTTGGCCACTCCAAATATGATCCCCAATAGTTTCACGCCAGCATTTTCTCATCTCTCTCCTTCCGCATGTCCTCAGACCACCACCGCACCACCGCATGCCGCCGCCCGCACATCGCCGTCAGAAGGCCGCGCCACCGGGTCATGTCGCGGCCATATCGGTGGTCGCCCCGGCCACATTGAGCCATCGACTGTCGTCGTTGTCGGGCCACACCACCGCCACACCGCCACCCGCCCCGGCCGTACCATCGCCGCTGCTTGCTATCCTTGCTGCATCATCACCTACTGACGCGTCGTGCCCTCATCGCGCCCACCACCTCCGCCACGACACGCCGCTCCACCACCTGCACGTCATCGTCGCCACTAGCAGTGTATATGCGCATATGTCAGGTTGACAAGTAGGTCTCATGTGTGAGGTTTTATTATTGGGGATCTATTAGGGCATCCAACTCCGATGAGACAAAATGTGTTATTGGTGAGCCCTAGCAAGTAATTATTGGGGGAGTTTTTCTGGCGATGCTCTAAGCTGCCCAAAGACAACTTTTTGAAGAAGTCATTCATCTGGGTGCAAATCTTCTATGTGAGAACAGAGCCCCCCCTCTTGTATCGCCCCTCGCAGCGGCCCGGTAATCAAACGCTAGCCGTCGGGTGAAGCTCCCATCTCCGGCTCCTCCCCTCGCCGCCACTGGCGGGCATTGTCGGGTAAAGCCCTGCGCGGCACTGACAACGGCGGGGTTGGTTCTCTTTGTCTCGCTCGGATAGTGCGTCAAGGGGGCTGTGGGATTTGGCGGACACTCGGTACTTGGAGCGCAGTGGTGCGTGGCGGCGTGGCGGCAAGGGTGCGGGGCTGGCGCTGCATTAGGCGAGCGCGGGGGCACATGGCAGGTGAGGCATGAGCTAGGTGTGGCGAAGGTGCGGGTGGCGAGCCGACCCCTCGATGGTCTTCTCCACCATCCTCGGCGGCTTCTCACCATGGATGCATGGATCTCCTCCGGGGTTGTGGGTCTGGTGGGGCCATTCCCTGCTCTCTCCGTCGGCGCTTGGGTGTGCGCCATCGGGCCCTGATTTAGACGGCGCACATGACTCCTCTCGCTGGCACACGAGGGGCACATGCCCTTCTCCATGACCGCCTTCCCTCGTGGTGAGCCTCGGCGACAATGATCATCGCTCTCCTCCCAGCGGTAGTCCTCCAAGTCGGTGTCTTGTCCCCCCGCCAACTCAGTCCGCTCTGCTCCAGCAGTTCCTAGAGGTCATGGCTGGGGAGAAATCCCTGCGCGAAGGTGTCTATGGTGGCGATGGCGGATAATGACGGCACTTGTGGTTGTCGTCTCCTCCCTGAAGGCATTGTCTTGTCCTTGACCCCGGGCACCAGCGGAAACCTTAGGTCCGCTTCCTCGGATCCGGGCGACGGCATTGCGTTGTCGTCCCTTCCTTGGAAGCGTTGTCCTGGTGCCCATGTGTCTACCGGAGTGGAACCTGGTGTTGGTTGTTTTGGTGGTCTTGTGAAGCTTTGGGCAGCGTGGTGTTCTATTCGACATTGGTTGTTGCTAGGGCATGGGCCTTCAAGGTGCCATGAACATTGTTGTCGAGACCTCTTGGACGAATCTTCCTCTAGTTTGGTCGTTTCCAGTTCTCCGCCTGCCTATCTCTTAGGCGCAAGCGAGGGTGGAGGGTGATGAACCAGTCTGGCCTGTAGTTTTCTTTGTGCTTCCAAGAGCATCGATCGTGACACGGCCTTGCACTCTATGTCCTACCTCTTCGGCTTGAGTTGGACTAGGCGAGTTGTGTCTCGTTGTAATCGTGGTGGGACTGTGGTGTGCCGCAAGGCATTGTATGAACTGCCTTGTTTCTTCTTCTATGTTACTGGTACACCTCTTCATTGTGTATCCTTAAAAAAATAGCTCTTCAAACTTCTCAAAGCATCTTCAATAGCAGACCAAAACAAGTTTTAGATGTGGAAAGAGATGATTTTTGGTCTTCGATACTTTTTCACTTTCACCGGGAGGCTAAAAACATGAGACTAGGGATTTGACCTTCTTCTTCTACCACACATATTTGCCCATATGCTTTATAATATCAAACTCATGTCAAGAATGATGGCGGCATATTTCACATGGCCTTTGTATCAATTGCATGTTGCATGCCAGTACATTCACCTCCAGTGAATGCAATCAACTGAGCCGAGCCTCCCCGAATATCCTTGTTCTTTGTTCGTCTCCAAAGGCCTCTGATTATCCCGAGTATTGGATGCTCTAAAATATTGTGGTCCAAACACTTCAACCACCGCCTTAGCAGCTGTACGCACTTGATGGAAGTGCTCTAATGTAGGGCAAAGCCCTAGGCTTGTCACAATCTTCACAATTTGAAGTTGGCAAGGAGAAAATCGAAACACAAGAATTCAAGAGGAATAACACTAAGGAACATGGTTCACATCACAACCTCTCACAACATCCAAAGTACGAGACACATCAAGATCCACAACCCAAAAAACTAACAAGGAAACAAGGTAAAGTTCTTCCCAAATCTCTATGATATGGTGGTCTTTGGTGAGCCACAAGGGTTCTTCTCCTTGCGGAGGCCTTGATCACCAAAGGAGAGGATAGACATAGTTGGCCCACAACTAAGTCATAGTTGGCCGACCGCTCGGGGCTTCACCCGTGCACTTAGTTTTTTTCTTCTTGTTTGTGGTTTTTGTTTCAATTTTCTATTTTGTTTTTCTTTACTTGTTTATATTTATTTCCTTTCCATTTTGTATTTATTTTATTTTTTGGGTATATTCTTTTGGATTTCGTCATTCTCTTGTTTTTTTGGTTTTCCAGAAAATATTATTTCTTTATTTTATTTTTGAAATTTCAAATAATGTATGTGCAGTGATTTTTCTGAATTTCCTAAAATGGTCCCCTTTTTAAAACTTATCACAACTTCAGAATGTTTGTGTTTTCAATAAATTATTTAGTATTTTAAAAAAATATCCACTTTAAAAAATTGATCAAAATTTCAAAATAGTTCTAGCTTAGAGAAAAATCAATGATTAAAGATATTCACATTTTAGAAAATGTTCAATATTGTTTTTTTGATAAAAAGACTATAAGGGAACCCCTACAGTATAGTTGGTGTAACAAACCCAAATTGCACGTATCATGCCTTGAACCTGGGTGGGTGGGTAGGCATCAACCCCTCCCCACCGCTAGGCTATGCCTTAGTCTACAATGTTCAAAATTGTTCTTTTTTAATGAAGAGTAAATAATTATTAATACATAGTGAAAAAATATGTAATATAGGATGGGCATTTTTTGAAAACACACTAAACATTTTTGTAATATACCTTGAACATTTCTTTAATATTTACTAGACAATTTTATAATATACAGTGAGCTTTTTAGTGTATGATGAAGATATTTACGGTATACACTAAACTTGTTTTAAACTCATACTGAACAATTTAGAAAATTGTATATTATTATATTTTAGTAGAGTTTTAAAAATCAAGAACTTAATTGCAAGTGTGAACATTTTTTTGAAATGTGAGAATACTTATTTATTTACTCTTTCTTTTGGTAATTTTGCATATATTTCTCAATTTCATGAACATTTTTAGAAAATAATAAATTTCATAAAAATCTAAAACATTGTTTCAAATTAGTGAACATTTTTTGAAATTCAGGAACATATACTGAATTAGTTAACATTATGTTCAAACACCGAAAGTTTGAAGAGATTCAAAACATTTTTCAAAATAGAAAAGAAAAACAACTCACACCAGAATTAGGCGTCCCATTAGGCCTTGTACAATGCAAGGTGCTTAGGGAAGGTGCTTAGAGAAATAAACTAGACTTTCCTTAAACACCGGTGCTTATTTGTACAGGGTAGACGCTTAACTAGGCGTCTCTCCTGTAGAAACATGCACTGGTGCTTCAGAAAAATCCGGTTTATTTTTCTAAGCACCACCCTAAGCACGTAGCATTGTACAAGGCCTTAGGGCTCGTCAGGCGTTGCCTCACAAGCTGACGAGGAGGTCTCCTCCACGGCTTTGTGAGCGCCGCTATGCCTCGCTTGACACGAGATAGTACGAGGACTCGCTTCTTTTTTTATCTTTTTATCTTTTTATTTTTCTATTTTAAAATGTTGCTTATATTTCAAAAATTGTATGTTTTAGAAAAGTTAATTATGTATTTAATATATATATATATATATATATATATATCAGAAAAGTTAATCCTGTATTTAAAAATGTAAAACATATGTACATATAAAAATGTTTCTAATGTATACAAAAATGTAAAATGTGTATGTAAAAGTAGACATAAGAATACATGTTTTGAAAATTATTAATCATTTATTTTGAAAATTGTTTAAAAAATATATACAAAATGTCTTGACATATACGAAAAATATATAATGTGTATAAAAAAGGTAAACATAAAAAATATATGAGTTGTCGTAAGTGTTAATCACGTATTCCGAAAATAATAAACTTCTATATAACAATGTTCCTGGTATACACAAAATGAATAATGTGTATGAGAAAAAGTTAACAATGAAATATATGCTTGATAAACTATAAATCTGTCGGCGTTCTGGGAACGGGGGTCCTCAGACTTGCCTGCCTGCGGCCTGCGGCGTGGCTCAAGTGGGGGCCCAGCACGGCCCATCTTCATCAACACGAGGCTCAAGACCCTCGCGAGGGGCCAAGCCTCGCGAGGCGGACGACACGGCGCATCTTCAGGCACAGCCTCGTCAGGCTGGCTCCCGAGGAGGCGGAGAGTTCAAGGCGGGGTACCTCGTGAGGTGCCCATGACGCAAGCCATGACGACACGGGGCACCAGGCGGGTGCCAGTGCGCGCAGCGTCCCTCTTTCCTCTTTGGTGCAAAGGGAGCAAGCGTATCAGCGGAGTACCGAGGCATCAGGCAAAGGTTGCCACTTCGGTGCAACGAGACCAGGACCAGAAGGACTACGAGACGGAGGTCACCATGGAGCCCAGCGCGGCGTCATCACCAGAGCCTTTGGCAGGCGAAGACTGCTTTTGTCAGAATAGCTGTACTCGTTGTCCCCCTTCAAATTAGCTCGCCATTGTTCGATCCCTTCCCGCTCAATATTTGGGGAGAGGACCAGGGCCTCTATAAATAGGACTAGCCACCCACATAGTAAGGGGTTCGGTTTTTGGGTTCGATTCGGGTTGGTTTTGGGTTCGATTCCTGGTCGCTCGGTCCGGGATCTGAGAGAGAAAGAAAGAGAAAGGCTACTGAACTCTTCATAGCAGTTCATGGCCGCAGCCAAGAACAGACCCTCGCGAGGCTGTTTTTCCTTGTATTGTTCATCCTCACCAGCCCCAGGAGGCAATCCATCAACCACACACTGGAGTAGGGTATTACACCACATCGGTGGCCTGAACCAGTATAAATCTTGTGTCTTTCGTGCAGTTCTTTTAGTAGTTTAGATCCCCTCGAGACGGAGAGGTTGAAGGCGAGATTTCCGCGCACACCCCAGTGTTCGAATCTTAAGGGTCTACCGGAACCCGAAATCCGACATTTGGCGCGCCAGGTAGGGGTGCGCCGGAATTCGTCTTCCACCGCTCCGCTCTCCTCCGACCGTCGCATCCATGTCTGACGCACGTCGGGCCCCCGCCGAGCGCTGGGCCGCCATTGTTTCTCGCGTCGCCCAGACGGCCCCCGTTGGTGGGTGTCCTCGTCGTTCCCTGTCGCCCGCCGTCAACGCCGCCACCGGCCCGACGGGGGGCGAGCAGCAGGCATCGTCTCAGCACCCGTCCGTGCGGCAAGACGGCCGCACCGCCACTCCATCACTCGCTGCAGCCGGTTCTTTGCCCCGCGCGCTCCGCGCACCCTTGGGGGCTCGAGCTGCGCTCCTCGCGGCAAACGAGCTCCTGCGCTACCGTCCCGTCGACGACGTCTACGAAGAATGGCTCGACCGCGTCGCCGAGCTTGTCCGCGCCGCAGGGGGCTCTTCCGCGTCGTCCGTCCCTCTGTGCCGCACTCCACCCCGCGCGGGCGACGAAGCTCCAGAGGCGCACCAGCCGCCTCCTCTCCAAGAAGACGCCGTGGCTCCAAGGCGCTTGGTCCCTGGGCGGAACCCGCTCTGTCAGGCGCCAGTGCAACAAGAGCGAAGCTGCCAAGAAATCCCTTGCCCACAGGGGGCTGCCCGGGCGCTCCCTGCTCTGGCACGCCGCGACCCTGCTCCAGCTCCGGCACGCCAAGACCCCGCCCTGCTCCTAGCTGCAGCGCGTGGGGACCCTCAAGACCAAGCTCTCCACCAACCGAGGCCTTTCGTAGCCATTGCGGGCTGCCACGCCTACACCACAGAGCTGCGCAGCGTCGCGTGGCCCGGCAAGTTCAAGCCCGACCTGCCTCCTCGCTACAACGGCACAACTGACCCCGCGGAGTTCCTCCAGCTCTATGAGCTGGGCATCGAGGCTGCCGGTGGGGATGAAAAGGTCATGGCGAACTGGTTCCCCATGGCGCTCAAGGAAGGAGCTCGAACCTGGCTCCTGAATCTGGCTCCAGGCACGATCTCCTCCTGGGACCAGATGCGCGCCCGCTTCATCGCCAATTTCCAAGGTACTCGCGACCGGCCGCCTGCCGTGAGCGACATGCGCCGCATCAAGCAACAACCCGGAGAGACCCTGCAAAAGTACATCCAGCGCTTCAACAGCGCGCGCCTCAAGATCCCCAGGGTGTCAGAGGAGGCGATCATCTCCGCCTTCTCTGACGGCGTGCGTGACATCAAGATGAAGGAGGAGCTGGCGATGCACGAAGACCTGTGCACCTCCCTGGAGCTGTTCAACTTGGCGAACAAGTGCGCCAGGGCTGAGGAGGGACGTCTCTCCCTCCTCGAGCTGCCTGCCACGGACCCAGAAGAGAAGAAGCCCAAGGCCAAGGACGTGAAGTGCAAGGGGGCTATCATGCTCGCAGCCGAACCAGACACCAAGCGGGGCAAGGATCTGCCCGAACCCTCCACAGGCAGCCGGTACTGTGTGTACCATGACCTCCACACCCACAACACCAACGAATGTCAAGAGCTCCGCGCCGTGTGAGAAGGAAGGGTCGGCTGTCGCCCTGACCGTACTGACCGGGGCTACGGCCGAGGAGGAGGAAGAAACCCAGGGCACTGGGAAGACCGCAGCCCGCGCCAGGGGTGGCGCGACCAGCCTCGCGAGAACCGCTGGCGGGACCTGCCTCGCGAGGGAGACTGGAGAGACCAGCCTCGTGAGGACCGCCCTCATGGCAACGCAGGCCTACCTCCGCTGCCGCCTCCACCAAGAAGGAACGAAGACCGCCATCAAGACGAGGGGGCTGGGGGCTTCCAGGAGCCGCGCGCGATCGCCTGCATCCTGGGCGGAGCTCAAGCCCCAGCCTCCCAACGTATCTTCAAGCAGTTTGCGCGCGAAGTGAATGCAGTTCTCCCCAAGCTCGAAGCAACGCGCCCCCTCAGGTGGTCGGCGTGCCCCATCACGTTCAGCTCGGCAGACCAGCTCAAGTGCGCAGCCACCGCGGGAGTCCTCCCGATGCTCTGCTCCCCAGTCATCAGCAACGTGCAGGTCACCAAGACCCTCATCGATGGCGGGGCAGGGCTCAACGTCCTGTCCGTCGAAACATTCAACAACCTCCAAGTGCCCTATGACCAGCTTCAGCCAACCAGGCCTTTCTCCGGGATCACCGACGGTTCCACAGTCCCGATCGGGCAGGTCCGCCTCCCTGTCACCTTTGGGGCCCGCAGCAACTACCGCACCAAGCTCATCGACTTCGACGTCGCCCACATCCGCTTGCCGTACAACGCCATCCTCGGGTACCCAGCGCTGGCCAAGTTCATGGCCGTGACCCACCATGGCTAGAACGTCCTCAAGATGCCAGGAAGCGGCGGCGTCATCACGGTGCCCTATGAAGAGAGAGATGCAGTGTGTTCCCTGGAGCGAGCCTTTCAGGCCGCGTCGCTAGAAGACCCAGATCGCAGAAGCAGGAGGCTTCCTAAGGCCACCCCCAAGAAGAAGAAGACGTCATCAGGCTCAGCCTCTCAGGAGGCAGGCCCCTCAGGGCCCGTGCCTCCTCAGGAGGGCCCTCCGTCCATCGCATAGGAAAGCGCACCCGGCGCCCTCCTCAGGCAGGGCTCGGGGGCTCTCACCTGGAGGGCCACCGACCTAGCCGGAGTCACGAGGGAGGCGCTTGGGCACCATGTGGAGGCGTGCTTCGCAGCACGTTTCCCTCGAGAGGGAGCCAGGTGAGGAAGATCAGACTAGCAAGAGTTCATTAACAAGGCCATTCGAGAGCTAGAGGAGACAAGGATCATGAGAGGTTGCCGCCGCTTGCCAGCCGTGGCCCCACATCCAGGCGAGGATGGTGGGCTGCGCGTCTGCGTCGATGTACTAGGGCTCAATCAGATCGCGGCAACGGAGCGCCTCTGGCCCTCGCAAGTGGGGCGCTGCGGAGGTCCACCCCACAGCTATGTTCGCATGCCTCACGGCCTGCCGAGCATGGCTGCGGCGTACCAGCGCCTCATGAGGGGCATCGTGGAGGCTCAGGAAGACAGGCATTCCGCAGCCTTGGCGGAGGTGGAGGCAGCTCGCGAGGGGTCACCAGCGCCTCCGGAGCCTCCCGAGGCCCCGGGGCCTAGGGGCTCATGAGGATCGGCTTCTGCAGCCCGCCAAGTAGGCCGCACCAACGCCACTACGCCGACGACATCCTCAGGTGGCATCTTTCAAGTTCTGCTCTCAGCTGGGAGCACCCTCCCAGGGTTGCATCACTCCCAGGCCGCGTAGGTCCGTCCCCGCGACATGTATTTGCACTTACCTTTCCGTCGTTAGTTTGCCTTGTTGGGGGCGCCCCTCGGGCTGCATCATCCCCAAGCCGCTGGGGCCAGGCCCAGCGGCGTGTATATCCGTAGTGTATATTTCCAACTATGCATTGCCTATCACGCTTAGCTGCATGGTGCCCGTTCGCGGCATCTTCTCTTCCCATGTCGGCCACTTGCACGTTAAAGGGGGGGTGCCTGAGCATCGCGACTCAGGGCTCTTACTGGCTCTCCAGCCCTCACCCTCTGGCCTTGTCCATGGCATCGCGACCTGGCATACCAGCGACGGCTGAGACAAGCTCGAGGGCCGAGACCCGAGGACGTAGAGTACCGGCATCTAACCAAATTTTGCAGGGACACATCTCAAGATACGACCCAGTGCCGGGCGCAACCCGCCCAGAGGTAGGGCCTCAGGAGTCCCGCGCTGGCTCACGGGTGCCCAGATACGCCTCGCCTACCCCAACCAGCAAGCTCTTGAGTGACTAACGATCGACTAATGGCCGCCGTGGCAACACCATCTTCTTTCTGTGATGACCCTGCAGGATCTCTGGAGGGAACCGCACAAGCCGAGGCCCTCACGAGGTTTCCTTCGCCCTCGCCCGCGTGAACCGCTTGCACGTTAAAGGGGGGGGGTGCCTGAGCATCGCGACTCAGGGCTCTTACTGGCTCTCCAGCCCTCACCCTCTGGCCTTGTCCACGGCATTGCGACCTGGCATACCAGCGACGGCTGAGACAAGCTCGAGGGCCGGGACCCGAGGACGTAGAGCAGAAAGGGGAGCAGAGGCGGGGAAGAAGGGGCCTCGCGAGGACCTTGCCGAGCGTTTCCGCTCCTATCCACACACGGACCCAACGGCACACCTGGAACAGCCCCTGATCCTCAAGATAAGTTACCACCCACGGCACTGGCCACTGCAGCACTACCCCCGCACCTAAAGCGACTCCGTACTAGCGACGTTGCTTCCCTTTCTCACTAAGTGATGGCTGCTTGGGCGCCAAAGGGGACCTCCTGAGCATCGCGACTCAGGGGCTCTTACCGGACCTCGGGTCGCTCACCTCCTGGCCTTGACCATGGCACCGTGACCTGGCATACCAGCGACGGCTGACGCCGCCTTGGGACTGGGACCTGTCGGCGTAGAGCACCAAGCCCTCGTGAGGTTCGAAAGGGAGAACTCAGCTGTGACGGAATCAACAACTCACACAAATCCATAGCAAAGGTCATATATTAACAAACGGGACTACAGACACCTTACAAGCCCCCATGGGGCGCATTTCGATTCCTCGCAGGGAACGGATCCGATCCTAGGGAGTGCTAACTACATGGGCTCCTACAGCAGATGCCATCATCAACAGTGGGCCGCCAAGCACCGGCGCCAACTCCATCCAGATGAGGGTTGGCGACGGCCTGACGCGTCCGCCCTGCTCCTGGAGCGACGGCGACTCGGGGGCTCGTAGCTGTCGTCGCTCGTCTCCGGAGTCATGTAGCCTCCGCTGGAGCCGCTGGACCCTCGGGCGCCACTGTCAAGGGGGCGGTGGACGGGCCTAGCCCTCACCAGGGCGAGGTCCTAGTCGCCTCTCCCGCGGCAAAACTCCAGCCGGCGCCCGATCGCGTCGAAGACCTTGAGGAACATCGCCGTCACGCCGTCATACTCCAGGTGGACCGTGAAGACGCCTCTTTCCATGCAGACCCGGGCGATCTCCCTCCAACCGCGGGACGTGTAGACCGCGCCCGGGGCAGCAACGACGACCTCGGCCTCGGTCGCGGGGGCGCCGCAGTCAGCGTGCTGCAGCTGGAGCTCCATAGGCCCCCTTGGAAGAACCACGGAGGCGAAGAAGGGAGGAAGGCGGATCTAGGACTGAAGAGGAGTGACGACGTGGAGCACAGACTCATGGGAGGAGCCCTTGGCATGGACTCCAGGAGGAACCACCCACGCCTTCACAACCCGACGGCGCCGACGACGGCACTGACCGCGGGGATCATCGTCAGCACCTCCGGGGCCCTCGATGTGGGCGTACAAAGGCAGCGGGAACCCCAGCCGAGCCCGCTCGCCCCGGGGCCTCGCCACCACCGGATCGTCCTCATCGTCCCGGCTGCAATGGGCGAGTCGCTTCTTCGGCGGGAGAGGGTCCGGCCCTTCTCGAGGAGCCTTTCCCTTCTCCGCCGCAGAGAATCGGCGAATCAGAGCCATCACACCAAGACGGAGCAAGAACTGTGGTGAAGGAGAGAGCAAGAGGAGATGGACTTGACGGGCAAGAGCGGTGCCGTACTTATAGCCGGCGAAGGCCAACCGCCGGTCTCCATGATCACAGGTAATCATAACACGTTCTACATGCAGGGACTTGTCCAACTCGCACGATCACCAAGGCGTCGTGGGGAAGCGGAGGTGCCACGTCCAATCAACCGCCACACGGCGTCCAAGGCCGCAGGCTGTTGGGGCCCGCGGCGCTTCGCCCTTGCCCTTTCGCCTCTCGGCACGGCCAAGTCCATGCGTGCCTTGGGCCCGGGGGCTACTGTCGGCGTCCTGGGAACGGGGGTCCCCAGACTTGCCTGCCTGCGGCCTGCGGCGTGGCTCAAGTGGGGGCCCAGCGCGGCCCATCTTCATCAACACGAGGCTCAAGACCCTCGCGAGGGGCCAAGCCTCGCGAGGCGGACGACACGGCGCATCCTCAGGCACAGCCTCGTCAGGCTGGCTCGCGAGGAGGCGGAGAGTTCAAGGTGGGGTACCTCGTGAGGTGCCCATGACGCAAGCCATGACGACACGGGGCACCAGGCGGGTGCCAGCGCGCGCAGTGTCCCTCTTTCTGAAGGAAATATGCCCTAGAGGCAATAATAAAGTTATTATTTATTTCCTTATATCATGATAAATGTTTATTATTCATGCTAGAATTGTATTAACCGGAAACATAATACATGTGTGAATACATAGACAAACAGAGTGTCACTAGTATGCCTCTACTTGACTAGCTCGTTAATCAAAGATGGTTATGTTTCCTAACCATGGACAAAAGATTTGTTATTTGATTAACGAGGTCACATCATTAGTTGAATGATCTGATTGACATGACCCATTCCATTAGCTTAGCACACGATCGTTTAGTATGTTGCTATTGCTTTTCTTCATGACTTATACATGTTCCTATAACTATGAGATTATGCAACTCCCGTTTACCGGAGGAACACTTTGGGTACTACCAAACGTCACAACGTAACTGGGTGATTATAAAGGAGTACTACAGGTGTATCCAATGGTAGATGTTGGGTTGGCGTATTTCGAGATTAGGGTTTGTCACTCCGATTGTCGGAGAGGTATCTCTGGGCCCTCTCGGTAATACACATCACATAAGCCTTGCAAGCATAATAACTAAGATGTTAGTTATGAGATGATGTATTACGGAATGAGTAAAGAGACTTGCCAGTAACGAGATTGAACTAGGTACTGGATACCGACGATCGAATCTCGGGCAAGTAACATACCGATGACAAAGGGAACAACGTATGTTGTTATGCGGTCTGACCGATAAAGATCTTCGTAGAATATGTAGGAGCCAATATGGGCATCCAGGTCCCGCTATTGGTTATTGACCGGAGACGTATCTTGGTCATGTCTACATTGTTCTCGAACCGTAGGGTCCGCACGCTTAACGTTACGATGACAGTTATTATGAGTTTATGCATTTTGATGTACCAAAGGTTGTTCGGAGTCCCGGATGTGATCACGGACATGACGAGGAGTCTCGAAATGGTCGAGACGTAAAGATTGATATATTGGAAGCCTATGTTTGGACATCGGAAGTGTTCCGGGTGAAATCGGGATTTTACCGGATTACCGGGAGGGTTACCGGACCCCCCCGGGAGCCAAATGGGCCAACATGGGCCTTAGTGGAAAGGTGAGAGGGCAGCCCACATAGGGCTGCGCCTCCCCCCTCTCCCTAGTCCTATTAGGACTAGGAGAGGGGCCGGCCACCTCTCTCTTTCACTTCCCTCTTGAGGAAACCTAGTTGGACTAGGATTGGAGGGGGGAGTCCTACTCCCGGTAGGAGTAGGACTCCTCCTGCGCCTCCCACCTTGGCCGGCCAGCTCCTCCTCCTCCATCCTTTATATACGGGGCAGGGGACACCCCAAGACACACAAGTTGATCCTTGAGATCGTTCCTTAGCCGTGTGCGGTGCCCCCTCCCACCAAATTCCACCTCGATCATACCGTTGTAGTGCTTAGGCGAAGCCCTGCGTCGGTAGTACATCAAGATCGTCACCACGCCGTTGTGCTGACGGAACTCTTCCTCGACGCTTTGCTGGATCGGAGCCCGAGGATCGTCATCGAGCTGAACGTGTGCTAAGAACTCGGAGGTGCCGGAGTAACGGTGCTTGGATCGGTCGGATCGGGAAGACGTACGACTACTTCCTCTACGTTGTGTGATCGCTTCCGCAGTCGGTCTGCGTTGGTACGTAGACAACACTCTCCCCTCTCGTTGCTATGCATCACCATGATCTTGCGTGTGTGTAGGAAAATTTTCAAAATTACTACGTTCCCCAACAGTGGCATCCGAGCCTAGGTTTTATGGTTTGATGTTATTTGCACGAGTAGAACACAAGTGAGTTGTGGGCGATACAAGTCATACTGCCTACCAGCATGTCATACTTTGGTTCGGCGGTATTGTTGGACGAGACGATCCGAACCAACCTTACGCGTACTCTTACGCAAGATCGGTTCCCTCGACGTGCTTTGCACATAGATGGCTTGCGGAAGACTGTCTCTCCAACTTTAGTTGAACCAAGTGTGACTACGCCCGGTCCTTGAGAAGGTTAAAACGGAGTCTATTTGACGAACTATCGTTGTGGTTTTGATGCATAGGTGAGATGAGTTCTTACTTAAGCCCGTAGCAGCCACGTAAAACTTGCAACAACAAAGTAGAGGACGTCTAACTTGTTTTTGCAGGGCATGTTGTGATGTGATATGGTCAAGGCATGATGCTGATTTTATTGTATGAGATGATCATGTTTTGTAACCGAGTTATCGGCAACTGGCAGGAGCCATATGGTTGTCGCTTTATTGTATGCAATGCAATCGCGATGTAATGCTTTACTTTATTACTAAGCGGTAGTGATAGTCGTGGAAGCATAAGATTGGCGAGACGACAACGATGCTACGATGGAGACCAAGGTGTTGCGCCGGTGACGATGGTGATCATGACGGTGCTTCGGAGATGGAGATCACAAGCACAAGATGATGATGGCCATATCATATCACTTATATTGATTGCATGTGATGTTTATCCTTTTATGCATCTTATCTTACTTTGATTGACGGTAGCATTATAAGATGATCTCTCACTAAATTATCAAGAAGTGTTCTCCCTGAGTATGCACCGTTGCCAAAGTTCGTCGTGCCCAGACACCACGTGATGATCGGGTGTGATAAGCTCTACGTCCATCTACAACGGATGCAAGCCAGTTTTGCACACGCAGAATACTCAGGTTAAACTTGACGAGCCTAGCATATGCAGATATGGCCTCGGAACACAGAGACTGAAAGGTCGAGCGTGAATCATATAGTAGATATGATCAACATGACGATGTTCACCATTGAAAACTACTCCATCTCACGTGATGATCGGTTATGGTTTAGTTGATTTGGATCACGTGATCACTTAGAGGATTAGAGGGATGTCCATCTAAGTGGGAGTTCTTAAGTAATATGATTAAATTGAACTTAAATTTATCATGAACTTAGTGCTGGTAGTATTTTGCAAATCATGTTGTAGATCAATAGCTCGCGTTGTTGCTTCCCTGTGTTTATTTTGATATGTTCCTAGAGAAAAATTATGTTGAAAGATGTTAGTAGCAATGATGCGGATTGGATCCGTGATCTGAGGTTTATCCTCATTGCTGCACAGAAGAATTACGTCCTTGATGCACCGCTAGGTGACAGACCTATTGCAAGAGCAGATGCAGACGTTATGAACGTTTGGCTGGCTCAATATGATGACTACTTGATAGTTTAGTGCACCATGCTTAATGGCTTAGAATCGGGACTTCAAAGACGTTTTGAACGTCATGGACCATATGAGATGTTCCAGGAGTTGAAGTTAATATTTCAAGCAAATACCCGAGTTGAGAGATATGAAGTCTCCAACAAGTTCTATAGCTAAAAGATGGAGGAGAATCGCTCAACTAGTGAGCATGTGCTCAGATTGTCTGGGTACTACAATCGCTTGAATCAAGTGGGAGTTAATCTTCCAGATAAGATAGTGATTGACAGAATTCTCTAGTCACCATCACCAAGTTAGCAGAACTTCGTGATGAACTATAATATGCAAGGGATAACAGAAACAACTCCCAAGCTCTTCGTGATGCTGAAATCAACGAAGGTAGAAATCAAGAAAAACATCAAGTGTTGATGGTTGACAAGACCACTAGTTTCAAGAAAAGGGCAGAGGGAAGAAGGGGAACTTCAAGAAGAACGGCAAGCAAGTTGCTGCTCAAGTGAAGAAGCCCAAGTCTGATCCTAAGCCGGAGACTAAGTGCTTCTACTACAAAAGGACTGGTCACTGGAAGCGGAACTACCCCAAGTGATTGGCGGATAAGAAGGATGGCAAAGTGAACATAAGTATATTTGATATACATGTTATTGATGTGTACTTTACTAGTGTTTATAGCAAACCCTCAGTATTTGATACTAGTTCAGTTGCTAAGATTAGTAACTCGAAACGGGAGTTGCAGAATAAATAGAGACTAGTTAAGGGTGAAGTGACGATGTGTGTTGGAAGTGGTTCCAAGATTGATATGATCATCATCGCACACTCCCTATACTTTCGGGATTAGTGTTGAACCTAAATAAGTGTTATTTGGTGTTTGCGTTGAGCATGAATATGATTTGATCATGTTTATTGTAATACGGTTATTCATTTAAAAGAATAATTTGTTGTTCTGTTTACATGAATAAAACCTTATATGGTTACACACCCAATGAAAATAGTTCGTTGGATCTCGATCGTAGTGATACACATATTCATAATATTGAAACCAAAAGATGCAAAGTTAATAATGATAAGTGCAACTTATTTGTGGCATTGCCGTTTAGGTCATATTGGTGTAAAGCGCATGAAGAAACTCCATGCTGATGGGATTTTGGAATCACTTGATTATGAATCAGTTGATGCTTGCGAACCATGCCTCATGGGCAAGATGACTAAAACTCCGTTCTTCGAAACAATGGAGCGAGCAACAGATTTGTTGGAAATCATGCATACTGATGTATGTGGTCCAATAAATATTGAGGCACGCAACAGGTATCATTATTTTCTGATCTTCACAGATGATTTGAGCAGATATGGGTATATCTGCTTGATGAAACATAAGTCTGAAACATTTGAAAAGTTCAAAGAATTTTAGAGTGAAGTGGAAAATCATCGTGACAAGAAAATAAAGTTTCTACGATCTGATCGCAGAGACAAATATTTGAGTTACGAGTTTGGTCTTCAGTTAAAAACAATGTGAAATAGTTTCACTACTCATGCCACCTGGAACACCACAATGTAATGGTGTGTCCGAACGTCATAACCGTACTTTATTGGATATAGTACAATCTATGATGTATATTACCGATCTACCACTATCGTTTTGGGGTTATGCATTAGAGACAGCTGCATTCACGTTAAATAGGGCACCATCTAAATATGTTGAGACGACACCGTGTGAACTATGGTTTGGCAAGAAACCTAAGCTGTCGTTTCTTAAAGTTTGGGGTTGCGATGCTTATATGAAAAAGTTTCATCCTGATAAGCTCAAACTCAAATCGGAGAAGTGCGTCTTCATAGGATATCCAAAGGAAACTATTGGATACACCTTCTATCACAGATCCAAAGGCAAGACTTTTGTTGCTAAAATTCGGAAACTTTCTGGAGAAGGAGTTTCTCTCGAAAGAAGTGAGTGGGAGGAAAGTAGAACTTGACGAGGTAACTGTACCTGCTCCCTTATTGGAAAGTAGTACATCACAGAAAACTGTTTCTGTGACACCTACACCAATTAGTGAGGAAGCTAATGATGATGATCATGATGAACCTACGAACTATGAGGAAGCGATGATGAGCCCAAATTCCGCGAAATGGCTTGAGGCCATGAAATCTGAGATATGATCCATGTATGAGAACAAAGTATGGACTTTGATGGATTTGTCCGATAATCGGCAAACCATAGAAAATAAATGGATCTTCAAAAGGAAGATGGACGCTGATAGTAGTGTTACTATCTACAAAGCTAGAATTGTCGGAAAAGGTTTCGACAAGTTCAAGGTGTTGACTACGATGAGTTTTTCTCACTCGTATCTATGCTTAAGTCTATCCGAATCATGTTAGCAATTGCCGCATTTTATGAAATCTGGCAAATGGATAAACAAAACTGCATTCCTTAATGGATTTATTAAAGAAGAGTTGTATGTGATGCAACTAGAAGGTTTTGTCAATCCGAAAGGTGCTAACAAAATGTACAAGCTCCAGCGATCCATCTGTGGACTGGTGCAAGCATCTCGGAGTTGGAATATACGCTTTGATAAGTTGATCAAAGCATATAGTTTTATACAGACTTGCGGTGAAGCCTGTATTTACGAGAAAGTGAGTAGGAGCACTACAGCATTTCTGATAAGTATATGTGAATGACATATTGTTGATCGGAAATAATGTAGAATTATTCTGTAAAGCATAAAAGGAGTGTTTAAAAGGAGTTTTTCAAAGAAAGACTTCGGTAAAGCTGCTTACATATTGAGCTTCAAGATCTATAGAGATAGATCAAGACGCTTGATAAGTTTTTTCAATGAGTACATACCTTGACAAGATTTTGAAGTAGTTCAAAATGGAGCAGTCAAAGAAAGAGTTCTTGCCTGTATTACAAGGTGTGAAGTTGAGTAAGACTCAAAGCCCGACCACGGCAGAAGATAGAAAGAGAATGAAAGTCATTCCCTATGCCTTGGCCATAGGTTCTATAAAGTATGTCATGCTGTATACCAGATCTATTGTATACCCTGCATTGATTTGGCAAGGGAGTACAATAGTGATCTAGGAGTAGATCACTGGACAGCGGTCAGAATTATCCTTAGTGAAATAAGGAAATGTTTCTCGATTATGGACGTGACAAAAAGGTTCGTCGTAAAGGGTTACGTCGATGCAAGTTTTTGACACTGAACCAGATGATTCTAAGTCTCAATCTGGATACATATTGAAAGTGGGAGCAATTAGCTAGAGTAGCTCCGTGTAGAGCATTGTAGACATAGAACTTGCAAAATACTTACGGATCTGAATATGACAGACCCGTTGACTAAAAATTATCTCACAAGCAAAACATGATCACACCTTAGTACTCTTTGGGTGTTAATCACATAGAGATGTGAACTAGATTACTGACTCTAGTAAACCCTTTGAGTGTTGGTCACATGACGATGTGAACTATGGGTGTTAATCACATGATGATGTGAACTATCGATGTTAATCACATGGTGATGTGATCTAGATTATTGACTCTAGTGCAAGTGGGAGACTGAAGGAAATATGCCCTAGAGGCAATAATAAAGTTATTATTTATTTCCTTATATCATGATAAATGTTTATTATTCATGCTAGAATTGTATTAACCGGAAACATAATACATGTGTGAATACATAGACAAACAGAGTGTCACTAGTATGCCTCTACTTGACTAGCTCGTTAATCAAAGATGGTTATGTTTCCTAACCATGGACAAAAGAGTTGTTATTTGATTAACGAGGTCACATCATTAGTTGAATGATCTGATTGACATGACCCATTCCATTAGCTTAGCACACGATCGTTTAGTATGTTGCTATTGCTTTTCTTCATGACTTATACATGTTCCTATAACTATGAGATTATGCAACTCCCGTTTACCGGAGGAACACTTTGGGTACTACCAAACGTCACAACGTAACTGGGTGATTATAAAGGAGTACTACAGGTGTCTCCAAAGGTAGATGTTGGGTTGGCGTATTTCGAGATTAGGGTTTGTCACTCCGATTGTCGGAGAGGTATCTCTGGGCCCTCTCGGTAATACACATCACATAAGCCTTGCAAGCATAATAACTAAGATGTTAGTTATGAGATGATGTATTACGGGACGAGTAAAGAGACTTGCCAGTAACGAGATTGAACTAGGTATTGGATACCGACGATCGAATCTCGGGCAAATAACATACCGATGACAAAGGGAACAACGTATGTTGTTATGCGGTCTGACCGATAAAGATCTTCGTAGAATATGTAGGAGCCAATATGGGCATCCAGGTCCCGCTATTGGTTATTGACCGGAGACGTATCTTGGTCATGTCTACATTGTTCTCGAACCGTAGGGTCCGCACGCTTAACGTTACGATGACAGTTATTACGAGTTTATGCATTTTGATGTACCGAAGGTTGTTCGGAGTCCCGGATGTGATCACGGACATGAAGAGGAGTCTCGAAATGGTCGAGACGTAAAGATTGATATAGTGGAAGCCTATGTTTGGACATCGAAAGTGTTCCGGGTGAAATCGGGATTTTACCGGATTACCGGGAGGGTTACCGGACCCCCCCGGGAGCCAAATGGGCCAACATGGGCCTTAGTGGAAAGGTGAGAGGGCAGCCCACATAGGGCTGCGCCTCCCCCCTGTCCCTAGTCCTATTAGGACTAGGAGAGGGGCCGGCCACCTCTCTCTTTCACTTCCCTCTTGAGGAAACCTAGTTGGACTAGGATTGGAGGGGGGAGTCCTACTCCCGGTAGGAGTAGGACTCCTCCTGCGCCTCCCACCTTGGCCGGCCAGCTCCTCCTCCTCCATCCTTTATATACGGGGGCAGGGGACACCCCAAGACACACAAGTTGATCCTTGAGATTGTTCCTTAGCCATGTGCGGTGCCCCCTGCCACCAAATTCCACCTCGATCATACCGTTATAGTGCTTAGGCGAAGCCCTGCGTCGGTAGTACATCAAGATCGTCAGCACGCCGTTGTGCTGACGGAACTCTTCCTCGACGCTTTGCTGGATCGGAGCCCGAGGATCGTCATCGAGCTGAACGTGTGCTAAGAACTCGGAGGTGCCGGAGTAACGGTGCTTGGATCGGTCGGATCGGGAAGACGTACGACTACTTCCTCTATGTTGTGTGATCGCTTCCGCAGTCGGTCTGCGTTGGTACGTAGACAACACTCTCCCCTCTCGTTGCTATGCATCACCATGATCTTGCGTGTGAGTAGGAAATTTTTCAAAATTACTACGTTCCCCAACACTTTCCTCTTTGGTGCAAAGGGAGCAAGCGTATCAGTGGAGTACCGAGGCATCAGGCAAAGGTTGCCACTTCGGTGCAACGAGACCAGGACTAGAAGGACTACGAGACGGAGGTCACCATGGAGCCCAGCGCGGCTTCATCACGAGAGCCTTTGGCAGGCGAAGACTGCTTTTGTCAGGATAGCTGTACTCGTTGTCCCCCTTCAAATTAGCCCGCCATTGTTGGATCCCTTCCCGCTCAATATTTGGGGAGAGGACCAGGGCCTCTATAAATAGGACTAGCCACCCACATAGCAAGAGGTCCGATTCCTGGTCGCTCGGCCCGGGATCTTAGAGAGAAAGAGAGAGAAAGGCGACTGAACTCTTCATAGCAGTTCATCGCCGCAGCCAAGAACAGACCCTCGCGAGGCTGTTCTTCCTTGTACTGTTCATCCACACCAGCCCCAGAAGGCAATCCACCCTCCACACACTGGAGTAGGGTATTACACCATATCGGTGGCCCGAACCAGTATAAATCTTGTGTCTTTCATGCAGTTCTTTCAGTAGTTTAGATCCCCTCGAGACGGAGAGGTTGAAGACGAGATTTCTGCGCGCACCCCAGTGTTCGAACCTTAAGGGTCTGCCGGAACCCGAAGTCCGACATTGCCTGCCTGCCTGTCGACGTTCTGGAAACGGGGGTCCCCAGACTTGCCTGCCTGCAGCCTGCGGCGTGGCTCAAGTGGGGGCCCAGCACGGCCCATCTTCGTCAACACGAGGCTCAAGACCCTCGCGAGGGGCCAAGCCTCGCGAGGCGGACGACACGGCGCATCCTCAGGCACAGCCTCATCAGGCTGGGTCACGAGGAGGCGGAGAGTTCAAGGCGGGGTACCTCACGAGGTGCCCATGACGCAAGCCATGACGACACGGGGCACCAGGCGAGCGCCAGCGTGCGCAGCGTCCCTCTTTCCTCTTTGGTGCAAAGGGAGCAAGCGTATCAGCGGAGTACCGAGGCATCAGGCAAAAGGTTGCCACTTCAGTGCAACGAGAACAGGACCAGAAGGACTACGAGACGGAGGTCACCATGGAGCCCAGCGCGGCGTCATCACCAGAGCCTTTGGCAGGCGAAGACTGCTTTTGTCAGGATAGATGTACTTGTTGTCCCCCTTCAAATTAGCCCGCCATTGTTGGATCCCTTCCCGCTCAATATTTGGGGAGAGGACCAGGGTCTCTATAAATAGGACTAGCCACCCACATAGCAAGAGGTTCGATTCCTGGTCGCTCGGTCCGGGATCTGAGAGAGAAAGAGAGAGAAAGGCTACTAAACTCTTCATAGCAGTTCATCACCACAGCCAAGAACAGACCCTCGCGAGGCTGTTCTTCCTTGTATTGTTCATCCACACCAGCCCCAGGAGGCAATCCATCCACCACACACTGGAGTAGGGTATTACACCACATCGGTGGCCCGAACGATTATAAATCTTGTGTCTTTCGTGCAGTTCTTTTAGTAGTTTAGATCCCCTCGAGACGGAGAGGTTGAAGGTGAGATTTCCGCGCGCACCCTAGTGTTCGAACCTTAAGGGTCTGCCGGAACCCGAAATCCGACATTTGGCAAGCAGACCCTTAAGGTTCGAACACTGGGGTGCGCGCGGAAATCTCGCCTTCAACCTCTCCGTCTCGAGGGGATCTAAACTACTAAAAGAACTGCACGAAAGACACAAGATTTATACTGGTTCGGGCCACCGATGTGGTGTAATACCCTACTCCAGTGTGTGGTGGATGGATTGCCTCCTGGGCTGGTGAGGATGAACAATACAAGGAAGAACAGCCTCGCGAGGGTCTGTTCTTAGCTGCGGCGATGAACTGCTATGAAGAGTTCAGTAGCCTTTCTCTCTCTTTCTCTCTCAGATCCCGGACCGAGCGACCAGGAATCGAACCAACCGAACCCCAGCCCCCTTGCTATGTGGGTGGCTAGTCCTATTTGTAGAGGCCCTGGTCCTCTCCCCAAATATTGAGCGGGAAGGGATCCAACAATGGCGGGTTAATTCGAAGGGGGACAACGAGTATATCTATCCTGACAAAAGCAGTCCTCACCTGCCAAAGGCTCTGGCGATGACGCCGCGCTGGGCTCCATGGTGACCTCCGTCTCGTAGTCCTCCTAGCCTTGGTCTCGTTGCACCGAAGTGGCAACCTTTGCCTGATGCCTCGGTACTTTGCTGATACGCTTGCTCCCTTTGCACCAAAGAGGAAAGAGGGACGCTGCGCGCGCTGGCACCCGCCTGGTGCCCCGTGTCGTCATGGCTTGCGTCATGGGCACGTCGCGAGGTACCCCGCCTTGAACTCTCCGCCTCCTCGCGAGCCAGCCTGACGAGGCTGTGCCTGAGGATGCGCTGTGTCGTCTGCCTCGCGAGGCTTGGCCCCTCGCGAGGGTCTTGAGCCTCGTGTTGATGAAGATGGGCCGCGCTGGGCCCCCACTTGAGCCACGACGCAGGCCGCAGGCAGGCAAGTCTGGGGACCCCCGTTCCCAGAACGCCGACAGTATCCCCCGGGCCCAAGGCGCGCATGGACTTGGCCGTGCCGAGAGGCGAAAGGGCAAGGGCGAAGCGCCGCGGGCCCTAACAGCCTGCGGCCTTGGACGCCGCATGGCGGTTGATTGTATGTGGGCGGCACCATTCCCCCACGCTTCCTTATTGTGCGCCCCGCTAGGTGGACTGGTAGTTGTACACAGCCTTCCCTTTCCTGTTGCTTGGGTGTCCTCTGTTCTTCCTTCTTTCGAGTGCCTCCCCCTGCCTTCAATCCAATCTTGAATCCCCCCTTCTTCCCATCGCCATGGCTCCGACGGGGAAGGAGAGAGCAGAGAAATCCATGCCTTCGTCTTGTGCGCCGCCAACGGTGGCCCCTCTCGTCGGCCGATTGACGGTGCTCAACCAAGAGTGCCTGGGCAGGGACAGCTTGGTCCTGGCCACCGTCTTCAACGAGTGCGGAAGGACGACCGCCTGGCCTGCGTCCCGCTTCTCCATTGACATGACAGCCACTGAGGTCCCATGTTTTACCGATGCCTTGTGGGCGGGTCTGGTTCCCCCTTTCTCCGATTTCTTCAATGCCGTGCTTTCGCATTACCAGATCCACTTAATGCATCTCAGTTCTTAGTCCATCACCCTCCTTTCAGTCTTCGCCTTCGTTTGCGAAGCCATGGTGGGCATCCCTCCTTCGGTCGCCCTGCTGCGCCACTTCTTCTCACTGCATCTTGTCGATCCTTCCCAGCGCTGGGCATGCATGAGCTTTGCTGCCGAGCCTGTGTCCGAGGCGTCTGGAATTGACTTCCGACTCCCCCAGCCCGCGGCCGGGTTCCGCGAGCGATGGTTGTATGTGGACGCAGGGGTGCCCAGCCCCCTGCTATCAGAGCCGACCTTGCCTGCCGTCCCTAATTCGGGCTGGGGCCAGGAGACGCTGAAGAGCCCTCGGCGTGTCTTTGTCTGGCCCCGCTTCGCACTCTTGAGGAAACTCGGCGTGACAACGCCCAAGGTGGTGAAGGAGTTCCTGTTGTGCCGTGTCGCTCCCCTGCAGCGGCACTCTCGCCGAATGTGTGCCTTCCGGGGGCGCGAGGACGACATGAGGCTTCAGGAAGAAGACCTGGCCCCCGCGGTGCTGAAGTCGACGCTCCTGACTTTGGCCAGGGACCCCAATCCCGGCAACATCCGGCAAGGCGGGGCCTTGCTTTATCTCTGTCAGAGCAAGGCTGACTTTGTGAAGCAGATGCCTGACTTCGACGAGTGGGGGCTGCGCCCCGCCGGTCTCCAAGGGCCTCGCGAGAACCCTGTAGTGGCGACTCCCCTCCCAATCGGCCAAGGCGACTCCTCCTCAAGCGGCGGAGAAGGGAGGCAGGAGGCGCCTGAGGCTGTGGAGGCTCCGGAGGAGGGGGCAGCGTTGTGCGTCGCTCGTGAGGGGACGACTCCGGAGGAGGGTGCGACGCCTGAGGCCGCTTGTGAGGGGACAGCTCCTGAGGAGGGTGCGGCACCTGAGGCCGCTCATGAGGAGACAGCTCCTGAGGCCCGTACTGCTACGGCTGAAGGTGGTAAGCAGCCGCTCCCAGCGCCCGGGGCCAGGGCCTTGGAGGCCCTGGTCCCGGTTTCTGACGAGGTGATTGGTGGCACGCGCCAGGCGGGTGCTCCCGACGCGGGCCGTCCTGGTGCCTCGTCCTCGCGGCAGGTTGATCCTTGTGCTCTTCTCTTGGGCCGCTTCCGCGTGGACTTCGAGGCCCTCCGGAGGAAGAGGGAGGCCCTGGGTGTTGACTCCCCTTGTCGCGTGCTGAAGCGCAGGAAGTACTTTGCCACTGATGAGTAAGTCTTTTTCCTCTCTGACTCCCGATCCTCTTGTTGCTTTCGCTGATTCTTGCTCCGCAGGCCCCTTCTAGCTGAGATCACGAGAGTCACCGAGGCACCGCCTCCCTCGGCTTCGCTTCCTCCGCCATCCTCAAGTGCTCCGAGTAGCTCTGCCATCATGGTGAGGGCGTCTGATGGGGCGGATCGTCCCGAGGTGCGCCGCGGCCCTTCATTCCCCGTGCTTTTCCTTCGCGGGCCTTCTCAGGGGATAGCCAGCCTATCGGGTACCTCCCGTCTGGTCTTGGACTGCGACTGGTTGAGGCGCCACCTACGCCCCTCATCTGGAGGCGGGCTGATCCTTGGTCGGGCTTCTGATGTGGCGCGTCCGGCCGTTGCGAGGTCGCCAGCCCCCAGCCCCCTGCCCAGAGGGGGAGCGATGACCCGCAGCCCCCGGCGCCTGCTTGGGTTGGATGATGACGCGGGAGATGTGCTCGAGCGCGCTCAGGAGCACCGCTCGCGCCGCCAAGGGTTCCTTCGACGAGCGGCCGACGCGGTGGACCTGCTTGGGGAAGAGCTTGCCGCTGAAGATGCTCGTCTGGAGGCCGAGGGCCTGCACCTAGCTGCAGGGAGGCGCGAGCTGGAGGCCGCCGTCGCCCTTGCACGTCGCCAATGCGACCTTGATGATGAAGAAGCGAAGGCGTCGCTGGAGGCCTCCCGAGTGGCCCGCTCCCAGGCCATCGAAGAGGCCCGGAAAGCTGACGGGTGGCGAGAGGCGGCGGAGGAGCGAGCTCACAAGCTCCTGGCCCGATGCCACTCGTTGGAGGAGCAAGCAGAGCTGCGCGAGGCAGCCCTCGCGTCGATGGAGGTGGCCTCCGGTGACCCAGCTGAGCTTCAGAAGCGCGAGGAAGCGTTGGTGCTGGAGGCCGCCGAACGCTCCTGTGAGTACGAGAGGCTGGAGACGAGGGAGTGCCTAGTGACACAGGTGGAGGACGGCGTCGCTGCGCGGGAAGCGCGTGTCCTGGAGGAGGTTTATTGTCGGGTGGCGATGACGCGCCAAGGCCTCGAACGTGAGTTCGAGGGGAAGCTGAGGATGATCCGGGTCGAGGCTGAAGGCAGAACCGCGACCCTGAGGACCCAACGGGACGAGGCGATGCGGCTGGCTGATGTCTCCCGGGCCGCCGTTGAGGCAGCGCAGAAAGAGCTGGCCGCCTCTCAAGCCGAGGTGCTCCGCCTTCGCCAACGGGTGGTAGAGGCCGAGGCCGTCGAGCGCCAGAACACCGACGAAATTCGCCAGCGGTGGCTCCTGGAGCACGCGCATGGCCCAATGTTCACCATGCTCAGGGAGAGGGCCAACTCGGCCTTGGGCAACATCTGCGAGGCGTCCGTCGGTGAGCCACACACGATCAACTACGCCGGTAACCTGCAGTTCTTCACCGCCGTGGTGGCGGAGCTGGAGGCGCGGTCGGTTAGGGCCGACAGGTTGGTGGAGGAGAGGAGCCGCGCCTTGCTGAAGCGCGCCTTCTCCCGTGTCTTCAGCCATCTTTAGAACATGAATCCCCGCTTCGACTTCGATGCTGTCATCGCCACAGTCCCCCAGGCCATCCGAGACGACCTGTCGCGCTGGGTGGAGGATAACGTGGACGCCCTCGTCAGGGCCTTCGCTTCGGACGACAGCGACGTGGTCGTGGGTGCTGACGAGGATGGCGCGGTGAGCGGCCCTGACGCCGCCGGCAGCGACGCGGGCGTCGATGGCGAGCTCGGCGACTCCGGCGAGGGCTTAGGAGGTGCTTCCGGGGACGCATTGGGGGATTGGTCTGACTGAGAGCGTATCGCTCCTGTCTTTTTCACTCTGCATGAATAGAACTCAGGCTTTCGACCTGGTGGTGTGTGAGAGCATTTTGGGAGGGGAAGCCCCTCATGTAAGAACCTATGTCTATCATATCAGTAGTTACCAAATTGCGCTTGCGCCCGATGGTGGGCTAGTTTACCTTTGTCCCACGCTGGTTCAGAGGCGGCCTGCAGGAGGGCGCGATGCCTTGGGCGCTTTCTAGCTGGGTCCTCAGGATGTGAGGTTGTCGCTGATGAGAAACTCCTCATGCGTTGGCCTTCTCCACGGGCCCTGGGCTTTCTCCCGAACGCGATGACTCCACAAGCGTTCGCCTCGCTTCGCAGGCTCCGGGCCTTTCCCTTGAGCGCGAGAGCTTCACAGGCACTAGCCTTGCTTCACAGGCTCCGGGCCTTTTCCTCGAGCGCGAGAGCTTCACAGGCACTCACCTTGCTTCATAGGCTCTGGGCCTTTTCCTCGAGAGCGAGAGCTTCACAGGTACTCGCCTTGCTTCACAGGCTCTGGGCCTTTTCCTCGAGAGCGAGAGCTTCACAGGCACTCGCCTTGCTTCACAGGCTCTGGGCCTTTTCCGGATAGGACAACCTCCGCAGGCACTCGAAAATCCTCCCGAGAGGGAGCAATAGCGGCAGCCTGGGCTGCGCACTAGCCTGGCCTGACCCGGCTCGCGAGGGGAGGCAGCTGTGACGAAGCGGCAACCAGAACGCGAGAACAGCTCGAGCGAGAACAAGCACCCCTCCCCCAAACACACACAAATCTCAAATTCGAATCCAACTTAAATCCAGCGGGGGAAAGCAACAGCCAACGGGAAAGGCAACAAAAGGCAGACAAAAAGCCGCGTCCGGCACCTAATCTAGTCTTCGACGTCTTCTCACCAGCGCGGAGCTAAGTGCTGTCCACTGGGTGTGGGAGGGAGCCCCAGGGCCTGAGGCCGGCACCCCTGAGACTCCGGGGCGTGTACAACCCCACTCATTATTACGTGAGAGTGTCACGGGGCGGCGAGCTTCACAGGCACTGGGCCTTCTTCACAGGTACTGGCCTTGCTTCATATCGCCAGACGAGGGCACCGCCTTGCGCCACACTCTAGTGCCATCAGCAACGATCGGAACCCAGGACGCCGCCCGATGGGGTAGAGCGGTCGCCAGCGGTTCCCCCGACGACCACGGGTCCTCCGCCAGGGGCAGGCCCTGAGGCACCTCCCCAGCAGAGGGCCTACTTCCTGAGAACGCCTTGCTCCGAACGCCGCGATGGTGATGTTGGATCCCGACCCCTCCCCTGCAACCCCCTGCACCCTCCTCTCGAGGGGTGAGGGGCTGTAGGAGAGGGGCGGCCGCTCGCTGCGGCGACCTGCACCTCCTGCGATCCACGGTTAGCATATACCCGCCCCTGAAGAGTTAGCGGCGCCCGGTGATCGCTGCCTCCGGCGTGGCCAGCGGGCTCGTCCTGAGGCGCCGGGAAGGGCTCAGCCTCCATCACCTCGCCCCCCCAGCTGGGGCCGAGGAGTGAGCCCTGCCCGTTCTCGTGAGGGTGTCCTTGGTCCATCATGTAGGGCACGTACTCTTCCGTCATCGTCATCCCGTACGCCATGCCGTGGCACCCTGCATGCCATGCGCCCCCACCTGTCATGCCTGCCACTGGGTGGCAATGCGGCCGCCCTCCGGGGCCGCGGGTTGCGTCGAACCCTTCTCCTTCGCGGGCCGGGGGCGGGGGCAGCGCCGCCACTGGCCCGGTGCTGACAGCTTCGCTGGCGTCGGAGTAGCCTTGAAGCCCGCGGGTGCGCGCGGAGCCCCCGTGCGGGTCGCTCTGGGCTTGAGGTGGGAGCTGGGTGGAGAAAGGGTGAGCCCCCGAGGCGGCGAAGCCTAGGAGCTCCGCCACTCGCTCTAGCAGCACGTCATGGCCGCCCTCCAGCAACCTGCATTGCAGTAGCTCTCGGGCCACCGTGAGCGCGGTCCTCGAATTCGCCTGCTCCCGGCGGGTGTATGGTGTCGTTGTCGCAGCGTGGTTGGAGGCCCTTGATGCCGACCGAGCCTGCCGCGGCGTAAGAGTTGCCGAAGTCTGTCCGCGTCGCCCGCGGCCCGCAGCGCCCTGCGGACCGCGAGCTGCCTGGGGCGCGGGGTCACCCGAGGCGAGTGGTTCCGCGTGGCTGGGCCGCAGCCCACGGGTCGGGGTTGACCTCCTGGTCACCGGGCATGGCGATGAAGACGCGACGGGGCACGGAGCGGTGGAAGACGAATTTCGGCGCACCCCTACCTGGCGCGCCAAATGTCGGATTTCGGGTTCCGGCAGACCCTTAAGGTTCGAACACTGGGGTGCGCGCGGAAATCTCGCCTTCAACCTCTCCGTCTCGAGGGGATCTAAACTACTAAAAGAACTGCACAAAAGACACAAGATTTATACTGGTTCGGGCCACCGATGTGGTGTAATACCCTACTCCAGTGTGTGGTGGATGGATTGCCTCCTGGGGCTGGTGAGGATGAACAATACAAGGAAGAACAGCCTCGCGAGGGTCTGTTGTTGGCTGCGGCCATGAACTGCTATGAAGAGTTAAGTAGCCTTTCTCTCTCTTTCTCTCTCAGATCCCGGACCGAGCGACCAGGAATCAAACCAACCGAACCCCAGCCCCCTTGCTATGTGGGTGGCTAGTCCTATTTATAGAGGCCCTGGTCCTCTCCCCAAATATTGAGCGGGAAGGGATCCAACAATGGCGGGCTAATTTGAAGGGGGACAACGAGTACATCTATCCTGACAAAAGCAATCCTCGCCTGCCAAAGGCTCTGGCGATGACGCCGCGCTGGGCTCCATGGTGACCTCCGTCTCGTAGTCCTCCTGTCCTTGGTCTCGTTGCACCGAAGTGGCAACCTTTGCCTGATGCCTCGGTACTCTGCTGATACGCTTGATCCCTTTGCACCAAAGAGGAAAGAGGGACGCTGCGCGCGCTGGCACCCGCCTGGTGCCCCGTGTCGTCATGGCTTGCGTCATGGGCACCTCGCGAGGTACCCCGCCTTGAACTCTCCGCCTCCTCGCGAGCCAGCCTGACGAGGCTGTGCCTGAGGATGCGCCGTGTCGTCCGCCTCGCGAGGGTCTTGAGCCTCGTGTTGATGAAGATGGGCCGCGCTGGGCCCCCACTTGAGCCAAGTGCGGCGCGGACAAGCTCGGCGACGTGGTCGAGCCATTCTTCGTAGACGTCGTCGATGGGACGGTAGCGCAGGAGCTCGTTTGCCGCGAGGAGTGCAGCTAGAGCCTCCAAGGGTGCGCGGAGCGCGCGGGACGAAGAACCGGCTGGAGCGAGTGATGGAGTGGCGGTGCGGCCGTCTTGCCGCACGGACGGGTGCTGAGACGATGCCTGCTGCTCGCCCCCTGCCGGGCCGGTGGCGGCGTTCACGGCGGGCGACGGGGAACGACGAGGACGCCCACCAACGGGGGCCGTCTGGGCGACGCGAGAAGCAATGGCGGCCCGGCGGTCGGCGCGGGCCCGACGTGCGTCAGACATGGATGCGACGGTCGGAGGAGAGCGGAGCGGTGGAAGACGAATTCCGGCGCACCCCTACCTGGCGCGCCAAATGTCGGATTTCGGGTTCCGGCAGACCCTTAAGATTCGAACACTGGGGGGCGCGCGGAAATCTCACCTTCAACCTCTCCGTCTCGAGGGGATCTAAACTACTAAAAGAACTGCACGAAAGACACAAGATTTATACTGGTTCAGGCCACCGATATGGTGTAATACCCTACTCCAGTGTGTGGTGGATGGATTGCCTCCTGGGGCTGGTGAGGATGAACAATACAAGGAAGAACAGCCTCGCGAGGGTCTGTTCTTGGCTGCGGCCATGAACTGCTATGAAGAGTTAAGTAGCCTTTCTCTCTCTTTCTCTCTCAGATCCCGGACCGAGCGACTAGGAATCGAACCCAAAACCAACCTGAATCGAACCCAAAAACCGAACCCCTTGCTATGTGGGTGGCTAGTCCTATTTATAGAGGCCCTGGTCCTCTCCCCAAATATTGAGCGGAAAGGGATCCAACAATGGCGGGCTAATTTGAAGGAGGACAACGAGTACATCTATCCTGACAAAAGCAGTCTTCGCCTGCCAAAGGCTCTGGAGATGACGCCGCGCTGGGCTCCATGGTGACCTCCGTCTCGTAGTCCTCCTGGTCTTGGTCTCGTTGCACCGAAGTGGCAACTTTTTGCCTGATGCCTCGGTACTGCGCTGATACGCTTGCCCCCTTTGCACCAAAGAGGAAAGAGGGACGCTGCGCGCGCTGGCACCCGCCTGGTGCCCCGTGTCGTCATGGCTTGCGTCATGGGCACCTCACGAGGTACCCCGCCTTGAACTCTCCGCCTCCTCGCGAGCCAGCCTGACGAGGCTGTGTCTGAGGATGTGCCGTGTCGTCCGCCTCGCGAGGGTCTTGAGCCTCGTGTTGATGAAGATGGGCCGCGCTGGCCCCCCACTTGAGCCACGCCGTAGGCCGCATGCAGGCAAGTCTGGGGACCCCCGTTCCCAGAACGCCGACAAAATCATGTTTTTGAAAAGTGTTCAGTGTGCACACAATAATGTTTATACAATGAAAAAAAATGTTACTTCTAGGTGAAAGGGATAGTTATATTGCTCATATTAGTAGGCACCAAAATTCGGTTAGCTGTAGACTATCTTTGTTTGGTCGTGTAGATGCTAGGACTGATGTGTGGTTAAAATCTGGCCCTGCTAATGTACTTGAACTGTGTTTAACAAATCTTCACGTAGGTTAAAAATGTTTATTGCCATTATAAATATATTAAGATGCTCCCAAAAATGACCATAAAGTTTTAAAATGTTTATATAATGTAAAAAATGTTGCCATTAAAATGTTCAAAAAATGTTCCTTTTGTATTTCAACAACGTTGAACATGAGTTCAAAAAAGTGTTGATAACCATATATTAAAACAAAAAATGCATCGTGCATTTCCAAATGTTTGACCTATATCAAAAAATTGTCTCACGTGTACACTAAAAATATATTGTATGCACTGAATTATACATGTTTTAGGAAAATAAAACCGACAAAAGGAAACAAAAAAAGCCAAGGAAAACAAAAAATAGGGGAAACATGAAAACCGATGAAAAAAAAACACTCATGAAAAGCTAAAAAGAAACGAAAAAACCTGATGAAAAAACAAAGAACACCGGAAAACGGAAGAATAATGTGTGAAGAAATAAAGAAAACCAAATAGAAAACAAAAAAAAAACTACCAGAAAAAACTTTCAAAATCCTGAGGCCGAACCAGTACAATGACCGAACAAAACCACAAGTGTCTCGATCAAAACCGGGGGAACAGAAAGAAAACACAAAAATGGGCCAGCTCAGTAGCTACATGTGGAAGGAATGGTTCAGGCTAGACGACCGCTATACTCACTATAAGCGAGTTATAGTCTTCGCGTGGCTTTGTTTGGTCATTTGCAAAACTGTAGAAGTGGGCTCTGTGAAACATATCCATCATGTTTTTCGTCCACACGGTGCTTGTTTTTTTCTTCTTCTAGTGATTATAGTGCACCCTGTAGCTACCGGGCTGGCCCATTTTCTTCCCAGCGTCTATCGAGCGAGGCGACTTCTCCTAGTTGATGTGTTTGTTGAGTCGCTGCTGCATTTGCTTTGTTTTTTGTTTGTTTGTTTTTCTTTTATTTTTTCTTTGTTTCTTTCTTGGTTTCTTAGCTCTCTCTCTCTCTCTCTCTCTCTCTCTCTCTCTCTCTCTCTCTCGATTTTGACTTATTCATTCTTTTGCATTGGTTTTCTTTTCCTTTTTTCCTGGGTTTTCTTGGGTTTTCTTTTTTTAAGTGAAAGCGGTTCCCCTGCTCCATTTTATAGAACTAGTCAATGTGTACGTGTAATGCATGTTAATTTAGAAGTATATTAAGTGCATGCGGATATTAAGTAGGATATTATTTGCGCATTATTATGTAATTAGCATTATTTTTGGCATGAAATTAACTGCATGCTAAACGTGTTGAGCGCTCGACATTGAAACAGTCTAGATTGTTGGATTGACATGATTTGATTACCGAGATTAATTGGATCTGCCTTTTTGGGTCTTTTTATATTGGTATAGATGAAGCAAACAGGGAGAAAAAAAAGTTCAACTGACATCTACAACAAGCTACCAGAACAACCAAACCTAGACTGGTCACATTACAAACCGCAAAACCCAAGAGCAGAATCAAGAGCCATTCAGTGTCTCCCCAGAGACTAGAAACTTTTATTACAGAATTCCAAAATGACACAAACTAGCATCACTGAATAGACAAAAGCGCAACTTCTACTGGGTGGTGTTTTCGCCCTGGGGAAACATCATCTGCAAGAAATCCGAAGAAGCTCCCTCGTCATTTGTGCAGCAAGAGAATGCATCGCCGCAAAAGCACCGCCTGTGTGTCATTCCAGAGCACCATCCATCGTTGAAGACATACTTAGTTTCGCAAGAACACATTTCAAATTTCTCCACGCGCGCCCTTGAAAACAGAATTCATTCCTCCGTTTCCAAATGCTCCATAAGGGAGCAACAATCACCATATTCGGTACATGTTTACTGTTATACTTGTGCCATATAGCACAAATTTGCTTAAAACAGGTTATTTCATCAATTTGAAAGAATTTAGAGACAAAGTGTTGGAAATATGCCCTAGAGGTAACAATAAAGATGTCATTATCATATTTCCCATTCATGATAAATATTTATTATTCATGCTCGAATTGTATTGGACGAAAACTTAAATACATGTGTGGATACATAAACAGTATTGCGTCCCTAGTGAGCATCTACTAGACTAGCTCGTTGATCAAAGATGGTTAAGGTTTCCTAAACATAAACATGAGTTGTCATTTGATAAAGGGATCACATCATTAGGAGAACAATGTGATTGACACACCCAACTGTAAGCTTAGCATCTCATCGTATCACTAACTCCACTTTGTCGTGGCTTTCATAAAGTATCTGTTCTTTAAACCATGAGATCATACCACTCCCAGATACCGGAGAAATACTTTACGGGATATCAAATGTCACTTCGTAACTGAGTGATTATAAAGTTGATCTTTAGGTACGTTCGAAGGTATTTGTCGGGTTACATGGATCGAGACTGGGATTTGTCACTCCGTGTGACAGAGAGATATCTCTGGGCCCTCTCAGTAATACAATATCACGAGAAGCTTGCATGCATGTGAGTAATAAGTGTAGTCACTGGGATCTTGTGCTACGAAACGAGCAAAGAGACTTGCTGGTAACGATATTGAACCAGGTACGGCGATACCGACGATCAAATCTCGGGCAAGTAACATATCGCTGGATAAAGGGAATTGCATACGAGATTAACTGAATCCTTGACATCGTGGTTCAATCGATAAAGATCTTCTTTGAATATGTGGGAGTCAATATGGGCATCCATGTCCCACTATTGATTATTGACCGGAGAGGAGTCTCGGCCATGTCTGCATGTTCTCGAACCCGTAGGGTCACACACTTAACGTTCGGTAGCACTAGGGTAGTATTGAGATATTCATATGGTGAAGTCCGAAAGTAGTTCAGAGTCCCGGATGTGATATGGGACATCATGAGGAGCTCCGGAATGGTCTGAAGGTAAAGATTTATATATGTGAAGTCATATTCAGGGTCCTAGAAAATGTTCGCCTTTTTTGTTATTGTATCGGGAACCTTCTAGAAGGTTCCAGAGTGGGGTGCACCTGCATGGGGGGCCCACATGGATGTGGGTAGTGTGGAAAGGCCCCATACCTTGGTCTAGGCTCACCAACATTCCCCCTAAAAGGAATAGAATCATATCCCAAAGGTATAAGATTAAGATCCCTAAAAAGGGGGATAGCCATCGATGGGGAAGGAGAGGAGGGATTTCCTTCCTCCCCCTGGGCCAATGACCCTACAGGTTTGGAGGGCAAGCCAGCAGCCCCTCCACCCCTATATATAGTGAGGAGGCTGATGTCGCTTGAAGCTACGTCGGTATTTCCCCAAAGAGGAAGGGATGATGCAGCACAACGGCAGTAGGTATTTCCCTCAGATATGAAACCAAGGTTATTGAACCAGTAGGAGAACCAAGCAACACAACATAAATAACACCTGCACACAGATAACAAATCCTCGCAACCCGACGTGTTAAAGGGGTTGTCAATCCCTTTCGGGGTACGACGCCTCAAGATAGGCAAACGAACGTGAGATAAATTTGTAGTAGATTGAATGACAGATCGCAAATAAAATAAATAGAAATAAAACGAAGCAAGGTATTCTTTTATTTTTGGTTTAATAGATCTGAAAATAAATGCAAGAGAAAAGTAGATCGCAAAGGCAAATATATGAGAAGAAAGACCCGGGGGCCGTAGGTTTCACTAGTGGCTTCTCTCGAGAAAAATAGCAAAGGGTGGGTGAACAAATTACTGTTGGGCAATTGACAGAACTTCAAATAATTATGATGATATCCAGGCAATGATCATTATATAGGCATCACGTCCAAGATTAGTAGACCGACTCCTACCTACATCTACTACTTTTACTCCACACAACGACCGCTATCCAGCATGCATTTAGTGTATTAAGTTCATGGAGAAATAGAGTAATGCAATAAGAACGATGACATGACGTAGACAAGATCTATCTATGTAGAGATAGACCCCATCGTTTTATCCTTAGTAGCAATGATACACACGTGTCGTTTCCCTTTTTGTCACTGGGATCAAGCACCGCAAGATCGAACCCACTACAAATCACTATCGGTGTCAAAACTGGCAGATCTCAGGTAGGGGGTCCCGAACTGTGCGTCCGAGGATCTAAGGTAACAGGAGACAGGGACACGATGTTTACCCAGGTTCTGGCCCTCTTGATGGAGGTAATACCCTACTTCCTGCTTGATTATCTTGTATGAATATGATGTTTACAAGAGTTGATCTACCTCGAGATCGTAATGGCTAAACCCTAGATGTCTAGCCTGTATGATTATGATTATCCTCGCCTCTACGGACTAAACCCTCCGGTTTATATAGACACCGGAGGGACCTAGGATTGTATAGAGTTGGTCTATAGAGAAAGGAATCTTCATATCCGAACGCCAAGCTTGCCATCCACGCAAAGGAGAGTCCCATCCGGACACGGGAGGAAGTATTCTGTCTTGTATCATCATGGCCCATTAGTCCGGCCCATGTCACATAGCCCGGACGCCCGAGGACCCCTTAATACAGGACTCCCTCAGTAGCCACTAAACCAGGCTTCAATGACGATGTGTCCGGCGCGTAGATTGTCTTCGGCATTGCAAGGTGGGTTCCTCCTCCGAATACTTCAAAGTAGTCCTCGAACATAGAAAACGTGTCCGGCTCTGCAAGACAGGCACCACATATAGTCGCAAAGAGTATAATATTTCACAAGTCCCATCTACTGACAACTTTCTGTAGCAAGACGTTACGTCCCTGCCCAGTCATTATTTCGAACCAATTTTTTGCCTCCCGCTCCATGTTTCGAGGTGCAGTTTTCATTGGCGTGTCTTGTAGAAGTAGAGACCGTGTCCCCTTATCGTAGGATTCTCATCAATATGGGCGTGGGTAATCCAACCGCGTCGTTCGCACAACCCTTGGGGAATAGGCGAGTTTTAAGGCGAGTGGGGAGGCGCTTGATATTCGCTGCCTTTATAAGAGGATAAGGATCCAATATTTCATCCACGCCTTCTTCCTCTCTGCCCATCCGTTCTTGAGCTCCAGCGCCCAAGGTTCCATCCTTTCTGCCTCCAAAAAGCACTCCGGCCATGTCCGGATCTGGAAGCAGGGCAAGTGGATGGCCTCCTCTGTCACGGAAGGGAACATCACGGAGCTCCGGGAAGCGGGGTACTTGGCCCAAGGAATCACCCACCGGCTTCCGGCCAAGGGGCAAATCATCCCCACCCCGGAGCCCAATGAGAGGGTGGTATTCATCCCCCACTTCATCCGCGGATTAGGATTTCCCCTCCACCCCTTCGTCCGTGGACTCATGTTCTAGTACGGTCTAGATTTCCATGATCTAGCCCCGAATTCTTTCCTCAACATCTCGTCATTCATTGTCGTGTGCGAGGCCTTCCTCCGCATCCCACCCCACTTCGGATTATGGCTGAAGATATTCAATGTGAAGCCGAAAGTGGTGGATGGTCAACATGCAGAGTGCGGAGGTGCCATGGTGAGCAAACTATCCAATGTCCACTGGCACCTTTGTGGAGACCGTCAAGGGGTGGCGGCAGCAGTGGTTTTATGTCACTAAGCCCCGCGACACCACCTGGGCCGCGGCTCCCGAATTCAAGCCCGAACCCCCAATGCGGCTTACCTCCAGGCTGAAAAAGGGCCTGGACTGGTCGTCGTCAGACGAGATATTAGCGCTGCAGGCGCGCGTCAAGAGCATGGTGGACAAGAACATCAAGCTCGTCAATGTGATCCAGGTGATCCTTTTTCACTGGATCATTCCCTACCAAAGCCGGACTTGCCATTTGTGGGAGTTTGATCCGGCCAAATACCAGACCTTGCGATAGTTCTTCGGCTCCACACACGAGGTATCTGGAAGGTGTTTTTCAAGGCCAATCAGACGTGGCCGCAGACGTCCGAGGACCACGGATACAACCTGACCCATCTAGCCAGTCCGGTAAGTTCTTCATACTTCAAGGTGTATCTCTTCCTATGCATTCAAGGAAGATGTCTAAGTTTCTCCATTTATCTTTTCAGAGCTGGATAAAGAAGACGGAGAGGATCCAGTGTCCGGCTCCGCTGCCCGAAAACCTAGCTATCCCGCTCCTGACGAAGATGCTGGTTCCGACACCCTATTAGGCGCCGGAGAAGAAGGCCAAGAAGAAGGGCTAAGAGACAAGAAGCGGCCTCCGCCGTAAAGGCACTTCGGATGCAACATCCGAAGACGCGAAACCCACTCCTCCCACGCCGAGAACGATGAGGAGGAGGAGGAAAGCAATTCTCCCCCCGAGGGGGAAGAAATAAAAGGGTGGTCCCCACGGGTCTGGAGGTAGAGGCGGAGGCGTCCAAGAAAGGAAGAGTCTCCCTTGCCGACGATTCCGAATCGGACCCGATAGCAGCCTTGAGTGGCGTCGCAGGGAGAAGCCCCTGGCCGGATCGTAAGTACTCAAAGGCACTTACACACATATATATCCAGCTCCTTTACTTCATGGCTTTAACATGTTGAATCATGCGCTGCAGTCCATCTCTCGTCCACCTCCAGCCATCCTCATCTTCGGGGAATTCACTGGATCCAAATGGGATGGACACCAGGTCGCTTCCATCGGCTTCCTCCCCCCAAGACTACGAACGGTGCCGAAGTGTTGTCCCGAAGGACCCTCCAAGGCCAGGGAGAGGTACAGGAGGCCGCCGAGGTGGCGCCAGAGGGTGATACCTCGGCCGCTGGACACATGGGGGAGCAGACCCCCCTGGAGACTGGCGATGGGGGCCATACCCAATTCGCCCCCCAGTCGAATACTATTCCGCAAGCCCGTACGGCTCTGGAATCAAGTAAGCAGCCTCCTTCGAAACAAGGAGGTGCACCTATTCCACTGATTACCTCTATCCATCCGGAGGCACTGGATACTCTACTGGAAGCGGTCCAAGGTGCTTCCCTTGTAGAAGAACACCGTATACTTATGGGTACGGTGGTAGAGAGGTTTCAGTCTGCTAAGAGCGGACTGACCGAAGCCTGTGCCAGCCTTCTAACAGGCTTTGAGGTACGTGATGCAAATATGCAAAAGAACGCCGTAGTACAGACAATAGCCCCTTAGACTTTGTCCGGTGTTCGAAAAGAAAGGCAGAGCATCGGATAATTTTCGCAGGAGACTAATCATATATGTCTATGTGAATAAGGAGGTGTCGATGCTGGCTGCTACCTCCCATTCTGCCGAAGTATCTAAACTGAAGCAGGGGCTGGAGCAGGCCGATGAAGAGCTCGGCTGTGTCAAAAAATAGCTTGAGGACAAGCAAGGTATGCAATGGCCTATTCTGATCTTAAAATGATAAGAATTGTTTGTGTTGATCACGTTAATATGATGCTTCATAGGAGCTGCGGCCAAGGTGGAGTCCCTCCAAAAAGCTCTGAGCGAGGCCCAGAAGAAAGCGAAGAAGGAACAAGCCGCCTGCAAGAAACACGAGTCAAGGGTTGGGGAGGTTCAGTAGGAGCTCGAGGACGCCGTAAAGAAATGCGAGTCCTTGGAGCGCAAGATTGCAGACCAAGAGTCCGAACTTGCTAAGGCCCGCCAAAGCGCACAAGAGGCCCGGTTGAAGCCCAGGGCACCCTCCGGGAAGTCCAGGAGGCCAAGCAATTTGTGGTGGGTAAGACCTTTATTATGCAGAGCAAATTTGTGAAGAAAAGGTACCTCTTACTGACCCGGATTTGGAGTTCTCCAGGAGCGTTTGCGGATCTGCCTCGCAGTGTTGCTGATGCCGTGGAGTTCTTCCAAGCCAAAGAGGGGAGCTCATCGGAGAAGCTGTTCTAGTCGCAATACCTTGCGCCAGAGCATCCGATGGCCCTCAGCGATCAGCAGAAACAGCTGTCCGAACTGCATAGGGTGGCCGGATTGGCCATGAAGGATTTAATAACCCGTCTATGGCCTGCCGAAGCCGTGCCCAGCCGGATTGGCCATGAAGCGGCTGGTCGATGCCTGCCCTCGGCTTGATGCCATAAAGCGATTGGCCTGCATCAAAGGAGCAGATGGCCTTCACCCGCGTCAAGGTATAGTGGACGAAGATGAACGCTGTCAAGCTTGCGACCAAGGGGCCACCCGAGGGCAAAGAGCACCGCACGCCCGAGCGCTATTTTGATGACGTCCTGGAAGGACCCCGCATTGTAGTGGGCTAGTGTGCGAAGGATATTATCTTTGAATGAATGTATTCATGTTTATCCAGTCTTGTATTATGGAATAAAGCCTATATGTAATATATTGCTTGTTGTTTTTTTGAGAATATTTCCTCTTATGCGACCGTTTATTTAAATCTGAGAGTTGGCCAGTCATCGGCTTCAGCCCCCACGTAGATAGTACGGGGGTGTTCGGATTGGAACCTAAACACACTTGACCCAAGAGTTTGGTCCTTGAAGGAGGTGTTTAGTGCATCGAACCAGGCAATCGGACTATGTGGCTTTATCACCCTCACTTAGCCATAGGAGTTTGACAAATAAGAATGTAGGTGATGACCCAAAGGTATAGGGGATCTATCGTAGTCCTTTCGATAAGTAAGAGTGTTGAACCCAATGAGGAGTAGAAGGAAATGATAAGCGGTTTCCAGCAAGGTATTCTAGGCAAGTACTGAAATAAGTGGTAACAGATATTTTTGTGATAAGATAATTTGTAACGAGCAACAAGTAACAAAAGTAAATAAGGTGCAGCAAGGTGACCCAATCCTTTTTGTAGCAAACGACAAGCCTGGACAAACTCTTATATGCTGTAAAGCGCTCCCGAGGAAACACGGGAATATCGTCAAGCTAGGTTTCATCACGTTCATATGATTCACGTTCGGTACTTTGATAATTTGGTATGTGGGTGGACCGGTGCTTGGGTGCTGCCCTTACTTGGACAAGCATCCCACTTATGATTAACCTCTATTGCAAGCATCCACAAATACAAAAAAAGTATTAAGGTAAACCTAACCATAACATGAAACATATGGATCCAAATCAGCCCCTTACGAAGCAACGCATAAACTAGGGTTTAAGCTTCTGTCACTCTAGCAACCCATCATCTACTTATTACTTCACAATGCCTTCCTCTAGGCCCAAATAATGGTGAAGTGTCATGTAGTCGACGTTCACATAACACCACTAGAGGAGAGACAACATACATCTCATCAAAATATCGAACGAATACCAAAATTCACATGACTACTAATAGCAAGACTTCTCCCATGTCCTTAGGAACAAAAGTAACTACTCACAAAGCATAAACATGTTCATAATCAGAGGGGTATTAATATGCATATAGGATCTGAACATATGATCTTCCACCAATTAAACCAACTAGCATCAACTACAAGGAGTAATTAACACTACTAGCAACCTACTAGCACCAATCCCGGATTTGGAGACAAGAATTGGATACAAGAGATGAACTAGGGTTTTGAGATGAGATGGTGCTGATGAAGATGTTGATGGAGATTGCCCTCTCTCGATGAGAGGAGCGTTGGTGATGACGATGGCGATGATTTCCCCCTCCGAGAGGGAAGTTTCCTCGGCAGAACAGCTCTGCCAGAGCCCTAGATTGGTTCTGCCAAGGTTCTGCCTCATGGCGGCGGAGTTTCGTCCGAGAAGATGGCTTATGATTTTTCTTCCATCGAAAGACTCCATATAGCAGAAGATGGCCACCGGAGGGCCACCAGGGGGCCCACGAGGTAGGGGGCACGCCCAGGGGGTAGGGCGCGCCCCTACCCTTGTGGGCAGGGTGTGCCCCCTGGTGAAGTTCTTGCTCTCAGTATTTTTTATATATTTGGAAAACATCTTCCATGAAGTTTCAGGACTTTTGGAGCTGTGCAGAATAGGTCTCTAATATTTGCTCCTTTTCCAGCCCAGAATCCCAGCTGCCGGAATTCTCCCTCTTTATGTAAACCTTGTAAAATAAGAGAGAATAGGCATAAGTATTGTGACATAATGTGTAATAACAGCCCATAATGCAATAAATATTGGTATAAAATCATGATGCAAAATGGACGTATCAACTCCCCCAAGCTTAGACCTCGCTTGTCCCCAAGCGAAAAGCCAAAATCGAAAAATATGTCCACATGTTTAGAGATAGAGGTGTCGATAAAAATAAAATACGGACATGAGGGCATCATGATCATTCTTAGAACAACAACTTACATAATTCTTTGTCATATAATATCTAATGCTAGAGTAATAATTCAATCACAATATCAAGTATGAATCGTAAACTTCATTGAAAACTAACAAACTACAATCTGAGTCATTGAAGCAATTGCAATTTATCATAACATAGGAAAGAGTCAATGTATAAGAGCTTTTCAGCAAGTCCACATACTCAACTATCATATAGTCTTTTACAATTGCTGACACTCATGCAATACTTATGGGTATGGAGTTTTAATCGGACACAGAGAAAGATAGGGGCTTATAGTTTTGCTTCCCAATGTTTTACCTCAAGGGTAATGTCAACAGTAATAGTTCATGAAAACTCACATCCAATTAGCCATATATACCAGGATCTTTCCAACATATTGTGCTTGCCAAAGGATAAAATGTAAAAAGGAAGGGTGAAGATCACCATGACTCTTATGCAATGTAGGAGATAAAAGTAAAAGATAGGCCCTTCGCAGAGGGAAGCATAGGTTGTCATGCCCTTTTATGGTTGGATGCACAAAATCTTAATGCGAAAGAACGTCGCTTTATATTGCCACTTGTGATATGGACCTTTATTATGCAGTTTGTCGCTTTTATTACTTCCATATCACACGCTCGTATAAAGCTTATTTCCTCCACACCAATCAATCATACATATTTAGAGAGCAATTTTTATTGCTTGCACTGATGACAACTTACTTGATGGATCTTACTCAATCCATAGGTAGATATGGTGGACTCTTATGGCAAGACTGGTTTAAGGGTATTTGGAAGCACAAGTAGTATCTCTACTTGGTTCGATGAATTTGGCTAGCATGAGGGGGAAAGGAAAGCTCATCATGTTGGAAGATCCCAAATAATATAATTTATCTCAGATGTAAGAAAACATAACCCATTACGTTGTCTTCCTTGTCCAATGTCAACTCTTTAGCATGTCATATTTTAATGAGTGCTCACAATCATAAAAGATGTCCAAGATAGTATATTTATATGTGAAGACCTCCCTTTCTTTATTACTTCCTATTAATTGCAACGATGACCAAAACTGTGTTTGTCAACCCTCAATAACTTTTATTTATCATACTCTTTCTATGTGAGATCATTACTCTCCATAAGACTCATATGATCTCTTTGCTTCTTTTCATTTATTTCTCTATTCTTTTATTCCTTTAGGATCATGGCAAAATAATCAAGCCCTTGACTCAACACTAATCTTTATTATATAGCTCACGGACTCGATTACATAGAAGGATAATAAAGCAAAACTCACAACTAGATCACACCAAGAACTTTTATTCTACTAGATCAAGATATTACCAAAAGGATCGAACTAAGAAAAACAGTAAAGATAAAGTGATGGTGATACGATACCGGGGCACTCCCCCAAGCTTGGCAATTGCCAAGTGGAGTGCCCATACCCATGTGATTATGTCTCCTTTGTTGGTGAAGAAGGTGGGGATGTTGATGATGGATAGTCGCACATCGAGCGTAGGAGGTCTTCTAACTTGCGGATAATGCCCTTGAGTGCGATGATATGCTCCTTCAACAAAATATTTTCACGTGTGAGATACTTATTTTGTATACGAGCTAACTCAATCATCTTGAAAGCTTCGATTTCTGTTGGGGTAAGAAGATTGTGATCCAGTTGAAGGGTGTCTTCTGTTGCCGGAACTTTGTCCTCCATGGCCTTCTTGACCCCTTCATCCTTGTTGATATCCATGGGTTCTTCTCTCTTCAGCTCTATCTTCATTAGCCAAGCATCGTTGCCCTCATGGTTGGAGGAGGAGGGAGATGACATAGTGCCTGGCCTTGACAACCCTGACAGAAAACAACTTGAAACAAAGACAGGAGATTTTTGCGTGATACGGGAGTCAAAACCCCCGGGAGATTACATAATGAATTTTTACCGACCAAAATACGTGTCGTGTACGAAAACGGAGTCCGGAAAGCACATGAGGTGACCACGAGGTAGGGGGGCACGCCCAGTAGGGTAGGGCGCACCCTCCACCCTCGTGGAGCCCTCGTGTCCTTCCCGGGCTGCTGCTTATTTTTCTATTTTTCTAAATATTCCACAACGGAGAAATATTGCCTTAAAACTGTTTTGGAGTCGGTTTACTTACCGTATCACATACCTATTCCTTTTCGAAGTTTGAAATGTTTCGGAAAGTGTCCTTTATGTATTCCTCCGGGGTTACGGTTTCGATAACATTGGTTTCAAAATTTATGGGATTACCTGAGATATAGTGTTTGATTCTTTGACCGTTCACCACCTTCGGATTGGCGCCTTCGAAGTTGTTGATTTTTATGGCACCAGAACGGTAGACCTCCTCGATAACGTAAGGGCCTTCCCATTTAGAGAGGAGTTTTCCTGCAAAAAATCTTAAACGAGAGTTGTATAGCAATACATAATCACCTACATTAAACTCACGCTTTTGTATCCTTTTGTCATGCCATCTTTTAACTTTTTCTTTAAACAACTTGGCATTCTCGTAGGCTTGGGTTCTCCATTCATCAAGTGAGCTAATATCAAATAGCCTCTTCTCACCGGCAAGTTTAAAAATCATAATTAAGTTCTTTAATATCCCAATAAGCCTTATGTTCTAGTTCGAGAGGCAAGTGACATGCTTTTCCATAGACCATTTTATACGGAGACATACCCATAGGTTTTTTATATGCAGTTCTATAGGCCCATAATGCATCATCAGGTTTCTTGGACCAATTGTTTCTAGACATATTAACAGTCTTTTGAAAAATTAATTTGAGCTCTCTATTACTCAATTCTACTTGACCACTAGACTGAGGGTGATAAGGAGATGCAATTCTATGATTAACATCATATTTAGCAAGCATTTTACGGAAGGCACCATGAATAAAATGTGAACTACCATCAGTCATTAAATATCTAGGGACTCCAAATCTTGGAAAAATAACTTCTTTAAGCATTTTAATAGAAGTGTTATGATCGACACTACTAGTTGGAATAGCTTCTACCCACTTAGTTGAAGGAAATATGCCCTAGAGGCAATAATAATGTTATTATTTTATTTCCTTATATCAAGATAAATGTTTATTATTCATGCTAGAATTGTATTATCCAGAAACAAATACTTGTGTGAATACATAGACTAACCAAACGTCACTAGTATGCCTCTACTTGACTAGCTCGTTAATCGAAGATGGTTATGTTTCCTAACCATAGACATGTGTTGTCATTTGATTAATGGGATCACATCATTAGGAGAATGATGTGATTGACATGACCCATTCCATTAGCTTAGCACCCGATCGTTTAGTATGTTGCTATTGCTTTCTTCATGACTTATACACGTTCCTATGACTGTGAGATTATGCAACTCCCGTTTACCAGAGGAACACTTTGTGTGCTACCAAATGTCACAATGTAACTGGGTGATTATAAAGGAGCTCTACAGGTGTCTCCAAAGGTGAATGTTGGGTTGGCGTATTTCGAGATTAGGATTTGTCACTCCGATTGTCGGAGAGGTATCTCTGGGCCCTCTCGGTAATGCACATCACGTAAGCCTTGCAAGCATTACAACTAATGAGTTAGTTGCAAGATGATGTATTACGAAACTGAAAGTGCGTTATATCGACTAGAGGGGGGGTGAATAGGCGATTTTTATGAAAGTCTTCAAAACGCGGAAGTTATGAAGACAAACAGAGTGAACAAGCCTATCACTATGCAGCGGAAGGTAGATTACACAACGCAAGCCATAGTCAAATATACAATACAGTGACAGCACAGAGTCAAATAGCTTCAGTGTAATGAGGATCAAGTTGGAAGAAGTTATGAAGCCAAACAGATCATACAGTCAGGTTGTGAAGACAGAAGATTAAGCAGGCATGCAATAGCTTCACAATGTGTACTGGTAAGTAAAGGGAGGTGAAGATGAAACCAGTGACACGTTGAAGACAATGATATGTTGGACCAGTTCCAGTTGCTGTGACAACTGTACGTCTGGTTGGAGCGGCTAGGTATTTAAACCAAAGGACACACAGTCCCGGACACCCAGTCCTGAACACGCAGCTCAGGACACCCAGTCCTCACCGTTTTCTCCTTGAGCTAAGGTCACACAGACCCCGCCCAATCACTCTAGTAAGTCTTCAAGGTAGACTCCCAAACCTTCACAGACTTTGTTCACCGGCAATCCACAATTCCTCTTGGATGCTCAGAACGCGACGCCTAACCGTCTGGAGGATGCACAGTCCTCAAGTGTAATAAGTCTTCAGATCACTCAGACAAGAAGACTTAAGTGATGCCCAATTACTCTGGCTCTGGGTGGTTAGGGCTTTTCTTCTCACTAAGGATTTTCTCTCAAAGGCTTCGAGGTGGGTTGCTCTCAAACGACAAAAGCCGTGCACTGAAATCTGAGCAGCCAACCGTTTATGGTTGTGGGGGGTGGACTATTTATAGCCACTTGGCAACCCTGACCTGATTTGTCCGAAATGACCCTGGGTCACTAAGGAACTGACACGTGTACTAACGGTCGGATTTTGAACTCTCACGGCAACTTTACTTGGGCTGCAAGTAAAGCTGACTTGTCTGACTCTGGACAAGATTTTCTCTCATTGTCTTCACTCGAAGACATAGGATTTGAATTAGGCATCACATCAGTCATACTAACTGGTTCTCTTGGACCCCACTTAACAGTACGGTGGTTCCTATGACACAACATGAATAAAGTAAAACTACGAAGGATCTAAGTCTTCGAGTTCCAAAGGCTTCATGGGGAGTCTTCATATGTCATTGTCTTCGACATGAATGTCTTCATGAACCACCATTGTCTTCAATGTCTTCGTACATTTTTGGGGGTCATCTCTGGTAGCTAAACCGAATCAATGAGGGACTTCTACCTGTGTTATCCTGCAATTCTCACAAACACATTAGTCCCTCAACTAGGTTTGTCGTCAATTCTCCAAAACCAACTAGGGGTGGCACTAGATGCACTTACAATCTCCCCCTTTTTGGTGATTGATGACAAACTAGTTGAAGTTTTCAACGGGGAATATAATTTGTGAAGTTGTAAAGGAATTGTCTTCATAAGCTGCAAGGGCTCCCCCTGAAGATGTGCATATAAGTGATTTGCTTCTGGAATGCAAATGCACACAGCAGGTTGTATTTGTGGGAATCCACTTCAACTTATGATGACAATCCATCATGCACGTAAAGATATATGAGGATAATGATATGCATAATGAAAAATGGACGTCTGCGAAATGATAAGAGTGCGGAAATTATCGTCGTACATGCGGAATTTATCTTCGCAAGAACACAGTGGCAAACATAGTAGCAGACGACCATCAAGTTTAAGTGTTACAACTCAAAGAACCAAATGTAGCAAAATGAGAGTTGTAAACACGAAGCAAAATGCAAAATATAAAGCACCCGCCCATATTATTGACCCGCTTGAAGACTATAAACATCATATGCTTCTCCCCCTTTTGTCAGTGATGACCAAAAAGGTTTGAAGACATAGAGTTTTCTATGCGTTCCCAGGCGCAGCAGGGTCGGTGGAGATGTTTGGTGGTGCAGGCGAGCTTGGGGCAGTGACGACGCGCGCTGAAGACATTGGTGGTGATGTGGCGTCGTCTTCTTCCTCAATGATTTTTCCCGTCACGGTGGCAGCAGAGGAAGAGAACTCGGATTCTTCAAGTGACGGAGTCCCACGCAACACAGCTCTTCTGGGGGGTGTGGAGGCAAACTTGAAACGCTCCTTGAAGCCATCCTCTTGCAATTCAGCTTCAGTGCACATCATAGTGAGGCCTTTCCAAGTGCGGCGACAGGTTTCATGTGCGACGAAGGCGTTCTTGGTGGCCAGATTCCTGATGCGATTGACGTCTTGCATGATACTGTGCATCTGCCTCTTGAGCCAGTCGTGATGCCTATCTTGCTTTTGATGCAGAGCCACAAGAAGTTCACGATCAGTGAGTGTACGAGCGCGTTTCTTGGGTCTCTGTCCAGCTTCACTGTCAGTGGCTTCAGTGGATGCAGGGGCACGTGTGGTGCCAGCCATTGGATAGACTCTGGAAATGGCTTCAACACCTTCATCATGTTGAGTGAAGCTTTGGTGTTCTGCATTCTGAAGACTTAGTGGCTGTTTGGCAGGCTCAGGATAAATAGCTTCAGCAGAGGTGTCCACATCGGGTAAGAAGATTCTGTGGTTGCGGGCTGAGGGCTGATATGATATTGCAGAGTGGAGCTTGATTAGCCTCATAACCCATGGAGCATAAATCTTCAGACCAAAGAGATCTGAGCCAGACGCAGCAAGTTGACGTATGAAGAGATCCTGGGCATTGAAGCATTTGCCGTGTTGGATGCAGAAGATGAGAGTGTTCATGGCACCTTCAACCTTGGCATATCGAGAGTGCCCCTTAATGGGCCATAGAGTCCGCCTGATGATGTGATAGATAGTTCTAGGCAGGTACTCTAAGTCTTCAACGAAGAACTCCGTTGGGTAAGGTGCGTCAGAAGGCAATGGCTTCATCATTGAGAGCATCTGACTCATATTTGGCTCAGGTCGCTGAAATATGCTCTCAACTGCTTCAGCATGGAGTTGGCAGCCTTCTTCGAAGAGTTCGCCTGGAGTGGGTAGGCCGGTGAGCTCAATGATATCAAATGCATTGGCTTCATGATGGACGTTGCCGGTCATCCACTCCAGGACCCATGTCTTCGGATCTCTGTTGTAGCCCTTGATGTGCAATGTGGCATAGAACTGAAGCAGAAGCTCTTCGTTCCAGTGCTCTTCATCCGTGACAAACGGCAGCAGGCCAACTTGCTTGAAGCAGTCCAGGGCTTCTTCCAGACCAGGCAGACCAGCGAAAGCTTCAACTTCAAGGCGCTGATGTGGAAAGATACGGCTCTGGTTGTAGAGGACGCAGGAGTAGTAGCTGCGCTGTGGGTAGCTCCAGAACCTATCTGACACAATCTTTTCCCTTGAGTAAGGGTTCTTGGAGCGGTTGAAGAAAGTGTTGTCTGCCCTGAAGCTATTGACATTGAAGGAGCCAGGAGCAGTGACTGGACCTGGGAACCTTGGCAGTCGTGGGATTGGCTTCTGTACCTGGGGCCTGTGCGCAATATGATAATTGAACTGTGGTCCGGCAGCAGACACAGGCACAGAAGGGTCAGAGGCAGTTGCTTCAGTATCTCTTGAAGCTGTTGGTTGGTCGGGCTCCACAAATGCTTCAGTATTATGTGTGGCAGCCGCAGTGGTGTCAGCCTCCTTGAGAACTTCTTCTTGCTGGTGTGGGAGAGATGGAGCTTGAGGTTCTTCATGCTCTTCTGCTTGTTCTTCGGCTGATGCAGCCGGAATGTCGTCAGCAGTCTGAGCCCTTGGTCCTTTGCGAAGCCTACGGAATGCAGGCGACGCCGGTGGAGTTGCAGTGGGCTGGGGCTCATCCTCTTCCTCCTGTGGGCGATCTGCCCACGATGCATCTTGTGTGATTGGCGTCAGGGGACGACCAATGCTGAGCAATTCACTCGATTCGAGCTGAGGAAGGACTGCATCATCTTGTACATTGTCTTGGAGACCAATGTCTTCAGCAGCGGTGGGGTCGGCTGCTGGAATGTCTTCATCATGCTGAGCCTCGGTGAGAGCAGGCTCATGGACGGTCATCTGACGATCTTCATGAGGACGGCGAACGGAAAGGGGTTCAACTATCAAGGGCTCTGTGGGAGCAGCCCGAGACTTCTTGGACTTGCGCTTTTTGATGGTGGGGTCTGAAGGAGAGGCTTCAGAGTGTTTCCTCTTCCTTGCTTTAGCTTCGGCTATCCTTGTCTTCTTAAGCTCTGAAGCGGTTGAGCGCTTTGGCTTCGAGCTAGCCTTGGTGGTGGGGAAGACAATTGGAACAGCTTCTTGGCGTGGGGCCTCTTCTTCAGCCACGGTGGGCGTCTTCTTTTTCTTAGCGGCCATCCTGGGGTCGATGCCGGGACGCCCAAGTGCCTTTCGCTTCTCGGCCTCATTGTAGGCCTGTACGCAGAGATCAGCCAAATTCTTCATGCGCTCGCGTGAACCCTGAGCCTCTGCACGTTTCTGCATGAAGTTTTCCTTCAACTCATGCAGCATGACTTTGAAGTCTTTGATTTCTTGGACGCTGAGCGTGGCCATGTTTTGCTTGAACTGAGTCCTTTCAAAATCTATCTTTTGCTTCAGTTCCACGATGCGCTGGGCAATTGCGAGTTCTGAAGCAATAGGTCCTTGGAAGGCTACGCTGAGGCCAATAGGCAGCTGCAGATCATCAAAGCTGATGTTGGGTGTGTCAAACCACTCATCTATGATGTTGTGGATGATTGTTGCATCGAACAGAGGCAGATTGTTGAAGATTTCAGCCTCCTCCTTGCTCTTGATGAGCTGCTCAAGAGCGTCATCACCAAGATCTTCGTCACTGGACAGATCAATGGCTTCGCAGCGAAGAACGGCAACGACAGTTAGCTCTTTGCTGGTGTGTGGCTGTGGTTTCTTTGCTTCTTGAGGCTTGGAGACTCTTGATAAGTCTTCAGACTGCACACTGGCTTCAGGAGGTGCAGTGGCCAATGGCTTCGCTTTGGAGATCTTGGGGGAGGCGACTGGCTTGGAAGCTTTTGGCTTCTTCTTCATCTGCTTCGGCTCTGGGGCAGTAGGAGGATCATCAGACTCAGTGTCTGCTGGAGGGTCGTTCACGGCAGTCCCTTGGACTATAATGTGAGTGATGAGGCCGTCGAGATTGGCAAATGGCCCGATGACATTGGGATTAGCGTCGCGTGTGCCATCTGCCCTTGGTCTGGAGGGACCAGGGTTGAAGTCCAACCCAAACTCCTTCTTGTTTTGCTTCGCAGAGTTCTGGGCAAATTGGAAGTTGCGCTTGAACAGAGTGTCATCTTGACACCAGAGAAGGGATGATGGATGTGCATCAGCTGGCTGTTGTCCCCTGACCATGCATGGAAAGAAGCCTTGAGCAATGGCTTCGTCTCTGGTTCGGGGTACGAGATTCTTGTACAAGGCATCTCCCCATGGCCTCTTGATGGCGCACTTCTCTGCATATTCTTTGGTGACGAAGCGGTATAGGAACCACTGCTCTGCCCAATACCTGCGAATCCATTGGATTCGTGTCTTGCGCTGACCATAGCTTTCTTCAGGATCTGTTTGGTACATTTCTGCCAAATCTTCAGGCAGATCCTTAGATGTGTCACCCCGTCTCTGTCTGCCTCCCTTCCTTGATTGTTTCTCGGATGCCATGAAGCTTAACTTGGAAGGCTTCAAAAGATTCAAAGGCTTCAAAGGATTCAAAGGCTTCAAAGGCTTCCTTTTGCTTGACCAACAGGAACTTGCTTCGGGTGAATTGATGTGACGCTGTAGGAACTCTGCAAATGAATGCAGACTATGAGAACCAAAAGATTCTCCCACGGACATGTACCTGTGACAACATTAAGGTGCGAGGGAAGGGGAAGAGGTCATATGCATTCTCAGAAGATTTTGAAGATAAATCATTGTAGAAGACATTGACCTCATCATGCGAAGACATTCACTTTATAGAAAAGAAGTTGGTTCCAGATTTGTACGAACCCATAGATCAGTACAAGTGAGGAATCTAACTACTTCATGAAGAACAAGTGAATATGCTAGGCAAGTTATGAGATTCAGACAAGAGGAATGAACCTTGAAGGAATAGAAACCTCTTTTGGCAGAAAGTGATGGATCAATAGGATCAAAAGAGGCTGTAAAAAGGCTTGTTATTTACCAGACTTGGAACTGCTAGACGAGATGAGAGGTGAGGCCGAGCAGTTCGATCCTCCGTGCCCTAACTTGGCGACGGAAGACACCTAGGGCGACGGCGGAGAGACTGATGTCCGCTGTCGGCGTGAGAACGGCGTCGGAGAGGTCGCGGCAGTGAAGCACTTCGTCGCCGGCGTCGTTGAGAGTTAGCGGTGGCGCTAGGGTTTGTGCGAGGGAGGAAGAAGAGATAATGACCGCAGTGAAACGTGTATTTATAGGGATATGGGCGGCACTGCGCTATTACTCAGGTGCCCCTGGCGATTCGCATCTGATCAGTACGTGGCCAGCATGCGGAATTGTGGGGGCAGTTTCACCCCACGCATGCCTGGTTTGTCGGGAGTCGTTCCTACTTCTCCGGAATTCTAGTTGATGGAAAATCATTGAAAGCCGTTTTAAAGTTTGTCTCCGTGTCTTCTTCTGACAAGGATGCAGTGAAGACATTCGACAGTTTCAATAGAGTGCATATGACTTGGAGAGATAGAGTTTGAGGTAGGAAGCATGGAGAGGTTAGGGTCCGATCACATTCACTTAGTTCAAAAGATTCACACAAGAAGATATAGCTATAAGTGAAGATATACGTTACTTTGTGTGTTGCACATCTAAGTCATCATCATGCATAAGTGTTAGGATGTGTGCCTGATCACAGGACATTTGAGGATTCCAAGATATTTAGCTCACACCGTAACTTGCAAAATCTCTTCTCATCCAAGGGCTTGGTGAAGATATCTGCCAATTGCTCTTCAGTGTTGACGTGTATGATATCAATGTCTTCCTTTGTAACATGATCTCTGAGAAAATGATGAAGAATTTCAATGTGCTTTGTCTTCGAGTGCTGAACTGGGTTGTTGGCGATCTTGATGGCGCTTTCGTTGTCGCAGTAAAGTGGCACTTGCTTCAGATGAATGCCATAATCCTTGAGGGTTTGCTTCATCCATAGAAGCTGACCGCAGCAGGATCCAGCAGCAATGTATTCAGATTCAGCAGTGGAGAGAGATACACAGTTCTGCTTCTTTGAAGACCAACAGACAAGAGATCGGCCCAGGAAATGACATGTGCCTGATGTGGACTTCCGATCAACCTTGTCACCAGCGTAATCAGCGTCCGAAAATCCAACCAGATCAAACTCTGAGCCCTTTGGATACCATAACCCTAGAGTTGGTGTGTGAGCCAAATATCGAAGAATTCGCTTCACTGCTAAGTGATGCGACTCCTTTGGTGCCGCTTGAAACCGAGCACACATGCAAACACTAAGCATAATATCTGGCCTAGATGCACATAGATAAAGCAAAGAACCAATCATGGAGCGGTATACCTTTTGATCGAACTCTTTACCATTGTCGTCAGGACCCAGATGATGTTTGGCTGGCATTGGTGTTGTGAAGCTGTAAGTGCATCTAGTGCCACCCCTAGTTGGTTTTGGAGTATTGACGACAAACCTAGTTGAGGGACTAATGTGTTTGTGAGAATTGCAGGATAACACAGGTAGAAGTCCCTCATTGATTCGGTTTAGCTACCAGAGATGACCCCCAAAAATGTATGAAGACATTGAAGACAATGGTGGTTCATGAAGACATTCATGTCGAAGACAATGACATATGAAGACTCCCCATGAAGCCTTTGGAACTCGAAGGCTTAGATTCTTCGTAGTTTTGCTTATTCATGTTGTGTCATAGGAACCACCGTGCTGTTAAGTGGGGTCCAAGAGAACCAGTCAGGATGACCGAAGTGATGCCTAATTCAAATCCTATGTCTTCGAGTGAAGACAATGAGAGAAAATCTTGTCCAGAGTCAGACAAGTCAGCTTTACTTGCAGCCCAAGTAAAGTTGCCGTGAGAGTTCAAAATCCGACCGTTAGTACACGTGTCAGTTCCTTAGTGACCCAGGGTCATTTCGGACAAATCAGGTCAGGGTTGCCAAGTGGCTATAAATAGTCCACCCCCACAACCATAAACGGTTGGCTGCTCAGATTTCAGTGCACGGCTTTTGTCGTTTGAGAGCAACCCACCTCGAAGCCTTTGAGAGAAAATCCTTAGTGAGGAGAAAAGCCCTAACCACCCAGAGCCAGAGTAATTGGGCATCACTTAAGTCTTCTTGTCTGAGTGATCTGAAGACTTATTACACTTGAGGACTGTGCATCCTCCAGACGGTTAGGCGTCGCGTTCTGAGCATCCAAGAGGAATCGTGGATTGCCGGTGAACGAAGTCTGTGAAGGTTTGGGAGTCTACCTTGAAGACTTACCAGAGTGATTGGGCGGGGTCTGTGTGACCTTAGCTCAAGGAGAAAACGGTGAGGACTGGGTGTCCTGAGCTGCGTGTTCAGGACTGGGTGTCCGGGACTGTGTGTCCTTTGGTTTAAATACCTAGCCGCTCCAACCAGACGTACAGTTGTCACAGCAACTGGAACTGGTCCAACATATCATTGTCTTCAACATGTCACCGGTTTCATCTTCACCTCCCTTTACTTACCAGTACACATTGTGAAGCTATTGCATGCCTGCTTAATCTACTGTCTTCACAACCTGACTGTATGATCTGTTTGGCTTCATAACTTCTTCCAACCTGATCCTCATTACACTGAAGCTACTTGTCTCTGTGCTTTCACTGTACTGTATATTTGACTATGGCTTGCGTTGTGTAATCTATCTTCCGCTGCATATTGATAGGCTTCAAGTCTGTTTGTCTTCATAACTTCCACGTCTTGAAGACTTTCTTAAAAATCGCCTATTCACCCCCCCTCTAGTCGATATAACGCACTTTCAATTGGTATCAGAGCGAGGTGCTCCCTTGTTCTGTGTGATTCGGTTTAACCACCTGGAGTTTTAGCTATGTCGACTGCAGGGATAATTAAAGTCTCCGCTGCGTGCCCCGTCTTCGATGGAACTGAATATCCCTACTGGAAGAATAAGATGCGCATGCATCTTGAAGCCATTGACGTCGACCTATGGTATGTCGTCGAAAACGGCGTTCCCAAGGCTGGAGAAGGTGTCACTGCGGCTGATGTCAAGAAGTTCACTCAACTGGACTCCACTGCCAAGAATATTATCTGTGGTCATCTGACCAAGGGACAATACGGCCGTGTGAGTGCCTTGAAGAAATCCAAGCTGGTCTGGGACTGGCTCTCCAAGGTCAATGAAGGCATCTCAACCCAGAGAGATCAGAGAATCAGTGTTCTTCGCAATCTCTTCAACCGTTTCAAGCGAAATGACAATGAGAATGTCCAGCACACATTTGACCGGCTCACTGACATCACAAATGAGCTTCAAGCCCTCGGCGCCACTGAGATCACCAAACATGAAATCATCAAGACGCTGCTAAGATCACTTGACAGTTCATTTGACATTCTAGCCCTGATGATTCAAGAATGTCCAGACTTCAAGACACTCGATCCGTCTGACATACTTGAGAGGCTCAACACACATGAGTTTCAGCTTTCTGAGAAAAGAGATATCTACGGTCCAAACTATGGGCGAACTCGTGCCTTGAAGGCAAAAGCTGTGTCATCATCTGAAGAGGAATCTGACAGCAGTTCTGATGATCCTGAAGACATTGGAAGGGAACTTGCAATGCTAGTGAAGAAGTTCCAGAAATTCACCAAGAAGAAAGGGTTCAGAAAGTCTTCACGATCAAGCTCAAGGAATGATGAAGCTTCTGCGCATGACTACAAGAGGAAAACTTGTCACAAATGCAAGAAAACTGGACACTTCATCTCTGAATGCCCACAGTGGGACAATGAGAATAGAAAGAAGAAGAAGAGCAAGGAATATGACTCTGACGATAAGAAGACGAAGAAATACTCAAAGTCTTTGTCCAAGTCTTCCTCAAAGTCTTCATCACACAAGAAGAGTTCATCTGGCAAGGCTCGTGCGTTTATTGGCAAGGAAATGGATTCAGAGGAGGAGTCCGCTTCTGAGGAGGCAGAGGTGGAGTCTGAGGAGGAGTCTGATTCGGGCATTGCAAGTTTGGCTACAGCCTATGTCGCCAAGTCCATCTTCAACACTGAAGCTATTTGACTCTGTGCTGTCACTGTATTGTATATTTGACTATGGCTTGCGTTGTATAATCTACCTTCCTCTGCATAGTGATAGGCTTGTTCACTCTGTTTGTCTTCATAACTTCCGCGTTTTGAAGACTTTCATAAAAATCGCCTATTCACCCCCCTCTAGTCGATATAACGCACTTTCAATTGGTATCAGAGCAAGGTGCTCCCTTGTTCTGTGTGATTCGGTTTAACCACCTGGAGTTTTAGCTATGTCGACTGCAGGGATAATTAAAGTCTCCGCTGTGTGCCCCGTCTTCGATGGAACTGAATATCCCTACTGGAAGAATAAGATGCACATGCATCTTGAAGCCATTGACGTCGACCTATGGTATGTCGTCGAAAACGGCGTTCCCAAGGCTGGAGAAGGTGTCACTGCGGCTGATGTCAAGAAGTTCACTCAACTAGACTCCACTGCCAAGAATATTATCTGTGGTCATCTGACCAAGGGACAGTACGGCCGTGTGAGTGCCTTGAAGACATCCAAGCTGGTCTGGGACTGGCTCTCCAAGGTCAATGAAGGCATCTCAACCCAGAGAGATCAGAGAATCAGTGTTCTTCGCAATCTCTTCAACCACTTCAAGTGAAATGACAATGAGAATGTCCAGCACACATTTGACCGGCTCACTGACATCACAAATGAGCTTCAAGCCCTCGGCGCCACTGAGATCACCAAACATGAAATCGTCAAGACGCTGCTAAGATCACTTGACAGTTCATTTGACATCCTAGCCCTGATGATTCAAGAACGTCCAGACTTCAAGACACTCGATCCGTCTGACATACTTGAGAGGCTCAACACACATGAGTTTCAGCTTTCTGAGAAAAGAGATATCTACGGTCCAAACTATGGGCGAACCCGTGCCCTGAAGGCAAAAGTTGTGTCATCATCTGAAGAAGAATCTGACAGCAGTTCTGATGATCCTGAAGACATTGGACGGGAACTTGCAATGCTAGTGAAGAAGTTCCAGAGATTCACCAAGAAGAAAGGCTTCAGAAAGTCTTCACGATCAAGCTCAAGGAATGATGAAGCCTCTGCGCATGACTACAAGAGGAAAACTTGTCACAAGTGCAAGAAAACTGGACACTTCATCTCTGAGTGTCCACAATGGGACAATGAGAACAGAAAGAAGAAGAAGAGCAAGGAATATGACTCTGACGATAAGAAGACGAAGAAATACTCAAAGTCTTCGTCCAAGTCTTCCTCAAAGTCTTCGTTACACAAGAAGAGTTCATCTGGCAAGGCTCGTGCGTTTATTGGCAAGGAAATGGATTCAGAGGAGGAGTCCGCTTCTGAGGAGGCAGAGGTGGAGTCTGAGGAGGAGTCTAATTCAGGCATCGCAAGTTTGGCTACAGCCTATGTCGCCAAGTCCATCTTCAACACTAAAGACAATGACTCCATCACCATCACCGATGCAAATGACAAGGACGACTCTACTCCCACCTACTGCTTCATGGCACGTGGTGCCAAGGTAAACACACGCACCACTCACTATCAAACATCTAGTGACGATGACTCTGGTTGTGATTCAAAACCTAGTTACAAAACACTTGCTAAAATTGCAACTGAACAACAAAAGGCCATGGAACATATTCAAAAACTGTTAGACAGAAGCGATGATCTGTTGGGTGCTGAAATGACTCGTTCTGAATCCTTAATTGAAGACATAAAAAATCTTCATGTTAAGTATCAGGAACTCGAAGATCGTCTTGAGACTCTCTCAACTACTCATGAAAAGCTTTCCTATGATTATCTTCAGAAGAAGCAAGATCTTGAGAAGTTGAGAGCGGATCATGAAGATCTTCAAAAGGAAAACGAGTCACTTCTAGCCGAACAGATCAGTTCTGCTCAGGAAGGATTTGAACCACCATGCCTTAAATGCATTGAGCGTGATAATGCTATTTCTGTTGCTGAATGTTCCACTGCTACTGCTGTTGCAATGTCTTCAACTGTTGAAGTGGTAACTAACCCCTCTACTGAGGATACCACTGCTATTGCTGATGAAAATGCTAGGTTGAAGACATTGCTTGAAACAGGGATGTACAAAAGTCTCAAAGGACATCAGACACTATGTGATGCCCTCAAGAAGCAGATTCTGAACCGAAACCCTAGCAAAGAGGGTGTTGGGTTCGTGAGGAAAATTAATGCAGATGGCTCCTTCTGGAAACCTGAGCAGTACCCCAAAACCACATGGGTTGCTGCAAAGGAATCCTCATCAGATCCATCCAATCTATCTGGCTTCACTTGTGCTAATCCAATTATCATTGATGAATCCTTTGATGCAAACTATAAACTGTTTAGGAATCAGAATGATGAAGTGTTTGCCAGGTACATCGGTACTAACTGCAGGAATGGACCGCCTATGAAGAAGATCTGGGTTCCAAAAACGTGTCTTGAGAATCTTCCTGTGAATGTCCTCATGACACCTCACATGAAGAAGACAAACCTCAGACCAAAGGCTTCATATGGTCCAAAGGGTTCATACAGGCAGAGGGCTCATCTGAGTTGCACTAACACAAATGCTTTGCAGGGAAACCATGCTCAGGCTTATGAGAGCGGTTCTTCAAACCGTCATTCTCATATGACCAAAAATTATTCTGCCTATTCTTATGAGTATTATTGCCCACCTGCTAAACTGTTTGCTAGGGCTCCAAAGCCAAAATTCTCAGATGCTGCACTTAGACTTATTGCTTCTAAGCCACCCTTGAAGATGTGGGTGGTTAAGAAAGCTTAACTCTCTTTTGCAGGGAAAGGTCTCCAGCACAAAACCAAAATCTTCTGATGCTATTGCTGGGAACCTTAAAAAACTCGTGGGGCGCACGATCAAATGCCCGAATGGCATCACTATGTATTTCATATCTGAATCACATGCTACTCTCCCTGCTTGTCCTAACCTGGATCTCAGTTTTCATAATCCACTGGTTCGTCAAATGTTTTTGCTTCACAACACTCTTGGTGAAGCCTATCCCCCTAACTGCACTGTAGGGTACGACACCAGTAACTTCGGAGTCTTCAGTATGGATTATTGACAGCGGGTGTACAAATCACATGACTGGCAAGAGAAGTCTCTTTATGGACTCAACCTTACGTCCATCTGACAAGAGCCACATCACATTCGCTGACACTGGTAAAAGTAAAGTACTGGGTCTAGGTAGAGTTGCAATCTCAAGGGATCAACACATGGATAAAGTCATGTTTGTTGAATCCCTTGGCTTCAACTTAATGTCTGTCTCAATGCTTTGCGATTTAAACATGATTGTAATCTTTGGAAAATATCGCTGTCTGGTACTAATGGAATCTGACAAGTCTCTAGTGTTTGAAGGGTATCGAAAAGATGATTTGTACGTGGTAGATTTCTCAGCAGGGCCACAGCTTGCAGTTTGTCTTCTCGCAAAGGCTTCAGAATGCTGGCTTTGGCATCGAAGACTTGGGCATGCTGGCATGAGGAACCTCCACACCCTTGCTAAGAAGAAGCATATCATAGGCATCGAGGGCGTCAAGTTCAAGAAAGATCACCTATGCGGTGCCTGTGAAGCTGGGAAGATGACAAGGGCAAAACATCCTTCGAAGACAATCATGACCACTACTCAACCCTTCGAACTGCTTCACATGGATCTCTTCGGTCCTACCCACTACTCAACTTTCTCCACTACTGCTTGCCTCTATGGCTTCATCATTGTGGATGATTACTCTAGATATACTTGGGTGCACATAATCCTTTACAAGACTGAAGTGCAGGATGTCTTCAGACGCTTTGCAAATCGGGCAATGAACAATTATGGCGCCAAGATAAAGCACATCAGAAGTGACAATGGCACAGAATTCAAGAACACCGGCCTTCACACATATCTTGATACATTGGGCATCACTCATGAATTCTCAGCTCCATACACGCCACAACAGAATGGCATCGTCGAACGCAAGAACAGAACACTCATTGAGATGGCCAGAACAATGTTAGATGAGTACAAGACACCAAGAAAATTCTGGACTGAAGCCATTGACACTGCATGCCATACTATCAACCGTGTGTATCTTCACAAGCTGCTGAACAAGACATCTTATGAACTTCTGACTGGCAAGAAGCCAAATGTAAGTTACTTCAGAGTATTTGGATCGAGATGCTGGATCAAGGACCCTCACCACACAGCAAAATTTGCTCCAAAAGCACATGAGGGCTTCATGCTTGGATATGGAAAGGATTCGCACTCCTACAGAGTCTTCAATCTCTTTCACTACAAAGTGGTTGAAACAGTGGATGTGCGGTTTGATGAGACCAATGGGTCACAAAGAGAGCAACTACCAGATGTACTAGATGAAGTTCCAGCCAGTGAATCAATCAAGCTAATGGGAACTGGAGAAATTATACCTTCTGAAGCTCGCCATGAAGAAGAACTTATCATCTCAGCACCTGATCCACATGAAGACAATGCTCAGCCTGAAGACATTCCTCCCCATGACAACATAGATCAGCAAGAGCAAAGTCTTCGACCCCTACATCCTCGTGTTGCCAATGAAGTGCAAATTGACAGAATAATTGATAGCATCAATGCACCTGGTCCACTGACTCATTCAAAGGCAACTCAACTGGCAAACTTTTGCGGACACTTCGCATTTGTTTCAATCACAGAACCCAAGAAAACTGATGAAGCCTTTATGGAACCTGAATGGATTCAAGCTATGCAAGAAGAGCTTCAACAATTTGAGCTGAACAATGTATGGGAGTTAGTTAAGCGTCCTGATCCACGGAAGCATAACATAATAGGCACCAAATGGATATACCACAACAAGCAAGATGAGCATGGTCAAGTCGTCAGAAACAAGGCTCGTCTCGTTGCTCAAGGATATACTCAAGTGGAAGGCATCGACTTCGACGAAACATTTGCTCCTGTGGCCAGACTTGAAGCCATCCGTGTACTGCTGGCCTATGCAAATCATCACAACATAATTCTGTATCAAATGGATGTAAAAAGTGCCTTCCTCAATGGCAAAATTGAAGAAGAAGTGTATGTTGCGCAACCACCTGGGTTTGAAGATCCAAAACATCCTGACATGGTGTACAAGCTCAAAAAGGCACTATATGGCCTCAAACAAGCCCCTCGGGCATGGTATGATACACTCAAATACTTCCTGAAGAGCAAAGGCTTCATACCTGGTTCCCTGGATCCCACTCTCTTCACAAAGACATATGATGGTGAACTGTTTGTGTGCCAAATATACGTGGATGACATTATCTTCGGCTGCACCAATCAGAAGTACAGTGAGGAGTTCGGATATATGATGCAAGAGCAATATCAGATGTCTATGATGGGGGAGCTGAAATTCTTCCTCGGTCTTCAGATAAGGCAACAACGCAATGGCATCTTCATATCTCAAGAGAAATACCTCAAAGACTGCCTGAAGAAGTTCGGTATGCAAGATTGCAAAGGCTTCACAACACCAATGCCAGCCAAACATCATCTGGGTCCTGACGACAATGGTAAAGAGTTCGATCAAAAGGTATACCGCTCCATGATTGGTTCTTTGCTTTATTTATGTGCATCTAGGCCAGATATTATGCTTAGTGTTTGCATGTGTGCTTGGTTTGAAGCGGCACCAAAGGAGTCGCATCACTTAGCAGTGAAGCGAATTCTTCGATATTTGGCTCACACACCAACTCTAGGGTTATGGTATCCAAAGGGCTCAGAGTTTGATCTGGTTGGATTTTCGGACGCTGATTACGCTGGTGACAAGGTTGATCGGAAGTCCACATCAGGCACATGTCATTTCCTGGGCCGATCTCTTGTCTGTTGGTCTTCAAAGAAGCAGAACTGTGTATCTCTCTCCACTGCTGAATCTGAATACATTGCTGCTGGATCCTGCTGCGCTCAGCTTCTATGGATGAAGCAAACCCTCAAGGATTACGGCATTCATCTGAAGCAAGTGCCACTTTACTGCGACAACGAAAGCGCCATCAAGATCGCCAACAACCTAGTTCAGCACTCGAAGACAAAGCACATTGAAATTCGTCATCATTTTCTCAGAGATCATGTTACAAAGGAAGACATTGATATCATACACGTCAACACTGAAGAGCAATTGGCAGATATCTTCACCAAGCCCTTGGATGAGAAGAGATTTTGCAAGTTACGGTGTGAGCTAAATATCTTGGAATCCTCAAATGTCCTGTGATCAGGCACACATCCTAACACTTATGCATGATGGTGACTTAGATGTGCAACACACAAAGTAACGTATATCTTCAATCAATGAAGACATACATTCTAAGTGTGAATACATTAACGTGGAATTTGACCTCGGAGCGCCACGATAATTGTGCGCCGTGTCTGGGTCCAATACTTCCTATACGGTGGGTAGCGCCACCAGCAAATTTTTTTCTGCTTGAAGTGTTTTACTCATGGCGTTACATTTGCTATGTCTTCACATTTGGTTTGGCTTCAATCTCAACATGTCTTCATGATTATCTTCACTATGTTGATTATATATGCACTGGTGTTCTGTCCTCTACAGCATTCACTTATAGCTATGTCTTCTTGGCTGAATCTTTTGAACTAAGTGAATGTGATCGGACCCTAACCTCTCCATGCTTCCTACCTCAAACTCTATCTCTCCAAGTCATATGCACTCTATTGAAACTGTCGAATGTCTTCACTGCATCCTTGTCAGAAGAAGACACAGAGACAAACTTTAAAACAACTTTTAATGTCTTTCCATGAACTAGAATTCCGGAGAAGTAGGAACGTCTCCCGACAAACCAGGCGTGCGTGGGGTGAAACTGCCCCCACAATTCCGCATGCTGGCCACGTACTGATCAGATGCGAATCGCCAGGGGCACCTGAGTAATAGCGCAGTGCCGCCCATATCCCTATAAGTACATGTTTCACTGCGGTCATTATCTCTTCTTCCTCCCTCGCACAAACCCTAGCACCACCGCTAACTCGCAACGACGCCGGCGACGAAGTGCTTCACTACTGCGACCTCTCCGACGCCGTTCTCACGCCGACCGCGGCCACCAGTCTCTCCGCCGTCGTCCTAAGTGTCTTCCGTCGCCAAGTTTGGGCACGGAGGATCGAACTGCTCGGCCTCACCTCTCTTCTCGTCTAGCAGTTCCAAGTCTGGTAAATAACAAGCTTTTTACAGCCTCTTTTGATCCTATTGATCCATCACTTTCTGCCGAAAGAGGTTTCTATTCCTTCAAGTTTCATTCCTCTTGTCTGAATCTCATAACTTGCCTAGCATATTCACTTGTTCTTCATGAAGTAGTTAGATTCCTCACTTGTACTAATCTATGGGTTCGTACAAATCTGGAACCAACTTCTTTTCTATAAAGTGAATGTCTTCGCATGATGAGGTCAATGTCTTCTACACTAATTTATCTTCAAAATCTTCTGAGAATGCATATGACCTCTTCCCCTTCCCTCGCACCTTAATGCTGTCACAGGTACATGTCCGTGGGAGAATCTTTTGGTTCTCATAGTCTGCATTCATTTGCAGAATTCCTATAGCGTCACATCAATTCACCTGAAGCAAGTTCCTGTTGGTCAAGCAAAAGGAAGCCTTTGAAGCCTTTGAAAGCTTTGAAGCCTTTGAAGCTTTTGAAGTCTTCCAAGTTAAGCTTCATGGCATCCGAGAAACCATCAAGGAAGGGAGGCAGACAGAGACGGGGTGACACATCAAAGGATCTGCCTGCAGATTTGGCAGAAACATACCAAACAGATCCTGAAGAAACCTATGCTCAGCGCAAGACATGAATCCAATGGATTCGCAGGTACTGGGCAGAGCAGTGGTTCCTATACCGCTTCGTCACCAAAGAATATGCAGAGAAGTGCGCCATCAAGCGGCCATGGGGAGATGCCCTGTACAAGAATCTCGTACCCCAAACTAGAGACGAAGCCATTGCTCAAGGTTTCTTTCCATGCATGGTCAGGGGACAACAGCCAGCTGATGCACATCCATCGTCCCTTCTCTGGTGTCGCGATGACACTCTGTTCAAGCGCAACTTCCAATTTGCCCAGAACTCTGCGAAGCAAAACAAGAAGGAGTTTGGGTTGGACTTCAACCCTGGTCCCTCCAGACCAAGGGCAGATGGCACACGCGACGCTAATCCCAATGTCATCGGGCCATTTGCTAATCTCGACGGCCTCATCACTCACATTATAGTCCAAGGGACTGCCGTGAACGACCCTCCAGCAGACACTGAGTCTGATGATGCTCCTGCTGCCCCAGAGCCGAAGCAGATGAAGAAGAAGCCAAAAGCTTCCAAGCCAGTCGCCTCCCCCAAGATCTCCAAAGCGAAGCCATTGGCCACTGCACCTCCTGAAGCCAGTGTGCAGTCTGAAGGCTTATCAAGAGTCTCCAAGCCTCAAGAAGCAAAGAAACCACAGCCACACACCAGCAAAGAGCTAACTGTCGCTGCCGTTCTTCGCTGCGAAGCCATTGATCTGTCTAGTGATGAAGATCTTGGTGATGACGCTCTTGAGCAGCTCATCAAGAGCAAGGAGGAGGCTGAAATCTTCAACAATCTGCCTCTGTTCGATGCAAAAATCATCCACAACTTCATAGATGAGTGGTTTGACACGCCCAACATCAGCTTTGATGATCTGCAGCTGCCCATTGGCCTCAGCGTAGCCTTCCAAGGAGCTATCGCTTCAGAACTCGCTATTGCCCAACGCATCGTGGAACTGAAGCAAAAGATAGATTTTGAAAAGGCTCAGTTTAAGCAGAACATGGCAACGCTCAGCCTCCAAGAGATCAAAGACTTCAAGGTCATGCTGCATGAGCTGAAGGAAAACTTCATGCAGAAACGTGCAGAGGCTCAGGGCTCACGCGAGCGCATGAAGAATTTGGCTGATCTCTGCGTACAGGCCTACAATGAGGCCGAGAAGCGAAAGGCACTTGGGCGTCCCGGCATCGACCCCAGGATGGCTGCCAAGAAAAAGAAGACGCCCACCGTGGTTGAAGAAGAGGCCCCACGCCAAGAAGCTATTCCAATTGTCTTCCCCACCGCCAAGCCTAGCTCGAAGCCAAAGCGCTCACCTGCTTCAGAGCTTAAGAAGACAAGGATAGCCGAAGCTAAAGCAAGGAAGAGGAAACACTTTGAAGCCTCTCCTTCAGACCCCACCACCAAGAAGTGCAAGTCCAAGAAGTCTCGGGCTGCTCCCATAGAGCCCTTGATAGTTGAACCCCTTTCCGTTCGCCGTCCTAATGAAGATCGTCAGTTGACCGTCCATGAGCCTGCTCTCACCGAGGCTCAGCGTGATGAAGACATTCCAGCAGCCGACCCCACCGCTGCTGAAGACATTGGTCTCCAAGACAATGTACAAGACGATGCAGTCCTTCCTCAGCTCGAATCGAGTGAATTGCTCAGCATTGGCCGTCCCTGACGCCAATCACACAAGACGCATCGTGGGCAGATCGCCCACAAGAGGAAGAGGATGAGCCCCAGCCCACTGCAGCTCCACCTGCGTCGCCTGCATTCCGTAGGCTTCGCAGAGGACCAAGGGCTCAGACTGCTGACGACATTCCGACTGCATCAGCCGAAGCACAAGCAGAAGAGCATGAAGAACCTCAAGCTCCATCTCCCCCACACCAGCAAGAAGAAATTCTCAAGGAGGCTGACACCACTGCGGCTGCCACACATAATACTGAAGCATTTGTGGAGCCAGACCAACCAACAGCTTCAAGAGATACTGAAGCAACTGCCTCTGACCCTTCTGTGCCTGTGTCTGCTGCCGGACCACAGTTCAATTATCATATTGCGCACAGGCCCCAGGTACAGAAGCCAATCCCACGACTGCCAAGGTTCCCAGGTCCAGTCACTGCTCCTGGCTCCTTCAATGTCAATAGCTTCAAGGCAGACAACACTTTCTTCAACCGCTCCAAGAACCCCTACTCAAGGGAAAAGATTGTGTCAGATAGGTTCTGGAGCTACCCACAGCGCAGCTACTACTCCTGCGTCCTCTACAACCAGAACCGTATCTTTCCACATCAGCGCCTTGAAGTTGAAGCTTTTGCTGGTCTGCCTGGTCTGGAAGAAGCCTTGGACTGCTTCAAGCAAGTTGGCCTGCTGCCGTTTGTCACGGATGAAGAGCACTGGAACGAAGAGCTTCTGCTTCAGTTCTATGCAACATTGCACATCAAGGGCTACAACAGAGATCCGAAGACTTGGGTCCTGGAGTGGATGACCGGCAACGTCCATCATGAAGCCAATGCGTTTGATATCATTGAGCTCACCGGCCTACCCACTCCAGGCGAACACTTCGAAGAAGGCTGCCAACTCCATACTGAAGCAGTTGAGAGCATATTTCAGCGACCTGAGCCGAATATGAGTCAGATGCTCTCGATGATGAAGCCATTGCCTTCTGACGCACCTTACCCAGCGGAGTTCTTCGTTGAAGACTTAGAGTACCTGCCGAGAACTATCTATCACATCATCAGGCGGACTCTATGGCCCATTAAGGGGCACTCTCGATATGCCAAGGTTGAAGGTGCCATGAAGACTCTCATCTTCTGCATCCTACACGGCAAATGCATCAATGCTCAGGATCTCTTCATCCGTCAACTTGCTGCGTCTGGCTCAGATCTCTTTGGTCTGAAGATTTATGCTCCATGGGTTATGAGGCTAATAAAGCCCCACTCTGCGATATCATATCAGCCCTCAGCCCGCAATCACAGAATCTTCTTACCCGATGTGGACACCTCTGCTGAAGCCATTTATCCTGAGCCTGCCAAACAACCACTAAGTCTTCAGAATGCAGAACACCAAAGCTTCACTCAACATGATGAAGGTGTTGAAGCCATTTCCAGAGTCTATCCAATGGCTGGCACCACACGTGCCCCTGCATCCACTGAAGCCACTGACAGCGAAGCTGGGCAGAGACCCAAGAAACGCACGCGTACACTCACTGATCGTGAACTTCTTGTGGCTCTGCATCAAAAGCAAGATAGGCATCACGACTGGCTCAAGAGGCAGATGCACAGTCTCATGCAAGACGTCAATCGCATCAGGAATCTGGCCACCAAGAACGCCTTCGTCGCACACGAAACCTGTCGCCGCACTTGGAAAGGCCTCACTATGATGTGCACTGAAGCTGAATTGCAAGAGGATGGCTTCAAGGAGCGTTTCAAGTTTGACTCCACACCCTCCAGACAAGCTGTGTTGCGTGGGACTCCTTCACTTGAAGAATCCGAGTTCTCTTCCTCTGCTGCCACCGTGACGGGGAAGATCATTGAGGAGGAAGACGACGCCACATCACCACCAATGTCTTCACCGCGCGTCCTCACTGCCCCAAGCTCGCCTGCACCACCAAACGTCTCCACCGACCCTGCTGCGCCTGGGAACGCATAGAAAACTCTATGTCTTCAAACCTTTTTGGTCATCACTGACAAAAGGGGGAGAAGCATATGATGTTTATAGTCTTCAAGCGGGTCAATAATATGAGCGGGTGCTTTATATTTTGCATTTTGCTTCGTGCTTCGTGCTTACAACTCTCATTTTGCTACATTTGGTCCTTTGAGTTGTAACACTTAAACTTGATGGTCGTCTGCTACGATGTTTGCCACTGTGTTCTTGCGAAGATAAATTCCGCATGTACGACGATAATTTCCGCACTCTTATCATTTCGCAGACGTCCATTTTTCATTATGCATATCATTATCTTCATATATCTTTATGTGCATGATGGATTGTCATCATAAGTTGAAGCGGATTCCCACAAATACAACCTGCTGTGTGCATTTGCATTCCAGAAGCAAATCACTTAATATGCACATCTTCAGGGGGAGCCCTTGCAGCTTATGAAGACAATTCCTTTACAATTTCACAAATTATATTCCCCGTTGGAAACTTCAACTAGTTTTTCATCAATCACCAAAAAGGGGGAGATTGTAAGTGCATCTAGTGCCACCCCTAGTTGGTTTTGGAGTATTGACGACAAACCTAGTTGAGGGACTAATGTGTTTGTGAGAATTGCAGGATAACACAGGTAGAAGTCCCTCATTGATTCGGTTTAGCTACCAGAGATGACCCCCAAAAATGTATGAAGACATTGAAGGCAATGGTGGTTCATGAAGACATTCATGTCGAAGACAATGACATATGAAGACTCCCCATGAAGCCTTTGGAACTCGAAGACTTAGATCCTTCGTAGTTTTGCTTATTCATGTTGTGTCATAGGAACCACCGTACTGTTAAGTGGGGTCCAAGAGAACCAGTCAGTATGACTGATGTGATGCCTAATTCAAATCCTATGTCTTCGAGTGAAGACAATGAGAGAAAATCTTGTCCAGAGTCAGACAAGTCAGCTTTACTTGCAGCCCAAGTAAAGTTGCCGTGAGAGTTCAAAATCCGACCGTTAGTACACGTGTCAGTTCCTTAGTGACCCAGGGTCATTTCGGACAAATCAGGTCAGGGTTGCCAAGTGGCTATAAATAGTCCATCCCCACAACCATAAACGGTTGGCTGCTCAGATTTCAGTGCACGGCTTTTGTCGTTTGAGAGCAACCCACCTCGAAGCCTTTGAGAGAAAATCCTTAGTGAGGAGAAAAGCCCTAACCACCCAGAGCCAGAGTAATTGGGCATCACTTAAGTCTTCTTGTCTGAGTGATCTGAAGACTTATTACACTTGAGGACTGTGCATCCTCCAGACGGTTAGGCGTCACGTTCTGAGCATCCAAGAGGAATTGTGGATTGCCGGTGAACAAAGTCTGTGAAGGTTTGGGAGTCTACCTTGAAGACTTACCAGAGTGATTGGGCGGGGTCTGTGTGACCTTAGCTCAAGGAGAAAACGGTGAGGACTGGGTGTCCTGAGCTGCGTGTTCAGGACTGGGTGTCCGGGACTGTGTGTCCTTTGGTTTAAATACCTAGCCGCTCCAACCAGACGTACAGTTGTCACAGCAACTGGAACTGGTCCAACATATCATTGTCTTCAACATGTCACTGGTTTCATCTTCACCTCCCTTTACTTACCAGTACACATTGTGAAGCTATTGCATGCCTGCTTAATCTTCTGTCTTCACAACCTGACTGTATGATCTGTTTGGCTTCATAACTTCTTCCAACCTGATCCTCATTACACTGAAGCTACTTGTCTCTGTGCTTTCACTGTACTGTATATTTGACTATGGCTTGCGTTGTGTAATCTATCTTCCGCTGCATATTGATAGGCTTCAAGTCTGTTTGTCTTCATAACTTCCACGTTTTGAAGACTTTCTTAAAAATCGCCTATTCACCCCCCCTCTAGTCGATATAACGCACTTTCAGAAGCCTTTGCAGTCTTGCATACCGAACTTCTTCAGGCAGTCTTTGAGGTATTTCTCTTGAGATATGAAGATGCCATTGTGTTGTTGCCTTATCTGAAGACCGAGGAAGAATTTCAGCTCCCCCATCATAGACATCTGATATTGCTCTTGCATCATATATCCGAACTCCTCACTGTACTTCTGATTGGTGCAGCCGAAGATAATGTCATCCACGTATATTTGGCACACAAACATTTCACCATCATATGTCTTTGTGAAGAGAGTGGGATCCAGGGAACCAGGTATGAAGCCTTTGCTCTTCAGGAAGTATTTGAGTGTATCATACCAGGCCCGAGGGGCTTGTTTGAGGCCATATAGTGCCTTTTTGAGCTTGTACACCATGTCAGGATATTTTGGATCTTCAAACCCAGGTGGTTGCGCAACATACACTTCTTCTTCAATTTTGCCATTGAGGAAGGCACTTTTTACATCCATTTGATACAGGATTATGTTGTGATGATTTGCATAGGCCAGCAGTATACGGATGGCTTCAAGTCTGGCCACAGGAGCAAATGTTTCGTCGAAGTCGATGCCTTCCACTTGAGTATATCCTTGAGCAACGAGACGAGCCTTGTTTCTGACGACTTGGCCATGCTCATCTTGCTTGTTGCGGTATATCCATTTGGTGCCTATTATGTTATGCTTCCGTGGATTAGGACGCTTAACTAACTCCCATACATTGTTCAGCTCAAATTGTTGAAGCTCTTCTTGCATAGCTTGAATCCATTTAGGTTCCATAAAGGCTTCATCAGTTTTCTTGGGTTCTGTGATTGAAACAAATGCGAAGTGTCCGCAAAAGTTTGCCAGTTGAGTTGCCTTTGAACAAGTCAGTGGACCAGGTGCATTGATGCTATCAATTATTCTGTCAATTTGCACTTCATTGGCAACACGAGGATGTAGGGGTCGAAGACTTTGCTCTTGCTGATCTACGTTGTCATGGGGAGGAATGTCTTCAGGCTGAGCATTGTCTTCATGTGGATCAGGTGCTGAGATGATAAGTTCTTCTTCAGGACGAGCTTCAGAAGGTATAATTTCTCCAGTTCCCATTAGCTTGATTGATTCACTGGCTGGAACTTCATCTAGTACATCTGGTAGTTGCTCTCTTTGTGGCCCATTGGTCTCATCAAACCGCACATCCACTGTTTCAACCACTTTGTAGTGAAAGAGATTGAAGACTCTGTAGGAGTGCGAATCCTTTCCATATCCAAGCATGAAGCCCTCATGTGCTTTTGGAGCAAATTTTGCGGTGTGGTCAGGGTCCTTGATCCAGCATCTTGATCCAAATACTCTGAAGTAACTTACATTTGGCTTCTTGCCAGTCAGAAGTTCATAAGATGTCTTGTTCAGCAGCTTGTGAAGATATACACGGTTGATAGTATGGCATGCAGTGTCAATGGCTTTAGTCCAGAATTTTCTTGGTGTCTTGTACTCATCTAACATTGTTCTGGCCATCTCAATGAGTGTTCTGTTCTTGCGTTCGACGATGCCATTCTGTTGTGGCGTGTATGGAGCTGAGAATTCATGAGTGATGCCCAATGTATCAAGATATGTGTCAAGGCCGGTGTTCTTGAATTCTGTGCCATTGTCACTTCTGATGTGCTTTATCTTGGCGCCATAATTGTTCATTGCCCGATTTGCGAAGCGTCTGAAGACATCCTGCACTTCAGTCTTGTAAAGGATTATGTGCACCTAAGTATATCTAGAGTAATCATCAACAATGACGAATCCATAGAGGCAAGCAGTAGTGGAGAAAGTTGAGTAGTGGGTAGGACCGAAGAGATCCATGTGAAGCAGTTCGAAGGGTTGAGTAGTGGTCATGATTGTCTTCGAAGGATGTTTTGCCCTTGTCATCTTCCCAGCTTCACAGGCACCGCATAAGTGATCTTTCTTGAACTTGACGCCCTCGATGCCTATGACATGCTTCTTCTTAGCAAGGGTGTGGAGGTTCCTCATGCCAGCATGCCCAAGTCTTCGATGCCAAAGCCAGCATTCTGAAGCCTTTGCGAGAAGACAAACTGCAAGCTGTGGCCCTGCTGAGAAATCTACCACGTACAAATCATCTTTTCGATACCCTTCAAACACTAGAGACTTGTCAGATTCCATTAGTACCAGACAACAATATTTTCCAAAGATTACAATCATGTTTAAATCGCAAAGCATTGAGACAGACATTAAGTTGAAGCCAAGGGATTCAACAAACATGACTTTATCCATGTGTTGATCCTTTGAGATTGCAACTCTACCTAGACCCAGTACTTTACTTTTACCAGTGTCAGCGAATGTGATGTGGCTCTTATCAGATGGACGTAAGGTTGAGTCCATAAAGAGACTTCTCTTGCCAGTCATGTGATTTGTACACCCGCTGTCAATAATCCATTCTGAAGACTCTGAAGTCACTGGTGTCGTACCCTACAGTGCAGTTAGGGGGATAGGCTTCACCAAGAGTGTTGTGAAGCAAAAACATTTGACGAACCAGTGGATTATGAAAACTGAGATCCAGGTTAGGACAAGCAGGGAGAGTAGCATGCGATTCAGATATGAAATACATAGTGATGCCATTCGGGCATTTGATCGTGCGCCCCACGAGTTTTTTAAGGTCCCCAGCAATAGCATCAGAAGATTTTGGTTTTGTGCTGGAGACCTTTCCCTGCAAAAGAGAGTTAAGCTTTCTTAACCACCCACATCTTCAAGGGTGGCTTAGAAGCAATAAGTCTAAGTGCAGCATCTGAGAATTTTGGCTTTGGAGCCCTAGCAAACAGTCTAGCAGGTGGGCAGTAGTACTCATAAGAATAGGCAGAATAGTTTTTGGTCATATGAGAATGACGGTTTGAAGAACCGTTCTCATAAGACTGAGCATGGTTTCCCTGCAAAACATTTGCGTTAGTGTAGCTCAGATGAGTCCTCTGCCTGTATGAAGCCTTTGGACCACATGAAGTCTTTGGTCTGAGGTTTGTCTTCTTCATGTGAGGTGTCATGGGGACATTCACAGGAAGATTCTCAAGACACGTTTTTGGAACCCAGATCTTCTTCATGGGCGGTCCATTCCTGCAGTTAGTACCAATGTACCTGGCAAATACTTCACCATTCTGATTCCTAAACAGTTTATAGTTTGCATCAAAGGATTCATCAATGATAATTGAATTAGCACAAGTGAAGCCAGATAGATTGGATGGATCTGATGAGGAGTCCTTTGCAGCAACCCATGTGGTTTTGGGGTACTGCTCAGGTTTCCAGTAAGAGCCATCTGCATTAATTTTCCTCACGAACCCAACACCCTCTTTGCTAGGGTTTCGGTTCAGAATCTGCTTCTTGAGGACATCACATAGTGTCTGATGTCCTTTGAGACTTTTGTACATCCCTGTTTCAAGCAATGTCTTCAACATAGCATTTTCATCAGCAATAGCAGTGGTATCCTCAGCAGAGGGGTTAGTTACCACTTCAACAATTGAAGATATTGCAACAGCAGTAGCAGTGGAACATTCAGCAACAGAAATAGCATTATCAAGCTCAATGCATTTAAGGCATGGTGGTTCAAATCCTTCCTTAGCAGAACTGATCTGTTCGGCTCGAAGTGACTCGTTTTCCTTTTGAAGATCTTCATGATCCGCTCTCAACTTCTCAAGATCTTGCTTCTTCTGAAGATAATCATAGGAGAGCTTTTCATGAGTAGTTGAGAGAGTCTCAAGACGATCTTCGAGTTCCTGATACTTAACATGAAGATTTTTTATGTCTTCAATTAAGGATTCAGAACGAGTCATTTCAGCACCCAACAGATCATCGCTTCTGTCTAACAGTTTTTGAATATGTTCCATGGCCTTTTGTTGTTCAGTTGCAATTTTAGCAAGTGTTTTGTAACTGGGTTTTGAATCACAATCAGAGTCATCGTCACTAGATGTTCGATAGTGAGTAGTGCGTGTGTTTACCTTGGCACCACGTGCCATGAAGCAGTAGGTGGGAGTAGAGTCGTCCTTGTCATTTGCACCGGTGATGGTGATGGAGTCATTGTCTTCAGTGTTGAAGATGGACTTGGCGACATAGGCTGTAGCCAAACTTGCAATGCCCGAATCAGACTCCTCCTCAGACTCCACCTCTGCCTCCTCAGAAGCGGACTCCTCCTCTGAATCCATTTCCTTGCCAACAAACGCACGAGCCTTGCCAGATGAACTCTTCTTGTGTAACGAAGACTTTGAGGAAGACTTGGACGAAGACTTTGAGTATTTCTTCGTCTTCTTCTCGTCAGAGTCATATTCTTTGCTCTTCTTCTTCTTTCTGTTCTCATTGTCCCATTGTGGACACTCAGAGATGAAGTGTCCAGTTTTCTTGCACTTGTGACAAGTTTTCCTCTTGTAGTCATGCGCAGAGGCTTCATCATTCCTTGAGCTTGATCGTGAAGACTTTCTGAAGCCTTTCTTCTTGGTAAATCTCTGGAACTTCTTCACTAGCATTGCAAGTTCCCATCCAATGTCTTCAGGATCATCAGAACTGCTGTCAGATTCTTCTTCAGATGATGACACAACTTTTGCCTTCAGGGCACGGGTTCGCCCATAGTTTGGACCGTAGATATCTCTTTTCTCAGAAAGCTGAAACTCATGTGTGTTGAGCCTCTCAAGTATGTCAGACGGATCGAGTGTCTTGAAGTCTGGACGTTCTTGAATCATCAGGGCTAGGATGTCAAATGAACTGTCAAGTGATCTTAGCAGCGTCTTGACGATTTCATGTTTGGTGATCTCAGTGGCGCCGAGGGCTTGAAGCTCATTTGTGATGTCAGTGAGCCGGTCAAATGTGTGCTGGACATTCTCATTGTCATTTCACTTGAAGTGGTTGAAGAGATTGCGAAGAACACTGATTCTCTGATCTCTCTGGGTTGAGATGCCTTCATTGACCTTGGAGAGCCAGTCCCAGACCAGCTTGGATGTCTTCAAGGCACTCACACGGCCGTACTGTCCCTTGGTCAGATGACCACAGATAATATTCTTGGCAGTGGAGTCTAGTTGAGTGAACTTCTTGACATCAGCCACAGTGACACCTTCTCCATCCTTGGGAACGCCGTTTTCGACGACATACCATAGGTCGACGTCAATGGCTTCAAGATGCATGCGCATCTTATTCTTCCAGTAGGGATATTCAGTTCCATCGAAGACGGGGCACGCAACGGAGACTTTAATTATCCCTGCAGTCGACATAGCTAAAACTCCAGGTGGTTAAACCGAATCACACAGAACAAGGGAGCACCTTGCTCTGATACCAATTGAAAGTGCGTTATATCGACTAGAGGGGGGGTGAATAGGCGATTTTTATGAAAGTCTTCAAAACGTGGAAGTTATGAAGACAAACAGAGTGAACAAGCCTATCACTATGCAGCGGAAGGTAGATTACACAACGCAAGCCATAGTCAAATATACAATACAGTGACAGCACATAGTCAAATAGCTTCAGTGTAATGAGGATCAGGTTGGAAGAAGTTATGAAGCCAAACAGATCATACAGTCAGGTTGTGAAGACAGAAGATTAAGCAGGCATGCAATAGCTTCACAATGTGTACTGGTAAGTAAAGGGAGGTGAAGATGAAACCAGTGACACGTTGAAGACAATGATATGTTGGACCAGTTCCAGTTGCTGTGACAACTGTACGTCTGGTTGGAGCGGCTAGGTATTTAAACCAAAGGACACACAGTCCCGGACACCCAGTCCTGAACACGCAGCTCAGGACACCCAGTCCTCACCGTTTTCTCCTTGAGCTAAGGTCACACAGACCCCGCCCAATCACTCTGGTAAGTCTTCAAGGTAGACTCCCAAACCTTCACAGACTTCGTTCACCGGCAATCCACAATTCCTCTTGGATGCTCAGAAGGCGACGCCTAACCGTCTGGAGGATGCACAGTCCTCAAGTGTAATAAGTCTTCAGATCACTCAGACAAGAAGACTTAAGTGATGCCCAATTACTCTGGCTCTGGGTGGTTAGGGCTTTTCTCCTCACTAAGGATTTTCTCTCAAAGGCTTCGAGGTGGGTTGCTCTCAAACGACAAAAGCCGTGCACTGAAATCTGAGCAGCCAACCGTTTATGGTTGTGGGGGGTGGACTATTTATAGCCACTTGGCAACCCTGACCTGATTTGTCCGAAATGACCCTGGGTCACTAAGGAACTGACATGTTTACTAACGGTCGGATTTTGAACTCTCACGACAACTTTACTTGGGCTGCAAGTAAAGCTGACTTGTCTGACTCTGGACAAGATTTTCTCTCATTGTCTTCACTCGAAGACATAGGATTTGAATTAGGCATCACATCAGTCATACTGACTGGTTCTCTTGGACCCCACTTAACAGTACGGTGGTTCCTATGACACAACATGAATAAAGTAAAACTACGAAGGATCTAAGTCTTCGAGTTCCAAAGGCTTCATGGGGAGTCTTCATATGTCATTGTCTTCGACATGAATGTCTTCATGAACCACCATTGTCTTCAATGTCTTCATACATTTTTGGGGGTCATCTCTGGTAGCTAAACCGAATCAATGAGGGACTTCTACCTGTGTTATCCTGCAATTCTCACAAACACATTAGTCCCTCAACTAGGTTTGTCGTCAATTCTCCAAAACCAACTAGGGGTGGCACTAGATGCACTTACAGAAACGAGTAAAGAGACTTGCCGGTAACGAGATTGAACTAGGTATTGAGATACCGACGATCGAATCTCGGGTAAGTAACATACCGATGACAAAGGGAACAACGTATGTTGTTATGCGGTCTGACCGATAAAGATCTTCGTAGAATATGTACGAGCCAATATGAGCATCCAGGTTCCGCTATTGGTTATTGACTGGAGAAGTGTCTCGGTCATGTCTACATTGTTCTCGAACCCATAGGGTCCGCACGCTTAAGGTTTCGATGACAGTTATATTATGAGTTTGTGAGTTTTGATGTACCGAAGTTAGTTCGGAGTCCCGGATGTGATCACGGACATGACGAGGAGTCTCGAAATGGTCGAGACATAAAGATTGATATATTGGAAGCCTATATTTGGATATCAGAAGTGTTCCGGGTGAAATCGGGATGTTACCGGAGTACCGGGAGGTTACCGGAACCCCCCGGGAGGTGTATGGGCCTTAGTGGGCTTTAGTGGAAGAGAGGAGAGGTGGCCAGGGCTGGGCCGCGCGCCCCTCCCCCCTAGTCCGAATAGGACAAGGAGAAGGGGGCGGCCCCCCCCTTCCTTCTCTCTCTCCTCTTTCCCCCTCCCAAATCCTATTCCAACTAGGAAGGGGGGGGGGAATCCTACTCCCGGTGGGAGTAGGTCTCCTCCTGGCGCGCCCTCCTCCTGGCCGGCCGCACCTCCCCTTGCTCGTTTATATACGGGGGCAGGGGGCACCCCTAGACACACAAGTTGATCCACGTGATCATATTCTTAGCCGTGTGCGGTGCCCCCTTCCACCATAATCCTTGATAACATTGTAGCGGTGCTTAGGCGAAGCCCTACAACGGTAGTACATCAAGATCGTCACCACGCCGTCGTGCTGACGGAACTCTTCCCCGACACTTTGCTGGATCGGAGTCCGGGGATCGTCATCGAGCTGAACGTGTGCTAGAACTCGGAGGTGCCGTAGTTTCGGTGCTTGATTGGTCGGGCCGTGAAAACGTACGACTACATCAACCGCGTTGTGCTAACGCTTCCGCTGTCGGTCTACAAGGGTACGTAGATCACACTCTCCCCTCTCGTTGCTATGCATCACCATGATCTTGCGTGTGCGTAGGATTTTTTTTGAAATTACTACGTTCCCCAACAGTGGCATCCGAGCCTAGGTTTTATGTGTTGATGTTATATGCACGAGTAGAACACAAGTGAGTTGTGGACGATATAAGTCATACTGCTTACCAGCATGTCATACTTTGGTTCGCGGTATTGTTGGACGAAGCGGCCCGGACCGACATTACGTGTACGCTTACGCGAGACCGGTTCTCCCGACGTGCTTTGCACAAAGGTGGCTAGCGGGTGACAGTTTCTCCAACTTTAGTTGAACCGAGTGTGGCTACGCCCGGTCCTTGCGAAGGTTAAAACAGCATCAACTTGGCAAACTATCGTTGTGGTTTTGATGCGTAGGTAAGATTGGTTCTTGCTTAAGCCCGTAGCAGCCACGTAAAACTTGCAACAACAAAGTAGAGGACGTCTAACTTGTTTTTGCAGGGCATGTTGTGATGTGATATGGTCAAGACATGATGCTAAATTTTATTGTATGAGATGATCATGTTTTGTAACCGAGTTATCGGCAACTGGCAGGAGCCATATGGTTGTCGCTTTATTGTATGCAATGCAATCACGCTGTAATGCTTTACTTTATCACTAAGTGGTAGCGATAGTCGTGGAAGCATAAGATTGGCGAGACGACAACGATGCTATGATGGAGATCAAGGTGTCGCACCGGTGACGTGGTGATCACGACGGTGCTTCGAAGATGGAGATCACAAGCACAAGATGATGATGGCCATATCATATCACTTATATTGATTGCATGTGATGTTTATCTTTTATGCATCTTATCTTGCTTTGATTGACGGTAGCATTATAAGATGATCTCTCACTAATTATCAAGAAGTGTTCTCCCTGAGTATGCACCGTTGCGAAAGTTCTTCGTGCTGAGACACCATGTGATGATCGGGTGTGATAGGCTCTACGCTCAAACACAACGGGTGCAAAACAGTTGCACACGCGGAATACTCAGGTTATACTTGACGAGCCAAGCATATACAGATATGGCCTCAGAACACGGAGACCGAAGGGTCGAGCGTGAATCATATAGTAGATATGATCAACATAGTGATGTTCACTAATGAAACTACTCCATCTCACGTGATGATCGGACATGGTTTAGTTGATTTGGATCACGTAATCACTTAGAGGATTAGAGGGATGTCTATCTAAGTGGGAGTTCTTTAAGTAATATGATTAATTGAACCTAAATTTATCATGAACTTAGTACCTGATAGTATCTTGCTTGTTTATGTTTGATTGTAGATAGATGGCCCGTGCTGTTGTTCCGTTGAATTTTAATGCATTCCTTGAGAAAGCAAAGTTGAAAGATGATGATAGAAATTACACGGACTGGGTCCGTAACTTGAGGATTATCCTCATTGCTGCACAGAAGAATTACGTCCTGGAAGCACCGCTGGGTGCCAGGGCTGCTGCTGGAGCAACACCAGATGTTATGAATGTCTGGCAGAGCAAAGCTGATGACTACTCGATAGTTCAGTGTGCCATGCTTTACGGCTTAGAATCGGGACTTCAACGACGTTTTGAACGTCATGGAGCATATGAGATGTTCCAGGAGTTGAAGTTAATATTTCAAGCAAATGCCCGGATTGAGAGATATGAAGTCTCCAATAAGTTCTATAGCTGCAAGATGGAGGAGAACAGTTCTGTCAGTGAGCATATACTCAAAATGTCTGGGTATAATAATCACTTGATTCAATTGGGAGTTAATCTTCCAGATGATTGCGTCATTGACAGAATTCTCCAATCACTGCCACCAAGCTACAAGAGCTTCGTGATGAACTATAATATGCAAGGGATGAATAAGACTATTCCCGAGCTCTTCGCAATGCTGAAAGCTGCGGAGGTAGAAATCAAGAAGGTGCATCAAGTGTTGATGGTCAACAAGACCACTAGTTTCAAGAAAAAGGGCAAAGGGAAGAAGAAGGGGAACTTCAAAAAGAACAGCAAGCAAGTTGCTACTCAAGAGAAGAAACCCAAACCTGGACCTAAGCCTGAAACTGAGTGCTTCTACTGCAAGCAGACTGGTCACTGGAAGCGGAACTGCCCCAAGTTTTTGGCGGATAAGAAGGATGGCAAGGTGAACAAAGGTATATGTGATATACATGTTATTGATGTGTACCTTACTAATGCTCGCAGTAGCACCTGGGTATTTGATACTGGTTCTGTTGCTAATATTTGCAACTCGAAACAGGGACTACGGATTAAGCGAAGATTGGCTAAGGACGAGGTGACGATGCGCGTGGGAAATGGTTCCAAAGTCGATGTGATCGTTGTCGGCACGCTACCTCTACATCTACCTTCGGGATTAGTATTAGACCTAAATAATTGTTATTTGGTGCCAGAGTTAAGCATGAACATTATATCTGGATCTTGTTTGATGCGAGACGGTTATTCATTTAAATCAGAGAATAATGGTTGTTCTATTTACATGAGTAATATCTTTTATGGTCATGCACCCTTAAAGAGTGGTCTATTCTTATTAAATCTTGATAGTAGTGACACACATATTCATAGCGTTGAAGCCAAAAGATGCAAAGTTGATAATGATAGTGCAACTTATTTGTGGCACTGCCGTTTGGGTCATATCGGTATAAAGCGCATGAAGAAACTCCATACTGATGGGCTTTTGGAACCACTTGATTATGAATCACTTGGTACTTGCGAACCGTGCCTTATGGGTAAGATGACAAAACACCGTTCTCCGGTACTATGGAGAGAGCAACAGATTTATTGGAAATCATACATATAGATGTATGTGGTCCGATGAATGTTGAGGCTCGTGGCGGATGTTGTTATTTTCTCACCTTCACAGATGACTTAAGCAGATATGGGTATATCTACTTAATGAAACATAAGTCTGAAACGTTTGAAAAGTTCAAAGAATTTTAGAATGAAGTTGAAAATCATCGTAACAAGAAAATAAAATTCCTACGATCTGATCGTGGAGGAGAATATTTGAGTCACGAGTTTGGTGTACATTTGAAAAAATGTGGAATAGTTTCGCAACTCATGCCACCCGGAACACCATAGCGTAATGGTGTGTCCGAACGTCGTAATCGTACTTTACTAGATATGGTGCGATCTATGATGTCTCTTACTGATTTACAGCTATCGTTTTGGGGATATGCTCTAGAGACGGCCGCATTCACGTTAAATAGGGCACCATCAAAATCCGTTGAGACGACGCCTTATGAACTGTGGTTTGGCAAGAAACCAAAGTTGTCGTTTCTGAAAGTTTGGGGCGGCGATGCTTATGTGAAAAAGTTTCAACCTGATAAGCTTGAACCCAAATCGGAGAAATGTGTCTTCATAGGATATCCAAAGGAAACTATTGGATACACCTTCTATCACAGATCCGAAGGCAAGACTTTTGTTGCTAAATTCGGAAACTTTCTAGAGAAGGAGTTACTCTCGAAAGAAGTGAGTGGGAGGAAAGTAGAACTTGACGAGGTAACTGTACCTGCTCCCTTATTGGAAAGTAGTACATGACAAAAACCTGTTTCTGTGACACCTACACCAATTAGTGAGGAAGCTAATGATAATGATCATGAAACTTCAGAACAAGATACTACTGAACCTCATAGATCAACTAGAGTAAGATCCGCGCCATAGTGGTACGGTAATCCTATTCTGTAAGTCATGCTACTAGATCATGATGAACCTACGAACTATGAAGAAGCAATGGTGAGCCCAGATTCCGCAAATTGGCTTGAAGCCATGAAATCTGAGATGGGATCCATGTATGAGAACAAAGTATGGACTTTGGTTGACTTGCCCAATGATCGGCAAGCAATTGAGAATAAATGGATCTTCAAGAAGAAGACTGACGCTGACGGTAATATTACTGTCTACAAAGCTCCACTTGTCGCAAAAGGTTTTCGGCAAGTTCAAGGGATTGACTACGATGAGACCTTCTCACCCGTAGCGATGCTTAAGTCTGTCCGAATCATGTTAGCAATTGCCGCATTTTATGATTATGAAATTTGACAAATGGATGTCAAAACTGCATTCCTGAATGGATTTCTACAAGAAGAGTTGTATATGATGCAGCCGAAAGGTTTTGTTGATCCAAAGGGAGCTAACAAAGTGTGCAAGCTCCAGCGATCCATTTATGATCTGGTGCAAGCCTCTCGGAGTTGGAATAAACGCTTTGATAGTGTGATCAAAGCATTTGGTTTTATACAGACTTTTGGAGAAGCCTGTATTTACAAGAAAGTGAGTGGGAGCTCTGTAGCATTTCTGATATTATATGTAGATGACATATTACTAATCGGAAATGATATAGAATTTCTGGATATCATAAAAGGATACTTGAATAAAAGTTTTTCAATGAAAGACCTCGGTGAAGCTGCTTACATATTGGGCATTAAGATCTATAGAGATAGATCAAGACGCTTAATTGGACTTTCATAAAGCACATACCTTGACAAAATTTTGAAGAAGTTCAAAATGGATCAAGCAAAGAAAGGATTCTTGCCTATGTTACAAGGTGTGAAATTGAGTAAGACTCAATCCCCGACCAATGCAGAAGATAGAGAGAAAATGAAAGATGTTCCCTATGCTTCATCCATAGGCTCTATCATGTATGCAATGCTGTGTACCAGACCTGATGTGTGTCTTGCTATAAGTCTAGCAGGGAGGTACCAAAGTAATCCAGGAGTGGATCACTGGACAACGGTCAAGAACATCCTGAAATACCTGAAAAGGACTAAGGATATGTTTCTCGTATATGGAGGTGACAAAGAGCTCATCGTAAATGGTTACGTTGATGCAAGTTTTGACACTGATTCAGACGATTCTAAATCGCAAACCGGATACGTATTTACATTAAACGATGGAGCTGTCAGTTGGTGCAGTTCTAAACAAAGCGTTGTGGCAGGATCTACATGTGAAGCGGAGTACATAGCTACTTCGGAAGCAGCAAATGAAGGAGTCTGGATGAAGGAGTTCATATCCGATCTAGGTATCATACCTAGTGCATCGGGTCCAATGAAAATCTTTTGTGACAATACTGGTGCAATTGCCTTGGCAAAGGAATCCATATTTCACAAGAGAACCAAGCACATCAAGAGATGCTTCAATTCCATCCGGGATCTAGTCCAGGTGGGAGACATAGAGATTTGCAAGATACATACGGATCTGAATATAGCAGACCTGTTGACTAAGCCTCTTCCACGAGCAAAACATGATCAACACCAAAGCTCCATGGGTGTTAGAATCATTACTGTGTAATCCAGATAATTGACTCTAGTGCAAGTGGGAGACTGAAGGAAATATGCCCTAGAGGCAATAATAATGTTATTATTTTATTTCCTTATATCATGATAAATGTTTATTATTCATGCTAGAATTGTATTATGCGGAAACATAATACTTGTGTGGATACATAGACAAACCAAACGTCACTAGTATGCCTCTACTTGAGTAGCTCGTTAATCAAAGATAGTTATGTTTCCTAACCATAGACATGTGTTGTCAATTGATTAATGGGATCACATCGTTAGGAGAATGATGTGATTGACATGACCCATTCCATTAGCTTAGCACCCGATCGTTTAGTATGTTGATATTGCTTTCTTCATGACTTATACGTGTTCCTATGACTATGAGATTATGCAACTCCCGTTTACTGGCGGAACACTTTGTGTGCTACCAAATGTCACAACATAACTGGGTGATTATAAAGGAGCTCTACAGGTGTCTCCAAAGGTGAATGTTGGGTAGGCGTATTTCCAGATTAGGATTTGTCACTCCGATTGTCGGAGAGGTATCTCTGGGCCCTCTCGGTAATGCACATCACATAAGCCTTGCAAGCATTACAACTAATGAGTTAGTTGCAAGATGATGTATTATGAAACGAGTAAAGAGACTTGCCGGTAACGAGATTGAACTAGGTATTGAGATACCGACGATCGAATCTCGGGCAAGTAACATACCGATGACAAAGGGAACAACGTATGTTGTTATGCGGTCTGACCGATAAAGATCTTCATAGAATATGTAGGAGCCAATATGAGCATCCAGGTTCCGCTATTGGTTATTGACCAGAGAAGTGTCTCGGTCATGTCTACATTGTTCTCGAACCCGTAGGGTCCGCACGCTTAAGGTTTCGATGACAGTTATATTATGAGTTTATGAGTTTTGATGTACCGAAGTTAGTTCGGAGTCCCGGATGTGATCACGGACATGACGAGGAGTCTCAAAATGGTTGAGACATAAAGATTGATATATTGGAAGCCTATATTTGGATATCAGAAGTGTTCCGGGTGAAATCGGGATTTTATCGGAGTACCGGGAGGTTACCGGAACCCCCCGGGAGGTATATGGGCCTTAGTGGGCTTTAGTGGATGAGAGGAGAGGTGGCCAGGGCTGGGCCGCGCGCCCCACCCCCCTAGTCCGAATAGGACAAGGAGAAGGGGGCGGCGCCCCCCTTCCTTCTCTCTCTCCTCTTTCCCCCTCCCGAATCCTATTCCAACTAGGAAGGGGGGGGGGGGGGAATCCTACTCCCGGTGGGAGTAGGTCTCCTCCTGGCGCGCCCTCCTCCTGGCCGGCCGCACCTCCCCTTGCTCCTTTATATACGGGGGCAGGGGGCACCCCTAGACACACAAGTTGATCCACGTGATCATATTCTTAGCCGTGTGCGGTGCCCCCTTCCACCATAATCCTCGATAATATTGTAGCGGTGCTTAGGCGAAGCCCTGCAATGGTAGTACATCAAGACTGTCACCACGCCATCGTGCTGACGGAACTCTTCCCCGACACTTTGCTGGATCGGAGTTCGGGGATCGTCATCGAGCTGATCGTGTGCTAGAACTCGGAGGTGCCGTAGTTTCGGTGCTTGATCGGTCGGGCCGTGAAGACATACAACTACATCAACCGCGTTGTGCTAACGCTTCCGCTGTCGGTCTACAAGGGTACGTAGATCACACTCTCCCCTCTCGTTGCTATGCATCACCATGATCTTGCGTGTGCGTAGGATTTTTTTCGAAATTACTACGTTCCCCAACATTAGTAACGTAATCAACAGCAACTAAAATATGTGTATAACCATTAGAGGAAGGAAAAGGTCCCATATAGTCAAAGCCCCAAACATCAAATGGTTCAATAACAAGTGAATAATTCATGGGCATTTCTTGATGTCTACTAATATTACCAATTCTTTGACATTCATCACAAGATAAGACAAACTTACGGGCATCCTTGAAGAGTGTAGGCCAATAAAAACCAGATTGCAGTACCTTATGTGCAGTTCTATCTCCAGCATGGTGTCCTCCATAAGCTTCGGATTGACACTTGCGTAGGATCTGTTCCTGTTCATGCTCAGGTACACAACATCTAATAACACCATATAATCCTTCTTTATAAAGATGTGGGTCATCCCAAAAGTAATGCCTCAAATCATAGAAGAACTTTTTCTTTTGCTGGTATGTGAAACTAGGTGGTATAAACTTAGCAACAATGTAATTAGCATAATCAGCATACCATGGAGCAGTATGAGAAGTATTTATGACATTTAATTGCTCATCAGGAAAACTATCATCAATAGGTAGTGGGTCATCAAGCACATTTTCTAACGTAGACAAGTTATCTACAACGGGGTTCTCAGCTCCTTTTCTATCAACAATATGCAAATCAAATTCTTGTAGCAAGAGAACTGAAAGTGCAACTATCCCTAGGTGGTTTTGGTAATTCATAACAACATATAGCTCATTGAGCTAATGCTATTCCAAGATGATCATTTCAGGAAAGCTCAATGATTGGCATGGCATGGATGGTGAAAGTGGAACCCTCAAAATGCTAAGGACAAAGGATTGGCTCTAGCTCATATGCTCAAGACTCTTCATTTTACATTTTGGTGGTCCAAGATCACATTGAGTCCATAGGAAAAGCCAATACTATCAAGGAGGGATGAGGTGTTGCTTAATGAGCCTCTTGCTTCATGTGCTTAATGATATGCTCCAAAATCCTCAGCTACTTTCCCATATCCACATTTGACCTAAACCCAAAGCCAAACTCGGCCCTACCGATTCTTTCAACCCGGCGCCACCGAGTTTCACTTGTCATAGCCATTGCCAAACCCTAAGCAAATCGGTTCTATCGATAGGGATCTCGGTCTCACCGAGATGGGATTGCAATTTCTCTGTTTCCTTTTCGTAACTTTTCGGTCTCACCTAAAGAGCGGATCGGTCCCACCGAAATTGCAATGTAAACTCACTGTTTCCTTTTCGTAACATTTCGGTCTCACCGAGAAGAGCGAATCGGTCCCACCGAGTTTGCCTGACCAACCCTCTGGTTAGCTTATTACCAAATCGGTCTCACCGAGTTTGTGTAATCAGTCTCACCGAGATTACGTTATGCCCTAACCCTAACCATATCGGTCCTACCGAGTGGCATGTCAGTCCCACCGAAAATCTCTAACGATCACTAGGTTTACTATTTTGGTCCGACCGAGTTTGTTGATTCGGTCCCACCAAGATTGGTAAATTGTGTGTAACGGTTGGATTTTGTGTGGAGGCTATATATACCCCTCCACCTCCTCTTCACTCGTGGAGAGAGCCATCAGAACACATCTACACTTCCAACTCATATGTTCTGAGAGAGAACCACCTACTCATGTGTTAAGACCAAGATATTCCATTCCTACCATATGAATCTTGATCTCTAGCCTTCCCCAAGTTGCTTTCCACTCAAATCTTCTTTCCACCAAATCCAAATCCCGTGAGAGAGAATTGAGTGTTGGGGAGACTATCATTTGAAGCACAAGAGCAAGGAGTTCATCATCAACACACCATTTGTTACTTCTTGGAGAGTGGTGTCTCCTAGATTGGCTAGGTGTCACTTGGGAGCCTCCGACAAGATTGTGGAGTTGAACCAAGGAGTTTGTAAGGGCAAGGAGATCGCCTAGTTCATGAAGATCTACCACTAGTGAGGCAAGTCCTTCGTGGGCGATGGCCATGGTGGGATAGACAAGGTTGCTTCTTCGTGGACCCTTCGTGGGTGGAGCCCTCCGTGGACTCGCGCAACCGTTACCCTTCGTGGGTTGAAGTCTCCATCAACGTGGATGTAGGATAGCACCACCTATCCGAACCACGGGAAAAACATCCGTGTCTCCAATTGCATTTGAATTCTCCAAACCCTTCCCTTTACATTCTTGCAAGTTGCATGCTTTACTTTCCGCTGCCAATATACTGTTTGCATGCTTGCTTGAATTGTGTGATGATTTCTTGACTTGTCCTAAAATAGCTAAAATCTGACAAGAACTAAAATTGGGAAAAGGTTAAGTTTTTATTTGGTCAAGTAGTCTAATCACCCCCCTCTAGACATACTTTTGATCCTACAAGAACCCATCTATTAAGTCTAGCATCTTTCTTTTCCATAAGATATTTAATAGCAGCATGATCAGTGTGAATAGTTACTTTAGAATCAACAATATAAGGTCTAAACTTATCACAAGCAAATACAACTGCTAAGAATTCTTTTTCAGTAGTAGCATAGTTTCTTTGAGCATTGTCTAGAGTTTTACTAGCATATTGAATAACGTTTAGTTTCTTATCAGCTCTTTGTCCTAGAACAACACCTACAACATAATCACTAGCATCACACATAATTTCAAAGGGTAAATTCCAATTAGGTGGCTGAATAATAGGTGCAGAGATCAATGCTTTCTTAAGTATTTCAAATGCTTCTACACAATCATCATCAAAAACAAATGGTATATCTTTTTGTAATAAATTAATCAGAGGCCGAGAGATTGTTGAGAAGTCCTTAATGAACCTCCTATAAAAACCGGCATGACCAATGAAACTTCTTATACCTTTGATGTCCTTGGGACATGGCATCTTTTCAATAGCATCAACCTTGGCTTTATCACCTTCAATACCTCTTTCAAAAACTTTATGCCCCAAGACAATACCTTCATTAACAATAAAGTGGCACTTTTCCCAATTCAAGACAAGATTAGTTTCTTCACATCTCTGCAAAACTCGATCAAGGTTGCTCAAGCAATCATCAAAAGAAGATCCATAGACGGAAAAGTCGTCCATGAAAACCTCACAAATCTTTTCACAAAAGTCAGAGAATATAGCCATCATGCATCTTTGAAAGGTAGCAGGTGCATTACATAAACCAAAATTCATACATCTATAAGCAAAAGTACCAAAAGGGCATGTAAAAGTAGTCTTTGATTGATCTTTAGCTGACACAGGTATTTGAGGGAAACCAGAATAACCATCTAGAAAGCAAAAATGTGTATGTTTAGATAAACTTTCTAGCATTTGATCGATGAAAGGTAAGGGGTAATGATCTTTTTTAGTAGCCTTATTTAATTTGCGGAAATCAATTACCATCCTATAATGTGTAATAATTCTTTGAGGAATCAATTCATCTTTATCATTAGGAACAACAGTAATACCTCCTTTCTTAGGGACACAATGGACAGGGCTTACCCATTGACTATCAGCAACGGGTAAATTATACCCGCCTCAAGGAGCTTTAGTATCTCCTTTCTTACCACTTCTTTCATTTTAGAATTCAGCCGACATTGATGATCACAAACTGGTTTAGTATCTTCTTCCAAATTAATTTTATGTTGACATAGAGTGGGACTAATTCCCTTAAGATCATCAAGAGTATACCCAATAGCAGCACGGTGCTTCTTCAGAGTTTTCAATAATCTCTCTTCTTCATGTTCTGAAAGGTTAGCACTAATAACATGATATATCTTTTTCTCATCAAGATAAGCATATTTAACAGTATCAGGTAACGGCTTAAGCTCAAACACGGGATCACCCTTGGGTGGAGGAGGATCCCCTAGGATTTCAACAGGTAAATTGTTTTTCAGCATAGGTTCCTGTTTAAAGAATACTTCATCTAATTCCCTTCTTTCATTCATAAACATATCGTTTTCATGGTCTAGCAAATATTGTTCTAAAGGATCACTAGGAGGTACGGCAATAGAAGCAAGACCAATAATTTCATCCTTACTAGGTAATTCTTCTTCGCGGTGTTGTCTACTAAATTTAGAAAAATTAAATTCATGAGTCATATCATCTAAACCGATAGTAACAACATCTCTTTTGCAATCTATGGTAGCATTAACAGTATTTAAGGGTTTACCAAATATAATGGGACAAAAGCTATCTTGTGGGGAACTAAGAACAAGAAAATCAGCAGGATATTTAGTTTTCCCACACAAGACTTCAACATCTCTAACAATTCCCATTTGTGAAATAGTATCTCTATTGGCAAGTTTAATTGTGACATCAATATCTTCCATCTTAGCAAGTGCAATATCATGCATAACTTCTTTGTATAAGGAATAAGGTATTGCACTAGCACTGGCACCCATATCACATAAGCCATGATAACAATGATCTCCTATTTTAACAGAAATAACAGGCTTGCCTACCACAGGTCTAGGTTTATCTTTATCACGGGGTTTAGCAATTCTAGCAGTTTCATTACAGAAATAAATAACATGCCCATCTATATTATCAGACAAGAGATCTTTAAGAATAGCAATATTAGGTTCAACTTTAACTTGCTCAGGAGGGGTATATGTTTTAATATTGCTTTTACGAACTACAGTTGAAGCTTTAGCATGATCCTTTATCCTAACAGGGAAAGGTGGTTTCTCAACATAAGAAGTAGGAACAATAGGATCATTATAAGTGATAGTCTTTTCTTCAACTTTAATAGGTGCAGCTACTTTTACTTCTATGGGAGGATGATATTTAAACCACTTCTCCTTGGGGAGATCAACATAAGTAGCAAAAGATTCACATAAAGAAGCTACTATCTCAGAGTCAAGTCCATATTTAGTGCTAAATTTACGAAAAATATCGGTATCCATAAAAGATTTAACACAATCAAAACTAGGTGTCATACCTGACTCCTTACCATTGTCGAGGTCCCAATCTTCAGAGTTGCCTTTAATTCTTTCCAATAAATCCCATTTGAATTCAATAGTCTTCATCATAAAAGAGCCAGCACAAGAAGTATCAAGCATGGTGCGATTGTTACTAGAAAGCCGAGCATAAATTTTTTGAATAATCATTTCTCTTGAGAGCTCATTATTGGGGCATGAATATAACATTGATTTAAGCCTCCCCCAAGCTTGAGCGATGCTTTCTCCTTCGCGAGGCCAAAAATTATATATATAATTGCGATCACGATGAACAAGATGCATAGGATAAAACTTCTGATGAAATTCCAATTTCAATCGTTTGTAATTCCAAGACCTCATATCATCACATAGCCTATACCATGTTGATGCATCTCCCCTCAAAGATAAGGGGAATACCTTCTTCTTAACAACATCTCCGGGTACACCTGCAAGCTTAAATAATCCACAAACTTAATCCACATATATCAGATGTTCATCGGGATGTTTCATTCCATCTCCTAGAAAAGGAGTTAGCTAGCAGTTTTTCTATCATACCCAAAGGAACTTCAAAGCAAGCATTTTCATTTTCATTTTCATTTTCAGTAGGTTCAGTAGGTTGAGGAGCAACTCTTTGCTCTACTGGTCGGGTGAAGATACCCCGAACAAGCCCCTCAGAGGATTACTTTCCATGGTAACAAGTGACAGTAAACTTCAGCACACTATATAAATTTTTCCTTACCAAATTCCACCTACCAAAGGCGCTTCACTCCCCGGCAACGGTGCCAGAAAAGAGTCTTGATGACCCACAAGTATAGGGGATCTATCGTAGTCCTTTCGATAAGTAAGAGTGTCAAACCCAATGAGGAGCAGAAGGAAATAATAAGCGGTTTCCAGCAAGGTATTCTCGGCAAGTACTGAAATAAGTGGTAATAGATAGTTTTGTGATAATATAATTTGTATCGAGCAACAAGTAACAAAAGTAAATAAGGTGCAGCAAGGTGGGCCAATCCTTTTGGTAGCAAAGGACAAGCCTAGACAAACTCTTATCTGATGTAAAGTGCTCCTGAGGACACATGGGAATATCGCCAAGCTAGGTTTCATCACGTTCATATGATTCGCGTCCGGTACCTTGATAATTTGGTATGTGGGTGGACCGGTGCTTGGGTGCTGCCCTTACTTGGACAAGCATCCCACTTACGATTAACCTCTATTGCAAGCATCCGCAAATACAACAAAAGTATTAAGGTAAACCTACCCATAGCATGAAACATATGGATCCAAATCAGCCCCTTACGAAACAACACATAAACTAGGGTTTAAGCTTCTGTCACTCTAGAAACCCATCATCTACTTATTACTTCCCAATGCCTTCCTCTAGGCCCAAATAATGGTGAAGTGTCATGTAGTCGACGTTCACATAACACCACTAGAGGAGAGACAACATACATCTCATCAAAATATCGAACGAATACCAAATTCACATGACTACTAATAGCGAGACTTCTCCCATGTCCTTAGGAAAAAAAGTAACTACTCACAAAGCATAAACATGTTCATAATCAGAGGGGTATTAATATGCATATAGGATCTGAACATATGATCTTCCACCAATTAAACCAACTAGCATCAACTACAAGGAGTAATTAACACTACTAGCAACCTACTAGTACCAATCCCGGACTTGGAGACAAGAATTGGATACAAGAGATGAACTAGGGTTTTGAGATGAGATGGTGCTGATGAAGATGTTGATGGAGATTGCCCTCTCCCGATGAGAGTATCGTTGGTGATGACGATGGCGATGATTTCCCCCTCCGGGAGGGAAGTTTCTGTTGGGGAACGTAGCAGAAATTCAAAATTTTCCTACGTGTCACCAAGATCTATCTATGGAGAGACTAGCAATGAGGGGAAGGAGAGTGCATCTACATACCCTTGTAGATCTCTAAGCGGAAGCGTTCAAGGGAACGGGGTTGATGGAGTCGTACTCGTCGTGATCCAAATCACCGATGACCAAGTGCCGAACGGACGGCACCTCCGCGTTCAACACACGTACAGCCCGGTGACGTCTCCCACGCCTTGATCCAGCAAGGGGAGAGGGAGAGGTTGAGGAAGACTCCATCCAGCAGCAACACAATGGCGTGGTGGTGATGGAGGAGCGTGGCAATCCTGCAGGGCTTCGCCAAGCACCGCAGAAGAGGAGGAAGAAGAGACGCAGGGCTGTACCAACGAGAGATTGAATCACGTGTGTTATGGGCAGCCCCCTAGGCCTCATATATATAGGGGAAGGGGAGGGGCTGCGCCCCCTCTAGGGTTCCCACCCCTAGGGGGGGCGGCAGCCCCAGATGGCCAAGGGGTGGCGGCCAAGAGGGGGGAGGAGAGGGAGGTGCAGGGTGTATGGGCCTTAGGGCCCATATGTCCTTAGGGTTTGCCCCATCTCCCCTTCTAGGCGCATGGGCCTTAGTGGGGCTGGTGCCCTTGGCCCATGTAGGCCAAGGAGAACTCCCTACAGCCCATGTGCCCCCCCCCGGGGGCAGGTGGCCCCACTTGGTGGACCCCCGGGACCCTCCCGGTGGTCCCGGTACGTTACCGATAAACCCCGAAACTTTTCCGGTGACCAAAACAGGACTTCCTATATATAAATCTTTACCTCCGGACCATTCCGGAACTCCTCATGACGTCCGGGATCTCATCCGGGACTCCGAACAACATTCAGTAACCACATACAAACTTCCTTTATAACCCTAGCGTCATCGAACCTTAAGTGTGTAGACCCTACGGGTTCGGGAGACATGCAGACATGACCGAGACGTTCTCCGGTAAATAACCAACAGCGGGATCTGGATACCCATGTTGGCTCCCACATGTTCCACGATGATCTCATCGGATGAACCACGATGTGAAGGACATAATCAATCCCGTATACAATTCCCTTTGTCTATCGGTATGATACTTGCCCGAGATTCGATCGTCGGTATCCCGATACCTTGTTCAATCTCGTTACCGGCAAGTCTCTTCACTCGTTCCGTAACACATCATCCCGTGATCAACTCCTTGATCACATTGTGCACATTATGATGATGTCCTACCGAGTGGGCCCAGAGATACCTCTCTGTCACACGGAGTGACAAATCCCAGTCTCGATTCGTGCCAACCCAACAGACACTTTCAGAGATACCCATAGTGTACCTTTATAGCCACCCAGTTACGTTGTGACGTTTGGCAGACCCAAAGTATTCCTACGGTATCCAGGAGTTGCACAATCTCATGGTCTAAGGAAATGATACTTGACATTAGAAAAGCTTTAGCATACGAACTACACGATCTTTGTGCTAGGCTTAGGATTGGGTCTTGTCCATCACATCATTCTCCTAATGATGTGATCCCGTTATCAACGACATCCAATGTCCATGGTCAGGAAACCGTAACCATCTATTGATCAACGAGCTAGTCAACTAGAGGCTTACTAGGGACATGGTGTTGTCTATGTATCCACACATGTATCTGAGTTTCCTATCAATACAATTATAGCATGGATAATAAACGATTATCATGAACAAGGAAATATAATAATAATCAATTTATTATTGCCTCTAGGGCATATTTCGAACAGTCTCCCACTTGCACTAGAGTCAATAATCTAGTTCACATCGCCATGTGATTAACACTCACAGGTCACATCGCCATGTGACTAACACCCAAGAGTTTACTAGAGTCAGTATTCTAGTTCACATCACTTATGTGATTAACACTCAATGAGTTCTAGGTTTGATCATGTTGCTTGTGAGAGAGGTTTTAGTCAACGGGTCTGAACCTTTCAGATCCGTGTGTGCTTTACAAATCTCTATGACATCTCCTAGATGTAGCTACCACGTTCTATTTGGAGCTATTCCAAATAGCTGTTCTACTATACGAATCCAGTTTACTAACCGAATAATCTGGATTAGTGTCAAAGATTGCATCAGCGTAACCCTTTACGACGAACTCTTTTACCACCTCCATAATCGAGAAAATTCCTTAGTCCTCTAGTTACTAAGGATAACTTTGACCGCTGTCCTGTGATCCATTCTTGGATCACTCTTGTACCCCTTGACTGACTCATGGCAAGGCACACTACAGGTGCGGTACACAGCATAGCATACTGTAGAGCGTATGTCTTAAGCATAGGGGACGACCTTCGTCCTTTCTCTCTGTTCTGCCGTGGTCAAGCTTTAAGTCTTAACTTCGTACCTTACAACTCAGGCAAGAACTCCTTCTTTGACTGATCCATCTTGAACACCTTCAAGATCACGTCAAGGTATGTGCTCATTTGAAAGTACCATTAAGCGTTTGGATCTATCCTTATAGATCTTGATGCTCAATGTTCAAGTAACTTAATCCAGGTTTTCCATTGAAAAACACTTTCCAAATAACCCTATATGCTTTCCAGAAATTCTACATCATTTCTGATCAACAATATGTCAACAACATATACTCATCAAAAATTCTATAGTGCTCCCACTATCTTCTTTGGAAATACAAGTTTCTCATAAACTTTGTATACACCAAAATCTTTGATCATCTCATCAAAGCATACATTCCAACTCCGAGATGCTTACTCCAGTCCTTAGAAGGATTGCTGGAGCTTTGCATACTTATTAGCATCTTTCAGGATTGACAAAACCTTCCGGTTGTATCACATACAACCTTTCCTCAAGAAAATCAATGAGGAAACAATGATTTGACTGAAGGAAATATGCCCTAGAGGCAATAATAAAGTTATTATTTATTTCCTTATATCATGATAAATGTTTATTATTCATGCTAGAATTGTATTAACCGGAAACATAATACATGTGTGAATACATAGACAAACAGAGTGTCACTAGTATGCCTCTACTTGACTAGCTCGTTAATCAAAGATGGTTATGTTTCCTAACCATGGACAAAGAGTTGTTATTTGATTAACGGGATCACATCATTAGATGAATGATCTGATTGACATGACCCATTCCATTAGCTTAGCACCCGATCGTTTAGTATGTTGCTATTGCTTTCTTCATGACTTATACATGTTCCTATGACTATGAGATTATGCAACTCCCGTTTACCGGAGGAACACTTTGGGTACAACCAAACGTCACAACGTAAATGGGTGATTATAAAGGAGCATTACAGGTGTCTCCAAAGGTAGATGTTGGGTTGGCGTATTTCGAGATTAGGATTTGTCACTCCGATTGTCGGAGAGGTATCTCTGGGCCCTCTCGGTAATGCACATCACCTAAGCCTTGCAAGCATTGCAACTAATATGTTAGTTGTGAGATGATGTATTACGGAATGAGTAAAGAGACTTGCCAGTAACGAGATTGAACTAGGTATTGGGATATCGACGATCGAATCTCGGGCAAGTAACATACCGATGACAAAGGGAACAACGTATGTTGTTATGCGGTCTGACCGATAAAGATCTTCGTAGAATATGTAGGAGCCAATATGGGCATCCAGGTCCCGCTATTGGTTATTTACCGGAGACGTGTCTCGGTCATGTCTACATTGTTCTCGAACCGTAGGGTCCGCACGCTTAAGGTTTCGATGACAGTTATATTATGAGTTTATGAGTTTTGATGTACCGAAGGAGTTCGGATTCCCGGATGTGATCACGGACATGACGAGGAGTCTCGAAATGGTCGAGACATAAAGATTGATATATTGGAAGCCTATGTTTGGACATCGGAAGTGTTTCGGGTGAAATCGAGAATTTTACCCGAGTACCGGGAGGTTACCGGAACCCCCCGGGAACCAAATGGGCCTTATTGGGCCTTAGTGGAAAGGTGAAAGGGGCAGCCCAAGGTGGGCTGCACGCCTCCCCCCTCCCCTAGTCCTATTAGGACTAGGAGAGGTGGCCGGCCCCCTTCTCCCTCTCTCTCTCTCTCTCGAGGAATCCTATTAGGAATAGGATTGTGGGGGGGGGGGGGAGTCCTACTCCCGGTAGGAGTAGGACTCCTCCTGCGCCCTCCTCCTTTGGCCGTCCAGCCCTCCCCCTGGCAACCTTTATATACGGGGGCAGGGGGCACCTCTAGACACACAAGTTGATCATTGAGATCGTTCCTTAGCCGTGTGCGGTGCCCCCTGCCACCAAATTCCACCCCGATCATACCGTTGTAGTGCTTAGGCGAAGCCCTGCGTCGGTAGTACATCAAGATCGTCACCACGCCGTCGTGCTGACGGAACTCTTCCTCGACGCTTTGCTGGATCGGAGCCCGAGGATCGTCATCGAGCTGAACGTGTGCTAAGAACTCAGAGGTGCCGGAGTAACGGTACTTGGATCGGTCGGATTGGGAAGAAGACATACGACTACTTCCTCTACGTTGTGTCAACGCTTCCGGTGCGATCTACAAGGGTACATAGATCAGACTCTCCCCCTCGTTGCTATGCATCACCATGATCTTGCGTGTGCGTAGGAATTTTTTTGAAATTACTATGTTGCCCAACAGTGGCATCCGAGCCCAGGTTTTATGGTTTGATGTTATTTGCACGAGTAGAACACAAGTGAGTTGTGGGCGATACAAGTCATACTGCCTACCAGCATGTCATACTTTGGTTCAGCGGTATTGTTGGACGAGACGACCCGGACCAACCTTACGCGTACGCTTACGCGAGACCGGTTCCCTCGACATGCTTTGCACATAGATGGCTTGCGGGCGACAGTCTCTCCAACTTTAGTTGAACCAAGTGTGGCTACGCCCGGTCCTTGAGAAGGTTAAAACGGAGTCTATTTGACAAACTATCGTTGTGGTTATGATGCGTAGGTGAGATTGGTTCTTACTTAAGCCCGTAGCAGCCACGTAAAACATGCAACAACAAAGTAGAGGACGTCTAACTTGTTTTTGCAGGGCATGTTGTGATGTGATATGGTCAAGGCATGATGCTAAATTTTATTGTATGAGATGATCATGTTTTGTAACCAAGTTATCGGCAACTGGCAGGAGCCATATGGTTGTCGCTTTATTGTATGCAATGCAATCGCGATGTAATGCTTTACTTTATTACTAAGCGGTAGTGATAGTCATGGAAGCATAAGATTGGCGAGACGACAACGATGCTACGATGGAGATCAAGGTGTCGTGCCGGTGACGATGGTGATCATGACGGTGCTTCGGAGATGGAGATCACAAGCACAAGATGATGATGGCCATATCATATCACTTATATTGATTGCATGTGATGTTTATCCTTTTATGCATCTTATCTTGCTTTGATTGACGGTAGCATTATAAGATGATCTCTCACTAAATTATCAAGAAGTGTTCTCCCTGAGTATGTACCGTTGCCAAAGTTCATCGTGCCCAGACACCACGTGATGATCGGGTGTGATAAGCTCTACGTCCATCTACAACAGGTGCAAGCCAGTTTTGCACACGCAGAATACTCAGGTTAAACTTGACAAGCCTAGCATATGCAGATATGGCCTCGGAACACAGAGACCGAAAGGTCGAGCGTGAATCATATAGTAGATATGATCAACATAACAATGTTCACCATTGAAAACTACTCCATCTCACGTGATGATCGGTTATGGTTTAGTTGATTTGGATCACGTGATCACTTAGAGGATTAGAGGGATGTCTATCTAAGTGGGAGTTCTTAAGTAATATGATTAATTGAACTTTAATTCATCATGAACTTAGTCCTGGTAATATTAGCAAATCATGTTGTAGATCAATAGCTCGCGTTGTTGCTTCCCTGTGTTTATTTTGATATGTTCCTAGAGAAAATTGTGTTGAAAGATGTTAGTAGCAATGATGCGGATTGGATCCGTGATCTGAGGTTTACCCTCATTGCTGCACAGAAAAATTATGTCCTTGATGCACCGCTAGGTGACAGACCTATTGCAGGAGCAGATGCAAACGTTATGAACGTTTGGCTAGCTCAATATGATGACTACTTGATAGTTTAGTGCACCATACTTAATGGCTTAGAATCGGGACCTCAAAGACATTTTGAATGTCATGGACCATATGAGATGTTCCAGGAGTTGAAGTTAATATTTCAATCAAATACCCGAGTTGAGATATATGAAGTCTCCAACAATTTCTATAGCTAAAAGATGGAGGAGAATCGCTCAACTAGTGAGCATGTGCTCAGATTGTCTGGGTACTACAATCGCTTGAATCAAGTGGGAGTTAATCTTCCAGATAAGATAGTGATTGACAGAATTCTCTAGTCACCATCACCAAGTTAGTAGAACTTCGCGATGAACTATGATATGCAAGGGATAACGGAAACGATTCCCAAGCTCTTCATGATGCTGAAATCAACGAAGGTAGAAATCAAGAAAAACATCAAGTGTTGATGGTTGACAAGACCACTAGTTTGAAGAAAAGGGCAAAAGGGAAGAAGGGGAACTTCAAGAAGAACGGCAAGCAAGTTGCTGCTCAAGTGAAGAAGCCCAAGTCTGGTCCTAAGCCTGAGACTAAATGCTTCTACTGCAAAGGGACTAGTCACTGGAAGCGGAACTGCCCCAAGTATTTGGCGGATAAGAAGGATGGCAAAGTGAACAAAAGTATATTTGATATACATGTTATTGATGTGTGCTTTACTAGTGTTTATAGCAACCCCTCAGTATTTGATATTGGTCCAGTTGCTAAGAGTAGTAACTCGAAACAGGAGTTGCAGAATAAACAGAGACTAGTTAAGGGTGAAGTGACGATGTGTGTTGGAAGTAGTTCCAAGATTGATATGATCATCATCGCACACTCCCCTATACTTTCGGGATTAGTGTTGAACTTAAATAAGTGTTATTTGGTTTTTGCGTTGAGCATGAATATGATTTGATCATGTTTATTGCAATACAGTTATTCATTAAAGTCAGAGAATAATTGTTGTTCTGTTTACATGAATAAAACCTTCGATGGTCATACACCCAATGAAACAAGTTCGTTGGATCTCGATCGTAGTGATACACATATTCATAATATTGAAACCAAAAGATGCAAAGTTAATAATGATAGTGTAACTTATTTGTGGCACTGCCGTTTAGGTCATATTGGTATAAAGCGCATGAAGAAACTCCATGCTGATGGGCTTTCAGAATCACTTGATTATGAATCACTTGATGCTTGCGAACCATGCCTTTTGGGCAAGATGAATAAAACGCCGTTCTCCGGAACAATGAAGCAAGCAACAGATTTGGTGGAAATCATACATACTGATGTATGTGGTCCGATGAATATTAAGGCTTGCAACAGGTATCATTATTTTCTGACCTTCACAGATGATTTGAGCAAATATGGGGATATCTACTTAATGAAATAGAAGTCTGAGACATTTGAAAAGTTCATATAATTTCAGAGTGAAGTGGAAAATCATCGTAACAAGAAAATAAAGTTTCTACGATCTGATCGTGGAAAAGAGCATTTGAGTTACGAGTTTGGTCTTCAGTTAAAACAATGTGAAATAGTTTCACTACTCATGCCACCTAGAACACCATAGCATAATGGTGTGTCCGAACGTCATAACCGTACTTTATTGGATATAGTGCAATCTATGATGTTTCTTACCGATTTACCACTATCGTTTTTGGGGTCATGCATTAGAGACAGCTGCATTCACGTTAAAAAGGGGCACCATCTATATCCGTCGAGACAACGCCTTATGAACTATGGTTTGGCAAGAAACCAAAGTTGTCGTTTCTTAAAGTTTGGAGTTGCGATGCTTATGTGAAAAAGTTTCATCTCGATAAGCTCAAACTCAAATCGGAGAAATATGTCTTCATAGGATACCCAAAGGAGACTGTTGGGTACACCTTCTATCACAGATCCTAAGGCAAGACATTCGTTGCTTATAAATGATCCTTTCTAGAGAAGGAGTTTCTCTCGAAAGAAGTGAGTGGGAGGAAAGTAGAACTTGACGAGGTAACTGTACCTGCTCCCTTATTGGAAAATAGTACATCACAGAAAACTGTTTCTGCGACACCTATACCAATTAGTGAGAAAGCTAATGATGATGATCATGAAACTTCAGATCAAGTTACTACCGAATCTCATAGGTAAACCAGAGTGAGATCCGCATTAGAGTGGTACGGTAATCCTGTTCTGGAGGTCATGTTACTTGACCATGACGAACCTACGCATTATGAGGAAGCGATGATGAGCCCAGATTCCACGAAATGGTTTGAGGCCATGAAATCTGAGATATGATCCATGTATGAGAACAAAGTTTGGACTTTGGTTGACTTGCCCGATGATCGGCAAGCAATTGAGAATAAATGGATCTTCAAGAGGAAGACGGACGCTGATAGTAGTGTTACTATCTACAAAGCTAGAATTGTCGCAAAAGGTTTTCGACAAGTTCAAGGTGTTGACTACGATGAGAGCTTCTCACTCGTATCTATGCTTGAGTCTGTCCGAATCATGTTAGTAATATCCGCATTTTATGAAATTTGAGAAATGGATAAACAAAACTGCATTCCTTAATGGATTTATTAAAGAAGAGTTGTATATGATGCAACAGAAGGTTTTGTCAATCCGAAAGGTGCTAACAAAATGTGCAAGCTCCAGCGATCCATCTGTGGACTGGTGCAACCATCTCGGAGTTGGAATATACGCTTTGATGAGTTGATCAAAGCATATAGTTTTATACAGACTTGCGATGAAGCCTGTATTTACAAGAAAGTGAGTGGGAGCACTACAGCATTTCTGATAAGTATATGTGAATGACATATTGTTAATCGGAAATAATGTAGAATTATTCTGTAAAGCATAAAGGAGTGTTTGAAAGGATTTTTTCAAAGAAAGACTTCGGTGAAGCTGCTTACATATTGAGCTTCAAGATCTATAGAGATAGATCAAGATGCTTGATAAGTTTTTTCAATGAGTACATACCTTGACAAGATTTTGAAGTAGTTCAAAATGGAGCAGTCAAAGAAAGAGTTCTTGCCTGTATTACAAGGTGTGAAGTTGAGTAAGACTCAAAGCCCGACCACGGTAGAAGATAGAAAGAGAATGAAAGTCATTCCCTATGCCTTGGCCATAGGTTCTATAAAGTATGTCATGCTGTATACCAGATCTATTGTATACCCTGCACTGATTTGGCAAGGGAGTACAATAGTGATCTAGGAGTAGATCACTGGACAGCGGTCAGAATTATCCTTAGTGAAATAAGGATATGTTTCTCGATTATGGACGTGACAAAAGGCTCGTCGTAAAGGGTTACGCCGATGCAAGTTTTGACACTAATCTAGATGACTCTAATTCTCGGTCTAGATACATATTGAAAGTGGGAGCAATTAAGAGTAGCTCCATGCAGAGCATTGTTGACATAGAAATTTGCAAAATACATGTGGATCTGAATGTGGCAGACCCGTTGACTAAGATTCTCTCACAAGCAAAACATGATCACACCTTAGTACTCTTTGGGTATTGGTCACATGGCGATGTGAACTATGGGTGTTAATCACATGATGATGTGAACTATCGATGTTAATCACATGGTGATGTGATCTAGGTATTGACTCTAGTGCAAGTGGGAGACTGAAGGAAATATGCCCTAGAGGCAATAATAAAGTTATTATTTATTTCCTTATATCATGATAAATGTTTATTATTCATGCTAGAATTGTATTAACCGGAAACATAATACATGTGTGAATACATAGACAAACAGAGTGTCACTAGTATGCCTCTACTTGACTAGCTCGTTAATCAAAGATGGTTATGTTTCCTAACCATGGACAAAGAGTTTTTATTTGATTAACGGGATCACATCATTAGATGAATGATCTGATTGACATGACCCATTCCATTAGCTTACCACCCGATCGTTTAGTATGTTGCTATTGCTTTCTTCATGACTTATACATGTTCCTATGACTATGAGATTATGCAACCCCCGTTTACCGGAGGAACACTTTGGGTACTACCAAACGTCACAACGTAAATGGGTGATTATAAAGGAGCATTATAGGTGTCTCCAAAGGTAGATGTTGGGTTGGCGTATTTCGAGATTAGGATTTGTCACTCCGATTGTCGGAGAGGTATCTCTGGGCCCTCTCGGTAATGCACATCACCTAAGCCTTGCAAGCATTGCAACTAATATGTTAGCTGTGAGATGATGTATTACGGAACGAGTAAAGAGACTTGCCAGTAACGAGATTGAACAAGGTATTGGGATACCGACGATCAAATCTCGGGCAAGTAACATACCGATGACAAAGGGAACAACGTATGTTGTTATGCGGTCTGACCGATAAAGATCTTCGTAGAATATGTAGGAGCCAATATGGGCATCCAGGTCCCGCTATTGGTTATTGACCGGAGACATGTCTCGGTCATGTCTACATTGTTCTCGAACCGTAGGGTCCGCACGCTTAAGGTTTCGATGACAGTTATATTATGAGTTTATGAGTTTTGATGTACGGAAGGAGTTCGGAGTCCCGGATGTGATCACGGACATGACGAGGAGTCTCGAAATGGTCGAGACATAAAGATTGATATATTGGAAGCCTATGTTTGGACATCGGAAGTGTTCCGGGTGAAATCGGGAATTTTACCGGAGTACCGGGAGGTTACCGGAACCCCCCGGGAACCAAATGGGCCTTATTGGGCCTTAGTGGAAAGGTGAAAGGGGCAGCCCAAGGTGGGCTACACGCCTCCCCCCTCCCTTAGTCCTATTAGGACTAGGAGAGGTGGCCGGCCCCCTTCTCCCTCTCTCTCTCTCTCTCGAGGAATCCTATTAGGAATAGGATTGGGGGGGGGGGGAGTCCTACTCCCGGTAGGAGTAGGACTCCTCCTGCGCCCTCCTCCTTTGGCCGGCCAGCCCTCCCCTGGCAACCTTTATATACGGGGGCAGGGGGCACCTCTAGACACACAAGTTGATCATTGAGATCGTTCCTTAGCCGTGTGCGGTGCCCCCTGCCACCAAATTCCACCTCGATCATACCGTTGTAGTGCTTAGGCGAAGCCCTGCGTCGGTAGTACATCAAGATCGGCACCATGCTGTCGTGCTGACGGAACTCTTCCTCGACGCTTTGCTGGATCGGAGCCCGAGGATCGTCATCGAGCTGAACGTGTGCTAAGAACTCGGAGGTGCCGGAGTAACGGTACTTGGATCGGTCGGATCGGGAAGAAGATGTACGACTACTTCCTCTATGTTGTGTCAACGCTTCCGTTGCGATCTACAAGGGTACATAGATCAGACTCTCCCCCTCGTTGCTATGCATCACCATGATCTTGCGTGTGCGTAGGGAATTTTTTGAAATTACTACGTTCCCCAACATTGACATCCTATCTGCAAGATTTCATAAATAATGCAGTAATCGCTAATATAATTCCAACAGACTCTTAGCATTGCTGCGAGTGAGAAAGTCTCACTGTAGTCAACTCCTTGAACTTGTCGGGAAACACCTTAACAACAAGTCGAGCTTTCTCAATGGTGACACTTACCATCATTGTCTGTCTTCCTTTTAAAATCCATCTGTACTCAACAGCCTTATGACCATCAAGTAGTTCTTCCAAAGTCTACACTTTGTTTTCATATATGGATCCTTTCTCGGATTTTATGGCCTCGAGCCATTTATCGGAATCCATGCCCATCATCGCTTCTCCATAGCTCATAGGTTCATTGTTGTCTAGCAACATGACTTCCAAGACAGGACTACGTACCACTCTGAAGTAGTACGCATCCTTGTCATCCTACGAGGTTTGGTAGTGACTTGATCCGAAATCTCATGATCAATATCATAAGCTTCCACTTCAATTGGTGTAGGTGCCACAGGAACAACTCTTTGTGCCCTGCTATACACTAGTTGAAGTGACGGTTCAATAACCTCATCAAGTCTCCCCATCCTCCCACTCAATTCTTTCGAGAGAAACTTTTCCTCGAGAAAGGACTCGATTCTAGAAACAATTCGAATCTGAGACAGGAGGTATACCCAACTATTTTGGGTGTCCTATGAAGATGCATTTATCCACTTTGGGTTCGAGCTGATCAGCCTGAAACTTTTCCACATAAGCGTCGCAGCCCCAAACTTTTTAAGAAATGACAGCTTAGGTTTCTCTAAACCATAGTTCATACAGTGTCGTCTCAACGGAATTACGTGGTGCCCTATTTAAAGTGAATGTGGTTGTCTCTAATACCTAACCCATAAACTATTGTGGTAATTCAATAAGAGACATCATGGTATGCATCATATCCAATAGGGTGCAGTTATGATGTTCGGACACACCATCACACTATGGTGTTCCAGGCTATATTAGTTGTGAAACAATTTCCACAATGTCTTAATTCTGTGCCAAACTTGTAACTCAGATATTCATCTCTAAGATCATATCATAGATCTTTTATCCTCTTGCCACGACGATCTTTCAACTTCATCCTGAAATTACTTGAACCTTTCAATAATTCAGACTCGTGATTCATCAAGTAAATATACTCAACATCTACTCAAATCATCTGTGAAGTAAGAACATAACGATATCCACTACATGCCTCAGCACTCATTGGACTGCACACATCAAAATGTATTACTTCCAACAAGTTGCTTTCTAGTTCCATTTTACTGAAACCAAGGCTTTCAGTCATCTTGCCCATGTGGTATGATTTGCATGTCTCAAGTGATTCAAAATCAAGTGAGTACAAAACGGTCCATTTGCATGGAGTTTCTTCATGCATATATACCAACAGACATGGTTCGCATGTCTCAAACTTTTCAAAAACGAGTGAGCCCAAAGATCCATCAACATGGAGCTTCTTCATGCATTTTATACCGATATGACTTAAGTGGCAGTGCCACAAGTAGGTGGTACTATCATTACTATCCTATATCTTTGGCATGAACATGTGTATCACTACGATCGAGATTCAATAAACCATTCATTTTAGGCGTAAGACCATTGAAGGTATTATTCAAATAAACAGAGTAACCATTATTCTCCTTAAATGAATAACCGTATTGCGATGGACATAATCCAATCATGTCTATGCTCAACGCAAACACCAATCTCGATGGTAGAGGGAGCGTGCGATGCTTGATCATATCAACAATGGAAACACTTCCAACACATATCGTCAGCTCACCTTTAGCTACTCTCCGTTTATTCCGTAGCTTTTATTTCGAGTTACTAACACTTAGCAACTGAACCAGTATCTAATACCCTGGTGCTACTAGGAGTACTAGTAAAGTACACATCAACACAATGTTTATCCAATATACTTCTATCGACCTTGCCAGCCTTCTAATCTACCAAGTATCTAGGGTAATTTCGCTCCAATGGTTGTTCCCCTTATTACAGAAGCACTTAGTCTCGGGTTTGGGTTCAACCTTGGGTTTCTTCACCAGAGCAGCAGCTGATTTGCCGTTTCATGAAGTATCCCTTCTTGCCCTTGCCCTTCTTGAAACTAGTGGTTTCACTAACCATCAACAATTGATGCTCCTTCTTGATCTCTACTTTTGCGGTGTCAAACATCGCGAATATCTCAAGGATCATCATATATGTCCCTGATATATCATAGTTCATCACGAAGCTCTAGCAGCTTGGTGGTAATGACTTCGGAGAAACATCACTATCTTATCTGGAAGATCAACTCCCACTTGATTCAAATGATTGTTGTACTCAGACAATCTGAGCACAAGCTCAACAATTGAGCTTTTCTCCCTTAGTTTGCAGGCTAAGAAAATCGTCGGAGGTCTTATACCTCTTGACGTGGGCACGAGCTTGAAATCCCAATTTCAGCCCTCAAAACATCTCATATGTTTCGCGACGTTTCAAAACGTCTTTGGTGCCTCAACTCTAAACCATTTAACATTACCGAACTATCATGTAGTCATCAAAATGTGTATGTCAGATGTTCGCAACATCCACAGACCACGTTCGAGGTTCAGCACACTGAGCGGTGCATTAAGGACATAAGCCTTTTACTGTCTGCATAATTGCTACTATTAACTTTCAACTAATTTTTCTCTAGGAGCATATCTAAACAGTAGAACTATAGCGTGAGCTACGACATAATTTGCAAATATTTTTGACTATGTTCAGGATAATTAAGTTCATCTTATGAACTCCCACTCAGATAGACATCCCTCTAGTCATCTAAGTGATTACATGATCCGAGTCAACTAGGCCGTGTCCGATCATCACGTGAGACAGACTAGTCATCATCGGTGAACATCTTCATGTTGATCGTATCTACCATACGACTCATGCTCGACCTTTCGGTCTTCTGTGTTCCGAGGCCATGTCTATACACATGCTAGGCTCGTCAAGTTAACCCTAAGTGTTTTGCATGTGTAAAACTGTCTTACACCCGTTGTATGTGAACGTAATGATCTATCACACCCGATCATCACGTGGTGCTTCGAAACGACGAACTTTAGCAACGGTGCACAGTTAGGGGAGAACACTTCTTGAAATTGTTGTGAGGGATCATCTTATTTACTACCGCCGTTCTAAGCAAATAAGATGTATAAACATGATAAACATCACATGCAATCAAATAGTGACATGATATGGCCAATATCACTTTGCTCCTTTTGATCTCCATCTTCGGGGCTCCATGATCATCATCGTCACCGGCATGACACCATGATCTCCATCATCATGTCTTCTTGAAGTTGTCACGTCATCTATTACTTCTACTACTACAGCTAACGGTTAGCAATAAAGTAAAGTAATTACATGACGTTTATGTTGACACGCAGGTCATAAATAAATAAAGACAACTCCTATGGCTCCTGCCGGTTGTCATATTCATCGACATGCAAGTCGTGATTCCTATTACAAGAACATGATCAATCTCATACATCACATATATCATTCATCACATCCTTTGGCCATATCACATCACATGGCATACCCTGCAAAAACAAGTTAGACGTCCTCCAATTGTTGTTTGCATGTTTTACGTGGCTGCTATGGGTTACTAGCAAGAACGTTTCTTACCTACGCAAAGACCACAACGTGATATGCCAATTTCTATTTACCCTTCATAAGGACCCTTTTCATCGAATCCGATCCGACTAAAGTGGGAGAGACAGACACCCACCAGCCACCCAGACAGACACCCACCGATCGAAGCATTCAAGTGAACGGGGTTGATGGAGTCGTACTCGTCGTGATCCAAATCACCGATGACCAAGTGCCGAACGGACGGCACCTCCGCGTTCAACACACGTACAGCCCGATGACGTCTCCCACGCCTTGATCTAGCAAGGGGAGAGGGAGAGGTTGAGGAAGACTCCATCCAGCAGCAGCACAACGGCGTGGTGGTGATGGAGGAGCGTGGCAATCCTGTAGGGCTTCGCCAAGCACCGCAGAAGAGGAGGAAGAAGAGACGCAGGGCTGCACCAACGAGAGATTGAATCACGTGTGTTATGGGCAGCCCCCTAGGCCTCATATATATAGGGGAAGGGGAGGGGCTGCGCCCCCTCTAGGGTTCCCACCCCTAGGGGGGCGGCAGCCCTAGATGGCCAAGGGGTGGCGGCCAAGAGGGGGGAGGAGAGGGAGGCGCAGGGTGTATGGGCCTTAGGGCCCATATGTCCTTAGGGTTTGCCCCCTCTCCCCTTCTAGGCGCATGGGCCTTAGTGGGGCTGGTGCCCTTGGCCCATGTAGGCCAAGGAGAACTCCCTACAACCCATGTGCCCCCCCCCCCCCCCCCCGGGGCAGGTGGCCCCACTTGGTGGACCCCCGGGACCCTCCCGGTGGTCCCGGTATGTTACCGATAAACCCCGAAACTTTTCCGGTGACCAAAACAGGACTTCCTATATATAAATCTTTACCTCCGGACCATTCCGGAACTCCTCGTGACGTCCGGGATCTCATCCGGGACTCCGAACAACATTCGGTAACCACATACAAACTTCCTTTATAACCCTAGCGTCATCGAACCTTAAGTGTGTAGACCCTACGGGTTCGGGAGACATGCAGACATGACCGAGACGTTCTCCGGTCAATAAGCAACAGCGGGATCTGGATACCCATGTTGGCTCCCACAGGTTCCACGATGATCTCATCGGATGAACCACGATGTCAAGGACTTAATCAATCCCGTATACAATTCCCTTTGTCTATCGGTACAATACTTGCCCGAGATTCGATCGTCGGTATCCCGGTACCTTGTTCAATCTCGTTACCGGCAAGTCTCTTTACTCGTTCCGTAACACATCATCCCGTGATCAACTCCTTGATCACATTGTGCACATTATGATGATGTCCTACCGAGTGGGCCCAGAGATACCTCTCCGTCACACGGAGTGACAAATCCCAGTCTTGATTCGTGCCAACCCAACAAACACTTTCGGAGATACCCGTAGTGTACCTTTATAGCCACCCAGTTACGTTGTAACGTTTGGCACACCCAAAGTATTCCTACGGTATCCGGGAGTTGCACAATCTCATGGTCTAAGGAAATGATACTTGACATTAGAAAAGCTTTAGCATACGAACTACACGATCTTTGTGCTAGGCTTAGGATTGGGTCTTGTCCATCACATCATTCTCCTAATGATGTGATCCCGTTATCAACGACATCCAATGTCCATGGTAAGGAAATCGTAACCATCTATTGATCAACGAGCTAGTCAACTAGAGGCTTACTAGGGACATGGTGTTGTCTATGTATCCACACATGTATCTGAGTTTCCTATCAATACAATTATAGCATGGATAATAAACGATTATCATGAACAAGGAAATATAATAATAATCAATTTATTATTGCCTCTAGGGCATATTTCCAACAGTTTCCCCAGTAGAATAGCTCCGCCAGAGCCCTAGATTGGTTCCGCCAAGGTTCCGCCTCGTGGCGGCGGAGTTTTGTCCGAGAAGATGGCTTATGATTTTTCTTCCATCGAAAGACTCCATATAGAAGAAGATGGCCACCGAAGGGCCACCAGGGGGCCCACAAGGTAGGGCGCGTGCCCAGGGGGGTAGGGAGCGCCCCCACCCTCGTGGGCATGGTGTGGCCCCCTGGTGAAGTTCTTGTTCTCAGTATTTTTTATATATTTGGAAAACATCTTCCGTGAAGTTTCAGGACTTTTGGAGCTGTGTAGAATAGGTCTCTAATATTTGCTCCTTTTCCAGCCCAGAATCCCAGCTACCGACATTCTCCCTCTTTATGTAAACCTTGTAAAATAAGAGAGAATATGCATAAGTATTGTGACATAATGTGTAATAACAACCCATAATGCAATAAATATTGATATAAAAGCATGATGCAAAATGGACGTATCAGTAGGCGCCATCCCTAGATTGTTTATCCGGACTAGGGGCTGTAAACACCCGATCGGGTGGAAGCCGACCCGTCACATAATGCGGAAAAAATCGCGAGAGATTTTAGCCACCGAATAGCTAACCAGCTCTCGCCGCATCATGATAGTCAGTTTTCGGCTTTCTCTACTGAGGTGTTTATCCGGATGAACTAGAAACACAATCGTAGTAGTTCTCCCTTTACTACCCTAGCCGATAAAACGGAACGTAAGGTAGCAAGCACAGGAGCCGGGCAACCCAACTATTAACCAAAGACATGATTCGGAGCCGATGCATACAATGCAATATTCAGGGCGCCGAATTGTACTGTAAAAAGTGTTCAGACTTGTGGCCAACATATGGAGCGCAATGGATCCCCTGGCGAGTTAAGTCGTGCTAAAGTGTATGGGTGCAATTGATAAAAAGAGTTTAAATATAATGAAGGAGTAAGTCAATGCCACATATGTTGGGATAGAAATTGTTTCCATTATAATCTGATTGATACGTCAAAGCGTATTTGTACAAATAATGCGATAAGCAACATGGCTATTTAACATGCCAAGACCAAGGGGAAGTATCGTGTGGGTCCTGCAAACAAGCAAAGTGATCGTCAAGAAGATCATCTAGATGTTTCTGCCACACGCCTATGTTGCTTTGTTCCTTGGTATGTTTATCCTTCAAAAGGATCGATGATGAGGCCGTCGTGAGGGGCTTGTGGAAAAGAAACCTGAAAAAGGATATAAAGAAAAAGGGAAAGTATGAGTGCCCGGATAAGGTCAAGTCGTATTGTGGACCGTGATCGAGTTATGCCTCCATCTTTGCTCATGGTATTTTTAGTGCGTAGTTATGTACGCGCGGTACGCACGCCGCAGTTCGGTCGGGACTGAGACGGAGGCCGAATTGCTAGTCCAACTCCTGACGAGCCGGACTGTCATGCTGCGGAGTAATTCGGACTTGTTTAATAGTGTCCAGGGGCTTGGCCGCCGAATTAATGTTCTGCTTGATAAGGCCGCCCTGTACTTCCGCTGCCAGGGCCGCGGTGTTCTCCTCGGTACGGAGGGAGCGTTCCATGTTTCCGTTGACTGTTATGACACCGCGTGGCCCGGGCATCTTAAGTTTGAGATAGGCATAGTGTGGCACCGCATTGAAGCTAGCAAATGCGATTCGTCTGAGTAGTGCGTGATAGCCACTGCGGAAGGGGACGATGTCGAAGATCAAGTCTTCACTTCGGAAGTTGTCCAGCGATCCGAAGACGACTTCCAATGTGATTGAGCCTGTGCAACGGGCCTCTACACCTGGTATTACTCCTTTAAAGATAGTTTTGGTGGGTTGATCCTTGATGGATTGATGCCCATCTTGCGAACTGTGTCCTGATAGAGCAGGTTAATGCCGCTGCCACCGTCCATGAGGACCCGCGTGAGGTGGAATCCATCAATGATTGGGTCGAGGACCAGTGCGGCTGAGCCGTCGTGACGAATACTGGTCAGATGGTCCCTGCGATCGAAAGTGATCGGGCAAGACGACCATGGATTGAATTTTGGGGCGACTGGGTCTATCGCACAGACGTCCCTGAGTGCGCGTTTGCGCTCCCTCTTGGGGATATGAGTAACGTATATCATGTTCACCGTTTTGACTTGGGGGGGGATTTCTTCTGTCCCCCAGTGTTCAGTGGACGGGGCCCCTCGTCATCGCCCTCACTTGGCGACCCCTTCTCTTTGTCCTTGGTATATAACTTACCGGCATGTTTAAAGACCCAACAGCTTTTGTTGGTATGATTGGCAGGTTTATCGGGGGTGCCGTGGATCTGACATGGTCGATCGAGGATTCGGTCCAAGCTGGATGAGCCCGAATTGTTTCTTTTAAATGGCTTCTTTCGTTGACCGGGTGTAACGCCCTCGATGCGACTATATCTCCCACGTGTCGAGGCACGACTTAGAGACATAGGCGCATTGAAAGCAATGTCGCAAGTCGGGAATCATTACACAACCCATGTACATATAATATAAAGGGGAACAATAACATAGTTGGCTTACACTCGCCACGTCACATCAAAGTACATAAATAACATCCATCATACAATCACTCATGGCCCGACTATGGTGCCAAAATAGAAAAGACCCCCAACAAGCGACTAGGCCCTGAATCTAACCCCGAATAGGCATCCCTACTGATCATCCGGAAAAGACACATAGTAACACTGAGAGTCCTCGTCGTACTCCCACTTCAGCTCGAGCGCGCCATCCGGAGAGGTATCATCTGTCCCTGCATCTGGTGTAATAGTAATCTGTGAGCCACAAGGACTCAGCAATCTCGCACCCTCACGATCAAGACTATTTAAGCTTAATAGGTAGGAAAGGGGGGGTAATGTATAAGTGGAGCTGCAGCAAGCGACTAGCATATATGGTGGCTAACTTATTCGCTAAGGAGAGCGAGAAGAGGAGGCAAAGCACGAGCGGAAACTATAGAGCAGCCTACGCAAACATAACTCCAACGCCATGTCCACTTCCCGGACTCCGCCGAGAAGAGGCCATCACGGCAACACACTCAGTTGATTCATTTTAATTATTTAAGGTTCAAGTTATCTACAACCGGACATTAACAAATTCCCATCTGCCCATAACCGCGGGCACGGCTTTCGTAAGATCAATCCCTGCAGGGGGGTCCCAACTTAGCCCATAACAAGCTCTCACGGTCAACGAAGGAATAGACCTCCACCCACGACCCACCGATCAGACTCGGTATCCCGGTACAACAAGATGATTCGACAGGTCAAAACTAGTCCAGCAACACCGCCCGAATGCACCGACAAATCCCGATAGGAGCTGCACATATCTCGTTCTCAGGGCACACTCAGATGAGACATCCTACGAGTAAAACCAACCCTCAAGTTGCCCCGAGGTGGCCCCGCAGTCTACTCGGTCGGACCAACACTCAGAGGAGCACTGGCCCGTGGGGGGGCTAAAATGAAGATGACCCTCGGGCTCCGGAAACCCAAGGGAAAAAAGGCTAGGTGGCAAATGGTAAAACCAATGTTGGGCATTGCTGGAAAAGCTTTAATCAAGGCGAACTATCAAGGGGTTCCCATTATAGCCCAACTGCGTAAGGGACGCAACAATCCGGGAACATAACACCGATATGACGAAAACTAGGGCGGCAAGAGTGGAACAAAACACTAGGCGAGACGCCGAGCCTTCCACCCTTTACCAAGTATATAGATGAATAAGATGACATAGCAATATAATGATATCCCAACAAGTAAATAAATGTTCCAACAAGGAACGGCTCCAATCTTCACCTGCAACTAGCAACGCTATAAGAAGGGCTGAGCAAAGCGGTAACATAGCCAATCAATGGTTTGCTAGGACGAAGGTGGGTTAGAGGCTCAATCATGGCAATTGGGAGGCTGACAAGCAAGTGGTAGGCATCGTAGCATTGGCAAAGCAAAAGAGCGAGCAAACTAGCATAGCAAAGATAGTAGTGATTTCGAGGGTATGATCATCTTGCCTGCACAGTTGTCAGAGTTGACTGGGTCCTCAAAAGCAAACTCAACGGGCTCCTCGTCAGCGAACTCGTCTCCCGGCTCTACCCAACAACACAAACAAGCAACAAGGATACAATCAACCACGTGCAAGGGCGACCAATAATATGCAAAGATGATATGCTATGCGGGATGCGATGCGGGATGCAAAATGCAAGACATGACAGGAAATGCATGAACCTGGCCTCAACTTGGAAAACCAAGTGTGCCACTGGATAGAGGGGAAGAGATCCCCTGAAAACGATATAAAGATCATGGCAATCGGAGCTATGGTTTGGAAATGGCAAGCGTTTTACGAAACGAGCCGATCTGCGATTTACAGCAAGTAGGCTCGTAGATGCAACGAAATGAACATGCTACAGCCACCAAACATGAAAACAAATTGCATGGCAGTGATGTACTCAAGAAGCTTAACAAATCACCAGGACTGAGGCATAGGCAAATTCATCCATTAAGGGCTTCAAACAAGCATGGCAAAACTGAATAAGCAAAACAGATTTCAGGCTTAGCGAAATTAACGCTAGTCTGAAATTTCAGACCACGGTGCTCTCTTCGGAGCAGCAAAACAACATGAAGCAAAACCTGAACATGGCAAGTAAGAGCATGGCATGGAGTTACTCAACAAGCTTAACAAAACACCCAAAATGACCTGGGGCCAAAAGGGTTAACAAAATACTCTACCGAGCACACGAACATCGATGGAACACAATCAGTTTTCAGACAGTGAAAACTGGGACATGCTGAAATCATAACTCACGGAGGCATGTAAACGAGCTCGATGCTTTCACTATGGTGCAAGTCATGGCAAGGCAAGCACATATCCATTAAGAAGGCACAAAATGCTAGCTATACATGGCAAGAACAATGGCATAGCATGCATGGATCACTAGCAATAGCTCCGGCAAAATCGCAAAAGAGTTCACGATCTGCCCAAATTAACAACTATGCAAAAGTTGAGCTCGATTGAGTCAACCTAGGGTGCTCCAACATAACAAGTAAAGACATGGATGGATTAAGCACAACAAGAATAACAAAACACTCTTACTGATCATCCTCAAAAGAGGAACGGATCACTAGGAAACAAGCTGGACATATAGCATCATGAACTAGAACATCCCAGACTTAGTGATTTTCACTAAGTCCCTGAAATCAGTAAACTCAGGTACCCCTCTTTGCAAGCTTGCACAATACAACACACACATCCTAAAAATGCATGGGAGGCACCTCTGGAAATAAGACAACATGCTTAACAATTCATCCCAAAGGGGCACAGGCATATCATGCACACAATAATCATGGCAAAAATGACAAAAGTCAATGTAGGGCTAATGGATCTGCAATTTAACTCATGATGCCTCCTTCCAACAGCATTTTGGGCACCAAGATGACCTCAAATGCAAATGATGCAATGGAATGAAATGATGTACTCGTCGAGACGAAGATTTTGGTATATTATATGCCCAAAACGGAGCCACGGATGCAAAGATATGATGCGTCAAAGTATGAATAAAATCCGGGAGAGGAGAGGGAAAGTCAACCCCGATCTAGATCTAGGGTTTACTGTAGCAGCTCGGCGTGGTACTGTAGCAGCTCGGCCCGATTCGGCGATGGCGGCGGTTGCCGGCGACCTCGGACGGCGGTGAGGGGAGGCGGCCGGCGTGGAGAGGAGCGGGGTCCGGCGAGGGAAGACGGGGCCCGGCCGGAGACGTCCCCGGGACGGCGCGGCCGGCGTTGAGGAGCCCTGGTGGAGTGCGGCGCGGCGCGGCGCGCCAGGCGGCGAGGGTCGGCGGCGAGCTTCTAGCAGGGAGGTGTGCTCCGGCGACGCGGGCGCGGTGGCGGGGGTCGCCGGCCTCGGGGAAGAAGAGGCGCGGGCGAGGACGCGCCCCGATGGGCCGGGAGGGCCAGGCGCGGGCCGCGGCGGCGGGTGGCGGCGGAGTGCCACGTGGCGGCCCCCGGTTGGGGCGGGCGAGATGTCCGGCGGCGGGCGGACGTTGTCCGGCCGCGCGGAGGAGATTTTTTTAGGGTTTGGACGGGGGAGAGATCCGGATTTCTGGGAAGGGTCTATATATAGGCATAGAGGGAGGTAGGAGAGTCCAAATGAGGTGCGGTTTTCGCCCACACGATCGTGGTCGAACGATCGAGACGATGGAGCAGAGTTTGGTGGGTTTTGGGCCAAATTGGAGGGGTGTTGGGCTGCACACACACGAGGCCTTTTCGGTCCCTCGGTTAACCGTCGGAGTATCAAACGAAGTCCAAATGACCCGAAACTTGAAAGGCGGTCTACCGGTGGTAAACCAAGGCCGCATGGCAAGTCTCGGTCCAATCCGGAAATGTTCAATCCCCACACACGAAAGAAAGCTAGAAATGGCCACCGGAGGAGAACGAAGCGCCGGAATGCAAAACGGACAACGGGGAAAATGCTCGAATGCATGAGATGAACATGTATGCAAATGCAATGCACGTGATGACATGATATGAGATGCACGAAAATAAAAACAACACACGGAGACAAAGACCCGAACCCGAGAATTAAATATAACTTAATGCCGGAAACGGCAAGAGTTGGAGTACAAATTGGGAAGGTTACATATGGGGCGTTACAACACTCCACCACTACGAAAAGATCTCGCCCTGAGATCTAGGACTGAAAGAACTCCGGGTACTCAGAACGGAGGTGATCCTCGCGTTCCCAGGTAGCTTCACGGTCGGAATGGTGTGACCACTTTATTTTGAGAAACTTGATTGACTTGTTGCGAGTTCTGCGTTCAGTCTCTTCAAGGATTGCAACTGGGTGCTCACGGTAAGAGAGATCTTCTTGGAGCTCAATGTCCTCGAAGTTGATGGTGCGTTCAGGCGTCTTGAAGCACTTTCGGAGTTGGGAGACATGGAACACATCATGAACATTGGCAAAGTTTGCAGGAAGCTCGAGTTGATAGGCGAGGTCGCCTCTCTTGCTGACAATCTTGAAAGGCCCGACGTATCTAGGGGCAAGCTTCCCTTTGATACCGAAGCGCCGAGTCCCTTTCATAGGAGAGACGCGGAGGTAGACATGATCTCCGATCTCAAAAGCCAAATGACGGTGCTTACTATCATAGTAGCTCTTCTGGCGAGATTGGGCTGCTTTGAGGTTATCACGAATGACCTTGCACATTTCTTCTGCCTCTGTGATTAGGTCATTACCCAGCAGCTGACATTCACCGGTTTCAGACCAGTTGAGAGGTGTACGGCACTTCCTACCATACAAAATTTCAAATGGGGCCTTGCCCGAACTTGCTTGAAAGCTGTTGTTGTACGCGAATTCAGCATAAGGAAGACAATCCTCCCACTTCATGCTGAAGGAGATAACACAAGCCCTGAGCATATCTTCAAGAATCTGGTTGACACGCTCGACTTGACCGCTTGTTTGAGGATGGAAAGCAGTGCTGAAGCGAATGTTGGTGCCCATGGCCTTCTGAAAAGAATCCCAGAACTTGGAGGTAAAGATGCTGCCACGGTCTGAAGATATCACTTGAGGAATACCGTGTAGAGAGACAATTCGAGAGGTGTAGAGTTCCGCCAATTGAGCTGCAGTGATTGACTCTTTGATAGGCAGGAAATGAGCCACTTTGGTGAGCTTGTCGATGACAACGAATATAGCATCATTGCCACGCTTGGACTTTGGAAACCCGGTCACGAAGTCCATTTCAATGTGGTCAAACTTCCATTCTGGAATGGCAAGAGGTTGGAGGAGACCTGCTGGCCTCTGGTGTTCTGCCTTCACTCTTTTGCAGACATCACATTCATTCACGAATTGAGCGATCTCGCGCTTCATTCGAGTCCACCAATAGGTTTGCTTGAGATCTTGATACATCTTCGTGCTCCCAGGGTGGATGGAGAGGAGAGAGTTGTGAGCCTCATTCATGATCACTTTACGAAGTTCACCTTTGGGCACAACAATTCGATCCTCGAAGAAGAGAGTGTCCTTGTCATCAAGTCGGTAGCACTTGTACTTGGACTGACTCTTTGCAATACCAATCTTCACCTTTTTCACCATAGCATCAAGAAGCTGGGCTTGGCGAATCTGGTCTTCCAAGGTAGGAGAAACTTGAAGGTTGGCGAGGAAACCTTGAGGAACAACTTGCAGATTAAGTTTGCGGAAAGCTTCACAAAGCTCGGGTTGATAAGGCTTGAGAATCAGACTGTTGCAATATGCTTTTCTGCTCAAAGCGTCAGCAATCACATTAGCCTTGCCTGGAGTATACTCAATACTCGGATTTTACTCTTGAATCATTTCGACCCATCGAGTCTGCCTGAGGTTGAGATTAGGCTGAGTGAAGATGTACTTGAGACTCTTGTGATCAGTGAAGATGTCCACTTTCCTTCCCAAGAGAAGATGTCTCCAAGTCAACAAAGCATGCACAACTGCCGCCAACTCGAGATCATGAGTGGGGTAGTTCTTCTCATTAGGCTTCAACTGGCGAGAGGTATAAGCAACAACTTTCTTCTCTTGCATCAGTACAGCACCTAGACCTTGGAGAGAGGCATAACAAAAGACCTCGTACGGCTTGGTTTCATCGGGCGGAGTCAGAACTGGAGCAGTGATCAACTTCTCTTTCAAAGCGTTGAAAGAAATATCACACTCCGGAGACCAAACGTACTTGACGTGCTTCTGGAGAAGATTAGAGAGAGGCTTCGCGATCTTGGAAAAGTTTTCAACGAATCTTCGGCAGTAGCTTGCGAGACCGAGGAAGCTACGGAGTTGCTTCACATTCTGAGGAGGTTCCCAATTAACAATTGCAGACACCTTCTCAGGATCCACGGAATTGCCCTTGGCAGAGATGATATGGCCAAGATAAAGAACCTCATCGAGCCAAAATTCACACTTGGAAAACTTGGCGTAGAACTGATGTTCCCTTAGCTTGTCAAGAACCAAACGCAAGTGTTTGGCATGATCTTCCTTGTTCTTCGAGAAAACCAGAATGTCGTCGAGATAGACCAAAACGAAGTCGTTGGTGTAGGGGTTGAAGATGAAGTTCATCATGCGAGAGAACGTCGGAGGAGCGTTGGCGAGGCCAAAAGACATGACAGTGTATTCATATGACCCATAGCTTGTTCTGAACGCCGTCTTGGGAATATCTTGCTCACGAGTGCGAATTTGGTGATAACCCATACGCAGGTCAAGCTTGGAGAATACTTGGGCACCCTTGAGTTGTTCAAATAGCTCATTGATGTTGGGAAGTGGATATTTGTTCTTGATGGTCTTCTTGTTCAATGGACGGTAATCAACACAAAGTCGGTCCGTTCCATCCTTCTTCTTCACAAAAAGAACACCACAACCCCACGGAGAAGTACTAGGCCAAATGAGACCCATTCTTTCTTGAACATCAAGTTGTTTCTTCAACTCCTTCAACTCTTCGGGGCCGAGCTTGTAGGGACGTTTGCACACAGGTTCCGTACCGGGCTCAAGTTCAATAACAAATTCAACCGGCCGGTTTGGAGGCATGCCTGGGAGTTCTTCTGGGAAGACATCTTGATACTCACAAACAACCGGAATCTGCGAAATAGCATCCAATTCACCCTTCTCATTGAGAGAGAACAACCGGATGGTATTATCCCGAGCAGCAAAGACAATTACATCCTCAGACGAATGAGTCAGTTGAATCTGCCTGGCTGCACAATCGAGGTGAGCCTTGTGTTTAGAGAGCCAGTCCATCCCAAGAATAAGATCGATATCAGAATTACCAAGAACCACCGGAGAAGAGAGAAACTTGTAATCGCCCAATGTGATAGAGATATCGGGAGCAACCAAACTTGAAGTCAAAAGCTTGCCTGGAGAAACAACTTGCATGGCTTTGGGCATAATCTCAGTATCAACATTGTGCTTCGATGCAAACGGGCATGACAAGAAAGAATGCGATGCACCAGTATCAAAAAGTACTTTTGCAGGAATATCATTAACAGGAAGGTTACCCATGATCACATCTGACGAATCCTCTGCCTGAGCTGCGTTCATCAAGTTGACCTTGGCGGACTTGGGGTTATGCTTGACCACAGCTGTACTTGCCGATCTGACAGGAGGAGGAGGAGGAAGACGCCTCTGGTTGAAACACTTGTTGGCATAGTGACCCTTCTGTTGGCACTTGTTGCACGTGACCTCTGAGAGCGGACGGTGGTACGGAGCACTCGATCTTGAAGCTTGAGACGAAGTCTTGTTCTGAAAGCCTGGGTTGGGTGGGTGGGATGAACCACTGTCACCTTTGCTCTTCTATTGATACGGCTGATGGAACGGAGGAGGAGGAAGCCAATACTTCTGCTGCTTGGCCACTTGAGTAGAGGAAGAAGGTGTAGTGTCTCTGACTCGCTTCCTGGAAGCATCACACCTTAGCTGAGCAGCCTCTTGCTTCAGTGCCATGTTGTAGAACTCATCATATCTCAGCGGCTCGCGGAGGACAAGAGCGAGCTGAATTTCTTCACGGAGACCACCCCTGAACTAATAGATCATGCTCTTCTCATCAGGAACATCCTGCTTGGCAAAACGGGCGAGCTTCTGGAACAACTTGTTGTAGTCATAGACAGACAAAGAGCCTTGCTTTAGATTGCGGAATTCTTCACGTTTACTTTCAGTCACACTCTGAGGAATGTGATGAGCTCGGAAATCACGACGGAAATCATCCCAAGTGATCAAACGTCCACCTCTGGAATCCCGGTACTGCTGAAACCACTCTGCGGCCTGATCCTTGAGCTGGAAAGACGCGAACTTGACGAAATCTTCAGGTCTGACATTTCTACATTCAAAATGCTTGCCCAGATCGACTAACCAATCATCAGCATCGGTAGCCTCAACGCAGTTGCTGAACGTCTTTGGACCATTTGCGAGGAACTGATTCAGAGTTGCAAAATGGTTCTGGTTGTTGCCTTGATTCGCTTGACTGCTTTGATTCCGCTCTTGGATGATTTGCATGATCAGCTGTGTATTTGCATTAGTAGCGGCCATCACAGCTTGCCATGCTTCCGGAGGAGGCGGAGGTGGCGGAGGATCTTGATTCTGATTCTGACTGGTGCTCTTAGCGGGAGCCATCCTGAAGAGGTTGACCACCGTTAGCACACAAATAGAGAAAAATTGAAGGTGAATCCAACGGAATGAAAATTGCAACATAAAGTCTTCACATCCGAACAAAATGAACGAATGCACTTCTCTTGAAGTGGTCACATATTCCTAAATTGCGAAGCCACGAAGAATCAGGTAGAAGAGGTACATCAACGAGGGATGGAATCAACATATGACGTCGAAGCAGAACGAATACCACAACTCGAAATAAAACCAAGGGTTGGCTTGCGGAATAAGCCGGAACAAACACATGATAGAAATTTCGTCCGAAGTTTTCGTGGTAGGACCTACATGGGCTCGACCGTACAGCACCATCATGTACAAGGCAGTGCACATGACATACGAAGCGTCCCCGAGTCAGCATAGCCAAGGACTCTTTAAGACACAACGAGGCCACTGTAAAATCGACCGTGAATAGGCGAACCACTAGACGTCGAACCCCAATTTCATATCACACATCTGTCGGAAAGATATCCTAAGGCTACTTGAATTCCCACCTATGAAACTCCCGAAACTTTCCGGTTATGCAATCAGGTGTTGGGGATACAGGGGAAGCATAATATCTCACCCAAGCTAGCAAATCCTACATCCAGCTGCATCCATCCTTCAACACATAACCAAGAAACCTTCGGAAACCATCTATCTCAACCTTCGAAAAGCATCCGTTATACAAGTTATGGCGATACTCCCGAACTCCCGCCCCAGTACTGGGTGGCGTCGAGGTTATCTCACCAACGAACTGCATAAAGGAGATTTTCGATGTCGCGCACATATCTCAAGTATACCAGAATTGCAACGATAGAATTATGATGACAACACCTCAGAGCTCAACTCCCCGGGACACTTCCACTAAACCCCTGACAGGAGGCACCAAGACAGTATTCTCATCATAAGCCATCGGAACAAAACCAAGATACTCGCGTGATCCTAAAATTTTTTTTAGTGAAATTTGAGAAGAGAAGAGTCAAAACTCTACGTCAGGATGCCTTACCAGAGCGATGAGGAGACTGGGAAGTAAAAAGAATTCCTAAGCTCTCTGATATATAATTCCTAAGGACTCAAAACATTTTTCTAGACACAACTCGGCTGCTAAAAACGATCAAGCAATGGGGCTCCTAAGGTCGGGGAAGGCTCTGATTACCAACTTGTAACACCCTTGATGCGACTATATCTCCCACGTGTCGAGGCACGACTTAGAGACACAGGCGCATTAAAAGCAATGTCGCAAGTCGGGAATCATTACACAACCCATGTACATATAATATAAAGGGGAACAATAACATAGTTGGCTTACACTCGCCACGTCACATCAAAGTACATAAATAACATCAATCATACAATCACTCATGGCCCGACTACGGCGCCAAAATAGAAAAGACCCCCAACAAGCGACTAGGCCCTGAATCTAACCCCGAATAGGCATCCCTACTGATCATCCGGAAAAGACACATAGTAACGCTGAGAGTCCTCGTCGTACTCCCACTTCAGCTCGAGCGCGCCATCCGGAGAGGTATCATCTGTCCCTGCATCTGGTGTAATAGTAATCTGTGAGCCACAAGGACTCAGCAATCTCGTACCCTCGCGATCAAGACTATTTAAGCTTAATAGGTAGGAAAGGAGGGTAATGTATAAGTGGAGCTGCAGCAAGCGACTAGCATATATGGTGGCTAACTTATTCGCAAAGGAGAGCGAGAAGAGGAGGCAAAGCACGAGCGGAAACTATAGAGCAGCCTACGCAAACATAACTCCAACACCGTGTCCACTTCCCGGACTCCGCCGAGAAGAGGCCATCACGGCAACACACTTAGTTGATTCATTTTAATTATTTAAGGTTCAAGTTATCTACAACCGGACATTAACAAATTCCCATCTGCCCATAACCGCGGGCACGGCTTTCAAAAGATCAATCCCTGCAGGGGGTCCCAACTTAGCCCATAACAAGCTCTCACGGTCAACGAAGGAATAGACCTCCACCCAGGACCCACCGATCAGACTCGGTATCCCGGTACAACAAGATGATTCGACAGGTCAAAACTAGTCCAGCAACACCGCCCGAATGCGCCGACAAATCCCGATAGGAGCTGCACATATCTCGTTCTCAGGGCACACTCAGATGAGACATCCTACGAGTAAAACCAACCCTCAAGTTGCCCCGAGGTGGCCCCGCAGTCTACTCGGTCGGACCAACACTCAGAGGAGCACTGGCCCGTGGGGGGGCTAAAATGAAGATGACCCTCGGGCTCCGGAAACCCAAGGGAAAAAAGGCTAGGTGGCAAATGGTAAAACCAATGTTGGGCATTGCTGGAAAAGCTTTAATCAAGGCGAACTATCAAGGGGTTCCCATTATAGCCCAACCGCGTAAGGGACGCAACAATCCAGGAACATAACACCGATATGACGGAAACTAGGGCGGCAAGAGTGGAACAAAACACTAGGCGAGAGGCCGAGCCTTCCACCCTTTACCAAGTATATAGATGAATAAGATGACATAGCAATATAATGATATCCCAACAAGTAAATAAATGTTCCAACAAGGAACGGCTCCAATCTTCACCTGCAACTAGCAACGCTATAAGAAGGGTTGAGCAAAGCGGTAACATAGCCAATCAATGGTTTGCTAGGACGAAGGTGGGTTAGAGGCTCAATCATTGTAATTGGGAGGCTGACAAGCAAGTGGTAGGCATCGTAGCATTGGCAAAGCAAAAGAGCGAGCAAACTAGCATAGCAAAGATAGTAGTGATTTCGAGGGTATGATCATCTTGCCTGCACAGTTGTCAGAGTTGACTGGGTCCTCAAAAGCTAACTCAACGGGCTCCTCATTAGCGAACTCGTCTCCCGGCTCTACCCAACAACACAAACAAGCAACAAGGATACAATCAACCACGTGCAAGGGAAACCAATAATATGCAAAGATGATATGCTATGCGAGATGCGATGCGGGATGCAAAATGCAAGACGTGACAGGAAATGCATGAACCTGGACTCACCTTAGAAAACCAAGTGTGCCACTGGATAGAGGGGAAGAAATCCCCTGAAAACAATATAAAGATCATGGCAATCGGAGCTACGGTTTGGAAATGGCAAGCGTTTTACGAAACGAGCCGATCTGCGATTTACAGCAAGTAGGCTCCTAGATGCAATGAAATGAACATGCTACAGCCACCAAACATGAAAAAAAAATTGCATGGCAGTGATGTACTCAAGAAGCTTAACAAATCACCAGGACTGATGCATAGGAAAATTCATCCATTAAGGGCTTCAAACAAGCATGGCAAAACTGAATAAGCAAAACAGATTTCAGACTTAGCGAAATTAATGCTAGTCTGAAATTTCAGACCACGTTGCTCTCTTCGGAGCAGCAAAACAACATGAACGAAAACCTGAACATGGCAAGTAAGAGCATGGCATGGAGCTACTCAACAAGCTTAACAAAACACCCAAAATGACATGGGGCCAAAAGGGTTCACAAAATACTCTACCGAGCACACGAACATCGATGAAACACAATCAGTTTTCAGACTTAGTGAAAACTAGGACATGCTGAAATCATAACTCACGGAGGCATGTAAACGAGCTCGATGCTCTCACTACGCTGCAAGTCATGGCAAGGCAAGCACATATCCATTAAGAAGGCACCAAATGCTAGGTAGACATGGCAAGAACAATGGCATAGCATGCATGTATCACTAGCAATAGCTCCGGCAAAATCGCAAGAGTTCACGATCTGCCCAAATTAACAACTATGCAAAAGTTGAGCTCGATTGAGTCAACCTAGGGTGCTCCAACATAACAAGTAAAGACATGGATGGATTAAGCACAACAAGCATAACAAAACACTCTTACTGAGCATCCTCAAAAGAGGCACGGATCACTAGGAAACAAGCTGCACATATAGCATCGTGAACTAGAACATCCCAGACTTAGTGATTTTCACTAAGTCCCTGAAATCAGTAAACTCAGGTACCCCTCTTTGCAAGCTTGCACAAGACAACACACACATCCTAAAAATACATGGGAGGCACCTCTGGAAAGAAGACGACATGCTTAACAATTCATCCCAAAGAGGCACAGGCATATCATGCACACAATAATCATGGCAAAAATGACAAAAGTCAATGTAGGGCTAACGGATCTGCAATTTAACTCATGATGCCTCCTTCCAACAGCATTTGGGCACCAAGATGACCTCAAATGCAAATGATGCAATGGAATGAAATGATGTACTCGTCGAGACGAAGATTTTGATATATTATATGCCCAAAACGGAGCCACGGATGCAAAGATATGATGCGTCAAAGTATGAATAAAATCTGGGAGAGGAGAGGGAAAGTCAACCCCGATCTAGATCTAGTGTTTACTGTAGCAGCTCGGCGTGGTACTGTAGCAGCTCGGCCCGATCCGGCGATGGCGGCAGTTGCCGGCGACCTCGGACGGCGGCGAGGGGAGGCGGCCGGCGTGGAGAGGAGCGGGGTCCGGCGAGGGAAGACGGGGCCCGGCCGGAGACATCCCCGGGACAGCGCGACCGGCGTTGAGGAGGCCCGGTGGAGTGCGGCGCGGCGCGGCGCGCCGGGCGGCGAGGGTCGGCGGCGAGCTTCCGGCGGGGAGGTGTGCTCCGGCGACGCGGGCGCGGTGGCGGGGGTCGCCGGCCTCGGGGAAGAAGAGGCGCGGGCGAGGACGCGCCCCGATGGGCCGGGAGGGCCAGGCGTGGGCCGGGCGGGCCGCGGCGGCGGGTGGCGGCGGAGTGCCACGTGGCGGCCCCCGGTTGGCGCGGGCGAGATGTCCGGCGGCGGGCGGACGTTGTCCGGCCGCGCGGAGGAGATTTTTTTAGGGTTTGGACGGGGGAGAGATCCGGATTTCGGGGAAGGGTCTATATATAGGCATAGAGGGAGCTAGGAGAGTCCAAATGAGGTGCGGTTTTCGCCCACACGATCGTGGTCGAACGACCGAGACGATGGAGCAGAGTTTGGTGGGTTTTGGGCCAAATTGGAGGGGTGTTGGGCTGCACACACATGAGGCCTTTTCGGTCCCTCGGTTAACCGTTGGAGTATCAAACGAAGTCCAAATGACCCGAAACTTGACAGGCGGTCTACCGGTGGTAAACCAAGGCCGCATGGCAAGTCTCGGTCCAATCCGGAAATGTTCAATCCCACACACGAAAGAAAGCTATAAATGTCCACCGGAGGAGAACGAAGCACCGGAATGCAAAACGGACAACGGGGAAAATGCTCGAATGCATAAGATGAACATGTATGCAAATGCAATGCACTTGATGACATGATATGAGATGCACGAAAACAAAAACAACACACGGAGACAAAGACCCGAACCCGAGAATTAAATATAACTTAATGCCGGAAACGGCAAGAGTTGGAGTACAAATTGGGAAGGTTACATATGGGGCGTTACACCGGGCTTGGAGCCGCTGAATCTGGCGTTGACCAACTATCTTCGCCCGCACAAAAGCGGGTCATAAGTGTCGTGAGGGCTGCCATGGACTTTGGCTTTTCTTGGCCAAGGTGCCGGGCGAGCCATTCGTTGCGAATGCTATGCTTAAAGGCCGCTATGGCTTCGGCACCCGGACAGTCGACGATCTGGTTCTTTTTAATTAGGAACCTAGTCTAGAATTTCCTGGGCGACTCTCCAGGCTGTTGAACTATGTGACTTAAGTCATCGGCGTCCGGAGGTCGGACGTATGTACCCTGGAAGTTGTCACGGAAGGCGTCTTCCAGGTCCTCCCAGCTGCCAATGGAGTTTTCTGGCAGGCTGTTTAACCAGTGCCGAGCTGGTCCCTTGAGTTTTAGCGGGAGGTATTTGATGGCATAAAGATCATCACCGCGGGCCACATGAATATGGAGGAGAAAGACCTCAATCCATACTGCGGGATCCGTTGTTCCATCATATGATTCGATATTCACGGGTTTAAACCCTTCTGAGAATTCATGTTCCATTACTTCGTCAGTGAAGTAGAGGGAGTGTGCAGCGCCTCTATAGCGGGCCATGTCGCGACGTAGCTCGGATGGAGTCCATCTGCGGTTTTTGGCCCGGGTGTGGTTATGGCTGTTGTGCCCGGCTAGATGGCCGTCCTCGCGCATCGGAGCACGCCCCCGCGATCCGTAGATCGATCTGGTCTGGCCCACTCTATTTTCCAAATCATGTCGTAGGTCATAAGTATATTTCCGAGCTGTTGTTTCTCTACCTTTACGACGAGGTAGTACGGGCTGGTATTCGGCTTGAGCTGCCGTTTTGTCACGGCTACGTGGTGGTCAGTCAGCCACGTTACGCACCGATGGTACGGGCACCAACGCCTCGTCGTCGAATTGAGGTAGCAGCTTACGCTTCAGGTAACTCTTGGTTGGGCGCTCGAGGCCGTATTCCTCGGCTGCCAGGATGTTAGTCCACCTGTCGTTCAGTAGATCTTGGTCAGCTTGGAGCTGTTGCTGCCTCTTTTTCAGGCCCCTTGCTGTGGCTATTAGCCGACGCCTAAAGCGTTCCTGCTCAAGGGGTTCCTCAGGCACGATAAGGTCTTCGTCGCCGAGGCTCACCTCCTCCTCAGAGAGTGGAAGATAATTACTATCCTCCGAGTCTTCGTTTATAGCCTGTTCATCAGGGCTAATTTGCCCATCTTCCCGATCGTCCTGTTCGGAGGCTGGTTTGACGAGGTCTTCTTGGTCTTCGGCGTTGTCCGGAGTATTGATGTCTCTGGTGCCGGTATTGCTATCTTTTTCACGGCGTGATTTAGAGCGGCGCCGCTGACATCGTCGCTTTGGTTGTATCTCAGGAGGTTTATCCTCAACTGGATTTTCCTTGTTATCGCTGACGGTGTCCTGGACTAGGGGCTACTCATCATGTCATCTCCCGACCAGCTGGATTGGGCCGAGGACCCCCCATGGCGGTTCACTCATGGGCCACTTCGGGCAGCCCATGCCGCATACAAGGAAGGTCCCACGAGACTTGGCGCACAAGACGAGGACTCTCCTAAACCGTAGGCATCTGATTTGTTATATAAACCGAGGCCAGGCTAGTCAATAGACAATCAAATATTGATGACTACAATCTCGTGGTAAACATATGTACTCTGTACTACACCAATATGAATACAATCAAAAACAGGACGTAGGGTTTTATCTCCATCAAAAAGGCCAGAACCTGGGTAAAATCTGTGTCCGTGTTACCATCGCTCCAAGACGCCTAGCTTAGGACCCCTACTATGAGATACGCTGGATATAGAACCGACATTGGTGTTTTTATTGAGACCAGCTGGGTAGTCATCGCGGATTGATGGAAGTCAAAATCAATAATCAGATGCCCTCGTATGGATCATCTGGTGCTCTACCGCGTTCCGAAGATCGCTAAACGGCGGCGTCTAATCAAGGCGATAAGTGCATCCAAGGTCGATCGGGTGCTAGCCTCTGGTGTCGTACGCGGAGCAAGGACGCTCCCGAACGGCAGCAACAATCAGTTGTTTTTTTTAAGTTAAATTTATTTCTTGATAGCTAATTTGTGCAAAGATCGTCTCTGTTGGCGCGCGTGATTTTTTGTTGACTGATAACCCACCGAATACTGATGATCCAATCTATTCGGCGGTGGCCGCCGGGTAATACCTAAAGCGTCACGTGCCCACTGTTGCCCTAATTAAGGGGAACCACGACATGCAACTATCCCAAGTCCGGAGGTGGACTGATCATGGAAGCTTGCCGATTACCAACTATGCGTGCTGACGATGTATATGAAGGCTAGTACTACTGTTACTCAGCTCGGGCACTAATCCTAGTCTGTCCAATAATGCTGCTGCTTCGCGTGGGCAAAAAGATAAGTTTACCTTCCTCTCAAAAAGTGTTGTGCACACTAAAAAAATCTTCAGGGAGGTTTAATTATGTTTTTTATTAAGCCCTGAGATTACTTTAATAAGCAGTTTATCTACAGCGTACCTGCTACTTGTCAAGCCATGCATGGTACTAATCGTTTCACAATTTTTGAGATTTGATCCGCTATGCGAACTTTCTTTCAAAAGTGCCATCATCGAGGAAGCTCTTCTGCACGTACCTGCTCTTCACGTCACCCGGTTCAGGGGCTCTGGCGTCGTCGCATCGACTGGCTTCAAGAGCTCTGCCTCACAAATCCGCAGTATGGCCTATGTTCGCGTCCGCTGCTTGATGATACATCGGATCCGGTCTTAATATGACCAACAGGTGATCCAGCCGAAGAAATAGTGCGGAAGCCGTACCCTAACGGGGACTTGGCTCCATGGCCGCACACAAACAGGAAGATTGAATTCTTTTTCCTTTTTTAATTCAGCTCTTCGTCGGCCGCTGGCAGTTTCTAGTGATCATTTTCCAAAAATGCATAGATCTAAAGTACTACTAACCTAATTGACTACTAGTTTTGTAGCACAGTACCCTACATTTGGTAAGTAGATTTTAGTGGTTTAAGCACTACTGCTCCACGTAAAGGCCAAGGCCAATATATTCTTGCTACTGGCTGATACTAGTTTGGTTCAGACTACTCTCTTTTATTCCCTTCGGTCTGCTACGTTCTACATCGTCAAAAAAGTTTTGTTTCTCCTGGCTATTCGTTTAGCACATAAAATTATTACATATAGAATATTTTCTGTTCTTTTGCTCTGCATTATTTTTGTAGGGATATTTTACTAGCACTTGTACTCGGCATCGGTCTGGACAACCTCTCGCCGTTACCCAGGCCGACCGCCCAGTGTCGACATCGCCGCACCACATCGTCGCCATTGAGCTGACCTTGGCGCTCACCCATGCTTACCAAATTATTTGCCGCATGTATTAAATGTGCATATGTTTTCTTTTAATTTATTGCTTCTTGCTTGCATTGTATTATGCGTGCAGGTAATAAATTTGGACTGCGTCACACGGTCACCTCGGCGTGCCAACATCATCGTCCCGCCTCCGACGACCAAATTGTGTCGTTTCCTTGGCATCGCCGTGCTGTCGCTTCTTCAAGCAGACGTCCACCTCGTCGACCTGCTTCGACACATCGGATGTCGTGGGGCTCTAGTGCCACCTTACCGATCTGCTCCATCACCTCGGCTGGACCAGGGCTTTAGCATCCCTTCATCAACCTGCATGAGACTTCGGCATCCGCTGATCACAACTTCGCCATGTTTACTGGACTGAGGACTTCATCTCGCCATATCGGCCGTGCAGCGTCGCCACTTCGTCATACCGAACTCTTCGTTCAAGCGCCTAGGCGCCCAGGCCATATTCCTTTACTTATTTGCTTCACTAAAATTAACTAAGTAGAAGATTTTTTAAATATAATATATATATATATATATATATATATACCTATACTAATAAAGCAAGGTGTGTTTCGCCGATTTTTTCATCTGTTCACCACCCAGAAGTTTTTTCCCTATCCGAGGTGGTACTAAATATTTGTGCATCCATTGGGTAGAAAAAAAAACAACTTTTGTACATGGGCCGAGCACGTTGTGGCCCATCAAAGCCAACCCACTTATTTCCCTGCACACACAACTAAAAAACCCTATTTACCGCATGTGGCAACAAATAGTCTGACCTTCTCACAGGGCGCAAGGTTGTGCCAGCCCGTTTGCTTCTTTTTTCTGTGATTTATTTAAATTTCATTTTTTGTTCCTTTCTCTATTTATTTTTTCTTTTTCCCTATAAACTTTAGACTCTGTGCTTTTATTATTAAGTACAAAATAAAAAAAAATTCAGAATTTTGATTTGTTTTTTCTATATTTAGAAAACAATTCCGAATTCCAAAATATGTTTCCTGTTTTAAAAAATGTTCAACACTTGAAATTTTTCTTCTCATTCCAAATTTGTTCAAAATTACAAAAAAAATTCAAAAATCTTTTTGTTTTCCAAAAAAGGCGGGATATTCAAAATAAATTTGCATTTTAGAAAATGTTCCATTTTTCCTATAAAAATATCTACTAATAAAGCAAGGTACGTTTCTTCGAATTTTTCATCTGTTCACCATTAAAAAGTTTATTTTTTCATATCCAAGGTGGTACTGAATTTTTGTCTGTCCGTCTGCTATAAAAAAAAGGCAATTTTCATACATGGGCCGTGCACTTTGTGGCCAGTCAAACTCAGACCACTTATTTCCCTGCGCACACAGCTAGGAAAACCCTATTTACCGCGTGCAGCCATAAATAGTCTGACCTTCGTAGGGCGCAAGTCTCTGCCAGCCCATTTTCTCTTTCTTTTCTGTGTTTTATTTCTATTTTTCTTTTTATTCTTACTCTATTAATTTTTCTTTTTTCCCGGCAAACTTTAGACATTTTACTTTTTTTCTTTAAAAAAAATAAAATATCAGAATTTTGATTTGTGTTTTCAACTTTTAGTAAATAACTCCGAATTCAAATTTTTTGTTGCTATTTTAAAAAATGTTTGAAACTTGAAATTTTTCTTCTCATTCCAAATTAGTTCAATATTACAAAAATAATCTAAATGTTCAAAAATATGTTTGTGTTTTCCAAAAAATGTCATTTTATAAAATGTTCCATTTTTTCTAAAAAATGTGTTCTCGAAAACAAATTGGGATTTTAAAATTAAAATTGAATTTTAAAATATGTTCCAAATTCTATAAATATTCTTGTTTAGTGAAATGTTCACAAATTCAAAGTGATTATCGTTGTTAAAATAAAGACATTTTCAAAAATTATTATAAATGTCCAAAATATGTGCCTATTTTAAAAACTTGTTCCCAAATTCAAAATAAGTTAGTGCATTTTCAAAGGTTCATGTTTTTAATAAATGTTTGTGAATTTTAAAGATATCTCCCTATTTCAAATGTTGTTCATCTTTTTTCAAAATGAACAAAATTTTCGAAAAACTTTTAGGGATTTCATAAATTGTTCATTTAAAACAATATTTAGCAATTCATAAATTTCAATTTATTTTTTGGAAAATTTCGATTTTTTTTTTCAAAAAAAGGTTTTGAGTATGGTGATGCGGTATGTTCTTAAACGTTCCCGCTGGTCATTGTTAAGCTGGACCCATCTATTTGAGTGGCCAGCACCGAGTGGTCGAGTTTTTATGTCGTGAGTTCAATCCTTTAACTTGTCGTTTTTTTGTATTTATACTCGTGCCTTACAAACAAAGGTTCTTTGGTGCCTGGGAGTGGGCTGGCCCAGACGCGAACTATTGTGCATCTCATGCGCTATTTGACGATAAAAGATTATGCTTTTTGGCTATAATTGAAAGAATTGTGGGCTCAAGCCAATGAAAAAGAATATGCTAAACTGGCTCTAATGAAAAGAACTGTAGTCACGTGACCGCTAAAATAATCAAACAGGATGAACCCTGATAAAGAAATGACTGTCTGGTTATGCGTGGATCATGCTAATAAAACTTGATTTATTCACTGCAATAAGTAATCCACCCGGTTGCATCGTAGTAGGAGAGAGTGGCGAAGCAACCGTACCTAAAGGTCGCCGCGCAACCACCAAATGAGGAGGGAGCCATAACCCCAACACGAGGGCGAACCCAAAGGAAAAAAAGGCACGAGTTGGTTGGTCGTTGCCACGCCAACTAACCCCACCACTATCAAGATCTCGCAGGCCAAACATGATCCGAGAGAAGACCACAACTCCTTGCTTTGTCGCCCCACTGTTGTGCCTGCCGTTTCTGGTATCTCTCCAAGTTGCTTCTAAAAAAATTGAATCTTTTAATATGATCAACTATTGCACTCGAATAAAAAGTTTCACCAAGGAATAACTCGCGTTGACTTCAGGGCAAAAATAACAATTTTTTAAGGCAAATAGCGTGAACCATAGCTTGTATATATCGTTCAATTTGTTTTTTCCAGTCAGAATACCATGAAAGTCATTCCTTGACGAAATTTTTTACAGGAGTACAATACTTGATCATATTTGTCTCCCAAAAAATCTGATTTTTTGACTTCTTTTGCAATTTCTAAATTATTTTGTCCATATAGAGTATGCTGGCACCCGAGAGCAATACACTCCCTACAGTCATCATGTTCCATGTCTACCCGATGGCTACATTGTTGTTCAACAGGACTTGTATATATCATTACCTTTGTTTGTTATTACTTCTTCCTTGCACTATCTTATGTGTGCAGATAATTAATTTTTGCTGCGTCACGCAGTCACCTCGGCGTACGGAGTCGTCCTCTCGCCTCCACCAAGCAAATTCCACCGTCACCATGGTGTGATACCCTGTGTCGCCATTATCGTGTCATTGCTTCATCAAACTGACATCCACCATGCCGACCTGTTTTGACATGTCGACTGACGCGGGGGCTTCATTGTCACACTGCCGAACTACTCTGTCTCCTTGGCTGGACCGTGGGCTTCGCCTTGGCACTTTGGCACTGTCGTGCTATCACTTCATCAAGCCGAGCTCTTCGCTCGGGTACGCCAAGACCGGCTTGGGGGTTGGGACCTTGAGCCACTACAAGCTCGGCCCACGTCACACCAAGCACATTAACCAGCTAAGTCGCTTTCACGCTCAAAACTCTTTTAAATTTTGTTTGGTTTGACCAAGCATTATACTTTTTTTGACAAAAAGTCGTTTGCGGAAAACTTTCTTTGTCAAAACCTTGTTTGTTACAAACATATTCAAATACCCCGTTTACTTGGGGGCTTCCTGTATGAAGACATTCTCCTTGCATATGATTATTATTGTATTGCACATTTCCTTGTTCATGTATTATGCCAAAATATGCATCATGTTGACTTATGTGTTCCGCAAAGCTGGGTTGCCTGGCTCCTGTGCTTACTCCTACATTCCCGATTGTTTGGCTAAGGAGTAAAGGGAGCACCTCTGCGATTGTTATGACCGGGTCATCCGAACTCGTACCTCAGACGGGTGAAGGCGAAAGTGAAGGAAATATGCCCTAGAGGCAATAATAAAGTTATTATTTATTTCCTTATATCATGATAAATGTTTATTATTCATGCTAGAATTGTATTAACCGGAAACATAATACATGTGTGAATACATAGACAAACAGAGTGTCACTAGTATGCCTCTACTTGACTAGCTCGTTAATCAAAGATGGTTATGTTTCCTAACCATGGACAAAAGAGTTGTTATTTGATTAACGAGGTCACATCATTAGTTGAATGATCTGATTGACATGACCCATTCCATTAGCTTAGCACCCGATCGTTTAGTATGTTGCTGTTGCTATTCTTCATGACTTATACATGTTCCTATGACTATGAGATTATGCAACTCCCGTTTACCGGAGGAACACTTTGGGTGCTACCAAACGTCACAACGTAACTGGGTGATTATAAAGGAGTACTACAGGTGTCTCCAAAGGTAGATGTTGGGTTGGCGTATTTCGAGAATAGGATTTGTCACTCCGATTGTCGGAGAGGTATCTCTGGGCCCTCTCGGTAATGCTCATCACATAAGCCTTGCAAGCACTGCAACTAATATGTTAGTTGTGAGATGATGTATTATGGAACGAGTAAAGAGACTTGCCGGTAATGAGATTGAACTAGGTATTGGATACCGACGATCGAATCTCGGGCAAGTAACATACCGATGACAAAGGGAACAACGTATGTTGTTATGCGGTCTGACCGATAAAGATCTTCGTAGAATATGTAGGAGCCAATATGGGCATCCAGATCCCGCTATTGGTTATTGACCGGAGACGTGTCTCGGTCATGTCTACATTGTTCTCGAACCATAGGGTCCGCACGCTTAAGGTTTCGATGACAGTTATATTATGAGTTTATGAGTATTGATGTACCGAAGGAGTTCGGAGTCCCGGATGAGATCGGGGACATGACGAGGAGTCTCGAAATGGTCGAGACGTAAAGATCGATATATTGGATGACTATATTCGGACATCGAAAAGGTTCCGAGTGATTCGGGTATTTTTCGGAGTACAGGGTAGTTACGGGAGAAGTAATGGGCCTTGATGGGCTTTAGTGGGAAGAGGAAAAGGCTGCTGCGCCCACCCTCCCCTTTGGTCCGAATTGGACTAGGGAAAAGGGGGCCGGCCACCTCTCCTTCTCCTCCTATTCCTTCTCCCTTCCTCCCCTTTTGGTGGACTCCTACTAGGACTTGGAGTCCTAGTAGGACTCCCTATCCTGGCCGCACCTTTGCCTTGGCCGGCCTCCTCCTCCTCCATCCTTTATATACAGGGGCAGGGGGCACCCCATAGACACACAAGTTGATCCTTGAGATCGTTCCTTAGCCGTGTGCGGTGCCCCCTGCCACCAAATTCCACCTCGATCATACCGTTACAGTGCTTAGGCGAAGACCTGCGTCGGTAGTACATCAAGATCGTCACCACACCGTCGTGCTGACGGAACTCTTCCTCGACGCTTTGCTGGATCGGAGCCCGAGGATCGTCATCGAGCTGAACGTGTGCTAAGAACTCGGAGGTGCCGGAGTAACGGTGCTTGGATCGGTCGGATCGTGAAGAAGACGTACAACTACTTCCTCTACGTTGTGTGATCGCTTCCGCAGTCGGTCTGCATTGGTACGTAGACAACACTCTCCCCCTCGTTGCTATGCATCACCATGATCTTGTGTGTGCGTAGGAAAATTTTCGAAATTACTACGTTCCCCAACAGTGGCATCCGAGCCTAGGTTTTATGGTTTGATGTTATTTGCACGAGTAGAACACAAAGTGAGTTGTGGGCGATACAAGTCATACTGCCTACCAGCATGTCATACTTTGGTTCGGCGGTATTGCTGGACGAGACGACCCGGACCAACCTTACGCGTACACTTACGCGAGACCGGTTCCCTCGACGTGCTTTGCACATAGATGGCTTGCGGGCGACTGTCTCTCCAACTTTAGTTGAACCAAGTGTGGCTACGCCCGGTCCTTGAGAAGGTTAAAACGGAGTCTATTTGACAAACTATCGTTGTGGTTTTGATGCGTAGGTGAGATGAGTTCTTATTTAAGCCCGTAGCAGCCACGTAAAACTTGCAACAACAAAGTAGAGGACGTCTAACTTGTTTTTGCAGGGCATGCTGTGATGTGATATGGTCAAGGCATGATGCTGATTTTATTGTATGAGATGATCATGTTTTGTAACCGAGTTATCGGCAACTGGCAGGAGCCATATGGTTGTCGCTTTATTGTATGCAATGAAATCGCGATGTAATGCTTTACTTTATTGCTAAGCGGTAGTGATAGTCGTGGAAGCATAAGATTGGCGAGACGACAACGATGCTACGATGGAGATCAAGGTGTCACGCCGGTGACGATGGTGATCATGACGGTGCTTTGGAGATGGAGATCACAAAGCACAAGATGATGATGGCCATATCATATCACTTATATTGATTGCATGTGATGTTTATCCTGTTATGCATCTTATCTTGCTTTGATTGACGGTAGCATTATAAGATGATCTCTCACTAAATTATCAAGAAGTGTTCTCCCTGAGTATGCACCGTTGCAAAAGTTCTTCGTGCTGAGACACCACGTGATGATCGGGTGTGATAGGCTCTACGTTCAAATACAACGGGTGCAAAACAGTTGCACACGCGGAATACTCAGGTTATACTTGACGAGCCAAGCATATACAGATATGGCCTCGAAACACGGAGACCGAAAGGTCGAGCGTGAATCATATAGTAGATATGATCAACATAATGATGTTCACCATTGAAAACTACTCCATCTCACGTGATGATCGGTTATGGTTTAGTTGATTTGGATCACGTGATCACTTAGAGGATTAGAGGGATATCTATCTAAGTGGGAGTTCTTAAGTAATATGATTAATTGAACTTAAATTTATCATGAACTTAGTCCTGGTAGTATTTTGCAAATTATGTTGTAGATCAATAGCTCGCGTTGTTGCTTCCCTGTGTTTATTTTTGATATGTTCCTAGAGAAAATTGTGTTGAAAGATGTTAGTAGCAATGATGCGGATTGGATCCGTGATCTGAGGTTTATCCTCATTGCTGCACAGAAGAATTATGTCCTTGATGCACCGCTAGGTGACAGACCTATTGCAGGAGCAGGTGCAGACGTTATGAACGTTTGGCTAGCTCAATATGATGACTACTTGATAGTTTAAGTGCACCATGCTTAATGGGTTAGAATCGGGACTTCAAAGACGTTTTGAACGTCATGGAGCATATGAGATGTTCCAGGAGTTGAAGTTAATATTTCAAGCAAATACCCGAGTTGAGAGATATGAAGTCTCCAACAAGTTCTATAGCTAAAAGATGGAGGAGAATCGCTCAACTAGTGAGCATGTGCTCAGATTGTCTGGGTACTACAATCGCTTGAATCAAGTGGGAGTTAATCTTCCAGATAAGATAGTGATTGACGGAATTCTCTAGTCACCATCACTAAGTTAGTAGAACTTCGTGATGAACTATAATATGCAAGGGATAACGGAGACAACTCCCAAGCTCTTCGTGATGCTGAAATCAACGAAGGTAGAAATCAAAGAAAAACATCAAGTGTTGATGGTTGACAAGACCACTAGTTTCAAGAAAAAGGGCAAAGGAAAGAAGGGAACTTCAAGAAGAATGGCAAGCAAGTTGCTGCTCAAGTGAAGAAGCCCAAGTCTGATCCTAAGCCTGAGACTAAGTGCTTCTACTGCAAAGGGACTGGTCACTGGAAGTGGAATTACCCCAAGTGATTGGCGGATAAGAAGGATGGCAGAGTGAACATAAGTATATTTGATATACATGTTATCGATGTGTACTTTACTAGTGTTTATAGCAAACCCCTCAGTATTTGATGCTAGTTCAGTTGCTAAGATTAGTAACTCGAAATGGGAGTTGCAGAGTAAACAGAGACTAGTTAAGGGTGAAGTGACGATGTGTGTTGGAAGTGGTTCCAAGATTGATATGATCATCATCGCACACTCCCTATAATTTCGGGATTAGTGTTGAACCTAAATAAGTGTTATTTGGTGTTTGCGTTGAGCATGAATATGATTTGATCATGTTTATTGTAATACGGTTATTCATTTAAGTAAGAGAATAAATTGTTGTTCTGTTTACATGAATAAAACCTTATATGGTTACACACCCAATGAAAATAGTTCGTTGGATCTCGATCGTAGTGATACACATAATCATAATATTGAAACCAAAAGATGCAAAGTTAATAATGATAGTGCAACTTATTTGTAGCACTGCCGTTTAGGTCATATTGGTGTAAAGCGCATGAAGAAACTCCATGATGATGGGCTTTTAGAATCACTTGATTATGAATCAGTTGATGCTTGCGAACCATGCCTCATGGGCAAGATGACTAAGACTCTGTTCTTCGGAACAATGGAGCGAGCAACAGATTTGTTGGAAATCATACATACTGATGTATGTGGTCCGATGAATATTGAGGCTCGCGACATGTATCATTATTTTCTGATCTTCACAGATGATTTGAGCAGATATGAGTATATCTACTTGATGAAACATAAGTCTGAAACATTTGAAAAGTTCAAAGAATTTCAGAGTGAAGTGAAAAATCATCGTAACAAGAAAATAAAGTTTCTATGATCTGATCGTAGAGAAGAGTATTTGAGTTACGAGTTTGGCCTTCAGTTAAAAACAATTTGAAATAGTTTCATTACTCATGCCACAAGGAACACCATAGTGTAATGGTGTGTCCGAACGTCATAACCGTACTTTATTAGATATAGTGCGATCTATGATGTCTCTTACCGATCTACCACTATCGTTTTGGGGTTATGCATTAGAGACAGCTGCATTCACATTAAAAAGGGGCACCATCTAAGTCCGTTGAGACGACACAATCTGAACTGTGGTTTAGCAAGAAACCAAAGTAGTCGTTTCTTAAAGTTTGGGGTTGTGATGCTTATGTGAAAAAGTTTCATCCTGATAAGCTCAAAACCAAATCGGAGAAATATGTCTTCATAGGATACCCAAAAGGAGACTGTTGGATACACCTTCTATCACAGATCCTAAGGCAAGACATTCATTGCTTATAATGGATACTTTCTAGAGAAGGAGTTTCTCTCGAAAGAAGTGAGTGGGAGGAAAGTAGAACTTGATAAGGTAATTGTACCTTCTCCTTTATTGGAAAGTAGTTCATCACAAAAATCTGTTCTTGTGACTCCTACACTAATTAGTGAGGAAGCTAATGATAATGATCATGAAACTTCGGATCAAGTTACTACCGAATCTCGTAGGTAAACCAAAGTAAGATCCGCACCAGAGTGGTACGGTAATCCTGTTCTGGAGGTCATGTTACTTGACCATGACGAACCTACGAACTATGAGGAAGCGATGATGAGCCCAGATTCTGCGAAATGGTTTGAGGCCATGAAATCTGAGATATGATCCATGTATGAGAACAAAGTTTGGACTTTTGTTGACTTGCCCGATGATCGGCAAGCAATTGAGAATAAATGGATCTTCAAGAGGAAGACGGACGCTGATAGTAATGTTATTATCTACAAAGCTAGAATTATCGCAAAAGGTTTTCGACAAGTTCAAGGTGTTGACTACGATGAGATTCTCTCACTCGTATCTATGCTTAAGTCTGTCCGAATCATGTTAGTAATTGCCGCATTTTATGAAATCTGGCAAATGGATAAACAAAATTGCATTCCTTAATAGATTTATTAAAGAAGAGTTGTATATGATGCAACCGGAAGGTTTTGTCGATCCAAAGGGAGCTAACAAAGTGTGCAAACTCCAGCGATCCATTTATGGACTGGTGCAAGCATCTCGGAGTTGGAATATACGCTTTGATGAGTTGATCAAAGCATATAGTTTTATACAGACTTGCGGTGAAGCCTGTATTTACAAGAAAGTGAGTGGGAGCACTACAGCATTTCTGATAAGTATATGTGACTGACATATTGTTGATCGGAAATAATGTAGAATTATTCTGTAAAGCATAAAGGAGTGTTTGAAAGGAGTTTTTCAAAGAAAGACTTCGGTGAAGCTGCTTACATATTGAGCTTCAAGATCTATAGAGATAGATCAAGACGCTTGATAAGTTTTTTCAATGAGTACATACCTTGACAAGATTTTGAAGTAGTTCAAAATGGAGCAGTCAAAGAAAGAGTTCTTGCCTGTATTACAAGGTGTGAAGTTGAGTAAGACTCAAAGCTCGACCACGGCAGAAGATAGAAAGAGAATGAAAGTCATTCCCTATGCCTTGGCCATAGGTTCTATAAAGTATGTCATGCTGTATACCAGATCTATTGTATACCCTGCATTGATTTGGCAAGGGAGTACAATAGTGATCTAGGAGTAGATCACTGGACAACGGTCAGAATTATCCTTAGTGAAATAAGGATATGTTTCTCGATTATGGACGTGACAAAAAGGTTCGTCGTAAAGGGTTACGTCGATGCAAGTTTTTGACACTGATCCAGATGAATCTAAAGTCTCAATCTGGATACATATTGAAAGTGGGAGCAATTAGCTAGAGTAGCTCCGTGTAGAGCATTGTAGACATAGAACTTGCAAAATACTTACGGATCTGAATGTGACAGACCCGTTGACTAAAATTATCTCACAAGCAAAACATGATCACACCTTAGTACTCTTTGGGTGTTAATCACATAGATACGTGAACTAGATTACTGACTCTAGTAAACCCTTTGAGTGTTGGTCACATGACGATGTGAACTATGGGTGTTAATCACATGGTGATGTGAACTATTGCTGTTAAATCACATGGCGATGTCAACTAGATTATTGACTCTAGTGCAAGTGGGAGACTGAAGGAAATATGCCCTAGAGGCAATAATAAAGTTATTATTTATTTCCTTATATCATGATAAATGTTTATTATTCATGCTAGAATTGTATTAACCGGAAACATAATACATGTGTGAATACATAGACAAACAGAGTGTCACTAGTATGCCTCTACTTGACTAGCTCGTTAATCAAAGATGGTTATGTTTCCTAACCATGGACAAAAGAGTTGTTATTTGATTAATGAGGTCACATCATTAGTTGAATGATCTGATTGACATGACCCATTCCATTAGCTTAGCACCCGATCGTTTAGTATGTTGCTGTTGCTATTCTTCATGACTTATACATGTTCCTATGACTATGAGATTATGCAACTCCCGTTTACCGGAGGAACACTTTGGGTGCTACCAAACGTCACAACGTAACTGGGTGATTATAAAGGAGTACTACAGGTGTCTCCAAAGGTAGATGTTGGGTTGGCGTATTTCGAGAATAGGATTTGTCACTCCGATTGTCGGAGAGGTATCTTTGGGCCCTCTCGGTAATGCTCATCACATAAGCCTTGCAAGCACTGCAACTAATATGTTAGTTGTGAGATGATGTATTACGGAACGAGTAAAGAGACTTGCCGGTAATGAGATTGAACTAGGTATTGGATACCGACGATCGAATCTCGGGCAAGTAACATACCGATGACAAAGGGAACAACGTATGTTGTTATGCGGTCTGACCGATAAAGATCTTCGTAGAATATGTAGGAGCCAATATGGGCATCCAGGTCCCGCTATTGGTTATTGACCGGAGACGTGTCTCGGTCATGTCTACATTGTTCTCGAACCGTAGGGTCCGCACGCTTAAGGTTTCGATGACAGTTATATTATGAGTTTATGAGTATTGATGTACCGAAGGAGTTCGGAGTCCCGGATGAGATCGGGGACATGACGAGGAGTCTCGAAATGGTCGAGACGTAAAGATCGATATATTGGACGACTATATTCGGACATCGGAAAGGTTCCGAGTGATTCGGGTATTTTTCGGAGTACAGGGTAGTTACGGGAGAAGTAATGGGCCTTGATGGGCTTTAGTGGGAAGAGGAAAAGGCTGCTGCGCCCACCCTCCCCTTTGGTCCGAATTGGACTAGGAAAAAGGAGGCCGGCCACCTCTCCTTCTCCTCCTATTCCTTCTCCCTTCCTCCCCTTTTGGTGGACTCCTACTAGGACTTGGAGTCCTAGTAGGACTCCCTATCCTGGCCGCACCTTTGCCTTGGCCGGCCTCCTCCTCCTCCATCCTTTATATACAGGGGCAGGGGGCACCCCATAGACACACAAGTTGATCCTTGAGATCGTTCCTTAGCCGTGTGCGGTGCCCCCTGCCACCAAATTCCACCTCGATCATACCGTTACAGTGCTTAGGCGAAGCCCTGCGTCGGTAGTACATCAAGATCGTCACCACGCCATCGTGCTGACGGAACTCTTCCTCGACGCTTTGCTGGATCGGAGCCCGAGGATCGTCATCGAGCTGAACGTGTGCTAAGAACTCGGAGGTGCCGGAGTAACGGTGCTTGGATCGGTCGAATCGTGAAGAAGACGTACGACTACTTCCTCTACGTTGTGTGATCGCTTCCGCAGTCGGTCTGCATTGGTACGTAGACAACACTCTCCCCCTCGTTGCTATGCATCACCATGATCTTGTGTGTGCGTAGGAAATTTTTTGAAATTACTACGTTCCCCAACAGAAAGCTAGCGCTCTTATTGTTTTCAACTATGGTCGGCACACGATGGAACTCACGCATACACAAATCTATTACACAAGTCTCATAGTAATCATGAGCGACCAAAGAAAGGTACCGTTGGGGCACTATTTTCTTTGAAGATGCTTCTTACGCTACGTAAGTAATATAGCATAAGTTCCCTGGGCGCGCTTTGTCTGTTACAACCTCATGGCCTGATTGCCTGGTTATCCAAAACACTGCCGATATTCTTGGTAGGCGGAGTAGATAACACTTTTCGACCCTTGGCCGAAGAGGGAGAAGTCGAAGGTCGGTTAAGACACGTTAAAAGTTTGGGTGAACGCTGATATTATATAAGTACTTTGGTACATGCAATCATTATACATAAAATTCTTTTACCCAAGTCACTTGGGGGCTCTTAAATTAATATGAGCAGTCTTGTAATAGATGTTTTCTTCTTAGTCGTTGCAAAATCTTTTTCTGCCACTCCTTTATCGACTCAGGTGTATGAACAATAGCCGGGTAGCCTAGTTTCTCTCTAAAGCCGCTCGTGTTTAGTTCGCTAAACTTGTCTGAGAATCACTCCGCCTTCGGGATAGGGAGGTTGAAGCCGAAGGCTGGCCCACTTGAAGTCTAGAGATCGGATTTGTCATGTCAAAGCACGACGAAAGTACAATTTTAAGACCAATTTCTTATTGGCACCAAAACAGCTTGATCCAATCTAGATAACGCATGTTTTTGGCCTTTGAGCTTATAACATCTTTTCACCTATTTTATGTTTTCCTTTCAGGAAGCAGGACATTCTCTTGGTTGAGGTGTTCGACGTGAAACTCTTTTCTAAAACTACAGTTCAACATCTTTTCTGCCGAACCCCACCTCGGTATTGTCAAAACATACATGACAATTGAACTAGTTCCCGAGGAGGTACGATCCTAGGGCCGGCCATGTTGCCCAACCCACCGCATTGGCAATCCAATGCAGAAAATTTAAGTGCAATATAGTTTTCGAGGAGATTATGATCCTCAGGTTGGTCGGCCGTACCCAACCTGAGTCTCGAGGACTGTGCACACCGCTTTTTGTGTCTCGAAGTATTCTGCCGAGCTAGGAGTTGATCCTCAGGCTAATTTTTCAACTCAACCTGAGTCTCAGGGGCTACTGGGATCAACGGTCTTATGTCATCCTTCAGGTGCATCTCGGGTTTTAGACCGACACACACCTTGAGGGCTACTGGCAATATATCTCGGCAGAGAATAAATTGCACCAATAAAAAATATACACAAAAAATCAGCCCACAGTTAGGGTGGTGCACCACCTCAGAGGCATAAAGCTCGGGCGCTAGTGGCTGGCTCCATAGAGGGCATTTCCGGCATAAAGCTCGGATTCGAATGGATCATTCCATAGAAGACTACTCCAGCATTTTAGCTCAGATAAACTCCTTCAACTTTTTTGAACCAAGGTTATCTATGACACCTCGGATACAGTCCGGCGTTGGAGCTCGGATATAGTCTGGCGTTGGAGCTCGGATATAGTCTGGCGCTGGAGCTCAGATGCAATTCGGCGTTGGAGCTTGGCTGTAACGATACTCCTCGGATACATTCCGGTGTTGGAGCTCGGAAGCGGTCCGACATTGGTGCTCGGCTGCAAAAGGTACCTCGAATACAGTGTGGCGTTGGAGCTCGGACGCAAGAGGATGCCGCCGCCCAGGAACAACTTCAAACCCGAGGTGTGGCATAAAAATAACAAGGCACTGATAAAGGCCGGAAACTTAAAAGGGCTCCTCGGATACCCGACGTGTAAACACTTCGGATGCACTTCGGTGATCCTCAAGATCGAAGATGAGAAGATTTGTTGAACCAGTTTTCAAGACCGACGACCGAAGATGAAGAATAGTTCGGAAGAATCGAGGAGCATCCCCAAGTTGAAGATCGGTTCAGGGGGCTACTTACGGTGTCCTGGACTAGGGGGTACTTGATGTCTACTACACAACCTTCGTCTTATAGACGTTGTTGGGCCTCCAAGTGCAGAGGTTTGTAGGACAGTAGCAAATTTCCCTCAAGTGGATGACCTAAGGTTTATCAATCCGTAGGAGGCATAGGATGAAGATGGTCTCTCTCAAGCAACCCTGCAACCAAATAACAAAGAGTCTCTTGTGTCCCCAACACACCCAGTACAATGGTAAATTGTATAGGTGCACTAGTTCGGCAAAGAGATGGTGATACAAGTGGTATATGGATAGTAGATAATAGTTTTTGTAATCTGAAAATATAAAAACAGCAAGGTAACTAATGGTAAAAGTGAGCATAAACGGTATTTCAATGATAGGAAACAAGGCCTAGGGTTCATACTTTCACTAGTGCAAGTCCTCTCAACAATAATAACATAACTGGATCACATAACTATCCCTCAACATGCAACAAAGAGTCACTCCAATGTCACTAATAGCGGAGAACGAATGAAGAGATTATGGTAGGGTACGAAACCACCTCAAAGTTATTCTTTCCAATCAATCCGTTGGGCTATTCCTATAAGTGTCACAAACAGCCCTAGAGTTCGTACTAGAATAACATCTTAAGACACAAATCAACCAAAACCCTAATGTCACCTAGATACTCCAATGTCACCTCAAGTATCTGTGGGTATGATTATACGATATGCATCACACAATCTCAGATTCATCTATTCAACCAACACATGGAACCTCAAAGAGTGCCCCAAAGTTTCTACCGGAGAATCACGACGAAAACGTGTGCCAACCCCTATGCATAGGTTCATGGGCGGAACCCGCAAGTTGGTCACCAAAACATACATCAAGTGAATCTCGTGATATCCCATTGTCACCACAGATACGCACGACAAGACATACATCAAGTGTTCTCAAATCTTTAAAGACTCAATCCGATAAGATAACTTCAAAAGGGAAACTCAATCCATTACAAGAGAGTAGAGGGGGGAAGAAACATCATAGGATCCTAATATAATAGAAAAGCTCGTGATACATCAAGATCATATCACCTCATGAACACGAGAGAGAGAGAGAGAGAGAGAAATCAAACACATAGCTACTGGTACATACCCTCAGCCCCGAGGGAGAACTACTCCTTCCTCGTCATGGAGAGCACCGGGATGATGAGAATGGCCACCGGAGAGGGATTCCCCCTCCAGCAGGGTGCCGGAACGGGTCTAGATTGGCTTTCGGTGGCTACGGAGACTTCTGGCGGCGGAACTCCCGATCTATTGTGCTCCCCGATCGTTTTAGGATATATATGGAGATATATAGGCGGAATAAGTATGCCAGGGGAGCCACGAGGGGCCCACGAGGGTGGAGGGCGCGCCCAGGGGGTGGGCGCGCCCCCTGCCTCGTGGCTTCCTTGTTGCTTGCCTTACGTGGACTCCAAGTCTCCCGGGTTGCTTTCCTTCCAAAAATAAGTTTCGTGAAGTTTTAGGTCAATTGGACTCCGTTTGATTTTCCTTTTCTGCGATACTCTAAAACAAGGAAAAAGCAGAAACTGGCACTGGGCTCTAGGTTAATAGGCTAGTCACAAAAAAATATAAAATAGCATATAAATGCATATAAAACATCCAAGGTTGATAATATAATAGCATGGAACATAAAAAATTATAGATACGTTGGAGACGTATCAACATCCCCAAGCTTAATTCCTGCTCGTCCTCGAGTAGGTAAATGCTAAAAACAATTTTTTTGATGTGGAATGCTACCTAACATATTCATCATGTATTTCTCTTTATTGTAGCAAGAATATTCAGATCCATAAGATTCAAGACAAAAGTTTAATATTGACATAAAAATAATTATACTTCAAGCATACTAACCAAGTAATCATGTCTTCTCAAAGTAACATGGCCAAAGAAAGCTATCCCTACAAAATCATATAGTCTGGCTATGCTCTATCTTCACCACACAAAATATTTAAATCATGCACAACCCCGATGACAAGCCAAGCAATTGTTTCATGCTTTTGATGTTCTCAAACCTTTTCAATCTTCACGCAATACATGAGCGTGAGCCATGGACATAGCACTATAGGTGGAATAGAATGGTGGTTGTGGAGAAGACAAAAAGGAGACAATAGTCTCACATCAACTAGGCGTATCAACGGGCTATGGAGATGCCCATCAATAGATATCAATGTGAGTGAGTAGGGATTGCCATGCAACGGATGCACTAGAGCTTTAAGTGTATGAAAGCTCAACAAAAGAAACTAAGTGGGTGTGCATCCAACTTGCTTGCTCACGAAGACCTAGGGCATTTTGAGGAAGCCCATCATTGGAATATACAAGCCAAGTTCTATAATGAAAAATTCCCACTAGTATATGAAAGTGACAACATAAGAGACTCTCTATCATGAAAATCATGGTGCTACTTTGAAGCACAAGTGTGGTAAAAGGATAGTAGCATTGCCCCTTCTCTCTTTTTCTCTCATTTTTTTGGGCCTTCTCTTTTTTATGGCCTCTTCTTTTATTTGGGCTTCTTTGGCCTCTTTTTTTCGTCCAGAGTCTCATCCCGACTTGTGGGGGAATCATAGTCTTCATCATCCTTTCCTCACTGGGACAATGCTCTAATAATGATGATCATCACACTTTTATTTACTTACAACTCAAGAATTACAACTCGATACTTAGAACAAGATATGACTCTATATGAATGCCTCCGGCGGTGTACCGGGATGTTCATTGATGCATGAGTGACATGTATGAAAGAATTATGAACGGTGGCTTTGCCACAAATACGATGTGAACTACATGATCATGCATAGCAATATGACAATGATGAAGCGTGTCATAATAAACGGAACGGTGGAAAGTTGCATGGCAATATATCTCGGGATGGCTATGGAAATGCCATGATAGGTAGGTATGGTGGCTGTTTTGAGGAAGGTATATGGTGGGTTTATGATACCGGTGAAAGGTGCGCGGTATTAGAGAGGCTAGCAATGGTGGAAGGGTGAGAGTGCGTATAACCCATGGACTCAACATTAGTCATAAAGAACTCACATACTTATTGCAAAAATCTATTAGTTATCGAAACAAAGTACTACGCACATGCTCCTAGGGGGATAGATTGGTAGGAAAAGACCATCGCTCGTCCCCGACGGCCACTCATAAGGAAGACAATCAATAAATAAATCATGCTCCGACTTCATCACATAACAGTTCACCATATGTGCATGCTACGGATTCACAAACTTTAACACAAGTATCTCTCAAATTCACAACTACTCAACTAGCATAACTTTAATATTACCGTCCTCATATCTCAAAACAATCATCAAGTATCAAACTTCTCATAGTATTCAATGCACTTTATATGAAAGTTTTTATTATATCCCTCTTGGATGCCCATCATATTAGGACTAAATTCATAACCAAAGAAAATTACCATTCTGTTTAGGACTCTCAAAATAATATAAGTGAAGCATGAGAGTTCATCTATTTCTATAAAATGAAACCACCACCGTGCTCTAAAAAGATATAAGTGAAGCACTAGAGCAACAACAAACTACTCCGAAAGATATAAGTGAAGATCAATGAGTAGTGGAATAATTATGCAACTATGTGAAGACTCTCTAACATTTAAGAATTTCATATATTGGTATTTTATTCAAACATCAAGCAAAACTAAATAAAATAAAATGATGCTCCAAGCAAAACAAATATCATGTGGTGAATAAAAATATAGCTCCAAGTAAAGTTACCGATGAATGAAGACGAAAGAGGGGATGCCTTCCGGGGCATCCCCAAGCTTAGGATTTTAGTTGTCCTTGAGTATTACCTTGGGGTGCATTGGGAATCCCCAAGCTTAGTCTCTTGCCACTCCTTATTCCATAGTCCATCGAATCTTTACCCAAAACTTGAAAACTTCACAACACAAAACTTAACAGAAAAACTCGTAAGCTTTATTAGTATAAGAAAGTAAAACACCAGTTAGGTACTGTTGTGAACTCATTATAAATTCATATTGGTGTAATATCTACTGTATTCCAACTTATCTATGGTTCATACCCTCCGTTACTACTCATAGATTCATTAAAATAAGCAAACAACACATCGAAAACAGAATCTGTCAAAAACAGAACAGTCGGTAGTAATATGGATCAAATGTATACTTATAGGAGGCATAAAATTCTCAAATAAATTTCTGGACGTGAGTAATTTATCTATTAATCATCTTCAAAAATAATTAACTAAATATCACTCTCCAATAAAAAATGGCAGCAATTCTCGTGAGCGCTAAAGTTTATGGTTTTTACAGCATGATCACAAAGACTTTCCCCAAGTCTTCCCAAAGGTTCTACTTGGCACAAACACTAATTAAAAGCATAAAACCACATCTAAACAGAGGCTAGATGAATTATTTATTACTAAACAGGAGCAAAAATCAAGGAACAAAAGTAAAATTGGGTTGCCTCCCAATCAAGCGCTATCGTTTACGCCCCTAGCTAGGCATGATGATTTCAATGATGCTCACATAAAAGATAAGAACTGAAACAGAGAGCATCATGAAGAATATAACTAGCACATTTAAGTCTAACCCACTTCCTATGCATAGGGATTTTGTGAGCAAACAACTTGTGGGAACAATAATCAACTAGCATAGGAAGGCAAAACAAGCATAACTTTAAAACTTTAAGCACATAGAGAGGAAACTTGATAATATTGCAATTCCTACAAGCATATATTTCTCCCTCATAATAATTTTCAGTAGCATCATGAATGAATTCAACAATATAACCATCACCTAAAGCATTATTTTCATGATGCACAAGCATAGAATTTTTATTACTCTCCACATAAGCAAAATTCTTCTCATTCGGAATAGTGGGAGTATCATAAGAGACTCGAATACTATAAATTGTTTCCACATTAAAAGTGTAATGTTCAGAAAAAGGGTAATCATAATCATGACAAGTTTTATAAATATAATCACTACTTTTTATAGCATAAGTATCATCACAATAATCATCATAGGTAGGAGGCAATGCTATCATCATTATAAATTTGCATATCAAAACTTGGGAGACTAAAAATATCATCTTCATTAAACGTAGCATCCCCAAGCTTGGGACAAACATTAATTGCAGCAAATATATTCTCAAAAACATCATCTTCATCAAACATAGCATCCCCAAGCTTGGTCCTTTTCATATCATAAGCATAATCACTCTCATCATTAATAGTATGGATAGCACCAATAGTATAGCAATTATCATATTCTTCCAAGCAAGTGCCAAAAATATTTTCAAGATCATAAGAAGTATCATTATCTTCCACAATTATATTTTCATGAGGCACAATAGTAATAGGAGCAACATTATTTGGGAGAGATATCTTTTTACCTCTCTTCCTTTTTCTTTTCTTCTTCTTCACCACACCATGTGTGGGTTCAATCCTCTTTTTGGAGCTCCTTATTAATGAGATTGGTTGAATAGGAAGCTCCTCCTCGTTACCTGATTCATCATAAGAAATAATAGGAGGGTATTGGGAAGTCTCTTCCCTTTCATTAGTATTCTCTTCATCTTCTATTTGTTTTCTTTTCTTTATGTAGTTGGCAATATAAGGATTTTCAATACAATTCACTGCACAATACATATAAATTTCCTCTAGATCAAAATGAAGAACTCTATCAAGGGCAAATTTTGGAATATCCTTAGTTATACGTTTCATTTCTTCATAACCCAAGAGCAAACTAAGTTCATTATGATGTGCAAGGGAAATCAAGTCATCACAATTTTTGGACACGATACGATCATGAAACAATTTGCATTGGGTACTGAAATGATCATGTTCATTGTAGAGTTCACAAGTATGGCTAAGAAAGTTTAAATTTTCAGCACACACATCTAGCCTTTCTTGCAACCATTTAGTTTCTAAGTGCTTATGCCTCTTGCAATATCTATCTTACCTATTTGGTGTGTACTTGCAAACCCAATGTACTCCACAAAAATTGACATGTTTATAGGAGACATTTTCATCATAACTAGTGCAATCATCATTAGTACCATGGATATTCAAGGAGTTCATACTAACAACATTGCAGTCATGCTCATCATTCAAAGATTTAGTGCCAAACATTTTCATGCATTCTTCTTCTAACACTTTGGCACAATTTTGCTTTCCATCATACTCACGAAAGATATTAAAAAGATGAAGCATATGAGGCAAACTTAATTCCATTTTTTATTTATAGTTTTCTTTTATAGACTAAACTAGTGATAAAACAAGAAACAAAAAGATTCGATTGCAAGATCTAAAGATATACCTTCAAGCACTCACCTCCCCGGCAACGGCGCCAGAAAAGAGCTTGATGTCTACTACACAACCTTCTTCTTGTAGACGTTGTTGGGCCTCCAAGTGTAGAGGTTTGTAGGATAGTAGCAAATTTCCCTCAAGTGGATGACCTAAGGTTTATCAATCTGTAGGAGGCATAGGATGAAGATGGTCTCTCTCAAGCAACCCTGCAGCCAAATAACAAAGAGTCTCTTGTGTCCCCAACACACCCAGTACAATGGTAAATTGTATAGGTTCACTAGTTCGGCGAAGAGATGGTGATACAAGTGGTATATGGATAGTAGATAATAGTTTTTGTAATCTGAGAATATAAAAACAGCAAGGTAACTAATGGTAAAAGTGAGCATAAATGGTATTGCAGTGATAGGAAACAAGGCCTAGGGTTCATACTTTCACTAGTGCAAGTCCTCTCAACAATAATAACATAATTGGATCACATAACTATCCCTCAACATGCAACAAAGAGTCACTCCAAAGTCACTAATAGCGGAGAACGAACGAAGAGGTTATGGTAGGGTACGAAACCACCTCAAAGTTATTCTTTCCAATCAATCCGTTGGGCTATTCCTATAAGTGTCACAAATAGCCCTAGAGTTCGTACTTGAATAACACCTTAAGACACAAATCAACCAAAACCCTAATGTCACCTAGATACTCCAATGACACCTCAAGTATCCGTGGGTATGATTATACGATATGCATCACACAGTCTCAGATTCATCTATTCAACCAACACATAGAACCTCAAAGAGTGCCCCAAAGTTTCTACCGGAGAATCACGACGAAAACATGTGCCAACCCCTATGCATAGGTTCATGGGCGGAACCCGCAAGTTGGTCACCAAAACATACATCAAGTGAATCACGTGATATCCCATTGTCACCACAGATACGCACGGCAAGACATACATCAAGTGTTCTCAAATCTTTAAAGACTCAATCCGATAAGATAACTTCAAAAGGGAAACTCAATCCATTACAAGAGAGTAGAGGGGGGAAGAAACATCATAGGATCCAAATATAATAGCAAAGCTTGTGATACATCAAGATCGTATCACCTCAAGAACATGAGAGAGAGAGAGATCAAACACATAGCTACTGGTACATACCCTCAGCCTCAAGGGAGAACTACGCCCTCCTCATCATGGAGAGCACCGGGATGATGAAGATGGCCACCGGAGAGGGATTCCCCCTCCGGCAGGGTGCCGGAACGGGTCTAGATTGGCTTTCGGTGGCTACGGAGGCTTCTGGCGGCAGAACTCCCGATCTATTGTGCTCCCCGATCGTTTTAGGGTATATGGAGATATATAGGTGGAAGAAGTACGTCAGGGGAGCCACGAGGGGCCCATGAGGGTGGAGGGCGCGCTCAGCGGGGTGGGCGCCCCCCTGCCTCGTGGCTTCCTTGTTGCTTCCCTTACGTGGACTCCAAGTCTCCTGGGTTGCTTTCCTTCCAAAAATAAGTTCCGTGAAGTTTCAGGTCAATTGGACTCCGTTTGATTTTCCTTTTCTGTGATACTCTAAAACAAGGAAAAAGCAAAAACTGGCACTGGGCTCTAGGTTAATTGGTTAGTCCCAAAAATCATATAAAATGGCATATAAAACATCGAAGGTTGATAATATAATAGCATGGAACAATCAAAAATTATAGAAACGTTGGAGACGTATCAGTACTCACCACGTCGTCTCCTGACTAGCTGGATTGGGCCGAGGACCCCCCATGGCGGTTCACTCACGGGCCACTTCGGGCAGCCCATGCCGCATACAAGGAAGATCCCACGAGACTTGGCGCATAAGACGAGGACTCTCCTAAAGCCTAGGCCTCTGGTGTGTTATATAAACCGAAGCCAAGCTAGTCAATAGACAATCTAATATTGATGACTACAGTCTCGTGGTAGACATATGTACTCTGTACTACACCAATATGAATACAATCAAAAGAAGGACGTAGGGTTTTACCTCCATCAAGAGGGCCCAGACCTGGGTAAAATCTGTATCCGTGTTATCATCGCTCCAAGACGCCTAGCTTAGGACCCCTACTACGAGATACGCTAGATATAGAACCGACAATCGCCGTTACCCTCTTTGGGTGTATCCACCATGTACACGTCGTACGAAGAGGTGGCCGTCCAGCTCCGGTAAACGGCGGGTTTTGGACCTGCTCTTCTCCAGTGTCGTCATCCATACCATCGATGTCTTCAAAGCTGTAATCGAGCATGTCGGTTAAGTCCTCGAAAGTGGCTATGAAGTGGGTGGTGGGTGGGACGTAAAATTCCCCGTTCTCAGCCCCTACTCCAGGCTATTCATAGTTTGGACGTTGCCCCTCTTTAATGATGAGGGATCACATTAAGTCTAGAGCATCGCTTAAAGGCGAGGTTCGGCCAGGGAGAAGGGAATTCATGGAGTACGACGGGGAGGAAACTCCTTGGCCGAGCTCACACGATGCTGACTCTGAGGGTTCGGGGTCAGTGTTCGGAGAAGAGTTCGGCTTCATGATGATTGCCGGTGACACTGCTTCCTCCGGCTCTCCCATACTAGGCTTAATAGTCGCAGAGAGTCCGGCGGGATCGGGAATCCCGTCTTCGGACCTGGAGACGCGCTCCGGATTTAAGGCCGGAGCGGAGGTTGGGGTCGCGAATCCTTAGAAGATCAAGTCTCCTTAGATGTCAGCGATAGAATCCAGATTTCCAAAACTAATCTGGTGACCTGGGGCATAGCTGTCGATCTGCTCTAGATGGCCAAGCGAGTTGGCCCGCAGTGCAAAGCCGCCGAACAAAAAGATCTGGCCGGGGAGAAAGACCTCCCTTAGGGCAACATTGTTGTAGATGACTGATGGAGCCATCGAACCTTCTCGCGACGACACAGTGGAACTCTCAATGAAAGCACCCATTTAGTAAGCGGGAGGTCTTGAGTTAAACTCTCAATGAAAGCTCCAATGTTGGTGTCAAAACCGTTAGATCAAGCACCTCTTCCCATGGCAATATAAATAGATCAAGTTGGCCAAACAAAACCCAAATATCGGAGAAGAAATACGAGGCTATAAGAGATCATGCATAAAAGCGATCAAAGAAACTCAAATACTTTCATGGATATAAAAAGATAGATATGATCATAAACTCATAGTTCATCGATCCCAACAAACACACCACAATAGAGTTACATCATATGGATCTCCAAGAGACCATTGTATTGAGAATCAAGAGAGAGAGAGAGATGAAGCCATCTAGCTACTAACTACGGACCCGAAGGTCTACAAAGAACTACTCGCGCATCATCGGAGAGGCACCAATGCAGGTGGTGAACCCCAGCTGAGATGGTGTCTAGATTGGATCTGGTGGTTCAAGACTCTGCGGCGGCTGGATGAATATTTCGTCGACTCCACTAGGGTTTCTAGAATATTGGGGTATTTATAGAGCAAAGAGGCGGTCCGGGGGCACCCGAGGTGGGCACAACCCACCAGGGCGCGCCTGGGCCTCCTGGCGTGCCCTGGTGGGTCGTGCCCCCCTCGAGGCACCCACCCAGGCGCAGCCAGGGCCCGTTGGGTTCCTTTTGGCCCATAAAAATTCTCCGTAAAGTTTCGTGGCATTTGGACTCCGTTTGATATTGATTTTTTGCAATGTAAAAAACATGGAAAAAACAACAATTGGCACTTGGCACTATGTCAATAGGTTAGTACCAAAAAATGATATAAAATGACTATAAAATGATTATAAAACATCCAAGATTGATAATATAACAGCATGGTGATACGTCTCCAACGTATCTATAATTTATGAAGTATTCATGCTATTATATTATCTATTTTGGATGTTTATGGGCTTTATTATACACTTTTATATTACTTTTGGGACTAACCTATTAACCAGAAGCCCAATCCAAATTGTTGTTTTCTTGCCTATTTCAGTGTTTCGAAGAAAAGGAATATCAAACGGATTCCAAACGGAATGAAACCTTCGGGAGAGTTATTTTTGGAACGGAAGCAATCCAGGAGACTTGGAGTAGACGTCAGGGAAGCTTCGAGGAATACACGAGGCACAGAGGCGCGCCCTACCCCCTGGGCGCGCCCCCACCCTCGTGGGCCCCTCGTGGCTCCCCTGACCGGCTTCTTTCGCCTATATATGTCCATATACCCTAAAAACATTGGGGAACATAATAGACCGGGAGTTCCGCCGTCGCAAGCCTCTGTAGCCACCAAAAACCAATTGGGACCCTGTTCCGGCACCCTGCCGAATGGGGGGGGGGATCCCTCGCCGGTGGCCATCTTCATCATCCCGGCGCTCTCCATGACGAGGAGGGAGTAGTTCACCCACGGGGCTGAGGGTATGTACCAGTAGCTATGTGTTTGATCTCTCTCTCTCTCTCTCTCTCTCTCTCTCTCGTGTTCTTGAGTTGGCACGATCTTGATGTATCGTGAGCTTTGCTATTATAGTTGGATCTTATGATGTTTCTCCCCCTCTACTCTCTTCTAATGGATTGAGTTTTCCCTTTGAAATTATCTTATCAGATTGAGTCTTTAAGGATTTGAGAACACTTGATGTATGTCTTGCATGTGCTTATCTGTGGTGACAATGGGATATTACGTGATCCACTTGATGTATGTTCTGGTGATCAACTTGCGAGTTCCGTGACCTCGTGAACTTATGCATGGGGGTTGGGACACGTTTTCATCTTGACTCTCCGGTAGAAACTTTGGGGCACTCATTGAAGTTCCTTGTGTTGGTTGAATAGATGAATCTGAGATTGTGTGATGCATATCGTATAATCATACCCAGGGATACTTGAGGTGACATTGGAGTATCTAGGTGACATTAGGGTTTTGGTTGATTTGTGTCTTAAGGTGTTATTTTACTACGGACTCTTGAATGGACCGATCAGAAAGGATAACTTTGAGGTGGTTTCGCACCCTACCATAATCTCCTTGTTTATTCTCCGCTATTAGTGACTTTGGAGTGACTCTTTGTTGCATGTTGAGGGACAGTTATATGATCCAACTATGTTATTATTGTTGAGAGAACTTGCACTAGTGAAAGTATGAACCATAGGCCTTGTTTCCTAGCATTGCAATACCGTTTGTGCTCACTTTTAGCACTTGCTACCTTGCTGTTTTTATATTTTCAGATTACAAAAGCCATTATCTACTAACCATATTGCACTTGTATCACCATCTCTTCGCCAAACTAGTGCACCTATACAATTTACCATTGTATTGGGTGTGTTGGGGACACAGGAGACTCTTTGCTATTTGGTTGCAGGGTTGTTTGAGAGATACCATCTTCATCCTACGCCTCCCACGGATTGATAAACCTTAGTTCATCCACTTGAGGGAAATTAGCTACTGTCCTACAAACCTCTGCACTTGGGGGCCCAACAACGTCTAGAAGAAGAAGGTTGTGTAGTAGACATCAAGCTCTTTTCTGGCGCCATTGCCGGGGAGGTTAGCGCTTATATCTTTAGATCTTGCAATTGAATCTTTTAGTTTCTTGTTTTATCACTAGTTTGGTCTATAAAATAAAATTACAAAAAAATGGAATTGAGGGTACCTCATATGCTTCATCTTTTTAATGTCTTTCATGAGGATAAGGATTCCGATAATTGTGCTCAAGTGCTAGAAGAAGAAATCTATAAAATGTTAGGCACTAAATGTTTGAATGATGAGCATGATTGCAATGTTGTTAGTATGAATTCCTTGGATATCTATGATGCTAATGATATGCAAAGCCACAAGCATGGGGATGCTATGTTTGACGAAGATGATATTTTTTGTCCCCCAAGTTTTGATGAGAAAATTTATTTTGATGATAGCATGCCTCCTATTTATGATGATTATATTGATGAAAGTGGGCTTGGAAGAGTGTAAACTTTAGGAAGTAATGATCCCACTATTTTGGAGGGTGTTGAATCTTATTGTGATAATTATGAAAGTGGATTTTGGAGAGGTCATGACTTTATTTAGTGGTGAATCCACTATTTCGGAAGAGGTTCCAATTTATTATGAGAACAAAGTTGATATCTATGATGATTATTGTGATGACTTGTATGCTAGAAAGAATAATGATATCCATGAAACTTGTCATCATGATTTTAACTTTCAATCGGATTATGCCTCACATGATAATTATTTCATTGAGTTTACTCCCACTATTCTGAATGAGAAGAATTTTTCTTATGTGGAGAGTAATAAAATTTATATGCTTGTGCATCATGAAAATAGTGCTTTATGTGATAGTTATATTGTTGAATTCATTCATGATGCTACTTAAAATTATTATGAGGGAGGAACATATGCTTGTAGGAATTGCAATAATATCAAGTTTCCTCTCTATGTGTTGAAAATCTTGAAGATTTGCTTGTTTTACCTTCCTATGCAAGTTGATTCTTGTTCCCACAAGTTATTTGCTCAAAAAATCCCTATGTATAGGAAGTGGGTTAGACTTAAATGTGATATTCATATTCTTCATGATGCTCTCTTTATGTTTCAATTCTTATCTTTTATGTGAGCATCATTGAAATCATCATGCCTAGCTAGGGGCGTTAAACGATAGCGCTTGTTGGGAGGCAGCCCAATTTTATTTTTGTTCTTTGATTTTTGCTCCTGTTTAGTAATAAATAATTCATATAGCCTCTGTTTAGATGTGGTTTTATGCTTTTAATTAGTTTTGTGCCAAGTAGAACCTTTGGGAAGACTTGGGGAAAGTCTTTGCGATCTTGCTGTAGAAACAGAAACTTTAGCGCTCATGAGATTTGCTGCCATTTTTTAATGGAGAATGATATTTAGTTAATTATTTTTGAAAATTATTAATAGATAAATTCCTTAAGTCCATAAATTTATTTTAGAATTTTTGGGGTTCCAGAAGTATTCGAAACCTACAGATTACTACAGATTGTTCTGTTTTTGACAGATTCTGTTTTTTGTGTATTGTTTGCTTATTTTGATGAATCTATGGCTAGTAATAGAGTTAACACCAATATAAATAAAGGATGAGTTCATTACAGTACCTTGAAGTTGTGGTTTGTTTTCTTTTACTAACGGAGCTCACGAGTTTTCTGTTAAGTTTTGTGTTGTGAAGTTTTCAAGTTTTGGGTAAAGATTCGATGGACTATGGAATAAGGAGTGGCAAGAGCCTAAGCTTGGGGATACCCAAGGCACCCCAAGGTAATATTCAAGGACAACCAAGAGCCTGAGCTTGGGGATGCCCCCGAAGGCATCCCCTCTTTCGTCTTCGTTCATCGGTAACTTTACTTGGAGCTATGTTTTTATTCACCACATGATATGTGTTTTGCTTGGAACGTCAATTTATTTTACTAGGATTTTCTTTCTGTTATTTATAAAAATGTTTTGCATCTTTTATTTCGATAAAAGTGGCATTGATAGCCTTTACTATGCCTATTTTACAAGTCTTCATGTTGCTGTTTGAAAACAGAAAGTTTACCGCTGTTGCAATAATTCCCTAGAAAAGTCAGAATGTGATAAAATGTTGAAACCTTTTGCATATTAAGATCTGATAAATTTACCACAGTTGGAATTTTCTTTCATAATTTTTGGAGCTAGGGAAGTATGTATCTTGATGCATTCTTTACAGACTGTCCTGTTTAGGTAGATTGTTGTTATGTTTGCATATGTTTGCTCCTTTAATGATTCTATTTGAGGATAGGACTATTAAATATGCATAGGAATTTAGTATGAAATGTTGAATAATAATTTTAGTGATTTGCTACAGTAGAGTATGATAAGGTTTTTGCATTGGTTTATACTAACTTATCTCATGAGTCCTTGTTGAGTTTTGTGTGGATGAAGCCTTTGAGATTTAGGGAGACCGTGATATGAGAGGAATTAAGGAGACACAAAATCTAAAACTTGGGGATTCCCAAGGCATCCCAAGATAATATTTCAAGAAGTCTCAAGCGTCTAAGCTTGGGGATGCCCCGGTTGGCATCCCACCTTTCTTCTTCGACAACTATCGGTTAGTATCGGTTGATCCTATGTTTTTGCTTCTTCACGTGATGTTTGCTATTCTTAGATGTCATTTTATTTTGTTTTGCTTGCTGTTTGAATATCAATACCTGAAATTATTAAATGGGAGAGTCTTCACATAGCTAAATAATTATTCAACTACTCATTGATCTTCACTTATATCTTTTTGGAGTAGTTTGTCATTGACTCGTGTGCTTCACTTATATCCTATGAGTAAATAGTTGAATGATTTGAATATCATAAATCTGAAATTATATATGCTTATCCCATGGGGAGTAATGACTTCACATATAATAAGTAGAGGTGGTAAGTTTATTGAAGGTTAGCAAACATTGTATTGGTCACTTGAACAATTCATGAAAGAATATTGAGGGAAGAGAGATTTCACATATAAATATACTATCTTGGAAATCTTTTATGATTGTGAGCACTCATTAAAATATGACATGCTAAAAGGTTGATGTTGGACAAGGAAGACAACGTAATGGGTTATGTTTTCTTATATCCGAAATAAAGTATATTGTCATGGATCATTCAACATGCTGAGCTTGCCTTTCCCCCTCGTGCTAGCCAAATTCTTTGCACCAAGTAGAGATACTACTTGTGCTTCCAAACACCCCTTAAACCAGTATTGCCATGAGAGTCCACCATACCTACCTATGGATTGAGTAAGATCCTTCAAGCAAGTTGTCATCGGTGCATGCAATAAAAAATGCTCTCTAAATATGCATGATCTATTAGTGTGGAGAAAATAAGATTTATACGATCTTGTGATGTGGAAGCATTAAAAGCGACGGACTGCATAATAAAGGTCCCTATCACAAGTGGCAATATAAAGTGACGTTGTTTTGCTTTAAGATTTTGTGCATCCAACTATAAAAGCGCATGACAACCTCTGCTTCCCTCTGCGAGGGGCCTATCTTTTATTCTTGTCTTATACCCTATGCAAGAGTCATGGTGATCTTCACCTTTCCTTTTTACATTTAACCTTTGGCAAGCACATTGTGTTGGAAAGATCCTGATATATATATCCAATTGGATGTGAGGCATCATGACCTATTATTGTTGACATTACCCTTGAGGTAAAAGGTTGGGAGGCGAATCTATAAGCCCCTATCTTTCTCTGTGTCTGATTAAAACTTTGAACCCATAAATATCACATGAGTGTTAGCAATTGTGAAAGATAAAATGATAGTTGAGTATGTGAAGTTTGCTGAATGAAAGCTCTGACATAGACCCTTCCTGAAAATAATATGAATTGTAATTGTTTGATGACTAATAACACAGTTTGTTAGTCTTGAAGAAAGTTTATGATCTATACTTTAACATGTGAATAGTTTGTTACTTGGCGATGAAAAGTCTTATGAGTTGAGCTACTGTTATGATATATAATGATGCTAGAAAAGGTGATTGAAATTATCATTGATCAAACTTGTGCACCTACTAGCATTCACACTTCATAAATTATTTCTTTTATCATTTACCTACTCGAGGACGAGCAGGAATTAAGCTTGGGGATGCTGATACGTCTCCAACGTATCTATAATATATGAAGTATGCATGCTATTATATTATCTGTTTTGGATGTTTATGGGCTTTATTATACACTTTTATATTATTTTTGGGACTAACCTATTAACCGGAGGCCCAACCCAAATTGCTGTTTTCTTGCCTATTTCAGTGTTTCGAAGAAAAGGAATATCAAATGGAGTCCAAACGGAATGAAACCTTCGGTAGAGTTATTTTTGGAACGGAAGCAATCTAGGAGACTTGGAGTATACGTCAGGGAATCTTCGAGGAAGCCACGAGGCAGGGAGGCGCGCCCCCACCCTCATGGGCCCCTCGTGGCTCCCCAGACGGACTTCTTTCGCCTAGATATGTCCATATAACCTAAAAACATCGGGGAACAGAATAGATCGGGAGTTCCGCCGCCACAAGCCTCTGTAGCCACCAAAAACCAATTGGGACCCTGTTCCGGCACCCTGTCGGAGGGGGGGGATCCCTCACCGGTGGCCATCTTCATCATCCTGGCACTCTCCATGACGAGGAGGGAGTAGTTCACCCTCAGGGCTGAGGGTATGTACCAGTAGCTATGTGTTTGATCTCTCTCTCTCTCTCTCTCTCTCTCTCTCTCTCGTGTTCTTGAGTTGGGACGATCTTGATGTATCGCGAGCTTTGCTATTATAGTTGGATCTTATGATGTTTCTCCCCCTCTACTCTCTTGTAATGGATTGAGTTTTCCCTTTGAAGTTATCTTATCGGATTGAGTCTTTAAGGATTTGAGAACACTTGATGTATGTCTTGCATGTGCTTATCTGTGGTGACAATGGGATATCACATGATCCACTTGATGTATGTTTTGGTGATCAACTTGCGAGTTCTGTGACCTCGTGAACTTATGCATAGGGGTTGGCACACGTTTTCGTCTTGACTCTCCGGTAGAAACTTTGGGGCACTCTTTGAAGTTCTTTGTGTTGGTTGAATAGATGAATCTGAGATTGTGTGATGCACATCGTATAATCATACCCATGGATACTTGAGGTGACATTGGAGTATCTAGGTGACATTAGGGTTTTGGTTGATTTGTGTCTTAAGGTGTTATTTTACTACGGACTCTTGAATAGATCGATCAGAAAGGATAACTTTGAGGTGGTTTCGCACCCTACCATAATTTGTTCGTTTGTTCTCCGCTATTAGTGACTTTGGAGTGAATCTTTGTTGCATGTTGAGGGATAGTTATATGATCCAACTATGTTATTATTGTTGAGAGAACTTTCACTAGTGAAAGTATGAACCCTAGGCCTTGTTTCCTAGCATTGCAATACCGTTTGTGCTCACTTTTAGCACTTGCTACCTTGCTGTGTTTATATTTTCAGATTACAAAAACCATTATCTACTATCCATATTGCACTTGTATCACCATCTCTTCACCGAACTAGTGCACCTATACAATTTACCATTGTATTGGGTGTGTTTGGGACACAGGGGACTCTTTGTTATTTGGTTGCAGGGTTGTTTGAGAGAGACCATCTTCATCCTACACCTCCCATGGATTGATAAACCTTAGGTCATCCACTTGAGGGAAATTTGCTACTGTCCTACAAACCTCTGCACTTGGGGGCCCAACAACATCTACAAGAAGAAGGTTGTGTAGTAGACATCACATGGAACAATAAAAAATTATAGATACGTTGGAGATGTATCAGAGTCGCATGGGGAGATGCACCCTTCCACCCTTGTCCGCCTCCCTCCCATTACACCTCCTCCACCTCGCGTAGATGCTTGGTGAAGCCCTGCTATAGTTTTGCTACTTCAACCACCACCACCATACCGTCATGTTGGTTCAGATATCATCTAACTCCTCTTCCTCACTTGCTGGATCAAGAAGGAGAGGACACCAACGAGTCGAACATGTGCTAAACTCGGAGGTGTCGCATGTGCGGTACTTGGATCAGATTGGATCGCGACGCGAGTACGACTACGCCAACCACGATATTTAGATCGTTAATGCTATAGGTCTACAAGGGTATGTAGACACAACATACATTGGAGACGTATAACACTACAAAAAAATACACTTCCGTGATGATACGTGTTTGTCACAGTAGGTCGCGTTTTCTGTCATGCATGTACATCCATGACAAATTTATGACAGAATCAAGATAGTCATACCTGTGCTGTCGTAGAAGTGTTCCATGACATTGCCAAAATTATCATCACGGAAGTGTCCACTTCCATGATGATAAATCGCGCATCACAGAAGTGCTTTCGTCAAGGGTGACCGACACGTGGCATCCACCGTAACGGAACGCCGTTAAGCTATCGGGTCGGATTTTGGATCCGATAACCCGTTAACAGCCACGACCAATGTCGATTTTCCACGTGTAAAATTCTCATTGGCTGACGGGTCCAACGGGCGAGATGGGCCTATGATATGTCGACACGTGGACCGGCCCAAAAGTGGCCCACAAAGATTAAATGGGCCGGCCCAACCGAAGGCCCATAAGATTTAGGGGACCATAATGGGCCGGCCCAGCTAAAGGCCCACAAAATTTAGCGGACCATAATGGGCCGGCCCAGCTAAAGGCCCACAAGATTTTGCGGACCATAATGGGCTGGCCCAGCTAAAGGCCCACAAGATTTTGCGGACCATAATGGGCCGGGCCAACTAAAGGCCCACAAGATTCTGCCAACCATATTGGGCCGGCCCAGCTAAAGGCCCAACATTCTCTGTCAAATCGGCCCGTCAACGGCCAGTCCTAAACTTGTCATCAATGCGGCCCATGGTCATTTCTGGCCCATTAACAGTCCGCTAAGTAATTGGGCCGAATTACGGCCCAGTGTATTTCCGGCCTGTTAAAGGTCTGGCTTCATTTGGGCCCATTTACAGGCCATCAAAACTTTCGGCCCATAAACGACCGTGAAGGATTTGGGTCATATTCGGCCATGTCTGACATTCGGCCTGTTAGAGGCCCACTATAGCTTTGGGCCACTTTCGGCCTGTTGTCATTTTCGGCCTGTTAAAGCTGGACGTAAACCATGGGCCATATGTGGCCCAACGTCATATCCGGCTCATTAACGACCCATATAGAAATGACGATAATCTAGCCCGACCGAAGTTCCGGCCTATTAAAGGCCCGTGTATTAGGTCAGCGCATTTACGGCCCGTCCGAATTTTGGCCTGTTAAAGTCCAGTGGGTTATTTGGCACAATCAGGGCCCAATCTCACTTTCGGTCTATTAAAGGCCCATGTATTTTATGGGCTCGAGATATTTACACCTGTAAACGGCCTATTTTTACTTGAGGGCCCAGATTATGTTTAGGCCTGTTAAAGGCCCACTATGGGCACAGGCCTACCAGAAAAATATGAAAACTTATGCTGATTTAGGCCCAGATATTTTTAGTGGGCTACATGCCAATTTCGGCCCGTAATTGTTTTTAGCCCAATTGGAATGGGCCCGACGAATGTTGACTTGTTGGGCTCCTACGAAGCTTTCGGCCGATAACATTACTAAGATAAACCTACACTATACAAAAATAGCGTCGTAATTACTGCAGCCTGAGGTAGCATCATAAATGTTGTATCACAACAAAATAAATTCCAACCATACAACAAAAGGCCTGTTGGCATAAAGTTTACAGTCCTTCCAGATAAAAGCACCATCAGGTGTATAGAAGCACAGATCATTTGACCCGAGTGCTAATGTTTCAGGCTGTAGAGTCTGATGGAGCAGCATGATCTCCACCTTTTTCCGCCATTGCTCTTGAACAATGAAGCGAATGTCTGATAGTCTGGTTTCAAAACCATTCATATCTTGACGACATTTCTCAACCACTATTCTTGTTTCCGAAACAACGTCCATTAGGGATTGGACTTGTGTCTGGAGCACAGATATATCACTTTGTCTAGCAGGAAGATTTTGTTCAGTAGGCGATTTGGATGAGGTTACCTTGACAACCAACCCAGAATTACGCAGGAAGGTGCTTTTTGCACTGTTAGTGGAGAGATACTGACGCACTGCAGCAAGAGGTGACATTGTGCCTGTAGTAGTCTCGTCACCTTCAGGTGGTTGTGGCTGCTCAATCATTTGTTCCATAGCTTCCTGAAAGTTTGAACTTGTAGATTAGTGTACCAGATAAGTTACTCATGAGACAAAAACAAACAAAGTAGGTTAAACGTTTATACATAACTTATTTTGGTGAACTACTGTAATACATTAGCATGTATTGTAGTGCCAACTACATAATAAAATCACTTTCGGAACATATGTCCATGTAGCATGCCTACTGTATTGTCTATTTCCTCACATTCGTTGACATCTAAGGATAAAGAGACATGGTTTAAAGTAGGATGAACATAGTATGCCATCATTCATATCATGGGCAAACAGATATAAAACAAACAGGCTATTTTATCATTGTGTGCGCACGTGAACATAACAACTAGATTACAGATCAAGACCAAAAGAATATCCTTCATCTCTTTTAAACCATGTAAGGTGAAATGATACGTTAAGACAACTGTGAATAAAAGTGAACAGAGTAACTGACATTGGCTGCAAACCAAGTAGTTAAATGAACACATCATAGTACCAATCAGTTCAAGGCAGCAGGAGTAAGGACTTACAACAGCGGCTTGAACTGGTGTGCTCATGCCCTTCATCTTGCTGGTGTGGCAATCCTTGAAGATTTGCACTGCATTCGGTTCAGGTTCTTTTTGGTCCGCACGGGATTTCCTCTGTATTTGGAACAAGTCAATATAGATACGATAATATGGCACAAAAAGAAGAAGGAAGTAGCAGCTATTTACAAGAGCCTTGTAGTGTGCAATATAGCTACGAGATCCTGTGGTATGTTGGAATTTCACTTTAGAATGGTTGGTTTTGTTCTTCAAACAGTTAGCCTAGAAGAAGATACACTTGTAAGGCACATAGATAAATACAAGTTCAATATATGGTCTGATCAAATACATATAGCCTACCTGATACTTTGGATCAGACCAGTGTTTAACGAGGGCTGTCCTGTCTTCATCTGTAATATATTCCACTAGAGATGTTTGGGCGATTTCATTGTTAGCCTTGCCTTCAAAGTGAGATTTTCTAAGGTGGTACCGATACTGTCGCAGAGCAGACTGAAAAGCATGAGTGCATGCTTGTCTAGTTGCATCATCTTTCGGATCCAACTTGAACCTCATCTCTTGAAAAAAGAATGTGAGTCTTATTAGGAGGAAGCTAGAAAGTATGGGAAAAAGCAAGACAATATTACTAATTGCAATGAATAACATTACTTACGGATAAATGGTCAAGGAAGGTGTTAAACTGGGTATTGTCTTTCTCATTCCTGTACTGGATCCACGTTAGGAGGATACGTGCATGACACCTAACGGCAACGGCTGCCTCTGATACTAACTTGGCCGACTCTGCAGCATCACGTGGCATTTTTAAACCAGCCTCAAAATGGATCTCCATTCTTCCTCCTTTAGATTTTGTTAATCTGTCAAGCATTATCCCTAATGTCTGTTTCCGCTTGCGCCGTGGTGCTAGTTCAACAATGAATATGGAAAGTGTTAGTGTACATCAAACTGTGAGAGTACATATAAAGGAGCATGCAACTGCAACTTGACTCGGTCAGGTACCATCTTGGTGTTGATGCTCATGAGGTTCATCTGATCTTGCCAAGTCCTGTTGTGTCAGCAGTGCTTCGGAAGTAGTGTTAGGTGTGAAGGCAGCTTGGGAACTGGCCTGTTCCGGAGCAAACGAACGAGTAACTGGTTGAGATGTTGGTACAGTTGAAGCGGATGCTGCAGCTGGTGGAGAAGGTGATACTGTGTTTGTAGATTGACTTGGACCTTCTACTGCACTATAAGTACCAGCAGAATCTCGACGGCAGAACCTTTTCCGTTTCACCGGACGAGTAACAACACTCCCTACTATATTATTTTCCTTGCTCTTTTTTGACTTTGCCATGTCAAGCTGTACCCACAACACAAAAGAATAAAATCACTCTTCAGAACTCATTGATGCATGATACAGACAAGCAATACTTTGATGTAAGACAACCGTATGAGGATGGAATATGTAAGAAAAACAGGACGGCATGACATATTCACAGCTACGATGTGCAAACTAAGCAGAAGGATTTTTAAGAAAATAGAAGTAATGCAAGCTAGACACCATATGAAAGATGCAACCAATATTACTCTGCCAAGTTAAAAGTGTCGTGTCATAAGTGGAAATTCGAAAAATTAGAAGCAGTACAACGTAGAAATCAATGCAAGATGCAACCACTATCAAACTGCCATGTTAAAAGCGTCCAATCATGAGTGACTGATGTGGGATACACAACAACAGTACTTTGATGTAAGAACATGGTATTATAGATAGATGTAGTGTATTCTAGACACAGAAAGCCATGTCATATGCACATGTATAACGTATAAACTTAGCAGGTGCAATTTAATCAAAATAGAAGAAATACAGGCTAGACAACATATGCAACATCAAACCAATTATCACACTGTCAACTTAGAGCAAGCACCTGCGATGGTGGAGTACGGGAGATGAACTCATCATGTAGACTTGGGACTTCAAATTCATTAGCAGTAGCAGTGAAAAATCTAGAGAGTCTCTGTTTGCGTCGGTGCGGAGGACCACCAACATCCCCTAACTTACTCTTTTCCTTCCTATTTTCTGATATTGCCTTATGAAGTCAAAACCACAAGAAGATGAATAAAATTAGCTCAGCATAACTGGTTGATACATGATACAGATGAGCACTACTTTGATGTAAGGCAAGCGCATGATAGGAGGATGGAATATATACAAAAAAAGACAGCGTTTCGTATTCACACGTACAATAGCGTGTCTTATGGGTAAGTAATCGTTGCAGGTATAAGTTGTAAGCTACGCAGATGCAATTCAACATAATCAGAAGCAATACAAACTAGACATCATACGGAAAACGCAACCACGTATAACAGTTCCAAGTAAGAGCAAGCACTGGTGATGGTGGAGTAGGGGAGATGTGCTCATCATGTACATGTATGTTCTAGAAACAGGAACACGTGTCATATTCACAGGCATTATGTGTAAAGTAAGAAGATGCAATTCAAGTTAGAAGCAATACAAGCTAGACATCATACGCAACATGCAACCACATATAATAGTGACAAGTTAGAGCAAGCACCTGTGATGGTGGCATAGGGGAGTCATCATCTACACAGCTACGTTGACTGTCCAGCCTTGTGTTGTCTTGCGAATCTTGTTGGGAGGATGGCGGAGTAGAATCTGTAGAGACCCCCTGTTTGAGTTGCTCCGAAGGACCACCATCATCCACTGCCGGACTAATTTCCTTCAGCTGTAATGATTTTGCATTGTGAAGTCAAATCGATAAGAAAAAGGGATTAGAAACAATGCAAGACACCATATGGAAGGTGCAATCAATATCACCCTGCCATGTTAAAACTGTCTCATCATAGGTGGCGTTCATCAAACTAGAAGCAATACATGCTATAAATCATATTCAAGACGCAAACCAATATCACACTGCCAACTTAAAGGTGTCCCATCATAAGTGACTGATGCATGATACACAAGAAGAGTAGTTTCATGTAAGAACATGGTGTGATAGACAAATATAGTATGTACCAAAAACAAGAAAGCGTGTCATATTCACGTGTATCATGTGTAAGCTAAGCAGATGCAGTTTACACTAATTAGGAGCAATACGAGCTAGATACCATATGCAACATGCAACCAGATATCACACTGCCAAGTTAGAGCAAGCACCTTGGATGGTGGAGTAGGGGAGCGGAGACTTGGACCTTGTAATGCACTATCAGTACAAGGAGAATTGGTACAGATGCTCCGTTTATGTTGCTGCAGAGGACCACCATCATCGCCTTCCTTACTCTTTTCCTTCCTCTTTCTTGATTTTGCCTTGTCAAGTCAAACCCACAAGAAAAAGGAATAAAATTTGCTCTTCAGAACTCATTGATGCATGATACTGATGAACACTACTTTCATGTAAGGCAGCCGCATGATAGGAGGATGGAATATGTATGAAAAATAGGACAGCATGACATATTGACATGTATGATGTATAAAGTGTAAACTAAGCACAAGGTGCTTGAACTTGTTAGAATCGATGCAAGCTAGAAACCATATGAAAGATGAAACCAATATCACTCTCCCAAATTAAAAGGGTGCCCTAACAAATGTATTTGACCAAATTAGAAGCAATACATGGCAACAGGCTAGAAATAATATGCAATATGCAACGAATAAAGGTGACTCATCGTAAGTGATTGATGCAAGATACAGAAGAGAGGTAGTTTCATGTAAGAACAAGGTTAACACATAGATGTAGTGTGTACCAAAAATAGGAAGGCATGTCATATTCACAGGTATAGTGTGTAAACTAAGCAGATGCAATTTACCCTAATTAGAAGCATTACAAGCTAGACACCGTATGCAACATGCAACCACATATCACACTACCAAGTAAGAGCAAGCACCTGCGATGGTGGTGTGGGGAAATTGCGGTGATCAACTAGAGAGCTATGTTGACTATCTTCATTTAGTCTTGCTGTTTCTTGAGAATCATGTGGGGAGGATGACACTGCACTCTTTAAACGAGTATGGGGTCTCACAGTAACCCACCCGGGTGACTGTCTCATCATAAGTGATTGACGAGGGATACAAAAGAGCATTAGTTTGATGTACGAACATGGTTAATAGACATATGTAGTATGTATCGAAAACAGGAAGGCATGTCATTATCAAAGGTATAATGTGTAAAGTAAGCAGATGCAATTTAACCAAATTGGAAGCAATACAAGCTAGACACCATATGCAACATGCAACCACATTTGACAGCGCGAAGTTAAAGCAAGCACTTGGGATGGTTGTGAGATCATCAACTGCAGAGCTACGTTTAATGTCTCCAACTGCTAACACTGCACCCGTTAGAGCGCTGGAACGCTTAGTGCTTATCTTCGAATTACACTAGAGCGACTTCTGTCTTTTCTTTTCTGCATTCATCAACACTGCATCAGAGTCTGAAATACCCATGCATAAAAAAACAATAGTGTGAGCATGGGTGAAGTGTGTGCACAATTAGTACAGTGTAAAGGTAGCAGATAGCAGGTCGGTGAGAAATAAATGACGGGAGACATATGATAGCTCTACAACATGCATGGCACACTAAATTACTACAGGATTCTATGAAAATAACAGTCGACTGAAAGCACATAGGCCAGTCCATTTTTTCTGCACCGCCCGATGTACAAAGAACGGGCAGATCACCTTCATCTACCTCCAGCCAGTCAGTGTTGACGATCTTCCTCGAAACGCCAGCGACCACCGGCCTAGTATTCCTCCCCTGCCTGCGCCCTGCCCTCGACCTCACCGCACCGCCGTGCTTGGCACCGCCCCCGGCCATCCATTCAAGCCCCACCGACCTCCAGATCAGGTGCAAGCAGCTCCTGCGCCCCACACCCCGCTTCCCCGGGGAGCAGGCAGACTAGGTGCTCCGCGCGCCTAAGCGGGTGCTGCTTCTTTTAATTGCAGTTCGACTGACCCTGAATTGAAATCCAGGCGGGCTACTGACCTCTAGCAAAGGTGAAATAGTAAAAGGGAGGAAACCTTGTGCATTTAGTATCACGAAGAAGATGCAGTAAGAAGTGATCAACTAGTTTCTTTCGTGGGATGAATACGGTGTGAGCTGAGACGTAAGATTTGCTCGAATATGGGAAGAGGAGTACCTCTTTCTGCTGGCAGTGCTGTGTCCTCCTTCTGTTTTTCCGACGATCTTCTTGTTGTTCGCCGGAAACCAGAAGTTGTGGAGGACGGTGCAGCCTTGGACGAACCCATGGCCAAGTTGTTGAGTGTGGTGCGGTGGCCGTCTGTCGGCGGCGGGGAAGTAGATCCGAGGCAGCGAACGACGGCATAGCGGGAACAACTCCGGTGCGGTGGACGGTTGCGGCAGTGGAGCCGCAGCAGTGAGGCGCAGGACGGCGTGGTCGGAGTGGTTCTGGTACGGCGCACGTCGGCATCGGCGTCGTGGAGGCAGCTCTGCCTCGGCTTCAGCTGCTAAGTCCTTGAGGGCGTTGCGGTTGCGGTTGCGTTGGAGGACGACGTCGGGGTACCGGCTCCCGCGTGATGGAGAAGGGCGGCGGTGGATTGGCCGCTATGGGTTGGAGGACAGAGGAGACTGGGGTTTCGCGGCTGGTGGAGAGGGCGTTTTCACGCCCACGGAGTATGAATGGGGAAACAGAGGGAGGCGGGGAACTAAGGGGGAACAATGTTTCGGTTTGAGACGCACTCGTTTGAAATTTGGGGAAAGTTACAAACTTTCCCCCATCTAAAATTTCAGACATATTGCGGGTTGGTGGTAGGACAGTCATGTCAGGTGTCCCAAATGTGGGCGGGATAGATTTTGGCCGAGCACATGGTTAGGCGCCCATGGCGTATGAATGCTTCTCTGGCGTCTTGGTGAAGTTACAAACCTGCCCCGGTTTAGACCTTTGGACATCGGGACGATAGGCTACACGGGCCAGAGTCAGGACCGTAATTTCCTACCACCAAAACATTAGTCTCGCGCGGTTTCGGGTGACCAGAGGCCTATTTGGCGCTTTGTTCAATATTTGGGAGCAGAAGCATTAACGTTTTCGGTTCTCTTGAATTGAACTTTCAGGATTTGTCAAACTTCACAAATATTTACTCTTGAAAATCCTAAAGCTACGATTATTTTGGAATGGAGGGGGTACATTTGAATATACATTGTACACGAGTATATATTAAAAAATATGCAACTTACCTCAGTTCATGCATGGTTCCAGATATAATCTCCTTGGTTGCAAAAAAAAAGTTAGATATGCGTATGAATATATATAGCATGGTCAAACTCACAACAAAGATTGATGCTCCCTTTTACATCTGATTTACAAATGCCATTATCCCGGGTTCAAATAGATGAATGCACTTCCTATGAATTCGAATCTTCGAAACCCCTTTATGTTGAATTCGACATGTATTCTATTTCGTAGCTAGCAATTTGGAATGTATCCATGCAAGTGACAAATGTATAAAGTTATTCACACTAACAACATGGAGTGCACTAATTAATGTTTATATATGAATTGCAAAAGCATCCATTGCCTGTATTTAAAACCTCTCTCACTCTATGGATCGATAATATGAAATAAACACATGCACATGCTAGAATTCAATTGCAGTTGAAGAAAGAGCCTACTCCTGGTACTCTATATTAGTGATAGGGGTGTGTACAAAGTACACGTGAATACCAGGCATTGTGCGTGTGTGGATACTATCGACGAACTAGCCCCCAAGCTTGTATAACATACTAAGGGCCTAGGGTTACAAATCATATATAGTTGGCTTATCATCAGTGGGGATAGAGTCCTCCGCGACTCTGGTAGCTTCGTGTTGTACGCCGAGTCCTCCACATGGGTCTTCATATAACACGTCTCGGTCCAACCTATATGTGGCGCAGGATGGCACTGACCCATGAGTCTTCATGTTGACCCACCACAACTTGAAATGATGTGCCCACCACACCACACACGCAATCGGCCACTAAGAGAATAAGCATATAAAATAGTACAACGGTATCTAGCTCACGATACATCTCCATATTTTGTTGATGACACCGACGGACATTGCATTTGATGCGTGCTTCGTATTTTGTTGACGACACTTATGGTCATTGTATTTGAAGCGAAAGCACGATATGGTCAACGGACTTCAGAATAAGCTCATCACGGTAACCGCATACATTTTGTCGTGCTAACCAACATGTGGTTGGATGGTTAGAGGACAGTGGTTTCTCGAGCCCACCAAGGTTAAAGTCCCGGTGCTCGCATTTATCTTGTGTTAATTTCAGTATTTTCTGGCGATGTACGTTCAGTGGGAGGAGACATTCCACTCTACTACGAGGCACCTATGGTGACTTCGTAAAATATCAAGATCATATATGCTGGCCCACTCTCTCGAAGGTGCTCATAGGGGTCGGGTTCGCGTGTGTGCGCTTATAGCGGTGAGTGCTTGCGCATATATATGAGCCCTTGCGTCTGTACCATGTTAAACAAATACATATCATGATTATACGGTAACTGGCTCACCCGTACAACTCCGTATTTTGTTGATGACACAATCAATTGACCAGTCGAACGTTCCACGCGGCGCAACTAGTGTTGCACCATCGGGGCACGTAACCGTGGGGCCCACTTGTCAGCCCGTATATGAAAGAAAGAAATGGTAGTTTGAGTCTGTAATGTGATAATAAAATAGGAGTACATTTTAGTGTGATCGTACGGTCACTAGCTCACCATACAACTCCATAATTTGTTGATAACACGATCAATTGACCAGTCAAACGGTCCACACTCAGCAGCGCACATTACCATAGGGCCCACCCGTCAGCGCGTATATGAAGGAAAAAATGGTAATAAATTAGTGGTCGACGGGTATTCGAAGTCGCGAGACCTCTGGTTGGCAGTCACCGGCGGTTGGGGGCGTTCGTTGGGCGGTGGGGTGGGGATCCCCGGAGAAAAAGCTCGATGGGGGGGGGGGGCTAGAGGGATGGCCGGTGCGGCGGCAGACCGGCGGTGGGGAGTGGTTTCGGGGAGGGCGGGCTGGCCGCGGGCGGCGGGGGCTGGCGGTTCGGCCGGTGGTGGCTGGCGGCTCCGGGGGTGGAGTTTGATGATAAACTGGAGGCCCTTGATTTCGTATCCAACGGCTGGAAAATCTAATGACCAGAGATGAAAAAGTCAGTCGACTGACGTGTAGCCTCACCCCGCACATACACATGCACGCACGCAAGACACGCACGCATGTAGGCGTGCATCACCGACACATACACACGCACGCATGCTGGCGTGCAACACTGACACGCACATATGCACTCATGAACACACGCACGTACGCACCCATGCATGCAACACTAAAACGTACCCTTGCACGCACGCAACACTCGCACGCCTGCATGCACATAGCACATGACGCAAGACACACGTTCAACCTATACGTGTATGCACCCTTTGTTAAGGACATGGATTGTTATGGGTATTAATCAATCTTATCTGTGATAAGCAGAACATTGATGTTTGCAGCGGTCTTTATGAATCACAACATATCGAATGGGCTATCAACATAGTAGGCTTATCTACATGAAAAAGATGACATCACACTCAATGAACAATCATCGGTTTATGAAATGCCCGCTTCTGACCGCCCTGGCCCACCAAAGGTTCGTCTGCTCTGCATTGCCTGCGTTGTGTCACTGACATGCAGGCCATGCACCCAAAGAGCCCACACGTCAGTGGAAGAATGGCACGGTGTCCTAGGTCAGAGTCGAGGGCGCCACTCGCGGCACGCCCGGCTAAACATGCCTCCGTGCCGCATTCAAATGCCTCCATGAAACCCGCCCGTGTGGAAGCCGAGAAACCCACTCTGGACACACGCCCGTTCATGACCGGGCTGGCGTTAAACGCAACGCCGGCCGAGCTCCTCCCGTCCGCCGTCTATTTAATCTCCTATTTAAACGAGGCCAAACGCCGGCCAAGAATCGCACACCTCCACCGCTCCCCTATCTCCTCCACCATTTTGTCCACTCTTAGAATGGCTTACGAAGAGTAGTTATTCCACATCCAAGCCGGCTGGGTAGCCCGCCGGATATGAGCTATGCAGCTCGCTGATCCACCTCCCTCCCCTCACCCGACAGAGCCAGTTGCCGCCCCAAGCCGGCGCGCGGTTCAGCAACTCGCCACTCCAGGCCAGCTCGACGAGGAGCAGCGCACGGGCGTCATTGCTGCCGTCCACGCCGCCGCCTCGTACCGCATCTCCCGTTTCTATGGCCGAGACTCCCATGCCGGCGACCGCGCCATGCAAGCAGCGACTGAAGCTGGGTGCGCGGAGAGCGGCAAGTCGGTGGCCAGCGCCTCCACGTCTGCCACCATCATCGAGGAGAAGTAGAAAACGGGAGGCGGCCGCCGCTTGGGTCCCATGAAGGCAACCGCGGAGGCGACGCCGGCGTACACAGCAGGTGTCTTGCCGGATCCTTTTGTTGCGAGGACCTTCGTCGACCCCGCATGGGCTCCATAAAAGAGGGCAATGTTAGGATGAACTCGAGCCGGTGCCGGCCATGGCGAAGTAGTCGCCAATATTTTGGCTACCTCGGGCAAGATCCAAACAGCCCCTCCCAACAGATTCAATTCCCTCGTTCGCCGTGGAATTTTGCCATGTGTTGTTTTCATGGACTAGCAAGATGCCCGTGCATTGCACGGAACATCAAGATGCATTTTTTTACAAACTCCCGCATGCATGCAAGGGATAATTAATGTCCTCCTTTGCTAGTACCACGAGGCAAACACCATTAATATTGCATCGATTAGTGTTAGTGGCCTTGTATATCTTCAAATTGTAATTTTGATAGTGGCCCCTTGTATATAAAAATGGAGGGAGAAAGATGAGAGATAAGGCGAGGAGGAGTGGGGCGTGGTGGTGACTGGTGGTCGGACTGGGCGGAGGCATGGGGATGGACGGCGCATTATGTCTAGGTTTGTATCTCACACACACACCCACGTAGGTGGGGGACGTGCACAAAGAGAAGAGGTGCACGCACGGCGCACATACTCCCGTCTCTTTCCCAACCACACCCGCGCGGGTACACGGTGGAGCTCATTTTTGTACGAAAAAGGCAGCCCACGTGGTAATTTGGCACGTGTACTGGTTGTCCACTTGGTGGAGGGAGGATCATCTACCACGGGTGAACAAACAAATTGCGACTTTATGCGTTATGTTAAATTAAAAAAAGAGGCAAACCATGTGGGGCCTACCTTAGAGGCAAGGCTCTATACACTGGAGTACTTTTGATGTGTCCCGTCAACTCGCAGAACGAGGAGAAGCTTGCTTAGTACGCCATCTCCCCCGCCCACGGGCGCGGTAGCTCGCAGGATGAGGTGAAGCTTGCTTACCACGCCTTACGCCCGCTCCTTCGCCCACGCACGCGGTGGCTCGCAGCCCGAGGAGAAAATTTTACTACTCCCTCCGTTTACTCATCGTCCCTACTACGTACTTTGGTTAGTACTCCCTCCATTTACTTATACAAGGCCACTATAAAAAAATACATTTTGCATCTATACAAGGCCACAAATAGTAATCGAGAAAAAAGTTACTACTCCCTCCTTTCCAGTTTATGGCTCAATTTCAAAATCTCTCCAACCAAGGTAGACAGTGAGTGGTCGTATTAATTTCGTAGTTTGCACAAGTAATTAGTACGCTCGTTTTTCTCAAGAAGTTGTGTTTACCGAGGCATTAATTAGAATGAATGCATGAATGACCACTAAATTTCCATGAACTTGTACATGCATTGGTTAGTTTCCTCTTGACACTGCTTGCGTCGGGTGATCTAACGCACCTCGAAATCCAACATGTAATGGTACTACTACTAGTATAGTACTCCCTCTGTCCCAGAATATAAGAACGTTTTTGATACTATGTTAGTGTTAAAAACGTTCTTATATTTTGGGACGGAGGGAGTAGAATTGAGACTTATCAAATGGAAAAACGGATGTTTTTTAGATGATCCCTATAAACCCTAGTGGGTACGTACTCTATAAAAACAGATTTTTCCAAAACTAAGTCGCCCCCTTTCATGAATTCTGTAGTAGTATACTCCTTCATTGACGCTCCCTTTCATAAATTCTGTACTTCCTGTCGCCGACATGTGGGACATATAGCAACCAGGTCGACGTGTCAAGCACCAAATAACAATGCAGAACAGCAGGGGGATGCAGCCCACTCGTACCGGCCCAGTAGTAGTAATGAGTAATGAGACGTCAAATCACAATGTCGCACTTTCCCAGACAGACGAAGCAACCCTTATTTCACACTTCGGTTCGCCATCATCTCAAACCACGTACTAGTATCGCTTCTGCCTCAAGAGGGACACGCGCATCGCCTTGGTACATCATGACACATGGGACCGCATGACAGGCCATGCTCCCCCGCCGATCGCTCGGTAAAATCACCTCATTTTTACTATACTTCCTCTGTATCGGTTTACTACATGGCATGCACGTCGTTCTAGGTTGAGAATTTAACTGGCTATATATGTGATGAATAGTACTCTAGCCTTTTAAAAAATGTATACTTTTGTACAGTAGTACTATCGATGGATTGCGCCATGGAGCAAAACTTGAAATTAAAAAAAAGGTGGTACATATAGAGAGCGCTCGTCGCCAAATTATGCATATGCTACTATTTAAAAAGCTAGTACATGTTTAATTGGGGTGCTAAATTCAATTAAAGGAACACTAGTAGTATGTACATACTGAAGAGTTAAAGTAATGAGAAGAAACATAACATAGTTCTGCTGGGGGCTCAGCACAACACACCCCTCAAATTAAACTAAGCACACCTGAAATTGAACTATGCAACTAATCCGGTAGACACTGCATTAGAAGTTTAGAACCACCATGAGCAACGACACTGCCACCTTACTCGGAGTCCTCGTCCACGTCCTCGACTTCGTCCTTGTCCCTTTTCCTCTTGGCCAATACTTCTTTGCTTGAACCGCACACTTGGCTGTTGCTCTTCATCCAACCCTTGTAGATATTGAAGCAAAGGTAGCCATCCATTGTAGCGTAGTGGATGTGGTCTATATCTAGTACATTCCGCTGCCATGCATGACGATGAAACGTGTATGGAGGTTTCACCAGTTTACCATACGAAGGATGAACCATGGCTCCTACCAGGGTCAGCATTGAAGGCTGATGAGAGGGCACCAGCCGATTCTTCTGGAGGTCGAAGGGGTTGCCTACAACGAGGCCTATTCGACCCAGGATTTTTCTGTCGTTACCAAAGTCTACAGTAACGAATTTGACTAGGTTGCTCCCGAGGAAGTCCTTAAAATCCTGGCACTCAACGTCGGCATGGCATATGTGGTAGACCAAGCATAAGTCATGCACGCAAACCTGGATCACGACGGGCTTCTTCCTCTATTCGTCCTTTAGATCCTTCTCTCGTCCCAGGACTGTGGTGTACTCAACATCTAGCCCAGCGACCCACTCATCATCTGAGTTTTCGAACATGCGTCTGAAGCGAGAAAGGCATCCTTTCACCATCGCGGAAGAACGGGTGTAGATGACGTCGAACTCATCGCCGGTGATGGTTCTAACCTTGTACTCACCGCTGATCATGGAGATTTGGGACGCCATGGATTTGGGAGGAGGGTTAGGATTAGTGGAACTGTCGTAATGTGAATGGACGGGACGACTAGGAGCGAACCGCCGTAGTATTGAAGGACGTGCGGGGACGAGTAGGAGCGATCTGCCAGCGTGCGAACGACAGGGTAGTGGCTTTCCATTCTCCCATGATACGGGCTTCCGAGAGCCCTTGGATCTGAGATCGAACGGTTGCATGGCGTGATTCTAGACCTATGGGTGAATATCCTATCCTGGAGGGTTATTCTGCAAATTTTCAGCAACTTAGCATGCGACCGTTTGATCTCAGATCCAAGGGCTGCCAGCAGCCCGTATCATGGTCGCGCCTACCACGACCATCGCGTCGCTCGCGCGGTCGCGCCCTTGGAGATTTAACACGGTGCGTTAGGCTATCTGATGTCGGCATGTCATACATAGTCATCACTTAGTCACTCATACTACAACAAGGTTGGCTATAAGTTTATTTTTTGTTACTCCTCTCTATCTCTTTCTTCGTACTCAAGGAAGAAACGGTGCTAGTAAGCGCATGTATTTATTGCATTTGCCATGGAGTGACCTCTTCCAATGAAATGGTGTTGCTAAGTTTGCTTCATTTAATTAGCTATAGACTCAAAATTGTCTTTTCACCTAGGTACACGCGCTTAGCACCGTTTCTTCCTTGGGTCACCAAACTAGTCTCTCTCTTCTTGATTAACTTGCCACATCAGACTTTATGCCTATGTGGCAAGCTTAAGCACCTGTAGGAGCAAGTAAAAGTAAGTACAATAGTGCGCTTTACATGGCATTTTTGCATATGTGGAGGAAAGAGAGGCAAGGAAAAAGTGGAGAAGTGGGCTCTCATGCAAGAGCCAGCCTCTACTACATGATGGAGCATTGGGAGAGGCACCTGTATGGAGGTGGTCAGGAATCTGGGAGACTCACGCCGGTCGTAGTGCTGCAGTTAAAATGATAATGGCAAGTCAAATCACGGGGCCCCACCTTCCAGCAGTAACTCGCTGTCAAATCACACAGCCCTACGTTTGCAGTAGCTACTCCCTCGTCTTCTCGCGTCTCTGTCGAACCGACTAGGCGGAACTGCCCCGCCGCCTACCGTGCAGGAAAAGCCCCGCCCTCAACTTTTAAATACAACTACATCCGCTTAAGAATCCAATGATATACTTTTTGTGACATAGTAACTCCTATTTAGTTAGTCAAATGGATGACCTAGAACTACATGCAGGTCCTATAAACCGAGACGCCTAAAAATAAAAAAACCGAGACGGAGAGGGTAGTTCAGCACGTATCTTTTTAGATCAATATAGTCGGGATTCACCAAGGAGCAAAACCAAGTGGTAGGCTGCTCCTGTCGTGTTGGCGTAGCAACTCAAGCAGGGTCAGTCCGCACATGAAATGGCGACACACTTAACAGGACCCCTTTGGCCGACATGTGGCTCATCCACCATCTTGTTCCACGTGCGATGCACCAAATTACAGTTCGGAGCAGCGGTTGGAATTGGAGGCACCCCGGTCGTAGCGCCGCAGTAGTAGAAAATGAGCGACGAGGGGTCAAATCACAAAGCCCCACCTTTCCCGCATTAAGCTGGACGGACGAAGCAACCATCATTTCACTCTAGGGCGCAAGAGCATAAAGAAAAGAGAAAACAATGATGCATGCGACAGCTACCTAGGGCACCCTAGGGTAGGGGTCTCCACTATAGATCCTTTTTTTGAAAGCGCCTCCACTACAAATCGGCTTCTCCCTCATCCTCTTGAAGAAAACCGATGATGAGTGCGGTGGTAGGGTTTGTAGGAGTACTACGGCATGCGGGGCCATGTCGTAGTAAATGGGTTCGAGCCGACACCTTAAATATGTGTGGGCCGCTTGGTTTTACGGGAACAAGGCAACATTTTGGGTTCGGGGACCTGTGGAGATATAGTACGTACAAAAAATTGTGGACGTAGGTTCGACCGAAAGGCAATGATGCATGGGCCCTGCATTTTGATATACCCGGGGCCGCGTGAAATTTGCTACTCTACTCAAAACTACTAGTAAGGTACTCCCTCCGTCCATGAATAAGTGTACTTCTAGCTTTTGTCTTAAGTCAAAGTTTTAAAACTTTGACCAACTTTATAGGGAAAAGTAGCAGCATTTATGACAATAAATTAGTATCACTAGATTCGTTTTGAATTGTAATTTCATAATATATCAATTTTATGTCATATATGTTACTACTCTTTTGTATATATTTGGTCAAAATTTTAAAACTTTGACTTAGAACAAAGGCTAGAAGTACACTTATTCGCGGACTAAGGGAGTACACATGTATTGAACGCATGAGATTTCGAAACCAAATTATGAATAAATACACACTATAGCATGTAAAGCTTTGAGTCATATATGCATGATGTAGATGTTCGTTTAGTTCTTATAGTTCATCTCATTCAAAATCAATAAGTTTTATAAAAATGTTAAGATTCATGCGGTTGTGCATTGTACTCCCTCCGTTCCAAAATAGATGACCCAACTTTGCACTAACTTTGAGTTATTGCCAAGTTGGGTCATCTATTTTGGAACGGAGGGAGTAAATTATAAAGTAAAAAACAAATAATGGCAATTCATTTAGAAAAAAATAATCAATTATGATACAGAAGATTCTAGAACAAAGGAGAAGTGCTTGTGTTTTGAGGTTTGTGCATTATGCTTAAGTTCAACCATGGAGTCTTCTAAATTGTACATGTGGCAGATCTGGTGGAATGTTGATGATATCCAATGGCCAGTAGTGCTCGGATTTGCCTATCTCTGCACTATCGGGTTAGCTTCATCAGCGACCATCTTTCAAAGTTATTGGCACACTATATAGTTCTTGTGCCATAGTTGCATGTTTTGGAAAAAAAGCTACTAGTGGGTTGTACTATCTATTTAGGAATAGAAGATGTATACATGGAAGTTGTAGGGAAAGAGATGACATGGAGCATCTCAATTCCTATGAGTAGGGATTGGAAAAGAGATGTCATTTGGTTCAAATCATAGGAACTTTTCTATTGAATCTAGAGATGACATGTATGTCAATTCCTATGAGGAGGGATTAGAAAAGAGATGTAATTTGGTTCATATCATAGGAACTTTTCTATTGAATATACGCTAATGTTTATTTTCCTTTGAAATTAAGGGAGTATAGGAATCCATTCATATGAACCAAGTGTCTCTAAAGCTATAGAAATGATATCATGTTTATTTCCTTTGAAATGTGGAGTATATGAATATATTCCTATGAACCAATTGGCTCTAAAGGAAAAACTCCTATAAAAATCATATCATATAGAGTTCCTATGATATCCCTCGACACTAAAGGATGCTTGAAATTGCTGCGGGTGATACGATGCTCTTTCTTTGTAGACTCCTCACCCAACTTTATAGTTACCTCTCGAAGATGAATGAAATGACATATACATGGTATTCTACATGTGCAATTTGGTACACGAAAACTCGATAAAAGTTTGCGAGGTTCAAATTTTCAATAAAGCTATGTGCACTGCATTTCGGAACGGATGGAGCATACGGCAGTTGCTAACACTCACATGGAAGATTTGTGTGTAGGAGGAGTGGCTGTTCTGTTAAATGACATGGCAAAATTGACACTGTCGGATGCCGATCTAACGGTTCTTACGGTGTTCGTCAGGAAAAGGCTTCTGGCGAACGTTTGTCGGATAATGATTTACAGACACATGCATTGCATTGATACGTGCCCCCCTCTCTCTCACGCACACGCACCCTCACGAGTCACGACTCTCCCGAGTCCTCTCGCAACTCGCACGTCGCACCCACCGTCTATCTGCAGGTAGACGTCACGCACATATGTGCTCTTCACACCCTACCCTCAGAACTTCTAAAAAACAAAAGATGGTGCACACATTTTATTTTAGCTCACACATCACACACTTGTACTATTACTATTGCGGCGAACGTTCTTTGGGCATAGTATATTGTACTCTCACGAAGAGAAGCGGTGCACGCACGCACTAGTTCTCTCACACCCACTCATGGGTACACGTAGGAGCGCATTTTTTTGAAGCTGGTACAACAAAATCACTCCACTACATATAAAAGCAGGAGCCTTAGCGCTTGCTTTACTAGGGTTCCTCTTGTTCACTCTCTCATGCTCTCCAGATCTAAGCAACACATAGGTGGCCACACTCTCTCTCAGCTCACGGCTGGTCACAAATCCGACCGGACAACCTCGACCGGGGCAGGGGTGTAGGTGCATCGTTCACACTGTCGTCGGTGGTGAGGGAGGAGACCAACGGCTGCCCGCGCGTCCTGATCGGCGGCCGTGCCGTTCTCTCCGAGAGAGCGCCGGCTCGGGAGGGCCTCCGACCCCTTCTTCCTCCCTGCGGTATTGTGGCCAAGATATGGCCTCCCGACGCCGTCTTTGCGACATGCCGATGACCCTCACGTATATATTCCTTCGAAACCTGCCTTGCTCTACTTCCCTCCGCTGTTCCAAAGCCACCTAGACTTCTACTATTATTAGAAGTAAAGCTATTTCATACACTCGACTCAAAGCGTTGGTTCAAACAGGGAAGAAAGTGGGAAAGCTGTAGCATGAATCTAGGACTTGGTTCTAAGAGGAAACAGGGGAAAGTAGTAATATCTGTCACTGTTTAAATAACCGTAGTTCTTATTTGCGCAAACAGGGATGTATGTCTCCATATCGTTTTGGGATGTCTGTCTCCGTATCGTTTCTATCCACGCAATCAAAAGCACACACCTCAGTTTTAGTACAACTGCGCAAAATGAGATGGCTATCCTCGTTGCCGTCGTCTAACCTCCCGTCTTCAAGGTATCCCTACATTGGTAGTAACTAAGGTAGAATGACCAACGCAATCTAAAAGAAGCTGATTCGTACATTTTACTTCCTGGTTGCAGTGCAGGGACGAGCGAAAACAACTACATCCTAGTTCAGAATGCACTTTCTACCAGTTCATCCATGGACCGAGGACTAGCTGGCATGGCTGCATGGCGGTTTTTTGGACAGGTGCGTGGACAAGAGGCATTGTGGTCTGCTTATTTCTGCAAATAGCAGTGCTTAAATTTAGTGGAATGCACAAGAATTTCACCTGGTCAGTACACTGCATGGTTCAGTTCAGCATTCCAGCTGAGACCACAATTATAATTGGTTATTCTGGAATGAGAGAACCTAACCCTGAATGGTGGCAACAAGAAAAAACCGGAGTGAACTCCAGGAAATTTAAGCCTGCCGGGAGGCCCTTTGCTCAAAGAGAAGCCTTGCTTGTTTTTTCCTGATTTGTAAACCTTCTCACAACTTTGTCTTTTGCTGTGCACTAGTATATGTTTGATATGTTCTATGAATCATTGAGAGGTATAAAATTGCTGAACTTATTCTTTTCAAGTTTTTTATGAAGACGAGTTTAATGTGAGTGTTCCACATGAGCGCTGGACTAGCGTGTGAACGTTTGGAATTTATTACATTGTGGCCTCAATTAACTGCATGAATCAGTGTAACAAGATACATAGTTGCTTATATGTTAGACAACAGATTGTTCATTGTTAGCTGGTCGATAGCCTAGTGTTGAAGCGAGCTGAGCCAATGTGCCGTGTTTTGCACAACTTCTTAGAAGTGGGGTAGCACCAACAGTGTTTACAAGTACTGATGTATACGTCAGCGCACGGTTCTCGAACGAGTGCTCTATTTCGTCAAAACACACACTGCTCGTATGATAAACCGTAACAACTTATGTCTTACCATGCCATATTCATGAAAAAACTAGTGAGGACACATCTGTTTCGGCAACAATTACGATGGTTCTCACATGATTCACGGGCACACAAAAGTAGCAGCAGTTTCCATAGACTGATTCAAACATAGTACTAGCCCCAGAGGGGTCGATAACAGGCAAGGTTCGGATAATTAGACACAATCCAAACTGCTATTAAACACTAGCTGGGGAAATTATTTCATGCCTCGATCTAATTTGGGCTGGACACAAGACGGACCTTGCCATGAACATCATCGAGGATGTCCCGCAGCAGCTCAATCCTGTGAACCTTCATGAAGACAACCTTGTGGCCTTGCCACTGATAAACTTGTTTGTGGAGGCATGCCACGTCATCTTCCTGCGTAAGCTTGACAAGAACAATATTCCTCACAAACGAAGGAGTAGCTTTGAACTTCTTGTGCTTCAGTACACCCTGGACAACACGCCTGACAACAGTGAGGCTGGAATACAACTCTTCATTGGTATAACCGCAAATGGCTTCCAGGATCCAACAACCTAAGAACTCTGTTTTCCCAGTGCGTATATTCAGGTCGTCCGCCTCATAGCGAGTGACATGTACAACCACACAATCCTTATCTGCATCAGGGCTCTAATTGAAACAGAAACAAATTCTGAATTACTTTTCAATATAAGAAACACAAGTTATTTAAACCACTACGTATACCATGGCATCGATGCTAATAAAATTTTGCATTATTAATCACCACATACTTCCTTTTCTAAAAAAATCACCACATACTTAGATGAAAAACCACAATCGAGATCGGAAAAGAAGGAAATCACCTTCGGCAGCTCAGCGAGGGGGGGGGGGACATCCTCGAAGGGGGAACACTGCTCCTATAGTGCCATGGGGGCCGTCACCTCAAACGGGGCGTTGACCATCTCAGTATCTGGGGTTGCCTCGGTGGTTGCCTCCATCTTCTTGGAGCTCTCTGTCTCGTGGGGATCAGCCTCTCGCGTCTGCTCCAATATCGGCAGATCTTTGCCTAGTTCTCCTTGGTCCATCATGAAACTAACGAATATTAGGAGACCACTAAAAGGAAAACACAATCGCAATGACAATGAAACAAAAAAGAGAGTGAGGATCGGTTACTGCTTTGCAAAAGTTCTTTTTTTTCCTCTGAACGAAAATATACCAACATCACGGATCCTCTTACCTTCCCTTCGTTCGGAGAGAAGAACAGTGGCAGATGCAAGTGTTGCCTTTCTTGAAGACGGTGAGGGAGAAGGGGATTCAGCGAAGAGTGAAATGATGGTTGCTTCGTCTGTCCAACTTAGACTACGGGGAGGTGGGGTTTTGTGATACGACGGCTCGTTACTGCCACGCTACGACCGGGTGACTCTCCACCTGCATACTGCCTTCTAATTTGGTGGATGGCATTTGGGCCCGCGCGCTACATGGCCCGCATGTCGGTGAACAAAAGTATAACGACATTCAGTAGAGGGAGACGTTTCAATGACCTAGGAGGAGCCAGAAGCGGTAGAGTGTCTGCACTGTACTAGTAGTAATTGTTTTTCTAGGTAGCTGTAGAGTGTCTCCACTGTACTAGTAGTAATTGTTTCTTGGGTCCCAAGACAAAACAGCCCATCCACACTAGTAAATAGTAAAATCAATTCAAAAGCCCATATATTTACCGAATGAGATGCGCTACCCACACCCAGCACACCCCCCCAAACCTGGGTGCTCTTCTTCCTCCCCGCTCCTACAGAAAACCCCAGCTCCCCTTCTTCCTCACTCCTATAGAAAACCCCCAGCTCCCCTTCTTGTTCGCTCACACTACAACTAGGCTCGTCATTCGTTACTCTGCTCAAATCTGTGAGCGCGACGCTACGCCCTCAAGGAAAATGGAGTCGGCTGACCCCAGCGCCAAGAAGATGAGGCTCCCGCCAGCGGCGACGCCTGCTGTAGATCCCGCACCCGGCAGCGCGGGGAGAAGCGGCGATCCCGCCCCACGAGATCCCAGGAACCCGTAGAATCTCGGGTGGACCGCATCAGCGATCTCCCGGATGCCTTCCTTGGGGAGATCATCTCGCTTCTCCCCACCAAGGATTGCTGCCACACCCAAATCCTCTCAATTCGGTGGCGCCCTCTATGGCGCGTCGTTCCCCTTAATCTCGAATGTCGTCAGCTATCTCTCTTCAATGATTTTGAAATCCCCAGAGCCATCATCTCCTCCCACCAGGGCTCCGTTCAAAACCTCTGCATCCCGTCATGCTACCTGAGCAAGCATACCATGCCTTGCATGGTGGACGCCTGGCTGGAATCCCCTGAATTCAGAGAACTACAGCTGCTTGACTTCTACTATTCCCCTGGAAATCACATACCACATACCGAACGCCATGAACTTGTGCCCTCAGCACCGATGTCCATCTCGGGGTTTTCGTCCTCTCTCCACACCGCCACCTTCGCGCAGTGCTACCTACCAGACAATCTGGTACTATACCTTCAACTCCCATTTCTCAAGAAACTTTCACTTGTGCGGGTTCGTATATCAGAGGCCTCATTGCACAACATCATCCGCTCCAGTTGCCCTGCGCTGGAGTGCTTGGTGCTTGTTTTCACAGTTAGAATCGGTTGTCTCAAAATAAAGTCACCTAACCTTGTAAGAATTGGAATTTGTTTTGACGGAAGGCAACTCATCATCCAAGATGCCCCTTCACTTCAAAGGTTGATCCTTGATTCTAGTTATTCACCATTGCAAATAACCATCCTCTCTGCGCCTAAACTGGAGACCTTGGGTGTAATACATGATCTCTGTGCTCATTTCAATATGGTGTTTGGCTCCACAGTTCTTCAGGTACTTTATATTATCATCTACACTTGTAACCATAAGCTGCATTTTAAATTTCTGCACATAATTTATATATCATCTTGGAGTACACATTTTGTAGTAATATTATGTTCTATGCTCAATGAAGAGTTTCTCCATGGATGGCCTATCAATGGTGATGGATTCTGTCAAGACCTTATATATCCAAATGAATAGTTTTGATCTAAACAAGATTATTGGCTTGCTGCAATGCTTTTCATGTCTGGAGAAGTTGTATATAAAGGTGATAATTTCACGCACATTGGAAGCCCGCATATAGTGTACTAGAATTAACCATTCAACTGTTGCTCTTTCGACACTCTTCTTTTAGACCTTAACTGTTTTCAATCTTCATGTCTATTTAGGCAACAGGACGGGGTAAGAAAGTTATAACCAATCGGTGGATTCATAAGCATCGGGATTTTCTCACTTCTCATGAGATTCGATTGAAGACAATAACGCTAGAACGATATGTAGACAACCGTGCAAACACAAGATTTGTCACATTCTTCCTGCTGAATGCGAGGTTACTATTGTCCATCAGGCTTAAGTTTATCAGCAGCATGGTTTTGACGGATGGGTATGTCGAAGAGCAAAAAAAGGAGTTTTAGGTGGGCAAAAGAGCTTCTGAACGTGCCGGGCTTCTATTTACAACATATTGTGGTCATAATCCAGTAAATTTTACGACCCAGGATGTTCATTCTATGGACCTGACCGATCCATTTGACTGTGACTCCCGAAAACAGTGCTGGAGTTAGATGTTGTTGCCCTTTTCAATCTGGTTTTTCTTTGTAAACCTGATGAACAATTAACCCTCGTGCTTTTGTATAGTTTGTAAGCTGGAGTTAGATGTTCCTGCCCTTTTCAACTCGGCTGTGACTATCATATTTTCTTTGAAACAAGGCAAATGGCTTGCCATTTGTTTAATTTAGAGTGAAATATTGTAACAAATCCAAACCAAGGGAAATAACATCACTCTCGCCGGCTGCTTGAGCTCACTGTGCATTACAGAAGCCAAGTGATTAGCCCCCACCAGCACCCACAAACTTATTTCGAACTAGCACATCAAATGGGCTCTAAATTTTCATAGGAAAGGCTGGACATCTGGGGCTCACGCCATTGTCAACATAGTCAATAAACGAGAGAATTACACTACGAGCGACTGACACCAGGGACCCAGCAAGTCGCACAGTTTTTTTGAGGAACAAGCAGTTGTTATTTATACTAGTTTTAGCGACGGATCAGGGTAACAACGGGGCCGTGTGGGGGCTGTGGCCCGTCTAGCCAGGGTTTTATTTATGTTTACCACATCATGAGCCCACTTGTGTTTTTTTCTTGCTGAAAATGGCTAGCCCAGTTCTATTTTTTAAAGAAATACCCAAACAAGGCCTACTTGCTTTGTCGGCCCTGCTGGGCTGCAAATCTTTCAAGACGAGGAGAGTTTCATTTGGTTTGCCCAGAAATGGGCTGTACATTTTTAAAACACATCAAACCGGGAATTAGTTTCAATTTTTTTCATTACAAGATCTTAAATTCCATTGATTTTTATGCATGGACAATTATTTGGATTTTATATTTATATAAATTATTTTTCAAAATAGTTTGAATGTGAATCGATATTTCTGGATTAAAAACAGTTGACCACACCGAAATATGCAAAATTTCGTATAATTTTTAACCGTGGCCACAATATGGGGTGTGATGCTAACAAAAAGAAGATGGGCTCCAAAAAAATTCTTAAGAATTAGCAAATGGGTTGTACATTATTAGAAATAATGGTAGATGGGCTGTATGTTGTTTTCCACAGATTTGAGGCTGACTTGTGCGCCTACTACAGGTTGACGCGTATGCTTTCGTAAAAAAAGGTTGATGCACACGCAACGCCCTGTCAACTTAGTCAACACACGAGAGCAGTGACTGTTGGATGTCCATCCAACGGCTGTCGTGCTTCTTCAATCTCTGCTCTTCATGCTCAAGCGGCTCAAACAAGCGCCGGCAGGACTACCTGCTCCCTCCATCGCGCGGCCGGCTGTGCTGCCGCGCAGGCCTCACCGCCCGACCGTACTCCCATCGCTGGCCTAGCCATCCCTCTACTCACCCACACCTGCTGTTATTCTCCGGCGACGGCAGACGAACCAGTAAACCCACGTACAGTCGTACTCCCCTCCGCGTGGGAAACAACTGCCAAGTATTCCCTGGCTCCGTGTCGTTCCCTTCCTGGCCTCGCCGTCATCCACTGCCCTGGTGCTCTCGGCGCGGCCTGGTCAACGTGGTCAATGAACGACATCCATCGGAAGTGGACTGTACGTGGAGAGGCTGACAGCTGGGTCCATGGCCCCACACAAGGAAATGCCTCCTTATTACGTGCAAAATAATGATTCCTCCACGTGACAGCTAGGACCCACAGGAAGGGCCTCTGTATTTCGCAAAAAAACGTTCCCCCCGCTGACAGGTCAGACCCACCAGCTATATCTTCGCATGCAAGGAAGTGCCTCCTTATTACGCCCAAAAAAATGAATACCCCCTGCTAGCTGGGACCCACCATATTGTTGGGCTAACTTGTGGGCCTACTAAGTTGACAGGGACGGAGAGCTTTGTCAACTTAGTCAATACTCCAATGACCGTATGATGTCCATCTAACGGCCATAGTGCTTCTTCAACCTCTGGTCTTCTTGCTCCAGCCGCCCAAAGCAGCGCTAGTCGTGCCGCCTGCTCCTGCCTCCCGCGGCCGGCTGTGCTACCGCGGAGGCCTCACCGCCCCCATACTACTCCCACCACTGGCTAGGCCATCCCTCCACTCACCCACACGCCCTGTTATTCTGCGGCGACGGCAGCCTCACACCGCAGTCGAACCAGTGAACGCTCGTACTCCTCTCCGCGTGGGCATCCACTGCCGCGTCTTGCACGGCTCTGCATTGTCCCCTTCCTAGGCCTCGCCGTCGACCACCGTCGTGGTGCTCTCGAAGCGGCGTGGTCAATGTGGTCAACGACCGACTTCCATCGGAAGAGTACTGTACGTGGAGAGGCTGACAGCCGGGTCCACAGCAGCCGCAAGGAAGTGCCTCCTTATTCGGCGGAAAATAATTATTCCTCCACCTGACAGCGGGGACCCACCAGACGGGCCACCATTATTTTGCAAAAAAAATCATTACCCCCTGACTGCTGGGACCCACCGGACGGGCCACCGTATTTCGTGAAAAAAACGTCCCCCCCACTGTCAGCTCGGACCCACCAGAAGTGCCTCCTTATTACGCACAAAAAATGAATACTCCCCTGGCTAGCTGGGACCCACCTTGCTGGGAGGCTGACTTGTGGGCCTACTAAGTTGACGGGGATGAAGGGTTTGTCAACTTAGTCAATATGAACGATTCTACCTCCAGTGACCGTACGATGTCCATCCAATGGCCGTAGTGCTTCTTCAACCTCTGGTCTTCTTGCTCCAGCCGCCCAAAGCAGCGCTGGTCGTGCCGCATGCTCCTGCCTCCCGTGGCCGGCTGTGCTGCCGCAGAGGCCTCACCGCCCCCTACTATTCCCACCGCCGGCCAGGCCCTGCGGCGACGGCAACCAAACGAGTGAATCCTCGTAGTCCTCTTCGCGCGGGCTTCCACTGCCGCATCATTCCCTTCCTAGGCCTCACCGTCGTCCACCGCCGTGGTGCTCTCCGCGCGGCGTGGTCAAGGAACGACTTCCATTGGATGAGTACTGTACGTGGAGAGGCTGATAGCTGGGTCCACAGCCACATCCCAGTTTTTTTTGTGATTTGCCAAGTAAGTCGCTTTGTGAGGCCTGTTGGGCTGCAAATCTTTCAAGACGAGGAGAGCTTTCATTCGGCTGGCCGAGAAAATGGCCCATCAGTAATGAGAAATGGGATGTACATTTTTAAAACACATCAAACCGGAAAATAGTGTCAAATATCTTTTTTTTCATTTCAAGATTTTAAATGACATTAATTTTTATGCATGGAGAATTTGTTGGATTTTATATCGATATACATTTATTTTTAAAATCAGTTTGAATGTGAGTCGAAATTTCGGGATTAAAAACAGTTCGGACCGCATCGAAATATGCAAAATTTCGTATAATTTTTTAACTGTTGCCACAATATGGGCTGTAATGCTAACAAAAAGAATATGGGCTCCAAAGAAAACCTTAAGAATTAGCAAATGGGCTGTAGATTATTAGAAATAATAGCAGATGGGTTGTATGCTGTTTTCCATAGATTTGAGGCTTTCCTTAAAAAAGGTTGACGCACAAGCACTGACTGTTGGATGTCCATCCAACGGCCGTCGTTCTTCTTCAATCTCTGCTCTTTCTGCTCCAGCCGCTCAAACAAGCGCCGGCGGGACTGCCTGCTCCCTCCTCCGCGCGGCCGGCTGTGCTGCCGCTCAGGCCTCACCGCCCGACCGTACTCCCATCGCTGGCCTAGCCATCCCTCTACTCACCCACACCTGCTGTTATTCTCCGGCGACGGCAGACGAACCAGTAAACCCTCATACAGTCGTACTCCCCTCTGCGTGGGAAACAACGGTCGAGTCTTCCCTGCCTCCGTGTCGTCCCCTTCCTAGGCCTCACCGTCGTCCACCGCCCTGGTGCTCTCGGCGCGGCGTGGTCAACGTGGTCAAGGAACGACTTCCATCGAACGTGGACTGTACATGGAGAGGCTGACAGCTGGGTCCACGGCCACAGCAAGGAAGTGCCTCCTTATTACGTGCAAAATAATTATTCCTCCACTTGACAGCGGGGACCCACCGGACGGGCCACCATATTTTGCGAAAAAACGTTTGCCCCTGACTGTTGGGACCCACCAGCTACATCTTCGCACGCAAGGAAGTGCGTCCGGGCAAAAAAAAAACGATTCGCCCCCTGACTGCTGGGACACACCAGCTACATCTTCGCAGGCAAGGAAGTGCCTGACAGTCGGGACCCACCTGGTCGAAGCGTACGTAGCGTTGACATTCTGGTCGCGAATGTGTATGTACATACTGGTCGATGTAGAGGCGCGTATGTGTCGTAGTAGAGGCGCGCACGTGTCGTAGTAGAGGCACGCACGTAGCATGTACACGTACGTACAGCGGCCAGGGTGCAAGAAAGAAAATACGGCCACATATGTGTACATACGGGCGGGGTCTCGAACGCCTACTCGCGCATACGTACGGCGAGGGCTCGTGTACATGGCTGGGTCGGAACGGAAAAATAGTGTCGTCGTCGTGTTCATGGGTCGGAACGAAATGCGTGGTCGTGTTCATCGGGAGGGCTTGGACGGAAGAGGCGATGGAAATGAGGCCTGGCGTACCGCACAATGGAGGAAACGGACCTCCCACGGTCGAAACGGGGGTCCTGTTGATCGGGAGGGGTGTGGCATACCGCAAAACGGAGGAAACAGACCTCCTACGGTCGAAACTGGGGTCCTGTTGATCGGGAGGGGTGTGGCGTACCGCAAAACGGAGGAAACGGACCTCCTACGGTCGAAACGGGGGTCCTGTTGATCGGGAGGGGTGTGGCATACCGCAAAACGGAGGAAACGGACCTCCTACGGTCGGAACGGGGGTCCTGTTGATCGGGAGGGGTGTGGCGTACCGCAAAACGGAGGAAACGGACTTGTGTTGGAGCGCTACGGTCGAAACGGGGGTCCTGTTCATCGGGAGGGGTGTGGCGTACCGCAAAATGGGACTCCACGGGATACTGTTCATCTCCACCGTCGACCCCCTCCAGCCTCCACGAGCTACTATTCATCCACCGTCGACCTCCTCCAGCCTCCACGGGCTCCTGTTCATCCAGCCTCCACCGCGCGCTACACCACCTGCTACTGTTCAACCACCCCTCCACCATCTACTCTTCATCCAGCCCTCCACACCACGGGGTCCTGTTCAACCACCCCTCCACGGGCACCCCTCCACCATCTACTATTCATCCTGCCCTCCACACCACGGGGTCCTGTTCATCCACCCCTCCATGGGCACCCGTCCACGATCTACTGTTCATCCAGCCCTCCACCACACCACGGGGTCCTGTTCATCCAGAGGCAACGCCACCGCTCACTGTTCATCCAACCCCCCCCCCCCCCCCCCCGCAACGCTCACTGTTCATCCCATCGATCGGCTTCAGTTAGCAGCAATAGCCAAGGAATCACTCGATCGGGTTCAGTTAACAGCCATCGATCGATCGCTCGGGTTCAGTAACGCGTAGCCTGTAGTGCAATCGCTTGGGTTCAGTTAGAGCCTACCGCCTCGCTCGGGTTCAGTTAGAGCCAACGCCTCGCACACACGCGCGTACGTGTACGAGAGAAACACGCATCGCTCGGCCCCCGACCTCCCACCGTAACCGGGAACTCCCTGAAATTTTCCTCCCCCTCGCTTCTACCATGGTTTTTTCCGTCAAGGACGGCCCAAAGAATGCCATGCAGCTGCATCTCCGGCCCGCCCAGGATGAAAAGCCCATTTTCTGTCATGATTTTTTGTCATAGAAGTAGGAGCCCACCACATCTATGATGATACCGGGTTTTGTCACAATTATCATCATAGAAGTGTCATATGTATGACAGAATTTTTTTTCATTCGGCCCAAAATGTCACGGATGTGTCTTTTTTTGTAGTGTAAGCATCCCCAAGCTTAATTCCTACTCGTCCTCGAGTAGGTAAATGATAAAAGAAATAATTTATGAAGTGTGAATGCTAGCAAGTGCACAAGTTTGATCAATTTCAATCACTTTTTCTAGCATCATTATATATCATAAACAGTAGCTCATCTCATAAAACTTCTTATGATCAAGTAGCAAGCTATTCATGAGATAAAGTATAGACCATAAAGCTTCTTGAAAACTAACAAACCATGTTCTTAGTCATCAAACAATTGCAATTCATCTTATTTTCTGGAAGGGTCTAAGTAAGAGCTTTGATCTAGCAAATTCCACATACTCAACTATCATATAGTCTTCCATGATTGCTAACACTCAAAGCATATTTTTAGAACAAATAGCATCCGTCAAACACAGAGAAATATAGGGGCTTAATGTTTTGCCTCCCATCTTATTTATCATATAATTAATTGTCAACAATATTAATTCATGATCAAATATATTTGAATGGCCATATATGCTTGGATCTTTCCCCACCACATGATGCTTGCCAACTAAAGAATAATTGAGGTTGAAATAAGAAGGAATACTATTGACTCTTGCATAAAAGTAAGTACATGAAAGTAAAAGATAGGCCCTTCGAAGAGGGAAGCAGAGGTTGTCATGCACTTTTTAAATTTGGATGTGTGATGACCCACAAGTATAGGAGATCAATTGTAGCTCTTTTCGATAAATAAGAGTGTCAAACCCAACAAGGAGCAAAAGGAAATGACAAGTGGTTTTGAACAAGGTAATGTCTACAAATGCTGAACTTGTAAGTAGCGGAGTAGTTTGATAGCAAGATAATTAGTAACGAGCAAGTAACGACAGTAGCAATAAAAGTGCAGCAAGGTAGCCCAATCCTTTTGAGGCAAAGGACATGCCAAAATGGTCTCTTATGATAAGCAAAGCGTTCTTTAGGGTACACGGGAATTTCATCTAGTCACTTTCATCATGTTGGTTTAATTCGTGTTTGGTACTTTGATAATTTGATATGTGGATGGACCGGTGCTTAGGTGCTATTCTTACTTGGACAAACCTCCTACTTATGATTAACCCTCCCACAAGCATCCGCAACTATGAGAAAAGTATTAAGAATAAATTCTAACCATAGCATTAAACTTTTCGATCCAATCGGTCCCTTACGGAATAGGGCATAAACTGGGGTTTAAGCTTCTATCACTCTCGCAACCATCATCTAATTTCTACTCCACAATGCATTCCCCTAGTCCCGAATATGGCGAAGTGTCATGTAGTCGATGTTCACATGACACCACTAAGGGAATCACAACATACATACTATGAAAATATCGAACACATATCAAGTTCACATGATTACTTGCAACATGATTTCTCCCATGACCTCAAGAACAAAAGTAACTACTCACAAATGGTAATCATGCTCAAGATCAGAGGGGTATTAAATAGCATATTGGATCTGAACAGATAATCTTCCACCAAATAAACCATATAGTAATCAACTGCAAGATGTAATCAACACTACTAGTCACCCACAAGCACCAATCTATAGTTCGGTAACAAGATTGAACACAAGAGATGAACTAGGGTTTGAGAGGAGATGGTGTTGTTGAAGATGTTGATGGAGATTGCCCTCCCCAAGATGGGAGAGTTGTTGGTGATGATGATGACGATGATGTCCCACTCCGGGAGGGAAGTTCCCCCGGCGGAATCACTTCGCCGGAGGGCAAAAGTGCTCCTTGCCCAAGTTCCGCCTCGAGATAGTGGTGCTTCATCCTGAAAGTCCTCTCCTAATTCTTTCTAGGTCAAAATGACTTATATACCAGAAGATGAGCACCAGAGGTGGGCCTGGGTGAGCACAACCCACCAGGGCACGCCTGGGCTCCCTGGTGCGCCCAGGTGGGTTGTGTCAACCTGGTGGGCCCCCTGTGGTAGTTATTTACTCCAATATTCTTCATATATTTTTATAAAAAAATCTCCATGAAGTTTCAGCTTGTTTGGAGTTGTGCAGAATAGGTGGCCGGACGTAGCTTTTCCAGGTCCAGATTTCCAGCTGCCGGAATTCTCCCTCTTTGTGCGTACGTTGCATATTATGAGAGAAAAGGCATTAGAATTACTCCAAAAAGCATTATCATGGATAAAAACATTATAAATAACAGTAAGAAAACATGATGCAAAATGGACGTAAAACCCTTAATGCAAAGGAACGTCACGTTGCATTGCCCTTTGTGATAGCAACCTTCATTATGAAGTCCGTCGCTTTTATTTCTTTACCATCATGAGTTTGTACAATGCTTATTTTACCTTACAATAAAAGATCATACATATTTAGGAGCAATTTTTATTGCTTTTTGCACCGATGAAAACTTATTTGAAGGATCTTCGCGATCCAACCGATCAAGTACCGAACGCACTACACCTCCGCGATCTGCACACATTTAGCTCGGTGACGTCCCTCGTACTCTTGATCCAGTTGAGGTCGAGGGAGAGTTTCGTCAGCACGACAACGTGATGACGGTGATGATGAAGTTACTGATGCAGGGGTTCGCCTAAGCACTACAACAATATGACCGAGGTGGAATTCTGTGGAGGGGGGCACCGCACATGGCTAAACAATCAACTTTGATGTCTTCTAGGGTGCCCCCTCCCCATGTATATAAGGATGGAGGGGGAGGCTGGCCATCCCTCATAGGCGCGCCAAGGGGGGAGGAATCCTCCTCCTAGTAGGAGTAGGACTCCCCCCTTTCCTAGTCCTACTAGGAGAAGAAGGAAGGAGGGGGAAGAGAAGGAAGGAGGGGGTGCCGCCCTCCCCCTAGTCCAATTCGGACTAGGCCCATGGGGGCGGGGGGGGGGGGGGTGCGGCCAGCCCTTGGCAGCCCCTCTCTCTCTCCCCTAGGCCCAATAAGGCCCATTACTTCTCCGGTGGTTCTGATAACCCTTCCGGCACTCCGATATATATCCGGTGACCCCCGGAACTGATCCAGTGTCCGAATATAGTCATCCAATATAACAATCTTTATGTATCAACCATTTCGAGACTCCTCTTCATATCCATGATCACATCGGGGACTCTGAACAACCTTCGGTACATCAAAACACATAAAATCATAACACTGATCATCGTCAAACGTTAAGCACGCGGACCCTACGGGTTCGAGAACTATGTAGACATGACCGAGACTCGTCTCTGGTCAACAACCAATAGCGGAACCTTTATGCTCATATTGGCTCCCACATATTCTATGAAGATCTTTATCGGTCAAACCGCATAACAACATAATTTGTTTCCTTTGTCATCGCTATGTTACTTGCCCGAGATTCGATCGTTGGTATCTCAATACCTAGTTCAATCTCGTTACCGGCTGTCGGTGTACAAAAAGAGGGGTACACTTTTTGTACCCCTATAACTGTGCACGGGCAGTATGAGCCATGGGCACCACCACACCAAGCAAGTCAAGGGAGGTCAGCCAGGGTAAGACCGATGCTCAAGAGAACTAGAACGACGCCAAGGCCAAGACCACGAAGAGCAAAGGGAACGAAGCGGACTCCCCCGACAAGATCCTTGCTAGGGGACAGTTCTAGCACCCCCGCAAGACCCTTGCCGCGGCAACTCGTCCCGCGCCTACGGAGCAAGTCACCCTTGAGTCCACTGCCCCCAAATGGCAAGGATTCGGGAGACATCCCCGTGGCGGCATGCCGATCTTCGTGAAGACATTCAAGATCCGGTATGCACTAAGGAGACGACAACCCTTGGCGGGATCCCAGCCGAGGAAGACCACAAGGCCCCCGGCAAGCGCCTTGCCGGGGATGACAGCAGGCGCCTCGGCAAGACCCTTGCCGAGGCCCCGGCAAGGCCCTTGCCGAGGACACTCACAGGGCCACCATCAGGCCCATGCAGATGAAACCTCCACCACCGCATGCATGCAGCTGCCGACCCAACCAGCTGGGCAAGCACCTGCGTGCCAGCATGCAGATCTTCGTGAAGACCCACCACTGCGCCACCTCAGCTGCCTGCCTACCTACGTGGCATCGCTGGCATCGCTGGCCAGGGCGCGTGTCGACACAAGAAGGAGCGGCGACGGACGAGACAGGTTTCTCCCCCGTCCCCGATAAAGCAAGGACACCTAAGAAAGTAACATTAAATGTGCATTGTCATGTAATGCGAGGGATAACCTCGCATCACTGTACTCTTTCCACCTCCTGTGTGCCACTGTGGCATCCCCTTTTTTCTATAAAAGGAGGCCCGAGGTGACCAGGAGGAGGATTTGGCTTTTTGGAGCTCCTCACACCCCATAGCTAGCTCAAGAACACCGATATACAATCCACCAAAGCAGGAGTAGGGTTTTACGCATCCTTGCGGCCCGAACCTGGATAAACAGACTGTGGGCTACCTGTTAGATCAACTCTTCCCATGACCTCGCGCCCCGCTAACCGTAGTAGGGATTCTTGTGATCCCATAGGTGTCGTTCCGCACCGACATCTTTGGCGCGCCAGGTAGGGGCGCAGTTGTGAGAATCGGCTTTAGCAGTTAGTTCGGCGCTTCTTCATCATCATGGTGCCCAAGAAGAAGACGACGGTGGCGGTTGGCTAGTCGTAAGCCGGACAGCCCGTCCCGACGCGGGCGAGTAGCGGACCGGTCACAGAGAGGACCCGGGGCGCTGTTCCCGAACACCAACACCATCCCAGCAGCCAGAGTTTGGGAGGCGGGGATGTTTGTGCGCCTGGTAGCGGGCCACACGTCGCCAAATCCAAAGGCGGAGCCAAGTCCTTCGCGGGTGGAGCGGGGCCTTCCAAGGTCATCGCCCCCCCGCCCGAAGGCGACGCGAGGGCCTCCAAGACTCCCACGCCGGCGTCAACAGCGCGCTCCTCCCGGGCAGCGCGTGACGAACAGTGTAATCACGCCGAAGATCCTGGGCGTCGCTGCGGGAAGAGCCCCGAGCGCCACTCCCGGGACGTAGAAGACCTGCCCACTCACCGAGGCGCTGGTGAAAACGGCATGCGACTGCGGGGTCATGATAGAGCTCCTTCTAACATGGTCAGAAGTCGAAGCGCGTCGCGATCCGTGCAGGTTTCGCTGCCACCGACGCCAGCAGAGGCTGTGGCGCGCGCGCAGTTGCTCCTCGACTTTCCTCCCACCACAGGGAAACTCAACAAATGGAGAGCCACTATCCGAAGCCTTGTTGCGGTGGCCAACAAAGACGAACCAAGTCCGGTGGGGCCCCCGGGTCGACGCTCCGATGGAGTCCCGCGGACCAGTGGCGGAAAAGCCGCCGGCGCCGCGACCACGGTGCATTCACCTCTTCCCAATCCGGTACCGCGGACGCCGGCTCGTCGCGACGTTGCGGGCGACGCCATCTCCATAGCATCGTCTGACCCGCGGACCCACTGTGACCAGCGCCAAGTTCTTCGGGAACGAGCCCATGAAGACGCTCGAACCACTATCGAGTGTCGGCGCGGAGCATGCCACCAGTCAGACAGGCGAGCAGGGCCTGCTGTGAACCACCCGGCCTCGGAGAGCCCTGGAGGCCTACCTTACGAGATAGGCTGTCCGGCTTTTACCCGTGAGCTGCGGAAGTTCCAGTGGCCCACTCACCGCACCTTCAAACCTGACGTTGGCGAAAAGTACAGCGGCAAGACTCACCCGTCTGAGATCCTCATCATCTACACCATCGCGATGCAAGCCGCCGAAGCCCGCGACGATAAGGTGCTTGCAAATTACTTTCCATTGGCTCTTAAACCCAACGCCATGTCGTGTTTGATGCACTTGCCGGTAGACTCTATTTCCTCCTGGTCGGATTTGTGCCATGAGGTTGTGGGCGCCTTTACTGGAGGTCACCAAGCCCATGGCCAAGCAAGCGACCTGCATGTCATCCCCCAGAAGGGAGGCGAGAGTCTGCGCAAGTATATACAGAGGTTCAGCCGGGTACAGTACAATATCCCTGATGTTCACCTTGCCGCCATCATCAACGCATTCCATCAGAACGTGTGTAACCGCAAGATGCACGAAGAACTGGCAATGAACAAGGTGAAAGATGTGGCAGAACTCTACGTTCTTGCTGACAAATGTGCCCGAGCTGAAGAGGGAAGGAAGTACCCCGGCGAAGATGCCGGCGTGGAAACCGACTCCTCAGATGAGGATACTGTCGCCCCGGCAAAGAAAGGCCGGCGCTGCAATAGGAAGCGCAAAGGTAAAGCTGTGCTTGCCGTTGAGGGATCTGGCGACTCCGGCTCCGCCAAGAAAACCAAGGCAGATGACCCCGACAAGGAAATTGCCGGATGTGTCGCCTGCCGGGCCTTGGCGGCGGCCGAGAAGCCAGGAAACTCCGACAAGCAATACTGCAAGATCCATCACACCAGAGGCCATGATCTCCGGAACTGCCAACAGGTTGAGCTCCTTGCTGAGAAGCAGAGGGCTGAATATGAGAGGCAGGACAAGGAGAAAGGCCAGGACGGTGCTGAGGGGTCCGGCAAGAAGTGTGACGGCCAGGCGGGCCGTCGCGGCAAAGATAAACAGCGGGAGAAGCCCGCCCGAGGCCATGACAAAAAGCCAGAAGACGATGATCACGAAGAGGACGATGAGTCTGGCGACCAAGGATTTCAGAAAGCTACAGAGGCCATGTGCGTCGATGGCGGCGCCTTGCTGCATACCTCTCACCGCCAGCTTAAACAGTGGGCGCGTGAGATTACAGCGGCGGAACCGTCATTTGAAGCCCAAAGGCCGCTGAAGTGGTCCAGCACACCTATCGTTTTTGACACTGAGGATCACCCTGATCGCACTACTGCAGTCGGGTGCTTGCCATTGTTGGTTTCACCAACAATACGCAACCTCAAGGTGACAAAGATGCTAGTCGATGGCGGGGCCGGTCTGAACTTAATCTCGCCTGCCGTGATCGAGAAATTGCAGATTCCTGATGAAGACCTTGAAGAGACGGGCACGTTTCAGGGGGTCAACCTAGGAAGAAGTCAACCAAAGGGAAAGGTCACGTTGCCCGGGACTTTTGGGAGTGATCTGAACTATAGGACAGAAAGGATTGTGTTCGACGTTGCCAAGATCCCCTTGCCTTACAACGGGATCCTTGGCCGCCCAGCGCTGGCCAAGTTCATGGCGGCGTCACATTACCGCTACAACACCCTGAAGATGCCGGGGCCTGCGACGATCATCACCGTCCCGTCAGATAAGAAGGATGCGCTAATTTGCGCTGACCAACTCTATCAACAAGCAGTTGCAGCAGCCGCCACTGCTAAGGTGCTTGCTCCTGCCGCTGGAGCCCCGGGAAGGCAAAAGAAGAAGACTGGTGAGACCTCAGGCACCCACTCCAGCAAGCGCACCTCTTCAGAGTGTAGCGCTCCCGTCGAGGACGTGCCAGAGAGCTCCGCCGACAGAAACAAGAAGTCCAGGGCCACACCGCCGGGAACCAAGAAGGTTTCTGCCAAGGAGGACGGCACGGGAGGAGCTTTTACCATAAGCTCCATACTTGACGAGAAATAGGAAGACGCGCTCGTCACCTTCCTGCGGGCGAATGTCGACGTGTTTGCATGGCAAGCATCCGACATCCCCGGCGTCCCCAGGAAGGTGATTGAGCACCACCTTGCTGTCTATCCTCATGCATGGCCCGTCAAGCAGAACGTCAGAAAGCAAGCTTTGGAACGACAAGAGTTCATCACAGAGGAGATCCAGAAACTGGAAGCAGCGGGTTTGGTAAGAGGAGTGCTCCATCCAACGTGGTTGGCCAATCCGGTGGTGGTGCGCAAGGCAAATGGGAAGTGGAGGCTGTGTATTGATTACAGAGATATTAATAAGGCTTGTCCCAAAGACCCCTTCCCGTTGCCGCGCATCGACCAGATTGTTGACTCCACAGCTGGGTGTGATCTGTTGTCGTTCCTCGATGCCTACTCCGGCTACCATCAGATCTTCATGACAAGGGAAGATGAAGAGAAAACGGCATTCATCACCCCATGGGGTATGTATTGCTTTATACAGGTGCCTTTCGGGTTGAAGAGTGCTGGTTCAATGTTTGCAAGGGCGGTCCAGATTGGTTTTGAACCCCAGCTCCATAGAAATATGGAAGCTTATATGGATGATATAGTGTTCAAAACCAAGAACAAGGCAACCCTCATATCAGATTTACAAGAAACATTTACAAACCTACGCAAGATCAATCTCAAGCTGAACCCTGAGAAGTGCGTCTTCGGCGTCCCGTCTGGCAAGCTTCTCGGGTTCTTTGTGTCACAGCGTGGGATAGAGGCCAATCCGGACAAGATCAAAGCTATAGAGAAGATTGAAGCGCCCAAGCGAGTCAAGGATGTGTGTCGGCTTGCTGGTTGCGTTGCTGCCATGAGCAGGTTCATTTCCAAGTCCGCCGAGCATGCCCTTCCCTTTTTCAAGATTTTGAAAAAGGCGGCCCGGTGGAGTGGACGCCAGAAGCCGAAACAACATTGCAAGGTTTGAAGAGGTACCTCTCCTCTGCACCAATACTAGTTGCGCCTAGGCCATAGGAACCGTTGCTGCTGTACCTGGCGGCAACGAACTAGGTGGTCAGCGCCACACTAGTGGCGCAGAGAGAAATTGATGATGAGGTAATAGCTGCGACGGAGCCCGATGCCACCAATGCTGAGACGACGCAGCCGGTTGGAGTGCTGCCAAGGAAGAAGATGATGCAGCACCCGGTCTACTTTGTTAGCTCCCTTCTGCAGGGGGCTAGATCAAGGTACTCCGGTGTGCAGAAACTGCTCTTCGGCCTTCTTATGGCCTCGAGGAAGCTGCATCACTAGTTCCAGGCGCACGAAATCACTATCGTCATTCGCCTCCCCCTGCGACGGATATTGCACAATCCAGACGCAACGGGAAGGATCGTAGAGTGGGCACTGGAACTGTCCAGCTTTGGCCTCAAGTTTGAGAGTACCTCGACGATTCAAAGCCGAGTCCTGGCGAAGTTCGTTGCAGAATGGACCGTGACGCCTGACAAAGAAACCCAAGAGACTGCTCTCCCCGGCAAGGAGGCAAGTTGCGACTGGATCATGTACTTTGATGGAGCTTTCTCCTTACAGGGCGCCGGGGCTAGCATACTGCTTGTCGCGCCCACCGTAGAGCACCTCAAGTACGTGATCCAGATGCACTTCCCCAGGGAGGTGTCAACAAACAATACGGCTGCGTATGAAGGGCTGCCTGCCGGTCTTAGGATCGCGGCGGACCTCGGAATCAAGAAACTCGTCGTCAGAGGCGACTCGCAACTTGTCGTCAAGCAAGTCAACAAGGATTACCAGAGCCCGTTGATGAAGACCTACGTCGATGAAGTGAGAAAGCTGGAAGAGCGTTTTGACGGTATACAGGCGGAATACATTCCCCGAGCGGAGAATGATATTGCCGATTACCTGTCAAAACGGGCTGCCCTCAAGCTACCTGTGGAACTAGGTACCTTTGTGCTTCAGCTAACTCAGCCATCCGTTGATCCATCAATAGAGCAAAACAAGAGGAGGAAATCAGGGCCCGACAAGTACTTTCCCACCGAGCTCCCCGGAGCCGCTGGCAAGGATGTTGCCGGAGACACTGAGCCCGCCACGGGACGGCTAGCTCCAGCGGAGCATTAAGCTCTTGCCGTCGAGATAGCCGCTCCTATAGCGGAGGAAACGCCTTTAGTCCTCGCCGTCGAGCCCTATGCTCCAGCATGGGCACAACATACCGTCCGATACCTCCAAACAGGGGAACTTCCTGAGGAGCAGGAAGAAGCGGAAAAAGTAGCCTGTCACTCTACTATGTACTAGTTCGTCGATGATGTCCTGTATAGAAAGAGGCCGAACGGTGTGAAATTGAAGTGTATCCCTCGAGAGGAAGGACTGGGGCTGTTGGCGGAGATACATGGAGGCATATGTGGATCCCACATCGGGTCAAGGGCCCTTGCCGGCAAAGCGTTTCAGCAAGGCTTCTTCTGGCCCACCGCCCTCCAGGATGCGACGACACTAGTCACCAGGTGTGAAGCGTGTTAGTTCCATTCAAAGAAGCTTCATTAGCCAACTCAAGCCCTTCAAACCATTCCTCTCTCCTAGCCCTTCTCAGTCTGGGGGCTCGACATACTGGGCCCTTTCCCCCGCGCTGTCGGGGGCTTTGAGTACTTGTACGTCGCAATCGACAAGTTCACAAAGTGGCCAGAGGTGGAAGCAGTGAGGAAGGTCACAGCTCAGTCAGCCATCAAATTCTTCAAGGGACTAGTGTGCCATTTTGGTGTACCCAACAGGGTCATCACCGACAATGGTACACAGTTCACAAGCCGCACCTTCATGCAATATACCCAAGACCTCGACAGCAAAGTCTGTTTCGCTTCCGTTGCTCACCCACGAAGCAATGGTCAAGCTGAGAGGGAAAACGCTGAAGTACTGCGAGGCTTAAGGACAAAGACCTTTGACAAGCTGCATAAGAGTGGAAGGTGCTGGATTGATGAATTGCCGGTGGTTCTTTGGTCAATCAGAACGACACCAAATCGAGCCACCGGCCAGACACCCTTTGCCCTGGTATACGAGGCAGAAGCAGTTCTCCCCACTGAACTCATATACGGGTCACCTCGAGTACTCGCTTATGACGAGCTTGAGCAAGAGCAATTGCGGCAAGATGATGCAACGCTCCTTGAGGAAGATCGTCTTCGGGCGGCTGTGAGAGCAGCGCGCTACCAGCAAGCTTTGCGCCGCTACCATAGCCGCAAGGTTCATGCCCGAAGCTTTGAGGAAGGCGACCTTGTTCTTCGGCGCGTTCAATCGGCCAAAAATTCCAACAAGTTGACGCCAAAGTGGGAAGGCCCTTATCGGGTAATACGAGTCACCAGGCCCGGCGCAGTCCGCCTGGAGACCGAAGATGCCGTTCCGGTGAGTAACTCCTAGAACATTGAGCATCTTCGCAAGTTTTACCCATGAGGCGCGGCTTGCCGGGCCTCCGGGCAAGCCACCTTTTGTACGAGCATTGCCGATGATGCATGTAACCCTTTGTACAAAGCTAGGCGCAGACCCTGAGCATCAGTAAATGAAGTGCTGGCGCCCTGTGTTATAGCATGCATGCTAGGTCGAGTCTCGTCCTTGGTTAGGGTTGATAGTGCTTAGCGGCGACTAACCCCTAGCTTAGAGGTCGAGTGTGCGTCTCTTCGTCTTTCTTTTGTCTTCTTTGGTTCACAGGACACACGGATATCCGTGCTGAACCACTTGGGGAGGGAAAAAAAGAGGAACAGACCAACATCTAGCCCCCGGCAAGCCAGTATTGCCGGGGGCTGCAAGAGCAAAGATTTACCCACGGCGAACCAGGGTTGCCGGGGGCTGCAGCTTCAGATAAGTTCTTCATCCCTTACCATGCATTCCATTATCGACTGAGGTATGTGAAACCTCGTTTTCCCCTAAGATACCGCACTCCCATAAATCTAGGCCCTAGGGCTCGTTCCTGGGGCCAAGTTTGGTCGTAGTCGCGGCAGCGAAAGGATGAAACAAGGAGCCTGAACCCGCCTCATCCCTGCCTCCGCCAAAGGCGCGAGGAAGGTCGAGCGAAGTGGAGAGATGGCAAGGCCTGCTGCCGGGCAAGGAAATGTTTATCTTAATGATATCAAGGATTTATTCCTTGCCGTGGGTTTCACCCACAAACAAATGACCCGGCAAGCATCCCGTTTTCATTAAAAACATTCCACTCAGGTACAGTCCACAGGGAATGAAAAACATGAATGATGGGATTACAAGTTTTAAATTCAATAAAGGCCCGAAGGCTTACAAACTAAAAAGAGATAAGGTGCCCGTAATCCCTTCTTGTCCCTCTCCTCAGGAGGTAGGTCAAGGAGGCGAAAGGGACAAAAGGAGCGCCTAGGCAAGCTACTGGTGGCAGAAGACACCAAGAGAACATCTTGGTGGCCGTCCAAAGGCTGGAAGGTGATGACAGCGCCGGAAGCAAAGCTCGAAGACGAGGCGGCAGGACGCCAGCAAGCGTCGAAGGCGTCGGTGCCCGCGTACTCCGACTTGATGGCCTTGCCACCCGCCCTCTTCCTCTTCCGCAGCCTCCCAACGCCAGCCGCCCAAGGAGACGACCCCGAGAAGTTCAGGGAGCCGGCGATGCGGATGATGGGGTCGCCGGTGCCGCACGGAGCAGCGCCCGACACCTAATCGGACCCGTCATCCTACCGCCTGCTACCCTTGTCGTCGCTGCCGCTGTCCTCCTCGTCACTCCCGCCCGAGGAGGAGTCTTCACTATCAGAAGAGCTCTCCATGCAGCACCTTGCACGGGTCCCAAAGCACCCAAAAACCTTGACAGAGAGAAGGCCACCCTCCATCAGCTTAAAATGGAGAGTGAGCCCCTCCGTCAAGCGGTGGATATGAGCAAACGTCTTCCATCCCTGACGGATATACATCACATGAGGGGCGGGGAAGTCAATGCGGGCCCGCGTGCCACTGATCCCGCATCCCCTCATGTGCAGCCACAACGACTCCGGCGGATCCAGCTCCATCTCCCGCGCAAATGAAGTCAAGAGACGAAGGCGACGGTGCGGCGGCCGGCGCAGCCTGACGAAGAACTCACAAGGGTCATCCCCAACGTGGACCTCCATTGGAGGAGGAGCTGGTGGTGGAGGCGAGGCCGGCGCGCCACCCCGTCCTCCTCTTCCCCGAGTGCCCCGGCCTCGCCCACGGCCTCCCCCTCCCCCTTCCCCTCGCGGCTGGCTCTGCCACCCCAGGCGCAGGAGAAGGAGGGACGCGTTGTCGAGCGGCGACCCTCGCCACCACCGTTGAAGGACCGGGATTCCCTCTCTCCATGACAGATGGAAGAAAGGGGCAGAAGCTGAAGGAAGAAGAAGATGGAAGAATGCAGGACACCGTCCCCCCTTCCGCTCTTTATAAGGGAACGGGGTTGGGGCTTGGCCGCCCCACTCGGCCAATCAAGACACGGGAGGCGCAGGGAGCCAGGGCCGACCCACTGCCCCAACTAGCGACGGCCCCGTTTCCCGCCTCCACCGTTTGCCACCCTAGGCGCATGGGAGACACATGGCGGACGTGCAAAACCGAGGGGGCGGGTGAGACGACCAGTCCCCACCCCTTGATCGTGGGGAGTGGATGCCTTGAAGACCGCACCTCAGTCCCATTCAGTAAATGGGCCGCGCCTCCACGCCTTCCTCCATTTATGGGGAAGGCGCGGACCGCCCCTTTACTACGATGTGACGCATGCCCGCGGGAACTAACCCCACACATGCCGCCGACGTCACACGCACCTCCCCACGCCGCGCCACGCGCGGGGATCATGGGAAGCGCAGCGCGCGAAGAATCTTACCGCGGTAAAAACTGCCCTGCCTGCCCGCGCACCGTTTTTGGGCCTAGCCCAACAACGCGTTGCACTTAGGTGTGGCCCAGGCCCGGGGGCTCCTGTCGGTATACAAAAAGAGGGGTACACTTTTTGTACCCCTATAACTGTGCACGGGCAGTCTGAGCCATGGGCACCACCACACCAAGCAAGGCAAGGGAGGTGAGCCAGGGTAAGACCGAAGCTCAAGAGAACTAGAACGACGCCAAGGCCAAGACCACGAAGAGCAAAGGGAACGAAGCGGACTCCCCTGGCAAGATTCTTGCCGGGGGACAGTTCTAGCAGCCCCGACAAGACCCTTGCCGTGGCAACTCGTCCCGCGCCTATGGAGCAAGTCACCCTTGAGTCCGCTGCCCCCAAAGGGCAAGGATTCGGGAGACATCCCCGTGGCGGCATGCAGATCTTCGTGAAGACATTCAAGATCAGATACACACTAAGGAGACGATAACCCTTGGCGGGATCCCAGCCGAGGAAGACCACAAGGCCCCCGGCTAGCGCCTTGCCGGGGATGACAGCAGGCGCCTTGGCAAGACCCTTGCCGAGGACACTCACAGGGCCACCATTAGGCCCACGCCGACTAAACCTCTACCACCGCATGCATGCAGCTGCCGACCCAACCAGCTGGGCAGGCACCTGCGTGACGGCATGCAGATCTTCATGAAGACCCACCACTGTGCCACCTCAGCTGCCTGCCTACCTACGTGGCATTGCAGGCATCACTGGCCAGGGCGCGTGTCGACACAAGAAGGAGCGGCGACGGACGGGACATGTTTCGCCCCCGTCCCCGATAAAGCAAGGACACCTAAGCAAGACGCATTAAATGCGCCTTGTCATGTAATGCGAGGGATAACCTCGCATCACTGTACCCTTTCCACCTCCTGTGTGCCACTGTGGCATCCCCTTTTTTCTATAAAAGGAGGCCCGTGGCGACCTGGAGGAGGATTTGGCTTTTTGGAGCTCCTCGCGCCCCATAGCTAGCTCAAGAACACCGATATACAATCCACCAAAGCAGGAGTAGGGTTTTATGCATCCTTGCAGCCCGAACCTGGATAAAGAAACTGTGGGCTACCTGTTAGATCCGCTCTTCCCACGACCCCGCGCCCCGCTAACCGTAGTAGGGATTCTTGTGATCCCATAGGTGTCGTTCCGCACCGACACCGGCAAGTCTCTTTACTCATTCCGTAATGCATCATCCCGCAACTAACTCATTAGTCACATTGCTTGCAAGGCTTATAGTGATGTCCATTACCGAGAGGGCCCAGAGATACCTCTCCGACAATCGGAGTGACAAATCGTAATCTCGATCTATGCCAACTCAACAAACACCATCGGAGACACCTGTAGAGCATCTTTATAATCACCCAGTTACGTTGTGACGTTTGATAGCACACTAAGTGTTCCTCTGGTATTCGGGAGTTGCATAATCTCAAAGTGATAGGAACATGTATAAGTTATGAAGAAAGCAATAGCAATAAACTAAACGATCATAGTGCTAAGCTAACAGATGGGTCTTGTCCATCACATGATTCTCTAATGATGTGATCCTGTTCATCAAATGACAACACATATCTATGGTTAGGAAACTTAACCATCTTTGATTGACGACCTAGCCAAGTAGATGCATACTAGGGACATTCTGTTTTGTCTATGTATTCACACATGTACTAAGTTTCCGGTTAATACAATTCTAGCATGAATAACAAACATTTATCATGATATAAGGAAATATAAATAACAACTTTATTATTGCCTCTAGGGCATATTTCCTTCAGTCTCCCACTTGCACTAGAGTCAATAATCCAGTTTACATCACCATGTGATTTAACACCAATAGTTCACATCACTATGTGACCAACACCCAAAGGGTTTACTAGAGTCAATAATCTAGTTCACAACGCCATGTGATTAACACCCAAAGAGTACTAATGTGTGATCACGTTTTGCTTGTGAGAGAAGTTTAGTCAATGGGTCTGCCACATTCAGAGCCATATGTATTTTGCAAACTTTCTATGTCTACAATGTCTGCATGGAGCTACTCTAGCTAATTGCTCCCACTTTCAATATGTATCTAGATCGAGACTTAGAGTCATCTAGATCGGTGTTAAAAGCTTGCATCAACGTAACTCTTTATGACGAACTCTTTTATCACCTCCATAACCAAGAAATATTTCCTTAGTCCTCTAAGGATAATTTTGACCACTGTCTAGTGATCTACTGCTTGATCACTATTGTACTCCCTTGCCAAAATCATGCTAAGGTATACAATAGGTCTGGTACACATCATAGCATACTTTATAGAGCCTATGACTAAGGCACAGGGAATGACTTTTCATTCTCTTTCTATTTTCCGCCGTGGTCGGGTTTTGAGTCTTTACTCAACTTCACACCTTGTAACACAGGAAAGAACCCTTTCTTTGCTTGATCCATTTTGAACTTCTTCAAAACTTTATCAAGGTATGTGCTTTGTGAAAGTCCAATTAAGCGTCTTGATCTATCTCTATAGATGTTGATGCCCAATATACAAGCAGCTTCACCAAGGTCTTTCATTGAATTTTTTTATTCAAGCATCCTTTTATGCTATTCAGAAATTCAGTATCATTTCCGATCAACAATATGTCATCTACATATAATATCAGGAATGCTACAGAGCTCCCACTCACTTTCTTGTAAATACGGGTTTCTCCAAAAGTCTGTATAAAACCATATGCTTTGATCACACTATCAAAGCGTATATTCCAACTCTGAGAGGCTTGCACCAGTCCATAGATGGATCACTGGAGCTTGCACACTTTGTTAGCATCTTTAGGATTGAAAAAACCTTCTGGTTGCATCATATACAACTCTTCTTTAATAAATCCATTAAGGAATGTAGTTTTGATATCCATTTGCCAGATTTCATAAAATGCGGCAACTGCTAACATGATTCAGACAGACTTTTAAGCATCGATACGAGTGAGAAAATCTCATTGTAGTCAACACCTTGAACTTGTCGAAAACCTTTTGCGACAATTTGAGCTTTGTAGATAGTAACACTACTATCAGCGTCCGTCTTCCTCTTGAAGATCCATTTATTCTTAATGGCTCACCAATCATCGAACAAGTCAATGAAAGTCCATAATTTGTTCTCAAACATGGATCCCATCTCAGATTTCATGGCCTTAAGCCATTTCGCGGAATCTGGGCTCATCATCACTTCCTCATAGTTCGTAGGTTCATCATGGTCTAGTAACATGACTTCTAGAATAGGATTACTGTACTACTCTGGTGCAGAACGTACTCTGGTTGACCTACGAGGTTCGGTAGTAACTTGATCTGAAGTTTCATGATGATCATCATTAACTTCCTCACTAATTGGTGTAGGCATCACTGGAACTGATTTCTGTGATGAACTACTTTCCAATTCGGGAGAAGGTACAATTACCTCATCATGTTCTACTTTCCCCCCACTCACTTCTTTCGAGAGAAACTCCTTCTCTAGAAAGGATCCACTCTTAGCAACAAAGATCTTGCCTTCGGATCTGTGATAGAAGGTGTACCCAACCGTTTCTTTTGGGTATCCTATGAAGACGCACTTCTCCGATTTGGGTTTGAGCTTATCAGGCTGAAACTTTTTCACAAAAGCATCGCAACCCCAAACTTTAAGAAATGACAGCTTAGGTTTCTTGCTAAACCACAGTTCATACGGTGTCATCTCAACAAATTTTTAGACGGTGCCCTATTTAATGTGAATGCAACTGTCTCTAATGCATAACCCCAAAATGATAGTGGTAAATCGGTAAGAGACATCATAGATCGCACCATATCTAATAAAGTATGGTTATGATGTTCGGACACACCATTACGCGGTAGTGCTCCAGGTAGCGTGAGTTGTGAAACTACTCGACATTGTTTCAACTGAAGGCCAAACTCATAATTCAAATATTTCGTCTCCGCGATCAGATCATAGAAACTTTATTTTCTTGTTACGATGATTCTCCACTTCACTCTGAAATTCTTTGAACTTTTCAAAGGTTTCAGACTTGTGTTTCATTAAGTAGATATACTCATATCTACACAAATCATCTGTGAAGGTCAGAAAATAACGATACCCGCCGTGAGCCTCAACACTCATCGGATCGCATACATCGGTATGTATTATTTCAAGTAAGTCCGTGGCTCGCTCCATTGTTCCAGAGAACAGAGTCTTAGTCATCTTGCCCATGAGGCATGGTTCACAAGCATCAAGTGATTCATAATCAAGTGATTCCAAAAGCCCATCAGCATGGAGTTTCTTCATGCGCTTTACACCAATATGACCTAAATGGCAGTGCCACAAATAAGTTGCACTATCATTATTAACTTTGCATCCTTTTGGTTTCAATATTACGAATATGTGATAAAGATTCAGTAAACCATTTACATTGGATGTAAGACCATAGAAGGTTTTATTCATGTAAATCGAACAACAATTATTCTTTGACTTAAATGAATAACTGTCGTGGTTCTAACTCTGACAGTGATGTAGGGGGGTGTGTATGGAGAGGCTAGATCTCAGCTATTGGGAAGTTGTAAACACACGAAGATGTACGAGTTCAGGCCCTTCGCGGAGGAAGTAACAGCCCTACGTCTCGGTGCCCGGAGGCGGTCGATTGGATTATAGGCGTGTGAATAACAGAGGTGCGAACCCTTGTCTCGGAGGAGGGGGTGGCTTATATAGAGCACGCCAGGACCCCGGCCAGCCCATGTTACCAAGGGTTCAATGTACATTAAGGCGGGGCGTTACTGGTAATGCTGGTAATAAAGTGCTATAACGACCATAAAGACTACTTAATAGCCGACCGTTTGCCTGCGGAATGACTTTAGATCTCCTGGCAGTCGAGTGGTTGGCTTCGTGGTCGAGTGGTAGCTTCTTGGTCGAGTGTCTTAAACCCGTCGAGTGGGTACCTTCAAGTCGATTGAAAGGTGACTTCTTCTAGGGATGTCCTTGGGTAGGGCTCTTAGGACAGGTCCATGCCCCTACCCTAGGTACATAGCTTCGTCATTAGCCCCCGAATGGATCGAGGTTCGAGTGGGGAAGGAGTTGGGGGTCCTTCCGACTAGTTCTTAGCGTCATATGAATGTCTTGTACTGGATCAATCGCCAAGGATGCCGTTGTCAACTTCTTTCGGTCGCCTTGATCCATTCTTGGTCTCACGTCGAGTGAATTTCCTTACTTGTGAAATACCGAGTGCCGGCGCAAGAGGGATCTTCTGTTTGATGAGTTGTTCCACAGCCCGCGGATTTCGCGGGATTTGAACATCGGGGAGCGAGCGGGACGGGCGCGGCCGCAGTAATCGGATGTGATAAGGCGGAAGCTCCTCGATTCCCGCGCCACCTTTTCCGCCACGTGTTGCGTGCGTCTGCTGCGAGATTTGATGGGATAGCATGGGCCTACCTGTCAGCCACTCGGGAGCGGCCTCTTATAAGCCGCCGGCTCGGGTTTCCGAACAGTGCTCTCTCCTTTCTCTTCTTTCTCTTCTTTCTCCCTTTGTGAAGTCCTCCGCCACCTCCGCTCTCACCCCAGCGCTGCAGACCCGTTCGAGATTCAACGGCGACGATGGTGAAGGGCAAGACGTCTGCTCTGCAGAGCGCGAAGAAGGCGGCGGTGCAGGGGAAAGGGAAGAAGTCCTCTCGGGGCGGATCTTCCTCAAGCACTGCTCTGCCCAGAGGCTGGATCCAGGGCGACTGGATGCCATCGGTGATTCGGCAGGAAGACCTCGATGATATGGTTGATGGGGGAGTCATTCCTTACGAAGCTGCGCGTCTCCCGGGGGGAGAAGTCGAGCCCCAACCCCGTGATGGTGAGTGTGTCCTTCTTGCCACCCATATCGATCGAGGGTTTTCTCTGCCTCCTCATCCCTTTTTCCGGAGTTTTCTGAATTTCTTCGGAGCGCAGCTCCACCACTTCACTCCCAACTCTATCGTGTACCTTGCTGCTTTCATTTCCTTGTGTGAGGGTTTCCTGGGTTGCCGCCCCCATTGGGGACTCTTTAAGCACATCTTTACTTGCTACTCCCAATTGGTCAAGAAGGCCAAGTCGAGTGACGAAAGGACGCAAGTGATCCAGCTGTGCGGGGGCCTGGCGATCCAGACGAGGGGAAAGAGTTGTTTTCCATCTATCATTTTCCTAGAGTCGGTCCGTGGTTGGCAGGCGACCTGGTTTTACTGCAAAGACCAGGCGACCCCAGGACAGTCGACTGGGCTTCCCCCTTTCTCGACCGAGCTCAAAAACCTGCTTCTCTGAAAGTGACGCCAGAAGAAAAGGCCCAAGTCAAAGTGCTGGTTGGTCGAGTGGTTCAGCTTGTCCGCGATGGCGTGACTGGCATGGACTTGCTGGAGGTCTTCCTTCGGAGGCGCATCCAACCGCTCCAGGCTCGCGACCACCCGATATGGCTGTACTCGGGCCTCGAAGACACCACTCGGATCCACCCAGAGGAGGTCATTGATGAGATGTTGGAGGGGTGGCTGACGAGCATCACAGGAAACAAAGACAACCCCCGAGGCGCCAGGAGGGTTTCTCCACTCGACAACACATACGAAGTGGACCAGGTCTGACTTTATGCTCCCGACTGAGATCTTGTTTTCTTCATTGGTCTTCTTCGAATTGGTTGACTGACTTTTGTCTTGTCTGTTGTTTTCCAGGCGACTACTGAGATGTACTCGACACCCAACGGAGCACAGGAGCCAACTGAGGAAGGGGAGGCGAGCGGAGGTGAGAGTGGAGACGATCAAGGCGAGTGGGAGTCCGATGGTGAAGGAGAGGGAGACGACGACGTCGACTCCAGTGAAGAGGAGGAGGAGGAGGTTGAACCCCCCCACCCGGAGAGGCGATCCAAGCTCACACACGATCCAGCGCGGGAACGTGGTAAGGCGACTGCTCTTGTTGGGCAGTCATCGAAACGCCCTCGGACCTCTTCTCCTACGCCGACTGGAAAGGCTCCCAAGCACCCACGCGCGACGCCGTCCAAGCCGCCCAAGGCTCTTCCCAAGATGAAGATGGCTGTCCCCACCATTTCTGGGTAATAACAAAACTTGTTTTCCTTTGTCGACTGTGGACAGATCCTTGGTCGATTCATTGAGCCAACTGACTGACTTTCGAGATTTGCCGTGCTGCTACTTCTGAGGTCTCCGCCAAGGACAAGGACCAAGAGATGGAGGATGTTGTTACCTCCAACCCTGGTATGATTACTGATGTTCTGCCTTGAGTCGACTGGACACTTATTGCAACTCTGGTCGATTTAATTTTTTCTTGTAGCTCCTTCTCATGTTATTAACCTTCCGGATGACGATGATGATGCGCCGTCGAGAGTGAGAAGGACCAGGGGAGCGTCGGCTGGCGAGACCCCACAACCCACTACGGCGCCTGAGGCCGTAGCTCGAGACGGTGGTGAAACCACTCGGGCTTCTGTGACTTTCGCCATTCCCCTGACGAGGGTGCGGCCCTCGACATCGACTGCGGATCCGCCTTCGCTTTTTGCCGCGTCCCCCGTCCCTGAGGACCAAGCAGCTGCCGCAAAAGAGGCCATACGCCAGGCGGCGATCATGATGGAACAAGTGAAAGCGGCTCGGGAGGCCAGCCAAGCGGCTTATGACGCGAGTTCGGCTCTTCAGAGTAACGTCCAGGTCAGTCGACTCAACACTTGGTCTATTACGATATGCTATTTGAAGAATCTCTTTTTCGAAGATCTTTATATTTGTATACCCACTGGGTGTGTCTGCCAATTCTTGTACAGTGGGGGCACGCTGAGTGCACCCACTGGGTGTAGTCCCCGAGACTACGGTGGACTGCTGGCAGTCGACTGTAGTCTTTATATTGTGTTGCTATAGCTGCATTTCTTCACTCGGTCTGGTCAGGCCATGTCGAATGGAACTGTATCCGGTCGACTACGGGTAGTCGACTTTTTTTTACAGTGGGGGCACGCTGAGTGCACCCACTGGGTGTAGTCCCCGAGACTACTGTCGAATGTTTTTGATTCGGCTGTAGTCTTAGAAACGCCATCATTGTCTCTTAGTTACTCGGAAGTAGCTTATCTTGGACGTCTGTCCACTGATTTTTCTTTTTGCAGAAATCCTGTGAACTTGTAGCTCGCTATACTGAGTTGGAGAATCAGCAGATCCAGCTCAACCTTAACTTGAAGCTTGCTCAAGAGAATTTGAAGAAGGCGCAAGAAGAAGCAAAAGGTATGGCTGGTGAGGTTCTCCGTTCTTGACGAGTGATTTTTCTTGCTTGTCTATTCTTGATGTTGATTTCACTCGACGTGCTGCAGATAAACTGGAAGAAGCTCTGAAGAAGAAGGATCAAGATCTTGCAGAAGCACAGAAGGAGGCCTTGAGCAAAATGAAGCTTGCAGAAGAGAAAATGGCTTCGGTCGGAACTCTTGAACAGGAGAACTCAAGACTGAAAACTGCGCTCGAGACAGCTAATCAAGAGGTCAGCTGACTGAAGAACGACAAGATGGTTCTACACGACCAGGCGGGTGAGCTGGCGGGGAAGGTAAACGATCTCAAGGCTTATCTCGGTGGACTCGCCAAGAAGCTGTTCATCATGCTCGAAGGTAATTACTCTGCCCCGACTGTCTTGCAGTTACCAAGCCTGTGTAGAGCCACTGTCTGACTCTTGAATCGCGTTTGCAGAATTCTGCCAGAACTTCGAAGAGGAAACTAGTCGAGTGGAGCCAGGCTTGGGCCCCGCCAATTCTCTCATGAAGGATGAGGCTACTATGAACGTGCTCCGACTAGAGTCTCGTGTTACCAGTGTTGTTGACTACCTTGATCGATTGCAGGTTGCGATGTCGCGGATCGACACATCACTCTGTCCTGGGACGACACTTCAGAACGACCTCGAGTCTCTGATGGCTCGACTGAATGAAGTCCCGGGGCGAGTGGCGGAATGGAAGAAATCTTCTGCTAGATGTGGTGCTGATGTCGCTGTGTCTATGGTCCGCGTCCATTGCAAGGAGGCGCGAGAAGAAAAGCTGGCCGCCATCCAAGTTGCCAATACCAGGAAGCATAGCTTTCAAGACTTCATGGAGACTTTCATCGCTGCTGCCACTCGTATTGCAGGCGGGATCGACTTGGACGAGTTCGTCGCCCCTTCCAGTCCTCCACCTGAGGAATGAAAAACTTTTATGCTTCACTTTAGATTTGCCTCGGAATGCCGAGTGGATTTGTAACCGTTAAACTCTGTCGAGCCGAGGGCTCGAGCACTTTGATCTGAGGTCTGGGACCTTTAGGCTTTATCCGAACTTGATTTCTCGTTGGATATCTTCATGGTTTGATCTGTCGAGTGGAACTTGATCTTCACTCGGAATAACCTTGTATTTGTGTCGTAACTTCTTGCAGATTGGGTTGTGCCCTGTACTTAGGTGAGCACTGGGCTGCAGCTAAGCCCCTGAGTGGGAGGTTTGCTCTCCACTCGGTAGGATTTTTAAACACTTAGGCGAGCACTGGGCTGTAGCTAAGCCCCAGAGTTGGAGGTTTGCTCTCCACTCGGTAGGATTTTTAAACTCTTAGGCGATTGCCTGACTGCAGCTAAGTCTCTAAGTGGGAGAACTTAGGTGAGTACTGGACTGCAGCTAAGCCCCCGAGTGGGAGGATTGCTCTCCACTTGGCAGGATTTTTTTCAAACTTAGGCGAGTGCCTGACTGCAGCTAAGTCTCTAAGTGGGAGAACTTAGGCGAGTACTGGATTGCAGCTAAGCCCCCGAGTGGGAGGATTGCTCTCCACTCGGTAGGATTTTTTCAAACTTAGGCGAGTGCCTGATTGAAGCTAAGTCTCTAAGTGGGAGAACTTAGGCGAGTACTAGACTGCAGCTAAGCCCCCGAGTGGGAGGATTGCTCTCCACTCGGCAGGATTTTTTTCAAACTTAGGCGGGTGCCTGACTGCAGCTAAGTCTCTAAGTGGGAGAACTTAGGCGAGTACTGGACTGCAGCTAAGCCCCCGAGTGGGAGGATTGCTCTCCACTCGGCAGGATTTTTTTCAAACTTAGGCGAGTGCCTGACTACAACTAAGTCTCTAAGTGGGAGAACTTAGGCGAGTACTGGACTGCAACTAAGCCCCCGAGTGGGAGGATTGCTCTCCACTCGGCAGGATTTTTTCAAACTTAGGCGAGTGCCTGACTGCAGCTAAGTCTCTAAGTGGGAGAACTTAGGCGAGTACTGGACTGCAACTAAGCCCCCAAGTGGGAGGATTGCTCTCCACTCGGCAGGATTTTTTTCAAACTTAGGCGAGTGCCTGACTGCAGCTAAGTCTCTAAGTGGGAGAACTTAGGCAAGTACTGGACTGCAGCTAAGCCCCCGAATGGGAGGATTGCTCTCCACTTGGCAGGATTTTTTTTCAAACTTAGGCGAGTGCCTGACTGCAGCTAAGTCTCTAAGTGGGAGAACTTAGGCGAGTACGGGACTGCAGCTAAGCCCCCGAGTGGGAGGATTGCTCTCACTCGGTAGGATTTTTGAACACTTAGGGAAGCACTGGGCTGCAGCTAAGCCCCCGAGTGGGAGGATTGCTCTTAGTCGGTAGGATTTTTGAACACTTAGGCAAGCACTGGGCTGCAGCTATGCCCCCGAGTGGGAGTCTGGCTCTCCACTCGGTAGGATTTTTCAAACTTAGGCGAAACGGATTCGCAGCTAAGTCACCCACTGGGGGATTTCGTATGCAAACAAAAGTGACAACAATTATTGGAACACTCCTGCCTTTGATAAAAATGAACTGCAGAATTTTTTTTCTTATTACATCTCATCCAAGGGAGAACTCAAGTGTAAAAGGGGCGGAGCAGTTCCGCATTCCAAGCTTGCGGCTCGTCGATCTGGAGATCAACATTGTAGAGGTGATACGCTCCATTGTGGAGGACTCTGGTGACGATGAAGGGGCCTTCCCAAGTAGGAGCAAGCTTGTGTGGTTTCTGTTGATCCACTCGGAGGACCTGTTGGGGAACGTAGTAATTTCAAAAAATTCCTACGCACACGCAAGATCATTGTGATGCATAGCAACGAGGGGGAGAGTGTTGTCTATGTACCAACGCAGACCGACTGCGGAAGCGATCACATAACGTAGAGGAAGTAGTCATACGTCTTCTTCCCGATCCAGCCGATCCAAGCACCGTTACTCCGGCACCTCCGAGTTCTTAGCACACGTTCAGCTCGATGACGATCCTCGGGCTCCGATCCAGCAAAGCATCGAGGAAGAGTTCCGTCAGCATGACGGCGTTGTGACGATCTTGATGTACTACCGACGCAGGGCTTCGCCTAAGAACTACAATGGTATGATCGAGGTGGAATTTGGTGGCAGGGGGCACCGCACACGGCTAAGGAACGATCTCAAGGATCAACTTGTGTGTCTTGGGGTGTCCCCTGCCCCCGTATATAAAGGATGAAGGGGGAGGCTGGCCGGCCAAAGGAGGGAGGCGGAGGAGGAGTCCTACTCCTACCGGGAGTAGGACTCCCCCCCCCCAATCCTATTCCAACTAGGAATCCTTGGGAAAAAGAGAGAGAGGAAAGAGAGAGAGGTGGCCGGCCACCTCTCCTAGTCCTAATAGGACTAGGGGAGGGGGGGAGGCGCGCAGCCCTCCTTGGCAGCCCCTTTCACCTTTCCACAATGGCCCATGTAGGCCCATTTGGCTCCCGGGGGGTTCCGGTAACCCTCCCGGTAATCCGGTAAAATCCCGATTTCACCCGGAACACTTCCGATGTCCAAACATAGGCTTCCAATATATCAATCTTTACGTCTCGACCATTTCGAGACTCCTCGTCATGTCCGTGATCACATCCGGGACTCCAAACAACCTTCGGTACATCAAAATGCATAAACTCATAATAACTGTCATCGTAACATTAAGCGTGCGGACCCTACGGTTCGAGAACAATGTAGACATGACCGAGACATGTCTCCGGTCAATAACCAATAGCGGGACCTGGATGCCCATATTGGTTCCTACATATTCTACGAAGATCTTTATCGGTCAGACCGCATAACAACATACGTTGTTCCCTTTGTCATCGGTATGTTACTTGCCCAAGATTCGATCGTCGGTATCCAATACCTAGTTCAATCTCGTTACCGGCAAGTCTCTTTACTCGTTCCGTAATACATCATCCCGCAACTAACTCATTAGTTGCAATGCTTGCAAGGCTTAAGTGATGTGCATTATCGAGAGGGCCCAGAGATACCTCTCCGACAATCAGAGTGACAAATCCTAATCTCGAAATACGCCAACCCAACATCTACCTTTGGAGCCACCTGTAGTACTCCTTTATAATCACCCAGTTACGTTGTGACATTTGGTAGTACCCAAAGTGTTCCTCTGGTTAACGGGAGTTGCATAATCTCATAGTCATAGGAACATGTATAAGTCATGAAGAAAGCAATAGCAAAATACTAAACGATCGGGTGCTAAGCTAATGGAATGGGTCATGTCAATCAGATCATTCAACTAATGATGTGACCTCATTAATCAAACAACAACTCTTTGTTTATGGTTAGGAAACATAACCATCTTTGATTAACGAGCTAGTCTAGTAGAGGCATACTAGTGACACTCTGTTTGTCTATGTATTCACACATGTATTATGTTTCCGGTTAATACAATTCTAGCATGAATAATAAACATTTATCATGATATAAGGAAATAAATAATAACTTTATTATTGCCTCTAGGGCATATTTCCTTCAGTCTCCCACTTGCACTAGAGTCAATAATCTAGCTCGCATCGCCATGTGATTTAACAGCAATAGTTCACATCACCATGTGATTAACACCCATAGTTCACATCGTCATGTGACCAACACTCAAAGGGTTCACTAGAGTCAGTAATCTAGTTCACATATCTATGTGATTAACACCCAAAGAGTACTAAGGTGTGATCATGTTTTGCTTGTGAGATAATTTTAGTCAACGGGTCTGTCACATTCAGATCCGTAAGTATTTTGCAAGTTCTATGTCTACAATGCTCTACACGGAGCTACTCTAGCTAATTGCTCCCACTTTCAATATGTATCCAGATTGAGACTTTAGATTCATCTGGATCAGTGTAAAAAACTTGCATCAACATAACCCTTTACGACGAACCTTTTTGTCACGTCCATAATCGAGAAACATATCCTTATTATACTAAGGATAATTCTGACCGCTGTCCAGTGATCTACTCCTAGATCACTATTGTACTCCCTTGCCAAATCAATGCAGGGTGTACAATAGATCTGGTATACAGCATGACATACTTTACAGAACCTATGGCCAAGGCATAGGGAATGACTTTCATTCTCTTTCTATCTTCTGCCATGGCCGGGCCTTGAGTCTTACTCAACTTCACGCGTTGTTACACAGGCAAGAACTCTTTCTTTGACTGTTCCATTTTGAACTACTTCAAAATCTTGTCAAGGTATGTACTCATTGAAAAAACTTATCAAGCGTCTTGAACTATCTCTATAGATCTTGAAGCTCAATATGTAAGCAGCTTCACCGAAGTCTTTCTTTGAAAAACTCCTTTTAAATACTCCTTTATGCTTTACAGAATAATTCTACATTATTTCCGATCAACAATATGTCATTCACATATACTTTATCAGAAATGCTGTAGTGCTCCCACTCACTTTCTTGTAAATACAGGCTTCACCGCAAGTCTGTATTAAACTATATGCTTTGATCAACTTATCAAAGCGTGTATTCCAACTCTGAGATGCTTGCACTAGTCCATAGATGAATCGCTGGAGCTTGCATATTTTGTTAGCACCTTTAGGATTGACAAAACCTACTGGTTGCATCATATACAACTCTTTTTAAGAAATCCATTAAGGAAAGTAGTTTTGTTTATCCATTTGCCAGATTTCATAAAATGCGGCAATTGCCAACAAGATTCGGACAGATTTGAGCATCGCTACGGGTGAGAAGGTCTCATCGTAGTCAACCCCTTGAACTTGTCGAAAACCTTTTGCGACAAGTCGAGCTTTATAGACAGTAACATTACCGTCAGCGTCAGTCCTTTTCTTGAAGATCCATTTATTCTCAATTGCTTGCCGATCATCGGGCAAGTCAACCAAAGTCCATACTTTGTTCTCATACATGGATCCCATCTCAGATTTCATGGCTTCAAGCCACTTTGCGGAATCTGGGCTCACCATCGCTTCTTCATAGTTCGTAGGTTCATCATGATCTAGCAGCATGACTTCCAGAACTAGATTACCGTACCACTCTGGCGCGGATCTTGCTCTGGTTGATCTACGAGGTTCAGTAGTATCTTGTTCTGAAGTTTCATGATCATCATCATTAGCTTCCTCACTAACTGGTGTAGGTGTCACAGAAACATTTTTCTGTGATGTACTACTTTCCAATAAGGGAGCAGGTACAGTTACCTCGTCAAGTTCTACTTTCCTCCCACTCACTTCTTTCGAGAGAAACTCCTTCTCCAGAAAGTTTCCGAATTTTAGCAACAAAAGTCTTGCCTTCGGATCTGTGATAGAAGGTGTATCCAATAGTTTCCTTTGGATATCCTATGAAGACGCACTTCTCCAATTTGAGTTTGAGCTTATCAGGATGAAACTTTTCATATAAGCATCGCAACCCCAAACTTTAAGAAACGACAGCTTAGGTTTCTTGCCAAACCATAGTTCACACGGTGTCGTCTCAACGGATTTATATGGTGCCCTATTTAACGTGAATGCAGCTGTCTCTAATGCATAACCCCAAAACGATAGTGGTAGATCGGTAAGATACATCATAGATTGCACTATATCCAATAAAGTACGGTTATGACGTTCGGACACACCATTATGCTGTGGTGTTCCAGGTGGCGTGATTAGTGAAACTATTTCACACTAAAGACCAAACCCGTAACTCAAATACTCTTTTCCACGATCAGATCGTAGGAACTTTATTTTCTTGTCACGATGATTTTCCACTTCACTCTGAAATTCTTTGAACTGTTCAAATGTTTCAGACTTATGTTTCATCAAGTAGATATCCCCATATCTGCTCAATTCATCTGTGAAGGTCAGAAAATAATGATACTTGCCACAAGCCTTAATATTCATCGGGCCACATACATCAGTATGTATGATTTCCAACAAATCTATTGCTTGCTTCATTGTTCCGGAGAACAGTGTTTTAGTCATCTTGCCCATAAAGCATGGTTCGCAAGCATCAAGTGATTCATAATCAAGTGATTCCAAAATCCCATCAGTATGGAGTTTCTTCATGTGCTTTACACCAATATGACCTAAACAGCAGTGCCACAAATAAGTTGCACTATCATTATTAACTTTGCATCTTTTGGTTTCAATATTATGATTATGTGTATCACTACGATCGATATCCAATGAACTATTTTCATTGGGTGTGTAACCATATAAGGTTTTATTCATGTAAACAGAACAACAATTTATTCTCTTACTTAAATGAATAACCGTATTACAATAAACATGATCAAATCATATTCATGCTCAACGCAAAACACCAAATAACACTTATTCAGGTTAAACACTAATCCCGAAAGTATAGGGAGTGTGCGATGATGATCATATCAATCTTGGAACTACTTCCAACACACATCGTCACTTCACCCTTAACTAGTCTCTGTTTATTCTGCAACTCCCGTTTCGAGTTACTACTCTTAGCAACTGAACTAGTATCAAATACTTAGGGTTTGCTATAAACACTAGTAAAGTACACATCAATAACATGTATATCAAATATACTTATGTTCACTTTGCCATCCTTCTTATCCGCCAATCACTTGGGGTGTTTCCGCTTCCAGTGACCAGTCCCTTTGCAGTAGAAGCACTTAGTCTCAGGCTTAGGATCAGATTTGGGCTTCTTCACTTGAGCAGCAACTTGCTTGCCGTTCTTCTTGAAGTTCCCCTTCTTCCCTTTGCCCTTTTCTTGAAACTAGTGGTCTTGTCAACCATCAACACTTGATGTTTTACTTGATTTCTACCTTCGTTGATTTCAGCATCACGAAGAGCTTGGGAGTTGTTTCCATTATCCCTTTCATATCATAGTTCATCACGAAGTTATACTAACTTGGTGATGGTGACTAGAGAATTCTGTCAATCACTATCTTATCTGGAAGATTAACTCCCACTTGATTCAAGCGATTGTAGTACTCAGACAATCTGGGCACATGCTCACTAGTTGAGCGATTCTCCTCCATCTTTTAGCTATAGAACTTGTTGGAGACTTCATATCTCTCAACTCGGGTATTTGCTTGAAATATTAACTTCAACTCCTGGAACATCTCATATGTTCCATGACGTTCAAAACGTCTTTGAAGTCCCAATTCTAAGCCATTAAGCATGGTGCACTAAACTATCAAGTAGTCATCATATTGAGCTAGCCAAACGTTCATAACGTCTACATCTGCTCCTGCAATAGGTCTGTCACCTAGCGGTGCATCAAGGACATAATTCTTCTGTGCAGCAATGAGGATAAACCTCAGATCACGGATCCAATCCGCATCATTGCTACTAACATCTTTCAACACAATTTTCTCTAGGAACATATCAAAATAAACATATGAAAGCTACAACGCGAGCTATCGATCTTCAACATAATTTGCAAAATACTACCAGGACTAAGTTCATGATAAATTTAAGTTCAGTTTAATCATATTACTTAAGAACTCCCACTTAGATAGACATCCCTCTAATCCTCTAAGTGATCACGTGATCCAAATCAACTAAACCATAACCGATCATCACGTGAGATGGAGTAGTTTTCAATGGTGAACATCGTTATGTTGATCATATCTACTATATGATTCACGCTCGACCTTTCGGTCTCCGTGTTACGAGGCCATATCTATATATGCTTGGCTCGTCAAGTATAACCTGAGTATTCCGCGTGTGCAACTGTTTTGCACCCGTTGTCTTTGAACGTAGAGCCTATCACACCCGATCATCACGTGGTGTCTCAGCACGAAGAACTTTCGCAACGGTGCATACTCAGGGAGAACACTTCTTGATAATTTAGTGAGAGATCATCTTATAATGCTACCGTCAATCAAAGCAAGATAAGATGCATAAAAGATAAACATCACATGCAATCAATATAACTGATATGATATGGCCATCGTCATTTTGTGCTTGTGATCTCCATCTCCGAAGCACCGTCATGATCACCATCGTCACCGGCGCGACACCTTGATCTCCATCATAGCATCGTTGTCGTCTCGCCAATCTTATGCTTCCACGACTATCACTACCGCTTAGTAATAAAGTAAAGCATTACATCGCGATTGCATTGCATACAATAAGGCGACAACCATATGGCTCCTGCCAGTTGCCGATAACTTGGTTAGAAAACATGATCATCTCATACAATAAAATCAGCATCATGCCTTGACCATATCACATCACAACATGCCCTGCAAAAACAAGTTAGACATCCTCTACTTTGTTGTTGCAAGTTTTACGTGGCTGCTACGGGCTTAAGCAAGAACTCATCTCACCTACGCATCAAAACCACAACGATAGTTTGTCAAATAGACTCCGTTTTAACCTTCTCAAGGACCGGGCGTAGCCACACTCGGTTCAACTAAAGTTGGAGAGACAGTCGCCCGCAAGCCATCTATGTGCAAAGCACGTCGAGGGAACCGGTCTCGTGTAAGCGTACGTGTAAGGTTGGTCCGGGTCGTCTCGTCCAACAATACCGCCGAACCAAAGTATGACATGCTGGTAGGCAGTATGACTTGTATCGCCCACAACTCACTTGTGTTCTACTCGTGCAAATAACATCAAACCATAAAACCTAGGCTCTGATACCACTGTTGGGGAACGTAGTAATTTCAAAAATTTCCTACGCACACGCAAGATCATTGTGATGCATAGCAACGAGGGGGACAGTGTTGTCTACGTACCAACGCAGACCGACTGCGGAAGTGATCACACAACGTAGAGGAAGTAGTCGTACGTCTTCTTCCCGATCCAACCGATCCAAGCACCGTTACTCCGGCACCTCCGAGTTCTTAGCACACGTTCAGCTCGATGACGATCCTCGGGCTCCAATCCAGCAAAGCGTCGAGGAAGAGTTCCGTCAGCACGACGGCGTGGTGACGATCTTGATGTACTACCGACGCAGGGCTTCGCCTAAGCACTACAACGGTATGATCGAGGTGGAATTTGGTGGCAGGGGGCACCGCACACGGCTAAGGAACGATCTCAAGGATCAACTTGTGTGTCTTGGGGTGTCCCCTGCCCCCGTATATAAAGGATGAAGGGGGGAGGCTGGCCGGCCAAAGGAGGGAGGCGCAGGAGGAGTCCTACTCCTACCGGGAGTAGGACTCCCCCCCAATCCTATTCCAACTAGGAATCCTTGGGAAAAAGAGAGAGAGGAAAGAGAGAGAGGTGGCCGGCCACCTCTCCTAGTCCTAATAGGACTAGGGGAGGGGGAGGTGCGCAGCCCTCCTTGGCAGCCCCTTTCACCTTTCCACAATGGCCCATGTAGGCCCATTTGGCTCCCGGGGGGTTCCGGTAACCCTCCCGGTAATCCGGTAAAATCCCGATTTCACCCGGAACACTTCCGATGTCCAAACATAGGCTTCCAATATATCAATCTTTACGTCTCGACCATTTTGAGACTCCTCGTCATATCCGTGATCACATCCGGGACTCCGAACAACCTTCGGTACATCAAAATGCATAAACTCATAATAACTGTCATCGTAACGTTAAGCGTGCGGACCCTACGGTTCGAGAACAATGTAGACATGACCGAGACATGTCTCCGGTCAATAACCAATAGCGGGACCTGGATGCCCATATTGGCTCCCACATATTCTACGAAGATCTTTATCGGTCAGACCGCATAACAACATACGTTGTTCCCTTTGTCATCGGTATGTTACTTGCCCGAGATTCGATCGTCGGTATCCAATACCTAGTTCAATCTCGTTACCGGCAAGTCTCTTTACTCGTTCCGTAATACATCATCCCACAACTAACTCATTAGTTGCAATGCTTGCAAGGCTTAAGTGATGTGCATTACCGAGAGGGCCCAGAGATACCTCTCCGACAATCGGAGTGACAAATCCTAATCTTGAAATACGCCAACCCAACATCTACCTTTGGAGCCACCTGTAGTACTCCTTTATAATCACCCAGTTACGTTGTGACGCTTGGTAGTACCCAAAGTGTTCCTCCGGTAAACGGGAGTTGCATAATCTCATAGTCATAGGAACATGTATAAGTCATGAAGAAAGCAATAGCAACATACTAAACGATCGGGTGCTAAGCTAATGGAATGGGTCATGTCAATCAGATCATTCAACTAATGATGTGACCTCATTAATCAAACAACAACTCTTTGTTTATGGTTAGGAAACATAACCATCTTTGATTAACGAGCTAGTCTAGTAAAGGCATACTAGTGACACTCTGTTTGTCTATGTATTCACACATGTATTATGTTTCCGGTTAATACAATTCTAGCATGAATAATAAACATTTGTCATGATATAAGGAAATAAATAATAACTTTCTTATTGCCTCTAGGGCATATTTCCTTCAGGACCAAATCTCCTTCTTGGAAGGCTCGACTCTTCACATTCCTGGCGTGGAATCGACGCAAGTCTTGCTGATAAATGGTCGATCTGATCATGGCCATCTCCCTCTCTTCTTCTAGGAGGTCGACTGCGTCTTGCCGGGCTTGTTCTGCTTCATCTTCAGTATAAAGTTCGACTCGGGGTGCGTTGTGAAGAAGATCACTCGGCAGAACTGCCTCGGCTCCATAAACCAGAAAGAATGGAGTTCTTCTAGTCGACCGGTTCGGGGTGGTCCTCAATCCCCATAGAACTGACGGAAGCTCGTCGACCCAAGCACCTACCGCGTGCTTGAGATCACACATCAGTCGAGGCTTTAGTCCTTTGAGAATCAGACCATTTGCTCTCTCTGCTTGTCCATTCGACTGGGGATGGGCGACCGATGCGTAGTCGACTCGTGTGCCTTGAGAGGCGCAAAAAGCTCTAAACTTGTCCGAATCAAAGTTTGACCCATTGTTAGTGATGATGCTATGCGGGACTCCATATCTGAATGTTAGCCCTCTGACGAAACTGATAGCAGTGCAAGCATCAAGATTCTTGATGGGCTTAGCTTCAATCCATTTGGTAAACTTGTCGACTGCCACAAGCACATGAGTGAAACCGCTCCTGCCTGTTCTCAGTGGACCAACCATGTCCAGTCCCCAGACAGCAAAGGGCCAGACGAGTGGAATGGTCTTCAGGGCTGATGCAGGCTTGTGTGACATGTTGGAGTAGAACTGGCACCCTCCACACTTGTCGACTATCTCGTTTGCCATCTCATTTGCTCTTGGCCAGTAAAATCCCGCTCGGTATGCTTTAGCCACAATGGTCCGAGAAGACGCATGGTGACCACAGGTCCCCGAGTGGATGTCATCAAGGATTATTTGGCCCTCTTCTGGTGTTATGCACTTCTGACCGATTCCAGTCGCGCTTTCTCTATACAACTGTCCCTTTATGACTGTGAAGGCCTTGGATCGGCGGACGATCTGTCGAGCCTCTTCCTCCTCCTCCGGGAGTTCCTTCCTTAGGATATACGCGATGTACGGTATCATCCAGTCAGGAGTGATTGCCAAGACTTCCATGATTAGGTCGACCACAACAGGAACTTCGACTTCAGTCGGATCTGTGGCACTTTTTGGCTGCGGGGCTTCTTCTATAAAAGGATCTTCTTGGACTGACGGCGAGTGAATGTGTTCCAGGAACTTGTTGCTGGGAATGGCTGTTGGGGAACGTAGTAATTTCAAAAAAAATCCTATGCACACGGAAGATCATGGTGATGCACAGCAACGAGAGGGGAGAGTGTTGTCTACGTATCCACGCAGACCGACTGCGGAAGCGTTGACACAACATAGAGGAAGTAGTCGTACGTCTTCCCGATCCGACCGATCCAAGCACCGTTACTCCGGCACCTCCGAGTTCTTAGCACACGTACAGCTCGATGACGCTCCCCGGGCTCCGATCCAGCAAAGCTTCGGGGATGAGTTCCGTCAGCACAATGACGTGGTGACGATGATGATGTTCTACCGAAGCAGGGCTTCGCCTAAGCACTACAACGATATGATCGAGGTGGAATATGGTGGCAGGGGGCACCGCACATGGCTAAGGAACGATCACATGGATCAACTTGTGTGTCTAGAGGTGCCCCCCTGCCCCGTATATAAAGGAGCAAGGGGAGGAGGCGGCCAGCCAGGTGTGGCGCGCCAAGAGGGAGTCCTACTCCCACCGGGAGTAGGACTCCTAGTTGGACAAGGAGAGAGAGGGGGGAAAGAGGAGGAAGAGAGGAAGGAAAGGGGGGGGGCGCTGCCCCCTTCCCTTGTCCTATTCGGACTAGGAAGGGAAGGGGCGCGCGGCCACCTCTTGCCTCCTCTCCTCTTCTCCCTTAAGGCCCATGTAGGCCCAATAACCCCCCGGGGGGGGGGGGGTTCCGGTTACCCCCGGTACTCTGGTAAAATGCCGATTTCACCCGGAACAATTCCGATGTCCAAATATAGGCTTCCAATATATTAATCTTTATGTCTCGACCATTTCGAGACTCCTCGTCATGTCCATGATCACATCCGGGACTCCGAACTAACTTCGGTACATCAAAATGCATAAACTCATAATAACTGTCATCGTAACGTTAAGCGTGCGGACCCTACGGTTCGAGAATAATGTAGACATGACTGAGACAAATCTCCGGCCAATAACCAATAGCGGAACCTGGATGCCCATATTGGCTCCTACATATTCTACGAAGATCTTTATCGGTCAGACCGCATAACAACATACATTGTTCCCTTTGTCATCGGTATGTTACTTGCCCGAGATTCGATCGTCGGTATCCAATACCTAGTTCAATCTTGTTACCGGCAAGTCTCTTTACTCGTTCTGTAATACATCATTCCGCAACTAACTCATTAGTTGCAATGCTTGCAAGGCTTATGTGATGTGCATTACCGAGAGGGCCCAGAGATACCTCTCCGACAATCGGAGTGACAAATCCTAATCTCGAAATACGCCAACCCAACATCTACCTTTGGAGACACCTGTAGAGCTCCTTTATAATCACCCAGTTACATTGTGACGTTTGGTAGCACACAAAGTGTTCCTCCGATAAACGGGAGTTGCATAATCTCATAGTCATAGGAACATGTATAAGTCATGAAGAAAGCAATAGCAACATACTAAACGATCGGGTGCTAAGCTAATGGAATGGGTCATGTCAATCAGATCATTCTACTAATGATGTGACCTCATTAATCAAATAACAACACTTTGTTCATGGTTAGGAAACATAGCCATCTTTGATTAACGAGCTAGTCAAGTAGAGGCATACTAGTGACACTAAGTTTGTCTATGTATTCACACATGTATTATGTTTCCGGTTAATACAATTCTAGCATGAATAATAAACATTTATCATGATATAAGGAAATAAATAATAACTTTATTATTTCCTCTAGGGCATATTTCCTTCAATGGCTTCTCTCTTGGAGCCTATCTTTGCCAAATCGTCAGCTGCCTGATTTTTCAGTCGGGGGATGTGATGAAGCTCTAACCCCTCGAATTTCTTTTCTAACTTTCTCACTGCATTGCAATAACCAGTCATTGCCGGACTTCTGACGTCCCACTCCTTCATCACCTGACTAACCACCAAATCTGAGTCGCCATAGACCATGATGCGACGGACGCCGAGTGAAATGGCCATGCGCAACCCATACAAAAGTGCTTCATATTCTGCTTCATTATTGGAAGAAACAAAGTGAATCTGGAGAACGTATCTGAGCTTATCTCCTCGGGGGGAGACTAATACTACCCCAGCACTGGAACCATTCAGCATCTTAGATCCATCGAAGAACATGTTCCAGTGCTCCGAGTGAACTTGAGTCGAAAGTTGCTCCTCGATCCACTCTGCGACGAAATCTGCGATTGCTTGGGACTTGATAGCCTTCTTTGCTTCAAACTTGATATCTAAGGGAAGGAGTTCAATTGCCCACTTGGCCGCTCGACCAGTTGCATCTCTGTTGTGCATAATCTCTGACAGTGGAGCGTCGCTGACGACTGTAATGGAATGGTCAGAGAAGTAGTGTGCAACCCTCTTCGGGGTCATGTAAATCCCATATACAAGCTTCTGGTAATGGGGATATCTTTGCTTCGAAGGAGTCAAAACTTCAGACACATAGTATACTGGGCGCTGAACTCTGAAGGCCTTTCCTTCTTCTTCCCGCTCGACTGTAAGTACTGTACTGACAACTTGTCCTGTGGCCGCAATGTAAAGCAGCAGAGGCTCTTTACTGATTGGGGCAGCAAGCACCGGCTAGGTGGAGAGCAGAGCTTTGAGGTCTGCAAACGCTGCATCAGCTTCTGGAGTCCACTCGAACTTGTCAGACTTCTTCATCAGTCGGTAAAGAGGCAATGCCTTTTCACCGAGACGAGAAATGAATCGACTTAGAGTGGCCAAGCAACCTGTAAGCTTCTGGACATCGTGCACACGCACAGGGCGCTTCATCCGGAGTATGGTGCCAACTTTCTCGGGATTGGCGTCGATTCCTCGTTCAGAAACGAGAAAACCGAGTAACTTTCCACCCGGAACTCCGAATGTGCACTTTGATGGATTAAGCTTGATATCATACCTCCTGAGGTTGGCAAAGGTTTCAGCAAGGTCAGTCAGCAGGTCAGAACCTTTCCGTGACTTGACCACAATATCATCCATGTATGCTTCCACGTTCCGACTGATCTGAGTGAGCAAACACTTCTAAATCATCCTCATGAACGTGGCTCCAGCGTTCTTGAGGCCAAAGGGCATGGTGACGTAACAGAAGCACCCGAATGGAGTGATGAAAGCTGTTTTGATCTCATCGGGTCCATACAGATGGATCTGATGGTACCCGGAATAGGCGTCTAGAAAAGACAATCACTCACACCCCGCGGTCGAGTCGACTATTTGGTCGATGCGAGGGAGAGGAAAATGATCTTTCAGGAAGGCCCGATTGATATGTTTAAAGTCAATGCACATGCGAAGCGACTTGTCCTTCTTGGGGACCATGACAACATTGGTGAGCCACTCGGAGTGGTAAATCTCTCGGATGAACTCCGCTGCTAAGAGCCGAGCCACCTCCTCGCCAATAGCTTTCCTCTTCTGGACGGCGGACCGTCGAAGATGTTCTTTCACAGGCTTGAACTTTGGGGCGACTCGTAGACGGTGCTCAGCCAGCCCCCTGGGAATTCCAGGCATGTCAGAAGGCTTCCATGCGAAGATGTCCCAGTTCTCACGGAGGAACTGGATGAGCGCTTCTTCCTATTTGGAGTCGAGCGTCTTTGAGATGTGAGTCGGGGCAGCCTCGGGGTCGGTCGAGTGAATGTGAACTGTCTTCGTTTCACTAGATGACTGAAAAGCTGACTCTGAAGCGGGCTTCTTAGCTCGTAGCAACTCACTCGGATCTTCAGTCTTCTGATACTCTTGCAGCTCAACCACTGCCATCTGAGCGTCAGCAATCTTTGAGCCTTTCTGAAAACACTCTTCTGCCTTCTTCCGATTGCCTGTAACAGTGATCACACCTTTGGGACCAGCCATCTTCAATTTGAGATACAAATAACATGGTCGAGCCATGAAGCGTGCATAAGATGGCTTGCCCAAAATGGCATGATAAGCACTTTGGAAGTCCACAACCTCGAATGTCAACTTTTCCTTGCGGTAATTCTTTGAATCACCAAAAACCACATCAAGAGCAATATGGCCGAGTGATTCGGATTTCTTCCCGGGAATGACTCCGTGGAAGCTCATGTTGCTGGTACTGAGCCTGGACATCGGAATGCCCATCCCTTTCAATGTTTCAGCATACAGTATGTTTAGGCCACTGCCACCATCCATCAGGACTTTGGTTAGTCGAGTGCCTTCGACAACTGGGTCGACCACCAAAGCTTGCCTCCCAGGGGTGGCAATGTGCGTAGGGTGATCAGACTGGTCGAATGTTATGGCAGTCTGAGACCACTTCAGATAACTGGGTGTTGCCGGAGCAACCATATTCACTTCACGATTAATGACTTTCAGTCGAGTTTTGCTTTCGACATCAGCAAAAATCATCAGGGTGGAATTGACTTGGGGGTATCCATCGTCACTATCATTCTTGCCCTCAACTCTGTCCGCCTCTTTTTCCTTATCTTTGGGCTGCTTGCCCTGAAACTGCTGGATCAGGAGCCGGCGCTGTCGAGTGGTAGGCTTTGGGTAAATAAAATTACCCTCTTCATCTTTCTTGGTGTGGATGTGACATGGCAGATCCAAAACATCATTTCCATCTTGATCCTTGACTTTCTTGGGCTTCCAGGGGCCCTTCGGTTTTCCCTTGAAATTTCCCTGGGTTACGGCCAGGGCCTCCCCAGGGGCGGCTGGCTCGGCCTTCCGCTTCTGTTTCTGACTGGAGTTTCCTCCGGTTTCTTGGGCGACTGCCTTGTGCTTGCCACTCCGGAGGCGATCTTTGTCTTCACCATTAGCGTATTTGGTGGCAATCTCCATCATCCGATTCAGAGACATCTCTCTAGTTCGACCGAACTTCAGATTCAATTCTCTGTACTTAACGCTTTCTTTGAAGGCACAAACTGCTTGATGATCTGGAACATTCTCAACCGTGTGATGCAATGTGATCCACCTCTGGATGTAATCCCTCAGCGTTTCATTTGGTTTCTGCACGCAAGACCGCAACTCTGTAAGGCCTGCAGGTCGCTTGCATGTTCCCTCAAAGGTTGTGACAAACACTCGGGAGAGGTCCTCCCAAGTGTAGATGCTGCTGGGCGCTAACTGATTTAGCCACGCTTTGGCTGAGCCCTCTAACACGAGAGGCAAATGCTTCATGGCCACCTCATCATTGCCACCGCCAATCTGTACAGCCACTCGGTAATCTTAGAGCCAAGTGTCAGGCTTAGACTCACCGGTGAACTTGTTGACTCCAGTCGCCAACCTAAAGTTGGGAGGAATCACTGCGGCTTTGATGGCTCGATTGAAACACTCTAGCCCTGAAACACGTACTCTGCTGCTGGCAGGCGCATCTCTGTCGTGGCCTTCTCGGTGAGCTCTATTCCTGTCAACCAGACCGTGAACAAGGATGGATCTCGCATCAAAGCCTGGGTCCCTGGGGTCGACTGGAATCCTCTGCCCAACACTATAAGGGTGCCTGTCATCCCGCTGTCGAGGCGCATATGACCCACTCCTCGGGGGAGGGGTTGGCACTCGACGTCGATCCTCGCGATCGAATCGGTGATCATACTGCTCATTTCTTCTATACTGATCGTGCCGATCTCCATGTCCCTCACGCCTCGGGGGCGATCTCGGGCTGTGAGCCGACTGGACTGTATCTGTTGCAATGGATCGACTGTGGATCCTATTCCGCGACTGAGAAATAGCGGAATTCTGGTTCCCTGCCGCCCGGAGCAACGCTCTGATCTGCAACAAGCCCCTGCCAGCCTCTGACTGGGAGGGCTGAATCGATTCTGCTATACGGGCCGCAGCGGCCAAATACTGAACTGGGGTTCGATATACCTACGTCGGCGGGAAGAGCTGACGTCGACTGGACTTGGGAGCTCGCTGACGCGCTTGCTCGTCGAGTATTCGCTAGAGATTCTCCAGTCGAGTGCGCTCGGCCAAGTTAGCCAAGCGCGCGTCCTCCAAGGCCCGAGCCTCGGGGGTTTCTCCGACGATAGGAGTGTGGAGTGCGTCTATGTTCCGGCGGCGAAGCTCCTCTCGCTGCGATGCCGTGAGAGGTTCAGGGAGATACTCATCGTGGGGATGCGACGGGTTGCCCCACCCGCGCCTCCATCAGCGCGAGGGAAACCGGGAGGACTATGTGTTCCATCGACCGCCAGAACCTCAGCCGCTAGGTCGCTACTGTCGCACTCGGATGCGGTCTCCGCGGAGCCAGTCGACAGGTCGAACAGGCCGCAGAGGGATTCGTCGGGCTCAATTGCCGCGACTTGTGGGGCGGCCGACTGGCGAGCCACGGCATGCCTCACCCACCTCTGAAGTCTCGACCTACCGGAGCGCTTGCGCCGGTGGGAGACAGAGCGGGGAGACGACCCGGGGGCCGACCGATACTGGGTCGACGGCTGCCGCAGGAGGACGCCACGAACGCATGCGCGGAAGTGCGTCACACCGCGGACGGGGAGCGCGTCGATGTCGAGTGGAGCCTCCTGAAGCCAAGCGGAGTCGTCGGCGATGAATGTGAGCGCACCGAGACGGATCTCGCGGCCCTCCACCAAAACTCCGCACGAAACCATGATCAAAGGGATCGGAAGAATCACAACTTCTCCAATTAGGCGCTAAGATTCCTGCCCCACGGTGGGCACCAACTGTCGTGGTTCTAACTCTGACAGTGATGTAGGGGGTGTGTATGGAGAGGCTAGATCTCAGCTATTGGGAAGTTGTAAACACACCAAGATGTACGAGTTTAGGCCCTTCGCGGAGGAAGTAACAGCCCCACGTCTCGGTGCCCGGAGGCGGTCGATTGGATTATAGGCGTGTGAATAACAGAGGTGCGAACCCTTGTCTCGGAGGAGGGGGGTGGCTTATATAGAGCACGCCAGGACCCCGGCCAGCCCACGTTACCAAGGGTTCAATGTACATTAAGGCGGGGCGTTACTGGTAACGCTGGTAATAAAGTGCTATAACAACCATAAAGACTACTTAATAGCCGACCGTTTGCCTGCGGAATGACTTTAGATCTCCTGGCAGTCGAGTGGTTGGCTTCGTGGTCGAGTGGTAGCTTCTTGGTCGAGTGTCTTAAACCCGTCGAGTGGGTACCTTCAAGTCGATTGAAAGGTGACTTCTTCTAGGGATGTCCTTGGGTAGGGCTCTTAGGACAGGTCCATGCCCCTACCCTAGGTACATAGCTTCGTCAATAACCGTCTCACAATAAATATGATCCGATCATATTGATTTTCAACGCAAACACCAAATAACATTTATTTAGTTCCAATACTAATCCCGAAGGTAGAGGGAGTATGCGATGGTGATCTTATCAACCTTGGAATCACTTCCAACACACATGATCACCTCGCCCTCAACTAGTCTCTGTTCATTTTGAAACTCTTGTTTTAAGTTACCATTCATAGAAACTAAACCAGTATCAAATACCAATGGGCTACTATGAACACTAGTAAAGTACACATCAATAACATGTATATCATATATACTTTTATTCACTTTGCCATCCTTCTTATCCGCCAAGTATTTGGGGAAGTTCTGCTTCCAGTGACCATTTCCTTTGCAGTAGAAGCACTCAGTTCCAGGCTTGGGTCTAGCTTTGGGTTTCTTCATGGGAGTGGTGATATGTCTCCAACGTATCTATAATTTTTGATTGTTCCATGCTATTATATTATCAACCTTGGATGTTTTATATGCATTTATATGATTTTTGGGACTAACCTATTAACCCAGAGCCCAGTGCCAGTTTTTGTTTTTACCTTGTTTTTGAGTATCGCAGAAAAGGAAAATCAAACAGAGTCCAATTGACCTGAAACTTCACGGAACTTATTTTTGGAAGGAAAGCAACCCGGGAGACTTGGAGTCCACGTAAGGGAAGCAACTAGGAAGCCACGAGGCAGGGACGCGCCCACCCCCTGGGCGCGCCCTCCACCCTCGTGGCCCCCCCTGACGTACTTCTTCTGCCTATATATCTCCATATACCCTAAAACGATTGGGGAACACAATAGATCGAGAGTTCCGCCGCCAGAAGCCTCCGTAGCCACCAAAAACCAATCTAGACCCGTTCCGGCACCCTACCGGAGGGGGAATCCCTCTCCGGTGGCCATCTTCATCATCCCGGTGCTCTCCATAACTAGGAGGGAGTAGTTCTCCCTCGGGGCTGAGGGTATGTACCACTAGCTATGTGTTTGATCTCTCTCTCTCTCTCTCTCTCGTGTTCTTGATTTGGCACGATCTTGATGTATCGCGAGCTTTGCTATTATATTTGGATCCTATGATGTTTGTTCCCCCATCTACTCTCTTGTAATGGATTGAGTTTCCCCTTTGAAGTTATCTTATCAGATTGAGTCTTTAAAGATTTGAGAACACTTGATGTATGTCTTGTTGTGTGTATATGTGGTGACAATGGGATATCACGTGATTCACTTGATGTATGTTTTGGTGATCAACTTGCGGGTTCCGCCCATGAACCTATGCATAGGGGTTGGCACATGTTTTCGTCGTGATTCTCCGGTAGAAACTTTGTGGCACTCTTTGAGGTTCTATGTGTTGGTTGAATAGATGAATCTGAGATTGTGTGATGCATACCGTATAATCATACCCACGGATACTTGAGGTGACATTAGAGTATCTAGGTGACATTAGGGTTTTGGTTGATTTGTGTCTTAAGGTGTTATTCTAGTACGAACTCTAGGGATGTTTGTGACACTTATAGGAATAGCCCAACGGATTGATTGGAAAGAATAACTTTGAGGTGGTTTCGTACCCTACCATAATATCTTCGTTTGTTCTCCACTATTAGTGAATTTGGAGTGACTCTTTGTTGCATGTTGAGGGATAGTTATATGATCCAATTATGTTATTATTGTTGAGAGAACTTGCACTAGTGAAACTATGAACCCTAGGCCTTGTCTCAACACATTGCAATACCGTTTACGCTCACTTTTATCATTCGTTACCTTGCTGTTTTTATATTTTCAGATTACAAAAACCTTTATGTACCATCCATATACCACTTGTATCACCATCTCTTCGCCGAACTAGTGCACCTATACAACTACCATTGTATTGGGTGTGTTGGGGACACAAGAGACTCTTTGTTATTTGGTTGCAGGGTTTCTTGAGAGAGACCATCTTCATCCTACGCCTCCTACGGATTGATAAACCTTAGGTCATCCACTTGAGGGAAATTTTCTACTGTCCTACAAACCTCTGCACTTGGAGGCCCAACAACATCTACAAGAAGAAGGTTGTGTAGTAGACATCAAGTGGCAAATTGCTTGCCATTCTTCTAGAAGTTCCCTTTCTTTCCCTTGCACTTTTACTTAAAACTAGTGGTCCTGTCAACCATCAACACTTGATGCTTTTCTTGATTTCTACCTTGGCCGATTTCAACATCGCGAAGAGCTCGGGAATTGTTTTCGTTATCCCTTGCATATTATAGTTCATCACAGAGTTCCAGTAACTTGGTGATAGTGACTAGAGAAGTCTATCAATCACTATCTTATCTGTAAGATTAACTCCCACTTGATTCAAGTGATTGTAGTACCCAGACATTCTGAGCACATGCTCAGTAGCTGAGATATTCTCCTCCATCTTGTAGGCAAAATACTTTGTCAGAGGTCTTATACCTCTTGACACGGGCATGAGTCTAAAATACCAATTTCAGCTCTGGGAACATCTCATATTCCCCGTGGCGTTCAAAACGTTTTTGAAGTCCCGGTTCTAAGCCATAAAGTATGGCGCACTAAACTATCAAGTAGTCATCATACCGAGCTTGTCAAACGTTCATAACGTCTGTATCTGCTCCTGCAAAAGGTCCGTCACCAAGTGGTGCATCAAGGTCATAATTCTTCTGTGCAGCAATTAGGATAATCCTCAGATCACGGGTCCAGTCCGCGTCATTGCTACTATTATCTTTCAATTTATTTTTCTCTAGGAACATATCAAAAATAAAATGGGGAAGCTATACGCGAGCAATTGATCTACAACATAGATATGCACATACTATTAGGACTAAAGTTCATGATAAAAAGTTCAATTAATCATATTACTTAAGAACTCCCACTTACATAGACATCCCTCTAGTCATCTAAATGATCACGTGATCCATATCAACTAAACCATGTCCGATCATCACGTGAGATGGAGTAGTTTTCAGTGGTGAACATCACTATGTTGATCATATCTACTATATGATTCACGTTCGACGTTTCGGTCTCAGTGTTCCGAGGCCATATCTGCATATGCTAGGCTAGTCAAGTTTAACCCGAGTTTTCCGCATGTGCAAAACTGGCTTGCACCCGTTGTATGCGAATGTAGAGCTTATCACACCCGATCATCATGTGGTGTCTCGGCACGACGAACTGTCGCAATGGTGCATACTCAGGGAGAACACTTATACCTTGAAATTTAGTGAGAGATCATCTTACAATGCTACGACCGAACTAAGCAAAATAAGATGCATAAAAGATAAACATCACATGCAATCAAAATATGTGACATGATATGGCCATCACCATCTTGTGCCTTTGATCTCCATCTCCAAAGTATCGTCATGATCTCCATTGTCATGGGCATGACACCATGATCTCCATCATCTTGATCTCTATCAATGTGTCATCACATGGTTGTCTCACCAACTATTGCTTTTGCAACTATTGCTATCGCATAGCAATAAAGTAAAGCAATTATATGGCGTTTGCATCTTATGCAATAAAGAGACAACCATAAGGCTCCAGCCAGTTGTCGATAACTTTAACAAAACATGATCATCTCATACAACAATTTATATCTCATCACGTCTTGACCATATCACATCACAACTTGCCCTGCAAAAACAAGTTAGACGTCCTCTACTTTATTGTTGCAAGTTTTACGTGGCTGCTACGGGCTCAGCAAGAACCGTTCTTACCTATGCATCAGAACCACATTGATTTTTCGCCAAGTGTGTTCTTTTAACCTTCAACAAGGACCGGGCATAGTTACACTCGATTCAACTAAAGCTGGAGAAACAGATACACACTAGCCACCTATGTGCGAAGCACGTCGGTAGAACTAGTCTCATGAACGCGGTCATGTAATGTCGATCTGGGCCGCTTTATCCAACAATACCGCCGAATCAAAGTATGACATGCTGGTAAGCAGTATGACTATTATCGCCCACAACTCTTTGTGTTCTACTCGTGCATATAACATCTACGCATAGACCTAGATCTGATACCACTGTTGGGGAATGCAGTATTTCAAAAACTTTCCTACGATCACGCAAGATCTATCTAGGAGATGCATAGCAATGAGAGGGGGAGAGTATGTCTACGTACCCTCGTAGACCGAAACCGGAAGCGTTATGAAACGCGATTGATGTAGTCGAACGTCTTCGCGATCGAACTTATCAAGTACCGAACGCACAACACCTCCGTGATCTGCACATGTTCAGCTCGGTGATGTCCCTCGTACTCTTGATCCAGTTGAGGCCGAGGGAGAGTTTCGTCAGCATGACGACGTGATGACAGTGATGATGAAGTTACCAACGCAGGGCTTCGCCTAAGCACTACAACGATATGACCGAGGTGGAATTCTGTGGAGGGGGCACCGCACATGGCTAAACAATCAACTTTGATGTTTTCTAGGGTGCTGATACGTCTCCAATGTATCTATAATTTTTGATTGTTCCATGCTATTATATTATCTGTTTTGGATGTTAATGGGCTTTATTTTACACTTTTACATTATTTTTGGGACTAACCTATTAACCCAAGGCCAAGTGCAAATTGCTGTTTTTTTGCCTATTTCAGTGTTTTGCAGAAAAGGAATATCAAATGGAGTACAAACGGAATGAAACCTTCGGGAGCGTGATTTTTGGAACAAACGTGATCAAGAGGACTTGGAGTGGACGTCAAGAAACGAACGAGGTGTAAACGAGGTAGGGGGCGTGCCCCCCTGCGCGCCCTCCCCCTCATGGGTCAACCGATCTACTTCTTCCTCCTGTATATGTTCACATACCCCGAAAACATCCAGGAGCACCGAGGGAGTACTGGATTAGGGGGTGTCCGGATAGCCGGACTATACCTTCGGCTGGACTCCTGGACTATGAAGATACAAGATTGAAGACTTCGTCCCGTGTCTGGAAGGGACTTTCCTGGGCATGGAAGGCAAGCTTGGCGATACGGATATGTAGATCTCCTACCATTGTAACCGACTCTGTGTAACCCTAGCCCTCTCTGGTGTCTATATAAACCGGAGGGTTTTAGTCCGTACGAACAACAATCATACCATAGGCTAGTTTCTAGGGTTTAGCCTCTCTGATCTCGTGGTAGATCTACTCTTGTACTACCCATATCATCAATATCAATCAAGCAGGACGTAGGGTTTTACCTCCATCAAGAGGGCCCGAACCTGGGTAAAACATCGTGTCCCCTGCCTCCTGTTACCATCCGCCTAGAAGCACAGTTCGAGACCCACTACCCGAGATCCGCCGGTTTTGACACCGACATTGGTGCTTTCATTGAGAGTTCCTCTGTGCCGTCGCCATCAGGAAGGATGCCTCATCCCGTCTTTAAAGACGGCACCATTGCTAAGGGAGCTTTGGCTGTCGGCCAAACTCTCCGGCTAGGTGGTTTCCTTATGACCGCCTGTTCGGCTGCTGCGCTGACGATGACCTCTCCGGTCATCGAAAGCAATCTTTGTCACATGCCTAGTTCTGGTATGACCTAGACTAGCTAGTCATGTGTGCATCATGTTTAAATTTCATTTAAATTTGAAATGGGGATTTGTAAAACCCTTAAAAATCATTTCTGGAAATGACCCAGATAAAAATTGCTCCAAAAGGGTCCAAGAAAATGTTCATGTCTCTCTCTGAAAATACTGGGCAGAGGTAAAATTCAAACCAATATTTTTAGGAGCTCATAAATATTTATTTTGGCCATTTGGAATTAATTCAGTAATTAATTGCGTTGGATAAATATTTATATATATATATAATATTGTCCAATAATTCTGAATTTTGGTGAGGGGCTTTGGAATAATCCTTTAGGCCCCTGCAAAAATTGTCAGAAGAAAATAAATTGATTTAGTATTTTTATTAAATCAAACAAATGTCAGAAAATTAGAAAAGAAAACAAAAAGGGAAAGCCTACATGTGCTTACCTGCGGCCTGGCACTGTGCAGCCGGCCTGGCCCAGCGGCCCAGCAGGCCGGCCCAGCCGACTGGCACTGCCAGTCGTCCCCTTCCTCGCGCCAGGAGGACACGGGCATGAGCTCGCCGTGTGCGAGCACGCGCCGGCCACCTCCTGCTTCCCGGCTTGCTGCTGGAGGCCCCCGACGACGCCACGCACTCCCCTCGGCCCTCTCTCACTCTCTCTCGCTCTACCTCCTCCCCTGGACCTCTCTCTCTCACCCCCCCGAACGGCTCCATCGCCACGGCTCGCCGTTGCCGCACCCACCGTCACGGCCTCGCCCTCGTTTCGTGCCCAGACGCCCCGCGCCGTCCTCTTCGACCTCTCCGACGACTCACGCAAGCCGGGACGCCCTGCAGAGCTGCCCTCGACGTCGTCTTCCTCCTCGGGCTCCACCGTCCGCCGCCGTCAGTTCGCCGTCAACAGGTCTTCCCCGAGCCCGCTGTGCTGCTCCGCGTGATCGCCGTGAGCATCTCCCTGTTTCCCCTCTCTTCTCCCCCTCGTTCCGGCAGCGTAGCTTCGTTCTCCACCATGGCCGAAGTGCCCCGCCGCCGTCCATGTCGCCGCCATTGTCCTGGCCACCGCAGGCCGCAGCCGAGCGCGTCACCCTGCTCCTGGTGACGCCAGGAGGCCGTAGAGGCCTCCGCAGCCTCTGCCGTGCCCTGCAGCCACTTTTTGCTCGAAGCCGTGCCCCGGCCGCCGCCGCAAGCCTCGTTTCGGCCACCCCTCCTCCTCCTATCTACCCCACTAGATGCGGGAGAGCATGGGCTACGCCCCGGTGCTCCCAGCCGCTGCCCCCGTGCCCTGTAACATGGACGTCGTCGCATCCAGAGGTCGCCGGCGATGACCTCGCTGTCCTGATGTGCGGGCCCGACCTGCCAGGTGATTAGCTTAAGGCTAATCACCATTTGCTCACCCCCTGACACTGACAGTGGGCCCAATGCCACTAATTTTAATTAGATTAGCATTATAACCCCCTGTTAACTAACCGGTCACTTACGTGTGGACCCCACACGTCAGGTTTGACCTGGTCAGCTCCGTTGACCTGTTGACGCAGGCATGACGCAATGCTGATGTAATATTTCATTTTCTGGTTTAAAATTAATCAGGAAATTCCAAAAAATGTTCTAAATTCAAAAATTCATAGAAATTCAACAGTAGCTCGGATTGAAATAATTTATATATGAAAAATTGTCAGAAAAATTCAATCTATCCATCTGTACCACTTTCATGCATGTTCAACCTACTTATACCCACTGTATAAGTGAAAAATATGATAATGGCATTTTAAATGCTAAATATGGAGTTTGCATATGAACCCTTGGTCCATATGGACTTCATTTAAATTGTTGCTAGATGCATTAGTGCAAATCATAACATTATTACCATGTTCATGCATCATAATGTTGCATATGTTTGTGTCTTGATTTCTGACACCGTTCCATCTCGATAGGTCCTGCTCTGGAAAGTGTTCAAGAGTACCTATCAGTGGAGCAGTGCCCCCTATTGATCTACCAGGCAAGCAACCCCCCTTGTTCATTCCGATACAATCCCACTCTCTCGCTCCTGCTCTCTTTTATTGCATTAGGACAACAACGATTCAACTGCTACTTTATGCTGCGGTAGTTGAACCCATTCCTCTGCATGACCTGTCATTGCCATAGTAAATAGTTGAAACCCACTAGCATGTGTAGGAGTTGATCGAGCCATGTGGTGTTCCAACCATGCCATGCCTGCTATTGCTTAGAGTTGTGTCACGTCTGATTCATCGGGAATGAATTGGAGTGGTACGATATGTTCTGGTGCTGAGAGTTAAGTGTGTGAACACAATTTGGTAAAGGTAGCGATGAGAGGCCATGTAGGAGTACATCGTGGGTTGTCTCATTGGGACCGTCCTTAAGAACTATGTTCTATGTAAGTTGTCCAATGACTAGCTACTACCACACATTGGGCTCCGGGCGCTCCAAGCTCTCTCGACTTATTAACCGCCTTGAAGTTTGTCCAGGAGTTGCAAATAGTTTCTGGTGTTTGTAGTTAGTGCTATTTTTCTACCGAGTGGCACCCGGCAGGGTGGACTTGGGACAGACTAGGCACACGTGGCCCGGTGTACCGAGTGGCACCCGGATGGTGGGCTCAGGAACCCTGTACACATCGTTTGGGGCCGTGAGCGAAACCCCGGCCGGATCTCCTTGCGGATGGAACCCGAATAGGCGATAAACCTGGACTAGAGTCTTGCGTGGTTAGTTAGGTCGTGGCCGACACCCTCGCCAGGCTTCTGCTTGAAGGTTGCCGAGATACATGAGGTGTATATGGTGATAAAGTGGTGAGAGCGTGTGTGAAGAAGTACACCCCTGCAGGGTTATCATGATCTATTCGAATAGCCGTGTCCTCGGTTATGGACTTCTTGGATGCTTACGCGGTACATAGACAACTTTAAGTGGATACTCTAAAATGCTCAAGACAAGTGTGAGTGCTATGGATGGCCTTCTCGTAAGGAGACAAGGATGGATCCATAGTAGTGTATTGATGTGGTGATTAGTGGACTCGTGTGCGCTGCCTCATCTCAAAGAAGTTTCTCATTGTCGTAGAACAGGATAGCCACTGAGTCAAAGCTGGCCTGCTGCAACTAAACCCCACATTACCCTCTTTGTACAAATGCATGTATGATAGGATCTGATGTAAGTCTTGCTGAGTACCTTTGTACTCATGTTTACTTTATTTATGTTTTGTAGGTGGGACATCTGTCTCACTAGTAGTACCGCTTGGACTTCGACGAGTAGCTTGTTACCTCAGCTATGATTTTGTACCTTGGAGGGACTTGTAGATAGTCAGGTTTCTTAGACTTTTTATTTTGTAGTTGTCTGTACTCAGACATGTAATGCTTCCGTTGCTTGTATGCTCTGAATGATGGGTCATGTGACCCCTGTTTGTATTAATGCTATGTGGCTCTTCTGAGCCTTTATCTATATGAGTTTGCGTTATGTTGTGATGCCATGTTGTACATCACATACTTGCATGTTATGCGTACGTGTGACGTGTATTGCTATGTGTGGATCCGATAATCTAGTTGTTTATCCTTACCAGTCTCTCTTAAGGGGAAATGTAGTCTAGTGCTTCCTTGAGCCATAGTAGTCCGCTACAGCCCGGTTCACCGGAATCCTGCTAGCCCAGCACTACTGCTCAGGACACTTGACTGGCCGGCATGTGTTTCACTTCGTTCCTGTGTCTGTCCCTTCGGGGAAATGTCACGCGGTGACATCCGGAGTCTTGCCTAGCCTGCTACAGCCCAGGTTCCCCGGAGTCCTGTTAGCCCAGTGCTACAGCCCGGATTCACACGCTGCTGACCGACACGCTTGATGTGAATCATGTATGCATGTTCCCATAGGTTAGTGCCGCTTTGGGTTCACGACTAGCCATGTCGGCCCGGGTTCTCTGTCATATGGATGCTAGCGACACAATCATATGCGTGAGCCAAAAGGCGCAAACGGTCTCGGTCCAGGGTAAGGTGACACCCATGGGGATACCGTGCGTGAGGCCGCAAAGTGATATGAGGTGCTACCGGCTAGATCGGTGTGATTTGGAATCAGGGTCCCGACAGCTTTGGTATCAGAGCCTGACTGCCTGTAGGATTACCAAGCCAAGCTGGTCGAAGTTGGGTCTAGAAATTCTTTAGCTATATAGGGGAATTGATTGTGGAAGGGAACGTAAGGCTCTTTTTACTCCTTATGCCTCATGCCTTCTGATCTGAGTCATCCTATCTTTCCTACGGGGTTAAGGAACTAGGCTTTCTCTTCCGTCTATCAGGATCACGTGTTACTACTCCATAGTCTCTAAGGTTTGGTTGATCTGAGTCATATCCCAGTTTGAGTACCTCTGGTGTAGCCTGTTTAGCAATATCCCAGAACCTTGAGTGATGATGTTGAGTATGGTGCTACCCCGTCTTTGGCAAAATGTCTCATTTCGAGCATTTTACTGCCGTTATGTTGCCGGAATTGTCCTAGGAGTTCAAGAGATAGTATTTTTCCTCGTACTATAATCTACATCCTTATGATGATGCTGAATCCATCCTTTGTTTCCTTGGTTGGTTCTTCAGGATGTTGTCAGTTAACCGAAGTTCTGTTGCTCTTAGCCGGAACCCCGGATATGGTAGGGATGAGGATCCTCCCGACCACTCTTCATTGGCAGAGTTCATGATGGAGATGGAGAAGAACAAGCGAGAGTCTAACCGCTTGTTAGCACGTATTGAGGAGAACACCTCCCATCAGCACAAAGAGTCAGCGACCATCTATGATTTCATTGGTCTGAAACCACCTACCTTCCATCATTCCATTGAACCACTCGATGCAGATGACTGGCTACGTAGTATCACACACAAGCTGCGTTCAGCGAACGTAGCTGAAAGTAACAAGGTCACCTACGTTGCTTATCATCTGGAAGGTCCTGCTAGTATTTGGTGGCAGAACTATGAGGCTATGCTTCCAGCTGGCCAGAAAACCACCTGGAGAGATTTCACTGAGGCTTTTCGCGAGCATCACGCCCCTCTGGCTCTCATCGACCGCAAGAGAGAAGAGATTTGTAGTTTCACCCAGAGTAAGATGGCTGTTGATGCTTATAGTAGAGAATTTGAGAACCTTGCCCGCTATGCTACAGAAGAAGTGTCCACAGACGCCAAGAAGCAGGCTAGGTTCCGGAAGGGTCTCAACCCCAATTTGCGTCGTGATCTCCACTTGCATCATTGCAATACCTTCCAGGCTCTTGTGAACAAGGCCATTAATGCAGAGATAGCTCAACTCACATACGAGGAGTCTCGTAAGCACACCCGTGATTTGGGTTCCTCTTCCGGTTCTACTTCGCAGAAGCGCCGGATTTGGGTTCTGAACTCCGCTCTTCCACCCGGTTTTACACCAAGGCCATCTTGTGTGGCACCTCACCCAGTTCAGCAGTATGGTCCACCTAGGCCTATTGGTAGACCGCTTGTCAAAGCGGGTCCACGTCCTACTTCAGGGACTTGTTTCACATGCGGAGAGCCAGGACACTATGCACGTGACTGCTCTCATACCAACTATGCTCCACCCCAGCCTGAGAAGTCTGTTGGCTGTGGTAAGCCATCACGCAAGATGATTAGTGTCAAGTCAGCTCCCACTGAACGTGGATGTGTGCATCATGTCTCAGCTAAAGACACTCATGATGATCTGGATATCGTTCTTGGTACCCTCCTTGTCAATTGCCATCCAGCTTTGGTTCTGTTCGATACCAGAGCATCTCACTCCTTCATTTCTGAAGGCTATGCTCGTTTGCACGACATGTCATTTTGCGATATGCCAACTCCACTTGAAATCCAAACTCCAGGGTCTAGATGGCAAACTACCAGAATAATCCATGGTAATGAAATCCTTGTTGACAGACTTGTATTCCTTGCATCACTTATAGCCCTCAAGTCTACAGATATTAACATCATCTTGGGTATGGACTGGATGAAAGCTCATCATGCCAAGATTGATTGTTACACAAGGTCTGTTCAGCTTACACACCCATCTGGCAAGATAGTCACCGTCTCCACTAGAGTTGCAAAGCGTCAACTCTATTCTCTTAATGCCAACCCTCTTCCAGACCTTGAAGATATCCCGGTAGTCCGTGACTTTCCGGATGTCATTCCAGAGGAACTGCCAGGTATTCCACCTGACAGAGATGTAGAGTTTGTCATAGATCTTATCCCAGGAACCGCTCCAATCTCTAGGAGACCTTACAAGATGGCACCCTTAGAACTAGCTGAGCTTAAGATACAACTCGATGAATCCTTGCAAAAGGGTTTCATCCGTCCTAGTTCTTCTCCCTGGGCTTGCCCCGTCCTCTTCGTCAAGAAGGATGGTACGGACCAGATGGTTGTAGATTATCGTCCCGTTAATTTGGTCACGATAAAGAACAAGTATCCGCTCCCCAGGATCAATGACTTGTATGATCAGCTCGCTGGATCTCAGTCTTTTCCAAGATGGATTTGAGGTTAGGCTACCACCAAATCAAGATCAGAAATGGGGATATTCCTAAGACAGCTTTTGTCACTCGTTATGGTCAGTACGAGTACACCGTCATGTCCTTTGTTCTAGCCAACGCTCCAGCTACTTTTTCTCGCTTGATGAACTCGATCTTCATGGAGTACTTAGATAAGTTCGTCGTGGTTTACCTTGATGATATTCTTATTTACTCGAAGAACAACGAAGATCATGCCGAACATCTTAGACTTGTGCTACAAAAACTCAGAGAGCACCGCCTTTATGCCAAGTTCTCCAAGTGCGAATTTTGGTTGCCAGAAGTGACCTATCTCGGCCACGTAATATCTGGTAAGGGCATTGCTGTCAATCCCGAAAGAGTTCAGGCCGTTCTTGATTGGACTCCGCCTAAAACAGTTAAGCAAGTTAGGAGTTTCCTTGGTCTAGCCAGTTATTATCGCCGATTCGTTGAGAACTTCTCCAAAGTGGCCAAACCTCTCACGGAACTTCTCAAGAAAGATAAAAAATTTGAGTGGTCCCCACAGTGTGAGCACAGTTTTTAGGAACTGAAAAGACGCTTGACTTCTGCTCCCATACTTGTGCCACCGGACTTCACTAAGGACTTTGTTATCTATTGTGATGCCTCACGACAGGGACTAGGTTGCATTCTTATGCAAGATCGCCATGTGATTGCCTATGCATCTCGATAGTTGCATCCACATGAGGAGAATTATCCTACACATGATCTAGAGCTTGCAGCCGTAGTCTATGCACTTAAGACCTGGCGACATTACCTTCTTGGTAAACGTTGCGAGATTTACACCGATCATCAGAGTCTCATGTATATCTTCACCCAACCAGATTTGAACCTTAGGCAAAAACGTTGGTTGGAGTTGATCTCAGATTACGACTTGGGGATTACCTACACCCCAGGCAAGGGGAATGTCATGGCTGATGCACTAAGTCGTAAGTCCTATTGCAACAATCTCATGTTGCAACAGGGCCAACCACTTCTCCATGAGGAATTATGTAAGCTAAACCTTCACATCGCTCCTCATGGATTCCTGTCTACCTTGGTGGTGAAACCTACTCTTGTGGATCAGATCATCTCTGCTCAGAAGCAGGATACAGGAATTTCCCGGATCAAGAGAAACATTAACAAGGGAGTTGGTGGTAGTTTCTCTATAGATGATCGTGGTGTTGTTTTCTTTGAGAGTCCCTTGGTGGTTCCCAAGAATCAACATCTTCGACAATTAATCCTTAAGGAGGCACATGAATCTCCTCTCGCAATTCATCCCGGTAGTACTAAGATGTATCAGGACCTACGCCAGAGGTTCTGGTGGACTAGGATGAAGAGAGAAATCGCTCAGTTTATTGCTAACTGTGACATTTGTCGTCGCGTGAAGGCAAAGCATCAGAGACCTGCTGGCACCCTTCAACCTTTAGCTATTCCTGAGTGGAAATGGGATAAAGTTGGTATGGACTTCATCACCGGCTTTCCCAGGACCAAGAAAGGGAATAATGCTATCTTCGTAGTCATTGATCGTCTTTCCAAAGTGGCTCACTTCCTACCTATTCGAGAGAATATCGCTGCTAGTCAGCTAGCTGACTTATATATTTCTCGAATAGTGTCACTTCATGGTGTTCCACTAGAGATCAATTCAGACTGTGGTAGTCTTTTCACTTCTCATTTCTGGGAGAGTTTCCAAACTGCCATGGGCACCCATCTTTCCTTCAGTACCGCTTTCCACCCTCAATCAAGTGGTCAGTTGGAAAGGGTCAATCAAATTCTCGAAGACATGCTTAGAGCTTGTGTTATCTCATTCGGTATGGATTGGGAAAAGTGTCTTCCCTTCGCTGAGTTTGCTTATAACAATAGTTACCAATCCAGCCTCAAGAACGCTCCTTTTGAGGTTCTGTATGGACGAAGATGTCGAACACCTTTGAACTGGTCAGAACCCGGTGAAAGACAATTCTTTGGACCGGATATGATCCAGGAGGTAGAAGAGCAAGTTCGCATCATTCGTGAGAATTTGAAAACAACCCAATCTCGTCATAAGAGCCAGTATGACCATAGTCATAAGGAAGTGGCTTATGAAGTTGGCGACAAAGCTTACCTTCGGGTTACCCCTTTGAAGGGTACCCATCGATTCGGTATCAAGGGCAAGTTGGCTCCTCGTTACATTGGTCCCTTTCTCATTCTTGCTAAACGAGGAGAGGTTTCCTACCAGTTGGAACTACCCCCACATCTTTCTCGAGTTCATGATGTTTTCCACGTCTCTCAACTCAGGCGTTGCTTCTCGGATCCCATCCGCAGAGTGGACCACGAAACGCTTGATCTCCAAGATAACCTCACATATCGAGAGTACCCTGTTCGCATCCTTGATCAAATAGAGCGTGTCACTCGACGTCATAACATCAAGTTTCTCAAGGTTCAGTGGTCTCATCATTCCGAGATAGAAGCTACTTGGGAGCGTGAAGATCGTCTTCGACTTGAGTACCCCGCTTTCTTCCTGCCGACTCCTGAATATCGGGATGAGATTTCTTCGAGTGGGGGCGAGTTGTCACATCCCTAGTTCTGGTATAACCTAGGCTAGCTAGTCCTGTGTGCATCATGTTTAAATTTCATTTAAATTTGAAATGGGGATTTGTAAAACCCTCAGAAATCATTTCTGGAAATGACCCAGATAAAAATTGCTCCAAAAGGGTCCAAGAAAATGTTCATGTCTCTCTCTGAAAATATTGGGCAGAGGTAAAATTCAAACCAATATTTTTAGGAGCTCATAAATATTTATTTTGGCCATTTGGAATTAATCCAGTAATTAATTGCGTTGGATAAAGATTTATATATATATATAATATTGTCCAATAATTCTGAATTTTGGTGAGGGGCTTTGGAATAATCCTTTAGGCCCCTGCAAAAATTGACAGAAGAAAATAAATTGATTTAGTATTTTTATTAAATCAAACAAATGTCAGAAAATTAGAAAAGAAAACAAAAAGGGAAAGCCTACCTGTGCTTACCTGCGGCCTGGCACTGTGAAGCCGGCCTGGCCCAGCGGCCCAGCAGGCCGGCTGTCGGATTCATGGGTTCCGGCAGACCCTTAAGGTTCAAACACTGGGGTGCACGCGGAAATCACGCCTTCTGCCTCCCCGTCTCGCAAAGGTCTAAACTACTAAAAGAACTGCACAAGGGACACAAGATTTATACTGGTTTGGGCCACCATTGTGGTGTAATACCCTACTCCAGTGTGCGGTGGATGGATTGCCTCTTGGGGCTGATGATGATGAACAATACAGGGAAGAACAGCCTCGCGAGGGTCTGTTCTTGGCTGGGGCGATGAACTGCTAGGAGGAGCTCAGTCACCCTTCTCTCTCTCTCTGCTTTTCTCTCACTTGTCGACCGTCTAGTTGAGATCCAACCGGGCGAACCAAACCCCTTGCTACGTGGGTGGCCGGTCCTATTTATAGGCAAAGGCCCTGGGCCTCTTCCCAAATATTGAGCGGGAAGGGCGCCAACAATGGCGGGCTAATTTGAAGGGGGACAGCGAGTACACTTATCCTGACTAAAGTTGGTCTTCGCGTGCGAAAGACTCTGCGGTGACGCCGTGCTGGGCTCCATGGTGACCTCCGTCTCGTAGTCCACTTGGTCCTGGTCTTGTTGCACCGAAATGGCAACCTTTGCCTGATGCCTCGGTACTCCGCGGCTGCGCTTGCCCCCTTTGCACCAAAGAGGAAAGAAGGACGTTGCGCGCGCTGGCGCCCGCCTGGCGCCCTGAGTCGTCATGGCTTGCGTCACGGGCACCTCGCGAGGTACCCCGCCTTGATTCCTCCGCCTCCTCGCGAGCCAGCCAGAGGAGGCTGCACCTGAGGATGCGCCGTGTCGTCCGCCCCGCGAGGCTTGGCCCCTCGCGAGGGTCTTGAGTCTTGCGTTGATGAAGATGGGCCATGCTGGGCCTCATTTGAGCCACGCCGCAGGCCGCAGGCAGGCAAGTCTGGGGACCCCCGTTCCCAGAACGCCGACAGTAGCCCCCGGGCCCAAGGCGCGCATAGATTTGGCCGTGCCGAGAGCCGAAAGGGAAAGGGGGAAGCGCCGCGGGCCCTAACAGCCTGCGGCCCTGGGCGCCGCGTGGCGGTTGATGGGACGTGGGCATCTCCACTTCCCCACGACGCCTCGGTGATCGTGCGAGTTGGACAGGTCCCTGCATGCAGATCGTGTCATGATTACCTGTGATCGTGGAGGCCAGCGGTTGGCCTTCGCCGGCTATAAGTACGGCACGGCGCGTGCCCTTCCAGTCCATCTATTCTTGTTTTCTCCCTTGCCTCAATTCTTGCCCCGCCTTGGTGTGATGGCTCCATCGAGGAGGTACTCGGCTACGGAGAAGGGGAAGGCCCTCCAGGTCGGTCCTGCCTCTCCCCCGCCCAAGCGTGGTCGTGGGCGCCCTCGGAAGCATCCGGTGGCCGCCCCGGTAGCGTCTGGTGGTCATGGTGGCGGCTCCCAGCGCGGCGGTGGGCGAGCCGCTGTGGCCGAGGGACGCGCCTGGGTTGCGCGCTCCCCCAGGCCACGCTTTCGCGCTGCGCAGGTGCTGCCGGACTTCGTCGTCTGGTCGGCGGAGCAGACTAGCGCCCGACTCCAACTCCCTCGCTTCCTCCTTGGTGAACTCCCGGCCAGTGCTCTTGGTGGCCTCTGGCTCCAGGCGGAGGGCTGCTGTAGTAGGTCCTCGTGGGCCGTGCTGGAGGTCTCCGCCGACGGGGGCCTGGCCTTAACTCGTGGTTGGCAGGCGTTCGCCCGTGCTCGCGGCCTGGGGTGCCGGTGCACCCTACACTTCAGGTTTGATGGCGACGCCACCCTCTATGTGAGGGTGTTTGGGGAAGATGGTCGCCGCGCGGCGTGTTTCCCTGAGGACGACGACCGTGGTCGGGGGCCCCGCCCCGACGGTGATGGAGAAGATAGCGCCCACGCGGATGGCGGCGCTCGAGACTCCCCAAGCTTCGTCAGCTCTTCCTCAAGTGACTCCTCCAGCAGTGGCCGCAGCCAACCCCCGCGCCGTCGAGCTTGCTTGGGAGGTGATGGCTCGTTCGCCCGCCGTCGTGCCCCGGTGAAGCACGAGAGGGAGTCTTCTTGAGGCCCGGAGGCAGCCCGGGTCGCCTCCACGGGCTGATGTGAGGAGGGTTGCGCTGGGCTCGTCCCTTCCTTTCCCTTTTGTTTCCTGTGTAAGAAAAAACAGCTGCATGGAGCCCCGCCGGGGTGTGTTGGGAATTATTGCCGTTTTAGCCATTACCTTGATCTTATTTTTGCGCCTCGTAACTACACGCCTGTGCGTAGATAGTCTTTGACCCCTGCCGGGGGGGGCGACCGACCCAAGCCCTGTGTGCGCGTTGCGGTGCCCGAGGGGCACGGACTAGAGGGGTGCTCCTGTAACGTGCCCGGGCCATGAAACCTTCCAGCGGCTAGAGCAGAAATGCTCGCGAGGACGTTTGAGTACCATCCCTCGCGAGGTCGTTTATGAGAGAAACCAAAGCGAGGAGCAAAAATCGACGAACCACAAATCAGCAACAGCGACAACTTCAATAAGACTTCAAATGCAAGTAAACACGTCAACTGCGGAAAGCAAATGAAAAAGCCGCGTCCGGCACCTAATCTAGTCTTCGACGTCTTCTCACCAGCGTGGAGCTAAGTGCTGCCACTGGGCGTGGGAGGGAGCCCCAGGGCCTGAGGCCGGTGCTCCTGAGACTCCGGGGCATGTACAGCCCCACTCATTATTACGTGAGAGTGTCACGGGGCGGCGAGCTTCACAGGCATTGGCCTTGCTTCACAGGCTCCGGGCCTTTTCCAAAACGCGATAGCTTCACAGGCACTCGCCTTGCTTCACAGGCTCTGGGCCTTTTCCAAAAAGGGATAGTCTTCACAGGCACTCGCCTTGCTTCACAGGCTCTAGGCCTTTTCCAAAAAGGGATAGTCTTCACAGGCACTCGCCTTGCTTCACAGGCTCTGGGCCTTTTCCAAAACGCGATAGCTTCACAGGCACTCGCCTTGCTTCACAGGCTCTGGGCCTTTTCCAAAAAGGGATAGTCTTCACAGGCACTCGCCTTGCTTCACAGGCTCTGGGCCTTTTCCCAAACGCGATAGCTTCACAGGCACTCACCTTGCTTCACAGGCTCTGGGCCTTTTAGGGGTAGAACCTCCAGAGGTGCTGGATGTTCCACGCGTTCTGGATCGGCTCCCCCTCTTGAGTCTCCAAGCGCACAGAGCCTGGCCTGGAAACATGAACAACCTTGAACGGGCCCTCCCACATGGGAGAGAGCTTGTGCAGCCCCTCCCTGGAGAGAACCTTCCTGAGTATGAGGTCTCCTACCTCGAGGGTCCTGGGGCAGATGTTGCGGCAGTGATATCGTCGTAGCGCCTGTTGGTACCTTGCCGCTTGCAGTGCAGCTTCCCGACGACGTCCCTCCCCTAGTACGAGGTCCATCCCCCGCATGGCGTCCTGCTGCGCCTCGTCGAACGCCAGGACCCACGCGGAGCGATGCCTGACCTCGTGAGGAAGGACTGCTTCGGCTCCATAGACCAGGAAGAACGGGGTCTCCCCAGTTGGTTTGGTTGCGGTTGTGCGGATGGACCACAACACGGACTAGAGCTCGTCGTACCAGCCTCTGCCGCAGGCCTCCAGCTTCTTCTTGAAGGTCCTAGTCTTGAGGCCTCTCAGGACCTCCGCTTTGGCTCGTTCGGCCTGCCCATTGCTTCGCGGGTGTGCCACCGAAGCATAGCATATCTGCGTCCCATGGATAGCACAATATGTTTTGAAGAGATTACTGGTGAACTGCGAACCGTTGTCTGTGATGATGCGATTCGGCACCCTGAACTGGCTCACGATACCCCTGATGAACTTGACCGCGAAGCTGGCGGGGATGGTACGGACAGCCTCCTCTTTTGCCCACTTGGTGAACTTGTCAATGGCGACGTAGAGATAACGGTAGCCCCCTGGCGCCCGAGGGAACGGGCCCAGAATATCCAACCCCCAAACTTCAAATGGCCATGGGATGGGTATTGTCTGCAGGCCCCCCGCCGGTTGATGGATCTACTTGGAATGAAACTGGCAGGCCTCACAAGCCTTTGCCAATTCGATCGCGTCGTTGAGCGCGGTGGGCCAATAGAACCCGCTATGGAATGCCTTGCCGACGAGGGTCCGCGATGATGAGTTGTGTCCGCAGTCTCCGCCGTGTATGTCCTCCAGTAGTTCCTTTCCTTGCTCCCTGGAGATGCAGCGTAGAGATACACCGTTTGGTCGCTTCTGGTAAAGTTCTCCATCTCTGATGCAGTATGCCGTGGCCTGCCGCGCCACACGCTCCGCTTCCTCTTCCTTTTTCGGTAGGGCCCCATGCGTTAAGTAACTCCGGAGTTCTGCGATCCAGTGCTCCTCCTGAGGTTCCATCATCAGGAGCAAGCGTGCTCCTGAGGTCGGCCCACAGGCCGGGGCTCCTGAGGCTGGCGGCTGGGGGAGCTCCTCTCGAGACTGAGCGGTGTTTGATAAAGTTGGCTGTGCTGAGGGTTTGAAGAGCCGCTCTTCGAAGACGTCGGGTTCCTGTGGCAACCGCCTGGATGCCCGTCTGGCTATGTCGTCAGCTTCCTGATTGGTGCCACGGGGCACGTGCTTTAGCTCCAGCCCCTAGAACTGCTTTTCCATCCTGCGGACCTCCGCTAGGTAGGCCTCCATAAGCTCGTCCTTCGGCTCATACACCTTGTTGGAGAAGTTGACTAGGAGCTGCGAGTCGCCCTTGACGGTGAGGCGTTTCACTCCCAGGGCTACTGCGGCCTTCAACCCGGCTATCAATCCCTCATATTCTGCAATGTTGTTGGAGACCTTTTCACCTTGCTGGAAACAGAGTTGCATGACATAGTAGAGCTTATCCTGAGTGGGTGATATCAGCACCGCGCCAGCCCCCGCGCCGTGTCTGGAGAACGCCCCATCGAAGTACATGACCCAGCCTTCCGGCGCCTCACTCCCTGGAGAGAGCGACCGATCCTCGTTGTCCCTGAGGCCTGGTGCCTCCGCCCATTCCGCTATGAAATCCGCCAACGCCGCTCCTTTGATGACCCTGGTTGTGCTGAACTCGAGCTGAAACGCCTGCAGCTCCATGTTCCACTCAGCGACCCTTCCGGCTGAGCTAGGGCTCCTGAGCACTCTCTCCAGGGGGTACGATGAGACGACCTTGATGGGATGAGCCTGGAAGTAGTGATGCAGCTTGCGTGAGGCTACCAGCAGCGCGAGGAGGAGCTTTTGAGGCATCGGTTACCGTGCCCTCATGTCCCGTAACACCGTGCTAACAAAGTAGACGAGATGCTCAACAAGGCTGAGAGTATCTGGGCTGCGTCGCCCTCGGGAGGCAAGGGCGCCTCGCGAGGTGACGTGGCCTCGGGAGGTGGACCATCCGGGCGTGCAGCCTCACCTTCCTCTGGTGCATTCTTCGGCAGCTGACCCTCCTCAACTGCGGTTGCGGCTTCTGCAGGCTTTCCTTGTTCCCATTTTGTCTTGCCTCGGGCTGCCGCTGCGGTCTTGACTTGGTGTTCCTCCCTAACCGCCACCAGGGCTGCGCTGGCGGAGTAGGGAGTGGCAGCAAGGTAAAGCAGCAGGGGCTCTTGAGGGCACGGAGCCACCATGACTAGGGGACTGGTCAGGTACCTCTTGAGATCTTGAAACGCCTTATCTGCCTCTTCAGTCCATTCAAAGGGCCCCTTTTTCTTCATCAGCTGAAAGAAAGGCAGCGCTCGCTCCCCTAATTTGGAGATGAAGTGCCCTAGCGCGATCACGCGCCCAGTGAGCTTCTGCATTTCCCTGAGGGTCTTTGGCGGACTCATGTCCTCAACCGCCTTGACCTTCTCAGGGTTGGCCTCGATGCCACGATGGGACACGAGGAATCCCAAAAGCTTGCCCGAGGGGACGTCAAACACACATTTCTCTGGGTTGAGCCGCAGGTTTACTGCGTCAAGGCTCGCGAAGGTCTCCTCCAGGTCTTGTATCAGGGTCTTGGCCTCCTGAGATTTTACTACAATGTCATCAACGTAGGCTTCGACATTCTTTCCGAGTTGTGCATCAGCTGCTGAAAGGTTGCCCCTGCGTTACGCAGTCCGAACGGCATGCATGTATAGCAGTATACCCTGCACGGGGTTAAGAAGGCGGTCTTCTCAACATCTTCTACCGCCATCTTGATCTGGTGATACCCGGAGAAGGCGTCCAGGAAGCATAGCAGGTCACACTCCGCAGTGGAGTCGACGATCTGGTCGATGCGGGGGAGCGGAAACGGAAATTGCGGGCATGCTTTGTTGAGGTTGGTGAAGTCGACACACATGCATTCCTTCCCCCCTTTCTTGGGCACAACGACAGGGTTGGCCAACCAATCCGGGTATCGGACCTCGCGAATGACCCCAGCGGCTTCTAGCTTGCGGGTCTCTTGGACAATGAAGTCCTGCTTCTCCACGGACTGCCATCTGGCCTTCTGCTTCACGGGGCGCACATTTGGGCACACGTTGAGGTGATGCTCGAGGACACCCCTGGGGATTCCCGCCAGCTGATCGGGCTCCCAAGCAAATACCTTCTTGTTCGCGCGCAAGAACTTGACCAAGGCCTCCTCCTGCTCAGGCTCAAGGTTGGCGCCTATGGTGAAAGTGGCACTGGAGGACCCGTCCTCATCAACGGGTATCTGCTTGGTTTCTGCCTTGTCCTGGGTGAACAACTGCTTCTTCTTGGCGGGTGCAGCCCCCTTGGGCTCAGGGGTCTCCGCATTGACGGGCCGTGCCGATGCCGCCGTCTTGAAGGCGAGCTTGAGTACTCGCAGGGCGTCCCCGGTGTCCCCGTGCATGGCAAGGGTGCCGCTGCTCCCGGGCATCTTCATGAGGTTATACGCCGGGTGCGTGGCGACCATGAACTGAGCCAGCACCGGGTAGCCGAGGATGGCGTTGTAAGGGAGGCTGATGGGGGCGATGTCGAAGTCGACCATCTCCATGCGGAAGTTGTCGTAGGTGCCGAAGGTTACCGGGAGCCGGATCTGTCCCAGGGAGTCGGATGATCCGCCCCCGACGCCCGAGAAAGATCGGCTGGGTCGCAACCGCTCTCGGGGTATGCAGAGGAGGTTGAAAGTCTCGACCGAAAGCACGCTGAGGCCCGCGCCGCCGTCAACGAGAGTTCTGGTGACGGCCACCTGGCAGATGGTGGGGTGCACAACAGGGGGAGCGCGCCCGAGCTGACCAGGTTGGTGGGGTGGTCCTCCGAGCTGAAGGTCAGATCGGCCTCGCGCGCCGCCCGGTCCGGGGGAGCCCCCTGCCGTGCGGAAATGGCGCTAACCCGGCGGGCAAAAGGCTTGACGTGGTGACTCATGGGCGGCGCCTGCGAGCCGCCCAGGAGGGCCGCAACGACCGGAGGCATCGATGTTGCGGTGCAGCTACTCCACCGCGTAGGCAGATGCTGGGGGGTGCTTGCCGCTCGTTCCCCGCCGGGCCGATGGCGGTGTTCACGGCGGGCGACGGGGGACAACGAGAACGCCCACCGGCGAGGGCCGCCGGGGCGACACGAGCTCTCCTGGCACCGTACATGGATGCGGCAGTCGTAGGAGAGCGAAGTGGTGGAAGACAGATTCCGGCGCACCCCTACCTGGCGCGCCAAATGTCAGAATCACGGGTTCCGGCAGACCCTTAAGGTTCGAACACTGGGGTGCGCGCGGAAATCACGCCTTCTACCTCCCCGTCTTGTAAAGGTCTAAACTACTAAAAGAACTGCACAAGGGACACAAGATTTATACTGGTTCAGGCCACCATTGTGGTGTAATACCCTACTCCAGTGTGCGGTGGATGGATTGCCTCTTGGGGCTGATGATGATGAACAATACAGGGAAGAACAGCCTCGCGACGGTCTGTTCTTGGCTAGGGCGATTAACTGCTAGGAGGAGCTCAGTCACCCTTCTCTCTCTCTCTGCTTTTCTCTCACTTGTCAACCGTCTAGTTGAGACCCAACCGGGCGAACCGAACCCCTTGCTACGTGGGTGGCCGGTCCTATTTATAGGCAAAGGCCCTGGGCCTCTTCCCAAATATTGAGCGGGAAGGGCGCCAACAATGGCGGGCTAATTTGAAGGGGGACAGCGAGTACACTTATCCTGACTAAAGTTGGTCTTCGCGTGCGAAAGACTCTGCGGTGATGCCGTGCTGGGCTCCATGGTGACCTCCGTCTCGTAGTCCACTTGGTCCTGGTCTTGTTGCACCGAAATGGCAACCTTTGCCTGATGCCTCGGTACTCCGCGGCTGCGCTTGCCCCCTTTGCACCAAAGAGGAAAGAAGGACGCTGCGCGCGCTGGCGCCCGCCTGGCACCCTGAGTCATCATGGCTGGCGTCACGGGCACCTCACGAGGTACCCCGCCTTGATTCGTCCACCTCCTCGCGGGCCAGCCTGAGGAGGCTGCGCCTGAGGATGCGCCGTGTCGTCCGCCCCGCGAGGCTTGGCCCCTCGTGAGGGTCTTGAGTCTTGCGTTGATGAAGATGGGCCATGCTCGGCCTCATTTGAGCCAGCCGCAGGCCGCAGGCAGGCAAGTCTGGGGACCCCCGTTCCCAGAACGCCGACACCAGCCTAGCCGACTGGCACTGCCAGTCGTCCCCTTCCTCGCGCCAGGAGGACAGGGGCACGGGCTCGCCGCGCGCGAGCACGCGCCGGCCACCTCCTGCTTCCCCGCTCGCTGCGGGAGGCCCCCGACGACGCCACACACTCCCCTCGACCCTATTTCACTCTCTCGCTCTCCCTCCTCCCCTGGACCTCTCTCTCTCACCCTCCCCCCTAACGGCTCCGTCGCCACGACTCGCTGTTGCCGCGCCCACCGTCACGGCCTCGCCCTTGTTTCGTGCCCAGACGCTCCGCGCCATCCCCCTCGAGATCTCCGACGACTCACGCAAGCCGGGACGCCCTGCTGAGCTGCCCTCGATGTCGTCTTCCTCCTCGGGTTCCGCCGTCCGCCGCCGTCGATTCACCGTCAACAGGTCTTCCCCGAGCCCGCTTTGCTGCTCCGCGTGATCGCCGTGAACATCTCCCCATTTCCCCTCTCTTATCCCCCTCGTTCCCGCGTCGTAGCTTCGTTCCCCACCATGGTCGAAGCGCCCCGCCGCCGTCCATGTCACCGCCGTCGCCCTGGCCACCGCAGGCCGCAGCCGAGCGCGTCACCCTGCTCCTGGTGACGCCAGGAGGCCGTAGAGGCCTCTGCAGCCTCTGCCATGCCCTGCTACCACTTTTCGCTCGAAGCCGTGCCCCAGCCGCCGCCGCGAGCCTTGCTCTGGCGAGCTCCGGGCACCCCTCCTCCTCCTATCTACCCCACTAGATGCGGGAGAGCACGGGCTACGCCCCGATGCTCCTAGCCACCGCCCCCGTGCCCTGTAGCGTGGACGCCACCGCATCCAGAGGTTGCCGGCGACGACCTCGCCGGCCTGATGGGCGGGCCCGACCTGCCAGGTGATTAGCTTAAGGCTAATCACCATTTGCTAACCCCCTGACACTGACAGTGGGCCCAACGCCACAAATTTTAATTAGATTAGCATTATAACCCCCTGTTAACTAACCGGTCACTGATGTGTGGACCCCACATGTTAGGTTTGACCTGGTCAGCTCCGTTGACCTGCTGACGCAGGCATGACGCAATGCTGACGCAATATTTCATTTTCTGGTTTAAAATTAATCAGGAAATTCCAGAAAATGTTCCAAGCTTCAAAAATTCATAGAAATTCAACCATAGCTCAGATTGAAATAATTTATATATGAAAAATATGATAATGGCATTTTAAATGCTAAATATGGAGTTTGCATATGAACCCTTGGTCCATATGGACTTCATTTAAATTGTTGCTAGATGCATTGGTGCAAATCATAACATTATTACCATGTTCATGCAACATAATGTTGCATATGTTTGTGTCTTGATTTCTGACACCGTTCCTTCTCGGTAGGTCCTGCTCCGGAAAGTGTTCAAGAGTACCTATCAGTGGAGCAGTGCCCCCCTGTTGATCTACCAGGCAAGCAACCCCCCCTTGTTCATTCCGATACAATCCCACTCTCTCGCTCCTGCTCTCTTTTATTGCATTAGGACAACAACGATTCAACTGCTACTTTATGCTGCGGTAGTTGAACCCATTCCTTTGCATGACCTGTCATTGCCATAGTAAATAGTTGAAACCCACTAGCATGTGTAGGAGTTGATCGAGCCATGTGGTGTTCCTACCATGCCATGCCTGCTATTGCTTAGAGTTGTGTCAGGTCTGATTCATCGGGAATGAATTGGAGTGGTAGGATATGTTCTGGTGCTGAGAGTTAAGCGTGTGAACATGATTTGGTAAAGGTAGCGGTGAGAGGCCATGTAGGAGTACATGGTGGGTTGTCTCATTGGGACCGTCCTTAAGAACTGAGTTCTGTGTAAGTTGTCCAATGACTAGCTACTACCACACATTGGGCTCCGGGCGCTCCAAGCTCTTTCGACTTATTAACCGCCTTGAACTCTGTCCAGGAGTTGCAAATAGTTTCTGGTGTTTGTAGGTAGTGCTATTTTTCTACCGAGTGGCACCCGGCAGGGTGGACTTGCGGCAGACTAGGCACACGTGGCCCGGTGTACCGAGTGGCACCCAGATGGTGGGCTCGGGAACCCTGTACACATCGTTTGGGGCCATGAGCGAAACCCCGGCCAGATCTCCTTGCGGATGGAACCCGAATAGGCGATAAACCTGGACTAGAGTCTTGCATGGTTAGTTAGGTTGTGGCCGACACCCTCGCCAGGCATCCGCTTGAAGGTTGCCGAGATACATGAAGTGTATATGGTGATAAGTGGTGAGAGCGTGTGTGAAGAAGTACACCCCTGCAGGGTTATCATGATCTATTCGAATAGCCGTGTCCTTGGTTATGGACTTCTTGGATGCTTACGTGGTACATAGACAACTTTAAGTGGATACTCTAAAATGCTCAAGACAATTGTGAGTGCTATGGATGGCCTTCTCATAAGGAGACGAGGATGGATCCATAGTAGTGTATTGATGTGGTGATTAGTGGACTCGTGTGCGCTGCCTCATCTCAAAGAAGTTTCTCATTGTCATAGAACAGGATAGCCACTGAGTCAAAGCTGGCCTGCTGCAACTAAACCCCACATTACCCTCTTTGTACAAATGCATGTATGATAGGATCTGATGTAAGTCTTGCTGAGTACCTTTGTACTCATGTTTACTTTATTTATGTTTTGCAGGTGAGACATCTGTCTCACTAGTAGTACCGCTTGGACTTCGACGAGTAGCTTGTTACCTCAGCTACGATCTTGTACCTTGGAGGGACTTGTAGATAGTTAGGTTTCTTAGCCCTTTTCTTTTGTAGTTGTCTGTACTCAGACATGTAATGCTTCCGTTGCTTGTATGCTCTGAATGATGGGTCATGTGACCCCTGTTTGTATTAATGCTATGTGGCTCTTCTAAGCCTTTATCTATATGAGTTTGCGTTATGTTGTGATCCCATGTTGTACAGCACATACTTGCATGTTATGCGTACGTGTGACGTGTATTGATATGTGTGGGATCCGACAATCTAGTTGTTTATCCTTAGCAGTCTCTCTTATGGGGAAATGTAGTCTAGTGCTTCCTTGAGCCATAGTAGTCCGCTACAGCCTGGTTCACCGAAGTCCTGCTAGCCCAGCACTACTGCTCAGGACACTTGACTGGCCGGCATATGTTTCACTTCGTTCCTGTGTCTGTCCCTTCGGGGAAATGTCACGCGGTGACATACGGAGTCCTGCCTAGCCTGCAACATCCCAGGTTCCCCGGAGTCCTGTTAGCCCAGTGCTACAGCCCAGATTCACACGCTGCTGACCGACACGCTCGATGTGAATCATGTATGCCTGTTCCCATAGGTTAGTGTCGCTTTGGGTTCATGACTAGCCATGTCGGCCCAGGTTCTCTGTCATATGGATGCTAGCGACACAATCATATATGCGAGCCAAAAGGCGCAAACGGTCCCGGGCCAGGGTAAGGTGACACCCGGTTGGATAGCGTGCGTGAGGCCGCAAAGTGATATGAGGTGTTACCGACTAGATCGATGTGATTTGGAATCGGGGACCCGACAATCTTCACGTCATCTCAGAATTCGCCGAGCAGCTAGATCCAATGGAGCTCTCTTCCCTAAATGAGCTCTTGGATCGCATCGCCGCCCTGGGAGTCGCTACGGATTATGACCAGATTGGGCCTAAACCCGATCTGAGAGAGATTAACTCTCCCCAAGTCACCCATCATGTTGCCGTGGTAGAGGGACAGTGCGGCGACCCTTCATCTATCTTAAGGACTAGCTATGTCCGGATTCCCGATCCCTCCAAGCCGGATACCCGCGGAGTGGAGGACATCACTCAAGACCTGAACTTAAAGTCAGGCGACGGGCTAGATTCATTGGACAGCATCCAAGAATCCAAACTTCCGAGTTCGGAAACTCCTTGGCCCCTGGGTCTCAGATTGGGTGAGGTTTCGGATTTGATTCCACCCACCCACCCGTACATAAGCGATCTATCCCAAATTAGGCAAGAGCCCGAAGAAACAGTACATCATTACTGGGCCAGATTCCTCCTGGTCATGAACAGGATAAAGGACTACCACGAGGAAGACGCAATTTCATTCTTCTGCAATAATTGCATGGACAAGGGAATCCTCAACGCCACAAGTTGCCGTGATATTACATGCTTCGCTGACTTGGCGTCCATAGTACGAAAGTACTGTGCGTTGGAAAGCGCCTGGAAAACCGAAATAAAAATTTTGGGACAATCCGGCCCTGAATACAAACCCAGTCCAAAATAAAAGGGTGCATCATCGCCAGACACCCGGGTTCAATACCAAAAAGCAAAAGCCCTCTACATGGCACGGAACCGTACTGGAAGGATGGCTTAATGGACCCTGTAAAATTCACGATGCAGAGGGCGCCACACCAACTCACAGCCTTAGAGCATGTTGTATACTCCGGCAGGTGGCAAAAATTGGCGAAGATCTTCTAATTCCAGAAGCCACAGAGGCCACCCCAGAGACACCAGTACGGTATTAACAGTCTTCAAGACTTTCGCATCAAATAATATGCGAAAAAGAACACTCCGCAGCCTTGCCGAAGTCTACCAAGTAGCAACAATAAACCCATGGAGCGACACGGCTATTACTTTTAACGCCAGTGATGAACCTAAATTCCGAACAGCCCGAGCACCAGCCGCATTGGTCCTCAGTCCAATAGTGGACGGCTTTCGTCTTACCAAGGTACTCATGGATGGCGGCAGCAGATTGAACCTCATTTATGAGGAAACCCTTCAAAAAATGGAAATAGACTAGAACCGCATTGAGCGAAGCAGCACAACCTTTAGAGGAATAATCCCCAGTCGGGAAGCACGCTGTATAGGAAAAATCACACTAGATGTGGTGTTCGGCACACCGGATAATTACAGGTCCGAAGAGGTCACATTCCAAGTGGCCCCGTTCAGTAGCGGATACCACGCTCTGCTAGGGCAGGAAGCGTTTACAATCTTCCAAGCAATACCCCATTACGGGTACATGAAGCTCAAGATGCCCGGGCCTAACGGAATCATCACTCTCGCTAGTGATCCGGACATAGCACTCCGCGCCGAAAACAAGACAGCCGCACTGGCCCTCGAGGTGCTATCCGAAGCCCTAGCGGCTGAGGAACTGACTGCGCTGCGTTCCACGGTGAATAGGGACGATGTGATACTCGACAAAAGATCCAAGTCCACCTCCTTTAAACCGGCGGATGAAATAGTCAAATTCCAGGTCCATCCAACGGACCCCAACAAAACAGCTTCCATTGGGGCACAGTTAAACCCTGATGTAGACGCCGCACTACGAGAGTTCCTACGAGAGAACGAAGACATTTTTGCCTGGCACCCTTCAGACATGCCAAGAATCCCACGCAGGTTGGCCAAACACAGCTTAAATATCCTAAAAGGATTCAAGCCAGTCAAACATGCTCTTCGGTGTTTTTCTGAAGCTAAGAGACAGGCCATGGGAGAGGAACTAGCCAAGCTATTGGAGGCCGGATTCATCAAAGATATAAAACACCCGGACTAGATAGCAAATCTGGTGATGGTACCAAAGAAGGACAAATCCTGGCGCATGTGCGTTGATTTTAAAGACCTTAACAAGGCTTGCCCAAAGGATCCCTTCCCTCTCCCCCGCATCGATCAAATTATCGACGCTACCGCAGGACACGATTCGTTGTGTTTCCTCGACGCATACTCCGGCTACCATCAAATAAAGATGGCAGAGTCAGACCAAGACGCAACGGCATTCATCACACCATGCGGCCCATTCTGCTTCAACACAATGCCCTTCGGGCTCAAAAACGCCGGTGCAACATATCAGCGCATGATTCAGACATGTCTGGCAAACCAGATCGGCAAAACAGTGGAGGCATACGTAGATGATGTGGTCGTTAAAACAAGACATGTCGAATCTCTAGTAGACAACTTGAGGCTAACATTCGATAACCTCCAAACATACGACATCAAGCTCAACCCGGAAAAATGCGTTTTCGGCGTTCCGACCGGAAAGCTCTTGGGCTTCATTGTATCCGGTAGAGGAATTGAAGCAAATCCAGCCAAGATCCGAGCTCTGTCACAATTGGATATCCCGAAGGACCTCAAACAAATACAAAAATTAACCGGGTGCGTGGCGGCTCTAAGCCGCTTTATCTCCCGCTTGGGAGAAAAGGCCCTATCGCTTTACCGCCTCCTTCGGCGCACCGAACACTTCGAGTGGACGGATGCAGCCACGGCCGGACTTGATGAAATAAAAGCCATCTTGGCAACAAACCCAGTCCTGGCCGTGCCAAACATTGGCGAACCAATGCTATTATACATTGCAGCAACCCATCAGGTCGTAAGCGCAGTGCTCGTCGTTGAACAAGAAACGGACGAACACAAATTCCCCCTTCAAAAGCCGGTCTACTATGTGTCCACTGTCCTTACTCCGTGCAAGTCATGGTACCCGCATTATCAAAAGATTGCGTACACTGTATTTATGGCATCCCGGAAGTTGTGACACTACTTTCAAGAGTATTCAATAATAGTAGCCTCGGAAGTGCCACTTAACGACATTATAAACAACCGCGATGCGACGGGCCGGATTGCAAAATGGGCCATTGAGCTCCTCCCGTTCGACATAACTTACAAGCCATGGCGAGCTATCATGTCGCAAGTTTTGGCCGACTTCATCGCAGAATGGACGGAGGCCGAACTCCCTAAAGAGTACGGCGCATATTCAAACTGGGTCATGCACTTCGACGGCTCCAAAATGTTGGCCGGTCTAGGGGCTGGCGTCGTTTTGATGTCCCCCACTGGAGACACAGTTCAATACATACTCCAGATAATGTACACAGACTCCAACAATGCAGCCGAGTATGAGGCCCTTGTACATGGTCTCCGGATGGCAGTATCCATGGGCATTCAACGCTTAGATGTGCGCGGGGACTCGAACCTTGCAATATCTCAAATAAATGGAGACTTTGATGCCAAGGATCCAAAAATGGCAGCTTATCGCAATGCCGTCCTAATAATGTCAGCTCGGTTCGAAGGGCTCGAATTTCACCATATAGCCTGGGAAAATAATCAGGCGGCAGATGTCCTGGCACACATCGGCACAAAACGCGATGTAGTCCCCCAACATCTTCTTGGAAAGGCTGTTCAAGCCGTCCATAGTATGGGAAGGAGAACCCGGCAATAACTGCCCGGACCCAACCGCACTGCCCAACACCGAACACTCTGACATAATTGGAGGCTCTGCCAATGAAATAACACCTTCAACCCACGTAATAATGGTTGTCATCGCCCCGTGGATAGAACCATTCCTCGCCTACCTTACTAGGTAGGAACTCCCCGAGGACCAAAATGAGGCACGCTGCATAGTGCAGCGATCTAAAGCCTATAAAGTCCATGAGGGAGAGCTTTATAAGAAAAGCACTACTGGAGTCCTTCAAAGGTGCATCTCCGAAGAGGAAGGGCGGAACCTCCTGGCTGAAATTCATGCCAGACTCGGCGGTCATCACGCTGCAGATCGGTCCCTTGTAAGCAAGGCCTTCCGTACAGGCTTTTATTGGCCGACGGCCCGGGCAGACGCCTAGGACTTAGTCCAACGATGCGTCGGTTGCAAGCTTTTTGCAAACCAAAGCCATATGCCACCCACCACCCTCCAAACTATCCCCATCACTTGGCCCTTCGCGGTCTGGGGGATTGACATGGTTGGACCCCTTAAAGGCAGAACCAACAAGAAAAAATACTTATTGGTCATGGTGGATAAGTTCACCAAATGGATAGAAGCCAAGCCTGTTAAGACAGCCGAATCCGGACCGGTGATAGACTTTATATCCGGGGTTGTACACCGTTACGGCGCCCCCCACAACATCATCACTGATAACGGCACAAACTTTATGGCCGACGAGGTAAAACTCTGGTGCAAAAACATGGGCATCAAGCTCGATTATGCTTCCATCTATCACCCACAAACTAACGGCCAGGTCGATCGTGCAAATGGTCTTATGATGAGCAGCATCAAACCCGGATTAGTGCGGGAATCTAATACACACTGGGTAGAGGAGCTCGACTCCGTACTTTGGGGGCTGCGGACCACGCCGAATTGCACCACTGGATACACACCATTCTTCATGGTGTACGGCGCAGAGGCAGTTTTGCCCTGCGACATAATTCATGACTCACCTCGAGTGCGCATGTACGAAGAAAGAGATGCTGAGCTCGATCGGCAGGACAGTTTGGACGCCTTGGAGGAAGAGCGTGACGTGGCAAAAGCCCGTTCCGCATTCTATCAACAGCAGGCTCGAAGATACCAAAGCAGAGAAGTACGAGCCAAAAATTACAACGTTGGCGAATTAGTTCTACGCCTGCCGGACAAGAAAAAGGACAAACTCAAGCCCAAGTGGGAAGGTCCCTTCATAATTGACCAAGTCCAGACTGGTGGAGCGTACCGCCTGCGAGATGCATCGGATAACCGACTCAAGCCGAACCCATGGAACGCAGCCCGTCTCCGAAGATTCTACGCCTAGCGCCGGACTTTGTGTACGTCTCCTTCCTCTGTCCATTTTTTATATACTTTCTATCTTACATTTCTCTCCTTCTCCTCTCTCTCTCTCTCCCTCTCTCTCTTATAGCCTTTAAAGGCTCATAAAGTGACGCGCTATCCGCGCTCATTAAACCTGGAGGCTTCTTTAAACAAAAGCTTATTTATACGGGCTTCATGCCCAACACGTGTGTCACACTTCCGCATGTACCTTTTATTCACCATTATATGCATCGATATGACTTCAGTTTTGGCAAAGCTGGGTTGCTTGGCTCCTATGCTTACCCCTACATTCCTGATTATTTGGCTAGGTGGTAAAGGGACCACCTCTGCGATTGTTACTGCCGGGTCAGCCGGATGTGTACCTCAGACTGGGTGAAGCCGAAAGCTAGCGTTCTTAAGGGAATATTCGGTCGATGAACTAAAGATGATCTTTTTCACTTATTTATCTACACGCCCCCAGATGTTTTTCCTGCGTCTCTTTTCGCAGAATGGACATGCACTTTAGGGCATGCCTACCAGGGAAAGGAACCGCTAACGGAACTACTCTCCCTAGAAGATGTTTCTTACTAACCATGTAATATAACATAACTAGTTGGGCACTTGTCTGTTCAAGCACTAATGACCCCTATGCCTGGTCTCCATGCATACCCTGATTCTTATATAACCGCGAGGGTATTCGGACACACTCCGGACCATCAGGTCCCGAGGTTGAAGCGAAAAGGTCGGCCATGACAAACGATCTACAATCCGGCTAGAAGGCATTACACATGTCAATTAAAATTACATAGTCAATCTGACTGATTGTATTCCTCGTCAATACCATCTAACAGGCTGTCTAGCTTACAGTCCTGTTGGGAATACTTTGCGGCCAATTCTACTTGGCCGTATACTAAGCTCACAGGGATCTCCTTCCCATCGGGCCCCATGGGTCCGACCTCAGCCATGTGATTTGGGTCAGACTTCGTGTACCGCGTCTTCACCATGGCCCAGGCCTCCCTGGCGCCTTGACGGCAGGCCGACATCTTCCACAATCGGAAGCACCACCACGCTCCCTTCAGCTTTTCTACAAGCTCTCTAAGGCCTTCGGGCATGGAGACGGATGGCCACAAGGCCTGGGCGGTGCCTTGCATCACCTGCCGAACTCGCTTGTGCAGTTGTGATTGCTCGGGAAGAAGGTCACCCGTAGAAGCGGGCATTTCCTCTGCAGGACGACCTGTTAGCATACCTACAGACATTACTCTGTTAGTCGACTTCCTCGCCGAACTCTTTTTTAAAAAAGTTCGTTTAAGCACTTACTAAATATGCCGCGTCGAAGCCACTGATTCTCCTTAACGGAGTCCAACAGCTGGGCACGAACATCCTTCAGTTCAACGCCCAGCTTGGTGTTGGCATCTTGGAGATCGTTCTTCTCCCGCCTCACCTTTGTCAGCACACTCTCACCAGCCTTTAACTGGCGTAGGAGTTGTTGCTTTTCGGATTTAATCCGGCGCCGTCTGCAATTTCATTTGTCAGATTTGCACCCACGCTGCACTTCGCAAAATACTTATCTTTCGAAACATATATTACCAGAGGGGGTCTCCTTGGGCTCCCCTGCCGCGGCTAGTGCGGCCGCAAGTTGGGCTTTGCACTCTTCCAGCTCCTGGGACAGTAGGGTATTCTTTTCTGTAAGAACCTGCATAACAAATGATCCTTAAATCAGTTATTCTAACTATTTCAAGTCCCGGGGGCTACTGGTATATATATAATTACCAAATTTTTCTTACCCATATGTCTTTTACATATTGCTCCGTGGCTCTGGCTAGACCATTTTGAGGGGCACGGAGGTACGCATCTCCCGAATTGAAGGCATCCAATGCCTCTTGGGAGAAACAAGCATCGCGAAGAACTGTCTGGCGACGCCTATGGTTCATGGCACTCTCCACCTCGGAATTGGTGGCAGACAGCTTGTCCGCATCCTCTGTCGGAGGAGCGTCCGGTGCGTGCCTTGTGCTCGCCTCCGCTTCCGGACTAGGCTTTGGAGCCTAGCTGGTGGAGGCACGATTGGCAACCTCTCCGGATATAGTCCCGCGAGGTCTCTTTGTCTTGAAGAGAGCACAAGCGTTAATACGCCTTGAAGGAATAACACCTGGAAATAAGATGGCGCGCTATACCTTTGCGCCGGCGTCTCATTCTGGACCGCACTTCTTTTCAGCCCGCGGGGCCTTGCCGCCCCTCGTTGGCTAGTCGCCGTAGGCTCGGCCTCCCGTCTCAAGGACCTCCCCTGCAAAACACGGTTGTCATACGGCAATCGAAAACACGCGAGGATAGATCCCTTTTCAAAGTGCTGGGACTTCGGTCTCAGTTACCTGTGAGGCTGGGAGTAGAGCTGGGTAATCGGCCGTAATGGCCACCAAGGCGTTGTCCTTGATCAATTGATGGGACACCCCATCAATCAGCTCTACAGATAAGTCCGGATCCTCTTGAGAGGCCCGGTCGAGGGACCATCCCGGATCCTCGGGTTGTGGAGGAGGGTTGTTTATTTCTTTAACAGCCTGGCGCAGTTCCTATGTTGAAGTCGTTAGACTGAATATTTAACGATGGGAATATAAAACGGATGGGCAAGTAAAAGTGTCCACTTACCCAACTTGGGGGATTGTACATAGAAAATCCACCCTGTGGGTTGACGCGGAAAAATTCCTCCTCTTCTCCCTTGTACAAAGCAGACAAGATCTTTATTAGAGCAGGAGCCGAATCCAGCCCCTTACGGTCGTGGCGGGTGGTGTCGTCCTCCCCGTTGAAGTCCCACATGGGGTGGCCTCTATACTGAAGCGGCTGCACCCCTCGCATGATGCATGCGGCCATGACCCCGATCATGGTTAGTCCGGAATGAGCTAACAATCTTATCCGGCCCATCAGGTAAAGAACGTCCTTGTCACTTTCCCTCTGAGGGCTCCGTGGACGCCAACTTAGGCGCTTCTTTAGGGGAGCACTGTCGAACTCAGGGAGGCCAATCCAGACAGGATCAGACAGCGGGACGTCCTCTATATAAAACCATTCCGAAGGCCAGTCCTCGCACGCCTTCTTTGGGGTTCCGGATAGATATTCGGTCCCGGCGATGCACCACACTTCGGCTCCGCCCACTTGATATATTGACTCCTTCTGAGAACGGGGCACAAGGCAGAATAGCCTTTTCCACAGCGCAAAATGAGCCTCGCAGCCCAAAAACAGCTCGCAAAGGGCTACGAAGCCTACGATATGCAATATGGAGGCAAGCGTGAGGTTGTGCGGCTGGAGTCCATAGAACTCCAGGAGCCCCTGGAGAAACGGATGAATTGGAAATCCGAGCCCTCTTATTAAGTAAGGGACAAGGCATACGCGCTCTCCTTTGGAGGGATTGGGGGCACTCTCCGCTTGCTCTCCTCCATTATAGGTGGCAAGTCCGGCTCGAACCGGGACCATATAGGCCGGGGGGACAAATCCCTTGGTCTGGAGCGTCACTAGCTCGCTGTGCGGGATGGAGCATCTCTCCCAATCTCCAGGCTGAGTGCTGGAAGGGCGAGAGGAGGAGCTGCGGCGGCCGGCCATGATAGAATGGACCTCTGTCGGATATGCTCTAATGAATACTCGCGGAGGGGAGAAGGTGTGGTTTGGATATTAATCTTCGTCCCCTTAAATAGGAGGCTCATTCACGCGGCTAGGGGTGTAAATGTAAAAACACCCTGACTTTTCGTATTCATTTGACACGTGGAAGACGGACATTATTGGGCGTAGAAGCCAAGGAGCGCTACATTTACAAGAAACCGGACATTATTCAGCAGGTACACGGAATTTGGAGGAGAACCCGCCTTGCAATGCCGAAGACAATCTGCGCGCCGGACTCGTCGCCATTGAAGCCTGGTTCGGGGGCTACTGAGGGAGTCCTGGATTAGGGGGTGTCCGGATAGCCAGACTATACCTTCGGCCGGACTCCTGGACTATGAAGATACAAGATTGAAGACTTTGTCCCGTGTCCGGAAGGGACTTTCCTTGGCATGGAAGGCAAGCTTGGCGATACGGATATGTAGATCTCCTACCATTGTAACCGACTCTGTGTAAACCTAGCCCTCTCCAGTGTCTATATAAACCGGAGGGTTTTAGTCCATACGAACAACAATCATACCATAGGCTAGCTTCTAGGGTTTAGCCTCTCTGATCTCGTGGTAGATCTACTCTTGTACTACCCATATCATCAATATTAATCAAGCAGGACGTAGGGTTTTACCTCCATCAAGAGGGCCCGAACCTGGGTAAAACATCGTGTCCCCTGCCTCCTATTACCATCCGCCTAGACGCACAGTTCGGGACCCCCAACCCGAGATCCGCCGGTGTTGACACCGACAAGCACCACGAAACCCTATTTCAACCAACGCAACCTTCTGTACCCAAGAGATCCCATCTTGGGGCCTTTTCTGGAGCTCCGGCGGAGGGGGCATTGATCACAGAGGGCCTCTACATCAACTCCATGGCCCCTCCGATGATGTGTGAGTAGTTTACTTCAGACCTTCGGGTCCATAGTTATTAGCTAGATGGCTTCTTCTCTCTCTTTGGATCTCAATACAAAGTTCTCCTTGATCTTCTTGGGAGATCTATCCGATGAATTGTGGGTTTATGATCAAGTCTATTTATGAACAATATTTCATTCTTCTCTGAAATCTTTTATGCACGATTGGTTATCTTTGCAAGTCTCATCGAATTATCAGTTTGGTTTGGCCTACTAGATTGATCTTTCTTGCAATGGGAGAAGTGCTTAGCTTTGGGTTCAATCTTGCGGTGCTCGATCCCAGTGACAGAAAGGGAAACGACACGTATTGTATTGTTGCCATCGAGGATAAAAAGATGGGGTTTATATCATATTTCTTGAGTTTATCCCTCTACATCATGTCATCTTACCTAAGGCGTTACTCTGTTCTTATGAACTTAATACTCTAGATGCATGCTGGATAACAGTCGATGTGTGGAGTAATAGTAGTAGATGCAGGCAGGAGTCGGTCTACTTGTCACGGACGTGATGGCTATATACATGATCATGCCTAGATATTCTCATAATTATTCGCTTTTCTATCAATTGCTCGACATTAATTCATTCACCCACCGTAATACTTATGCTATCTTGAGAGAAGCCACTAGTGAAACCTATGGCCCCCGGATCTATTTTCCATCATATACGTTTCCAATCTATTTTTACTTTGCAATCTTTACTTTCAATCTATATCATAAAAATACCAAAAATATTTACCTTATCATTATTATCTCTATCAGATCTCACTCTCGTAAGTGACCGTGAAAGGATTGACAACCCCTTTATCGCGTTGGTTGCAAGGTTCTTATTTGTTTGTGTAGGTACGAGGGACTTGAGTGTGGCCTCCTACTGGATTGATACCTTGGTTCTCAAAAACTGAGCGAAATACTTACGCTAATTTGCAGCATCACCCTTTCCTCTTCAAGGGAAAACCAACGCAGTGCTCAAGAGGTAGCAGGTGCCCCCCTCCCCACGTATATAAAGGAGGGAGGGGGAGGCCGGCCGGCCCTCATAGGCATGCCAAGGGGGGAGGAATCCTCCTCCTAGTAGGAGTAGGACTCCCCCATTCCTAGTCCTACTAGGAGAAGAAGGAAGGAGGGGGGAAGAGAAGGAAGGAGGGGGCGCCACCCCTCCCCCTAGTCCAGTTCGGACTAGGCCCATGGGGGGAGCGCGGCCAGCCCTTGGTAGCCCGTCTCTCTCTCCTCTAGGCCCAGTAAGGCCCATTACTTCTCCGGTGGTTCTGATAACCCTTCCAACACTCTGATATATATCCCGTGACCCCCCGAGACTCATCCGGTGTCCGAATAGAGTCATCCAATATATCAATCCTTATGTCCCTGACTCCAAACAACCTTCGGTACATCAAAACTCATAAACTCATAATACCGATCGTCATCGAACATTAAGCGTGCGAACCCTATGGGTTCGAGAACTATGTAGACATGACCGAGACTCATCTCTGGTCAATAACCAATAGCGGAACCTGTATGCTCATATTGGCTCCCACATATTCTACGAAGATCTTTATCGGTCAAACCGCATAACAACATACGTTGTTCCCTTTGTCATCGGTATGTTACTTGCCCGAGATTCGATCATTGGTATCTCAATACCTAGTTCAATCTCGTTACCGGCAAGTCTCTTTACTCATTCCGCAAGGCATCATCCCGCAACTAACTCATTAGTTGTAACATCCCAAATTTTCAATTTGGAATGTTATACACTAGATCATCATTGCATACCATATTTATTGGATTTTGGTTGATCCTAGAAATTTCACGCAACTCAAGGACCCTCGGAGAGAGTTGGGGATTTTGTTATTTTCATATTTGAGTTTTTCTCAAATTTTGGAAATAGGATCATTCGATTTTATTTATTTTATCTTCAATTATTTCTATTACAAAATTATGAGAGAGGGAATAAAATGACTTTCCCAAAATAAAGAAATATTGGGGATTTAATAAAAAATCAAATAAGGTTTTATTTAGGTCTTATTTACTATTTTATTTGAATTTAGGAAAAATGCACGTTTTTCAAAATTGCATTTAGGCCCCAAATAAATGTTCATCCTGTGTGGCTTTATTTTAGAAGCCGGGGAAAATTTATTTCGGGATTTTTGGAGTCCGTTTAGTATTTATTTTGTCTTTTTTCGAGCGTAATTATTTTAAAAAAAAAAGAAGTCTGAACCGACCTTGGGCCGTAACCGGCCAGGACTCCTCCTGTCCGGGCCTTTTTATAGCGCCCCGAGGCCCTGACCAAGCCCAAGCCGCCGCCGCCCGAAACCCTAACCCTAACCCTAGCCGGCCGTCGCCGCCGCGCCGTGCCACCCGCGCCGCCGTCACCCGCCCACTACGCCGCCGCCCGCCGGAGCGCCGCCGCCGCCGACATCGCCGCCGCTGGAGGTTGTCTCGCTGCCGTCGGTTTTTCTCAAAAAACCGTTCGGTTTTCCGACGGTTTTGTTCGTTTTTTAGTTTTGGTTTTTTAAAATAGATCGCTTGTTCCGGTTTATTTAATTAGTGAGCGTTCGTTCGTTTTAACGAACGTTCGTCGTTTTTCTTTTTCTCGGATTAAATTCGTGATTTTTCTTATCGCGATTCCTGATCCGATTTTTGTTTTAGTCTAACTTTTCACTTGTTTATCGGAATCAGGCGATTCAAGCGCCTGGAGTTTCGTCTCGAAACCCTCTTTCTGTTTAACCAACTCAAACAAGTTTTTGTCACTGTAAAAATTGCCATAGATCCAGAATAGTAAATGAAGCCTTTTTCTTTTGCCGTTTGTCTTTTGTTGCTTCGTTCGTTTTGATTCTTTTTGCCAACCGGAGTTCTTAAGTTGAACATTCTGGTTAGATCTCTTATTTGAGTTTTACCTGTGCATTAGTTGAGTACTTATTGTGTGCTTGTTTGTTTGCAATAGAGTACCCGGAGTGTGCCGCTTGCTACTTCGAATCGCTAGGTTTCCCGGATCATCAGCAAGGCAAGTAACACTTTGATCATGTTTTTCCCTCTACCTAGTTTTATTGCATTAGATCAATTATCAGACATTGCATGATTAGGATCTAATTAAATTGTGGGTTTGGGAAGTAGTTGAGGTAGTACCTATTACCTGTTAGTATCAAACGTTGGGAGTTACTTCTATGTTTGCTTATTATGCCATGTATGCTAGTAGACGTGGATTGGGTGAGTGCATCCATGACAGATGTGAGATTGTTAATTAATGGTTTACTTAAGGTGGCAACTTAAATACACATCTGGGTGGATTGAGGCACCTGGGTATTCCAGCAATTGCCTGTTTTTCTTTATGGACCGCCACCCAGGCTCAAAGGGATCATGAGATTATTCATGCTAGAAACTTCCGTGTGCAGCCACAAGCTACTATGGGCTCTAGCATAGTTGACTAATACGTGCGAACTCTTACAGTGGTAGACTAGTAGATGTAGCGGATGTAGGTTGGTACAGTGTACCCGATCGTAAGGTGCTAGCACTTCTAAAAGACTATGTGTCGGCCATCCATTTCTCAAACACCATGTAGTGCGAGAAACCAAACGGAGGAGATCGAGTCTTCTCGAGAAAAGTGCGCAAACCTCTGCAGAGTGTATAAACTAATCATGGTTAGCCATGTCCCCGGTTATGGACATCTTGAGTATCTAGTACTTGGACTATCATGTGAATCTCAACATGTTACTCTAAAATTAATTTTGTTGGGTTTTTTTTAACGATGATGCTTAATTGGGATTGAGAATGCTGTCAACCATTCTCAATGTTTAACAAGTACCATGATAGTTAAATAAAATTTAGTCCTTTGCAGTAGGGAAAATTTGGTTTTACGCAAAATTGTAACCATAGAGCTTTCCACCAGCCAAATATGCATATAGATTAGCCTATTTCATTCCATTACTCTCTATGTGTTACTTTGCCAGCATATTCCATGTGCTGACCCGTTTCGGGCTGCAACGTTAATGTTGCAGACTTTTCAGACAACGATTAAGGAGTTTTAGGTCGTGGTTCTATACTCAGTGATGCCGTTGGAGTTGATCGACTCACTTATCTTCCAAGCCTTTCGCTGTTATCGTTATTAGATGGCCTTAAGCCATATTTTATTGTAATAAGTTCTATTTTGAGACTCTCGATGTAATAAGTGTGTGATTGCTACTCTGTTATAAATCCTTCAAGTACTCTGTGGTGTCAGCATTACTAATCCTGGGATGACACCTGAGCACAGATATTGGACAGTTTGAGGTCTGGTCGCTACAAGATGGTATCAAAGCACACGCTGACTGTAGGACACGACCACTAAGCTAAAGACCTAGATCACTACTCACTCTCCTCTCTTTTCTGACTTCTCATCTTTTCTACTCTTTTAGGATGGCGGACGCAAGGAACAAGTTCACTCAACCGGATGAAGATACACCCTTTGGACGTCACTTGAAGGAAGTCACTACATACCTGAACATAGGAGTACCAAGCTTCACCGGAACCTACAACACCACTCTACCTGAAGAAGAGCGCTGGATGATTCAAGTTCAAGTTCCAGGAAGGATGTTCATGCTAGTCACTGAGCCCATAGAGTTTTCTTTTGATGCACCAACTTGGAGTCTAGGAAAGAGCATGGCAGCTCACATCGCCATGGGACGCATTGGAGAAGTCTACCGCAATGATCTCAAGGATACTATCTACCAGATTTGTGGGTGCCGAGATGAGCATTGGGAGATGATCAGCACCAGGAAGGATAGATCAGTTGCAGCTTTTATCCAAGAGTTAAACTGGCTCATTCAACGTCAAGAGAACTAGATGTGCGCCGGCATGATAGATCTGAAGAAGGCAAGGACAAGAATCAAGGAACTGGAGGAAGAACTCAAGGCTACACGTGAAGATTATGAAGAGGAAATAGAAGTATTAGTGGAGAAGAATGACGATCTGATCAAGAAGATCGGAATATTTATGGGAGGCCCTACACCAGTAGAAGAAGATGAAGAACCCGAGGAGATTCGTCCGGAAGACTACATCATCATTGACGACACCGACTCGGATCCAGACGAAAGTGATGATGACTATGTTCATGAAGCTGGAGCAGATATCATGGAGTCTGCAACCGAAGAATATTTCTAGTAGACCACCTCATTAGTAGTAGTAGTCCACCATGTAAATATAGTAGTCCGAGCACTTTTGCGATAGTTAGATCGATTGTATGCCCTTGTTTGATTGATTGAATGAAGTGAATTGTTTGCTTTTGCCTCATGTGCATATGGGTAGTGTTTTCTCTTTAGACCCCTCTCTATTCTTAAATCTCATCTTTTCTAAACCCTCAGATGCCTCCGAGACGTGACCCCGGATTTACCTTCCCACTGGAGCTCACCCAGTTGATCCAGCAGCAGAAGACATTGATACAGTTGCTAGTCCAGAATCAGAATCAGGGGAACAACAACAACAACAACCCACCACCACCACCACCACTTGTTGATCATTTAGCCCGTTTTATTAGGCTGAATCCGCCGGTGTTTTCCAGTAGCACCGAGCCGATAGTAGCAGATGATTGGCTCCGCAAGATAGCAAGGGAGTTGACCATCATAGGATGCACAGATGCGGAAAAGGTGAAGTTTGCCGCTCATCAGCTTGAAGGACCCGCAGCATCATGGTGGGAGAATTTCACAGCCACTTTCCCTGTTGACACTGTCACGTGGGACCAGTTTCAGCAGGCTTTTCGAACTACCCATGTTTCAGCAGGAGCTATGGCCATGAAGAAGCGAGAGTTTCACAACTTGCGCCAAGGATGGCGGACAGTTGGCCAGTATGTGGAGGAATTTAGTAAATTAGCACGTTATGCCCCAGATGACGTTGCTACAGATGCAGCTAAGTAAGAGAAGTTTCTGGAAGGACTGAATGATGAGTTGAGCATGCAGTTGATGGTAGCAACCTTCAACAACTACTAGGAGTTGGTAGATCGTGCTCTTATGATTGAAGGGAAGCAGCAGCAGATTGAGAATCGCAAGAGGAAGTATGGACAAGGGAAGCACAATTCAGGAGCTCAGCAGAAGCCACATTTTACCCCTAGACCGGGAGGACATTTTCAGCATACCCATGGAGGAGGTAGCTCACACAATTAAAATGGCACCAAGAATGGTAATGGGAATGGAGGAAGTAATGGCCAGAACTGCACCAACCCATCGACCCCAGCCAAGAGAGACCTGAGCCAAGTCACTTGTTTTAAGTGCCAGAAGACTAGACATTATGCCAATGAATGTCCTGAATCACAGAATGGAAATGGCAATGGAAGCTCTGGGAATAAGCCGAACCCTTTCAATAGGGGACAGGTGAACCACGTTAACGTGGAGGAGGTTGAAGAGCAACCGGATGCAGTAATCGGTAAGTTTTTGGTTAAGTCAATTACTGCACTCGTTCTTTTTGATACTGGTGCATCGCATTCATACATATCAAGGGGATTTGTGGATAAGTATAAACTTCCAACCCAAGCCCTTAGGTCACACATGTTAGTAACCTTGCCTGGAGCAGAGTATATGGCTAGCCTATGGTGTGATCGGTTACCATTAAGGATTGGTAACTACGTATTTCCCTCAGACCTAATAGTGTTGGAATCTCAAGGATTGGTTGTGATATTAGGCATGGATTGGTTGTCTATGTATGGAGGAAACATCGATTGCGCTAGTAAGTCAATCTTGCTTACCACCCCAGAAGGAAGAAGGATCAAGTATGTATCCCGACATGTGCCAAAGAGGACTCAAGTAAATTGTTTAACAGGAGTTGTAAAGGAGGAAGTACCAGTGGTGAAGGATTTCCCGGATGTATTTCCAGAGGAATTGCCAGGCATGCCACCAAATAGAGATATTGAGTTTTTGATTGAGCTCTTGCCAGGCACAGGGCCAATATCAAAGAGACCATATAGGATGCCCGCAAAGGATTTAGTTGAGATTAAGAAGCAGATTAAGGAGTTACTAGATAAAGGATATATTCGCCTAAGTTCTTCACCTTGGGGATCGCCAGTACTTCTAGTGGAAAAGAAGGATGGATCGTTAAGGATGGAAGTAACCATCAAGAACAAGTACCCCCTACCGATGATCAATGATCTATTTGATTGATTACAAGGAGCTAAGGTATTTTCCAAGATCGATCTGCGATTAGGATACCACCAGTTGAAGATTCGAGAATAGGATATACCCAAGACAACCTTTACCACCAGGTATGGGCTGTACGAGTATACCGTTATGTCATTTGGTCTGACTAACGCACCAGCATATTTTATGAACATGATGAACAAAGTGTTTATAGAGTTTTTGGATAAGTTCGTCGCAGTGTTCATTGATGATATCCTGGTTTACTCGAAAAATGAAGAGGAGCATAAGGAGCATTTGCGTTTGGTACTTGGTAAGCTCAGAGAACATCAATTATATGCCAAGTTTAGCAAATGTGAGTTTTGGTTGAAAGAAGTTGGATTTCTCGGGCACGTTATATCTGGAGAAGGTATAGTAGTAGATCCCACTAAAGTTGATACCGTGACCAAGTGGGAAGCGCCAACAACAGTTGGAGAGATCCAGAGTTTTCTTGGACTCGCAGGATACTACCGGAGGTTTATTGAGAATTTCTCAAAGATTGCGAAGCCTATGACGGAGTTGTTGAAGTAAGATACCAAGTTCATATGGACTGAGGAATGTGAGGCTAGTTTCCAAGAGTTGAAGAAACGTTTGGTTACCTCACCAGTGTTGATTTTACCGGATCAGACCAAGGATTATGAGGTGTATTGTGACGCTTCACGTCGAGGACTTGGAGAAGTTCTTATGCAGGAAGGAAGAGTTGTTTCATATGCCTCACGACAGCTTAAGCCCCATGAGTTGAATTATGCTACGCATGATTTGGAGTTAGCAGCCGTAGTGCATGCATTGAAGACTTGGAGACATTTTCTGATGGAAAACATTGCGAGGTGTGCACGGATCACAAGAGTTTGAAGTATATTTTCACACAGAAGGAGTTGAAACTCAGACAAAGGAGATGGTTGGAGCTCATCAAGGATTATGATATGAAATTGCATTATCACCCCGGAAAGGCTAACGTAGTAGCTGAAGCGTTAAGCCGTAAGAGCCATGTCAACATCCTAATGACGGCAGATTTACCAAGGGAGTTAGCCGAAAATCTTCGTGAGCTATGTTTGGAAATAGTCCCGAGAGGCTATGTAGCAGCATTGGAGATTCAGTCTACTTTGATGGATAAGATCAGAGAAGCTCAAAGGACTCACAAGGAGATTACTTCTATTAAAGAGAAAATGAGCAAAGGAAAAGCTAAGGGATTTCGTGAGGATGAGCACGATACCTTGTGGTTTGAAGACCGTGTTTATGTGCCTAATGATTCGGAGATCAGGAAATTGATTCTGCAAGAGGCCCATGATTCACCATATTCGATTCACCCAAGAAGTACCAAGATGTATTTGGATTTGAAGGATATTTTCTGGTGGACCGGAATGAAGAAGGATATTGCGGAATATGTAGTAGTTTGTGATGTATGTCAGAGAGTGAAGGCAGAGCATCAGAAGCCAGCAAGATTGCTACAGCCATTGCCGATACCCGAATGGAAGTGGGATAAGCAAGGCATGGATTTTATTACAGGATTGCCCAGAACACGTTCAGGCTATGACTCGATATGGGTTGTAGTCGATCGTTTGACAAAGGTAGCTCATTTCATTCCCGTGAAAACTACCTATACCAGTGCAGAGTTGGCAAATATATATATGACCAGAATCGTTTGTCTGCATGGAGATCCAAGGAGCATAGTATCAAATAGAGGAACCCAATTTACCTCAAAGTTCTAAAATCAGTTGCATGAAACTTTGGGTACCAGACTGGAGTTTAGCACAGCCTTCCACCCGCAGACAGATGGACAGACCGAGAGAGTCAATCAGATTTTGGAGGATATGTTGAGAGCTTGTGCGCTAGATTACGGATCTAGCTGGGACGAGAATTTTCCATATGCAGAGTTCTCTTACAACAACAGTTATCAATCCAGTTTGAAGATGGCCCCTTTCGAAGCCTTGTACGGAAGGAGGTGCAGGACCCCATTGTCTTAGGATGAAGTTGGAGACCGCCAGTTGTTTGGACCAGATCTGATAAAGGAGTCTAAACAGAAAGTGAAATTGATTCGCGATAGGCTCAAGGTAGCCCAATCCGGGAAGAAGAGTTATGCAGATTCTAAATGCAAGGACACAGTTTACGAAGTCGGAGACCGAGTTTATCTTCGAGTATCACCACTTCGAGGAGTTAAGCGCTTTGGAGTTAAAGGATAGTTAGCGCCCCGTTTTGTAGGCCCATACAAAGTTTTGGAGCGTATGGGAGAGGTAGCCTATAAGTTGGAATTGCCCGAAGGATTGTCGGGAGTTCACGACGTGTTCCACGTATCCCAGTTGAAGAAGTGCCATGCAGAGATGGCTGATATACCGCTGAGAGATACAGTACCACTAGAAGCAATTCAGTTGGACCGTGATTTGACCTATGAGGAGAAACCAGTCAAGATTTTAGAGTATGCCAGTCGAGTCACCCGCAGCAAGCTAATCAAGTTTTGCAAGGTTCGGTGGAGCCACCATACAAAGGATGAAGCCACCTGAGAACGAGAGGAAGATTTGCTGAAGGACCACCCTCACCTATTTTCTAGCCAACCCGAATCTCGAGGGCGAGATTCATCTTAAGGGGGGTAGGTTTGTAACATCCCAAATTTTCAATTTGGAATGTTATACACTAGATCATCATTGCATACCATATTTATTGCATTTTGGTTGATCCTAGAAATTTCACGCAACTCAAGGACCCTCGGAGAGAGTTGGGGATTTCTTTATTTTCATATTTGAGTTTTTCTCAAATTTTGGAAATAGGATCATTTGATTTTATCTTCAATTATTTATATTACAAAATTATGAGAGAGGGAATAAAATGACTTTCCCAAAATAAAGAAATATTGGGGATTTAATAAAAAAATCAAATAAGGTTTTATTTTGGTCTTATTTGCTATTTTATTTGAATTTAGGAAAAATGTGCGTTTCTCAAAATTGCATTTAGGCCCCAAATAAATGTTCATCCTGTGCGGCTTGATTTTAGAAGTCGGGGAAATTTTATTTCGAGATTTTTGGAGTCCGTTTAGTATTTCTTTTGTTTTTTTCTGAGCGTAATTATTTAAAAAAAGTCCGAACCGACCTTGGGCCGTAACCGGCCAGGACTCCTCCTGGCCGGACCTTTTTATAGCGCCCCGAGGCCCCGGCCAAGCCCAAGCCGCCGTTGCTGCCGCGCCGCGCCGCCGCTGCCCGCCGGAGCTCCGCCTCCGCCGACATCGCCGCCGCTGGAGGTTGTCTCGCCGCCGCCGGTTTTTCTCGAAAAACCGTTCGGTTTTCCGACGGTTTTGTTTGTTTTTTTAGTTTTGTTTTTTTTAAATAAATCAGTTTTTACGGTTTATTTAATTAGCGAGCATTCATACGTTTGTTTGTTTTAATGAACGTTCGTCGTTTTTCTTTTTCTCGGATTAACTCCGCGATTTTTCTGATCGCGATTCCTGATCCGATTTTCGTTTTAGTCTAACTTTGCGCTCGTTTATCGGAATCGGGCGATTCAAGCGCCTAGAGTTTCGTCTCGAAACCCTCTTTCCATTTAACCAACTCAAACAAGTTTTTGCCACTGTAAAAATTGCCATAGATCCAGAATAGTAAACAAAGCCATTTTCTTTTGCCGTTTGTCTTTCGTTGCTTCGTTCGTTTTGATTCTTTTTGCCAACCGGAGTTCTTAAGTTGAACTTTCTGGTAAGATCTCTTATTTGAGTTTTACCTGTGCATTAGTTGAGTACTTATTGTGTGCTTGTTTGTTTGCGATAGTGTACCCGGAGTGCGCCGCTTGCTACTTCGAATCGCTAGGTTTCTTGGATGATCAGCAAGGCAAGTAACACTTTGATCATGTTTTTCCCTCTACCCAGCTTTATTGCATTAGATCAATTCTCACACATTGCATGATTAGGATCTTATTAAATTGTGGGTTTGGGAAGTAGTTGAGGTAGTACCTATTACCTGTTAGTATCAAACCTTGGGAGTTACTTCTACGTTTGCTTATTATGCCATGCTATGCTAGTAGACGTGGATTGGGTGAGTGCATCCATGACAGATGTGAGATTGTTAATTAATGGTTTACTTAAGGTGGCAACTTAAATACACATCTGGGTGGATTGAGGCACCTGGGTATTCCAGCGATTGCCTCTTTTTCTTTATGGACCGCCACCCAGGCTCAAAGGGATCATGAGATTATTCATGCTAGAAACTTCCTTGTGCAGCCACAAGCTACTATGGGCTCTACCATAGTTGACTCGGTCGTGCGAACTCTTACAGTGGTTGACTAGCAGATGTAGGGGATGTAGGTTGGTACAGTCTACCCGATCGTAAGGTGCTAGCGCTTCTGAAAGATTATGTCTCGGTCATCCGTTTCTCGAACACCATGTAGTGCGAGAAACCAAACGGAGGAGATCGAGTCTTGTGGGGAAAAGTGCGCAAACCTCTGCAGAATGTATAAACTAATCATGGTTAGCCGTGTCCCCGGTTATGGACATCTTGAGTATCTAGTAATTGGATTATCATGTGAATCTCAACATGTTACTCTAAAATTAATTTTGTTGGGTTTTGTTTAATGATGATGCTTAATTGGGATTGAGAATGCTGTCAACCATTCTCAATGTTTAACAACTACCATGATAGTTAAATAAAATTTATTCCTTTGCAGTAGGGAAAAAATGTCTTTACGCAAAATTGTAACCATAGAGCTTTCCACCAGCCAAATATGCATATAGATTAGCCTATTTCATTCCATTACTCTATATGTGTTACTTTGCCAGCATATTCCATGTGCTGACCCGTTTCGGGCTGCAATGTTAATGTTGCAGACTTTTCAGACGACAATTAAGGAGTTTTAGGTCATGGTTCTATACTCAGTGATGCCGTTGGAGTTGATGGACTCACTTATCTTCCAAGCCTTGCGCTGTTATCGTTATTAGATGGCCTTAAGCCATATTTTATTGTAATAAGTTCTCTTTTGAGACTCTCGATGTAATAAGTGTGTGATTGCTACTCTATTATAAATCCTTCAAGTACTGTGTGGTGTCAGCATTACTGATCCAGGGATGACACCTGAGCACAGAGATTGGACCGTTTGAGGTCTGGTCGCTACATTAGTCACATTGCTTGCATGGCCTATATTGATGTGCATTACCGAGAGGGCCCAGAGATACCTCTCCGACAATCGGAGTGACAAATCCTAATCTCGATCTATGCCTACTCAACAAACACCATCGGAGACACCTATAGAGCATGTTTATAATCACCCAGTTACGTTGTGACGTTTGATAGCACACTAAGTGTTCCTCCGGTATTCGGGAGTTGCATAATGTCATAGTCATAGGAACATGTATAAGTTATGAAGAAAGCAATAGCAATAAATTAAACGATCATAGTGCTAAGCTAACGGATGGGTCTTGTCCATCACATCATTCCCTAATGATGTGATCATGTTCATCAAATGACAACACATGTCTATGGTTAGGAAACTTAACCATCTTTGATTAACGAGCTAGTCAAGTAGAGGCATACTAGGGACATTCTGTTTTGTCTATGTATTCACACATGTACTAAGTTTCTGGTTAATACAATTCTAGCATGAATAATAAACATTTATCATGATATAAGGAAATATAAATAACAACTTTATTATTGCCTCTAGGGCATATTTCCTTCAGGATCTTATTAAATTTGTTGGTAGATATGGTGGACACTCATGTCACGAAACGAGGTTTAAGGGTTTTGGATGCACAAGTAGTATCTCTACTTGGTACAAAATTTTGGCTAGCAATAGATCCTAAGCAAGCATCACATGTTAGAGGATCCATAATAATATAATTTCTATGCAAATATACCCAAACATAACTCATTACGTTGTGTTCCTTGTCCAACTTCAACTAGTTTACTCAATTTTGAAAATAATTAATGGGGCTCACAATCATAGAAGATGTCCAAGATAGTATATTTATATGTGAAATCTCTGTCCCTTCAATATTCTTTCATGAATTGTTCAAGTGACCAATGTTGTGTTTGCTAACTTTCAATAAATTTTACCACCTATACTTCTTATATGTGAAGTCATTACTCCCCATGGGTTAAGCATATGAAACATATATAATTTCAGATTTATCATATTCAATTCATTCAACCATTTACTCAAAGAATATAAGTGAAGCACGAGAGTTAATGACAAACTACTTCGAAAGGATATAAGTGAAGATCAATGAGTAGTCAAATAATTAGATAGCCATGGGAGGACTCTCTCTCATTCAAGATTTCAGATCCAATGATTTTATTCAAACAACAAGTAAAATGAAAATACGCTCCAAGCAAAACACATATCATGTGACGAATAAAAATAAAGCTCTGAGTAAGATATACTGATGGTTTTGAAGACGAAAGAGGGGATGCCTTCCAGGGCATCCCCAAGCTTATGCGCTTGAGTCTTCCTCGAATATTACCTTGGGGTTCCTTGGGCATCCCCAATTGTAGGGTATTTCCACTCCTTAATATCCTCGTATCGATATCTCACCCAAAACTTGTAAACTTCAATCACACAAAACTTAACGGAACTTTGTGAGATGGGTTAGTATGATAAAGAGCAAATCATTCACTTTGGTACCGTCAAGATAAGATTCATAATTGTTCTCACACAATGCCTGTTGTACCATATCATTTCTACAATTTATATTCACTTTGGTACAAATCCTCGCAACCCGATGTGTTAAAGGGGTTGTCAATCCCTTTCAGGGTACGACATCTCAAGATAGGCAAACGAACGTGAGATAAATTTGTAGTATATTGAATGGTAGATCACAAATAAAATAAATATAAATAAAATGCAGCATGGTATTTTTGTATTTTGGTTTAATATATCTGAAAATAAATGCAAGAGAAAAGTAGATCGCAAAGGCAAATATATGAGAAGAAAGACCCGGGGGCCATAGGTTTCACTAATGGCTTCTCTCAAGAAAAATAGCAAATGGTGGGTGAACAAATTACTGTTGGGCAATTGACAGAACTTCAAATAATTATGAGGATATCCAGGCAATGATCATTATATAGGCATCACGTCCAAGATTAATAGACCGACTCCTGACTGCATCTACTGCTATTACTACACACATCGACCGCTATCCAGCATGCATCTAGTGTGTTAAGTTCATGGACAAACGAAGTAATGCAATAAGATTGATGACATGATGTAGAAAAGATCTATCTATGTAGAGATAGACCCCATCGTTTTATCCTTACTAGCAACAATACATACATGTCGTTTCCCTTTCTGTCACTTGGATCAAGCACCGTAAGATCAAACCCACTACAAAGCACCTCTCCCCATTGCAAGATAAATAGATCAAGTTGGCCAAACAAAACCCAAATATCGGAGAAGAAATACGAGGCTATAAGAGATCATGCATAAAAGAGATCAAAGAAACTCAAATACTTTCATGGATATAAAAAGATAGATCTGATCATAAACTCAAAGTTCATCAATCCCAACAAACACACCGCCATCATATGGATCTCCAGGAGACCCATTGTATTGAGAATAAAGAGCGAGAGAGAGATGAAGCCATCTAGCTACTAACTACGGACTAGAAGGTCTACAAAGAACTACTCACGCATCATCGGAGAGGCACCAATGGAGGTGGTGAACCCCATCCGATATGGTGTCTAGATTGGATCTGTTGGTTTTGGACTCTGCGTCAACTGGATGAATATTTCGTTGACTCCACTAGAGTTTCTGGAATATTGGGGTATTTATAGAGCAAAGAGGCAGTCCGGGGGCACCCGAGATGGGCACATCCCACCAGGGCACGGCTGGGCCTCCTGGCGCGCCCTGGTGGGTTGTGCCCCCCTCGGGGAACCCCCCCAGGCGCAGCCAGGGCCCGTTGTGTTCCTTTTGGCCCATAAAAATTCTCCGTAAAGTTTCGTGGCACTTGGACTACGTTTGATATTGAATTTCTGTGATGTAAAAAACATGGGAAAAATAGCAATTGGCACTTGGCAGTATGTCAATAGGTTAGTACCAAAAAATGATATAAAATGATTATAAAACATCCTAGATTGATAATATGACATCATGGAATAATCAAAAATTATAGATATGTTGGAGACGTATCAGCATCCCCAAGCTTAACTCCTGCTCGTCCACGAGTAGGTAAGTGATAAAAACAGATTTTTTGATGTGGAATGCTGCCTAACATGTCATATCTTATTCTTTTCTTTATAGCATAGACATTTGGACTTTTATATTTTTCAAAGCAATAGTCTAGTTTTGACATAATAATTTAGATACTCAAGCATATCAACAAGCAACCATGTCTTTCAAAATATCAACGCTAGAATAAGTTATCCCTGGCCCATCATGCTCAACCATTGATCCATTCATGAAACACACTCGAATATTAGCTACACCCAATACTTAAGTACGATCATATTGCCTCCTAGTTAGTGCTTTTATAAGAGAAGATAGAGACTCAAATTCAAAATAAAAATTGCCTAAAGTAAAAGAAAGGCCCTTCGCAGAGGGAAGTAGGGATTTGTAGAGGTGCCAGAGCTTAAAGCGAAAAACTTAGAGATAAAAACATTTTGGGAGGTGTATCCATCCCACCAACGAAAACGATTTAGAGTTCTCAATACTTTCCATGCTTAGATATATCATAGGCGATTCCCAAACAGAAAATAAAGTTTATTCCTTTTTCCACCATACTTTCCTCTTTCCATGGCTAACCGTATCTACGGGAGCCCTCCACACCAACACTTTCCAAGGAAATTATTATTTGACAACATAAAGTAAATTCTTTTTTTGCATTTAGGGACTAGGCATCCCTAATACCTTTGCCTCACTCTCGTGCAATGACAAGTGAATAAACACTCATCGTGAGAATAACACATCTAGCATGGAAAATATTAGCCAGCCCTCACAGCTCCGCGAGCGAAACTAACACACAAAAGAGAAGTTTATTTTGAAAATTAGAGATGACACATGCAAATTTTCTTAGAACATCAAAAGAATACCACATATAGGTAGATATAGTGGACTCATGTGGCAAAACTGGTTTAAAGGATTTTGGATGCACAAGTAGTGATCATACTTGGTGCAAAATGAAGGCTTGCAAAAGATTGAGAAGCGACAAACCAAGAAACGAATAATATCATAAGCAAGCATTAACCATACATAACACCGAATAATGCACCACAAGTAGGATATAATTTCATTGCATGACTATTGACTTCCGTACTTGCATAGGGAATCACAAACCTTAACACCAATATTCTTACTAAAGCATAATCACTCACCAACATAACTCACATATCACATCATCATATCTCAAAACTATTACTAAGAATCAAGTTTATTTTGTCCAATGATCTTCATGAAAGTTTTTATTATGTCCTTCTTGGATATCCATCACTTTGGGACTAATTTTCATGTGTTGCTTTTCATAGGCTCAAACAAATATAAGTGAAGATCATGAGCATAATTTTTTTCTTTCTCTCAAAATAATTTAAGTGAAGCAAGAGAGAATATCTTGAAAATTTTACTAACTCTCAAATAAATCTAAGTGAAGCAAGAGAGCATTTCTTCAAAAATAGTAAGCACACCATGCTCAAAAAGATATAAGTGAAGCATTAGAGCAAGTCCATTGCTCATAAAAATTGAAGTGAAGCATAGAATCAATTTTAACAAGTCATGACATAATTTTGGCTCTCCCAGATAGGTGTGTCCAGCAAGGATTGATGATTTAAAACACAAAATAAAACAAGCAAAGACTCATATCATACAAGATGCTCCAAGCAAAACACATATCATGTGACGCATAAAAATATAGTTTCAAGTAAAATACCGATGATCGTTGGAAGAAAGCGGGAATGCCACTCGGGGGCATCCCCAAGCTTAGTTGGTTGCTCATTTTTGGATAATAGCTTGGGATGCCGGGGCATCCCCAAGCTTAGGCTCTTCCATCCTTCCTTCATCCATCGTAAGATAACCCAAAACTTGAAAACTTCAATCACACAAAACCCAACAAAACCTTCGTGAGATCCGTTAGTATAAGAAAGAAAACCACTACTATAAGTAATGTATAAAACCAATTCATATTTTGTTTTTCTATTATATCTACTCTATTCCAACTTTTCTATGGCAAAAACTCATCAAAGAAAACCATAGAGCCATCAAAATAAGCACACAACACAAAGAAAACAGAATCTGTCAAAACAGAACAGTCTGTAGCAATCTCACTATTTCAAATACTTCTGTAACTCCCAAAATTTTGAAAAACTATGAAGACCTGAGCAATTTGTATATTGATATACTGCAAGTGGAATGGGTATTTTATCTCTCTTTGGTAAAAAATTAAAATTAATTTCGTGAGGGTAAAAGTTTCTATTTTTCAGCAAGATCAAACAACTATCACCCAAGAATATCCTAAAGACTTTACTTGGAACAAACACTAATTAAAACATAAAAACAATCATAATGGTAGCTTAATTGTGCTAACACTCAAGAACAGGAAGAAAAAAGTAAAAATAAATTGTATTCATTGGGTTGCCTCCCAACAAGCGCTATAGTTTTACGCCCTTAGCTAGGCATAAAGAAGGATCTAAGTTTTGTCATCTTTGGTTCGGGATCCATAAGATGCCCTCATGATTGATTCATATGTGGCCTAATTCATGTTCTAGGAAAGTGTTCCATACCCTTACTCAAAGGAAATTGGAACTTAATATTGCCTTCTTTCATATCAACCACGGCACCAATAGTGCGTAAAAACGGTCTACCAAGAATAATTGGACAAGACGGATTGCAATCAATATCAAGAACAATAAAATCTCTGGGCACATAATTTCTATTTGCAAGAATAAGAATATCATTAATTCTTCCCATAGGCTTTTTAATAGTAGAATCAGCCAAGTGCAAATTTAAAGAACATTCTTCAAGATTAGTAAGACCAAGCACATCACATAAGGATTTCAGAATTGTAGAAACACTAGCACCCAAGTCACACAAAGCAAAACACTCATAATTTTTAATCTTGACTTTGATTGCAGAATCCCATTCATCATGCAATTTTCTAGGAATTGATACTTGTAATTCCAATTTTTCTTCAAGAGCTTTCATCATAGCATCAACAATATGTTTAGTAAAAGCTTTATTTTGTTCATAAGCATGGGGTGAATTTATCATGGATTGCAACAAAGAAATACAATCAATTAAAGAGCAACTATCATAATTAAAGTCTTTGTTATCCAAAAGAGTGGGCACATCACTAGTTAAAGGTTTGACCTCTCCAAACCCACTTTCATCAATTTTCTCAACAAGATTTTCACCCTCCAAAATATTGGGATGCCTTCTACATAAAGTTGAATCTTCTCCGGTCCATTTTTCATAAATATTAACTCTACTAAACAAGGAATCAATATAAGAAACACCAATCATTTTAAGATCTTCATCACTTTTGTGAAAGAAATCACTAGAAAATGCTTTTTTCTAAAACTTCTCTTTAGCTCTAAGCATAGAGGTTCTTTTCTTACTTTCATCCATAGAAACATAAAGGGCTTTAATTGATTCATCTACTTTAGGCACAAAAAATTTCATCTTGAGATTTTCCAATCATGAGAAATTCTGTCAACACTTCTAGACAAATCATCAATCTTACTCAACTTTTCTTCTATGGAAGTGTTGAAAACTTTTTGTGTATTGATAAATTCTTTAATATTATTCTCAAGATCATAGGTGTTACTATTATTATAATATTGATTTCCATAGGAATTACCATAATTATTAGTGGAATTACTAGGAAAAGGCATAGGATTAAAATTACCTTTATTAGTATTGTTATTGAAATTATTTCAAGAGATAAAATTCGCATCTACGGCATCACTATTTTGCTCAATCAAAGTAGACAAAGGCATATCATTAAGATCAACAGGAGCACTTCTACTAGCAACCAATTTCACAAGAGCATCAACTTTTTCACTCAAAGAAGAAATTTCTTCAACCGAATTAACTTTTTTACTACCAGGAGCTCTTTCGGTATGCCATTGCGAATTTTTTTCCGTAATATTATCAAGAAATTTGGTGGCTTCACCCAAAGTAATTTCCATAAAAGTACCATCCATGGCGGAATCTAAAAGATTACGAGAAACAAAATTCAACCCCACATAAAATTTTTGTATGATCATCCAAATATTTAACCCATGAGTTCCGCAATTCCTTAGCATCATTTTCATCCTTTCCCAAGATTGTGCAACATGCTCGTGTTCTGGTTGCTTGAAATTCATGATCTGGGTTCTAAAGGAAATAATTTTTGCGGGCGGAAAATATTTAGTGATAAAAGCATCTTTGCACTTATTCCAGGAATCGATACTATTGCGAGGCAAAGAAGAGAACCAATTTTTTGCAGAATCACGCAAGGAAAATGGAAATAATTTCATTTTGACCACATCATTGTCCATATCTTTTTTATTTTGCATATCGCATAATTCCACGAAGGTATTAAGATGGGACGCGGCATCCTCATTAGGAGTACCGGAAAATTGGTCTTTCATAATAAGATTCAGCAAAGTAGTATTAATATCACAAGTCTCCGTGCTAGTGGCGGGAGGAGCAAGCGGAGTGCCAATAAAATCATTGTTGTTGGTATTTGAGAAATCACATAACTTGGTGTTCTCTTGAGTCATGATGACCACACAACAAGATTGCACTCAAAAACAGATCCGGCAAGAAAACGACGAACGAAAAAGAGAGACGAATAAAACAGACATTTTTTGTGAAGTGGGGGAGAGGAAAATGAGAGGCAAATGGCAAAAAATGTAAATTGTGAGGAGATGAGATTTGTGATTAGGAACCTGGTATATGTTGAAGATCCTCCCCGGCAACGGCGCCAGGAATTCCTTTTGATGTCGCTTCAAGCTACGTCGGTATTTCCCCAAAGAGGAAGGGATGATGCAGCACAACGGCGGTAGGTATTTCCCTCAGATATGAAACGAAGATTATCGAACCAGTAGGAGAACCAAGCAACACAACGTAAACAACACCTACACACAGATAACAAATCCTTGCAACCTGACGTGTTAAAGGGGTTGTCAATCCCTTTAGGGGTACGACGCCTCAAGATAGGCAAACGAACGTGAGATAAATTTGTAGTAGATTGAATGATAGATCACAAATAAAATAAATAGAAATAAAATGCACCAAGGTATTTTTGTATTTTTGTTTTAATAGATCTGAAAATAAATGCAAGAGAAAAGTATATCGCAAAGGCAAATATATGAGAAGAAAGACCCGGGGGTCGTAGGTTTAGTCCTGGCCATGGGCAGCCCGGCCCGGTCGGCCCGGCCTGGCCCGGCCTTGTCCACGGGCCAGGCTCGGGCCTAGGTTTTGAACCCGATGGCCGGGCTGGGCCCGGGCCCATCATTTTTGCCATTTAAGGAAGAGGCCCGGCCCGTGGCCCGAGGCCCAATGGGATTTTAGCATGACGGGCCCAGCTCGGGCCCGATTTTTAGGCTTCACAGCCAGGCCGGGCTGGGCTCAGGCCTGGGTTTTTTGCATCGGGCTTTGGTTGGCCCAGCCGGAAGCCCGACCCGGCCCAAGGGATGGTCAGGTATACGTAGGTTTCACTAGTGGCTTCTCTCAAGAAAAATAGCAAACGGTGGGTGAACAAATTACTGTTGGGCAATTGACAAAACTTCAAATAATTATGACGATATACAGGCAATGATCATTATATAGGCATCACGTCCAAGATTAGTAGACCGACTCCTGCCTGCAGCTACTACTATTACTCCACACATCGACCGCTATCCAGCATGCATCTAGTGTATTAAGTTCCTGGAGAAACAGGGTAATGCAATAAGAACGATTACATGATGTAGACAATATCTATCTATGTAGAGATAGACCCCATCGGTTTATCCTTAGTAGCAATGATACATACGTGTTGTTTCCCTTTCTGTCACTAGGATCAAGCACCGTAAGATCGAACCCACTACAAAGCCCCTCTTCCCATTGCAAGATAAATAGATCAAGTTAGCCAAACAAAACCCAAATATCGAAGAAGAAATACGAGGCTATAAGAGATCATGCATAAAAGAGATCAAAGAAACTCAAATACTTTCATGGATATAAAAAGATAGATCTGATCATAAACTCAAAGTTCATCGATCCCAACAAACACACCACACAACAGTGTAGCGACCCGACCCGAATGGATCAAGTCTCTGTGCTTAAGTGTCATCCCTGGATCGGTATGCTGACACACACAATACTCGAGGATTTATAATAGAGGTAAATCACATGTATAAGTAACGTAAATACTATTACCTCAATCCAAAATAGCGGAAGTAACAAGGTTGTGGATTCCCATCAACACCAACGGCAAAGTTGAGTGTAGAAATAATAACCCTAACGTATCACTTACTCGTCGTAAGATAATCCTGCAACGTGAGACGTTGCAGCCACAAAGGGTCAGTACATTGAATGTACTGGCAAATTCACACCATAGAGAATGATGAATAAAGGCTATCACTACATGCATATTTGGCTGGTGGAAAAGCTCTATGGTTATTGTCGGATTTCGAGTTCCGGCAGACCCTTAAGGTTCGAACACTGGGGTGCACGCGGAGATTACGCCTTCTACCTCCCCGTCTCGCAAAGATCTAGACTACTGAAAGAACTGCACAAGAGACACAAGGTTTATACTGGTTCGGGCCACCGTTGTGGTGTAATACCCTACTCCCGTGCATGGTGGGTGGATTGCCTCTTGGGGCTGATGATGATGAACTATACAAGGAAGAATAGCCTCGCGAGGGTCTGTTCTTGGCTGGGGTGATGAACTGCTGGGAGGAGTTCAGCCACCCTTTCTCTCTATCTCTCTCTCTCTCACTCACTCACTGCCTTACTCTTGCTCACCGGCCGAACGAACTAGCGAACGAACCGAACCCCCTTGCTATGTGGGCGGCTGGTCCTATTTATAGAGGCCCTTTTCCTCTTCCCAAATATCGAACGGGAAGGAAGCCAACAATGGCGGGCTAATTTGAAGGGGGACAACAAGTCTCAACTATCCAGACAAAAGCAGTCTTCGCCTGCGCAAAGCTCTGGTGATGACGCCGTCCTGGGCTCCACGGTGACCTCCGTCTCATAGTCCTCCTGGTCTTGGTCTTGTTGCACCGAAATGGCAACCTTTGCCTGATGCCTCGGTACTCCGCGGCTGCGCTTGCCCCCTTTGCACCAAAGAGGAAAGGAGGACGCTGCACGGGCTGGCACCCGCCTGGCGCCCTAAGTCGTCATGGCTTGCGTCACGGGCACCTCGCGAGGTACCCCGCCTTGATCTCTTCGCCTCCTCGCGAGCCAGCCCGACGAGGCCGTGCCTGAGGAAGCTCCGTGTCGTCCGCCCCGCGAGGCTTGGCCCCTCGCGAAGGTCTTGAGTCTTGTGTTGATCAAGATGGGCCGTGCTGGGCTCCCCTTTGAGCCACGCCGCAGGCAGGCAAGTCTGGGGACCCCCGTTCCCAGAACACCGACAGTAGCCCCCGGGCCCAAGGCGCGCCCGGACTTGGCCGTGCTGAGAGGCGAAAGGGCAAGGGCGAAGTGCCACGGGCCCTAACAGCCTGCGGCCTTGGGCGCCGCGTGGCCGTTGATTGGACGCAAGGGCTTCAGCAACCGCGCAGGTTGATAAAGGAGCGGCATCTGCGCAGACTTTGTCTTTTGCTTACTCCGGTTGCTGCTCAGATTCCCTTTCTTGCGCCTCCCCTTTCTTCCTCCAAATTTCCAGATCTACTCCGGCTGCGTGACCTAGGAAGCCATGGCGCCTCGTCAGCCTCCGGCCGAAGCTTGGTACTCACCTGCTCTGGACTTGCCGAACGTGTCCAAGGAGGGCCTTGCCCGACTGCGCCAGATGGCGGAGGCGCAGGGCATCAATGGGGCGCAGGTGTTCAAGGCCGGCTCCGCCACCCCTGAGGGCCGAGGGAGCACCTTTTATCCTCTCTTCGTAAGCTCCATTGATGCGGGACTGGTGCCTCCCTTCTCCGAGTTTTTCTTCTCTGTTCTCCGCCATTACAACTTGCAAGCTCTGCATCTCCACCCCAACTCCGTCCTTCTCCTGGCGATCTTCGCTTATTACTGCGAGGCCCACGTAGGGGTGCAGCCTTCAGTGGCCTTGTTGCGCCACTACTTCTTCCTCCGGGTCTCTCGCGGTTCTCCTTCCGCGTGCGTGAGCTTCGTCGCGTATGGTGGCACCATTGCCATCTCGAATCCCGCGAAGAGGATTGAGGGCTTCAGGAGCAAGTGGGTCTTGGTAGATGCCGGGCGCGTCCATCCTAGGCTGATCTTGCCCGCGAGCTCCGGTGATTGGGGCCGAGCGGAGCTCATGGCCCCCCACGCGAAACTGGTGTTGGAGAAGATGGACGCGGACCTGAGGCCGGCCAGCACGGCGGCGGCGAAGTTGACCGGTGCGTTGCTGCTGAGGGAGTTCCTGGAGCACCAGCTCGCTCCACTCCGGCAGTACTCACCTCCAATGTGGAGGCCTCATCCGAGCCCCGCGGCCTTGAGCGACGAAGATTTGGCCGCGGTCCTCCAATCTCTAGTCGGGGGCGAGGTGGCAAGGTTGGAGGGCGCTCCCAAGCCCTTGTTCCTTCGCGGCGACTGGGAGCAGGTGGTGAAGTCCATGCCCGTTTTTAGCGGGGATGGGCTCGTGCCCGTGGCGGCTTCTGTGGGACTGGTGGACGTGCCCTCCGGCAACTCCAGCAAGGAGGAGGACGAAGAGGAGCGGGGAAAGGGGCCCGACTCCGAGGCGATCGACGGAGAATCGAGGGGTCCCCTCCCCCGGCGCAGGCCCCGCAGTCTTCGCCTTTCTTCGAGCGATGATGACGAGGATGGAGACAAGCAGGTCGGCGGGAGCTTGCCCCTGATCCCGAAGAAGGACACGACCGGGCTGATCTCCCGCGGGTCTGCCCCTGCCCTGAGGCAGTCTGCAAACACGCCTTCTGCTTCCGAGGTTGACCCTTCCAGCCGGCTGTCAGGCTTCAAGTTTGGCCGGAGGCTGCCCGAGCTCACCGGCGATGACCCGTAAGTGCTTGACCCTTGTCTTTATTCCTTGTTCCGCTGCCGAGGCTTGACGTTCGCATCTCTTGAATAGGCTGACGCCCACGGCGAAGAAGCTGAAGGGGGCTCCTGAGGCTCCATCCGCGGTAGCGCCTCCGCCTGTGGAGGAGGGTGACCGTGGCGCGCGGGCTTCTCCCGCCCGGTCATCCTCGCGAGGCCTGGCCGAGCTGGCTGGGGCGAGGGCAGCCCCCATGGCCCAAGTGACTCCTATGGTGCCTTGCCCACTACCGCCACCGCAGCCGCTGGGGCGTAGCAGGCTCCGCCTCAGGACACTGTGGTCTTGCCGTCACCGCCTTCTTCCCCTGTTCCACCGACTGTTGTTTCTCCAAATCCTCCCGCCGTCCTGGAGCGTGTTGTTGCTGGACTGGACCGGCTGCGGCAGGATCTTCTGGGCGCCGACCCTCGCCTGGTGGCCGGGCGCTTGGAGTTGGCTTCAGGATGGATTCGCTCCGATGCCTCGATCCGGGAGGCGTTGGTTGAAGCCTCGACGGCCTGCGACGAGGATAGGCAGGCCATCCTTGAGACAAAGGCTGCTTGTGACGCAGCCCTGGGGGAGGTGGTTGAAGTCCACGATCGTTGCAAGGCGCTGGAGGACGAGCTGCAAAGCCTGCGGGACCAGCTCGCGAAGGAGGTTTGTCTTCACCAGGAGCAAGAAGAAGGCATGAAGGCTCGCGAGGCGGCCATCGAGGGCCGGGAGGCCAAGCTCAAGAAGCGCCGCAACCGCCTAGGTGCGCCGGGGAAGGAGCTGGAGGCGACGAAGGTCGAGCTGGACAGCAAGGCCAAGGTTCTTGCCGAGGATCGCGCGGCCTTTGCAGATATGGAGAAGAAGGCTCGTGCTTCGCTGAAGATGCTCTACGCCAGTGGCCTGGAGAGCCCGCTGGCCGGCGGCGAGGATGGCCCTGCCAAGCTGCTTCCCTTCCTGGTTCGTGCTCTTGAGGATGTCACCCTTGGCCTTGGACCCACAGCCGAGGCCGAGGCGCGTGCCCTGTCTTTTGCTGCGCTGACGCGGGTCTTCACCCACATCTACCTTCACGACCCCAGCGCCGACCTCGACAGCCTGCTGGAGCCAGTAAGCGGCGAGGGTGCTGCCGCCGCTGCCGAGGCCATGAAGGGTCGCGCGGAGGATCTACTGGGGAAGTTCCGGGCCTTCGGCACCAAGTCGAAGCAGGATGCTACCGGTCCTGCTGCTCCATGAGGCGGGGCCACCCACGCTGCTCCACCGCTGCCAAGTGACTCCGCTACTGCTCCTGTCCTGCTTTTAATTCCTGCATATGCATCATGCCTCGGGGAGGCGTTTAAACTCGCGTTTTGTATTGAGACGACAGTATGGACTGTAATATTTTCTTTTAAGTTCCTTGAATTTTATGCTTTCCTTCCCTACTTGCTTGTGTTCTACGCCGGCAGAGCCCGGCCCCGCGCGTACCTCACCCAGCATTAGCCCCGACCGGAAACCAGGACGGGACCAAAGGAGTGAGGGGCTACGGAGCCAGTTAGGCTCCTGAGTCGTGATGCTCAGGAGTCCCCCTTGGCGCACGAACAACAAGGAGGGAGGTGCGATGTAGGTGAATCTTCCGTTTTACGTCTGCAGAGCCCGACTCCGCGCGTACCTCACCCAGCATTAGCCCCGACCGGAAACCAGGACGGGAGCAAAGGAGTGAGGGGCTACGGAGCCAGTTAGGCTCCTGAGTCGTGATGCTCAGGAGTCCCCCTTGATGCGCAAACAACAAGTGATTAGGTGAGATGCGAGTGGGACCACTATTCTACGTCTGCAGAGCCCGGCCCCGCGCGTGCCTCACCCAGCATTAGCCTTTCAGAACTAAGGAGTGAGGGGCTACGGGACCAGTTAGGCCCCTGAGTCGCGATGCTCAGGGGTCCCCTTGACGCTCAAACGGCCTTCATACCTTGGCTCCGCTCGGGGAGAGGCTTGCGACGAACCAGGCCCGAGGGGCCTGGCTGGGTGGCGTACGTCCGGGCGTAACCCAGGCGCAGCCCCTGTGCCCAGCCCACTCGCGCGGCGCTCCTGAGGGGAGGCATTGCGATGAGGCCAGACACCGAGCTCTGGGCTCCCTGAGGTTGATGCGGCTCAGGGGCCACCCTTAGTTGTTTATCACCAGTGCGGAGCATAGCGCTTTCGCATCTGTACGGGCATAGCCGCTCCTTGGTAGTATCGTCAGCCAGCGCGGATCTTGGTGCTTCCACTAGTACGTGGGAGGGGGCTCCCCTCCGGGAGGAGCCCCCGGGGCGTGTACGGCCCCGGCCTGACACGTGGTCGGCACGGTAGGGCTAGGTGAGGTGTATCTGGGCACCCGTGAGCCAGCACGGGACTCACGGGGCCCTACCTCTAGGCGGGTTGCACCTGGCACTGGGCCTTATCTTGTGTTGTGTTCCTACCAACTTGGTTAGATGCCGGCACTCTACGTCCTCGGGTCCCGGCCCTCGACCTTGTCTCAGCCGTCGCTGGTATGCCAGGTCGCGATGCCGTGGACATGGCCAGAGGGTGAGCGCTGGAGAGCCAGTAAGAGCCCTGAGTCGCGATGCTCAGGTACCCCCCTTTAACGTGCAAGTGGTCGACATGGAGAAGAAGAGGTGCCGTGGACAGGCATCAAGTAATCAAGCATGATGGGCGAATGCATAGCCGGAAATAAACACAAGGGAGATACATGCCGCTGGGCCTGGCCCGAGCGACTTGGGGATGATGCAGCCCGAGGGGCGCCCCCAACAAAGCAAGCTAACGACATGAAAATAAAAGGGATACATACCGCAGGGACGGACCCACACGGCCTGGGAATGATGCAGCCCTGGGAGGGCGCTCGCAGCTGGAAATGAAACTTGTAAGATGTCACCTGAGGGTGTCGAGGGCGAAGGGGTGTTGGTGCATCAGACTCGGTAGGCTGCGGAAGCCGATCCTCACGAGCCCCCAGGCCCAGGGGCCTCGGGAGGCTCCGGAGGCACTGGTAGTGTCACACCCTAGCTAGATTATGCATTAGAGTGTGCATCATGTTTACATTCATCAGAAATTGAAATGGGGAAAGCAGAACCCCCAGCACCCCCCCTGAAATCAACTAGGGTTTACTAAAAATAAATTCAATGAACCTGAAATGCCCTTCAAATATGTTCACCCTCTTTGCCTTGGGTTAGAACCCTTGGGAAAAATGGTGCATATAATTTTAGGTCAACAAAAGGGGCATTGACTTAATTCATAAATATTTGAATTTGGGCATTTAAATACTACTATATAATTCAAATGCTCAAATAATGTTGGAACTATTTTTGGGCCACTGAAATATTTCAGTAAGAGTCCATAAATATTTTCAGGATTTTATAAAATGATTTAGTATTTAAACTAAATCAAAATAGAATAACAAAAATAGAAAAACAGAATAAAATTAGAGAGAGAGAGAGAGTAGGCCAGTGGGCCACTTACCTGGCCCAGCGCCAGGCCACCAGCGGCCCAGCCCACCAGGCCGTTGCCAGTCGTCCCCTAGCTCCTGCCAGGAGGACGAAGGGCGTGTGCCCGCGGTGCGCCAGCACGCGCACGGCCACCAACGGCCACCTCCTGCTTCGGCCGCCTCCCCGACGTCGCTTTGGACGCCACGCACCCCCCTGGCCCTCTCATTCCCCCTCCCCGTGCTCATCCCCTCCTCTGCTCTCTCTCCCGCGCAACCGCCATGAGCCCGAGAGCGCCGACGAGAACCACCACGGCCACCGCCTCCCCCTCGCTTCCCTGACCAGCTTAGAGGCTCCACCTCGACCCCGTCTTCCTCCTCACCGAACCACGCCCCACCGGAAGCCCTGCATCATCGATTTCAAGTTCATCTTCAAGCTTCGGCACCGACGATCGCCGCCGTCGATTCGCTTGCTCCAGTGCCTCCCCGAGCTTGCCGAGGCCACCGCTGCACCCGCTGTGAGCTCCTGTGTCGTTTCCCCCTCTCCCCTAGCTCATTTTCTTCCTCTAACGCCGATGCCCGTCGGAACCGAGAGCTCTTCGCCGCCGGCCATGCCGCCACCGTGACCACAGCCGTGCAAGCTCACTCCCGAGCACGGCAACGTGCTCCACACCTCACCAGGAGCACGTGGAACCCATCAGTTTCCCCTCCCATGCACCACAACGCCGATCCGCTCAACTCCCGAACTCCGGCCGCCGCGCAAGTTGCCGCCGCCGTCGTTTTAGGCCACTAGGGCTGCTGCCGTGTGCACAGATGGATGCGGGCGAGTCCCAGCTCCGCGTAGATGCCCTTCGCTGGCCATTTGGTCGCCGGAGGAGGATTTCCGAGCCCCTCCGCCGTCTCTGGCCTTGCCGGCGACGAGCCGGGGTCAACTCCGGCGTGTTTTGACCCCGGGTCGGCTGGGTTGACTTCCCCCTGACTCACTGACGTGTGGGCCCAGGCGCCTGCCTAATTACTGTTAGTTAATTAGAGTTAATAAAAATTAGCTAATTAGTGAGCCCCTGACATGCGGGCCCCGCCCGGCTAACCAAGTTAGTTAGGGTTAACTAACTTAGTTAGTTGATTGTGTCACTGACCAGTGGACCCCACTGGTCAGGTTTGACCTGGAGGCGCCAGTTGACCTGCTGACATCAGGGTGATGTCATGCTGACGCAATAACTCCTTTTCTGGATTTAATTTTATATAGAAAATTCCAGAAAATTGCCTAAACTTCAAAAATTCATAGAAATTCAACCATAACTCCAAATGAGACAAATTATATATGAAAAATTATCAGAAAAATTCAAGGAATCCATCTGTACCATTTTCATGCATGTTTGAACAATGCTTGTCCTCTGTTTTGGACAAAACAAATAAAGGGCATTTAAATAATCATATATGGGGTTGGAATTTGAATCTTGTACTCAAACCAACTCCATTTAAATCATAGCTAGTTGCATAAGCTCAAGACACATCCATATTGCCATGTCATAGCATGCATCATATTGTTGCATATCGTCATGTGTTGATTGTGCTCGGTTGTGTTCTTCGTGGTAGGTTCTGCCTCCGAGGATATTCACGAGTATCCAACTGAAGGGCAGTATCCCGTCACCACTCCATCAGGCAAGCAACCATTGATCATTCTGATACAACCCATGTTCTCGCTCCTGCTCTTGTTTACTGCATTAAGACAACACGATTCAAACTGCTGTGTGCTACGGTAGTTGAACCCTTATCCTCTGCATGACCTGTCATTGCCACAGTAACTAGATGAAACCCACTAGCATGTGTAGGAGTTGATTGAGCCATGTTTTGTGATTCCTACCTTGCTATGCCTGCTATGCTTAGAGTTGTGTCAGGTCTGGTTCATCTGGGTAATGGGCTAGAGTGAAATGCTTGTGTCAGTAATATGTGGGATGTGTTGAACATGTTTTGGTAAAGGTATCGATGAGAGGCCATGTAGGAGTACATGGTGGGTTGTTTCATTGAGGCCGTCCATAAGAACTGAGATCTGTATGCGTGAATTAAGATTCAGCTACTACCACACATTGGGCCCTGAAATATGACCCCGCTCGACTTACCGACCCCTCTCACCTCAGTCCAGGAGTTGCAACTAGTTACTGGTGTTTGTAGGATATGTGTTGGCGGCCGTGCGTAGCGCTGACCCTAGGGGTGGGCTATGTTGCGGTAGATACACCGTGGCACGGTGTACCGAGTCACCCGTTTGGTGTCTCGGGAACCCTGTTCACATCATTCGGGGCCGTTGAGGACACCCCGGCCGGATTTCCTTGCGGATGGAACCTGAATAGGCGATGACCCTAGACTAGAGACTTGTGAGGTTAGTCAGGTCGTGGTCTACACCCACGTCGGTTTTCGCTTGAAGTCTGCCGAGCACATTTCGTGTGCAGACGCTAAGTGGTGGAAACATGTGTGACGAAGTACACCCCTGCAGGGTATAAAACTATTCGAATAGCCATGTCCGCGGTAAAGGACTACTTGATTGCATATACAGTTCATAGACAAGTTAATGGATACTACTAAAAGACTCAAGATAAGTGTGAGTACCGAGGATGGCCCCCTCGCAGGATACGAGGGAGGATCCACGGTGGAGTATTGTGATGGTGAGTAGTGGACTCGTGTGCGAAAACTATTTTGCTAAAAGATTCCGTAGGATAGCTTAGCCAAGAGTCAAAGCTGGCTTGCTGCATAAACCCCACCACCTTCTTGAGAATGAGCATGTACAGTAGGTTCTGATGTAAGACTTGCTGAGTACCTTTGTACTCATGTTTGCTTATTTATTGTTTTCAGACGACAACACTGCCCCCTCCGATGGGTTTTACGTAGACCTTGACGTCGACGAGTGACTAGCCACCCAGGTGGTGATCCAGGCCATGGAGGGCCCTATTTAGATAGACAGGCTTCGAGAAGCCTTCTTTCTTTCTAGAGTCTGTACTCAGACTAGTTGCTTCCGCATGTGCTTGTATGACTGTATGACTTGAGTGTCGGGTCATGTGACCCCTACCTGTATGGATATGTTATGTATGGCTCCCTGGAGCCTTTAAATAAAGTACTTGAGTTGTAGAGTTTTGTTGTGATGCCATGTTGTATGTACTCATATCGAGCATATTGTATGTATGATTGAAATGCTTGGTATGAGTGGGATCCGACAATCTAGTTGTTTGTCCTTCGCAGCCTTTCTTATGGGGAAATGTAGTCTAGTGCTCCTCGAGCCATAGTAGTCCGCTACAGCCCGGTTCACCGGAGTCCTGCTAGCCCAGCACTACTGTTCAAGACACTTGACTGGCCGGCATGTGTTTCACTTCGTCCCTATGTCTGTCCCTTCGGGGAAATGTCACGCGGTGATCTCCGGAGTCCTGTCTAGCCTGCTACAGCCCGGGATCCCCCGGAGTCCTGTTAGCCCAGTGCTACAGCCCAGAATCACTCGTTGATGACCGACATGTTCGTTGTGATTCATGTATGTCTGTCTCCATAGGTCTGTGCCGCCTGGGGTTCACGACTAGCCATGTCGGCCCGGGTTCTCGGTCATATGGATGCTAGCGACATTGTCATATACGCGAGCCAAAAGGCGCAAACGGTCCCGGGCCATGGTAAGGCGACACCCGTGGGATACCATGCGTGAGGCCGCAAAGTGATATGAGGTGTTACCGGCTAGATCGATGTGGCTTAGAATCGGGGTCCTCACAGCGTTGGCATCAGAGCCGGACTGCCTGTAGGTTCGTTCAGCCAAACTGGTCGATGTCGAGTCTAGAATTGCTTTAGTTATATGTAAGGGAATTGATTGTGGGAGGGAACGTAAGGTTCTTTTACTCCTTTACCCTATGCTTCTGATCTGAGTCATTCTCTTCTCATTCAACGTGGGTTAAGGACTAAGCTCTCTTCTTCTATCAGGTTCACGTGTTACTAATCCGTAGTAGTTCATAGGATTATTGCTACGAGTTTCAGTCCAGTTTCTACTATTTTAGTACGTGGCTATTTGAATCAGAACCTTGATATGATGCTGTTGAGCGGTATTGTGAACTGTTGTGGATGTCTCAAATCTTTTTCTGAGCATTTACAGCCGTTATGCTGCCCAATTTTCCCTAGGAATTCTGATGTCTTTGTCTTGTGGTTGTGCTTTCAGATGGCCAACCAGTCTCCAAATCAAGTGGTTCGCCTGACTAGGTGCCTCGACGTGCCCGGTCATACTGCTATGTTGGTCCGGGTCATGATCGAGACAGGATACCGTTGGTATCCCGAATACACTGTTGAAGAGCAGTTCCGTGACTTTAATCAAAGCCAGTATTTATGCACCATCAGGATATTTCCTTCCTATCCTGGATCTACCGAGCCCCTTCACTGTTCCTATGGACTCGGAATTACCATTGAGATGGCTGTGCAGGATGCTGCCTATTCCATGATGACCATCTTGCGAGTCCGGACTGGCCTGCTTCGGAACACTGACTTCCGTTACATGCCAGCTTCACTTCCGGGAGCGCAGGGGTATCTTCAGGCTATCTATGCTGACTCCACTCAGGAGGACTCATTAACTCGTACCACCGCTGAGATGCTCGAAGATAAGGACCGAGAGAATCGGGCCTTGAGGCTGGAGCTTTTTAATACCCGTGCTGATCATTGGGCCACATTGACTTGGTTTGCACCCGCGGTGCAAGCTGGATGTATGGATACCAGGGATCTGTATCCTGTGAGAGCAGCTCTGCCAGACATGGTGGATTGGCGTGATGTGGGAGGCATCACCCCACCCCTTGGTCCCCGCAGGCCACCGTTTGTTGGTCCAAGACCTCATCCTAGGCCGTATGGTCCACAGGCTCCTCAGGACCGTCTGTTTCCGGATGATCACGTTGAACTTCCAGGCTATGGAGGTGACTTCTATGAGGACTACTGCGGAGCTATCTGAGTTAGTAGTAGTACCACTAAGGTACTAGTATTGTAGTAGTTGTATCTCCACTGTCCTGTGTGACTTGTGGAATACGACTTGGTGTGTAATCGATTCCGGAGGTGTAGACAAATAATGTATAGGGACTCGGAATGCCTCCGATGAGATGTAACGTCTACCTTCATAGTTGTACTGTAGCATGGGCTTGTACTAAACTATGTATGACGAGTATGACCGTTGGTGTATATATGGCAGCTTTATATTACCATGGCATACGAATGAGCATCTCCGCATTCCGCGTTATCCTTTACATTCTGCACTTCCCTGTTAAGTTTGAGCCATCCTTGTCTAAACCGTTGTCTTGTTTTCCTCCTAGGATGGTCAACACCCGCGGCAACCCTGCTGCCCCGGAGCAGGGGGAAGCCAATGCAGCTAGAGGTGAAAATTTGCCTCACCCGCCTTCCCTGGCCGAAGTGATGCTGGAGGCAGAAAGGAACAAGCGTGAGACCAACCGCCTGCTAGAGCGGATTGAGCAGAACACTGCACGCCACCCACGAAATGACTTGGTGTCAATCAACGACTTTATCAAGCTGTACCCACCAAAGTTTAACCATTCCGTCGAGCCCCTCGACGCGGATGATTGGCTTCGCAGCATCACCCACAAGCTACGTTCTGCCAACGTAGCTGAAGCCGAGAAAGTTACCTATGCTGCTTATCATCTTGAGGGCCCCGCTAGCCATTGGTGGGAAAACTACGAAGCTATGCGCCCGGTCGGCCAAATCACTACCTGGGCTGAGTTCAGCGAGGCTTTCCGTGAGCATCACATTCCGGAAGGTCTTATGGATCGCAAGAGGGAGGAGTTCTGCAACTTCACCCAAGGAAGGCTGACTGTGGATGCATATAGCCGAGAATTTGGGAACCTGGCACGCTATGCTCCTGAAGAGGTTTCTACTGACGCCAAGAAGCAGGCAAGGTTCTGCAAGGGACTTAGCCCTGAGCTTCGCCGCGATCTCCGTCTGCACGAGTGCACATCCTTCCAGAAGCTGGTCAATAAAGCTATCAGTGCTGAGACAGGCCAGACTGATTATGACGCTTCACGCAAGCACTCCCGTGATTTTGGGTCTTCATCCGGCTCTGGAGCTCAGAAGCGCCGGGTGTGGATTACAAGCACCGCACTGCCACCCAGATTCACCCCGAGGCCATCCTTTGAGGCGCCTCGTCCCAACCAGCAATTTGCACCGCCCAAGCCCTATGGTGGCCCCGCTGCTAATGTTGCTCTAGGCCCCACTGTGGTAACATGCTTCAAGTGTGGAGAACCGGGTCACTATAGTCGAGAGTGTCCCTAGAACAACCCCAATCAAGCTGGAAAGTCCGTTGGTCGTGGTAAGCCCGCGGGAAAGACTTTCTACGCCAAGCCGGCCACTACTGCACGTGGCCATGTCAACTATGTTTCAGCCGAAGAGGCTCATGAGGATCCCAACGTCGTCCTTGGTATGCTCCTTGTTAACTGCCATCCGGCATCTGTTCTTTTCGATACTGGAGCATCTCATTCATTCATATCCGAGAATTATGCTCGGTTGCATAACACGTCATTCTGTGACATGCCCACTTCCATGGTAATTCAAACTCCGGGTTCCAAATGGCAAACTTCTAGGGTAAGCCATGGGAACGAAATTCTTGTCGATAGGCTTGTTTTCCTCGCATCTTTAATAGCTCTCAAGTCCTCCGACATAAACATCATCTTGGGTATGGACTGGATGTCGGCTCATTATGCCAAGATCGATTGTGCCACTAGAACCGTTCAACTTACTCATCCCTCGGGCAAGACAGTTAATGTCTTAACTCGAGTGGCCAAGCGCCAACTTTACTCTCTCAATGCCAACCCTCTTCCAGACCTTGAGGACGTTCCGGTAGTCCGAGACTTCCCGGATGTGTTTCCGGAAGAACTGCCAGGTGTTCCACCTGACCGGGATGTCGAGTTTGTGATAGACCTTGTTCCAGGAACCATTCCAATTGCTAGAAGACCCTTCAAGATGGCACCCTTAGAACTAGCCGAGCTTAAGAACCAACTCGATGAGTCCTTGAACAAAGGGTTCATCCGTCCTAGCTCCTCTCCTTGGGCTTGCCCCGTCCTCTTCGTCAAGAAGAAGGATGGAACGGATCGTATGGTTGTGGATTACCGACCTGTCAATCTGGTTACCATCAAGAACAAATACCCGCTTCCCAGGATCAACGACCTGTATGATCAGCTCGCTGGATCCTCAGTCTTCTCCAAGATGGATTTGAGGCTGGGCTACCATCAAATCAAAATCAGAAATGGGGACATTCCCAAAACGGCCTTTGTTACTCGTTATGGCCAATACGAGTACACCGTCATGTCCTTCGGTTTAACCAATGCCCCGGCCACTTTCTCCCGGTTAATGAACTCGGTTTTCATGGAGTACTTGGACAAATTCGTCGTAGTATACCTCGATGACATACTCATCTACTCCAAGAATGAAGAGGAACATGCTGAACATCTAAGGGTGGTATTGATGAAACTTCGAGAGCATCGCCTTTATGCCAAATTATCCAAGTGTGAATTTTGGTTGTCAGAAGTGACCTATCTAGGCCATGTAATCTCCGGTAAGGGTATTGCTGTCAATCCCGAGCGAGTTCAAGCCGTCCTTGATTGGACTCCACCTGAAAGGTCAAGCAAGTTCGGAGTTTCCTTGGCCTAGCGAGCTATTGCCGCCGCTTCGTCGAGAATTTCTCCAAGGTTGCTAAACCTCTAACTGAACTCCTCAAGAAAGATAAAAAGTTCGAGTGGACTCCACAGTGCGAGTTCAGTTTTCAGGAACTGAAAAGACGCCTGACATCTGCTCCCGTACTGGTACCACCAGATTTCTCCAAGGACTTTATTATCTATTGCGACGCCTCGCGACAAGGACTAGGTTGCATACTCATGCAAGATCGTCAGGTAATTGCCTATGCTTCACGGCAATTACACCCACATGGGGAAAATTATCCCACACATGATCTAGAGCTTGCAGCTATAGTCCATGCACTCAAAACCTGGCGACATTACCTTCTCGGTAATCGTTGCGAGATTTTCACCGATCACCAAAGCTTGAAATATATCTTCACCCAACCAGATTTGAATCTCAGGCAAAGACGTTGGGTCGAGTTGATCTTAGATTACGACTTAGGAATAACTTACACCCCTGGCAAGGCCAATGTCATGGCCGATGCACGAAGTCGTAAGTCCTACTGTAACAACCTGATGTTACAACAAAGTCAACCACTTCTCCATGAGGAATTTCGCAAGCTTAATCTTCACATTGTTCCTCAAGGATTCTTGTCTACTCTGGTGGCGAAACCTACCCTTATGGATCAAATCATAGCTGCCCAAAAGCGTGATAAGGGCATATCCCGGATTAAGGAAAACATTTCTAGCGGAGTAGCTAAATGTTTTTCCATGGATGAGCAAGGTGTTGTCTTCTTTGAGAACCGCCTGGTGGTTCCCAAGAACCAACATCTACGCCAGATGATCCTTAAGGAGGCTCACGAATCCCCTCTCACCATTCATCCCGGTAGTACTAAAATGTATCAAGACCTACGCCAGAGGTTTTGGTGGACTCGGATGAAGAGAGAAATCGCTCAATACATTGCTAATTGCGACGTTTGTCGTCGTGTTAAAGCGGAGCATCAACGGCCTGCTGGCACCCTTCAACCTTTGGCTATTCCTGAATGGAAATGGGACAAAATCAGTATGGATTTCATCACTGTGTTTCCCAGGACCAAGAGGGGGAATAATGCCATCTTCGTCGTGATCGACCGTCTTTCCAAAGTAGCCCATTTTCTACCTGTTCGTGAGAGTATCACCGCTAGCCAGCTAGCTGACTTATACATCTCCCGAATAGTGTCTCTTCATGGTGTCCCATTGGAAATTAACTCAGACCATGGAAGTCTCTTCACCTCTCGATTTTGGGAAATTTCCAAAATGCTATGGGAACTCATCTCTCCTTTAGCACCGCCTTCCATCCTCAATCAAGTGGTCAAGTAGAGCGAGTAAATCAAATTCTGGAAGATATGTTCCGAGCTTCTGTTATCTCGTTCGGAATGAGTTGGGAGAAATGCCTTCCATTCGCGGAGTTTGCTTATAACAATAGCTATCAAGCTAGTTTGGGCAAGGCTCCCTTCGAAGTTCTCTATGGACGAAAATGTCGAACGCCTCTTAACTGGTCAGAAACCGGGGAAAGACAACTCTTTGGCCCGGATATGATTCAGGAAGCAGAAGAGCAGGTTCGCGTTATTCGTGAGAAATTGAAAACAGCCCAATCTCGCCAAAAGAGTCAATACGATCATAAGCATAAGCCTATGACATTTGAAATTGACGAGAAAGCTTACCTTCGGGTTACCCCGTTAAAGGGAACCCATCGCTTCGGTATCAAAAGAAAATTGGCTCCTCGTTACATTGGACCATTTCGCATTCTTGCCAAACGAGGAGAAGTTGCCTACCAATTGGAACTACCTCCGCATCTTTCCAGAGTTCACGATGTCTTCCACGTTTCGCAACTCAGGCATTGTTTCGCGGATCCTATCCGTGGAGTGGACCACGAAACGCTTGATTTACAAGATAACCTTTCTTATCGGGAATACCCCGTTCGTATCCTTGATCAAGCCGAGCGTACCACTCGACGTCATAATATCAAGTTTCTCAAAGTTCAATGGTCACACCATTCCGAGGAAGAAGCCACTTGGGAAAGGGAGGATCGTCTTCGACTCGAGTACCCCGCCTTCTTCCCAGATGATCCTAAATCTCGGGACGAGATTCTATTGAGTGGGGGTGAGTTGTCACACCCTAGCTAGATTATGCATTAGAGTGTGCATCATGTTTACATTCATCAGAAATTGAAATGGGGAAAGCAGAACCCCCAGCACCCCCCCCCTGAAATCAACTAGGGTTTACTAAAAATAAATTCAATGAACCTGAAATGCCCTTCAAATATGTTCACCCTCTTTGCCTTGGGTTAGAACCCTTGGGAAAAATGGTGCATATAATTTTAGGTCAACAAAAGGGGCATTGACTTAATTCATAAATATTTGAATTTGGGCATTTAAATACTATTATATAATTCAAATGCTCAAATAATGTTGGAACTATTTTTGGGCCACTGAAATATTTCAGTAAGAGTCCATAAATATTTTCAGGATTTTATAAAATGATTTAGTATTTAAACTAAATCAAAACAGAATAACAAAAATAGAAAAACAGAATAAAATTAGAGAGAGAGAGAGTAGGCCAGTGGGCCACTTACCTGGCCCAGCGCCAGGCCACCAGCGGCCCAGCCCACCAGGCCGTTGCCAGTCGTCCCCTAGCTCCTGCCAGGAGGACGAAGGGCGTGTGCCCGCGGTGCGCCAGCACGCGCACGGCCACCGACGGCCACCTCCTGCTTCGGCCGCCTCCCCGACGTCGCTTTGGACGCCACGCACCCCCCTGGCCCTCTCATTCCCCCTCCCCGTGCTCATCCCCTCCTCTACTCTCTCTCCCGCGCAACCGCCACGAGCCCGAGAGCGCCGACGAGAACCACCACGGCCACCGCCTCCCCCTCGCTTCCCTGACCAGCTTAGAGGCTCCGCCTCGACCCCGTCTTCCTCCTCACCGAACCACGCCCCGCCGGAAGCCCTGCATCATCGATTTCAAGTTCATCTTCAAGCTTCGGCACCGACGATCACCGCCGTCGATTCGCTTGCTCCAGTGCCTCCCCGAGCTTGCCGAGGCCACCGCTGCACCCGCTGTGAGCTCCTGTGTCGTTTCCCCCTCTCCCCTGGCTCGTTTTCTTCCTCTAACGCCGATGCCCGTCGGAACCGAGAGCTCTTCGCCGCCGGCCATGCCGCCACCGTGACCATAGCCGTGCAAGCTCACTCCCGAGCACGGCAACGTGCTCCACACCTCACCAGGAGCACGTGGAACCCATCAGTTTCCCCTCCCGTGCACCACAACGCCGATCCGCTCAACTCCCGAACTCCGGCCGCCGCGCAAGTTGCCACCGCCGTTGTTTTAGGCCACTAGGGCTGCTGCCGTGTGCACAGATGGATGCGGGCGAGTCCCAGCTCCGCGTAGATGCCCTTCGTTGGCCATTTGGTCGCCGGAGGAGGATTTCCGAGCCCCTCCGCCGTCTCTGGCCTTGCCGACGACGAGCCGGGGTCAACTCCGGCGTGTTTTGACCCCGGGTCGGCTGGGTTGACTTCCCCCTGACTCACTGACGTGTGGGCCCAGGCGCCTGCCTAATTACTGTTAGTTAATTAGAGTTAATAAAAATTAGCTAATTAGTGAGCCACTGACATGCGGGCCCCGCCCGGCTAACCAAGTTAGTTAGGGTTAACTAACTTAGTTAGTTGATTGTTTCACTGACCAGTGGACCCCACTGGTCAGGTTTGACCTGGAGGCGCCAGTTGACCTGCTGACATCAGGGTGATGTCATGCTGACGCAATAACTCCTTTTCTGGATTTAATTTTATATAGAAAATTCCAGAAAATTGCCTAAACTTCAAAAATTCATAGAAATTCAACCATAACTCCAAATGAGACAAATTATATATGAAAAATTATCAGAAAAATTCAAGGAATCCATCTGTACCATTTTCATGCATGTTTGAACAATGCTTGTCCTCTGTTTTGGACAAAACAAATAAAGGGCATTTAAATAATCATATATGGGGTTGGAATTTGAATCTTGTACTCAAACCAACTCCATTTAAATCATAGCTAGTTGCATAAGCTCAAGACACATCCATATTGCCATGTCATAGCATGCATCATATTGTTGCATATCGTCATGTGTTGATTGTGCTCGGTTGTGTTCTTTGTGGTAGGTTCTGCCTCCGAGGATATTCACGAGTATCCAACTGAAGGGCAGTATCCCGTCACCACTCCATCAGGCAAGCAACCATTGATCATTCTGATACAACCCATGTTCTCGCTCCTGCTCTTGTTTACTGCATTAAGACAACACGATTCAAACTGCTGTGTGCTACGGTAGTTGAACCCTTATCCTCTGCATGACCTGTCATTGCCACAGTAACTAGATGAAACCCACTAGCATGTGTAGGAGTTGATTGAGCCATGTTTTGTGATTCCTACCTTGCTACGCCTGCTATGCTTAGAGTTGTGTCAGGTCTGGTTCATCTGGGTGATGGGCTAGAGTGAAATGCTTGTGTCAGTAATATGTGGGATGTGTTGAACATGTTTTGGTAAAGGTATCGATGAGAGGCCATGTAGGAGTACATGGTGGGTTGTTTCATTGAGGCCGTCCATAAGAACTGAGATCTGTATGCGTGAATTAAGATTCAGCTACTACCACACATTCGGCCCTGAAATATGACCCCGCTCGACTTACCGACCCCTCTCGCCTCAGTCCAGGAGTTGCAACTAGTTTCTGGTGTTTGTAGGATATGTGTTGGCGGCCGTGCGTAGCGCTGACCCTAGGGGTGGGCTATGTTGCGGTAGATACACCATGGCACGGTGTACCGAGTCACCCGTTTGGTGTCTCGGGAACCCTGTTCACATCGTTCGGGGCCGTTGAGGACACCCCGGCCGGATTTCCTTGCGGATGGAACCTGAATAGGCGATGACCCTGGACTAGAGACTTGTGAGGTTAGTCAGGTCGTGGTCTACACCCACGTCGGTTTTCGCTTGAAGTCTGCCGAGCACATTTCGTGTGCAGACGCTAAGTGGTGGAAACATGTGTGACTAAGTACACCCCTGCAGGGTATAAAACTATTCGAATAGCCGTGTCCGCGGTAAAGGACTACTTGATTGCATATACAGTTCATAGACAAGTTAATGGATACTACTAAAAGACTCAAGATAAGTGTGAGTACCGAGGATGGCCCCCTCGCCGGATACGAGGGACGATCCACGGTGGAGTATTGTGATGGTGAGTAGTGGACTCGTGTGCGAAAACTATTTTGCTAAAAGATTCCATAGGATAGCTTAGCCAAGAGTCAAAGCTGGCTTGCTGCATAAACCCCACCACCTTCTTGAGAATGAGCATGTACAGTAGGTTCTGATGTAAGACTTGCTGAGTACCTTTGTACTCATGTTTGCTTATTTATTGTTTTCAGACGACAACACTGCCCCCTCCGATGGGTTTTACGTAGACCTTGACGTCGACGAGTGACTAGCCACCCAGGTGGTGATCCAGGCCATGGAGGGCCCTATGTAGATAGACAGGCTTCGAGAAGCCTTCTTTCTTTCTAGAGTCTGTACTCAGACTAGTTGCTTCCGCATGTGCTTGTATGACTGTATGACTTGAGTGTCGGGTCATGTGACCCCTACCTGTATGGATATGTTATGTATGGCTCCCTGGAGCCTTTAAATAAAGTACTTGAGTTGTAGAGTTTTGTTGTGATGCCATGTTGTATGTACTCATATCGAGCATATTGTATGTATGATGGAAATGCTTGGTATGAGTGGGATCCGACAATCTAGTTGTTTGTCCTTCGCAGCCTTTCTTATGGGGAAATGTAGTCTAGTGCTCCTCGAGCCATAGTACTCCGCTACAGCCCGGTTCACCGGAGTCCTGCTAGCCCAGCACTACTGTTCAGGACACTTGACTGGCCGGCATGTGTTTCACTTCGTCCCTATGTCTGTCCCTTCGGGGAAATGTCACGCGGTGATCTCCGGAGTCCTGTCTAGCCTGCTATAGCCCGGGATCCCTCGGAGTCCTGTTAGCCCAGTGCTACAGCCCAGAATCACTCGTTGATGACCGACATGTTTGTTGTGATTCATGTACGCCTGTCTCCATAGGTCTGTGCCGCCTTGGGTTCACGACTAGCCATGTCGGCCCGGGTTCTCGGACATATGGATGCTAGCGACATTGTCATATACGCGAGCCAAAAGGCACAAACGGTCCCGGGCCATGGTAAGGCGACACCCGTGGGATACCGTGCGTGAGGCCGCAAAGTGATATGAGGTGTTACCGGCTAGATCGATGTGGCTTAGAATCGGGGTCCTGACAGGTAGCTCTTCGCGAATCATATCCATCTCTGCCAAGGCCGCAGAACGCCTGTCTTCTTGAGCCTCCATGATGCCCCTCATGAGGCGCTGGCGCGTAGCAACCGCGCTCGGCAAGCCGTAAGGCATGTGAACGTAGCTGTCGGCAGACCCCCGCAGCGCCCCACTCGCGAGGGCCAGAGGCGCTCCATCGTAGAGACTTGGTTGATCCCTGGTACGTCGATGCAGACGTGCAACCCACCATCCTCGCCTGGATGGGGAGCCACAGCCGGTAGACGGCGGCAACCTCTCATGATCTTCGATTCCTTTAGTTCTTGAATGGCCTTGTCGACGAACTCCTACGGGTCTGACCTTCCTTGCCTTGCTCCTTCTTGAGGGAAACGTGCTTCGAAACATGCCTCCATGTGGTGCCCAAGCGCCTCCCTCGTGACCCTGGCCAGGTCGGTGGCCCTCCAGGGGAGAGCCCCCGAGCCCTGCCTAAGGAGGGCGCTGGGCGCGCTTTCCTATGCGATGGAAGGAGGTTCCCCCTGAGCAGATGCGGGCCCTGAGGGGCCCGCCTCCTGAGGGGCCGGTCCGGATGATGTCTTCTTCTTCTTGGGGGTGGTCTCGGGAAGCCTCCTGCTCCCGCGATCCGGGTCTTCCAGTGACGTGGCCTGAAAGGCTCGCTCCAGGGAACACACTGCATCCTTCTCTTCATAGGGCACCGTGATGACTCCGCCACTTCCTGGCATCTTGAGGACGTTGTAGCCATGGTGAGTCACGGCCATGAACTTGGCCAGCACTGGGTACCTGAGGATGGCGTTGTACGGCAGGCGGATGTGGGCGACGCCGAAGTCGATGAGCTCGGTGCGGTAGTTGTCGCGTGCCCCGAAGGTGACAGGGAGGCGGACCTGCCCAATCGGGACCGTGGAGCCGTCGGTGACTCCGGAGAAGGGCTTGGTTGGCTGAAGCTGGTCGTAGGGTACTTGGAGATTGTTGAATGTTTCCACGGACAGGATGTTGAGCCCTGCCCCACCATCGATGAGGGTCCTGGTGACCAGTACATTGCTGATGACTGGGGAGCAAAGCATCGGGAGGACTCCGGCTGTGGCCGCACACTTGAGTTGATCCGCTGAGCTGAATGTGATAGTGCATGCCGACCACCTGAGAGGACGCGTTGCTTCAAGCCTGGGGAGGACTGCATTCACCTCGCGGGCAAACTGCTTGAAGATGCGTTGGGAGGCTGGGGCTTGAGCTCCGCCCAGGATGCAGGCGATGGCGCGTGGCTGCTGGAAGCCCCCAGCCCCCTCGTCTTGATGGCGGTCCTCGTTCCTCCTTGGCTGAGGCGGCAGTGGAGGGAGGCCTGCGTTGCCCTGTGGGCGATCCTCACGAGGCTGATCCCTCCAGTCGCCCTAGCGAGGCAGGTCTCGTCAGCGATCCTCGCGAGGTTGATCGCGCCACGCTTGGCGCGGGCCGCGGTCTTCCCAGTGTCCTGCGTTTCTTCCTCCTCCTCGGCCGTAGCCCCGATCGGTGCGGTCGGGACGACGGCCGATCCTTCCTTCTTGCACGGCGCGGGGTTCTTGGCATTCGTTGGTGTTGTGGGTGTGGAGGTCGTGGTACACATAGTACCGGCTGCCCCTGGAGGACTCAGGCAGATCTTTGCCCTGCTTGGTGTCTGGTTCTGCTGTGAGCACGGCAGCGCCCTTGCGCTTCACGTCCTTGGCCTTGGGCTTCTTCTCCTCTGGGACTGCGGTAGGCAGCTCGAGGAGGGAGAGGCATCCCTCCTCAGCCCTGGCGCACTTGGTCGCCAAGTTGAACAGCTCCAGGGAGGTGCACAGGTCTTCATGCATCGCCAGCTCCTCCTTCATCTTGACATCGCGCATACCATTGGAGAAGGCCGAGATGATGGCCTCCTCGGACACCTTGGGGATCTTGAGGCGCGCGCTGTTGAAGCGCTGGATGTACTTTTGTAGGGTCTCTCCGGGTTGTTGCTTGATGTGGCACATGTCGCTCACGGCGGGTGGCCGGTCGCGAGTACCTTGGAAGTTGGCGATGAAGCGGGTGAACATCTGGTCCCAGAAGAGATCGTGCCTGGAGCCAGATTCAGGAACCAGGTGCGAGCTCCTTCCTTGAGCGCCATGGGGAACCAGTTCGCCATGACCTTTTCGTCCCCGCTGGCAGCTTCGATGCCCAGCTCGTAGAGCTAGAGGAACTCTGCAGGGTTAGTCGTGCCATCGTAACGAGGAGGCAGGTCTGGCTTGAACTTGCCGGGCCACGCGACGCTACGCAGCTCGATGGTGTAGGCACGGCAGCCTGCGGTGGCCACGAAAGGCTTTGGCTGGTGGAGAGCTTGGTCTTGAGGGTCCCCACGCGCTGCAGCTAGGAGTAGCGCGGGGTCTTGGAGTGCCGGAGCTGGAGCAGGGTCGCGGCGTGCCGGAGCAGGGAGCGCCCGGGCAGCTCCTTGTGGGCGAGGGACTTCTTGGCAGCTCCGTTCTTGCTGCACTGGCACCTGACGGAGCGGGTTCCACCCAGGGGCCACGTGCCTTGGTGCCATGGCGTCTTCTTGGAGAGGAGGCGGCTGGTGCGCCTCCGGAGCTTCATTGCCCGCGCGGGGCGGGGTGTGGCGCAGCAGAACGGATGGCGCGGGAGAGCCCCCTGCGGCGCGGACAAGCTCGGCGACGCGGTCGAGCCACTCTTCATAGACTTCTTCGACGGGACGGTAGCGCAGGAGCTCGTTTGCCGCGAGGAGCGCAGCTCGAGCCTCCAAGGGGGCGCAGAGCGCGCAGGACGAAGAACCAGCTGGTGCAAGCGATGGAGTAGCGGTGCGGCCGTCTTGCCGCACGGACAGATGCTGAGACGATGCTTGCTGCTCGCCCCCCGCCGGGCCGGTGGCGGCGTTGATGGCGGGTGACGGGGAACAACGAGGACGTCCACCGACGGGCGCCGTCTAGGCGACGCGGGAAGCGATGGCGGCCCGGCGCTCGGTGCGGGCCCGACGAGCGTCGGACATGGATGCGACGGTCGGAGGAGAACGGGGCGGTGGACGACGAATTCCGGCGCACCCCTACCTGGTGCGCCAGATGTCCGATTTCGGGTTCCGGCAGACCCTTCAGGTTCGAACACTGGGGTACGCGCGGAGATTACGCCTTCTACCTCCCCGTCTCGCAAAGATCTAGACTACTGAAAGAACTGCACAAGAGACACAAGGTTTATACTGGTTCGGGCCACCGTTGTGGTGTAATACCCTATTCCAGTGCGTGGTGGGTGGATTGCCTCTTGGGGCTGATGATGATGAACAATACAAGGAAGAACAGTCTCGCAAGGGTCTGTTCTTGGCTGGGGTGATGAACTGCTGGGAGGTGTTCAGCCACCCTTTCTCTCTATCTCTCTCTCACTCACTCACTTCCTTACTCTTGCTCGCCGGCCGAACGAACTAGCGAATGAACCGAACCCCCTTGCTATGTGGGCGGCTGGTCCTATTTATAGAGGCCCTGGTCCTTTTCCCAAATATCGAGCGGGAAGGAAGCCAACAATAGCGGACTAATTTGAAGGGGGACAACAAGTATCAACTATCCTGACAAAAGCAGTCTTCGCCTCCGCAAAGCTCTGGTGATGACGCCGTCCTGGGCTCCACGGTGACCTCCGTCTCGTAGTCCTCCTTATCTTGGTCTCATTGCACCGAAATGGCAACCTTTGCCTGATGCCTCGGTACTCCGCGGCTGCGCTTGCCCCCTTTTCACCAAAGAGGAAAGGAGGACGCTGCGCGGGCTGGCACCCGCCTGGCGCCCTAAGTCGTCATGGCTTGCGTCACGGGCACCTCGCGAGGTACCCCGCCTTGATCTCTCCGCCTCCTCGCGAGCCAGCCTGACGAGGCCGTGCCTGAGGAAGCTCCGTGTCGTCCGCCCCGCGAGGCTTGGCCCCTCGCGACGGTCTTGAGTCTTGTGTTGATGAAGATGGGTCGTGCTGGGCTCCCCTTTGAGCCATGCCGCAGGCCGCAGGCCGGCAAGTCTAGGGACCCCCATACCCAGAACGCCGACAGTTATAGGGTTTTGCATAAAGCCAATTTTTCCCTACTGCAAAGGAATAAATTTTATTTAACTATCATGGTGGTTGTTAAACATTGAGAATGGTTGACAACATCATCAATCCGAATTAAGCATCAACATTAAAACCCAACAATATTCATTTAAAGTAACGTGATGAGATTCACATGATAATCCAGGTACTAGATACTCAAGACGTCCATAACCGGGGACACGTCTAATCATGATTAGTTTATACACTCTGCAGAGCTTTGCGCACTTTTCCCCACAAGAATCGATCTCCTCCGTTGGATTTCTCGCACTACATGGTGTTTGAGAAACGGATGACCGAGACATAGTCTTTCAGAAGCGTTTGCACCTTACGATGGGTAGACCGTACCACCTACAAACCCTACATCTGCTAGTCTACCACTGTAAGAGTTCACACGACTTAATCAACTATGCTAGAGCCCATAATAGCTTGTGGCTGCACATGAAAGTTTCTAGTATGAATAATCTCATTATCCCTTTGAACCTGGGTGGCGGTCCATAAAAAAACAGGCAATCCTGGTCTACCCAGGTGCCTAGACAGGCAATCCTAGAATAACCAGGTGCCTCATTCCACCCAGATGTGTGTTTAAGTTGCCACCTTAAGTAAACCCTTAATTAACAATCTCACATCTATCATGAAATAGTCTCAAAACCCAATCCACGTCTACGAGCATAGCATGGCAATGTAAGCATAACGTAATAGTAACTCCCAAGGGTTTGATAATAAACAGGTAATAGGTTCCTACCTCATCAACTACTTCCCAATACCCACATGTTATCAATCCTACTCATGCAATGTTTGAGGGTGAAACTAATGCATAAAAACTGGGTATGAAAGGGATATGATCAACGTGTGAACTTGCCTGTAATGTTGATGAAGATGATTCGCACTCAAAAATCTTGATAGCTCTACTCGTCACACTCCGGTCAATCTATCGTAATCAAGCAATAGTAACCACACATAAGCAATCACTCAAAAGATCAGAAAGAGCGAAGAAAACGATTTGGAAAACATCAAAATCAAGCAAATGACTCTTGCAACATAAAACAATTTCCAATAGTACCAAAATTATGTGAATTTGGCCTTATCAGAAAGTTTAGGTCAAGAGCTTCGATTTGCAAAAAGAATCAACTAAATCGGAGTTACGAAAGTCGAGTTATGATCAAACAAAGTTCAAATTCAAATCTGATCTAATTCAAATTTTAAACTTTTCAAAAACATGTTTGAGTTGGATTACTAGATAGAGGAGATCATAACGAAAACGTGAGCATTGGTTTCGTTGGATTTGGATAAACGGGTAAAAAGTTGTGATAGATTGAAGATCAGGGACCAAACTGTGAAGAAACTAATTACATATGGGTCCCTAGCTAATATTAACAGAAAAAGAAAATACTAAAAAATGAACGTTCGCTAACTAGTCCTAAGGAGAGAGCGTTCTTAGAATAGATCTAACTAAAAAAACTAAACCGGGGTTTTTAAAATAAAACCGAGAAAAACCTAAACCCTAAAGGAAATAACCGGACCAGGCGGTTTACCGATTCGGTCGAAATAAACCGGCGGCGGCGGTTGACGGCAGCAGCAGCTCCGGCGATGCCGCGGACTCCGGCGAGACGGGCAGCGGCGATATGAAGCGGCTCCGGCGAGCGAGCGGCGCGGCGCGGATGCGGTAGAGGGCGACGGCAACGGCGGCGAGCAGTGAGGCGGGTCGGCGTACTAGGCGGCGGGGCGGCTTGCTTGCGGCGGCGACGGTTGGAGTAGGCGGCGGCGGCTACGATCTGCGGGAAGGGCGGCGATGTGGCAAGGAGGAGAGGAGAGAGGGGGTCCGGCTCCTTTTAAAGGGCCCTCGGGTGCGCCGCCTTGCGCGAGGGGGCAGCGACGGCGTGGCGGCGCCGGACTCCGGGAGGAGTCCCGGTCGCGCACGGGAGGAGGAAGGCGGCGGCGACTTGGGCCGGCTGGGCTAGGCGCGGCCCAGTTCGGTAGGAACATTTTTTTATATAAAAGATTTTCTTTTTTTCCAGACAAACAAAACAAAAAAACAAACAGAAATAAAAAATATTATATAGGCATATAATATATCAAAATTTTCAGAAAAAGATTTTCTACAACATGGACATTTTTATAATGCCAATTAAAATCCAGTATAATTCAAATAATTCAAAGAGTGCTACTGGTCTATTAAAATCCAACAAAAATCATTTTAAAAAATACCAAAATGATTTCAAGTTAATTTTTCTCCAATTTTCTATTGTAGGGAGTCATGTTACCCTATTTTCCATGTATTTTGTTTTTGGAGAAAAATAATTTGAGTAAAACTCAAATAACTCTAAATTTAAAATAAATTCAAAAGAACTTTGAATTTAGTTCTTTGAAACTCCCAACTCATATTTCGTATAATTTGAAGAAGTCATTTTATCTTCTCTCGTGAAAATCATTGAGTTGCTTGAAGTTTATGAATTTGAAATATTTTCAAACGAAATTCAAATATTTTCAACAACCCTTTCATTTAATTTAAATGGAAGAAGTCATATCATCTTCGCTCAAGGGTTTTGAATTTGAAAAGAATTTGAATTCATGGAGATCAGAAAGCAAATATGAAAGTTTGGGAAAGTCCTTTTATTCCCTCTCATTTAACTTACAAAAAGTTTCGAATTTCACTCACTTTTAGTCAATCATCCAACAGTCAATCAAATCTATCTATTTAATATAACATTCCAAAATTTAGAATTTTGGGATGTTACAAGCCTACCACCCTTAAAATGAATCTCGTCCTCGAGATTCGGAGAGGCTAGAAAGAAAAAGGTTAGGGTTTGGGGGTCTCCTCAAAATACATCGATCATCACAAGGGTCTGGGGTGCTACCACCCTTAAAAGCATGGTTACTGTTCCATCAAAAACTCATATACTCCATCCTTATTCTTGACAGTGTCGGTCTTCTCAGATCGTAAGGATAATTCCTTCTCTGGGCTCTTCCGGTAGTGGCATAAACTTTTTCCTCAATTCTTTTGTCCTTTCCTCTTGGTAAGGTTATTCCGAGATTGGGTCTTCTTAGCTGACGGGTCTGGCGCCAAAACTAAACAACTATTGATATCTCATGGTGGTCAACAATTATGGTTTCTCCTGTAGGAAATGGGTCTAGGTTGATCCTCACCGTATAACCTACGGTTGGCAACAACTGCCGTGTACACGGGAAAAATACTTATACCATTCTAAGTTAAACAGGGTTTTGATCGTCGTCTCTTTACTATAGGCAAGTCACTCAGATTTACCATCCCATATAGCAAGGCGAATAATAAGAGTAAGTCGGTATGGTGATCAATCCATCCCGCACCCAAATCATTACCATGTATACAGTTTAGCGAATCTCGCATACTAACACTTTGTCATCCTCACAAGCATTGCAGAATTTCTCTTGTCGACGAACGAAGTTCGGATATATCCATAGATTCTGCAAGCCAGACAAACATGTATCGTTCCTTCACAACCCTCTGGTTTTGCGTTACTCCTATAAAATCATCTATCGATAAAACCGTAACTTCTTCCAGGGTTTTTTCCTTCAGCAAGAGTGTGCTTGCTTCTTGGCAGGTCCTAGGGCCTGTGGGTTATGGCCCATCTTATTACTTGTAATCCTTGGACTCATCCTCGGGGCAGCTAATCGTTATTCCAACATCCAACTTCCAGCTTCCAAGCATACTTAAAATCCATCCAATTGTACTATCTTCCTTCCTTCTATTGGCACCAAACTAGGACATGATTACTCAGACTCATCATGGAATTTCCCTTGATTCATATTTCCAACATCATACCTCCTTTATATCCAATAGTAATTTATCTCTTCATCCTCGTGGGATATCCCACATACCGAGATAAAAACTTATACTTATGAAGTCCATATTCCACTTTGTGGAACATCATTATCCTTTCTAGGGTCAAGCATCCTTACAGGGGAATATTGGCCATGTCTGCATGGCACTTCTTCAACTGGGAAACGTGAAACACATCATGAACTCCTGACAGTCCTTCGGGTGACTCCAACTTGCTGGCCACTTCTGCCGTACGCTCCAAAACTCAGTATGGTCCTACAAATCTTGGGGCTAACTTTCCCCTAACTCCAATTCGTTTAACTCCTCGCAGAAGGGGCACACGAAGACATGCTCTGTCTCCAATTTCATAGACTACCTCCTTGAGTTTTTGAGTCTACATAACTCTTCTGCCTGGACTGAGCTACCTTCAGTCTATCTCGAATAAACTTAACATTCTCTTCTAACTCCTTGATCACATTTGGTCAAAACAACTGACGGTCTCCAACTTCATCCCACATACTCTTGGGGTATCACACATATCGAGACAAAACTCGTATTCATTTTGTCCGAAATCCACTTAGTGGAGTATCCTTATCTTTTCCAGGGGTCAACGGTTCTTACCAGGTACTACCACCCTTAAAATGCACAAATCTTCCATAGACCATATTTCTCATATCCTCAGAATGGCAAAAATTCTTCTTCATAGAGTAACAACTCATAAAATCCATCAGTACCAACGATGCTAACTTTATTCATTCTCAAGTGATTACAATCTCTCGCTTTTCCATTACATGTCTCAACTCAACACCTCAATATAAAAGAAAATGTTCTCACTTCTACTACTCCATTTCTTTTGTTGCAAACTCAACTATCTAGCACAAGTTTCCTTCTCCTTGGAGCATTCTCTGGCAAAGTTCCCTTCTCCATTACAACTAAAACATATACTGCTGGCAAGTATCGAGGTTTCCTTTTTGGGCAACTGCTGAGGTAGTGCCCTGACTCCTTGCACCTGTAACAAGTGATACGACTCAGGTTCTTCCTGGAATCGAATCTGCTTCTCTTCCTGGACCTTTTCATGCCAATCATGGCTTCTATTTCTTGTGGGTCATACTCTACTTCCTCTGTCGGGAATTCTACTAGATCCCCATTCAAACAATTTTGGGAGATGTGACCTTCTTCTCCACATGAATAGCAAGACTTAGTGCAGTGTTTACTCGGGTCCTCTTTAGGTGTGTCCTCCACATCTTCCTTCATCATGGGTTCTTCTAAAATTTCCATAAGGACTCCTTTCTTTACTTCTTTCTTCTGTTGTACGATTCGCTGTACCATGGGGTAATTGTGACACTGAGCAGGATAGTGGGTAGTTCCTTCACACAAGAAACAAGTAATCTTCCTAGTTGGGCATTCTTCAACTGAGTGACTTCCTTCACAATTAGGGCATTCATCCTTGTGTTCTTTATGGGTGTGTCCTATTTCTCCACAAATCTTGCATGCACAAGGTTTCTTCATATCCTTTCCATAAGGCTTCAACTTCTGGGACACAAGCCGAGATCTTTGCAGAGTCAACTTTAATTCTCTCCAAGTGGTTACCCCTTGCCATCCATTCATGGTTTGGTACATCCTCCACCAAGTAGCATCACCTCTTTCAAAGCACTGAAGAGCATGCTGGGTCATATCCTTTCCGACTACAAGGTTATTCTTCATTTGATCCTCCATGTTCTGAATCCATTGGTCTGTCTCCAACTGACTCATTGGTCTAGAAAATACAAGCTCATCTCCATTCATCCTCTATTGGGTCCATGGGTTTGGGGTGAGATAAGAGAGATAGAGAGGGATGCACACAATACAAACAAAAATTTTTAAAAAGACAGATTTTTATTGTGGCTGTCGGAAAAACATCAAACAAATGACAGCTCACAATTCGTTGCATCTAACGTAGGTATAGGATAGGGGTTTGGTCTTCTAAGGTCAATACATCTTCAAGGTCGTCTAACTCTACGAGTCTTGTTCATGCCTCCAATGGCTTCTTCCGATCATGCTTGTCTTTCTCAAGTTCTTTTGCCAGATCAACTCTGTTGACACGAAGTTTCTCATGACGTCCTTTAATATTCTGGAGTTGCGTTCCAAACTTCTAGGTTTCAACATCCTTGACATGAACCATGGCCTAGTGCCTGACGAATCTCCGGTTTCTCGAGGTTTTGCTCCTCCAGCTTGGCTACTTTCAGCTTTTGGTTCCTGAGTTCTTCACGAAATGCTTCCTTGTCTAAATATGGCTTCTTGTAGCTCCATCCTAAACTTCTTGATGTACTACTCCAGATCCTGGTGATACACCGGCTAAGGTTAAAACTTCATCTTACTAATAGGTGCTCCATCAGCCTTCTTCCATCAAATCCATTTTGAAGAAAGCATCCTTAACTCAGCATGGTGACAATAGCATCAGCGGGCGATGACATCACGGATAACCGTGTTTCTGCCCTTGTCATTGCCATGAGCTATCTTCCATAGTTGATATCTCTTGTCTTAGGGTTTTCTTGACAAAACTTTGGGTTCTAATGCTCCATGTTCCGGTCTTTCTCTGATACACCTTGATCTCAGGTATTGACAACTTCCTTATTCTGCCAAGTTCCATAAGGGTAGCCTTCCTAGGTCACACAAATCTGGAAATTCTTCGGAGCCTTCAAATTCTACTTGTCTTCGGTCTTCAACCATTGTAGTTTCCATTATTCAAATGCACGGAAAATACTCTTCATTCCGAAGTGGTCTTAGTTGCCCGATATCTTGTACTTCTTGGAGTGGTCTCATCCATCGAATCTTCGTGTGGTCAAAAGGGAAAGGGGTATGGTCTCACTAAAAGGGAATATTTGAATAAGCTCAGAAGAGAAGAGAGGTAAAAGATCTTTTTGAAAGGGAAAGTTGTAGAGAAAAATCTTTGCTACGGGATTGCCAGTTTCTAGGGTCACATCCTACAGTCAACATGGCTCTGATACCATCTTGTAGCGACCCGACCTGAATGGATCAAGTCTCTGTGCTTAAGTGTCATCCCTGGATCGGTATGCTGACACACACAGTACTCGAGGATTTATAACAGAGATAAATCACATGTATAAGTAACGTAAATACTATTACCTCAATCCAAAATAACGGAAGTAACAAGGTTGTGGATTCCCATCAACACCAACGGCAAAGTTGAGTGTAGAAATCGTAACCCTAACGTATCACTTACTCGTCGTAAGATAATCCTACAACATGAGACATTGCAGCCACAAAGGGTCAGTACATTGAATGTACGGGCAAATTCACACCATAGAGAATGATGAATAAAGGCTATCACTACATGCATATTTGGCTGGTGGAAAAGCTCTATGGTTATAGGGTTTTGCGTAAAGCCAATTTTTCCCTACTGCAAAGGAATAAATTTTATTTAACTATCATCGTGGTTGTTAAACATTGAGAATGGTTGACAGCATTCTCAATCCCAATTAAGCATCATCATTAAAACCCAACAATATTCATTTAAAGTAACGTGATGAGATTCACATGATAATCCAGGTACTAGATACTCAAGACGTCCATAACCGGGGACACGGCTAATCATGATTAGTTTATACACTCTGCAGAGGTTTGCGCACTTTTCCCCACAAGACTTGATCTCCTCCGTTGGATTTCTCGCACTACATGGTGTTTGAGAAACGGATGACCGAGACATAGTCTTTCAGAAGCGTTTGCACATTATGATGGCTAGACCATACCACCTACAACCCCTACATCTGCTAGTCTACCACTGTAAGAGTTCACACGACTTAATCAACTATGCTAGAGCCCATAATAGCTTGTGGATGCACACAGAAGTTTCTAGTATGAATAATCTCATGATCCCTTTGAACCTGGGTGGCGGTCCATAAAAAAACAGGCAATCCTGGTCTACCCAAGTGCCTAGACAGGCAATCCTAGAATAACCAGGTGCCTCAATCCATCTAGATGTGTGTTTAAGTTGCCACCTTAAGTAAACCCTTAATTAACAATCTCACATCTGTCATGAAATACTCTCAAAACCCAATCCACGTCTACGAGCATAGCATGGCAATGTAAGCATAACGTAATAGTAACTCCCAAGGGTTTGATAATAAACAGGTAATAGGTTCCTACCTCATCAACTACTTCCCAATACCCACATGTTATGAATCCTACTCATGCAATGTTTGAGGGTGAAACTAATGCATAAAAACTGGGTATGAAAGGGATATGATCAACGTGTGAACTTGCCTGCAATGTTGATGAAGATGATTCGCACTCAAAAATCTTGATAGCTCTACTCGTCACACTCCGGTCAATCTATCGTAATCAAGCAATAGTAACCACACATAAGCAATCACTCAAAAGATCAGAAAGAGTGAAGAAAACGATTCGGAAAACATCAAAATCAAGCAAATGACTCTTGCAACATAAAACAATTTCTAACAGTACCAAAATTATGTGAATTTGGCCTTATCAGAAAGTTTAGGTCAAGAGCTTCGATTTGCAAAAAGAATCAACTAAATCGGAGTTACGAAAGTCGAGTTATGATCAAACAAAGTTCAAATTCAAATCTGATCTAATTCAAATTTTAAACTTTTCAAAAACATGTTTGAGTTGGATTACTGGATAGAGGAGATCATAACGAAAATGTGAGCGTTGGTTTCATTGGATTTGGATAAACGGGTAAAAAGTTGTGATAGATTGAAGATCAGGGACCAAACTGTGAAGAAACTAATTACATATGGGTCCCTGGCTAATATTAACAGAAAAAGAAAATACTAAAAAATGAACGTTCGCTAACTAGTCCTAAGCAGAGAACATTCTTAGAATAGATCTAACTAAAAAACTAAACTGGGGTTTTTAAAATAAAACCGAGAAAAACCTAAACCCTAAAGGAAATAACCGGACCGGGCGGTTTACCGGTTCGGTCGAAATAAACCGGCGGTGGTTGACGGCAGCAGCAGCTCTGGCGATGCGGCGGACTCCGGCGAGACGGGCAGCGATGATGTGAAGCGGCTCCGACGAGCGAGCGGCGCGGCGCGGATGCGGTAGAGGGCGATGGCACCGGCGGCGAGCAGCGAGGCGGGGCGGCGGACTAGGCGGGGCGGCTTGCTTGCGGTGGCTGCGATCTGCGGGAAGGGCGGCGATGCGGCGAGGAGGAGAGGGGAGAGGGGGTTCGACTCCTTTTAAAGGGCCCTCGGGTGCGGCGGCTTGCGCGGGGGGGGGGGGGGGGCAGCGATGGCATGGCGGCGCCGGACTCAAGATTGAACACAAGAGATGAACTAGGGTTTGAGAGGAGATGGTGTTGTTGAAGATGTTGATGGACATTGCCCTCCCCAATATGGGAGAGTTGTTGGTGATGATGATGACGATGATGTCCCCCTTCGGGAGGGAAGTTCCCCCGGTGGAATCACTCCGCCGGAGGGCAAAAGTACTCCTTGCCCAAGTTCCGCCTCGAGACGGCAGCGCTTCATCCCGAAAGTCATCTCCTAATTTTTTCTAGGTCAAAATGACTTATATACCAGAAGATGGGCACCAAAGGTGGGTCTGGGTGAGCACAACCCACCAGAGCGCGCCTGGGCTCCCTGGCGCGCCCAGGTGGGTTGTGCCCACCTAGTGGGCCCCCTCTGGTAGTTATTTGCTCCAATATTCTTCATATATTTGATAAAAAAATCTCCATGAAGTTTCAGCTTGTTTGGAGTTGTGTAGAATAGGTGGCCGGACGTAGCTTTTCTAGGTCCAGATTTCCAGCTGCCATAATTCTCCCTCTTTGTGTGTACCTTGCATATTATGGGAGAAAAGGCATTAGAATTACTCCAAAAAGCATTATTCTGGATAAAAACATTATAAATAATAGTAAGAAAATATGATGCAAAATGGACGTAAAACCCTTAATGCAAAGGAACGTCACGTTGTATTGCCCTTTGTGATAGCAACCTTTATTATGAAGTCTGTCGCTTTTATTTCTTTACCATCACAAGTTTGTACAATACATATTTAGGAGCAATTTTTATTGCTTTTTGCACCGATGACAACATATTTGAAGGATCTTATTAAATCCATAGGTAGATATGGTGGACACTCATGGCATGAAACGAGGTTTAAGGGTTAAGGATGGACAAGTGTCTAGCCCTAAGCTTATTTTTCTCTCCCTCTTGGGGTACCCTGCCCCTCCTTATATAAGTTGAAGGGCGGGTTACATGTAGAGTCCAACTCGGATTAAGACTTAAACTATTCTGACTTCTCTTCACGGGCTTCTCTCCATGGGCTTCTTAACGTTTACCGGCTTACCATCTGGCTTACAATCCGCCGGCTTACAATCTGGCTTACAATCTGCCAGGTCACCAATGAAACACCAAGTCCCAACCGGGTCATATCTCCGGCCAGGTCATACTTCGGGGTATATCCCCGACATTAGCCCCCAGTTGGATTTGGATTTATCCATGTTAAACTGATCCTGTAAAACAAACACAAGAACAATTTCGACAGGTTGTGCTCCGAGTTAAATATTCTTGTAAGCCGGCTCCTGAACATCCTTAAATCCTTTTCATTTCCTTCTTCTAGAAAATCCAGGTCAATAGGCTAGCCTCATAGTCAATTTGCTGATGTTGGCTTCTCACAGAAAAATATTGTGAAGAATAATCCATTTGATTCAGCTCCCAATGCTTAACAAAAATATTGGCCTTGAAACACTTAACATCAAGTTTGAAAATATACCTCCCATATATGCATATCACTCGTGGCCCCCAAGTCTTAAGAAGGGAGCGTAGTCACAGCTTAAGAGTTGCTTCAATATAAATGTTGCAACCTTGAAGAAATCCAGGTTGTTCATCTCAGTCAAAACTGAATATTCCACATATGTATCCCCCAAGTGTTGGGTTGTCATGCTTGCAGCAACCTGGGACTTGTAATTGCCTTATGCTCATAAAAACTTCAACCAGTGTAGCCCCCAAGGGCCGGCTCAGTAAGATAATACCGAGCTAGGACTTTATATATACTTCATTGAAAATTACATCATATGATGTAAACCCCACCATGGGGCTCGAACCCACGTCCACAAGGTTAAGAGCTTTGTACTCTACCAACTGAGAAGTGGACCCTTTAATATAATGGACTAAAGCTTGTGTACCTTGGATTTTTGACAGAAGCAATTGGTAGCCCCCAAGGGCCGGCTCATTACGATGTGATGAGTCAGGTCTTCAATAAGGCAAGTAAAAATGACTGTGCATTAGCCCCCAAGTGTCATGGTGCCTTCTTGCAATGACATGGGACTAGCATATTTGATGTAATCTCAATTAGAATAATATAGCCCCCAAGTGCCGGGTCGTAAGCCTGCATTGACTCGAGACTACTCCTTTCATTGTAGAATAAATCATACCCATTGATAAATAATAGCCATTGCGCCGAAGCGACTTTGAAAACCTTAATCATAATACTAGTTATTGATATCCATAACAAAAATCTAGCCATGTTGGCTATTCAAGATTTGAATAATATAATACGGTATGAAAACCTCAATCATTCAATATCATCATGAAAACCCAGCCAAGTTGGGCTATTATCATATACTGGCGACTTATAGTCCAAAGCCAGTCCGGGTTATCAAAACTCCAGATATGCTCAAGTATGATGCATAAGGATGAAGTCTTCATGGCCTGAATTGTCTCAAGCCATATGTAAATACATGAATCCAAAAAATGCTCAGAAAAAGATAACGAATCAAATCAAGAAAACGAGGCTTTCATAGGCCACCAAGCCTAAAGCTCCAAGGCTTTCATGGGCCGCCAAGCCACTGAGTTAACCTTTTACGCTTTGTGAATCCGGCCTCACATGACTACCGTTTTAACCTTGACAAGTTCAGGGTCTATGTAAGATTGACTGTCAAGAGTTCAGCTTGTCATTTCGGGATTACCCGGGCAGAGTGGAAGACTCTACAAAGCAGGATAACCCGGAAAATTTTGGTGAATACACCTGGTGTTCCAAGCCAGTTCACGAGGGTAGTAACGATATGTTCTCTTTGGTTAATACACCTATGTTTGAACAGGAAGCCCCCAGGTGCTTTAGGGTGTATAAGCCGGACCAAGAGGGATATTCACAGCTATGCTCAATGAGTAGGAAGCCCCCAAATGGCTTGTGGCATTGAGCCGATCAAGAGGGATATTCATAGCTATGCTCAATGAGCAGGAAGCCCCCAAGTGACCTGTGGCATTGAGCCGATCAAGAGGGATATTCACAGCTATGCTCAATGAGCAGGAAGCCCCCAAGTGACATGTGGCATTGTGCCGATCAAGAGGGATATTCACAGCTATGCTCAATGATCAGGAAGCCCCCAAGTGACCATCTGAAGATGTGGCGTTGTGCCGGATCAAGAGGGATATTCACAGCTATGCTCAATGAGCAGGAAGCCCCCAAATGTCCTATAACTATGGCTATGGGTCGGATCAAGAGGGATATTCACAACTAAGGATGACAATGGGTAGGGTATGGAGCAGGTAGAGAAATGCCATAGCCATACCCGTGTAGTTAATGGGTACAAAATTCAACCCATACCCGTACCCATGGGTATGAAACTTTACCCATACCCATACCCATTGGGTACCCAATGGGTAGATCACAAAGTACACAATTTATTCACAATTATACGTTCATTGATAGCACATTTGACAAAAAAATTATCTCAACTCAATAACAGATAGATGAGTACATGTGAATTATCTCAATTCAAATTGAGAATTGGTGATAACTTTATGTTCACAAGTTCATGACACACTTCACGGGTAAGGTCCACATGTCAGGCTAAACGGGTAGGGTATGGGTATATCCATGGGTACAAGGCTATACCCGTGCCCTACCCACGACTTAGCAGGTAGGGTATGGGTACTACCCATGGGTATAAATTATGCCCATACCCTGCCCATGCGAGTATGGTATCTGCGGGTACCCGCACCCATGGGTAAAATTGCCATCCTTATTCACAGCTATGCTCAATGGGCAGGAAGCCCCCAAGTGACCAATAAGATAAGCCAATAAGGTAGGATACCCATGCTTGAACTGCGCATCATGGCAGCAAATTCTCTTTGGCAACCTTTTAATTTTTCTGAGAACTCGAACTTGCGAGATATGAATTCTCCTTTGAGCCGGATATTGAGAGCTTCAAAGCTTCATGAGAAGCAAATCTCCCTTGAGCCAGAAATGTTCTGACGGCCTTTGAATTTTCATCAATATAGTAGTAGTCTCCGGGGCCGGGTTATTTTTGCTCCACTGACCCAGAGTTCTTGAATCTTCTCATACTGGCAACATTTACTGAGTCATGTCATCATAGCCCCCGAGTCTCAAGATTACTCGAGGAGTTGGCTTGAGACTCTCCATTCATATGACCAGTAGATTGCTAGAATATGTTGAATTTTGGCGGGTAATAATTAACCCTATCCATTGACCCGTCCGGTGTAGGCAAGGGCCATAGCTTGATGGCCTCCTTTGCAATGGTGAATTCTGCACAAGAAATTGCACAAACGCGAGTAATTGTTCTCGAAGAAAATAAGAATGTATCAATAAAAACTTGACAGGATGGATTTCACCTAATATGTTTTATCAAGAAGTATCAGCTATAGGGTTGCAGCAATGATAATAGAGGTGGCGGCTTAAAGTGCAGCACCGGGAGGCTAATAAGAGATCCTCGAGGTCATGTATGATTTTTTTTCAACACTTCTTCCACTTTGACTTTTCTCTCTGTTGTTCCAACCAATGCAAGCGCATGAGAAGGAAGTAGCACGACGGCTCAGCACAATGCCAGGTGCGGTGAAACGGCGCTCAGTACACTGTAAGGCAGTGGCAGTTTACAAGCGCGAGCGAAGGTAAACTGGCATGGTTGTGTGCATGCGCGGGCGTAGGAGAACAGAGGAAAATTACCTTGGCAGGAGCTTGCAAAGCGAGGCAGCTTAGGGCGCGCATCGGATCTGTCAAAGCATTGGAGAGAGGCTCAGCAAGCCGACGACAGGTTGAAGCTGCTGATTCGGCTGATATCGCGACTGGTGTTTTGGCCTACTGTGCGAAGCCACAACGGCGGGAGTGGCAGCTTTGCAAGTGAGACCGGCGACTCGAGGGCACAGTGGCAGTTTGCAAAAGATGAAGACCGAGGTGGCCGGTAACTTGAAGCGCGGTGATTCGGTGGCATGGCGCGGGCGGAATGACACAACATCACGGATACATGCAGCGACGGGATACCATGGCGGCGCCGTGAAACGACGCAGGGTGCGGAGCCAGCCGTGGTGAAGGCAAGGCCATGGCAAAAGGGTGCGGTGCCAGCAACTCAATCCGGCAGCGGCTTTGAAACTTGGAGACCCGGTACCATCTGAAAAGTAGGCATAACCCGGCACGACAGCTCACGGGTAGGTGGAGAAGCACGTCACTCGCACGCGGCTCATCCAGTGGCCTCGTGGCTGAGGTGGACTGACCGGGTGAGCCACAGGAGCGGCGGCGGTTTGCGCCGATGCGATTTATGGTGCATAGGTGGTGAGCGGCTCATAAAGGGCCAAGCGGAGGTTGCTGGTGGCTCGAGTAAAGTCGTAGGGTGGCTTGGAGGTAAAGCTGCAACAGCGACCATGGCCTCTGCCAGTAGGTAGAGCAGAGGGGCGCTGGCAATTCAGCACGACTACGGCTGAAGGATGCCCGCGGCGAGGCGGAGTCAAACCCAAGGCGACGGTTTCTTGAGGTCCGACGCGCTGATTTGGACACTGCAGCTAACGCGGTGAATCCAGTGTTGGGGAACATAGTAATTTCAAAAAAATTCCTACGCACACGCAAGATCATGGTGATGCATAGCAATGAGAGGGGAGAGTGTTGTCTACATACCCTCGTAGACCGATAGCGGAAGCGTTATGACAACGCGGTTGATGTAGTCATACGTCTTCACGGCCCGACCGATCAAGCACCAAAACTACGGCACCTCCGAGTTCTAGCACACGTTCAGCTCGATGACGATCCCCGGACTCCGATCCAGCAAAGTGTCGGGGAAGAGTTCCGTCAGCATGACGGCGTGGTGACGATCTTGATGTACTAATGTCGCAGGGCTTCGCCTAAGCACTGCTACAATATTATCGAGGACTATGGTGGAAGCGGGCACCGCACACGGCTAAGAATATGATCACGTGGATCAACTTGTGTCTCTAGGGGGTGCCCCTACCTCCATATATAAAGGCTCAAAAGGGGGGCGGCCGGCCAAGAGGAGGCCCCCCTTTCCAAGTTGGAATAGGATTCGTGGAGGGGGGAAAGAGGAGAGAGAGAGGAGGAAGGGGGGCCGGCCCCCTCTCCTTGTCCTATTCGGACCAAGGGGGGAGAGGCGCGCGGCCCATCTCTGGCCACCTCTCCTCTCTTCCACTAAGGCCCATATACCTCCCGGGGGTTCCGGTAACCTCCCGGTACTCCGGTAAAATCCCGATTTCACCCGGAACACTTCCGATATCCAAACATAGGCTTCCAATATATCAATCTTTATGTCTCGACCATTTCGAGACTCCTCGTCATGTCTGTGATCACATCCGGGACTCCGAACTCCTTCGGTACATCAAAACTCATAAACTCATAATATAACTGTCATCGAAACCTTAAGTGTGCGGACCCTACGGGTTCGAGAACAATGTAGACATGACCGAGACTCATCTCCGGTCAATAACCAATAGCGGAACCTGGATGCTCATATTGGCTCCGACATAATCTATGAAGATCTTTATCGGTCAGACCGCATAACAACATACGTTGTTCCCTTTTTCATCGGTATGTTACTTGCCCGAGATTCGATCGTCGGTATCCAATACCTAGTTCAATATCGTTACCGGCAAGTCTCTTTACTCGTTCCGTAATACATCATCCCGCAACTAACTCATTAGTTGCAATGCTTGCAAGGCTTAAGTGATGTGCATTACCGACAGGGCCCAGAGATACCTCTCCGACGATCGGAGTGACAAATCCTAATCTCGAAATATGCCAACCCAACATGTACCTTTGGAGACACCTGTAGAGCACCTTTATAATCACCTAGGTACGTTGTGACGTTTGGTAGCACACAAAGTGTTCCTCCGGCACACGGGAGTTGCATAATCTCATAGTCATAGGAACATGTATAAGTCATGAAGAAAGCAATAGCAACATACTAAACGATCGGGTTCTAAGCTAATGAAATGGGTCATGTCAATCAGATCATTCAACTAATGATGTGATCCCGTTAATCAAATGACAACTCTTTGTGCATGGTTAGGAAACACAACCATCTTTGATTAACGAGCTAGTCAAGTAGAGGCATACTAGTGACACTCTGTTTGTCTATGTATTCACACATGTATTATGTTTCCGGTTAATACAATTCTAGCATGAATAATAAACTTTTATCATGATATAAGGAAATAAATAATAACTTTATTATTGCCTCTAGGGCATATTTCCTTCAGTCTCCCACTTGCACTAGAGTCAATAATCTAGATTACACAGTAATAATTCTAACCCCCATGGAGCCTTGGTGCTGATCATGTTTTGCTCGTGGAAGAGGCTTAGTCAACGGGTCTGCTACATTCAGATCCGTATGTATCTTGCAAATCTCTATGTCTCCCACCTGGACTAGATCCCGGATGGAATTGAAGCGTCTTTTGATGTGCTTGGTTCTCTTGTGAAATCTGGATTCCTTCGCCAAGGCAATTGCACCAGTATTGTCACAAAAGATTTTCATTGGACCCGATGCACTAGGTATGACACCTAGATCGGATATGAACTCCTTCATCCAGACTCCTTCGTTTGCTGCTTCCGAAGCAGCTATGTACTCCGCTTCTCATGTTGATCCCGCCACGATGCTTTGTTTAGAACTGCACCAACTGACAACTCCACCGTTTAATGTAAACACGTATCTGGTTTGTGATTTACAATGGTCCGGATCAGTGTCAAAGCTTGCATCAACGTAACCATTTACGATGAGCTCTTTGTCACCTCTATATAGGAGAAACATATCCTTGGTCCTTTTCAGGTCCTTCAGGATGTTCTTGACCGCTGTCCAGTGATCCACTCCTGGATTACTTTGGTACCTCCATGCTAGACTTATAGCAAGGCACACATCAGGTCTGGTACACAGCATCGCATACATAATAGAGCCTATGGCTGAAGCATAGGGAACATCTTTCATTTTCTCTCTATCTTCTGCAGTGGTCGGGCATTGAGTCTGACTCAATTTCACACCTTGTAGCACAGGCAAGAACCCTTTCTTTGCTTGATCCATTTTGAACTTCTTCAAAATCTTGTCAAGGTATGTGCTTTGTGAAAGTCCAATTAAGCGTCTTGATCTATCTCTATAGATCTTAATGCCTAATATGTAAGCAGCTTCACCGATGTCTTTCATTGAAAAACTCTTATTCAGGTATCCCTTTATGCTATCTAGAAATTCTATATCATTTCCAATCAGTAATATGTCATCCACATATAATATCAGAAATGCTACAGAGCTCCCATTCACTTTCTTGTAAATACAGGCTTCTCCGAAAGTTTGTATAAAACCAAATGCTTTGATCACACTATCAAAGCGTTTATTCCAACTCCGAGAGGCTTGCACCAGTCCATAGATGGATCGCTGGAGCTTGCACACTTTGTTAGCTCCCTTTGGATCGACAAAACTTTCTGGTTGCATCATATACAACTCTTCTTCCAGAAACCCATTCAGGAATGCAGTTTTGACATCCATCTGCCAAATTTCATAATCATAAAATGCGGCAATCGCTAACATGATTTGGACAGACTTAAGCATCGCTACGGGTGAGATGGTCTCATCGTAGTCAATCCCTTGAACTTGCCGAAACCCTTTTGCGACAAGTCGAGCTTTGTAGACAGTAATATTACCGTCAGCATCAGTCTTCTTCTTGAAGATCCATTTATTCTCAATCGCTTGCCGATCATTGGGCAAGTCAACCAAAGTCCACACTTTGTTCTCATACATGGATCCCATCTTAGATTTCATGGCTTCAAGCCATTTTGCGGAATCTGGGCTCACCATCACTTCTTCATAGTTCGTAGGTTCATCATGATCTAGTAGCATGACTTCCAGAACAGGATTACCGTACCACTCTGGTGCGGATCTCACTCTGGTTGATCTACGAGGTTCAGTAGTATCTTGTTCTGAAGTTTCATGGTCATTATCATTAGCTTCCTCACTTATTGGTGTAGGTGTCACAGAAACAGGTTTCTGTGATGCATTACTCTCCAACAAGGGAGTAGGTACAGTTACCTCGTCAAGTTCTACTTTCCTCCCACTCACTTCTTTTGAGAGAAACTCCTTCTCCAGAAAGTTTCCGAACTTAGCAACAAAAGTCTTGCCTTCGGATCTGTGATAGAAGGTGTATCCAATAGTCTCCTTTGGATATCCTATGAAGACACATTTCTCCGATTTGGGTTCGAGCTTATCAGGTTGAAGCTTTTTCACATAAGCATCGCAGCCCAAACTTTCAGAAATGACAACTTTGGTTTCTTGCCAAACCATAGTTCATAAGGCGTCGTCTCAACGGATTTTGATGGTGCCCTATTTAACGTGAATGCGGCCGTCTCTAAAGCATAACCCCAAAATGATAGCGGTAAATCAGTAAGAGACATCATAGATTGTACCATATCTAGTAAAGTACAATTACGACGTTCGGACACACCATTATGCTGTGGTGTTCCGGGTGGCATGAGTTGCGAAACTATTCCCCATTGTTTCAAATGTACACCAAACTTGTAACTCAAATATTCTCCTCCACGATCAGATCGTAGAAACTTTATTTTCTTGTTACGATGATTTTCAACTTCACTCTGAAATTCTTTGAACTTTTCAAATGTTTCAGACTTGTGTTTCATTAAGTAGATATACTCATATCTGCTTAAGTCATTTGTGAAGGTAAGAAAATAACGATATCCGCCACGAGCCTCAATATTCATCGGACCACATACATCTGTATGTATGATTTCCAACAAATCTGTTGCTCTCTCCATAGTACTGGAGAACGGCGTTTTAGTCATCTTGCCCATAAGGCATGGTTCGCAAGTACCAAGTGATTCATAATCAAGTGGTTCCAAAAGTCCATCAGTATGGAGTTTCTTCATGCGCTTTACACCGATATGACCTAAACGGCAGTGCCACAAATAAGTTGCACTATCATTATCAACTCTGCATCTTTTGGCTTCAACATTATGAATATGTGTGTCACTACTATCGAGATTCAATAAGAATAGACCATTCTTCAAGGGTGCATGACCATAAAAGATATTACTCATATAAATAGAACAACCATTATTCTCTGATTTAAATGAATAACCACCTCGCATCAAACAAGATCCAGATATAATGTTCATGCTTAACACTGGCACCAAATAACAATTATTTAGGTCTAATATTAATCCCAAAGGTAGATGTAGAGGTAGCGTGCCGACCGCGATCACATCGACTTTGGAACCATTTCCCACGCGCATCGTCACCTCGTCCTTAGCCAATCTTCACTTAATCTGTAGTCCCTGTTTCTAGTTGCAAATATTAGCAACAGAACCAGTATCAAATACCCAGGTGCTACTGCGAGCTCTAGTAAGGTACACATCAATAACATGTATATCACATATACCTTTGTTCACCTTGCCATCCTTCTTATCCACCAAATACTTGGGGCAGTTCCGCTTCCAGTGACCAGTCTGCTTGCAGTAGAAGCACTCAGTTTCAGGCTTAGGTCCAGACTTGGGTTTCTTCTCTTGAGCAGCAACTTGCTTGCTGTTCTTCTTGAAGTTCCCCTTCTTCTTCCCTTTGCCCTTTTTCTTGAAACTAGTGGTCTTGTTGACCATCAACACTTGATGCTCCTTCTTGATTTCTACCTCCGCAGCTTTCAGCATTGCGAAGAGCTCGGGAATAGTCTTATTCATCCCTTGCATATTATAGTTCATCACGAAGCTCTTGTAGCTTGGTGGAAGTGATTGGAGAATTCTGTCAATGACGCTATCATCCGGAAGATTAACTCCTAGTTGAATCAAGTGATTACAATACCCAGACATCTTGAGTATATGCTCACTGACAGAACTGTTCTCCTCCATCTTGCAGCTATAGAACTTATTGGAGAGTTCATATCTCTCAATCCGGGCATTTGCTTGAAATATTAACTTCAACTCCTGGAACATCTTATATGCCCCATGACGTTCAAAACGTCGTTGAAGTCCCGGTTCTAAGCCGTAAAGCATGGCACATTGAACTATCGAGTAGTCATCAGCTTTGCTCTGCCAGACGTTCATAACATCTGGTGTTGCTCCAACAGCCAGCCTAGCCCCCAGCGGTGCTTCCAGGATGTAATTCTTCTGTGCAGCAATGAGGATAATCCTCAAGTTACGGACCCAATCCGTGTAATTGCTACCATCATCTTTCAACTTTGCTTTCTCAAGGAACGCATTAAAATTCAACGGAACAACATTACGGGCCATCTATCTACAATCAAACATACATAAGCAAGATACTTATCAGGTACTAAGTTCATGATAAATTTAGGTTCAATTAATCATATTACTTATGAACTCCCACTTAGATAGATATTCCTTTAATCCTCTAAGTGATTACGTGATCCAAATTAACTAAACCATGTCCGATCATCACGTGAGATGGAGTAGTTTCATTGGTGAACATCACTATGTTGATCATATCTACTATATGATTCACGCTCGAACTTTCGGTTTCCGTGTTCCGAGGCCATATCTGTATATGCTTGGCTCGTCAAGTATAACCCAAGTATTCCGCGTGTGCAACTGTTTTGCACCCGCTGTATTTGAACGTAGAGCCTATCACACCCGATCATCATGTGGTGTCTCAGCACGAAGAACTTTTGCAACGGTGCATACTCAGGGAGAACACTTCATGATAATTTAGTGAGAGATCATCTTATAATGCTACCGTCAATCAAAGCAAGATAAGATGCATAAAAGATAAACATCACATGCAATCAATATAAGTGATATGATATGGCCATCTTCATCTTGTGCTTGTGATCTCCATCTCCGAAGCACCGTCGTGATCACCATCGTCACCGGCGCGACACCTTGATCTCCATCGTAGTATCGTTGTCATCTCGCCAATCTTATGCTTCCACGACTATCGCTACCGCTTAGTGATAAAGTAAAGCATTACAGCGTGATTGCATTGCATACAATAAAGCGACAACCATATGGCTACTACCAGTTGCCGATAACTTGGTTACAAAACATGATCGTCTCATACAATAAAATTTAGCATCATGTCTTGACCATATCACATCACGACATGCCCTGCAAAAACAAGTTAGACGTCCTCTACTTCGTTGTTGCATGTTTTTACGTGGCTGCTACGGGCTTAAGCAAGAACCAATCTTACCTACGCATCAAAACCACAATGATAGTTTGTCAAGTTGGTGCTGTTTTAACCTTCGCAAGGACCGGGCGTAGGCACACTCAGTTCAACTAAAGTTGGAGAAACTGTCACCCGCAAGCCACCTATGTGCAAAGCACGTCGGGAGAACCGGTCTCGCGGAAGCATACGCGTAATGTCGGTCCGGGCCGCTTCGTCCAACAATACCGCCGAACCAAAGTATGACATGCTGGTAAGCAGTATGACTTATATCGCCCACAACTCACTTGTGTTCTACTCATGCATATAACATCAACACATAAAACCTGGCTCGGATGCCACTGTTGGGGAATGTAGTAATTTCAAAAAATTTCCTACGCACACGCAAGATCATGGTGATGCATAGCAACGAGAGGGGAGAGTGTTGTCTACGTACCCTCGTAGACCGATAGCGGAAGCGTTATGACAACGCGGTTGATGTAGTCGTACGTCTTCACGGCCCGACCGATCAAGCACCGAAACTATGGCACCTCCGAGTTCTAGCACATGTTCAGCTCGATGACGATCCCCAGACTCCGATCCAGCAAAGTGTCGGGGAAGAGTTCCGTCAGCACAACGGCGCAGTGACGATCTTGATGTACTAATGTCGCAGGGCTTCGCCTAAGCACTGCTACAATATTATCGAGGACTATGGTGGAAGGGGGCACCGCACATGGCTAAGAATATGATCACGTGGATCAACTTGTGTCTCTAGGGGGTGCCCCTGCCTCCGTATATAAAGGCTCAAAAGGGGGGGCCAACCGGCCAAGAGGAGGTGCGCCAGGAGGAGTCCTACTCCCTCCGGGAGTAGACTCCCCCCCCCTTCCTAGTTGGAATAGGATTCGTGGAGGGGGGAAAGAGCAGAGATAGAGGAGGAAGGGGGGCCGGCCCCCTCTCCTTGTCCTATTCGGACCAAGGGGGGAGAGGCGCGCGGCCCATCTCTGGCTGTCGGATTTCGGGTTCCGGCAGACCCTTAAGGTTCGAACGCTGGGGTGCACGCGGAAATCATGCCTTCTACCTCCCCGTCTTGCAAAGATCTAAACTACTAAAAGAATCACACAAAGGGACACAAGATTTATACTGGTTCGGGCCACCGTTGTGGTGTAATACCCTACTCCAGTGTGTGCTGGATGGATTGCCTCTCGGGGCTGATGATGATGAACAATACAAGGAAGTACAGCCTCGCGAGGGTCTGTTCTTGGCTGGGGCGACGAACTACTGGGAGGAGTTCAGTCGCCTTCTCTCTTTCTCTCTCTCTCACTTACTCTCTCAGCTTGCTAGCCGGATCCACACGCCGAACCCCCAACTTCGTGAACCCCTTGCTACGTGGGTGGCCGGTCCTATTTATAGGCGAAGGCCCTGGGCCTCTCCCCAAATATTGAGAGGGAAGGGCGCCAACAATTGGCCAATTCGAAGGGGAACATCTAGTACACTTATCCTGACTAAAGTTGGTCTTCGCCTGTGAAAGACCCTGCGGTGACGCCGTGCTGGGCTCCATGGTGACCTCCGTCTCGTAGTCCGCTTGGTCCTGGTCTCGTTGCACCGAAATGGCAACCTTTGCCTGATGCCTCGGTACTCCGCAGCTGCGCTTGCCCCCTTTGCACCAAAGAGGAAAGAAGGACGCTGCGCGCGCTGGCGCCCGCCTGGCACCCTCGATCGTCATGGCTTGCATCACGGGCACCTCGCGAGGCACCCCGCCTTGATATCTCTGTCTCCTCGCGAGCCAGCCTGAGGAGGCTGCGCCTGAGGATGCGTCGTGTCGTCCGCCTCGCGAGGCTTGGCCCCTCACGAGGGTCTTGAGTCTTGTGCTTGATGAAGATGGGCCATGTTGGGCCCCCATTTGAGCCACGCCGCAGGCAGGCAAGTCTGGGGACCCCCGTTCCCAGAATGCCGACAGTGGCCCTCGGGCCCAAGGCGCGCATGGACTTGGCCGTGCCAAGAGGCGAAAGGGCAAGGGCGAAGCGCCACGGGCCCTAACAGCCTGCGGCCTTGGGCGCCGCGTGGCGGCTGACGGGACGTGGGCGTCTCCACTTCCCCACGACGCCTCGGTGATCGCGCGAGGTGGACAAGTTGTTGGGGAATGTAGTAATTTCAAAAAATTTCCTACGCACACGCAAGATCATGGTGATGCATAGCAACGAGAGGGGAGAGTATTGTCTACGTACCAACGCAGACCGACTGCGGAAGCAATCACACAACGTAGAGGAAGTAGTCGTACGTCTTCCCGATCTGACCGATCCAAGCACCGTTACTCCGGCACCTCCGAGTTCTTAGCACACGTTCAGATTGATGATGATCCTCGGACTCCGATCCAACAAAGCGTCGAGGAAGAGTTCCGTCAGCATGATGGTGTCGTGACGATCTTGATGTACTACCGACGCAGGGCTTCGCCTAAGCACTACAACGGTATGATCGAGGTGGAATTTGGTGGCAGGGGGCACCGCACACGGCTAAGGAACGATCTCAAGGATCAACTTGTGTGTCTTGGGGTGTCCCCTGCCCCCGTATATAAAGGATGAAGGGGGGTGGCTGGCCGGCCAAAGGAGGGAGGCGCAGGAGGAGTCCTACTCCTACCGGGAGTAGGACTCCCCCCCCCCCCATCCTATTCCAACTAGGAATCCTTGGGAAAAAGAGAGAGGGAAAGAGAGAGAGGTGGCCGGCCACCTCTCCTAGTCCTAATAGGACTAGGGGAGGGGGGAGGCGCGCAGCCCTCCTTGGAAGCCCCTTTCACCTTTTCACAATGGCCCATGTAGGCCCATTTGGCTCCCGGGGGGTTCCGGTAACCCTCCCGGTAATCCGGTAAAATCCCGATTTCACCCGGAACACTTCCGATGTCCAAACATAGGCTTCCAATATATCAATCTTTACGTCTCGACCATTTCGAGACTCCTCGTCATGTCCGTGATCACATCCAGGACTCCGAACAACCTTCGGTACATCAAAATGCATAAACTCATAATAACTGTCATCGTAACGTTAAGTGTGCGGACCCTACGGTTCGAGAACAATGTAGACATGACCGAGACACGTCTCCGGTCAAAAACCAATAGCGGGACCTGGATGCCCATATTGGCTCCTACATATTCTATGAAGATCTTTATCGGTCAGACCGCATAACAACATACGTTGTTCCCTTTGTCATCGGTATGTTACTTGCCCGAGATTCGATCGTCGGTATCCAATACCTAGTTCAATCTCGTTACCGGCAAGTCTCTTTACTCGTTCCGTAATACATCATCCCGCAACTAACTCATTAGTTGCAATGCTTGCAAGGCTTAAGTGATGTGCATTACCGAGAGGGCCCAGAGATACCTCTCCGACAATCAGAGTGACAAATCCTAATCTCGAAATACGCCAACCCAACATCTACCTTTGGAGCCACCTGTAGTACTCCTTTATAATCACCCAGTTATGTTGTGACATTTGGTAGTACCCAAAGTGTTCCTCCGGCAAACGGGAGTTGCATAATCTCATAGTCATAGGAACATGTATAAGTCATGAAGAAAAGCAATAGCAACATACTAAACGATCGTGTGCTAAGCTAATGGAATGGGTCATGTCAATCAGATCATTCAACTAATGATGTGACCTCGTTAATCAAATAACAACTCTTTGTTCATGGTTAGGAAACATAACCATATTTGATTAATGAGCTAGTCAAGTAGAGGCATACTAGTGACACTGTGTTGGTCTATGTATTCACACATGTATTATGTTTCCGGTTAATACAATTCTAGCATGAATAATAAACATTTATCATGATAGAAGGAAATAAATAATAACTTTATTATTGCCTCTAGGGCATATTTCCTTCAGTCTCCCACTTGCACTAGAGTCAATAATCTAGATTATACAGTAATGATTCTAACACCCATGGAGCCTTGGTGCTGATCATGTTTTGCTCGTGGAAGAGGATTAGTCAACGGGTCTGCAACATTCAGATCCGTATGTATCTTGCAAATCTCTATGTCTCCCACCTGGACTAAATCCCGGATGGAATTGAAGCGTCTCTTGATGTGTTTGGTCCTTTTGTGAAATCTGGATTCCTTTGCCAAAACAATTGCACCAGTATTGTCACAAAAGATTTTCATTGGACCCGATGCACTAGGTATGACACCTAGATCGGATATGAACTCCTTCATCCAGACTCCTTCGTTCGCTGCTTTCGAAGCAGCTATGTATTCCGCTTCACATGTAGATCCCGCTACGACGCTTTGTTTAGAACTGCACCAACTGACAGCTCCACCGTTTAAAGTAAACACGTATCCGGTTTGCGATTTAGAATCGTCCGGATCAGTGTCAAAGCTTGCATCAACGTAACCTCTTACGGTGAGCTCTTTGTCACCTCCATATACGAGAAACATATCCTTAGTCCTTTTCAGGTATTTCAGGATGTTCTTGACCGCTGTCCAGTGATCCACTCCTGGATTACTTTGGTACCTCCCTTCTATACTTATAGCAAGGCACACATCAGGTCTGGTACACAGCATTGCATACAAGATAGAGCCTATGGCTGAAGCATAGGGAACATCTTTCATTTTATCTCTATCTTCTGCAATGGTCGGGCATTGAGTCTGACTCAACTTCACACCTTGTAACACAGGCAAGAACCCTTTCTTTGCTTGATCCATTTTGAACTTCTTCAAAATCTTGTCAAGGTATGTGCTTTGTGAAAGTCCAATTAAGCGTCTTCATCTATCTCTATAGATCTTTATGCCTAATATGTAAGCAGCTTCACCGAGGTCTTTGAAAAACTTTTATTCAAGTATCCCTTTATGCTATCCAGAAATTCTATATCATTTCCAATCAGCAATATGTCGTCCACATATAATATCAGAAATGCTACAGAGCTCCCACTCACTTTCTTGTAAATACAGGCTTCTCCAAAAGTCTGTATAAAACCAAATGCTTTGATCACACTATCAAAGCGTTTATTCCAACTCCGAGATGCTTGCACCAGTCCATAAATGGATCGCTGGAGTTTGCACACTTTGTTAGCTCCCTTTGGATCGACAAAACCTTCCGGTTGCATCATATACAACTCTTCTTCCAGAAATCCATTCAGGAATGCAGTTTTGACATCCATTTGCCAAATTTCATAATCATAAAATGCGGCAATTGCTAACATGATTCTGACAGACTTAAGCATCGCTACGGGTGAGAAAGTCCCATCGTAGTCAACTCCTTGAACTTGTCGAAAACCTTTTGTGACAAGTCGAGCTTTGTAGACAGTAACATTACCATCAGCGTCAGTCTTCTTCTTAAAGATCCATTTATTCTCAATTGCTTGCCGATCATCGGGCAAGTCAACCAAAGTCCATACTTTGTTCTCATACATGGATCCCATCTCAGATTTCATGGCTTCAAGCCACTTTGCGGAATCTGGGCTCACCATCGCTTCTTCATAGTTCGTAGGTTCATCATGATCTAGTAGCATGACCTCCAGAACAGGATTACCGTACCACTCTGGTGCGGATCTTACTCTGGTTGATCTACGAGGTTCAGTAGTATCTTGATCTAAAGTTTCATGATCATCATCATTAGCTTCCTCTCTTATTGGTGTAGGTCTCGCAGAAACAATTTTCTGTGATGTACTATTTCCCAATAAAGGAGCAGGTACAGTTACCTCGTCAAGTTCTACTTTCCTCCCACTCACTTCTTTCAAGAGAAACTCCTTCTCAAGAAAGTTTCCGAATTTAGCAACAGAAGTCTTGCCTTCGGATCTGTGATAGAAGGTGTATCCAATAGTTTCCTTTGGATATCCTAAGAAGACACATTTCTCCGATTTGGGTTCGAGCTTATCAGGTTGAAGCTTTTTCACATAAGCATCGCAGCCCCAAACTTTAAGAAACGACAACTTTGGTTTCTTGCCAAACCACAGTTCATAAGGCGTCGTCTCAACGGATTTTGATGGTGCCCTATTTAACGTGAATGCGGCCGTCTCTAAAGCATAACCCCAAAACGATAGCGGTAAATCAGTAAGAGACATCATAGATCGCACCATATCTAGTAAAGTACGATTACGACGTTCGGACACACCATTACGCTGTGGTGTTCCGGGTGGCGTGAGTTGCGAAACTATTCCACAAATTTTCAAATGTACACCAAACTCGTAACTCAAATATTCTCCTCTATGATCAGATCGTAGAAACCTTATTTTCTTGTTACGATGATTTTCAACTTCACTCTGAAATTCTTTGAACTTTTCAACCGTTTCAGATTTGTGTTTCATTAAGTAGATATACCCATATCTACTTAAATCATCTGTGAAAGTGAGAAAATAACGATATCCGCCACGAGCCTCAATATTCATCGAACCACATACATCGGTATGTATGATTTCCAACAAATCTGTTGCTCTCTCCATAGTACCGCAGAACGGTGTTTTAGTCATCTTGCCCATGAGGCACGGTTCGCAAGTACCAAGTGATTCATAATCAAGTGGTTCCAAAAGCCCATCAGTATGGAGTTTCTTCATGCGCTTTACACCGATGTGACCTAAACGGCAGTGCCACAAATAAGTTGCACTATCATTATCCACTCTGCATCTTTTGGCTTCAACATTATGAATATGTGTATCACTACTATCGAGATTCATCAAAAATAGACCACTTTTCAAAGGTGCATGACCATAAAAGATATTACTCATATAAATAGAACAACCATTATTCTCTGATTTAAATGAATAACCGTCTCGCATCAAACAAGATCCAGATATAATGTTCATGCTCAACGCTGGCACCAAATAACAATTATTTAGGTCTAATATTAATCCCGAAGGTAGATGTAGAGGTAGCGTGCTGACCGCGATCACATCGACTTTGGAACCGTTTCCCACGCGCATCGTCACCTCGTCCTTTGCTATTGTCCGCTTATTCTGTAGTCCCTGTTTCGAGTTGCAAATATTAGCAATGGAACCAGTATCAAATACCCAGGTGCTACTGCGAGCATTAGTAAGGTACACATCAATAACATGTATATCACATATACCTTTGTTCACCTTGCCATCCTTCTTATCCGCCAAATACTTGGGGCAGTTCCGCTTCCAGTGACCAGTCTGCTTGCAGTAGAAGCACTCAGTTTCAGGCTTAGGTCCAGACTTGGGTTTCTTCTCTTGAGTAGCAACTTGCTTGCCGTTCTTCTTGAAGTTTCCCTTCTTCTTCCATTTTCCCTTTTTCTTGAAACTAGTGGTTTTGTTAACCATCAACACTTGACGCTCCTTCTTGATTTCTATCTCCGCAGCTTTCAGCATTGCGAAGAGCTCGGGAATAGTCTTGTTCATCCCTTGCATATTATAGTTCATCACAAAGCTCTTGTAGCTTGGTGGCAGTGATTGGAGAATTCTGTCAATGACGCAATCATTCGGAAGTGTAACTCCCAATTGAATCAAGTGATTATTATACCCAGACATTTTGAGTATATGCTCACTGACAGAACTGTTCTCCTCCATCTTGCAGCTATAGAACTTATTGGAGACTTCATATCTCTCAATCCGGGCATTTGCTTGAAATATTAACTTCAACTCCTGGAACATCTCATATGCTCCATGACGTTCAAAACGTCGTTGAAGTCCCGGTTCTAAGCTGTAAAGCATGGCACACTAAACTATTGAGTAATCATCAGCTTTGCTCTGCCAAACGTTCATAACTTCTGGTGTTGCTCTAGCAGCAGGCCTGGCACTCAGCGGTGCTTCCAGGACGTAATTCTTATGTGCAGCAATGAGGATAATCCTCAAGTTACGGACCCAGTCCATGTAATTGCTACCATCATCTTTCAACTTTGCTTTCTCAAGGAACGCATTAAAATTCAACGGAACAACAGCACGAGCCATCTATCTACAATTAACATAAACAAGCAAGATACTATCAGGTACTAAGTTCATGATAAGTTTTAAGTTCAGTTAATCAAATTACTTGAGAACTCCCACTTAGATAGACATCCCTCTAATCCTCTAAGTGATCACGTGATCCAAATCAACTAAACCATAACCGATCATCACGTGAGATGGAGTAGTTTTCAATGGTGAACATCATTATGTTGATCATATCTACTATATGATTCACGCTCGACCTTTCGGTCTCCGTGTTCCGAGGCCATATCTGTATATGCTTGGCTCGTCAAGTATAACCTGAGTATTCCGCGTGTGCAACTGTTTTGCACCCGTTGTATTTGAACGTAGAGCCTATCACACCCGATCATCACGTGGTGTCTCAGCACGAAGAACTTTTGCAACGGTGCATACTCAGGGAGAACACTTCTTGCTAATTTAGTGAGAGATCTTCTTATAATGCTACCGTCAATCAAAGCAAGATAAGATGCATAAAAAGATAAACATCACATGCAATCAATATAAGTGATATGATATGGCCATCATCATCTTGTGCTTTGTGATCTCCATCTCCGAAGCACCGTCGTGATCACCATCGTCACCGGCGCGACACCTTGATCTCCATCGTAGCATCATTGTCGTCTCACTAATCTTATGCTTCCACGACTATCACTACCGCTTAGTAATAAAGTAAAGCATTACATCGCGATTGCATTGCATACAATAAAGCGACAACCATATGGCTCCAGCCAGTTGCCGATAACTCGGTTACAAAACATGATCATCTCATACAATAAAATCAGCATCATGCCTTGACCATATCAGATCACAACATGCCCTACAAAAACAAGTTAGACGTCCTCTACTTTGTTGTTGCAAGTTTTACGTGGCTGCTACGGGCTTAAGTAAGAACTTATCTCACCTACGCATCAAAACCACAATGATAGTTCGTCAAATAGACTCTGTTTTAACCTTCTCAAGGACCGGGCGTAGCCACACTTGGTTCAACTAAAGTTGGAGAGACAGTCTTCCGCAAGCCATCTATGTGCAAAGCACGTCGAGGGAACCGGTCTCGCGTAAGAGTACGCGTAAGGTTGGTCCGGATCGTCTCGTCCAACAATACCGCCAAACCAAAGTATGACATGCTGGTAGGCAGTATGACTTGTATCGCCCACAACTCACTTGTGTTCTACTCGTGCAAATAACATCAAACCATAAAAACCTAGGCTCGGATGCCACTGTTGGGGAACGTAGTAATTTCAAAAAAATTCCTACGCACACGCAAGATCATGGTGATGCATAGCAACGAGAGGGGAGAGTGTTGTCTACGTACCAACGCAGACCGACTGCGGAAGCGATCACACAACATAGAGGAAGTAGTCGTACGTCTTCCTGATCCGACCGATCCAAGCATCGTTACTCCGGCACCTCCGAGTTCTTAGCACACGTTCAGCTCGATGACGATCCTCGGGCTCCGATCCAGCAAAGCGTCGAGGAAGAGCTCCGTCAGCACGACGGTATGGTGACGATCTTGATGTACTACCGACGCAGGGCTTCGCCTAAGCACTACAACGGTATGATCGAGGTGGAATTTGGTGGCAGGGGGCACCGCACACGGCTAAGGAACGATCTCAAGGATCAACTTGTGTGTCTTGGGGTGTCCCCTGCCCCCGTATATAAAGGATGAAGGGGGGGAGGCTGGCCGGCCAAAGGAGGGAGGCGCAGGAGGAGTCCTACTCCTACCGGGAGTAGGACTCCCCCCCCCCCAATCTTATTCCAATTAGGAATCCTTGGGAAAAAGAGAGAGGGAAAGAGAGAGAGAGGTGGCCGGCCACCTCTCCTAGTCCTAATAGGACTAGGGGAGGGGGGAGGTGCGGAGCCCTCCTTGGCAGCCCCTTTCACCTTTCCACAATGGCCCATGTAGGCCCATTTGGCTCCCGGGGGGTTCCGGTAACCCTCCCGGTAATCCGGTAAAATCCCGATTTCACCCGGAACACTTCCGATGTTCAAACATAGGCTTCCAATATATCAATCTTTACGTCTCGACTATTTCGAGACTCCTCGTCATGTCCGTGATCACATCCGGGACTCCGAACAACCTTCGGTACATCAAAATGCATAAACTCATAATAACTGTCATCGTAACGTTAAGCGTGCGGACCCTACGGTTCGAGAACAATGTAGACATGACCGAGACACGTCTCCGGTCAATAACCAATAGTGGGACCTAGATGCCCATATTGGCTCCTACATATTCTACGAAGATCTTTATCGGTCAGACCGCATAACAACATACGTTGTTCCCTTTGTCATCGGTATGTTACTTGCCCGAGATTCGATCGTCGGTATCCAATACCTAGTTCAATCTCGTTACCGGCAAGTCTCTTTACTCGTTCCGTAATACATCATCCCGCAACTAACTAATTAGTTGCAATGCTTGCAAGGCTTAAGTGATGTGTATTACCGAGAGGGCCCAGAGATACCTCTCCGACAATCGGAGTGACAAATCCTAATCTCGAAATACGCCAACCCAACATCTACCTTTGGAGCCACCTGTAGTACTCCTTTATAATCACCCAGTTACGTTGTGATGTTTGGTAGTACCCAAAGTGTTCCTCCGGCAAACGGGACTTGCATAATCTCATAGTCATAGGAACATGTATAAGTCATGAAGAAAAGCAATAGCAACATACTAAACGATCGTGTGCTAAGCTAATGGAATGGGTCATGTCAATCAGATCATTCAACTAATGATGTGACCTCGTTAATCAAATAACAACTCTTTGGTCATGGTTAGGAAACATAACCATCTTTGATTAATGAGCTAGTCAAGTAGAGGCATACTAGTGACACTGTGTTGGTCTATGTATTCACACATGTATTATGTTTCCGGTTAATACAATTCTAGCATGAATAATAAACATTTATCTTGATATAAGGAAATAAATAATAACTTTATTATTGCCTCTAGGGCATATTTCCTTCACAAGTCCCTGCATGCAAATCGTGTCATGATTACCTGTGATCATGGAGGCCGGCGGTTGGCCTTCGCCGGCTATAAGTACTGTACAGCGCGTGCCGTTCCAGTCCATTCCTCCTGGCTTCCCCTTCTTCCTGATCCTTGCTCCGTCTTGCTAAGATGGCTCCGATCCGCTGGTTCTCTGCAGCGGAGAAGGGAAAGGCTCCTCGAGAGGGGCCAGACCCGCTCCCGCCGAAGAAATGGCTCACCCTTTGCAGCCGGGGCGAGGAAGACCGTCAGGTGGAGCCGAGGCCCCGGTGCGAGCGGGCTCCGTCGGGGTTCTCGCTTCCTTTGTACGCCCCCGCCGAGGGCCCCGAGGGTGTCGATGCTGATGTCCACGGCCGGCGCCGTCGTAGGCGCCGTCGGGTCACGAAGGCGTGGGTTGTTCCTCCCGGAGTCCATGCCGAGGGCTCCTCCCATGAGTTTGTGCTCCACGTCGTCGTTCCGCTTCAGTCCTGGATCCGTCTGCCTCCCTTCTTCGCCTCCGTCGTCCCTCCAGGAGGGCCTCTGGAGCTCTGGCTGCAGCACGCCGGCTGCAGTGCCCTCGCGACCGAGGCCAAGGTCGTGGTCGCTGCCCCGGGCGAGGTCTACTTGTCACGCAGCTGGAGAGAAATCGCCCGGGTTTGCAAGGAGAGGGGCGTCTTCGCGGTCCACCTGGAGTACGATGGCGCTGCGGTGGTGTTCTTCAAGGTCTTTGACGCGATCGGGCGCCGGCTGGAGTGCTACCCCGGGAGAGGTGGCCAGGACCTGGCCCTGGTGAGGGCTAGGCCCATCGACCGCTCCCTTGGCGGAGGCGCCAGGGGGGTCCAGTGACTCCAGCGAAATCTTCGCGACTCCGGAGACGAGCGACGATAGCTACGAGCCCCCGAGCCGGCGCCGCTCTCGGAGCAAGGCGGGCTCGTCAGGCCGTCGCCGACCGTGATCTGGATGGGGTTTGCGCCGGCGCCTGACGGCCCACTGTTGATGATGGCATCTTTTGCAGGAGCCCGTGTAGTTAGCACTCCTTAGGATCCGTTCCTTGGGAGGAATCAAAATGCGCCCCACGGGGGCTTGTAAGGTGTCTGTAGCCCCGTTTGTTAATACATGACCTTTGCTATGGATTTGTGTGAGTTGCCAATTCTGTCATAGCTTAGTTCTCCCTTTCAAACCTCGCGAGGGCTTGGTGCTCTATGTCGACAGGTCCCAGTCCCAAGGCAGCGTCAGCCGTCGCTGGTATGACAGGTCACGATGCCGTGGTCAAGGCCAGGAGGTGAGCGACCCGGGGTCCGGTAAGAGCCCCTGAGTCACGATGCTCAGGAGGTCCCCTTTGGCGCCCAAGCAGCCGTTGCTTGGCGAGAAAGGGAAGCAATGTCGCTAGTACGGAATTGCTTTAGGTGCAACAGTAGCCAGCGCTGTGGGAGGTGACTTATCTCGAGAGTCGGGGATTATTCCTGGTGTGCCGTCGGGTTCGCGTGTCGGTAGGAGCGGAATCGCTCGGCAAGGTCCTCGCGAGCCCCTTCCCCCTCGCCTCTGCTCTCCTTTCTGCTCTATGTCCTTGGGTCCCGGCCCTCGAGCTTGTCTCAGCTGTCGCTGGTATGCCAGGTCGCGATGCCATGGACAAGGCCAGAGGGTGAGGGCTGGAGAGCCAGTAAGAGCCCTGAGTCGCGATGCTTAGGCACCCCCCCTTTAACGTGCAAGTAGCCGACATGGAGGAGAAAGGATGCCGCGGACGGGCACCATGCAGTTAAGCGTGATAGGCAATGCATAGTTGGAAATAAACGCGAGGGAGATACACGCCGCGGGGTCTGGCCCGAGCGGCTTGGGGATGATGCAGCCCGAGGGGCGCCCCCAACAAGGCAAGCTAATGACCGAAAGATAAAAAGGGGATACATGCCGCAGGGACGGACCCACGCGACCTGGGAGTGATGCAACCCTGGGAGGGTGCTCCCAGCTGGGAATGAAACTTGGAAGATGTCACCTGAGGATGTCGTCGGCGTAGTGGCGTTGGTGCAGCAGACTTGATGGGCTGAAGAAGCTGATTCTCACGAGCCCCCAGGCCCCGGGGCCTCGGGAGGCTCCGGAGGCACCGGTGGCTCCTCGCGAGCTGCATTCATCTCCACCAAGGCCACGGAATGTTGTCTTCCTGAGCCTCCATGATGCCCCTCAAGAGGCGCTGGTGCACCGTAGCCATGCTCGGCAGGCCGTAGGGCATGCGAACATAGCTGTGGGGTGGTCCCCCGCAGCGCCCCACTTGTGAGGGCCAGAGACGCTCCGTCGTGGCGATCTGATTGAGCCCTGGTACGTCGACACAGACGCGCAGCCCACCATCCTCGCCTGGATGCGGGAACACAGCTGGTAGGCGGCGGCAACCTCTCATGATCCTTGTCTCCTGTAGTTCTCGAATGGCCTTGTCAACGAACTCCTGCTGGTCTGACCTTCCTCGCATGGCTCCTTCTTGGGGGAAACGTGTCGCGAAGCACGCTTCCACATGGTGCCCAAGCGCCTCCCTCGTGACCCTGGCTAGGTCGGTGGCCCTCCAGGTGAGAGCCCCCGAGCCCTGCCTAAGGAGGGCGTCGGGCGCGCTTCCCTATGCGATGGATGGAGGGTCCCCCGGGCAGACACGGGCCCTGAAGGGCCTGCCTCCAGAGGGGCTGAGCCTGACGACATCTTCTTCTTCTTGGGGGTGGTCTCAGGAAGCCTCCGGCTTCCGCGATCTGGATCTTCTAGCGACGCGGCCTGATAGGCTCGCTCCAGGGAACACACTGCATCCTTCTCTTCACAGGGCACCGTGATGACGCCGCCACTTCCTGGCATCTTGAGGACGTTGTAGCCGTGGTGAGTCGCAGCCATGAACTTGGCCAGCGATGGGTACCCGAGGATGGCGTTGTACGGTAGGCGGATGTGGGCGACGTCGAAGTCGATGAGCTCGGTGCGGTAGTTGCTGCGAGCCCCGAAGGTGACAGGGAGGCGTACCTGCCCGATCGGGACTGTGGAACCGTCGGTGATCCCGGAGAAAGGCTTGGTCGGCTGAAGCTGGTCATAGGGTACTTGGAGATTGTTGAATGTTTCCACGGACAGGACGTTGAGCCCCGCCCCACCATCGATGAGGGTCTTGGTGACCAGCACGTTGCTGATGACTGGGGAGCAGAGCATCGGGGGGACTCCTGTCGTGGCTGCGCACTTGAGCTGGTCTGCCGAGATGAACGTGATGGCGCATGCCAACCACCTGAGGGGGCGCGTTGCTTCGAGCTTGGGGAGAACTGCATTCACTTCGCGGGCAAACTGCTTGAAGATACGTTGAGAGGCTGGGGCTTGAGCTCCGCCTAGGATGTAGACGATTGCTCGCGGCTCTTGGAAGCCCCCAGCCCCCTCGTCTTGATGGCGGTCTTTGTTCCTCCTAGGCTGAGGCGGCAGCGGGGGTAGGCCTGCATTGCCATGAGGGCGATCCTCACGAGGCTGATCCCTCCAGTCTCCCTCGCGAGGCAGGTCCTGCCAGCGGTCCTCGCGAGGCTGGTCGCGCCACCCCGGGCGCTGGCCGCGATCTTCCCAGCGTCCTGGGTTTCTTCCTCCTCCTCGGCCATAGCCCCGGTCAGCACGGTCAGGGCGACGGCCGATCCTTCCTTCTCGCACGGCGCGGAGTTCTTGACATTCGTTGGTGTTGTGGGTGTGGAGGTCATGGTACACACAGTACCGGCTGCCTCTGGAGGGTTCGGGCAGATCCTTGCCCCTCTTTGTGTCTGGTTCTGCGGCGAGTATGGCAGCCCCCTTGCGCTTCGCGTCCTTGGCCTTGGGCTTCTTCTCTTCTGGGTCCGCGGCAGGCAGCTCGAGGAGGGAGAGACGTCCCTCCTCAGCCCTGGCGCACTTGTTCGCCAAGTTGAACAGCTCCAGGGAGGTGCAGAGGTCTTCGTGCATCGCCAGCTCCTCCTTCATCTTGACGTCGTGCACGCCGTCGGAGAAGGCCGAGATGATGGCCTCCTCAGACACCTTGGGGATCTTGAGGCGCGCGCTGTTGAAGCGCTAGATGTATTTTTGCAGGGTCTCTCCGGGTTGTTGCTTGATGCGGCGCATGTCGCTCACGGCGGGTGGCCGGTTGCGAGTACCTTGGAAGTTGGCGATGAAGCGGGTGCGCATGTGGTCCCTGGAGGAGATCGTGCCTGGAGCCAGATTCAGGAGCCAGGTTCGAGCTCCTTCCTTGAGCGCCATGGGGAACCAGTTCGCCATGACCTTTTCATCCCCGCTGGCAGCCTCGATGCCCAGCTCATAGAGCTGGAGGAACTCTGCAGGATCGGTTGTGCCATCATAACGAGGAGGCAGGTCAGGCTTGAACTTGCCGGGCCACGCGACGCTGTGCAGCTCAGGGGTGTAGGCAAGGCAGCCTGCGGTGGCCACGAAAGGCTTTGGTTGGTGGAGAGCTTGGTCTTGAGGGTCCCCACGCGCTGCAGCTAGGAGCAAAGTGGGGTCTTGGCGCGCCGGAGCTGGACAGGGTCGCGGCGTGCCGGAGCAGGGAGCGCCCTGGCAGCCCCTTGCGGGCGAGGGACTTCTTGGCAGCTCCGTTCTTGCTGCGCTGGCGCCTGACGGAGCGGGTTCCGCCCAGGGACCAAGCGCCTTGGAGCCATGGCATCTTCTTGGAGGGGAGGCGGCCGGTGCGCCTCTGGAGCTTCGTTGCACGCGCGGGGCGGAGTGCGGCGCAGAGGAACGGACGGCACGGAAGAGCCCCCTGCGGTGCGAACAAGCTCGGTGACGCGGTCGAGCCACTCTTTAGACGTCGTCGATGGGGCGGTAGCGCAGGAGCTCGTTTGCCGCGAGGAGCGCAGCTCGAGCCTCCAAGGGTGCGCGGAGTGCGCAGGACGAAGAAACGGCTGGTGCGAGTGATGGAGTAGCGGTGCGGCCGTCTTGGCGCACGGACGGATGCTGAGACGACGCTTGATGCTCGCCCCCCGCCGGACCGGTGGCGGCGTTGACGGCGGGCGACGGGGAACGACGAGGACGCCCACCGACAGGGCCGTCTGGGCGACGCGAGAAGCGATGGCGGCTCGGCGCTCGGCGCGGGCCCGACGGGCGTCGGACATGGATGTGACGGTCGGAGGAGGGCGGAGCGGTGGAAGACGGATTACGGCGCACCCCTACCTGGCGCGCCAAATGTCGTATTTCGGGTTCCGGCAGACCCTTAAGGTTCGAACACTGGGGTGCGCGCGGAAATCACGCCTTCTACCTCCCCGTCTCGCAAAGATCTAAACTACTAAAAGAATCACACAAGGGACACAAGATTTATACTGGTTCGGGCCACCGTTGTGGTGTAATACCCTACTCTAGTGTGTGGTGGATGGATTGCCTCTTGGGGCTGATGATGATGAACAATACAAGGAAGAACAGCCTCGCGAGGGTCTGTTCTTGGCTGGGGCGACGAACTACTGGGAGGAGTTCAGTCGCCTTCTCTCTTTCTCTCTCTCTCTCTCACTTACTCTCTCTGCTTGCTAGCCGGATCCACACGCCGAACCCCCAACTTCGTGAACCCCTTGCTACGTGGGTGGCCGGTCCTATTTATAGGCGAAGGCCCTAGGCCTCTCCCCAAATATTGAGCGGGAACGGCGCCAACAATTGGCCAATTCGAAGGGGAACATCTAGTACACTTATCCTGACTAAAGTTGGTCTTCGCCTGCGAAAGACCCTGCGGTGACGCCGTGCTGGGCTCCATGGTGACCTCCGTCTCGTAGTCCGCTTGGTCCTGGTCTCGTTGCACCGAAATGGCAACCTTTGCCTAATGCCTCGGTACTCCGCGGCTGCGCTTGCCCCCTTTGCACCAAAGAGGAAAGAAGGACGCTGCGCGCGCTGGCGCCCGCCTGGCACCCTCGATCGTCATGGCTTGCATCATGGGCACCTCGCGAGGCACCCCGCCTTGATATCTCTGTCTCCTCGCGAGCCAGTCTGAGGAGGCTGCGCCTGAGGATGCGCCGTGTCGTCCGCCTCGCGAGGCTTGGCCGCTCGCGAGGGTCTTGAGTCTTGTGCTTGATGAAGATGGGCCATGTTGGGCCCCCATTTGAGCCACGCTGCAGGCAGGCAAGTCTGGGGACCCCCGTTCCCAGAACGCCGACACTGGCCACCTCTCCTCTCTTCCACTAAGGCCCACTAAGGCCCATATACCTCCCGGGGGGTTCCGGTAACCTCCCGGTACTCCGGTAAAATCCCGATTTGACCCGGAACACTTCCGATATCCAAACATAGGCTTCCAATATATCAATCTTTATGTCTCGACCATTTCGAGACTCCTCGTCATGTCCGTGATCACATCCAGGACTCCGAACTCCTTCCGTACATCAAAACTCATAAACTCATAATATAACTGTCATCGAAACCTTAAGCGTGCGGACCCTACGGGTTCGAGAACAATGTAGACATGACCGAGACTCGTCTCCGGTCAATAACCAATAGCGGAACATGGATGCTCATATTGGCTCCTACATATTCTATGAAGATCTTTATCGATCAGACCGCATAACAACATACGTTGTTCCCTTTGTCATCGGTATGTTACTTGCCCGAGATTCGATCGTCGGTATCCAATACCTAGTTCAATCTCGTTACCGGCAAGTCTCTTTACTCGTTCCGTAATACATCATCCCGCAACTAACTCATTAGTTGCAATTCTTGCAAGGCTTAAGTGATGTGCATTACCGAGAGGGCCCAGAGATACCTCTCTGATGATCGGAGTGACAAATCCTAATCTCGAAATACGCCAACCCAACATGTACCTTTGGAGACACCTGTAGAGCACCTTTATAATCACCCAGTTACGTTGTGACGTTTGGTAGCACACAAAGTGTTCCTCCAGCACACGGGAGTTGCATAATCTCATAGTCATAGGAACATGTATAAGTCACGAAGAAAGCAATAGCAACATACTAAACGATCGGGTGCTAAGCTAATGAAATGGGTCGTGTCAATCAGATCATTCAACTAATGATGTGATCCCGTTAATCAAATGAAAACTCTTTGTCCATGGTTAGGAAACATAACCATCTTTGATTAATGAGCTAGTCAAGTAGAGGCATACTAGTGACACTTTGTTTGTCTATGTATTCACACATGTATTATGTTTCCGGTTAATACAATTCTAGCATGAATAATAAACTTTTATCATGATATAAGGAAATAAATAATAATTTTATTATTGCCTCTAGGGCATATTTCCTTCATCCGGATCGTGGTAGAGGCTCATGGCGACTCAGAGTCCAGCACGGCGGTCGAGGCGGCGGGTTGCTACGACGTCTTGAAGAGCAGCTGGAAAGGAAAACGCTGGCTCTGGAAGAAGGGGCACAGCCGCATCCTGTTGTGGCGGTGAGGTGATTTAACTGGGGCGGCCCACTAGCCGGTGGTGGCTCCGGTTCAATGACGGTCAGGCAGCAATGATGATGACCCGACGGAGGTCAGAGCGGCCCGTTCGCGGAGACAGAGTCCGTGTCCATATCCACCTCCTGGTCGTAGGGGACCTTTGGAACTCATAACTCCACGTTGTAGTATTTTTTTGTCTCTACCAGTAGTAGTCCATCGGGTCTCTTTGATGGAGGCAGGTGAACGGCAAGGCCGGCTCGAACATGGTCAATAGAGGCAACAAAAACGGAGTCATAAGTGATCCACGTCACAGGCAGAGCAAGGCCCGACGGCTCAAGGCGAAAACCTCTCAACGGCCGAGGCGGCCCGCACCGAAAACCAGGCAAGGCCATGGTAGCTGAGGCGGCTCTCCGTGGCGATGGTGGCTCTGACACGGGGTCATTGACGACTTGAAGTAAGGGCGAAGTGAAGATGCCGATTTGAGGCCACAACGGCGGACGCTTGTTCTGAGGAGCCCAAGGTGGCTCAACATGGCGGCATCTGAAGACGACCGCAAAAAATGGAAGTGACACGCCGGTGAGATGGCGATTTGAAGGCAGCCGCCTTGGAGGCATCGGGCAGCTCAGGAAGAGGCGCGACATGATGGCGTGCAGGATTATAGGAACCTGGTGCGGTGGCCCAACACAGAGAAGCCAGCTGGCAGCAGACGATGGCGGCTGATGGGGCAAGGCAGACCTAGCATGACACTGATTCAGACTTGGTCAACTGACCGGTGGCCCAACACAAAGAAGCTAGCCGGCAGGAGACAACGGTGGCTGACGGGGCAAGGCAGACCCGGCGTGACACCGATTCAGACTTGGTCAACTGACGGGGCAAGGATGATGGCGCCACATATTTCATTTGCCATTTTATTGTGGGAGCATGTTGGTTGCATATTTTACTCATTCAAGGACATCAACTTGTTGTTTTGATTGTTTGGCGTTTTTCTCTTTTGCCAAGCGGATGGACAAGAATGCATAAGAACCCCCTCTAGCTATCTATGCTTTTCTTGTCTCAAACTCTATTCATGCTACATCACAAAGTTTGATCAAATCATATTCGAACCACTCTGTGTGAGGAGCACTCGGGGTCCCCGATTCGTCATAGACTTAAACTTCCAAAACCTCTTTGTGCATTTCTGTACGACCGAGTCATCCACTTAGGTTACACCGAGTTCACTAAGTTGATCTAGGTTTTCCATCTCGGTGCAACCAATTTGAACTTTTCGGTCACACCAAGTTGCAGTAACCGCTTACAATTCTGCATCTCGGTGCCACCGAGTTGTTCCACTCGGTCACACCGATAGGGTCGGGATATATAAATCCACGGGTGAGATTTTGAAAATTTCTTCAAACTCCTCAGCCCGCGCGTGTGTCCTGCTCTGCCTCCTCGGGTCTCCGGATCGTCTCCTCAATGCCAGCGACCTCCTGCCACTGGTTTCCATCGCCGTCAATGGAAATCTACTCCACCGTTGTCACCATAGTGAACCTCCGCCGAACTAGGGTATGGGTTCGACTCTATGTGCTAATTCCTTTACTCTGATTCATAGCACATTGCTTTGCCATGATCATGACCACGTATGCAAACAACCCATCCACTAAAAACCTCCTTTAGATTAGATTGGGTTTGAAAATTTAGGGTTAGGTCTCCGTTGAACTCATCTCGGACCGACCGAGTTGTAGAAATTGGTCTCACCGATTTGGCTTAGGCCATAGCACATGCATTTTCAGTCCGAACGAAAATTGCAAATCGGTGTGACCGAGTTCGATTCTCTGTGAAACCCTAGCAGCCTCGGGGCCACCGAACTATGACTCGGTCTGACCGAGTTCACTAGGTTAGGTTCCAAAAGCTGCTTCGGTATCACTGAGTCTATCAAATCGGTAGCTCCAAAATGCTTTCTGTGGAGAACTAAAACTAAGTTTTTAAGTCATATGTTTTGCAAAAACTCTGCACTTTGTGATGCTCATCCACTCTACCTCATCTACATCTATTCATAGGGTTTGCTGTCAGTGATTGCCAAGATGTCTGACCAGAGTGATAGTCAGAACAAATCTGAGGAACATGTGCAATTGAGTGAGGGTTCAGATCCCTCAAGCAGCTATGATGAGGGCAGTAGAAGCACACCTAGTAACTTGCCCAAGGCAGCCACTAGAGCAAGGAAGAAGAGAACTTCAGACTCTGAGGATGAAGACTATGTGGCTGTTGAGGATGAGGCCACCTCAAAGAAGAAAGTCTTGAAGAAGGAATACGGGTCAGCTGCTATAACAAAGCCAGGGACGCACAAGAAGGCACCTGCCAAGAGAGTGCCAACCTCCATGCCTAGGAAAGCAGCCTTGGAAGAAACTACGGAGTTCACTCTTGAACCCAAAGAGGCTGGAGAAGGCAAGAAGAAAAAGGAGAGGGTCAAGAAGACCACTGCCAGAGTCCTAGGGAGATCATCCATGTTTAAGGATCCAGCAGAAGAAGAGGAAGAGGATGCTCCAGCACCCAAAGCTCAGAAGCTCATGGAGATGCAATTAAGTCAGGGGCTGCAACATCAAAGCCCAAGTCTGCTCCCAAAGCTCAAGCTCAGAAGTCAAAGCACAAGATAAACATTGGAAGTATTCCTGCAGAAGAGAAGAACAAGGCCCCAGTGCCTCAAGCTGAAGAAGCGGATGATGAGTCTCTTGTTTTGAGGAAATTGAAACCCAAGATCCCAGACCACAATGATGCTCATCTAGTGGCTGAAAACATGCACATCAGAAAAGATGTTGGACTGAGATTGTGGAGACAGTCTGGTCCCTATGTGTAACGCCCCGAGACCGATGTGCCAGGTGTCCTCCAGTTATTCGCTGTTGTGGTGTTGTCATTTGCTTGCGTGTTGCATCTTATCATGTCATCATGTGCATTGCATCTTCATGTTTTCAAAACTTGCATCCGTTTGGGTCTCCTCGTTCTCTCCGTTGTCCGTTCTGAGCCCAACCACACTTGCACGCGCCCACGACTTGTCCGAAATATTATTTTATTAGTGGCCGGAAAATGTTCTCGGAATGGGATGAAAGTTGGCGTGTGGTGTTGTTTTGTTGTCAGTAGACCGCCTGCCAAATTTCGTCGCATTCGGAGTTCGTTTGATAGCCTAACCAATTAACTATAGCGGCAATATAGCCGGTCTATCGTCGGACATTTTCGGTCTCCGGAAACCGTGTCGGGCTGCATCTCTCCCCTCTTCTCTCAGACCAACCCGCTCTTCACAATCCGCCAGACCCAACCTAACCTCTCTCGTCAGCCCGCGGGCCCCCTCACGCGCGTCCGAAAGCTGTCCCGGACCCGAACCGGACTGTCGCCACCATTGTGTCCGGATCATCCCCAAACATCTACAAAACGTCACCGTTTTCTTATTTGGATTTCCTAGCTATTTTATTCGCGATCGTCCGATTGCGATCGTAGGGTCGAGGTAGCCCCTAACTTAATCCGTGATGTATATATATAGTCCACCACTAATCTAATTTCAGACCAAATCCCTATTTTCTAGGGATCCTCCTAGCCGCCGCCGCACTCTTTCCCCACCTCGGGATCCTCTCATTCCCCCCGCACCAACCAAATCCATCCACTCCTCGATCCACTCCACCCGAGGCCTCCTGCCTCCCCGACGCCCTCGCTCCACGCCACAGCCCGCAGCTTCGTTGAGGTCCAGATCGGGAGGAACCCGAGCTCTCGAGCAAGACCGAGCTCCCCCATCTTCGTGCAGCGCTGACGACCACGAGCACGGCCTCCTCGCTGCAGCCTTTGCCCCGTCGAGCACCAGCAGATGAGCCCCGTCGCCCCTCTCCTTCCTTCCACCATTTTCTTCCCTCTAGCTCTCTCTGATGGCGTTGTGCGCCGCCGTTTTGCAGGAACCTGCCGCCCATGGAGCTCCTGGAGCGTCATGTCGCCTCCGCCCCGCTCCAGGGAGGGAAGCCCTCACGCCCGCATTGACCTCTCCCCTCGCCAAGCCGCCGAGTCGCCCCGAGCACCAAGTTCGCTGCCGCCGCTCCCCTGCATCCCGTCTCCGCCTCCCTTGCTTCTGCAAGCTCTCGAGGACAAGGACGAGCCCCTGCCTCCTTGCCTCCCCGACACGACCTGGCCCGATTCGGCCATCTCCGACGCCTCGTCGCCGCCCGGATCCGCTTCCTCCGGCCGCCTCCACCGCCCAGGGCCCCGGCGACCTCACCGTACCGGCCCCTCCGTCGCGCGCCGCCTACAAGTTCCTCGCCACCGCTGCTCTGTTTCCTGACAGGCAGAGGACTACGCCCATTGACTCCGCCCAAGCCACTGCCTAGTTTGACCCCGCCTGGCCCAGTCTGCGCCAAGGCCCAGCCGCTGGCCAGATCCGACCCGGTGAGGTGAGTACGCGCCCAGCCTTCCCTGTGCACTGTTGGGCCGGCCTCTGATTCGGCCCGATTCATGTTTTTTTCTCGTTCTGTGAATTTGTCCAATTATCCTGAGACAGCAGTTTTGCAGTATAATCCCTCATGTTCATGCATATAAAAAAACTCACAAACCGTGCATCGGATTAAAATGTATTATATATGAAACTTGCTCAGAATTTTGTGTAGATTAATAATATCCAACTTTCATCTTTGTTTAAAATGTTAAAAATGTTGTTTGCATTAATTTGCTCCTATGCCATGTTAAAATGATTTAATTCATAACTATTCAACCATAGCTCCGAATTAAATAAACTTTATATGTAAATGGGGTAGAATTTTGCCTAGTTTAACATGGTGGCATCATCTTGCATGTTTAATAACTATAAAATATGGGTTAGGGCAGAACAGTACCAAACCTATTTTTTGCATATGGGGATTTACCGGAATTGTTGTTCGTTGCTTCCGGCCTCATTTAACCTTGACTAGATAGGTAGTTTTACTTTGCTTCACCCTCTTGCCATGTTTAACAACATCTAATATTGTTGGGTACATAAACGAGAGAGAACTAAATAATTGATGTGGTGTTTTGTCAATATGCATCCCGATGCATATTGAGCTCCACTTAATTTGTAGGATTGCTTGTGCTCTTTGCCATGCCATGCCTCTTTAAACCGGACATGCATCATACTTGATTGTGCATCATGCCATGTTGATTTGTTGGTTGTTTACTATGTTGTGTGCTTCTTTTCCGGTGATTGCTTCTTCGGGTTGGTTCCGGTAACGTCAAGTTTGTGAGGATCCGTTCGACTATGTCCGTTTGTCTTCTTCATGGACTCGTTCTTCTTCCTTGCGGGATTTTAGGCAAGATGATCATACCCTCGAAATCACTACTATCTTTGCTATGCTAGTTTGCTCGCTCTTTTGCTATGCCATTGCTACGATGCCTACCACTTGCTTGTCAGCCTCCCAAATTGCCATGTTCAGCCTCTAACCCACCAATGTCCTAGCAAACCGTTGATTGGCTATGTTACCGCTTTGCTCAGCCCCTCTTATAGCGTTGTTAGTTGCAGGTGAAGATTGAAGTTTGTTCCTTGTTGGAACATGGAGATGTTGTTCCTTGTTGGAACATGTTTACTTGTTGGGATATCACTATATATCGTATTTAATTAATGCATCTATATACTTGGTAAAGGGTGGAAGGCTCGGCCTTATGCCTGGTGTTTTGTTCCACTCTTGCCGCCCTAGTTTCCGTCATATCGGTGTTATGTTCCTAGATTTTGCGTCCCTTACGCGGTTGGGCTATAATGGGAACCCCTTGACAGTTCGCCTTAAGTAAAGCTTCTCCAGCAATGCCCAACATTGGTTTTACCATTCGCCACCTAGCCTTTTCTTTCCCTTGGGTTCTGCAGACTCAAGGGTCATCATTATTTTACCCCCCCGGGCCAGTGCTCCTCTGAGTGTTGGTCCAAACTGTCAGCCGCCGGTGGCCACCAGGGGCAACTCTGGGCTGGCCTACCGGAAGTTTAGACAATACGGTGTGCCCTGAGAAAGAGATATGTGCAGCTCCTATCGGGATTTGTCAGAACATTCGGGCGGTGTTGCTGGTTTAGTTTTACCCTGTCGAAATGTCTTGTTGTACCGGGATACCGAGTCTGATCGGAATGTCTCGGGTGGAGGTCTATTCCTTCGTTGACCGTGAGAGCTTGTTATGGGCTAAGTTGGGACACCCCTGCAGGGATTTGAACTTTCGAAAGTCGTGCCCGCGGCTATGGGCGGATGGGAATTTGTTAACGTCCGGTTGTAGAAAACCTGAAGTCGACCTTAATTAAAATGAATCAACCGCGTGTGTAACCGTGATGGTCTCTTTCCGGCGGAGTCCGGGAAGTGAACATGGTTGTTGGAGTTATGCTTGACGTAGGTAGTCCAGGATCACTTCTTGATCATACTTTTATCGACCGTGCTTTGCCTTCTCTTCTCGCTCTCATTTGCGTATGTTAGCCACCATATATGCTAGTCGCTTGCTGCAGCTCCACCTCATACCTTTACCTTACCCATAAGCTTAAATAGTCTTGATCGCGAGGGTGCGAGATTGCTGAGTCCCCGTGGCTCACAGATACTTCCAAAACCAGCTTGCAGGTGCCGATGAGTCCGTGCAAATGATGCAACCAAACTCAGGAGGAGCTCGATGAAGACTTTGTCTGTTGTGTTGTTTCGTTCTAGTTGATCAGTAGTGGAGCCCAGTTGGAGTCGATCGGGGACCTTTGTCGCATTTGGGGTTCTTCTTTTATTTTGGTTCCGTAGTCGGACCATGAGTGTATTTGGTTGATGTAATGCTTTATTCATGTAATTGTGTGAAGTGGCGATTGTAAGCCAACTATGTATCTTTTCCCCTGTTGTATTACATGGGTTGTGTGAAGATTACCTCACTTGCGACATATGCCTGCAATGTGATTATGCCTCTAAGTCGTGCCTCGACACGTGGGAGATATAGTCGCATCGAGGGTGTTACAAGTTGGTATCAGAGCCTTCCCCGACCTTAGGAGCCCCCATTGCTTGATCGTTTTTAGCGGCCAAGTTGTGTCTAGAAAAATGTTTTGAGTCATTTAGGATTATATATCGGAGAGTTTAGGAATTCTTTTTACTCCCCAGTCGCCTCATCGCTCTGGTAAGACATCCTGACGTAGAGTTTTAACTCTTCTCTTCTCAAATTTCACAAAAAAAATTAGGTTCACGTGGGTATCTTGGAATCGTTCCGATGGTTTTATGATGAGAACATTGTCTTGGTGCCTCCTGTCAGGGGTTTAGTGGAAGTGTCCCGGGGAGTTGACCTCTGAGGTGTTGTCATCATAATTTTATTGTTGCAGTTCTGGAATACCTGAGTTTAGTACGTCGACATCGAAAATCTCTTTTATGCAGTTCGTTGGTGAGATAACCTCGACGCCACCCAGTACTGGGGCGGGAGTTCGGGAGTATCACCATAACTTGTATAACGGATGCTTTTCGAAGGTTGAGGTAGATGGTTTCCGAAGGTTTCTTGGTTATGTGTTGAAGGATGGATACAGCTGGATGTAGGATTTGCTAGTTTGGGTGACATATTATGCTTCCCCTGTATCCCCAACACCTGATTGCATAACCGGAAAATTTCGGGAGTTTCATAGGTGGGAATTCAAGTAGATCTTAGGATATCTTTCCGACAGATGTATGATATGAAATTGGGGTTCGACGTCTAGTGGTCCGCCTATTCACGGTCGGTTTTACAGTGGTCTGGTTGTGTCTTAAAGAGTCCTTGGCTATGCTGACTCGGGGACGCTTCGTATGTCATGTGCACTGCCTTGTACATGATGGTGCTGTACGATCGAGCCCGTGTAGGTCCCACTACGAAAACTTCGGATGAAATCTCTATCATATGTTTGTTCTGGCCTATTTTGCAAGCCAATCCTTTGTTTTGTTTTGAGTTGTGGTATTCGAGTTGCTTCGAAGTCAAATGTTGATTCCATACCTTCTCTAAGCGGTGTTCTCATACCTCGATGTGAACACTAATCCTTCTCGATCATCGAGATTGCCATGTCAATCCCTTTTAACCGGTGTGCTCCTCTTCAAGTGGATCCGATCATTTCAACATCCGCAAGATCAATTCTAAGTTCCTCAACGGTGTTCATTTCTTCCATTCCAAATTGTCTTTGTTTTTCCCACCCTCCCTCCCTTTGTTTTTCTCCAAGGATTCAGATCTCTTGATCGAGTATCCATCTTATTGATGGGAAGCCTCTCCATTCTTTTCCTTCAATGTTCTTACCTGGTGATGCTCATGAAGATTTAACAGAGTTTCTAGTTCACCATTATTCATTCTTTTTCTTCTTCGGTGGAACCAGTGCAAGCTTTGTTGATCATATCCTTTTCTCATTTCAATGCTTGCTCATGCCGGTGCAATTCTTAATCATTCTTTTCTCGCTATTCAATTATTCTGGAGTGCTCAAGATATCTCGAAGATTCGTGTTTCCACTCTACATTCGTTCAAGCTCTTTCGAGATTGTTATCTCATTCGAGCCATTTAATTCAACCGGTGCAACCCCTCTTTTTAATCATTCCAACGGTGTTTCTTTTGAGTGGGCCCTAACCCACAGGTCTTTTCCCAGGATCTTACCTGACTCTTCTTATTTTCCCAAAGGTATTCTCAAATTCTTTTCGAAGTTTGACGTAAGAATGATTTTTCATCAGTTAAATGCCTTTCTCCAAGATCTTTCATTTCTTTTCATCGTTGGCTCAACCTTCCCATTCTTCATTCCGGAGAGTCTAAATAATTCATGGTGGTGTTTCTCATCGTCATTCTCAGATTGGAAGACCGAATAAGATTTTTCTCTCAATCTTGCTCCATTCTCTTCAAGATTCGTGATTCTAGCTTGTTGCCATCCTCTCATAATTATTTGCGATTGTGAGATATTCTTTTCAACCATCCGGAGTAATTCAGGAGCCTTTTCAGTTTGTGTCTCCGGAGCCCATCATCCCAGAATTTATTCATTCTCAACTTTCAGCTATGGTTCTCGAAATTTTACCGGTGCTTCGTTCAAGTGATCTCTAATCGACTCGTGATCTCTTCGCTCTCATGTATCTAAATCCTCTCAAGCGTCTTCGTTCATTTGCTTAATTCTTCCCGGTGTTTCTTTATCTTTTTTTCGTTATTTCAAATTCTACCGGTGGTTCCTTGAAGACCTTCTCAAGTTTGCGCTATATCTCTTTTAATCCTTGCTACGAGGATAAGTAGTATGCCAAATCCGTTGCTTGTCAGCAATTAAATTGTTGAAGGATACGCATAACATAATTCTTATTCTTGTTCCATCCAAGGGATTAATTCCTTTTTCCGGAGTGGTTCATCATATCACATTTTCAGTTCGAGATGCCTTGTCTTTTTTTTCCCGGAGTTCCAACCTCTTTCAATTATATTATCACGGAGATCTCTATCTAAATCATTGCGAGGCTTCAATCTTATTCTTTTTGTCATTCAATTATTTTGGATCATTCTTTTATTACCGGAGTTCTTCATGGAGGCTCTACATGATGGTTCATAAGGGATTTAATTCCTTCTCGAAGTGTTCATCAATATTCTGTTCAGGGGAACTCAAGCTTTCATCATCTTCCTTTCCGGAGTGCATTTCTGTCTATCATATCTTTGGAGGTGGTTTTACATCATTCTTGATAATTTGAGTTCATGTTTCACATGTTATTAAGAATGAGGTATTTTAAATCCATCAATCTCGTCATTGGAGTTATCTTGGGTTATATTTCACCTTAAGCCTTCCATAAGGATGGTTGTTATTATGGTGCTTATATATGATCCAAGTTTTTCATCTATCCTCCCGGTGAAATAAGTTCTTGTCTTCTTGTTCATATCAATCCAATATATCGTTTCCGTAGTAGCAGATTTTCAACTCTTGGTTTTGAGATGTTTTCCATAAGCCCACTTCAAGCCTATCTTTTCGTTGTGGGTTTTCCAACAACTCTGTTCTAGCTCTTGTTGTAAGCGTGCTACCTCAAGACCTTGTTTCCCTTCGTTCATTCCATTTCATTCTGTCTTTTCTTCCGGGAGGCATTGTGATGTTGCTCTTTTCAAACCTTCTTATTGTTCTTGTCAGGATCTTGTTATTGTCATGCTTATCCATTTAACCGGAGTGTTGTGTTTTCATGCCAGTTCTCTCATCTTATCAAGTTTTACATCCTTTCTCAACCGGAGTGCTGTCCGAGATATTTCTTACCCTTTGTTCCATTCATTCAATAGTTACGGAGGCAGTGTATTGTGATTTCATCAAGAATCTTCTCATCTTATCTAGACCTTATTCAATACCTTTTCTTTTCAACCGTAGTGCTGCCCGAATTTTGGTTTTTTTCCTTGATCCCCTTCCTTAACCGGAGTGTTTTTCTATATATATCTTCCCTTCAACCTCAAGGTTTTCGCAATGTTCTTTGTCCCGCTTTTCTAACGGAGTGTTTTCAACTTCGTTCGTCTCCGTTGTATTCTTTTTTTCAATTTGTGTAACCTTTTCAAGGTTCTTTGGTCTCACTCGTTTGTCAAAGAAGCAACTTAGTTTACCTCTTCTCTTTCTCTTCCGTTTTCCCTCCGGTGACATTCTAGATCTCGGGACAAGATCCTCTCGTAGTGGTGGAGTGTTGTAACGCCCCGAGACCGATATGCCAGGTGTCCTCCAGTTATTCGCTGTTGTGGTGTTGTCATTTGCTTGTGTGTTGCATCTTATCATGTCATCATGTGCATTGCATCTTCATGTTTTCAAAACTTGCATCCGTTCGGGTCTCCTCGTTCTCTCCGTTGTCAATTCTGAGCCCAACCACACTTGCACGCGCCTGAGACTTATCCGAAATATTATTTTATTAGTGGCCGGAAAATATTCTCGGAATGGGATGAAAGTTGGTGTGTGGTGTTGTTTTGTTGTCAGTAGACCGCCTGCCAAATTTCGTCGCATTCGGAGTTCGTTTGATAGCCTAACCGATTAACTATAGCGGCAATATAGCCGGTTTATCGTCGGACGTTTTCGGTCTCCGGAAACCGTGCCGGGCTGCATCTCTCCCCTCTTCTCTCAGACCAACCCGCTCTACACAATCCGCCAGACCCAACCTAAGCTCTCTCGTCAGCCCGCGGCCCCCCTCACGCACGTCCAAAAGCTGTCCCGGACCCGAACCGGACTGTCGCCACCATTGTGTCCGGATCATCCCCAAACATCTACAAAACGGCACCGTTTTCTTATTTGGACTTCCTAGCTATTTTATTCGCGATCGTCCGATTGCGATCGTAGGGTCGAGGTAGCCCCTAACTTAATCCGTGATGTATATACATAGTCCACCACTAATCTAATTTCAGACCAAATCCCTATTTTCTAGGGATTATTGGGGAACGTAGTAATTTCAAAATTTTCATACGCACACGCAAGATCATGGTGATGCATAGCAACGAGAGGGGAGAGTGTTGTCTACGTACCAATGCAGACCGACTGCGGAAGCGATCACACAACGTAGAGGAAGTAGTCGTACGTCTTCCCGATCCGACCGATCCAAGAACCGTTACTCCGGCACCTCCGAGTTCTTAGCACACGTTCAGCTCGATGACGATCCTCGGGCTCCGATCCAGCAAAGCGTCGAGGAAGAGTTCCGTCAGCACGACGGTGTGGTGACGATCTTGATGTACTACTGACGCAGGGCTTCGCCTAAGCACTACAACGGTATGATCGAGGGGGAATTTGGTGGCAGGGGGCACCGCACACGGCTAAGGAACGATCTCAAGGATCAACTTGTGTGTCTTGGGGTGTCCCCTGCCCCCGTATATAAAGGATGAAGGGGGGAGGCTGGCCGGCCAAAGGAGGGAGGCGCAGGAGGAGTCCTACTCCTACCGGGAGTAGGACTCCCCCCAATCCTATTCCAACTAGGAATCCTTGGAAAAAAGAGAGAGGGAAAGAGAGAGAGGTGGCCGGCCACCTCTCCTAGTCCTAATAGGACTAGGGGAGGGGGGAGGCGCGCAGCCCTCCTTGGCAGCCCCTTTCACCTTTCCACAATGGCCCATGTAGGCCCATTTGGCTCCTGGGGGTTCCGGTAACCCTCCCGGTAATCCGGTAAAATCCCGATTTCACCCGGAACACTTCCGATGTCCAAACATAGGCTTCCAATATATAAATATTTACGTCTCGACCATTTTGAGACTCCTCGTCATGTCCGTGATCACATCCGAGACTCCAAACAACCTTCGGTACATCAAAATGCATAAACTCATAATAACTGTCATCGTAACATTAAGCGTGCGGACCCTACGGTTCGAGAACAATGTAGACATGACCGAGACACGTCTCCGGTTAATAACCAATAGCGGGACCTGGATGCCCATATTGGCTCCTACATATTCTACAAAGATCTTTATCGGTCAGACCGCATAACAACATACGTTGTTCCCTTTCTCATCGGTATGTTACTTGCCCGAGATTCGATCGTCGGTATCCAATACCTATTTCAATCTCGTTACCGGCAAGTCTCTTTACTCGTTCCGTAATACATCATCCCACAACTAACTCATTAGTTGCAATGCTTGCAAGGCTTAAGTGATGTGCATTACCGAGAGGGCCCAGAGATACCTCTCCGACAATCGGAGTGACAAATCCTAATCTCGAAATACGCCAACCCAACATCTACCTTTGGAGCCACCTGTAGTACTCCTTTATAATCACCCAGTTACGTTGTGACGTTTGGTAGTACCCAAAGTGTTCCTCCGGCAAACGGGAGTTGCATAATCTCATAGTCATAGGAACATGTATAAGTCATGAAGAAAAGCAATAGCAACATACTAAACGATCGTGTGCTAAGCTAATGGAATGGGTCATGTCAATCAGATCATTCAACTAATGATGTGACCTCATTAATCAAATAACAACTCTTTGTTCATGGTTAGGAAACATAACCATCTTTGATTAATGAGCTAGTCAAGTAGAGGCATACTAGTGACACTGTGTTGGTCTATGTATTCACACATGTATTATGTTTCCGGTTAATACAATTCTAGCATGAATAATAAACATTTATCATGATATAAGGAAATAAATAATAACTTTATTATTGCCTCTAGGGCATATTTCCTTCAGTCTCCCACTTGCACTAGAGTCAATAATCTAGATTATACAGTAATGATTCTAACACCCATGGAGCCTTGGTGCTGATCATGTTTTGCTCGTGGAAGAGGCTTAGTCAATGGGTCTGCAACATTCAGATCCGTATGTATCTTGCAAATCTCTATGTCTCCCACATGGACTAAATCCCGGATGGAATTGAAGCGTCTCTTGATGTGTTTGGTCCTTTTGTGAAATCTGGATTCCTTTGCCAAAGCAATTGCACCAGTATTGTCACAAAAGATTTTCATTGGACCCGATGCACTAGGTATGACACCTAGATCGGATATGAACTCCTTCATCCAGACTCCTTCGTTCGCTGCTTCCGAAGCAGCTATGTATTCCGCTTCACATGTAGATCCTGCTACAACGCTTTGTTTAGAACTGCACCAACTGACAGCTCCACCGTTTAAAGTAAACACGTATCCGGTTTGCGATTTAGAATCGTCCGGATCAGTGTCAAAGCTTGCATCAACGTAACCTCTTACGGTGAGCTCTTTGTCACCTCCATATACGAGAAACATATCCTTAGTCCTTTTCAGGTATTTCAGGATGTTCTTGACCGTTGTCCAGTGATCCACTCCTGGATTACTTTGGTACCTCCCTGCTATACTTATAGCAAGGCACACATCAGGTCTGGTACACAGCATTGCATACATGATAGAGCCTATGGCTGAAGCATAGGGAACATCTTTCATTTTATCTCTATCTTCTGTAGTGGTCGGGCATTGAGTCTGACTCAACTTCACACCTTGTAACACAGGCAAGAACCCTTTCTTTGCTTGATCCATTTTGAACTTCTTCAAAATCTTGTCAAGGTATGTGCTTTGTGAAAGTCCAATTAAGCGTCTTGATCTATCTCTATAGATTTTTATGCCTAATATGTAAGCAGCTTCACCGAGGTCTTTCATTGAAAAACTTTTATTCAAGTATCCCTTTATGCTATCCAGAAATTCTATATCATTTCCAATCAGTAATATGTCATCCACATATAATATCAGAAATGCTACAGAGCTCCCACTCACTTTCTTGTAAATACAGGCTTCTCCAAAAGTCTGTATAAAACCAAATGCTTTGATCACACTATCAAAGCGTTCATTCTAACTCCGAGATGCTTGCACCAGTCCATAAATGGATCGCTGGAGTTTGCACACTTTGTTAGCTCCCTTTGGATCGACAAAACCTTCCAGTAGCATCATATACAACTATTCTTCCAGAAATCCATTCAGGAATGCAGTTTTGACATCCATTTGCCAAATTTCATAATCATAAAATGCGGCAATTGCTAACATGATTCTGACAGACTTAAGCATCGCTACGGGTGAGAAAGTCTCATCGTAGTCAACTCCTTGAACTTGTCGAAAACCTTTTGTGACAAGTCGAGCTTTGTAGACAGTAACATTACCATCAGCGTCAGTCTTCTTCTTAAAGATCCATTTATTCTCAATTGCTTGCCGATCATCGGGCAAGTCAACCAAAGTCCATACTTTGTTCTCATACATGGATCCCATCTCAGATTTCATGGCTTCAAGCCACTTTGCGGAATCTGGGCTCACCATCGCTTCTTCATAGTTCGTAGGTTCATCATGATCTAGTAGCATGACCTCCAGAACAGGATTACCATACCACTCTGGTGCGGATCTTACTCTGGTTGATCTACGAGGTTCAGTAGTATCTTGATCTAAAGTTTCATGATCATCATCATTAGCTTCCTCTCTTATTGGTGTAGGTCTCGCAGAAACAATTTTCTGTGATGTACTATTTCCCAATAAAGGAGCAGGTACAGTTACCTCGTCAAGTTCTACTTTCCTCCCACTCACTTCTTTCGAGAGAAACTCCTTCTCAAGAAAGTTTCCGAATTTAGCAACAAAAGTCTTGCCTTCGGATCTGTGATAGAAGGTGTATCCAATAGTTTCCTTTGGATATCCTATGAAGACACATTTCTCCGATTTGGGTTTGAGCTTATCAGGTTGAAGCTTTTTCACATAAGCATCGCAGCCCCAAACTTTAAGAAACGACAACTTTGGTTTCTTGCCAAACCACAGTTCATAAGGCGTCGTCTCAACGGATTTTGATGGTGCCCTATTTAACGTGAATGCGGCCGTCTCTAAAGCATAACCCCAAAACGATAGCGGTAAATCAGTAAGAGACATCATAGATCGCACCATATCTAGTAAAGTACGATTACGACGTTCAGACACACCATTACGCTGTGGTGTTCCGGGTGGCGTGAGTTGCGAAACTATTCCACAATTTTTCAAATGTACACCAAACTCGTAACTCAAATATTCTCCTCCACGATCAGATCATGGAAACCTTATTTTCTTGTGACGATGATTTTCAACTTCACTCTGAAATTCTTTGAACTTTTCAAACGTTTCAGATTTGTGTTTCATTAAGTAGATATACCCATATCTACTTAAATCATCTGTGAAAGTGAGAAAATAACGATATCCGCCACGAGCCTCAATATTCATCGGACCACATACATCGGTATGTATGATTTCCAACAAATCTGTTGCTCTCTCCATAGTACCGGAGAACGGTGTTTTAGTCATCTTGCCCATGAGGCACGGTTCGCAAGTACCAAGTGATTCATAATCAAGTGGTTCCAAAAGCCCATCAGTATGGAGTTTCTTCATGCGCTTTACACCGATATGACCTAAACGGCAGTGCCACAAATAAGTTGCACTATCATTATCAACTCTGCATCTTTTGGCTTCAACATTATGAATATGTGTATCACTACTATCGAGATTCATCAAAAATAGACCACTTTTCAAAGGTGCATGACCATAAAAGATATTACTCATATAAATAGAACAACCATTATTCTCTGATTTAAATGAATAACCGTCTCGCATCAAACAAGATCCAGATATAATGTTCATGCTCAACGCTGGCACCAAATAACAATTATTTAGGTCTAATATTAATCCCGAAGGTAGATGTAGAGGTAGCGTGCCGACCGCGATCACATCGACTTTGGAACCGTTTCCCACGCGCATCGTCACCTTGTCCTTTGCTAGTGTCCGCTTATTCTGTAGTCCCTGTTTCGAGTTGCAAATATTAGCAACGGAACCAGTATCAAATACCCAGGTGCTACTGCGAGCATTAGTAAGGTACACATCAATAACATGCATATCACATATACCTTTGTTCACCTTGCCATCCTTCTTATCTGCCAAATACTTGGGGCAGTTCCGCTTCCAGTGACCAGTCTGCTTGCAGTAGAAGCACTCAGTTTCAGGCTTAGGTCCAGACTTGGGTTTCTTCTCTTGAGCAGCAACTTGCTTGCCGTTCTTCTTGAAGTTTCCCTTCTTCTTCCCTTTGCCCTTTTTCTTGAAACTAGTGGTTTTGTTAACCATCAACACTTGATGCTCCTTCTTGATTTCTACCTCCGCAGCTTTCAGCATTGCGAAGAGCTCGGGAATAGTCTTGTTCATCCCTTGCATATTATAGTTCATCACGAAGCTCTTGTAGCTTGGTGGCAGTGATTGGAGAATTCTGTCAATGACGCAATCATCCGGAAGTGTAACTCCCAATTGAATCAAGTGATTATTATACCCAGACATTTTGAGTATATGCTCACTGACAGAACTGTTCTCCTCCATCTTGCAGCTATAGAACTTATTGGAGACTTCATATCTCTCAATCCGGGCATTTGCTTGAAATATTAACTTCAACTCCTGGAACATCTCATATGCTCCATGACGTTCAAAACTTCGTTGAAGTCCCGGTTCCAAGCCGTAAAGCATGGCACACTAAACTATTGAGTAGTCATCAGCTTTGCTCTGCCAGACGTTCATAACTTCTGGTGTTGCTCTAGCAGCAGGCCTGGCACTCAGCGGTGCTTCCAGGACGTAATTCTTCTGTGCAGCAATGAGGATAATACTCAAATTACGGACCCAGTCCGTGTAATTGCTACCATCATCTTTCAACTTTGCTTTCTCAAGGAACGCATTAAAATTCAACGGAACAACAGCACGAGCCATCTATCTACAATCAACATAAACAAGCAAGATACTATCAGGTACTAAGTTCATGATAAGTTTTAAGTTCAGTTAATCAAATTACTTAAGAACTCCCACTTAGATAGACATCCCTCTAATCCTCTAAGTGATCACGTGATCCAAATCAACTAAACCATAACCGATCATCACGTGAGATGGAGTAGTTTTCAATGGTGAACATCATTATGTTGATCATATCTACTATATGATTCACGCTCGACCTTTCGGTCTCCGTGTTCCGAGGCCATATCTGTATATGCTTGGCTCGTCAAGTATAACCTGAGTATTCCGCGTGTGCAACTGTTTTGCACCCATTGTATTTGAACGTAGAGCCTATCACACCCGATCATCACGTGGTGTCTCAGCACGAAGAACTTTTGCAACGGTGCATACTCAGGGAGAACACTTCTTGATAATTTAGTGAGAGATCATCTTATAATGCTACCGTCAATCAAAGCAAGATAAGATGCATAAAAAGATAAACATCACATGCAATCAATATAAGTGATATGATATGGCCATCATCATCTTGTGCTTTGTGATCTCCATCTCCGAAGCACCGTCATGATCACCATCGTCACCGGCGCGACACCTTGATCTCCATCGTAGCATCGTTGTCGTCTCGCTAATCTTATGCTTCCACGACTATCACTACCGCTTAGTAATAAAGTAAAGCATTACATCGCGATTGCATTGCATACAATAAAGCGACAACCATATGGCTCCAGCCAGTTGTCGATAACTCGGTTACAAAACATGATCATCTCATACAATAAAATCAGCATCATGCCTTGACCATATCACATCACAACATGCCCTGCAAAAACAAGTTAGACGTCCTCTACTTTGTTGTTGCAAGTTTTACGTGGCTGCTACGGGCTTAAGTAAGAACTTATCTCACCTACGCATCAAAACCACAACGATAGTTCGTCAAATAGACTCCGTTTTAACCTTCTCAAGGACCGGGCGTAGCCACACTTGGTTCAACTAAAGTTGGAGAGACAGTCTTCCGCAAGCCATCTATGTGCAAAGCACGTCGAGGGAACCGGTCTCGCGTAAGAGTACGCGTAAGGTTGGTCCGGATCGTCTCGTCCAACAATACCGCCAAACCAAAGTATGACATGCTGGTAGGTAGTATGACTTGTATCGCCCACAACTCACTTGTGTTCTACTCGTGCAAATAACATCAAACCATAAAAACCTAGGCTCGGATGCCACTGTTGGGGAACGTAGTAATTTCAAAATTTTCCTACGCACACGCAAGATCATGGTGATGCATAGCAACGAGAGGGGAGAGTGTTGTCTACGTACCAACGCAGACCGACTGCGGAAGCGATCACACAACGTAGAGGAAGTAGTCGTACATCTTCCCGATCCGACCGATCCAAGCACCGTTACTCCGGCACCTCCAAGTTCTTAGCACGCGTTCAGCTCGATGACGATCCTCGGGCTCCGATCCAGCAAAGCGTCGAGGAAGAGTTCCGTCAGCACGACGGCGTGGTGACGATCTTGATGTACTACCGACGCAGGGCTTCGCCTAAGCACTACAACGGTATGATCGAGGTGGAATTTGGTGGCAGGGGGCACCGCACACGGCTAAGGAACGATCTCAAGGATCAACTTGTGTGTCTTGGGGTGTCCCCTGCCCCCGTATATAAAGGATGAAGGAGGGGAGGCTGTCCGGCCAAAGGAGGGAGGCGCAGGAGGAGTCCTACTCCTACCGGGAGTAGGACTCCCCCCAATCCTATTCCAACTAGGAATCCTTGGAAAAAAAGAGAGAGGGAAAGAGAGAGAGGTGGCCGGCCACCTCTCCTAGTCCTAATAGGACTAGGGGAGGGGGGAGGCGCGCAGCCCTCCTTGGCAGCCCCTTTCACCTTTCCACAATGGCCCATGTAGGCCCATTTGGCTCCCGGGGGGTTCCGGTAACCCTCCCGGTAATCCGGTAAAATCCCGATTTCACCCGGAACACTTCCGATGTCCAAACATAGGCTTCCAATATATCAATCTTTATGTCTCGACCATTTCGAGACTCCTCGTCATGTCCGTGATCACATCCGGGACTCCGAACAACCTTCGCTACATCAAAATGCATAAACTCATAATAATTGTCATCGTAACGTTAAGCGTGCGGACCCTACGGTTCGAGAACAATGTAGACATGACCGAGACACGTCTCCGGTTAATAACCAATAGCGGGACCTGGATGCCCATATTGGCTCCTACATATTCTACGAAGATCTTTATCGGTCAAACCGCATAACAACATACGTTGTTCCCTTTGTCATCGGTATGTTACTTGCCCGAGATTCGATCGTCGGTATCCAATACCTAGTTCAATCTCGTTACCGGCAAGTCTCTTTACTCGTTCCGTAATACATCATCCCGCAACTAACTCATTAGTTGCAATGCTTGCAAGGCTTAAGTGATGTGCATTACCGAGAGGGCCCAGAGATACCTCTCCGACAATCGGAGTGACAAATCCTAATCTCGAAATACGCCAACCCAACATCTACCTTTGGAGCCACCTGTAGTACTCCTTTATAATCACCCAGTTACGTTGTGACGTTTGGTAGTACCCAAAGTGTTGCTCCGGCAAACGGGAGTTGCATAATCTCATAGTCATAGGAACATGTGTAAGTCATGAAGAAAAACAATAGCAACATACTAAACGATCGTGTGCTAAGCTAATGGAATGGGTCATGTCAATCAGATCATTCAACTAATGATGTGACCTCGTTAATCAAATAACAACTCTTTGTTCATGGTTAGGAAACATAACCATCTTTGATTAATGAGCTAGTCAAGTAGAGGCATACTAGTGACACTGTGTTGGTCTATGTATTCACACATGTATTATGTTTCCGGTTAATACAATTCTAGCATGAATAATAAACATTTATCATGATATAAGGAAATAAATAATAACTTTATTATTGCCTCTAGGGCATATTTCCTTCAGGGATCCTCCTAGCCGCCGCCGCACTCTTTCCCCACCTCGGGATCCTCTCATTCCCCCCGCACCAACCAAATCCATCCCCTCCTCGATCCACTCCACCCGAGGCCTCCTGCCTCCCCGACGCCCTCGATCCACGCCACAGCCCGCAGCTTCATTGAGGAACAAATCGGGAGGAACCCGAGCTCTCGAGCAAGACCGAGCTCCCCCATCTTCGTGCAACGCCGACGACCATGAGCACGGACTCCTCGCTGGAGCCTTTGCCCCGTCGAGCACCAGCAGATGAGCCCCGTCGCCCCTCTCCTTCCTTCCTCCATTTTCTTCCCTCTAACTCTCTCTGATGGCGTCGCGCACCGCCGTTTTGCAAGAACCTGCCGCCCATGGAGCTCCTGGAGGTTTCTGTCGCCTCCGCCTCGCTCTAGGGAGGGAAGCCCTCACGCCCGCGTTGACCTCTCCCCTCGCCAAGCCGCCGAGTCGCCCCGAGCGCCAAGTTCGCTGCCGCCGCTCCCCTACATCCCGTCTCCGCCTCCCCTGCTTCTGCAAGCTCTCGAGGACAAGGACGAGCCCCTGCCTCCTTGCCTCCCCGACACGACTTGGCCCGATCCGGCCATCTCCGACGCCTCCTCGCCGCCCGGATCCGCTTCCTCCGGCCGCCTCCACCGCCCAGGGCCCCGGCGACCTCACCGTCCGGGCCCATCCGTCGCGCACCGCCTGCAAGTTCCTCGCCACCGCTGCTCTGTTTCCTGACAGGCAGAGGACTGCGCCCGTTGACTCCGCCCAAGCAACTTCCTCGTTTGACCCCGCCTGGCCCACTCTGCGCCAAGGCCCAGCCGCTGGCCAGATCCGACCCGGTGAGGTGAGGACGCGCCCAGCCTTCCCTGTGCACTGTTGGGCCGGCCTCTGATTCGGCCTGATTCATGTTTTTTTCTCGTTCTGTGAATTTGTCCAATTATCCTGAGACAACAATTTTGCAGTATAGTCCCTCATGTTCATGCATATAAAAAAACTCACAAACTGTGCATCGGATTAAAATGTATTATATATGAAACTTGCTCAAAATTTTGTGTAGATTAATAATATCCAACTTTCATCTATGTTTAAAATGTTAAAAATGTTGTTTGCATTAATTTGCTCCTATGCCATGTTAAAATGATTTAATTCATAACTATTCAACCGTAGCTCCGAATTAAATAAACTTTATATGTAAATGGGGTAGAATTTTGCCTAGTTTAACATGGTGGCATCATCTTGCATGTTTAATAACTATAAAATATGGGTTAGGGCAGAACAGTACCAAACCTAATTTTTGCATATGGGGATTTACCGGAATTGTTGTTCGTTGCTTCCGGCCTCATTTAACCTTGACTATATAGGTAGTTTTACTTTGCTTCACCCTCTTGCCATGTTTAACAACATTTAATATTGTTGGGTACATAAACGAGAGAGAACTAAATAATTGATGTGGTGTTTTGTCAATATGCATCCCGATGCATATTGAGCTCCACTTAATTTGTAGGATTGCTTGTGCTCTTTGCCATGCCATGCCTCTTTAAACCAGACATGCATCATACTTGATTGTGCATCATGCCATGTTGATGTGTTGGTTGTTTACTATGTTGTGTGCTTCTTTTCCGGTGATTGCTTCTTCGGGTTGGTTCCGGTAACGTCAAGTTTGTGAGGATCCGTTCGACTACGTCTGTTTGTCTTCTTCATGGACTCGTTCTTCTTCCTTGCGGGATTTCAGGAAAGATGATCATACCCTCGAAATCACTACTATCTTTGCTATGCTAGTTTGCTCGCTCTTTTGCTATGCCATTGCTATGATGCCTACCACTTGCTTGTCAGCCTCCCAAATTGCCATGTTCAGCCTCTAACCCACCAATGTCCTAGCAAACCGTTGATTGGCTATGTTACCGCTTTGCTCAGCCCCTCTTATAGCGTTGTTAGTTGCAGGTGAAGATTGAAGTTTGTTCCTTGTTGGAACATGGAGATGTTGTTCCTTGTTGGAACATGTTTACTTGTTGGGATATCACTATATATCGTATTTAATTAATGCATCTATATACTTGGTAAAGGGTGGAAGGCTCGGCCTTATGCCTGGTGTTTTGTTCCACTCTTGCCGCCCTAGTTTCCGTCATATCGGTGTTATGTTCCTGGATTTTGCGTCCCTTACGCGGTTGGGCTATAATGGGAACCCCTTGACAGTTCGCCTTAAGTAAAGCTTCTCCAGCAATGCCCAACATTGGTTTTACCATTCGCCACCTAGCCTTTTCTTTCCCTTGGGTTCTGCAGACTCAAGGGTCATCATTATTTTACCCCCCCCCCCCGGGCCAGTGCTCCTCTGAGTGTTGGTCCAAACTGTCAGCCGCCGGTGCCCACCAGGGGCAACTATGGGCTGGCCTACCAGAAGTTTAGACAATCCGGTGTGCCCTGAGAAAGATATATGTGCAGCTCCTATCGGGATTTGTCGGCACATTCGGGCGGTGTTGCTGGTTTAGTTTTACCCTGTCGAAATGTCTTGTTGTACCGGGATACCGAGTCTGATCGGAATGTCTCGGGTGGAGGTCCATTCCTTCGTTGACCGTGAGAGCTTGTTATGGGCTAAGTTGGGACACCCCTGCAGGGATTTGAACTTTCGAAAGCCGTGCCCGCGGTTATGGGCGGATGGGAATTTGTTAACGTCCGGTTGTAGAAAACCTGAAGTTGACCTTAATTAAAATGAATCAACCGCGTGTGTAACTGTGATGGTCTCTTTCCGGCGGAGTCCGGGAAGTGAACACGGTTGTTGGAGTTATGCTTGACGTAGGTAGTCCAGGATCACTTCTTGATCATACTTTTATCGACTGTGCTTTGCCTTCTCTTCTCGCTCTCATTTGCGTATGTTAGCCACCATATATGCTAGTCGCTTGCTGCAGCTCCACCTCATACCTTTACCTTGCCCATAAGCTTAAATAGTCTTGATCGCGAGGGTGCGAGATTGCTGAGTCCCCGTGGCACACAGATACTTCCAAAACCAGCTTGCAGGTGCCAATGAGTCCGTGCAGATGATGAAACCAAGCTCAGGAGGAGCTCGATGAAGACTTTGTCCGTTGTGTTGTTTCGTTCTAGTTGATCAGTAGTGGAGCCCAGTTGGGGTCGATCGGGGACCTTTGTCGCATTTGGGGTTCTTCTTTTATTTTGGTTCCGTAGTCAGACCATGAGTGTATTTGGTTGATGTAATGCTTTATTCATGTAATTGTGTGAAGTGGCGATTGTAAGCCAACTATGTATCTTTTTCCCCTATTGTATTACATGGGTTGTGTGAAGATTACCTCACTTGCGACATATGCCTTCAATGCGATTATGCCTCTAAGTCATGCCTCGACACGTGGGAGATATAGTCGCATCGAGGGTGTTACACTATGCTATGAGGATAAGGACTACAGTTGATTACAGATTTCATACCAAAGAACAACAAGACTTCTATGAGACAATTTTGCTTGACAAGAAGCCCATTGTTTGTGACATGAGATGGGTTAATTGGTAATACATCAAGGAGAATGAAGATCACTTCCCAGGAGCATATGACAACTTCAAAGCTTGTGGAGTAGATGAGTTTGTTGGACAAAAGCTCACAAAATGGAATGGTTAGTTGATCATGCAGTTTTACTCCACTGCTCACTTTTACCCAGATGGGAAGATCATATGGATGTCTGAAGGTACTAGGTACCAATCCACTGTTGAAGAATGGGCCAAGCTGATTAATGCCCCAGAGAAACATGATGATGACTTGGATGTGTATGTCAAGAAGAAGAAAGACCACAACTCCATGGCAAACATGTACAAAGAGATCCCTGATAAAGCTTTGGAGACTCACAAGCTTGGATCAGTACATTACTAGTTGTCTGGTCTGCCAACCATCAATACCATCCTAAGGCACACATTGCTACCCAAATCAGGAGATCACAAGACGGTTAGAGGACATTCATCAACTTGCTACAAATCTTTGATGTTCCTCAAAAGTTCAAAGTCATGAGCCTGATTGTAGAGACAATCAAGAGGACAGTTGTTGACCAAAGAGAAGCTGTGGGTATGCTCCACATATTCAGGAGCTCATCAACTCCAAGATGGGCACAGGAACATACTTGTTGGACAAGGAGCATCTACCCCTATATCCTAAATATGAAGATAATGAAGTTGTCATGAATGAGAATGAACCATCGTCAACTCAAGCACAAGAGAAGAGAGCCAAAGCTAAGGCAGAGAAAGCTGCCAAGATGCCTAGTTTAGAGGAAGCATCTCAAGTTTTCCTGAAGAGCAAGCAAGATCAGCTTGCATACCTGATCCAATCTACTTTGAGGATTGAGAAGGGCTTGGACACCCTGACTCAGAATCGGGAGAGCTTGGAGAGGATTGTTGAGACAAAGTTTTATGATCTTGACCTCAAGGTGACCGAGATACAGACTGCAGTTGAGCAGCTCCAGGAGGAAGCAAAAGAGAGGAGAGGGAACACAACTACTGATGCTTTTCAGCGAGTACCAAGGAGTCAGAGGTCTGCTGCAGTGCCTATACCTGATTCTAGAGCTACAACTTCTGCACCAGCAGCTACAGCTTCAGTGCCACCTCTAGCAGCCACTCCACCAGCTCCAACTACATCAACAGATGCCTTCGTCCTTGGAGTTCTCTCTACACCACCTCCCGAAGACCAAGCCTGAGAGATGCATAGCACTATGCATTTTCAAACTTTTTGGTAACTTGTTGCCAAAGGGGGAGAAATATGTATAGATCATAGGCTTTGACAGAGAGAGTGTGTTTTGCCTTTTATCTCCCTTGTTTTTGGTTGAACCTTTTTATGCGCTTGGTTGATACACTATGTCTTTGTCTGTGTGAGATACTTGTTTGATCATGTGATTGATCATATGCTACCTTAATGCTTGCTTGGATTATATTATCTCTTATATTCCATATATGATCATTCACTTTGCTTGGTGATGAGTGCATGTTTTTAATGTTTATCATTTTGAGCGCTCCACCAAGATGTATGTGACATGGAAGAGTGACCCATGATCCTAATGGATTGTGCATTTGCATTCAAAAGCAAATTTTAAATAATGCACAAATTTAGGGGGAGCTCTTGCTTATCACATGCTTCCCAAAGCGACGATATATTTAATCTTATAATCATTTGTCGAAGCTTTGATCTATATGTTGTCATCAATTACCAAAAAGGGGGAGATTTAAAGTGCAACTATCCCTGGGGCGACTCGCACCTCCTCGTCAACTTCTCCAACAAGGTATACGAGCCGAAGGACGAATATATGGAGGCATACCTTGCGGAAGTGCGCAAGATGGAGAAGCAGTTCCTGGGCTTGGAGGTGCAGCACGTGCCCCGGTGAACCAACAAGGAAGCCGACGACATCGCCAGAAGGGCATCCAAGCGACAGCCCCAAGAGCCTGGCGTCTTCAAGAAGCGGCTCTTCAAACCATCGGCGACACCACCACTTTCAAGGACAGCGCAGCCTCGGGAGGAGCTCCTGCAGCCACCTGCCATGGGAGCCCCAGCCCGTGCCCTGACTTTGGGAGCGTGTCTACTCTTGGCGCTCGAGCACCAGGAGGGATGCTGGACCAAGGAATTCAAGGAATACCTGATGCAAGGGACGCTACCGGAGAAGGAGGAGGACGCGAAGCGTGTGGCCCGGCAAGCCACGACGTACTGCATCCAGGACGGTGAGTTATACATGAAGCGGCCAAATGACGTTTCACTACGTTGCATCTCCAGGGAACAGGGGAAAGAGCTGCTAGCCGACGTACACGCATCGACCAGATCGTCGACTCCACTATCGAGTGCGACTTGCTATGCTTCCTGGACGTTATCAGGATATCACCAGATCAAGATGGCGGTAGAAGATGTGGAGAAGACAGCCTTCCTGACCCTGTGTGGGGTGTACTGCTACACTTGCATGCCTTTCGGGCTGTGCAACGCAGTCGCAACCTTCCAGCGGCTCATGCACATCGCCTTGGGCTGGCAGCTCAGGAGAAACGTTGAATCCTACGTCGAAAACATCTTGGTGAAGTCTCGGGAGGCAAGGACCTTGATCCAAGACCTGGAGGAGACCTTTGAAAGCCTCCCCTAGGTGGACTTGCGACTCAACCTAGAGAAGTGCGTGTTTGGCGTCCCTTCCGGGAAGCTGCTGGGCTTCCTTGTGTCCCACAGGGGGGTCGTGGCCAACCCAGAGAAGGTCAAGTCCATTGAAGACATGAATCCACCGCAGACCCTCAAGGAAATGCAGAAGCTTGCTGGACGGGTGACTGCATTGGGACGCTTCATTTCCAAGCTGGGAGTGCGCGCCCAACCCTTCTTCAAGCTGTTGAAGAAGAAGAGCCCATTCGAGTGGACCCCGGAGGCCGACTGAGCATTTCAAGACCTCAAGAGACACCCGGACAGCCCTCCAGTGATGGTGGCACCGCGACCTCTCGAGCCCCTAGTGCTTTATCTTGCTTCCACTCCCCACTCCGCTAGCACGGCTCTAGTGGCAGTTCGGGAAGAACACCAAGCCAAGGGCACATCATGCCGAGCTACGCCCCTAGCAGAGACGACGCAAGACCAGGAGGGCGCCGCAAGAGCCGCAGCAGCGAAAGCAGAGGATCAAGCTCAGCAGGACGACTCCCCCAAACCCGCAAAGGCCCCGACAAGCGATCAAGCGTTGGGGGCTCCACCACCTCAGGAGGCACCCCATCTCCCGGAAGGCGCAAGCCTCATCAGCGCACCTGCCCTCGTCGAGCACCCGATATACATCGTCAGCAAAGTGTTGCGGGATGCAAGAGCACGGTACCCCATGCCTCAGAAGCTCCTACCCGCGCTCCTGGTGGCCACACGTAAGCTACGACACTACATTCAAGGCCACCCCATCAAGGTCGTCTTGGCCTACCCACTGGAGAGGGTACTTAGGAGCCCCAACTCCGCCGGGAGGGTCACTGAGTGGAACATCGAGCTGCAGGCATTCCAGTTGGAGTTCAGCACCACCAGGGTCATCAAGGGAGCCGCGCTCGCCGATTTCATGGCAGAATGGATGGACGCCACGACGCTTGAAATAGGCGAGGACCGGTCCCTCTCGCCGGGAAGTGAGGCGCCCGACAGTTGGGTCATGTATTTTGATGGTGACTTCGCGCGCCAAGGCGTGGGCTGGAGCAATGCTCATCTCGCCCACTCGGGACAAGCTCTACTACGCCGTGCAGCTCTGCTTCCAGGTGGGCGAGAAGGTCTCCAGCAACATTGTTGAGTACGAAGGCCTCATAGCCGGCCTGAAGGCTGCGGCGGCACTGGGGGTGAAGCGTCTCACCATCAGGGGCAACTCGCAGCTCCTCGTCAACTTCTCCAAGAAGGTATACAAGCCGAAGGACAAACATATGGAGGCATACCTCGCGGAGGTGTGCAAGATGGAGAAGCAGTTCCTGGGCTTGGAGCTGCAGCATGTGCCCCGGGGAACCAACAAGGAAGCCGACGACATCACCACAAGGGCATCCAAGCGACAGCCCCAAGAGCCTGGCGTCTTCGAGGAGCGGCTCTTCAAGCATCGGCAACACCACCGCTTTCAAGGATAGCACAGCCTCGGGAGGAGCTCCCGCAGCCACCTGCCATGGGAGCCCCAGCCCGTGGCCCGACTTCGGGAGCGTGTCTACTCTTGGCGCTCGAGCACCAGCAGGAATGCTAGACCAAGGAATTCAAGGAATACCTGATGCAAGGGACACTACCGGAGAAGGAGGAGGACGCGAAGCGTGTGGCCCGGCAAGCCACGACGTACTGCATCCAGGACGGTGAGTTATACATGAAGCGGCCAAATGATGTTTCACTGCGTTGCATCTCCAGGGAACAAGGGAAAGAGCTGCTAGCCGACGTACACGGCGGGGACCACGGGCACCACTCGTCGTCACGAACCCTCGTCGGCAACGCATTCCGCAGCGGATTCTACTTGCCTACGGCGCTCAACGACGCAGCTGAGCTGGTGAGATCCTGCGAGGCCTGCCAATTCCACGCGAAGCAAATCCATCAGCCAGCTCGGGGCCTCCAGACCATTCCACTCTCGTGGTCCTTCGCAGTCTGGGGATTGGACATCCTGGGCCGTTCCCTCGAGCGCCTGGGGGCCACCGATACCTCTACATTGCCATCGACAAGTTCACCAAGTGGGCGGAGGTGGAAGCCGGCCGCACCATCCCAGCTGGCTCTGCGGTCAAGTTCATCAAGGGCCCTATGAGCCGTTTTGGGGTCCCCAACCGCATCATCACCGATAATGGCTCGTAGTTCACCAGTAATCTCTCAAAACGTACTGCACTAACCTTGGAACACAGATTTGCTACGCTTCGGTGGCACACCCCCGGAGCAATGGCCAAGCTGAACGCGCCAATGCGGAGGTCCTGAGAGGCCTCAAGACCAGGACCTTCAAGAAGAAGCTCAAAGCCTGCGGCAAGGGCTAGCACGACAAGCTGCAGTCCGTGTTGTGGTCTATCCGCACCACCTCCACCAAGCCCACGGGCGAGACCCCGTTCTTCCTCGTCTATGGAGCAGAAGCGGTCCTCCCTCATGTGGTCAAGCATCGCTTCGCACAGGTCCTGGCATTTGATGAGACGCAGCAGGACGCCACACGGGGGACGCCACCGTGAAGCTGCACTACGGGCGGCAAGATACCAGCAGGCGCTGCGGCGGTACCACTGTTGCAGCGTCCGCTCCAGGACGCTCGAGGTGGGTGACCTCGTCCTTAGGCGGGTGCTCTCCAGGGAAGGGTTGCATAAGCTCTCACCCATGTGGGAGGGCCCGTTCAAGGTCGTCCATGTCTCTAGGCCTGGCGCTGCGCGCCTGGAGACAAACCTGGAACATCCAGCACTTCCGAAAGTTCTACCCATGAAGAAAGGCCCAGCGCCTATGAAGAAGGCCCAGTGCCTGTGAAGTTCTCCGCTCGTGACACTCTCATGTAGTAATGAGTGGGGCTGTACACGCTCCGGAGTCTCAGCAGTGCCGCCCTTGGGCCTCGAGGACTCCCTCCCACGTCCTAGTGGCAGTTGTCGGTTCAATATCTGGCGTATCTCGTAGTAGGGGTCCTAAGCTAGGCGTCTTGGAGCGATGGTAACATGGACACAAGATTTTACCCAGGTCCGGGCCCTCTTGATGGAGGTAAAACCCTACATCCTGCTTTTGATTGTATTGATATGGGTGTAGTACAGAGTACATGTATCTACCATGAGATTGTAGTAATGAATATGAGATCGTCTATTGACTAGGCTGGCCTCGGTTTATATATGCACCGTAGGCCTAGGGTTTAGAGGAGTCCTTGTCTTGGGCGCCAAGTCTTGTGGAGTCTTCCTTGTATGCGGCATGGGCTGTCCAAACTAGCCCAATAGTGAACCACCATGGGGGTCCTCGGCCTGATACACCTGTTCGGGAGACGACGTGTTGAGTACCCCCTAGTCCAGGACACTGTCAGTAGCCCCATGAACTGGTCTTCAATTTGGAGATGCTCCTCGATTCTTCCGAACTGCTCGTCATCTTCGGTCGTCGGTCTTGAAAACTGGTTCAACAAATCTTCACATCTTCTATCTTGAGGATTGCCGAGCTAAATCTGAAGATCTCACACGTCGGGTATCTAAGGAGCCCTTTAAGTCTTCGGACTTTATCAATGCCTTGCTATTTTTATGCCACACCTTGGGTTTGAAGTTGTTCCCGGGCGATAGCGTCCTCTTGCGTCCGAGCTCCAACGCCAGACTGCATTCGAGGTATCTTTTGCAGTCGAGCACCAACGCCGGACCGCTTTCCGAGCTCCAATGCCAGAATGTATCCGAGCTCCAGCGTCGGAATGTATCCGAGCTCCAACGCCGGACTATGTCCAAACTCCAACGCCGGACTGTATCCAAGGTGTCATAAATCACCTTGGTTCAAAAAAGTTGAAGGAGTTCAGCCAAGCTTAATGTCGGAAATGCCCTCTATGGAGCCAGCCACTCGCGCCTGAGCTTTATGCCGGACTTCTTCCGAGGTGGTGCACCACCACGACTGTGGGCTGATTGTTTGTCAATATTTTTGATTGGTGCAACTTATTCTCTGCCGAGATATATAGCGAGTAGCCCTCAAGGTGTGTATCGGTCTAAAACCCGAGATGCACCTAAAGGATGACGTAAGACCGCTGATCCTAGTAGCCGCTGAGACTCAGGTTGATTTGAAAAATCGGCCTGAGGATCAAGTCCTAGCTCGGCAGAATACTTCGGGACACAAAAAGCGGCACGCTCAGTCCTCGAGACTCAGGTTGGGTGTGGCCAACTAACCTGAGGATCAAAATCTCTTTGGAAACTATATTGCACATAAAATTTTCTGCATTGGACAGGCAATGCAGTAGCCCTCGAGACACTGGTCAGGTGGCAACACCAGATCAGGGGATCGATGTGCCCCTTTAATATTTGTAAATAATAAGACCGAAGCCCAGTAGCCCCCGAGCCTTAATGCGGGCACGGGTGGCCGAATTAAGGATCGATATCCATAGTAAAATCACAAATTATGTGTAATGACTCTAAGTATCCAAGTACTTTATGTCATTAATGCTCGGATCCGCACTGTACAAAACTTTGTTGACCGACCATCGGCTTCCACCTCCTCGGCCAGTAGCCGAGGAGTGTTTGTCCTACTTTATAAAGCCTTTATGAGGGCAAATATTTACGACAAACAAGGCAATCTGGCCATACGGTTTTATAAACAAAGGTACGCAGAGAGATATGTTATATTACTATTTAACATAAGAAATGGCTTCCAAAAAAATAGTCCCGCCATCGGTTCCTTTCTTTGGGTTGTCATGCTAAACATGATCATGAAACCTCAACTCTAATGTAAGAGCAAAATATTGAGGATTTAGTTTGGGAGGCCAGTTACTAGCCCCCGGCAATGTTCGGCGACAATCGAGGTCAAGCCGTAAACACCTCGGCCAATGTTATGAATGGCCCGTCATTTAACACATCATCGGATCGCGGACCAGTTTACGCTTATTGTGATAGTCAGTTTTCGGCTTTCTCCACTGAGGTGCTTAACCATGTGAGATGGAAGCACAATCGCAGTGGTTCTCCCTTTGCACACCTAGCCGAACAAAGCGGAATGTAGGAGGCAAGCGCAGGAGCCGGGCAACCCAACTATTGACCGAAGACACAATTTGAAACCTATGCATATATAGCAATATCCAAGAATGTTTTTTGTCGAATCTCTAAAGGTGTCCGGCGTTGCACTGCGAGACTTGTGCTGAAAACACACAAATAGTTTGAAAGTGCCATAAGCTCGGAAAACACAAAAAATGTCAGTAAAAACTTGACGTCCGAACAAGATCAAGTGTCCGGTGCCAATCCAAAAATTGGAAAATAAAATAAAATAATTGTGTTTCTGTCGTGCTTTAACATGACACATCCGATCTCAAGACTTCACGCGAATCAGCCTACAGCTTGAAGCTCCTTATCCCAAAGGCGGAGTACTTCTCCGATGTCAGTTTAGCAAACTAAACTCAAGCGACTTTCAGAGAGAAGACATGCTATCCGGCTATTGACCATAAACTCGAGTCGAAAAAGGAGCAGTAGAAAAAGACTTTGCAATGACCAATAAGAAAACAAATTTACTATAAAACAACTCATATAAATTTTAGGAGCCCCCAAGTGACTTGGGTAAAAGAATTTTACGTATAATGATTGTATGTACCAAAGTACTTATATCATATCTGTGTTCACCCGAACTTTAAACAGATCTTAACCGACCACCAGCTTCTCCCTATTCGGCCAAGGGCCGAAAAGTGTCATGTACTCCACCTGTCGAGAGTATCGTCGGTGTTTCCGATGACCAGGCAATTAGGCCATAAGGCTGTAACAGACAAAGCGCGCTCAGGAAACTTATGCTATATTACTGACGAAGTGTAAGAAGCATCTTCGAAGAAAATAGTACCCCCACCGATACCTTTCTCGGTGCTCATTATTACTATGAGACTTGTGCAATAGATTTTTTGTACTCATGAGTTTCGTTGTGTGCCGACCATGATTGAAAACAATAAGAGCGCTAGCTTTCGGCTTCACCCAGTCTGAGGTCAGAGCTCGGATGACCCGGTCATGACAATCGCAGAGGTGCTCCCTTTACTCCCTAGCCGAACAATCGGGAACGTAGGGGTAAGCACAGGAGCCAGGCAACCCAGCTTGCAGAACACTTAAGTCAATATGGTGCATATTGTGGCGTAATACACGAACAAGGAATGAAGCCGTACAACTATAATCGTATGCAAGAGGAAAAGCTTCATGAGGGAAGCCCCCAAGTAAACGGGGTATTTGAATTTGTGCGTCACAGACAAAGTTTTGACAAGGAAGTATGACGCTTGGTCGAACCGGGAAAAAAATTAAAGCCGAAAGTTTTGAGCATGAAAGCGACTTAGCTTGTTAATGTGTTCGGCATTGATGATGCAGTCCAAGCTTGATCCAGGACAAGGTTCCATCCCCCAAGCCAGTCCCAAGGTGGCGGAGCAAAGAGCTCGGTACTCCGAAGTGGTGGCATAGCACGGCCAAAGCGGGCCGGTAGAGTGATGCCGAAGCCCCCGGTGCGGGAGTGTTGACGAAACCTCCCGTCCAGCTGAGGAGACAGCACTGCCCAACTCGATTCATTTACCTGTGCACAAAAATAGTGCAAACCGGAGATAATGGTAATAATGATGAATAAAATTGTTGCATAATAAATAATTTATGCAAAGTCAGTAATGAAAGAAGTATGGCATGTGCGCCGAACACTCGGTGAGGTAGAGCTCTCTCGGCGATGCCGAAGTCCCCGAGGCAACCGAACATGTCGGTATGTCAACACGACAAACAAGGTGATCACGCAAGCCGATTTATGCCAATTTGAGACAGTAGCGTTGGCTTGCCGAAGCGACCGCGTAACGCAGTCGAAGTCGATCACCTACACGCATAAAATAGTGCGGTCCAAAAAGAATAATATAAATATATATAAAATCCTTGCATAATTGCTTTTTGCAAAAATAATTTATTAAAGAGATGTGGTCTGGCGCCGAAGTCAATGTTGATGCAGAGCGTCGGCGTGACGCGATGAAGGCGTGGCAAAAGCCCGAATTCACATGCCGGTCCAAGTTCCGGATTCGGCGTTTGCCGGACTATATACGGAAATAGCCCGTACCACCGCGTGACCGTCGATAATGCGGCTGCCATTTTGACAGCCCTGAGTAGAGATGATGGAACAAACCGGAGTAATAATTCTTTGGGGAGAATAGACCCAAACAAGCAAAAATTACTGGGATAAATAGCACCTGGTTTATTAATTGTAGCAATCCGAAGAAAGGTGACTCCCAACATTGGGACTCGATCCGCACACCCATTGCCTGATGGGTGATAAAGCGCCGGCATGGCGATGCTGGCAAAGGTTGGCTTGCCGAGACAAAGCCCTCGGTCCAGCTAATCGTGACGAAGCTGGTCGGCTGGTGACGCCAAAGTCACCGGAGTAGGTTGATGAAGAGATGATGAATCCCCCGGTCTAGCCGAGGTGTTGGAGCGGCTCGCCGAAGAGATGCCGGAGTCTACCTGTCAGCCAATGTGTCGAAAGAGGTCGGCGTGTTTGATGATGATTTGAAGAAGAGGCAGCATGGTGATGCCGACGCAGGTCAAGACTTGTGACGCAATCGACGCTAGCTTGATGCAGCTACCGCGTGGCGATGCCGGTGTGCCCGCTCCGTGTAGTCCGTGGGGCAGCGACGTTGATGACGATTTATCCTTCGTGATGTCGAACTCTTGTTCGGCTTGCCGAGATGATGATCAAAGGAGTTGAGCTCGGCTCAATAAAGCGGCGACGTGTCTAGTGCAGGTTGGCAGCCGTGGAGCACTACTATCGGACTGGTTTGACAGCAGTGTGATGGTGAAGATTAACTCAGAGGAGGCTTAAAATTTTATGGGAACGTGTTTAAAAACAACGCACAATATTATAAAAGAAAATTCCTTAAAAAAGGTTGTCCAATATCACGTTCATAAAGAAACATGAATTCTGGTCAGGTCCGTATTCGCGCAGAAAACAGATCCGAAAATCATTGCGCTCATCGGAGGTTTCCCAAAGTTTGAACGGTCGGATCGAGCTGAAATTTTGAGGAGTGCTAGATATAGGAATTCCTCAGCGGATCAACGGTTGGATCTTCCGAAGGAAGTCCGAGCTAGATGCTGGACGCCACGCTCCAAACTCGTTCAGATTCCCGTCCAGATTCGAAACGGCTCCGGTATATCATAGATTGCCAGAGATTCCACCAACGGAACTCGATGAAATTTTGCATGGTTGTTGTAGACTCAATTCTGCACAATCCCATTGAAGCAATCGTCAAAGCGATACTCGAGGAGGCGGTGACGGCAAATACGAGTTCGATGTCCATAAAAACAGCACGGTCGCTCGAGGGCAATGTTGACATTGAGCCCCCGAGCTCCATGGATAATTCCTCCATGATCTTAATACAGATCGGAGTTGATATCTGATGAAATCCCTTGTCCGAACATGGTGATCCGAACACGGGGCGCAGTTCTTGGTCGAACCAAGGTGACCAGTCGAGCTGGTGACGAAGATGCCGAAGTCGCAGTTGATCTGCAGGCGAGCCATCGATCCTTTGACGATCACACAACGGAACTCTCAATGAAAGCACCAATGTCGGTTCAATATCCGGCATATCTCGTAGTAGGGGTCCTAAGCTAGGCGTGTTGGAGCGATGGTAACATGGACACAGGATTTTACCCAGGTTCGGGCCCTCTTGATGGAGGTAAAACCCTACATCCTGCTTTTGATTGTATTGATATGGGTGTAGTACAGAGTACATGTATCTACCACGAGATTGTAGTAATGAATATGAGATCATCTATTGACTAGCCTGGCCTCTGTTTATATATGCACCGTAGGCCTAGGGTTTAGAGGAGTCCTTGTCTTGGGTGCCAAGTCTTGTGGAGTCTTCCTTGTATGCAGCATGTGCTGTCCAAACTGGCCCAATAGTGAACCACCATGGGGGTCCTCGGCCCAATACACCTGTTCGGGAGACGACGTGTTGAGTACCCCCTAGTCTAGGACACTGTCAGCAGCACTTAGCTCCGCGCTGGTGAGAAGACATGAAGACTAGACTAGGTGCCAGACGCGGCTTTTCATTTGCTTTCCATAGTTGGCTTACCCTCTTTTAATTGAAGTTTGCTTCTGGTGTTCTTCGCTGATTTGGTTCCATCGCCTTCTTCCTCTATTTTTGTCTTCAGTTTAGCCTGTACTCTCTCTCGCATTCCTCGCGAGGGGGCTGGACAGGTACCCTCGTGAGCGTTTTTCCTTTTCTGCCTTTCGTCTGCTTTTCGTGAGGCACCCTCGTTCAAGCCCACAAGCTGGCGCACCTCTCCTAATTTGTTCCCCTCGGGCACCGCAATACGAAGCGCTGGGTCAAGGCCGGCGGCGCCTGTGACCAAGGCTCGGGTGAACGATAAGCCTCTTAATGAATTTTTTGCAGTTCCTAAGCGCCTACCAGGCCAAGGAGGCCTCGACAGGCACTAGGAAGCAAGTGCCTCGTGAGGAGGAGACTACTCCGAGAAAGTCAAGCTAAGTTATCGCTACATAAAACGACGATGTTGCGACACAGCACAGGAACGATAAACATATTATAATACTTGAGAAATCACAGTTTGTTGCACGCCCCTCGGGGGTCCATACTGTCCTTTTTCTTAATACAGGAAGGAAAGGAAGAATGGAATAAAAGCGGTGCGTGCCCCTACAGCGGTCCGCGAGGGCGGGCTCCTGGCACCGTCCCGAGCTCAGTCGGACCCCTCCTCGCGCTTCACGGAGGCGCGGCACCAAGACGACCCACTGCCACCTTCGAAGCGGGCGCGGCGGCGTGGCGGCTGGTCGTAACCACCGCTGCTGGAGCTATCGCTAGAGGAAGAGCCGCCATAGCTGGACGAGACGTGGTCGGCACCGAGGGTGGGTTCGCCCTCATCCTCATCATGACCATCGCCAAGGCCGAGCACCTCCTCGTCGTCATTGACCTCGGGGCAGCACCCGGCACGGCGACCATCTTTCCCAAACACCCTCACGTAGAGGGTCGCGTCACCGTCATACTTGAAATGGAGGGTGCACCGCCTGCGCAGGCCGTGCACGTGGGCAAACATCGGCCAGCCATGGGCCAGGGCTATGTTGCCGGCAACGAAGACCTCAACCGCGACCCAGGAAGCCCTGCTGCAGCAGCCGTCTGCCTGTAGCCAGAACCCGCCTGGACCTGAGGCCGGCAACACGTCGGTGAAGAAGCGCGGGAGCTGAAGCTAGTTGCCGGCCGGGTTCTCCGACCAGACGACGAACTCTGGCAGCACCTCCGCCGAGTGGAAGCGCAGCTGGGGAGGCCGCGCGACCACGACATGTCTCGCTTCATCAACGGGACTGCCACGACCGGAGGGACCCCTGCCACACGAAGCGGCACCGCCGCGGCTGCGGGGGGCCGCGGCGGGGGTCGCGGTGTGCTTGCAGGGACGGCTGCGTCCACACTTGGGCATCGAAGAGCCGGGCCCCTAACGAGGGGCCCTCCCCTTCTCCGCGGCGGAGAACCTCTTCGACGGCGCCATTGGTGTCGCTACTGGCGATGGAGCAAAGGGGGAGAAGCGAGCGGAATGGGAAGAGATGGGCGACGGGGGCTCTGCGCCCCTCTCCATTTATAGCAGAAGAAGGCCAACCAGCGCCCCCCACGATCACAGGTAATGATGGTTTTTCCTTGCATGCAGCAGGGACTCGTCAAGTCGGGCAGATGCCGAGGCAACATGGGGAACCGGAGACGCCCACATCCAATCAATTGCCACGTGTCGACCAAGGCCGTGCTACGTCTCGAGCTAGCGTTGGTTTTCCCCGAAGAGGAGGGGGTGATGCAGCACAGTAGCGTAAGTATTTCCCTCAGTTTTTGAGAACCAAGGTATCAATCCAGTAGGAGGTCACGCGCAAGTCCCTCGTACCTGCACAAAACGGTAGCAACTCGCAACCAACGCTTAGGGGTTGTCAATCCCTTCACGGTCACTTACGAGAGTGGGATCTGATAGAGATAATATTTTTGGTATTTGTGGTATAAAGATGCAAAGTAAAAAGTAAAAGCAAAACAAGTAAAATAAAGTAATGGAGATTGATATGATGATAATAGACCCGGGGGGCATAGGTTTCACTAGTGCCTTCTCTCAAGAGCATAGATATTCTACGATGGGTGAACAAATTACTGTTGAGCAATTAATAAAATTGAGCATAGTTATGAGGTTATCTAGGTATGATAATGTATATAGGCATCACGTTCGTGACAACTAGACCGACTCCTGCCTGCATCTACTACTATTACTCCACTCATCGACCGCTATCCAGCATGCATCTAGAGTATTAAGTTAAAAACAGAGTAACGCCTTAAGCAAGATGACATGATGTAGAGGAATAAATTCATGCAATATGATAAATACCCCATCTTGTTATCCTCGATGGCAACAATACAATATGTGCCTTGCAACTCTTTCTGTCACTGAGTAAGGACACCGCAAGATTGAACCCAAAGCTAAGCACTTCTCCCATTGCAAGAACTACCAATCTAGTTGGCCAAACCAAATGGATAATTCGAAGAGACTTGCAAAGATAACTCAATCATACATAAAAGAATTCAGAGAAGATTCAAATATTATTCATAGATAAGTTGGATCATAAACCCACAATTCATCGGTCTCAATAAACACACCGCAAAAAGAAGATTACATCAAATAGATCTCCACGACAGAGGGGGAGAACATTGTATTGAGATCCAAAAATAGAGAAGAAGCCATCTAGATACCAGCTATGGACCCGAAGGTCTAAAGTAAACTACTCACACTTCATCGGAAGGGCTATGGTGTTGATGTAGAAGCCCTCCGTGATGGATGCCCTCTTCGGCGGAGCTCCGGAATAGGCCCCAAGATGGGATCTCGTGGATACAGGAAGTTGCAGCGGTGGAATTAGGTTTTTGGCTCCATCTTTGGTCTAATGGGGGTACGTAGGTATATATAGGAGGAAGGAGCACGTCGGTGGAGCCCCGAGGGGCCCACGAGGCAGGGGGGCGCGCCCTCCACCCTCGTGACCTCCCCGAAAACTTCTTGGAGTAGGGGTCAAGTCTCCTGGATCACGTTCGGTGCGAAGATCATGTTCCCGAAGGTTTCATTCCGTTTGGACTCTGTTTGATATTCTGTTTCCTCGAAATACTGAAATAGGCAAAAAAAACAGCAATTCTGGGCTGGGCCTCAGGTTAATAGGTTAGTCCCAAAAATAATATAAAAGTGGAAAATAAAGCCCAATATAGTCCAAAACAGTAGATAAAGTAGCATGGAGCAATCAAAAATTATAGATACGTTGGAGATGTATCAGGCATCCCCAAGCTTAATTCCTGCTCGTCCTCGAGTAGGTAAATGATAAAAAGAGAATTTTTGATGCGGAGTGATACTTTGGCATAATCTCAATGTAGACCTTCTTAATCATGGTATGAATATTCAGATCTGAAAGGTTCAAGACAAAAGTTCATATTGACATAAAAATGATAATACTTCGAGCATACTAATCAAACAATTATGTCATCTCAAAATAACATGGCCAAAGGAAGTTCATCCCTACAAAATCATATAGTTAGGCTATGCTTCATTTTCGTCACACAAAGATGTTCCCAACTTCTATACACCCGATGACAAGCCAAGCAATTGTTTCATACTCAAATAATCTCAAACTTTTTCAACCTTCACACAATACATGAGCGCGAGCCATGGACATAGCACTATGGGTGGTATAGAATATGATGATGGGGATTGTGTGGAGAAGACAAAAAAAGAGAAAGTCTCACATCGACGAGGCTAATCAATGAGCTATGGAGATGCCCATCAATTGATGTTAATGCAAGGAGTAGGGATTGCCATGCAACGGATGCACTAGAGCTAAGAATGCTCAACAAAAGAAAACTAGTGGGTGTGCATCCAACTTGCTTGCTCATGAAGACCTAGGGCATTTTGAGGAAGCCCATCGTTGGAATATACAAGACAAGTTCTATAATGAAAAATTCCCACTAGTATGAACAAGACAACTTATGAGACTCACTATATGAAAATCATGGTGCTACTTTGAAGCACAATATATGAGACTCGCTACATGAAGAACAAGGTGCTACTTTGAAGCACAAGTGTGGAAAAAGAGATAGTAGCATTGCCCTTTTTATTTTCTCTTTTTTGGGGCCTTTCTTTTTTTCTTTTTGGCCTTTCTCTTTTTTTTTGATTGGCCAATGCTCTAATAATGATGATCATCACACTTCTATTGATTACAACATAATGATTACAACTCGATACTAGAACAAGATATGACTCTATATGAATGCCTCCGGTGGTGTACCGGGATGGTGCAATGGATCAAGAGTGACATGCATGAAAATAATGCATGGTGGCTTTGCCACAAATACGATGTCAACTACAAGATCATGCAATGGCAATATGACAAAAGTAAAGCATGTCATGATGATGATGATGATGATGATGATGATGGAAGTTGCATGGCAATATATCTCGGAATGGCTATGGAAATGCCATGATAGGTAGGTATGGTGGCTGTTTTGAGGAAGATATAGGGAGGTTTATGTGTGAAAGAGCGTATCATATCACGGGGTTTGGATGCACCGGCGAAGTTTGCACCAACTCTCAATGTGAGAAAGGGCAATGCACGGTACCGAAGGGGCTAGCAAATGGCGGAAAGGTAAAAGTGTGTATAATCCATGGACTCAACATTAGTCAAAAGAACTCATATACTTGTTGCAAAAATTTATAAGTCATCAAAAATCAAGTACTACGTGCATGCTCCTAGGGGATAGATTGGTAGGAAAAGACCATCGCTCGTCCCCGACCGCCACTCATAAGGATGCACAAGCCAGGTACACTTCATGCTTCAAATTTATTACACAACTTTAACCATACGTGCATGCTACGGGACTTGCTAACTTCAACACAAGTATTTCTCAAATTCACAACTACTCAACTAGCATGACTATGATATTATCACCTCCATATCTCAAAACAATTATCAAGCATCGAACTTATCTTAGTATTCAACCCACTAAAAAGAAAGTTTCACATATCTTGAATACCAAGTATATTAACATTAAGCAAATTACCATGCTATTAACGACTCTCAAAATAATCTAAGTGAAGCATGAGAGATCAAGTTTCTTGAAAACAAACCACCACCGTGCTCTAAAAGATCTAACTGAAGCACTAGAGCAAAAATTATCACGCTCAAAAAGATATAAGTGAAGCACATAGAGTAAACTATCAAGCTCAAAAGATATAAGTGAAGCACATAGAGTATTCTAACAAATTTCAATTCATACATGGCTCTCTCAAAAGGTGTGTACAGCAAGGATGATTGTGGTAGACTAACAAGCAAAGACGCAAATAATACAAGACGCTCCAAGAAAAACACATATCATGTGGTGAATAAAAATATAGCCCCAAGTAAATTACCGATGGAAGTGGACGAAAGAGGGGATGCCTTCCGGGGCATCCCCAAGATTTGACTTTTTGGTGTCCTTGGATTATCTTGGGGGTGCCATGGGCATCCCCAAGCTTAGGCTCTTGCCACTCCTTGTTCCATAATCCATCAAAAGAATTCACCCAAAACTTGAAAACTTCACAACACAAAACTCAATAGAAATCTCGTGAGCTCTGTTAGAGAAAGAAAACAAAAGACTACGTTAAGATACTGTAGTGAACTTGTTCTTTATTTGTATTGGTGTTAAACCTACTGTATTCCAACTTCTCTATGGTTTATAAACTATTTTACTAGCCATAGATTCATCAAAATAAGCAAACAACACACGCAAAACAGAATCTGTCAAAAACAGAACAGTCTGTAGTAATCTGTTACTAATGCAAACTTCTGGAATCCAAAAAATTCTACCAAAATTAGACGTCCTGGGAAATTTGTTTATTGATCAGCATCAATTGGAATCACTATTTTATCACGTTCTAGTGATTTTTGACAATTCGGGCACTGAGCGCAAAGATTCTGGAAATTACAGCAAGATCAAATAACTATCTTCCAAGAAGATCTAATAGGTTTAACTTGGCACAAACACTAAATTAAAGATAAAACCACATCTAAACAGAATCTAGATGGATTATTTATTCCTAAACAAAACAAAAAACACAAAATAAAATTGGGTTGCCTCCCAACAAGCGCTATCGTTTAACGCCACTAGCTAGGCATAAAAGCAAGGATAGATCTAGGTATTGCCATCTTTGGTAGGCAATCCATAAGTGGCTCTCATGATAGATTCATATGATAATTTTATTTTCTTTCTAGTAAAGTGTTCCATGCCCTTCTTTAAGGAAAATTGGAATTTAATATTCCCTTCCTTCATATCAATAATTGCACCAATCGTTCTAAGGAAAGGTCTACCAAGAATAATAGGACATGAAGGATTGCAATCTATATCAAGAACGATAAAATCTACGGGTACATAATTCCTATTTGCAACAATAAGAACATCATTAATTCTTCCCATAGGCTTTTTAATAGTGGAATCCGCAAGATGCAAGTTTAGAGAGCAATCATCAAAGTCACGGAAATCTAGCAAATCACACAAAGCTTTGGGGATAGTAGAGACACTAGCACCCAAATCACACAAAGCATAAAACTCGTAATTTTTAATTTTAATCTTAATTGTAGGTTCCCACTCATCATGGAGTTTTCTAGGGATAGAAACTTTCAACTCAAGCTTTTCTTCATAAGATTGCATTAAGGCATCAACAATGTGTTCGGTAAAGGCCTTATTTCGACTATAACCATGAGGAGAATTTAACACGGATTGCAACAAGGAAATACAATCAATTAAAGAGCAATTTTCATAGTTAAATTCCTTGAGATCCAAAATAGTGGGTTTAGCAATATCTAGATTTTTATTTCTTTCAATCCCTTTTTATCAATTTCATCATCAAGATCTAAAAACTCAGAATTCTTAGAACGCCTTCTAGGTAAGGGAAGATCATAATCAGATTCATCAAGATTCACATTGCAAAACAAAGATTTAATAGGGGACACATCAATAACTTTCGGATCTTCATTGAGGAGGAGGGGGTGATGCAGCATAGTAGCGTAAGTATTTCCCTAAGTTTTTGAGAACCAAGGTATCAATCCAGTAGGAGGTCACGCGCAAGTCCCTCGTACCTGCACAAAATGGTAGCAACTCGCAACCAACGCTTAGGGGTTGTCAATCCCTTCACGGTCACTTACGAGAGTGAGATCTGATAGAGATAATATTTTTGGTATTTTTGGTATAAAGATGCAAAGTAAAAAGTAAAAGCAAAACAAGTAAAATAAAGTAATGGAGATTGATATGATGAGAATAGACCCGGGGGCCATAGGTTTCACTAGTGGCTTCCCTCAAGAGCATAGATATTCTACGGTGGTTGAACAAATTACTGTTGAGCAATTAATAGAATTGAGCATAGTTATGAGGTTATCTAGGTATGATCATGTATATAGGCATCACGTCCGTGACAAGTAGACCGACTCCTGCCTGCATCTACTACTATTACTCCACTCATTGACCGCTATCCAGCATGCATCTAGAGCAATAAGTTAAAATCAGAGTAACGCCTTAAGCAAGATGACATGATGTAGAGGAATAAATTCATGCAATATGATAAATACCCCATCTTGTTATCCTCGATGGCAACAATACAATACGTGCCTTGCAACTCTTTTTGTCACTGAGTAAGGACACCGCAAGATTGAACCCAAAGCTAAGCACTTCTCCCATTGCAAGAACTACCAATCTAGTTGGCCAAACCAAACGGATAATTCGAAGAGACTTGCAAAGATAACTCAACCATACATAAAAGAATTCAGAGAAGATTCAAATATTATTCATAGATAAGTTGGATCATAAACCCACAATTCATCGGTCTCAACAAACACACCGCAAAAAGAAGATTACATCGAATAGATCTCCACGAGAGAGGGGGAGAACATTGTATTGAGATCCAAAAAGAGAGAAGAATCCATCTAGCTACTAGCTATGGACCCGAAGGTCTGAAGTAAACTACTCACACTTCATCGGAAGGGCTATGGTGTTGATGTAGAAGCCCTCCGTGATGGATGCCCTCTCCGGCGGAGCTCCGGAACAGGCCCCAAGATGGGATCTCGTGGATACAGGAAGTTGCGGCGGTGGAATTAGGTTTTTGGCTCCGTCTTTGGTCTAATGGGGGTACGTAGGTATATATAGGAGGAAGGAGCACATCGGTGGAGCTCCGAGGGGCCCACGAGGCAGGGGGCGCGCCCAGGGGGGCGTGCCCTCCACCCTCATGACCTCCCCGGAAACTTCTTGGAGTAGGGTCCAAGTGTCCTGGATCACGTTCGGTGCGAAGATCACGTTCCCGAAGGTTTCATTCCGTTTGGACTCCGTTTGATATTCTGTTTCCTCGAAATACTGAAATAGGCAAAAAACAGCAATTCTGGGCTGGGCCTCCGGTTAATTGGTTAGTCCCAAAAATAATATAAAATGGAAAATAAAGCCCAATATAGTCCAAAACAGTAGATAAAGTAGCATGGAGCAATCCAAAATTATAGATACGTTGGAGACGTATCAGGCCGCAGGCTATTGGGGCCCACGGCGCTCCGCACTTGCCCTTTCGCTTCGCCTCGAAGCCAAGCCCGAGCGCGCCTTGGGCCTGGGGGCTTCTGTCAGCGTTCTGGGTACGGGGGTCCCCAAACTTGCCTGCCTGCGGCCCACGGCGTGGCTCTGCAAGCGGGCATGTACGACCCATCTTCACCAACAAGCATTCAAGACCCTCGCGAGGCGGACGACACAAGACCTCCTTGGGAGCGGCCTCACTAGGCTGGCTCGCGAGGGGCAGAGAGATCAAGGCAAGGCAAACCTCGCGAGGTTCCAATGACGTGATCCATGATGATCGAGACCAGGCGGGCGCCAACGCGCAAAGTATCCTTGTTTCCTCTTTGGTGCTAAGGAGGCAAGTGCGGGCGAGGAGTACCGAGGCGTCAAGCAAAGGTTTCCATATCGGTGCAACGAGACCAAGACCATGAGGACGGCAAGATGGAGGTCACCATGGAGCCCAAGGCGTCGTCACCACCAGAGCCTTTGGCAGGCGAAGACTGATTTTGTCAGGATTACTTGTACTAGCTGTCCCCTTTCAAATTGGCCGTTGTCGGCTCCCTTCCCACTCAATATTTGGGGAGAGGACCAAGGCCTCTATAAATAGGATTAGCCACCATAATAGGAGGAGGATGGAGCCTCAGCCATCTCATCTTGGACTAGATCCAACCCATCCTCACACCCACCAAGCACAAGAACACCTCACCTCAGGAGGCTATTCTTCCTCTTGTACTGTTCATCCTCAGCTCAAGAGGCAATCCACTACACCACACTAGAGTAGGGTATTACACCACAACGGTGGCCCGAAGCAGTATAAATATTGTGTCTCTTGTGTTGCGAGTTCGTCGAGCTTGCCTTTGAGATCGTGGCGAGATTGAGGGCGTGAGTTGGTAGGGGGAAATCTTTGTGCACACCCCAGTGTTTGAACCTTGAGGGTTTTGCCGGAACCCAAGATCCAACAGTAGCTTCTTTGTGGACCCTTCGTGGGTGGAGCCCTCCGTGGACTCGCGCAACTATTACCCTTCATGGGTTGAAGTCTCCATCAACGTGGATGTACGATAGCACCACCTATCAGAACCACGCCAAAAATCTCTGTGTCTACATGTCACATCCCTGTGTTAGTCATGCTTTAGGATTGGTTGAACTTGTGCATCATGTTTAAATTCCCAGAAAACTGAAATGGGGATGACAGAACCCCCAACACCCCCCTGGAACAACTAGGGTTTACTAAAAACTTTTTCAATGAACCTGAAATGCCCTTCTAAAAAGCCCACCCTTTTTTTGGGTTAAAACCTTTGACAAAAATGGTGCACATTTTTCTAGGACATCTTCAGGCCATTGGATTAATTCTTATAGTATTTGCATTTGGGCATTTAAATGCTATAAAATATTTTAAGTGCTCAAATAATCATAAACTAAAATGTTTGCTGTTGGATATATTCTAAGCAGTAGCCATGATTAATTTTATGATTTATGGAAATGTCCTGGCATTTTAAATAAAGCCCTGAAGCTACAGATATAATAGAATAAATAAAAAAACAGAAAGAAAGAGAGAGAGAGAGGAACTCACCTGGCGCAGCCCACCTAACCCACCAGCCGGCCCACCTGGCGGCCTAGCACTGTGCTGGCCCGCGCCAGCCAGCTGCTTCTTCCCCGCCAGGCAGGCAAGGAGGTGACGCTGGCGTGCCTGAGCTCGCCACGGCACCACCTGCTTGCCTCCCACGCCCCTGGACGCCTCCACATCGCACACCGAAGCCCCTGGACATGCCATTCCCCCCTGTCTCTCTCCCTTCGCCGTTCCCCACCATGGCCGACGCCCCTGTCACCGCACCGTCGTCGTAGCCGCGCCCTCTGTCGTCCTCGCGCCGCGCCATCGTGTCCACGAGCTCCGCCGTCCTCGATTACATCGAGTAGGTCGAGCCCCGAGTGCTCGCTCGCCCCGGAGACGCTACACCGAGCTCGTCCTCAACTCCGGCCACCGGAGATCCCCTTCGTCGTCCCCGCAAGCACTCCCGTGATTTTGGCTCTTCATCCGTCTCTGGATCTCAGAAGCGTCGGGTGTGGATTCCAAGCACGGCACTGCCACCCAGGTTCATTCTGAGGCCATCCTTTGTGGCGGCTCGTCCAAACCAGCAGTTTGCACCGCCCAAACCCTATGGTGGCCCCGCTGCTAATGCTGCTCCACGCCCCAATGTTGTGACATGTTTCAAGTGTGGAGAGCCGGGTCACTATAGCCGAGAGTGTCCTCAGAACAATAACCCCAATCAGTCTGGGAAGTCAGTTGGTCGTGGTAAGCCAGCGGGAAAGACAATCTACGCCAAGCCGGTCACCACTGCACGTGGCCATGTTAACTATGTTTCAGCCGAGGAGGCTCATGAGGATCCTAACGTCGTCCTTGGTACGCTCCTTGTTAATTGCCATCCGGCATTTGTTCTTTTCGATACTGGAGCATCTCATTCATTCATATCCAAGAACTATGCTCGATTGCATAACACGACATTCTGTGACATGGCCGCTACCATGGAAATTCAAACCCCTGGCTCTAGATGGCAAACTTCTAGAGTAAGCCATGGGAACGAAATTCTTGTCGATAGACTTGTCTTCCTTGCATCCTTAATAGCTCTCAAGTCCTCGGACATAAACATCATCTTGGGTATGGACTGGATGTCAGCTCATTATGCTAAGATTGATTGTGCCACTAGAACCGTTAAACTTACTCACCCATCGGGCAAGACAGTCAATGTCTTAACTCGAGTGGCCAAGCGCCAGCTTTACTCCCTAAATGCCAACCCCCTTCCAGACCTTGAGGATGTTCCGGTAGTCCAAGACTTTCCGGATGTCTTTCCAGAAGAACTGCCAGGTGTTCCACCTGACAGGGATGTTGAGTTTGTGATAGACCTTGTTCCAAGAACCGTTCCAATTTCTAGAAGACCCTATAAGATGGCACCCTTAGAACTAGCCGAGCTTAAGAACCAACTCGATGAGTCCTTGAAAAAGGGTTCCATCCGTCCTAGTTCCTCTCCTTGGGCTTGCCCCGTCCTCTTCGTCAAGAAGAAGGATGGAACGGGTCGAATGGTTGTAGATTACCGACCTCTCAACTTGGTCACTATCAAGAACAAGTATCCGCTTCCCAGGATCAACGATCTGTATGATCAGCTCGCTGGATCCTCAGTCTTTTCCAAGATGGATTTGAGGTTGGGCTACCATCAAATCAAAATCAGAAACGGGGACATTCCCAAAACAGCCTTTGTTATTCGCTATGGCCAATACGAGTACACCATTATGTCCTTCAGTATAACCAATGCCCCAGCCACCTTCTCTCGGTTAATGAACTCGGTCTTCATGGAGTATTTGGATAAATTCGTCGTAGTATACCTCGATGACATACTCATCTACTCCAAGAATGAAGAGGAACATGCCAAACATCTAAGGCTGGTATTGATGAAACTTCGAGAGCATCGCCTTTATGCCAAATTCTCCAAGTGTGAATTTTGGTTGCCAGAAGTGACCTATCTAGGCCATGTAATCTCTGGTAAGGGTATTGCTGTCAATCCCAAGCAAGTTCAAGCCGTCCTTGATTGGACTCCACCTGAGACGGTCAAGCAAGTTTGGAGCTTCCTTGGCTTAGCGAGCTACTGCCGCCGCTTCGTCGAGAATTTCTCCAAGGTTGCTAAACCTCTAACTGAACTCCTCAAGAAAGATAAAAAGTTTGAGTGGGCTCCACAGTGCGAGTTCAGCTTTCAGGAACTGAAAAGATGCCTATCATCTGCTCCCGTACTGGTACCACCAGATTTCTCCAAGGACTTTATTATCTATTGCGACGCCTCGCGACAAGGACTAGGTTGCATACTCATGCAAGATCGTCAGGTAATTTCCTATGCTTCACGGCAATTACACACACATGAGGAAAATTATCCCACACATGATCTAGAGCTTGCAGTTGTGGTCCATGCACTTAAAACTTGGCGACATTACCTCCTCGGTAATCGTTGCGAGATCTTCACCGATCACCAAAGTTTGAAATATATCTTCACCCAACCGGATTTGAATCTCAGGCAAAGACGTTGGGTCGAGTTGATCTCGGATTACGACTTAGGAATAACTTACACCCCGGGCAAAGCCAATGTCATGGCTGATGCGCTAAGTCGTAAATCTTATTGTAACAACCTGATGTTACAACAAAGTCAACCACTTCTCCATGAGGAATTTCATAAGCTTAATCTTCACATTGTTCCTCAAGGATTCCTATCCACCCTGGTGGCAAAACCTACCCTTACGGATCAGATCATCAAGGCACAGAAGGTAGATCCAGGAATCTCCCATATTAAGAGAAACATTAAGAAAGGAGTCGCGAATTGTTTCTCCGTTGATGATCAAGGTGTCGTATACTTTGGAAACCGCTTAGTGGTTCCCAAGGCACGAAACCTGAGGCGGCTGATCCTTAAGGAAGCTCATGAATCCCCTCTCACCATTCATCCCGGTAGTACTAAAATGTATCAAGACCTACGCCAGAGGTTTTGGTAGACTAGGATGAAGAGAGAAATCGCTGAACACATTGATAATTGCGACATTTGTCGTCGTGTTAAAGCAGAGCATCAACGGCCTGATGGCACCCTTCAACCTTTGGCTATTCCTGAGTGGAAATGGGATAAAATCAGTATGGATTTCATTACTGGGTTTCCCAGGACCAAGAGAGGGAATAATGCCATCTTCGTCGTGATCGACCGTCTTTCCAAAGTAGCCCACTTTCTACTTGTTCGTGAGAGTATCACCGCTAGCTAGCTAGCTGGGTTATACATCTCCCGAATAGTGTCACTTCATGGTGTCCCATTGGAAATTAACTCAGACCGTGGGAGTCTCTTCACCTCTCGATTCTGGGGAAGTTTCCAAAATGCTATGGGAACTCGTTTCTCTTTTAGCACCGCCTTCCATCCTCAATCAAGTGGTCAAGTAGAGCGAGTCAATCAAATTCTGGAAGATATGCTCCGAGCTTCTGTCATCCCATTCGGAATGGGTTGGGAGAAATGCCTTCCATTCGCGGAGTTTGCCTATAACAATAGTTATCAAGCTAGCTTGGGCAAAGCTCCTTTCGAAGTTCTCTATGGACGAAAATGTCGAACGCCTCTTAACTGGTCAGAAATCGGGGAAAGACAACTCTTTGGCCCGGATATGATTCAGGAAGCAGAAGAGCAGGTTCGCATTATTCGTGAGAAATTGAAAACAGCCCAATCTCGTCAAAAGAGCCAATATGATCGTAAACATAAGCTCATGACTTATGAAGTCGGCGAGAAGGCTTACCTTCGGGTTACTCCGTTAAAGGGAACCCATTGTTTCGGTATCAAAGGCAAATTGACTCCTCGTTACATCGGACCCTTTCGCATTCTTGCCAAACGAGGAGAAGTTGCCTACCAATTGGAACTACCTTCGCATCTTTCCAGAGTTCACGAATTCTTCCACGTTTCTCAACTCCGGCGTTGCTTCGCGGATCCTACCCGTGCAGTGGACCACGAAACGCTTGATCTACAAGATAACCTCTCATATCGGGAATATCCCGTTCGTATCCTTGATCAAGCCGAGCGTACCACTCGACGCCATAATATCAAGTTTCTCAAGGTTCAATGGTCACACCATTCCGAGAAAGAAGCCACTTGGGAAAGGGAGGATCGTCTTTGACTCGAGTACCCCACCTTCTTCCCGGAGGATCCTAAATCTCGGGACGAGATTCTTTTGAGTGGGGGTGAGTTGTCACATCCCTGTGTTAGTCATGCTTTAGGATTGGTTGAACTTGTGCATCATGTTTAAATTCCCAGAAAACTGAAATGGGGATGACAGAACCCCCAGCACCCCCCTGGAACAACTAGGGTTTACTAAAAACTTTTTCAATGAACCTGAAATGCCCTTCTAAAAAGCCCACCCTTTTTGTTTTGGGTTAAAACCTTTGACAAAATGGTGCACATTTTTCTAGGACATCTTCAGGTCATTGGATTAATTCTTATAGTATTTGCATTTGGGCATTTAAATGCTATAAAATATTTTAAGTGCACAAATAATCATAAACTAAAATGTTTGCTATTGGATATATTCTAAGCAGTAGCCATGATTAATTTTATGATTTATGGAAATGCCCTGGCATTTTTAATAAAGCCCTGAAGCTACAGAAATAATAGAATAAATAAAAAACAAAAAGAAAGAGAGAGAGAGAGAGGAACTCACCTGGCGCAGCCCACCTAACCCACTAGCCGGCCCACCTGGCGGTCTAGCATTGTGCTGGCCCGCGCCAGCCAGCTGCTTCTTCCCCGCCAGGCAGGCAGGGAGGTGACGCCAGCGTGCCTGAGCTCGCCACGGCGCCACCTGCTTGCTGCCCACGCCCCTGGACGCCTCCACGTCGCACACCGAAGCCCCTGGACACGCCATTCCCCCCTGTCTCTCTCCCTTCACCGTTCCCCACCATGGCCGACGCCCCTGTCGCCGCACCGTCGTCGTAGCCACGCCCTCCGTCGTCCTCGCGCCGCGCCATCATGTCCATGAGCTCTGTCATCATCGATTACATCGAGTAGGTCGAGCCCCGAGTGCTCGGTCGCCCCGGAGACGCTGCACCGAGCTCGTCCTCAACTCCGGCCACCGGAGATCCCCTTCGTCGTCCCCGCCGCATCAACTCGTCCCCGACATCACCGACTGCCTCAACGTGACCCCCGTGAGCTCAGCCACCTCCCCACCCTCTCTGTTCCCTCTCTCGAGCCCTGTAGCGACTGCACGTAGATCACCCGCACGCACCGCCGCGGAGCTCGTTGCCGACGAGGCTCCGGCCACCCAATGGCCGCGCCACCCTGTCCACTAGCCCTACCGCACCCCCAGGAGCTCAACGCACTAAACCACGTGCCTCCCCGTGCACCCTAGCGACTAGTTCAACCTTACCCGAGCTCCGGCCGCTGCCAAACTCATCACCGGCGACGTTTCCGGCCACCCAAGCTCCACCCACTGCCACCATTCGACACGGCTCCCTCCCCGCATCACGTAGATGGTCTCCGCCGTCCTTTTGGTTGCCGGAGTGCAAAACCCACGCTGCTCCACCGCGTCTGGCCTCACTGGCGGCTAAACGCCGGCGAGTTGACCCTGTTTGACCCTGTGTGGGCCCAGGTTGACTTCCCCCCTGAGTCTATGACAGGTGGGGCCGGCCTACTAATTAGTTTAGGATTAGTTTTAACTAATTTTAATTAGTTTAGTCACTGACATGTGGGCCCAGGTCCCACCGACAGTTAATTAGCACTAACATAATTTTGTTAATTAGCTGAGACACTGACAGACATGGCCCACCAGTCAGGTTTGACCTGGCCGACCCAGTTGACCGCTGACGTCACACCTATGTCATGCTGACGCATTAATTCAATTACTGGAATTATTCTTATATAGGAAATTCCATAAAATAGCCAAAACTTCTAAAAATCATAGAAAATCAACCATAGCTCCAAATCAAACAAGTTATATATGAAAAATGATCAGAAGAATTCAATCTATCCATCTGTAATGGTTTCATGCATGACAAAACAAGTTAACCTTGTTGTTTAAGCAGAATAAGATAATGCACTAATAAGGCTATGTTAAATGAGCTAACATTTGAATCTTTGATTCAAATGAGTTCATCCCATTCTGTTTTAGCTTGCATTAGGCCAAGACACTTTCATCTTGCCATGTCATAGCATGCATCATATTGTTGCATATTGTCATGTGTTGATTATGTTCGGTGTGCCTTTCGTGGTACGTTCTGCCTCCGAGGATAACCCCGAGTATCCGTCTGAAGGGCAGTACCCTACTACCACTACATCAGGCAAGCAACCTGTTGACCATTCCGATACAATCCCATGTTCTCGCTTCTGCTCTTGTTTACTGCATTAAGACAACGCGATTCAAACTGTTTTGTGCTACGGTAGTTGAACCCTCATCCTCTGCATGACCTGTCATTGCCACAGTAATTAGTTAAAACCCACTAGCATGTGTAGGAGTTGATTGAGCCATGTATGTGATTCCTACATTGCTATGCCTGCTATGCTTAGAGTTGTGTCAGGTCTGGTTCATCTGGGTGATGGGCTAGAGTGAAATGATTATGTCGGTAATGTGAGGGATGTGTTGAACATGTTTTGGTAAAGGTATCGATGAGAGGCCATGTAGGAATACATGGTGGGTTGTTTCATTGAGGCCGTCCCTAAGAACTGAGATCTGTATGTGTGATTTAAGATTCAGTTACTTCCATACATTGGGCCCGAAACCAATGGACCCTCTCGGCTTCTTAATCACCCTAGTACTCTGCCCAGGAGTTGTAGCGCTGACCCTAGGGGTGGGCTATGTTGCGGTACATACACCGTGGCCAGGTATGCCGGGCGCCCGTTTGGCGTCTCGGGACCCTGTTCACATCGTTCGGGGCCGTATGTGGAAACCTCGGCCGGACTCCCTGCGGATGGAACCTGGATAGGCGATAAACCTAGACTAGAGACTTAAGTGTTTAGGTAGGCCGTGGCCGACACCCTCGTTGGGCTTCCGCTTGAAGGTTGTCGAGTACATGTCGTGTAAACGGCGGTAAGTGGTGAAAGCGTGTATGAAGAAGTATACCCCTGCAGGGTTAACATCATATATTCGAATAGCCACGTCCGCGGTAAAGGACTACTTGGTTGCCTATACAGTTCATAGACAAGTTAATGGTTACTACTAAAAGAGTCAAGATAAGTGTGAGTACTGAGGATGGCCCTCTCGTAGGATGACGAGGGAGGATCCCCGGTGGAGTATTGTGTTGATGAGTAGTGGACTCGTGTGCAAAAATTATTTTACTAGTGGAGTCTCGTAGGATAGCTTAGCCAAGAGTCAAAGCTGGCTTGCTGCAATAACTCCACCACCTTCTTGAGAATGAGCATGTATAGTAGGTTCTGTTGTAAGACTTGTTGAGTACCTTTGTACTCATGTTTGCTTAATTACTGTTTTCAGACGACAACACTGCCCCCTCCGATGGGTTCTACGTAGACCTTGATGTCGATGAGTGACTAGCCACCCAGGTGGTGATCCTGGCCATGGAGGGCCCTATGTAGATAGACAGGCTTCGAGAAGCCTTCTTTCTTTCTAGTGTCTGTACTCAGACTAGTTGCTTCCGCTTGTGCTTGTATGATTGTATGACTTGAGTGTCGGGTCGTGTGACCCTACCTGTATGAATATGTTATGTATGGCTCTCTGGAGCCTTTAAATAAAGTACTTGAGTTGTAGACTTTTGTTGTGATGCCATGTTGTATGCACTCATATCGGGCATATTGTGTGTATGATTGAAATGCTCGGTATGAGCGGGATCCGACAATCTAGTTGTTTATCCTTGGCAGCCTCTCATATGGGGAAATGTAGTCTAGTGCTTCCTGAGCGATAGTAGTCCGCTACAGTCCGGTTCACCGGAGTCCTGCTAGCCCAGTGCTACAGCCCGGATTCACTCGCTGATGACCGACATGTTCGATGTGATTCATGTATGCCTGTCTCCATAGGTCTGTGCCGCTTTGGGTTCACGACTAGCCATGTCGGCCCGGGTTCTCTATCATATGGATTCTAGCGACACTATCATATACGTGAGCCAAAAGGCGCAAACGGTCCCGGGCCATGGTAAGGCGACACCCGTGGGATACCGTGCGTGAGGCCACAATGTGATATGAGGTGTTACCGGCTAGATCGATGTGATATGGAATTGGGGTCCTGACACTACATTGCGTTTGCTCCCTCCAAACTCCTCCCTTTATCTTCACGTGCAATGTTTTACATTCCGCTGCTATACTCTTAGACTTGCATGTGTAGGTTGATTGCTTGACTAGGCTAAGTTGCTAAAATCTGCCAAGACTTAAAACTGGGAAAAGGCTAGATTTTTATTTGGTCAAGTAGTCTAATCACCCCCCCCCTCTAGACATACTTTCGATCCTACAGTACTGCGGTATGGAGGAAACGGCCTGCTATTCAACGTCTACGGTCGAAACATCATCCTGTTCATCGGGAGGGGTGTGGCGTACCACAAAACGGAGGAAACTGACTTGTGTTGGAGCGTTGTGGTCGAAACGGGGGTCCTATTCAGTGGAGGGGTGTGGTGTACCGCAAAACGGGACTCCACGGGCTACTGTTCACCCATCGTCGACTTCCTTCAGCCTCCACCTGCACTGTTCATCCACCGCGCCTTCCACCTGCCTCCACCAGCTACTGTTCATTCACGGGCTACTGTTCATCCAGCCCTCCATCGGTTACGTTCAACCAGCCCTCCACAGGGGCCTGTTCATCCACCCCAACCAGCTCGGCTATGGCGGCCTCCTCTCGGGGTCCTGTTCATCCAGTGGCAAAGGCTTACTACTACTTCCACGGGGTCTTGTTCATCCAACCCCCACCGGGAATAGTTCATCTAACCCCAACCACATACGTCTCGACTCATTCAACCAACCCTCACGTTCACTATTCATCAAGAGGAAGTAGGTTCAATCGGCTTCAGTAAGCAGCAGCAGCAGCGATCGATCGGCCGGGTTCAGTTAGCAGCAGTAGCGAAGGAATTGCTCGAGCAGGTTCAGTTAACAGCCAAGGGATCGATCGCTCAGGTTCAGTAACGCGCATAGCTAGTGCAATCGCTCGGGTTCAGTAAGTGAATGCCTCGCTCAGGTTCAGTTAGAACCCAGCGCCTCGCACACACGTGTGTACATGTACGAGAGAAACGCGCAATCCCTCCATGCAGCGCTCGGCCCCGACCACGCGCACACACCGTAACCGGGAACTCCCCGAAATTTTCCTCGTCCTTGCTTCTACCATGAATTTTTCCGTCATGCACAGCCCAAATAATGTCATGCAGGTGCATCTTCGGCCCGCCCAGGATGAAAAGCCCATTTTCTGTCATGATTTTTTGTTATAGAAGTAGGAGCCCACCACATCTATGATGATCCCGGGTTTTGTCACAATTATCGTCATAGAAGTGTCATAAGCATGACATTTTTTTCGTTCGGGTCAAAATGTCACGGATGTGTCTTTTTTTGTAGTGTGATGGACAGACCTAACTATAAGCTTAACATCTGATTATATCACTAAATTCACTTTGCCGTAGCTTTTGTAATGTCAAGTATCGGTCCCTTAGACCATGAGATCATGCCACTCACAGATATATCGGAGAAAAACTTGGTGGGCTATAAACATCACTTCATAACTGGGTGATCATAAAGTTGCTCTTCAGGTATCTCCAAAGGTATTTGTTGGGTTGCATCGATCGAGACTGGGATCTTGTCACTCCATGTGATGGAGAGATATCTTTGGGACCTGTCTCTAACACAATATCACAAGAAGCTTGCAAGCATGTGACTAATAAGTTTAGTCACGGGGATCTTGTATTACTAAATGAGTAATGAGACTTGCCGGTAACGAGATTGAACTAGGTATGGCGATACCGACAATCAAATCTCGGGCAAGTAACATATCGCTGGACAAAGGGAATTGCACATGGGATTAACTGAATCCTTGACATCATGGTTCAGCTGATAAAGATCTTCATTGAATATATGGGAGTCAATATGGGCATCAAGGTCCCGCTATTGATTATTGGCCAGAGAGGAGTCTTAGTCATGTCTGCATGTTCTCGAACCCGCAGGGTCACACACTTAACATTCGGTAGCGCTAGGGTAGTATTGAGGTATTCATATGGTGAAGTCCAAAAGTATTTCAGAACTCCGGATGGGATTCGGGACCTCACGAGGAGCTCTGAAATGGTCTGGCGGTAAAGATTTATATATGGGAAGTCATATTCAGGGTTCCGAAAAATGTACAGGTTTTCTCCGGTATTGTACTCGGAAGGTTTTAGAAGGTTTCAGAATGTGGCCCACCTGCATGGGGGACCCACATGGACGTCGATGCAAAGGACCCACACCCCTGGTCTAGGCTCACCAAGATCCGCCCTTGAAAGGAATAGGATCATATCCCACAGGGATGAGATCAAGATCCATAAAAATGAGGGATACTGATCGGTGGGGAAGGAAAGGAGGGATTTCCTTCCTCCCCCCCTTGGCCAATGACCCTAGGGGCTTGGAGGGAAATTGTAACATCCCAAAATTCTAAATTTTGGAATGTTATATTAAATAAATAATTATGATTGTTTGTTTGTTTGTTGTGTGATTGATTGTGTTCAATTGAGTGGAAATTGAAAATTTTGAAAGTTGCATGAGAGGGAATAAAAGGACTCTCCCCAAACTTTTCATCTTGCATTTTGATCTCCCTGAATTCCAATTCATTTCATCACAAAACCCTAGAGTGAAGATAATATGACTTCTTCCATTTAAAGAAATGAAAAGGGGTTTGAAAATGATTTGAATTCCATTTGAAATATTTCAAATTTAGAAAGTTTAAGCAACTCAACGAGTTCATGAGGGAAGATAAAATGACTTCTTCAAATTCGAAGAAAGAGAGTTGGAAGCTTCAATGGAATAATTTCGAAGTCGCTTTGAAGTTATTTGAATTTCCAAATTTCAAATCCTCTTGGGAGTTATTTAGTTTTAATTCAAATTATTTTTTTCCTGAAAATAAACAAATGGAAATAAGGGTTAAATGATTCCCTTCAATGGAAAATTAGGAAAAAATAAATTTGAAATAGTTTTGCTATTTAAAAAATGATTTTTATTGATTTTAAATGCAAGACTAGTATTGTTTGACTTTTATGAATTTTTATGGAATTTATTTGAACTTGAAAATTAGTTCATCTTATTCTTGGTATTTATATGAACATTTTGGTATATAATATGCCTATGTAAATTTTTATTTATTTTCTTCAGTTGCATTTTTTATTTGTGTTTTTTTTAAACGCACACACGTCTGACTGGACCAAAACCAGTTCTGCCCAGGGACGCGCGCGCTCAGACCAGCCGCGCCAGGCCAGCCCACCGGCCGTTTCGACCCAAGGCTGCCCGCGCGCCTGAGACCCTTCGCGTCGGTCGACCGCTCGCACCCGCCCTCGCTCGCTACCCGCCGCCACCACTAACTGGTGGGCCCCCGCTCCACCTCATCTTCCCCAACCTCATACACAAGCTGCGGGATAACCTCAATGCAGCATCGCCCGTAACCGCCGGCCACACCGTTGGTATAGGGCTTATCCCACTGCTCCCCGAGCTCCTAGCCGCGCCTATATAAAGGCCAGGACCCCCTCTTCCAACCTCATCGTCCCGCTTCTCCCCACGCCGCTTCTAGCCGCCGCCATCGCCGGTTGCATCTCGCCGAAGCTGCACCACTCCGCCATCCATTTTGTCCTCTGTGGCACATCCTAGCCCTCATTTCTCCTGTCGTTCTTCTACAATGTCCGAGGCGCACCGTTTTGACACGGTTTTGGCCCATAGGTATCATCGGAGACGTCGTCCCGACGATCCCGAGCCCCGCTGGAGAACCGAAGGCCGCCGTCTTTGCCCCACCTCGTCCAGACACTGCCGACGCACACCGCCACCACCTTTGTGACGCCCTCGACGCGTCGCACCTCCCCGTCTTCTTTCCCATTGCCAAGGACCACCGCAGCTGCCGTCTCCTCCGTCACCGCCGACGCGCCACCGTCGTCTTCGTCGACGTTGACCCGCGATGAGCAGCTACTGCCCTCAATTGTCCGACCTAAATTGTAGGGCCTAGATTATATTAGGTTAGTTGTTTTTTAGTCGAACCGGTACATGGTTAACTGCGGTTTTTATTTTTAAAACTATTGGTCGGTTTTTGTTAGTTAGCCACGCATTAGCATTTTTTTACTAAATGCCGGTCGTTCGCCGTATAGCCTCCGCAGCGGACGCTGCTCGGCTAGCCATGAGCCGCCACGTGGCCAGCTACTTGTTCGCAGTTATTTATTTTTCTGTTTAGTCCCTTATATCATAGATTGGTCCGTGAACTTAGATTAGCAATACCTTTTTAACCATAGATCCAAATTAGATGAAACTAGCGGCAAATTCTTCGTATTATTTAGATCTATCTAGTAGCATTGCTTTTTGTAAACTTTTGTCACATTCAAATTCGAATTTATTTAGATTCAAATTCGAACTTGAAATGGCCATATCTTCTAAACCGTAGCTCCGATTAAGTTGATTCTTTTTGCACTTTGTCACCGTAGCCAAGCCCTATCACCTGGACATTTGTCACAATAATTTTCACACACTAGAATCTGCCCACTAATATTTTTACTCGTATTCCTAGTATGCACTATGGTTCACATCACTTTTTGAGCCATGTGCCTATGTTGTTTTGCACTTGCAATATTTTTGTGATAGTTAAGTGTGTTGTGTTTTCATTTGGATTTTATGAGTCTTTTCATGTGGGATGTTATTTGGTTCTCTGAAATGATTGCTTATGTGAATGCAATGTTTGTCTTTATAGATTTTCATTGGAGAGTGACGAATAGTTTTATTAAGTAAATTTCTGAGAGCGCTATAATCTTCATCAACTATTACCAGGAAAGTTACATTTGGTCATCCCTTAAATTACCTATGTTTTATATTATGCACTTAGTCCTTTTGTGGTAGGATTTCATGGTAGGATCTATTATTGCCAGATGGTTATGCCGTTACCAAGTAGTTCATTTGAGGTAGGTCTGATCTATACATCCTTGTCACCATCGTGTAAGTTTATTTTTGCCTCGCTAAATGTAGACGTGGTTTGGGAAGTGAACATGGTGAGACATGAGTGACAAAGTAGTAATCAGGACCAAGACTTGTAAATGAACTACCTAGGCGGTATTTGGTATGAATGGTGGCGAAGTACAGTGGGAGCATGCATTGTTCATCCATGGTGGTGCACCACTAGTGGTCGGCCGCCCAGGCTCAAAGGGGTCAAATGTATTTTCATATCTAGAAGCTTAAGTGTGCAGCCACAAGCCATTATGGGCTCTGGCTTAGTTGAGTAGATAGTGTGACCTCTTCCGGGATAGGCTAGCGGATGTAGAATGAGTAGGTGTACTGACCTATCCGTGGGTTAAGGGGAAATACTTTCGAAACACTATGTCTCGGTCAGCCTGTTCTCAAACGCCAGGCAGTGCGAGAACTTCAAGGGAAGCGATCGAGTCTTGTGGGGAAAAGTGTGGAAACCTCTGCAGAGTGTTAAAACCTAATCGATTAGCCGTGTCCTCGGTTACGGACAACTTGAGCATCTAGTAGTGGAAATGTTGAGAGATCTCATCACTCTTAATTTAAACAGTTGGGGTTTAAATGAAACTTGGGAATGGATGGATTTGGGTTTGCCAACTCATCCTATGCAAATGTGTAGTAGTAGAATAACATCTTTTCTAATAGGGAAAGACTAGCTTTGTGCAAAAACTAGACTTAGAGGTTTCCACCAGCCAAATTGCATGTGCAAATAGGTTCATTATTCTTATGATGTGACTTGCCAGTACATTCGATTTACTGACCTATAGGGCTACAACGTCTTATGTTGCAGGAATTTCTACGACGAGAAAGAGTTACGTGGTAGGGTTACGTCCTGCACTCAACTTGATGTTGGCATTGATGGAACTCCGCGCCCGTTCAATTGTTTCCGCTGAGACTTATGAGGTATATATCAGTTTTATGTTATTTACACTTGTGATTACACTTTGATATATACATCGATGTACTGTGTGTGCCAGCAACTGATCTAGGGATGGCACAGATACACAGAGGCTTGACCGTTTGAGGTCGGGTCACTACAAGATTGTATCAGAGCACATGTTGACTGTAGGACGTGACCCAAGAAACTGGAAAGCCCTTAGGAAATGATTTCTCTAAAACTTTGTTTTCAAAAAGATCTTTACCTCTGTTCTTTTCTGAGCTTTATCAAATATTCCCTTTTAGTTAGACAATACCCTTTTCCCTTTGACCACAGTGAAGATCTACTGCTGAGACCACTCTGAGAAGGCCAAGATATTGGACAACTGAGGACCACTTCAGAGTAAAGGAGACTTCACCATACACTAGAAGAATTGAAACTACAACAGTCGAAGACTCGAAGAATTTGAACACACGGAAGAATTCCAAGATTTATATGACCTTTAGAAACCAAAACCCCACTTGTATACTCACGTTAGATACAATGATTTGTGAGTTGTCATTGTTTGATGTTTTTCCTGACAACCACAAATAAAACTATTTTCCAAAACTATATTGTTTGTATTGTGTGTATCCCTCTACCTCTCTCCCGTATCTCTTACCAAAACCCTTGGACCCAATAGATGATGAATGAAGAAGGACTGGTACTCTCTAGACCGATCACTCAGTTGGAGGCAGAGCTATGGATTTAAAACATGGAGAATCACTTCGGGAGCAATTTGGTTGCAAGGAAGTATGAGGTTCAATATGATATGTCTCCAACGTATCTACTTTTTCTCACACTTTTCCTCTTGTTTTGGACTCTAATTTGCATGATTTGAATGAAACTAACCCCGGACTGATGCTATTTTCAGCAGAACTACCATGGTGTTGTTTTTGTGCAGAAATAAAAGTTCTTGGAATGGAGCGAAACTTTGCGAGGATTTTTTTATATCCATAATAAGAATTTCTGGAGCCAAGACCCACCAGAGAGGGGCCCCTGGGTGGGCACAACCCACCAGGGCGCGCCCCCTCTCCTAGCGCGCCCAGGTGGGTTGTACCCACCTGGTGGCCCCACTGACGACCCCCCTGATACTATAAAATCACATATTTCCATAAAAAATCAGGGAGAAAGAATTATCATGATCCACGAGACGGAGCCACCGCCAAGCCCTGTTCTTCCTCGGGAGGGCAGATCTAGAGTCTATTTGGGGCTCCAGAGGGGGGGTCTTCGTTCTTCATCATCACCAACCCTTCTCCATCGCCAATTACATGATGCTCCCCACCTAGAGTGAGTAATTCCTTCGTAGGCTCGCTGGTCAGTGAGGAGTTGGATGAGATTCATCATGTAATCGAGTTAGTTTTGTTAGGGCATGATCCCTTGTATCCACTATGTCCTTAGATTGATGTTGCTATGACTTTGCTATGCTTAATGCTTGTCACTTTGGGCCCGGGTGCCATGATTTAAGATCTGAACCGTTTATGAATTCATCATTATATCCATGTTTTAGATCTGATCTTGCAAGTTATAGTCACCTACTACGGTTATGATCCGGCAACCCCAGAGTGACAACAACCGGGACAACTCCCGGTGATGACCGTAGTTTGAGGAGTTCATGTATTCACTATGTGTTAATGCTTTGTTCCGGTTCTCTATTAAAAGGAGGCCTTAATATCCCTTAGTTTCCAATATGGACCCCGCTACCACGGGAGGGTAGGACAAAAGATTGAAGGAAATATGCCCTAGAGGCAATAATAAAGTTATTATTTATTTCCTTGTATCATGATAAAAGTTTATTATTCATGCTAGAATTGTATTAACCGGAAACATAATACATGTGTGAATACATAGACAAACAGAGTGTCACAAGTATGCCTCTACTTGACTAGCTCGTTAATCAAAGATGGTTATGTTTCCTAACCATGGACAAAGAGTTGTCATTTGATTAACGGGATCACATCATTAGTTGAATGATCTGATTGACATGACCCATTTCATTAGCTTAGCACCCGATCGTTTAGTATGTTGCTATTGCTTTCTTCATGACTTATACATGTTCCTATGACTATGAGATTATGCAACTCCCGTGTGCTGGAGGAACACTTTGTGTGCTACCAAACGTCACAACGTAACTGGGTGATTATAAAGGTGCTCTATAGGTGTCTCCAAAGGTACATGTTGGGTTGGCGTATCTCGAGATTAGGATTTGTCACTCCGATCGTCAGAGAAGTATCTCTGGGCCCTCTCGGTAATGCACATCACTTAAGCCTTGCAAGCATTGCAACTAATGAGTTAGTTGTAGGATGATGTATTACGGAATGAGTAAAGAGACTTGCCGGTAACGAGATTGAACTAGGTATTGGATACCGACGATCGAATCTCGGGCAAGTAACATACCGATGACAAAGGGAACAACGTATGTTGTTATGCGGTCTGACCGATAAAGATCTTCGTAGAATATGTAGGAGCCAATATGAGCATCCAGGTTCCGCTATTGGTTGTTGACTGGAGACGAGTCTCAATCATGTCTACATTGTTCTCAAACCCGTAGGGTCCGCACGCTTAAGGTTTCGATGACAAGTTATATTATAGGTTTATGAGTTTTGATGTACTGAAGGAGTTCGGAGTCTCGGATGTGATCACGGACATGACGAGGAGTCTCGAAATGGTCAAGACATAAAGATTGATATATTGGAAGCCTATGTTTGGATATCGGAAGTGTTTCGGGTGAAATCGGGATTTTACCGGAGTACCGAGAGGTTACCGGAACCCCCGAGAGGTATATGGGCCTTAGTGGGCCTTAGTGGAAGAGAGGAGAGGTGGCCAGAGATGGGCCGCGCGCCTCTCCCCCCTTGGTCCGAATAGGACAAGGAGAGGGGGCCGGCCCCCCTTCCTCCTCTCTCTCCTCTTTCCCCCTCCATGAATCCTATTCCAACTAGGAAAGGGGGGGAGTCCTACTCCCGGATGGAGTAGGACTCCTCCTGGCGCGCCTCCTCTTGGCCGCCGCCCCCCCCCCCCCCTTTTGAGCCTTTATATACGGAGGCAGGGGCACCCCCTAGAGACACAAGTTGATCCACGTGATCATATTCTTAGCCGTGTGCGGTGCCCCCTTCCACCATAGTCCTCGATAATATTGTAGCAGTGCTTAGGCGAAGCCCTGCCACATTAGTACATCAAGATCGTCACTACGTCGTCGTGCTGACGGAACTCTTCCCCGACACTTTGCTGGATCAGAGTCCGGGGATCATCATCGAGCTGAACGTGTGCTAGAACTCGGAGGTGTCGTAGTTTCGGTGCTTGATTGGCCGGGCCGTGAAGACGTATGACTACATCAACCGCATTGTCATAACACTTCCGCTATCGGTCTACGAGGGTACGTAGACAACACTCTCCCCTCTCGTTGCTATGCATCACCATGATCTTGCGTGTGCATAGGAAATTTTTTGAAATTACTACGTTCCCCAACAGTGGTATCAGAGCCTAGGTTTTATGTGTTGATGTTATATGCACGAGTAGAACACAAGTGAGTTGTGGGCGATATAAGTCATACTGCTTACCAGCATGTCATACTTTGGTTCGGCGGTATTGTTGGACGAAGCGGCCCGGACCGACATTACGCGTATGCTTACGCGAGACCGGTTCTCCCGACGTGCTTTGCACATAGGTGGCTTGCGGGTGACAGTTTCTCCAACTTTAGTTGAACTGAGTGTGGCTACGCCCGGTCTTTGCGAAGGTTAAAACAACACCAACTTGACAAACTATCGTTGTGGTTTTGATGCGTAGGTAAGATTGGTTCTTGCTTAAGCCCGTAGCAGCCACGTAAAAACTTGCAACAACAAAGTAGAGGACGTCTAACTTGTTTTTGCAGGGCATGTTGTGATGTGATATGGTCAAGACATGATGCTAAATTTTATTGTATGAGATGATCATGTTTTGTAACCAAGTTATCGGCAACTGGCAGGAGCCATATGGTTGTCGCTTTATTGTATGCAATGCAATCGCGCTGTAATGCTTTACTTTATCACTAAGCGGTAGCGATAGTCGTGGAAGCATAAGATTGGCGAGACGACAATGATACTACGATGGAGATCAAGGTGTCGCACCGGTGATGATGGTGATCACGACGGTGCTTCGGAGATGGAGATCACAAGCACAAGATGATGATGGCCATATCATATCACTTATATTGATTGCATGTGATGTTTATCTTTTATGCATCTTATCTTGCTTTGATTGACGGTAGCATTATAAGATGATCTCTCACTAAATTATCAAGAAGTGTTCTCCCTGAGTATGCACCATTGCAAAAGTTCTTCGTGCTAAGACACCACGTGATGATCGGGTGTGATAGGCTCTACTTCAAATACAGCGGGTGCAAAACAGTTGCACACGCGGAATACTCAGGTTATACTTAACGAGCCAAGCATATACAGATATGGCCTCGGAACACGGAGACCGAAAGGTCAAGCATGAATCATATAGTAGATATGATCAACATAGTAATGTTCACCAATGAAACTACTCCATCTCACGTGATGATCGGACATGGTTTAGTTAATTTGGACCACGTAATCACTTAGAGGATTAGAGGGATATCTATCTAAGTGGGAGTTCTTAAGTAATATGATTAATTGAACCTAAATTTATCATGAACTTAGAACCTGATAAGTATCTTGCTTATGTATGTTTGATTGTAGATAGATGGTCTGTGCTGTTGTTCCGTTGAATTTTAATGCGTTCCTTGAGAAAGCAAAGTTGAAAGATGATGGTAGCAATTACACGGACTGGGTCCGTAACTTGAGGATTATCCTCATTGCTGCACAGAAGAATTACGTCCTGGAAGCACTGCTGGGTGCCAGGCCTGCTACTGGAGCAACACCAGATGTTATGAACGTCTGGCAGAGCAAAGCTGATGACTACTCGATAGTTCAATGTGCCATGCTTTACGGCTTAGAACCGGGACTTCAACGACGTTTTGAATGCCATGGGGCATATGAGATGTTCCAGGAGTTGAAGTTAATATTTCAAGCAAATGCCCGGATTGAGAGATATGAAGTCTCCAATAAGTTCTATAGCTGCAAGATGGAGGAGAACAGTTCTGTCAGTGAGCATATACTCAAGATGTCTGGGTATTGTAATCACTTGATTCAACTCGGAGTTAATCTTCCGGATGATAGCGTCATTGACAGAATTCTCCAATCACTTCCACCAAGCTACAAGAGCTTCGTGATGAACTATAATATGCAAGGGATGAATAAGACTATTCCCGAGCTCTTCGCGATGCTGAAAGCTGCGGAGGTAGAAATCAAGAAGGAGCATCAAGTGTTGATGGTCAACAAGACCACTAGTTTCAAGAAAAAGGGCAAAGGGAAGAAGAAGGGGAACTTCAAGAAGAACAGCAAGCAAGTTGCTGCTCAAGAGAAGAAACCCAAGTCTGGACCTAAGCCTGAAATTGAGTGCTTCTACTGCAAGCAGACTGGTCCCTAGAAGCGGAACTGCCCCAAGTATTTGGCGGATAAGAAGGATGGCAAGGTGAACAAGGGTATATGTGATATACATGTTATTGATGTGTACCTTACTAATGCTCGCAGTAGCACCTGGGTATTTGATACTGGTTCTGTTGCTAATATTTGCAACTTGAAACAGGGACTACAGATTAAGCGAAGATTGGCTAAGGACGAGGTGACGATGCGCGTGGGAAATGGTTCCAAAGTCGATGTGATCGCGGTCGGCACGCTACTTCTACATCTACCTTCGGGATTAATATTAGACCTAAATAATTGTTATTTGGTGCCAACGTTAAGCATGAACATTATATCTGGATCTTGTTTGATGCGAGACGGTTATTCATTTAAATCAGAGAATAATGGTTGTTCTATTTATATGAGTAATATCTTTTATGGTCATGCACCCTTGAAGAATGGTCTATTCTTATTGAATCTCAATAGTAGTGACACACATATTCATAATGTTGAAGCCAAAAGATGCAGAGTTGATAATGATAGTGCAACTTATTTGTGGCACTGCCGTTTAGGTCATATCGGTGTAAAGCGCATGAAGAAACTCCATACTGATGGACTTTTGGAACCACTTGATTATGAATCACTTGGTACTTGCGAACCGTGCCTTATGGGCAAGATGACTAAAACGCCGTTCTCCGGTACTATGGAGAGAGCAACAGATTTGTTGGAAATCATACATACAGATGTATGTGGTCCGATGAATATTGAGGCTCGTGGCGGATATCGTTATTTTCTTACCTTCACAGATGACTTAAGCAGATATGGGTATATCTACTTAATGAAACACAAGTCTGAAACATTTGAAAAGTTCAAAGAATTTCAAAGTGAAGTTGAAAATCATCGTAACAAGAAAATAAAGTTTCTACGATCTGATCGTGGAGGAGAATATTTGAGTTACGAGTTTTGTGTACATTTGAAACAATGCGGAATAGTTTCGCAACTCACGCCACCCGGAACACCACAGCGTAATGGTGTGTCCGAACGTCATAATCGTACTTTACTAGATATGGTACGATCTATGATGTCTCTTATTGATTTACCGCTATCGTTTTGGGGTTATGCTTTAGAGACGGCCGCATTCACGTTAAATAGGGCACCATCAAAATCCGTTGAGACGACGCCTTATGAACTATGGTTTGGCAAGAAACCAAAGTTGTCGTTTCTGAAAGTTTGGGGCTGCGATGCTTATGTGAAAAAGCTTCAACCTAATAAGCTCGAACCCAAATCGGAGAAATGTGTCTTCATAGGATATCCAAAGGAGACTATTGGATACACCTTCTATCACAGATCCGAAGGCAAGACTTTTGTTGCTAAGTTCGGAAACTTTCTGGAGAAGGAGTTTCTCTCGAAAGAAGTGAATGGGAGGAAAGTAGAACTTGACGAGGTAACTGTACCTGCTCCCTTGTTGGAGAGTAATGCATCACAGAAACCTGTTTCTGTGACACCTACACAAATAAGTGAGGAAGCTAATGATAATGATCATGAAACTTCAGAACAAGATACTACTGAACCTCGTAGATCAACCAGAGTGAGATCCGCACCAGAGTGGTACGGTAATCCTATTCTGGAAGTCATGCTACTAGATCATGATGAACCTACGAACTATGAAGAAGCGATGGTGAGCCCAGATTCCGCGTAATGGCTTGAAGCCATGAAATATGAGATGGGATCCATGTATGAGAACAAAGTGTGGACTTTGGTTGACTTGCCCGATGATCGGCAAGCGATTGAGAATAAATGGATCTTCAAGAAGAAGACTGACGCTGACGGTAATATTACTGTCTACAAAGCTCGACTTGTCGCAAAAGGGTTTCGGCAAGTTCAAGGGATTGACTACGATGAGACCTTCTCACCCGTAGCGATGCTTAAGTCTGTCCGAATCATGTTAGCAATTGCCTCATTTTATGATTATGAAATTTGGCAGATGGATGTCAAAACTGCATTCCTGAATGGGTTTCTGGAAGAAGAGTTGTATATGATGCAACCAGAAGGTTTTGTCGATCCAAAGGGAGCTAAGTGTGCAAGCTCCAGCGATCCATCTATGGACTGGTGCAAGCCTCTCGGAGTTGGAATAAATGCTTTGATAGTGTGATCAAAGCATTTGGTTTTATACAGACTTTCGGAGAAGCCTGTATTTACAAGAAAGTGAGTGGGAGCTCTGTAGCATTTCTGATATTATATGTGGATGACATATTACTGATTGGAAATGATATAGAATTTCTGGATAGCATAAAGGGATACCTGAATAAGATTTTTCAATGAAAGACCTCGGTGAAGCTGCTTACATATTAGGCATTAAGATCTATAGAGATAGATCAAGACGCTTAATTGGACTTTCACAAAGCACATACCTTGACAAGATTTTGAAGAAGTTCAAAATGGATCAAGCAAAGAAAGGGTTCTTGCCTGTGCTACAAGGTGTGAAATTGAGTCAGACTCAATGCCCGACCACTGCAGAAGATAGAGAGAAAATGAAAGATGTTCCCTATGCTTCAGCCATAGGCTCTATCATGTATGCGATGCTGTGTACCAGACCTGGTGTGTGCCTTGCTATAAGTCTAGCAGGGAGGTACCAAAGTAATCCAGGAGTGGATCACTGGACAGCGGTCAAGAACATCCTGAAGTACCTGAAAAGGACTAAGGATATGTTTCTCGTATATGGAGGTGACAAAGAGCTTATCGTAAATGGTTACGTTGACGCAAGCTTTGACACTGATCCGGACGATTCTAAATTGCAAACCGTATACGTGTTTACATTAAACGGTGGAGCTGTCAGTTGGTGCAGTTCTAAACAAAGCGTCGTGGCGGGATCTACATGTGAAGCGGAGTACATAGCTGCTTCAGAAGCAGCAAACGAAGGAGTCTGGATGAAGGAGTTCATATCCGATCTAGGTGTCATACCTAGTGCATCGGGTCCAATGAAAATCTTTTGTGACAATACTCGTGCAATTGCCTTGGCGAAGGAATCCAGATTTCACAAGAGAACCAAGCACATCAAAAGACGCTTCAATTCCATCCGGGATCTAGTCCAGGTGGGAGACATAGAGATTTGCAAGATGCATACGGATCTGAATGTAGCAGACCCATTGACTAAGCCTCTTCCACGAGCAAAACATGATCAGCACCAAGGCTCCATGGGTGTTAGAATCATTATTGTGTAATCTAGATTATTGACTCTAGTGCAAGTGGGAGACTGAAGGAAATATGCCCTAGAGGCAATAATAAAGTTATTATTTATTTCCTTATATCATGATAAAAGTTTATTATTCATGCTAGAATTGTATTAACCGGAAACATAATACATGTGTGAATACATAGACAAACAGAGTGTCACTAGTATGCCTCTAGTTGACTAGCTCATTAATCAAAGATGGTTATGTTTCCTAACCATGGACAAAGAGTTGTCATTTGATTAACGGGATCACATCATTAGTTGAATGATCTGATTGACATGACCCATTTCATTAGTTTAGCACCCGATCGTTTAGTATGTTGCTATTGCTTTCTTCATGACTTATACATGTTCCTATGACTATGAGATTATGCAACTCCCGTGTGCCGGAGGAACACTTTGTGTGCTACCAAACGTCACAACGTAACTGGGTGATTATAAAGGTGCTCTACAGGTGTCTCCAAAGGTACATGTTGGGTTGGCGTATTTCGAGATTAGGATTTGTCACTCCGATCATCGGAGAAGTATCTCTGGGCCCTCTCGGTAATGCACATCACTTAAGCATTGCAAGCATTGCAACTAATGAGTTAGTTGCAGGATGATGTATTACGGAACGAGTAAAGAGACTTGCCGGTAACGATATTGAACTAGGTATTGGATACCAACGATTGAATCTCGGGCAAGTAACATACCGATGACAAAGGGAACAACATATGTTGTTATGCGGTCTGGCCGATAAAGATCTTCGTAGAATATGTAGGAGCCAATATGAGCATCCAGGTTCCGCTATTGGTTATTGACCGGAGACAAGTCTCGGTCATGTCTACATTGTTCTCGAACCCGTAGGGTCCGCACGCTTAAGGTTTCGATGACAAGTTATATTATAGGTTTATGAGTTTTGATGTACTGAAGGAGTTCGGAGTCCCGGATGTGATCACGGACATGACGAGGAGTCTTGAAATGGTCGAGACATAAAGATTGATATATTGGAAGCCTATGTTTGGATATCGGAAGTGTTCCGGGTGAAATCGGGATTTTACCGGAGTACCGGGAGGTTACCGGAACCCCCCGGGAGGTATATGGGTCTTAGTGGGCCTTAGTGGAAGAGAGGAGAGGTGGCCAGAGATGGGCCGTGCGCCTCTCCCCCCCTTGGTCCGAATAGGACAAGGAGAGGGGGCCGGCCCCCCTTCCTCCTCTCTCTCCTCTTTCCCCCCTCCACGAATCCTATTCCAACTAGGAAAGGGGGGGAGTCCTACTCCCGGAGGGAGTAGGACTCCTCCTGGCGCGCCTCCTCTTGGCCCCCCCCCTTTTGAGCCTTTATATACGGAGGCAGGGGCACGCTCTATAGACACAAGTTGATCCACGTGATCATATTCTTAGCCGTGTGCGGTGCCCCCTTCCACCATAGTCCTCGATAATATTGTAGCAGTGCTTAGGCGAAGCCCTGCGACATTAGTACATCAAGATCGTCACTATGCCGTCGTGCTGACGGAACTCTTCCCCGACACTTTGCTGGATCGGAGTCCGGGGATCGTCATCGAGCTGAACATGTGCTAGAACTCGGAGGTGTCGTAGTTTCGGTGCTTGATCGGTCTGGCCGTGAAGATGTACGACTACATCAACCGCGTTGTCATAACGCTTCCGCTATCGGTCTACGAGGGTACGTAGACAACACTCTCCCCTCTCGTTGCTATGCATCACCATGATCTTGCGTGTGCGTAGGAATTTTTTTGAAATTACTACGTTCCCCAACAAAGATGTCATGCAAGTTCTTCAATAAAGCACGTATGACTATTTACGGAATACATGCCTACATTATATCAATGAACTGGAGCTAGTGCCGTATCGCCCTAGGTTATAATTGTCTCATGATGAATATCATCCAACAAGTCACCGATCCAATGCCTACGAACTTTTCATTATTGTTTCTCCTAAGTTACTACTGCTATCATCACTGTTACACTTGCTACAAAATTACTGCTATCACTGTTACTGTTACTGTTGCTGCTATCACTACTATCAAAACTATCAAACTACATTGCTACTGATCACTTTGCTGCTGATAATTAATCTCCGGGTGTGGTTGAATTGACAACTCAGCTGCTAATACCTTCAAATATTCTTTGGCTGCCCTTGTGTCGAATCTATAAATTTGGGTTGAATATTTACCCTCAAAAACCGTTGCGATCCCCTATACTTGTGGGTTATCACAATACGCTCTTCAGTACTTTACAAAAAGTGCTACAACCTGGTGGAAAATGCATCAAGCCATACAAGGATGTAATGGAGCAAAAACTTGGGAGGAATTGAAGAAGACCCTGTTGGGATCTTGTCTTATCCGGAAGCACGCTGGTAACCCGATGAAGAAACCTTATGCCTGCAAGATATGCGGAGAAATAGGACACACCCAGGAAGAACACAAGGATGGATGCCATCATTGTGAAGGAAATCACCGAGCTGAAGAATGCCCAACTAGGCAGGTTACTTGTTTCTTGTGTGAAGGAACTACGCACTACCCCGCCCAGTGTCATATTTACCCCAAGGTACAAGAAATTACCAAGCAGCAGAAGGAAGCAATGAAAGAAGCCCTCAGGGAAAGTTTAAAAGAACCTGTGATGAAGGAAGATGTTGACGACCCTAATGGAGAAGGCCTAAATAGATTTTACTCCAATGCCTGCTATTCATGTGGAGAAGAAGGACATTTTTCACTGTATTACACGAAGCAAAGCCAAGAGTATTTGGGAGACTTCCCAACAGAAGAAGTGGAGAGATAGAAGAATTGATCAGAACAAAGAAGTCGGGGAAGAGAAAGAGCATGAATCCCGTTAACAACCTAGTTTCTGCAAAGAAGGACCGAAGTCATATCACATGTTTCAAGTGCAAGCATAGTGGTCATTACGCTAGAAAAGGCCCAGAAAGGAAGCCAAGAACCCCAAGGAGCTAAGATAACCACCAGGAAGCCCTTGGATTTGTCTGACGTCATTTGTTTGCGCTGCAAAGTAGTAGGACATTTTGCCAGAGAATGTTCAGACCCGAGGAAAGCTTGGGATGAGTAGTTGAGATCTTGATATTTGGGGATAAAGAATGTAATAAATGTGGAACACACTTTTATTTTTATTGGGGATGTTGAGTTGAGTTATGAAATGGAAATTGTAATAGCTCATGAAGCAATAAAAGTTGATGCGGTTGGAATCTCATGTGAGATGTTATGAGTTGTTGTTGATTATGAGTGCCTCTCTCGTTATGTCACGTAGACTTAAGCCTTGAACCCATGACCCCAAATCTTTCCCGGGAAAAACAACCCCATTTCACCAAAGGAAATACATATGATATCCTGAGTACCCCTTATATCTTATACATGCAGATGACAACCCTTTACGAGTCTTTTCTCAAGGGCCCGGAAACGATCATGACCCTGACTAGTGATCAGGATTACCCAAAAATCCTGAAGGACATGAAAAAGCATATTCATCTTGAAGGAGATGCAGTCTACAAGGGTTATCCTTTCATGGAGAATGGAGTTGAACTTTGGTACATGGAGGTACACCTCCACCATGTGAAGGGAGTTTGACCTAAGACTATGGGACAACACTTTTTCATTTCTTGAGTACCACGAGCAACATTCTTTGACTCTGTTCGTGAAGCTGCTATGGAAGCCATACATCAGATTGGAGAAATACTTGAAGCAAGAATTCGTCACACTCAGGAATACATGAGAGAGGTGCATGCCGAGATGATGGAGATGAAGCTGATGGCCACCATGATGAAGCAAAACATCGATGATTTGAAGGATCACATCGCACAATTCTAGTGGGACTGAAGTATATTCAAGAAGGACAAATGAATAGAGATGGAAGTAATGCTTGACCACACCAAACTATGTGGATAGTAGCTTTTGTAATAGAGTACCTTTGAAATTTGATTTTTGAGTAGTGGTTAAGGATGTAATAAAGGATTTGATATGAATAGAATATGAATTATGGATGAACCAGTACATTTTAATCCAATGGTAATACCCTGTGTGAACACTAGACCGATGGAAAGGAAAATGTATTCCACAGAGTGGAGTTTAGACAAAATAAGTTGGAGTTTTGTATTAGTTATGATGGTTACCCTAAGAGTAGGAAGGAATGAAGTGCTATTAGATTTAAAGGGGATGTAATGTTGGACTATGGAACAACAGTAACTCCAAGGATGAGTTAAAGATATACAAGTGTTGAAGTGGGCCATAACCCACAGGACCCAGGATTTGATAAGGAAACAAGCACAATTTTGTTAAAGAAAAGAATTCTAGAATAAGCCGTGATTTCATTAGAAGACGTTTCATAGGAGGTTACGTAAACCCGGGAGTTGTGAAGAAACGATAGAGGTTTTGTTTGGCTTGCAGAACCAAAAGTTTTGCAATGCTTGTGAGGATGCCCAAGTGTTAGAATACGTGATTCACTATGTGCATATGTTGTAATGATTCAAGTACGGGATGGATTGGCCCCCATATCGGAGACTTCTATCATGAACTATCATATGTTGATGGAAAATCAGAGAGCCTTCAAACCCTAGAAGAGCGTCGACATGACAAGACAAAACCCTAGAATGTAGGACAATGGAAACCATGTACAGGCACCGTTGCCAATCATAGGTTATACAGTGAGATTCAACTCAGACCCATTTCCTGCAGGAGAAACCAAAAATTGTCGGCCACCATGAGGTTTTCGATAGTTGTTTAGCATTGGCGCCAGACCTGTCAAGTATTAGAAGGATCTTATTTTGATGCAAGGACTCAAGATTATGAGGAAAAGGCCATGCCCTTACTAGAAGAGCACAAGTGAAGGAGTTATCTCAGAGAATAGGGGAAGACCGACACCGTCAACGCAAAGGATGGAGTACATGATTTTTGTTGGAGCCGTAACCATGCTTCTAAGGGTGGTAGCATTCCATACCTTCTGTTGATGAATGGATTTTCAAGAAGACCCACCCCCAAACCTAACCTTCTTTCTAACCTCTCTGAAGGACGAGATTCATTTTAAGGGTGGTAATTTGTAACATCCCAAAATTCTAAATTTTGGAATGTTATATTAAATAAATAATTATGATTGTTTGTTTTTTGTGTGATTGATTGTGGAATTGAGTGGAAATTGAAAGTTTTGAAAGTTGCATGAGAGGGAATAAAAGGACTTTCCCCAAACTTTTCATCTTGCATTTTGATCTCCCTGAATACCAATTCATTTCATCACAAAACCCTAGAGTGAAGATAATATGACTTCTTCCATTTAAAGAAATGAAAAGGGGTTTGAAAATGATTTGAATTCCATTTGAAATATTTCAAATTTGGAAATTTTAAGCAACTCAATGAGTTCATGAGGGAAGATAAAATTACTTCTTCAAATTCGAAGAAAGAGAGTTCGAAGCTTCAATGGAATAATTTGGAAGTCACTTTGAAGTTATTTGAATTTCCAAATTTCAAATCCTCTTGGGAGTTATTTAGTTTTAATTCAAATTATTTTTCTCCTCAAAATAAATAAATGGAAATAAGGGTAAAAAGATTCCCTTCAATGGAAAATTAGGAGAAAATAAATTTGAAATAGTTTTGCTATTTAAAAATGATTTTTATTGATTTTAAATGCAAAATTAGCAATGTTTGACTTTTATGAATTTTTATGGAATTTATTTGAACTTGAAAATTAGTTCATCTTATTCTTGGTATTTTTATGAACATTTTGGTATATAATATGCCTATGTAAATTTTTATTTATTTTCTTCTGTTGCATTTTTTCTTTATGTTTTTTTTAAAAACACGCACACACACCCGACTCGACCGAAACCAGTTCGGCCCAGGGACACGCGCGCTCACACCAACCGCGCCAGGCCAGCCGGCCCACCGGCCATTTCGGCCCAAGGCCCCGCGCGCACCCGAGACCCTTCGTGCCGGTCGACCGCTCGCACCCTCCCTCGCTCGCTACGCGCCGCCGCCACTGACTGGTGGTCCCCCGCTCCACCTCATCTTCCCCAACCTCATGCGCGAGCTGCGGGATAACCTCGATGCCGCACCGCCCGCAACCGCCGGCCACACCCTCGGGATAGGGCTTATCCCACTGCTCCCCGATCTCCTAGCCACGCCTATATAAAGACCAGGACCCCCTCTTCCAACCTCGACGTCCCGCTTCTCCCCACGCCGCTTCTAGCCGCTGCCATCGCCGGTTGCATCTCGCCGGAGCTGCACCACTCCGCTAACCATTTTGTCGTTTGTGGCACATCCTAGCCCTCCTTTCTTCTGTGGTTCTTCTTCAATGTCCGAGGTGCACAATTTTGACACAATTTTGGCCCATAGGTATCGCCGGAGACGCTGCCCCGCCGAAGCACCGAAGGCCGCCGTCTTCGTCTCACCTCGTCCAAACACTGCCGACGCACGCCGCCACCACCTTTGCAACGCCCTCGACGCGCCGCACCTCCCTGTCTTCTTCCCCGTCGCCGAGGACCACTGCAGCCGCCGTCCCCTCCATCACTGCCGCCGCGCCACCGTCGTCTTCGTTGCCATTAACCTGCGGTGAGCCGATGCTGTCCTCATTCGTCTGATCTAAATTCTAGGGCCTATATTGGATTAGGTTAGTTGTTTTTTAGTCAAACCGGTACGCGGTTAACCGCGATTTTTATTTTAAAAACTACGGGTCGTTTTTTGTTAGTTAGCCGCGCATTAGCATTTTTTACTAAATGTCGGCCGTTCGCCGTATAGCCTCTGCAGCGGACATTGCTCGGCCAGCCAGGAGCCGCCACGTGGCCAGGGACTTGTTTGCAGTTATTTCTTTTTCTGTTTAGTCCCTTTTATCACAGATTGGTCCCTAAACTTAGATTGGCAATAGCTTTTTAACCATAGATCCAAATTAGATGAAACCAGCGGCAAATTCTTCATATTGTCTAGATCTATCCAGTAGCATCGTTTTCTGTAAACTTTTATCAGATTCAAATTCAAATTTATTCAGATTCGAATTCGAACTTCAAATGGACATATCTCCTAAACCGTAGCTCTGATTAAGTTGATTATTTTTGCACTTTGTCACCGTAGCCAAACCCTATCACCTAGACCTTTGTCACAATAATTTTCACACACCAGAAACTACCCATTAATATTTTTACTCGTATGCCTAGTATGCACTATGGTTCACATCACTTTTTGAGCCATGTGTCTATGTTGTTTTGCACTTGCAATATTTTTGTGATAGTTTAGTGTGTTGTGTTTTCATTTGGGTTTTACGAGTCTTTTCATGTGGGATGTTATTTGGTTCTCTAAAATGATTGCTTATGTGAATGCAATGTTTGACTTTATAGATTTTCATCGGAGAGTGATGAATAGTTCTATTAAGTAAATTTCTGAGAGCGTTATAATCTTCATCAACTATTACCAGGCAAGTTACATTTGGTCATCCCTTCAATTACCTATGTTTTATATCATCCACTTAGTCCTTTTGTGGTAGGACTGCATGGTAGGATCTATTATTGCCAGATGGCTATGCCCTTACCTAGTAGTCCATTTGAGGTAGGTCTGATCTATACATCCTTGTCACCATCATGTAAGTTTATTTTTGACTCGCTAAATGTAGACGTGGTTTGGGAAGTGAACATGGTGAGACATGAGTGACAAAGTAGTAATCAGGACCAAGACTTGTAAATGAACTACCTGGGCAGTATTTGGTTTGAATGGTGGCGAAGTATAGTGGGAGCATGCATGGTTCATCCATGGTGGTGCACCACTAGTGGTTGGCCACCCAGGCTCAAAGGGATGAAATGAATTTTCATATCTAGAAGCTTACGTGTGAAGCCACAAGCCTTTATGGGCTCTGGCTTAGTTGAGTAGATAGTGTGACCTCTTCCGGAATAGGCTGGCAGATGTAGAATGAGTAGGTGTACCGGCCTATCCATGGGTTAAGGGGAAATACTTTCGAAAGACTATGTCTCGGTCATCTAGTTCTCAAACGCCAGGGAGTGCGAGAACTTCAAGGGAAGCGATCGAGTCTTGTGGGGAAAGTGCGCAAACCTCTGCAGTGTGTTAAAACCTAATCGATTAGACATGTCCCTGGTTAGGGACAACTTGAGCATCTAGTAATGGAAATGTCGGGAGATCTCATCACTCTTAATTTAAACAGTTGGGTTTTAAATGAAACTTGGGAACGCATGGAGTTGGGTTTGCCAACTCATCCTATGCAAATGTGTAGTAGTAGAATAACTTCTTTTCTAATAGGGAAAAACTAGCTTTATGCAAAAACTAGACTTAGAGCTTTCCACCAGCCAAATTGCATGTACAGATAGGTTCATTATTCTTATGATGTGACTTTCTAGTACATTCGATGTACTGATCTACAGGGCTGCAACGTCTTATGTTGCAAGAATTTCTACGACGAGAAAGAGTTACGTTGCAGGGTTACGGTCTACACTCAACTTGTCATTGGCGTTGATGGGACTCCACACCCGTTTGATTGTTTCCGCTGAGACTTATGACGTATATATAAGTTTTACATTATTTACACATGTGATTGCACTTTGATATATACATCGATGTACTGTGTGTGCCAGCATACCGATCCAGGGATGGCACAGATACATAGAGGCTTGACCGTTTGAGGTCGGGTCGCTACAGAAAGCCACGAGCCCCCTCCACCCTTATATATAGTGGGGAGGTGCATGGGGAGCGACACCCTTCTACCCTTGCCCATCTCCCTCCCATTACACCTCCTCCACCTCGCGTAGACATTTGGTGAAGCACTACTGCAGTTTCGCTGTTGCTGGCGCCACCACCACGCCGTTGTGTTGGTTCAGATTTCATCTATCCCCTCTCCCTTACTTTATGGATCAAGAAGTAGAGGACGCCACCAAGCTGAATGTGTGCTAAACTCGGAGGTGCCGCACGTTCGGTAGTTGGATCAAATTGGATCGCGACGCGAGTACGACCGCGCCAACCACAATCTTTAGATCGCTAACGCTTTTGATCTACAAGGGTACGTAGACATACTCCCCTCTCTCATTGCTAGCATCTCCATTGATAGATATTTGGGTGTTTCGTAGGAATTTTTTCCATGCAACATTCCGCATCAAAAAGATCAAACATGTTTGGCTACAACACAGTCAAATAACAAGTGATGCACTGATTCATTGTCGCAACAAAATAAACACAATGGATTGTCTACCGGTCTTCTCTTTGCCATGTTACCTCTAGTTAGTACTTTGTTGTAAATACACAACAAAAGAAAAACATGAATCTTTTGAGGGCAGCTGATACGTCTCCAACGTATCTATGATTTTAATTGTTCCATCGTATTATAGTACCAATCTTGGATGTTTTATATGCATTTATATGCAATTATATATCATTTTTGGGACTAACCTATTAACTAAGTGCCAAGTGCCACTTCCTGTTTTTGCCTAATTTTGGTTTTCCAGGAAATCAGTACCAAATGAAGTCCAAATGCCACGAAACTTTTTAATGATTTTTTCTGGACATATGAGACACTAGAAGCTTCAGGAGGAAGTCAGAAGGCGAAAGAGGTGGCCACTAGCCACCAGGGCGCGCCCGGGGGTAGGCGCGCCCTGGTGCCTCGTGGGCTCCTCGTTCCTTCGTTTTGACCTAATTCTGACTCTATAAATTCTCTAAAATCGGGAAACCAATAGTGAGCCACCCAAAACACTTTTTCCACCACCGCAAGCTTTTGTTCTCTCGAGATCCCATCTGGAGGCCTTTTTCGGTACTCTACCGGAAGGGGAATCGATCACGGAGGGCTTCTACATCAACCTTGTTGCCCCTCCGATGATGTGTGAGTAGTTTACCACAGACCTATGTGTCCATAGGTAGTACCTAGATGGCTTCTTCTCTCTCTTTGATCTTCAATACAATGTTCTCCTCAATGTTCTTGGAGATCTATTCGATGTGATCCTTTTTGCGGTGTGTTTGTTGGGATCCGATGAGTTGTGAGTTTGTGATTAGATTATCCATGAATATTATTTGAGTCTTCTCTGAAATCTTTTATGCACGATTGTTATAGCTTTGTATTTCTCTTGGACCTATCCATTTCGTTTGGCCAACTAGATTGATTTGTCTTGCAATGAGAGAGGTGCTTTGTGATGGGTTCGATCTTGCGGTGCTCAATCCCAGTGACAGAAGGGGACATGACACGTATTTGTATCGTTACCATTAAGGATAAAATGATGGGGTTTATTCATATTGATTGGATTTACTTTGTCTACATCATGTCATCTTGATTAAGGTGTTACTTCGTTTTTTATGAACTTAATACTCTAGATGCATGCTGGATAGCGGTCCATGTGTGGAGTAATAGTAATAGATGCAGGCAGGAGTCGATCTACTTGTCTCGAACTTGGTGCAAGTATTTATTATTTTATGTGTAGGTATTGGTAACAAGGTGTTGCGATGTTCTCCTACTGGATTGATAACCTTGGTTCTCAAGTGAGGGAAATACTTATGCCTATTGTACCGCATCATCCTCTCCTCTTCGGAGAAATCCCAACGCAGCTCACAAGTAGCAGTAGCACACATTCCAAAGACTCTCCCTGATAACACAAGTTATCCCACCAAAGTTAATAGCATTGCAGAGAATATTTGACTGAATAAAACCTTTAGACTCCAAAGTCCAAATAGGTTCATCTAATCGGTTGGCTAAAGGGAACTTTTTAATGTGCTCAATCACCTGCATCAAGTCAGCCATGCCTGGTTGATCACCGCATCTCCTGAAGGATAGTTTTAAGTCTACCACGCCCCAAACTTGAGCTACAGAGCATTCAGTCTGATTGCATATATAAAAAAGTCCCAGGAATTGTGCTTTAAGGGAACAGTCCCCAGCCCACACATTGTGCTTTAAGGGAACAGTCCCCAGCCCACACATTTGTGCCAGAAGTTGATATTTCCTCCATTCCCAAGACTCCAACGATAAAAGGTTTTCGCAGCTGATAATACCCAGGTCATACTTTTCCAAAAGGAGAGCCCATGTCCCCTCTCGACCAAAGAATGTTAGGGCAATTAACATAGTATTTGTAGGAAATAATCTTCTTCCAATCACTATCCTCCTTGGTTTCTTAAATATACGAAACCAAGAAAGGTTTTCTTTGTTTTCCTTATTGGTTTCTTCTATTTTCTTTGTTTTCCTTAAATGTACGATGTGCATTTTTCTTCTTAAATACAAGTTTTGAACACTTTTGAATAAATGGTCAACAATTTTCAAATAGATGGTGAATTTTTTTAATGGCAGTAAATATGTTTTCACACACAATATACATTTTCCGTATACATCAGGAACATTTTTATATAAATGTTTTGAATACAGAAATAGCTTTTTAAGCATACATTTTGTATGTCTATGTTTATTCAATCTAAGTTGTACCTATTTCATATACACCGGGAACATTTTCTATACACGCTTTACATTTTTAAATACAACATCAACATTTTTCATACACATTATATTATTTTTTGTATACATTTTTCACATATAGGAGAAACTTTTTTCTATATACTTTCAACATTTTTGAAATGTTTGATTAATATTTTCTAAATATATGATCAAGTTTTTTAATACACATTGTATATTTTTCATATACATGAGAAACATTTTTCTATACACTTCTAAGATTTCTTAAATGCTTGATTAACATATTTAAAATACTTGATTAACCTTCTTAAAAATACATGATCAAATTTTTTCATACACATTGTATAATTTTTTGTATACATGAGAAACTTTTCATCACATTATTTCATGTATTTTTTTAAATTTATATATTCAAAATATTTGAAAGTATAAGCAAATGTAAAAAATATAAAGCCAAAATTTGAAAAGAAAAGGTAAGAATAAAAAGCGCTCAAGGCCTGCGGTCCCTGGTTGGCCAGGCGATTCTGGGCGCTTTTGACACGAGGCTGCACCTTGTGTTTCCTGCTATAAGCGAGACACATAGTTGGTGAATCCTCGGGTGAGGGCTTTTGGAGGCCGAGCTCCACGGAGCTAGATTTCAAAATATGATTTTCCACTGCATGAAAAAAAATTGAAAAATATTTGTATACACTCTCACATATGTGTATTGCGCATGTGCAAAAATTCATAACCATATACTTCCACACGTGGCGTACGGAAAAAAGAAAAAAACGTATTTCTAAAATGGGCCGCTTTTTTGTTGTTGGGCCAGAATTTTGTCTTTTTTGTACAGCCTATAAAATACAAAAATTTCAAATGATTTTTTCACACATGCATGTGGAAATCTAATAAGTTTCCATGGAATTTTTTTAAATTTATTTGAAACTTTGAAATGTGACTTTTTTTTCCAAAATACCGAGCTCCGTGGAGCTCGGCCTCCATTGGCATTTTCCGGTGAATCCTCCCAGCTTAACCGTGGCGACTATTTTAACGCATGAAGCAAGATCAAAAGTTTCTCTCACTGAAGCATCTCCAGTTATTGGGCCGGCCCACTCACATGCACTTAATAAAGGAAAAAAGAGACGAGAAATCGGGCGCACAAGATTAGAACCCCGTCCTCCTGGTTGAGGGGAAGTGTGCAGTGGCGGATGTTGAATTTGACCAGTGTGGGGGCAAAATTACAAAGGCTAGCAATTTTTGTCAAAACACATTACAAACAGTTAATAAAGTACTAAATACACATATGAAATGCACTAGTATAAGAAAAAATTACAAAAAAATTGTGGGAGCCATGGCCCCACCACCTCACCCCTAGGTCCGCCAGTGCGAGTGTGACTAGCCACTGGGCTAGGCTTCCGTTTGTGATGTACAAGTACGTGGGTTGTTCTTAAGTCGAAGCAAACCTCGCATTTCCATTGTTTCTTCTCCATATTTTTTCCTTTTTTTCTTTTTCTCCTTTTTCTCTCTTTTCATTGGTTTTTTCCTTTTCTTTCTTTCTCGTTGTTTTTCTTTGGTTTTCTTTTTTTATTTTCTTTTGTTTCTTTTTTATTCTCCTTTTTTCAATCTTTATTGCATTTGTTTCTTTGCTTTTTTTACTTTTTTCTTTGGTGTATGTTATTTTGTTTTGGGTTTTATTTTCTTGTTCTGTTTGTTTCTTTTGGTTTCATACTACATTTTTTGTATATATCAACAACATTTTTCTAATACACGTTTAACATACTTACAATACAAATTTAACATTTTTAATACATAATAAACATTTTTATACACATTTAAAATTTTCTGATTTCTTGATTAACATTTTGAAATACTTGTTCAATATTTTTTAAAATGCTAGATTACATTTTTATATACATGATAAAAAATCTTCAGTTCTAAATACAAGGTCAATATTTTTCTATACACATTTAACATTTCCAAATGCTTTTTTAACATTTTTCAAATACTTGTTGAATATTTTTATATACATGATCGAGAAAGATTCATCATTTCTTTCATACATGGTCAACACTCTTTCTATACACATTTAACATTTTTAAATGCTTGATTAACATTTGAAAATACTTGTTCAATATTTTTTCAAATGGTTGATTAACATTTTTATATACATGATCAATAAAATACATCATTTTTAATACATGTCCAACATTTATATATACACATTTAACATTTGCATATGCTTGATTAACATTTTTCAAATAATTTTTCAACATTGTTTTGCAAGTGCTTGATTAACATTTTTATATACATGATCAACATTTCTTGACATACATGTTCAACATTTTTATTTTTATTGCTTGATTAACATTTTTATGTACATGATCAATATTTTTTCAAATACTTTTTCAACATGTTTCAAATGTTTTTATAATATATATATATATATATATATATATATATATATATAATATTTTAAAGTATAAACAAAAGTACAAAAAATAAAGCAAAAATTGAAATGAGAAAAACGTAAAAAGGAGAGGAAAATGAGGTTGTGGCCTCTCTTGCGCCTGGACCTGCCCAATTCGCCTTCCCCTTCAGCGAGCATTCCCTCGCTTTCGCAGAAAGCGAGAAATAGAGGCGCGCCAGCTAACGAACCAGTGCCCGCGCAACGGCTGGGCAGCGCTGGCCATGACCGTATTGGCTGTTCACAGGTAGGTGTTTTACCCAAAAAAAATATTGACCAATTTATTTCGGTTTGTTTGTTTAGTAAAACAATTTCGAATTATTCTAAAATAAAATAAAAATGTTAACAAACTTGGAAAAATAATTGAAAAAAGATTCACACCTTTGAAAATATGTTCATGAACTGTAAAGTGTTGATCATTTTGTAAAAAATCATGAATTTGAAAAATATTTGTCATTATTAAAAAAACATAAAATTTTGAAAATTTCAGGAATTTCCAAAATTATTCTTGGATTTGTAAAATGTTCACGAATATCTAAATTATTCAAGAATTATAAAAAATCAGGATATTGAAAAATTTCTTGAATTCAAGAATTGTTCGTATTTTTTTACAAAAGTTCGTAAACTTAAAGAGGAGAAAAAGGAAATAAAAAAACTAAGAAATAAATGGCCAAAAGATTCTAGAAGCTTCAAAGGACTAGTCAAAGCTATATATGTGAAGCATTAACCGCCAAATAGGATTTGTTTTAGTTGGGCCAGGCATGGGAAGCATATTATGTAGCCACCTAAAGTAGCTTCCTAAAAAATGCTCCTCAGGAGCTACAACAATGGGTCGCCCCACTAACCTAATGTCAGAGGCTAGACCGAAGGATGTGTCGGTACGGGGTGAGATAGGCTTGAGGAGTCTTGGCTTCCTTTCACGTCCATTTTCTTCTATGTAGTTGAGCCTATTCTTTTCAAATTCCTTACTTTTTTGTGGCACTGGCACCCATTTTTTGGACATCGGGATCATGACCAGCTTGGACTCATGGTGGACACGTTGACTGCTATCACGCGCCATCTTGATTAGCCGCAGATTTCCTGAGCTTTTGGTCACTTGGTGGTCGTTTTTTGTACTTCCTCGGTCAATTTTGAACTTAAGCCACAACACATATTTTGGGATGAGAGGGTATTTCGTTTATGCTTTTTTGGACATATGAGATGTTGCCCCATCAGATTGTCCCTCCTATTAATCTTGAATATCTTTATACCCACCATCAGCTTAGAGACATTCAACACCTCCCTTTTTAGGTCCACCAGAGTTGACCTAGCAACACACTCTTTCCCAAACATAGAAGCCATGAAAGAACAATCAGTTCCAAAAATGATGGGTTTGTCAAGAGTGGTACCAACATACAGGCCGGATAGGGTCGCTCTTAGTTCCGCTTCCTCGACACTCTGGCAAGCTTCAATATAATCCCAAGAGGAGATGATAAGTTGTCCATAATGGTCTCTAACGACAACCCCCACGCTCGCAGATTTGATGGCCTTCACAAAACTTGCGTCGACATTAATCTTGTAAAAACCCAAGGTGGGAGGCTTCCAGGAAATAACATTCCTCTCCATATTAGTGTTTACCTGGCGTTCTTCCACCACTTGCTCACCTTTGTTGCACACCTTTCACAGGCATGTTTGCATGACAAGACGAGAAAGAAGCCCAATAGTTTTGAACAAAGCTTACAAAGGCCGCGATGGATTTATTTCCCTTAGCAAAAATCAAATCATTTCTCAAATACCAAGCTCTCCAGAACATGAATATAGGTGCTCATGCATATGCGAACTTAATTGATCCAATAAAAAAAGAAACCAGTCCAGCCTAGCATATTTGAGAATCTCTTTGGCCGGTAAATTCCAAACTTCCTTCATAGCTGAAAGGATTTATATGGTTGACTAGAGGGAGGGGGGTGAAAAGGCAACTAACAATTTTTAGCTTTTCTTTACCAAATTAAGCTTAGCATCAAAATAGGTTGTCTAGATATGCAACTAGGTGAGCAACCTATATGATGCAACAACAACTAGCACACAAGCAAGCAAGGGATACAACACAATATAAGCTTGCACAAGTAAAAGTAAGAGATAACTAAGAGTGGAGCCCGTCGAGACGAGGATGTGTTACCGAAGTTCCTTCCCTTTAAGAGGAAGTACGTCTCCGTTGGAGCGGTGTGGAGGCACAATGCTCCCCAAGAAGCCACTAGGGCCACCGTATTCTCCTCATGTCCTCACACAATGCGAGATGTCGTGATTACACTATTGGTGCCCTTGAAGGTGGCGACCGAACCTTTACAAACAAGGTTGGGGCAATCTCCACAACTTAATCGGAGGCTCCTAACGACACCACGAAGCTTCACCACAATGGAATATGGCTCCGCGATGACCTCAGCCGTTTAGGGTGCTCAAACACAAAAGAGTAACAAGATCTGCAAGGGATTAGTGGGGAGATCAAATTTCTCTTGGTGGAAGTGTAGATCGGGGCCTTCTCAACCAATCCCTAGAAAATCAACAAGTTTGATTGGCTAGTGAGAGAGATTGGGCGAAAATGGAGCTTTGAGCAACAATGGAGCTTGGGGAGGGAAGAGGTGGTCTTCTTGAGGAAGAAGACCCCCTTTATATAGTGGGGGAAAAGATCCAACCGTTACCCACTTACTCAGCCCTCGAGACATGGTACTACCACACACCCTCGCGGTACTACCGCAAGGCGCTACGGTACTATTGCATCTTGTTGCGGTACTACCGCTCGTGCAGTAGAAGTCAGGTGAGGTCCTGTTGCACTAGGCAACGAGTGGTAGAACCGCCAGAGCGGTACTACCGCGCGCTCCTGCGGTACTACCGCAGGGTCGGGCTCAACTGGGCTGGAAAAAGCATAGACTAAATAAATTACGTCCGTGACTACTTCCGCTGAGTTTGGGACGTGCAAAAATCCGGCACGGTACTACCGCTCGCAGGGAGCGGTACTACCGTGTGGGGCGGAAGTAAAAGATTACTTCCGCACCTACTTCCGCGTGCGCGAGCATTCTGGGCTAGAGGTAGCGGTTCTACTGCTCGCAAGGAGCGGTACTATCACGTGGCGCGGCACTACCGCTTGCCACGGTGGTACTACCGTGGGCCCCTGCGGTACTACTGCTCCCTTGAGCAGTACTACCGCACGCCACAAAAACTATAGAACCTGAGGCCTTCATCTCGTAGAGACAAGGATAAACGGACGGTGCTCCAATGAAGCAAAGGAAATGTGGTGGAAAGGAACAGATGTACGTGTTAATTCCACCCTAACCTTTCCGAAGCGGACCCCCTCTTAATAGTACGGCTTTCCTACGACTCAAATCCACAGAAAAGAAACATTGAGAACCGCCGTCTTCGATAGGCTCCGAGGGGCACCGAATCGTCTTGTGACTAGGCATGAGATATCTGAAATGCTCAATGCACAGGATTAGTCCGCAAATGCATTGTCATCAATCACCAAAACCACATAGGGAGAAATATGTCGGATTTCGGGTTCCGGCAGACCCTTGAGGTTCGAACACTAGGGTGCGCGCGGAGATTTCACCTCCTACCTACCTGCACCCCTCCGCCATGCTAGGATCAGAGCTATGGGAAGAACAACACAAGAGACACGGGGTTTATACTGGTTCGGGCCACCGTTGTGGTTTAATACCCTACTCCAGTGTGTGGTGTGTGGATTGCCTCTTGGGCTGATGATGATGAACCATACAAGAAAGAACAGCCTCGCGAGGGTCTGTTCTTGGCTGAGGCGATAAACTGCTGGGAGGAGTTCAGTCACCTCTCTCTCTCTCTCTCTCTGCTTACAACCTCTCTTCTTGACGAGCCCTCGGAAGAGACCGAACCGACCCCTTGCTATGTGGGTGGCTGGTCCTATTTATAGAGGCCCTGGTCCTCTTCCCAAATATGAAGGGAGCCAACAATGGTGGGCTAATTTGAAGGGGGACAGAAAGTATCAGCTATCCTGACAAAAGTAGTCTTCGCCTGCGCAAAGCTGTGATGATGACGCCGTCTTGGGCTCCACGGTGACCTCCGTCTCGTAGTCCTCCTGGTCTTGGTCTCGTTGCACCGAAATGGCAACCTTTGCCTGATGCCTCGGTACTCCGCGGCTGCGCTTGCCCCCTTTGCACCAAAGAGGAAAGGAGGACGATGCGCGGGCTGGCGCCCGCCTGGCGCCCTGAGTCGTCATGGCTTGCGTCACGGGCACCTCGTGAGGTACCCCGCCTTGATCTCTCCGCCTCCTTGTGAGCCAGCCTGAGGAGGCCGTGCTTGAGGGAGCTCCGCGTCGTCCGCCCCGCGAGGCTTGGCCTCTCGCGAGGGTCTTGAGTTTGTGTTGGTGAAGATGGGCCGTGCTGGGCCCCCCTTTGAGCCACGCCGCAGGCCGCAGGCACGCAAGTCTGGGGACCCCCGTTCCCAGAACACCGACAGTAGCCCCCGGGCCCAAGGCGCTCCCGGACTTAGCCGTGCAAGGAGGCGGAAGGGCAAGAGCAAAGCGCCGCGGGCCCTAACAGCCTGCGGCCTTGGGCGCCGCGTGGCGGTTGACTGGACGTGGGCGCCTTAGCAACCGCGTGAGTTGATAAGGGAGTGGCATCCGCCTAGGCCCTTCTTCTTGCTTTCCCCGATTGCTGCTCAGATCCCCTTTCTTGCGCCTCTCCTCCCTTCCTCCGAAATCTCCAGATCTGCTCTGACCGTGCGACCTAGGAAGCCATGGCGCCTCACCAGCCCCCGGCCGCAGCTTGGTACTCGTCTGCCCTGGACCCGCCGAATGTGTCGTAGGCGGGCCTTGCCCGGTTGCGCCGGATAGCGACGGCGCGAGGCGTCGGCGGGGCGAAGGTGTTCAAGGCTGGCTCCGCCACCCCTGAGGGTCAGAGGAGCACCTTCTATCCGCTCTTCGTAACTGCCATTGTTGTTGGCCTGGTGCCTCCCTTCTCCGAGTTCTTCTTCTCTGTCCTCCGCCATTACAAGCTACAGGCTCTGCATCTCCATCCCAACTCCGTCCTTCTCCTCGCGATCTTTGCTTATTATTGCGAGGCTCACGTTGGGGTGCAGCCCTCAGTGGCCTTGCTGTGCCATTACTTCTACCTCCGGACCTCTCACGATCCTGCTTCCGCATGCGCGAGCTTCGCTGCGTACGGTGGCGCCATTGCCATCTTGAACCCTGGGAAGAGGATTGAGGGCTTCAGGAGCAAGTGGGTCTGGTGAATGCTGAGTGCATCCACCCTCGGCTGATCTTGCCCACGGAGCAGCCCACGAGCTCTAGCAACTGGGGTCGAGCGGAGCTCACGGATCCCCGCGCGAAGATGGTGTTGGAGAAGATGGACGCGGATCTGAGGCCGACCGACATGGCGGCGGCGAAGCTGACCGGCGCGTCGTTGTTGAGGGAGTTCCTGGAGCACCAGCTGGCTCCGCTTCGGCAGTACTTGCTTCCAATGTGGAGGCCCCATCCGAGCCCCACGGCCTGGGCTAATGGAGACCTGGCTGCGGTTCTCCAATCTCTGGTCGGGGGCAATGTGGCGAGGTTGGAGGGCGCTCCTACGCCCTTGTTCCTCCGCGACGACTGGGAGCGGGTAGTGAAGTCCATGCCCGTCTTCAACGGGGATGGGCCCGTGCCCGTGGAGACTCCCGAGGAACCGGAGGACGTGCCCTCCGATGACTCCAGCGAAGAGGAGGAGGGAGGGGTGCAGGGAAAAGGGCCTGACTCCGAGGCGACTGGCGGAGAGTCGAGGGCTCCCCTTCCCCGGCGCAGGTCCCGCGCTCTCCGCCTCCCTTCGAGTGATGACGACGAGGATGACGACAAGGACGACGATGAGCAGGACGGCGGGAGCTCACCCCCGATCCCGAAGAAGGACAAGACCGGGCTGATCTCCCGCGGGTCTGCTCTGGCCTCGGGGCGGACCGCAGGCGCACCTTCCGCCTCCAAGCTTCCCGAGGTTGACCCTTCCAGCCGGCTTTCGGGCTTCAAATTTGGCCGGAGGCCGCTTGAGCTCACTGGCGACGACCCGTAAGTGTTCGATTCTTGTCTTTATTTCTTGCTCTGCTTTTGAGGCTTGACGTTCGCATCCCTTCGATAGGCTGGTGCCCGCAGCAAAGAAGTCAAAGGAGGCTCCTGAGGTTCCATCCGTGGCAGCGCCCCTAAAGGAGGGTGACCGAGACGCACAGGCTTCTCCTACCTGGTCGTCGTCGCGAGGCCTGGCTGAGCCGGCTGGGGCGAGCTCAGCCCCCACGGCCCAAGTGGCTCCCGAGGTGCTCTCGCCTGCCACCGCCACTGCAGCTGTCGGGGCGCGGCAGACTCCGTCTCAGGATGCTGCGGCTGTGCTGCCGCCTTGTCCTCCTACTCCACCGGCTGGTGTCTCTCCGACTCCTTCTGCCGTTCTGGATCGTGCTATTGCTGAGCTGGACCGACTGCGGTAGGATCTTCTTGGCGCCGACCCCCGCTTGGTGGCCGGGCGTTTGGAGTTGGCTTCAGGATGGGTTCGCTCCGATGCTTCGATTCGGGCGGCGCTGGTCCAGGCCTCGACGGCATGCGACGAGGAGAAGCAGGCCGTCCTTGAGGCGAAGGCTGCTCGTGATGCAGCCCTGGGGGAGGTGGTCGACGTCCGTGGTCGCTGCAAGGCGCTAGAGGACGAGCTGCAAGGCCTGCGGGATCAGCTCGCGAAAGAGGTCCACCTTCGCCAAGAGCAGGAAGAAGGCGTGAAGGCTCGCGAGCGGCCATCGAGGGTCGGTAGGCCAAGCTCAAGAAGCGCCGCGACCGCCTAGGCGCGCTGGAGCAGGAGTTGGGGCGAGGAAGGCCGAGCTGGACGACAAGGCCCGGGTTCTTGCCGAGGACCGCGTGGCCTTCACGGAGTTGGAGGCGAGGGCTCGCTCCTCGCTGAGGACGCTTTACGACAGCGGCCTGGAGAGCCCGCTGGCTGGCGCCGAGGATAGCCCGGCCAAGCTGCTTCCCTTCCCGTGACTCCTCCCCGGACTCCGAACCCCCCGCGCCCCTGCCAATCGAATCCGATTGGGCACCGATAATGGAGTTCACCGCCGCAAACATCTTTCAGCACTCGCCTTTTGGCGTCATCCTGAATTCTCTTAAGTCTCTCTCTTTATCAGGAGAGCCCTGGCCGGATTACGGTCAGCGAGGATGGGATACGGACGATGAAGAAATTCAAAGCCCACCGACCACCCACTTTGTAGCCACTGTCGATGATTTAACCGACATGCTTGACTTCGGCTCTGAAGACATCGACGGTATGGACGACGATGTAGGAGACGAACAGGAATCAGCACCTGTAGGGCGCTGGAAGGCCACCTCGTCATATGACATATATATGGTGGATACTCCAAAAGATGGAGATGGCGATGGAACAGTGGGGGATGACACCCCCAAGAAACAGCAAAAGCGCCGGCGTCAGCGGCGCCGCTCTAAATCCCGCCAAAGCAAAAATGGTGATTCCAGCACGGGAGATAATACTACCCCGGATAGCGCCAAAGAACACCCACCTCAGCAAGATTCGGCACAGGAAGATGGAGAAGCCAGCCCTCATGAGAGAGCGGCGGACCAAGAGGTCGAGGATGATAACTATATGCCTCCCTTCGAAGACGAGGCAAGCCTCGATGACGACGAATTCGTCATACCATCAGACCCCACCGAACAAGAGCGTTTTAAACGCAGGCTTTTAGCCACGGCAAGAAGCCTCAAGAAAAAGCAGCAACAGCTTAGAGCTGCCCAAGATTTGCTAGCTAACAGATGGACTGAAGTCCTTGCGGCCGAAGAGTATGAACTCGAACGCCCCTCCAAGAGTTACCCAAAGCGCAGGCCGCTACCCCGATCAGAGGAGGAAGCACCTACATCACCAGCGCATGACATGGCAGACCGGTCACCTCGCGGCCGCGACAGAGAGGCCTCTCGGCCCTCCACCCAAGCCATGCCCCGACGCCGCTCAACTAAGGCACGGGGGAATGCGCCAGACCTGCGGGACGTACTGGAGGATAAGGCAAGACAAACAAGATCGATCTACGGATCGCGCAGGCGCCCTACGGCACGTGACGATGATCTTCACTCCGGATACAACAAATCCGGCTGGGCCGAACACAACAGACATAGCTCTTCCGAGCTGCGTCGTGATATAGCCCAGTATAGAGGTGCTGCACACCCGCTATGCTTCACGAATGAAGTAATGGATCATAAAATCCCAGAGGGTTTCAAACCCGTAAACATCGAATCATACAATGGCACAACAGACCCGGCGGTATGGATCGAGGATTATCTCCTTCATATCCACATGGCACGCGGCGATGATCTACACGCCATCAAATACCTCCCGCTCAAACTTAAAGGACCGGCCCGGCATTGGCTTAATAGCTTGCCAGCAGACTCAATCGGTTCTTGGGAGGACCTGGAAGCCGCATTCCTCGACAACTTCCAGGGCACTTACGTGCGACCACCGGATGCCGACGACTTAAGCCACACAATTCAGCAGCCAGAGGAATCGGCCAGACAATTCTGGACACGGTTCCTAACAAAGAAAAACCAGATAGTCCACTGTCCGTACGCAGAGGCCCTAGCAGCCTTCAAGCATAACATCCGTGACGAGTGGCTTGCCCGGCACCTTGGACAGGAAAAGCCGAAATCTATGGCAGCCCTCACGGCACTCATGACCCGCTTTTGCGCGGGAGAAGACAGCTGGCTAGCTCGCAGTAACAACTTATCAAAGAACCCTGGTAATTCGGATACCAAGGACAAAAGTGGCAGGACATGTTGGAATAAGCAAAAATGCCGCATTAGCAGCGACAACAATGAAGACACGGCAGTTAATGCCGGATTCAAAGGCTATAAATCCGGTCAGCGGAAAAAGCCATTCAAAAAGAATACTCAGGGCCCGTCCAGTTTGGACCGAATACTCGACCGCTTGTGCCAGATACATGGCACCCCCGAAAGGCCAGCCAATCACACTAACAGAGATTGTTGGGTGTTCAAGCAGGCAGGCAAGTTAAGAGCCGAAAACAAAGACAAGGGGCTGCACAGCGACGACGAGGAGGAGCCCAAGCCGCCGAACAACAATGGACAGAAGGGCTTTCCCCCACAAGTGCGGACGGTGAACATGATATACGCAACCCACATTCCCAAGCGGGAGTGGAAGCGTGCGCTACGGGACGTATATGCGATGGAGCCAGTTGCCCCAAAGTTCAACCCATAGTCCTCCTTCTCGATCACTTTTGATCGAAGGGACCATCCCACTAGCATCCATCATGGCGGCTTTGCCGCATTGGTTCTCGACCCAATCATCGACGGATTTCATCTCACAAGAGTCCTCATGGACGGCGGCAGTAGCCTGAACCTGCTTTATCAGGATACAGTGTGGAAAATGGGCATAGATCCCTCAAGGATTAAGCCCACAAAAATGACCTTTAAAGGCGTTATACCAGGTGTAGAAGCCAACTGTACAGGCTCAGTAACACTTGACGTGGTCTTCGGATCCCCGGAAAATTTCCGAAGCGAAGAGTTAATCTTCGATATAGTCCCGTTTCGCAGTGGCTATCACGCCCTGCTCGGACGAACCGCATTCTCAAAGTTCAATGCGGTGCCGCACTACGCATATCTCAAGCCCAAGATGCCAGGCCCTCGAGGAGTAATCACGGTCAATGGAAACACCGAACGCTCCTTCCGTACAGAGGAGCACACGGCGGCTCTCGCAGCGGAAGTACAAAGTAGCCTTCTTAGGCAATTCTCCAGTCCAGCCGTTAAAAAGCCAGACACGACCAAGCGCGCCCGGAGTAACCGACAGCAGGACCGCCTGGCACACTCTGAACAAGCGTAGCAATGCGGCCCCAACCCCAGCTCTCGCGACATAGCGAAACCAGTACCTCGCATACATAACTACGCCCTTGAAATTCCATGGGCACAGGGGAAGGGGCACAATAACGGCACACCCAAAATACGGCTTAAAACGTACTAGGGGCTGCCAGGTTCTTTTCTTTTTATTTTTTCTTACTTTCAGGACTCCATACTTCGGACGACCTGTTCGGCAATTCGACTGCCGCACAAACGATGCAAGCTCCAGGGAGGCAGACAAGCCATGCCGCATTATGGAACTCCCTGGTGGTCTCTGTTACGAGCGGTATACCTGTTTTAAACACAATTCCGCGGCCTGCCCCTGGTCAGGACATACTACATAGTCCAATATCTTTTGCTTACCGCACTATTTGTATCGTTCGGCTTTGATAAATAGCCTCTCTATAAACAATGCATAGCTTTCTGTCTATTTTTTGCATTATCTTCTTTTTACATATATGTTTATTAAACGACATGATTGCACCTGTACACCATGGTATGGCAAACACGCCAGGGGCTTCAGTACCCCTCATAATGGCGTGAGAAGTCCGTACACTTTCCCAAGTGCGGCACCCCAAACTTATATCACTATATGCATCGGCTCCGAATCATGATTTGGGTCAATAGTTGGGTTTGCCCGGCTCCTATGTTTTGGTGCCTTACGTTCCGCTATATCGGCTAAGGTAGCACTAGGAGAACCACTGCGATTGTGCCCCGGTTGAGATGGGTTAAGCACCTCAGTGGAGAAAGCTAAAACTGACTGTCATGATGTGGCGAGAGACCGGTCGCTTTTCGAGAGGTTTTTCGAGTCCCTAAAGGCTTATGCCACTTCGAGCGAGGAGCTGGCTTTGTCCGGCCAAGGCGTGGATAGCGCCCCGAACTCGGTCTTCCGAACTAGGGGCTTCGCCGAAATTTAAAATTATAGAGTTCTATGGCTAAGTGAGAGTGTTCAAGCATTATAGTCCGATTGCCTGGTTCTTTGTGCTGAGCGCCTCCCTCGAAGGACCCAACTATGGGAAAAAGAGCGCTCAGGTTTATCCCGAACACCCCAGCACTAGTGGCATGGGGGCAGAAGCCAACGACTGGCCATCTCTCAATTTTTGATAAACGACCGCACAGAAAGTAATATTTTAAATTCAATAAGCATTGCTTAGCGCATATGAACAAGTTTTCAGCGCACAGGATAAACATGAGCGAGTTCATTCAAATATTACATCCTTGGTACATTCATCCGCCACAAGGTGGGCACCCGCAAGAACATCCTTATAGTAATTCTCGGGCTTGCGATGCTCCTTCCCTGGCGGTGGCCCGTCCCTCACAAGCTTCTCACCGTCCAGCTTACCCTAGTGCACCTTTGCACGGGCAAGGGCCCGACGGGAACCTTCGATGCAGACGGAGCGATTGATGACCTCGAGCCTCGGACAGGCCTCCACCAGCCGCCGCACCAGCCCGAAATAGCTCCCAGGCAGGGCCTCTCCGGGCCACAGTCGAACTATGAAGCCCCTCATGGCCTGTTCGGCCGCCTTGTGGAGCTTGACCAGCTGTTTCAGCTGGTCGCTCAAGGGCACAGGGTGTCCGGCCTCAGAATACTGAGACCAGAACACTTTCTCCGTCGAGCTACCCTCTTCAACTCGGTAGAATGCGGCGGCGTCGGATACGCTGCGGGGAAGATCTGCGAATGCCCCTGGAGAGCTCCGGATTCGGGTAACTAACAAGTAGTTCACTCTTATATTTCTGCTTTGCATAAAGAATGCTTTACCCGCTGCTATCTTTTTCATCTCCTCCAACTCTTGGAGGGCCTTTTGGGCTTCGGCCTTGGCAGACTTGGCTGTCTCAAGGGCCGCCGCGAGCTCGGACGCTTGCGTCTTCGACTGAAGCTCCAAACTCTCATATTTTTTCATGAGAGCCTGAAGCTCCTGCTGCACCTCGCCGACCTGGGCCTCAAGTTTCTCTCGCTCGGTGCACTCCGCGGCCGTTTTCTTTTCGGCCTCGGACAACGCCTGCTTGAGGGTCGCCACCTCAGTTGTGGCCCCTACAATAAGCAGTACAATCCTGTTATTTTTTGCAATCACGTCTTTTTATAGGCACTTTTTCTGTAAGGTATTTCTTACCTTCTTTCTCCTCAAGCTGCCATTTGGCAAGGCCGAGCTCTTGCTCGGTCCGCTCGAGGCCCTGTTTCAGGGAAACCACCTCCGCAGTCAGTGCGGCGGTGGCTAGCAGCGAAGCCTGCATACGCATATTGACTCTTTGTTGTTAGACTCCTGCGAAATTTAATAGATCCTCTATTCGGCTTTTCTTTCCGTGGCCAAACAGAGCATCAGGGGCTACTGTATGCGGTTATATTTTTACATATTTTTTACTTACCTTGAAGCCTGTTAGAAGGCTAGCGCAAGCTTCACTCAGTCCGCTCTTGGCGGACTGAACCTTCTGGATCACCGTACTCATAATAGTACGGTGCTCCTCGTCGATGGAGGCGCCGTCAAGCACCTCCAGCAGATTGTCCGGCACCTTCGGTTGGACGGAGGCTACCGGCTCAGAAAGCTTACTCCTCTTGGAAGGAGTTCGCCTACCGTGGTTCGGAACTGTTGTAGATTCCGGTGCGGTGTCTGGCTCAAAGCCGGACTTGGAGCCCTGGGGGCCTTGTCCCCTTCACTCCTGGAGTCCGGGAGGTTGCCTTGTGGCTCCTCCAGGACCGCCTCCTCCTGCCCCGGAGCTCGTCGCGACGCCACTTCGGCATCGTCCACGGTGCGAGGGGAGACAGCGGGCGGAACTGAGTTCACGTCCGATGAATTCAGGGAGCCGCTCGACGACTCGTCGAGTCCGGCCCGGGGCGGACTGCATAATTATATTCGACATTAGGGAAAGCTGTGCAACAAAGGAACGTCATGAGTTACTCTGATATCCGAACTTACGATTTCGCCGGACGCTTGGCCCTGTCTGGCCACTCCTCTTCGCCCTCTTCAGCATCGGGGGCGTAGTCCGGCGGAGGGGTCTTCCTTTTCCTAGACCCCTCGGCCTCCCCCGTTGGGGCGGCCTTCCTCTTCTCTCCTCTCTCCGCTGGGGGGGAGTCTTCTTCTTCCTCCTCCTCGTTTTCACGGGAGGAGGGCGTCTCGGACTCGTCGGATGACGAGTCCGACACCACCACGTTGCGGGCACTCTTTCGAGTCCCCGTGGTCTTCTTCTTCTTGGCCTTCTTCTCCGGCACCACATAAGGCGCCGGAGCCAGTAGCTTCACTAGTAGAGCTGGAGCTGGGTCTTCGGGCAGCGGCGCCGGACAGTTAATCGATCCGGATATCGCCCGCCAAGCCTATCAAAGGTAAGGGAGTTTAGATCCCGCATAGAGTCAAACTATGAAAAAAGCTTAACATCCTGTAAAAGGTGTGGATGGCCTACCTCGCTAGCGTGACGCTGCGAGCTGTATCCGCGGTCCTCGGAAGAGGATGCGGGAGCCTCGGCACCCTTGAATAACATCTTCCGGGCATCTTCGTACGTCGTGTCGAAGAGCCTGCTGAGGGTTTGATGCTGCATCGGGTCGAACTCCCACAGATTAAAATCCCATTGTTTACACGGGAGGATCCGGCGGACGAGCATAACCTGGATTACATTAACAAGCCGGACTGGCTTGTTCACCGGGGACTGGATGCATGTTTGCAATCCGGTCACCTCTTTTTCGTCACCCCACGACAGGCCCGTCTCTTTCCAGGACACAAGCCGCGTGGGGGGTCCGGATCGGAACTCGGGGGCTGCGGTCCATTTCGGATCGCGCGGCTCGGTGATGTAAAACCACCTGGATTGCCATCCCTTTAGGGTCTCCACAAAAGAGCCCTCGAACCATAGGACGTTGGCCATCTTGCCCGCCATGGTGCCTCTGCACTCCGCCTGGCTGCCGCGCACCACCTTGGGCTTGACGTTGAAGGTCTTGAGCCAGAGGCCGAAATGGGGGCGGACGCGGAGAAAAGCCTCGCACACAACGATAAACGCCGAGATGTTGAGGATGAAGTTCGGGGCCAGATTGTGGAAATCCAGGCCGTAGTAGAAGATGAGCCCCCGGACAAATGGGTGGAGTGGAAAACCCAGTATGCGGAGGAAGTGGGGAAGAAATACTACCCTCTCATGGGGCCTTGGGGTGGGGAGAAGCTGCCCCTTTTCGGGAAGCCGGTGCGCGATGTCCTTGGACAGGTATCCGGCCTTCCTTAGCTTCTTGACTTGTCCCTCCGTGACGGAGGAGACCATCCATTTGCCTCCCGCTCCGGACATTGCTGGAGAAGGTTGAGGTGGGAAGTGCGGGCTTGGGCGCTGGAGCTCGAGTGCGCAGGAGATGGATAGGCAAAGGAGGAAGAAGGCGTAGGTGAAAAGGTGGATCCTTATCCCCTTATATGGGCGGATGCGGTTGTGCGTCCCCACCTGTCTAGTAAAACTCGCTTGCCTCCCAAGCGCCGTGATAAGTGGCGCGGTTGGGTTACCCACGTCCGTATTGATGAGAATCCCGTAAAAGGGGGGTACACGATCTCTGCTTTGACAAGACGTACCAAGGAAACCGCCTCGCAAAACATGCTGAGGTGGAAAAGTAAAAACGATTTGAGTAAAGGACTTGGCCATAGTGTGATGGCGCACTGCGGAATACGTTAGCAGATTTGATTTGTGTTAATATTATTCTCTCTATGGCAATATGTGGAAGCTTATTTTGCAGAGCCGGACACTACTTTTGGTGTTTACAATCTTCTATGAAGGAATTGGAGGAGGAACCCGCCTTGCAATTCCGAAGACAATTTGCGCGCCAGACTCGTCGTCATTGAAGCCTGGTTCAGGGGCTACTGAGGGAGTCCTGGATTAGGGGGTGTTCGGGTAGCCGGACTATACCTTCAGCCGGACTCCTGGACTATGAAGATACAAGATTGAAGACTTCGTCCCGTGTCCGGATGGGACTTTCCTTGGCGTGGAAGGCAAGCTTGGCGATGCGGATATTCAAGATCTCCTACCATTGTAACCGACTCTATGTAACCCTAACCCTATCCGGTGTCTATATAAACCGGAGGGTTCTAGTGCGTAGGACAACACAATCAACTCCATAGACAACAATCATACCATAGGCTAGCTTCTAGGGTTTAGCCTCCTTGATCTCGTGGTAGATCTACTCTTGTACTACCCATATCATAAATATTAATCAAGCAGGACGTAGGGTTTTACCTCCATCGAGAGGGCCCGAACCTGGGTAGAACATCGTGTTCCCTGCCTCCTGTTACCATCCGGCCTAGACGCACAGTTCGGGACCCCCTACCCGAGATCCGCCGGTTTTGACACCGACAGTCGCCCTTGGCCTTGGCCCCATGGCCGAGGCTGAGGCGCGTGTCCTGTCTTCTGCGGCGCTGATGCGGGTCCTCACCCACATCTACCTTCGCGATCCCGGCGTCGACCTCGACAGCCTGCTGGAGCCAGCAAGTGGCAAGCGTGCCGCTGCTGCTACTGAAGCCGTGAAGGGTCGTGCAGAGGCTCTGCTGGGGAAGTTCCGGGCCTTCGGCACCGATCCGGAGCAAGGCGCTGCCGACCCCGCCGCTTCGTGAGGCGAACCCACTCCGCGCTGCTCCCCCGCCGCCAAGTGACTCCGTCGTGACTCCTATGCTGCTTTGAATTCCTGCACATGTATCGTGCCTCGGGGAGGCATTTAAAACTTGCGTTTGGTATTGGGATAACAGTGTGGACTGTAATATTTGCTTTCGAATTCCTTGAAATTTGCGCTTTTCCTTCCTACTTGCTTATGTTCTACGCCGGCAGAGCCCGGCCCCGCGCGTACCTCACCCAACAATAGCCCCGACCGGAAACCAGGACGGGACCAAGGAGTGAGGGGCTACGTGACAAGTTAGGCTCCTGAGTCGCGATGCTCAGGAGTCCCCCTTGGCGCATGAACAGCAAGTAGGGAGGTGTGATGTGGGTGGATCCACCGTTCTACGTCTGCAGAGCCCGGCCGCGTGCGTGCCTCACCCAGCGATGGTCCCGACCGGAAACCAGGACGGGGTCACAGAGTGAGGGGTGACGTGACCAGTTAGGCTCCTGAGTCGTGATGCTCAGGAGTCCCCCTTGATGCTCAAATGGCCTTCATACCTCGGCTCCGCTCGGGGAGAGGCGCGCGACGAACCAGGCCCCGGGGGACCTGGCTGGGCGGCGTGCGTCTGGGCGTGACCCAGGCGCAGCCCCCGTGCCCAACCCCCTCGCGCGGCACTCCCCAGGGGAGGCGTTACGATGAGGCTAGACACTGAGCTCTGGGATCCCTGAGGTTGATGCGGCCCGGAGGCCACCCTCAGTTGTTTATCACCAGCGCGGAGCATAGCGCTTCCGTATGTGTACGGGCATAGCCGCTCCTCGGCAGTGTCGTCAGCCAGCGCGGAGCATGGTGCTTCCACTGGTACGTGGGAGGGGCCCCCCTCCGGGAGGAGCCCCCGGGGCATGTACAACCCCGCCCTGACACGTGGCTGGCACGGTAGGGCCTGGTGAGGTGTATCTGGGCACCCGTGAGCCAGCGCGGGACTTACGGGGCCCTACCTCTAGGCGGGTTGCGCCTGGCACTGGGCCTTATCTTGTGTTGTGTCCCTGCAAGTTCGGTTAGATGCCTACACTCTACGTCCTCGGGTCCCGGCCCTCGAGCTGGTCTCAGCCGTCGCTGGTATGCCAGGTCGCGATGCCGTGGTCAAGGCCAGAGGGTGAGGGCTGGAGAGCCAGTAAGAGCCCTGAGTCGCGATGCTCAGGTACCCCCCCTTTAACGTGCAAGTGGTCAGCATGAAGAATAAGAGGTGCCGCGGACCGGCATCAAATAATCAAGCATGGCGGTTCTAACGCATAACCGGAAAATGAACGCAAATGGGGTACATGCCGCTGGGCCTGGCCCGAGCGGCTTGGGGATCATGCAGCCCGAGGGACGCCCCCAACAAGGTAAGCTAATCGACACGAAATAAAAGGGATACACGCCGCAGGGACGGACCCACGTGGCCTGGGAATAATGCAGCCCTGCGGGCGCTCCCAGCTGGAAGTGAAACTTGAAAGATGTCACCTGTTGACGCTGAAGACGAAGGGGTGTTGGTGTAGCCGGCTCGGTGGGCTGCGGAAGCCGATCCTCATGAGCCCCCAGGACCAGGGGCCTCAGGAGGCTCCGAAGGCGCTGGCGGTTCCTCGCGGGCCATCTCCATCTCCGCCAGGGCTGCGGAGCACCTGGCCTCTTGTGCCTCCGTGGTTCCCCTCATGAAGCGCTGGTACGTGTCAGCCGTGCTCGGCAAGCCGTAAGGCATGCGAACGTAGCTGTGGGGTGGACCTCCGCAGCACCCCACTCGCGAGGGCCAGAGGCGCTCCAGGGAGGCGACTCGGTTGAGCCCTGGTACGTCGATGCAGACGCGCAGCCCGCCATCCTCGCCTGGATGGGGAGCCACTGCTGGTAGGCGGCGGGCGCCTCTCATGACTATTGACTCCTGTAGCTCCTGAATGGCCTTGCTGACGACCTCCTGTGGGTCTGGATCTCCTTGCCTTGCTCCTTCTTGAGGGAAACGTGCTTCGAAACACGCCTCCATGTGGTGCCCAAGCGCCTCCCTCGTGACCCTAGCTAGGTCGGTGGCCCGCCAGGGGAGAGCCCCCGAGCCCTGCCTGAGGAGGGCGCTGGGCGCGCTTTCCTATGCGATGGAAGGAGGTTCCCCCTGGGCAGGCACGGGCCCAGAGGGGCCTGCCTCCTGAGGGGCCAGGCCGGATGACGTCTTCTTCTTCTTGGGGGCGGCCTCAGGAAGCCTCCTACTTCCGTGATTCGGGTCTTCCAGTGATGCGGCCTGAAAGGCTCGCTCCAGGGAACACACCGCGTCCTTCTCTTCGCAGGGCACCGTGATGACTCCGCCGCTTCCTGGCATCTTGAGGACGTTGTAGCCGTGGTAAGTCACGGCCATGAACTTGGCCAGCGCTGGGTACCCAAGGATGGCGTTGTATGGCAGGCGAATGTGAGCGACGTCGAAGTCGATGAGCTCGGTGCGGTAGTTGTCGCGTGCCCCGAAGGTGACAGGGAGGCGAACCTGCCCAATCGGGACCGTGGAGCCGTCGGTGATACCGGAGAAAGGCTTGGTTGGCTGGAGTTGGCTGTAGGGCACTTGGAGGTTGTTGAATGTCTCTACGGATAGGACGTTGAGCCCTGCCCCGCCATCGATGAGGGTCTTGGTGACCACCACGTTGCTGATGATTGGGGAACAAAGCATCGGGAGGACTCCGGCTGTAGCTGCACACTTGAGTTGATCTGCTGAGCTAAAGGTGATGGCGCACGCCGACCACCTGAGAGGGCGCGTGGCTTCGATCCTGGGGAGGACTGCGTTCACTTCGCGGGCGAACTGCTTGAAGATGCGTTGAGAGGCTGGGGCTTGAGCTCCGCCCAGGATGCAGGCGATCGCGCGCGGCTCCTGGAAGCCCCCAGCCTCCTCGTCCTGGTGGCGGTCCTCATTTCTCCTTGGCTGTGGCGGCAGCGGTGGGAGGCCTGCGTTGCCTCGCGGGCGATCCTCGCGAGGCTGATCCCTCCAGCCTCCCTCGCGAGGCGGGTCTTGCCAGCGATCCTCGCGAGGTTGGTCGCGCCACCCCTGGCGCGGGCCACGATCTTCCCAGTGCCCTGCGTTCCTTCCTCCTCCTCGGCCGTAGCCCCGGTCACCGCGGTCAGGGCGATGGCCGATCCTTCCTTCTCGCACGGCTCAGAGTTCTTGGCATTCGCTGGTGTTGTGGGTGTGGAGGTCGTGGTACACACAGTACTGGCTGCCCTTGGGAGGTTCGGGCTGATCTCTGCCCCGCTTGGTGTCCGGTTCTGCCGCGAGCACGGCAGCCCCCTTGCGCTTCACTTCCTTGGCCTTGAGCTTCTTCTCTTCAGGGTCTGCGGTAGGAAGCTCGAGGAGGGAGAGACGCCCTTCCTCAGCCCTGGCGCACTTGTTCGCCAAGTTGAACAGCTCCAAGGACGTGCACAGGTCTTCATGCATCGCCAGCTCCTCCTTCATCTTGACGTCGCGCAGGCCATCGAAGAAGGCTGAGATGATGGCCTCCTCAGTCACCTTGGGAATCTTGAGGCGTGCGTTGTTGAAGCGCTGGATGTACTTCTGCAGGGTCTCCCCGGGTTGTTGCTTGATGCGGCGCATGTCGCTCACGGTGGGTGGCCGGTCGCGAGTACCTTGGAAGTTGGCGATGAAGCGGGTGCGCATCTCTTCCCAGGAGGAGATTGTGCCTGGAGCAAGGTTCAGGAGCCAGGTGTGGGCCTCGTCCTTGAGCGCCATGGGAAACCAGTTCGCCATGACCTTCTCGTCTCTGTTGGCAGCTTCGATGCCCAGCTCGTAGAGCTGGAGGAACTCCGCAGGGTCGGCCGTGCCGTCGTAGCGAGGAGGCAGGTCCGGCTTGAACTTGCCTGGCCACGCGACGCTGCGCAGTTCGGTGGTGTAGGTGTGGCAGCCTGCTGTGGCCACGGGAGGCCTTGGGTGATGGAGAGCCTGGTCTTGCATGTCCCCACGCGCTGGAGCAGGAGGATGGTCGCGACATGCTGGAGCAGGGAGCGCCCGGGCAGCTTCTGACGGGCGAGGGACTTCTTGGCAGCTCTGTTCTTGCCGCGCTGGCACCTGACGGAGCGGGTTCCGCCCAGGGGCCACGCGCCTTGGAGCCATGGCGTCTTCTTGAGGAGGAGGCGGCCGGGGCGCCGCCGGAGCCTCGTCGCCCGCGCGGGGCGGGGTGCGGTGCAGCGGAACGGACGGCGCGGAAGAGCCCCCTGCGGCACGGACGAGCTCGGCGATGCGATCGAGCCATTCTTCGTAAACGTCGTCGACGGGACGGTAGCACAGGAGCTTGTTTGCCGCGATGAGTGCAGCCCGAGCCTCCATGGGCACGCGGAGCGCGCAGGACGAAGATCCAGCTGGGGCGAGCGAGGGAGTTGCGGTGCGGCCGTCTTGGCGCACGGATGGATGCTGAGACGATGCTTGCTGCTCGTCCCCCGCCGGGCCGGTGGCGGCGTTGATGGCAGGTGATGGGGAACGGCGAGGACACCCGCCGACAGGGGCTGTCTGGGCGACACGGCAAGCGAGGGCGGCCCGGCGCTCTGCGCGGGCCCGACGAGCGTCAGACATGAGCGTGATGGTCGGAGGAGAACGGGGTGATGGAAGACGAATTCCGGCGCACCCCTACCTGGCGCGCCAAATGTCGGATTTCGGGTTTTGGCAGACCCTTGAGGTTCGAACACTGGGGGGCGCGCGAAGATTTCACCTCCTACCTACCTGCACCCCTCCGCCATGCTAGGACCAGAGCTATGGGAAGAACAACACAAGAGACACGGGGTTTATACTGGTTCGGGCCACCATTGTGGTGTAATACCCTACTCTAGTGTGTGGTGTGTGGATTGCCTCTTGGGCTGATGATGATGAACCATACAAGGAAGAACAGCCTCGCGAGGGTCTGTTCTTGGCTGAGGCGATGAACTGCTGGGAGGAGTTCGGTCACCTTTCTCTCTCTCTCTCTCTCTCTCCCTCTCTCTCTCTCTCTCCGCTTACAACCTCTCTACTTGACGAGCCCTCAGAAGAGACCGAACCGACCCCTTGCTATGTGGGTGGCTGGTCCTATTTATAGAGGCCCTGGTCCTCTTCCCAAATATCGAGCGGGAAGGGAGCCAACAATGGCAGGCTAATTTGAAGGGGGACAACAAGTATCAGCTATCCTGACAAAAGTAGTCTTCGCCTGCGCAAAGCTCTGGTGATGACGCCGTCTTGGGCTCCACGGTGACCTCCGTCTCGTAGTCCTCCTGGTCTTGGTCTCGTTGCACCGAAATGGCAACCTTTGCCTGATGCCTCGGTACTCCCCGGCTGCGCTTTCCCCCTTTGCACCAAAGAGGAAAGGAGGACGCTGCGTGGGCTGGCGCCCGCTTGGCGCCCTGAGTCGTCATGGCTTGCGTCACAGGCACCTCGTGAGTTACCTCGCGTTGATCTCTCCGCCTCCTCGTGAGCCAGCCTGACGAGGCCGTGCTTGAGGGAGCTCCGCGTCATCCGCCCCGCGAGGCTTGGCCCCTCGCGAGGGTCTTGAGTTTGTGTTGGTGAAGATGGGCCGTGCTGGGCCCCCCTTTGAGCCACGCCGCAGGCAGGCAAGTCTGGGGACCCCCGTTCCCAGAACACCGATAAAATATGCCCTTAAATCTCACCCTTTTTGGTGGATTGATGACAATACGAGAGTTGCACATAGGGATATAAAATGAACAAAAGCAAACCCAAAATCTATAAAATATAGACAGGCTCCCTCCAGATGTGTGCACTCTATAGATATGCTTTGGACTGCACAACACACATACTAGGATCAACGCTCACCCTATATTTTATTGACAAGACAATCCTTGCAACAAACTAAGTGACACTAAGCATGGAGGCAAGGTATAGTAAGTGAGCATGAAGTAATAGGCACAAGAAAAGTAAGCTCACAATCTACTAAACATACTAGACAATAAAGGATAAGCATACAACCATAAGTCTCACACCATATGATAGAATAGGTCTCCTGGACTCACACACACACGAAAACAAACCAACAAACCAAAGCAACGAAGGTTCAAGACAACGAAAGCAAAGAGACACAAGACTCACAAATCCTACACTCTCTCCCCCTTTGGCATCAAGATATCAAAAAGGCAGAGAGGACACCTACGACACCGGTGGTAGCTCCCACTGACGTGATCACCCATCAAGCTCCTCATCCGTCTATGCTGCAGGAATGGACTCCTCATATGTCTCAGCCCACTAATATCCTTGCTTCGTCATCCAGGCAGCCTCAGGAGTGATGTTCTTCTCGGACCCGCTCGAGACTTGCTCGCCAAGCTTCCTCAAGATCCTCTTGTCACGTTGGTGACTCTCCTTCTGAGCAATGTGGTCCTCGTACTGCCCCTTGGCCTACATGCAGAACAGAGACTTCATCTTGGCCTTGAGCTTCTTATCCCAAGATGGCTCAGTAGATGGAGGTGTAGACCCCTTAGAACTGTCCTTAGCCTCCTCCTCCTCAAACTCATCCGCATCAACATCCCACTACAAAAAAATACACTTCTGTGATGATACGTGTTTGTCACAGTAGGTCGCGTTTTCTGTCATGCATGTACATCCATGACGATTTTATGACAGAATCAAGATAGTCATTCCTGTGCTGTCATAGAAGTGTTCCATGACATTAACAAAATTATCATCACAGAAGTGTCCACTTCCATGACGATAAATCACGCGTCACAGAAGTGCTTTCATCAAGGGTGACCGACACGTGGCATCCACCGTAATGGAACGCCGTTAAGCTATCGGGTCGGGTTTTGGATCCGATAACCCGTTAACAGCCCCGACTAATGGGGATTTTTCATGTGTAAAATCATCATTGGCTGGAGGAGACATGTGTCAGGTCCGCGTTGGCACATGTGTCACTCATCCAATGGGCGAGACGCACCTATGATATGTTGACACGTGGACCGGCCCATTAAGTTTAAATGGGCCGGCCCAACTTGTCGGTGTTCTGGGAACGGGGGTCCCCAGACTTGCCTACCTGCGGCCTGCGGCGTGGCTCAAGCGGGGGCCCAGCGCGGCCCGTCTTCATCAGCTCAACCTCAAAGACCCTCGCGAGGGGCCAAGCCTCGCGGGGCGGATGACAAGAAGCTTCCTCAGAGGCAGCCTCATTAGGCAGGCTCACGAGGAGGCGGAGAGATCAAGGCAGGGGTACCTCGCGAGGAACCCGTGACGCAAGCCATGACAATCGAGACCAGGCGGGCGCCAGGCGGGCTCCGGCCCCGCGCAGTGTCCTTGTTTCCCCTTTGGTGCAAAGGGGGCAAGCACAGGCCAAGGCATCAGGCAAAGGTTACCATTCCGGTGCAACGAGACCAAGACCAGCCGGACGGCAGGACGGAGGTCACCGTGAGCCCAAGACGGCGTCATCGCCAGTGCTTTTGGCAGCCGAAGACCACCTTTGGTCAGGATAACTTGTACTAGATGTTCCCCTTTGAATGGCCACTTGTTGGCGCCCTTCCCGCTCATTATTTGGGGAGATGCCCAGGGCCTCTATAAATAGAGCTAGCCACCACAGAGTAGAGTGGATTTAGACATCTAGACACCCCAAGAACATCGAGAGATCTGGTAGAACCCTAGCAGAGAGAGAGAGAGAGGCGATGAACTCACCCTAGCAGTTCATTGCACCAACTCAAGAACACCTCTCGCGAGGCTGTTCTTCCCTTGTACCGTCCATCATCAGCCCCAGAGGCAATCCACCACACCACACACTGGAGTAGGGTATTACACCACAATGGTGGCCCGAACCAGTATAAACCTCGTGTCTCTTGTGTTGTTCATCATTTTTCATCTTAGTTCGCACGAGAGGATCAAACGTAGATCGGTAGGGGAGAGATCTCCGCGCGCACCCCAGTGTTCGAACCTCAAGGGTCTGCCGGAACCCCAAACCCGACATTTGGCGCGCCCGGTAGGGGTGCGCCGGAGTCCTCCTTCCTGACGACCCGCTCTCCCCCAACATCGCATCCCGCCCACATGGCGGACAACGCGCCGCCCGCTCCAGCAACGGATGCCGACATTGGGGCCAGGGGGCTCCGGGCCTTGGCCCCCGCCTTGCGGCAAGTGCAGTGGCCGCGCAAGTTTAGGCCCGAGATGCCGCCACGCTACGACGGCGCGACGGACCCGATGATTTTCTTGCTGGCATACAAGGAGGCCGTCCTCGGAGCCGGGGGCGACGATCGGGTGATGGCCAACTGGTTACCCATGGCCCTCACCGGCGTCCCGCGTGCGTGGCTCCTTGACCTACCGACGGCCTCTGTCACCTCGTGGGAGGAGCTGCGCGACCTCTTCCTCGCCTGTTACGCCGCACTAGCACCGCCCATTGTCGCAGCTCTCCTAGGTGGCTCCCAGGCACCGCCCTCGAGCCATCACGTCAAGCCGTTCACCCGCCGGATCAGCACCGCCTCCAAGCGTCGAGAAGCCCCCCGGGCTGGGTGGCGCCCGAGGCCGATCAAACCTTCGACTCGGAGGACCACCCCTTCAGCCCCATTGGTTCGGGCACGCTCCCAATACTGTGCACCCCCACTATCTGCCAAGTGGCCCTCATCAGGACCCTCATCGACGGTGGTGCCGGCCTTAACATGCTCATGATGGAGGCTTTCAGCCTCCTCCACGTACCGCTGGAGTGGCTCCGACCCAGCAGGCCTTTCTCGGGCGTCGGAGCCGGTTTCACGGCCTCCTTGGGGCAGGTCCGCCTTCCAGTGACCTTCGGCACCTGCGAGAACTTCCGCACGGAGCTGATCGACTTCAACATCGCCCCCATCGGCCTCCTCTACAATGCCATCCTCGGCTATCCGGCCCTGGCTCAGTTCATGGCAGCAACTCACCCGGCGTACAACCTCATGAAGATGCCTGGGAGCAGCGGCGTCCTCACCATGTCAGGAGACACAAAGGATGCGCTGCAGGTGCTCCAGCTTGTTTTTAGGGCGGCCGTGGTGGCGCAGCCCACTGGCACCGACGCCCTCAAACCCAAGGGGGCTGCGCCGGCTAAAAAGAAGCAGTTGTTCACCCAAGACAAGGCAGAAACCAAGCAGGTACCAGTCGACGAGGACGGGTCCGCTAGCGCCACCTTGACCATAGGGGCCAACCTCGAGCCCGAGCAAGAGAAAACCCTGATCGGTTTCCTGCGTGCGAACAAGAAGGTGTTTGCGTGGGAACCTGATCAGTTAGCAGGGGTCCCAAGGGAAGTGACTGAGCATCACCTCAACGTGTGCCCCAATGTGCGCCCTGTGAAGCAGAAGGCAAGGCGGGAGTCTACTAAGAAACAAGCTTTCACCATCCAAGAGACCCAAAAGCTAGAGGCGGCAGGAGTTATCCGCGAGGTCCGCTACCCTGATTGGTTGGCTAATCCGGTCGTTGTGCCGAAAAAGGGAGGAAAGTAGCGCATGTGCGTCGACTTCACCAACCTCAACAAGGCCTGCCCGCAGGATCCATTTCCGCTCCCCCGCATTGACCAGATAGTCGACTCCACCGCAGAGTGTGGCCTATTGTGTTTCCTAGATGCCTTCTCGGGCTATCACCAGATCAAGATGGCGGTAGAGGACGTGGAGAAGACGGCTTCCCGACCCCGTGTGAAGTGTACTGCTATACGTGCATGCCATTTGGGTTGCGCAACGCATGCGTGACCTTTCAGCAGTTGATGCACATCGCCTTAGGCCGGTAGCTTGGGAGGAACACAGAAGCTTACGTCGATGACATTGTGGTGAAGTCTCGTGAGGCAAGGACCCTGATACAGGACCTGGAAGAAACCTTCGCGAGCCTCAACGAGTTGGACCTACGGCTCAACCCGGAGAAGTGCGTGTTTGGAGTCCCCTCAGGCAAGCTCCTGGGTTTCCTCGTATCCCACAGGGGCATTGAGGCCAACCTGGAGAAGGTGAAGGCAGTCGAAGACATGAGCCCACCAAGGACCCTTAGAGAAATGCAGAAGCTCACCGGGCGTGTAACTGCGTTGGGGCGTTTCATCTCCAAGCTGGGGGAACGAGCGCTGCCCTTCTTCAAGCTGATGAAGAAAAGGGGCCCCTTTGAGGGGACTGAAGAGGCCGACAAGGCATTCCAAGACCTCAAGAGGTACCTTAGCAGTCCACCAGTGATGGTAGCTCCGCGTCCTTGGGATCCCCTGGTGCTCTACCTCGCAGCTACCCCCTACTCCGCTAGTGCAGCCCTGGTAGCGGTTAGGGAGGAGCGCTGTGCCAAGGCCGCATCAACCGTCCGAACTGAAGCGAACAGAGCCAGGAGGGCCTCGCAAAGGCCACAACCGCAGCCTGAAAGGAACAGCCGCGGCAAGAGAACGCACCCGAAGCAGGAGAGGCCCCCTCAGGCGACAAAGCACTGGGGGATCCATCATCTCAAGAGACGCCTCGACCTCCGGAGGACACAAGGTGTGCCAGCACCCTCAACCTCATCGAGCACCCCGTGTATTTCGTCAGCACAGTGCTACGGGACACGAGGGCGCGGTACCCCATGCCTCAAAAGCTCCTCCTCGCGCTATTGGTGGCCTCACGCAAGCTGCGGCACTACTTCCAAGGCCACCCCATCAAGGTCGTCTCGGCATACCCCTTGGAGAGGATACTCAGGAGCCCCAACTCGGCTGGAAGGGTTGCTGAATGGAACATAGAGCTGCAGGCATTTCAGCTAGAATTCAGTACGACCAGAGTCATCAAGGGAGCCGCGTTAGCAGATTTTGTGGCAGAATGGGCAGAAGCGCGGGTCTCGAGGCAGGCAAAGACCGGTCGCTTTCCCCGGGAAGTGAAGCACCGGATGGCTAGGTCATGTACTTTGATGGGGCATTCTCCCGACATGGTGCGGGAGCTGGCGCGGTGCTCATATCTCCTACCCAGGACAAACTCTACTACACCGTGCAACTTTGCTTCCAGCACGGAGAAAAGGTCTCCAACAACATAGCGGAGTACGAAGGCCTAATAGCCGGCTTGAAGGCCGCAGCTGCATTAGGGGTGAAGTGCCTCATCATCAAGGGCGATTCGCAGCTCCTCGTCAACTTCTCCAACAAGATATACGAGCCAAAGGACGAGCACATGGAGGCCTACCTCACTGAGGTCCACAAGATGCAGAAACAGCTCTGGGGACTGGAGTTGCAGCAAGTGCCTCGCGGCACCAATCAGGAGGCTGACGACATTGCCAAGAGGGCATCTAGGCGGCTGCCTCAGGAGCCCAGCATCTTTGAGGAGCAGCTCTTCAAACCCTCGGCGGTGCCGTCTCTGTCCAGCACGGCACAACCAAGGGAGGAGATCCCTCAGCCGCCTGCCTTGGGAGCTCCGGTCTGTGGCCCGACATTAGGGGCACGCTTGCTCCTGGCGTTGGAGTCTCAGGAGGGATGTTGGATCCCAAAGCTCAAGGACTACTTGATGCAAGGGATTCTGCCGGAGAACGAGGAGGAGGCGGAGCGTGTGGCACGGCAGGCCATGACTTATTGCATCCAGGATGGCAAGCTCTACAGGAAGCGGCCAAATGACGTGTCCCTACGTTGCATTTCCAGGGAGCAAGCTAAAGGAACTGCTGGCGGACATACACATCGGAGACTGCGGGCACCACTCGCCGTCACAAACCCTCGTCGGCAAGGCGTTCCGCAGCGGGTTCTACTGGCCCACAGCACTCAGCGACGCCATTGAGCTGGTGAAGGCTTGTGAGGCCTGCCAGTTTCACGCTAAACAGATCAATCAACATGCGGGTGGTCTGCAGACCATACCCCTCTCCTGGCCGTTCGCAGTTTGGGGGTTGGACATTCTGGGCCCGTTCCCTCGGGCGCCAGGGGGCTATCGCTACCTCTACGTTGCCGTGGACAAGTTCACCAAGTGGGCCAAGGTGGAAGCTGTCCGCACAATCCCGGCAGGCTCGGCAGTCAAGTTCATCAAGGGTCTCGTGAGTCGGTTTGGGGCACCTAACCGCATCATCACTGACAATGATTCACAATTCACCAGTAATCTCTTCAAAACATACTGTGCTAACCTTGGAACGCAGATATGCTACGCTTCGGTAGCACACCCCGGAGCAATGGCAAAGCTGAACGAGCCAATGCAGAGATCCTGAGGGGCCTCAAGGCCAGGACCTTCAAGAAGAAGCTGGAGGCCTGTGGCAGGGGCTGGCACGACGAGCTCCAGTCCGTGCTATGGTCAATCCGCACGATAGCGACCAAGCCGACTGGCGAGACCATGTTCTTCCTCGTCTACGGAGCGGAGGCTGTTCTCCCTCACGAGGTCAGACGTCGCTCCGCACAGGTCCTGGCATTCGACGAGGCTCAGCAGGACACCCTGTGGGGGACGGATCTCGTGCTGGGGGAGGAACGTCGTCGGGAAGCCGCACTGCGAGCGGCAAGGTATCAACATGCGCTACGACGATACCACAGCCGCAACATCTGCCCCAGGACCCTTGAGGTAGGGGATCTCGTGCTCAGAAGGGTTCTCTCCAAGGAGGGTCTGCACAAGCTCTCTCCCATGTGGGAGGGCCCGTTCAAGGTTGTTCATGTTTCCAGGCCTGGCTCTGCGCGCTTGGAGACTCCGGAGGGAGTACCCATCCAGAACCCATGGAACATTCAACATCTCCGAAGGTTCTACCCCTGAGTGAAGCCGCTACATTTTGGAAAAGTCCCAGTGCCTGTGAAGAAGGCGAATGCCTGTGAAGCCACTACGTTTTGGAAAAGGCCCGGTGCCTGTGAAGAAGGCGAATGCATGTGAAGCCGCTGCATTTTGGAAAAGGCCCGGTGCTTGTGAAGAAGGTGAATGCCTGTGAAGCTGCTGCGTTTTGGAAAAGGCCCGGTGCCTGTGAAGAAGGCGAATGCCTGTGAAGCTGCTGCGTTTTGGAAAAGGCCCGGTGCCTGTGAAGAAGGCGAATGCCTGTGAAGCTGCTACATTTCAAGAAAGGCCCGGTGCCTGTGAAGAAGGCCAACGCCTGTGAAGCTCGCCGCCCGTGACACTCTCACGTAATAATGAGTGGGGCTGTACACGCCCTGGAGTCTCCGGAGTGCCACCCTCGGGCCTCGGGGGCTCCCGCCCACGCCCAGTGGCAGCACTTAGCTCCGCGCTGGTGAGAATACGTCGAAGACTAGAATAGGCGCCGGACACGGCTTTCACATTTGCTTTCTGCAGTTGGCTTGTTTATTCCCGTTTGAAGTTTCTATTGGAGTTGCTGACGTTCCTGCCTTGTGGCTCTTTGTCTTTCTCAATCGCTCACCTTGTTTTCTCTCGCGAAGTCTCGTGAGGGAGGATCGTGAGCACCCTCGCGAGTGTTTTCTGCCCCGATCGCTTGGAGCTTTCCTTTCCGAGTCCTCTGCGGGAGCACCCCTCCCAGTCCGTGCCCCACGGGCATCGCGACACGAGCGCAGGACCTGGGCCGATCGCCCCCACAACTAAGACCATAAGTTACCCATCCTACTGATCCTTGCAGGGCACGAAGCACGCGAGGAGGCCACGGCCTCGGGAGGCGGGGACCACGCCAAGCCCCATCGAGCTAAAATAGTTCCCGCACATGGGAGCGCGGCACGAGAACACGGTGCAGAAATAGCGGAAATGGCGTGATGGTTAAACAGCAACAGTTCTAATACGCCCCCGCGGGGCCCTACATTACTTACTATTTTTGCGCAGGATAAGAAAGAAAACAAAACGGGCGCGATTCATCCTGCGCCAACCCACAACGAAGGCTCGAGCTGCTCCTGGGACTCAGGCGGATCCCTTCTCTCGATTCACCGGGGCGCGACGGCGGGCTGACCCGCTACCTTCACCCAAGCGGACGCGATGGCGAGGAGACTGGTCGCGGCCACCGCTGGAGGAGCTGCTGCCTAAGAGGGGGTTGCTGAAGCTCGGCGGACCCCGATCACCGCCGCCTGTATGCCAGTCGCCATCTTCATCCTGGCCAGAGCCAGGGCTGGGCAGGCGGCTGCGGTCGTCGTCTTCAGGGCAACACCCGGCACGGCTATCGTCTTCCCCGAACACCCTCACGTAGAGGGTGGCGTCGCCATCAAACTTGAAGTACAGGGTGCACCACCGGCTTAGGCCACGTGCGCGGGCAAACGTTTGCCAGCCGCGTGTTAGAGCCCCGTTCCTAGAAACGGAGACCTCCAGCGACGCCCAGGAGGCCCTGCTGCAGCATCCGTCTGCCTGGAGCCAGAAGCCGCACCGGGCGCTGGCCGACAGCTCATCTACGAAGAAACGGGGGAGCTGGAGCCTGGTGCTGGATGGGTCTGCTGACCACACGATGAACTCCGGCAGCACCTCCGCAGAGCGAAAGCATGGCCTAGGGGGCGCACACCCACGGCGTGCCCCCCATCGGCAACCTGGCGCTCACCACTGCACCGGGAACCGCCTCCATGGCCGCGGGAGGCCACCACGGGGACCGTGGTATACTTGCGAGGGCGGCCTCGGCCGCGCTTGGCCAGGTGGGAGTCAGGCCCAGCCTGGGGGGCCTTTCCTTTCTCCGCGGCCGAGAATCTCTTTGGAACCATGGGAGCGATGGGTGATCAAGAAGAAGGAAAGGAGCAGCAAGGAGGGACGGGCCGAAGGGGGTTGACCAGCCCCGTACTTATAGCCGGAGGAGGCCAACCGCCGTGCACCACGATCGCGGGTAATCATGACCGGTTTCTCGGCATGCAGGGACTTATCAAGTCATGCGGTCGCCGAGGCGTCGTGGGGAAGCGCAGTCGCCCACGTCCAATCAATCGCCATGTGGCGCCCAAGGCCGCAGGCTGTTAGGGCCTGCTGCGCTTCGCGCTTGCCCCTTCGCTTCTCTGCTAAGCCAAGCCCGCGCGCGCCTTGGGCCCGTGGGCTACTGTTGGCATTCTGGGAACAGGGGTCCCCAGACTTGCCTGCCTGCGGCGTGGCTCAAGCGGGGGCCCAGCGCGGCCCATCTTCATCAGCTCAAGCTCAAAGACCCTCGCGAGGGGCAAGCCTCGCGGGGCGGACGACAGGAAGCTTCCTCAGAGGCGGCCTCATCAGGCAGGCTCACGAGGAGGCGGAGAGATCAAGGCAGGGGTACCTCGCGAGGAACCCGTGACGCAAGCCATGACGATCGAGACCAGTGTGACGCTCGAGAACGATGCTCGAGAAGACTTCCATATGTTCCGGGTTTCGCCGTGTGTTTCATTTGTGCCGCCCTTTTATTTTTGCGTTGCATCATGTCATCATGCCATCATCTCATAAATCTTTTGCAACACAACTAAATAAATTGCATGGATCTTCGGTCCATTTAAATCGAGGGATATTCACTATGGTGATTACTCTTTAAAACATATTCTCCCAATATTTTAGGGAGCTATATAAATTATATTTCAATAATTTGGAATCACCCATAACACACTTGCAAATAATCACATGCCTTTTCTCGCTTCAAGTTTGGTCCCCAAACTTTGCACATAATTTCTTTCATCGCTTTCCCGATCTCCACAAAAATTCCGAGCATTTTTGGAATCTCCAAAACCTTGAACTTACTCAAACTATTTGAATTAAATTCAAATGGATTTGAATCCAGATCTTTCAATCATGCCACTTTTATTTTCTGGATTGAGCTTATTTTTTTCCGAGTCCGGGAAAGTAATCCCCATGCCCAAATTCTTGTCCACTCTTTGCTTCCTTTCTCTCATTTCCTTCTTCGTCTTTTTCTGTTTTTTTCAGAGAAGTTAAAGAGAAGAGAGAAAGAGAGAAGGGAGTCCGCAGCCCAATTTGGCCCAAGGCCCACTCCCGACCGAACCCTAGCCTTCCTGAGTCTTTCCCCTCACTACCTCGTCTCCCCTTGCGCCGCCAGAGTCCCGCCTCGCTCGAACCCCCCTCCTTCTCTCGATCTCCCTCTCGTTCCTACCGTGATGCCTCCCTTCGTCCTTCCGCCAGCATCGTCTCCTGTCGCGAGCCCCAGCGCCAGCCTCGACGTCCTCCCTGCCACTCCGCGAGCTCGCCTGCACGCACGACCATGGCAACGCGTGGCCATGGCATCGCCGCGCCCTCAAGCGCCTCCTCTCCCGCAGCCGGTCCAGGACCTCCTCGCTGCCTCCTCGTCTACACGGCACCACCGGCTCGTCAGCTCCGTCGCCAGGGGAGGAGCCCCTCGACCCGTCCCCTTCTGCCCCGACTCCGGCGAGTGCCGCCTCGTCGACCCTCCTGCTGGCCCCTGCTCAGGCATGGCCGCCTCATCAGCAAGCTGGCCTCCGCCCCTCTTGCGCTGCGCCCCTGCCGGCCTCGCCGGAATTCATCAAGTTCAGCACCGCCGCGCCCTCTGACCTCCCTTGTTACCCGCGTCGTCGCCGTTCGTCTTCAACCGCGGGACCGCTACTTCGTCATCCACCTCGGCTCTGGCCACCATGGATGCCTCATGCCCAAGATCTTCCTCCTATGTGGTGTAGAGCTGCACCGCCACCACCTCGAGGCCCCTTGCAGTCTTCGTTTCGGAACGCCAAGAAGCCGATGGCACTAGGGTGCGCCAAGTTCCACTAATGTTGACCCCGGACATCTACAATACGTGGACCTCTACGATCGATGTGGAACCGTCAAGTACAACTACTCTACGTTGATACGAGAATCACTACCGTCGCAAGAACCGAGACCGGCAAGTCCGAAGACCCCAAGAACCACGACATTTGACGCATAGTACCACTACTTTTGTCGTGTACATCTACCGTCGCCGATGATCCATGTAGCACAAACGCGAGATGTGTACCACTACTTCCCCTATCGTCGTGAGTACCTCTACCGACCCCGACCATTGGAGCATGTACAACTACCGTCACGAAGACCGGTGGACCATACCACGTCAAGTTCCACTACCGTCATGAGTACCACTAACGTCGACCCTCAAAGCCTCTATGCACGTCAAGTTCCTCGCCATGACCCCGAATATCTACGGAAAATTGTGCGACTAAGAACGTGAACGACTACCATCACCGTGAACCACTACAATCGCCGATGAATGATAGGACGACTACTTCGACTACCGCCGCATGAACCACTACTTCCCTCGATGTCCGAGAACGTCTACTTCCACTACTTCCTCTACGACGACTCGAACCGCTCCGATAATGCACGCTTCAAAGGTATAACCGCCGAGACGACCGTCCGTGAACTAATGCATGTGTGATGTATGAGATGCTCGTGCTTGCTCCGTGCTCGAATTGTTGATGCACGTTGCCCCTCTTTTGCCTTGTTACCGTCGTCTCGTGGGACACCCAGAATCCGGGAGCGCCCCACCATCTTTTGCACGCATCCGCACACTTCTCCTTTGCATCGGTATCTCAATCGAGTTACCGGAACCGGAACGCTGTCGTGGCACCGTTTTCGTTATCATTGCTGTGGCACCCCTTTCCTTTCCACCACGGTGACAAATGCCCCATATCTTATAACATGCCAACAGTTTCATAAATTTTGCATAAAACTTGTTCATGTCATCCGCATCATGATAACAACAATTAAATGTTTGGATTGTTGTTGCAATAAATTACTAAGGCATATGGGGATTTACCGGATTCGTTGTTTGTTATATTTGGCCCCATTTAAATTGCTTAGATTGGGTAGTTTACTCATGTTTCACCTCTTTCCATGTTAACCAACCTTTAATATTGTTGAGTACATAACCGGGAGAGAACTAAATAAGTCATGTGGTGTTTTCTTCAATATGCAACTCCGTTACATATTGAGCTCCACTTAATTTGTAGGATTGCTTGTGCACTTTTCCATGCCATGCATATTAAACCGGACATGCTTCATACTTGGTTGTGCAACGTGCCATGCTTATGTGGTGGTTGTTTACTATGTTGTTTGCTTCTTTCCGGTGTTGCTTCTTTGGGTTAGTTCCGATAACGTCGCGTTTGTGAGGATCCGTTAGACTACGTCCGTTTGCCTTCTTCATGGACTCGTTCTTCTTCCTTGTGGGATTTCAGGCAAGATGACCATGCCCTCGAAATCACCTCTATCTTTGCTTGCTAGTTGCTCGTTCTTTTGCTATGCCTATGCTACGATACCTACCACTTGCTTATCATGCCTCCCATATTGTTAAGCCAAGCCTCTAACCCACCTTGTCCTAGCAAACCGTTGTTTGACTATGTTACCGCTTTGCTCAGCCCCTCTTATAGCATTGTCAGTTGCAGGTGAAGATTGGAGTTTGTTCCATGTTGGAACATGGATATGTTGGGATATCACTATATCTCTTATTTAATTAACGCACCCATATACTTGGTAAAGGGTGGAAGGCTCAGCCTTATGCCTGGTGTTTTGTTCCACTCTTGCCGCCTTAGTTTCCGTCATATCGGTGTTATGTTCCCAGATTTTGCGTTCGTTACACGGTTGGGTTATAGTTGGAACCGCTTGACAGTTCGCCTTGCATAAAACTCCTCCAGCAAGGCCCAACATTGGTTTTACCATTCGCCACCTAGCCTTTTCTTTCCCTTGGGTTCTGCAGACTCAAGGGTCATCTTTATTTAAACCCCCGGGCCAGTGCTCCTCTGAGTGTTGGTCCAACTTGTCAGCCGCCGGTGGCTACCAGGGGCAACTCTGGGCTGGCCTACCGGAAGTTTGGACAATCCAGTGTGCCCTGAGAACGAGAATGTGCAGCTCCTATCGGGATTTGTCGGCACATCCGGGTGGCCTTGCTGGTTTAGTTTCACCATTGTTGAAATGTCTTGTAACCGGGATTCCGAGCCTGATCGGGTCTTCCTGGGAGAAGGAATATCCTTCGTTGACCGTGAGAGCTTGTGATGGGCTAAGTAGGGACTCCCTTGCAGGGATTTGAACTTTCGAAAGCCGTGCCCGCGGTTATGGGAAGTTGGAAATTTGTTAATGTCCGATTGTAGAAAACCTGAAGTTGATCTTAATTAAAATACATCAACCGCGTGTGTAACCGTGATGGTCTCTTCTCGGCGGAGTCCGGGAAGTGAACACGGTGTTGGAGTAATGCTTGCGTAGGTTGTTCTAGGATCACTTCTTGATCATAGTTGTTCGACCGTGCTTTTGCCTTCTCTTCTCGCTCTCTTTTGCGTATGTTAGCCACCCAAATATGCTAGTCGCTTGCTGCAGCTCCACATCATACCTTACCTTACCTATAAGCTTAAATAGTCTTGATCACGAGGGTGTGAGATTGCTGAGTCCCCGTGACTCACAGATTACTTCCAAACCCAGTTTGCAGGTGCCGATGTTACCGGGCAGGTGACAAAACCAAGCTCAAGGAGGAGCTCGATGAAGATCTTGTCCTTGGTGTTGTTTCGTTCTAGTTGATCAGTAGTGGAGCCTAGTTGGGGTTGATCGGGGATCTGTGTAGCATTTGGGGTAGTCTTCTTTTATTTTGGTTCCATATTCGGACCTTGATTGTATCTGGATGATGTAATGCTTTATTCATGTATTTGGGTGAAGTGGCGATTGTAAGCCAACTATGTATCTTTGCCCTTATTGTATTACATGGGTTGTTTGCAAAGATTACCTCACTTGCGACATTGCTTTCAATGTGGTTATGCCTCTAAGTCGTGCTTCGATACGTAGGAGATATAGCCGCATCGAGGGCATTACAAGTTGATAATCAGAGCCTTCCCCGACTTAGGAGCCCCTGCTTGATCGAATCGCTGGCGTTGTTGAGTCTAGAAAAATGTTTTGAGTCTTTTAGGATTATATATATCAGAGAGTAGGATTCTTTTTACTCCTCAGTCCCTTCGTCGCTCTGGTGAGGCATCCTGACGTAGAGTTTTGATTCTTCTCTTCTCAAATTTCACTAAAAAAATTTAGGATCACACGGGTATCTTGGAATCGTTTCGATGGTTTTGTGACGAGAACATTGTTCTTGGTGCCTCCTGACATTTAGGGGTTGTGGCAGTGTCCCGGGGAGTTGAGCCCCGAGGTGTTGTCGTCACAATTTTATCGTTGTAGTTCTGGAATACCTGAGTTTCGCCGACATCGAAAATCTCTTTTATGCAAATGTTGGTGAGATAACCTCGACGCCACCCAGTACTGGGGCGGGAGTTCGGGAGTATTGCCATAACTCGTATAACGGATGATTTTCGAAGGTTGAGGTAAACGATTTCCGAAGGTTTCTTGGTCATGTGTTGAAGGATGGATACAGCTGGATGTAGGATTTGCTAGTTTTTGGTGACATATTATGCTCCCCCTGTATCCCCAACACCTGATTGCATAACCAGAAAATTTTGGGAGTTTATAAGTGGGAATTCAAGTAGCTCTTAGGATATCTTTCCAACGGATGTATGATATGAGATTGGGGTTCGACGTCTAGTGGTCCGCCTATTCATGGTTGGTTTTACAGTGGTCTCGTTGTGTCTTAAAGAGCCCTTGGCTATGCTGACTCGGGGACGCTTCGTATGTCATGTGCACTGCCTTGTACATGATGGTGCTATATGATCGAGCCCGTGTAGGCCCCACCATGAAAACTTCGGACGAAATCTCTATCATATGTTTGTTCCAGCCTATTTTGCAAGCCAATCCTTTGTTTTGTTTTGAGTTGTGGTATTCGAGTTGCTTCGAAGTCAAGTGTTGATTCCATACCTTTCCTAAACGGTGTTCTCATATTCCTATGTGGATACTAATCCTTCGTGATAATCGAGATTGTCATGTCAATCCTTTTCAACCAGCGTGTTTCTCTTCAAGTGGATCCGATCATTTCAACATTTGCAAGATCCAATCTCAGCTTTTCGTCAACGGTGTTTGCTTCATCCGTTCCAAGTTGCCTTTGTTTTTCCCGCCCACCCACCCTTTTTCTTCAAGGACTCATATGTCTTAATCAAGTATCCTTTTATTCATGTGAAGTCTCTCCATTCTTTTCCTTCATGTTCTTACCCGGTGATTCTCATGAAGATTCTAACGGAGCCTCAAGTTCATCATTATTTGCCTTTTTTCTCCGGTGGATTTAATTCAAGCTTTTTTCATCATATATTTTTCCTCGTTCCAAATACCTTCTCATGCCGGTGCACCTCATATTCATTCATTTCTCGCTACTCAATTGTTTCGGAGTGCTCAAGATATCTCTAAGATTCGTGTTTCTACTCTGTTTTCGTTCAAGCTCTTTCGAGGATGTTATCTCATTCAAGCCATTTAATTCAACCGGCGCAATCTCTCTTTTAAATCTTTTCAACAGTGTTTTTTATTTTGAGTGGGCCCTAACCCACAGGTCTTCTTCCAGGATCTTACCTGACTCTTCTAATTTTAACGAAGCTATTTTCAAATTCATCTCAAAGTTTGACGTAAGAATGATTCATCATCGTTCATATGTATTTCTCCAAGATCTTTCAATTTCTTTTCATCGTTGGCTCAACCTCTTCGCTTTTGATTCTTCCGGAGTGTCTAAACAATTCATGGTGGTATTTCTCGTCGTAATTCAAAAATTTGAAGACCGAAGAAGATTTTCTCTCAATCCTGCTCCATTCTCTTCAAGATTCGTGATTCTAGCTTGTTGCCATCCCCTCATAATTGTTTTGATTATGAGAATTCTTTTCACCCATCCGGAGTAATTCAGGAGTCTTTTCAATTTGTTTATCTGAAGGCCATCAATTCAGGATTATTCATTCCAGCTTTCAGCTCTCATTCTCCAAATCTAACCGGTGCATCATTCAAGTATATTCTCTAATTAGTTCATGATCTCTTCGTTCTCTTGTATCTAAACTCTCTCATGTATTTTCGTTCATTCTCTTTACGATGGTTCTTCCAAGATTTTGTCTTCCTTCATTCATCATATCAATTTATTCGTTGTTTCAACCCGACCGGTGGTTCGTTGAAGACCTTTCTCAAGTTGACGCTATATCTATCTTAATCCTTTTCAAAGAGAATAAGTAGTATGCCAAATCCTTTTGCTTGTCATCAATTAAATTGGGGAAGGGTACGCATAACGTAATTCTTATTCGTGTTTCATCCAAGTGATCAATTCTTTATTCCGGAGGTTCATCGAAAAATTCTTAGTTTCTTTTGCTCATCTTTCTTTTCCGGAGTTCCAAGCTCTCTTAATTATATCATCGTGAAGATCCATATAATCATCGCAAGGCTTCACCTTGTGTTTTTAACTCCTCTTTCCTTTCGTCTGATCATTCTTTTATTACCGGAGTTCTTCATGGAGGCTCTACATGTTGGTTCATCAAAGAATTAATTCCTTTTTGAAGTGTTAATTGAGATTCTTTTCTGAGGAGTTCAAGCATTCTTCATCTTGCAATCCGGAGTGCAATTCTTTCTTCCGTACCATTGGAGGTGGCATTACGTCACTCTTGATAATTTGAGTTCATGCTTCATGATTCACATATTGTTAAGAATGAGGTATTTTAAATCCATCAATCTCTTCATTGGAGTTATATTGGGTTATATTTCACCTAAAGCCTTCCCTAAGGATTGTTGCTAATTATGGTGCTGATAAATGACCCTAGTTCTTCATTTATCCTCCCGGTGAGATAAGTTTCTTGTCCCCTTGTTGATATCAATCCAATCTATTGTTTCCGTTAGTGGCAGGATTTAACCTCTTAGTTTTGAGATGTTCTCCATAAGTCCACTACAAGCTTATTCTTTTCGTTGTTGGTTTTTTCCAACAACTCCGTTTGACCTTTCTCCTAAACATGCTTTTCAAGCTCATTTGAGGTAGAAGATCTTGTTTTCCCCTCCGTTCATTCCATTCCATCCTCTCATTTCGTCTGGGGGTTTGGTGATGTTGATCTCTTCGTCCTATCATATCGTTTTGCCAAGATCATGCTCTTTCCTTTTGCTTATCCCTTTTTCAACCGGAGTGTCGTGTTTTCATTCGAGCTCTCTCATCTTATCAAGTTTTGCATCCCTTCTCAATCGGAGTGCCATCTGAAATCTTTCTTACCCTTTGTACCATTCTTTTAATAGTTCCAGAGGCAGTATGTTGTTGATCTCATCAAGTATCCTCCCATCTTGTCAAGTTCATGTTCTTTTCCTTCCATTTTCAGTCGGAGTGCTGCCCAAATTATATCATTCTGATTCCTTCTCTATTTCGTTTTGACCGGAGTGGCTTCAATGTCAATCCTGTCATTTAAGCTCGTCTTTTTCGCCGTATTTCTGGTTCCTTGTCTAACAGAGTGTTTTCCACTTTGTTCATCTTCATTGTATTCCTTTTCTCTCACTTTGTTAAACCTCGCAAGGTTCTTTGGTTTCACTCGTTTGTCAAAGAAGCAATTTAGTTTTGCCACTTCTCTTTCTCTTCCATTTTCCCTCCGGTGCCATTCTAGATCTCGGGATGAGATCCTCTCGTAGTGGTGGAGTGTTGTGACGCCCGAGACTGATGCCCGAGAAGACTTCCATATGTTCCGGGTTTCGCCGTGTGTTTCATTTGTGCCGCCCTTTTATTTTTGTGTTGCATCATGTCATCATACCATCATCTCATAAATCTTTTGCATGTCAACTAAATAAATTGCATGGATCTTCGGTCCATTTAAATCGAGGGATATTCACTATGGTGATTACTCTTTAAAACATATTCTCCCAATATTTTAGGGAGGTATATAAATTATATTCCAATAATTTGGAATCACCCATAACACACTTGTAAATAATCACATGCCTTATCTCGCTTCAAGTTTGGTCCCCAAACTTTGCCCATAATTTCTTTCATCGCTTTCCCGATCTCCACAAAAATTCCAAACATTTTTGGAATCTCCAAAACCTTGAACTTACTCAAACCATCTGAATTAAATTCAAATGAATTTGAATCCAGATCTTTCAATCATGCCACTTTTATTTTCTGGATCGAGCTTATTTTTTTGCGAGTCCGGGAAAGTAATCCTCATGCCCAAATTCTTGTCCACTCTTTGCTTCCTTTCTCTCATTTCCTTCTTTGTCTTTTTCTATTTTTTCAGAGAAGTTAAAGAGAAGAGAGAAAGATAGAAGGGAGTCCGCAGCCCAATTTGGCCCAAGGCCCACTCCCGACCGAACCCTAGCCTTCCTGAGTCTTTCCCCTCACTACCTCGTGTCCCCTTGCGCCGCCAGAGTCCCGCCTCGCTTGAACCCACCTCCCTGTCTCGATCTCCCTCTCGTTCCTACCGTGCGCTGCCTCCCTTCGTCCTTCCTCCAGCATCGTCTCCTGTCGTGAGCCCCAACGCCAGCCTCGACCTCCTCCCTGCCACTCCGCGAGCTCGCCTGCACGCACGACCATGGCACCGCGCAGCCATGGCATCACTGCGCCCTCAAGCGCCTCGTCTCCCGCAGCCGGTCTAGGACCTCCTCGCTGCCTCCTTTTCTACATGGCGCCACCGCCTCGTCAGCTCCGTCGCCAGGGGAGGAGCCCCTCGACCCGTCCCCTTCTGCCCCGACTCCGGCGAGTGCCGCCCCGTAGACCCTCCTGCCGGCCCCTGCTCAGGCATGACCGCCTCATCAGCAAGCTGGCCTCCGCCCCTCCTGCGCTGCGCCCCTGCCGGCCTCGCCGGGATTCGTCAAGTTCAGCACCGCCGCGCCCTCTGACCTCCCTTGTTACCCGCGTCATCGCCGTTCGTCTTCAACCGCGGGACCGCTACTTCATCATCCACCTCGGCTCTGGCCACCATGGACGCCTCATGTCCAAGATCTTCCTCCTATGTGGTGTAGAGCTGCACCACCACCACCTTGAGTCCCCTTGCAGTCTTCGTTTCGCAACGCCAAGAAGCCGATGGCACTAGGGTGCGCCAAGTTCCACTAATGTTGACCCCGGACATCTACGATACGTGGACCTCTACGATCGATGTGGAACCGTCAAGTACAACTACTCTACGTTGATTCTGGAATCACTACCGTCGCAAGAACCGAGACCGGCAAGTCCGAAGACCCCAAGAACCACGACATTTGACGCATAGTACCACTACTTTTGCCGTGTACATCTACCGTCGCCGATGATCCATGTAGCACAAACGCGATATGTGTACCACTACTTCCCCTATCGCCGTGAGTACCTCTACCGACCCCGACCATCGGAGCATGTACGACTACCGTCACGAAGACCGATGGACTATACCATGTCAAGTTCCACTACTGTCACGAGTACCACTACCGTCGACCCTCGAAGCCTCTGTGGATGTCAAGTTCCTCGCCGTGACCCCGAACATCTACGGAAAATTGTGCGACTAAGAACGTGAACGACTACCATCGCCGTGAACCACTACCATCGCCGATGAATGATAGGATGACTACTTCGACTACCGTCGCGTGAACCACTACTTCCCTCATAGGACGACTACTTCGACTACCGTCGCGTGAACCACTACTTCCCTTGACGTCCGAGAACGTCTACTTCCACTACTTCCTCTACGCCGACTCGAACCGCTCCGATAATGCACGCTTCAAAGCTATAACCGCCGAGACGACCATCTGTGAACTAATGCATGTGTGATGTATGAGATGCTCGTGCTTGCTCCGTGCTCGAATTGTCGATGCACGTTACCCCTCTTTTGCCTTGTTTCCGTCGTCTCGTGGGACACCCAGAATCCGGGAGCGCCCCACCATCTTTTGCACGCATCCGCACACTTCTCCTTTCCATCGGTATCTCAATCGAGTTACCGGAACCGGAACGCTGCCGTGGCACCGTTTCGTTATCATTGCCGTGGAACCCTTTTCCTTTCCGCCACGGTGACAAATGCCCCATATCTTATAACATGCCAACATTTTCATAAATTTTGCATAAAACTTGTTCATGTTATCCGCATCATGATAACAACAATTAAATGTTTAGATTGTTGTTGCAATAAATTACTAAGGCATATGGGGATTTACCGGATTCATTGTTTGTTATATTCGGCCCCATTTAAATTGCTTAGATTGTGTAGTTTACTCATGTTTCACCTCTTGCCATGTTAACCAACCTTTAATATTGTTGAGTACATAACCGGGAGAGAACTAAATAAGTCATGTGGTGTTTTCTTCAATATGCAACTCCGTTGCATATTGAGCTCCACTTAATTTGTAGGATTGCTTGTGCACTTTGCCATGCCATGCATATTAAACCGGACATGCATCATACTTGGTTGTGCATCGTGCCATGCTTATGTGGTGGTTGTTTACTATGTTGTTTGCTTCTTTCCGGTGTTGCTTCTTCGGATTAGTTCCGATAACGTCGCGTTTGTGAGGATCCGTTCGACTACGTCTGTTGCCTTCTTCATGGACTCGTTCTTCTTCCTTGCGGGATTTCAGGCAAGATGACCATGCCCTCGAAATCACCTCTATCTTTGCTTGCTAGTTGCTCGCTCTTTTGCTATGCCTATGCTGCGATACCTACCACTTGCTTATCATGCCTCCCATATTGTTAAGCCAAGCCTCTAACCCACCTTGTCCTAGGAAATCGTTGTTTGGCTATTTTACCGCTTTGCTCAACCCCTCTTATAGCGTTGTTAGTTGCAGGAGAAGATTGGAGTTTGTTCCATGTTGGAACATGGATATGTTGGGATATCACGATATCTCTTATTTAATTAACGCACCTATATACTTGGTAAATGGTGGAAGGCTCGGCCTTATGCCTGGTGTTTTGTTCCACTCTTGCTGCCTTAGTTTCCGTCATATCGGTGTTATGTTCCCGGATTTTGCGTTCCTTACACGGTTGGGTTATAATGGGAACCCCTTGACAGTTCGCCTTGAATAAAACTCCTCCAGCAAGGTCCAACATTGGTTTTACCATTCGCCACCTAGCCTTTTCTTTCCCTTGGGTTCTGCAGACTCAAGGGTCATCTTTAGTTAAACCCCCGGGCCAGTGCTCCTCTGAGTGTTGGTCCAACTTGTCAGCCGCCGGTGGCTACCAGGGGCAACTCTAGGCTGGCCTACCAGAAGTTTGGACAATCCGGTGTGCCCTGAGAACGAGATATGTGCAGCTCCTATCGGGATTTGTCGGCACATCCGGGTGGCCTTGCTGGTTTAGTTTTACCATTATCGAAATGTCTTGTAACCGGGATTCTGAGCCTGATCGGGTCTTCCTGGGAGAAGGAATATCCTGCGTTGACCGTGAGAGCTTGTGATGGGCTAAGTAGGGACTCCCTTGCAGGGATTTGAACTTTCGAAAGCCGTGCCCGCGGTTATGGGCAGTTGGGAATCTGTTAATGTCCGGTTGTAGAAAACCTGAAGTTGATCTTAATTAAAATACATCAACCGCGTGTGTAACCATGATGGTCTCTTCTCGGCGGAGTCCGGGAAGTGAACACGGTGTTGGAGTAATGCTTGCGTAGGTTGTTTTAGGATCACTTCTTGATCATAGTTGTTCGACCGTGCTTTTGCCTTCTCTTCTCGCTCTCTTTTGCGTATGTTAGCCACCCAAATATGCTAGTCTCTTGTTGCAGCTCCACATCATACCTTACTATACCTATAAGCTTAAATAGTCTTGATCGCGAGGGTGTGAGATTGCTGAGTCCCCGTGACTCACAGATTACTTCCAAACCCAGTTTGCAGGTGCCGATGTTACCGAGCAGGTGATGAAACCAAGCTCAAGGAGGAGCTCGATGAAGATCTTGTCCTTGGTGTTGTTTCGTTCTAGTTGATCAGTAGTGGAGCCCAGTTGGGGTCGATCGGGGATCTGTGTTGCGTTTGGGGTAGTCTTCTTTTATTTTGGTTTTGTAGTCGGACCTTGATTGTATCTGGATGATGTAATGCTTTATTCATGTATTTGGGTGAAGTGGCGATTGTAAGCCAACTATGTATCTTTTCCCTTATTGTATTACATGGGTTGTTTGCGAAGATTACCTCACTTGCGACATTGCTTTCAATGCGGTTATGCCTCTAAGTCGTGCTTCGACACATAGGAGATATAGCCGCATCGAGGGCGTTACAACCAGGCGGGCGCCGGCCTGCGCAGTGTCCTTGTTTCCCCTTTGGTGCAAAGGGGGCAAGCACAGGCCAAGGCATTAGGCAAAGGTTACCATTCCGGTGCAACGAGACCAAGACCAGCCGGACGGCAGGACGGAGGTCACCGTGGAGCCCAAGACGGCGTCATCGCCAGTGCTTTTGGCAGCCGAAGACCACCTTTGGTCAGGATAACTTGTACTAGATGTTCCCCTTTGAAATGGCCAATTGTTGGCGCCCTTCCCGCTCATTATTTGGGGACAGGCCCAGGGCCTCTATAAATAGAGCTAGCCACCATAGAGTAGAGGGGATCTAGACATCTAGACACCCCAAGAACGTCGAGAGATCTGGTAGAACCCTAGCAGAGAGAGAGAGAGAGAGAGGCGATGAACTCACCCTAGCAGTTCATCGCACCAACTCAAGAACACCTCTCGCGAGGCTGTTCTTCCCTTGCACTGTCCATCATCAGCCAGAGGCAATCCACCACACCACACACTGGAGTAGGGTATTACACCACAACAGTGGCCCGAACCAGTATAAACCTCGTGTCTCTTGTGTTGTTCATCATTTTTCATCTTAGTTCACACGAGAGGATCAAACGTAGACCGGTAGGGAAGATATCTCCGCGCGCACCCCAGTGTTCGAACCTCAAGGGTCTGCCGGAACCCCAAACCCGACACAACTGAAGGCCCACAAGATTTTGCGGACCATAATGGGCCGGCCTAGCTAACGGCTATGCTTCTGGGCCCACTTGCTAAAGGCCCACTTAGTAATTCGGCCAGATATTAGTTTTGGCCTGTTAAGGGCCCATTTAATATTTCGGCCCTATATTAATTTCGGCATGTTAGAAGCCCGTCATATAGTTGGGCCTAACTACGGCCCGGTTTGCATCCGGCCTGCTCGCAGCCGTTATCTGATTGGGCCAAACAAGGACCGAGACAATTTTGGCATGTTAAAAGCTCGTGATTTGATTCGCACAATCATGGGTCGGGGTTCATTTCGGGCTGCTGCTAGCCCGTGAGCTGTTCGGCACGTTTCAGGCCCAACCTACATCGTGATTGCATGACGGCCCGATTATGTACCGTAATTTTACGGTTTGGCCGGTTTACTGCGAAGACAGGATATATATAAAGTAAAATAACTGCAGCATCATGAATAAGAAAAAATCTAGACTATACAATAAAGAAATTACAACATATTACATCCAGTGGGCATCAAAGTTCGCCACTATGATAATAAAGCACAAGCAGACAACAGATTACATACACTGGGCATCAAAGATCGCCACCAGTGCAAATAAACACGCCGACAAAATAATATACAAAACCGACAGCACTTCAATAGAGTTCAAGAAAGGTTAGCCCTGCTGGGGAGCTGCAGCGCAAGCAGCTGAGCAAGATGATGAGACTGCGCTTGTTCAACACTTATATCTTCCTCACTCTGAAAGATAAACAAGCAGACGGATGACAGGTTTTACACATAAAAGTATCAGTGCTGACAATTCATCACATTTCTTACTGACGAATAAAGTGACACGGTTTAAAATTGCATTAACACAATATGGTATTGTTCAGGTCAAGACATGGCAGGAAATGACATTGTGAAGGAGTTGGCAGCTTCACGACACCACTGGATTACAAATCAAGAACTCATAAGTATCAATGGTTAGTGTGCTGTCAATTTATACCATTTCAGATTGGCAAATAAAGAGACGATTTAAATAATAGTAGAATGATATGACATTGTTCATAGTTAAGACATTGCAGAATATGACATTGTGCTGTAGTGGGTAGGTTCACCACACCACTGGATTACGGATGAAGAACAAATGCATACATGCTGTGCAAAAGAAGATCACTTGCTCTGTATAGTTTAATTTACATGGTATGAAGAAGGAACTTGGGTGTACAACTGAAAACTTAAATTGAGAAAGGACAAACTTTTGTTTATGAACTACATAACAAACTTTAAATAAGCAATTTGATGCAAACACCAAAAATAAACAGCTGTTGCAGTCATGCCTAACCAAATATATACAACAAAGTTTGAAGGCTTGAGATGGACAAACTTACATTATTGGTGAAGACATGCTCTATAAAGGCCTTGTCCATGCTGATGGGGGGGGGGGGGCAATTCAAGAAGTTTACCATAGAATCTTCTTAAAAAGCATTGCCTTCATTCTACATTTTGTTAAGAGTAAATATAGATGTGATAATACACAAAAAAATGGAGAATATTTAAGATAAGATGAAGACTGATGCTACATAACCAAGTAGCTATAAATGTAAGTGCAGCGATACAGGCAAAAGGTACAGCCAAGAGCAATGCACAGCTAAACTTCTTCAGCACCAACCTTATGGTAAGAGTAAATATAGATCTGATGTGTAGAAAATGGAGGGAAAAGGAAAATAAGCTGCAGAGTGATGGTACATGAACAATTACCTGTCATTATAAGTACATTGATAAAGGACATCATGTACTTACAAGAACAATGAAGAGCTAAAAAAACATTGACATTGGATATATTCTACACTAATGTAACCATTCATACAGATCAGATAATTTGGAGCGAACAATTGATAAGCAAGCTATCATGCATACTGTTGTCACATAATGAACCAGGTATGTATGCAAGTACAGTGATACAAGACAACAAGTACTAACAAGAGCAAAGCAGCGGGCAGCATATTTGCGATATCCTGTCGTTCTTGTCAAACCAGAATTCTTCTTTGAGCAGATTTCTTGCAAAAAAGATCCGTAAGGCACATGTGGAAAAGTAGAAGTTCAAATTGTCATGTGATTTCATAGACAGTACCTCATCCTGGGAACGAGACCAGTGCATAACAAGGTTTTTCCATTCAATGTCTCATAAATTTAGCACATGAGACTTCACCAGAAATTCATTTATAGACTTGTCATCAAAGTGTGATTTCCTCAGGTAACACCGATATTGCTGCAATGCTCCCTTAAAAAGCACAAGCAAGCTTTGCTCATCATGACTATCCAGATTGACCCTCGCCTAGTTACAACAATGTAATGTAAATCATTGATGTGTTCAATCGGCAGAAAACAGGAAAATAATAACCATGAATAATAGCACTTACACGTAAGTTGGACAGGAAGACGGGAAAATGGTGTTTGTCTTCACAATAATCTTCCCATGATGGGAATATATGCACGTAGTCCCTAACAACATTGAAAGCATTGTCTTTTAAACTGGGAATAAATGGAATGGGGTTCAAATCTGCAGGAATTGGCCGTCTCTGAAGTTCGGATAGGTCTTCGGCTGGTGGACTTGTTGTACTTTTTGCTGGAGTGGGATTTTTCTGTGGTACAGCTGGTGCTATGGCAAATGAAATCGGTATACCTTTTGCTGGAGTGTAGGTCCTGTGTGGTGGGGCTAGTGGTGTAGCCAGTGAAGTATGGGTATAGTCTGCTGGAGTCGGTCATACGTTTTGTGTCACTGGTTGTACAACCAATATAAGTGGGGTGCTGTCTGATTTCTCCGGCACCACCACGTTTTTCAAGGACTTTGCTGGTGCTCCTTCAGGTTCGGCAATCACCCTCTTCCTTTTTCATGTCTGATGCACAAGAACAACATTTGAGTGGAAAAACATGGTATGATGACAGATGGAATATGTATTGATAATGGATGGGCATGGCATCTCGACATATATGATGAGTAAACTAAGCAAATGGCGGTGCAACAAAGTAGAAGAAATGCAAGACAACATATGCAAGATACCCGTAATCAATAAAACATTGCCAAATTAGAACAGGCACCTGGATGGGTGAACAGGACATGCCATGTGCCTTTAACTCCTCGAGGTTAGAATAGTCATTAGGATCATATTCTGAACAAGAATCAACAGGTGGGGAGCGTATGAGTTTCATTGCATCCAGAATGGCACTCAATGCCTTGGTGCCAATTTTGTAAGTCATTGCAGTGTTTAGCTTCAAGAGTGGACTGCTGCTAGTGCGACACAAAGCAGCTACACAGATCATAGTGTAGATATAACGGGAAAACCTTAAGCATCAGAGTAAAATCAGCAAAGTGGAACTTGCTGGAATATATGTGCTAGTATTGTCGGTACGGCTAGAAAGGCTTCGGATACCATCTCTCTTCAAGTGAAGGTGCGGTACTGTTAATATCAGTGTAACTCTCAAAGACGACACAACTCTCCGCATTTCCTTGCTATTCTTATAGGATTCAAATGGACAGGCCACTACAAATCCTATTCCTATGTTTACAAGATCCTACGAATCAAAGAGGCTCAAAGTGTCCATCACAACCGACCGTATAGACCTCTACACTGCAAATGTCCCTGCTCATATTCAGTACAAGGAACATACTGTACTACTATCATACTCCCTCCGTTCCAAAATATATGTCTTGGTAGAGATTTCCACTATGGATCACATATAGATGTATCCAGATACATTTTAGAGTGTAGATTCACTCATTTTGCTCCATATGTAGTCCATGGTGGAATCTATACAAAGACTTGTATTTAGGAACGGAGAGAGTACATATTAAAGAAGAACGGAAGAGGAACATGGTAAAGAAGAGCAAGCAGATTTTGGATAATAAAATGTTGGTTGCGCAGTACCCACACATGATGAACCAGAGCGCATTAAGAATGCAACTCCCAGTTGTCTCTCGACCATTTTAGGCGGTTGGATGAAGATCCTATGTCTCCTAACCCTTGTTCTTCCTCGTCTCTGATTCTTCCCATACAGAACACTGCACGGGCCGCCGGCCGGACCACCGGCCGCCACCGCCTGTGTTCCTCCGCCACCCCACCCCAATCCCCATCCGCGTCGAGTTTTCTTAGTTGGGCGAGGCCCCACAACCACCCGAGGCCCTTCGATCGCACCGGCGAACTCCGGTGAGCTCTAAAAAATCGACTGACCCAATTTTGAAATTTAGTCTACCGTGATTTAACTAGTGTGGAATATAAAGAGGAAAACCATAAGCATTGGGAGTATAGTGTTGAGCGTGCCATGGCGGATCTGAAGGTGCAAACCGGACAAAGGAAACTTCGCAACCAAGACAAGAAATCAGAGTAAAGCAGTGGCGATCTATTTTCTTGCTGCAATAATTAAGTTGAGCAGATACGGAAGAGTACCGCCTCTGGTGCGGCGCCGTGTACACATCTACTGAGAATTTAACGGTGCTGCGGTAGCGATGGCTGTCGGCAGCGTGGAAGCAGATCTAGGAGGGTAGACGGTGGCGGCGGGGCGCAGTGGACGAGACGGTCGTAGGAGCGGCGCCGGCAAGGTGGACGACGACGGGGATGAAGCGAGAGGACGGGATGCAAGGATCCTGGTCCGAAGCCGTGGATGAGAGAGGTTGATCTCTTGTAATGGACGGCGGCGTCGGGGTATCAGCTCCGGCATGGTGGAGGAGGAGGGCGGTGGATGGGGTGGCGGACGGCGGCGGACGGAGGAGGGTGGGGTGGAGAGGGTGTTTTGGCGCCCACGGAGTACGAATGGGGAAAAGGGAGGTAGAAAGGAAGGGGGGAACCATGTATTCAGGGCGCGCTTGTCTCAAATGCGAGGAAATTTACAAACTTAGCCCCCGTTTCAAATTTCTACTACATCACAGCAACATTAGTCGGTTGGGGATAGGACGGTAATCTCGCATACACCGAATATTTGCAGATGAGAGTTTGTTTTTGGCGCCCATTGTGTATGGATATGAATCAGGGAGGGAGTCGATTTCGGCCGAGGACACACTGTGTTTTGGCGCCCACCGTGTATGAATCCGGGTGAGAGGCGGTTACATCACGTTTGGGTGAAATTACAAACCTACCCCTATCGAAACCTATAGAAATCCAGCAGATAGGCTTTGCGTGGCAGGGATAGGCAGTAGTGATTTCCATCTTGCAGATTTTGGTTTCGCGCGGTTACTGTGACTTTCCCCGCTTTGTTCAAATTTTACAGAGTGCATGTTTACCGTGCCAACTCAATTCGAATCCGTTTGTATTCTATTTTTTTCCGGGCAGGATCCATTTACAATTGGAATTACATTCTATATACATCATTTTTTATATATACTTTCAAAAGCACAACAAAGAATTCTGCTCCTTTATATGTATAATATGATTTACAAATACAACGATCTCGAAATCTTAAGGTTGAATTCAAAAATATCTACATATTAAATAACATAGATGTGCGTGAATTCATATGAGTATGCATGTTTGATAGATCAATTTTGGTTCGAGTATGGATTACATGTATCATCATCTCGAATTCAAATATTTGAATCCCTTTTTTGTTCACTCCTTTCACGCCCATCTCTCTCGCATGCATGCTCCTTCAGGTAGCTATCACTCTCCTTTCTCCAGCTCACCCGCACGCTCACTTCATGTTTCTCCTATCCTCGCAAACATGGTCTCTCGACGTCTCCCTTGAGAAGTGTCACACTCTCCCTATCATTATACATTACACGGTTTTCATTATCTCTCACGTCTCTACTGTTCTCTGGTATCACTCGGTACCTAAGCTTTCTTTTTCACCGCCACACACACAGTCTCCACTCGTCTTTCACTTTGTCTTTCTCTCTATGGGATTCTCTCACACACCCTATATGTCTCTACATATGACTCATACCACTAAAATTACTCTCTCTCTCTCTCTCTCTCTCTCCTGTAGACACAACATTTGTTGCGGTCTCCTTTTCGTCTCCATCCGAGACTGACATTATTCATTTGTTTACCGATTAGACAACCCCGACTACCGTCTCCTCTCTCTCTCTCTCTCTCACAGACACACACACAACTCCTGCTTCCACTCCACTCCCCTTCCCGACTACCGTCTCTCTCTCTCACACACAAAACTCTCGCTTTCGCACCCCGACTCGTATTTCTCTCACAAACATTTATCGACTAGCTAGCCTCTAGATAGGTTTACACACCCGCACACTCGTGCTTCCACCATCGCATACATGTCTCTCTCCCGCTCCTTGTATCTATGTAGATTTTTCTTCCCTTCTTGAGACACGCCCTCTCGATCGTGCACACACACACTATCGGCTCATTTTAAGATGATACCTATCGCACACAGGCTCCTTGTGTCTTTGTCACACATGCACTCCGCCCTCCTCCACTCTTCCTCTCTCTCACACACACATGGGCTTTTTGCAACAACTAGCAAGATGCCCATGCGTTGCACGGAACATCAAGATGCATTTGTGTGAGTAGTTTATCTTGTGGGGGAAAAGAATGAATGAGGGAAGACCTTATTTGCAAATGTGGAGAGGGGTGTGGGTATATTTTTGCAAAATTGCCATAGTTTCCTTCCTATCCGTCAGATACAGATCGGACGGCCTATATTGCAGGATGGCAGGCACACAATCATCACCGATAATGCTTTTTATAAGAGTAGGGATAAAAAATAGAGTTGGTGATGATGGTGGGCCTGCCATCCTGCAATGTAGGTCGTCCAATTTATATCTGACGGATAGGAAGGAAAATATGGCAATTTACCCGCACTCTTCACCACATTTGCAGATAAGGCCTTCCCTCGTTCATCCTTTTCTCCCACAAGATCTTGATGTTCCGTGCAACGCACAGGCATCTTGCTAGTAAGAGTAGAAATTAGACATATACCACTTCTCGAATCTTGAAACCAACAACATTCCTCCCTTATCTCATCAAAACCGCCAAAGGAATATATTTTGAGTGAAATATAACATATTTTTAGTGATATACGTATTTCAAAACTAGACTATTTTTTCTATCAAATCGGTGAATATGTATTGATCTACTTTGATCGTGTGACAACGCATTGGCACATTGCTAGTAGTTATTATAATTTTTTGGACACCAGACAAACGGTGGAGTACATATACGAAGAGAAGAGGCGCACGCACGCAGTCGGCCTCTCGTTGTCTCGCACACATGAGTGTTACGTAAAGGCGACGTTAACAAATAAACCCTAAAACCCTAGGTGCACGATTGCTGCATTCGCGGGTACCGGGTACGTGGTGGAGCACCTTTGTAGGAATAGTCAGCTCGCATGATCATTTGATCTGTAGGAGTTGATGGTCGGGACCACAGGTGAACGACTTGGAGCGCGGTGGCTCGCCAGTTGCCACAGATCGAGTAGCCACGTTTAAAATATCGTTTTTAGCGTGGTTAAGAGCTTCGATTTTCAATGGAGCGTTATAAGTAGTAAGTAGTTTTTAAAGTGATTGGTATGGAGCGAAAATGGAATTCATAGTACTACGTACCTCCTTGGCGTATGGTTGTATGTTTTTTTGTCATGGAGGTTGTATGGGTTTATGTTGCAAGATGTTGAACCTGGTAGTTCTAGGGCAAATACTATGGTTTAGATTTAGATGGTGGTTTTCAGTAATGAAAATCGGAAGGGGAAACCCTTCTTTGATTTAAAAAAACTACTACCTCCATTCTGGTTTACTAGTCCCCATCGTACTTTGGGTCAAAGTTTGTCCAAGAATTTTACTTGTAAAATGTGAATGGAAAACGAAATTTTGTTATACCCAAAAAAAAAGGACTAGAGGGAGTGATTGCTCTGACACGGACGCAACCTCTCATAGCGCAGGCATTGAACCGGCGCGCCGGCCAAGAGGGCCGCACTCGCTGCAGGCCCGGCTGAGCATGCCTCCTCGCCGCGTGCAACTAGCTTAAGACTGCCCCGCCTGCCTTCATTGAATCTGCGCGTGTGCCGGGAACACGTCCTTCCGCGAGCCGGCACGCATTTTAGAACACAAAAAATGACTAAAATATAATTAATTTACACATGGTCTTGACTTGTTGTGCTCGCACTGGTAGCAGGAACTAGTAGAGGATTTTAGCAGGAACTAGTAGAGGATTTTCTTTATTTATAAATCTCCTCACATTTTTTGGCTTTGAAGTGAATCATGGTTGTGGACATTATGTATGAATGTGCAGATATCTGTGAACATGAGTTTGATGTGGAAGTTGAACTTGGAATGTCGGGCTTGCGCGTGAACTATACCATGTCCAATCCTTCATCTGTTATTGTTTAGAAAGTAATTGCTGTTATTACATGACCCGAAAAAAAACATTTTGTGCCACATCAATAGATACACGGACATCACAACAGGCATGCTGACTGGATAAACATTTGAACCTAGCTATTATGAAGGAAATTTTGTATTGACAACAGTTTTAGATAGCAGGAGACGCCTAGCCTGCTCTGCCTCTGCTAGCTTATTTCTGGCTTCTTACATCTCTTCTTTGGCTTGGATGAAGAGAGCATCTGATTTCTCTTTTCAGTTCTTCAGGAACTCAGCTACATTCTCAAGGGCTGTTGCACGCTTTCTTTCAGCCTTTACTAATGCCACGAGGACACGAACATCCGACGACTCCACCTGGCTTGTGTGTAATCGAGCATCATCTGGGAATTTGCACCTTGTGTCTAATCCAGCATCATTAGGGAACTCGCACTTTGTGTGTAATCCAGCCTCATTTTGGAAACATGATCTCGAGGTTGACCATACTTCCCTCCTCATAGGAACTGCGTCCTGACATGAAGTTACTTCTTTTTTAGATCAATACTCAGAGCAACCTAGATCCATTTAGTAGAAGCCAGATAAACAGAACTCGGAGAAGTGAATTCAAAAGGAAAAATAAAATAAAAACTGACTACAAGGTGAGAACACCCACTTCCTACATCAAGCTAAAAACGAAAGCATTAGGACGATTAAGACTCTTCTTATTACACATCGAAGAACACCACGCTTAAAAGAAACAGAAACTACAACATATACACATCGAAGAACACGAGGCTACACGAAAGTAATTGAAAGGGTGTTACTTACCAAAGCTCGTTTTATAGGTTCGGTGCAGCTCCTCTTTAACTTGCCACGCTCCTTGAAGATGTCCCGAATATCCCGTGTTTGGTCTTCATTGCTCCTCTGCATGTTCGCACTCGTGGTTTTAGAATCTCAACATGGCAAGAAAAATACATTTCTAGTAATACTCGCGCATCTTGTGGGCAACATTAAAGCACTCATCTGCCATGTTAGAGCATCTCCAACAGAATCGCAACACGCGACGCTTTAAAAATCTCAACATGCTATCTCTACTCTCTTCTCTACTGTTATATTTATTTAATATTTAATATTTATCTCTACTTCCTTTACTGTCTACTTTTTTTTCTCTATACTCTTTTTTCTTGCAATATAGGCCGTCCGATTTATATCTGACAGATAGGAAGGAAACAAATGAGAATTTTGCAAAAATATACCCATACCCCTCTTCAGATTTGCAAATAAGGCCTTCCCTCGTTCATCCTTTTCTCCCACAAGATAAACTACTCATACAAATGCATCTTGATGTGTGTAACGCATGGGCATCTTGCTAGTTCTAAAAACCTTTCCATCATTTGCCACACTACTGGTTGCAGATGAAAAACCTACCCAAGCACAGCGTGATACAAGAGCGACGCACAATTACAAGCTGATATTCTATTGGACAATGGAGGCTATAACCAATTACTTTTACGGTAACAATAGCACCCAGGAAATTTGAAGGGTAGGTATGAACAAAATTGGAACTGCACATGTACTGCTAAGTGATTCAGTACACACGTTACCAATCGAGGAGGAGAACGATGGTCACAACGGCCTCTGTGAGTCATGGTCGGCAACGAGAGTCAGTTCATTGTCCATGACGGTGGTACTTCTGCGCTTGGCGTCGGCTTCCGGGAAGCAAATCCGAGACCGTGGAAGAGGCTCCGTGTACGACGACGACGGTGGACCGGCTCCAGTGCGGCGTACGAGGTCGTCGATGAGGCAGATGCGCTATGGTGGACGAGTGTGCCGATGTAAAGGGGAGGAGCACGAAGGCTGCGGTGCCATGGAGAAGTCTATTTTGTGGTGGGGATAGAAAATGGGGAGTATTCGGGTGTACTACTTTGGGTGTCGGGTGGGGTTGACTGGGTAGGGTGAGCCTGAAGTTACGAAAACAGCCCGCTACCAAGCGTCATCCGTATGCCTGTTCCGAAGGCTATGATGGTAACTTCCCACTGCTCGAATCAGGGTCGCGGGAGATTTTGCCGCCAACCTCAAAATTTTGTGACACTGGACTCCCCGTGTGGCGTGTTGAGTGATTCGGCTAAGCAACTAGCGAGTAGTAGTAGTAAAATCTGCATATTAGGTTTGACCAAAGTCAAACTTCCTAAAGTTTGACCAAGTTTATAGAAAAATATAAACATTTACCATAACAAATATGTATGATGTGAAAGTACATTCAATAATGAATCTAATGGTATTTATTTGTTATTGTATATGTTAATATTTTTTGTTATAAGCTTTCTGAGAGTTTACAAAACTTGACTTTGACCAATGCTAATACGCGGACTTAAATAAAAACGGAGGGAGTACACATTTGTTTTCTTAGTTTGTAGTGAACTAATCATTTCTTGAAATTGTGAAATAAATATATTAGGCTATTGAATTCGAATGTAATGGTCTATACAATTCAATAGTTATAATCATTGTCGAATCCCAAGATGTATACAAGGTCTATAGTACTTCACAACATGCTCAAACTCACATAATCCCAGTCAGATGAGAATCTAAATGCATTTCATAGTTATTACTTTGTAGGATGCAACAAAAACAACCATAACTCTACATCAGCCATTATAGAAGTAACATTTTGACATATCCCAATGTGTGAATGAAACGTGCAGAGAGAGCTTTTGAAGATGGAGCACATAGGGCGGGAAAGATTGTATGTATGTGGACGAGAGAGTAGGAGACAAACCTAACGAGACAAAGAGAGAGATAGAGAGAGAAAGAGAGAGAGAGGAAGAAGTTAGGTCTGTGAGAAAGATGGATACATGTAATATACATGAGATGCATGTGCATCTGGATTCTGTAAACGTGGAAGGACAAGAGACAACATGTTTGATGAGAGAGCTGGAAAAACATGGACGAGAGGGGAAGGATCTCGTGGGTTGAGGGATTGACAATTTTGTGCGGGGGAGAGAGGGATTGGTAATTTTGTGCAAGAGAGAGAGAGAGGGTGGGGGGAGGAGTCAGTCAGGCATCGTCACATCACCCTGCTTCCAAATGACCCCGCATTCTCTAGCGCGGTGTGGTCGCCGTCTTCGATCTGCTCGATGCCCTCTTTGAAGATTGAGGTGTTGTGCATGTTGGGGTGCAAACAAGCACAAGCGAGAGTGGTCGCCGTATAACCTTGGATGGGGATGAATTGTGTGCTCGGGGGAGTGTGTGTGTGTTGTGCTGCATGTGTGTGTGTGTGTCAGATATTGAGAGAAAAGAAACCTAAGGAGAGAAATGGGTATTCACGAAGAGATTGTGCGGGCCTTGAGGTGCGCAGGGGCCGGGTGAGGGTGTCAAAATGTGCGCGTTGATGCATCTGTTGCATGCGATCGTGCGAGGGACGGACGAATCGAGAGAGATGGTTGTTGTGTTACGGATGCTCCTCTCTCTCTCTCTCTCTCTCTCTCTCTCTCTCTCCCTCTCTCTCTCTCTCTCACACACAAGTAAACTAGAAGACCGTTCTCTCATGTATACACAACATATCGGCATTTGTCTATGTCTCACTCATGCATGATCATTTGCACATTCACACCTCTCTATGTCTGTATCACACGCACACCGTCTCCACATTGCCCTTCCGCCACAACACACATATGGAAACATACACATGTTCTCTCTCAGTCACATACACAAAATCAGTATTAAAAAAACTAGGGCACACCTAAAACGTCCAAATCCAAATAAACACGAACTGGAGCTAAATTCAAATATATGGAAATATTGCAGCGTCAAGAACTTTCACAGGAAAAAAAGTTGAGTAATATTCGAGGATTGTTTTCACACACACACAAAAAGGTTCGGTGGATGTCCTTCGAGCGCGACACGGTGACGCATCGTTCGATCGACCGCGCGGCCGCGGTTCACGCGCTTGCACAGGATTCCATATCGTGGTTGTGGTACTAACTAATAAAAGCGCTGCCTAAGTCTAATGTTTACATGTACTAGTAAGATTTTCTTTTAAGTTTGACCAACCTTATATATAAAGCTAAAGTAAGCTCCCACACGTGCACTCATCAATATGCCGCCGCCGCCGCCGTTGCGCATGCCGGTGCCCGCCTTCTCCGGCCAACAATTTCTCGCCCATCACCGCCGTGTCACCGCCATCCCTGTGCCATGAAGCCGAAGGCTCGCCCGCTCACGTCATCCGTAGTCCCTCCTCACGATGCTGCCGCACTTCCAAGCACGCGAGCAGCTGGTGGAGCCGCGTCTATCCACGCGGCGTACGAAGAGGAGGACGAGCGTGTGCTCCAGCACGCCGGCGAGGAGGAACTAGCGTGTCATTTTCGTCTCCGCCCGCGCGGAGGAGGCGCGCATGGTGGCTGCCACGGCGGAAGCCGGTCACGCGCACGTCGAGCCCGCAAACCGGGTGCGGACGCGGAATCTACCTTCGAGACCTTGAATGCCACGTGGATCCTACAATCTGAAGTAGCAATTTGGGCCAGTCGACTCATGTGAGCCGTTTGATGCAATATGGATGGCTAGAAGGGCTTCTTCCACCTCTTCTGCCGTCTTCTTCCTTCGCTCCGTCGAACTTCTTTCACAAATCGACTGACCCAAATTATACTACTAGTACGAACGTATTAAGTACAGTACGAACACGAAGATACGAGCAGTAGTACCAACTGCAAGAAGAATAGTAGTAAGACATAGTACTAGTGCTATTGTACGTACTAAAGAGTTTAAATAACGAGAAAGAACATAAACATAGTTCTGCTGGGGCCTCAGCACAACACACCCTTGAAAATAAACTAAGCAACTAGTCCGCTTGACACTGCAGTAGAACCAGCATGAGCGACGACACTGCCACATACTCGGAGTCCGAGTCCACGTCCTCGACTTCGTCCTCGTCCCTCTTCCTCTTCCTCTTCGCCGACGCTTTTTTGCTTGAACCGGGCACTGAGCTCTGCTTCTTCATGCAACCCTTGTAGATATTTAAACAAAGGTAGGCATGCATTGCTGCGTACAGGATGTGATCTTCATCTAATGTCTTCAACTCCCATGCATGATGAAACTCGTGATGAGGTTTCTTCAGTTTAGCGTACGAAGGATCAATCATGGCTGCTGCCAGGGACAGCATTGAAGGTTGAGAGGAGGACACCAGGCTTGCCTTCTGGAGATCGAAGGGCTGGCCTACAACAAGACCTATCCGATGCAGGACATCCCTGTCGTTCTTAAAGCCTACAGTAACGAATTTCACTCTTTTGTCCTTGAGGAAGTTCTTAAAATCCTGGCACTCAACGTCGGCATGGCATATGTGGTAGACCAAGCAAACATTATGTACGCAAACCTAGATCACGACAGGCTTCTTCCTCTCTTCGTCCTTTAGATCCTTCTCTCGTCCCAGGACTGTGGTGTACTCAACATCTAGCCCAGCGACCCACTCATTCGTTGAACTGTTGAACATGCGTAGGAAGAGAGCAAGCCATGTGTAGGATCTAGAAGTAGGTGTGTCTAGAAAGGGGGGGGGGTTAGACACTCAAGGCTAAAGTTGCAATTTTTAAGCTTTTTCAGTTTAAGTGGAGTTTAGGCATAATTTCAACATTCACAACACATATCAAGCAAGTATGCAAAGAGTGTATAGGCAGCAGAAAGTAAAGCATGCAACTTGCAAGAATGTAAAGGGAAGGGTTTGGAGAATTCAAACGCAATCGGAGACACGGATGTTTTTCCCGTGGTTCGGATAGGTGGTGCTATCCTACATCCACGTTGATGGAGACTTCAACCCACGAAGGGTAACGGTTGCGCGAGTCCACGGAGGGCTCCACCCACGAAGGGTCCACGAAGAAGCAACCTTGTCTATCCCACCATGGCCATCGCCCACGAAGGACTTGCCTCACTAGCGGTAGATCTTCACGAAGTAGGCGATCTCCTTGCCCTTACAAACTCCTTGGTTCAACTCCACAATCTTGTCGGAGGCTACCAAGTGATACCTAGCCAATCTAGGAGACACCACTCTCCAAGAAGTAACAAATGGTGTATTGATGATGAACTCCTTGCTCTTGTGCTTCAAATGATAGTCTCCCCAACACTCAACTCCCTCTCATAGGATTTGGATCTGGTGGAAATAAGATTTGAGTGGAAAGTGACTTGGGGAAGGCTAGAGATCAAGATTCATATGGTTGGAATGGAATATCTTGGTCTCAACACATGAGTAGGTGGTTCTCTCTCAGAACATATGAGTTGGAATGGTGTATGTGTTCTGATGGCTCTCTCCACGAGTGAAGAGGAGGTGGAGGGGTATTTATAGTCTCCACACAAAATCCAACCGTTACACACAATTTACCAATCTCGGTGGGACCGAATCAGAAAACTCGGTCGGACCGAAATAGTAAACCTAGTGACCGTTAGGAATTTCGGTGGGACCGATTGGAACAACTCGGTGGGACCGATGTGCTAGGGTTAGGGAAAATCCAAAACTCGGTTTGACCGATTACTCAAACTCGGTGGGACCGATTTGGGTAATAAGCGAAACAGAGAGTTGGCCAAGCAAACTCGGTGGGACCGATTGCATATCTCGGTTGGACTGAAGATATTGCAATAGGTAACAGAGAGTTTGCAAGCCCATCTCGGTGAGACCGAGATCCCATCGGTGAGACCGAATTGCTAGGGTTTGGCAATGGCAAATGACAAGTGAAACTCGGTGGCGCCGGGTTGAAAGAATCGGCATGACTGAGTTTGGCTTAGGGTTTAGGTCATTTGAGGATATGGGAAAGTAGCTGAGGATTTTGGAGCATATCACTAAGCACTTTGAGCAAGAGGCTCATTATCAACATCTCATCCCTCCTTGATAGTATTGGCCTTTCCTATGGACTCAATGTGATCTTGGATCACTAAAAGTGTAAAATGAAGAGTCCTGAGCTTGAAGCTTTAGCCAATCCTTTGTCCTTAGCATCTTGAAGGAGTTCCCACAACCTTTAGTCCATGCCACTCCATTGTTGAACTTATCTGAAACATACTAGATAAAAATGTTAGTCCAACAAGAGATATGTTGACATTAATTACCAAAACCACCTGGAGAGCACTTGTGCTTTCAATCTCCCCCTTTTTGGTAATTGATGGCAACGTACATCAAAGCTTTAGATAAAGATATAAAGAACAGCAAGTAAAGCTTTGGAAGGACATGTAACAAGCATAGGCTCCCCCTACATGTATGCACTCATGTGAATATGAAATATAGAGACATGTGAGAGCATAACCATGACAGAGTGGGCAATGTGTTACATGTATCTTGGTCATATGCATCAGAGCAAAAGATTTGTTAAGGAAAATACCTTCATGCTCATGAGTCCTTCTTGCAAACAGTATGTACATAAGCAAGAATTCCTCAAACTCATGATTTTGATGCATATACTTACCTTGTAGTCTTTGGTTGGCTTAGGATGGAATGAACCTACACAAACAAGGTTAGATAACACAGGTACACCCACTAACCAGAGCAAACAAAAGAAACCACAAGAATACCAAGACTGGGATGACATGTAGAGAGTGAGTACTAGGTATTACATTGAATTCAACATGTCCCCAAGAGTAAAGATATGCAATGAATTTGACTGATTTCTTTCCCATGGGTGTCTTGCTCCCCCTGAATCTTTCATGGGATATTGGGAGAAGATAGGGAACAGAAAATCAGAGCTGAAAGATACAAATGAATATGTCTTTCCCCTAAAAAGACATGTGACATCTCTCCTCTTGAACATCAAGCATCTGGGATCCTTGAGTATTGTCTCTCCCCCTAGAGATCTCTTTCTCCCCCTTAATACATTATCTGGGACATCTGGGATCCTTGAGACTTTCTCTCCCCCTTTAGTGCTTTTATGTGATCTCTCTCTCCCTGAAGATAGGCTTTGATGTGATCTCTCTCTCCCCCTTTGACATCAATTTCCAAGAAGGTTTTTCTGGAATCCGTCGAATAGGGTTGGTCCTTGAGACTCAGCATAAAGCAAAGAATAAAATTGAGACAAGATTCATTGAGTGAAGCTGGATCAGAAGAAATATAGATTATGTGACAAACTGTTTTTCCTGTTGCGAAATCGGTGGCACCGAGTGGTATGTTTCGGTGGTACCGAAGGGATTCGGTTGGACCGAAAATTACAAATCCGTGAAACCGAGTTCATGACAGAGAGAACACTTGTCAGCTCAGCTCACTAGTCAAATAAGATCTCACAAAGATTTGCAATGAATTAAATGCAGAAAATGCAGAACAAAAACAAAAGGAAAAGAGAAGAGACTGAAAGATCTAGATGAAGTTTTTTTTTGAAAAAGAGAAGGGAACAAATAAACAAGCATGAGACAAATGCAATAACACAAAGAAAGAACACAAGAGAACTTCATCTAGAGTTGGGCGGTGACATAGTCACCTATGTTAGAGTATATTGACTTAGGAGTCAAGTGAGAACACTTGATCATAGGTCATACTCATCGTTTAAGCTCAAAATGGGGTTACCATTTTTGTTTAAGCATCTTGATGTATTCACATCTTGTTGAGTTGCTTTGACTCATGTCTTGGAGTAAAGCTTCTCTAAGATGGAATAACATACCTTGGGTGGTGGTGTGGTTCTTGCTCATGTAGTTGAACTTGTGTGGGTGCTCATGGTTGATGTAGCCCATCAAGAGTTTGGAGCACCACTTGGAGTTTGAGTTCATCTACCTACATGGGTTAGTTCTTGCAAGGAAGAGCACTTGTGTATCCAAAAGTGACAATCATGAGGCTCAACAAAGAATTTGTCAAAGGATATGTTTGAATGGTTTTGTGCTTCCTTGTCTTCAACCACCATTGTGTAGAGACTTGGTGATGTAGAGATTTCTCAAGATGTGAGTGAGTCGCAATCTCATGGAATTAGTTTCAACCAAGCACCTACATGGGTTAGACAACATGCAAGGTACAAATATATCCAAGACATAAGATAGTCATCATAAGAGATATATCATGGATTAGTCATAAGCTCATGTCTTGCATGTATCCAATGGAGCTCCTACTCAACGTTTGAAGCATCAATGATGTTCAATTATCCTCTCAACCTGCAAAACACTTTCTCATCAAGTGGTTTAGTGAATATATCCGCTAATTGCTTATCAGTGTGAACATGCTTAAGATTTATGTCACCCTTAGCAACATGATCTCGAATGAAATGATGACGAACTTCAATATGCTTAGTTCGAGAATGTTGTACAGGATTATGACCAATTTTGATAGCACTTTCATTGTCACAAAGCAGTGGAACATGTTTCACATAGATCCCATAATCTTTAAGAGTTTGGGTCATCCAAAGTAATTGAGCACAACATGAACCAGCAGCAATGTATTCAGCTTTGGCGGTGGATAAGGATACCGAGTTTTGTTTCTTAGAGGACCAAGACACAAGAGATCTACCAAGAAATTGAAAAGTACCCGAAGTGGACTTCCTATCAACCTTGTCTCCGTCATAATCCGAGTCGGAATAGCCAACAAGATCAAAAGAAGACCTTTTAGGATACCAAATGCCAAAGTTTGGTGTATGAATTAAGTATCTCACTATCCTTTTCACAGCCTTAAGATGACATTCCTTAGGAGCAGCTTGATATCGTGCACACATGCACACACTTAGCATAATATCGGGACGTGAAGCACATAGGTATAGCAATGAACCAATCATAGAGCGATAAACCTTTTGATCAACCGGTTCACCACCTTTGGTCAAATCATTATGTCCACTAGTGGGCATGGGGGTAGACATACATTTGCACTCTTGCATATTGAACTTCTTGAATAAGTCCTTGGTGTACTTCGTTTGAGAGACAAATGTACCTTCCTTAGTTTGCTTGATTTGCAAACCAAGAAAGAATTTGAGTTCACTCATCATAGACATCTCAAACTTCTCTGACATTAGCTTTCCAAACTTTTCACTAAAGAGAGGGTTAGTTGAACCAAATATGATATCATCAACATAAATTTGGCATACAAATAGTTCTCCATTAACCCTTTTAGTAAAAAGAGTAGAATCAATTTTACCAATTTCGAAACCACTTGCAATAAGGAACTTGGTCAAGCATTTATACCATGCTCTAGGAGCTTGTTTAAGACCATAAAGAGCTTTGTGAAGTTTGTAAACATGATTTGGTTTCTTAGGATTGATAAAACCAGGAGGTTATTTAACATAAACTTCCTCTTCTATTTCGCCATTTAGAAAAGCACTTTTAATGTCCATTTGGTACAAGGTGATATTATGGTGATTAGCATAGGCAAGTAAGATGCGAATGGACTCAAGTCTAGCAACGGGAGCATATGTCTCACCGTAGTCCATACCTTCGACTTGTGTGTATCCTTGGGCGACGAGACGTGCTTTGTTGCGAACCACTTGTCCATCTTCATCTTGCTTGTTGCGGAACACCCATTTGGTACCAATGATGTTGTGGTTGTTGTCGGGCTTCTCAACCAATGTCCAAACTTGGTTTCTCTCAAAATTGTGTAGCTCTTCATGCATAGCGTTTATCCAATCCGGATCTTCCAATGCTTCTTCAACCTTCATAAGTTCAATGCTAGAGATGAATGAGTAGTTTTCACAAAAGTTAGCTAAGCGAGTTTTTGAGCGAGTGATTCTCCCGGTTTGTATATCATTGAGGATTTGCTCGACGGGATGATCTTTGGCAATTCTTGCTTGAACTCGTGAGAGCTTTTGCTTGGGTCTTCGTTGAGCATCTTCTTCAGCTTGTTCTTCTTCTTGGCCTTCTTCATTGTTGACGTTGTCATTCTCTTGTCATAGTGGAGAAGGAGGTTGTTGATGTTCATCTTGATGTACTTCCTCTTCTTCTTCATCTTGGCGTGTCCTACTTGTGGATGCTTCCGTGTCGAATCTTGGTTCACCTTGTCGTGAAGTAGAAGCTTCCACTTGGATGGATGAAGTACTCTCCTTCACCTCCGTTGGACGAACTTTGCCAATGGATAAGTCTTGGATTGCTTCTGGAGAGTCTTTGTCTCCTACATCAATTGGCAATTGCTCTACTTGCGAGCCATTAGATTCATCAAACTTCACATCTACCGTCTCTTCAACCTTTCGGGTGAAATTGTTGTAGACACGGTAAGTGTGAGAGTTTGAGCCATAACCAGGTAGAAAACCTTCATGAGATTTAGGAGCAAACTTTGAACGATGATGCTTATCAAGAATGTAGCACTTTGAGCCGAATACTCGAAAGTATCCAACTTGGGGTTTGTTACCGGTGAGGAGGTCGTATGCTGTCTTGCCGAGTAGCTTGTGAAGATACAAGCGATTTGTTGCGTGATAAGCTGTCTCAACCGCTTCTGCCCAAAAGTGCTTCGGTGTCTTGTATTCATCAAGCATCGTTCTTGCCATTTCGATGAGCGTCCAGTTCTTCCTCTCAACAACTCCATTTTGTTGAGGTGTGTACGTAGCCGAGAACTCGTGTGAGATCCCTTCCTCATCAAGAAAGGTATCCACATTTGCGTTCTTGAACTCCGTTCCATTGTCACTTCGAACCTTCTTGATCTTCACGTCAAACTGATTTTGGGCCTTCCTAGCGAAGTTTTTGAAGATCTTCTGGACCCGCGACTTTTCATTAAGAAAGAACTCCAACGTAAATCTTGAAAAATCATCAACTATAACTAGACCAAAAGAATTTCCACCGAGACTCTTGTAGGCGTTGGGACCAAAAAGATCCATATGAAGTAGCTCGAGTGGCCTCCTTGTGGTCATGATGTTCTTCACGGGATGCCTTCCTCCAACCTATTTACGTGCTTGACAAGCACTGCAAAGTCTATCCTTGTCAAATATGACATCGTTAACTCCAAGGATATGATTTCCCTTAATAAGCTTGTCAAGGTTTCTCATGCCAACATGACCTAGTCGTCTATGCCACAACCAACCTTTTGAGGATTTAGCAATAAAGCAAGTTTTAGGTTGTGCCTTTTTAGAGAAATCGACAATGTAAAGGTCACCTCTACGCATACCGGTAAAGACCATTTTATGATTGTCTCGACGAAACACTTGGCAATCTACCTCAGTAAATAGGACATTTAAACCGAAATCAGCAAGTCTAGATACTGAAAGTAAGTTGTAGCCAAGAGATTCAACGAGCATGACATTTTGAATGGAACTATCATGTGAGATGGCCACCTTACCAAGGCCAACCACTTTACCCTTTGAATTATCACCAAAGGTGACATATTTCCAAGGGCCGTCGTTTTCAGCAAGCTCACAGAACATCTCTTCATCTCCAGTCATATGATCAGTACATCCACTATCAAGAACCCATTCCTTTCCTCCTGACGCATATCCCCAAAGATTTGCCGTAAGACCAAAATGTCTCATTGCATCATCAAGATCGAAGTCACTATCATCATCATCATCATCATCATCATCATCATCATCATCATCATAGTATCCATGTTCACCATGATCTTGTGACTCATCATTTCCTAGAGAGGGTAATTCATTAGATAAATGATCATCAGAGTGGTCACTTTTATGAATTCTTATAGCTTCAAATATAATATCACTAATGATTCCAGCATCTCCTTTAGCATGCTTGAGATTGGTAAGCTCAAATAGACAATCACCAAAACTAGGATCACTAGAGTTCATTTTACTCAAGGCAATAGATTTATGGAGAATTTCATCCAAATTTTTCAAGGAATGATCGGGAAATCGTTCCTCAAGAAATTTCCATATAGTATGGGCACAATTAAGAGTAGGCAAACTAGCAATCAAATTTTTGGGCAATCCTCTAATGATGAGCTCAATAGTTCTAAGATTGCAAATCATGTCAATATCTTCATCTAAGGTAGGATGCAAGGGATCAATATGAGGTGCGCAAGGGCTAGCAATATACTTGTTAACATGGTATTGATTGAAGATTACAAGCATCTCATTTTTCCACTCATGAAAATAATTCTCCATCAAGAATAGGCACTCTATGTCTAAGACTCCCTAAAGTAGACACATCCATCTTCCTCCAATGGTGATTAAACCAAGGCAATGGAGACCAAAGCTCTGATACCACTTGTAGGATCTAGAAGTAGGTGTGTCTAGAAAGGGGGGGGGTTTAGACACTCAAGGCTAAAGTTGCAATTTTTAAGCTTTTTTAGTTTAAGTGGAGTTTAGGCATAATTTCAACATTCACAACACATATCAAGCAAGTATGCAAAGAGTGTATAGGCAGCGGAAAGTAAAGCATGCAACTTACAAGAATGTAAAGGGAAGGGTTTCAAGAATTCAAACGCAATCGGAGACACGGATGTTTTTCCCGTGGTTCGGATAGGTGGTGCTGTCCTACATCCACGTTGATGGAGACTTCAACCCACGAAGGGTAACGGTTGCGCGAGTCCACGGAGGGCTCCACCCACGAAGGGTCCACGAAGAAGCAACCTTGTCTATCCCACCATGGCCATCGCCCACGAAGGACTTGCCTCACTAGCGGTAGATCTTCACGAAGTAGGCGATCTCCTTGCCCTTACAAACTCCTTGGTTCAACTCCACAATCTTGTCGGAGGCTCCCAAGTGACACCTAGCCAATCTAGGAGACACCACTCTCCAAGAAGTAACAAATGGTGTGTTGATGATGAACTCCTTGCTCTTGTGCTTCAAATGATAGTCTCCCCAACACTCAACTCTCTCTCATAGGATTTGGATCTGGTGGAAAGAAGATTTGAGTGGAAAGCGACTTGGGGAAGGCTAGAGATCAAGATTCATATGGTTGGAATGGAATATCTTGGTCTCAACACATGAGTAGGTGGTTCTCTCTCAGAACATATGAGTTGGAATGGTGTATGTGTTCTGATGGCTCTCTCCACGAGTGAAGAGGAGGTGGAGGGGTATTTATAGTCTCCACACAAAATCCAACCGTTACACACAATTTACCAATCTCGATGGGACCGAATCAGAAAACTCGGTCGGACCGAAATAGTAAACCTAGTGACCGTTAGGAATTTCGGTGGGACCAATTGGAACAACTCGGTGGGACCGATGTGCTAGGGTTAGGGAAAATCCAAAACTCGGTTTGACCAATTACTCAAACTCGGTGGGACCGATTTGGGTAATAAGCAAAACAGAGAGTTGGCCAAGCAAACTCGGTGGGACCGATTGCATATCTCGGTTGGACCGAAGATATTGCAACAGGTAACAGAGAGTTTGCAAGCCCATCTCGGTGAGACCGAGATCCCATCGGTGAGACCGAATTGCTAGGGTTTGGCAATGGCAAATGACAGGTGAAACTCGGTGGCGCCGGGTTGAAAGAATCGGCATGACTGAGTTTGGCTTAGGGTTTAGGTCATTTGAGGATATGGGAAAGTAGCTGAGGATTTTGGAGCATATCACTAAGCACTTTGAGCAAGAGGCTCATTATCAACATCTCATCCCTCCTTGATAGTATTGGCCTTTCCTATGGACTCAATGTGATCTTGGATCACTAAAAGTGTAAAATGAAGAGTCCTGAGCTTGAAGCTTTAGCCAATCCTTTGTCCTTAGCATCTTGAAGGAGTTCCCACAACCTTTAGTCCATGCCACTCCATTGTTGAACTTATCTGAAACATACTAGATAAAAATGTTAGTCCAACAAGAGATATGTTGACATTAATTACCAAAACCACCTGGAGAGCACTTGTGCTTTCACCATGCTTTCACCGTCTCGGATCCACGTGTGTAGATGACGATGAACTGATCGCCGGTGATGGCTCTAACCTGGTACTCAGCAGCGACCATGGAGATTTGGGAGGCCATGGATTTTGGAGGAGGGTTAGGATAAGTTGAACTGTTGTACCCTGCAAAAAAAACTGGGAGCGAACTAATGTGAAAGGACGGGACGACTGTGAGCGAACTGTTGTAAGGTAGAAGACGGGGACGAGTAGGGCGTGCGAACGGCGTGGGGTTGCTGGCTTGCCCGGTGGATAAACGGCTGCTAGCCCCCAAAGAGTTCTCAAGAACTATGCGGGACCCACTAGATGTCATGTCTACTAGACCCATATCGTAGGCCTGGCGGTATAGCTTCTGCCTGTTCGCACGCCATGCCGGTGCGTGGATGTAACTTCACTTAATTCCGTCAAACGTCATGCCTCCCACGACCTTCGCCTCCCTCGTGCAGTCGCGCCCTTTGAGACTTCGACCAGCTATAAATGAGCAATTTTTTTTGCCTTTCTTTAGACAAGCAATTTTTTTGCCTACTCCACATGCATGATACTCCCTCTGGTCCGTTTTACTCCCGTCAACCTCTTGCAAAGTGTCTGACCAAATTTATACTTTTTTTGAACACCACCTTATATTAATTAACCAGCCACACCAATACACTCATTCGATACAATATTCACCACACAGGGCGGTACGTTATTTACAAGAATACCATCTAATCTATTGTCAAAGCTATACTTAGCGATTAAGTGTGCCACCTTATTGGCTGAACGGCTAATCTTTGACAATTGAAGATTGTTGATCAACTTTGAGATGCTTAACGCTTTCATCTTCAGGTCACGCATAGCAGACCTGTCATAGTCCCCCGATGCAAGAGACGCTACCACAAAAGCGCAATCAGTCTCTAAAATTACAGGATTATGAAGAAAATACCTATGTAGAGACCGGCAATGCAAGCCCTAAGCTCCGCTTCCTCCACGCTTTGACAGGCATCAATGAAATCCCACTACCAAATTTATACTAAAAATATCAATATCTACAATACTGATTATAATGAGTATAAGAACTATGTTTTATAATGAGTGTAAAAATATTGATTTGACATTGTGAATGTTGACACATTTTTCTATAAGGTTGTATGGGTTTATGTTGCGAGATGTTGAACCTGGTAGTTCTAGGGCAAATACTATGGTTTAGATTTAGATGCCGATTTTCAGTAATGAAAATCAAAAGGGGAAACTCTTCTTTGATTAAAAAAACTACTACCTCCATTCTGGTTTACTAGTCCCCATCGTACTTTGGGTCAAAGTTTGTCCACGAATTTTACTTGTAAAATGTGATTGGAAAACGAGATGCATGCATGAACACTAGTTACTCTAACCCCCTGTCTTCTTTAATTCTTTGCCACATCAGGATGTTTGCTATTCCCGTGTGCATGATACCAGCTAAGATACCACCATTATGGCCAGCCTTAATCATCGCATGCAATAATTTAGTGCACCTTGAAATATGAACATGTGTGGGGCGTGCATGTTTTTAATGACTTGAGACTATACCTAGCCCGGCATGCAAGATGACTTATTATGCACCGTTCCCCATACCTGGAGGAAGCCTGTTCGTCTCCAAATCTTTTCCTCTCCATGTGTGGAAACAATATGCCTGCCAAACTCTCCTTCTCCCTCTGGCGGTCCCACCACTCCACCTCGTGTGAAAAAAATCTGCATGCATGACTCTCCTCCCCCCACGCTCGTCCAATCCGTTGTGACCAGCAATATTTCCACCCCTTCGCTCCCTCGTAATTTACTCCAACAAATATGCCCACGTAGTTGTTACTTAACTGCAGGTGCATTGGGTCATTGACATATGGGCCCAATAGGGGTCTGGCCCACATGTCAGTGACGCAACTGGACCTGCAGTTAAGTCAGTGCAGCTTAGTCCATATCTTACGTAGGTGTGCCATTGCTCGCTATAAATACTGCACCTCCCAGGACATCGCTATCTCCTCCCCCTCATGTTCACGTTCATCTCAATCTCCTCCCCCTCCCTCTCATGTCGACCACCATGGCATCGCCCCTCCCAAGCCCTAGGAGCCCCTCGCTGCACCGCACGGACGGTCACGCGTCAGCGTTCTGTTCCTCGCCGCCACTAGTCGAGGAGGGCGCGTCGGTGTTCCGCTCCTCGCCGCTACGCGACACGTCGCCATTCCATTCCTCGCCGCCACTAGTCGAGGAGGACACGTCGGTGTTCCGCTTCTCGCCGCAACGCGACGCGTTGCTGTTTCGTTCCTCGCCGCCACTAGTCGAGGAGGACGCGTCGGTGTTCCGCTCCTCGTCGCGACGCATCGAGGTGGACACGCCGGCGTTCCCAATCTCACCAGCACGCGCGCCGGAGGACGCGTCGGCTCCCCGCTACGAGGAGAACGCCGCGCCGCCCGCCGAGCCCCCCGGCCTTGAGGAGCTTTGGAAATAAATGGATGTCGCCTTGTGGGAGGCTTTGCCTCCAGCAGAGCGCGCCAAAATAGAGGCGGAGAAGAAGGCCGTGGAAGAGAAGCGCACCGCGGAACAAGCTGCCTGGGAGGCCTATGTCGTGTCCGAGAGAGTCACGCAATTGGTTCTTTGGCAGAAGGCTCGTGCGAGGGCCGTGAGGGTGGCAAAGGACGCCCGTGCCGACGCCCTGAGTGCAGTCGGGCCCAAGCGCCTCATCTACGCTTGGCGGTACGTGGATCGGGTGCATGCTTCTAGCAAGGAGGAGTACCTGTTGGCGCTGAATCACCACACTGGTGAGATCACGCTCGCCCGCCAGCAAGCCGCTAATCAGCACCTCACGAGTTGCGAGGCTGAGGAAGAGGCGTTGTGTCGGCGCGCTGGGAAATGGCCGCGCACCAGGGCACTCGTGGCACGCCGCAAGCGCTCCTGTGAGCGTCGTGGCTTTTAGGAGGAGTATAATTTTTGTTTCGTAAGGCGATCTCATTACTTTTGGGACGCAAATGATAAATCCCGAACGTTCAGGAATTTTTAGCGTCCTTAATTAAGTATGTAAAAGGGAAAGTTTGGAAACCTTATGTATTCGTACACATTTTGCAAGTACGTGTATATAGCACAAACTTTACTATATACTATCGCACTACACGTCTCTCTCGATATATGCTTGCAGACTGTGCTACTCCCTCCGTCCAGGTCATTAAGTCATCTTTGGTTGTGCACCGTGACCAAGAAGGAGGGAAGACTTATACACCTAGACGGAGGGAGTATTACTATTACTTATGTACGTGCAAATGCACGTTTTAACATTACGATGTGGTTTTTGTAAAAGTAGAGAAACAACACTAGTCAAGCTTGTGAAACGATTCAATGCAAAACAAATGCAAAAATGCTCGTTTGATTGTTTACTTTTAGCTTCCTTCTCTGTGGTTATTTCTCCGTCGTACTTTATATGGAGTATCTCACTGGTTCGAAAGGCATGCAAATTCCCAAACCGCTTCCTACACCCTGTATCGATTTTTTTGCCTAACAAGTTGTGTCGTGCAATTGGAATTCCAACTTGAGTACTACTACTAGTAGGAGTACCAGGGGCCAGTTCTTTTAGGCTTCTAGATTAGTAATCCCATAACTACTACCTCCATCCTGGTTTATTGGTCCCCATTGTAATCTGTGTCAAATTTTGATCATAAATTTAACTAATGAAATGTTAGTGCATGTCACATGCGCTACTCCATCCGTCTAGGTGAGTAAGTCATCCTAGGCTGTGCAGCGTGGCCAAGGAGGAGGAGAAAACGAGAAACGTTAATGTTTATTTGCTAATTAATAGTATTGCATGCAATGAACTAACCACTGCATGTCGTGTTTGATATCTCAAGTCATTAAAAGCATGCACACTCTTTATCTCTTATTGGTTGATATGTCAAGAAATAAGAAACGAGGTAGAAGTTAATGCACCGCGCCTAAGTGTTTTGGGATTATTAGGTTTTCGTAAGATGACTTACACACCTAGACGGAGGGATTACAATGGTGAGGAATAAACCAGTTAAATATTTGGTCAAAATTTAGCACAAATTACAATGGTGGGGAATAAACCAGGACGGAATAGTAGTTTAGAAGCCCAAATAAATGAGTGAGGCACCTTATTGTTACTCTCCACTATGACTAGTCTTGTGGGAAAAGCTGGGGAAGCCGCCAAAAGAACTGGCCCTAGGAGTTGTAGCTAGGGATCGAGTGTGCGAGATGAACCGGAGAAAGTAAATGCAGAGAGATGAAATGCAAAAAAGACAGAGGGATGTGATGGTTGCTTGTCCGTTTATTTTACCAGGCCACTTATTACTGGGAGTGGTTGGGTTTCGTGATATGACGGATTTACTGCCGCGCCACGAGCGGGGTGAGAGGTGAAACTCCCGTGCAGCGCCGCCCTCTACACTTGTACTACATCGGTCGTGGTTTATTAGTCCCCCATTAAATTTGACTGAAGAATTAACTGACAAAATGTTAGTGCCTGTCAACAAAAACTATATCATTGGATTCGTATTTGAACATAGTTTTGAATGATATAATTTTAGGTGACATGCATTAGCATTTATTGTACTACATATAATGTTAGTTCAATTTTTGGTCATACTAATCAATAGTAGTAAGGTGCCCGTGCGTTGCACCGAAGAGTGAAATGCATTGATCGGGGAGTTGTTTATTTTGACAAAGGATGTGGGGGTCATCTCATGTGTAACGGGTATCGATAGGTTTCTTTGGATATTATTTCATCTCTAGAGCTCACAAACATCCAGGTGAAATAGATAAAAAGTTATCTTTTGCAAACAAAAGCATTCAACTGTTCAACCTCCATCCAAAACTTGTGAAGAAATAACACTTATTGTGCTTTAAAAGAAATGATCTTTAAGAATTAGTTTTGAGTATCGATTGTTATACATGTTGGCTACAGATGACATGGCACTTTATTATAGTCAACAGTTGGCTATACTATTAAGTAATATTAACCATGCCCTTATACACGTAGGCGGAGGGATTAAATCAGGATGACTTGCAAGCGGGCAGAGGAGATGTAAGAAATGGTTCATCGTAAGTCTTTCACCAGTACTGTAGTAATAATTCATACATGGAAGATTCTAGACTAAACCATAAACGGATACACCTTTATTCATGCGCGATACTCCAATAGAGCAAGATCCTGCATGGAAGTCTCCACATGCTTAGACAGCGGATTACATTGAGCGAAGACTAAGGATCAACATTTAACTTGATAATGCGTATGTCCAGGTCAACCTCCTTGGTGTCCCCATGCACCGCGTCGGCGGGTAAAGGATGCCATGGGTTTTCCAAGTCCACATTGGCGGGATAGTCCCAGCTCCCCAGAGTCCAAGTCCGTTCGATGAGGCCGGTGTCGCCGCGACCCGGAGGGGTAGTAACACTGACCACGTACCCATACATCGGCCTCGTGTCAGTGTCAGCGTCAGCGGCGTCGCCCCTGACGCACATTACAGAGACAGGGTGGCGTCCTGCGCGGGCCTCGCCGGTGCCCATGATCAAGAGGAAGACGTTGTCGTCCTCCTCCGAGACTAGTACGTGGCGGTGATCCTCCAGCGACTCCGGCATGGTGAACGGGTAGCACGTCTCGTACTTGATGTTCTCCACTAAGGGCTAGCAGTGACCGCTGCATGCATCTGTGAGGTGATGCACCATGTCCGCCGGCGAGCCACAAAACGGCATCGGGCACTCATAGCAGTGGACGAAGGGCTCCTTGGAGGCATCGACCAGGCCGTCCATGAAACGGGAGTGGCTGTAGGGGACGTTGCGCCAGTTGAATATATGAGCAAGTTACTACAAGATTTAATTCGAATAAGCACAAAATAAATCATGAATTCTACCACGATTTCAAACAGGAAGGACATAAACACATATGGTGCAACGGGAGCAGCACCGTTGGCGTTGAGTTTGTCGCCCATGTCCAAACACCACGTAGACACGGTCTTTGAGCACGGTTCATAGTCGTTCCACGCTTGGGCATTGAAGTTTGTAACTATTTTAGATTAGAATATACTACTCCTCCGGTGCTAGTAGTAGAGCAGAGTCCTACTCTACTACTCTACTCAAGCAAGTTAGGGCATAGCACTCTAGGGAGTACCAGTATTGTGATCACTCAAGCAAGTTGTCTGACATCGACATGACCCTACACTGCTAGTATGTGTCTCGTAAGTCAAGCGGCATGCTGTAGTCATCATCACCTGTCCACTTCCCGCAGCACATATTCGCTTCTCCATCTTTGTCCGCACATAATCTCGTCCAATCTTCCATCCCCGCTAAGGTGCCTCCCCCCTCGTCCGAAACCCAAGCACCAACAATGGCAGAACCGAGCAACGTCCACTGAAAGAGTGGCTGGAATTCGCTCCCCATAGAGGCAATCAAGCTCATTGTTTCGTGTGTGGACAATCTCAGTACCATGCCGCTCGCCTCGTCCTCGTCGGGGCTGTACCATTTACTCAAAGCCCTCAGGCCGGAGCTTTTTAAGCCAGCTCCTTGCTTGCTGATGCCACCTGATCTTTAGAAACGGCGTGTCACGCAGCATAACGATCGTAGGGTGACGAGCATCAACCCTCTTGACTGCAATCCAATCCTCGTCAGCCTCAACTACATTAACGGTATGTACTGGGTCGGCATGAACACGTCTTGGATGGTGCTCGTTGACGGTCGCAGCAGCTGGATGCTCATGGAGGTCTACACCCGGCGATTGATCACCCTTCCTTTGATTAACACTGCACTGCTTTGGCACCGCGGCCCAGAATACTCGGAATCTTACAGTAGCCAACATGATACCAAGTTTGATTTGCTCAAGGTTGTAAACTGCCAAGTGTCCACAAGATCTGTGAATTATAAAGACTTCGGGCTAATTGCATTCTTCAACTGCGGTCTCGCTTATCTGACAGGTCATTGCGGTAAGTGGATAAATCTGCACGTCCATCGCACGATCATACATCCTCCATGGTTCTCTGATGCCATTGAACACAAGGGCTTCATTTACGCTGTCGAATCCTTCTATGGCTGGACGTATTGCTGGCCTACTCTAGTCATTGCTACAAACGGCTGTTACAGCAGTATGTTACTTTCCTATGATATCATGATGGCTTGCTTATATTACTGTCAACATTTGCTGAAAAAATATTCATGCTCATAACATGTTGTTCTTAAGATTGACTAAATCAAGAGCCCTTTTTTATTTGACTCCAACTTGATATGATGTTGTAGGCCGTCTAGTGTCCCTACCCTTCCTAATCCCAGAACCTTTCAAAGAAAAGCGGCATGGCAGTTGCAGGTGGTTCCTGGCTCGATCAGACGATGGCGAAAGATTGATGATCGTTCGCACGTACCTGACGTGTTGTTTTGCAGAATACAATCACAGTCACTGCAAGGTCTTTGAGCAGGATCCTAGCTTCTCTGGGCCTTCAGGAATTTTTGACTAGAGGCTGGTAAGTAGCCTTGGTACACGCTCTCTATTTGTCGGACTGAATTATCCGATTAACCAGGAGATAACCGACGGCAAGGATCATGATGGCAGCGCGGTTTCGTTCATCAGGCAAAACTGTGTGTACACAACATACCATGCGTCTCTGCATGCACCATACCCTGATATGTGCTGCCACGCTCTGCAGCCCAAAGTAGGAGAGAGGGTCGTAAGTATCAGACTTCGACCTGCTGGCTGGAGTTTCCCTCGTCAGGCACCCATCTGGTTCAAGCCGTCAGCCAATCTCCACAGCTTAATAAATAGTAACGTCTAACTGAGCCAGTTAGTTAGATGCGTACACTTGGTGTAGTAGGATCTTTATTTAGTTTGATGCATACACTTGTTCTTTTTTGGTAGCCCTTTTGTAATGATGGATGATGTTTGGTTTGGAAGAGAGAGCCGCGTCTTCACTCTTCTGGCCTGCTTACTGCTTCTGTTGCACCCCCAGCCCTGGTTGCTGCTGCTGCTGTTTTCAATGTACAATCAGTAGTATATTTCGTCTGTTGGTTGAATAAATGTGTTGTTAGAATGACAAACACAATGTTTTGGAAGTCGTTGCACGGTTCGACCCTTTAGTGCCCCGTATCGTACGTAGCGCATACTATTTTTCGTACGGAACACATTTTCCACTTGTTGATAACATGCAGCCCACTGATGAAGGCCCAATAGAGAAGCCCATAATTAACTGGAAGGGAGGCTCTCACATGAATCCGGCCCAGGTACATGCTCATGGTCCCCTAAACATAAATAAGTAAATAAATAAATAAATAAAGCTAGGCCTATTTGTTCTTTGGGAAAATAGGTAGCCCAATATTTCTTTTTGAAGAATAACCAAGCTAGGCCTATTTGTTTTCTCCGAATTACTAGGCTGCAAATCTTTGAAGATGAGGAGGGATGCATTCCTGCCTGGCTTAAGAGTATGGTCAATGTCTGTTAAAAGTAATATCAAAAGGGGTTGAAAATTCCAAAAAAAATTTATAGCAAATGGGATATAAGTTTCTTTTTTTGTTTTTGTTCTTCATTGATATCTTATACGTATTTCATTGGATTTAACAAGACATAGTACTAATTTATTTTTAAATTTGTTTTAGTATGGCTATTAATTTTTGGATTAAGAATATTTCGTTCCCGAGCAAAAATTTGCGAATTTTCAAAATTTCTCACATATTTAGTTAATTTTTTGACCCTGGTACTGACCAGAAAATGGCCAGCAATTCTAAAAATGGAAAATGGGCTGCAATAAATTCCATATGAATGAGAAAATGAGTAAAAATTATGAAAATAATAGCAAATGGGCTATACACGCCACAGATTTCGGGGCTGACTTGTTTACGCAAGGTTTTGTTAGTGAACACACGATTCAAGCAGCTGTGACTGTTGGATGTCCATCCAACGGCCGACGTGCTTCTTCAATCTCTGATCTTCCTGCTCCAGCCACCTAAACTAGCACCGGCGGGACTGCCTGCTCCCTCCTCTTGTGGCCCGCTGTGATGCCACGCAGGCTTCCCGGGCCCACCCTACTCCTTCTGCTGGCCTGGCCGCACGCAATCAACTGCCTCCTTATTACGCAAAAAAATGATTCCTCCCACTGACATATGGGGCGCACCGGTTGGGAGGCTGACCTGTGGGCCTACTAAGTTGACGCGTATGCAGGGCTTGTCAACTTAGTCAACAAACGATTCTAGCAGCAGTAACCATTGGATTTGAATCGAACGGTCCTGCTGCTTCTTCAATCGCTGCTCTTCTTGCACCAGCCGCCCAAACCAGCGCCGGGGAGACCGCCTGCTCGTGCCTCCAGTGGCCGGCCGTGCTGCCATTGAGGCCTCATCGCCCCCTACTACTCCCACCGCTAGCCAGACCCTGCGGCGACGGCAGCCTCACACCGCAGCCGAACCAGTGAACCCTCGTACTCCTCTCCGCATGGGCATCCACTGCCGCGTCTTCCCCGGCTCCGTGTCGTCCCCTTCCTAGGCCTCGCCGTTGTCCACCGCCTTGGTGCTCTCGGCACGGTGTGGTCAACATGGTCAATGACATTCCATCGGAAGAGTACTATACGTTGTAAGGCTGACAGCTGGGTCCACGACCACAGCCCAGTTTTGTTGTGATTTGCCAAGTAAGTCGCTTTGTCAGGCCTGTTGGGCAACAAATCTTTCAAGATGAGGAGAGCTTTCATTCGGTTGGCCGAGAAAATGGCCCATCAGTAATGAGAAATGGGCTGTACATTTTTAAAACACATCAAACCGGCAATTAGTTTCAAATATCTTTTTTTCATTTTGAGATTTTAAATTACATTAATTTTTATGCGTGGTGAATTTGTTGGATTTTATATTGATATACATTTATTTTTAAAATTAGTTTGAATGTGAGTCGAAATTTCGGGATTAAAAACAGTTCGGACCGCACCAAAATATGCAAAATTTCGTATAATTTTTTAGCCGTGGCCACAATATGGGTTGTAATGCTAACAAAAAGAATATGGGCTCCAAGAAAACCTTAATAATTAGAAAATGGGCTATAAATTATTAGAAATAATGGCAGATGGGATGTATGCTATTTTCCATAGATTTGAGGCTTTCCTAAAAAAAGGTTGACGCACAAGCAGTAACTGTTGGATGGCCATCCAACGGTCGTCGTGCTTCTTCAATCTCTGCTCTTCCTGCTCCAGCCGCTCAAACAAGCGCCGACGGGACTGCCTGCTCCCTCCTCCCCGCGGCCGGCTCTACTGCCGCGCAGGCCTCACCGCCCCACCGTACTCCCATCACTAGCCTAGCCATCCCTCTACTCACCCACACCTGCTGTTATTCTCCGGTGATGGCAGCCTCACACCGCAGCGAACCAGTGAACCCTCGTACTCCTTTACGCGTGGGCATCCACCACCGCGTCTTCCCCGGCTCTGCGTCGTCCCCTTCCTAGGCCTCGCCGTCGTCCACTGCCCTGGTGCTCTCGGTGCGGCGTGGTCAACGTGGTCAAGGAACGGCTTCCATCGGACATGGACTGTACGTGGAGAGGCTGACAGCTGGGTCCACGACAGCAGCAAGGAAGTGCCTCCTTATTACGTGCAAAATAATTATTCCTCCACCTGACAACGGGGACCCACCGGACGGGCCACCGTATTTCGTTAAAAAACGTTTCCCCTGACTACTGGGACCCACCAGCTACATCTTCGCATGCATGGAAGTGCCTGACAGTCGGGACCCACCTGGTCGAAGCGTACGTAGTGTTGTCATTCTGGTCACGAACGTGTACGTACATATATACTGGTGGATGTAGAGGCGTGCATGTGTCGTAGTATAAGCGCGCACGTAGCATGTACATGTACGTACATCGATCAGGGTGCAAGAAAGAAAATACGGCCACCTATGTGTACATACGGGCAGGGTCTCGAACGCCTACTCGCGCATATGTATGGCCAGGGCTCGTGTACATGGCTGGGTCGGAACAGAGAAATAGCATCATCTTCATGTTCATGGGGAGGCAACGGAATGCGTCGTATTCATGGGGAGGCAACGGAATGCGTCGCGTTCATGGGGAGGCAATGGAATGCGTCGTGTTCATCGGGAGGCAACGGAACGCGTGGGAGCCAACCGGCTAGGTCGGAACGGAATGCGTGGTCGTGTTCATCGGGAGGGCTTGGACGGAACAAGCGATGGAAACGAGGCCTGGCGTACCGCAAAACGGAGGAAACGGACCTCCTACATTCGGAACGGGGTCCTGTTGATCGGGAGGGGTGTGGCGTACTGCAAAACGGAGGAAACAGACCTCCTACAGTCAAAATGGGGGTCCTGTTGATCGAGAGGGGTGTGGCGTACCACAAAACGGACGAAACGGAACTCCTACGGTCGAAACGGGGGTCCTGTTGATTGGGAGGGGTGTGGCGTACCACAAAACGGACGAAACGGACCTCCTACGGTCGAAACGGGGGTCTTGTTCATCGGGAGGGGTGTGGCGTACCGCAAAACGGGACTCCACGGGATACTGTTCATCTCCACTGTCGACCTCCTCCAGCCTCCATGGGCTCCTGCTCATCCAGCGTCCACCGCGCGCTACTCCACCGACTACTGTTCAACCACCCCTCCACGGGCACCCCTCCACCGTCTACTGTTCATCCAGCCCTCCACCACACCACGGGATCCTGTTCATCCAGGGGCAACGCCACCGCTCACTGTTCATTCAACCGCCCCCCCCCCCCCGCAACGCTCACTGTTCATCCAATCGATCGGCTTCAATTAGCAGCAGTAGCGAAGGAATCGATCGATCGGGTTCAGTTAACAGCCATCGATCGATCGCTCGGGTTCAGTAATGCGTAGCCTGCAGTGCAATCGCTCGGGTTCAGTTAGAGCCCAACTCCTCGCTCGGGTTCAGTTAGAGCCAACGCCTCGCACACACGCGCGTACATGTACGAGAGAAACACGCATCGCTCGGCCCTCGACCTCCCACCGTAACCGGGAACTCCTCGAAATTTTCCTCCCCCTCGCTTCTACCATGATTTTTTCCGTCATGGATGGCCCAAAGAATATCATGCAGCTGCGTCTCCGGCCCGCCCAGGACGAAAAGCCCATTTTCTGTCATGATTTTTTGTCATAGAAGTAGGAGCCCACCACATCTATGATGATGCCGGGTTTTGTCACAATTATCGTCATAGAAGTGTCATATGTATGACAGAAAAAAAATTCGTTCGGCCCAAAATGTCATGGATGTGTCTTTTTTTTGTAGTGTCCATGCGTGCAGCCTCGACCTCATCCCGGGTAGTGGTGTTAGCCCACTTGTTCTTCTGGCGCTGCTTAATGGGCTCATGGCATATCCAGATGGGAGCAAGAAACTCTTCACTCGGAAAGAGCTTCTCCCAAGTCTTCGAGATCAAGAGGAACAGATAAGGTCCATAGATGGGCACCTTCGGATGGAACGCCGCAAACTGAAGCTCACTCCACATGATATGAGAGACATCAAGTGGCTTAGGTTGTTGGAGACGCGCTACCTCACACATGAGCATCATGTCCACAAGATAGGAGTGTACCTTGTCCTTGTCGCCTATGCGAGGAAAAAGAGAGTTGCGGAAGATCCGGTGCATGATGTCAAGAAACAGGTTCAGCACAAAAGACTTCTTGCCACCGGGGAGGGTCTTGTCAAAAAGAAAGGTTGGAGCTTGTTCTTGTTAGCAGACTCTGGGTTGGCATGTGGGCGGGCACCAACGGGCACATCAAGCCCCTCATCACGAATGTTCAACATGGCCATGAACTCCTTCCACTCAGCATACATCCCCTTGCCATTTGTCATCCAAGTCATGGTCCGCTTCTCATCCGTGTGGAAGTGGACAGAAGCAAAGAACTGAGCCACCAGCTCTAGGTCAAAGTCAAGATGGAAAGTGATGATGTCCTCAATACCAAACTGCTCCAGCAAATCCAGAGTCTCACCAAAATATGCCCAGTTCTTCTTTCAGATGGTCCATATCAATCCACTAAACTGGCACATAGATGTTCTGCTTGGCCTTGATCACATTTAAGAAGATGAGATTTTGTTGCTTGGTCCAAAACAAGTCATTGCCACTGTTGAGTTCTCTAGGCTTGACGTAGGGGTAAAGCTTTCTTCAAATCAGAAACTCCGCTTGAGGCATTTCATCCATGCCTACAATTGGCTCCGTGAACTTGTTAGCTATGGTATTGACATGGCATTGTGGAGCACTGTAGCCCCCAGGAGCTTCTTGGTTGCGAAGACGCTTGGAGCTTGTGTCACGGCTTGGATTTGAGCGCCTTGCATTGGAACCAGAGCCACCACCTATGACACACAAACCCAAACACACGAGAAGAGTGAGAAGTATTATTGCAAAGACCAAGGCCAAAACCAAACGAAACAAGTAGAAATGAGATTGTGTGGAGAAAACAAAGTAGTTTTTAAGTCAATGGTAGTAGTGGCCCCAGATGCGGAAGTAAAAGTTTACATCCGCTCTAGCTGCAGTAGTACTGCACCGGGTTGGCATGGTAGTACCGCACTTGGAGCGGAAGTAATTTTTTACTTCCGCGCGTCGGGTGGTAGTACCGCTCTAGAGGAGCGGTAATACCGCACGGGGCGGATCTGGCAAGAGCGGGAGGTAGTACCGATCCAGAGGAGCGATAGTACCACACAGAACGGATCTTTGCAAGAACAGATCTAGGAACATCCGTAAAATTAGATCGGTAATACCGTTGATGAAAACCACATTGTTGCAACATAACAAATGGCATATCTACTGCACTAGTACTCTCCTATAATCTCCTCTTGCAAAGATTTAACTCCTGACAATCCTTCGGGTAATTCCAACTTATAAGCAACTTCTCCCATACGTTCCAAAACTCTGTATGGTCCCACAAAGCGTGGCGCTAACTTTCCCTTAACTCCAAAGTGCTTAACTCCTCGAAGTGGTGATACCCGAAGATACACTCTATCTCTGATTTCATAGACTACCTCCTTGTGTTTTGAATCTGCATAACTCTTCTGTTGGGACTGAGCTACCTTCAGTCTATCTCTAATCAATTTAACCTTCTCTTCTGATTCCTTAATCAAATCTGGTCCAAACAACTGACAGTCTCCAACTTCATCCCACAACAACGGTGTCCTGCACCTCCTTCCATACAAGGCTTCGAAAGGTGCCATCTTCAATCTGGCCTGGTAACTGTTGTTGTATGAGAACTCTGCGTAGGGCAAGTTTTCATCCCAACTAGATCCATAATCTAGTGCACAAGCTCTCAACATATCCTCCAGAATCTGGTTGACTCTCTCGGTCTGTCCATCTGTTTGCGGGTGAAAAGCTGTACTGAACTCGAATCTAGTTCCCAAAGTTTCATACAACTGATTCCAAAACTTTGAGGTAAACTAGATTCCTCTATCTGATACAATTGTTCTCAGAACTCCATGCAAACATATGATCTTGGTCATGTATATCTTTGCCAACTTGGCACTTGTATAGGTGGTTTTCACTGGATAAAGTGAGCTACTTTGGTCAATCGATCAACTACTACCCATATAGAATCATATCCTGATTTGGTCCTGGGCAATCCGGTGATGAAATCCATGCCAAGCTTATCCCACTTCCATTCGGGTATTGGCATAGGTTGTAACAATCCGGCTGGCTTTTCATGTTCTGCCTTCACTCTCTGACATACATCACATACGCCTACATACTCGGCAATATCCTTCTTCATATCAGTCCACCAGAAACGCTCCTTTAAATCCACCCACATCTTGGTGTTTCTGGGGTGAATCGAATATGGTGAGTCATGAGCCTCCTGAAGTATTAACTTCCTGATCTCTGTGTTATTGGGCACATAAACATGGTCCTCAAACCACAAGGTGTCGTTGAGGGAGTCCTAGATTAGGGGGTCTCCGGACAGCCGGACTATATCCTCTGGCCGGACTATTGGACCATGAAGATACAAGAGTGAAGACTTTGTCCCGTGTCCGGATGGGACTTTCCTTGGCGTGGAAGGCAAGCTTGGCAATACGGATATGTAGATCTCCTCCCTTGTAACCGACTCTGTGTAACCCTAGCGCCCTCCTGTGTCTATATAAACCGGAGGGTTTAGTCCGTAGGACAACAACAATCATACCATAGGCTAGCTTCTAGGGTTTAGACTCTACGATCTCGTGGCGGACCAACTATTTTAATACTCATATCATCAAGATCAATCAAGCAGGACGTAGGGTATTACCTCCATCAAGAGTGCCCGAACCTGGGTAAACATCGTGTCCCCCGCCTCCTGTTACCATCTGCCTTAGACGCATAGTTCGGGACCCCCTACCCGAGATCCTCCTGTTTTGACACTGACATTGGTGCTTTCATTGAGAGTTCCACTTTGTTGTCAGCATAAGGCTTGATGGCTCCTTCAATCATCGGTAACGATGCGGTCCAGGGTGAGGTTTTCCTCCCTGGACAGATCTTTATATTCGGCGGCTTCGCACTGCGGGCCAACTCGCTTGGCCATCTGGAGCAGATCGAGAGCTAGGCCCCTGGCCATCAGGTCAGATTCGGAAACTTAAACTACACTGCTAACATCCGCGGAGACTTGATCTTCGATGGATTCGAGCCCATGTCAGGTGCGCCGCACAATCACGACGAGCATGACGTAACTCTGCGATCGGATAGTGTTCGGGAGATCACACCTGCAACTACTCCGGCCCTCAATCCGAAGCAAATTGCGCCATCCGAGGACAGGGGGATAGACCCCACCATGGAGGCCGCACTCTCAGTGGCGATGGAGCCGGATACTGACTTCACCCCTTACAAGAGCCGTGTTGCCGAACCACTGGATTCGTCTCTGGCCACGCACTCTGAGCCGCCTGTGTCTGTGCCTATCAAATCCGATTGGGCGCCGATCATGGAGTTCACCTTCGCGGATATCTTTTAGCACTCACCTTTCGGCGACGTGCTAAATTCATTAAGGTCTCTCTCCTTGTCAGGAGATCCTTGGCCGAACTATGTCCGGCTAGAATGGGATGCGGATGACGAAGAAATTCGCTGCCCACCCACCACCCACTTAGTAGCCTGTGTCGACGATTTAACTGACATGCTCGATTTCGACTCCGAAGACATCGACGGCATGGACGATGATGCAGGAGAGGAAACAAGAACCAGTGCCCACAGGGCGCTGGAGAACCACTTCACCACATGACATATACATGGTGGATACACCTAAAGAAAACAATGACGAAGAACGGCAGGATGCAGCGAAGAATAGCTCCCTCGAGAAGCAATCAAAGCATCGGCGTAGGCGCCGCTCAAAATCCCGCCTCGGCCAAAACAGCAATAACAGCGCAAGAGAAAATAACACTCTAGTCGACTCAAGAGGAAACGACGACAACGTTGACCCAGCGGCAGAGCATGATGAAACTGCAAATGGCGAACATAGTACGTATCCGATGTCCGAACACGGCGACGCCGAGGATAAACCTCATAAAACCCCCTTTGGGGAGGAAAACAGTCCGGATGAAGATGCACACATCATCTCGGAAACGCACTTGGAGCAAGAGAACCTCCGCAGAAGGCTTATTGCCACAACGAGGAGTCTGAAGAAGCAGAAGCAAAGGCTTAAGGCCGCACAAAATATGCTCAACAGCAGGTGGAATAAAGTGCTCGACAACGAAGAAAAGTATGGTGAAAGTTACCACACAAAGAGCTATCCAAAGCACAAGCTGTTACCTGAATTCGACGATGAGGCCTTAGAGCCCACACAGCCGAAAAATAAAATGGCCAACCGGCCGGATCAACCACCTTGTGACCGCGATACAGTGGCTAACAAGGCCGCACATAAGTCAACACACGATCTACATGAGGACTTGCACCAAAAATCCAATATGACCAGATCCATTTATGGATCTAGGAAGCGCGCTTCGGCACAAAACCAAAACCGAATACTACAACCGTCCAAACGCTATGATACATCCAAATACAGGGGTGCCGCACACCCCCTATGTTTCACCGATGAGGTGCTGGACCACGAAGTCCCAAAAGGATTCAAACCAGTGAACATAGAGGTGTACGACGGGACCATAGACCCTGGGGTCTGGATTGAGGACTTTGTCCTCCATATCCATATGGCTCCCGGAGATGATCTCCACGCCATCAAGTACTTGCCCCTCAAGCTTAAAGGTCCAACTCGGCATTGGCTGAAAAGGCTCCCCGAAAACTCAATTGGAAGTTGGGAGGAGCTCGAGGATGCTTTTCGGGGTAATTTTCAAGGGACCTATGTCCGACCTCCAGATGCAGACGATTTAAGTCATATAATTCAACAGCCCAGAGAGTCAGCCCGAAAGCTTTGGAACAGGTTTCTCACTAAGAAGAACCAAATCGTCGACTGCCCGGACACTGAAGCCTTAGCACCTTTCAAGCACAGCGTCCGAGACGAATGGCTCGCCAGACACCTCGACCAAGAAAAACCGAGAACAATGGCAGCCCTGACAAGCCTCATGGCCCACTTTTGCGTGGGCGAAGATAGCTGGTTAGCCCGCAGTAGCACCAGCAACCCAAGCACATCCGAAGTCAAGGATGGCAATGGAAAACCACGACGCAGTAAAAGCAAGCGTCGAAATAAAGAAGACAGTCCAGATAATGCAACAGTAAACGCCGAATTCAGGGGCTCTCGACCAGGTCAGCGGAAAAAGCCTTTCAAAGGCAGCAGAGATGGACCGTCTAGCCTAAACAAAATTCTAGACAAAATATGTCAGATTCATGGCACCCCCGATAAACCTGCAAATCACACCCACAGAGAATGCTGGGTCTTCAAGCAGGCCGGTAAGCTAAATGCCAAACACAAGGGGAGGGAGACACCAAGTGAAGATGAGGACGAACCTCGCCAGCAAAGCACTGGAGGACAGAAAAAATTCCCACCAGAGGTTAAAACAGTAAACATGATCCACGTGACGAAGAGGAGAAGCAAACACGCACTCCGAGACATACGCGCTGTAGAGCCCGTCACCCCTAAGTTCAACCCCTGGTTGGCCTGCCCGATCACTTTTGATCGCAGGGATCACCCGACAAGCATCCGGCATGAAGGATTAGCTGCCTTGGTGTTAGACCCAATAATAAACGGATACCATCTCACACGAGTCCTTATGGACAGCAACAATGGTCTAAATCTGATATATCCGGACACAGTCCGCAAAATGGGGATAGACCCGACAAAAATCAGCCACAGTAATACTACCTTCAAGGGAGTAATACCAGGCCCAGAGGCCCGCTCCACGGGCTCTCTAATACTAGAGGTTGTATTCGGTTCACCCGACAACTACCGAAGTGAGAAGTTAGACTTCGACATTGCTCCATTCCTAAGCGGCTATCAAGCACTACTCGGAAGAACAGCTTTCGCTCGTTTTAATGCGGCACCACATTATGCTTCTCTTAAGCTTAAGATGCCTGGTCCACATGGCACCATCACAGTTGGTGGAAATATTGAGCGTTCTCTACGTGCGGAAGAACGTGCGGCGGCTCTAATAGCCGAGCACTAGACGGCCTCACCAACCAGAATAAATGACAGGTCGTCAAGACCGCGGACACGGTTAGACGAGTCCGGCGCATCACTAAATATACCTGAGACTGGTTTGATGGTTAAACCCTCATAGACGGTACCAGGCGCTTCCCGCGTGTAATCAGGGCTAGTTCGGCTCAACTTGACTTATCTTGAATTTTAATGGTTTATCGAGAATAACCAATTTTTTGGCACGAAAACTTTCACCTATGTTCTTATCTTTTATAGATGACAATCGTGCTACACCCGTCCAGGACACGGCACAAAGGAGACACAGGCGCAGACGTGCAGCAGGGACCCACTCAAAGGTTTCTTTTCAGATTAAGACCCCGTGTAAACCTTTTTTACTGTCTCTTGTTGTTCACATCCTCCGGATACTCAATACAATCGAGAAGGATGCTGACGTTATTGGCATTTCACCACGCAGAATATTGCATGTACCTGGACACTCAGGGTTTATTATTAAGGGCATTGTTCAGCCCGACCTATGTTATAAAGACCGAATACCTTAGGGAGTGTTCGGCGTCGTGAGTTTGGCCTTATATGCATCAGCTCCGAATCATGTCTTTGCTCAAATGTTGGGTTTGCCCGGCTCCCGTGTTTTGCTACCTTACGTTCCGCTCTATCGGCTAAGGCGGCATCGGGAGAACTACTGCGATTGTGCCCTGGTTCATCCGAATGAGCACCTCAGTAGAGAAAGCCGAAAACTGACTGTCATGATAAAGCACGAGACTAGTCAACCACTCGATGACTTAGCGGAATCTTCAGGATTCCTCCGCATTAATGAAGGGCCATTTCCCGGTCATGTACGTACGCGCACCGTATTCGGACAAGCGTGGAAGTACCAGGGGCTATATAGTAGTCCCGCCATCAAACTCCTATGGCTAAGTGAAAGTGTTAATGCAATATACTCTGATTGCCTCGTTCGCTGCGCTACCACCACCTTAATGGACCAAGACATTGGATCAAGTGTGAATACGCATTTTTTGCGAACACCCCCGCATTATATGCGTGGGGTTGAAGCCGACGACTGCAAACTTTCAGGTTATATACATATATACATAAACGGCCGCACAGGAGGCATCATAATACTTTCATGCAAAAGTATAAACACAGCCTTTACAATTCAATAAAACATTGTTTTTTACAATGGGAATACATGTCACTAGAACATAATATTCTTTGAGCACTGAGCCTCTATTGAACGAGCGCCTTCAAGGACTTCTTGAAAGTAGTGCTCGGCAGATACCCGGCCCCCGGCAGAACTCTGGGTTGCAATAGTGGTGGCATCCATCTCTGCCCAGTATGTCTTGACACGGGCAAGTGCCATCCGCGCACCCTCTATGCACGGCGACCTCTTCATAGCGTCGATGTGCGGCACAACACCAAGGAATTGTTGCAGTAAACTAAAATAACTATTCGACCTTGGCCCTTCTGGCCATAGGTGATCCACAACAGACCTCATGGCAAGTCCGGACAACCTATGGAGCTCGGCCCACTCAACCATTCTCTCATTCAACAGCAACAGACGCACTGGAACATTGAACTGTGACCAGAACAACTTTTCCACTTCACGATATTTGTGATCCTTGAAGTACTCGGCCGAATCAGCAGCACTTGCTGCCAAATCCACGTATGTGTCTGCCGAACTCCATAGTTGATCAAGAGGGGCATACTTCGTGTGACGCCCCGAGACCGATGTGCCAGGTGTAGTCCAGTTATTCGTTGTTGTTGCCTTGTCATTGCTTGCGTGTCATGCATTGTATATCATGTCATCATGTGCATTTCATTTGCATACGTGTTCGTCTCATGCATCCAAGCATTTTCCCCGTTCTCCGTTTTGCATTCCGGCGCTCCGTTCTCCTCTGGTGGTCATTTCTACCTTCTTCTCGTGTGTGGGGATTAAACATTTCCGGATTGGACCGAGACTTGCCAAGAGGACTTGGTTTACTACCGGTAGACCGCCTGTCAAGTTTCGTACCATTTGGACTTCGTTTGATGCTCCAACGATTAACCGAGGGACTGAGAAGGCCTCGTGCGTGTTGCAGCCCAACACCCCTCCCAAGTGGCCCAAACCCCACCTAAACCTGCTCCATCATCTCGGTCGTTCGATCACGATCGCGTGGCCGAAAACCGCACCTCATTTGGACTCTCCTAGCTCCCTCTACCTCTATAAATAGACCCCTTCATTTTCGTTTTCGGATTTTCCCCCGAAACCCTAGCCATCTCCCTCCTCGCGCCGCCGGACACGTCCATCCCGCACCGGACATGTCTGCCGAACGCGTCACTCCAGCGAATCCCGTCGCGCCACGTCACCCCGCCGCCGCCGCGAGCCAACCAGGCCGCGCCACGTCGCCTCCCCGCCGTACCTCCTCTCTCCTCCGCCGCCGCAGGCCCGCGGGACCCGAACCGCCGCCGTCCTGCGCCTGGGAGCGCCCGATCCCCGCCGCCTCCTTCCTGCCGTCCGGCGCCGCCGAGCCGCCGCGGAAGGTTCGCCGGACTCCACCGCCTCGCCCGAACGCCAGCGCCGCTGCCCCTTCGCCGACCCGCTCCAGCGCCGCCCTCGGCAGCCTCCTCCGCCGCCCCGCGCCGAGATCCGGCTGGATCCGGCGAGATCCGGCCCGGATCCGCCAACTCCGGCGAGGTCTACTTCTCTCTCCGCCTTCTCCGGAAAGAACCACGGCGACGAACTTCGGATCCCGTGCCATTGACTTTTACCTCGAGGGTATAATTTCACTAGGTCCCCGAAATTCCCAGATTCATGTGCCCATGTTCATCATGCCATAACTTTGCATCCGTAGATCCGTTTTAGGCATATAGCATATCAAAATGTTCGTCTCAGAGAGTACATCATTTCACCTCATTGCATCATTTTCATTTGAGTTTATCTTGATGCCCGAAATGCTATTGGAAGAGTGCTATTTGAGTTAATTGTCAGATCTGCTGCTCCAATTAGATATTTGTCATTTTTGCCATGATTATTTTGTGCATGATATACCCCTGAGCTCTACATGTGTTTTGTTATATGTTTTGCCATCTATCCAGAGGTGCAACCCATTTATTTTTTGTGATGTGTGTGGTGACTAGCACAAGCTTGCAAAGTGGTGCATTCGTTAATGCTGATTTCAGAGACTTAACAATTTCACTAAGTCCTTGATCTATTTTTATCAATATGCCATATTTTCATGTTGTTTCCTAGTGATCCGTGCCTCTTTTGAGGATGATCAGTAAGGATGATTTGTTAATCTTGTAGTGCTCTATCCATCCATGTCTTTGTTTGCAATTATGGAGCACCCTAGCTTGAGTCAATCGAGCTCTACTTTTGCTATTTCGTGAATCTGGGCAGATTGTCTACTTGTTAGCAATTTTGCCGAGGATGTTGTTGTTGATCCATGCGTGCTATGTTATTGTTCTTGCCATGTCTAGCTTGTATAATGTGTATTCTTGATGGGTGTATGCTTAGATTGTCATGCCTTGCTCTATAGTGAGTGCATCGATCTCGTAAACATGCCTACTTGATATCTGATTTTCCATGCCCCAGTTTTCACTAAGTCTGTGATCTGATTATGTTTTTGCCATGTTCACATGCTTGCAATTATATTTTCTGATCCCTTTTGGCTCAAGGTCACTAAGGGACTTTTGTTAAGCTCTTTGAGTAGCTCCATGCCATGCCTTGCTTTGCCATGTTAAGTTCCTGTAGCATATAGTTTTCATGCTCCAAAGTGTGCTACCTGATCTGAAATTCCAGGCTTGTGTTAATTTCACTAAGTCTGAAACCTGTTTACCAATTGCTCTTTTGCCATGCTTGTTTGTACCTGTTAATGGATGAATTGGCTTTAGCTAAGTGTTCATCTTTTGTTAAGCATCATGAATGGATTCCTGCCATGTATTTTGTTGCCATGTTTGAGTGTTGTAGCATACTTATCTTGATGCATTTAGATGGCCACTTGCTGTATATCGCAGACCGTTGTCATATTTGAATCGCTTGCCATTTCCAAACCGTTAATCCGATTCCGGTGATCTTTATATCGATTTCAACCGAAATCACCTCACCTTTCCAGTGGCACACTTGGATTTCCGAGTTGAGGCCAGGTTCAATCATTCCTTGTCAAATCATGCATATGCATCGCATACCGCATCCCGCATATCATACCATGTTCATGTGTTGGTTGTTTACTATGTTGTGTGTTTCTTGCCGGTGTTTGCTTCTTCGGGTTGGTTCCGGTAACGTCGCGTTTGTGAGGACCCGTTCGTCTATGTCCGTTTGTCTTCTTCACGGACTCGTTCTTCTTCCTTGCGGGATTTCAAGCAAGATGACCATACCCTCGAAATCACTTCTATCTTTGCTTGCTAGTTGCTCGTTCTTTTGCTATGCCTATGCTGCGATACCTACCACTTGCTTATCATGCCTCCCATATTGTTGAACCAAGCCTCTAACCCACCTTGTCCTAGCAAACCGTTGTTTGGCTATGTTACCGCTTTGCTCAGTCCCTCTTATAGCGTTGTTAGTTGCAGGTGAAGATTGAAGTTTGTTCCTTGTTGGAACATGGAGATCGTTCCTTGTTGGAACATTGTTTACTTGTTGGGATATCACAATATGTCTTATTTAATTAATGCATCTATATACTTGGTAAAGGGTGGAAGGCTCGGCCTTATGCCTGGTGTTTTGTTCCACTCTTGCCGCCCTAGTTTCCGTCATATCGGTGTTATGTTCCCGGATTTTGCGTTCCTTACGCGATTGGGTAATAATGGGAACCCCTTGAGAGTTCGCTTTGAATAAAACTCCTCCAGCAAGGCCCAACCTTGGTTTTACCATTCACCACCTAGCCTTTTTCCCTTGGGAGTCGTGCACCCCAAGGGTCATCTTTATTTTAACCCCCCGGGCCAGTGCTTGTCTAAGTGTTGGTCCGAACTAGAGCCACTTGCGGCGCCACCTCGGGGAAACTTGAGGGCTGGTTTTAGCTGTACGTAGTGTTCATCCGGTGTTGCCCTGAGAACGAGATATGTGCATCTCCTATCAGGATGTCGGCGCATCGGGCGGTCTTGCTGGACTTGTTTTACCATTGTCGAGGATGTCTTGTAGAACCGGGATACTGAGTCTGATCGGAATGTCTCGGGAGGAGGTCTATTCCTTCGTTGACCGTGAGAGCTTGTGATGGGCTAAGTTGGGACACCCCTGCAGGGTTTTGAACTTTCGAAAGCCGTGCCCGCGGTTATGGGCAGATGGGAATTTGTTAATGTCCGGTTGTAGAAAACCTGAAGTTGACCTTAATTAAAATGCATCAACCGCGTGTGTAACCGTGATGGTCTCTTTCCGGCGGAGTCCAGGAAGTGAACACGGTGTTGGAGTTATGCTTGACGTAGGTTGCTCTAGGATCACTTCTTGATCATAGTTTTACCGATCGTGCCTTGCCTTCTCTTCTCGCTCTCTTTTGCGTATGTTAGCCACCATATATGCTAGTCGCTTGTTGCAGCTCCACCTCATACCTTTTACCTTACCCATAAGCTTAAATAGTCTTGATCACGAGGGTGTGAGATTGCTGAGTCCCCGTGGCTCACAGATACTTTCAAAACCAGTTTGCAGGTGCTGATGTTACCAAGCAGGTGACGCAACCAAGCTCAAGGAGGAGCTCGATGAAGATCTTGTCCTTTGTGTTGTTCCGTTCTAGTTGATCAGTAGTGGAGCCCAGTTGGGGTCGATCGGGGACCTTGTCGCTTTTGGGGTTCTTCTTTTATTTTGGTTCCGTAGTCGGACCTTGATTGTATCTGGATGATGTAATGCTTTATTCATGTAATTGTGTGAAGTGGCGATTGTAAGCCAACTATGTAACTCTTTCCCTTATGTATTACATGGGTTGTGTGAAGATTACCTCACTTGCGACATTGCTCTCAATGCGGTTATGCCTCTAAGTCGTGCTTCGACACGTGGGAGATATAGCCGCATCAAGGGCGTTACACTTCGGATCTCCGAACTTCAGCCGCAACAAAAAGGGCTTCCCAACCGCGATATCTCCAGCTTTACGCAGCTCCTCCTTCGCCGCTCTGATTTTGGAGAAGGCTTCCTTGGCTGCTACCATGGCCTTCTCTAGGTCCGTCGCCTTCGCTCGGCTCTCTTTTTCAAGAAGCTGGTAACGGTCGGCGGCATCTTTCAACTCAACGGCCATTTTGGCTATTTTTTCCTTGCTTTGGCAATGCGCAGCCTGTTTGGCCCTCAGCTCTTCGACCGCCTTTAGAGCGGCCGCATCACTATTTCTGGCTTGTTCCTTGGCTCGGGCAAGCCCGCCCGAAGGGTCTCCACGGCGGCAGCTCCGTCTTCATTTACAACATATTAAAGATAATGGCATCATGCTCCTCTTACTATGTGTTGATCACCGGAGAAATCACATACCATGTGCCTCGTCGAGCCGCTTGTTGACAAGCACGATGTCGGCATCTGCCGCATCAAATTGTCGCTTCAGCTTGGCAAACTCATCAGTCCGGCTAGCCACCGGACCTTCAGCCACCTGCACATGATGGCGGCCTGATTATTACCTGGGACTATGATCCTCTGTTTGCCACCGTTCTCGACAGCAACCAGAGTCTCAGGGACTACTATCTACATAGGGCACACCTAACGTGTGCGATACTGTAAAAAACATACACTATTTCATGTACCTCAAAGCCTTTCAGCAGACTCATAAAAGCTTCATGCAACCCGCTTTCGGCGGATGAAATCCTCTCAATCACCGTACCCATTAGTGTATGATGCGCTTCTGAGATGGCCGCTTTCTCTAGAAGATCCTTCAGTGCGTCTGATCGCACACCGGACGGTTCCGGACTCTTTCTGTTGCTCTCTTTAGGACCCGAATACTGAGGACTTCGGGTGGCCGAAGGATTACCCTCTGGCCTTGGTGGATCAGGAGAAACCCTCCGCGATGACACTTCAGGGTCGCCTGCCTCATGAGGCGGGGTGGCATGGGGAGGTGTTTCGCTCTCCATCATCTCCGGAAGAAGATCCCTCGAAGACGAACTCTGTCGAGAAGGGCTATGATCCGAACTACAAAGATATATGCTTTGGTTATTGTCTTAAGAAGTAATGTAGGATATTTTTACTATTAAGTACTTTTTGGTTACTTACAGCTCGGTAGAGGGTTGATCCCCTTGCAGGCACTGTGCGATGAAAGTACCCTCCGTGGCAGGACCCTCTGGCAAAGATTTCTTCCCCCATTTGGAAACCTTTGTTTCCGGGTCTTCAGACGTGGTCCTCTTCCTTCCTTGGGGAGAGGGAATTTCAGATTCTTCTCCCTGGTTATCCTCCTTCGCGGAGGCGCTAATTCCCCCGGTTTGGATGAATAATGAGTGAGGCTTGCTTTCAGCCTCTTTATTCCCCCCTTTATCTTTCCCTGAGGGCGCCTGATAAGGCACCAGCTCGAGCATTCTGGCTAGTACTGGATTTGCTGAGCCTCTGGGAAGGGGGGCTGAACACCTGATCATCTCCGCCTTTGTTACCCAGTCCTGGTCAAGGAGCGACTTTTCAAAAGAATGTTATGATAAATAAAAATACAGCGTGTTCGACCACGGGATTACTTACTTGGGTATCTGGGCGATTACAGCTCAGGCCCGCATCCTCGGTGGTGTCCGGACACTTTATTTGTGGTCCGAAGAACAATTTGTACATCTCTTCGAGCGTCATGCCGAGGAAGTGCTGAATAGTTCGCGGTCCTTCCGGGTTGAATTCCCACATACGGAGGGATCAACGTTTGCAAGGCGGGACTCGACGAACTAGCATGACTTGCATTACCATGACCAGGCTGACATCTCTCTCAAGGAGATCTCGGATGCGACTCTGCAATATCGGCACATCATTTACTGGCCCCCAGTTCAGCCCCTTGTTGATCCATGATGTCAGTTGTGGTAGGGTCCCGAGCGAATGGCAGGGGCGGCTACCCACTTGGCGCTTCGGGGAGCTGTGATATAAAACCACTCCCGTTGCCATAAACCGGACACCTCTGGGAAGGAACCCTCTAGCCACAGAACATCAGCACTTTTGCTTATTACGGCACCTCCGCACTCTATGTGTCGCCCCTCGATCATCTTCGGCTTCACATTGAAAGTCTTGAGCCACAGGCCGAAGTGTGCGGTAATGCGGAGAAAGGCCTCACACACGACGATGAACGACAAGATGTGAAGGAGGGAATTCGGGGCCAGGTCATGGAAATCCAGCCCATAATAGAACATGAGCCCCCTAACAAAGGGATCCACAGCGAGGCCTAGCCCTCGGATAAAGTGAGAGATGAATACAACACTCTCGCCGGGTTCGGGAGTGGGAATGACCTGCCCTCGAGCAGGCAGCCTATGCGAGATTTCGAGGGTCAAATACCTGGCCTCTCTTAGCTTCTTGATGTCTTCCTCTGTGACAGAGGAAGGCATCCACCGACCTTGAAGGTTGGATCCGTACATGGTTGAAGGTCTGAATCACCTGACCTGAGCCTTGGGTGTTGGAACTCGACGCGAGGGAAGGATTCGATTGAGTACAAGAGGGAAAAAAGGACAGACCTTGGCCTCTTTATAAAGAGGTTGAATATCAAGCGTCCTCCTCGTGGCCGTTTGGGACTTGCCTAAAATTAAGGGGTCATACCAACGGGCACGATTGGGTTACCCACGTCCGTATTGATGAGAATCCCGTAATAAGGGGGACACGATCTCTGCTTCGACAAGACGTGTCAAGAAAACCGCCTCGCGATATGTGCAGTGCTGGTTGAGAAAAACGGTTCGAATAATGACCGGGCCAGGGCATGATGTCATATTGCTAAACGTGTCGGCAGATTAGATTTGTGGAAATATTATTATCTCTACGGTGGTATGTGGAACTTGTTTTGCAGAACCGGACATTATCCTTGTGTTCAAAATCTTCTATGGAGTATTCGGAGGAAGAACCCGCCTTGCAATGCCGAAGACAAATCTGCGCGTCGGACTCATCGTCATTGAAGCCTGGTTCAGGGGCTACTGAGGGAGTCCTGGATTAGGGGGTCTCCGGGCAGCCGGACTATATCCTCTGGCCGGACTATTGGACTATGAAGATACAAGATTGAAGACTTTGTCCTGTGCCCGGATGGAACTTTCCTTGGCGTGGAAGGCAAGCTTGGCAATACGGATATATAGATCTCCTCCCTTGTAAACGACTCTGTGTAACCCTAGCCCCCTCCGGTGTCTATATAAACCGGAGGGTTTAGTCCGTAGGACAACAACAATCATACCATAGGCTAGCTTCTAGGGTTTAGCCTCTACGATCTCGTGGTAGATCAACTCTTGTAATACTCATATCATCAAGATCAATCAAGCAGGACGTAGGGTATTACCTCCACCAAGAGGGCCCGAACCTGGGTAAACATCGTGTCCCCCGCCTCCTGTTACCATCCGCCTTAGATGCACAGTTCGGGACCCCCTACCCAAGATCCGCCGGTTTTGACACCGACAGTCGTGTTCATCCTCATGAAAACCTTTGGCCTTTCCTTTGCTCATTCTCTCTTTTATCTCGGCGATCTCTTTGTCATCCTTCTGAGCTTCTCGAATCTTTCCTAACAATGTAGACTGAACTTCCATTGTTGCAACAAAACCTCTAGGGACAATCTCCAATGAAGCTCCCTGAGATCCTCTGCCAACTCCTTTCGCAATCCTGCGCTTATGAGTGTGTTGGCATAACTCTTCTGGCTCAAAGAGTCTGCTACGATGTTGGCCTTTCCTGGATGATAGTGAAGCTTCATGTCATAATCCTTTATAAGCTCCAACCATATCCTCTGCCTAAGGTTTAGCTCCTTCTGTGTGAAAATGTACTTCAAACTCTTATGGTCAGTGTATACATCACAATGGTTTCCAATAAGATAATGTCTCCAAGTCTTCAATGCATGCACTACGGCAGCCAACTCCAAGTCATGCGTGGCATAATTTAACTCATTTCGGTTTTAGTTGTCGCGAGGCATACGAAACAACTCTACCGTCCTGCATCAGTACTCCTCCATGTCCTAAGCGAGAGGCGTCGCAATACACTTCGAAATCCTTGCGTATATCCGGCAGAATCAGTACTAGGGCTATAGTCAAATGTTTCTTTAACTCCTGAAAACTCGCTTCACATTCTTCTGTCCATTTAAATTTGATATCCTTCTTCAATAGCTCTGTCATTGGCTTCGCAATCTTGGAAAATTCTCAATGAATCTCCGGTAGTACCCTGCGAGTACAAGAAAACTGCGGATCTCGCTAACTGAAGTGGGTGCCAACCATTTAGTGATCGACTGAACCTTGGTGGGGTCTACTGCTATACCTTCTCCTGATATAACATGTCCAAGGAATCCAACTTCTTTCAACCAAAACTCGCATTTGCTGAACTTGGCATACAACTGATGTTCCCTGAGTTTCTCGAGAACTAAACGCAAATGCTCTTTGTGTTCCTCTTCATTCTTTGAGTATACCATTATATCATCAATGAACACCACAACAAACTTATCCAAATATTCCATGAACACCTTGTTCATCATGCTCATGAAATAGGCAGGGGCATTAGTCAGTCCAAATGACATGACCGTATACTCATATAACCCATACCTTGTGGTAAATGCGGTTTTAGGTATATCCTTTTCCCGGATCTTCAGCTGGTGATATCCTGATCGCAGATTGATCTTCGAAAACACCTTAGCTCCTTGCAACTGGTCAAACAAATCATTGATCATCGGCGGTGGGTATTTGTTCTTGATCGTCACCTCATTCAATACATGATAATCAACAACCATCCTTAGAGACTTATCCTTCTTCTCAACCAAAAGCACTGGGGCTCCCCATGGTGATGAACTCCGTCGGATGTAACCTTTCTCCAATAACTCCTTGATCTGCTTCTTAATCTCCTCTAGATCATTTGCAGGCATCCGATAGGGTCTCTTTGATATTGGCCCGGTACCTGGCAATAGCTCTATCAAAAACTCGATGTCTCGATCCGATGGCATGCCTGGTAACTCCTCTGGAAAAACATCTGGGTAATCCTTCACAACAGGCACTTTCTCCTGAACAACTCCCGTGAGGGTATTTGCTTGGCTCCTCCTAGGCGCATGTCTAGATACATAGTTGATCCTTTTTCCCTCCGAGGTGGTGAGACAAATTGATTTACTAGCACAGTCAATGCTTCCTCCATACTTTGACATCCAGCCCATGCCTAATATCACATCCAATCCTTGTGACTCCAAAATTGTTAGGTCTGACAGAAAAACATGGCTACCAATGGTTAGGGGTATCTGGTTGCACCATCGGCTGGCCATATACTCTGCTCCAGGTGAACTTACTAACAGAGGGGTCCTAAGGGTTTGGGTTGGTAGTTTAAACTTATCCACGAATCCCCTTGATATGTATGAATGTGATGCACCAGTATCAAAAAGAACAAGGGCGGTAAAAGACTTAACCAAAAACTTACCGATCACTGCGTCTGGCTGCCCTTCAACCTCCTCCACGTTAACGTGGCTCACTTGTTCTTTGTTGAATGGATTAGGCTTCTTCCCAACGCTCCCATTACCGTTACCATTCTTCGCTTCAGGGCACTCCATGGCATAGTGTCCAGTCTTCCCGCACTTGAAGCAAGTAATGTGACTTAGGTATCTCTTGGCAGGTGTGGCTGGATTGGAGCGGCTCTGATTGTTGCTTGTTCCATTCCCAGTCCCATTCTTGGAACCATTGTGGTTGTGCGAACTTCCTCCGTTGTGGTTATGACCTTCATGGTTATGAACAAGTCCTCCCGAGTTCGGGGTTAGACGAGGCTTCTGCTGAGCTCCTGAGTTGTACCTTCCTTGTCCATACTTCCTTTTGCGGCTCTCAATTTTCTCCTGCTTCCCTTCAATCATAAGAGCCTTGTCTACCAACTCCTGGTCCTTGTTAAATGTTGCCACCATCAATTGCATGCTCATCTCATCGTTCAGCCCTTCCATAAACTTCTCCTGCTTCGCGGCATCTGTGGCCACATCGTCAGGGGCATAATGAGACAGCTTACTAAATTCATCCACGTACTACCCCATAGTACGGTTCCCTTGGCGCAAGTTGTGAAACTCACGCTTCTTCATGCTCATAGCTCCCGTTGAGACATGGGCGGTGCAGAATGCTTGCTGAAACTGATCCCATGTAACAGTGGCTATAGGATAGGTGACTGTGTAATTCTCCCACAATGAGGCTGTTGGTCCATCCAACTGATGTGCGGCAAAATGCACCTTCTCAGCATCTGTACAACCTACAGTTGTTAACTCCCTTCCAATCCCGTGGAGCCAATCATCTGCCACTATCGGCTCGGTGCTGCTGGAAAACACTAGCGGCTGCAACCTTAGAAAGTGTGCTAAGTTGTCAACTGGTGGTGGTGGTGGTGGGTTGTTGTTGTTGCCTTGATTCTGAACTAACAACCGCATCAGTGTATTCTGATGTTGGATCAACTGAGTGAGCTCCGGTGGGAAAGTAAATCCGGGGTCACGTCTCGGAGGCATCTGAGGGTTTAGAGGGAAGAGAATAGAATAGAATGAGGTCTAGTGAGAAAAACACTACCCATATGCACATGAGACAAACACAATCATATCAAGTGCTCGGACTATACTATATACATGGTGGAATACTACTACTAATGTGGTGGTCTACTAGAAATATTGATCGGTCGAAGACTCCATGATGTCTGCTCCAGCTTCGTCTTCATAGTCATCATCGCTATCGTCGAGGTCCGAGTCGGTGTCGTCGATGATGATGTAGTCCTCAGAATGAATCTCCTTGGGTTGATCGTCTTCTTCTCCTGCCGCGGGGTCTCCCATGAATACTCCCATCTTCCTTTCCAGATCATCATTCTTCTCCACTAGTACAACGATTTCCTCCTCATAATCTTCGCGTGTAGCCTTGAGTTCTTCCTCCAGTTTCATGATCCTTGTCATTGCCTTCTTCAGATCTATCATGCCTGTGCACATCTGGTTCTCCTGGCGACGAATGTGCTGGTTTAACTCCTGGATGAAAGTTGCGATAGATCTATCCTTCCTGGAGCTGATCATCTCCCATTGCTCATCTCGGCGCCCACAAATCTGATAGATAGTATCCTTAAGCTCCTTATGGTAAACTTCTCCAATGCGTCACATGGTGATGTGAGCTGCCATACTCTTTCCTAGACTCTAGGTTGGTGCATCAAAGGAAAACTCTATGGGTTTGGTGACTGGCGCGAATGTCCTTCCTGGAACTTGAACTTGAATCATCCCTCGCTCCTCTTCTGGTAAAGTGGCGTTGTAAGTCCCGGTGAAGTTTGGTATTCCAATGTTCAGGTACTTAGTGACTTCCTTCAAGTGTCGTCCAAAAGGTGCTTCTTCATCCATTTGTGCAAACTTGTTCCTTGCGTCTGCCATCCTAAAGAGTAGAAAATGGAGAGGAGTCAGAAATGAGAAGAGAGTGGTGATCTAGGGCTTTAGCTTAGTGGTCGTGTCCTACACTCAGTGTGTGCTCTGATACCATCTTGTAGCGACCCGACCTCAAACGGTCAAGTCTGTGTGCTTCAGTGTCATCCCTGGATCGGTAATGCTGACACACACAGTACTCGAAGGATTTATAACAGAGTAGCAATCACACACTTATTACATCGAATGTCTCAAAAGAGAACTTATTACAATTAATATGTCTTAAGGCCATCTAATACGATAACAACGGAAGGCTTGGAAGATAAAGTGAGTCCATCAACTCCAACGGCATAGCTGAGTTGTACGGCAACGACCTAACGAACCTTACTCCTCGTCTGAAAAGTCTGCCACATAATACGTTGCAGCCCGAAAACGGGTCAGCACATGGAATATGCTGGCAATATAACACGGTAGAGCAAGAACAGAATAATGCTATCACTATATGCATATTTGGCTGGTGGAAAGCTCTACGGTTAAAGTTTTGCGAAAAGCCAATTTTTCCCTACAACAAAGGAATAGATTTTATTTAACTATCATGGTAGTTGAAACATCATTGAGAAGGTTCCTCCAACTCAATCCCAATTAAAAGTAAGTATCAACCCAACAATATTAATTTAGAGTGATGAGATACATATGATAATACAAGTACTAGATACTCAAGATGTCCATAATCGGGGACACGGCTAACCATGATTAGTTTGTACACTCTGCAAAGGTTTGCGCACCCCACAAGACTGGATCTCCTCCCTTGGATTTCTTACACTACATGGTGTTTGAGAAATGGATGACCGAGACACAGTCTTTCAGAAGCATTAACTCTCTACTCCGGATAGACTATACCACCTACAACCCACTACATCTGCTAGTCTACCTCTTCAAGAGCTTCACTCAACTTACTCAACTATGCTAGAGCCCATAATAGCTTGTGGCTGCACACAGAAGTTTCTAGCATGAAATATCTCAGTTCCCTTTGAGCCTGGGTGGCGGACCTTAGGATTATCACACGGGTACTCCGGGATATCCTAGGACAACACTGGATTCTCCAGGTGCCCGACAAGCAATCCACCCAGATGTGTATTAAAGTTGCCACCTTAAGTTGAACCATTAATTAACAATCTCACATCTTTCATGGTTTCACTCACCCAAACCATGTCTACGAGCATAGCATGGCAATATAAGCAATACATAGAAGTAACTCCCAAGGGTTTGATAATAAACAGGTGAATAGGTACTACCTCATCTACTTCATAATCCCACATGTTATCAAGTCCTAACCATGCAATGTTTGAGGGTTGAAACTAATGCATAAAAACTGGGTGATAAAGGGGATATGATCAAAGTGTTACTTGCCTTGCTGATGATCCGGAAAACCTAGAGACTCGATGTAGCACGCTTCGCACTCCGGGTACTCTATCGCAAACAAACAAGCATACAATAAGAAATCAAACAAGGGCAAGGGTAAACCTCAAATAAGAGATCTAGCCAGAAAGTTCAACTTAAGAACTCCGGTTTGCAAAAAGAATCAAATCAAATGAAGCAACGAAACTCAAACTGCAAAAGAAACAAGATCCGATTACTAATATGGACTAAAGTCAAATTTTACTGCATCAAATTCTTGTTCAAGTTGGTTAAACGGAAAGAGGGTTTCGAGACGTAACTCTAGGCGCTTGAATTGCCTGATTCCGATAAACGAGCGAAAAGTTATACTAAAACGAAAATCGGATCAGGAATCGCGATCGAAAATAATCGCGGAAAATCCGAGAAAAAGAAAAACTGACGAACAGGCTAACGAACGAACGTTCACTGTCTGAGGCTAAACGGTGAAAACCGTTCGTTAAAACGAACGTAAAAACGAGCGTTCGTTAGATAACTAAACCAAAAAAAACTAACCGGATCTAAAAAACGGATCTAGGGTTTTGAAAAAACCAAACGGTTTTCTCACGAAAACCGAGGCGGCTACCTCGGGTCCGGCGACGGCGGGGCGGCTCCGGTGCGGCGGCGGCAGCGGTGGGCGGCAGTGGTAGCGGCGCGGCGCGGGGCGGCGGCAGCGCGGATCGGCGGCGCAGGCGGCGGGCTAGGGTTAGGGTTTGGGGCGGCGGCGCGGACGGGCTGCGGTGGGCTTGGGCGGCGCGGCTTAAAAAGGCCCCCCAGGCGGAGTTCCGCTCGGGTACGACCCGGAGTCGGTTCACTTTTTTTTAAATAATTCCAACGTGCAGAAAAAGAAAGAAAAGAAATACTAAACGGACTCCAAAAATCCCGAAATAAATTTTCCTGTCCTCTAAAAATAAGCCGGACAAGGTGAACATTTATTTGGGCCTAAAATGAAATTTTGAAAAATGCATATTTTTCCTAATTCAAATAAAATAGCGATAAAACTCCGAATAAAAATCTTATTTGATTTTAATATTAAATATTTGATATTTCTCTATTTTGAGGAAGTCATTTTATCCTCTCTCTTTTATTTCTATAAAAGAAATAATCAAAGAGAAAATAATTAAAATCAATTGATCCTCTTTCCAAAATTCGAGAAATATCGAATATGAAAATAATGAAATCCCCAACTCTCTCCGTAGGTCCTTCAGTTGCGTAGAATTTCTAGGATCAAGCCAAAAATGCAATAAAATATGATATGCAATGATGATCTAATGTATAGAATTCTAAATTGAAAATTTGGGATGTTACACAAGACCTGCGAGACGTATTGGAAAACAAAGCAGGACATACAAGATTGATCTACAGATCACGGGGGCGTGCCCTAGCGCATGACGACGACCGTCACGCCAGATATACTAAAAGCAAATCCGGCCGGGCCGAATACAGCAGACAGGACTCGTACGAACTGCGTCGTGATATAGCCCAACACAGAGGCGCCGCACACCCCCTATGCTTCACCGACGAAGTAATGGATCACGAATTCCCAGAAGGGTTTAAACCCGTAAACATTGAATCATATGATGGTTCAACAGACCCCGCGGTATGGATTGAAGATTTCCTCCTCCACATCCACATGGCCCGCGATGACGATCTACATGCCATCAAGTACCTCCCACTAAAACTTAAGGGACCGGCTCAACATTGGCTGAATAGCCTGCCGGCAAACTTCATTGGCAGTTGGGAGAACTTGGAAGACGCATTCCTTGACAACTTCCAGGGCACTTATGTGCGACCGCCGGATGCTGATGACTTGAGTTACATAACCCAACAGCCCGGGGAGTCAGCCAGGAAATTCTGGACTTGGTTTCTAACCAAAAAGAACCAAATTGTCAACTATCCAGATGTCGAATCCTTAGCGGCATTTAAACATAACATCCGTGGCGAGTGGCTCGCCCGACACCTCGGCCAAGAGAAGCCGAAGTCCATGGCAGCCCTCATGACACTCATGACCCGCTTTTGTGCGGGAGAGGACAGCTGGCTGGCCCGCAGCAACAACACATCTTGTAGCGACCAGACCTCAAACGGTCCAATCTCTGTGCTCAGGTGTCATCCCTGGATCAGTAATGCTGACACCACACAGTACTTGAAGGATTTATAACAGAGTAGCAATCACACACTTATTACATTGAGTGTCTCCAAAGAGAACTTATTACAATAAATATGGCTTAAGGCCATCTAATAACGATAACAGTGGAAGGCTTGGAAGATAAGTGAGTCCATCAACTCCAACGGCATCACTGAGTATAGAACCACGACCTAAAAGCACCTTAATCATCGTCTGAAAAGTCTGCAACATTAACGTTGCAGCCCCAAACGGGCCAGCACATGGAATATGCTGGCAAAGTAACACATAGAGAGTAATGGAATGAAATAGGCTATTCTATATGCATATTTGGCTGGTGGAAAGCTCTATGGTTACAGTTTTGCGTAAAGCCAATTTTTCCCTACTGCAAAGGAATAAATTTTATTTAACTATCATGGTAGTTGTTAAACACTGAGAATGGTTGACAGCATTCTCAATCCCAATTAAAGATCATCATTAAACAAAACCCAACAAAATTAATTTTAGAGTAACATGATGAGATTCACATGATAATCCAAGTACTAGATACTCAAGATGTCCATAACCGGGGACACGGCTAACCATGATTAGTTTATACACTCTGCAGAGGTTTGCGCACTTTTCCCCACAAGACTCGATCGCCTCCGTTTGATTTCTCATACTACTTGGTGTTTGAGAAACGGATGACCGAGACATAGTGTTTCAGAAGCGCTAGCACCTTACGATCGGGTAGACCGTTACACCTACTTTCCCCTGCATCTGCTAGTCTACCACTATAAGAGTTCGCACAACTTAATCAACTATGCTCGAGCCCATAGTAGCTTGTGGCTGCACACGGAAGTTTCTAGCATGAATAATCTCATGATCCCCTTGAGCCTGGGTGGCGGTCCATAAAAAACAGGCAATCACTGGAATACCCGGGTGCCTCAATCCATCCAGATGTGTATTTAAGTTGCCACCTTAGATAAACCATTAATTTAACAATCTCACATCTATCATGGATACACTCACCCAATCCACGTCTACTAGCATAGCATGGCAATATAAGCATAACGTAAAAGTAACTCCCAAGGTTTGAATGCAGGGCAATAGGTTCCTACCTCAACTACTTCCTAAGCCCACAATTTAATTAGATCCTAATCATGCAATGTGTGAGGATTGATCTAATGCAACAAAAAATGGGTAATTGGAAGTATGATCAAAGTGTTACTTGCCTTGCTGATGATCCGCAAAACCTATCGATTCGAAGTAGCAAGTGGCGCACTCCGGGTACTCTATCGCAAACAAACAAGCATACAATAAGTACTCAACTAATGCACACGTAAAACTCGAATAAAAGATCTAACCACAAAGTTCAACTTAAGAACTCCGGTTGGCAAAAAGAATCAAATCGAACGAAGCAACGAAAAACAAAGGGCAAAAGAGGCAGGCTTCGTTTACTATTCTGGATCTAGAGCAATTTTTACAGTGGCAAAAACTTGTTTGAGTTGGTTAAACGGAAAGAGGGTTTCGATACGAAACTCCAGGCGCTTGAATCGTATGATTCCGACAAACGAGCGAAAAGTTAGACTAAAACGAAAATCGGATCAGGAATCGCGATCAGATAAATCGCGGATTTAATCCGAAAAAAGAAAAACGACGAACTTTCATTAAAATGAACAAACGGACGAATGCTCGCTAATTAAATAAACCAGAAAAACCCAATCTATTTAAAAAAACGAAACAAAAAACCAAACAAAACCGACGGAACCGATGGCGAAAAACTACCTCCGGCGGCACGGATCCGGTGGTCCGACGAGGCGGCGCGGCGGCGGTCCGGCGGCGGCGGCGAGGTGCGGGCGGCGAGGCGGCGGGCGGCGCGGCGGCGGCCTAGGGTTAGGGTTTCGGGGCGGGGCGCGGCTGGGCTGGCCTCGGGCCTCGGCGGCGCTATTTGAAGGCCCGGCCATGCAGAGTCCTGGCCGGTTACGGCCCAAGGTCGGTTCAGACTTTTTTTTAAAATAATTACGCTGAGAAAAAAACAAAAGGAATACTAAACGGACTCCAAAAGTCTCGAAATAAATTTTCCCCGGCTTCTAAAATCAAGCCGCACAGGATGAACATTTATTTGGGGCCTAAATGCAACTTTTAAAAACGTGCATTTTTCCCTACTTCAAATAAAATAGCAAATAAAACCAAAATAAAATCTTATTTGATTTTTTTTATTAAATCCTCAATATTTCTTTATTTTGGGAAAGTCATTTTATTCCCTCTCTCATATTTTTGTAATAAAAATAATTGAAGATAAAATAAATAAAATCAAATGATCCTATTTTCAAAATTTGAGAAAACTCAAATATGAAAATAACGAAATCACCAACTCTCTCCAAGGGTCCTTGAGTTGCGCAGAATTTTCTAGGATCAACCAAAATGCAATAAAATATGATATGCAATGATGATCTAGTGTATAACATTCCAAATTGAAAATTTAGGATGTTACAAACCTACCCCCCCTTAAGATGAATCTCGCCCTCGAGATTCGGGTTGGCTAGAAAATAGGTGAGGGTGGTCCTTCAGCAATTCTTCCTCTCGCTCCCAGGTGGCTTCATCCTTCGTGTGGTGGCTCCACTGAACTTTGCGAAACTTGATAACCTTGCTGCGGGTGCCTCGACTGGCATACTCTAGAATCTTGACTGGTTTCTCCTCATAGGTCAAATCACTGTCCAACTGAATTGCTTCTAGTGGCACTGTATCTCTCAGCGGTATATCAGTCATCTCTGCGTGGCACTTCTTCAACTGGGAAACGTGAAACACGTCGTGAACTCCTGACAATCCTTCGGGCAATTCCAACTTAATTATAGGCTACTTCTCCCGTACGCTCCAAAACTTTGTATGGGCCTATAAAACGTGGCGCTAACTTTCCCTTAACTCCAAAGCGCTTAACTCCTTGAAGTGGAGATACTCGAAGATAAACTCGATCTCCGACTTCTTAAACTGTCTCCTTGCGTTTAGAATCTGCATAACTCTTCTGCCTGGATTGAGCTACCTTGAGCCTATCGCGAATCAATTTCACTTTCTATCCAGACTCCTTTATCAGATCTGGTGCAAATAACTGGCGGTCTCCAACTTCATCCCAAGACAATGGGGTCCTGCACCTCCTTCCGTACAAGGCTTAGAAAGGGGCCATCTTCAAACTAGATTGATAACTATTGTTGTAAGAGAACTCTGCATATGGAAAATTCTCGTCCCAACTAGATCCGTAATCTAACGCACAAGCTCTCAGCATATCCTCCAAAATTTGATTGACTCTCTCAGTCTGTCCATCTGTTTGTGGGTGGAAAGCTGTACTAAACTCCAGTCTGGTACCCAAAGTTTCATGCAACTAATTCCAGAACTTTGAGGTAAATTGGGTTCCTCTATCTGATACTATGCTCCTTGGAACTCCATGCAGACATACGATTCTGGTCATGTATATCTTTGCCAACTTTGCACTGGCATAGGTGGTCTTCACTGGAATGAAATGAGCTACCTTTGTCAAACGATCGACTACAACCCATATCGAGTCATAGCCTGAACGTGTTCTGGGCAATCCTGTAATAAAATCCATGCCTAACTTATACCACTTCCATTCGGGTATCGGCAATGGCTGTAGCAATCCTGCTGGCTTCTGATGCTCTGCCTTTACTCTCTGACATACATCACAAACTGCTACATACTCCGCAATATCCTTCTTCATTCCAGTCCACCAGAAGGTGTCCTTCAAATCCAAATACATTTTGGTATTGCCTGGGTGAATCGAATATGGTGAATCATGGGCCTCTTGCAAAATTAACTTCCTGATCTCCGAATCATTTGGCACATAAACACGGTCTTCAAACCATAAGGTATCGTGCTCATCCTCACGAAATCCTTTAGCTTTTCCTTTGCTCATTTTCTCCTTAATAGAGGCAATCTCCTTGTCAGTATTTTGAGCTTCTCTAATCTTATCCATCAAAGTAGACTGAATCTCCAATGCTGCTACATAGCCTCTTGGAACTATCTCCAAACATAGCTCACGAAGATTTTCGGCTAACTCCCTTGGTAAATCTCCCGTCATTAGTGTGTTGATGTGGCTTTTACAGCTCAACGCGTCAGCTACTACATTAACCTTTCCGGGGTGATAATGCAATTTCATATCATAATCCTTGATGAGCTCCAACCATCTCCTTTGCCCGAGGTTCAATTCTTTCTGCGTAAAAATATACTTCAAACTCTTGTGATCCATTTATACCTCACAATGGTTTCCAATGAGAAAGTGTCTCCATGTCTTCAACGCATGCACTACGGCTGCTAACTCCAAATCATGCGTAGCATAATTCAACTCATGAGGTTTGAGCTGTCGTGAGGCATATGAAACAACTCTTCCTTCCTGCATAAGCACTGCTCCAAGTCCTCGACGTGAAGCGTCGCAATACACCTCATAATCCTTGGTCTGATCTGGCAAAATAAATACTGGTGAGGTAACCAAACGTTTATTTAACTCCTGGAAACTGGCCTCACATTCCTCAGTCCATATGAACTTGGTATCCTTTTTCAACAACTCCATCATAGGCTTCGCAATCTTTGAGAAAATCTCAATGAATCTCCGGTAGTATCCTACAAGTCCAAGAAAACTCCGGATCTCTCCAACTGTTGTTGGGGCTTCCCAATTTGTCACGGTATCAACCTTAGCGGGATCTACTGCTATACCTTCTCCGGATATAACGTGTCCGAGAAATCCAACTTCTTTCAACCAAAACTCACATTTGCTAAACTTGGCATATAACTGATGTTCTCTGAGCTTACCAAGTACCAAACGCAAATGCTCCTTATGCTCCTCTTCATTCTTCGAGTAAACAAGGATATCATCAATGAACACTACGACGAACTTATCCAAAAACTCCATAAACACTTTGTTCATCATGTTCATAAAATATGCAGGTGCGTTAGTCAGACCAAATGACATAACGGTATACTCGTACAGCCCATACCTAGTGGTAAAAGCCGTCTTAGGTATATCCTGTTCTCGAATCTTCAACTGGTGGTATCCTGATCGCAGATCGATCTTGTAAAATACCTTAGCTCCTTGCAACCGATCAAACAGATCATTGATCATCGGTAGTGGGTATTTGTTCTTGATGGTTACTTCATTTAATGCTCGATAATCAACAACCATCCTGAACGATCCATCCTTCTTCTCCACTAGAAGTACTGGCGATCCCCAAGGCGAAGAACTTGGGCGAATATATCCTTTATCTAGTAACTCCTTAATCTACTTATTAATCTCCACCAAATCCTTTGTGGGCATCCTATATGGTCTCTTTGATACTGGCCTTGTGCCTGGCAAAAGCTCAATCAAAAACTCAATATCTCTATCCGGTGGCATGCCTGGCAACTCTTCTGGAAATACATCAGGGAAATCCTTCACTACTGGTACTTCCTCCTGCACAACTCCTTTTAGACAATTTACTTGAGTCCTCTTCGGCACATGCCGGGATACATACTTGATCCTTCTCCCTTCTGGGGTGGTAAGCAAGATTGACTTACTGGCGCAATCAATGTTTCCTCCATACATCGACAGCCAATCCATCCCCAGAATTACATCCAATCCTTGTGATTCGAAAATGATTAAATCCGAGGGAAACACATGCCTACCTATACTCAATGGCACTTGAAAAACATCCTTGGCTAGCCATATACTCCGCTCCTGGTGAGCTTACTAACATAGGTGTTCTAAGAACTTTGGTGGGCAGATTATACTTATCCACAAATCCCCTTGATATGTACGAATGCGATGCACCAGTATTGAAAAGAACGAGTGCAGTAAATGACTTAACCAAAAACTTACCGATTACTGCATCCGACTGCTCTTCAACCTCCTCCACGTTAACGTGGTTCACCTGTCCACTGTTGAAAGGGTTCGGCTTCTTCCCAGAGCTTCAATTGACATTTCCATTCTGGGATTCAGGACATTCATTGGCATAATGTCCGGTCTTCTGGCACTTAAAACAAGTGACTTGGCTCAGGTCTCTCTTGGCTGGGGTCGATGGGTTGGTGCGGTTCTGGTCGTTGCTTCCTCCATTCCCATTACCATTCTTGGTGCCATTGTGATTGTGCGAGCTACCTCCTCCATGGGTATGCTGAAAATGTCCTCCCGGTCTAGGGGTAAAACGTGGCTTCTGCTGAGCTCCTGAATTGTACTTCCCTTGTCCATACTTCCTCTTGCGATTCTCAATCTGCTGCTGCTTCCCTTCAATCATGAGAGCACGATCTACCAACTCCTGGTAGTTGTTGAAGGTTGCTACCATCAACTGCATGCCCAACTCATCATTCAGTCCTTCCAGAAACTTCTCCTGCTTAGCTGCATCCGTAGCAACGTCATCTGGGGCATAACGTGCTAGCTTACTAAACTCCTCCACATACTGGCCAACTGTCCGTCCTCCTTGGCGCAAGTTGCGAAACTCTCGCTTCTTCATGGTCATAGCTCCTGCTGAAACATGGGCAGTACGAAAAGCATGCTAAAACTGGTCCCACGTGACAGTGTCGACAGGGAAAGTGGCTGTGAAATTCTCCCACCATGATGTCGCGGGTCCTTCAAGCTAATGTGCGGCAAACTTCACCTTTTCCGCATCTGTGCATCCAGATGTGGTCAACTCCCTAGCTGTCTTACGGAGCCAATCATCTACTACTATCGGCTCGGTGCTACTGGAAAACACCGTCGGATTCAGCCTAAGAAAACGGGCTAAATGATCAAGAGGTGGTGGTGGTGGTGGGTTTTTGTTGTTGTTCCCTTGATTCTGTTTCTGGACTAGCAACTGTATCAATGTGTTCTGCTGCTGGATCAACTGAGCGAGCTCCAGTGGGAAGGTAAATCTAGGGTCACGTCTCGGAGGCATCTGAGGGTTTAGAAAAGAAGAGATTTAAGAATAGCGGGGGTCTAAAGAGAAAACACTACCCATATGCACATGAGACAAAATCAAACAATTCACTTCATTCACTCAATCAATCAAGGGCATACAATCGATCTAACTATCGCAAAAGTGCTCGGACAACTATATTTACATGGTGGAATACTACTACTGATTTGGTGGTCTGCTAGAAATATTCTTCGGTTGCAGACTCCATGATATCTGCTCCAGCTTCATCAACATAGTCATCATCGCTATCATCTGGATCCGAGTCGGTGTCGTCGATGATGATGTAATCTTCCGGGCGAATCTCCTTGGGTTCCTCGTCTTCTTCTACCGGTGTAGGGCCTCCCATAAATATTCCAATCTTCTTGATCAGATCATCATTTTTCTCCACTAGTACTTCAATTTCCTCTTCATAATCTTCACATGTAGCCTTGAGTTCTTCCTCCAGTTCCTTGATTCTTGTCTTTGCCTTCTTCAGATCTATCATGTCGGCGCACATATGGTTCTCCTGACGTTGAATGTGCTGGTTTAACTCCTGGATAAAAGTTGCAATTAATCTATCCTTCCTGGTGCTGATCATCTCCCAGTGCTCATCTCGGCACCCACAAATCTGGTAGATCGTATCCTTGAGATCATTGCGGTAGACTGCTCCAATGCGTCCCATGGCGATGTGAGCTGCCATGCTCTTTCCTAGATCCCAAGTTGGTGCATCAAAAGAAAACTCTATGGGCTCAGTGACTGGCATGAACGTCCTTCCTAGAACTTGAACTTGAATCATGCAGCGCTCTTCTTCCGGTAAAGTGGCGTTGTAGGTTCCGGTGAAGCTTGGTACTCCTATGTTCAGGTATCTAGTGACGTCCTTCAAGTGGCGTCCAAAGGGTGTATCTTCATCCGGTTGCGTGAATCTTGTTCTTTGCATCCGCCGTCCTAAAAGAGTAGAAAAGATCAGAAGTCAGAAAGAGAAGAGACTGGGTAGTGGTCTAGGTCTTTTAGCTTAGTGGTCGTGTCCTACAGTCAGCGTGTGCTCTGATACCTTCTTGTAGAGACCAGACCTCAAACGGTCCAATCTCTGTGCTCAGGTGTCATCCCTGGATCAGTAATGCTGACACCACATAGTACATGAAGGATTTATAACAGAGTAGCGATCACACACTTATTACATCGAGTGTCTCCAAAGAGAACTTATTACAATAAATATGGCTTAAGGCCATCTAATAACGATAACAACGGAAGGCTTGGAAGATAAGTGAGTCCATCAACTCCAACGGCATCACTGAGTATAGAACCACGACCTAAAAGCACCTTAATCGTCGTCTGAAAAGTCTGCAACATTAACGTTGCAGCCCGAAACGGGTCAGCACATGGAATATGCTGGCAAAGTAACACATAGAGAGTAATGGAATGAAATAGGCTATTCTATATGCATATTTGGCTGGTGGAAAGCTCTATGGTTACAGTTTTGCATAAAGCCAATTTTTCCCTACTGCAAAGGAATAAATTTTATTTAACTATCATGGTAGTTGTTAAACATTGAGAATGGTTGACAACATTCTTAATCCCAATTAAACATCATCATTAAACAAAACCCAACAAAATTAATTTTAGAGTAACATAATGAGATTCACATGATAATCTAAGTACTAGATACTCAAGATGTCCATAACCGGGGACACGACTAACCATGATTAGTTTATACACTCTGTAGAGGTTTGCGCACTTTTCCCCACAAGACTCGATCGCCTCCATTTGATTTCTCGTACTACATGGTGTTTGAGAAACGGATGACCGAGACATAGTCTTTCAGAAGCGCTAGCACCTTAGGATCGGGTAGACCGTTACACCTACCTTCCCCTACATCTGCTAGTCTACCACTGTAAGAGTTCGCACAACTTAATCAACTATGCTTGAGCCCATAGTAGCTTGTGGCTGCACACGGAAGTTTCTAGCAAGAATAATGTCATGATCCCTTTGAGCCTGGGTGGCGGTCCATAAAAAAACATGCAATCGCTGGGATACCCAGGTGCCTCAATCCACCCAGATGTGTATTTAAGTTGCCACCTTAGATAAACCATTAATTTAACAATCTCACATCTGTCATCGATACACTCACCCAATCCACGTCTACTAGCATAGCATGGCAATATAAGCATAACGTAAAAGTAACTCCCAAGGTTTGAATGCACGGCAATAGGTTCCTACCTCAACTACTTCCCAAGCCCACAATTTAATTAGATCCTAATTATGCAATGTGTGAGAATTGATCTAATGCAACAAAAACTGGGTAATTGGAAGTATGATCAAAGTGTTACTTGCCTTGCTGATGATCCGCAAAACCTAGCGATTCGAAGTAGCAAGCGGCGCACTCCGGGTACTCTATCGCAAACAAACAAGCATACAATAAGTACTCAACTAATGCACAGGTAAAACTCGAATAAAAGATCTAACCAGAAAGTTCAACTTAACAACTCTGGTTGGCAAAAAGAATCAAATCGAACGAAGCAACGAAAAACAAACGGCAAAAGAAACATGCTTCATTTACTATTCTGGATCTAGGGCAATTTTTATAGTGGAAAAAACTTGTTTGAGTTGGTTAAACGGAAAGAGGGTTTCGAGACGAAACTCCAGGCGCTTGAATCGCCTGATTCCAATAAACGAGCAAAAAATTAGACTAAAACGAAAATCGGATCAGGAATCGCGATCAGATAAATCACGGATTCAATCCGAGAAAAAGAAAAATGACGAACGTTCGTTAAAACAAATGAACGGACGAACGCTCGCTAATTAAATAAACCAGAAAAACCGATCTATTTAAAAAACCAAAACAAAAAACCGAACAAAACCGACAGAAAACCGATTGGTTTTCTAAAAAAATCGGCGGCGAAAAACTACCTCCGGCGGCGGCGGATCCGGCGGTGGCGGCGAGGTGCGGGCGGCGGCGAGCGGCGCAGTCGGCGCGGGCGGTGAGGCGGTGGGGCGGTGGGCGAGGCGGCGGGCGGCGCGGGCGGCGGCGGCCTAGGGTTAGGGTTTCGGGGGCGGGGCGCGGCTGGGCTGGCCTGGCCAGGCGGAGTCCTGGCCGGTTAGGGCCCAAGGTCGGTTCAGACTTTTTTTTCAATAATTACGATCAGAAAAAAAAGGAATACTAAACGGACTTCAAAAATCCCGAAATAAATTTTCTCCGACTTCTAAAATCAAGCCGCACGGGATGAACATTTATTTGGGGCCTAAATGCAATTTTGAAAAACGCGCATTTTTCCCAAATTCAAATAAAATAGCAAATAAAACCAAAATAAAATCTTATTTGATTTTTTTATTAAATCCTCAATATTTCTTTATTTTGGGAAAGTCATTTTATTCCCTCTCTCATATTTTTGTAACAGAAATAATGGAATATAAAATAAATAAAATCAAATGATCCTATTTTCAAAATTTGAGAAAACTCAAATATGAAAATAACGAAATCCCCAACTCTCTCCAAGGGTCCTTGAGTTGCGTATGATGATCTAGTGGATAACATTCCAAATTGAAAATTTGGGATGTTACACATCTAAAAATCCTGGCAATGCAGATGCCAGAGATAGCAACGGCAAGCCACATTGCAACAGACACAAGCGCCTCAACAACGGTGACAACGCAAAGACATGGCAGTCAATGCCGGATTTAGTGGCTCTAAATCCGGTCAGCGGAAAAAGCCGTTCAAAAGAAGCAATCCGGGCCCGTCCAGTTTGGACCGCATACTCGATCGCTCGTGCCAAATTCACGGCACCCCTGATAAACCAGCCAACCATACCAACAGAGAATGCTGGGTGTTCAAATAGGTCGGCAAGTTCAATGCCGAAAACAAGGAAAAGGGGGCTACATAGCGACGACGAGGAGGAGCCCCGGCCACTGAACACAGGAGGATAGAAGAAATTCCCTCCCCAAGTGAAAACTGTGAACATGATACACGCAACCCATATTCCCAAGCGGAAACGGAAGCGTGCACTAAGGGACGTCTATGCGATGGAGCCAGTCGCCCCAAAGTTTAACCCATGGTCTTCTTGTCTGATCACTTTCGATCACAGGGACCACCCTACCAGTATCCGTCATGGCGGTTCTACCGCATTGGTCCTTGACCCCATCATCGACGGATTTCACCTCACTCGAGTCCTTATGGACGGTGGTAGCAGCCTGAACCTGCTCTATCAGGATACAGTGCGCAAAATGGGTATCGACCCCTCAAGGATCAAACCCACAAAAACCACCTTTAAAGGTGTCATACCAGGTGTAGAGGCCTGTTGCACAGGCTCTATCACACTGGAAGTAGTCTTTGGATCCCCGGACAACTTCCGAAGCGAGGAGTTGATCTTCGGTGTCGCTCCCTTCCGCAGTGGCTATCACGCGCTACTTGGACGAACCGCATTCGCCAGATTCAATGCGGTACCGCATTATGCATACCTCAAGCTCAAAATGCCAGGACCTCGCGGGGTTATAACAGTTAATGGAAACACAGAACACTCGCTCCGTACAGAGGAGCACACTGCTGCCCTCGCAGCAGAAGTACAAAGCAGCCTTCTGAGGCAAACCGCCAATTCGGTGATAAAACCCCCGGACACCTTCAAGCGAATCTGGAGTACCCTGCAACAGGATCGCCCAGCATGTTCTGAGCTCGCCTAGCAATTCGTCCTCCGTCCTAGTCCCAGTAAAGTGGCGAAATTTGCGCCGCGCATCCATAATTACGCACTCAAGATACCATGGGCATAGGCGGAGGCACGGCTATGGCATGACCCACAATGCGGCTCAACCGCTTCAGGACCCGCATATCTTTACCATTTTCTTCCTTTCCGGACCCTATTCTCTGAAGGCCCTCTCCGATACCCTGATTATCAGACCCATCATGCGAAGGAAACACCGAGGAAGCAAGAAGCTTTGACGTACAAGGGAATCCCCAGGTGGTCTCTGATAATGATCGCTATACCTGTTTTACATACCCACACGCAGCCTGCCCTTGGACAGGACATGTCAAATAGTCCTATTTTTGCTTATTGCACTACTTGTATACATACGCTTTGATGTATCATTTAAATAACAATGCATAGCGTTAGCTTATTATTGCATTTCTTCATCTTTTTTCCATGTCTGCTTATTTATGACAAATTGCACCCATACATTCTGGTACGTCCAGTGCGCCAGGGGCTTCAGTGTACCCCATAACACGGCAAGAAAAGTCCGAACACTTTCGACAGTGCGGCACCCCGAACTTATAGCATTATATGCATCAACTCTGAAAAATGTCTTGGGCCAATAGTTGGGTTTGCCCGTCTCCCATGTTTTGGTATCTTATGTTCCGCTATATCGGCTAAGGTAGCACTAGGAGAACTACTGCATTGTGTCCCGGTTCTTCCGGACGAGCACCTCAGTAGAGAAAGCCGAAAACTGACTCTCATGATAGGCGAGAGTTGGTCGCTGTTCAAGAGGTCTCAAATCCTTAAAGATTTTTTCCGCTTCGGGTGAGGAATCGGCCTTGTCCAATTTAGGCGTATATAGCGCCCCAAGTTCGGCCTTCCGAATACTAGGGGCTTCGCCAAAATTTAAAATTGTAGACTTCTATGGCTAAGTGAGAGTGATAAAGCTGTATAGTCCGATTGCCTCGTTTGCTGCGCTAAACACCTCCTTAAAGGACCATTTTTTTTGAATAAAGAGTGTTTAAGATTTATCCCGAACACCTCAGTACTAGTTACATGGGGGTAGAAGCCGACGACTGGCCAACTCTCAAATTTTATAAACGGCCGCACAGAAGGTAATATTTTAAATCAACAAGCGTTATATAGCGCACATGAACTCGTTTTCATATTACAGGATCATATCAGTATATTCATTCAAATATTACATCCTTAGCACATTCCTCCGCCACAAGGAGGGCACCCTTCAGGACACTGTCATAATAATTTTCGGGGTGGCGATACTCCTTGCCCTCCGGTGGCCCCTCCTTCATCAGCTTTTCGGCGTCCATCTTCGCCCAGTGCACGTTTGCACGGGCAAAGGCCCTGCGCACACCTTCAATGCAGACGGACCGCTTTATGACTTCAAGCCGTGGGCAGGCATTCACAAGCTGCTTTACCAGGGCGAAGTAGCTGCCAGGCAGGGGCTCGCCAGGCCACATCCAGACTATGAGACCCTTCATGGCCAATTCGGCCGCCTTGTGAAGCTCGACCAGTTGCGTCAGCTAGTCGCTCAAGGGCATAGGATGTTCGGTCCCAGTATATTGAGACCAGAACAACTTTTTCGTCGAGCTCCCTTCCTCGGCCCGGTAGAACTCTGCGGCATCTGATACGCTACTGGGTAGATCTGCAAATGCTCTTGGAGAGTTCCGAATTCGGGTAAGTAAAAGGAAAGTTTCCTTCACATGCTTGCTTTGCATAATGAATGCCTTACCCGCCGCTATCTTCTTGACCGCCTGAATCTCCTGGAGGGCCTTTTGAGCTTCGGCCTTGGCATTTTGTGCGTTCTCGAGGGCCTTCGCAAGCTTGGACCCCTGCGTCTTAGAGTCATGCTCCAAGGACTCGTATTTTTTGACGAAATCCTGGAGCTCTTGCCGAACCTCGCCGACTCGGGCCTCTTGCTTCTCGTGCTCGATGCGCTCCTGGGCTGCTCTGTCTTCGGCCTCGGGCAGCGCTTTCTTCAGGGCCTCCACTTCAGTCGTGGCCCCTAGCAAAATTCATGATGAGCACAATCTAGTAACAACTTTTTTATCAATATACAGACGGGGTATCACTTACCTTTGTTCTCTTTGAGCTGCCTCTTTGTAAGGCCGAGCTCTTCCTCGGACCACTCAAGGTCCCGCTTCAGTCTGGATACTTTCGCAGTACGAGCGGCAGCAGCCAGCAGCAAAGCCTGCTTATTCACATAGACATATTTTGATTAGACTCCTGTGATTATTATTTGATCCTCTGTTCGGCCTTTCTTTGCGAACACCAAACAGAGCATCAGGGGCTACTGTCTATACTGTGATATTTTCTCATAATTTGATTACTTACCTCAAAGCCTATTAGGAGGCTGGCATAGGCTTCGGTCAGTCCGCTTTTGGCGGACCGAACCTTCTCGACCACCGCACTCATGATAGTGCGGTGCTCTTCATCAATGGAAGCGCCGCGAAGCACTTCCATCAAGTTGTCTGATGCCTCTGGATGGACAAAGGCCATCGGCACAGACGGCTCGCCCCCCGTAGCGAGGGGTCGCCTGACAAAATCCGGAACCACTGGAGGTTCCGGTGCAGTATCCGGCTGGGGGCCAAACTTGTTGCGGCCCCCGACATTAGAGCCCACGTGAGTCTTGCCCCCATGCGCCCATTCGGTGCCCTTTGAGACAACACCTCGATGTCGTCCGTAGGCCGGGGGGAGGTGGCTGTCGGGAGTGAATCATTGTTCATCGCCGACTGGCCCAAAGACTCATCCGAAGAGGATACGTCGATATGGGCTTTGGATGGGTTGCATGATCATGTTTGACATGATAAGTAATAAAACAAAACATACCATAACTCTTATAGTATCCGGATACTTACGACTTCGCCAAGGGCTTGTCCCTGGGCAACCACTCCTCATCGCTGTAAGCGGCTGTTGTGGAGCAGTCCGGAAGGAGGATCCTTCCCTTCTTGGACCCCTCGGCCTCCCCAGATGGGGCGGCCTTCCTTTTCTTGTCTCCCCCGGCTGGGGGGGAGAACTTTCCTCTTCCTCCTCCTTGTTTTTGTGGGAGGAGTGCGCCTCGGTGTTTTCGGACGATGAGTCCGATATAACCTTGCGCCGGAGACCTTTTCTGGTCCCCGCGACCTTCTTCTTCAGCGCCTCATAGGGCGCCGGAACCAGCATCTCCGTTAAGAGAGCCCTTGTTGTATCTTCAGGCAATGGGGCTGGACAATCGATCTGCTCCGCTGTCGCTACCCAGTCCTGTTAAAATGGCATGGAGGCTCAGATCCCTCACATGATTATACTGGGGAAAGAAACGTCTTATGAGATATAAAGAGCTTACCGGATTGGCAGGGCGCTTTGCACTGAGTACGCGATCCTCGCTAAGGGGAGTAGGTACCTCGGCGGCCTTGAACAGCACCCTCCAGACGTCTTGGTGTGTCGTGTCAAAAAGCTTTCGCAGCATCTGGTGCTTGGCCGGGTCGAATTCCCACATATTGAATGCCCGTCTTTGACACGGAAGGGTCCGGCGAAAGAGCATGACCTGGACCACGTTGACAAGCTTGATTTTCTTGCTTGTCATATTTTTAACACAGTTCTGGAGTCCGGTCAGCTCCACCGATGAACCCCAGGATAGTCCCTTCTCTTTCTAGGAGGTGAGCCGTGTGGGGATGCCGGATCGAAATTCGGGGGGCCGCCACCCAGTTGGTGTCGCGCGGCTCGGTGATGTAGAACCACCCCGATTCCCACCCATTCACGGTCTCCACATAGGAGCCTTCGAGCCAGGTGACATTGGACATTTTGCCCACCATGGCACCTTGCACTCCGCTTGCTGGCTGACCACCACCTTCGGTTTCACGTTGAAGGTCTTCAGCCACAGGCTGAAGTGGGGCTTGATGCGGAGGAAGGCCTCGCACACGACGATAAACACCCAGATGTTGAGGATGAAATTGGGGGCCAGATCATCGAAGTCCAGCCCGTAGTAGAACATGAGCCCGCAGACAAACGGGTGGAGGGGAAATCCCAGTCCGCGGACGAAGTGGGTGAGGAATACAACCCTCTCATGGGGTGCTAGAGTAGGGACGATCTGCCCCGCGTCTAGGAGCCGGTGCGCGATGTCTGCGGCCAGGTATCCGGCTTCCCGGAGCTTCGTAATGTTCTGCTCTGTAACGGAGGAGACCATCCACTTGCCTCCCGCTCCGGACATGTTTGGAATGGCTTTGCGGAGAAAATAAGAACTTGGGCGCTGGAGCTCGAGCACGCGAGAATGGATGGGCAGGGGAAGAAGAAGGCGTGGGTGAAAAAGAGGAGTCCTTGTCCCTTTATAAAGGAGTAGAAACTGTGCGCCTCCCTACTTGCCCCATAAAATCGCTTATTCCCCAAGCGCCGCGATTGATGGCGCGGTTGGGTTACCCATATCTGTATTGATGAGAATCACGTGATAAGGGTAACACAATCTCTGCTTCGACAAGATGTGCCAATAAAACCGCCTCGCAACACGTGCAGTGGCCGGCAGGGAAAAACGGTTCGTAATAACTAGGCCACGGCAGGACGTCGCGTTATGAAAAGTTGTCAACAGATTGGATTTGTGGAATAATATACTCTCTACGGTGGTATGTGGAATTTGTTTTGCAGAGCCGGACACGATCCATGTGTTCAAAATTTTCTATGGAGTATTCGGAGGAGGAATCCCGCTTGCAATGCCGAAGACAATCTGTGTGCCGGACTTATCATCATTGAAGCCTAGTTCACGGGCTACTGAGGGAGTCCTAGATTAGGGGGTCCTCAGACAGCTGGACTATATACTTTGGCCGGACTGTTGGACTATGAAGATACAAGATTGAAGACTTTGTCCCGTGTCCAGGTGGGACTCTCCTTTGCGTGGAAGGCAAGCTTGGCAATTCGGATATGTAGATCTCCTCCCTTGTAACCGACTCTGTGTAACCCTAGCCCCCTCCGGTGTCTATATAAACCGGAGGGTTTAGTCCGTAGGACAACAACAATCATAATCATAGGCTAGCTTCTAGGGTTTAGCATCTACGATCTCGTGGTGGATCAACTCTTGTAATACTCATATCATCAAGATCAATCAAGCAGGAAGTAGGATATTACCTCCATCGAGAGGGCCTGAACCTGGGTAAACATTGTGTCCCCCGCCTCCTGTTACCATCAGCCTTAGACGCACAGTTCGGGACCCCCTACCCGAGATCCGCCGGTTTTGACACCAACAGCCGTTCTTGGGAAGGAGAGAGAGACACTATGAGGGGAAGAGATGAATGGGTGTGGGGGAGTTGGAACTCCCCCTGCCCGCTCTTAACCCCCACGCGCTCGCTACTACGCGGTACTGTGCGTCATTGAAGTAGTACTGCCTAGGCGGTAGTACCGCTCTTCCAGCGGCAGTAAAAAATTACTGCCGCGATGGAAGCAGTAGTACCGTGCCGTGGGCGCAGCTGTGTAAGCACAGGAGACACCCATCTCTAGCGGTAGTACCGTGGCTTGCCACAGTAGTACCACAAACCCAAGAAAGTGCTCATTTCGACAACAACAGAAAAACATGGCCTTTGCAATGCAAACTTCAAGCAACCGGATACGCAAACGACCACACACGAAGCAAGTCAAACACAAACACGGCTCAAAAGAAAGCAAAAAGACAACAAGGACCAAACACAAACCAAAACCTCTCAAGGAGATAGGCGGTGGCCGGAGCCACCTATGTTTGAGTCAATTGGTATGGCACCGCGAAGAATTATCCTTGGGCCCATGACCAAAACTCGTCTTTGAAGCACGAGTACCATCAACAATGGAGAATGTGAAAGAGTTGATCAATTTATGCATAATTGGGGAGGGAGAGTTCATTGAGAGAACAACACTCCCCCTGTGTCCATGCCTACACCTAAACAAGACATCAAGATGAGTATGGTGGGGTGTGCAAAGGTTCAAGCCACATTGCTCAAATCAATGATATTTAGCTCATGCCTTAACTCGTGAAATCTTGCTTCATCCAAAGGCTTAGTGAAAATATCTGCAAGGTTATCATGAGTGTTGACATAGTTGAGCTCAATTTCCCTTGCCTAATGTGATCCCGGATGGAGTGATACTGAATCTCAATATGATTCTGTAGGATCTAGAAGAAGGAGTGTCTAGAGGGGGGCGAATAGACACTTAATGCTAAAGTTGCACTTTTTAAGCTTTTTCGGTTTAAGTGGAGTTTGGGCACAATTTTAACATACACAATACATATCAAGCAAGCATGCAAAGAGTATATAGGCAGCGGAAAGTAAAGCATGCAACTTGCAAGAATGTAACGGGAAGGGATTGGAGGATTCAAACGCAATTGGAGACACGGATGTTTTTCCCGTGGTTCGGATAGGTGGTGCTATCCTACATCCACGTTGATGGAGACTTCAACCCACGAAGGGTAACGGTTGCGCGAGTCCATGGAGGGCTCCACCCACGAAGGGTCCACGAAGAAGCAACCTTGTCTATTCCACCATGGCCATCGCCCATGAAGGACTTGCCTCACTAGCGGTAGATCTTCACGAAGTAGGCGATCTCCTTGCCCTTAGAAACTCCTTGGTTCAACTCCACAATCTTGTCGGAGGCTCCCAAGTGACACCTAGCCAATCTAGGAGACACCACTCTCCAAGAAGTAACAAATGGTGTGTTGATGATGAACTCCTTGCTCTTGTGCTTCAAATGATAGTCTCCCCAACACTCAACTCTCTCTCTCTCTCATAGGATTTGGATCTGGTGGAAAGAAGATTTGAGTGGAAAGCAACTTGGGGAAGGCTAGAGATCAAGATTCATATGGTAGGAATGGAATATGTTGGTCTCAACACATGAGTAGGTGGTTCTTTCTCAAAACATATGAGTAGGAATGGTGTATGCGTTCTGATGGCTCTCTCTCCGAATGAAGAGGTGGTGGAGGGGTATATATAGCCTCCACACAAAATCCAACCGTTACACACAGTTTTCCAATCTCGGTGGGACCGAATCATCAAACTCGGTCGGACCGAAATGGTAAACCTAGTGACCGTTAGGGATTTCGGTGGGACCGACTCGAACAACTCGGTGGGACCGATGTGCTAGGGTTAGGGAAAATCCAAAACTCGGTTTGACCGATTACTCAAACTCGGTGGGACCGATTTTGGTAATAAGTGAAACAGAGAGTTGGCCAAGCAAACTCGGTGGGACCAATTGCATATCTCGGTGGGACCGAAGATATTGCAACAGGTAACAGAGAGTTTGCAAGCCCATCTCGGTGAGACCGAGATCCGTGTCGGTAGGACCAAATTGCTAGGGTTTGGCAGTGGCAAATGACAAGTGAAACTCGGTGGCGCCGGATTGACAGAATCGGTATGACCGAGTTTGGCTTAGGGTTTAGGTCATTTGTGGAAGTGGGAAAGTAGCTGAGGATTTTGGAGCATATCATTAAGCACATAAAGCAAGAGGCTCATTAAGCAACACCTCATCCCTTCTTGATAGTATTGGCTTTTCCTAAAGACTCAATGTGATCTTGGATCACTAAAATATATAAAAAGAAAAGTCTTGAGCTTGAAGCTTTAGCCAATCCTTTGTCCTTAGCATCTTGAAGAGGTTCCCACAACCTTTAGTCCATGCCACTCCATTGTTGAACTTATCTGAAATATACTAGGTAAAGGTATTAGTCCAACAAGAGATATGTTGTCATCAATTACCAAAACCACCTAGGGAGCACTTGTGCTTTCAATCTCCCCCTTTTTGGTAATTGATGGAAACATACATCAAAGCTTTAGATAAAGATATAAAGAACAGCAAGTAAAGCTTTGGAAGGACATGTAACAAGCATAGGCTCCCCCTACATGTATACACTCATGTGAATATGAAATATAGAGGCATGTGAGGGCATAACCATGACAGAGTGGGCAATGTGTTACATGTATCTTGGCCATATGCATCAGAGTAAAAGATTGTTAAGGAAAATACCTTCATGCTCATGAGTCCTTCTTGCAAACAGTATGTACATAAGCAAGAACTTCTCATACTCATGATTTTGATGCATACACTTACCTTGTAGTCTTTGGTTGACTTAGGACGGAATGAACCTGCACAAACAAGGTTAGATAACACAGGTACATCCACTAGCCAGAGTAAACTGAAGAAGCCACAAGAATACCAAGACTGGGATGACATGTAGAGAGTAAGTACTAGATACTGCATTGAATTCAACATGTCCCCAAGAGTAAAGATATGCAATGAATTTGACTGATTTCTTTCCCATGGGTGTCCTGCTCCCCCTGAATCTTATATGGGATATTGGGAGAAGATAGGGAATAGAAAATCAGAGCTGAAAGAAACAAAACAAATGAACATGTCTTTCCCCCTAAAAAGACATGTGACATCTCTCCTCTTGATCATCAAGCATCTGGGATCCTTGAGTATTGTCTCTCCCCCTAGGGATCTCTTTCTCCCCCTTAATACATTATCTGGGACATCTGGGATTCTTGAGATGTTCTCTCCCCCTTTAGTGCTTTGATGTGATCTCTTTCTCCCCGAAGATAAGCTTTGATGTGATCTCTCTCTCCCCCTTTGACATCAATTTCCAAGAAGGTTCTTCTGGAATCCGTCCAAAAGGTTTGGTCCTTGAGACTCAGCATAAGCAAAGAATAAAATTGGGATGCTTGTAGAGGACAAGATTCATTGAGTGGAGCTGGATCAGAAGAATTATAGGTTATGTGACAAACTGTTTTTCCTGTTGCGAAGTCGGTGGCACCGAGTGGTATGATTCGGTGGTACTGAAGGAATTCGGTTGGACCGAAAATTACAATTCGGTGAGACCGAGTTCACACAGAGAAAAACACTTGTCACCTCAGCTCACTAGACATGCAGGATCTCACAAAGATTTGCAATGAATTGAATGCGGAAAATGCAGAATAAAAAGAAAAGAAACAGAAGGATCTAGATGAAGTAGAAGGAAACAAATAAACAAGCATGAGACAAATGCAGTAACACAGAAAGAAACACAAGAGAACTTCATCTAGAGTTGGGCGGTGACATAGTCACCTATGTTAGAGTATATTGACTTAGGAGTCAAGTGAGAACACTTGATCATAGGTCATACTCATCGTTTAAGCTCAAAATGGGGTAGCCATTTTTCGTTTAAGCATCTTGATGTATTCACATCTTGTTGAGTTGCTTTGACTCATGTCTTTGGAGTAAAGCTTCTCTAAGATGGGATAACATACCTTGGGTGGTGGAGCGGTTCTTGCTGATGTAGTTGAACTTGTGTGGGTGCTCAAGGTTGATGTAGTCCATCAAGAATTTGGAGCACCACTTGGAGTTTGAGTTCATCTACCTACATGGGTTAGTTCTTGCAAGGAAGAGCACTTGTGTATCCAAAAATTACAATTATGAAGCTCAACATAGAATTTGTCAGAGGATATGTTTGAATGGTTTTGTTCTTCCTTATCTTCAACCACCATTGTGTAGAGACTTGGTGATGTAAAGATTGCTCAAGGTGTGAGTGAGTCGCAATCCCATGGAATTAGTTTTAACCAAGTACCTACATGGGTTAGACAACATGCAAGGTACAAATATATCCAAGACATAAGATAGTCATCATAAGAGATATATCATGGATTAGTCATAAGCTCATGCCTTGCATGTGTCCAATGGAGTTCCTACTCCACGTTTGAAGCATCAATGATGTTCAATTCTCCTCTTAGCCTGCAAAATACTTTCTCATCAAGTGGTTTAGTGAATATATCCGCTAATTGCTTGTCAGTGCGAACATGCTTAAGATTAATGTCACCCTTAGCAACATGATCTCAAATGAAATGATGACGAACTTCAATATGCTTAGTTCGAGAATGTTGTACGGGATTATGACCAATTTTGATAGCACTTTCATTGTCACAAAGCAGTGGAACATGTTTCACATAAATTCGATAATCTTTAAGAGTTTGGGTCATCCAAAGTAATTGAGCACAACATGAACCAGCGGCAATGTATTCCGCTTCGGCGGTGGATAAGGATACCGAGTTTTGTTTCTTGGAGGACCAAGACACAAGAGATCTGCCAAGAAATTGACAGGTACCCGAAGTGGACTTCCTATCATCCTAGTCTCCGGCATAATCCGAGTCAGAATAGCCAACAAGATCAAAAGAAGACCTCTTAGGATACCAAATGCCAAAGTTTGGTGTGTGAATTAAGTATCTCACTATCCTTTTCACAGCCTTAAGATGACATTCTTTAGGAGCAGCTTGATATCGTGCACACATGCATACACTTAGCATAATATCGGGACGTGAAGCACATAGGTATAGTAATGAACCAATCATAGAACGATAAACCTTTTGATCAACCGGTTCACCACCTTTGGTCAAATCATTATGTCCACTAGTGGGCATGGGTGTAGACATACCTTTGCACTCTTGCATATTGAACTTCTTGAATAAGTCCTTGGTGTACTTCGTTTGAGAGACAAATGTACCTTCCTTAGTTTGCTTGATTTGCAAACCAAGAAAGAATTTGAGTTCACTCATCATAGACATCTCAAACTTCTCTAACATTAGCTTTCCAAACTTTTCGCTAAAGAGAGGGTTAGTTGAACCAAATATGATATCATCAACATAGATTTGACATAAAAATAGTTCTCCATTAACCCTTTTAGTGAAGAGAGTAGAATCAATTTTACCAATTTCAAAACCACTTGCAATAAGGAACTTGGTCAAGCATTTATACCATGCTCTAGGAGCTTGTTTAAGACCATAAAGAGCTTTGTGAAGTTTGTAAACATGATTAGGTTTCTTAGGATTGACAAAGCCGGGAGGTTGTTTGACATAAACTTCCTCCTCTATTTCACCATTTAGAAAAGCACTCTTAATGTCCATTTGGTACAAGGTGATATTATGGTGATTAGCATAGGCAAGTAAGATGCGAATGGACTCAAGTCTAGCAACGGGAGCATATGTCTCACCATAGTCCATACCTCGACTTGTGTGTACCCTTGGGCGACGAGACGTGCTTTGTTGCGGACCACTTGTCCATTTTCATCTTGCTTGTTGCGAAACACCCACTTGGTACCAATGATGTTGTGGTTGTTGTCGGGCTTCTCAACCAATGTCCAAACTTGGTTTCTCTCAAAATTGTGTAGCTCTTCATGCATAGCGTTTATCCAATCCGGATCTTCCAATGCTTCTTCAACCTTCATAGGTTCAATGCTAGAGATGAATGAATAGTTTTCACAAAAGTTAGCTAAACGAGTTTTTGAGCGAGTGATTCTCCCGGTTTGTATATCATTGAGGATTTGCTCGATGGGATGATCTTTGGCAATTCTTGCTCAAACTCATGAGAGCTTTTGCTTGGGTCTTCGTTGAGCATCTTCTTCATCTTGTTCTTCTTCTTGGCCTTCTTCATTGTTGACGTTGTCATTCTCTTGTCGTGGTGGGGAAGGAGGTTGTTGATGTTCGTCTTGATGTACTTCCTCGTCTTCTTCATCTTGGTGTGTCCCACTTGTGGATGCTTCCGTGTCGATTCTTGGTTCACCTTGTCGTGAAGTAGGCTTCCACTTGGACGGATGACGTACTCTCCTTCACCTCCGTTGGACGAACTTTGCCAATGGATAAGTCTTGGATTGCTTCTGAAGGGTCTTTGTCTCCTACATCAATTGGCAATTGCTCTACTTGCGAGCCATTAGATTCATCAAACTTCACATCTACCGTCTCTTCAACTTTTCGGGTGAAATTGTTGTAGACACGGTAAGTGTGAGAGTTTGAGCCATAACCGAGTAGGAAGCCTTCATGAGATTTAGGAGCAAACTTTGAACGACGATGCTTATCAAGAATGTAGCACTTTGAGCCGAATACTCGAAAGTATCCAACTTGGGGTTTGTTACCGGTGAGGAGCTCGTATGCTGTCTTGCCGAGTAGCTTGTGAAGATACAAGCGATTTGTTGCATGACAAGCTGTCTCAACCGCTTCTGCCCAAAAGTGCTTTGGCATCTTGTATTCATCAAGCATCGTTCTTGCCATTTCGATGAGCGTCCGGTTCTTCCTCTCAACAACTCCATTTTGTTGAGGTGTGTACGTAGCCGAGAACTCGTGTGAAATCCCTTCTTCGTCAAGAAAGGTGTCCACATTTGCGTTCTTGAACTCCGTTCCGTTGTCACTCCGAACCTTCTTGATCTTCACTTAAAACTGATTTTGGGCTTTCCTAGCGAAGTTTTTGAAGATCTTCTGGACCTGTGACTTGTCATTAAGAAAGAACACCCACGTAAATCTTGAAAAATCATCAACTATAACTAGACCAAAAGAATTTCCACCGAGACTTTTGTAGGCGTTGGGACCAAAAAGATCCATATGAAGTAGCTCGAGTGGCCTCCTTGTGGTCATGATGTTCTTCACAGGATGCCTTCCTCCAACCTGTTTACCTGCTTGACAAGCACTGCAAAGTCTATCCTTATCAAATATGACATCGTTAACTCCAAGGATATGATTTCCTTTAATAAGCTTGTTAAGATTTCTCATGCCAACGTGACCTAGTCGTCTATGCCACAACCAACCTTTTGAGGATTTAGCAATGAAGCAAGTTTTAGGTTGTGCCTTTTTAGAGAAATCGACAATGTAAAGATCACCTCTACGCATACCGGTAAAGACCATTTTATGATTGTCTCGACGAAACACTTGGCAATCTACCTCAGCAAATAGAACATTTAGGCCAAAATCAGCAAGTCTAGATACTGAAAGTAAATTGTAGCCGAGAGATTCAACGAGCATGACATTTTGAATGGAACTATCATGTGAGATGGCCACCTTACCAAGGTCAACTACTTTACCCTTTGAATTATCACCAAAGGTGACATATTTTCGAGGGCCGTCATTTTCAGCAAGCTCACGGAACATCTCTTCATCTCCGGTCATATGATCAGTACATCCACTATCAAGAACCCATTCCTTTCCACCTGACGCATATCCCCGAAGATTTGCCATAAGACCAAAATGTCTCATTGCATCATCAAGATCGAAGTCACTATCATCATCATCATAGTATCCATGTTCATCATGATCTTGTGACTCATCATTTCCTAGAGAGGGTAATTCATTAGATAAATGGTCATCAAAGTGGTCACTTTTATGAATTCTTATAGCTTCAAATATAATATCACTAATGATTCCAACATCTCCTTTAGCATGCTTGAGATTGGTAAGCTCAAATAGACAATCACCAAACTTAGTATCACTAGAGTTCATCTTACTCAAGGCAATAGATTTATGGAGAATTTTATCCAAATTTTTCAAGGAATGATCAGGAAATTGTTCCTCAAGAAATTTCCATATAGTATCGGCACAATTAAGAGTAGGCAAACTAGCAATCAAGTTTTTGGGCAATCCTCTAATGATGAGCTCAATGGTTCTAAGATTGCGAATCATGTCAATATCTTCATCTAGGGTAGGATGCAAAGGATCAATATGAGGTGCACAAGGGCTAGCAATATACTTGTTTAAATGATATTGATTGAAGATTACAAGCATCTCATTTTTCCACTCATGAAAGTACTCTCCATCAAGAATAGGCACTCTATGTCTAAGACTCCCTAAAGTAGACACATCCATCTTCCTCCAATGGTGATTAAACCAAGGCAATGGAGACCAAAGCTCTGATACCACTTGTAGGATCTAGAAGAAGGAGTGTCTAGAGGGGGGTGAATAGACACTTAATGCTAAAGTTGCACTTTTTAAGCTTTTTCGGTTTAAGTGGAGTTTGGGCACAATTTTAACATACACAATACATATCAAGCAAGCATGCAAAGAGTATATAGGCAGTGGAAAGTAAAGCATGCAACTTGCAAGAATGTAACGGGAAGGGATTGGAGGATTCAAACGCAATTGGAGACACGGATGTTTTTCCCGTGGTTCGGATAGGTGGTGCTATCCTACATCCACGTTGATGGAGACTTCAACCCACGAAGGGTAACGGTTGCGCGAGTCCACGGAGGGCTCCACCCACGAAGGGTCCACGAAGAAGCAACCTTGTCTATTCCACCATGGCCATCGCCCACGAAGGACTTGCCTCACTAGCGGTAGATCTTCACGAAATAGGCGATCTCCTTGCCCTTACAAACTCCTTGGTTCAACTCCACAATCTTGTCGGAGGCTCCCAAGTGACACCTAGCCAATCTAGGAGACACCACTCTCCAAGAAGTAACAAATGGTGTGTTGATGATGAACTCCTTGCTCTTGTGCTTCAAATGATAGTCTCCCCAACACTCAACTCTCTCTCTCATAGGATTTGGATCTGGTGGAAAGAAGATTTGAGTGGAAAGCAACTTGGGGAAGGCTAGAGATCAAGATTCATATGGTAGGAATGGAATATCTTGGTCTCAACACATGAGTAGGTGGTTCTTTCTCAGAACATATGAGTAGGAATGGTGTATGTGTTCTGATGGCTCTCTCTCCGAATGAAGAGGTGGTGGAGGGGTATATATAGCCTCCACACAAAATCCAATCGTTACACACAGTTTTCCAATCTCGGTGGGACCGAATCATCAAACTCGGTCGGACCGAAATGGTAAACCTAGTGACCGTTAGGGATTTCGGTGGGACCGACTGGAACAACTCGGTGGGACCGATGAGCTAGGGTTAGGGAAAATCCAAAACTCGGTTTGACCGATTACTCAAACTCGGTGGGACCGATTTTGGTAATAAGTGAAACAAAGAGTTGGCCAAGCAAACTCGGTGGGACCGATTGCATATCTCGGTGGGACCAAAGATATTGCAACAGGTAACAGAGAGTTTGCAAGCCCATCTCGGTGAGACTGAGATCCGTATCGGTAGGACCGAATTGCTAGGGTTTGGCAGTGGCAAATGACAAGTGAAACTCGGTGGCGCCGGATTGACAGAATCGGTATGACCGAGTTTGGCTTAGGGTTTAGGTCATTTGTGGAAGTGGGAAAGTAGCTGAGGATTTTGGAGCATATCATTAAGCACATAAAGCAAGAGGCTCATTAAGCAACACCTCATCCCTTCTTGATAGTATTGGCTTTTCCTAAAGACTCAATGTGATCTTGGATCACTAAAATATATAAAAAGAAGAGTCTTGAGCTTGAAGCTTTAGCCAATCCTTTGTCCTTAGCATCTTGAAGAGGTTCCCACAACCTTTAGTCCATGCCACTCCATTGTTGAACTTATCTGAAATATACTAGGTAAAGGTATTAGTCCAACAAGAGATATGTTGTCATCAATTACCAAAACCACCTAGGGAGCACTTGTGCTTTCAGATTCGTCTTGAAGTGTTGCACTGGGTTGAGAGAAATCTTGATGACACTTTCATTGTCACACCAAAGAGGCACTTTGTCACAAATGACAACGTAATCCTTTAAAGTTTGCCTCGTCCATAGAAGTTGAGCACAACAACTACCGGTGGCCACATACTCGACCTCAGTGGACAAGAGAGACACACAACTTGGCTTCTTAGAAGACCAACTCACCAAAGAGCAACCAAGAAATTGGCACCCTCCGGAAGTTGACTTCCTATCCACTTTGTCTCCCTCCCAATCCGAGTTCGAAAAGCCCACAAGGTTGACGTTTGCTCCTCTTGGGTACCATAAGCCAAAGTTTGGGGTATGAGCCAAATATCGAAAGACTCGCTTGACTGCCACATAGTGGATTTCCTTAGGTGCAGCTTGAAACCATGCACAAATTCCCACACCCAACATGATATACGGTATATATGCACGAAGGTAAAGCAAGGATCTAATCATGGAATGATATACCTTTTGATCCACCGCTTTACCATTGGGATCTATGTCAAGTTGGCATTTGACGGGCATTGAAGTGGAAGCTGGCTTGACATCACTTAGCTTGAATCTCTTGAGCATGTCTTGAGTGTATTTGGTTTGGTTGATGAAGGTTCCTTCTCTTCTTTGTTTCATTTTGAACCCGAGAAAGAACTTCAACTCTCCCATCATGGACATCTTGAACTTCAAGGTCATGAGACAGTCAAACTCCTCATTGAAGGCTTTGTTAGGAGAACCAAAGATAATATCATCAACATATAGTTGGCATACAAACAACTCCGCTTTGACCTTCTTAGTAAAAAGAGTGGGTCGAGTTTCCCAATTTCAAACCCACGATCTTGCAACAACTCGGCAAGGTGCTCATACCACGCACGTGGGGCTTGTTTAAGGCCATAGAGTGCCTTATCAAGTTGGTACACATGATTGGGGAACTCGGGATCCTCAAACCCTGGGGGTTGTTTGACATACACCAACTCATTAATAGGACCGTTAAGAAAAGCATTCGTCACATCCATTTGTTGCAACTTGAAGTTATGATGAGAGGCATAAGCAATCAACAAACAAATAGATTCAAGGCGAGCAACAGGAGCAAAGGTTTCACCGTAGTCGATACCCTTGACTTGGGAGTAGCCTTGTGCTACCAAACGAGCCTTGTTGCGAACGATGATCCCATGAGCATCTTGCTTGTTCTTGAATATCCGCTTGGTTCCAATAACATTATGGTTCTCTTTGGCCTTGGCACCAATCTCCACACCTTGTTGTGCTCGAAGTTGTTGAGCTCCTCATGCATGGCATTAAGCCAATCCGGATCCTCAAGCGCCCATAGACCTTTGAGGGTTCAACACAAGAAACAAACGTGTGATGTTCACAATAGTTTGCTAATTGTCTAAGAGTGCTTACCCCCTTTCTTAAGCTTCCAAGCACATTCTTCATGAGATGATCTTTGGTAGTGAGCTTGGATGCAATGTTGGCGGCACGACGCTCCAATTCCTCCTCAAGAGAGAGTTGAGGAGTGGTAACTTGATCGTCTTGAGCGTCATCTTGAGCTTGTTCTTGATCTTGAGCTTGCTCTTGATCTTGAACTTGCTCGGTGGTAAGAACTTGACCTTGGGCATCACTTGGTGGTTCACCGCCATCTTGAGGTTGATCTTGGCCTTGATCTTGTTCATTTTCTTGAGGGCCCTCACTTTGTTCTTCGGAAGCGAGTGGGTCTTGGGTTGGTGATGGTTCCACTTGAGTGGAACATTGTCCTTCTCCTTCGGCCACAAGGGGTTCCTCAATGGGTAGGATAATACCAACACCCATTCTTCTTATGGCTTGGGGAGGAATTTCATCACCTACATCACAAGTACCATTTTGCTGCACTAGGGAGCCGTTATTCTCATCAAACTCCATGTTACACGTCTCCTCAATGAGTCCCGTTGACTTGTTGAGGACATGGTAAGCACGAGAGTTTGTAGCATAACCAACAAATATGCCCTCATGAGCTCTAGCCTCAAATTTAGACAAATGAACACCTTTCTTGAGAATGAAACGTTTACAACCGAACACCTAGAAGTACTTGAGGTTGGGCTTGTTGCCGGTGAGTATATCATATGGAGTCTTGTTCAAGGCTTTGTGGAGATAGAGCCGATTGGATGCATGACAACGGTGTTGATGGCTTCGGCCCAAAAGTTGTATGGAGACTTGAACTCCGCCATCATGGTTCTTGCCGCGTCCATCAAGGTCCGGTTCTTCCTCTCCGCTACACCATTTTTGTTGAGGGGTGTATGGTGCGGAATATTGATGCTTGATCCCCTCATCACTAAGAAACCCATCCAAGGTGTAGTTCTTGAACTCGGTGCCGTTGTCACTTCTTATTGTCAAGATCTTTGCATTGTGTTGATGTTGAGCTTCATTTGCAAAGTCAATGATGGTTTGTTGGGTCTCACTCTTCCTCTTGAAGAAATATACCCAAGTGTATCTTGAATAATCATCTACAATCACCAAGCAATACTTTATACCCCCAAGACTATCAAAGGATGGAGGCCCAAAGAGATCCATGTGAAGGAGCTCCAAGGGCCTCTTCGAGTAGATGATAGTCGTGGGAGGGTGAGCCTTCTCATGTAGTTTTCCTTCGATACAAGCACTACAAGCACAATCTTTGGTAAAACTAACATTTGTTAGTCCACGTACATGGTCCCCCTTGAGAAGACTTTGCAAAGATCTCATATTGACGTGGGCTAACCGGCGATGCCAAAGCCATCCCACGTCAACTTTAGTCATTAGGCATGTCGCGGTCTTAGTGGGTCGCTCCGAAAAGTTAATCACATAAAGACCATTCTCGACATGTCCAACAAAGGCTACTTTAAGAGTCTTGCTCCACAAGAGGGCCACGGTATCAATATCAAAGAAAGTGGCAAAGCCCATGAGTGCAAGTTGACGGACGGAAAGTAAGTTGTATGCAAGGGACTTAAGAAGCATGACTTTCTCGATCGTGTGATAATGAGAAATGACAACCTTGACAAGACCCAATACCTTAGAAGATGAGGCATCACCCCACTCGACATTGGTGGGCATAGATGAACCCTTGTGCACGTCCACCACCAAGTCCTTGCTTCCGGTCATATGATTTGTGGCTCCACTATCGAGCAACCATGATCCCCCACCGGAGGCAAACACCTACAAGAGATCAATGCTTGGTTTTAGGTAACCATTTTGTAATGGGTCCTTCGATGTTAGTGACAAGGGTCTTAGGAACCCAAATAGACCATTCAATGTACTCATAAGAAGAACCAACAAATTTGGCATAAACATGCCCATCACTAGCACGACATAACACATAAGAAGGGTTAAAGTCGTCGGCTTTGTTGGAAGGAGTGGCATTGCCCTTCTTGACACCACCACCCTTCACATTATTCTTCTTCTCCTTAGAAGCACCCTCTCCCTCCTTCACAAAAGTTTGTTTGAGAGGAGGAGGTCGTTTGGCATTGTCATTCTTCTTCTTATTCTTGGACTTGGGTGCCAACCCAATTCCCTCCTTGCCCACAACTTCATTTTCATTGCTCAAAAGGTCGTTGAGGTTCTTCTCACCTTGTATGCAAGACACAAGGCCTTTCTCAAGTTGCTCCTTCAACTTTGCATTCTCCTTCACAAGATGCAGATGCTCACAAGACGGGTTAGTAGCACTTGCATTATCAACTAAAACCATATGAGGAAATGTGGTTTTATCCTTGGTTAGCTTCACTTGGAGTTGATCATGAGCCTCTTTGAGGCTAGCATGAGCACTCTTCAAGGCCTTGTGAGCCCTGTCAAGTATATCAAACTCCTCCTTGAGTCTAGCATGGCCACTTGGAATTGAGCACACGAGATATAACAAGACCATGATCAAGATCTTTCTTTAATTCAGCATGACCATCGTTGTGTGACTCCTCGAGAGCCAAACGATGACCACGCTCTTCCTCAAGCGCATTAGAGAGATCCGATATCTCATCGGCATAGTCAAGACTATGCCCTTCCATCTTAGAGATGGTTTCTTCGTGAGCCTCGATCATGTCATTGGCTTCACCAAGTTGTTCCAAGAGAGCAACAAAGTGATTCTTGGGTTTATCCTTGAGCTTACTCATAAAAGACTCAAATTCATTTTCTTCCTCCTTCGACCCCTCACTTTCATCAATGCAATCCATCAAGGAAGGATTAGTAGTGATGGTGGTTTTGATGTTGGGGGTTACCTTGTTAGTGCCTTTGGCCATGAGGCACTTGGCGGTGATGTTCTCATTGGGTGAGTCGAAGAGGGGCACCCGTGGAGTTGTTGCAATGGCAACGGGGGCCATGGCAACCGTCTCACCATCTTAATCATCATCCTCATTGTACTCTTCTTGTGTAACCAACCCCTTGGGAGGAGTCTTCTTGGTGAAGTTGTTCTTGTTGGGGAAGTACTTGGCCTTGTCTTTCCGGATAAGCTTGCCACCATTGTCTTCCCTCTTCTCATATGGGCATTGCACAACAAAGTGGCCCACATTGCCACAATTATAGCATGTCCTCACACGTTGCTTGACCTTGGTGCCACTTGAATTGTTCTTGTTGAAGTTGGGCCTTGAGTTCTTCTTGCTCCAAAATTGTCGTGAAGCGAGAGCCATGTGCTCATGATAAGCATATTTGGTATCTTCGGGGCAACACTCCTCTTCTTCCTCTTCACCCTCTTCTTCCACACTAGCCTTGGCCTTCAAAGCAAGGTTGGGCTTCTTTGATCGTTGAGAACACAACACCGCATTATTGGCGGTCTTGTCCAAGATCCTCGTAGCAATAAATTCATCCAACACTTCACTTGAGGACAAGGCATGAAAGTCCAGCCTTTGGCAGATGACGGAGGACATGGCCTTGTGGTAGGGCATCTTGGCCTTGAGAAACTTGCGCTTGATCCAATTGTCATCCATATCCTTGCTCCCATGATCTCAGAGTGAGACCGTGAGGGTGGTTAATCTCCGATAAATCCCACGAGGTTCTTCATCTTCATTCATCGCAAACTCATCGGCTTCATCTTGCACCACTTCAAAGTTGGAGCATTGAATGCTTGTGCTTACCTTGTAAATGGAAACAACATGTTGCCATGCTTCCTTGGCCATGGTGAAAGGTCGGAGGTGTGCAATATCTTCGGGAGGAATTGCTTCTTGGAGAATGAAGAGAGCGGACCCGTTGAATTGATGGTTCACGGCTTCTCTAGGAGTGAAGTTGCTTGGGTCGTGCGGGTAGGAACCTTGCTCAATAATTCTCCAAAGATTAGTAGAATTATGGTTTAAATGACATTTAAGGCGATACACCCAAGAAGCAAAATCCTTATTTTTAACAAGCTTAGGAGGAGGACCAACATGATTCATATGCGTGGAGGGAACCGGTCCTCCATAAGTAAGTGGAGGTTCAACATGGGCATAGATGCCATTTCCACTTCTACCACTAGCCAAACGAACTTGATCACTAGTAGCTTCCCCCTTGTTGGGGTTAGCATCCGTCACCTTGTTAGTGGGATCGACCACTTCCAACGGTGCCGCGGAAACTTTAAGACCATCAAGAAAATTCTTAAGCATGCCTTTGACCTCAGTCGTCATGGAGGTTCTCAATGTGTCCAAGGCCACATTGAACTCCTCACGAGAGACCGAGGACCCCCCCCCCCCATCGGTCACAAGCAAATGGGGACTCGCACTGGAGTGCTCCTCCACCTCGTCTGAGGTGTCAAACATACTGTTCGGATGGCAAAGTCCTTAATAAAGAGACGAGGCTTTGATACCAATTGAAAGGATCGATATGGTTGCCCAGAGAGGAGGGGTGAATAGGCAACTAACAATTTTTAGCTTTTCTTTACCAAATTAAACTTAGCATCAAAATAGGTTGTCTAGATATGCAACTAGGTGAGCAACCTGTATGATGCAACAACAACTAGCACACAAGCAAGCAAGGGATACAACACAATATAAGCTTGCAAAAGTAAAGGTAAGAGATAACCAAGAGTAGCGCCGATCGAGACGAGGATGTGTTACCGAAGTTCCTTCCCTTTGAGAGGAAGTACGTGTCCGTTGGAGCGGCGTGGAGGCACAATGCTCCCCAAGAAGCCACTAGGGCCACCGTATTCTCCTCACGCCCTCACACAATCCGAGATGGCGTGATTCCACTATTGGTGCCCTTGAAGGCGGTGATCGAAACTTTACAAACAAGGTTGGGGCAATCTCCACAACTTAATCGGAGGCTCCCAACGACACCATGAAGCTTCACCACAATGGAATATGGCTCCGCGGTGACCTCAACCGTCTAGGGTGCTCAAACACCCAAGAGTAACAAGATCCGCAAGGGATTAGTGGGGAGATCAAGTTTCTCTTGGTGGAAGTGTAGATCGGGGCCTTCTCAACCAATCCCTAGAAAATCAACAAGTTTGATTGGCTAGGGAGAGAGAGATCGGGCGAAAATGGAGCTTTGAGCAACAATGGAGCTTGGGGAGGGAGGAGGTGGTCTTCTTGAGGAAGAAGACCCCCTTTATATAGTGGGGGAAAAGATCCAACTGTTACCCACTTACTCAGCCCGCGAGACGCGGTACTACCGCACACCCTCACGGTACTACCGCAAGGCGCTACGGTACTACTGCATCTTGTTGCGGTACTACCGTTCGTGCGGTAGAAGTCAGGTGAGGTCCTGTTGCACTAGGCAACGAGCGGTAGAACCGCCGGAGCGGTACTACCGCGCCCCCTGCGGTACTACCGCAGGGCAGGGCCCAACTGGGCTGGAAAAAGCACAGACTAAATAAATTACGTCCGTGACTACTTCTGCTGAATTTGGGACATGCGAAAATCCGGCATAGTACTACCGCTCGCAGGGAGCGGTACTACCGCGTAGGGGGGAGTAAAAAATTACTTCCGCGCCTACTTCCATGCACGCCAGCGTTCTGGGCTAGAGGCAGCGGTACTATCGCTCGCGAGGAGTGGTACTACCGCATGGCGTGGTACTACCGCTTGCCAGGGAGGTACTACCGCAGGCCCCTGCGGTACTACCTCTCCCTTGAGCAGTATTACCGCATGCCACAGAAACTATAGCACTTGGAGGCCTTCATCTCGCAGAGACAAGGATAAATGGACGGTGCTCCAATGAAGCGAAAGAAAGGTGGTGCAAAGGAACAGATGTGTACGTGTTGACCATCCTAACCTTTCCGAAGCGGACCCCCTCTTAATAGTACGGCTTTTCTATGACTCAAATCCACCGAAAAGAAACATGGAGAACATCCGTCTTCGATAGGCTCCGAGGGGCACCGAATCGTCTTGTGCCTAGGCATGAGATATCTGAAATGCTCAATGCACACGATTAGTCCGTAAATGCATTATCATCAATCACCAAAAACACATAGGGAGAAATATGCCCTTACAATAGCCATACAAAATGCACGAGCCTTGGGACAATTTACCAACGCGTGAAAAGTACATTCATCTTCAATACTACAGATCAATATGCCCTTACAATAGCCATACAAAATGCACGTACCTAGAATAGTTTGATGGTGTTTCACCCTTAACTTGAACCGCCAAACTATTAGAAGAAACCCTCCAAGCAAAGATTCTAATTTTCAGGGGACATTCGCCTTCCAAATTATGTTCCAGAGTCTCCGTTCCCCATTCATGGCACTACTAGAATTTCTGGACTCACCTATCGATTGCTTACGAATCAATGCCAGTCTATACGCACTCTTCACCAAGAATAAACCACTATTCTCATGGTGCCACGCAATAAGATTCCCTCACCCAAATTCAGAGTACGCAACTTCAAAATTTCCTCTTTATTAGGAGGATAAAATAGATGTCTGATCAGATTTTCATCCCAACTCCTAGACCCACTCATGAATAATTTAGACACCCATTTGATCCTTGTTCTGTTCTTCGTGGCAGTAATATTTAGGCCAGCTTCCCTAGGAATCCAATCATCCCTCCTGATATTTATACTCGTACCATCGATAACTCTCCAAATGATGCCATTTTACGGCAACTCAAGGCCATGCATAATACCTTGCCAAGTAAGGGATGTTGCTTGCAGGAAAAAGTATCAATAAGATTCCCATGAGAATAATATTTAGCTTTCGTCACCTTTGCACATAGAGAATCCGGGAAAACCAATAAACGCCAAGCTTGTTTAGTCAAAAGCACTTGATAAAAAGCATGAGGTCGCGAAAACCCATTCCCCATTCACTTTTTGGCTTCGTTATATTATCCCAAGCTAGCCAATAAGTTCTCTTCCTATTATCCTCATCTCCCCACCAAAGATTCCTGTTAATCTGGGATAACTCATAACAACCTGAGGCGGAAAATTTAAATATACACATGCCATAGACCGGAATAGCCTGGATAACATACTTGATCTAGATTTTCTTCGCTTCGCTCGAAGCATATTTTTCAATACAGTTCAAAACCCGCTTGAGCACTTTATCTTTGGTGGATTGAAACTTGCCCACCTTCATACGATCTTCTGGCACAAGCAAACCAATATATTTGTCCTCAAATCCATCGATCATTATTTTAAGGATAACCAAGATGGAAACCCGGTCTTCTATAGAGCATTTCTTGCCAAATAAGATGGAACATTTATCCGGACTTAATACTTGACCAATCCCTTCCTCATAATCTGGCAATATACCCTTTATGTTCAAAGCTTTCTCTAAATTACCTTTAAAGAACAGGAGACTATCATCAGCAAAAAGTAAATGCGATATAACTGGAGCATGTCAGTTTAGGCGGAAATCTTGGATAACCCCTCTTCCCGAAGCATCATTAAGTAATAACAATAGGGCTTCGGCCACAAAGAGGAATAAGTACGAAGAAAGAGGGTCCCCTTGCCTAAGGCCACGTGAAGGATAAAAAGAGTAGCAATTGGCCATTAAATCATGCTGGAAATATCACTGTAGTAACACAAGTCATAATCCACTTAGTCCATATTGGGGCAAAACCATATGCTTGAAGCATACTTTCCAGGAATTTCTAATCCACACGGTCATATTCTTTAGCAAGATCCAACTTATATGCACAATATTCACCATGAGGATCTTTCAACGTATTTAAAAGAATGCATACATTCAAAAGCGATGAGAGCATTATCAGAAATTAATCTCCCAGGAATAAAGGCACTTTGGGTAGGAGGGATCGTACCATCCAGCAGATATCTTAGTCTATTAACAAGGCACTTGGAGATAATTTTATATATGACATTGCAGAGACTAATCGGTCGAAAGTCCTTTATCGATTGAGGATTCTTTACCTTAGGAATAAGAACAATCGTTGTATCATTTACCCTCTCAGGCATACATCCCGAGATAAAGAATTGCTGGATAGCATGAACAATATCATCCTTGAGCAAGTCTCAATTCCTCTGGAAAAAACCTGGCAGGAAAACCATCTGGCCCTGGGGCCTTCAACGGCCCTATTTGGAATAGCGCATCACTAATTTCTTGTTCAAAGAAGTCCGTACAAAGATCCTCATTCATTTCATCGCTCACCAATGATTTCACAAGAGAAACAATACGAGAATGATTTACCACAGAATCGCGGGAATAAAGATCCTTGAAAAACGAGTTTGTAATACCTTTGATTTTCTCCATATCATGAGAAAGAGACCCATCGCTTCTTTTGATAGGAGAAATATTATTCTTCTTCGCTCTCCAAGTGGTCTGCCTATCCAAAAATTTCGTGTTCCTATCCCCCCATTTCATTTTGTCCAAATGAGATGTTTGCTTCCACATGATTTCTTCCTTAATCAAAAGTTCATCCATATCCATTAGGATTTTCTTCCTCTCCACTATTGCATTATGATCAATTTTTTTTGAACAACACACTTAATCTTTTCCAAGCCTTCTCAAGCTTTTTTGGTATATTGTGTTCCCTTACTCCATCCATGAAGGGATTTCATCAATTTGTCCAAATTATTAGCCACATCTCCGAGATCATTTACATGCATATTTTTATTCCAACATGATTCAATATGTGTTTTCAACACTGCCTCCTCCCTCTCCCAGTACGCTTCATATTTCAAATGTTCAACAAACGTACCAGAATGAGGAGCTCCCACCAAATCAATAAGTAGACGGCAATGATCTGACCTAGAGCTGATAATATGTGATACCTTGCATTTGGAAGAAATAGAGGAGCAATAAGGACACACCACTGCACGATCAAGCCGCACCTTCATATTTTTATTTCCTTCCTACTTATTGTCATAAGTCCAAGGAACTCCATGAAAACTCAAATCAAATAAGTTACATTCAGAGAGAATTTTGCGGAAATTAGCGATGAGTTTTGGAGACCGCTTGTTCCGAGAAAAATGCTCATTTTGCCGCATTGCCTCTTCAAAATCATTGACCAAAAACCACGGCCCAGACCCAAGCAGTTTGATGCGCCTTAACAAATCCCACGTAACATACCTTTGTCTCGCCTTAGGTTCCCCATAGACAAAATTGCTTCTCCACTTTGTGCCAACACTATTAGAAATGTACATGTCAATAAAATGTTCTCCATATTTGTTCAGCTCCAAAGTGTATTGGTCATCCCAAAAGATAGCTAATCCACCTTCTTTGTCTGGCACAGAAACAGTAAAAATATTTTTCATACCTGAACGATAACGTAAACTCTCAACATTCTCTTTCCTTTGCCTTGTTTCAAAGAGAAAGATAACATTGGGCCGGTGCGTCTTTGAAGGCACACAAGTTCTTGGACTGCCCGAGGCTGACCCAGACCTCGGCATTTCCACCTGACGGCCGACGCCATTCTCGCCCTTCAGTTAACCGGCAGCCCCAGGGCCGGTAGCTTCCTTGATAGTATCCCCTACATCATTTTCATCCCCTAAAGACTCTTTCCTCCTATCTTGGACCTCTTCCTCTCCCTCATCTAGCTAGTTTGTAACATGAACAATGGAGTCATCTATGCCTACTACAATTCCAACTCTCTCCACACACACTTTTTTACATGTTTCACTCATATCCATAGCACCCCTAACATCTGAACCATCAGTACTAGTGCTATGCATGTTAAGAAGAAAGTCTTGATCACCAACGCCTCTTGCTGGTGCGGGGCACCCGAACGTTGTTTCATGCACTCAACCAGGCAAACAACAACACTGGCAAATTTAGATTTCTCTAGTCATCTAGTATTGCAACTTTTGTTTTTGCAAATATCTAGTATTGCAACTTGCAAGCGGGCGTATGGTCGTAGACAAATTAGCTTGCGCGGTCATCCTTATCCCGGCATATCCACACGATAGAGCCATCAAACAATGCATCGTAAGACCGACCAGTTTGTCAGTTCCTAGCCGAAACAAGGAGACGGTCGACGGGATGATACGGCACCCAACCACTGGGAAACCATTGCCAGCCAAGCATTCCAGCGTACCAAGCAGTTCGGTTGCAATGAATGAAGCCAAGCATGTAACTCTATATGATAAATTCCACTCTACATAGAACTTAGAATGGTTCACTTTTCTTAGTTGTATATTCTGCGATTAGATGCTCGATTTCTATCAAAACACAATAAGGACATTTTCAACGCCGATTCTTAAATCACCCGCATACATTTGAACCGTGGAAATCATCCAACGCGGGTCTATATCGATTCGCGGGGCGGTCCGGACGCACTTTCGGCGTCCGGAAAACACACACGCCCGCTTTTGACCACCCTGACTCACATGTCCTCTCTCGCCCGCGCGCGTTTCAGCCCGTCGCCAGCTGTCAGCATTTATGTCGTCATAGAGCAGCCGCTCCACATTAAAGCCGGCGCAAAGCGGACACGACCTCTCACTGGCTCCGCGCCGGCCAAGGAGCTGCCTATTGCACGCCTGACTGAACACACCTCCGCGGCTCACGGCTACCATGACATGGGGATGACAATGAAGATCCACCGCTGCCGACGGTAGACTAGTTAAGGGTATCCATCTCGTCAGAATAGATATCTGCCGGTGCCGGCCGTAGATTAGTTTTATCTTAGTCTGGTATATGTTTAATTAAGAATACAACGAAAATGTAATGATTTTTTTTCTGGTTTGAATGAAATCCGCCGTGTTTACATGTGTTTTGTTTAGATAGTTTAAAGAGTAGTTGAAATGTATGCCGGCAGAATTGGATGGCCGTCTCCTGTATTTGTGCTCGTGGACTTGTCCCCTGTCCGCGGACAGATGCGGGGGATAATTTGCGGATCGTTGTCGGAGATGTCAGCACTACTATGTACTAGCTTGACCATTAATACTCTAAAAAAGGAGTTTGACCACTCACAAGCTGTATCACTGGGTTTTTGGTCATGCATGTGTCATTTGAAGAATGATTTTGACAAAAGCTCATCATAAGCAGACGGCCCTCCCATACGACAAAGAATGTGCGCACTTATCTCCGAGAGAGTGGACCGCGGGAGTGGACACGGACAGCGACCAAGCAGCACGCTTACCTGATGCTTACTAATTATCAAATTTCCCAATGGGAGCAAGAATATGTAGTAGTAGTATAGGAAACCAAAAGTATTGCTGCGGGTTGCACCAACAAACATTCCCGGCGCCGCATGATGCGATATGACCGACGGAATGGACGGGAAACGGCAAAGGAAACGGGCTCCGGATGGAATGGATTTGGCAGCCAGCCAGCCGAATGCGACGCCGCCTGAGACTCGGATCGTGGGAAGGCAACCAACAGATTTCGTTCTTCTCGCACAAGCCGCCGCCGCGGGAGCACTCATTACACCTAGATCACCTTTCCTCCGCCTGGATACGTTCTCTGCTGGAGCGTGCGACTAGCTTTCCATTTAGGCTCCCACTAGGACTGCGATGGTGGATTATCTCGCTTAGAAAAAGATCAGCTGATTGTTTTTTCTTAAGTAAGATAAGATGGTGGCTGGTTTACTTGTCACTCCTCGAGCCGTCGTTAACTGCAATGCATCTTGACTGAAACTGTTGAACTCTAGGTTGCAATGCGACGGGTTGAGGTTCTGAACACTCTAGTCTCTGAGCACCTGTTTGGCATAAGCTCGTACTAATATCTTACACGTCACTTTCTAGGCGGCATCTGTGCATGCGGCCATGTGACTATGCTACATTTCACGGAGGCAGGCAAGGCATGATGATTGACGAGCGCTCCGTAGTAGGAAGGAGAGCCGAGCAGCCCCGTCCCTTTCATGGTCTTTTCCTTTTCTGTGGTGCATAACTATCAGCATTCGCACAGTCTTACGTAATACGACTACTAGTAGAGCATACTGGTGTGGGATGACGCGATCGGCTAATCTCGGCCTGCCCACTGGCTCGGGATGGGGTTATTTTTGTTTGCTGCACCCAGCCATTGCGCTTGCTCGGACGTGAGACCCATATTCTGATAGACAGACAGCACCGCGTGGGCTTACAGTCCAAACATACCAATCATACAAGGTGACGCATGCCGCTTGCGGGGAAGAGTACCCAATCACCTTGCAAAACTAAACGCAATCACGGATGGAGCTAGATGGGAACATGACAAGACAAACAATATGGCTAAGCTTTACTAACCGCCAGCAAAGTGGCCAACCTTTTCGACGCAAACCTCGCAAAAACACCTCCCCCGACAGGTCAAATATGTTCGGCCAATTCCGTTTGCCATGCTAAATCTTATGAATTTTTTTTGTTTTTGCCACTCTAGTTTTTGCCTACTTTGCTTATGCCACTTTAGAATTTGACATTTCATTTTTGCCACTCTTAGCTTTTGACACTATATCATTTTTGCCACTCTGAAAATGGCAATTGTGATACATTGTCAAAACCTAAGAGTGACAAAAGTGAAATGAAAAATTATCGGTTTTGCCACGGAATGGCATTTGTGATGTATTGTCAAAAGCAAAGAGTGGCAAAAGTGAGATGCCAAATTCTAGAGTGGCATAAGCAAAATTGGCAAAAACTAAAATGGCAAAAACAAAATTTTCCCAAATTGTATCAGACTCCGTGTAAACTCTAGGCAGGATTTGTGGCAACAAATGCAAGATGACTGTAGGTGGGGTCATCCTGACCGAAGAAGATAGGGATAATTTGGTTTTGGACACTCGACTCTTCTCTCTTCTGGCTAGTTTATGTAAGGTCAAATGTCAATTAGACCGGGAGAGGGGGAAGGATGGAAAATATGGCAATTTATTCAGAAATGCAACTTCAAAGGAAATTTGAATCGACAGCGTAACTGTGCATTTTCCTTTCTGCGCTGCTATGAACGTTTGCCTTGTTCCTACCACAGGCCTTCCTGGCACGTGTGGGGTATTAAGTTCTGGCTCATCTACTCTGGCTCAGCCTAACCGCTGTATATAGTGTTTGGTTGGCTTTTGTTGCCTCATTTTAATAAAATGAGTTGGAGGAAACCCCTCTGTTTCAAAAATATGTATCTAAATAACTTAATTGTAATTACATAACTGAGTAGATGTAGATCTAACACACACCAAACAACTCAGAGGAAATAAAATAGAATCACTAAATTAGAGACAGGAGCAAGGTAGATAAAAGAAATAACTAAGTAGTAGGGATCTGAGATCCAACGGCTTCTAGAAGCCCGTATCATGGTATCACCTAGCACATGGTATCACCTGATATTTTCCCCTAAATAATAGTACACGTACTCACGTCTCAAAAGCAAGCATACAACCTTGAGAACGGCAAGGGCGACCACAAAACCAACATGGTGTAAGCAACAAAATAAGGTAGTTCCAACCCCATCCAATACCTCCGGGAGAAACCCTACATCAGCTGATCAGATGATGGCGGCATTCATGTGTCGTTACCCCCTTGGGGGCGGCATCCTTGGAGTTGCACTCGGGCTCGAGGGACCAGCGGATGGCTTCTTTGGTGGAGCGGTGTTTATTTCTACATATTCATGACGGCGGTTCTCGGCGGCATGGAGCAGTGGAGGCTTGGCGTCAGATGTGTGGCGATGGACACGCGCAGGAGGTCGACGTTGTCTGGCGTCGTGGTGGCGTCGATGGCAGAGAGGCCTAACAAGGTCGATACGTCAATACATGCTTTGAGGATGAATCGAGGGAAGACGGAGGTGACGGCCCTTTGCGGCGTGTGCGTGTGGTACTCACTGAGAGTGCGTCAGACCGGAGTGTTACACAGTCCCGCCTATGTGGCTTTGGATGGGGCATCCGGCGTTAGATGTTAGGCTTTTGTGTGATGTCTGTTTGGTATTAGCCCGGACATTCGGCACACCTTCATCAAGAGGATAAGATTAGCGACAGGTGTCGTCTAGATGATGGCATCGGGCTTACTATTGTAATTCTTTGTAAGATCTTTTTGAATAATAAATAATATGGCCGCATGCATCTTCCAAATGCAAAAGCCGGGGTGATTCCTCCATTTTTAAAAAAACAAAATAAGGTAGTTCCCAGAAAGGTCTTCAAATCAAATCATAGAGAAAGAAGACATGGAAGTTCTTCGAGTCACAGGCAGATTGCAAAATGTAAAGTGGAGCAAAGAGATAGAACGTGTAAGTGTGATGAAGACAATCCGTATTGATCCAGTTTGACTTGTTGGCCCAACTCTATGTCTGATTGGAGAGGTTGTGATAAAATTTAGAAGACAAACTCGTCTTCACCCTATTTTCCTTAAGCTAAAATCACTTCGACCTCACTCAAACACTCGTGGTGGAATGCCGTCTCATAGGTTGTGGCGTTGTCCTGAGGAGCCGGCGTGACCGTCGCCGGCTGGGCAGCGCGGACCTGGCGATCCTGCTCCTCCGCCTCCCGCAGCTCCTCCTCTGCGACACGCTCCCACTGCTCCATGCGCTCGCGGTGCTCCTCCGCCAGCCAGTGCTCGAGGTACATTTGCTCCTGCGTCGGTGTCGTCCCAAGCCATATGGGTGGCGCGCTGACCCACGCGCGTACCTCGCCTTGCTAGGTCCACCCCTGGGGCGCCAGCATAGGGGACGGCGCCGACTCGGTCTTGACGGGGAAGGGTGGCATGACATAGTCTCCGGCAACGGAGAGTGCCATGGCCTCCGCCATGCGCGCCTGGTATGCCGCCTCCTCCTCCTCCGTGCGCTGCCGTCCCTCTTCGCATTCACAAAGGGCAGCCACCAGTGCCGCCCGGTAGGCAGCCTCCGTCGCCTGGTCCTCGTCGCGCACGACTCGAGGCGGCGGGGTGTCAGCCCGCACATGCTGGACGCCAAGTTGGCGCTGCTATTCGTGTTCGACGGCGAACCAGACCCCCCCCCCCCCCATTCAGGAGAGTCGATTGCGTAGGCGGGGTTGAGACGTTGCGCCGGCGTCAGCAGATCCTGCCGGCGACGCACCTCCTCCGCGTGAGCCCGTGCAGTCCGCGACACCGCGGGCACTGGGATCCTATCTGGATCCAAATGCCAATCATGCGGCAGCATAACGCTGGGGTACAGGAGGGGGTGCGGTGCTCCCAATGCCACCTCACCTGCTGCACTGGGACGCCTATCCGCTGCCTCGCCGGGCGGGCTGACGCCGGCGGCGGCGGGGTGATCACGCGCGAAGAGGATGAGGCAGGGGGACTTGCCCTTGTTTTTGCCGGTGAAGAAGTCCATTGTGGCGCGAGCTGGATAGGGTTTGTCGCCGCCGGGGGAGCAGCAGGGGTGCCTAGATGGGGATGGGAGGCTGGAAGAGGACGAGGCCGCCCCCTACACGCTCGGATTAAAAAAGGACGCTCACTATCACTGATGCGTGAGGGCATGGTCCGTGGTCGTCATTAATTAAGACGTGGGAGGCAGTTGACCGGCCTCCATGTGGGGACGCAACGGACACCGAGCGGGCACGCGGCGCGCCTGCTTCGCGTCCGCGCCGACGCATTTAAAGCGCAAATTTGGAACAGAAATGGTTCACGCGGACGTGATTTGGGAATGGGTCGGTGCTTTCAACCAGCATTTTTTTCCGCGGCGACCCAAACGGACGGCAGCGGATGAAATGGGTTGTCGCGTTGGAGTTGCTCTTATCAGACTCCGTGTAAACTCTAGGCAGGATTTGTGGCAACAAATGCAAGATGACTGCTCGGGGTTATTCTGACTGAAGAAGATAGGGATAATTTTGTTTGGACACTCGACTCTTCTCTCTTCTGGCTAGTTTATGTAAGGTCAAATATCGATTAGAGGAGGGTGAATGGAAGATATGGCAATTTATTCAGAAATGCAACTTCAAAGAAATGTTGAATAGATAGCATAACTATGCCTTATCCTTTCTGCTACTACTATGAACTTTTGCCTTGTTCCTACCACACACTGCTTGGTTGGTTGACTTTTGTTGCCTCATTTTAATAAAAAAACAAGGGGGCAAACACCCCTTTATTTCAAATATATATCTAAATAGCTTAATTGTAATTGCAGAACTGAATAGATGTAAATGTAACACACAACGAATAACTTGGAGGAAATAAAATAGAATGACTGAATCAGAGACAGGAGCAAACTAGATAAAACAAATAACTAAGTAGCAGTAGAGGTACTCAAGTCTCACAGACAAGCATACAACCATCAGAGCAGCAAGTAAACTAACAAAGTAAGATAGTTTGCTGCAAGGTCCTCAAATCAATCATAAAGAAAGAAGGCATGGAAGTTCTTTGAGCCACAGAGAGAATACATAATGAAAAGTGGAGCAAAGAGATAGAACCCGTGAGCGTGATGAAGACAATGCGGTTATTGATCCACTTTGATTTGTTAGCACAACACACAAAAATACTTTAATCTCAGCTTTCACTTAGACTCCTCTTAATAGTGTAGTTTGTCCCATCGACTCAATTGAAGAAGATGAAACCAGAAAACAAAGACCTTCACTACAACTTCATATTCCTCACAAAAAAATCATGTTCTTCTAACGGGCGCCTAATTCTTTAATTGTTCCACACAATTTTTAGGGTTCATACACTTCGATTAAAACCAAACCACGGGGATTTTCACATGCGTATACTCACAAACACAATAGTCCCTTAATTGTTTTTTCATTAATTCCTCACAAACACAATAGTCCCTCCAGGGGGCACGATACACTTACAATCTCGCTTTTTTGGACAATTGATGAGAACCACAGTTAAAGCTTCAACGGAGGATAAATAAGTTGAAAGTGAAAACATGATAATTTTCAATTCAAATATATAGAGACGGCTCCCCTAAAGATGTGCATATTGAAGAATTTGTGTTTGAACTCATGCACATGGTAGGATAGAATTGTGGAGATCTCCATATAACTTGGAAGTCAAAGGCATGCATTGTACATGCGATATATCATGAGGAATAATACAATGGATGAAGTAGTGATCTCAGTTAAATATCGGCATGCATATAAGATACCAAGGGTAAACATGCACGAGGAATAACTGCACTGAGCATTACAGAGAATTGCAAACTTAAAGATTTTATAACATGGTTAAGAGGCAAATTAAACATAAAGTGTTGTAACTCGAGGCAAATGACCCGCCAAAAGGAACCCACAAAGCTATTAACATTCTGCTCTCGCCTTCCTTGTCATCAAGTGACCAAAAGGTTTGGGAAAAACATTTGTGTACTCGTGTGAGGCAGTCGACGGCGAAGAAGAATCCGACGACGAGGAAGATGTCAATGTAGTTTTGGCCATCAGAGAAGCTTCAAGGTCGACGAGAGCACCCATAGGGATAGTTGGATCATCGTGGCGTTGAGTTAAAGGAGTGGCAGGAGATGGTGCAGTGACCATGAGAATCACATTCTTCTATCTCAATGCCATCATAGGAACTTAACTTCGGGGGGGGGGGGGAGTTGTTCTTCGAATGAATTGATTGGAAGAATCTTGCTTCATCCACGGATGGTCACTGGATATGCCAAGTTGTGCAAGTTCTTCGGGCTTGTAGTTCCTCAACATGAGTGCAAATGATTGATCCATTTCTTCTAGGAATAACTGTAGGAGTAGCCCCCCGTAGTTGGCAACTTCATTTACTTCAACACATAATTTGTCCTTCTCCTTGTGGTCTTGTTCCATGTGCTTCATGAGCTTTTGCTGCAAAACAATGAGATTTTCTCTTTCTTTTTGTTGCTCGGGATTTGCATGGTCGTAGAGTATTGAAGGATTAAAGTCATCAATATAATAATCTGAACCGAAGCCAAAGTTAGATATTCGCTAGCGGGAAGGCAGAGCTTGGGTTATTACTCAATGCGAGAAGCTTGAGAACTAGTGCCTTCACTAGCGATACCTTTAAACCTTTCTTTGCTTGGCATTGGCCGAGAGCCTTCAACTTTTAGAGTAAAGTGCTCAAGAAAATAATCACACTTGTACTTACGCTCGAGTTCACTGTTGAGGTAGTGTCGAATCTATGGCATGAATGACTTCGACAAAAAATGGATCAGTGTCAGAGAGCATGAGGTCTCTAATGAAGATCGTGCAAAGAAGAGAGAGGTCGGAGCATCTCCTTGTGAGTAGGGACAGACTCCAACCACGTCGGAAGTAGGGATTTGGTGAGGCGAGGCACCGACGGAGTGAACCAAGATGGTTTGCCCAACTCTATCCCAATCACCACCGTGTCGATGGGGAGAGACGGCGGAAGGACACCATCGGCGGCTCCAATCGACACCACCACAAGGTTATTGGAAGAGGGGTCACCATATCCGCTCTCTTCTCCTTTCCTTCACCAGGGAGGCGTTGCAAAAGACAATTGATGCAGCAACTTGATGCCGCTCACGATCTCTAGGGCCACCACCGAGACCATGACGCTAGACAAGGGCATAACGTTGACTCTTATGACATGAGAGAAAACTAATCTAGACAACAACTTAATCCTACCGCTACTATCCATTGGAAATATGCTCTAGAGCCAATAATAAAGTATATTCATTTCCATGTTCATAATTAAAGTTTGTATTATCATGCTATAATTATTGAATGAGAGATTCAGAGGAAAGCTTAGTTACATGTGTAGAAACATAAACACCAAATAGATGCCTAGTCTTTCCTCTAAGACTAGCTCATATATTGCAGATCATCATGTTTCCTGACCATGGGCATTGTTAAACAAGGATATATGTAATAATGAGAACACGTTATTGGTTGAACAATGGTGTTGGATAGACCCAAATTATCTTATACCGCAAGATCTCATCACAACTTAGTTATCGGTATTACCACATTATATGTTAACACTAATTCACGATCTTAGACTAGAAGAATATCGTAGGCTTTCATACCGGATAGTTACTCTGTTGGGGAACGCAGTAATTTCAAAATTCTCCTACGCACACGCAAGATCTATCTAGGTGATGCATAGCAATGAGAGGGGAAGAGTGTTGTCCACGTACCCTATAGACCGCAAGCGGAAGCGTTATGACAACGCGGTTGATGTAGTCGTACGTCTTCACATCCGACCGATCCTAGCACCGAAGGTACGACACCTCCGCGATCTACACACGTTCAGCTCGGTGACATCCCACGAACTCTAGATCCAGCTGAGTGTCGAGGGAGAGTTTCGTCAGAACGACGGCCTGATGACGGTGATGATGAAACTACCGGCGCAGGGCTTCGCCTAAGCACTGCAATGATATGACCGAGGTGGAAATCCGTAGAGGGGGCACCGCACACGGCTAAGAGATCAACTTGTGTGTCTATGGGGTGCCCCCTCCCCAGTATATAAAGGAGTGGAGGAGGGGGAGCGCCGGCCCCTCTATGGCGCGCCCAACGGGAGTCCTACTCCTACCGGGAGTAGGATCCCCCCCCTTCCCTAGTTGGATTAGGAGAGGAAGGAAGGGGGAAGGAAAGGGGGCCCACCCAATTCGGATTGGGCTTGGGGGCGCCCCCTCCTAGGATCCCTTCTCCTCTCTCCCACTATGGCCCAATAAGGCCCATATACTTCCCAGGGGTTCCGGTAACCTCCTGGTACTCTGGTATATGTGTAACGCCCCAGATATAACTTTCCCAATTTGTACTCCAACTCTTGCCGTTTCTGGCGTTAAGTTATATTTATTTCTCGGGTTCGGGTCTTTGTCTCCGTGTGTTGTTTCCGTTTTCATGCATCTCATATCATGTCATCATGTGCATTGCATTTGCATACGTGTTCATCTCATGCATTCGAGCATTTTCCCCGTTGTCCGTTTTGCATTCCGGCGCTTCGTTCTCCTCCGGTGGTCAGTTCTAGCTTTCTTTCGTGTGTGGGGATTAAACATTTCCGGATTGGACCGATACTTGTCATGCGTCCTTGGTTTACTACCGGTAGACCGCCTGTCAAGTTTCGTATCATTTGGACTTCGTTTGATACTCCAACGGTTAACCGAGGGACCGAAAAGGCCTCGTGTGTGTTGCAGCCCAACACCCCTCCAACTTGGCCCAAAACCCACCAAACTCTGCTCCATCATCTAGAGCGTTCGATCACGATCGCGTGGCCGAAAACCGCACCTCATTTGGACTCTCCTAACTCCACTTATGCCTATAAATAGCCCCCTCCATTTTCGGATCTCTCCTCCCCCTCGAAACCCTAGTTTAAAAAAACAGATCTCCGCGCCGACGGACATGTCCGGAGCCTAGCCGGACACGTCCGTCGCCGCCCCGCGCCCAACCGGACGCTGCCACATGTCCTCCGCCGCCTACCGCGCTGCCGGCCCGCGGGAGCCCGCGCTCGGCCCCCGCGCGAGCGCTCCCGGGCCACTCTCCGCCGCCGCCGCCGCCTGTCTTCTTCCCCGCCTCCGATCACCGCCCACGGCCACCATCGCCGGCCGGCGACCGCCGCAATTCGCCGGCGCGCGAGCAGCTCCCCCACCGCCAGCGTCGCCTCGGCCACCGCGCCCCTCGCCGCTTCCTCCTCACCGGCCGGCCCCGAATCCGGCCTCCTCCCTCCGCGCCAAGTCCGGCGACGTTCTCCAACTCCGGCGAGTTCCCCGGCGATCCTCGAGATCCGTGCCACCGATCTGGATCTCAGATCCGAGCTACAGTAACCCTAGCGACGGTTGACTTTTCCCTCCCCCCCTTAATTTTTCGAGCATACTTTGACCAGTGATATCTCCGCATCCGTAGCTCCGATTTGGACATATAGTATATCAAAATGTTCGTCTCGATGAGCACATCATTTCATTCCATTGCATCATTTTCATTTGAGTTCATCTTGATGCCCGAAATGCTGCTAGAAGGAGGCTTCATGAGATAATTGTCAGATCTGCTAGCTCATCTTAGACTTTTGTCATTTTTGCCATGATTATTGTGTGCATGCTATGCCTGTGAGTCCTTCATATGATTTGTTAAGCATTTTGTCTTCTTTCCAGAGGTGCAACCCATGCATTTTTAGGATGTGTGTGGTGACTTGTGCAAGCTTGCAAAGTGAGGCACTTGGTAAATCTGTTTTCAAAGACTTGGTGGATTTCACTAAGTCTGGGATTATTTAGTTCATGATGCCATATGTTCATCTTGTTTCCTAGTGATCCGTGCCTCTTTTGAGGATGATCAGTAAGGGACTTTTGTTATTCATGTTATGCTCTATCCATCCATGTCTTTGTTTGCACCTGTGGAGTACTCTAGCTTGAGTCAATCGAGCTCTACTTTTGCTTCGTGGTAAATCTGGGCAGATCGTCAACTTGTTTGCGATTTTGCCGATGCTATTCTTATTGATCCGTGCATGCTATGCCATTGTTCTTGCCATGTCTAGCTAGAATTTTGTGCCTTCTTAATGGATGTATGCTTGCCTTGCCATGACTTGCACAGTAGTGAGTGCATCGAGCTCATTTACATGCCTTCGTGAGTTAAATTCCAGCATGTCTCAGTTTTCACTAAGTCTGAAAACTGATTGTGCGTGAGCTATGTTCGTGTGCTTGTTAGTATATTTTGTGATCCCTTTTGGCCCCAGGTCACTTTGGGACTTTTGATAAGCTTGTTGAGTAGCTCCATGCCATGTTCTTACTTGTCATAATCAGGTCATGTATCATGTTGTTTTGCTGCTCCGAAGAGAGCTTCGTGATCTGAAATTCCAGACTAGTGTTAATTTCACTAAGTCTGAAATCTGTTATGCATTTGCGTTTTTGCCATGCTTGTTTGAACCTCTTAATGGATGAATTGGCCGTGGCTCAGTTCTAGTGTTTTGTTAAGCATCTTGTGGGCATCCCTGCCATGTATTTTTTTGTCATGTTTGGTGGCTGTAGCATGTTCATTTCATTGCATTTAGATGCCTACTTGCTGTAAATCACAGACCGGTGTCATTCTTAAAACGCTTGCCATTTCCAAACCGTAACTCCGATTCCGGCGTTCTTTATATTGTTTTCAAGTGATTTCATCCCCTCTTTCCAGTGGCTCACTTGGCTTTCCAAGTTGAGGCCAGGTTCATGCATTTCCTGTCACATCTTGCATTTTGCATCCCGCATCGCACTCCGCATAGCATACCATCATTGCATCTTATTGTTTCAGTTTGCACGTGGTTGATTGTATCCTTGTTGCTTGTTTATCTTGTTTGGGTAGAGCCGGGAGACGAGTTCGCTAACGAGGAGCCCGTTGAGTTTGCTTTTGAGGATCCAGTCAACTCTGACAACTGTGCAGGCAAGATGATCATACCCTCGAAATCACTACTATCTCTGCTATGCTAGTTTGCTCGCTCTTTTGCTATGCCAATGCTACGATGCCTACCACTTGCTTGTCAGCCTCCCAATTGCCATGTTCAGCCTCTAACCCACCATTGTCCTAGCAAACCGTTGATTGGCTATGTTACCGCTTTGCTCAGCCCCTTCTTATAGCGTTGCTAGTTGCAGGTGAAGATTGGAGCCGTTCCTTGTTGGAACATTTATTTACTTGTTGGGATATCATTATATTGCCATGTTATCTTAATGCATCTATATACTTGGTAAAGGGTGGAAGGCTCGGCCTCTCGCCTAGTGTTTTGTTCCACTCTTGCCGCCCTAGTTTCCGTCATATGGTGTTATGTTCCCGGATTTTGCGTTCCTTACGCGGTTGGGTGATAATGGGAACCCCTTGATAGTTCGCCTTGATTAAAGCTTTTCCGGCAATGCCCAACATTGGTTTTACCATTTGCCACCTAGTCTCTGTTCCCTTGGGTTTCCGGAGCCCGAGGGTCATCTTATTTTAACCCCCCCCCCCCCGGGCCAGTGCTCCTGTGAGTGTTGGTCCGAACTAGAGTCCTGTGCAGCGCCCCCTCGGGGAAACGCGAGGTTTGGTTTTAGTTGTATGGAGAGCTCATCTGAGTGTGCCCTGAGAACAAGATATGTGCAGCTCCTATCGGGATTTGTCGGCACATTCGGGCGGTGTTGCTGGTCTTGTTTTAACCTATCGAAATGTCTTGTTGTACCGGGATGCCGAGTTTGATCGGAATGTCTCGGGTGGAGGTCTATTCCTTCGTTGATCGTGAGAGCTTGTTATGGGCTAAGTTGGGACCCCTGCAGGGATTAATCTTTCGAAAGGCGTGCCCGCAGTTATGGGCAGATGGGAATTTGTTAATGTCCGGTTATAGATAACTTGAACCTTAATTAATTAAAATGAATCAACCGTGTGTGTTACCGTGATGGCCTCTTCCCGGCAGGAGTTCGGGAAGTGGACACGGTGTTGGAGTTATGTTTGCGCAGGTTGCTCTCTAGTTTCTCGCTCGCGCCTTTGCCTCCTCTTCTCGCCCTCTTTTGCGAATAAGTTAGCCACCATATATGCTAGTCGCTTGCTGCAGCTCCACTTACATTTACCCCCATCCTACCTATTAAACTTAAATAGTCTTGATCGCGATGGTGCGAGATTGCTGAGTCCCTGTGGCTCACAGATTACTATTACACCAGATGCAGGGACAGATGATACAGCTCCAGATGGCGCGCTTGAGCTCAAGTGGGAGTACGAGGAGGATTCTCAGCGTTACTGTGTGTCTTTTCCTGATGATCAGTAGTGGTGCCCAGTTGGGGTGATCGGGACCTATGTCGCTTGTTGGGTTGTATTTTATTTTGGCGCCATAGTCGGGCCATGAGTGTTTGGATGATGTATGTTATTTATGTACTTTGATGTGACGTGGCGAGTGTAAGCCAACTATGTATCTCCCCTTTTATTCTATATATTACATGGGATGTTGTGATGATTGCCTAACTTGCGACATTGCTTTCAATGCGGTTATGTCTCTAAGTCGTGCCTCGACACGTGGGAGCTATAGCCGCATCAAGGGCATTACAAGTTGGTAATCAGAGCCCTCTCCGACCTTAGGAGCCCCCACTGATTGATCGTTTTTAGCAGCCGAGTTGTGTCTAGAAAAAAATGTTTTGAGTCATTTAGGAATTATATATCGGAGAGTTTAGGAATTCTTTTACTTCCCAGTCTCCTCATCGCTCTGGTAAGGCATCCTGACGTAGAGTTTTCACTCTTCTCTTCTCAGATTTCACTAAAAATAATTTAGGATCGCGCGAGTATCTTGGAATTGTTCCGATGGCTTATGATGAGAACATTGTCTTGGTGCCTCCTGTCAGGGGTTTACTGGAAGTGTCCCGGGGAGTGGAGCTCTGAGGTGTTGTCATCATAATTTTATCGTTGCAATTCTGGAATACTTGAGATATGTTCGCCGACATCGAAAAATCTCTTTTATGCAGTTCATTGGTGAGATAACCTCGACGCCACCCAGTACTGGGGCGGGAGTTCGGGAGTATCGCCATAACTTGTATAACGGATGCTTTTCGAAGGTTGAGGTAGATGGTTTCCGAAGGTTTCTTGGTTATGCGTTGAAGGATGGATACAGCTGGATGTAGGTATTGCTAGTTTGGGTGAGATATTATGCTTCCCCTATATCCCCAACACCTGATTGCATAACCGGAAAGTTTTGGGAGTTTCATAGGTGGGAATTCTCGTAGCTCAAGTTATTCTTCCACGGATATTGGTTTGAGATTGGGGTTTCTTACCGATTATTCGTTCTTGATCCGTACCTTGTTGTTTTACTTCGTCTACCTAATTCTACGTGGCTTTGCAATTTAGGGATATGTGACCACTTCAAGAGATATGCATTCGTTCATTTTGTTCGGATGTGAAGACTTTATGTTGCAATTTTAATTCCATTGGATTCAGCTTCAATATTTGTCTATCTATGTGCTAATGGTGGTCAACCTCTTCAGGATGGCTCCTCCAACGCGCATGACTCCCAATCCTGATCCGCCACCACCTCCACCTCCTCCGGAGGCTTGGCAAGCTATGATGGCCGCAACCAATGCAAACACACAGTTGATCATGCAAATCCTCCAAGAGTGCAATCAAGGCAGTCAAGGGAATCAAGGCAACAATCAGAACCATTTTGCTACACTGAACCAGTTCCTTGCTAATGGTCCGAAGACGTTCAGCAATTGTGTTGAGGCAACCGATGCTGACGATTGGCTGGTGGATCTAGGCAAGCATTTTGAATGCAGCAATGTCAGGCCTGAAGGTTTCATCAAGTTCGCTTCCTTCCAACTCAAAGATCAGGCTACAGAGTGGTTCCAGCAGTACAAGGATTCCAGAGGTGGACGTTTGATCACTTGGGATGATTTCCGTCAAGATTTCCGAGCTCATCACATTCCTCAGAGTGTGACTGAAAGCAAACGTGAGGAATTCCGCAATCTGAAGCAAGGCTCTTTGTCTGTCTATGACTACAACAAGTTGTTCCAGAAGCTCGCCCGCTTTGCCAAGCAGGACGTACCTGATGAGAAGGGCATGATATACCAGTTCGGGGGTGGTCTCCGTGAAGAAATTCAGCTCGCTCTTGTCCTCTTTGAGCCGTTGAGGTACGATGAGTTCTACAACATGGCACTGAAGCAAGAGGCTGCTCAGTTGAGGTGTGATGCTTCCAGGAAGCGAGTTAGAGATGCTACGCCTTCTTCCTCTACTCAAGTGGCCAAGCAGCAGAAGTATTGGCTTCCCCCTCCTCCGTTCCGTCAGCCGTATCAGCAGAAGAGCAAAGGTGGCAGTGGTTCTTCCCACCCACCCAACCCTGGCTTTCAGAACAAGACTTCGTCTCAAGCTCCAAGATCGAGTGCTCCGTACCACCGTCCGCTTTCGGAGGTCACGTGCAACAAGTGCCAACAGAAGGGTCACTATGCCAACAAGTGTTTCAACCAGAGGCGTCTTCCTCCTCCTCCTGTCAGATCGGCAAGTATAGCTGTGGTCAAGCATAACCCCAAGTCCGCCAAGCTCAACTTGGTGAACGCAGCTCAGGCAGAGGATTCGTCAGATGTCATCATGGGTAACCTTCCTGTTAATGATATTCCTGCAAAAGTTCTTTTTGACACTGGTGCATCGCATTGCTTCATTTCCAAACCTTTTGCATCAAAGTATGAGTGCGATTATCAGCATCTGCAAAATTCTATGCAAATTGTGTCACCGTGCAAGCAAATGACAGCTAATTTCTGTGTCCCAGATGTTACTATCACCTTGGGCGACTACAAGTTCCTTTCTTCCCCAATTGTTCTTGGCGATTCCTATATTGATCTTATTCTCGGTATGGACTGGCTCTCTAAGCACAAGGCTCAGCTTGATTGGGCATCCAGGCAGATTCAATTGACTCATTCGTCTGAGGATGTAATTGTCTTTGCCGCTCAGGATGATACAGTTCGGTTGTTTTCTCTCAATGAGAAGGGTGAATTGGATGCTATTTCGCAGATCCCAGTCGTTTGTGAGTATCAAGACGTCTTTCCAGAAGAGCTCCCAGGAATGCCTCCGCACCGGCCAGTTGAATTTGTTATTGATCTTGAGCCCGGTACGGAACCTGTGTGCAAGCGTCCTTACAAGCTCGGACCTGAAGAGTTGAAGGAGCTGAAGAAACAACTCGATATTCAAGAAAGAATGGGTCTCATCCGGCCTAGTTCTTCTCCGTGGGGTTGTGGTGTTCTTTTTGTGAAGAAGAAGGATGGAACGGACCGACTTTGTGTTGATTACCGTCCATTGAACAAGAAGACCATCAAGAACAAATACCCACTCCCCAACATCAATGAGTTGTTCGAACAACTCAAGGGTGCCCAAGTATTCTCCAAGCTTAATCTCCGTATAGGTTATCATCAGATTCGAATCCGTGAGCAAGATATTCCCAAGACGGCTTTCAGGACAAGCTATGGGTCATATGAATACACTGTCATGTCTTTTGGCCTCGTCAACGCTCCTCCGACGTTCTCTCGCATGATGAACTTCATCTTCAACCCCTACACCAATGACTTCGTTTTGGTCTATCTCGATGACATTCTGGTTTTCTCGAAGAACAAGGAAGATCATGCCAAGCACTTGTGTTTGGTTCTTGACAAGCTCAGGGAACATCAGTTCTACGCCAAGTTCTCCAAGTGTGAATTTTGGCTCGATGAGGTTCTTTATCTTGGGCATATCATCTCTGCCAAGGGCATTGCCATGAATCCTGAGAAGGTGTCTGCAATTGTTAATTGGGAACCTCCTCAGAATGTGAAGAAACTCCGTAGCTTCCTCGGTCTCGCAAGTTACTGCCGAAGATTCGTTGAAAACTTTTCTAAGATCGCGAAGCCTCTCTCAAATCTTCTTCAGAAGCACGTCAAGTACGTTTGGTCTCCGGAGTGTGATATTGCTTTCAACACCTTGAAAGATAAATTGATCACTGCTCCAGTTCTGACTCAGCCTGATGAGTCCAAGCCATACGAGGCCTTTTGTGATGCCTCCCTCCAAGGTCTCGGTGCAGTTTTGATGCAAAAGAAGAAAGTTGTTGCTTATACCTCTCGCCAGTTGAAGCCTAATGAGAAGAACTACCCAACTCATGATCTCGAGTTGGCGGCAGTTGTGCATGCTCTGTTGACTTGGAGACATCTTCTATTGGGAAGAAAAGTGGACATTTTCACTGATCACAAGAGTCTCAAGTACATCTTCACCCAGCCTAATCTCAACCTCAGGCAAACTCGATGGGTCGAAATGATTCAAGAGTATAATCCGAGTATCGAGTATACTCTAGGCAAGGCCAATGTGATTGCTGACGCTTTGAGCAGGAAAGCATATTGCAACAGTCTGATTCTCAAGCCTTATCAACCCGAGCTTTGTGAAGCTTTCCGCAAACTTAATCTGCAAATTGTTCCTCAAGGTTTCCTCGCCAACCTTCAAGTCTCTCCTACCTTAGAAGACCAGATTCGCCAAGCCCAGCTTCTTGATGCTAGGGTGAAAAAGGTGAAGATTGGGATTGCCAAGAGTCAGTCCAAGTACAAGTGCTACCGCCTTGATGACAAGGACACTCTCTTCTTCGAGGATCGAATTGTTGTGCCCAAAGGTGAACTTCATAAAGTGATCATGAACGAGGCTCACAACTCTCTCCTCTCCATCCACCCTGGGAGCACGAAGATGTATCAGGACCTTAAGCAAGCTTATTGGTGGACTCGAATGAAGTTTGAGATCGCTCAGTTCGTGAATGAATGTGATGTCTGCAGAAGAGTGAAGGCAGAACACCAAAGGCCAGCAGGTCTCCTCCAACCTCTTGCCATTCCAGAATGGAAGTTTGACCACATTGAGATGGACTTCATGACTGGGTTTCCAAAGTCCAAGCGTGGCAATGATGCTATATTCGTTGTCATCGACAAGCTCACCAAAGTGGCTCACTTTCTGCCTATCAAAGAGTCGATCACTGCAGCTCAATTGGCAGAACTCTATACCTCTCGAATTGTCTCTCTGCATGGTATTCCTCAGGTGATATCTTCAGACCGTGGTAGCATCTTTACCTCCAAGTTTTGGGATTCTTTTCAGAAGGCCATGGGCACCAACATCCGCTTCAGCACTGCTTTCCATCCTCAAACAAGCGGTCAAGTCGAGCGTGTCAACCAGATTCTTGAAGATATGCTCAGGGCTTGTGTGATCTCCTTTGGCATGAAGTGGGAGGATTGTCTTCCTTATGCTGAATTCTCATACAACAACAGTTTTCAAGCAAGTTCAGGAAAGGCCCCATTTGAAATTATGTATGGTAGGAAATGTCATACTCCTCTCAGCTGGTCTGAAACCGGTGAACGTCAGCTGTTGGGTAATGACTTAATCACAGAGGCAGAAGAAATGTGCAAGGTCATTCGTGACAACCTCAAAGCAGCCCAATCCGGCCAGAAGAGCTACTATGATAGTAAGCACCATGATTTGGCTTTCGAGATCGGAGATCATGTTTACCACCGCGTCTCTCCTATGAAAGGGACTCGTCGCTTCGGTATCAAAGGGAAGCTTGCCCCCAGATACGTCGGACCTTTCAAGATTGTCAGCAAGAGAGGTGACCTCGCCTATCAACTCTAGCTTCCGTCAAACTTTGCAAATGTTCATGATGTGTTCCATGTCTCTCAACTCCGAAAGTGCTTCAAGACGCCTGACCGCACCATCAACTTCGAGGACATTGAGCTCCAAGAAGATCTCTCCTATCGTGAGCACCCAGTTGCAATCCTTGAAGAGACTGAACGCAAGACTCGCAACAAGTCAATCAAATTTCTCAAAGTCAAGTGGTCACACCATTCCGACCGTGAAGCTACCTGGGAATGCGAGGATCACCTTCGTTCTGAGTACCCGGAGTTCTTTCAGTCCTAGATCTCGGGACGAGATCTTTTCGTAGTGGTGGAGTGTTGTAACGCCCCAGATATAACTTTCCCAATTTGTACTCCAACTCTTGCCGTTTCCGGTGTTAAGTTATATTTATTTCTCGGGTTCGGGTCTTTGTCTCCGTGTGTTGTTTCCGTTTTCATGCATCTCATATCATGTCATCATGTGCATTGCATTTGCATACGTGTTCATCTCATGCATTCGAGCATTTTCCCCGTTGTCCATTTTGCATTCCGGCGCTTCGTTCTCCTCCGGTGGTCAGTTCTAGCTTTCTTTCGTGTGTGGGGATTAAACATTTCCGAATTGGACCGAGACTTGTCATGCGGCCTTGGTTTACTACCGGTAGACCGCCTGTCAAGTTTCGTATCATTTGGACTTCGTTTGATACTCCAACGGTTAACCGAGGGACCGAAAAGGCCTCGTGTGTGTTGCAGCCCAACACCCCTCCAACTTGGCCCAAAACCCACCAAACTCTGCTCCATCATCTAGAGCGTTCGATCACGATCGCGTGGCCGAAAACCGCACCTCATTAACTCTCCTAGCTCCACTTATGCCTATAAATAGCCCCCTTCATTTTCGGATCTCTCCTCCCCCTCGAAACCCTAGTTTAAAAAAACAGATCTCCGCGCCGACGGACATGTCCGGAGCCTAGCCGGACACGTCCGTCGCCGCCCCGCGCCCAACCGGACGCTGCCACGTGTCCTCCGCCGCCTACCGCGCTGCCGGCCCGCGGGAGCCCGCGCTCGGCCCCCGCGCGAGCGCTCCCGGGCCACTCTCCGCCGCCGCCGCTGCCTGTCTTCTTCCCCGCCTCCGATCACCGCCCACGGCCACCATCGCCGGCCGGCGACCGCCGCACCTCGCCGGCGCGCGAGCAGCTCCCCCGCCGCCAGCGCCGCCTCGGCCACCGCGCCCCTCGCCGCCTCCTCCTCACCGGCCAGCCCAGGATCCGGCCTCCTCCCTCCGCGCCAAGTCCGGCGACGTTCTCCAACTCCGACGAGTTCCCCGGCGATCCTCGAGATCCGTGCCACCGATCTGGATCTCAGATCCGAGCTACAGTAACCCTAGCGACGGTTGACTTTTCCCTCTCCCCCTTAAATTTTCGAGCATACTTTGACCAGTGATATCTCCGCATCCGTAGCTCCGATTTGGACATATAGTATATCAAAATGTTCGTCTCGACGAGCACATCATTTCATTCCATTGCATCATTTTCATTTGAGTTCATCTTGATGCCCGAAATGCTGCTAGAAGGAGGCTTCGTGAGATAATTGTCAGATCTGCTAGCTCATCTTAGACTTTTGTCATTTTTGCCATGATTATTGTGTGCATGCTATGCCTGTGAGTCCTTCATATGATTTGTTAAGCATTTTGTCTTCTTTCCAGAGGTGCAACCCATGCATTTTTAGGATGTGTGTGGTGACTTGTGCAAGCTTGCAAAGTGAGGCACTTGGTAAATCTGTTTTCAAAGACTTAGTGGATTTCACTAAGTCTGGGATTATTTAGTTCATGATGCCATATGTTCAGCTTGTTTCCTAGTGATTCGTGCCTCTTTTGAGGATGATCAGTAAGGGACTTTTGTTATTCATGTTATGCTCTATCCATCCATGTCTTTGTTTGCACCTGTGGAGTACTCTAGCTTGAGTCAATCGAGCTCTACTTTTGCTTTGTGGTAAATCTGGGCAGATCGTCAACTTGTTTGCGATTTTGCCGATGCTATTGTTATTGATCCGTGCATGCTATGCCATTGTTCTTGCCATGTCTAGCTAGAATTTTGTGCCTTCTTAATGGATGTATGCTTCCCTTGCCATGACTTGCACAGTAGTGAGTGCATCGAGCTCGTTTACATGCCTTCGTGAGTTAAATTCCAGCATGTCTCAGTTTTCACTAAGTCTGAAAACTGATTGTGCGTGAGCTATGTTCGTGTGCTTGTTAGTATATTTTGTGATCCCTTTTGGCCCCAGGTCACTTTGGGACTTTTGATAAGCTTGTTGAGTAGCTCCATGCCATGTTCTTACTTGTCATAATCAGGTCATGTATCATGTTGTTTGTCTGCTCCAAAGAGAGCTTCGTGATCTGAAATTCCAGACTAGTGTTAATTTCACTAAGTCTGAAATCTGTTATGCATTTGCGTTTTTGCCATGCTTGTTTGAACCTCTTAATGGATGAATTGGCCGTGGCTCAGTGCTAGTGTTTTGTTAAGCATCTTGTGGGCATCCCTGCCATGTATTTTTTTGTCATGTTTGGTGGCTGTAGCATGTTCATTTCATTGCATTTAGATGCCTACTTGCTGTAAATCGCAGACCGGTGTCATTCTTAAAACGCTTGCCATTTCCAAACCGTAACTACGATTCCGGCGTTCTTTATATCGTTTTCAAGCGGTTTCATCCCCTCTTTCCAGTGGCACACTTGGCTTTCCAAGTTGAGGCCAGGTTCATGTATTTCCAGTCACATCTTGCATTTTGCATCCCGCATCGCATTCCGCATAGCATACCATCATTGCATCTTATTGTTTGAGTTTGCACGTGGTCGATTGTATCCATGTTGCTTGTTTGTCTTGTTTGGGTAGAGCCAGGAGACGAGATCGCTAACGAGGAGCCCGTTGAGTTTGCTTTTGAGGATCCAGTCAACTCTGACAACTGTGCAGGCAACATGATCATACCCTCGAAATCACTACTATCTTTGCTATGCTAGTTTGCTCGCTCTTTTGCTATGCCAATGCTACGATGCCTACCACTTGCTTGTCAGCCTCCCAATTGCCATGTTCATCATCTAACCCACCATTGTCCTAGCAAACCGTTGATTGGCTATGTTACCGCTTTGCTCAGCCCCTTCTTATAGCGTTGCTAGTTGCAGGTGAAGATTGGAGCCGTTCCTTGTTGGAAAATTTATTTACTTGTTGGGATATCATTATATTGCCATGTTATCTTAATGCATCTATATACTTGGTAAAGGGTGGAAGGCTCGGCCTCTCGCCTAGTGTTTTGTTCCACTCTTGCCGCCTTAGTTTCCGTCATATCGGTGTTATGTTCCCGGATTTTGCGTTCCTTACACGGTTGGGTGATAATGGGAACCCCTTGATAGTTCGCCTTGATTAAAGCTTTTCCAGCAATGCCCAACATTGGTTTTACCATTTGCCACCTAGCCTCTGTTCCCTTGGGTTTCCGAAGCCCGAGGGTTATCTTATTTTAACCCCCCCCCCCCCCCCCCGGGGCCAGTGCTCCTGTGAGTGTTGGTCCGAACTAGAGTCCTGTGCAGCGCCCCCTCGGGGAAACTCGAGGTTTGGTTTTAGTTGTATGGAGAGCTCATCTGAGTGTGCCCTGAGAACGAGATATGTGCAGCTCCTATCGGGATTTGTCGGCACATTCGGGCGGTGTTGTTGGTCTTGTTTTAACCTGTCGAAATGTCTTGTTGTACCGGGATGCCGAGTCTGATCGGAATGTCTCGGGTGGAGGTCTATTCCTTCGTTGACCGTGAGAGCTTGTTACGGGCTAAGTTGGGACCCCCTGCAGGGATTGATCTTTCGAAAGCCGTGCCCGCGGTTATGGGCAGATGGGAATTTGTTAATGTCCGGTTGTAGATAACTTGAACCTTAATTAATTAAAATGAATCAACCGTGTGTGTTACCGTGATGGCCTCTTCTCGGTAGGAGTTCGGGAAGTGGACACGGTGTTGGAGTTATGTTTGCGCAGGTTGCTCTCTAGTTTCTTGCTCGCGCCTTTGCCTCCTCTTCTCGCCCTCTTTTGCGAATAAGTTAGCCACCATATATGCTAGTCGCTTGCTGCAGCTCCACTTACATTTACCCCCATCCTACCTATTAAGCTTAAATAGTCTTGATCGCGAGGGTGCGAGATTGCTGAGTCCCTGTGGCTCACAAATTACTATTACACCAGATGCAGGGACAGATGATACAGCTCCAGATGGCGCGCTTGAGCTCAAGTGGGAGTACGACGAGGATTCTCAGCGTTACTATGTGTCTTTTCCTGATGATCAGTAGTGGTGCCTAGTTGGGGTGATCGGGACCTATGTCGCTTGTTGGGTTGTCTTTTATTTTGGCGCCATAGTCGAGCCATGAGTGTTTGGATGATGTATGTTATTTATGTACTTTGATGTGACGTGGCGAGTGTAAGCCAACTATGTATCTCCCCTTTTATTCTATATATTACATGGGATGTTGTGATGATTGCCTAACTTGCGACATTGCTTTCAATGCGGTTATGTCTCTAAGTCGTGCCTCGACACGTGGGAGCTATAGCCGCATCGAGGGCATTACAATATGCCTGGACTCACCCGGAACCATTACGATGTCCAAACATAGGCTTCCAATATATCGATCTTTATGTCTCGACCATTCTGAGACTCCTCGTCATGCCTGTGATCATATTCGGGACTCCGAAATACCTTCGGTACATTAAAACACATAAACTCATAATATTGATCGTTACCGAACGTTAAGCGTGCAGACCCTACGGGTTCGAGAACTATGTAGACATGACCGAGACTCATCTCTGGTCAATAACCAATAGCGGAACCTGGATGCTCATATTGGTTCCTACATATTCTACGAAGATCTTTATCGGTCAAACCGCATAACAACATACGTTGTTCCCTTTCTCATCGGTATGTTACTTGCCCGAGATTCGATCGTCGGTATCTCAATACCTAGTTCAATCTCGTTATCGGCAAGTCTCTTTACTCGTTCCATATTGCAACATCCCGTAACTAACTCATTAGTCACATTGCTTGCAAGGCTTATAGTGATGTGCATTGCGGAGAGGGCCCAGAGATACCTCTCCGATACACGGAGTGACAAATCCTAATCTCGATCTATGCCAACTCAACAAACACCATCGGAGACACCTATAGAGCATCTTTATAGTCACCCAGTTACGTTGTGACGTTTGATAGCACACTAAGTGTTCCTCAGGTATTCAGAAGTTGCATAATCTCATAGTCATAGGAACATGTATAAGTTATGGCGAAAGCAATAGCAGTAAACTAAACGATCGAAGTGCTAAGCCAACGGATAGGTGAAGTCAATCACATCATTCTCTAATGATGTGAGCCTGTTTATCAAATGATAACTCTTTGTCCATGGCTAGGAAACTTAACCATCTTTGATCAACGAGCTAGTCAGGTAGAGGCATACTAGTGACACTCTGTTTGTCTATGTATTCACACGTGTACTAAGTTTCCGGTTAATACAATTCTAGCATGAATAATAAACATTTATCATGATATAAGGAAATATAAATAACAACTTTATTATTGCCTCTAGGGCATATTTCTTTCAGTCTCCCACTTGCACTAGAGTCAATAATCTAGATTACATTGTAATGATTCTAACACCCATGGAGTCTTGGTGTTGATCATGTTTTGCTCGTGAGAGAGGCTTAGTCAATGGGTCTGCAACATTCAGATCCGTATGTATCTTGCAAATTTCTATGTCTCCCTCCTTGACTTGATCGCGGATGGAATTGAAGCATCTCTTGATGTGCTTGGTTCTCTTGTGAAATCTGGATTCCTTTGCCAAGGCAATTGCACCAGTATTGTCACAAAAGATTTTCATTGGACCCGATAAACTAGGTATGACACCTAGATCGGATATCAACTCTTTCATCCAGACTCCTTCATTTTCTTCTTCTGAAGCAGCTATGTACTCCGCTTCACACGTAGATCCCGCCACGACGCTCTGCTTGGAACTGCACCAATTGACAGCTCCACCATTCAATAAAAATATGTATCCGGTTTGTGACTTAGAGTCATCCGGATCAGTGTCAAAGCTAGCATCAATGTAACCGTTTATGACGAGCTCTTTGTCACCTCCATAAACGAGAAACATAACCTTAGTCCTTTTCATGTATTTTAGGATGTTCTTGACCGCTATCCAGTGATCCACTCCTGGATTACTTTGGTACCTCCCTACTAAACTGATAGCAAGGCACACATCAGGTCTGGTACACAGCATTGCATCCATGATAGAACCTATGGTTGAAGCATAGGGAATAACTTTCATTTTCTCTCTATCTTCTGCAGTAGTCGGGCATTGAGTCTGACTCAACTTCACACCTTGTAACAAAGGCAAAAAACCTTTCCTTGCTTGATCCATTTTGAATTTCTTCAAAACTTTATCAAGGTATGTGCTTTGTGAAAGTCCAATTAAGCGTCTTGATCTATCTCTATAAATCTTGATGCCCAATATATAAGCAGCTTCACAAGGGTCTTTCATTGAAAAATTCTTATTCAAGTATCCTTTTATGCTATTCAAAAATTCAGTATCATTTCCGATCAACAATATGGCATCTACATATAATATCAGAAATGCTACAGAGCTCCCACTCACTTTCTTGTAAATACAGGCTTCTCCAAAAGTCTATATAAAACCATATGCTTTGATCACACTATCAAAGCGTATATTCCAACTTCGAGAGGCTTGCACCAGTCCATAAATGGATCGCTGGAGCTTGCACACTTTGTTAGCACCTTTTGGATCGACAAAACCTTCTGGCTGCATGATATACAACTCTTTTTTAAGATATCCATTAAGGAATGCAGTTTTGACATCCATTTGCCAAATTTCATAATCATAAAATGCGACAATTGCTAACATGATTCGGACAGACTTAAGCATCGCTACAGGTGAGAAGGTCTCATCATAGTCAACTCCTTGAACTTGTCGAAAACCTTTTGCAACAAGTCGAGCTTTGTAGACAGTAATATTACCGTCAGCGTTAGTCTTCTTCTTGAAGATCCATTTATTCTCTATGGCCTGCCAGCATCGGGCAAGTCAACCAAAGTCCACACTTCATACATGGATCCCATCTCATATTTCATGGCCTCAAGCCATTTTGCAGAATCTGGGGTCATCATCGCTTCCTCATAGTTCGTAGGTTCATCATGGTCAAGTAACATGACCTCCAGAACAGTATTACCATACCACTCTAGTGCGGATCTTATTCTGGTTGACCTACGAGGTTCGGTAGTAACTTGATCAGAAGTTTCATGATCATCATCATTAGCTTCCTCACTTACTGTTGTAGGAATCACTTGAACTGATTTCTGTGATGAACTACTTTCCAATAAGGGAGTGGGTATAATTACCTCATCAAGTTCTACTTTCCTCCCACTCACTTCTTTCGAGAGAAACCCCTTCTCTAGAAAGGATCCATTCTTAGCAACAAATATCTTGCCGTCGGATCTGTGATAGAAGGTGTACCCAACAGTCTCCTTTGGGTATCCTATGAAGACACTTTTCTCCGATTTGGGTTCGAGATTATCAGGTTGAAGCTTTTTCACATAAGCATCGCAGCCCAAACTTTAAGAAAAGACAACTTGGGTTTCTTGCCAAACCACAGTTCATAAGATGTCGTCTCAAAGGATTTTGATGGTGCCCTATTTAACGTGAATGCAGCTGTCTCTAAAGCGTAACGCCAAAACAATAGCGGTAAATCAGTGAGAGACATCATAGATCGCACTATATCTAATAAAGTGCGGTTACGACGTTCAGACACACCATTACACTGTGGTGTTCCAGGTGGCGTGAGTTGTGAAACTATTCCGCATTGTTTCAAATGAAGACCAAACTCGTAACTCAAATATTCTCCTCCACGATCAGATCGTAGAAACTTAATTTTCTTGTTACGATGATTTTCCACTTCACACTGAAATTCTTTAAACTTTTCAAATGTTTCATACTTATGTTTCATCAAGTAGATATACACATACCTGCTCAAATCATCTGTGAGGGTAAGAAAATAATGATACCCGCCGCGAGCATCAACACTCATCGGACCGCATACATCAGTATGTATTATTTCCAACAAGTCTGTTGCTCGCTCCATTGTTCCGAGTCTTAGTCATCTTGCCCATGAGGAATGGTTCGCAATCATCAAGTGATTCCAAAAGTCCATCAGCATGAAGTTTCTTCATGCGCTTTACACCAATATGACCTAAATGACAGTGCCACAAATAAGTTGCACTATCATTATTAAACTTATATCTTTTGGCTTCAATACTATGAACATGTGTATCACTACTATCAAGATTTAGTAAAAATAGACCACTCATCAAGGGTGCATGACCATAAAAGATATTACTCATATAAATAGAACAACCATTCTTCTCTGATTTAAATTAATAACCGTCTCGCATCAAACAAGATCTAGATATAATGTTCATGCTTAACGCTGGCACCAAATAACAATTATTTAGGTCTAAAACTAATCCCGAAGGTAGATGTAGAGGTACCGTGCTGACGGTGATCACATCGACTTTGGAACCATTTCCCACGCGCATCGTCACCTCGTCCTTAGCCAACCTTCGCTTAATCCGTAGCCCATGTTTCGAGTTGCAAAATTAGCAACAGAACCAGTATCAAATACCCCGGCGCTACTGCGAGCATTAGTAAGGTACACATCAATAACATGTATATCAAATATACCTTTCACTTTGCCATCCTTCTTCTCCGCCAAATACTTGGGGCAGTTCCGCTTCCAGTGACCAGTCCCTTTGCAGTAGAAGCACTCAGTCTCAGGCTTAAGTCCAGACTTGGTCTTCTTCACTTGAGTAGCAACTTGCTTGCCGTTCTTCTTGAAGTTCCCCTTCTTCCGTTTACCCTTTTTCTTGAAATTGGTGGTCTTGTTGACCATCAACACTTGATGCTCCTTCTTGATTTCTACCTCCACAGCCTTTAGCATCGCGAAGAGCTCGGGAATTGTCTTATCCATCCCTTGCATATTATAGTTCATCACAAAGCTCTTGTAGCTTGGTGGGAGTGATTGAAGAATTCTGTCAATGACACTATCATCAGGAAGATTAACTCCTAGTTGAGTCAAGTGGTTGTGGTACCCAGACATTCTGAGTATATGTTCACTGACATAACTATTCCCCTCCATTTTGCAGCTGTAGAACTTATTGGAAACTTCATATCTATCAGTCCAGGCATTTCCTTGAAATATTAACTTCAACTCCTGGAACATCTCATATGCTCCATGACGTTCAAAACGTCGTTGAAGTCCCAGTTCTAAGCCGTAAAGCATGGCACACTACACTATCGAGTAGTCATCAGCTTTACTCTGGTAGACATTCATAACATCTGGTGTTGCTCCTGCAGCAGGTTTGTCACCTAGCGGTGCTTCCAGGACGTAATTCTTCTGTGCAGAAATGAAAATAATCCTCAAGTTACGGACCCAGTCCATGTAATTGCTACCATCATCTTTCAACTTAGCTTTCTCTAGGAACGCATTAAAATTCAATGGAACAACAGCACGGGCCATCTATCTAGAACAACATAGACATGCAAACTACTATCATGTACTAAGTTCATGATAAATTAAAGTTCAATTAATCAAATTACTTAAGAACTCCCACTTAGATAGACATCCCTCTAATCATCTAAGTGATCATGTGATCCATATCAACTAAACCATGTCCGATCATCATGTGAGATGGAGTAGTTTTCAATGGTGAACATCACTATGTTGATCATATCTACTATATGATTCACGCTCGACCTTTTGGTCTCAGTGTTCCGAGTCCATATCTACATATGCTAGGCTCGTCAAGTTTAACCCGAGTATTCCGCATGTGCAAAACTGGCTTGCACCCGTTGTATGTGAACGTAGAGCTTATCACACCCGATCATCACATGGTGTCTCAGCATCACGAACTGTAGCAACGGTGCATACTCAGGGAGAACACTTATACCTTGAAATTTAGTGAGAGATCATCTTATAATGCTACCGCCGAACTAAGCAGAAGCGTTATGACAACACGGTTGACGTAGTCGTACGTCTTCACGATCCAACCGATCCTAGCACCAAAGGTATGGCACCTTCGCGATCTACACACGTTCAACTCGGTGATGTCCCGCGAACTCTAGATCCAGCTGAGTGTCGAGGGAGAGTTTCGTCAGCACGACGGCGTGATGACGATGATGATGAAGCTATCGGCGCGGGGCTTCGCCTAAGCACTGCAACGATATGACTGATGTGTACTACGCAACCTTCTTCTTGTAGACGTTGTTGGGCCTCCAAGTATAGAGGTTTGTAGGACAGTAGCAAATTTCCCTCAAGTGGATGACCTAAGGTTTATCAATCCGTGGGTGGCGTAGGTTGAAGATGGTCTCTATCAAACAACCCTGCAACCAAATAACAAAGAGTCTCTTGTGTCCCCAACTCACCCAATACAATGGTAAATTGTATAGGTGCACTAGTTCGGCGAACAGATGGTGATCCAAGTGCAATATGGATGATAGATATGAGTATTTGTAATCTGAAAATATAAAAAAGCAAGGTAACTAATGATAAAAGTGAGCGTAAACGGTATTGTGATTCTAGGAAACAAGGCCTAGGGTTCATACTTTCACGAGTGCAAGTTCTCTCAACAATAATAACATAATTGGATCATATAACTATCCCTCAACATGCAACAAAGAGTCACTCCAAAGTCACTAATAGCGGAGAACAAATGAAGAGATTATGGTAGGGTACGAAACCACCTCAAAGTTATCCTTTCCGATCGATCTATTCAAGAGTCCGTAGTAAAATAACATGAAGCTATTCTTTCCGTTCGATCTATCATGGAGTTTGTACTAGAGTAACACCTTAAGATACAAATCAACCAAAACCCTAATGTCACCTAGATACTCCAATGCCACCTCAAGTATCCGTGGGTATGATTATATGATATGCATCACACAATCTCAGATTCATCTATTCAACCAACACAAAGAACTTCAAAGAGTGCCCCAAAGTTTCTACCGGAGAGTCAATACGAAAACGTGTGTCAACCCCTATGCATAAGTTCACGGAACTCGCAAGTTGATCACCAAAACATACATCAAGTGGATCACGTGATATCCCATTGTCACCACAGATAAGCACATGCAAGAAATACATCAGGTGTTCTCAAATCCTTAAAGACTCAATCCGATAAGATAACTTCAAAGGGAAAACTCAATCCATTACAAGAGAGTAGAGGGGGAGAAACATCATGAGATCCAACTATAATAGCAAAGCTCGCGATACATCAAGATCGTACCACCTCAAGAACACGAGAGAGAGAGAGAGATCAAACACATAGTTACTGGCACATACCCTCAGCCCCGAGGGTGAACTACTCTCTCCTCGTCATGGAGAGCGCCGGGATGATGAAGATGCCCACCAGAGAGGGATTCCCCCCTCTGACAGGGTGCCAGAACGGGTCTAGATTGGTTTTCGGTGGCTACGGAGGCTTTTGGCGGCGGAAGTCCCGATCTATTATGCTCCCTGATGTTTTTAGGGTATATGGACATATATAGGCGAAAGAAGTCGGTCAGGGGAGCCACGAGGGGCGCACGAGGGTGGGGGCGCGCCCAGGGGGTAGAGTGCCTCCCTGCCTCGTGGCTTCCCGAAGCTTCCCTGACGTCTACTCCAAGTCTCCTGGATTGCTTCTGTTCCAAAAATAACTCTCCCGAAGGTTTCATTCCGTTTGGACTCCATTTCATATTCCTTTTCTTCGAAACACTGAAATAGGCAAGAAAACAGCAATTTGGGTTGGGCCTCCGGTTAATAGGTTAGTCCCAAAAATAATATAAAAGTGATTAGTAAAGCCCATAAACATCCAAAACAGATAATATAATAGCATGAATACTTCATAAATTATAGATACGTTGGAGACGTATCAGCATCCCCAAGCTTAATTCCTGCTCGTCCTCTAGAAGGTAAATGATAAAAGAAAGAATTTATGAAGTGTGAATGCTAGCAGGTGCACAAGTTTGATCAATGGTAATTTCAATCACCTTTTCTAGCATCATTATGTATCATAACAGTAGCTCAACTCATAGGACTTCTCATGATCAAGTAACAAGCTATTCACATGTTAAAGTATAGATCATAAACTTTCTTGAAAACTAACAAACCGTGTTATTAGTCATCAAACAATTACAATTCATCTTATTTTCAGGAAGGGTCTATGTCAGAGCTTTGATTCAGCAAACTTCACATACTCAACTATCATTTAGCCTTTCACAATTGCTAACACTCACGTGATATTTATGGGTTCAAATTTTAATCAGACACAGAGAAAGACAGGGGCTTATAGATTCGCCTCCCAACCTTTTACCTCAAGGGTAATGTCAACAATAATAGTTCATGATGCCTTACATCCAATTTGATATATATATATACATACATACATATATATATATATATATATATATATATATATATATATATCAGGATCTTTCAAACACAATCCGCTTGCTAAAGGATAAAATGTAAAAAGAAAAGGTGAAGATCACCAGGACTCTTGCATAAGGTATAAGACAAGAATAAAAGATAGGCCCTTCACAGAGGGAAGCAGAGGTTGTCATGCACTTTTATAGTTGGATGCACAAAATCTAAATGCGAAAGAATGTCACTTTATATTGCCACTTGTGATAGGGACCTTTATTATGCAGTCTGTCGCTTTTATTACTTCCACATCACAAGATTGTATAAAGCTTATTTTCTCCACACTAATAGATCATACATATTTATAGAGCAATTTTTATTGCATGCACCGATGACAACTTACTTGAAGGATCTTACTCAATCCATAGGTAGGTATGGTGGACTCTCATGGCAATACTGGTTTAAGGGATATTTGGAAGCACAAGTAGTATCTCTACTTGGTGCAAAGAATTTGGCTAGCATGAGGGGGAAAGGCAAGGTCAGCATGTTGAATGATCCATGACAATATACTTTATTTCAGATATAAGAAAACATAACCCATTATGTTGCCTTCCTTGTCCAACATCAACCTTTTAACATGTCATATTTTAATGAGTGCTCACAATTACAAAAGATGTCCAAGATAGTATATTTATATGTGAAATCTCTCTTCCCTCAATATTCTTTCATGAATTGTTCAAGTGACCAATACAATGTTTGCTAACCTTCAATAAATTTACCACCTCTACTTCTTATATGTGAAGACTCTCCCATTTAATAATTTCAGATCTTGATATTTTATTCAAACAACAATAAAAACAAAATAAGATGACATTCTAAGAATAGAAAACATCACGTGAAGAAGCAAAAACTTAGGATCAACCGATACTAACCGATTGTTGTCGAAGAAGAAAGGTGGGATGCCAACCGGGGCATCCCCAAGCTTAGACGCTTGAGACTTCTTGAAAAATATTTTGGGATTCCCCAAGCTTGAGCTTTTGTGTCTCCTTAATTCCTATTATATCACAGTCTCCCTAAATCTCAAAAGCTTCATCCACACAAAACTCAACAAGGACTCATGAGATAAGTTAGTATAAACCAATGCAAAAACCTTATCATACTCTACTGTAGAAAATGGCTAAAATTATTATTCAACATTGTATAATAAATGTCTCTGCATATTTAATAGTCCTATCCTCAAATATAATCATTAAAGAAGCAAACATATACAAACAATGCAAACATAACAGCAATCTGCCTAAACAGGACAATCTGTAAAGAACGCAGCAAGATCCATACTTCCCTAGCTCCAAAAATTATGAAAGAAAATTCCCACTGTAGTAAATTTATCAGAGCTTATTATGCAAAAGGTTTCAACATTTTATCACATTCTGACTTTTCTAGGAAATTTTGGCAACATCGGTTAACTTTCTGTTTTCAAACAGCAACATGTAGACTTGTAAAATAGGCATAGTAAAGGCCATCAATAACACTTTTATTGAAATAAAAGGTGCAAAACATTTTCCTAAATAACATCAAGCAAATCCTAACAAAATAAATTGACACTCCAAGCAAAACACATATCATGTGGTGAATAAAAATATAGCTCCAAGTAAAGTTACCGATGAACGAAGACGAAAGAGGGGGTGCCATCCGGGGCATCCCCAAGCTTAGGCTCTTGGTTGTCCTTGAATATTACCTTGGGGTGCCTTGGGAATCCCCAATCTTAGGCTCTTGCCACTCCTTATTCCATAGCCCATCGAATCTTTACCCAAAACTTGGAAACTTCACAACACAAAACTTAACAGAAAACTCGTAAGCTCTGTTAGTACAAGAAAATAAATCACCACCTTTGGTACTGTAATTAACTCATTCTTTATTTATATTGGTGTTAAACCTACTGTATTCCAACTTTTCTATGGTTCATAAACTCTATTACTAGCCATAGATTCATCAAAATAAGCAAACAACACATGAAAAACAGAATCTGTCAAAAATAGAATAGTCTGTAGTAATCTGTAGGTTTCGAATACTTATGGAACCCCATAAATTCTAAAATAAATTTCTGGGAGTGAGGAATTTATCTATTAATCATCTGCAAAAAGAATTAACTAAATATCACTCTCCATTAAAAAATGGCAGCAAATCTCGTGAGCGCTAAAGTTTCTGTTTTTTACAGGAAGATCGCAAAGACTTTCCCCAAGTCTTCCCAAAGGTTCTACTTGGCACAAACACTAATTAAAAGCATAAAACCACATCTAAACAGAGGCTAGATGAATTATTTATTACTAAACATGATAAAAAAGCAAAGAACAAAAATAAAATTGGGTTGCCTCCCAACAAGTTCTATCATTTAACGCCCCTAGCTAGGCATGATGATTTCAATGATGCTCACATAAAAGATAAGAATTGAAATATAAAGAGAAACATGAAGAATATGACTATCACATTTAAGTCTAACCCAATTCCTATGCATAGGGATTTTGTGAGCAAACAGCTTTTGGGAACAAGAATCAACTTGCATAGGAAGGTAAAACAAGGATAACTTCAAGATTTTCAACACATCGAGAGCAAACTTGATATTATTGCAATTCCTGCAAGCATATAGTCCTCCCTCATAATAATTTTCAGTAGAATTGTGAATGAATTCAACAATATAACCATCACATAAAGCATTCTTTTCATGATCTACAAGTATGCAAAGTTGACACTCTTCCGAAATAGTGGGATTAACATTAACTAAAGCCATGACCTCTCCAAACCCACTTTCATAATTATCACAATAAGATTCAACACCCTCCAAAATAGTGGGATCATTAGTTCCTAAAGTCAACACTCTTCCAAACCCACTTTCAACAATATAATCATCATAAATAGGAGGCATGCTATCATCAAAATAAATTTGCTCATCAAAACTTGGGGGACAAAATATCATTTTCATCAAACATAGCTTCCCCAAGCTTGTGGCTTTACATATCATTAGCATCATGGATATTCAAGGAATTCATACTAACAACATTGCAATCATACCCATCATTCAAATATTTAGTGCCAAACATTCTAATGCATTCTTCTTCTAGCACTTGAGCACAATTATCGGAATCCTTATTCTCACGAAAGACATTAAAAAGATGAAGCATATGAGGCATCCTTAATTCCATTTTTTGTAATTTTCTTTTATAGACTAAACTAGTAATAAAACAATAAACAAAAAGATTCGATTGCAAGATCTAAAGATATACCTTCAAGCGCTAACCTCCCCGGCAACGGCGCCAGAAAAGAGCTTGATGTCTACTACGCAACCTTCTTCTTGTAGACGTTGTTGGGCCTCCAAGTGCAGAGGTTTGTAGGACAGTAGCAAATTTCCCTCAAGAGGATGACCTAAGGTTTATCAATCCGTGGGAGGCGTAGGTTGAAGATGGTCTCTCTCAAACAACCCTGCAACCAAATAACAAAGAGTCTCTTGTGTCCCCAATACACCCAATACAATGGTAAATTGTATAGGTGCACTAGTTCGGCAAAGAGATGGTGATACAAGTGCAATATGGATGATAGATATGAGTATTTGTAATCTGAAAGTATAAAAAAGCAAGGTAACTAATGATAAAAGTGAGCGTAAACGGTATTGCGATTCTAGGAAACAAGGCCTAGGGTTCATACTTTCACAAGTGCAAGTTCTCTCAACAATAATAACATAATTGGATCATATAACTATCCCTCAACATGCAACAAAGAGTCACTCCAAAGTCACTAATAGCGGAGAACAAACGAAGAGATTATGGTAGGGTACGAAACCACCTCAAAGTTATCCTTTCCGATCGATCTATTCAAGAGTCCGTAGTAAAATAACATGAAGCTATTCTTTCCGTTCGATCTATCATAGAGTTCGTACTAGAATAACACCTTAAGATACAAATCAACCAAAACCCTAATGTCACCTAGATACTCCAATGTCACCTCAAGTATCCGTGGGTATGATTATACGATATGCATCACACCATCTCAGATTCATCTATTCAACCAACACAAAGAACTTCAAAGAGTGCCCCAAAGTTTTTACCGGAGAGTCAAGATGAAAATGTGTGCCAATCCGTATGCATAAGTTCACGGAACTTGCAAGTTGATCACCAAAACGTACATCAAGTGGATCACGTGATATCCCATTGTCACCACAGATAAGCACATGCAACACATACATCACGTGTTCTCAAATCCTTAAAGACTCAATCCGATAAGATAACTTCAAAGGGAAAACTCAACCCATTACAAGAGAGTAGAGGGGGAGAAACATCATGAGATCCAACTATAATAGCAAAGCTCGTGATACATCAAGATCGTACCACCTCAAGAACACGAGAGAGAGAGAGAGAGAGAGAGATCAAACACATAGCTACTGGTACATACCCTCAGCCCTGAGGGTGAACTACTCCCTCCTCGTCCTAGAGAGCGCCGGGATGAGGAAGATGGCCACCGGAGAGGGATTCCCCCCTCCAGCTGGGTGCCAGAACGGGTCTAGATTGGTTTTTGGTGGCTACGGAGGCTTCTGGCGGTGGAACTCCTGATCAATTCTACTCCCCGATGTTTTTACGGTATATGGACATATATAGGCGAAAGAAGTCGGTCGGGGGAGCCACGAGGGGCCCACGAGGGTGGGGGCGCGCCCAGGGGGTAGGTCGCGCCTCCTTGCCTTGTGGCTTCCTCGAAGCTTCCCTGACGTCTACTCCAAGTCTCCTGGATTGCTTCTGTTCCAAAAATAACTCTCCCGAAGGTTTCATTTTGTTTGGACTCCGTTTGATATTCCTTTTCTTCGAAACACTGAAATAGTCAAGAAAACAACAATTTGGGTTGGGCCTCCGGTTAATAGGTTAGTCCCAAAAATAATATAAAAATGTTTAGTAAAGCCCATAAACATCCAAAACAGATAATATAATAGCATGAATACATCATAAATTATAGATACGTTGGAGACGTATCAATGACCGAGGTGAAAATCTGTGGAGGGGGGCACCGCACACGGCTAAGAGATCAACTTGTGTGTCTATGTGGTGCCCCCCTCCCCGTATATAAAGGAGCGGAGGAGGGGGAGGGCCGGCCCCTCTATGGCGCGCCCAAGGGGAGTCCTACTCCTACCAAGAGTAGTATTCTGATATGTCTCCAACGTATCTATAATTTTTGATTGTTCCATGCTATTATATTATCTGTTTTGGATGTTAATGGGATTATTTTTGGAACCAACCTATTAACCGGAGGCCCGGCCCAAATTGCTGTTTTTTGCCTATTTCAGTGTTTCGTAGAAAAGGAATATCAAACGGAGTCCAAACGGAATGAAACCTTCGGGAGCGTTATTTTTGGAACAAACGTGATCCAGGGGACTTGGAGTGGACGTCAAGAAACAATCGAGGAGGCCACAAGGTAGGGGGCCTGCCTACCCCCCCCCCCCCGGGCGCGCCCTCCACCCTCGTGGGCCCCACGTTGCTCCACCGACCTACTTCTTCCTCCTATATATATCCATATACCCCGCAAACATCCAGGAGAACCATGAAACCCTATTTTCACCGTGGCAACCTTCTGTACCCAAGAGATCCCATCTTGGGGCCTTTTCCGGAGCTCCGCCGGAGGGGGCATTGATCACGGAGGGCCTCTACATCAACTCCATGGCCCCTCCGATGATGTGTGAGTAGTTTACCTCAGACCTTCGGGTCCATATCTAGTACCTAGATGGCTTCTTCTCTCTCTTTGGATCTCAATACAAAGTTCTCCTCGATTCTCTTGGAGATATATTCAATGTAACTCTTTTTGCGGTGTGTTTGTCGAGATCCGATGAATTGTGGGTTTATGATAAAGTTTATCTATGAACAATATTTGAATCTTCTCTGAATTCTTTTATGTATGATTGGTTTATCTTTGCAAGTCTCTTCGAATTATCAGTTTGGTTCGGCCTACTAGATTGATCTTTCTTGCAATGGGAGAAGTGCTTAGCTTTGGGTTCAATCTTGCGATGCTCGATCCCAGTGACAGAAAGGGAAATGACACGTATTGTATTGTTGCCATCGAGGATAAAAAGATGGGGTTTACATCATATTGCATGAGTTTATCCCTCTACATCATGTCATCTTGCTTAAGGCGTTACTCTGTTCTTATGAACTTAATACTCTAGATGCAAGCTGGATAGCGGTCGATGTGTGGAGTAATAGTAGTAGATGCTGGCAGGAGTCGGTCTACTTGTCACGGACGTGATGCCTATATACATGATCTTACCTAGATATTCTCATAATTATTCGCTTTTCTATCAATTGCTCGACAGTAATTTGTTCACCCACCATAATACTTATGCTATCTTGAGAGAAGCCACTAGTGAAACCTATGGCCCCCGGGTCTTTCCATCATAAAAGTTTCCAATCTATTTTATTGCGCAATCTTTAATTTCAATCTATATCATAAAAATACCAAAAATATTTATCTTATTATTATCATCTCTATCAGATCTCACTCTTGCAAGTGGCCGTGAAGGGATTGACAACCCCTTTATCGCGTTGGTTGCGAGGTTCTTATTTGTTTGTGTAGGTACGAGGTGAATCGCGCGTGGTCTCTGATAACCCACAAGTATAGGGGATCGCAACAGCTTTCGAGGGTCGAGTATTCAACCCAAATTTATTGATTCGACACAAGGGGAACCAAAGAATATTCTCAAGTATTAGCAGTTGAGTTGTCAATTCAACTACACCTGGAAACTTAGTATCTGCAACAGAGTGTTTAGTAGCAAAGTAATATGATAGTGATGGTAACGGTAACAAAAGAGTAACGAAAGCAAAGTAATGTTTTTGGTATTTTGTAGTGATTGTAACAATAGCAACGGGAAAGTAAATAAGCATAAACCAGTATATGGAAAGCTCATAGGCATCGGATCAATGATGGATAATTATGCCGGATGCGGTTCATCATGTAACAATCATAACATAGGGTGACATAGAACTAGCTCCAATTCGTAAATGTAATGTAGGCATGTATTCCGAATATAGTCATACGTGCTTATGGAAAAGAACTTGCATGACATCTTTTGTCCTACCCTCCCGTGGCAGCGGGGTCCTAATGGAAACTAAGGGATATTGAGGCATCCTTTTAATAGAGAACCGGAACAAAGCATTAGCACATAATGAATACATGAACTCCTCAAACTACGGTCATCACCGGTAAGTATCCCAATTATTGTCACTTCGGGGTTAACGGATCATAACACATAATAGGTGACTATAGACTTGCAAGATAGGATCGAGAACTCTCATATATTGATGAAAACATAATAGGTTCAGATCTGAAATCATGGCACTCGGGCCCTAGTGACAAGCATTAAGCATAGCAAAGTCATAGCAACATCAATCTCAGAACATAGTGGATACTAAGGATCAAACCCTAACAAAACTAACTCGATTACATGACAAATCTCATCCAACCCATCACCGTCCAGCAAGCCTACGATGGAATTACTCACGCACGGCGGTGAGCATCATGAAATTGGTGATGGAGGATGGTTGATGATGACGACGGCGACGAATCCCCCTATCCGGAGCCCCGAACGGACTCCAGATCAGCCCTCCCGAGAGGTTTTAGGGCTTGGCGGCGGCTACGTACCGTAAAATGCGATGATTTCTTCTCTCCTATTTTTCTCTCCCAAAAGCAGTTATATAGAGTTGGAGTTGGAGTCGGGAGGTCTCCAGGGGGCCCACAAGGTAGGGGCGCGCCCTAGGGGGGCGCCCCCCACCCTCGTGAGAAGGGTGTGGGCCCCCTGGTCTTCATCTTTGGCGAGGATTTTTTATTATTTATTATAAGATATTCCGTGGAGTTTCAAGTCATTCCGAGAACTTTTGTTTTCTGCACATAAAACAACATCATGGCAATTCTGCTGAAAACATCGTCAGTCCGGGTTAGTTCCATTCAAATCATACAAGTTAGAGTCCAAAACAAGGGCAAAAGTGTTTGGAAAAGTAGAGACGTTGGAGACGTATCAACTACCCCAAGCTTAAACCCTTGCTTGTCCTCAAGCAATTCAGTTGACAAACTGAAAGAAATAAAGAAAAACTTTTACAAACTCTGTTTGCTCTTGTTGTTATAAATATGTCAAGCTAGCATTCAAGTTTTCGGCAAAGATTATAACTAACCATATTTGCAAAAATTCTCAGGTCTCATGTTTACTCATATCAATAGCATAATCAACTAGCGAGCCATAATAATAAATCTCAGATGACAACACTTTCTCAAAACAATCATCATATGATATAACAAGATGGTATCTCGCTAGCCCTTTCTGAGACCGCAAAACGTAAATGCAGAGCACCTTTAAAGATCAAGGACTGACTAGACATTGTAATTCATGGTAAAAGAGATCCAATCATAGTCACACCCAATATAAATTAATAGTAATGAATGCAAATGACAGTTGGGCTCTCCAGCTAGTGCTTTTTAATAAGAGGTGATGACTCAACATAAAAGTAAATAGATAGGCCCTTCGCAGAGGGAAGCAGGGATTTGTAGAGGTGCCAGAGCTCGGTTTTGAAATAGAGGTGAATAACATTCTGAGCGGTATACTTTCATTGTCAACATAACAACCAAGAGATGGAGATATCTTCCATGCTACACACATTATAGGCGTTCCCAAACAGAATGGTAAAGTTTATACTCCCTGTCGGTTTCAAAACCGGCGGATCTCGAGTAGGGGGTCCCGAACTGTGCGTCTAAGGCGGATGGTAACAGGAGGCAGGGGACATGATGTTTTACCCAGGTTCGGGCCCTCTTGATGGAGGTAAAACCCTACGTCCTGCTTGATTTATTCTTGATGATACGAGTATTACAAGAGTTGATCTACCATGAGATCGGAGAGGCTAAACCCTAGAAGCTAGCTTATGGTATGATTGTATGTTGTCCTATGGACTAAAACCCTCCGGTTTATATAGACACCGGAGGGGGCTAGGGTTACACAAGGTTGGTTACAAAGGAGGAGATATACATATCCATATTGCCTAGCTTCCCTTCCACGCCAAGTAGAGTCCCATCCGGACACGAGACAAAGTCTTCAATCTTGTATCTTCATAGTCCAACAGTCCGGCCAAAGGATATAGTCCGGCTGTCCAGAGACCCCCTAATTCAGGAATCCCATAGTAGCCCCTGAACCAGGCTTCAATGACGATGACTCCGGCGCGCAGTGTTGTCTTCGGCATTGCAAGGCGGGTTCCTCCTCCGAATACACCACGGAAGAATTTGAATACAAGGATAGTGTCCGACCCTGCAAAATAAGTTCCACATACCACCGTGGAGAGAATAATATTTCCACAAATCTAATCTGCTGACATGTTTCGGCAACATGACATCATGTCGTGGCCCGGTGATTATTCGAACCGTTTCCTTTAACTAGCCCCGCACATAACGCGAGGTAGTTTCTTGATACGTCTTGTCAAAGCAGAGATCGTGTCCCCCTTATTACGGGATTCTCATCAATACGGGTGTGGGTAACCCAACCGCGCCATCAATTACGGCGCATGGGGGGTAAGCGAGTTTTACCAGGCTAGTGGGGGCGCATAGTTTCGGTCGCCCTTATAAGGGGATAAGGTTTAACCTTTCTCTACCCACGCATTCTTCCTCCTTGCTCATCCATTCTTGCGCACTCGAGCTCCAACGCCCAAGTCCACATCCTTCCCCTCAACCTTCTCCAAACATGTCCGGAGCGGGAGGCAAATGGATGGCTTCCTCCGTTACGGAGGGACACATAAGAAGCCGCGCGAAGCCGGATACTTAGCCGCGAATATTGTGCATCGGCTGCCCGCCGCGGGGCAGATTGTTCCTACCCCGGAACCTCACGAGAGGGTAGTTTTCCTCCACCACTTCCTCCGCGGACTGGGGTTTCCCCTCCATCCATTCGTCAGTGGTCTTATGTTCTACTACGGGCTAGACTTTCATGATCTAGCCCCGAACTTCATCCTCAACATTTCGGCATTCATCATCGTGTGTGAGGCTTTCCTCCGCATCCGGCCCCACTTCGTCCTGTGGCTGAAGATGTTCAATATCAAGCCGAAGGTGGTGGGAGGCCAACAAGCAGAATGTGGCGGAGCCATGGTGGGCAAGATGCCCAATGTTATATGGCTTGAAGGCTCCTTCGTGGAGACCATAAAGGGGTGGCAATCGGCGTGGTTCTACATCACCGAGCCGCGCGACACCAACTGGGTGGCGGCCCCGAGTTTCGATCCGGAATCCCCACGCGGCTCACCTCCTGGAAAGAGAAGGGCCTATCCTGGGGTTCATTGGTGGAGCTGGACGGACTCCAGAAATGTATTCGGAATATGGCAAGCAAGAAGCTCAAGCTTGTCAACATAGTCCAGGTCATGCTCTTCCGCCGGATCCTCCCGTGTCAACAATGGGATTTCAACTTGTGGGAGTTCGACCCGGCCCAGCACCAGACTCCAAGCAAGCTCTTCGACACGACGCACAAGGACTTCTGGAGGGTGCTGTTCAAGGGTGCCGAGGTCCCTCCCTCTCTCATCGAGGACCGCGGGCTAAGCGCGAAGCGCCCTGCGAATCCGGTAAGTTTTGTACATCTGGTAGGATTTTTACTTCCCATATCTTAACCACACGCGGGGTCTGAGATCCCATGCCTTTGACAGGACTGGGTGGGGGCATCGGAGAAGATCGACTGTCCGACCCCTCTGCCCGAAGACACCGCGGACGCTCTCCTGACGGAGATGCTGACTCCGACTCCATACAAGTGAAGGAAATATGCCCTAGAGGCAATAATAAAGTTATTATTTATTTCCTTATATCATGATAAATGTTTATTATTCATGCTAGAATTGTATTAACCGGAAACATAATACATGTGTGAATACATAGACAACCAGAGTGTCACTAGTATGCCTCTACTTGACTAGCTCGTTAATCAAAGATGGTTATGTTTCCTAACCATAGACAAAAGAGTTGTTATTTGATTAACAAGGTCACATCGTTAGTTGAATGATCTGATTGACATGACCCATTCCATTAGCTTAGCACCCGATCATTTAGTATGTTGCTATTGCTTTCTTCATGACTTATACATGTTCCTATAACTATGAGATTATGCAACTCCCGTTTACCGGAGGAACACTTTGGGTACTAGAAAACGTCACAACGTAACTGGGTGATTATAAAGGAGTACTACAGGTGTCTCCAATGGTGGATGTTGGGTTGGCGTATTTCGAGATTAGGGTTTGTCACTCCGATTGTCGGAGAGGTATCTCTGGGCCCTCTTGGTAATACACATCACATAAGCCTTGCAAGCATTATAACTAAGATGTTAGTTATGAGATGATGTATTACGGAACGAGTAAAGAGACTTGCCAGTAACGAGATTGAACTAGGTATTGGATACCGACGATCGAATCTCGGGCAAGTAACATACCGATGACAAAGGGAACAACGTATGTTGTTATGCGGTCTGACCGATAAACATCTTCGTAGAAGATGTAGGAGCCAATATGGGCATCCAGGTCCCGCTATTGGTTATTGACCGAAGACATGTCTCGGTCATGTCTACATTGTTCTCGAACCGTAGGGTCCGCACGCTTAACATTACGATGACAATTATTATGAGTTTATGCATTTTGATGTACCGAAGGTAGTTCGGAGTCCCGGATGTGATCACGGACATGACGAGGAGTCTCGAAATGGTCGAGACATAAAGATTGATATATTGGAAGCCTATGTTTGGACATCGGAAGTGTTCCGGGTGAAATCGGGATTTTACCGGATTACCGGGAGGGTTACCGGAACCCCTCGGGAGCCAAATGGGCCAACATGGGCCTTAGTGGAAAGGTGAGAGGGCAGCCCACATAGGGCTGCACTTCCCCCCTCTCCCTAGTCCTATTAGGACTAGGAGAGGGGCCGGCCACCTCTCTCTTCTCTTCCCCTTTGGGGAATCCTATTAGGAATAGGATTGGGGGGAGTCCTACTCCCACCGGAGTAGGACTCCTCCTGCGCCTCCTAGCTTGGCCGGCCAGCCTCCCCCCCCTTCATCCTTTATATACGGGGGGAGCGGGCACCTCTAGACACACAAGTTGATCCTTAAGATCATTCCTTAGCCGTGTGCGGTGCCCCCTGCCACCAAATTCCACCTCGATCATACCGTTGTAGTGCTTAGGCGAAGCCCTGCGTCGGTATTACATTAAGATCGTCACCACGCCGTCGTGCTGACGGAACTCTTCCTCGACGCTTTGCTGGATTGGAGCCCGAGGATCGTCATCGAGCTGAACATGTGCTAAGAACTCGGAGGTGCCGGAGTAACGGTGCTTGGATCGGTCGGATCGGGAAGACGTACGACTACTTCCTCTATGTTGTGTGATCGCTTCCGCAGTCGGTCTGCGTTGGTACGTAGACAACACTCTCCCCTCTCATTGCTGTGCATCACCATGATCTTGCGTGTGCGTAGGAAATTTTTTGAAATTACTACGTTCCCCAACAGTGGCATCCGAGCCTAGGTTTTATGGTTTGATGTTATTTGCACGAGTAGAACACAAGTGAGTTGTGGGCGATACAAGTCATACTGCCTACCAGCATGTCATACTTTGGTTCGGCGGTATTGTTGGACGAGACGACCCGGACCAACCTTACGCGTACGCTTACGCGAGACCGGTTCCCTCGACGTGCTTTGCACATAGATGGCTTGCGGGCGACTGTCTCTCCAACTTTAGTTGAACCGAGTGTGGCTACGCCCGGTGAAGGAAATATGCCCTAGAGGCAATAATAAAGTTATTATTTATTTCCTTATATCATGATAAATGTTTATTATTCATGCTAGAATTGTATTAACCGGAAACATAATACATGTGTGAATACATAGACAAACAGAGTGTCACTAGTATGCCTCTACTTGACTAGCTCGTTAATCAAAGATGGTTATGTTTCCTAACCATGAACAAAGAGTTGTTATTTGATTAACGAGGTCACATCATTAGTTGAATGATCTGATTGACATGACCGATTCAATTAGCTTAGCACCCGATCGTTTAGTATGTTGCTATTGCTTTCTTCATGACTTATACATGTTCCAATGACTATGAGATTATGCAACTCCCGTTTACCGGAGGAACACTTTGGGTACTACCAAACGTCACAACGTAACTGGGTGATTATAAAGGAGTACTACAGGTGGCTCCAAAGGTAGATGTTGGGTTGGCGTATTTCGAGATTAGGATTTGTCACTCCGATTGTCGGAGAGGTATCTCTGGGCCCTCTCGGTAATGCACATCACTTAAAGCCTTGCAAGCATTGCAACTAATGAGTTAGTTGCGGGATGATGTATTACGGAACGAGTAAAGAGTCTTGCCGGTAACGAGATTGAACTAGGTATTGGATACCGACGATCGAATCTCGGGCAAGTAACATACTGATGACAAAGGGAACAACGTATGTTGTTATGCGGTCTGACCGATAAAGATCTTCGTAGAATATGTAGGAGCCAATATGGGCATCCAGGTCCCGCTATTAGTTATTAACCGGAGACGTGTCTCGGTCATGTCTACATTGTTCTCGAACCGTAGGGTCCGCACGCTTAATGTTACGATGACAGTTATTATGAGTTTATGTATTTTGATGTACCGAAGGTTGTTCGGAGTCCCAGATGTGATCAAGGACATGACGAGGAGTCTCGAAATGGTCGAGACGTAAAGATTGATATATTGGAAGCCTATGTTTGGACATCGGAAGTGTTCCGGGTGAAATCGGGATTTTACCGGATTACCGGGAGGGTTACCGGAACCCCCCGGGAGCCAAATGGGCCAACATGGGCCTTAGTGGAAAGGTGAAAGGGCTGCCCACATAGGGCTGCGTGCCTCCCCCCTCTCTCTAGTCCTATTACGACTAGGAGAAGGTGGCCGGCCCCCCTCTCTCTCCCTTTCCCACTTGGGAATCCTAGTTGGACTAGGATTGGCGGGGGGAGTCCTACTCCCGGTGGGAGTAGGACTCTCCTGCGCCTCCTCTCCTGGCCGGCCAGCCCTCCCCCTCTCATCCTTTATATACGGGGGCAGGGGACACCTCTAGACACACAAGTTGATCCGTGAGATCGTTCCTTAGCCGTGTGCGGTGCCCCCTGCCACCAAATTCCACCTTGATCATACCGTTGTAGTGCTTAGGCGAAGCCCTGCGTCGGTAGCACATCAAGATCGTCACCACGCCGTCGTGCTGACGGAACTCTTCCTCGACGCTTTGCTGGATCGGAGCCCGAGGATCGTCATCGAGCTGAACGTGTGCTAAGAACTCGGAGGTGCCGGAGTAACGGTGCTTGGATCGGTCGGATCGGGAAGACGTACGACTACTTCCTCTATGTTGTGTGATCGCTTCCGCAGTCGGTCTGCGTTGGTACGTAGACAACACTCTCCCCTCTCGTTGCTATGCATCACCATGATCTTGCGTGTGCGTAGGAAATTTTTTGAAATTACTACGTTCCCCAACAGTGGCATCCGAGCCTAGGTTTTATGGTTTGATGTTATTTGCACGAGTAGAACACAAGTGAATTGTGGGCGATACAAGTCATACTGCCTACCAGCATGTCATCATTTGGTTCGGCGGTATTGTTGGACGAGACGACCCGGACCAACCTTACGCGTACGCTTACGCGAGACCGGTTCCCTCGACGTGCTTTTCACATAGATGGCTTGCGGGCGACTGTCTCTCCAACTTTAGTTGAACCGAGTGTGGCTACGCCCGGTCCTTGAGAAGGTTAAAACGGAGTCTATTTAATGAACTATCGTTGTGGTTTTGATGCGTAGGTGAGATGAGTTCTTACTTAAGCCCGTAGCAGCCACGTAAAACTTGCAACAACAAAGTAGAGGACGTCTAACTTGTTTTTGCAGGGCATGTTGTGATGTGATATGGTCAAGGCATGATGCTAATTTTATTGTATGATATGATCATGTTTTGTAACCAAGTTATCGGCAACTGGCAGGAGCCATATGGTTGTCGCTTTATTGTATGCAATGCAATCGCGATGTAATGCTTTACTAGATTACTAAACGGTAGTGATAGTCGTGGAAGCATAAGATTGGCGAGACGACAACGATGCTACGATGGAGATCAAGGTGTCGCGCCGGTGACGATGGTGATCATGACGGTGCTTCGGAGATGGAGATCACAAGCACAAGATGATGATGGCCATATCATATCACTTATATTGATTGCATGTGATGTTTATCCTTTTATGCATCTTATCTTGCTTTGATTGACGGTAGCATTATAAGATGATCTCTCACTAAAATTATCAAGAAGTGTTCTCCCTGAGTATGCACCGTTGCCAAAGTTCGTCGTGCCCAGACACCACGTGATGATCGGGTGTGATAAGCTCTACGTACAAATACAACGGGTGCAAAACAGTTGCACACACAGAATACTCAGGTTAAACTTGACGAGCCTAGCATATGCAGATATGGCCTCGGAACACAGAGACCAAAAGGTCGAGCGTGAATCATATAGTAGATATGATCAACATAGCGATGTTCACCATTGAAAACTACTCCATCTCACGTGATGATCGGTTATGGTTTAGTTGATTTGGATCACGTGATCACTTAGAGGATTAGAGGGATGTCTATCTAAGTGGGAGTTCTTAAGTAATATGATTAATTGAACTTAAATTTATCATGAACTTAGTCCTGGTAGTATTTTGCAAATTATGTTGTAGATCAATAGCTCGCGTTGTTGCTTCCCTGTGTTTATTTTGATATGTTCCTAGAGAAAATTGTGTTGAAAGATGTTAGTAGCAATGATACGGATTAGATCCGTGATCTGAGGTTTATCCTCATTGCTGCACAGATGAATTATGTCCTTGATGCACCGCTAGGTGACAGACCTATTGCAGGAGCAGATGCAGACGTTATGAACGTTTGGCTAGCTCAATATGATAACTACTTGATAGTTTAGTGCACCATGCTTAATGGCTTAGAATCGGGACTTCAAAGACGTTTTGAACGTCATGGACCATATGAGATGTTCCAGGAGTTGAAGTTAATATTTCAAGCAAATACCCGAGTTGAGAGATATGAAGTCTCCAACAAGTTCTATAGCTAAAAGATGGAGGAGAATCGCTCAACTAGTGAGCATGTGCTCAGATTGTCTGGGTACTACAATCGCTTGAATCAAGTGGGAGTTAATCTTCCAGATAAGATAGTGATTGACAAAATTCTCTAGTCACCATCACTAAGTTAGTAGAACTTCGTGATGAACTATAATATGCAAGGGATAACGGAAACAACTTCCAAGCTCTTCGTGATGCTGAAATCAACGAAGGTAGAAATCAAAGAAAAACATCAAGTGTTGATGGTTGACAAGACCACTAGTTTCAAGAAAAGGGCAAAGGGAAGAAGGTGAACTTCAAGAAGAACGGCAAGCAAGTTGCTGCTCAAGTGAAGAAGCCCAAGTCTAATCCTAAGCCTGAGACTAAGTGCTTCTACTACAAAGGGACTGGTCACTGAAAGCGGAACTACCCCAAGTGATTGGCGGATAAGAAGGATGGCAAAATGAACATAAGTATATTTGATATACATGTTATTGATGTGTACTTTACTAGTGTTTATAGCAACCCCTCAGTATTCGATGCTAGTTCAGTTGCTAAGAGTAGTAACTCGAAACGGGAGTTGCAGAATGAACAAAGACTAGTTAAGGGTGAAGTGACGATGTGTGTTGGAAGTGGTTCCAAGATTGATATGATCATCATCGCACACTCCCTATACTTTCGGGATTAGTGTTGAACCTAAATAAGTGTTATTTGGTGTTTGCGTTGAGCAAGAATATGATTTGATCATGTTTATTGTAATATGGTTATTCATTTAAGTAAAAGAATAAATTGTTGTTCTGTTTACATGAATAAAACCTAATATGGTTAAACACCCAATGAAAATAGTTCATTGGATCTCGATCTTAGTGATACACATATTCATAATATTGAAACCAAAAGATGCAAAGTTAATAATGATAGTGCAACTTATTTGTGGCACTGCCGTTTAGGTCATATTGGTATAAAGCACATGAAGAAACTCCATCCTGATGGGCTTTCGGAATCACTTGATTATGAATCACTTGATGCTTGCGAACCATGCCTTTTGGGCAAGATGACTAAAACGCCGTTCTCCGGAACAATGGAGCAAGCAACAGATTTGTTGGAAATCATACATACTGATGTATGTGGTCCGATGAATATTTAAGGCTTGCAGCGGGTATCATTATTTTCTGACCTTCACACATGATTTGAGCAGATATGGGTATATCTACTCAATGAAATAGAAGTCTGATACATTTGAAAAGTTCATATAATTTCAGAGTGAAGTGGAAAATCATCGTAACAAGAAAATAAAGTTTCTACGATCTGATCGTGGAAAAGAGTATTTGAGTTACGAGTTTGGTCTTCAGTTAAAACAATGTGAAATAGTTTCACTGCTCACGCCACCTGAAACACCACAGCATAATGGTGTGTCCGAACGTCATAACCGTACTTTATTGGATATAGTGCAATCTATGATGTATCTTACCGATCTACCACTATCGTTTTGGGATTATGCATTAGAGACAGTTGCATTCACGTTAAAAAGGGGCACCATCTAAGTCCGTTGAGACGACACAATCTGAATTGTGGTTTAGCAAGAAACCAAAGTAGTCGTTTCTTAAAGTTTGGGGTTGTGATGCTTATGTGAAAAAAGTTTCATCCTGATAAGCTCAAACCCAAATCGGAGAAATATGTCTTCATAGGATACCCAAAGGAGACTGTTGGGTACACCTTCTATCACAGATCCTAAGGCAAGACATTCGTTGCTTATAATGGATCATTTCTAGAGAAGGAGTTTCTCTCGAAAGAAGTGAGTGGGAGGAAAGTAGAACTTGACGAGGTAACTGTACCTGCTCCATTATTGGAAAATAGTACATCACAGAAAACTGTTTCTGCGACACCTATACCAATTAGTGAGGAAGCTAATGATGATTATCATGAAACTTCAGGACAAGATACTACTGAACCACGTAGATCAACCAGAGTGAGATCCGCACCAGAGTGGTACGGTAATCCAATTCTGGAAGTCATGCTACTAGATCATGATGAACCTACGAACTATGAAGAAGCAATGGTGAGCCCAGAGTCCGCAAAGTGGCTTGAGGCCATGAAATCTGAGATGGGATCCATGTATGAGAACAAAGTATGGACTTTGGTTGACTTGCCCGATGATCGGCAAGCAATTGAGAATAAATGGATATTCAAGAGGAAGACGGACGATGGTAGTAGTGTTACTATCTACAAAGCTAGAATTGTCGCAAAAGGTTTTCGACAAGTTCAAGGTGTTGACTATGATGAGAGCTTCTCACTCGTATCTATGCTTGAGTCTGTCCGAATCATGTTAGTAATTGCCGCATTTTATGAAATCTGGCAAACGGATAAACAAAACTGCATTCCTTAATGGATTTATTAAAGAAGAGTTGTATATGATGCAACGAGAAGGTTTTGTCAATCCGAAAGGTGCTAACAAAATGTGCAAGCTCCAGCGATCCATCTGTGGACTGGTGCAAGCATCTCGGAGTTGGAATATACGCTTTGATAAGTTGATCAAAGCATATAGTTTTATACAGACTTGTGATGAAGCCTGTATTTACAAGAAAGTGAGTGGGAGCACTACAGCATTTCTGATAAGTATATGTGAATGACATATTGCTGATCAAAAATAATGTAGAATTATTCTGTAAAGCATAAAGGAGTGTTTGAAAGGAGTTTTTTCAAAGAAAGACCTCGGTGAAGCTGCTTACATATTGAGCTTCAAGATCTATAGAGATAGATCAAGACGCTTGATAATTTTTTTCAATGAGTACATACCTTGACAAGATTTTGAAGTAGTTCAAAATGGAGCAGTCAAAGAAAGAGTTCTTGCCTGTATTACAAGGTGTGAAGTTGAGTAAGACTCAAAGCCCGACCACGGCAGAAGATAGAAAGAGAATGAAAGTCATTCCCTATGTCTTGGCCATAGGTTCTATAAAGTATGTCATGCTGTATTCCAGATCTATTGTATACCCTGCATTGATTTGGCAAGGGAGTACAATAGTGATCTAGGAGTAGATCACTGGACAGCGGTCAGAATTATCTTTAGTGAAATAAGGATATGTTTCTCGATTATGGACGTGACAAAAAGGTTCGTCGTAAAGGGTTACGTCGATGCAAGTTTTTGACACTGATCCAGATGAATCTAAAGTCTCAATCTGGATACATATTGAAAGTGGGAGCAATTAGCTAGAGTAGCTCCGTGCAGAGCATTATAGACATAGAATTTTGCAAAATACTTACGGATCTGAATGTGACAGACCCGTTGACTAAAATTATCTCACAAGCAAAACATGATCGCACCTTAGTACTCTTTGGGTGTTAATCACATAGATATGTGAACTAGATTACTGACTCTAGTAAACCCTTTGAGTGTTGGTCACATGACGATGTGAACTATGGGTGTTAATCACATGGTGATGTGAAATAATGCTGCTAAATCACATGGCGATGTGAACTAGATTATTGACTCTAGTGCAAGTGGGAGACTGAAGGAAATATGCCCTAGAGGCAATAATAAAGTTATTATTTATTTCCTTATATCATGATAAATGTTTATTATTCATGCTAGAATTGTATTAACCGGAAACATAATACATGTGTGAATACATAGACAAACAGAGTGTCACTAGTATGCCTCTACTTGACTAGCTCGTTAATCAAAGATGGTTATGTTTCCTAACCATGAACAAAGAGTTGTTATTTGATTAACGAGGTCACATCATTAGTTGAATGATCTGATTGACATGACCCATTCTATTAGCTTAGCACCCGATCGTTTAGTATGTTGCTATTGCTTTCTTCATGACTTATACATGTTCCTATGACTATGAGATTATGCAACTCCCGTTTATCGGAGGAACACTTTGGGTACTACCAAACGTCACAACGTAACTGGGTGATTATAAAGGAGTACTACAGGTGGCTCCAAAGTTAATAATGATAGTGCAACTTATTTGTGGCACTGCCGTTTAGGTCATATTGGTGTAAAGCGCATGAAGAAACTCCATGCTGATGGGCTTTTGGAATCACTTGATTATGAATCAGTTGATGCTTGCGAACCATGCCTCATGGGCAAGATGACTAAGACTCTGTTCTTTGGAACAATGAAGCGAGCAACAGATTTGTTGGAAATCATACATACTGATGTATGTGGTCCGATGAATATTGAGGCTCGCGACAGGTATCATTATTTTCTGATCTTCACAGATGATTTGAGCAGATATGAGTATATCTACTTGATGAAACATAAAGTCTGAAACATTTGAAAAGTTCAAAGAATTTCAGAGTGAAGTGAAAAAAATCATCGTAACAAGAAAATAAAGTTTCTATGATCTGATCGTAGAGAAGAGTATTTGAGTTACGAGTTTGGCCTTCAGTTAAAAACAATGTGAAATAGTTTCACTACTCACGCCACATGGAACACCATAGTGTAATGGTGTGTCCGAACGTCATAACCGTACTTTATTAGATACAGTGCGATCTATGATGTCTCTTACCGATCTACCACTATCGTTTTGGGGTTATGCATTAGAGATAGCTGCATTCACGTTAAAAAAGGGGCACCATCTAAGTCCGTTAAGACGACACAATCTGAACTGTGGTTTAGCAAGAAACCAAAGTAGTCGTTTATTAAAGTTTGGGGTTGTGATGCTTATGTGAAAAAGTTTCATCCTGATAAGCTCAAAACCAAATCGGAGAAATATGTCTTCATAGGATACCCAAAAGGAGACTGTTGGTTACACCTTCTATCACAGATCCGAAGGCAAGATATTCGTTGCCGAGAATGGATCCTTTCCAGAGAAGGAGTTTCTCTCGAAAGAAGTGAGTGGGAGGAAAGTAGAAAACTTGATAAGGTAATTGTACCTTCTCCCTTATTGGAAAGTAGTACATCACAAAAACCAGTTTCTGTGACACCTACACCAATTAGTGAGGAAGATAATGATGATGATCATGTAACTTCAGATCAAGTTACTACCGAATCTCGTAGGTAAACCAGAGTGAGATCCGCACCAGAGTGGTACGGTAATCCTGTTCTGGAAGTCATGTTACTAGACCATGACGAACTTGCGAACTATGAGGAAGCGATGATGAGCCCAGATTCTGTGAAATGGTTTGAGGCCAAGAAATCTGAGATATGATCCATGTATGAGAACAAAGTTTGGACTTTGGTTGACTTGCCCGATGATCAGCAAGCAATTGAGAATAAATGGATCTTCAAGAGGAAGACGGACGCTGATAGTAGTGTTACTATATACAAAGCTAGAATTGTCGCAAAAGGTTTTCGACAAGTTCAAGGTGTTGACTACAATGAGAGTTTCTCACCCGTATCTATGCTTAAGTCTGTCCGAATCATGTTAGCAATTGCCGCATTTTATGAAATCTGGCAAATGGATAAACAAAACTGCATTCCTTAATGGAATTCTTAAAGAAGAGTTGTATATGATGCAACCAGTAGGTTTTGTCAATCCTAAAGGTGCTAACAAAATATGCAAGCTCCAGCGATTCATCTATGGAGTGGTGCAAGCATCTCAGAGTTGGAATACATGCTTTGATAAGTTGATCAAAGCATATAGTTTTATACAGACTTGCGGTGAAGCCTGTATTTACAAGAAAGTGAGTGGGAGCACTACAGCATTTCTGATAAAGTATATGTGAATGACATATTGTTGATCGGAAATAATGTAGAATTATTCTATAAAGCATAAAGGAGTGTTTGAAAGGAGTTTTTCAAAGAAAGACTTCGGTGAAGCTGCTTACATATTGAGCTCCAAGATCTATAGAGATAGATCAAGATGCTTGATAAGTTTTTTTCAATGAGTACATACCTCGACAAGATTTTGAAGTAGTTCAAAAATGGAGCAGTCAAAGAAAGAGTTCTTGCCTGTAGTACAAGGTGTGAAGTTGAGTAAGACTCAAAGCCTGACCACGACAGAAGATAGAAAGAGAATGAAAGTCATTCCCTATGCCTCAGCCATAGGTTCTATAAAGTATGCCATGCTGTGTACCAGATCTATTGTATACCCTACACTGATTTGGCAAGGGAGTACAATAGTGATCTAGGAGTAGATCACTGGACAGCGGTCAGAATTATCCTTAGTGAAATAAGGATATGTTTCTCGATTATGGACGTGACAAAAGGCTCGTCGTAAAGGGTTACGCTGATGCAAGTTTTGACACTAATCTAGATGACTCTAAGTCTCGGTCTAGATACATATTGAAAGTGGGAGCAATTAGCTAGAGTGGCTCCATGCAGAGCATTGTTGACATAGAAATTTGCAAAATACATGTGGATCTGAATGTGGCAGACCCGTTGACTAAGATTCTCTCACAAGCAAAACATGATCACACCTTAGTACTCTTTGGGTGTTAATCACATAGCGATGTGAACTAGATTACTGAATCTAGTAAACCCTTTGGGTATTGGTCACATGGCGATGTGAAATATGGGTGTTAATCACATGATGATGTGAACTATCGATGTTAATCACATGGTGATGTGATCTAGATTATTGACTCTAGTGCAAGTGGGAGACTGAAGGAAATATGCCCTAGAGGCAATAATAAAGTTATTATTTATTTCCTTCTATCATGATAAATGTTTATTATTCATGCTAGAATTGTATTAACCGGAAACATAATACATGTGTGAATACATAGACAAACAGAGTGTCACTAGTATGCCTCTACTTGACTAGCTCGTTAATCAAAGATGGTTATGTTTCCTAACCATAGACAAAAGAGTTGTTATTTGATTAACGAGGTCACATCATTAGTTGAATGATCTGATTGACATGACCCATTCCATTAGCTTAGCACCCGATCGTTTAGTATGTTGCTATTGCTTTCTTCATGACTTATACATGTTCCTATAACTATGAGATTATGCAACTCCCGTTTACCGGAGGAACACTTTGGGTACTACCAAACGTCACAACGTAACTGGGTGATTATAAAGGAGTACTACAGGTGTCTCCAATGGTGGATGTTGGGTTGGCGTATTTCGAGATTAGGGTTTGTCACTCCGATTGTCGGAGAGGTATCTCTGGGCCCTCTCGGTAATACACATCACATAAGCCTTGCAAGCATTATAACTAAGATGTTAGTTATGAGATGATGTATTACGGGACGAGTAAAGAGACTTGCCAGTAACGAGATTGAACTAGGTATTGGATACCGACGATCGAATCTCGGGCAAGTAACATACCGATGACAAAGGGAACAACGTATGTTGTTATGCGGTCTGACCGATAAAGATCTTCGTAGAATATGTAGGAGCCAATATGGGCATCTAGGTCCCGCTATTGGTTATTGACCGGAGACGTGTCTCGGTCATGTCTACATTGTTCTCGAACCGTAGGGTCCGCACGCTTAACGTTACGATGACAGTTATTATGAGTTTATGCATTTTGATGTACCGAAGGTAGTTCGGAGTCCCGGATGTGATCACGGACATGACGAGGAGTCTCGAAATGGTCGAGACATAAAGATTGATATATTGGAAGCCTATGTTTGGACATCGGAAGTGTTCCGGGTGAAATCAGGATTTTACCGGATTACCGGGAGGGTTACCGGAACCCCCCGGGAGCCAAATGGGCCAACATGGGCCTTAGTGGAAAGGTGAGAGGGCAGCCCACATAGGGCTGCGCCTCCCCCCCTCTCCCTAGTCCTATTAGGACTAGGAGAGGGGCCGGCCACCTCTCTCTTCTCTTCCCCTTTGGGGAATCCTATTAGGAATAGGATTGGGGGGGAGTCCTACTCCCGATAGGAGTAGGACTCCTCCTGCGCCTCCTAGCTTGGCCGGCCAGCCTCCCCCCTTCATCCTTTATATACGGGGGCAGGGGGCACCTCTAGACACACAAGTTGATCCTTGAGATTGTTCCTTAGCCGTGTGCGGTGCCCCTGCCACCAAATTCCACCTCGATCATACTGTTGTAGTGCTTAGGCGAAGCCCTGCGTCGGTAGTACATCAAGATCGTCACCACGCTATCGTGCTGATGGAACTCTTCCTCGACGCTTTGCTGGATCGGAGCCCGAGGATCGTCATCGAGCTGAACGTGTGCTAAGAACTCGGAGGTGCCGGAGTAACGGTGCTTGGATCGGTCGGATCGGGAAGACGTACGACTACTTCCTCTACATTGTGTGATCGCTTTCGCAGTCGGTCTGCGTTGGTACGTAGACAACACTCTCCCCTCTCGTTGCTGTGCATCACCATGATCTTGCGTGTGCGTAGGAAAATTTTTGAAATTACTACGTTCCCCAACAACAAGGTGCCGGAGAAGACCAAGAAGAAGGCCAAGGGAACCCGAAAGAGTTCCCGGCGCCATGTGATATCGGGCTCATCGTCCGATGACTCCGCGACGCACTCCTCCCCCGAAGACGAGGAGGAAGATGAAGATGCTCCTCCTTCAGCCGGGGGAGACAAGAAAAGGATGGCCGCCCCAACCGGGGGGGCGAAGGGTCCAAGAAGGGAAGGACTCTCCTTCCGGACTGCTCCACCACCGCCGCCGAAGACGAAGACGAGTGGCTGCTCAGGTCCAAGCCCCTGGCGAAGTCGTAAGTATTCGGATACCAGAGTAACTCATAGCATACCTTTGACGCACTGCTTCTCCTAACGGCGAATATGATTATGCAGACCGCCCCAAGCCTATATCGACGTATCTTCGTCGGGCGGCTCCTTGGACTCGTCGGATATGGATAGCGATCCACTTCCGACCGCCACCTCCCCGTGCCCTATGGACAATGCCGAGGTGCTATCTCAAGAGGCACCGGGTCGAGGGGAGACAGTCCCGAAGGCGCCTCAAGGCGACCTTCCGGACTCCGGGAGCAGAGGGGGTAAGGCTCCCGAGGGCTCCGAGTTCGGCCTTCAGCCGAACACTGCGCTGGAACCCCTAGTGGTTCCGGACTCGGGTAGGCGGCCTCCTTCCAAAAGGGGCAAGACGCCTGTGCCGGTGACCTCTGTCCATCCAGAGGCACCGGACAATCTACTGGGAGCGCTTCGCAACGCTTCCATCGACGAAGAGCACCGCACTATTATGAGTGCGGTGATCCAAAAGGTTCAGTCCGCCAAGAGCGGACTGACTGAAGCCTGTGCTAGCCTTCTAACAGGCTTTGAGGTAAGTATTTGAAATATAGGAAAAATATTACCGCATAGACAGTAGCCCCTTATGCTCTGTTTGGTGTTCAAAAAGAAAAGCCGAATAGAGGATCAACTAATATCTGCAGGAGTCTAATATAAGTATGTCTATATGCATATGCAGGCTTCACTGCTGGCCTCTGCCGCACTGACTACGGAGGTCGCCGTATTGAAGCAGGACCTCGAAGGGTCAAAGAAAGAGCTCGGCCTTGCCAAGAGGCAGCTCGAGGAGAACAAAGGTAAGTAATACCTAGTCTGTAGATATGTATGTATATATATAAGTGATGCGATTGGAAAATGACAGGATCATCTTTAATCTGCCAGGGGCCACGACCGAAGTGGCAACCCTGAAGCAAGCGCTACCCGAGGCCAAAAACAAAGCGGCCCAGGAGCGCACCGAGCGGGAAAAACAAGAGGCACGGGTGGGCGAGGTGCAACAAGAGATCCATGCTCTCGTGACGAAGCACGAGGCGTTGGAGCTTGACTTGAAGACGCGAGAGTCCGAGCTTGCCGCGGCCCTTGAGAGTGCAAAGAGTGCCAAGGCTGAAGCCCAAAAGGCTCTCCAGGAGATTGATGCGATGAAGAAGATAGCGGCGGGTAAGGCATTCGATATGCAAAGCAAGCATGTGAAAGTAAATTACTTGTTACTTATTTGAATCCGGAGCTCTCCAGGAGCATTCGCAGATTTGCCCCGCAGCGCGTCGGATGCCGCACAGTTTTACCAGGCCGAGGAGGGAAGCTCAACGGAGAAGATGTTCTGGTCTCAGTATACTGAGACCGAACACCCGATGCCTCTGAGCGACCAGCTGAAGCAACTGGTCGAGCTGCACAAGGCGGCCGAACAGGCCATGAAGGGCTTTATAGTCCGGATGTGGCCTGGTGATGCCCTTCCCAACAGCTACTTCGGCCTGGTGAGGTAGCTTGTGGATGCCTGCCCATAGCTGGAAGTCATCAAGCGGTCCGTCTGCATCGAAGTGCACGCCGGGCTTTCGTCCATGCGAAGGTGCACTGGGCCAAGATGGACGCCGTGAAGCTGGTGAAGGAAGGGCCGCCATAGGGCAAGGAGCATCGCCACCCCGAGATGTACTATGAGGGTGTCCTGAAGGGTGCCCATCTTGTAGCGGACGAGTGTGCGAAAGATGTAATATTTGAGTAAACTTGCCCGTGTAATCCTGTATTATGAAAACTTGTTCATATGCGCTATGCAACGCTTGTTTGAATTTAAAATATTGCCTTTTGTTCGGCTGTTTATCAAATCTGAGAGATGGCTAGTCGTTGGCGTCTGCCCCCACGCCACAAGTGCTGGGGTGTTCGGGATAAACCTGAGCACTCTTGTTCCCATTGTTGGGTCCTTCGAGGGAGGTGCTCAGCACAACGAACAAGGCAATCAGACTATAATGTGTTATCACTCTCACTTAGCCATAGAATTCTATAATTTTAAATTTCGGTGAAGCCCCTAGTATTTGGAAGGCCAAATTCGGGGTGCGATACATGCCTTAAGCTGGACAGGGCCGACTCCTCGCTCTAAGCGGCATAAGTCTTTAGGGACTTGAAACCTCTCGAACAACGACCAGTCTCTCGCCTTATCATGACAGTCAGTTTTATATTTCTCTACTGAGGTGCTTAGCCCAGCAGAACCGGGGCACAATCGCAGTAGTTCTCCCAGTGCTACCTTAGCCGATATAGCGGAACGTAAGGTACCAAAACATGGGAGCCGGGCAAACCCAACTATTGACCCAAGACATGATTCGGAGCTGATGCATATAATGCTATAAGTTCGGGGTGCCGCACTGTCGAAAGTGTTCGGACTTCTCACGCCGCATTATGGGGTATGCTTAAGCCCCTGGCGTATTGGCCATACCAGAGTGTACGGGTGCTAGATGTCATGAATGAACATATATATGTAAAGGAAGAAAGCAATAATAGTCTTAATGCTATCCGTTGTTTTATTCAAAAAGGTGCGTTAGAGCAGAATGATACAAGTAGCGCGATAAGCAAAAAGTAGGACTATTTGACATGTCCCTTCCAAGGGCGAGCTGAGGAATAGTATTAAAGCAAGTATTTCACTCGTTATCGTAATCCACCTGGGAGTTCCATGGTGTGACGTAGCTCGCTGCCTCCTTGGTTGTTGCATCATGTGTTCGGTAATCATGCTGCCGGATAGGGTTTCCAGAGATTAAAGTCCTGAAAGAGAAAAATAACAAAGCGGGAAGCCCCTAGTGCGGTTTAAGCCGCGTCTTAGGGCGTGCCGTAGTTGTGCCCCCTCCCCACCTGTGCCCATGGTATTTTTAAAGCGTAATTATGTACGCGTGGCACGGATTTCGTCGTTTGGCTGGGACCGGGGTGGGGGTCATATTGCTATGCGAGCTCGGAATGTGCCAGGCGGTCCAGTTGCCGATTACTCCGGGCGCGCTTGAAGGTGTCCGGGTCCTTAATCGCCGAACTAGTGGATTGCCTTGAGAGGCTGCTTTGCGCTCCTGCTGCGAGGGCCGCAGTGCGCTCCTCCGTGCGGAGAAAGCGCTCTGTGTTTCCATTGACTGTTATGACCCCCCGAGGTCTTGGCATCTTGAGCTTGAGATATGCATAATGCGGTACCGCATTGAATCTCGCAAATGCGGTTTGCCCGAGTAGTGCATGGTAGCCACTGCGGAACGGGACTATGTTGAAGATTAACTCTTCGCTTCAGAAGTTATCCGGGGATCCAAAGACCACTTCCAGTGTGACTGAGCCTGTGCAATGGGCCTCTACACCTTGTATGACACCTTTAAAGGTCGTTTTTGTGGGTTTGATCCTTGAGGGGTCTATACCCATTTTGCACACTGTGTCCTGATAAAGCAGGTTCAGGCTGCTGCCGCCATCCATTAGGACTCGAGTGAGGTGAAATCCGTCAATGATTGGGTCTAGGACCAGTGCGGCGAATCCGCCATGACGGATACTAGTGGGGTGGTCTCTGCGATCGAAGGTGATCGGACAGGAGGACCATGGGTTGAACTTCGGGGCAACTCGCTCCAACGCATATACGTCCCTGAGCGCATGCTTCCGCTCCCTCTTGGGGATGTGGGTTGCGTATATCATGTTCACCGTCCGCACTTGTGGGGGGGGGGGAACCTCTTCTGTCCTTGGTGTTCGGCTGCCGGGGCTCCTCCTCGTCATCGCTATGTGACCCCTTATCTTTGTTTTCGGCATTTAACTTGCTGGCCTGCTTGAACACCCAACAATCCTTATTGGTGTGGTTGGCTAGCTTGTCGGGGGTGCCGTGTATTTGACACGAGCGATCGAGTATACGGTCCAAACTGGACGGGCCCGGAGTGCTTCTTTTGAATGACTTTTTCCACTGACCGGGTTTAGAGCCTTTGAATCCAGCATTGACTGCCGTATCCTTGGTATTGTCGCTGTTAATGTGGCACTTATGTTTGTTGCGACGTGGCCTACCGTTGCTGTCCTTGGTATCTGAAGTACCATGGTTCTTTGATATGTTATTGCTGCGAGCCAACCAGCTGTCTCGCCCACACAAAAGCGGGTCATGAGTGTCGTGAGGGCTGCCATAGATTTCGGCTTTTCCTGGCGAAGGTGCCGGGCGAGCCATTCATCGCGGATGTTGTGCTTTAAAGCTGCTAGGTCCTCTGCATCCGGACAATCGACGATTTGATTTTCTTTGTTAGGAACCGTGTCCAGAATTGCCTGGCCGATTCCTATGCCTGCTGAATTATGTGGCTCAAGTCATCGGCCTCTGGTGGTCGCACATAAGTGCCCTGAAAGTTGTCAAGGAATGCGGCTTCCAGATCTTCCCAGCAGCCAATGGACTCTGCTGGCAAGCTGTTGAGCCAATGCCGAGCTGGTCCTTTGAGTTTGAGTGGGAGGTATTTGATGGTGTGTAGGTCATCACCACAGGCCATGTGGATGTGCAGGAGGAAATCCTCGATCCATACCGCAGGATCTGTTGTGCCGTTGTATGATTCTATATTTACGGGTTTGAAACCCTCTGGGATTTGATGATCCATTACTTCGTCTATGAAGCATAAGGGGCGTGCGGCGCCTCTGTACTGGGCTATATCGCGACGCAACTAAAATGAGTCTTGCCCGCTGTGTTCGGCCCGGCCGGACTTACTTTTACTGTATCCGGCGTGACAATGATCGTCTTGCATAGTGGCGCGCCCTTGTGATCCGTAGATCGATCTTGCGTGTTTTGCTTTGTCCTCCAATACGTCTCGCAGGTCTGGCGTATTTCCCCATGCCTTTTTATTTGAATGGCGTCGGGGTGCGGGCTGAGTTTTTGGCTGGAATGCCTCTCTGTCGCGGCCACGAGGTGGCCGATCAGCCGCGTCATACACCGGGGATGTGGGTTTTGGTGCTTCCTCCTCCAGTCGGGGTAGCAACCTGCACTTTGGGTAACTCTTGGAGGGGCGTTCGAGTTTATATTCCTCGGCCGCCAGGACTTCAGTCCATCTGTCAGCTAGCAAATCTTGATCAGCTTGAAGCTGCTGCTACTTTTTTAAGGCTATTTGCCGTGGCTATAAGCCGACGCTTGAAGCGCTCTTGTTCGACGGGATCCTCTGGCACGATGAATTCGTCATCGTCGAGGCTTGCCTCGTCTTCGGAGGAAGGCATGTAATTATCAACCTCCACCTCTCCATCTGCCGCTCTCTCAGGAGGGCTGGCCTCTCCATCCTCCCGCTCTAAATCTTGCTAGAGGGGATTGTTGTTGCCTTTGGCACTGTCCGGAGTGCTATTATCTCCGGTGCCGGTATCACCGCTTTTGCCTTGGTGGGACCTAGAGTGGCGCCGCTGTCGCCGGCGCTTGAGTTTCTTCTTGGAGGGGTCATCCTCCGTTGTCCCGTCGCTATTGCCTTCTTTGGGTGTGTCCACCATGTATATGTCATATGATGAGGTGGCTGTCCAGTGCCCTGTGGGCAGTGATTCCTCTTCGCCTCCCGCATCGTCATCCATACCGTCGATGTCTTCGGAGTCGAAGTCAAGCATGTCGGTTAAGTCATCGACAGTGGCTACTAAGTGGGTGGTGGGTGGGCGGTGAATTTCTTTGTCATCCGCATCCCAATCCTGCCGACGTAGTTCGGCCAGGACTCTCCTGACAAGGAGAGAGAGCTTAATGAGTTCAGTATGTCGCCAAATGGCGAGTGCTGAAAAATATCCGCGGAGGTAAACTCCATGATCGACGCCCAATCGGATTCGACATGAACGGGCGCAGGCTGTTCGGAGTCCGTGGCCGGAGAAGGATCCGGCAGTTTGGCAACACGGCTCTCGTGAAGGGTAAGGTCGATATTCGGCTCGATCTCCGCAGAGGATACAACCTCCGTGGCAGGGTCTATCCACTCGTCCATGGATGGTGCAACTGGCTCCGAATTGAGGGTCGGAGCGGCTGCCGGTGCAATTTCTCGAACACTGTCCGATGGTAGAGCTAAATCGTACTCATCGTGACCGCGTGGTGCACAAGGCAGGGGCTCGAATCCGTCGAAGATCAAGTCTCAGCGGATATCGGCCGTGTAGTTTAAGCTTCCAAACCTGACCTGGTGGCCAGGGGCGTAACTTTCGATCTGCTCCAGATGGCCAAGCGAGTTGGCCCGTAGTGCGAAGTCGCCGGACACAAAGATCTGTCCAGGGAGAAAAGTCTCACCCTGTACTGCATCGCTATCGATGATCGTAGGAGCCATCAAGCCTAACGGCGACGACACAGAGGAACTCTCAATGAAAGCACCAATGTCGGTGTCAAAACCGGCGGATCTTGGGTAGGGGGTCCCGAACTGTGCGTCTAAGGCGGATGGTAACAGGAGGCAGGGGACACGATGTTTTACCCAGGTTCGGGCCCTCTTGATGGAGGTAAAACCCTACGTCCTGCTTGATTTATTCTTGATGATATGAGTATTACAAGAGTTGATCTACCACGAGATCGGAGAGGCTAAACCCTAGAAGCTAGCCTATGGTATGATTGTATGTTGTCCTATGGACTAAAACCCTTCGGTTTATATAGACACCGGAGGGGGCTAGGGTTACGCAAGTTCGGTTACATAGGAGGAGATATACATATCTGTATTGCCTAGCTTGCCTTCCACACCAAGTAGAGTCCCATCCAGACACGAGACGAAGTCTTCAATCTTGTATCTTCATAGTCCAACAGTCCGGCCAAAGGATATAGTCCGGCTGTCCGGAGACCCCCTAATCCAGGACTCCCACACTCACCCTCCACCAACAAACATCAATCCATGGCTTGCTCGAAACAACGAGTGCCTCCAACATACATCAGGTCCTAGGAGTAGTTTTGTTTGCAATTATTTCGATTTAGTTTGCATAAAGCATGGGACTGGGCATCCCGGTGACCAGCCATTTATCTCGTGAGTGAGGAGCGGAGTCCACTCCTCTTGAGAATAACCCGCCCAACATGGAAGATACAGACAACCCTAGTTGATACATGAGCTATTCGAGCATACAAAACAGGATATTAATTTGAAGGTTTAGAGTTTTGCACATACAAATTTACTTGGAACGGCAGGTAGATACCGCATATAGGAAGGTATAGTAGACTCATCTGGATTAACTTTGGGGTTTAAGGGATTGGATGCACAAGCAGTATTCCCACTTAGTACAGGTGAAGGCTAGCAAAAGACTGGTAAGCGACCAACTAGAGAGTGACAACAGCCATGTACATGCATTAAAATTAATAAACATTGGATGCAAGCATGAGTAGGATATAATCCACCATGAACATAAATATCGTGAAGGCTATGTTGATTTGTTTCAACTACATGTGTGAACATGTGCCAATTCAAGTCACTTAAATCATTCAGAGGAGGATACCACCCTATCATACCACATCATAACCATTTTAATAGCATGTTGGCACGCAAGGTAAACCATTATAACTCATAGCTAATCAAGCATGGCACAAGCAACTATGATCTCTAATTGTCATTGCAAACATGTTTATTCATAACAAGCTGAATCAAGAACGATGAACTCATCATATTTACAAAAACAAAAGAGGTCGAGTTCGTACCAGCTTTTCTCATCTCAGTCAGTCTATCATATATCATCATAATTGCCTTTCACTTGCAGGATTGAACGATGTGAATAATAATAAGAGTGCACATGCATTGGACTAAGCTGGAATCTGCGAGCATTCAATAAACAGGAGAAGACAAACCAATATGGGCTCTTTTGTCAGATAAACAATAATGCATATAAGAGCCATTTCAACAATTTAATCATGGTCTTCTCCTACTGACCCCCAAAGAAAGAAAAGAAATAAAACTATTTACACGGGAAAGCTCCCAACAAGCAAAAGAAGAACAGCAAATATTTTTGGGTTTTCTTTTAATTACTACTACAAGCATGGAAAGTAAATTGATTAAAAGCTACAACTAATTTTTTTGTTTTTTCTTAAGGTTTATTAAACACACAAGAAGAAAGCATAAAAGGAAATAAACTAGCATGGATAATACAATGAAAAAGTATGAGCACCGACATCTAGCAATGAGTGTGTGTGAACATAATTGTAATGTCGATGAGAAATTCGTACTCCCCAAGCTTAGGCTTTTGGCCTAAGTTGGTCTATGGCCACGGCTGGCCTGGCGGATATCCATAATAATAGTTGGGGTCGTACTGCGATGCAGCGGCTATCGCCTCCTAAGCTACAGTGTGGCGGTGAGCGGCCTCCGCTCTCCTCTCATACTCATCTGCCTCCTCTCTGGTAATAGTATATCCTCCTCTTGCCTGATAATCAAAGAAAGCAGGAGCAGGGAGAGTAATATGGACAGCACGGCGTCTGTCAAAGATTAGTCGATACTGGAGAGGTGATTCGTTCCTCTCGACAAAATGGTGGGAAACCATAGAATCAAAATTTAAATAAGCAGGAGGCAACTCCATGTCTCCTTCACGAACGTCTATCTCAAGAAATTTAGCTAAGCGGGTTGCATAAATTCCTCCAAAGAAATCTCCATTATGTCTATTATGATGCAACCTACGAGCTACAATGGCTCCCATATGATAAGATTGGTCTCCTGACACAGCACTCTTGAGAATGCTAAGGTCAGGGACACACATGTGACATGCTTCATCCTTAGCATTTATGCACCTACCTATGAAGAGTGCAAAATAATGTATAGCAGGAAAGTGAATGCTCCCTATGGTAGCTTGCGTTATATCTCTAGATTCCCCTACAGTTATACTAGCAAGAAAGTTTCTAAATTCAGATTTAGGGGGATCCCTAACACTACCCCATTGTGGAAGTTTGCAAGCAAAAGTGAAATCCTCTAAGTCCATGGTATAAGATTTGTCATAAAGATCAAACATGACTGAAGGAGAATTACGCGAAGATGAATACTCAAACCTCCTCACAAAAGAGCTTGTGAGCTCATGATATTGGGGGCATTTGTCTGCCTCAAAGTCCTCAAGACCAGCATTACGCAAATATGCGTTAAATTCTTCTTTAATTCCCGCTCGATCCATAAAATTTTCAGAAGGCCACTCACAAGGACGCACTGGAGCATCTCTTGGTGTCTCTTCGTCGGCATCACGCATTGCAAGCCTGGGTCCTTGCTTCCTTGAAGAACCACCTTGGAACATTTTCCTAAGCATATTTCTTCCTCTGAAAAATTCTGAAATTTTTTAGTAACTTCAAAATAAAAGTAAACCAAACTCAATAATATTGATAGCAACTACTCCTACAAGTGCCTAGAGCCTATATCATGCATCAAAACTACTTTTGACCATATAAATTTGACATGCAAGCTCAAGAACATGGTCACCTAAGCAACACAAATTTGCAATGAATAAAGCACTAGAACAAAAACTAATTGGACCAATGGAGGAGTCACATACCAAGGAACAATCTCCCCAAACAGTTTTGTGAGAGGTGCTTTGAGCAAGGAGATCGAAAATGGCAGCAAAGAGGGTTGGAACTCGTGCTTGAGTTGGTTTTTCGTGTTTGGGGGAGGAAGAAGAAGAGGATGGGTGCAGGAATAAGTGGAGGAGGGCCACCGTGGGCGCACGAGGCAGGGGGCGCGCCCTCCACCCTCGTGGCAAGGTGGTTGGCCCCCCTGGTGTGTTCTTTGTTCCATAAATCCTCAAATATTCTAGAAAAAATCATATTTAATTTTCAGGGAATTTGGAGAACTTTTATTTTCGAGGTATTTTTATATTGCACGGATAATCAGATAGCAGTCAGAAAAATATTTATTTTTACTTTATTTTAACTAAATAACAGAAAGTATAGAGAGGGTACAAAAGGTTGTGCTTCTAGTTTCATCCATCTCATGCTCGTCAAAAGGAATCCACTAAGAAGGTTGATCAAGTCTTGTTAACAAACTCATTCCGATTAACATGAAACTGGAGAAATTTCGAATAACACTAGGTTACCTCAACGGGGATATGCACATCCCCAATAATAAGTATATCATATTTCTTCTTGACATTAGGAAGAGGAAATTCAAAACCCCCAAATATAATCGATGGAATTTTTCCGATAGAATTGATACTATGAACTTGAGGTTGTTTCCTCGGAAAGTGTACCGTATGCTCATTACCATTAACATGAAAAGTGACATTGTCTTTGTTGCAATCAATAACAGCCCCTGCAGTATTAAGAAAAGGTCTTCCAAGAATAATAGACATACTATCATCCTTGGTAATATCAAGAATAACAAAGTCCGTTAAAATAGTAACATTTGCAACCACAACAGGCACATCCTCACAAATACCGACAGGTATAGCAGTTGATTTATCAGCCATTTGCAAAGATATTTCGGTAGGTGTCAGCTTATTCAAGTCAAGTCTACGATATAAAGAGAGAGGCATAACACTAAGACCGGCTCCAAGATCACATAAAGCAGTTTTAACATAGTTTCTTTTAATGGAGCAAGGTATAGTAGGTACTCCGGGGTCTCCAAGTTTCTTCGGTATTCCACCCTTAAAAGTATAATTAGCAAGCATGGTGGAAATTTCAGCTTCTGGTATCTTTCTTTTATTAGTAATAATATCTTTCATGTATTTAGCATAAGGATTTGTTTTGAGCATATCAGTTAATCGCATACGCAAAAAGATAGGCCTAATCATTTCAGCAAAGAGCTCAAAATCCTCATCATCCTTTTTCTTGGATGGTTTTGGAGGAAAAGGCATGGGTTTCTGAACCCAAGGTTCCCTTTCTTTACCATGTTTCCTAGCAACAAAGTCTCTTTTATCATAACATTGATTCTTTGATTGTGGGTTATCAAGATCAACAGCAGGTTCAATTTCTACATCATTGTCATTACTAGGTTGAGCATCATCATGAACATCATCTTTAATATTTTCATTAGGTTCATGTTCATTACCAGATTGTGTTTCAGCATCAGACATAGATATATCATTTGGATTATCAAGTGGTTCAGCAATAGGTTCACTAGAAGTTTGCACAGTTCTATCATTTTTATTTTTCTTCTTTTTAGAAGAACTAGGAACATCAATATTATTTCTCTGAGAATCTTGCTCGATTCTCTTAGGGTGGCCTTTAGGATACAAAGGTTCCTGAGTTATTCTACCAGTTCTAGTAGCCACTCTAACAGCATAATCATTTTTCTTACTATTCATTTCATCAAGCACTTCTTTTTGAGCCTTAAGTACTTGTTCTACTTGAGTGGTAACCATAGAAGCATGTTTGCTAACAAGTTTAAGTTCACATTTAATATTAGCCATATAATCACCCAAGCGTCTAATCATATAAGCATTTTCTTTTAATTGTCTACCAAAATAAGCATAGAAGTCGTCTTGCTTAAACATAAAGTTATCAAACTCATCCAAGCACTGACTAGCAATTTTAGTAGGAGGAACTTCAGCTTTATCATATCTATAGAGAGAATTTACCTTTACTACCTGTGTCGGGATATCGGGGTTGGGAGGTTCTTCAATAAATAAAGAATTGAGATCATATGTTTCTTCAATAGGCGATATATTAAGACCATGTATTTCTTCAATAGGAGGTAAATTGTTAACATCTTCAGCTTTAATACCTTTTCCTTTCATAGATTTCTTTGCCTCTTGCATATCTTCGGGACTGAGGAATAGAACACCTCTCTTCTTCGGAGTTGGTTTAGGAATAGGCTCAGTAATTGGAGCAGGAGCTGGCTCAGGAGGTGCCCAATTATTTTCATTTGTCAACATATTATTCAATAGAATTTCAGCTTTATCTGGTGTTCTTTCCCTGAAAAGAGAATCAGCACAACTTTCCAGGTAATCTCTGGAAGCATCGGTTAGTCCATTATAAAAGATATCAAGTATTTCAGGTTTCTTAAGAGGATGATCAGGCAAAGCATTAAGTAACTTGAGAAGCCTCCCCCAAGCTTGTGGGAGACTCTCTTCTTTAATTTGCACGAAGTTGTATATTTCCCTTAAAGCAGCTTGTTTCTTATGAGCAGGGAAATATTTAGCAGAGAAGTAATAAATCATATCCTGGGGACTATACACACAACCAGGATCAAGAGAATTAAACCATATCTTAGCAACATCCTTTAATGAGAACGGAAATATTTTGAGTATATAAAAGTAACGCGAGCTCTCATCATTAGTGAGCAGGGCAGCTATATCATTTAACTTAGTAAGATGTGCCACAACAGTTTCAGATTCATAGTCATAAAACGGATCAGATTCAACCAAAGTAATTATATCAGGATCAACAGAGAATTCATAATCCTTATCAGGAACACAAATAGGTGAAGTAGCAAAAGCAGGGTCGGGTTTCATTTTATCTCTAAGTGATTCTTTGTTCCATTTAACTAATAACCTCTTGAGCTCATATCTATCTTTGCAAGCTAAAATAGCGGCAGAAGATTCCATATCAAAAAGATAGCCCTCAGGAATAACAGGCATATTTTCATCATCACTTTCATCATCGTATTCAGATTCAATAATTTCTTTTTCTCTAGCCCTAGCAATTTGTTCATCAAGAAATTCACCAAGGGGCACAGTAGTATCACGCATAGAAGCAATTTCATCACAAGTATCATGCATAGCAGAAGTGCCATCATCAATAACATGCGACATATCAGAACGAATAGCAGAAGCAGGTGTAGGTTTCGCAAACTTACTCGTAACAGAAGATGAATCAAGTGCAGAGCTAGATGGCAGTTCCTTGCCTCCCCTCGTAGTTGAGGGATAGATCTTGGTTTTTGGATCTCTCAAGTTCTTCATAATGATAAGCAGATATATATCCCAAGTGACTCAAAGAATAGAGCTATGCTCCCCGGCAATGGCGCCAGAAATTAGTATTGATAACCCACAAGTATAGGGGATCGCAACAACTTTCGAGGGTAGAGTATTCAACCCAAATTTATTGATTCGACACAAGGGGAGCCAAAGAATATTCTCAAGTATTAGCAGCTGAGTTGTCAATTCAACCACACCTGGAAACCTAGTATCTGCAGCAAAGTGTTTAGTAGTAAAGTAATATGATAGTGGTGGTAGCAGCAACAAAAGTAAAGACAGCAAAAGTAATGTTTTTGGTATTTTGTAGTGATTGTAACAGTAGCAGCGGGAAATTAAATAAGCGTAAACCAGTATATGGAAAACTCGTAGGCACCGGATCAGTGACGGATAATTATGCCGGATGTGGTTCATCATGTAACAGTCATAACATAGGGTGACACAGAACTAGCTCCAATTCATCAATGTAATGTAGGCATGTATTCCGTATATAGTCATGCGTGCTTATGGAAAAGAACTTGCATGACATCTTTTGTCCTACCCTCCCGTGGCATTGGGGTCCTATTGGAAACTAAGGGATATTAAGGCCTCCTTTTAATAGAGAACCGGAACAAAGCATTAGCACATAGTGAATACATGAACTCCTCAAACTATGGTCATCACCGGGAGTGGTCCCGATTATTGTCACTTCGGGGTTGCCGTATCATAACACATAGTAGGTGACTATAGACTTGCAAGATAGGATCAAGAACTCACATATATTCATGAAAACATAATAGGTTCAGATCTGAAATCATGGCACTCGGGCCCTACTGACAAGCATTAAGCATAGCAAAGTCATAGCAACATCAATTTCATAACATAATGGATACTAGGGATCAAACCCTAACAAAACTAACTCGATTACATGATAAATCTCATCCAAGCCATCACCGTCCAGCAAGCCTACGATGGAATTACTCACGCACGGCAGTGAGCATCATGAAATTGGTGATGGAGGATGGTTGATGATGACGACGGCGACGAATCCCCCTTTCCGGAGCCCCGAACGGACTCCAGGTCAGCCCTCCCGAGAGGTTTTAGGGCTTGGCGGCGGATCCGTATCGTAAAACGCGATGATTTCTTCTCTCCCATTTTTTTTCTCTCCGAAAGCAAATATATAGAGTTGGAGTTGGCGTCGGAGGGCATCCAGGGGGCCCACGAGGTAGGGGGGCGCGCCCTAGGGGGGCGCCCCCACCCTCGTGGACAGGGTGTGGGGCCCCTGGTCTTCATCTTTGGCGAGGATTTTTTATTATTTTTTCTAAGATGTTCCATGGAGTTTCAGGTCATTCCGAGAATATTTGTTTTCTACACATAAAACAACACCATGGCAATTTTGCTGAAAACAGCGTCAGTCCGGGTTAGTTCCATTCAAATCATACAAGTTAGAGTCCAAAACAAGGGCAAAAGTGTTTGGAAAAGTAGATACGATGGAGACGTATCAAGCATCATCAATAACATGCGACATATCACAACGAATAGCAGAAGCAGGTTTAGGTGTCGCAAGCTTACTCATAACAGAAGGTGAATCAAGTGCAGAGCTAGATGGCAGTTCCATAACTCCCCTCATAGTTGAGGGATAGATCTTGGTTTTTGGATCTCTCAAGTTCTTCATAATGATAAACAGATATATATCCCAAGTGACTCAAAGAATAGAGCTATGCTCCCCGGCAACGGTGCCAGAAATTAGTCTTGATAACCCACAAGTATAGGGGATCGCAACAACTTTCGAGGGTGGAGTATTCAACCCAAATTTGTTGATTCGACACAAGGGGAGCCAAAGAATATTCTCAAGTATTAGCAGCTGAGTTTTCAATTCAACCACACCTGGAAACTTAGTATCTGCAGCAGAGTGTTTAGTAGCAAAGTAATATGATAGTGATGGTAACGGTAACAAAAGAGTAACGAAAGCAAAGTAATGTTTTTGGTATTTTGTAGTGATTGTAACAATAGCAACAGGAAAGTAAATAAGCGTAAACCAGTATATGGAAAGCTCGTAGGCATCGGATCAATGATGGATAATTATGCTGGATGCGGTTCATCATGTAGCAGTCATAACATAGGGTGACACAGAACTAGCTCCAATTCGTCAATGTAATGTAGGCATGTATTCCAAATATAGTCATACGTGCTTATGGAAAAGAACTTGCATGACATCTTTTGTCCTACCCTCCCGTGGGAGTGGGGTCCTAATGGAAACTAAGGGATATTGAGGCCTCCTTTTAACAGAGAACCGGAACAAAGCATTAGCACATGGTGAATACATGAACTCCTCAAACTACGGTCATCACCGGTAAGTATCCCGATTATTGTCGGGGTTAACGGATCATAACACATAATAGGTGACTATAGACTTGCAAGATAGGATCTAGAACTCTCATATATTGATGAAAACATAATAGCTTCATATCTGAAATCATGGCACTCGGGCCCTAGTGACAAGCATTAAGCATAGCAAAGTCATAGCAACATCAATCTCAGAACATAGTGGATACTAGGGATCAAACCCTAACAAAACTAACTTGATTACATGATAAATCTCATCCAACCCATCACCGTCCAGCAAGCCTATGATGGAATTACTCACGCACGGTGGTGAGCATCATGAAATTGGTGATGGAGGATGGTTGATGATGACGACGGCGACGAATCCCCCTCTCCGGAGCCCCAAACGGACTCCAGATCAGCCCTCCCGAGAGGTTTTAGGGCTTGGCGGCGGCTCCGTACCGTAAAACGCAATGATTTCTTCTCTCCTATTTTTTTCTCCTCGAAAGCAGTTATATAGAGTTGGAGTTGGCGTTGGGAGGTCTCCAGGGGGCCCACGAGGTAGGGGTGCGCCCTAGGGGGGCGCCCCCACCCTCATGAGAAGGGTGTGGGCCCCCTGGTCTTCATCTTTGGCGAGGATTATTTATTATTTATTGTAAGATATTCCGTGGAGTTTCAGGTCATTCCGAGAACTTTTGTTTTCTGCACATAAAACAACATCATGGCAATTCTGCTGAAAATAGCGTCAGTCCGGGTTAGTTCCATTCAAATCATACAAGTTAGAGTCCAAAACAAGGGCAAAAGTGTTTGGAAAAATAGATACGTTGGAGACGTGTCAGTCTCCTACTGGATTGATACATTGGTTCTCAAAAACTGAGGGAAATACTTACGCTGCTTTACTGCATCACCCTTTCCTCTTCAAGGGAAAACCAACGCAGTGCTCAAGAGGTAGCAGATGCCCCCCCCCCCTCCCTAGTTGGATTAGGATAGGAAGGAAGGGGGAGAGAGGGGGAAGGAAAGGGGGCACCCAATTCGGATTGGGCTTGGGCAGGCGCCCCCTCCTAGGCCCAATAAGGCCCATATACTTCTCGCGGGGTTCTGGTAACCTCCCGGTACTCCGGTATATGCCCGAACTCACCCGGAACCATTCTGATGTCCAAACATGGGCTTCCAATATATCGATATTTATGTCTTGACCATTCCGAAACTCCTCGTCATGTCTGTGATCTTATCCGGGACTCCGAACTACCTTCGGTACATCAAAACACACAAACTCATAATATCGATCGTCATCGAACGTTAAGCATGCGGACCCTACGGGTTTGAGAATTATGTAGACATGGCCAAGAATCATCTCTGGTCAATAACTAATAGCGGAACCTAGATGCTCATATTGGTTCCTACATATTCTACGAAGATCTTTATCGGTCAACCCGCATAACAACATACGTTGTTCCCTTTGTCATCGGTATGTTACTTGCCCGAGATTCGATCGTCGGTATCTCAATACCTAGTTCAATCTCTTTACCGGCAAGTCTCTTTACTCGTTTCATAATGCAACATCCCGTAACTAACTCATTAGTCACATTGCTTGCAAGGCTTATAGTGATGTGCATTACCGAGAGGGCCCAAAGATACCTCTGTGATACACAAAGTGACAAATCCTAATCTCGATCTATGCCAACTCAACAAAAACCATCAGAGACACCTGTAGAGCATCTTTATGGTCACCTAGTTACGTTGTGACGTTTGATAGCACACTAAGTGTTCCTCCGGTATTCGAGAGTTGCATAATCTCATAGTCATAGGAACATGTATAAGTTATGGACAAAGCAATAGTAGTAAACTAAACGATCAAAGTGCTAAGATAACGGATGGGTCAAGTCAATCACATCATTCTCTAATGATGTGATCCCGTTTATCAAATGACAACTCTTTGTCCATGGCTAGGAAACTTAACCATCTTTGATCAATGATCTAGTCAGGTAGAGGCATACTAGTGACACTCTGTTTGTCTATGTATTCACACTTGTACTAAGTTTATGGTTAATAAAATTCTAGCATGAATAATAAACATTTATAATGATATAAGGAAATATAAATAACAACTTTATTATTGCCTCTAGGGCATATTTCCTTCATACTCTGGGGTTGCCAAATGTTTCCTATAACTAGGAGATCATAAAGGTTGTTTACGGGTACACTAGAGAAGTATGTCAAGATTCTCGATGATTCAAGACTGGAATTTGCTCCTCGATGGAGAGATACTCTTTGGGACCACTCGGTATCACGGTATCCAGACACAAGCATGCTATTGATCACATGGATACCAGAATTAAAAGAGAACAATATTTGTAATGTATTACATATGATTGTCATTAATTAAATTGACCTACGTGTCAAATAATGTAATTCATATTTTATTAGCAATAGAAGTAGCAAAAGTTAGAGTTGCAAGGATATGGTGGTGAAAAATTAGTCAGTCATGGACCTCGATGCAAAGGCCAGGAACTTCTTCTGCAAAAAAAAGTTGAAGAAGCAGGCACGACAGAAAAATTATGCCACAACAGGAAAAAGTGTTGCCATGAGAGAGTTTCGAAATTGTGCCACGACAACGGTTTTCCCATTGAAATAATGTCGCCATGATAGAAAAAGCAAGTGCCACATCGGACATTTTACAAAAACTGCGCGAAGACGACGCAGACTTCTTCAACAGAATGGGCTATGCCATACCACTATATTATGAATTGTTCATGATGTTACTCCCTTTTATGCACATTGTTTGGTGTTCCATAGACGTGATTTGTAGGGTGATTAATATGTCTCAAACGTATCTACTTTCGCAAACATTTTTGCTATTGTTTTCCCTCTAATTTGCATGGTTTGAATAAAACTAACCCGGGTTAACGCTATTTTTAGTAGAACTACCTCGGTGTTATTTTTGTGCAGAAATAAGACTGCTCGGAATGGCTTGGGGATTTTTGGAGAATTATTTTGGAAAATTTGAGGAATTATGGAACGGGGATGGACCATAGGGGGGCCACCAGGCTGCAACACGGCCTGGTGGCGCGGCCATCCCCCAGGGCACACCACCTAGTCGTGTGGGGGGCGTGGACACTACCTTACGATGATCAGCTGCCCAAAATCCTATATATACCCCAAAAAATCACAGAAAATTGTTGATGCACTTTGCAACACGGAGCTGCCGCCACCTCCTATTCTTCCTCTAGAGATCTGATCCGAAGTCCGTTTCTGGCTCCAGAGAAGGGGATTCATCGCCGACGTCATCCCAACCCTTCTCCATCAAGAATTTCATGATGCTCACATTCATGTGTGTGTAATTCTTCTGTAGGCACATGGAGGTAGATGAAAATTTCCTATGTAAACAGTGTCAGGTTTGTTAGGGCTTGATGTCTAGTATCCACTATGTTCTCATTATCATGTTGCTATGACTTTGCTATACTTAATGCTTTTCACTAGGGCCCGAGCGCCATGATTTCAGATTTGAACTCACTATGTTTTCATGAATATATTTGTATTCTTGATCTTATGTACAAAGTTGTATGCACATGTTGTCGTTCTGAACCCTAGACCCCAAAGTGACAACAATTGGGGTATCGACGAGGATGGCTTTACCTTCAAGATTTCATGTATTCATCGTATGTTAATGTTCTCTCCTGGCTCTCTATTAAAAGGAGCACCTTAATTTCCATTATGATCCCGCTTCCACGGGAGGGTAGGGCAGAAGATGTTGTCCAAGTTCTTATAGCAAGCACGTACAACTATTTAAGGAATGTTGACAACCCACAAGTATAGGGGATCGCAACAGTTTTCAAGGGTAGAGTATTCAACCCAAATTTATAGATTCGACACAAGGGAAACCAAAGAATATTTGCAAGTATTAGCAGTTGACTTGTCAATTCAACCACACCTGGAGATTAAATATCTACAACAAAGTGATTAGTAGCACGGTAGTATGATAATTTTGATAGCAGTGGTAACGGTAACTATTGGTGCAATGATAGACCCCTTGTGTTTTGGAGTTTGTTGACATAAATATTATGGGACTTATGTGTTTGCTAGTGCACACAGAGTAACAAGTCCCTAAAGTATCGAGGAGTTTGATGCCAACGACGAAGATAATATCCCTGTGTGGCAGCGAAGGTTATCACCGAAGATGAAGATAACAAGAGTGACCCCTAAAATTGCTGAAGTCCAAGCAATTGGTTCCGTGTATGTCCGAAGGAAATGACTGCGCTCGAGGAAGAAAGAAGACGAAGTGAAGACGTAGCATTTGTTTCATTATTCTTCTTCTTTCATTGAGTCATAGGACCACCATACTATTAAGAGGGTGTAGCGTTTGAAGCTTTGATTCTCTGATGCTAAACCCCAATCATGTGAAAGTTGTGAGAGAAATCTCTTTGTGTTCCGAGCAAATATTTGCCAGCAAGAGACTGTTATCTTATTCGATGCGAGAGATTTGTCTCGGACCAAGGAGTTAGAATTACTTGTTTCTCAAGTAATGTTACTGTTGCTCCAAAAAGCTGACCGTTGTGAACATGTCGGTTGGCCATTGGCTGGACCTCATGTCCAAAATGGTCATTTCCCATCTAGGAAGGATGCGGCTATAAATAGCCACCCTGTGCCGGCTTTGCCCAGTGGCTGCTCTGTTCGATTCTGAGAAGATTGTTGAGTAACCCACTCTCTGAGTGATTTGAGTTTAAAATCCACCGAGAGAAAAACCCTAGAGCCGAAGAATTAGATAGTGGTTTAGCATCACTGGAATCTAAGTTTAGTACGCTCCGCCTATTACTCCTGAGAGCTGCAAACTCTCTAGATGGTTAGGTGTCAATTTATTCAGAGACCAAGAGTGATTGTGGTTCTCGAAGAAGAAGTCTGTAAAGGTTCGGAGATCGCCTTCAAGCATCTACCACGAGTAATCGGCATCTGTTGACGAATCGATTGTCGAGGAGAATAGGGTGCAGAGGGTTTATCTTCCGTGTTAAGTCACAACTCCTCCAACCAGACATAGTCCTTGTGCAGAAGGACGAACTGGTTGAACAAATAACTTCTCGCCATCGAGCATCTTCGGTTACCTCTGTCACCCGCGTTTACCTTCAATGCATTTTCATTCGTATGATTCATATAGATGCATGTCTTAGTTCCCTTTTGGTACTCTGTTTAAGTTCACTGTAGTTTGGTTTTCACTGATTCCGCTATTGGGTTCCGAGAGATTTAAGTTTTCCAAAGAAAATTTAAAACTCCCATTCATCCCCCCTCTGATAGACATACTTTGTTCCTACAATTGGTATCAGAGCAAGGTACTCCCAGACTCTACTCATTTTAGTCTAACGACTTTGGAGTTTAAGTATGTCTTCAGTGAACTACAAGTCGCATCTCAAGATTCCCATATTTGATGGGATGGACTACCCCTTCTAGAAGGAGAAGATGGAGATCCGTCTCCGAGCAATAGATGATGACATGTGGAATGTGGTGCATTTTGGGCTCCATGTTGTTGTACCTCAAGCCCCTTCCGATGAAGAGAAGAAGCTCATTCAAATGGATTTTCAGGCCAAAGATGAGACTGGCGGCCATCTCAATCGAGCACAATTTCTTTGCTATCACCAGTGTGAAACTGCGAAGGAATTGTGGGTTGTCCTCGAGAAGATCAATGAAGGAGTCTCAACTCGGAAAGAAACTTGAATTGGTACTCTAAGAGCGGAATTCAATCGCTTCAAGCGCATTGGAAATGAAACCTGCCAACAAACCTTTGACCGTCTTAGTGACATAGCTAATGAACTTCAAGGTCTCGGCGCCGGAGACATCACTAACCATGAAGTCATGAAGAAACTGCTTCGATCTCTTGATAGTTCTTTCGATACACTTGTTCTGATGATACGTTAACGAGCTGACTTTAAGCACCTTGACTCTGCTGATATCATGGAAAGACTAAACACTCACGAGGAACAAGAAGAAGAGAAAAGAGATATGCATGCCTCAAATCAACGCAAAAATCATGTTCTTAAGGCGGTGGCTGACTATTCCTTTGATGGAAATGCCGAAGAAGATTCAGATGACCCAGAAAGGCTCAGCGAAGATCTCGAAGGATGATTTTCCATAGTGACAAGTGGTAGTAAATTTCAGCATGTAGTATAAATTTTTCCTTACCAAATTCCACTCACCAAAGGCGCTTAACTCCCCGGCAACGGCGCCAGAAAAGAGTTTTGATGACCCACAAGTATAGGGGGTCTATCGTAGTTCTTTCGATAAGTAAGGAGCAGAAGAAAATGACAAGTGGTTTTCAACAAGGTATTTTCTGCAAGCACTGAAATTATCGGTAACAAATAGTTTTGTGATAAGATATATAATTTATAATGAGTAACAAGTAACAAGTGTAATAAAGGTGCAGCAAGGTGGCCCAATCCTTTTTACAACAAAGGATAAGCCTGGACGAACTCTTATATAAAGCAAAGCACTCCCGACGACACATGGGAATTACTCTCAAGTTAGTTTTCATCATGCTCATATGATTCGCGTTCGTTACTTTGATAATTTGATATGTGGGTGGACCGGTGCCTGGGTGCTGTACTTACTTGGACAAACCTCACACTTATTGTTAACCTCTCTCGCAAGCATCGGCAACTATGAAAGAAGAATTAAGATAAATCTAACCATAGCATGAAACATGTGGACCCAAATCAGCCCCTTACGAAGTAACGCATAAACTAGGGTTTAAGCTTCTGTCACTCTAGCAACCCGTCATCTACTTATTACTTCCCAATGCCTTCCCTAGGCTCAAATCATGGTGAAGTGTCACGTAGTCGACGTTCACATAACACCACTAGAGGAAAGACAACATACATCTCATCAAAATATCGAACGAATACCAAATTCACATGATTACTTATAACAAGACTTCTCCCATGTCCTCGGGAAAAAACATAACTACTCACAAAGCACGGTCATGTTCAAGATCAGAGGAGTGTTGAATATCATTAAGGATCTGAACATATGATCTTCCACCAAATAAACCAATTAGCATCAACTACAAGGACTAATCAACACTACTAGCAACCCACAGGTACCAATCTGAGATTTAGGCACAAAGATTGAATACAAGAGATGAACTAGAGTTTGAGCGGAGATGGTGCTGGTGAAGATGTTGATGAAGATTGACCCTCCCTCGATGAGAGGATCATTGGTGATGACGATGGCTTCGATTTCCCCCTCCCGGAAGGAAGTTTCCCTGGCAGAACAGCTCCACCGAGACGGCGACGCTTCGTCCCGAAAGCTCTCTCTTTGTTTATTTTTCTCGGTCAAAACGCTTCATATAGCAGAAGATGGGCACCAGAGATCTGTCAGGGGCCCCATAAGCCCTAGGGGGTAGGGTGCGCCCCCAGGCTTGTGGCCACCTGGTGGGTCCCCTCTGGTAATTTCTTCGCCCAACAATTTTTATATATTCCAAAATAATTCTTGGTAAATTTACAAGACTTTTGTAGTTGTGCAAAATAGGTATCTCAGATTTGCTCCTTTCCGGTCCAGAATTCCAGCTGTCGGCATTCTCCCTCTTCATGTAAATCTTGTAAAATAAGAGAGAAAAGGCATAAATGTTGTACCATAATGTGTAATAACAACCCATAATACAATAAATATCAACATAAAAGCATGATGCAAAATGGACGTATCAGGCACCCCCTCCGGTGGTTCTTGGTTCCAGTATTTTTTATTTATTCTGAAATAACTCTCCAAAAAATTTCGTCCAAATCCAAGAACTTTTATTTCTGCACAAAAACAACATCATGGTAGTTCTGCTGAAAACAGTGTCCAAAACAAGAGCAAAAGCATTAGGAAAAGTAGATACGATGGAGACGTATCAAATGCATGCCCGCATATGATTGATAAATTGGAGCTAGTTTGTTGTCGCTCTATCTTATGATGGTTACATAATGAATCTCATATAACAAAACCCACTATCTACTTCCATGCCTACACTTTCTTCTATTGTTGTTCTTGTTAAAAATTACTATTGTTGCACTCTGGTACTATTTTGCAATCTTGTTACTGCAACTATCACTTCATCAGTACTGCTATCATATCACTGTTACTAATAAATTGTTGCAAGCATATTATCTATCCAGGTGTGGTTGAATTGACAGCTCAACTGCTAAGGCTTATAAATATTCTATGGCCCCCTTTGTATCAAATCAATAAATTTGGGTTGAAATACTTCCCTCGAAGACTGACGCGATCCCCTATACTTGTGGGTCATCAATGATCCTTAACTCAAAAACATTAATTAGTTACTATTGATAAGGTGTAGCATCCTCTGAAATACATGTCACTTTGAGGTGTGCCATGTCAACACGGGTACAACAGACTTGTCGTGTATGAGGCGGGGGTGAATGATTCACACAACAAGAACATTTGGTTGTCTTGACAACTTAGCAAGAATGCCTTGAGTTTGGAACACACCCATCGAAGGATGAACAGGAGTCACATAAAGATCTGATTGGCAAGTTGGCCTATCGGTCTAATTATTTTGACATCAGTGATGCTAACATCAATGGCAGAGTAATTAAAACGTGGAACTTGAATCACTAGTAATCAACTATGAGGGGTATTCGTTTTCCTGGGAGCACACTCTTATTATTATTTTAATTTGAGTTGCATTTAACTATAAGTGAATTTGCATATTTTTGTTGTACATAAAATTGCACGCCAATTTAGCATTGATGCTTGACAAAGAAAAATCAACTACATCTGACAGTAACTATACGAAGTGGGTCCGTAGTCTAAGCATTGTCCTTGGGAGTTCTAGGAAAGAATGCATTGTGGAAACAGCTATTCCATGAAGGAAATATGCCCTAGAGGTAATAATAAAGTTATTATTTATTTCCTTAAAATCATGATAAGTGTTTATTATTCATGCTAGAATTGTATTAACCGGAAACATAATACATGTGTGAATACATAGACAAAACAGAGTGTCACTAGTATGCCTCTACTAGACTAGCTCGTTAATTAAAGATGGTTATGTTTCCTAACCATGAACAAAGATTTGTTATTTGATTAACGAGGTCACATCATTAGTTGAATGATCTGATTGACATGACCCATTCCATTAGCTTAGCACCCGATCGTTTAGTATGTTGCTATTGCTTTCTTCATGACTTATACATGTTCCTATAACTATGAGATTATGCAACTCCCGTTTACCGGAGGAACACTTTGGGTACTACCAAACGTCACAACGTAACTGGGTGATTATAAAGGAGTACTACAGGTGTCTCCAATGGTGGATGTTGGGTTGGCGTATTTCGAGATTAGGGTTTGTCACTCCGATTGTCGGAGAGGTATCTCTGGGCCCTCTCGGTAATACACATCACATAAGCCTTGCAAGCATAATAACTAAGATGTTAGTTATGAAATGATGTATTACGGAACGAGTAAAGAGACTTGCCAGTAACGAGATTGAACTAGGTATTGGATACCGACGATCAAATCTCGGGCAAGTAACATACCGATGACAAAGGGAACAACGTATGTTGTTATGCGGTCTGACCGATAAAGATCTTCGTAGAATATGTAGGAGCCAAGATGGGCATCCAGGTCCCGCTATTGGTTATTGACCGGAGACGTGTCTCGGTCATGTCTACATTGTTCTCGAACCGTAGGGTCCGCACACTTAACGTTACGATGACAATTATTATGAGTTTATGCATTTTGATGTACCGAAGGTAGTTCAGAGTCCCGGATGTGATCACGGACATGACGAGGAGTCTCGAAATGGCCGAGACGTAAAGATTGATATATTGGAAGCCTATGTTTGGACATCGGAAGTGTTCCGGGTGAAATCGGGATTTTACCGGATTACCAGGAGGGTTACCGGAACCCCCCGGGAGCCAAATGGGCCAACATGGGCCTTAGTGGAAAGGTGAAAGGGCTGCCCACATAGGGCTGCATGCCTCCCCCCTCTCTCTAGTCCTATTAGGACTAGGAGAAGGTGGCCGGCCCCCCTCTCTCCCTTTCCCACTTGGGAATCCTAGTTGGACTAGGATTGGAGGGGGGAGTCCTACTCCCGGTAGGAGTAGGACTCCTCCTGCGCCTCCCTCCTCTTGGCCGGCCAGCCCTCCCCCTCTCATCCTTTATATACGGGGGCAGGGGGCACCTCTAGACACACAAGTTGATCCTTGAGATCGTTCCTTAGCCGTGTGCGGTGCCCCCTGCCACCAAATTCCACCTCGATCATACCGTTGTAGTGCTTAGGCGAAGCCCTGCGTCGGTAGTACATCAAGATCGTCACCACGCCGTCGTGCTGACGGAACTCCTCCCCGAAGCTTTGCTGGATCGGAGCCCGGGGATCGTCATCGAGCTGTACGTGTGCTAAGAACTCTGAGGTGCCGGAGTAACGGTGCTTGGATCGGTCGGATCGGGAAGAAGACGTACGACTACTTCCTCTATGTTGTGTGATCGCTTCCACAGTCGGTCTGCGTTGGTACGTAGACAACACTCTCCCCTCTCGTTGCTATGCATCACCATGATCTTGCGTGTGCGTAGGAAAATTTTGAAATTACTACGTTACCCAACAGTGGCATCCGAGCCTAGGTTTTATGGTTTGATGTTATTTGCACGAGTAGAACACAATGAGTTGTGGGCGATACAAGTCATACTGCCTACCAGCATGTCATACTTTGGTTCGGCGGTATTGTTGGACGAGATGACCCGGACCAACCTTACGCGTACGCTTACACGAGACCGGTTCCCTCGACGTGCTTTGCACATAGATGGCTTGCGGGCAACTGTCTCTCCAACTTTAGTTGAACCGAGTGTGGCTACGCCCGGTCCTTGAGAAGGTTAAAACGGAGTCTATTTGACGAACTATCGTTGTGGTTTTGATGCGTAGGTGAGATGAGTTCTTACTTAAGCCCGTAGCAGCCACGTAAAACTTGCAACAACAAAGTAGAGGACGTCTAACTTGTTTTCGCAGGGCATGTTGTGATGTGATATGGTCAAGGCATGATGCTGATTTTATTGTATGAGATGATCATGTTTTGTAACCAAGTTATCGGCAACTGGCAGGAGCCATATGGTTGTCGCTTTATTGTATGCAATGCAATCGCGATGTAATGCTTTACTTTATTACTAAGCGGTAGTGATAGTCATGGAAGCATAAGATTGGTGAGACGACAACGATGCTACGATGGAGATCAAGGTGTCGCGCCGGTGACGATGGTGATCATGACGGTGCTTCGGAGATGGAGATCACAAGCACAAGATGATGATGACCATATCATATCACTTATATTGATTGCATGTGATGTTTATCCTTTTATGCATCTTATCTTGCTTTGATTGACGGTAGCATTATAAGATGATCTCTCACTGAATTATCAAGAAGTGTTCTCCCTGAGTATGCACCGTTGCCAAAGTTCGTCGTGCCCAGACACCACGTGATGATCGGGTGTGATAAGCTCTACGTCCAAATACAACGGGTGCAAAACAGTTGCACACGCAGAATACTCAGGTTATACTTGACGAGCCAAGCATATACAGATATGGCCTCGGAACACGGAGACCGAAAGGTCGAGCGTGAATCATATAGTAGATATGATCAACATAACGATGTTCACCATTGAAAACTACTCCATCTCACGTGATGATCGGTTATGGTTTAGTTGATTTGGATCACGTGATCACTTAGAGGATTAGAGGGATGTCTATCTAAGTGGGAGTTCTTAAGTAATTTGATTAACTGAACTTAACTTATCATGAACTTAGTACCTGATAGTATCTTGCTTGTTTATGTTGATTGTAGATAGATGGCTCGTGCTGTTGTTCCGTTGAATTTTAATGCGTTCCTTGAGAAAGCAAAGTTCAAAGATGATGGTAGCAATTACACGGACTGGGTCCGTAACTTGAGGATTATCCTCATTGCTGCACAGAAGAATTACGTCCTGGAAGCACCGCTGGGTGCCAGGCCTGCTGCTAGAGCAACGCCAGATGTTATGAACGTCTGGCAGAGCAAAGCTGATGACTACTCGATAGTTCAGTGTGCCATGCTTTACGGCTTAGAATCGGGACTTCAACGACGTTTTGAACGTCATGGAGCATATGAGATGTTCCAGGAGTTGAAGTTGATATTTCAAGCAAATGCCCGAATTGAGAGATATGAAGTCTCCAATAAGTTCTATAGCTGCAAGATGGAGGAGAACAGTTCTGTCAGTGAGCATATACTCAAAATGTCTGGGTATAATAATCACTTGATTCAGATGGGAGTTAATCTTCCAGATGATTGCATCATTGACAGAATTCTCCAATCACTGCCACCAAGCTACAAGGGCTTCGTGATGAACTATAATATGCAAGGGATGAACAAGACTATTCCCGAGCTCTTCGCAATGCTGAAAGCTGCGGAGGTAGAAATCAAGAAGGAGCATCAAGTGTTGATGGTCAACAAGACCACTAGTTTCAAGAAAAAGGGCAAAGGGAAGAAGAAGGGGAACTTCAAGAAGAACAGCAAGCAAGTTGCTGCTCAGGAGAAGAAACCCAAGTCTGGACCTAAGCCTGAAACTGAGTGCTTCTACTGCAAGCAGACTGGTCACTGGAAGCGGAACTGCCCCAAGTATTTGGCGGATAAGAAGGATGGCAAGGTGAACAAAGGTATATGTGATATACATGTTATTGATGTGTACCTTACTAGAGCTCGCAGTAGCACCTGGGTATTTGATACTGGTTCTGTTGCTAATATTTGCAACTCGAAACAGGGGCTACAGAATAAGCGGACGCTAGCAAAGGACGAGGTGACGATGCGCGTGGGAAACGGTTCCAAAGTCGATGTGATCGCGGTCGACACACTACCTCTACATCTACCTTCGGGATTAATATTAGACCTAAATAATTGTTATTTGGTGCCAGCGTTGAGCATGAACATTATATCTGGATCTTGTTTAATGCGAGACGGTTATTCATTTAAATCAGAGAATAATGGTTGTTCTATTTATATGAGTAATATCTTTTATGGTCATGCACCTTTGAAGAGTGGTCTATTCTTGTTGAATCTCGATAGTAGTGATACACATATTCATAATGTAGAAGCCAAAAGATGCAGAGTTGATAATGATAGTGTAACTTATTTGTGGCACTGCCATTTAGGTCATATCGATGTAAAACGCATGAAGAAACTCCATACTGATGGGCTTTTGGAACCACTTGATTATGAATCACTTGGTACTTGCGAACCGTGCCTCATAGGCAAGATGACTAAAACACCGTTCTCCGGTACTATGGAGAGAGCAACAGATTTATTGAAGATCATACATACCGATGTATGTGGTCCGATGAATATTGAAGCTCGTGGCGGATATCGTTATTTTCTCACCTTCACAGATGATTTAAGCAGATATGGGTATATCTACTTAATGAAACATAAGTCTGAAACATTTGAAAAGTTCAAGGAATTTCAGAGTGAAGTTGAAAATCATCGTAACAAGAAAATAAAGTTTCTATGATCTGATCGTGGAGGAGAATATTTGAGTTACGAGTTTGGTGTACATTTGAAAAATTGTGGAATAGTTTCGCAACCCACGCCACCCAGAACACCACAGCGTAATGGTGTGTCCGAACATCGTAATCGTACTTTACTAGATATGGTGCGATCTATGATGTTTCTTACTGATTTACCGCTATCGTTTTGGGGTTATGCTTTAGAGACGGCCGTATTCACGTTAAATAGGGCACCATCAAAATCCGTTGAGACGACGCCTTATGAACTATGGTTTGGCAAGAAACCAAAGTTGTCGTTTCTTAAAGTTTGGGGCTGCGATGCTTATGTGAAAAAGCTTCAACCTGATAAGCTCGAACCCAAATCGGAGAAATGTGTCTTCATAGGATATCCAAAGGAAACTATTGGATACACCTTCTATCACAGATCCGAAGGCAAGACTTTTGTTGCTAAGTTCGGAAACTTTCTAGAGAAGGAGTTTCTCTCGAAAGAAGTGAGTGGGAGGAAAGTAGAACTTGACGAGGTAACTGTACCTGCTCCCTTATTGGAAAATAGTACATCATAGAAAACTGTTTCTGTGACACCTATACCAATTAGTGAGGAAGCTAATGATGATCATCATGAAACTTCAGGACAAGATACTACTGAACCACGTAGATCAACCAGAGTAAGATCCGCACCAGAGTGGTACGGTAATCCAATTCTGGAAGTCATGCTACTAGATCATGATGAACCTACGAACTATGAAGAAGCGATGGTGAGCCCAGATTCCGCAAAGTGGCTTGAGGCCATGAAATCTGAGATGGGATCCATGTATGAGAACAAAGTATGGACTTTGGTTGACTTGCCCGATGATCGGCAAGCAATTGAGAATAAATGGATCTTCAAGAAAAAGACTAACGCTGACGGTAATGTCACTGTCTATAAAGCTCGACTTGTCGCAAAAGGTTTTCGACAAGTTCAAGGGGTTGACTACGATGAGACCTTCTCACCCGTAGCGATGCTTAAATCCGTCAGAATCATGTTAGCAATTGCCGCATTTTATGATTATGAAATATGGCAGATGGATGTCAAAACTGCATTCCTGAATGGATTTCTGGAAGAAGAGTTGTATATGATGCAACCAGAAGGTTTTGTCGATCCAAAGGGAGCTAACAAAGTATGCAAACTCCAGCGATCCATTTATGGACTGGTGCAAGCATCTCGGAGTTGGAATAAACGCTTTGATAGTGTGATCAAAGCATTTGGCTTTATACAGACTTTTGGAGAAGCCTGTATTTACAAGAAAGTGAGTGGGAGCTCTGTAGCATTTCTAATATTATATGTGGATGACATATTGCTGATTGGAAATGATATAGAATTTCTGGATAGCATAAAGGGATACTTGAATAAAAGTTTTTCGATGAAATACCTCGGGGAAGTTGCTTACATATTAGGCATAAAGATCTATAGAGATAGATCAAGACTCTTAATCGGACTTTCACAAAGCACATACCTTGACAAGATTTTGAAGAAGTTCAAAATGGATCAAGCAAAGAAAGGGTTCTTGCCTGTGTTACAAGGTGTGAAGTTGAGTCAGACTCAATGCCCGACCACTGCAGAAGATAGAGAGAAAATGAAAAATGTTCCCTATGCTTCAGCCATAGGCTCTATCATGTATGCAATGCTGTGTACCAGACCTGATGTGTGCCTTGCTATAAGTTTAGCAGGGAGGTACCAAAGTAATCCAGGAGTGGATCACTGGACAGCAGTCAAGAACATCCTGAAATACCTGAAAAGGACTAGGGATATGTTTCTCGTATATGGAGGTGACAAAGAGCTCACCGTAAGAGGTTACGTTGATGCAAGCTTTGACACTGATCCGGACGATTCTAAATCGCAAACCGGATACGTGTTTACTTTAAACGGTGGAGCTGTCAGTTGGTGCAGTTCTAAACAAAGCGTCGTAGCGGGATCTACATGTGAAGCGGAATACATAGCTGCTTCGGAAGCAGCGAACGAAGGAGTCTGGATGAAGGAGTTCATATCCGATCTAGGTGTCATACCTAGTGCATCGGGTCCAATGAAAATCTTTTGTGACAATACTGGTGCAATTGCTTTGGCAAAGGAATCCAGATTTCACAAAAGGACCAAACACATCAAGAGACGCTTCAACTCCATCCGGGATTTAGTCCAGGTGGGAGACATAGAGATTTGCAAGATACATACGGATCTGAATGTTGCAGACCCGTTGACTAAGCCTCTTCCACGAGCAAAATATGATCAACACCAAAGCTCCATGGGTGTTAGAATCATTACTGTGTAATCTAGATTATTGACTCTAGTGCAAGCGGGAGACTGAAGGAAATATGCCCTAGAGGCAATAATAAAGTTATTATTTATTTCCTTAAAATCATGATAAGTGTTTATTATTCATGCTAGAATTGTATTAACCGGAAACATAATACATGTGTGAATACATAGACAAAACAGAGTGTCACTAGTATGCCTCTACTAGACTAGCTCGTTAATCAAAGATGGTTATGTTTCCTAACCATGAACAAAGAGTTGTTATTTGATTAACGAGGTCACATCATTAGTTGAATGATCTGATTGACATGACCCATTCCATTAGCTTAGCACCCGATCGTTTAGTATGTTGCTATTGCTTTCTTCATGACTTATACATGTTCCTATAACTATGAGATTATGCAACTCCCGTTTACCGGACGAACACTTTGGGTACTACCAAACGTCACAACGTAACTGGGTGATTATAAAGGAGTACTACAGGTGTCTCCAATGGTGGATGTTGGGTTGGCGTATTTCGAGATTAGGGTTTGTCACTCCGATTGTCGGAGAGGTATCTCTGGGCCCTCTCGGTAATACACATCACATAAGCCTTGCAAGCATAATAACTAAGATGTTAGTTATGAAATGATGTATTACGGAACGAGTAAAGAGACTTGCCAGTAACGAGATTGAACTAGGTATTGGATACCGACGATCGAATCTCGGGCAAGTAACATACCGATGACAAAGGGAACAACGTATGTTGTTATGCGGTCTGACCGATAAAGATCTTCGTAGAATGTGTAGGAGCCAATATGGGCATCCAGGTCCCGCTATTGGTTATTGACCGGAGACGTGTCTCGGTCATGTCTACATTGTTCTCGAACCGTAGGGTCCGCACGCTTAACGTTACGATGACAATTATTATGAGTTTATGCATTTTGATGTACCGAAGGTAGTTCGGAGTCCCGGATGTGATCACGGACATGACGAGGAGTCTCGAAATGGTCGAGACGTAAAGATTGATATATTGGAAGCCTATGTTTGGACATCGGAAGTGTTCCGGGTGAAATCGGGATTTTACCGGATTACCGGGAGGGTTACCGGAACCCCCCGGGAGCCAAATGGGCCAACATGGGCCTTAGTGGAAAGGTGAAAGGGCTGCCCACATAGGGCTGCACGCCTCCCCCCTCTCTCTAGTCCTATTAGGACTAGGAGAAGGTGGCCGGCCCCCCTCTCTCCCTTTCCCACTTGGGAATCCTAGTTGGACTAGGATTGGAGGGGGGAGTCCTACTCCCGGTAGGAGTAGGACTCCTCCTGCGCCTCCCTCCTCTTGGCCGGCCAGCCCTCCCCCTCTCATCCTTTATATACGGGGGCAGGGGGCACCTCTAGACACACAAGTTGATCCTTGAGATCGTTCCTTAGCCGTGTGCGGTGCCCCCTGCCACCAAATTCCACCTCGATCATACCGTTGTAGTGCTTAGGCGAAGCCCTGCGTCGGTAGTACATCAAGATCGTCACCACACCGTCGTGCTGACGGAACTCCTCCCCGAAGCTTTGCTGGATCGGAGCCCGGGGATCGTCATCGAGCTGTACGTGTGCTAAGAACTCGGAGGTGCCGGAGTAACGGTGCTTGGATCGGTCGGATCGGGAAGAAGACGTACGACTACTTCCTCTACGTTGTGTGATCACTTCCGCAGTCGGTCTGCGTTGGTACATAGACAACACTCTCCCCTCTCGTTGCTATGCATCACCATGATCTTGCGTGTGCGTAGGAAAATTTTGAAATTACTACGTTACCCAACATTCCAGACACCACTTGTGACACCGGCACACATGATGATAGAAATATCTATCAGACAAAAAGTGATGACTCCTATCAGTGTAGTGTCTGATGCTTTGTTGCATGGAATCAGAGCTTCAAAAACATTTTGAGAACCATATGGCCTACAAAACAACTAGTTTCAAGAAGAAGGGAAAAGCCAAGAAGGGCAAGGGCACCGGTAAGACCATCACCAAGCCTAAGGGTGGTGCCACTTTAGATATTGAGTGCTTCTTCTGTAAGCAAAATGGTCAGTGGAAGAGAAACCGCAAGAAGTTTCTAGCAGAGAAGAAGAAAACTAGAAAGTCTAGCTCAGGTATGAGTGTCAGACATGGTATATATGTTTTCCTTGTAGGTACTCACTGTAATTCTTGGATATCAGATATTGGATCAGTTGATCACATTTGCCACTTGATGCAGGGATTACAGATGCCACTAAGGCTGACAAAGAATGAGGTGCAGAAGCGCGTCGGGTACGGAGTTCAAGTTGTTGTTCAAGCCCCGACATTTTACCTCTACGTCTACCTTCGGGGCTCATATTAGAAGTAATTATACTATGTTCTGGCTTTACGCAAGAACATTACACCAGGGTCTTGTTTATTGCATTATGGGTATTTTTTAATTCTGAGAACAATTGTTGTTTAATATATTTAAAGAATATGTTTTTATGGCTATGCGTCCGTTAAGAATTGGTTGTTATTACCGTTTGATAACCGTACTGGGGAAGCACGGTGGTGACATATGTGATAAGGAGCTGTCGTGTGTATGAATGTATCTGTATTGGCTCTGCCCACAGAGAGAAACATGTAAAGTGGCTTAGAAATTTGAAGTAGAATTATGTTTAGGCACCGTTATAGATGCACAGTAGAGGGGATCCTGGACTCCCTGGGAGTGTTTTAATCCCACTTGTCTCAAGTCTCTCATTTAAAATTCTAGTTGTTTACTTCTTTGAATTATTTATCTTTACACTTGCAACATCCTTTCCACCACTTTACCACTGCTTTGGATCGCTAACAATTTACATGCATTTGGCTTGAAGCATTCAAGAGATAAAAGATTGATTATTGTGCTCCCTGTGAGATCGATACTCTTATTTCGAAAAAGCTAGAACTAAACCTTGTGCACTTGCAGGACATCAATGGTCCAAGCATTACTCTGTTTGTTACAAACTTAATACCTTAAGATGCATGCTGGATAGCGGTCGATGGGTGAAGTAATAGTAGTATATTTAGTAAAATTAACGGTCTACTTGTCATAAACGTAATGCATATATATATATATATATATATATAGGATGGGTCTATTCTCATAATACCCCTTAAGACCTTATTCTCCTAACACCAGTGCTTATTCTGATAACACCCGAGTACTCCCCCGTAGTCGTGAAGTAAACTGCAGCAAAAAGCCCGCCCCCCTTGGCTCATACCCATACCCACACCCACCTCCTGCACGAAACCCACTTGCCCCTCCCCCGATCCAAACCACCACCTACCCTCCACCTTCTACAACGTCGCCACTTGAGCACAACGACAGGTTGCCGCCGCACGGCCCAGCCTAGTCCACCTTCCACCGGCGCCGCAGCCGGATCTCCACCCCAGGCCACCGCCGCGCCGCCCTGTCCTCCGTCCATCTTCTGCCGCGGCGCCCCCAATGCCTCGCCGCTCCGTCCGCCCTCTACCTATGCCGACGCCTTGGCCCGGCCACCTTCTGCCTACACCGCCGCCCGCCAACTCCCGCATCCGTCCACGAGATCCGGCCGCCCGCACCCATTCTCTCTGCCTACCAGTCTCCCACGCCACACACCATGGCCCACGGCGACGCCAGATCCATGCGCCGCGCTCCCACGGTGATGCCGCCACAGCCAGCCGCCAGTGAGACCAACAACGTCTTCCCACGCCTCTCCCTTCTTCCTCTACCCCTCCTCTCTTGCTCTTTCCTCAACCCCCGTAGCGGATCACGGCCCTCCAGTGAGCGGATCCGCACCACCAGCATGCGTGCTGCAGCCAGGCGGCAGGCGAGCTGCCTCCTCCCCGGCGTGGCCAAGCTCCATGGTCGGGGCCCCTATTTTGTGCAGGTTCGTCAGTCCACCCTTGTCTCTCCTACCTCCTCCCCCTGGCAAAGCTTGCAGCGTGGCTCCCGTGCAGTTCGGCAGGCGTTTGAATGCGTTTCAATTCTTCAACTACCTCTCTCTTGCAGGTCATATCATTGGTGATCTCTCTCGGGCTACAAAACGAAAGGGCTCCTCAGCAGTTCGGTAACGCTCGCCGTGCAGCTCCGCGGCGACAATTTTGCAGTGCTGCTGCAATCCTCGGGCTATGCTCTGCAGTCCGCCCGCATGGGGCGCGCGAGAAAAAAATAGGAGGGGGTAATTGTAGTTCACCTGATCCAGTGCGTGCCGTGGTGCGCCCCTTGCGGCTCAGTAGCCTCTCTGCAGATTTTGTGTTTTCTGAAGAGAAAATGAAGTGCAAATGAAGTCTGCTGTGATTTGCTATTGAGGTTCATTTTACTCATTTTAGCAGGAAACGATGAAGTGACGCAGTTCTATTGGATGCCCCATAACTTAATTTTGTTGTTGTTGAAAACTGCACTTCATTAGTTCATTGTAAAACTGCAGCCGTGCAGTCCACAACCGCGGCTGTGCAGCTCAAACAAGCCCGCAATGAAGTCTCGTGCTTGTGTCTAAAGTTGTAGCCTGGGAACGATCGAGAAGTGTAGGTGCATGACTTTACATAATTGTCCAGCTCGCTGGAACCTGTTTCGAAGTTCTAAAAACAAGTGCAACCCCTTAGTGGTTCACCTTGTAGAAAAAGAGAAAGAAATCCCCACGCGAGGTTCACTTCATTATTGAATGCAATTTTGTTTTGCTTGTGGGGCAATTGGAAAAATTAGTTCACTCCAATTTCTGTAGCAGCTCATTACCTCTATGTATGAAGTGCATTTTTTTCGTGTGTCTCAAAAATCAGTTGATTGCGTTCAACACATGCAGTGCATTTGGTCCTCGGATGTGGTTCACTTTTGATAGTGATGTTGTTCACTTGCGTCCAACATGAAAGTGTGATTTTTTAAAACAAAACAACAAGATGGCAATGAGGTTCACTTTGACATATGTCGTGGTTCATTTGACTCGTCTCTGCGGTCCACTTTCCTTCGGAAAAAAAGTTGGAAAAAAGTGAACAAAACTCCTCTGAGAAAAATCTACGTCCAACAAAATAAATCATGAGGTTCGATTGACTGCCTGATGCAGTGCGTTTTTCAGTTTGAAGCAGTGCGCTTTTCTGTCCGATGCAGTGCAGGCGTCGATTTTGTTGTCGCGAAAAACAGAGTTTCCGCGTTTTTGTAATTTCAAAACTGCTCTTAAACCGTAATGAATTAGAGGGAGTGTTCTATATGAATAAGTAGCGTCTCGATGATATCTTTCCAACGGTGTATCAGTTGGATCATTTCGACCAACGTTTTGTAAAAATTTCACGAAAAAATGGTCGCTGCCCTTCGTAGTCAGACGCACGATTTTCAAATTTAACTAAAAACCGTAAGGAATCTCAAAAACATTTCAACATATGAAAGTTGCGCCTCGTTCGTAGCTTTCCAACGGTATATTACACGCCTTGTTTCGACAAACGGTTAGAAAACTGGAGTGAAAACAGTACCGAAAATTTAAAAAAAATCGAAAACACAATTCCGCGATTTAGTAAATTCAAAACTGCTCTTAAACCGTAGCGAATTAGAAAAAATAATAGATATGAAAAAGATGCGCGCCGACGATATCTTTTCAACGGTGTATCATATGTTTCATTCCGACGAGCGGTTTAGAAAAAAAGCAAAAAAAACGCTCGCTGCCATTCGTTGTGAGCCGCACGATTTTCGAAACTGCTCTTAAACTATGATGAATTTTGAAAAGTGTTCAACATGGCGAAATTGCGTCTACTCCATAGTTTTTTAACGGTATATTACACGCATAATTCCGATAAACGGTTAAAAAACTAGAGCAAAAAAGGTATCGAAAAAACCACACGTACAGTTTTTTCAAACATGAAGTTCACTGGTCTCTATGGTACAGTGCGCATAGCTTTCCAATGCAGTATTACAATGCAGTTCGGAAGTGTTATGAGAATATTATTCTCATAATGTTATGAGAATAGACCGGCTATATATATATATATATATATATATATATATATATATATATATATATATATATATTGATCATGCCATGAACAATCATCATAACTATGTGCTATTCTATCAATTGCCCAATAGTAATTTGTTTAGCCACCGTACTATGCTCATGAGAGAGATGCCTCTTGTGAACCCTATGGCCCCCGAGGTCCATTCACTTTATATTTACTAAAACCCTAAATATATTTACTGTAATTTATTTATTTTAATTTCCTTTTTATTTTATCTATCTACCATTATCAGATTTAATCCTTGCAATTAACGAGTACAAGGGGATTGACAATCCTCTTGCCCGCATTGGGTGCAAGTATTTACTTTGTGTGTGTGCAGGTACTGCTTAAAATGTTCGTGTGGTGTCTCCTACTAGTTCAATAAACCTTGGTTCTTAACTGAGGGAAATAGTATCTGCTACCATACTACATCATCCTTCCTCTTCGGGGAAATCCCAACGCCTATCGCAAGTCGCAGTCCTTGGCAACATTAAGGATTGGGTCACTTGCCGCACCTTGCTACTTTTGTTATTTGTTACTTGCTACCAATTATATTGCTATGAAAGTATCTTCCAGCACTTGCAGAGAATACCCTGCTGAATACTGTCTATCAATTCCTTCTGCTCCTCGTTGGGTTCGACACTCTTTACTTATCAAAAGACTATGACTGATCCCCTATACTTGTGGGTCATCAATACCCGTGTAGTTGTGCCTGTTGCGGTATAGTTGCACGGTGGAGCTTCTCATCACAGAGTCTCTTGAACAAAGGAGATCGTTGGAGCACATTGATGTCATTGCATCAACCTGACGTGCCTTAGAAAGCATGTCAAATCCACAAGTTATGCGATATCACTGCTTCAAGTATGATGGTGACTTCTTTGACGTGATCTTGGTATTGCCCACACAAACTTTTCGGGCAGTTCTTACATTGCGAGTGCATGCAATCAACTGAACCTAACATACTGGTAAATCCTCTTGCTGCTCAAATTGCCAACAATTTTTCTGTGTCCTCCACATTTAGCTCTCTCATACTCTGGTCCGAACATCTTCACCAGAATGCGTGCAAATTGCTCCGTGGTGTTTAGGACCATGGTCTCTCCCATCCGAATTTCTGCATCAATTGCATCTGCTACTTCACCATAAGCAAGCATCCTAAGAGGAGCCGTGCATTTGTGTAGAGGAGAGAAGGATAATTTTCTGCAACAATCCTTTCTTAGTTTGAAGTTGTCATCAGCCTTCTCCACGCCTTTCCACTACCCGCACAAACAACTTTTCGCTCATCCAGTAGCAACGATGAAAAAAGTTTCATGAAATGTTGGGACCGCTGTGAAGTATTTTGTGTACAGAAGATGTGCACCGGCCCTTGATGGAACCCTTGAAGTAATGCTCGGCTCGCACATTTCATCGAACACGTAGAGCGCGAGGTGCAAATATAGGAGAGTTTGTCGTACCGGAGTTGCGCCGGTGGCGGCCTGGTCGACGACGTGAGAGTTGGGGCGTCCGGTGGCGAAGCCTTGGGTTTGGAATGGTGGCGGAGAACCGATAGCGACAGAAGTCCGATGATGGCTGTGCGGAGAAGGACGAGCAGAGATGAGAAGAGAACTGCTCGAGCAAGCTGGGAGGAGCGGATATGGGTGAATTGACGCAAGCCCTAGCGGTCAATCCGATGTGGCACACGCGTCTGGGCATCTCTATGTTCGCCCTAGTTATAGGTAGGATATAGGGAATGTCGGTCAGTCGGGACGTTTGAGTTGGTTGTGCGGAGACCGATTGGGTAGTGTTTTTGTGTCCGGTCCAGTCATTGACCGAGTAGCCCGTCCGGATCGTTTAACGCTCTAACACAAATATCAGTCTTGCTACTGAGACTTCGTTAAGTCTCAGTCGATGCTATGAGCATAATTGGTTTTGTGCCAAAAATTGGCATGCCAATGTTTGGCATTGTGCCAAATATTGGCTACTAATTACTAATTGGTTACCAAGTTGTCTTGCCTAACTCATATAAAGTTGCCAATATTTGACAAGTCTTGATATTGCCAACATTTGGCTAGCCAAATATTAGCAACAAACCAATCATGCTCTATATCCATGAGATCTTATATTAAAATTCGTGCAAAATTTTCATTTTTCATTTTTCTCTTGCATATTATGTCACTTGACTGAGACTTGATTAAATCTTAGTCGACTGAGACCTAGTCATACCCCGCAAATATAGCCGGGGCATCAATGCGCCTCCCTGATCTGCAAATCTCCAGCCCGAAATCTAATCAACTATTCCGGCGGACCGAAATCTGCAAATCAATTGAAGAACCTCCCACGTTTCTGTAAAAGAGAAGCCAGCGGCATCACAGCAAGTACTCATCCATCCCCGGGCAGCACCTTGCCATAAAATACATAAATAGGCTTTTTGGTAGGAAATAAATAAATGCGAACTTTTTTTTAGCAGTAGTTGAAAAATAAATGTGAACTTGAATAGGGACGGGACATGCAGGCAGTGCAGCACCGGCACGGGAGAAACCTCGAAAAGGCGCCGCCCCACCCACCCCACCCCCCACCGCACCCGAAAACCCCACTCAATCCCAGTCCACGCCGCTGCGCTAGAACAAGCGAAGAGAGTGAGATTGAGAACCAGAAGCAGAGCAACACGCGGAGGGGATGGGCGACCTGGCACACTCCCGTGGCTGCTGCCCACGCGACCCGCCCTTGTAAATCTCCTTCCCAAATCTCACTCGCCAGAACCCCACTCCCCGATACCAGTCGCGGTCAGCATACCCCGCCCGCCCGCCGAGGAAGAGGCATTGTGAGGCCGGGCACGGCGGCGGCGGCAAGGAGCAGCCACGGCGCCAGGAATGAAGGGGGGCGGCGGCGGCGGCGGCAGCAAGGAGTCCGCCACCGGCTCCTTCCTCCGCTTCCTCCTCCTGCTCCTCCTCCCCCTCACCGCCCTCTACTTCTTCTACACGCTCCACCTCCTCCTCGCCTCCGCCGCCTCCTCGTCCACCGCGTCCTGCCCGCCGGACCCCACCGCGGTCTCCTCCCGCGTCTCCACCAACCGCACCGCCGCGGCGGTGGCCGACAGTAAGGCCGCCCCCGCGGCGTCCGCGGCGACGACGCTGCAGCACGTGGTGTTCGGCATCGCGGCCTCGTCGCGGTTCTGGGACAAGCGCAAGGAGTACATCAAGGTGTGGTGGCGCCCGCGCGGCGCCATGCGCGGCTACGTCTGGCTGGACCGCGAGGTGCGGGAGTCCAACATGTCGACGGCGCGGACGGGGCTCCCGGCCATCAAGATCTCCTCCGACACCTCCGCCTTCCCCTACACGCACCGGCGCGGCCACCGTTCCGCCATCCGCATCTCCCGCATCGTCTCCGAGACCTTCCGCCTCGGCCTCCCCGGCGTGCGCTGGTTCGTCATGGGCGACGACGACACCGTCTTCTTCCCGGACAACCTGCTCACCGTCCTCAACAAGTTCGACCACCGCCAGCCCTACTACATCGGCTCCCTCTCCGAGAGCCACCTGCAGAACATCTACTTCTCCTACGGGATGGCGTACGGCGGCGGCGGCTTCGCCATCAGCAGGCCGCTGGCGGAGGCGCTCGCGCGGATTCAGGACGGCTGCATCAGCCGCTACCCGGCGCTCTACGGCAGCGACGACCGGATCCAGGCGTGCATGGCGGAGCTGGGGGTGCCGCTCACCAAGCACCCGGGGTTCCACCAGTACGACGTGTACGGGGACCTGCTGGGCCTCCTGGCGGCGCACCCGGTGGCGCCGATCGTGACGCTGCACCACCTGGACGTGGTGCAGCCGCTGTTCCCCAACGCGCCCGCGCGGCCGGCGGCGGTGCGGAGGCTGTTCAGCGGGCCCGTGAAGCTGGACCCGGCGGGGATAATGCAGCAGTCCATCTGCTACGACGGGGCCAACCGGTGGACGGTGTCGGTGGCGTGGGGGTTCGCCGTGCTGGTGTCGAGGGGGGTGACCTCGCCGCGGGAGATGGAGATGCCTGCGCGGACGTTCCTCAACTGGTACCGGCGCGCCGACTACACGGCGTACGCGTTCAACACGCGGCCCCTGGCGCGCACGCCGTGCCACAAGCCGGCCGTGTACTACCTGTCGTCGGCGCGCAGCGCGGAGGCCGCCCGCGGCGGGGGGACAACGGTGACGCGGTACGAGCGGTGGCGCCCCGCGAACGAGACGCGGCCCGCGTGCCGTTGGAACATCACCGACCCGGACGCGCATCTCGACCACATCGTCGTGCTCAAGAGGCCCGACCCCGGGATATGGGACCGGGTAATCCCCTTCACTTAACCCAATTCCTTTTTCAGCATATACAAACGGCCCAAATTGCTAATTAAAAACTAGTATTATACACTAAACTATACAGTCCAAAGATAGGAATGCAATACAAGATGGTTAAAAATTCCAGCAATGCTAGGGGAAACGTATCCACTGGTAATTGCGTACTAGGTTTGGTTGACTACCTGAGCGAATGTTAGTATACGTACGTTTAATAAAGGATTGCTGATGTGTGTGGAAACACTACTTATATTGCCTTTGGCGAGTTTGTTTACTGATGATGTATGGCTCACATGGATGTTGTGCAGTCGCCGAGGAGGAACTGCTGTAGGGTGCTGTCGTCGCCCAAGGTGGGGAAGGAGGGGAAGAAGACGATGACCATCGACGTGGGCGTGTGCAGGGACGGCGAGTTCAGCCAAGTAGTCTAGGTCTAGCCTAGCCTCTGTTAGGAGAACACTGTAGGACGATTCAATATTATTTTTTTCACTCTTCTTGTATTCTTGCTGGAAGGTATAACAAACGAGGGCCTCGTTCGGTCATCTCCTGCCTGCGTACCGTGCTGCTGCTTTGCGCCTCACGAGCCATCACGAGAAGGAGTCGAAGCTTTGGCCGGACTTCCTCTGCACTGCATCGTGCCACTGCTGCCCCCACAACAGTTGAAGGAGACGTACGTGGCAGGGCATGCATGAACGCATGCCGGTTCGCTGTGCTAAAAGGCGTGTGGGGCTACTGGGATTTGGACTTGGGGAAAGCTTGGTTCCAGCCTTTGGTGGCAAGATCCAGGCGTTCGGCCAACACCCACGCGGGGTGGGATGGCAACAGCCAGCAGGAGGAGCACGGCTTGTGTCTGCGTGAAATTGGGTCAGCCCGCGTCGGTTCTTACTTCGTTTCTGGCAACCGGCGTGGCTCGCCTCGGCCGTGACGGGCAAGAGGGGAAAGCACGTCCGGCGACAGCATGTATAGGGCCATAGGGGGCTTGGCATGCTTTCTGGCAACAGGGACGACCAAATCTACCAGCCCCATCCGCCCGAGACATAATTAAGGTGATGTGGAGAGTGTTCATTGATTCCTCCGAACCATCAGCAACAGAGCTATAAATGCTCGCCGAGGCCGGTTCAACAGGTGGCGCACCGGCGCAACCGAAAACCATTTACACTTGTCGGCACGCACATGGCCATGAAAAGGAGGTCGCATGCCAACGTTCTCCCGTGATTCATGTCGCTCCCGATTCCATCCTAGTCCTAGAAACGAGAGCGAAAGGCGTTGCCTAACTCGAGTTTTTTATGCCATTCCTGTGGTAATGATTCCCTATGACAAGTCTACAGTGTCAATCGTATATAGTGCTACTACTTGTTTAGGGTCTGTTTGGTTCCCACTGACCCTACCAAAACGTTGTTTGGTTTGTTGCCAAGTATTTGGCTGCCAATGAGTCCTTTGTTGAATCTTTGGCCAACCCCTAGGCGGTGGAATCCCTCGCCAAATAATTGGCAAGCCAATATTGGCAAGGGAGCTACAGGCAAGAACCAGACATACCCTTAATTCCTGACGTACTCAACGGAGTACAAGCAAATTAACAAGCATATGCATAGGACTATAGTAGCCAGATCTAGAAATAAAAGCCGAACGACGCGTGTCAACATGGTCCCCGACACACCGATTCAGGACAAAGGTGTCTATCACGCCTAGTCATGCGTCAAAACAACACTTGCACGCATGTCGACGTTCCAGCATCTAGAGTTCCAAGGCCAAACGGGATACTCCTTGGCCCTGATGCAGACCTCCGGTGGATCATGCCACCCCATGTGTTTGAAGTTACCACGACTGAACACTGACGAATCATGGTAAACTACTCGCTAAGCAGTATCAGCGTACGTAGCAAAATGGTGTAACGCAAGACAGTTGTATTCTCCGGCAGCGGATGATGTATGTTTGCCAAATTGAGGACACGCAACAAAAGTCCCACGTTGGTTCCGAAAGAGGTCCCTGCCTTCGCACGCGGACCAAGCAAAATCTCCTCTAACCCTCCGCGTATGTACTCCTCCAGGCTAACGACGTTCACCTGCCATCGATACAATTCCCTGTCACTTCTTTTTTTTTTACAAAACTAACTTGTTCAAAACTGTAATAAGCAGCCAAACTTCTATTACTAAAGGCTAGAAATGGGGTGAAAATGGTTCATCCAATCAATCATGTTTGCTTAGAATAGTACCGACTGAAAAATGAGCAGCTCACATTACATTACAGGTAAGCTGCGCAGCCAAATATTGACTTACCCTACTTGAGTTTGAGAAAACATCAGAATCAGCAGCACTGTGTGGTGCTTCCAAATTCAACGCCATGCGACTTGATAATCCTGGCAGCTCCTAGAAGAATGTCCTGTTCTGCGTATATCAACTCGTCCTTTCTCTGAAAGTGTGCAAGAGATTCATGTCAAACAAAAAGGACGATAAGTATTCTAAACTTGCATCAGTACAGCAGGTTACAGAGCAGCAAAAGCATTGTTCTATGTGGCTACGCCCTTGTGGTGAATTGTGGATAATTACAAACTATGAATAACTCTGGGAGATGTTTGCATTACTGTAGAACATCAAACTGCTTAAGCTGGACAGACTGACAGAAAATCGTTTTGTGTTATGTTCATTTCGATGAGAGACTATTTTGGATCACATTTCTTAGTCTTGTTGCAGCACAACTCCAGAACAGCAACAGATAGCGGCAGCTTACAAGTTGGATTCAACAGAACAGGTCCATACGATGCAACGCAATCTAATGTAGTAAGCGTTGATCACCAAGTTATGCTAAAGGCGTCGACCCAAATGGATACATAAAATTTCAAGTCACATGTTTTCTTCTACTCTTGACCACTGAGCCATGTCAAAGAGAAAAATGCATGTATAATGGACAAGTGTTGCCAGGTTATCACTATATGACCTTTTATCTGGTGCTACTTTCTTCATCTTATCGCCCAAACAAATGCCTTACTGAAATCCAACGTAATAACTTTGAACGAAATAAATTTAACGCACCATTTTTTGGAGGATGCACCCTATGACAAGCTCTCCATATGAACTTTCCAATCTTGAGAGGTAGCAGTAAGGAGCATCTGTTTCCGAGATAACTTTTGGGTTGGACCTTAACATAGACTTTATCTCCTCTGCTACAGCAGGAACTTTCTCAATATCCTCAAGTTTTATAGGAATCTTGGTCACACTTACTCGCCACTGAGCTCGTGATCTATTCACTATAATCTGCAATTATTCAAAGAATGTCATGAGAGAAGATAGGTCACCCTGACACTGATAATCGTATAACTGACCAAAATCTAAACAGTATTACTTTTGGCATGCATTGTCATCTTTCTGGGATATTTTAACTAATAAAATGAACAAAAACATTTGAGCAAACTTCTCCTACTCCAAACTTCGTACAGAAGTGAATCACTCAAAGTTGATTTAAATCTCCAAAATTCATGTGTTTTACTCCCCATTACAACTGCAATGAGGCCATATGTACAAAGTTCAACTCAAACAAATCCTGAAGTTTAAAAGAAGGATGTACCCAGTCTCAGTGCGAAAAGTCCTTGTGGTCTGGGGAAAATCCTGACAAATTAAATTTCAGTAGAAAGTACTCCCTCCGTTTCTAAATATAAGCTCTTTTAGATATTCCAATACGGATTACATTACGGAGGTGTATAAACGCATTTTAGAGTGTAGATTCACTCATTTTGCTCCGTATGTAGTCCTTGGAATCTCTAAAAGGGCTTATATTTAGGAACGGAGGGAGTAGTAAGCTTTAGCAGTGTAACTGATAACTACTGTAGAGTCTAAGTTCTGAATTTGTCATGCTTGAGCTATAACTGAAAAGTACTACAGCTAATCACAAAAAAATTGCTCTTACATGTGATACATGTGCGAGGTTACCACATATTCTTGTTTGCATGTTTCCTAGGTGTTTCGGATCTTGTTTATGCCTTTATGGTGTGTCCAAAGATTGTCACATTGGGTAAAGATATCAAGGGTGTTATATTCCAGGCAGTTGAATATCACACATAGATGGTTCCAGGGTGATATACTGATATACATACATTTAAATGTGGATAGTGATTCAAGTTGCCTCAACGAGTCCATCTTACAGAACATTGCATCACAAATTGCTAACTAGAGAAAATTCAGCCTATAATAGCGAGTGATATCATTACCATCCAGTGATAAAGAAAGAAACGTGCAAAAAAAACATTGCACCAAGTAAAACAGGATATGATAAGCAAAATGGGAAAAAAAGTAAGATGGTACAAATTACATATGTCACCATGTAGGCATAATATGTGTTGTTTAAGAATATAGTATCCAGTAGAAGATGTGATGATACCTGACTTGAGAACAGAGAATTGGGCACTGTGAAGGGAAGCTTTTCTGGACTCATCATCGAAGTTGAAGTAAGTCCTATTTCGACTACCGTGCCTTCTATTGACCCAGCCTACAAAGGAAAATGTTTTACTTAGGGAGTCTATATATGCTACACAATTATAAAGCAATAAAAGATAATAATTGGCCTGTGAACATGCATTATTATCTGCAAACATGAACTTCATGAGAAATAAGGTAACATCTGACTCACAGCAGGATAAACAGATGAAACACTTACTCCTCAGGGTCACATCTAACAGTAACATGAGATACTTGACTTATTCATAACCATAGTAATTTAGGGACAGTGTTATTCATCAAAACAAACGCGGTGGTCATAACTGTAAAAGCGGGTTGTCATGTCTCGGGTCAACTTTGTCTCCTCCTTTCGTAAAGCCTCTCAACTACCATGACTCGGTAGCTGGTATCACTTTGCTGGAGACCTTGTTTGTAATCCAATGCTTTAAAACCGTAAGAGATGAGTTCTATTTTTCCTCAGGGCACGGATCAAGCACATATCCGAAGCTAAAGATGAACATCTTCTATTCTCCTAGGGCATTTGATAATCATGACCTCATATTACTGAATGTTATGGTTTGACAATTTACTAGCACCAACTAGTGCCTACCACACGGCAAACATTTGTCATTTATCAACATCTATGTATACTAAAAACAATTACACATGCAGTCCCAGGTCAACGAAATTTCATAGTACACATGGTACACTCATGGTTCTAACAATGTATGTCCAGTAATCACGTATACGAATATATGATAAGGCACCTTTATGTATTCTCCAACTGAGAATGGCCTAGAAAATTGTAAGGAGAACCCATTCAACACGTTACCCAGGACATCTCTAGCAGCAAAAGCAGTAGCAACACCTGCAATGCACATCAGTGTAAAAGGATTTTAGTTTTGTTCGGAGTATTAACAACTGAATCAAGAAATATGAGGAGTCCTCACACGGAAGAAGAAATAGTGCATGCTGTACTAGTGTACTATTTACGCACAGATTGCTGAAGACTGTAATATTTCCTAACAGGATTTCTGCATTATAGCATGCGTAGCATAACTATACATGAGTTATCGAAGATCCATATTACGCAGCTAACAGAAAGGACCGAAAGGTCAAACACGGCTACATTCCTTATTATCATATTGTTCTAAGATATATAAACAACCACATCTCAGTTGTGGCAACTAATTTGTACAGCACGGTAGGCCAAGGAAACAAAATGCGGCTTCGATGAAAAAAATCTAAGTAAAAAATTCTTTCAGAAATAGAAAAGAAGATAATGAGCTATTCACGTCTAGGAAGCACAGGACAGAACACACAATTATTTAGCGCTTACTTTTACATGCTACATTTGGTTATTAAATCTTGATGTTTTTTAGTGCAGATAATGATTGCTAAATGCATTATCATATGGGCATATCACCTATTATTCCTCAAAACAGTTCCGAACATTACCTCCCACACCACCAACAGTTAATATTGATTGAACAGCTACACCACAAGCCTCAGCAAGACCCATTACACCAAGTGCAATCAGTCCCAATGAAGACACTTGGTTAAAAGCTGATAACCTTGCTCTGTCAGTGACTAAGGCAGTTTGGTTGGCCATAGCTTTAGTGATAAAGTTTGCTTTCCACCTATGAAGAAACCAGACAACCGACAAGACGAATGCACCCCTCAATGCTTGTGGAAAATAAGGTGATACACTTGGTGCGATCACTGCAGCCCTGATGAATGAAGAAAAACATCAGAAATGATGAACATTCTGAGAACATAATATGCCACTTTTTATCAGGCAAAAACTTAGCAAAAACATGCATACAATTAATGAATATAAATGAACGTGTACTGCTGTATCATTAACAAAAAGAACAGGCAACAAGCATCCTTGATTTTGATAGGAAGTTTCTCTTTCAAATATTAAAGAAATATGGTCAGTCTAAGAATTTTTCAAAAGCAGCAGCTGCTTCTCTTGTTTTTTTTCAGAAAAGCGAGACAAGACAAACGCCACCATAGTACAATTAAACTTGCATCAATTTTTTGATACAAATTGAAAGGCGACACCCCAGATTAAATGGCAACACATATAAGAGAAGATTTAAATAACATCACAACATGGTAAAACAGTGGCAAAGCTGTGCAAGGTAAGATCAATAGAAACTCACATCTCTGAAAATGCCATAAATGTGATCAAGTATTTTGCAGGATCCTCCAATGCACTCCAAATGCTGGTGCTATATGAAGCATTAGTGTTGACTGAGTTCCCCAAAAGTGCTGATATCGGGTTCTGTGAACCATACTTATGAAGCCTCTTGAAGATGATAGGCATGACAAACCATGCCAAAATCGTACCGCATAATGTTCCTCCAAGTGGAACAACTACCTTTTCTAGATCTGGATTTGCCTCAAGAAAACTTTGAACATGGGGTGTAACTGCATCGGTCATCTCCTTCACTTTCTTGCCAGCATCAGTCGTAGCATCGATGGTGGAGTTGCGAGCATTTTCAAAAATGTCCATCCAAGTGGTTCCTCCAGTACCAACCTCAGCAGTTTCAGTGGGAGGAACAATTGGGACATCAGGCTTAATTCCAGTGTCTGATGAGTATGCACGGCAGATGCTGGAAACACCTAACGGTCCTGGCAATGCATTAAAACTGGGCCTTGAAGTATTCAACCAATTAGTGCCCATATAAGCAGAAAGGGGCATCATAGCCCTTGACACACCATTGGCTGGAGGAAAACGATCCATTGCTTTCATCTGCCCAATAACTGAATTGCCTGGTTTTGCCTTGCCCCTGGCACAGCTGTTGAACCCCCTCAAAGAAGCGCCAGGAGATTTGGACCCAATCGATAACTCCATAAGATTCTGAGATGACCGACGCAAGATTGCTGTACACCCAGACATTGTGCACTACTTAAGAAACTGTGCCCTGAAATATGAAAACAATCAATATGAAAATTGGAGAATAAACATAACTAAAAAGAAAACAAGACTACTACCAAACTCTATTAACGATGACTAAATGACCAAGTATAAACCATAATTCAACAGCAAAGCAACAATGTATGAAACTACTAGTTATCAACATATACCATATCAAACTTCATTAAGCTTGTAGGACCAGAAAATAACTCTGGATGCTAAATCCGAAGATTCTGAATCATGAGAACTTCAATTTCATGGTGCCAAAGAGCTCGGCAAACTATAGGTATTCAAACATCAAAAGATAAAGGACAGACGTCGGCTGCTTCTCTAGCTGTTATCCATGCTGTTGTCTCAAACCATAACAGCAAACTCCGGGATTTGCATCAAATTGGTGTGCCAAACCTTATTAGGAGCAAACATAAACAAATTACAGTGCAAAGCGACCACTCAAGCGATCCTTGCCAAATTTCCCAAACACAGCAACAATAATTCGTCAGCACAATCAAAATCAGCTTAATCAGCAGGAAAATTCAGGTCTCAAGTTAGAATCAGACAAACGAACTAGTATAAAGCAGCAATTCTTACTCGACCCAGATGCTATATTTGCAAAAAAAACTTAAGGGAACACCAATCAAACCGGCGCCGTTACAAATAAAAGTTCACATCAAACAGCTGGAAACATAATTAAAGCAACAGAAATAGCAATGATGACTAAAAGGAATGGGGATAAACCTTAACACAACTCTCACTTGAACATGACCGGCAGAGAAACAATGTGTATGAAACTAGTACTAATTATCAACACGCACATGACAAAAGTACACCCATCGCAGTTTCTCTCTAACTGAAAACCATGCTATCCATTTCTATGTCTCGACCATAATAGCAAGCTCCGTTTTGCAACAAATGATTGGGCTAGAGCCACGGCAATAAATACATTGCAGAGCGACCACGCAAGTGACCCTTGCCATAGGTTGTACTCCTATACTTCCGAATCACACGCACATAGTTTTGGAGTATCAACGAGCACCCAAAACTTCCGAATCACAGCGACTATAATTCGTCGGTACAGTCAAATCAGACTAATCAGAGGGGGGAATTCGGGTCTCCCATCAGAATCGAACGAACGAACTAGGCATCAACAATCCTTACTTGAATTCCGGATGCTACATTTGCATAAACCCTCGAATCGGGCGGCACGGAACCAGCGGCGGAGCGTCAGTAACAAAGCAAAAAACTCGCATCAAAACGCACGCCGGAGACGAAGCCCGCGGCGCACGGGGAAGGCTCTGACTACAACTGTCGGCCGCGCCATCTGGAAGCGGTAAGAACCCACATCGACGAAAGGGGAGGTTCAGCCGCGGCAGTGATTCGAAGAGGGGGAGGGTGGTAGGGCTTACGCTTCGGAGAGGCGGAGGAGTCCAGGAGCCGGCGGCGCGCTTGCTTCGTCCCCGCCGCGATTCAACAGCTGGCCCGGAGGGGCGTGGCCGCGTGGGGTGGGGGGTGTGAAGCGTGAGGCCACGACGGCGACGGGGACTGCGCTGGTTTATTTTCCTTTGCTCTCTGCTTGCCTTTCTTGCGGGACAGGAAACAGGCGAGGTCGTGGAGAGGCTGCGGGTGGGGCCTCCTCCCTGCCCTCACCTCACCCCCGCGTCGTGCGGTGCGTGCTCAGATTTTCCTTCCCTTTTCCTTTTTTCCTTTTCTCCGAGGGGTCTTTTTTTCTTTGGATCTGGCCTTCTGGGTCGCGAAGCCCAGCTTTTCTCTTCGAGCAACCCGCAGCCCAAGTAGGCAAGTGTCTTCGCTGGGCCTTTATGGGTAGCAAGTACTGTTAGGAATTAGGCCCAGTATAGCTAAAAATAGCGAGGAAAGTATCGTTTTCCCCCTCAAATCCTGTCTGATGGACCGATTTCCCCCCAAAGTCTAAAACCGGATCAATCAGCCCCTAAACTCTCCAAAACCGGATCAATTCTCTCCCATGGTGGTTTTGCACCAGATTTAGGTGGTTTTGACTAGTCTCCTTGCTGACTGGACAGTGCTGACTTGGCAGATTTCAGGTGTTTTCATCGATTGGGGGAGCCGGTCGACCAATCAGCCCCCAATTCAGGTGATTTCGGTCCATGTGCATCGACCAACCTCCCTGTGCCTAGACGACGACGCCCAACCTTGCCGCGATGGCGTCAAGCACGCCGGCGACATCCGCCCACGCCGCCATGGCGTCCGCCATGCCGCCGGCCTCCACGCCGCCCGATGGTGAGTCAACCGCCCCCCTTTCTTTCCCGTCGGAGTCATCTACTGCATGATCGTGGAGGTGCGCTTAGAAGTCATCTACTGCACCCAATTTTGCTGCCATGGCAGGCAGATCGTGGAGGTGTAGGGTAGATCATAGGAAGATTGTTTTTATGGGTAGGTCCTAAGCTATGTAATGAGGTAAAGATTGTTTTTTTGGGCAGGTCTTGTCGATGAGGCAGCAGATGAAGAAAAAATAAGTTATGTGTCACTACATTATTTTGGCAAATTTGAGACAGTGGATGGATTGCTTGTATACAACGGAGGTCTGATGATTACTTTTCCGTTCGATAGGAAAAGCCTAAAGTTTGAGCTTTTGTTGTCTTATGCTCAGGACATGTATCATGTAGAAAGAGGACATTGTAGGGGGGATTATAGTTACAAGATGCACTGGCTTCTTCCAGGGAAAAAATTGAGTGAGGGTTTGCAATTTATTTTTGATGATTCAATTGTGGAGAAGATGGGGAATGCAACACCTATTGGGTCATGTGTAGAGATCTATGTGGAGGAAGTGCAGTTGTGTGAACAAGCAGTAAAGCAGTTGCAAAACAGAGTAGATGATGTGCCAGTGGTAGTTTCAGAAACATATTCCAAGCATAAAGGTAGCAGATTTGCATTGGTAAATGTGGATGTTGTGGAGACAGACATGGTCGATGAGATGTTTTTATCAAATGTAGCAGCTTTAGCAGAACAAAGAGCAGAGCCAGAAGTTGTTGTAGGTGTGAAAAGGACAGCTGCTGAGGAAGAAAATTTGAGGATAATAAGTGAGGCTAATGACTTTCTTACTACATTTGAGAGTCCGGTGAAGATTAAGAAAAGTAGAGCAAGTAGAGTTACAGCTAAAAGAAGAAAAGTACCTCTTGCAGCTCCAGGTTCAGAAACTACATCTTCAGGTGCAGCTCAAAATGCATGTGCTCCTCCTCGAACTCCAGGTGCAGCCCAAGGTGCATCTTCTTCATGTCCAGGTGCATCTTCTTCAGCTCCAGTGGGAAATAAAGCAAAATCTGCAAAGACCAAAGCAGCAGCAGGTACACCACAGAGAAGAACAATGCCACAATTTACTCAAAGACAGAACCCAGCAGCTACTTCTGAATTTGAGTATACATCTACAGATCATGTTGAAATTGGAACAAGTGCTAATGAAGTATTACATGAAAATGTAAAAGAAGGAGAAGAAGGTGATGATGAAAGTGACATTGACTACCAGCCTTTGTCAGAGCATAGTTCTGCTGAAGAATCAGAGGCAGAGCAATTAAGGAAATTAGCAAGGGAAATTAGGAGGCAGAAGAGAGCAAAGAAATTAGGGGATGATGTGGGGCCTGTCATCAAAGATAATAATGTGATTAAAGAATTGTCTGGTGATGAGAAGCTGGATGGCATAGAAGATGATGTTGTGTCATCAGATGATGACTGCTCTTTTGATGAGGAAAGCGATGGTGAGGGGGCCACACAGCTAGTGAGAAGGAAAAGTGAATGGAGAAAATATGACAGCAAATCAGAAATTCCTACATTTGAGATAGGAATGGTTTTTAGAGGAAGACATCAGATGAAGAAAGCTCTAATAAAACATGGCATTAAGAAACATGTGCATATTGCTTTCACAAAGGATGAAAATCATAAAGTAGGTGCAAAGTGTACTTGGCCTGGCTGCAACTGGATGATCTATGCTTCTAAAACTACTAGAAATAAGTGGCTACAGGTGTCTACCTTTGTAGATGAGCACCATTGCATTCCAAGAAGAGATAACAAACTGGTCACATCAACTGTTATTGCTACAAAATATGGCAGGCTTATAAGAGCAAATCCAAGTTGGAAGTTGGAAGATTTGAGGAAAACTGTACTTGAGGACTTATTTGTTGATGTGACAGTTGCACAGTGCAAGAAGGCAAAGAGAATGGTCATGCAGAAACTATTGCATTCCACTGAAGGAGAGTACTCAAAATTATTTAATTATCAGTTAGAGCTGCTGAGAACTAATCCTGGAAGCATAGTTGCAGTGAAGTTGGACCATAATGAAAAGGATGGGTCATATGTATTTCAAAGGTTTTACATGTGTTTTGATGCCTTGAAGAAAGGTTTCTTGGCAAGTTGTAGAAAAGTTATTGGCCTTGATGGTTGTTTTTTCAAAGGTGCTTGCTATGGACAGATGTTGTGTGCTATAGGAAGAGATGCAAATAACCAGATGTATCCTATTGCTTGGGCTGTTGTGGAGAAAGAAAATTATGAGTCATGGTTCTGGTTCCTACCAAAATAAACCAGGACTTGAAAATAAGCAATCAAGGAGATGGATATGTATTTATGTCAGATCAACAAAAGGGACTTATAGGGGCAATGGAGGACATTTTTCCTAAAGCTGAGCATAGAATGTGTGAAAGACACATATATGCTAATTGGAAGAAAAAACACCCAGACCATGATCTTCAGAAAAGGTTTTGGAGATGTGCAAAATCACCAAACAAAGTGATTTTCAACTACAACAGGGCCAGGCTAGCACAATTTACTGTTGAGGGTGCAAAAGATATGATGAACACTGATCCAGTACATTGGAGTAGGGCCTACATGAAGCTGGGGTCTAATTGTGATTCAGTTGATAACAACATGTGTGAATCTTTCAACAACTACATCCTGTTAGCTAGGTACCTTGCTATTGTCTCAATGCTTGAGTGGATCAGGTGCAAAATTATGGTGAGGGTACAAGAAAATAGAGGGAAGTCAGTTAACTGGAAAGGAACTATATGTCCCAACATTTTCAAAAAACTGAAGCAAAACATAAGGAGATCAGGTTTCTGCCATGTGCCGTGGAATGGGAAAGATGGATTTGAAGTGCAAGAGCATGAGAAATTCAAATTTACTGTTAACTTGCAGCTCTGGACTTGCTCATGTAGATATTGGCAGCTGTCAGGTTTACCCTGCTGCCATGCCATTAGTGCTATCTACAAAACAGGACAGAAAATTGATGATTATATTGCTCCTTGTTACTCCATAGAAGTGTACAACAAGATATATGATCATTGCTTACAACCTTTGGAGGGAGAGGAGAGTTGGCCTATTTCAACAAATCCAAAGCCACAACCACCTGGTCACATTAGCTTGCCTGGAAGGCCTAAAACAGAAAGAAGGAGAGAGGAAGGAGAAAAACCTAAGGGTACTAAGATGAGCAAAGTAGGTGGCAAGATCACTTGTAGTTCTTGCAAAAGGCAAGGACATAATAGATCAAGCTGTAAGAACAATGATGCAGCTAAACATCATGGAAATGCTCATTTGGTCAGAGAAGCTGCAAAACAAAAGAAGCAAGACAAAGAGGCTTTTGATGCTCTTCAGACTCAGAAAGCTATGCTTGAAAAGCAGGTTAAGATGACACTTGTTAGTACTAATGAAAACTTGGTTGCTTTTTGTCTCTACTAATGAAAACTTGGTTGCTTTTTTGTTTATACTAATGAAAACTTGTTTGCAGGCTGCTGATATAAAAGGCAAGGCAGTGGATGTGCAACCTAGGCCAAAGAAGTTGGAAGTTAGAAGAAAACCAGGAACCCTGAGGATCAATGAACCTACATCTCAACAAAGCTCACAACCAAGCTCTCAACAGAGCTCACAACCAAGCTCTCAACCTAGAGTTCCACAACATTGTGTGTTCAACCTTGCTGCATACAAGGAGGCACTAAATGCTAAGAAAGGGCCATCCATTTGATTACAAAATTTGTGATACTGTGCTAAATTTGTGCCACACTTGTCCTAAATTTCTGCTTCTGTTAATTTGAGGCACAATTTCTGCTACTATAATTTTTTGGATTAAAACAAAGAGGACAACAGATTTGAAAACATTTATGCTTGAACATCTTCAGTACATTTGATCACTGCATTTGTTCAGTACTTAACTAGAAACTCTGACAATGCATACATAACTGCATTTCTCCAGTACCTAACATACAAACTTAACATAGAAACTTAACTGCAGTGATCAAATCCTGACTACAAACTTAACTGCATTTCTCAGTGCATAATGAACTAGACACTGAACTAGAAACTTAACTTCTCTGTATTCACTTCTGCATGTCCTTCATCTTCTTGATGCGGTCGGAGTGGCGAATGCCGACGCGAATGTAAGTCTCCGCCTCGATTGGCATGCTCCTGTCGCCGAGCTGCAGGATCGTCGGCGCCACCACGTACACGTCATCATCGGCAGGCGCCACCTCCCCCTCGCTGTCGTCCTCCACATCCACCACCACCTGCTCCTGCTCGCTGTCCTCCACATCCAGCACCACCTGCTCCTGCTCGTTGTCCTCCTGCTCGTTGTCCTCCACATCCTGCTCCTGCTCCTGCTCGCTGTCCTCCTCCACATCTTCACTGCACTCTCCGTCGCTGTCAGAGTGCACAATAACCTGCTTCACTGCAACTGGTACAACGACCACGACGCCGACAAGACCTTCAACTGGAGGTGGAGGGGGCGACGGCGGGAGCGATACTCGTACCACCTGGCACGCTGACGCGGATCTAGTGACTTCTCCGCCTCATTCATAGCCCAAAGGAAAACAGAGATAGCTGGAATGGGACGGCCGTTGGGGAACATTGTCTTCTTCTCAACATCAATTGCCACGGCGATGAGGCCCCTAGCGTGGTCCACGCACATCTGCAAGCTCGGAAATCTGTTGCAGATCTCCTCCACATCGGCCCTTTTCTCTGAATCCCCCTTGCAGAATCTGCTCATAGTTTCCTCCCACCGGTCTTGAGCACGACGAACATCTCTTGCAGTCTTCTTCTTGGGCGCCATCGCCGGCGTCGAGAAGCGATGGGAGTGGGTGGGCGAGAGGCGAAGGGAGTGGATGAGAATGGGGAACAGCGAGTGGATGAGAGTGGGTGGGCGAGCGCTGGCCTTAAATGGGTGGCTGTCAAAGCGGTGGGTTCAGTTAACTTCATACAACGCTTCAGAAAAATTCAGACAACCAAAAGTTCAGTTAACTTCAGACACAAGTTCAGGCTTTTGAAATTTTAAACTCAAATACATTTGTTCACTCGAGCTTACATAGGTGGTTCACTAAGATACTACATCACATCTTCAAAGCCATGATAACAACACACACAATGCAGAAAAAGATGGCAAATTTGTACATCTTTTTGCTTCTTTGAAATTCCTTGGCAAGAACATCCATTTGTTGAGCATGCTGCGCTTTCAAATCCAGCACATAAACATCAGCATCACCAATGCTGCACTCGGCATCCATGAGAGCATGCTCCAGCTGTGATTTCTCGGTCTTGAGCTTCCTAACCTCTGTCTTCAGCCGATTCACAACATCTCGCAGGTCACCTAGTAGCGTACTGACAAACTTATCCAGGGGATCATCATGCCACTTGAAGTACCCACAGTCATATCCCTATTCAAAAATTTGTGCAATTTTGTCAAAAGAATCGCGCAAATACTATAACTTTGCTGCTCAACGAAACAACAAACAAAAACGGCGGGCACAGATCTAGTTACCAGAGACTGGCTGCAGTTGTAGTATCGACGACCGGGGTTGGCAATGCTCCACGAAATCCACCTCGGAGCCTTGACTTTGCAGTGGCACACCTTCTCAGGCGAGTACGCCATCGGTGGCTCCCGATATGGCACCGGCGACTGCCCTGAGAAGGCCATGGACTGCGGCGACCGATGACTGCTTGACGAGCTAGCAGACGCCATGGACTGCGGCGAGCGGACGACGAGGGGACGGCGATGGGGCGGCAAGGGGGCGACAAAGTGCTTCGAGGGGACGGCGAGGGGACGGCGACAGAGTGCTTCGCGGCGAGGGGGACGGCGACAGAGTGCTACGCGGCGATGGAGCGGATTGCAATTAAAAATTGGGGAAAGTTGCATCTGCCAAGTCAGCACTGTCCAGTCAGCAAGGAGACTAGTCAAAACCACCTAAATCTGGTGCAAAACCACCATGGGGAGAATTGATCCGGTTTTGGAGAGTTTAGGGGCTGATTGATCCGGTTTTAGATTTTGGGGAGAAATCGGTCCATCAGACAGGATTTGAGGGGGAAAACGACACTTTCCTCAAAAATAGCTAAAAAAAGAAATTAGGCCCGTGCCCCGCCAGCACCGCGCGGCTGAGACAAGCGTGGCACGCTCGGCGTCGTCAGACGGGCGGCGCGGCACGTTCCGGCGTGTGCGAGGCCAGCGCCGCCACGCGCGCAGGCTGCCATGCTTCGCCGCCGTCCGTGCTCGCCGTACAGTGGCGCCACCCCGCGTGCAGGCCGCTCAGTGCGCGATGCCGTCCGTGGTCCTTTCGGGCTCGCCGTACAGTGGCGCCACCACCGCCCTTGCTGGGTCGTCGTCGCTGATAGCCGGCGAGCGCGGCGAGATTCCGTCACACATACCACCTCCCGGTTCCGTGGGTGTTCGGTGCACCTCCCCTCGCCTCGTACGCGGCCACACGCGTCACCCGATCGCACGGCAGACATCAGCAAGTTGACCGAGGGGAGAGCCGAGAGGGGACCGGACGCGACGGCACACGACGCAAGTTGACCATCTAGCTAGCGATGGCGCCACTCGTGACAGTAGTAATAATAGCACTAGATTACAATATATTGCACGATAAATGGTTGACAGTAATATACACAGCCCCGCAAATGATTACAATACGTATCCTCTCTACATGCACATTGCTGCCACGGTACGCATACGGTGATAAATACGTGCAGCTGAATCAAAAATAATGCACGGCGAATCAAGGAGTAGAGGAAGTCGGCATCAATGCATACCAAGCGCAATACTCAGGCGCGATAATGAAGTGGATTCCCTGCCACTATCTCCATTCTAATTATATATCTCTCCCGATATGGATGAGCACCGAGCACCGAGCACGGCACACACACTACTGCAGCCTCTGCCCCGCGAGCATCTATCTACTTTTGGGAAGGCATTTCTGTCCAGAGTATCTGGGGTGACCAAATACGGTGGCCGAGTGAGCGCGGGGGATTGTGAAGTTGAGATGGACGATCGTACTCTTGGCAAAGGGAGGAAGTGCGTGCCCTCGCCGTCGGCGGCGGCGGTGGGCAGGAGCGCCGCGCTTCTCCTCGCCGCCGTCGTGTTCGTGGGGTGGCTCATGATGTGGGCCATGCTGCCGACCAGAACTTACAGCTCGACATGGGCGCCCAAGCTTGCGGCGCTCACCGGCTTCGGGAAACAAGGTAGTCTCTCTTCTTCCTCTCACGCTGGAATTGCACCGTTGTCGGTTTTCACGAGTAACTCGTTTCTTTTGTTCACCATGGCTTTTAATTTGTCATTACAGGGATTAGGATCACGGTGTACGTGTTCCCAGTGCTGTTCGTGTTCGTTGTTGCGTGCGTTTACCTGCATTTGCAGCAGCAGAAGGGGGGTGACCCTGACACCCAGCGCCGGACCAGGTATGCTTGAGTTTTTTTCCGACCACGAAGTTGTACTAGAGCAGCATCAATTAATATGGATCGGTATAGTATCTCATAAAGTAGGAGTATTTCGCATGTACTACGTGATACTAATAGCCACAGAACAAACGACAGAAAATTCCTGATGATTTTGCTTATGTTAGCACGAGAATAGCAGCAGCCTGGAGGAGGCCCGTGCTGGTGAGAGGCACGCTGGGGATCGTGACGGGCATAGAACTGGCCGTATTGCTCATGTTCATGGCGCTCCTCGTCTGGTTCTACTACGCGTACGTCACCGTCGAGTTCTCCAAGCTACGCGTCAAGCCAGGCCAGAAATTGTAAGGAACCACACGCACGCAGCCGGTCCACACGAAATTGTTACTGCAATTCTGACGGTGAAACAAGTGCGTGCAAACTGACGTGCGTGCGTGCAACTGATGTTCTCAGGTGGCAGGCGGAGCTGGAGAAAGCGGCCAAGCGGCTCGGCTCGGTCGGGAGCTTGTGCTGCGCGCTGCTGTTCCTGCCCGTGGCGCGCGGCTCGTCGCTCCTGCCGCTCGTCGGCCTCACGTCGGAGGCCGGCATCAAGTACCATGTCTGGCTGGGGAACATGGCCATGGCCATCTTCACCGCTCATGGGCTCTGCTACGTCTTTTTCTGGGCATCCACTGATCAGATCCACCTGGTACTCCTCTCAGGCGCAACCATGTCTTCAAGATTTATACAGTAGGGTTGGGACTAACTTGGCACGCTCGCTTGTGACCCAGATGACGAAATGGGCGAGGACGAGGGCCTCGAACGTGGCCGGGGAGCTGGCCCTTCTCTGCGGCCTGGCGATGTGGGCGACGGCGCTGCCGCGCATCCGCCGCCGGATGTTCGAGCTCTTCTTCTACGCGCACCACCTCTACATCCCCTTCATCGTGTTCGCCGCGCTCCACATGGGCGTCACCGTCTTCTGCTACGTCCTGCCCGGCGTCTTCCTCTTCGCCGTCGACCGGTGCCTCCGCTTCCTGCAGTCGCGCGCCCGCGTCCGCCTCGTCTCTTCCCGCCTCCTGCCGTCCGGCGCCGTCGAGCTCAACTTCGCCAAAAGCCCCTGTAAGCAACGTCGATATCCATGCAAGGACGGTTACGAGGCAACGACGGGAAAAATGTGCTGACAACTTTGTTGCAGGTTTGAGGTACAATCCCACGAGCACGCTCTTCGTCAACGCCCCGTGCGTCTCGCGGCTCCAGTGGCACCCTTTCTCGGTGACGTCGAGCAGCAGCCTCGAGCCAGACACGCTCAGCGTCGTCATCAAGAACAGAGGCGGGTGGACGCAGAAGCTGTACGAGACGGTCTCGTCTATGCCCCCGTCCGGTGGCCACCTCGGCCTCTCGGTCGAGGGGCCGTACAGCCCGGCCGCCGGGTTCACGCACTTCTTGGGCCACGACTCGCTGGTGATGATCAGCGGCGGCATCGGCATCACGCCGTTCAGCTCCGTCATCCGCGAGCTGGTTTACCAGAGCGCCATGGCAGAAACGGCGTCCATGCCGAGGCTCCTCCTCGTCTGCGTCTTCAGGACGTCGGCCGAGCTGGACATGCTGGACCTCCTCGTCCCGGCCTCCGGCGGCCTCTACGGCAGCCCCAGCCTTGACCTACGCATCGAGGCCTACGTAACGAGCGAGAGCGAGCCCCGCACCGGCAACGACGCGCACAAGCGGCCTTGTCAACAGGTCTGGTTCAAGCCGTGGCCGTCGGACGCGCCCGTCTCCCCGGCGCTCGGCTCCAACGGGTGGCTCTGGCTCGGCGCCGTCGTGTCCTCGTCGTTCGCCGCGTTCCTCCTGCTCGTCGCCGCGCTACAGCGGTTCTACATCTACCCGGTGGACCGCGACAGCAAGCACGTGTACCCGTGGGCGGCCAGAACGATGCTGAACCTGCTGTTCCTCGTCGTCAGCGTCGCCGGCGTCACCGGTGCGGCGTTCCTGTGGAGTAAGCGGAGGAGCGCCCGGGAGGCCAAGAAGATAAAGAGCGTGGACGGGCCGACGCCGGCGATGTCGCCGGTGTCGTTGCTCCACTGGGCAGGCGGGGGCGGCGTGGAGCGGGAGCTGGAGAGCTTGCCTGCGCAGCCTCTTGCGCAGGCTACCAATGTGCACTTCGGCCACCGTCCAGATCTCAAGAGTAAGCTCTACGGTGCACATTTAATTTTCAGACGTACATTTGGTTTTGCTTAGCTCTGCCAAGTTGTGAGAAAAATGGTCGAATTCAATTGTGCAGAGATGCTGCTGGGGATTCACGACGAGAACGTTGGGGTGATGGCCAGCGGTCCGTCCGGGATGCTTGAGGAGGTCGCGACTATCTGCTCGTCCGGGCTGGCGAGCAACCTGCATTTCCAGTCTATAAGCTTCACCTGGTGAACAACCAATTCCGAGCGTCTTGCTCAAGAGGAAGAGGCTTTGGTTCTACTTTCCAGTTCGTACATCACCATAGTATGTTGTGTAGTTTTTTTTTCTGTTTTTCTTTTGCGGGTAACTGTTGTGTACCTATTATTCTCTCGTTTCTAAGACTATCACCGTTTTTCTAGCTGGAAACATGCTTTCACCCTGCTTTAAGTTAATAGGAAACAAACGATTGAACTGATACAGGACGACGAAGAAATCCTTTTACAAACTTGATTAAAAAAAAGACGGCGGCTAGGAATCACCCGGTTGATAATAGATGAATTTAAGCCGCATCGCAGACTGTAGAATCCCCCATCTCCGACCCTGCAGTATTGTGCTCCCACAAACTGAAAGTTGTCGCAGCACCCGTCCGTCAGAGCATCGGTTGGAACAGCCCTCCATCGCAACAGAGCAACTACCCCAACCAGCGGCGCAACGCCCTGTTCGTCGGAGCGCCGGTTGCAGCAGGTCTCCGTTGTAGTACCGGTGGCATAAGGGTGCTCCATCGTAGCTCCATCGCAGCACCGACAGCCCCGGCGATGCTCCATGCAGCACTGCGCAGCCTGGCGGTGCTCGGCGACTTCTCGCAGCAAAAGTGATACTGCAAATCCCCATTGCAGCACTGGCAATGCTCCACGGAGATGTTTCGGCGATGCTCTATTGCAGCAACACAGGTGATATTCCAACGGCTCGACGATGTTCCATTGCAGCACGGATAATGACACCGCCAGCCCGGTGATGCTCCATTGTAGCGACGCATGACCTCCCAATGCTCCATGGCGGTAGCAGTGACTCATTGTGGTGCTGCGGTGTCTTCGCAGTCACAATAGTGGTTTTCCTTCCCTCAAAGCATTGTGTGTGGCCTGATGCAGCGATGGTGTCTGACGACGCGCATTGGCTTGAGCGAAGGAAATGGTGGCGGAGGGGCACACGAGCAGGTTTAGGCAGGACGACATGAAGGAAGCTGTCAGAGTGGAAGGGAGCTACTGGCGAGATCCATTAGGCAGGGCGAACTGGTGAACGCTTGTGGGGATGGAAGAACGTGTGGATGTGCATCGCTGCATGCCTGCATGAGATACGGCCAGAGAGAGAGAGAGAGAGAGAGAGAGAGAGAGAGAGAGAGAGAGAGAGAGAGAGAGAGAGAGAGAGAGAGAGAGAAAGAGAGGTGCGTGGCCTCGCATAGAATGCTCGGGGTTATACTCATCCTTAATGGAGGTGTGGTAGTTTGGAAGAGTTTCAAGGAAAATGCTATTGCGGATTCTACGACAAAACCAGAGTATATCGCGGCTTCAGAAGCTTCAAAGGAGGCGGTATGGATCAAGAAGTTTCTTGAAGAAGTGGTGTGGCCCCAAGTGCAATGAACCCAATGGCGCTCTATTGTGATATAGTGTTGTCATTGCTCAAGCAAAGGAACCAAGATCCCACATCAAGACTAAGCATATCGAGGACAAAAATCATATTATCCGACATCATGTCGAGAAGGGTTTTGTAAAGGTTCTCAAGGTTTATACGAATTTGAATATGTCAGACCCGATGGCGAAGGCTCTACAATGAGCAAAGCATGAGCAACAACGAATAGTCATAGGTGTTAAAGAGACTGTTTAAACTAGATTATTGACTCTACTACAAGTGAGGAGACTGTTGGAAATATGCCCTAGAGCTAATAATATTGTATTATTATATTTCTATTTTCATAATTAAGAGTTTATATTTCGTGCAATAAATGTTATGATTCCGAAATATGCGATTCAGTGAAAAACTCAAATGCATGTGTGAAATGATAAACAGTAAAATAAAGATTCCCGGTCTTCCTCTAAGACTGGTTCAAGTGTTGTTTGGTGATCACATTTTTCGGACTCATGATATCGTTAAGTTTATTCATATTGCTTGAGTTTACTTTGTCTACATCATATCATCTTGCTTAAGGTGTTACTCCATTTTTTATGAACTTAATACTCTAGATGCATGATAGATAGTGATCGATGTGTGGAGTAATAGTAGTAGATGCAGGCAGGAGTCGGTCTACTTGTCTCAGACGCGATGACTATATACCTGATCATTGCCTTGAATATCGTCATAACTATGCGCTTTTCTAACCATTGCCCAACAGTAATTTGTTTACCCACCGTATGCTTTTTGTTCAAGAGAGAAGTCTCTAGTGAAAACTATGGCCCTCGGGTCTACTTTATCATATATTAAAATCTAAAAATACCTCGCTGCAATTTATTTACCGTTCTTTTATTTTGTGTTTTATTTTATCTATCTACCATTGTCAGACTTGGTCCTTGCAATTAACGGTCGAGGGGATCGACAACCCCCTTGATCACATTGGGTGCAAGTATTTGCTCTTTTGTGTGTAGGTGTTGTTCATGAGGTCTTGCGCGGTTCTTCTACTGGATTGATAACCTTGGTTCTTAACTGAGGGAAATACTTATCTCTACTGTACTACATCATCCTCTCCTCTTTCAGAAAATCTCAACGCGGCTCACAAGTAGCAACAGACAAGCTCATTATTTCCTTGTCTGGTGAGTTTGACTTGGAAACCAAGTCGGGTTGAGATCATGACCGTGACACGATACCGCCTCTGATTCTTCTATATATATTGCTTACTAGCCTAGGCCAAAGACACACAAAAACACCTAGGGCTTTGCCTCATCTCACTGAAGGAAATATGCCCTAGAGGCAATAATAAAGTTGTTATTTATATTTCCTTATATCATGATAAATGTTTATTATTCATGCTAGAATTGTATTAACCGAAAACTTAGTACATGTGTGAATATGATACGTCTCCGTCGTATCTACTTTTCCAAACACTTTTGCCCTTATTTTGGACTCTAATTTGCATGATTTGAATGGAACTAACCCAGACTGACGTTATTTTCAGCAGAATTGCCATGGTGTTATTTATGTGCAGAAACAAAAGTTCTCGGAATGACCCGAAACTTCACGGAGATTTTTTTGGAAATAATAAAAAATACTGGCAAAATATCAAGACCAAGGGGCCCACACCCTAGCCACGAGGGTGGGGGCGCGCCTGCCCCCTGGGCGCCCGTACCTCGTGGGCCCCCTGGAGCTCCTCCGACATCAACTCCAACTCTATATATTCGTGTTCGGAGAGAAAAAACAAAGAGAAAGATTCATTGCGTTTACGATACGGAGCCGCCGCCAAGCCCTAAACTCTCTCGGGAGGGCTGATCTGGAGTCCGTTCGGGGCTCCAGAGAGGGGAATCCGTCGCCATCGTTATCATCAACCATCCTCCATCACCAATTTCATGATGCTCACCGCCGTGCGTGAGTAATTCCATCGTAGGCTTGCTGGACGGTGATGGGTTGGATGAGATTTATCATGTAATCGAGTTAGTTTTGTTAGGGTTTGATCCCTAGTATTCACTATGTACTGAGATTGATATTGCTATGAATTTGCTATGCTTAATGCTTGTCACTAGGGCCCGAGTGCCATGATTTCATATCTGAACCTATTATGTTTTCATGAATATATGTGAGTTCTTGATCCTATCTTGCAAGTATATAGTCACCTACTATGTGTTATGATCCGGCAACCCCGAAGTGACAATAGTCGGGACCACTCCCGGTGATGACCGTAGTTTGAGGAGTTCATGTATTCACTATGTGTTAATACTTTGGTCCGGTACTCTATTAAAAGGAGGCCTTAATATCCCTTAGTTTCCGCTAGGACCCCGCTGCCACGGGAGGGCAGGACAAAAGATGTCATGCAAGTTCTTTTCCATAAGCACGTATGACTATATTCGGAATACATGCTGTTGGGGATCGTAGAAAAAATTTAAAATTTTCTACGCATCACCAAGATCAATCTATGGAGTAATCTAGCAACGAGGGGAAGGGGAGTGCATGTACATACCCTTGTAGATCGCTAAGCGGAAGCGTTACTAGAACGCGGATGAGGTAGTCGTACTCGTAGTGATTCAGATCGCGGTTGATTCCGATCTAAGCGCCGAACAACGGCGCCTCCGTGTTCAACACACGTGCAGCCCGGTGACGTCTCCCATGCCTTGATCCAGCAAGGAGAGAGGGAGAGGTTGGGGAATACTCCGTCCAGCAGCAGCACGACAGCGTGGTGGTGGTGGAGGAGCGCGATACTCCAGCAGGGCTTCGCCAAGCACTACGAGAGACGAGGAGGTAGAGAGGTAGGGCTGCGCCTTGGGAGAGAGAGACTCGTGTGTTGTGCAGCCCCAAAACCTCCACTATATATAGCGGCAAGGGCAAGGGGAGGTGCCCTAGGGTTTCTCCTAGGGGGCGGCGGCCAGGGCAGATGGGATCTCCCCCTTGGGTGACTTGGCCCCCAAGCCAGGAGGTGGGAACCCTAGATGGGGCGCCCCAAACCCCCTGGTCATGTGGGAATAGGTGAGGGGGGCGCACAACCCCTTAGTGGGCTGGTTTGCCCCCTTCCCTTGGCCCATGAACCCCCCCCCCCCAACACTTGCCCGGGCTCCCGAAACACCTTTCGGTCATGCTGGTTATCACCCGGTACCTCCGGAACACTTCCGGACTCCAAAACCCTTCGTCCAATATATCAATCTTCACCTCCGGACCATTCCGGAACTCCTCATGACGTTCGGGATCTCATCTGGGACTCCGAACAACATTCGGTAACCGCGTACATACTTTCCCTATAACCCTAGCGTCATCGAACCTTAAGTGTGTAGACCCTACGGGCTCGGGAATAATGCAAACATGACCGAGACATCTCTCTGGTCAATAACCAACAGCAGGATCTGGATACCCATGTTGGCTCCCACATGTTCCACGATGATCTTATTGGATGAACCATGATGTCAAGGATTCAGTCAATCCCGTATACAATTCCCTCTGTCTACCAGTATAGTACTTGCCCGAGATTCGATCATCGGTATCCCGATACCTTGTTCCATCTCGTTACCGGCAAGTCTCTTTACTCGTTCCGTAACACATCATCCCGTGATCAACTCCTTGGTCACATTGTGCACATTATGATGATGTCCTACTGAGTGGGCCCAGAGATTGTTGGGGAACGTAGTAATTTCAAAATTTTCCTATGCACACGCAAGATCATGGTGATGCATAGCAACGAGAGAGGAGAGTGTTGTCTACGTACCCTCGTAGACCGAAAGCGGAAGCGTTAGTACAACGTGGTTGATGTAGTCGTACGTCTTCACGGCCCGACCGATCAAGCACCGAAACTACGGCACCTCCGAGTTCTAGCACACGTTCAGCTCGATGACGATCCCCGGACTCCGATCCAGCAGAATGTCGGGGAAGAGTTCCGTCAGTACGACGGCGTGGTGACGATCTTCATGTTCTACTGTCGCAGGGCTACGCCTAAGCACCACTACAATATTATCGAGGATTATGGTGGAAGGGGGCACCGCACACGGCTAAGAGATCAATGATCAATTGTTGTGTCTTTGGGGTGCCCCCTGGACCCGTATATAAAGGATCAAGGGAGGAGGAGGCCGACCCTAGGAGGGGGCGCGCCAAGTGTGGAGTCCTACTAGGACTCCCTAGTCCTAGTAGGATTCCACCTCCCATATGGAATAGGAAAAGAGGAAGGGAAAATGAGAAGGAAGGAAGGGGGCGCCCCCCTTCCCTAGTGCAATTCGGACCAGACCAAGGGGAGGGGTGCGGCCACCCTTGAGTCCCTTTTCCTTCTTTCCCGTATGGCCCAATAAGGCCCAATACGTATTCCCGTAACTCTCCGGTACTCCAAAAAATACCCGAATCACTCGGAACCTTTCCGATGTCCGAATATAGTCGTCCAATATATCAATCTTTATGTCTCAACCATTTCGAGACTCCTCGTCATGTCCCTGATCTCATCCGGGACTCCAAACTCTTTCGGTACATCAAAACTCATAATATAACTGTCATCGAAACCTTAAGTGTGCGGACCCTACGGGTTCGAGAACAATGTAGACATGACCGAGACACGTCTCCGGTCAATAACCAATAGCGGAACCTGGATGCTCATATTGGCTCCCACATATTCTATGAAGATCTTTATCGGTCAGACCGCTCAACAACATACATTGTTCCCTTTGTCATCGGTATGTTACTTGCCCGAGATTCGATCGTCGGTATCTCAATACCTAGTTCAATCTCGTTACCAGCAAGTCTCTTTACTCGTTCTGTAATACATCATCCCGCAACTAACTCATTAGTTGCAATGCTTGCAAGGCTTAAGTGATGTGCATTACCGAGAGGGCCCAGAGATACCTCTCCGACAATCGGAGTGACAAATCCTAATCTCGAAATACGCCAACCCAACAAGTACCTTCAGAGACACCTGTAGAGCACCTTTATAATCACCCAGTTACGTTGTGACGTTTGGTGGCACACAAAGTGTTCCTCCGGTAAACGGGAGTTGCATAATCTCATAGTCATAGGAACATGTATAAGTCATGAAGAAAGCAATAGCAACAAACTAAACGATCAAGTGCTATGCTAACCGAATGGGTCAAGTCAATCACATCATTCTCCTAATGATGTGATCTCGTTAATCAAATGACAACTCATGTCTATGGTTAGGAAACATAACCATCTTTGATCAACGAACTAGTCAAGTAGAGGCATACTAGTGACACTCGGTTTGTCTATGTATTCACACATGTATTATGTTTCCGGTTAATACAATTCTAGCATGAATAATAAACATTTATCATGATATAGGAAATTAAATAATAGTATTATTATTGCCTCTAGGGCATATTTCCTTCAGTCTCCCACTTGCACTAGAGTCAATAATCTAGTTCACATTGCCATGTGATTTAACATCAATAGTTCACATCACCATGTGATTAACACCCATAGTTCACATCGACATGTGACCAACACCCAAAGGGTTTACTAGAGTCAATAATCTAGTTCACATTGCTATGTGATTAACACCCAAAGAATACTGAGGTGTGATCATGTTTTGCTTGTGAGAGAAGTTTAGTCAACGGGTCTGCCACATTCAGATCCGTAAGTATTTTGCAAATTTCTATGTCAACAATGCTCTGCATGGAGCTATTCTAGCTAATTGCTCCCACTTTCAATATGTATCCAGATTGAGACTTAGAGTCATCTGGATCAGTGTCAAAACTTGCATCGACTTAACCTTTTTTCACCTCCATAATCGAGAAACATATCCTTATTCCACTAAGGATAATTTTCACCAATGTCCAGTGATCTACTCCTAGATCACTATTGTACTCCCTTGCCATACTAAGGGCAGGGTATACAATAGGTCTGGCACACAGCATGGCATACTTTATAGAACCTATGGCTAAGGCATAGGGAATGACTTTCATTCTCTCTCTATCTTCTGTCGTGGTCGGGTTTTGAGTCTTACTCAACTTCACACCTTGTAACACAGGCAAGAACTTCTTCTTTGACTGTTCCATTTTGAACTACTTCAAGATCTTGTCAAGGTATGTATTCATTGAAAAACTTATCAAGCATCTCGATCTATCTCTATAGATCTTGATGCTCAATATGTAAGCAGCTTCACCGAGGTCTTTCTTTGAAAAACTCCTTTCAAATATTCCTTTATGCTTTGCAGAATAATTCTACATTATCTCCGATCAACAATATGTCTTTCACATATACTTATCAGAAATGCTGTAGTGCTCTCACTCACTTTCTTGTAAATACACGCTTCACCGCAAGTCTGTATAAAACTATATGCTTTGATCAACTTATCAAAGCGTATATTCCAACTCCGAGATGCTTGCACCAGTCCATAGATGGATCGCTGGAGCTTGCATATTTTGTTAGTACCTTTAGGATTGACAAAACCTTCCGGTTGCATCATATACAACTCTTCTTTAATAAATCCATTAAGGAATGCAGTTTTGTTTATCCATTTGCCAGATTTCATAAAATGCGGCAATTGCTGACATGATTCGGACAGACTTAAGCATAAATACGAGTGAGAAACTCTCATCGTAGTCAACACCTTGAACTTGTCGAAAAACTTTTTGCGGCAATTCTAGCTTTGTAGATAGTAACACTACTATCAGCGTCCGTCTTCCTCTTGAAGATCCATTTAATCTCAATGGCTCACCGATCATTGGGCAAGTCAATCAAAGTCCATACTTTGTTCTCATACATGGATCTCATCTCAGATTTCATGGCCTCAAGCCATTTCGCGGAATCTGGGCTCATCATCGCTTCCTCATAGTCCGTAGGCTCGTCATGGTCAAGTAACATGACCTCCGGAACAGGATTACCGTACCACTCTGGTGCGGATCTCACTCTGGTTTACCTACGAGGTTCGGTAGTAACTTGATCTGAAGTTACATGATCATCATCATTAGCTTCCTCACTAATTGGTGTAGTGGTCACATGAACAGATTTTTGTGATGAACTACTTTCCAATAAGGGAGCAGGTACAGTTACCTCATCAAGTTCTACTTTCCTCCCACTCACTTCTTTCGAGAGAAACTCCTTCTCTAGAAAGGATCCATTATCAGCAACGAATAACTTGCCCTCGGATCTGTGATAGAAGGTGTACCCAACATTTTCTTTTGGGTATCCTATGAAGATTTACTTCTCCGATTTGGGTTTGAGCTTATCATGTTGAAACTTTTTCACATAAGCATTGCAGTACTAAACTTTAAGAAACGACAGCTTAGGTTTCTCGCCAAACCACAGTTCATACGGTGTCGTCTCAACGGATTTAGATGGTGCCCTTTTTAACGTGAATGTAGCTGTCTCTAATGCATAACCCCAAAATGACAGTGGTAGATCGGTAAGAGACATCATAGATCGCACTATATCTAATAAAGTACGGTTATGACGTTCGGACTCACCATTACACTGTGGTGTTCCAGGTGGCGTGAGTAGTGAAACTATTTCACATTGTTTTAACTGAAGGCCAAACTCGTAACTCAAATATTTTACTTCTGCGATCATATCGTAGAAACTTTTATTTTTGTTACGATGATTCTCCACATCACTCTGAAATTCTTTGAACTTTTCAAATATTTCAGACTTGTGTTTCATCAAGTAGATATACTCATATATGCTCAAATCATCTGTGAAGATCAGAAAATAATGATACCTGCCACGAGCCTTAATATTCATCGGACCACATACATCAGTATGTATGATTTCCAACAAATCTATTGCTCGCTCCATTGTTCCGGAGAACAGAGTCTTAGTCATCTTGCCCATGAGGCATGGTTCGCAAGCATCAACTGATTCATAATCAAGTGATTCCAAAAACCCATCAACATGGATTTTCTTCATGCGCTTTACACCAATATGACTTAAACGACAGTGCCACAAATAAGTTGCACTATCATTATTAACTTTGCATCTTTTGCCTTCAATATTATGAATATGTGTATCACCACGATTGAGATCCAACAAACCATTTTTCATATTGAAGGCAAAAGATGCAAAGTTAATAATGATAGTGCAACTTATTTGTGGCACTGTCGTTTAAGTCATATTGGTGTAAAGCGCATGAAGAAAATCCATGTTGATGGGTTTTTGGAATCACTTGATTATGAATCAGTTGATGCTTGCGAACCATGCCTCATGGGCAAGATGACTAAGACTCTGTTCTCCGGAACAATGGAGCGAGCAATAGATTTGTTGGAAATCATACATACTGATGTATGTGGTCCGATGAATATTGAGGCTCGTGGCAGGTATCATTATTTTCTGATCTTCACAGATGATTTGAGCATATATGAGTATATCTACTTGATGAAACACAAGTCTGAAATATTTGAAAAGTTCAAAGAATTTCAGAGTGATGTGGAGAATCATCGTAACAAAAACAAAAGTTTCTACGATATGATCGCAGAAGTAAAATATTTGAGTTACGAGTTTGGCCTTCAGTTAAAACAATGTGAAATAGTTTCACTACTCACGCCACCTGGAACACCACAGTGTAATGGTGAGTCCGAACGTCATAACCGTACTTTATTAGATATAGTGCGATCTATGATGTCTCTTACCGATCTACCACTGTCATTTTGGGGTTATGCATTAGAGACAGCTACATTCACGTTAAAAAGGGCACCATCTAAATCCGTTGAGACGACACCGTATGAACTGTGGTTTGGCGAGAAACCTAAGCTGCCGTTTCTTAAAGTTTAGGACTGCAATGCTTATGTGAAAAAGTTTCAACATGATAAGCTCGAACCCAAATCGGAGAAGTAAATCTTCATAGGATACCCAAAAGAAAATGTTGGGTACACCTTCTATCACAGATCCGAAGGCAAGATATTCGTTACTGAGAATGGATCCTTTCTAGAGGAGTTTCTCTCGAAAGAAGTGAGTGGGAGGAAAGTAGAACTTGATGAGGTAACTGTACCTGCTCCCTTATTGGAAAGTAGTTCATCACAGAAATCTGTTCCTATGAATACTTCACCAATTAGTGAGGAAGCTAATGATGATGATCATGTAACTTCAGATCAAGTTACTACCGAACCTCATAGGTAAACTAGAGTGATATCTGCACAAGAGTGGTACGGTAATCCTGTTCTGGAGGTCATGTTACTTGACCATGACGAACCTACGAACTATAAGGAAGCAATGATGAGCCCAGATTCCGCGAAATGGCTTGAGGCCATGAAATCTGAGATGAGATCCATGTATGAGAACAAAGTATGGACTTTGATTGACTTGCCCATTGATCGGGGAGCCATTGAGATTAAATGGATCTTCAAGAGGAAGACGGACGCTGATAGTAGTGTTACCATCTACAAAGCTAGAATTGTCGAAAAAACATTTTCGACAAGTTCAAGGTGCTGACTACGATGAGAGTTTCTCACTCGTATCTATGCTTAAGTCTGTCCGAATCATGTTAGCAATTGCCGCTTTTTATGATTATGAAATTTGGCAAATGGATGTGAAAACTGCATTCCTGAATGGATTTCTGGAAGAAGAGTTGTATATGATGCAACCGGAAGGTTTTGTCGATCCAAAGGGAGCTAACAAAGTGTGCAAGCTCCAGCGATCCATTTATGGACTGGTGCAAGCCTCTCGGAGTTGGAATAAACGCTTTGATAAGTTGACCAAAGCATATAGTTTTATACAGACTTGCGGTGAAGCCTGTATTTACAAGAAAGTGAGTGGGAGCACTACAGCATTTCTGATAACTATATGTGAATGACATATTGTTGATCAGAGATAATGTAGAATTATTCTGCAAAGCATAAAGGATTGTTTGAAAGGAGGTTTTCAAAGAAAGACCTCGGTGAAGCTGCTTACATATTGAGCATCAAGATCTATAGAGATAGATCAAGACGCTTGATAACTTTTTCAATGAGTACATACCTTGACAAGATTTTGAAGTAGTTCAAAATGGAACAGTCAAGGAAGGAGTTCTTGCCTGTGTTACAAGGTGTGAAGTTGAGTAAGACTCAAAACCCGACCACGGTAGAAGATATAGAGAGAATGAAAGTCATTCCCTATGCCTCAGCCATAGGTTCTATAAAGTATGTCATTCTGTGTACCAGACCTATTGTATACCCTGCCCTGAGCTTGGCAAAGGAGTACAATAGTGATCTAGGAGTAGATCACTGGACATTGGTCAAAATTATCCTTAGTGGAATAAGGATATGTTTCTCGATTATGGAAGTGACAAAAGGTTCGTCGTAAAGGGTTACGTCGATGCAAATTTTAACACTGATCCAGATGACTCTAAATCTCAATCTGGATACATATTGAAAGTGGGAGCAATTAGCTAGAGTAGCTCTGTGCAGAGCATTGTTGACATAGAAATTTGCAAAATACTTATGGATCTGAATGTGGCAGACCCGTTGACTAAACTTCCCTCACAAGCAAAACATGATCACACCTTAGTACTCTTTGGGTGCTAATCACATAACGATGTGAACTAGATTATTGACTCTAGTAAACCCTTTGGGTGTTAGTCACATGTCGATGTGAACTATGGGTGTTAATCACCTGGTGATGTGAACTATTGGTATTAAATCACATGGCAATGTGAACTAGATTATTGACTCTAGTGCAAGTGGGAGACTGAAGGAAATATGCCCTAGAGGCAATAATAAAATTATTATTTATTTCCTTATATCATGATAAATGTTTATTATTCATGCTAGAATTGTATTAACCAGAAACATAATACATGTGTGAATACATAGACAAATAGAGTGTCACTAGTATGCCTCTACTTGACTAGCTCGTTGATCAAAGATGGTTATGTTTCCTAACCATAGACATGAGTTGTCAGTTGATTAACGGGATCACATCATTAGGAGAATGATGTGATTGGCTTGACCCATTCAGTTAGCATAGCACTAGATCGTTTAGTTTGTTGCTATTGCTTTCTTCATGACTTATACATGTTCCTATGACTATGAGATTATGCAACTCCCGTTTACCGGAGGAACACTTTGTGTGCTACCAAACGTCACAACATAACTGGGTGATTATAAAGGTGCTCTACAGGTGTCTCCGAAGGTACTTGTTGGGTTGGCGTATTTCGAGATTAGGATTTGTCACTCCGATTGTCGGAGAGGTATATCTGGGCCCACTCGGTAATGCACATCACTATAAGCCTTGCAAGCATTGCAACTAATGAGTTAGTTGCGGGATGATGTGTTATGGAACGAGTAAAGAGACTTGCCGGTAACGAGATTGAACTAGGTATTGAGATACCGATGATCAAATCTCGGGCAAGTAACATACCAATGACAAAGGGAACAACGTATGTTGTTATGCGGTTTGACCGATAAAGATCTTCGTAGAATATGTAAGAGCCAATATGAGCATCCAGGTTCCGCTATTGGTTATTGACCGGAGACGTGTCTCGGTCATGTCTACATAGTTCTCGAACCCATAGGGTCCGCATGCTTAAAGTTCGATGACGGTTATATTATGAGTTTATGTGTTTTGATGTACCGAAGGAGTTCGGAGTCCCGGATGAGATCGGGGACATGACGAGGAGTCTCGAAATGGTCGAGACATAAAGATCGATATATTGGACGACTATATTCGGACATCGAAAAGGTTCTGAGTGATTCGGGTATTTTCGGGAGTACCGGGGAGTTACGGGAATTCGTATTGGGCCTTAATGGGCCATACGGGAAAGAAGAGAAAGGCCTCAAAGGGTGGCCGCACCCCTCCCCATGGGCTGGTCCGAATTGGACTAGGGAGGGGGGCGCCCCCTTCCTTCCTTCTCCTTTTCCCTTCCCTTTCCTTCCCTCCTACTCCTAAAACTTGGAAGGGCTCCTAGTTCTACTAGGAAAGGGGGAATCCTACTCCCGGTGGGACTAGGACTCCCTTAGGGCGCGCCATAGAGAGGGGCCGGCCCTCCCCCTCCTCCACTCCTTTATATACGGGGGCAGGGGGCACCCCAAAGACACAACAATTGATCTCTTGAGCTCTTAGCCGTGTGCGGTGCCCCCCTCCACCACAATCCACCTCGATCATATCGTAGCAGTGCTTAGGCGAAGCCCTGCGTCGGTAGCACATCATCATCATCACCACGCCGTCGTGCTGACGAAACTCTCCCTCAACACTCGGCTGGATCGGAGTTCGAGGGATGTCATCGAGTTGAACGTGTGCAGAACTCGGAGGTGTCATGGGTTCGGTACTTGGATCGGTCGGATCGTGAAGACGTTCGACTACATCAACCGCGTTGTGCTAACGCTTCCGCTTTCGGTCTACGAGGGTACATAGACAACACTCTCCCCTCTCGTTGCTATGCATCACCATGATCTTGCGTGTGCGTAGGATTTTTTTTTGAAATTGCTACGTTCCCCAACAGTTTAACCATCAACAATAGATGCTCCTACTTGATTTCTACTTTCGCGGTGTCAAACATCGCGAGTTGCTCAAGGATCATCATGTCTATCCCTGATATGTTATAGTTCATCACGAAGCTCCAATAGCTTGGTGGCAGTGACTATGGAGAACCATCACTATCTCATCTGGAAGATTAACTCCCACTCGATTCAAGCGATTGCAGTACTCAGACAATCTGAGCACATGCTCAACGATTGAGTTTTTCTCCCTTAGTTTGCAGGCTTAAGAAACTTGTCAGAGGTCTCATACCTCTTGATGTGGGCACTAGTCTGAAATTCCAATTTCAGTCTTTGGAACATATCATATGTTCTGTGACGTTTCAAAAACGTTTTTGGTGCTACAATTCTAAACCGTTAGTATTACGTACTGAACTATCACGTAGTCATCAAAACGTGTATGTCAGATGTTTCCCAACATCTACAGACGATGCTCGAGGTTCAACACACTGAGCGGTGCATTAAGGACATAACCCTTGTGTGCATCAATGAGGACAATCCTCGGTTCGTGGACCTAGTCCGCATAATTTCTACTGTCAACTCTCAACTAAATTTTCTCTAGGAACATATCTAAAACAGTAGAACCAAAGCGTGAGCTACGACATGATTTGCAAAGACCTTTTGACTATGTTCATGATAATTAAGTTTATCTAATCAAATTATTCAATGAACTCCCACTTAGATAGACATCCCTCTAGTCATCTAAGTGATACATGATCTGAGTCAACTAGGCCGTGTCCGATCATCACGTGAGACGGACTAGTCATCATCGGTGAACATCTTCATGTTGATCGTATCCATTATACGACTCATGTTCGACCTTTCGGTCTTTAGTGTTCCGAGGCCATGTCTGTACATGCTAGGCTCGTCAAGTTAACCTAAGTGTATTGCGTGTGTAAATCTGGCTTACACCCGTTATATGCGAACATTATAACCTATCACACCCGATCATCACGTGGTGCTTCAGAACAACGGACCTTAGCAACGATGCACAGTTAGGGGGAACACTTTCTTGAAATTATTGCGAGGGATCATCTTATTTACGCTACCGCCGTTCTAAGCAAATAAGATGTAAACATGACAAACATCACATGCAAATCATAAAGTGACATGATATGGCCAATATCATCTTGCGCCTTTGATCTCCATCTTCGAGGCGTGGCATGAACACCATTGTCACCGGCATGACACCATGATCTCCATCATCGCGTCTTCATGAAGTTGCCTTGCCAACTATTACTTCTACTACTATGGCTAACGGTTAGCAATAAAGTAAAGTAATTACATGGCATTTTCATTGACATGCAGGTCATAAATAAATTAAGACAACTCCTATGGCTCCTGCCGATTGTCATACTCATCGACATGCAAGTCGTGATTCCTATTACAAGAACATGATCAATCTCATACATCACATATATCATTCATCACATCCTTTTGGCCATATCACATCACATAGCATACCCTGCAAAAACAAGTTAGACGTCTTCTAATTGTTGTTGAATGTTTTACGTGGCTGCTATGGGTTTCTAGCAAGAACGTTTCTTACCTACGCAAAACCACAACGGTGATATGCCAATTGCTATTTACCATTCATAAGGACCCTTTTCATCGAATCTGATCCGACTAAAGTGGGAGAGACAGACACCCGCCAGCCACCTTATGCATCAAGTGCATGTCAGTCGGTGGAACATGTCTCACGTAAGTGTACGTGTAAGGTCGGTCCGGGCTGCTTCATCCCACAATGCCGCCGAATCAATATAAGACTAGTAACGGCAAGCAAATTGAACAAATCATCACCCACAACTACTTTGTGTTCTACTCGTGCATAGAATCTACGCATAGACCTAGCTCATGATGCCACTGTTGGGGATCGTAGCAGAAATTTAAAATTTTCTATGCATCACCAAGATCAATCTATGGAGTAATCTGGCAACGAGGGGAAGGGGAGTGCATCTACATACCCTTGTAGATCGCTAAGCGGAAGCGTTACTAGAACGTGGATGAGGTAGTCATACTCATAGCAATTCAGATCGCGCTCGATTCCGATCTAAGCGCCGAACAACGGCGCCTCCACGTTCAACACACGTGCAGCCCGGTGATGTCTCCCATGCCTTGATCCAGTAAGGAGAGAGAGAGAGGTTGGGGAATACTCCATCCAGCGGCAGCACGACGGCGTGGTGGTGGTGGAGGAGCGCGGTACTCCAGCAGGGCTTCGCCAAGCACTGCGAGAGACGAGGAGGGAGAGAGGTAGGGTTGCGCCTTGGGAGAGAGAGACTCGTGCATTGTGTAGCCCCAAAACCTCCACTATATATAGGGGAAATGGAAAGGGGAGGCGCCCTAGGGTTTCCCCTAGGGGGGCAGCGGCCAGGGCAGATGTGATCTCCCCCTTGGGTGACTTGGCCCCCAAGCCAGGAGGTGGGAACCTAGATGGGGCGCCCCAAACCCCCTGGTCACGTGGGAATAGGTGAGGGGGCGCACAAGCCCTTAGTGGGCTGGTTTGCCCCCTTCCCTTGGCCCATGAAGCCCCCCCAACACTTGTCGGGGCTCCCGAAACACCTTTCGGTCATGCTGGTCATCACCTGGTACCTCCGGAACACTTCCGGACTCCAAAACCCTTTGTCCAATATATCAATCTTCACCTCCGGACCATTCCGGAACTCCTCGTGAAGTCCGGGATCTCATCCGGGACTCCGAACAACATTCGGTAACCGCGTACATACTTTCCCTATAACCCTAGCGTCATCGAACCTTAAGTGTGTAGACCCTACGGGCTCGGGAATAATGCAGACATGACCGAGACATCTCTCTGGTCAATAACCAACAGCGGGATCTGGATACCCATGTTGGCTCCCACATGTTCCACGATGATCTTATCGGATGAACCACGATGTCAAGGATTCAGTCAATCCTGTATACAATTCCCTTTGTCTACCGGTATAGTACTTGCCCGAGATTCGATCGTCGGTATCCACGTACCTTGTTCAATCTCGTTACTGGCAAGTCTCTTTACTCGCTCCATAACACATCATCCCGTGATCAACTCGTTGGTCACATTGTGCACATTATGATGATGTCCTACCGAGTGGGCCCAGAGATACCCCTCCGTTTACACAAAGTGACAAATCCCAGTCTCGATTCGTGCCAACCCAACAGACACTTTCGGAGATACCCGTAGTGCACCTTTATAGTCACCCAGTTACGTTGTGGCGTTTGGTACACCCAAAGCATTCCTACGGTATCCGGGAGTTGGACAATCTCATGGTCTAAGGAAATGATACTTGACATTAGAAAAGCTTTAGCAGACGAACTATACGATCTTGTGCTAGGCTTAGGATTGGGTCTTGTCCATCACATCATTCTCCTAATGATGTGATCCCATTATCAATGACATCCAATGTCCATGGTCAGGAAACCATGACCATCTATTAATCAATGAGCTAGTCAACTAGAGGCTTACTAGGGACATGTTGTGGTCTATGTATTCACACATGTATTAAGGTTTCCGGTTAATACAATTATAGCATGAACAATAGACAATTATCATGAACAAGGAAATACAATAATAACCATTTTATTATTGCCTCTAGGTCATATTTCCAACACATGCCTACATTACATTGATGAATTGGAGCTAGTTCTATGTCACCCTAGGTTATGACTGTTACATGATGAACCACATCCGACATAATCCTCTATCACCGATCCATTGCCTACGTGCTTTTCATATATTGTTCTTCGCTTATTTACTTCTCCGTTGCTATTGTTACAATCATTACAAAATACCAAAAACATTACTTTTGCTATCGTTACCTTTTGCTACCATTACCACTACTATCATGTTACTTTGCTACTAAATACCTTGCTACAGATATTAAGTTATCCAGGTGTGGTTGAATTGACAACTCAGCTGCTAATACTTGAGAATATTCTTTTGGCTCCCCTTGTGTCAAATAATAAATTTGGGTTGAATACTCTACCCTCGAAAACTGTTGCGATCCCCTATACTTGTGGGTTATCAAGACTATTTTCTGGCACCGTTGCCGGGGAGCATAGCTCTGTTCTTTGAGTCACTTGGGATTTATATCTGCTTATCATTATGAAGAACATGAGAGATCCAAAAACCAAGATTTATCCCTCAACTACGAGAGGAGGTAAGGAACTGCCATCTAGCTCTGCCCTTGATTCACCTTCTGTTTTGAGTAAGCTTGCGACACCTAAACCCGCTTTTGCTATTGATTTTGATATGTCGCATATTATTGATGATGCCACTTCTGCTATGCATGATACTTATGATGAAACTACTTCTATGCTTGATACAACTCTGCCACTTGGTGAATTTCTTGATGAACAACTTGCTAGGGCTAGAGAGAATGAAATTATTGAAACTGATAATACTGATGAAAGTGATTATGAAGGCTCTCCTAATAAATATGAATTACCTGTTGTGCCTGAGGGCTATGTTATGGATGAAGAAACTAAAAGATACTTTCTTGCTTGCAATGATAGAAGTGATCTTAAGAAATTATTAGCTAAGCTTAAACAGAAAACTCTGAATGCTAGAACGAAATATGATCCTGCTTATGCTACTTCACCTATCTTTGTTACTGATAAGGATTATGAATTCTCTATTGATCCTAATATAATTACTTTGATTGAATCTGATCCTTTTTATGGCTATGAATCTAAAACTGTTGTGGCACATCTTACTAAATTAAATGATATAGCTACCCCGTTCACTAATGATGAGAGAACTCGCTACTTTTATATCCTTCAAATATTTCCGTTCTCATTAAAGGGTGATGCTAAGATATGGTTTAATTCTCTTGATCCTAGTTGTGTGCGTAGTCCCCAGGATATGATTTATTACTTCTCTGCTAAATATTTCCTTGCTCATAAGAAACAAGCTGCCTTAAGGGATATATATATAATTTTGTGCAAATTGAAGAGGAGAGTCTCCCACAAGCTTGGGGGAGGATTCTCCAATTACTTAATGCTTTGCCTGATCATCCTCTTATGAAAAATGGAATACTTGATATCTTTTATAATGGATTAACCGATGCTTCCAGAGATTACCTGGATAGTTATGCTAGTTCTGTTTTTAGGGAAAGAACATCGAATGAAGCTGAAATTCTATTGAATAATATGTTGACAAATGAAAATAATTGGACACTTCCTGAGCCAACTCCCGAGCCTATTCCTAAACCAACTACGAAGAAAGGGGTGTTCTATTTCTCAGTCCCGAAGATATGCAAGAGGCAAAGAAATCCATGAAAGAAAAGGGTATTAAAGCTGAAGATGTTAAGAATTTACCTCCTATTGAAGAAATACATGGTCTTAATTTACCGCCTGTTGAAGAAATATATGGTTTTAATCCATCACCTATTTAAGAAACACATGGTCTTGATAACCTGACACAGGTAGTAAAGGTAAATTCTCTCTATAGATATGATAAAGCTAAAATCCCTCCTACTAAGTTTGCTAGCCAATGTTTGGATGAGTTTGATAAATTTATGGTTAAGCAAGAAGACTTCAATGCTTATTTTGGTAGAGAATTAAAACGCAGTGCTAATATGCTTGAAAACTTGGGTGATTATATGGCTAATGTCAAAGGTGAACTTAAACTTATTAGTAAACATGCTTCTATGGTTACCACTCAAGTAGAACAAGTACTTAAGGCTCAAAATGATTTGCTCAATGAATTGAATAGTAAGAATAAGGACTATGCTGTTAGAGTGGCTACTAGAACTGGTAAAATGACTCAGGAACCTTTGTATCCTGAAGGCCACCCTAAGAGAATTGAGCAAGATTCTCAGAGAAATAATATAGATGCACCTAGTCCTTCTAAAAGGAAGAAAAAGAAAAATGATAGGACTTTGCATGCTTCTGGTGAACCTATTGCTGAAACACCTGAGAATCCAAATGATATTTCTATTTCTAATGCTGAAACACAATCTGGTAATGAACATGGACCTAGTGATAATGTTAATAATAATGTTCATGTTGATGTTCAACCTAGCAATGATAATGATATAGAAATTGAACCTGCTGTTGATCTTGATAACTCACAATCAAAGAATCAACATTATGATAAGAAAGACTTTGTTGCTAGGAAACACGGTAAAGAAAGAGAACCATGGGTTCAAAAACCCATGCCTTTTTCTCCCAAACCATCCAAGAAAAAGGATGATGAGGATTTTGAGCGCTTTGCTGAAATGATTAGACCTATCTTTTTGCGTATGCGATTAACTGATATGCTAAAAATGAATCCTTATGCTAAGCATATGAAATAAATTGTTACAAATAAAAGAAAGATACCTGGTACGTCTCCAACGTATCTATAATTTTTGATTGTTCCATGCTATTATATTATCAACCTTGGATGTTTTATATCCATTTATATGCTATTTTATATGATTTTGGGACTAACCTATTAACCTAGAGCCCAGTGCCAGTTTCTGTTTTTTCCTTGTTTTAGAGTATCGCAGAAAAGGAAAATCAAACGGAGTTCAATTGACCTGAAACTTCACAGAACTTATTTTTGGAAGGAAAGCAACCCGGGAGACTTGGAGTCCACGTCAAGGAAGCTTCGAGGAAGCCATGAGGTAGGGGGGCACGCCGTCCACCCTCATGGGCCCCTCGTGGATCCCCTGACGTACTTCTTCCGCCTATATATCTCCATATACCCTAAAACGATCGGGGAGCACAATAGATCGGGAGTTCCGCCGCCAGAAGCCTCCGTAGCCACCGAAAGCCAATCTAGACCCGTTCCGGCACCCTGCCGGAGGGGGAATCCCTCTTCGGTGTCCATCTTCATCATCCCGATGCTCTCCATGACGAGGAGGGAGTAGTTCTCCCTCAGGGCTGAGGGTATGTACCAATAGCTATGTGTTTGATCTCTCTCTCTCTCTCTCGTGTTCTTGAGGTGATACGATCTTGATGTATCGCGAGCTTTGCTATTATATTTGGATCCTATGATGTTTTCTCCCCCCCACTACTCTCTTGTAATGGATTGAGTTTTCCCTTTGAAGTTATCTTATCGGATCGAGTCTTTAAAGATTTGAGAACACTTGATGTATGTCTTGCCGTGCGTATCTGTGGTGACAATGGGATATCACGTGATTCACTTAATGTATGTTTTGGTGATCAACTTGCGGGTTCCGCCCATGAACCTATGCATAGGGGTTGGCACACGTTTTCGTCATGATTCTCCGGTAGAAACTTTGGGGCACTCTTTGAGGTTCTATGTGTTGGTTGAATAGATGAATCTGAGATTGTGTGATGCATATCGTATAATCATACCCAAGGATACTTGAGGTGACATTGGAGTATCTAGGTGACATTAGGGTTTTGGTTGATTTGTGTCTTAAGGTGTTATTCTAGTACGAACTCTAGGGTTGTTTGTGACACTTTTTGGAATAGCCCAACGGATTGATTGGAAAGAATAACTTTGAGGTGGTTTCGTACCCTACCATAATCTCTTCGTTTGTTCTCCGCTATTAGTGACTTTGGAGTGACTCTTCGTTGCATGTGGAGGGATAGTTATATGATCCAATTATGTTATTATTGTTGAGAGGACTTGCACTAGTGAAAGTATGAACCCTAGGCCTTGTTTCAACACATTGCAATACCATTTATGCTCACTTTTATCATTCGTTACCTTGCTGTTTTTATATTTTCAGATTACAAAAACTATTATCTACCATCCATATACCACTTGTATCACCATCTCTTCGTCGAACTAGTGCACCTATACAATTTACCATTGTATTGGGTGTGTTGGGGACACAAGAGACTCTTTGTTAGTTGGTTGCAGGGTTGCTTGAGAGAGACCATCTTCATCCTACGCCTCCTACGGATTGATAAACCTTAGGTCATCCACTTGAGGGAAATTTGCTACTGTCCTACAAACCTCTGCACTTGGAGGGGCAACAACGTCTACAAGAAAAAGGTTGTGTAGTAGACATCAATACCAGAAGTTAAAATTTCCACCGTGCTTGCTAATTATACTTTTAAGGGTGGAATACCAAAGAAACTAGGAGATCCAGGAGTACCAACTATACCATGCTCCATTAAAAGAAACCATGTTAAAACTGCTTTATGTGATCTTGGAGCCGGTGTTAGTGTTATGCCTCTTTCTTTATATCGTAGACTTGATTTGAATAAGTTGACACCTACTGAAATATCTTTGCAAATGGCTGATAAATCAACTGCTATACCTGTCAGTATTTGTGAGGGTGTGCCTATTGTGGTTGCAAACGTTACTATTTTAAAGGACTTTGTTATTCTTGATATTCCCGAGGATGATAGTATGTCTATTATTCTTGGAAGACCCTTTTTGAATACTGCAGGGGATGTTATTGATTGTGTCGGATTTCAGGTTCCAGCAGACCCTTAAGGTTCAAACACTGGGGTGCGCGCGCAGATTACGCCTTCTACCTCTCCGTCTCGTAAAGATCTAGACTACTGAAAGAACTGCACAAGAGACACAAGGTTTATACTGGTTCGGGCCACCGTTGTGGTGTAATACCCTACTCCAGTGTGTGGTGGGTGGATTGCCTCTTGGGGCTGATGATGATGAACAATACAAGGAAGAACAGCCTCACGAGGGTCTGTTCTTGGCTGGGGCGATGAACTGCTAGGAGGAGTTCAGCCACCCTTCTCTCTCTCTCTCTCTCTAGCTGCCCTACTCTTACTCGCCGGCCAACCAATCTTCAACCCCTTGCTCTGTGGGCGGCTGGTCCTATTTATAGAGGCCCTGGTCCTCTTCCCAAATATCGAGCGGGAAGGGAGCCAACAATGGCGGGCTAATTTGAAGGGGGACAGCAAGTATCAACTATCCTGACAAAAGCAGTCTTCGCCTGCGCAAAGCTCTGGTGATGACGCCGTCTTGGGCTCCATGGTGACCTCCATCTCATAGTCCTCCTGGTCTTGGTCTCGTTGCACCGAAATGGCAACCTTTGCCTGATGCCTCGGTACTCCGCGGCTGCGCTTGCCCCCTTTGCACCAAAGAGGAAAGGAGGACGCTGCGCGGGCTGGCACCCGCCTGGCGCCCTGAGTCGTCATGGCTTGCGTCACGGGCACCTCGCGAGGTACCCCGCCTTGACCTCTCCGCCTCCTTGCGAGCCAGCCTGACGAGGCCGTGCCTGAAGAAGCTCCGCGTCGTCCGCCCCGCGAGGCTTGGCCCCTCGTGAGGGTCTTGAGTCTTGTGTTGATGAAGATGGGCCGTGCTGGGCCCCCTTTGAGCCACGCCGCAGGCAGGCAAGTCTGGGGACCCCCGTTCCCAGAACGCCGACAGTAGCCCCTGGGCCCAAGGCGCGCCCGGACTTGGCCGTGCCGAGAGGCGAAAGGGCAAGGGCGAAGCGCCGCGGGCCCTAACAGCCTACGGCCTTGGGCGCCGCATGGCGGTTGATGGAACGTGGGCGTCTCCGCTTCCCCATGATGCCTCGGTGATCGCGTGAGTTGGACAAGTCCCTGCATGCAAATCGTGTCATGATTACCTGTGATCGTGGAGGCCGGCGGTTGGCCTTCGCCGGCTTTAAGTACGGAACTGCGCGTGCCCTTCCAGTCCATTCCTCCTTGCTTCTCCTTCTTCCTCATGGCCCCGTCGAGGAGGTTCTCGGCCGCCAAGAATGGGAAGGCTTGCCGGGTTGAGCCCGCCTCCCCCCCACCCAAGCGCAGCAGAGGGCGCCCTCGCAAGCATCCTGTGGCCACCATGGTGGCTCCCCGCAGCCGTGGAGGTGATCTTCAGCACGGCGACGGGCGGATTGCTGTAGCCGGGGGGCGCGCTCGTCCCCCCAGGCCGTGCGTTCGTGCTGCTGAAGTGCTGCCGGAGTTCGTCGTGTGGTCGGCGGAGCCGGCTAGCACCCGGCTCCCGCTTCCTCGCTTCCTCCTTGGCGAGCTCCCGGCCGGCGCCCCGGGCGGCCTCTGGCTCCAGGCCGACGGCTGCTGCAGCCGGGCCTCATGGGTCTCCCTAGAGGTCTCCGCGGCCGGGAGCCTGTCCTTGGCCCGCGGTTGGCAGACGTTTGCCCGTGCGCGTGCCCTGAGCCGTTGGTGCACCCTACACTTCATGTTCGACGGCGACGCCACCCTCTACGTGAGGGTGTTTGGGGAAGATGGTCGCCGCGCAGGGTGTTTCCCCGAGGGTGACGACCGCGGCTGGGAACCCAGCTCCGGTGATGATGGAGGGAGCAGTGCTCGCGTGGCTGGCGGCGTTCGGGGTTCCTCAAGCTTCTCCAGTTCTTCTTCAGGCGGCGAATCCTCCAGCGGTGGCCGCGATCAGCCTCCATGCCGTCGTATCTGCTTGGGGGGTGGCAACGTGTCCGCACGCCGCCGCGCCCTCGTGAAGCGCGAGAGGGAGTCCGCCTGAGCCCCGGAGGCAGCTCGGGCCTTCCCCGCGGGCCGGTGTGAGGCGAGCCGCGCTGGATTTGTTCTTCCTTTTCCCTTTTTCCTGCGTTACAAAGACAATAGTGCGGAGCCCCGCGGGGGCGCGTTTGGGTTATTGCTGTTAATCATTGTTTTGCTTTCGTTATCTTTCCTTCCGGCTATGTGCCCGAGCGTGGATAGTTCCCGACCCCGGCCGTGGGGGGGAGGGGGGGGGCGACCGACCCAGGCCCTTTGTTTGTGTCGCGGTGCCCGTGGGGCACGGACTGGAGGGGTGCTCCTGTAAGGGGCCCAGGTCGCGAACTAGGATAGGGACGCTCGCGAGGGCGCTCAGCTGCCCCCCTCGCGAGGCCTTGCGCAAGAGAAATCGAGGCAGGAGAGTGAAAAGCCGAAGAACCGCAAGCCAAAGACGGCAACAACTTCAATAAAACTTCAAATGAGAAGGAACAAGCCAACTGCGGAAAGCAAATGAAAAGCCGCGTCCGGCACCTAATCTAGTCTTCGACGTCTTCTCACCAGCACGGAGCTAAGTGCTGCCACTAGGCGTGGGAGGGAGCCCCAGGGCCTGAGGCCAGCGCTCCTAAGACTCCGGGGCATGTACAGCCCCACTCATTATTACGTGAGAGTGTCATGGGCGGCGAGCTTCACAGGCATTGGCCTTCTTCACAGGCTCCGGGCCTTTTCCAAAACGTGATTGTCGGTGTTCTGGGAATGGGGGTCCCCAGACTTGCCTACCCGCGGCCTGCGGCGTGGCTCAAGTGGGGGCCCAGCGCGGCCCATCTTCATCAACATGAGGCTCAAGACCCTCGCGAGGGGCCAAGCCTCGCGAGGCGGACGACACGGCACGTCCTCAGGCACAGCCTCGTCAGGCTGGCTAGCGAGGAGGCAGAGAGTTCAAGGCAGGGTACCTCGCGAGGTGCCCATGACGCAAGCCATGACGACACGGGGCACCAGACGGGCGCCAGCGCGCGCAGCGTCCCTCTTTCCCCTTTGGTGCAAAGGGAGCAAGCGTATTAGCGGAGTACTGAGGCATCAGGCAAAGGTTGCCACTTCGGTGCAACGAGACCAAGGCCAGGAGGACTACGAGACGGAGGTCACCATGGAGCCCAGCGCGGCGTCATCACCAGAGCCTTTGGCAGGCGAAGACTGCTTTTGTCAGGATAGATGTACTCGCTGTCCCCCTTCAAATTAGCCCGCCATTGTTGGATCCCTTCCCGCTCAATATTTGGGGAGAGGACCAGGGCCTCTATAAATAGGACTAGCCACCCACATAGCAGGGGGTTCGGTTTTTGGGGTCGGTGGTTCGATTCCTGGTCGTTCGGTCCGGGATCTGAGAGAGAGAGAGAGGGTGACTGAACTCTTCATAGCAGTTCATCACCACAGCCAAGAACAGACCCTCGCGAGGCTGTTCTTCCTTGTATTGTTCATCCACACCAGCCCAGGAGGCAATCCATCCACCACACACTGGAGTAGGGTATTACACCACATCGGTGGCCCGAACCAGCATAAATCTTGTGTCTTTCGTGCAGTTCTTTTAGTAGTTTAGATCCCATCGAGACAGAGAGGTTGAAGGTGAGATTTCCGCGCGCACCCCAGTGTTCGAACCTTAAGGGTCTGCCGAAACCCGAAATCCGAGATTTGGCGCGCCAGGTAGGGGTGCGCTGGAATTCGTCTTCCACCGCTCCGCTCTCCTCCGACCGTCGCATCCATGTCAGACGCTCGTCGAGCCCGCGCCGAGCGCCGGGCTGCCATCGCTTCTCGCGTCGCCCACACGGCCCCCGTCGGTGGGCGTCCACGTCGTTCCCCGTTGCCCGCCGTCAACGCCGCCACCGGCCCGGCGGGGGGCGAGCAGCAGGCATCATCTCAGCACCCGTCCGTGTCGCAAGACGGCCGCACCGCCACTCCGTCACTCGCACCAGCTGGCTCTTCGTCCCGCGTGCTTCGCGCACCCTTGGAGGCTTGAGCTGCGCTCCTCGTGGCAAACGAGCTCCTGCGCTACCGTCCCGTCGACGACGTCTATGAAGAATGGCTCGACCGCGTCGCCGAGCTTGTCCGCGCCGCAGGGGGCCCTTCCGCGCCATTCGTCCCTCTGCGCCGCACTCCGCCCCGCGCGGGCAACGAAGCTCCGGAGGCGCACCAGCCGCCTCCTCTCCAAGAAGATGCCGTGGCTCCAAGGCGCTTGGTCCCTGGGCGGAACCCGCTCCGTCAGGCACCAGCGCAGCAAGAGCGAAGCTGCTAAGAAATCCCTTGCCCGCAGGGGGCTGCCCGGGCGCTCCCTGCTCCAGCACGCCGTGACCCTGCTCCATCTCCGGTGCGTCAAGACCCCGCCTTGCTCCTAGCTGCAGCGCGTGGGGACCCTCAAGACCAAGCTCTCCACCAACCGAGGCCTTTCGTAGCCACCGCGGGCTGCCACGCCTACACCACTGAGCTGCGCAGCGTCGCGTGGCCCGGCAAGTTCAAGCCCGACCTGCCTCCTCGCTACGACGGCACAACTGACCCCGCGGAATTCCTCCAGCTTTATGAGCTGGGTATCGAGGCTGCCGGCGGGGATGAAAAGGTCATGGCGAACTGGTTCCCCATGGCGCTCAAGGAAGGAGCTCGAACCTGGCTCCTGAATCTGGCTCCAGGCACGATCTCCTCCTGGGACCAGATGCGCGCCCGCTTCATCGCCAACTTCCAAGGTACTCGCGACCGGCCGCCTGCCGTGAGCAACATGCGCCGCATCAAGCAACAACCCGGAGAGACCCTGCAAAAGTACATCCAGCGCTTCAACAACGCGCGCCTCAAGATCCCCAGGGTGTCAGAGGAGGCCATCATCTCCGCCTTCTCTGACGGTGTGCGTGACGTCAAGATGAAGGAGGAGTTGGCGATGCATGAAGACCTCTGCACCTCCCTGGAGCTGTTCAACTTGGCGAACAAGTGCGCCAGGGCTGAGGAGGGACGTCTCTTCCTCCTCGAGCTGCCTGCCACGGACCCAGAAGAGAAGAAGCCCAAGGCCAAGGACGTGAAGCGCAAGGGGGCTGCCGTGCTCGCGGCAGAAGCAGACACCAAGCGGGGCAAGGATCTGCCCGAACCCTCCAGAGGAAGCCGGTACTGTGTGTACCATGACCTCCACACCCACAACACCAATGAGTGTCAAGAGCGCCGCACCGTACGAGAAGGAAGGATCGGCCGTCGCCCTGACCGTGCTGTCCGGGGAGGAGGAAGAAACCCAGGGCACTGGGAAGACCGCGGCCCGCGCCAGGGGTGGCGCGACCAGCCTCGCGAGGACCGCTGGCGGGACCTGTCTCGTGAGGGGGACTAGAGAGACCAGCCTCCTGAGGACCGCTCTCATGGCAACGCAGGCCTACCTGCCTCCACCAAGAAGGAATGAAGAGCGCCATCAAGACGAGGGGGCTGGGGGCTTCCAGGAGCCGCGCGCGATTGCCTGCATCCTGGGCGGAGCTCAAGCCCCAGCCTCCCAACGTATCTTCAAGCAGTTTGCACGCGAAGTGAATGTAGTTCTCCCCAAGCTTGGAGCAACGCGCCCCCCTCAAGTGGTCGGCGTTCTCCCCAGTCATCAGCAACGTGCAGGTCACCAAGACTCTCATCGATGGCGGGGCAGGGCTCAACGTCCTGTCCGTGGAAACATTCAATAACCTCCAAGTGCCCTATGACCAGCTTCAGCCAACCAGGCCTTTCTCCGGGATCACCGACGGTTCCACAGTCCCGATCGGGCAGGTCCGCCTCCCTGTCACCTTCGGGGCCCGCGGCAACTACCACACCGAGCTCATCGACTTCGACATCGCCCACATCCGCCTGCCGTACAACGCCATCCTCGAGTACCCAGCGCTGGCCAAGTTCATGGCCGTGACCCACCACGGCTACAACGTCCTCAAGATGCCAGGAAGCGGCGGTGTCATCACGGTGCCCTGTGAAGAGAGAGATGCAGTGTGTTCCCTGGAGCGAGCCTTTCAGGCCGCGTCGCTAGAAGACCCAGATCGCGGAAGCAGGAGGCTTCCTGAGGCCACCCCCAAGAAGAAGAAGACGTCGTCAGGCTCAGCCCCTCAGGAGGCAGGCCCCTCAGGGCCCGTGCCCCCTCAGGAGGGCCCTCCATCCATCGCATAGAAAAGCGCGCCCGGCGCCCTCCTCAGGCAGGGCTCGGGGGTCTCACCTGGAGGGCCACCGACCTAGCCAGGGTCACGAGGGAGGCGCTTGGGCACCATGTGGAGGCGTGCTTTGCAGCACGTTTCCCTCGAGAGGGAGCCAGGCGAGGAAGATCAGACCAGCAAGAGTTCGTTGACGAGGCCATTCAAGAGCTACAGGAGACAAGGATCATGAGAGGTTGCCGCCGCTTGCCAGCCGTGGCCCCACATCCAGGCGAGGATGGTGGGCTGCGCGTCTACGTCGACGTACCAGGGCTCAATCAGATCGCCACAACGGAGCGCCTCTGGCCCTCGCGAGTGGGGCGCTGCGGAGGTCCACCCCACAGCTATGTTCGCATGCCTTACGGCCTGCCGAGCATGGCTGCGGCGTACCAGCGCCTCATGAGGGGCATCATGGAGGCTCAGGAAGACAGGCGTTCCGCGGCTCTGGCGGAGGTGGAGACAGCTCGCGAGGAGTCACCAGTGCTTCCGGAGCCTCCCGAGGCCCCGGGGCCTGGGGGCTTGTGAGGATCGGCTTCCGCAGCTCGCCAAGTCTGCTGCACCAACGCCACTACACCGACGACATCCTCAGGTGACATCTTTCAAGTTCCGTTCTCAGCTGGGAGCACCCTCCCAGGGTTGCATCACTCCCAGGCTGCGTGGGTCCGTCCCTGCGGCATGTATCTGCATTTACCTTTCCGTCGTTAGTTTGCCTTGTTGGGGGCGCCCCTCAGGCTGCATCATCCCCAAGCCGTTCGGGCCAGACCCAACGGTGTGTATCCCCCTAGCGTTTATTTCCAACTATGCATTGCCTATCACGCTTAGCTGCATGGAGCCTGTCCGCAGCATCTTCTCTTCCCATGTCGGCCACTTGCACGTTAAAGGGGGGGTGCCTGAGCATCGCGACCCAGGGCTCTTACTGGCTCTCCAGCCCTCACCCTCTGGCCTTGTCCATGGCATCGCGACCTGGCATACCAGCGACGGCTGAGACAAGCTCGAGGGCCGGGACCCGAGGATGTAGAGTATCGGCATCTAACCAAATTTTGCAGGGACACATCTCAAGATATGGCCCAGTGCCGGGCGCAACCCGCCCAGAGGTAGGGCCTCGGGAGTCCCGCGCTGGCTCACGGGTGCCCAGATATGCCTCGCCTACCTCAGCCAGCAAGCTCTTGAGTGACTAACGATCAACTAATGGCCGCCGTGGCAACACCATCTTCTTTCTGTGATGACCCTGCAGGATCCCTGGAGGGAACCGCGCAAGCCGAGGCCCTCACGAGGTTTCCTTCGCCCTCACCTGCGCGAACCGCTTGCACGTTAAAGGGGGGGTGCCTGAGCATCGCGACTCAAGGCTCTTACTGGCTCTCCAGCCCTCACCCTCTGGCCTTGTCCACGGCATCGCAACCTGGCATACCAGCGATGGCTGAGACAAGCTTGAGGGCCGGGACCCGAGGACGTGAGCAGAAAGGGGAGCAGAGGCGGGGAAGAAGGGGCCTCGCGAGGACCTTGCCGAGCATCTCCGCTCCTATCCACACACGGACCCAATGGCGCACCCGGAACGGCCCCTGATCCTCAAGATAAGTTACCACCCACGGCACTGGCTGCTGCAGCACTACCCCCACACCTAAAGCAACTCCGTACTAGCGACATTGCTTCCCTTTCTTACTAAGTGATGGCTGCTTGGGCGCCAAAGGGGACCTCCTGAGCATCGCGACTCAGGGGCTCTTACCGGACCTCGGGTCGCTCACCTCCTGGCCTTGACCACGGCATCGCGACCTGGCATACCAGCGACGGCTGACGCCGCCTTGGGACTGGGACCTGTCAGCGTAGAGCACCAAGCCCTCGTGAGGTGCGAAAGGGAAGGCTGAACTATAACGGAGTTAGCAGCTCGCTCGGATCCACGTCAAAAGGGCATACATATTAACAAACAGGACTACAGACACCTTACAAGCCCCCATGGGGCGCATTCTGATTCCTCGCAGGGAACAAATCCTAAGGGATGCTAACTACATGAGCTACTGCGGGAGACGCCATCATCAACAGTGGGCCGTCAGGCACCGGCGCCAACTCCATCCAGATCAGGGTTGGCGACGGCCTGACGCGTCCGCCCTGCTCCTGGAGCGGCGGCGGCTCGGGGGCTCATAGCTGTCGTGCTCGTCTCCGGAGTCACGTAGCCTCCGCTGGAGCCCCTGGACCCTCGGGTGCCACTGCCAAGGGGGCGGTCGACGGGCCTAGCCCTCACCAGGGCGAGGTCCTGGTCGCCTCTCCCGCGGCAGCACTCCAGCCGGCGCCCGATCGCGTCGAAGACCTTGAGGAACATCACCGCCGCGCCGTCATACTCCAGGTGGACCGTGAAGATGCCTCTTTCCCTGCAGACCCGGGCGATCTCCCTCCAGCCGCGGGACATGTAGACCGCGCCCGGGGCAGCGGCGACGACCTCGACCTCGGTCGCGGGGGCGCCGCAGTCGGCGTGCTGCAGCTGGAGCTCCATAGCCCCCCCTGGAAGAACCATGGAGGCGAAGAAGGGAGGAAGACGGATCCAGGACTGGAGAGGAGTGACGACGTGGAGCACGAACTCGTGGGAGGAGCCCTCGGCATGGACTCCAGGAGGAACCACCCACGCCTTCACAACCCGACGGCGCTGACCGCGGGGATCAGCATCAACACCTCCGGGGCCCTCGACGTGGGCGTACAAAGGCAGCGGGAACCCCGGCGGAGCTCGCTCGCCCCGGGGCCTCGCCACCACTGGATCGTCCTCATCGTCCCGGCTGCAATGGGCGAGTCGCTTCTTCGGCGGGAGAGGGCCTGGCCCTTCTCGAGGAGCCTTTCCCTTCTCCGCCGCAGAGAATCGGCGAATTGGAGCCATCACACCAAGACGGAGCAAGAGCTGAGGCGAGGGAGAGAGCAAGAGGAGATGGACTGGACGGGCACGAGCGGTGCCGTACTTATAGCCGGCGAAGGCCAACCACCGGTCTCCATGATCACAGGTAATCATAACACGTTCTGCATGTAGGGACTTGTCCAACTCGCACGATCACCAAGGCATCATGGGGAAGCGGAGGCGCCACGTCCAATCAACCGCCATGCGACGTCCAAGGCCGCAGGCTGTTAGGGCCCGCGGCGCTTCGCCCTTGCCCTTTCGCCTCTCGGCATGGCCAAGTCCATGCACGCCTTGGGCCCGGGGGCTACTGTCGGTGTTCTGGGAACGGGGGTCCCCAGACTTGCCTGCCTGTGGCCTGCGGCGTGGCTCAAGTGGGGGCCAGCACGGCCCATCTTCATCAACACGAGGCTCAAGACCCTCGCGAGGGGCCAAGCCTCGCGAGGCGGACGACACGGCGCGTCCTCAGGCACAGCCTCGTCAGGCTGGCTCGCGAGGAGGCGGAGAGTTCAAGGCAGGGTACCTCGCGAGGTGCCCATGACACAAGCCATGACGACACGGGGCACCAGGCGGGCGCCAGCGCGTGCAGCGTCCCTCTTTCCCCTTTGGTGCAAAGGGAGCAAGCGTATCAGCGGAGTACCGAGGCATCAGGCAAAGATTGCCACTTCGGTGCAACGAGACCAAGGCCAGGAGGACTACGAGACGGAGGTCACCATGCAGCCCAGCGCGGCGTCATCACCAGAGCCTTTAGCAGGCGAAGACTGCTTTTGTCAGGATAGATGTACTCGCTGTCCCCCTTCAAATTAGCCCGCCATTGTTGGATCCCTTCCCGCTCAATATTTGGGGAGAGGACCAGGGCCTCTATAAATAGGACTAGCCACCCACATAGCACGGGGTTCGGTTTTTGGGGTCGGTGGTTTGGTTCCTGGTCATTCGGTCCGAGATCTCAGAGAGAGAGAGAGAGAGGGTGACTGAACTCTTCATAGCAGTTCATCACCACAGCCAAGAACAGACCCTCGCGAGGCTTTTCTTCCTTGTATTGTTCATCCACACCAGCCCCAGGAGGCAATCCATCCACCACACACTGGAGTAGAGTATTACACCACATCGGTGGCCCGAACCAGTATAAATCTTGTGTCTTTCATGCAGTTCTTTTAGTAGTTTAGATCCCATCGAGACGGAGAGGTTGAAGGTGAGATTTCCGCGCGCACCCTAGTATTCGAACCTTAAGGGTCTGCCGGAACCCGAAATCCGACAGCGATAGCTTCACAGGCACTCGCCTTGCTTCACAGGCTCTGGGCCTTTTCCAAAACGCGATAGCTTCACAGGCACTCGCCTTGCTTCATAGGCTCTGGGCCTTTTCCAAAACGCGATAGCTTCACAGGCACTCGCCTTGCTTCACAGGCTCTGGGCCTTTTCCAAAACGCGATAGCTTCACAGGCACTCGCCTTGCTTCACAGGCTCTGGGCCTTTTCAGGGGTAGAACCTCCAGAGGTGCTGGATGTTCCACGCATTCTGGACCGGCACTCCTTCCTGAGTCTCCAAGCTCGCGGAGCCGGGCCTGGAAACATGAACAACCTTGAACAGGCCCTCCCACATGGGAGAGAGCTTGTGCAGTCCCTTCCTGGAGAGAACCTGCCTGAGCACGAGGTCTCCTACCTCAAGAGTCCTGGGACGGATGTTGCGGCAGTGATATCGCCGCAGCGCTTGCTGGTACCTCGCCGCTCGCAGCACGGCTTCTCGGCGACGTTCCTCCCCCAGCACGAGGTCCATCCCCCACATGGCGTCCTGCTGCGCCTCGTCGAACGCCAGGACCCGCGTGGAGCGACGTCTGACCTTGTGAGGGAGGACCGCTTCCGCACCGTAGACCAGGAAGAACGGGGTCTCTCCAGTTGGTTTGGTCGCGGTGGTGCGGATGGACCACAGCACGGACTGAAGCTCGTCGTACCAACCTCTGCCACAGGCCTCCAGCTTCTTCTTGAACGTCCTGGTCTTGAGGCCCCTCAGGACCTACGCGTTGGCTCGCTCGACCTGGCCGTTGCTTCGGGGGTGCGCCACTGAGGCGTAGCATATCTGCGTTCCAAGGTTAGCACAGTATGTTTTGAAGAGGTTACTGGTGAACTGCGAACTGTTGTCCGTGATGATGCGATTCGGCACCCCGAACTGGCTCATGATGCCCTTGATGAACTTGATCGCGGAACCCGCGGGGATGGTGCGGACAACCTCTACTTCAGCCCACTTGGTGAATTTGTCCACGGCAACATAGAGGTAGCGGTAGCCCCCTGGCGCCCGAGGAAACGGGCCCAAGATGTCCAGCCCCCAGACTGCGAATGGCCACGAAAGGGGGATAGTCTGCAAGCCTCCTGCTGGCTGATGGATCTGCTTGGCGTGGAACTGGCAGGCTTCACAAGCTTTCACTAGTTCCATGGCGTCATTGAGCGCGCTGGGCCAATAAAACCCACTGCGGAACGCCTTGCCGACGAGATGATGAATGATGTTCGCAGTCTCCGCCGTGTATATCTTCCAGTAGTTCCTTCCCTTGCTCCCTGGAGATGCAGCGCAGGGATACATCGTTTGGTCGCTTCCGGTAGAGCTCTCCGTCTTTGATGCAGTATGCCGTGGCCTGGTGTGCCACTCGCTCCGCTTCCTCCTCCTTCTCCGGCAAGGTCCCTTGCGCTAAGTAGCTTCGGAGCTCCGTGATCCAACATCCCTCCTGAGGTTCCATCGTCAGGAGCAGGGGCGCTCCTGAGGCTGGACCACAGGTCGGAGCTCCTGAGGCAGGTGGCTGGGGGAGCTCCTCCCAGGGCTGAGCCGTGTTTGATAATGACGGCAGAGCTGAGGGCTTGAAGAGCCGCTCCTCGAAAATGCCAGGCTCCTGGGGTAACCGTCTGGACGCATGTTTGGCGATGTCGTCGGCCTCCTGATTGGTGCCACGGGGCACATGCTGCAACTCCAACCCCCAGAATTGCTTCTCCATCCTGCGGACTTCCGCAAGGTAGGCTTCCATTTGCTCATCCTTCGGCTCGTACACCTTGTTGGAGAAATTGACAAGGAGCTGCGAATCGCCCTTGATGGCGAGGCGTTTCACTCCCAGGGCAGCCGCGGCCTTCAAGCCCGCTATTAAACCTTCATACTCTGCTATGTTGTTGGAGACCTTTTCACCTTGCTGGAAACAGAGTTGCACGGCATAATAGAGCTTGTCTTGTGTGGGCGATATAAGCACCGCCCCAGCTCCAGCGCCATGCCTGGAGAATGCCCCATCGAAGTACATGACCCAGCCTTCTGGCGCCTCGCTTCCCGGGGATAGGGACCGATCCTCATCGGCCTTGAGGCCTGGCGCCTCCGTCCACTCTGTCACAAAATCCGCCAACGCTGCTCCCTTGATGACCCTGGTCGTGCTGAATTTGAGCTGAAATGCTTGCAGTTCTATGTTCCACTCAGCGACCCTTCCAGCTGAATTAGGGCTCCTGAGCACTCTCTCGAGGGGGTATGACGAGACAACCTTGATGGGGTGGCCCTGAAAATAGTGCCGCAGCTTGCGCGAAGCCACCAGTAGTGCGAGGAGGAGTTTCTGAGGCATGGGGTACCGTGCTCTTGCATCCCGTAGCACTGTGCTGACGAAGTACACTGGGTGCTCAACGAGGCGGAGTGCATCAGTGCTGGTGGCTCCTTCCGGAGACCGTGGCACCTCTTGAGGCAATGAGACCTCCTGAGACTGGCCATCCGGAAGAGGGGCCTCTTTCGCCTCTGGTGCGCCCCTCTGCGGCGGCTGATCCTCCTCAGCCACGGTGGCGGCTTCTGTAGGCCTTCCTTGTCCCTGTTCTGCCTTGTCCCGGGCTGCTGCCGTGGTTTTGATTCAGCACTCCTCTCTGACTGCCACCAAGGCTGCGCTGGTGGAGTAGGGAGTGGCGGTGAGGTAAAGCACTAGGGGCTCCTGAGGGCGCGGAGCCACCATGACGGGTGGGCTGGTCAGGTATCTCTTGAGGTCATGGAACTCCTGGTCGGCCTCTTCAGTCCACTCGAAGGGCCCCTTCTTCTTCATTAGCTGGAAGAAGGGCAGGGCTTGTTCTCCCAACTTGGAGATGAAGCGCCCTAGCGCGGTCACGCACCCCGTGAGCTTCTGCATTTCTCTGAGGGTCTTTGGCGGGCTCATGTCTTCCACCGCCTTGACCTTCTCTGGGTTAGCCTCGATGCCTCGGTGCGACACGAGGAAACCCAAGAGCTTGCCCGAGGGGACTCCGAACACACACTTCTCTGGGTTGAGCCGTAGGTTCACTGCGTTGAGGCTCGCGAAGGTTTCCTCCAAGTCCTGTATCAAGGTCCCGGCCTCCCGAGACTTTACCACAATGTCATCGACGTAAGCTTCAACATTCTTCCCGAGCTGCGGACCCAAGGTGATGTGCATCAGCCGCTAAAAGGTCACCCCTGCGTTACGCAGCCCGAATAGCATGCACGTGTAGCAGTATACCCCACACGGGGTTAGGAAGGCTGTCTTCTCGACGTCTTCTACCGCCATCTTGATCTGGTGATATCCTGAGAAGGCATCCAGGAAGCATAGCAGGTCGCATTCCGCAGTGGAATCGACAATTTGGTCGATGCGGGGGAGCGGGAACGGATCTTGCGGGCATGCTTTGTTGAGGTTGGTGAAGTCGACACACATACGCTCCTTCCCTCCCTTCTTTGGCACAACGACAGGATTGGCCAACCAATCTGGGTATCGGACCTCGCGGATGACCCCAGCGGCCTCTAATTTGCGGGTCTCTTGGACGATGAAGGCCTGCTTTTCTGTGGACTGCCGCCCGGCCTTCTGCTTCACAGGGCGCACGTTGGGGTGATGCTCGATTACACTCCTGGGGATCCCTGCCAACTGGTCCGGCTCCCAAGCGAATACCTTCTTGTTTGCGCGCAGGAACCCGACCAGGGCCTCCTCCTGCTCGGGTTTGAGGTGGGCGCCTATGGTGAAAGTGGCGTTGGTGGACCCGTCCTCATCGATGGGTATCTGCTTGGTTTCTGCCTTGTCTTGGGTGAACCACTGCTTCTTCTTGGCGGGTGCAGCCCCCTTGCGCCCGGGGGTCTCCAAGTCGGCGGGCTATGCCGCCGGCGCCGTCTTGAAGGCGAGCTTGAGCGCCCGCAGCACGTCCCCGGTGTCTCCGTGCATAGTGAGGACACTGCTGCTCCCGGGCATCTTCATGAGGTTGTACGCTGGGTGCGTCGCGGCCATGAATTGGGACAACGTTGGGTAGCCGAGGATGGCGTTGTAGGGGAGGCCGACGGGGCGATGTCGAAGTCAACCAGCTCCGTGCAGAAGTTGTCGTAGGTGCCGAAGGTCACTGGGAGCCGGATCTGCCCCAAGGAACTGGACGACTTGCCCCCAACGCTTGAGAAGGGCCGGCTCGGTTGCAACCGTTCCAGGGGTATGCGGAGGAGGTTGAAGGCCTCGACCGAGAGCACGCTGAGGCCCGCACCGCCATCAACGAGGGTTCTGGTGACGGCCACCTGGCAGATGGTGGGGGTGCACAACATGGGGAGCGCGCCCGAGCAGGCCGAGTTGGAGGGGTGGTCCTCCGAGCTGAAGGTCAGGCCGGTCTCGGGCGCCGCCCGATCCAGGGGAGCCCCCTGCCGCGTGGAAGCGGCGCCGACCCGGCGGATGAACGGCTTGACGTGGTGACTTGCGGGCGGCGCCCGCGAGCCGCCCAGGAGGGCCGCGATGACCGGGGGTGTTGGCGTAGCGCGATGGGACGGCGCAGGAGAGCCCCCTGCGGCTGGGACGAGCTCGGCGACGCGGTCGAGCCATTCCCCATAGACGTCGTCGGCGGGGCGGCAGTGCAGGAGCTCGTTTGCAGTGAGGAGCGCAGCTCGAGCCTCCAAGGGGGGCGCGGAGCGCGCTGGACGAAGAACCAGCTGGTGCGAGCGATGGAGTAGAGGTGTGGCCGTCTTGCCGCATGGATGGATGCTGAGACGACGCTTGCTGCTCGCCCCCGCCAGGCCGGTGGCGGCGTTGATGGTGGGTGACGGGGAACGACGAGGACGTCCGCCGACGGGCGCCGTCTGGGCGACGCGGGAAGCGATGGCGGCCCGGCGCTCGGCACGGGCCCGACGAGCGTCGGAGATGGATGCGACGGTCAGAGGAGAACGGGGTGGTGGAAGACGAATTCCGGCGCACCCCTACCTGGCGCGCCAAATGTCGGATTTTGGGTTCCGGCAGACCCTTAAGGTTCGAACACTGGGGTGCGCGCGGAGATTACGCCTTCTACCTCTCCGTCTCGTAAAGATCTAGACTACTGAAAGAACTGCACAAGAGACACAAGGTTTATACTGGTTCGGGCCACCGTTGTGGTGTAATACCCTACTCTAGTGTGTGGTGGGTGGATTGCCTCTTGGGGCTGATGATGATGAACAATACAAGAAAGAACAACCTCGCGAGGGTCTGTTCTTGGCTGGGGCGACGAACTGCTGGGAGGAGTTCAGCCACCCTTCTCTCTCTCTCCCTCTAGCTACCCTACTCTTACTTGCCGGCCAACCAATCTTCAACCCCCTTGCTCTGTGGGCGGCTGGTCCTATTTATAGAGGCCCTGGTCCTCTTCCCAAATATCGAGCGGGAAGGGAGCCAACAATGGCGGGCTAATTTGAAGGGGCAGCAAGTATCAACTATCCTGACAAAAGTAGTCTTCGCCAGCGCAAAGCTCTGGTGATGACGCCGTCTTGGGCTCCACGGTGACCTCCGTCTCGTAGTCCTCCTGGTCTTGGTCTCGTTGCACTGAAATGGCAACCTTTTCCTGATGCCTCGGTACTCCACGACTGCGCTTGCCCCCTTTGCACCAAAGAGGAAAGGAGGACGTTGCGCGGGCTGGCACCCGCCTGGCGCCCTGAGTCGTCATGGCTTGCGTCACGGGCACCTCGCGAGGTACCCCGCCTTGACCTCTCCGCCTCCTCACGAGCCAGCCTGACGAGGCCGTGCCTGAAGAAGCTCCGTGTCGTCCGCCCCGCGAGGCTTGGCCCCTCGCGAGGGTCTTGAGTCTTGTGTTGATGAAGATGGGCCGTGCTGGGCCCCTTTGAGCCACGCCGCAGGCCGCAGGCAGGCAAGTCTGGGGACCCCCGTTCCCAGAACGCCGACAGATTGCACCAAAGGCAATGTCACTTTTCATGTTAATGATAATGAGCATACGGTACACTTTCCGAGGAAACAACCTCAAGTCCACAGTATCAATTCTATTGGAAAAATTCCATCGATTATTTTTGGAGGTTTTGAATTTCCTCTTCCTACTGTTAAGAAGAAATATGATATTCTTATTGTTGGGGATGTGCATATCCCCGTTGAGGTAACCAAGTGTTATTCGAAAATTCTCTGGTTCCATGTTATTCGGAATGAGTTTGTTAACAAGACCTTATCAACCTTGTTAATGGATTCCATTTGATGATCATGAGATGGATGAAGTTAGAAAACACAACTCTCTATACCCTCTTTTTACTTTCTGTTATTTAGTTTAAATAAAGCAAAAATAGTAATTTCTGTCTGTTTCTTGATTATCTGTGCAATATAAAAATACCCCGAAGATAAAAGTTCCCCAAATGCCCTGAAATTTAAATATGATTTTTTCTGAAATATTTGAGAATATTTGGCACTGAGAACACAGCAGGGGGGCATCCACCTAGCCACGAGGGCGGAGGGCGCGCCCTACCCCCTGGGCGCGCCCCCTGCCTCATGGGCCCACAGTGGCCCTCCTCCACTTATTCCTGCACCCACACACTCCCACTTCCTCCCACAAACATCACTATCCAGCTCAAGCACGAGTTCTAGCTCATTTTGCTGCGATTTTCGATCTCCTTGCTCAAAGCACCTCTCACAAAACTGCTTTGGGGGATTGTTCCTTGGTATGTGACTCCTCCATTGGTCCAGTTAGTTTTTGTTCTAGTGCTTTATTCATTGCATATTTTTGCTGCTTAGGTGACCCTATTCTTGATCTTGCATCTCAAATTTATATGGTTCCAATTAGTTCTAATGCATGATATAGGCTCCAGGCACTTGTAGGAGTAGTTGCTATCAATTTTGTTGAGTTTGGTTTACTTTTATTTGAAGTTACTAAAAATTTCAGAAATTTTTCAGAGGGAGAAATATGTTTAGGAAAATGTACCAAGGTGGTTCTTCAAGGAAACAAGGACCCAGGCTTGCAATGTGTGATGCTGATGATGAGCCACCAAGGGACGCTCCAGTGCGGCCTTGTGAATGGCCTTTAGAGGACTTCATGGTTCGAGCAGGAATTAAGGAAGAATTTAACGCATATTTGCATAATGCTGATCTTGTGAGCTTCGAGGCAGAAAAGTGCCGTCAGTACCACTATCTCACTAGTTCCTTTGTGAGGAGGTTTGAATTTTCATCTTCACGCAATTCTCAAACTGTCTTGTTTGATCTTTATGAAAATTCTTATACTATGGACTTAGAGGATTTTACCACTGCCTGCAAACTTCCACAATGGGGTAGTACTAATGAACCCCGCAAATCTGAGTTTAGAGATTTTCTTGCTAGTATAACTGCAGGAGAGTCCAGAGATATAACACAAGCTACCATAGGGAGCATTCACTTTCCTGCTATACATTATTTTGCTCTTTTCATAGGTAGATGCATTAATGGTAAAGATGAAGCATGTCACATGTGTGTCCCTGACCTCAGTATTCTTAGGAGTGCTGTATTAGGAGATAAATCTTATAATTTGGGAGCCATTGTTGCACGTAGGTTGCATCTTAATAGATTTAATGGAGATTTCTTTGGTGGAATTTATGCAACCCGCATAGCTAATTTTCTTGGTATAACCATACGTGAGGATGATATTGAGTTTGCCCCCTACTTATTTGGATTATGAGGCTATGGTTTGTCATCAGTTTGTTGAGAGGAATGATCAGTTCCTCCAGTACCGACTAATCTTTGACAGACGACGCACCTATCACGCCGCTCTCCTTGCTTCTACTTTCTTTGACTTTCAGGCAAAGGGGAGATATTTTATAACCAGAGAGGAGGCAGAGGAGTATAAGAGGAGGGCTGAGATAGCTCGCCTCCAAGATGCAGCCCATGATGCAATGACTACTGCATCTCAGTACGACCCCAACTATTACTATGGATATCCGCCAGGCCAACCGTGGACATAGACCAACTTAGGCCAAAAGCCTAAGCTTGGGGGAGTACGTATTTCCCACCGACATTACATTCACGTTCACATACTCATTGCTATTTGTCGGTGGTCATACTTTTTCATTGTATCATTCATGCTAGTTTATTTTCTCTTTTTATGCTTTCTTCTTGTGTGTTTAATAGACCTTAAGAAAAACCAAAAAAATTAGTTGTAACTTTTAGCTAGTTTTAATTTCCATGCTTGTAGTAGTAATAAAAAGGAAAACCCAAAAAGATTTTCATGTTCTTCTTTTTGCTTGTTGGGAGCTTTCCCGTGTAAATAGTTCTATTTCTTTTCTTTTCTTAGGGGGTCGATAGGAGAAGACCATGATTAAATTGTTAAAGTGGCTCTTATATGCATTATTGTTGATCTGACAAAAGAGCCCATATTGCCTTGTCTTCTCGTGTTTATTGAATGCTTGCAGATTCCAGCTTAGTCCAATGCACGCACACTATTATTATTATTCACATCATTCGGTCGTGCAAGTGAAAGGCAATTATGCCAATATATGATGGACTGATTGAGATGGGAGAAGCTGGTATGAACTCGACCTCTCTTGTTTTGTAAATATGATTAGTTCATCATTCCTGATTCGGCCTATTATGAATAAACATGTTTGCGATGACAATTAGAGATCATAGTTCCTTATTCCATGCTTAATTAGCAAGGAGCTTATAATGGTTTACCTTGCGTACCAACATGTTATTAAAATGGTTGTGATGTGGTATGATAGAGTGGTATCCTCGTCTGAATTATTTAAGTGACTTGACTTGGCACATGTTCACGCATGTAGTTGAAACAAAATCAACATAGCCTTCACGATATTTATGTTCATGGTGGATTATATCCTACTCATGCTGGCACTCAATGTTCATTAACTTTAATGCATATTCATGGTTGTTGTCGCTCTCTAGTTGGTCGCTTCCCAGTTTTTTTAGCCTTCATCTGTACTAAGCGGGAATACTACTTGTGCATCCAATCCCATAAACCCCAAAGTTGTTCCATATGAGTCCACCATACCTACCTATATACGGTATCTACCTGTCGTTCCAAGTAAATTTGTATGTGCCAAACTCTTAACCTTCAAATAAACATTCTGTTTTGTATGCTCGAATAGCTCATGTATCAACTAGGATTGTCCGTATCTTCCATGTTAGGCGGGTTATTCTCAAGAGGAGTGGACTACGCTCTTCACTCACGAGAAAATGGCTGGTCACCAGGATGCCCAGTCCCATGCTTTATGCAAATCAAATCAAAATAATTGCAAACAAAACTCCCCCTGGGAATCTTTTTAGTTGGAGTCACTCGTTGTTTCGAGCAAGCCATGGATTGATGCTTGATATGTCTCCAATATATCTATAATTTTTGATTGCTCCATGCTATATTATCTACTGTTTTGGGCAATATTGGGCTTTATTTTCCACTTTTATATTATTTTTGGGACTAACCTATTAACCGGAGGCCCAGCCCAGATTTGCTGTTTTATGCCTATTTCAGTGTTTCAAGGAAAAGGAATATCAAACGGAGTCAAAACGGAACGAAATCAACTGGAGAAGTTATTTTTGGAAGGAAACCTACCGGATAGACTTGGACCCTACGTCAGAAGATGAAGGAGGTGCTCATGAGGGTAGGGGGCGCCCACCCCCCTGGGGCGCGCCCCCTGCCTCGTTCCCCCCCTTCGGTCCACTAACGTACCCCTTGTACCCATATATACCTACGTATCGTAAAACTTCCAGAGAGCATAATAGATCGGGAGTTCCACCGCCAGAAGCCTCCGTAGCCACCGAAAACCAATCTAGACCCGTTCCGGCACCCTGCCGGAGGGGGGAATCCCTCTCCGGTGGCCATCTTCATCATCCTGGTGCTCTCCATGACGAGGAGGGACTAGTTCTCCCCCGGGGCTGAGGGTATGTACCAGTAGCTATGTGTTTGATCTCTCTCTCTCGTGTTCTTAAGGTGATACTATCTTGATGTATCACGAGCTTTGCTATTATAGTTGGATCTTGTGTTTCTCCTCCCCCTCTACTCTCTTGTAATGAATTGAGTTTCCCCTTTGAAGTTATCTTATCGGATTGAGTCTTTAAAGATTTGAGAACACTTGATGTATGTCTTGCCGTGGATATCTGTGGTGACAATGGGATATCACATGATTCACTTGATGTATGTTTTGGTGATCAACTTGCGGGTTCCGCCCATGAACCTATGCATAGGGGTTGGCACACGTTTTCTTCGTGATTCTCCGGTAGAAACTTTGGGGCACTCTTTGAGGTTCTATGTTTTGGTTGAATAGATGAATCTAAGATTGTGTGAGGCATATTGTATAATCATACCCACGGATACTTGAGGTGACATTGGAGTATCTAGGTGACATTAGGGTTTTGGTTGATTTGTGTCTTAAGGTATTATTCTAGTACGAACTCTAGGGCTGTTTGTGACACTTATAGGAATAGCCCAACGGATTGATTGGAAAGAATAACTTTGAGGTGGTTTCGTACCCTACCATAATATCTTCATTCGTTCTCCGCTATTAGTGACTTTGGAGTGACTCTTTGTTGCATGTTGAGGGATAGTTTTATGATCCAATTATGTTAGTATTGTTGAGAGGACTTACACTAGTGAAAGTATGAACCCTAGGCCTTGTTTCAACGCATTGCAATACCATTTACGCTCACTTTTATCATTCGTTACCTTGCTGTTTTTATATTTTCAGATTATAAATACCTTTATCTACCATCCATATACCACTCGTATCACCATCTCTTCGCCGAACTAGTGCACCTATACAATTTACCATTGTATTGGGTGTGTTGGGGACACAAGAGACTCTTTGTTATTTGGTTGCAGGGTTGCTCGAGAGAGGCCATCTTCATCCTACGCCTCCTACGGATTGATAAACCTTAGGTCATCCACTTGAGGGAAATTTGCTACTGTCCTACAAACCTCTGCACTTGGAGGCCCAACAACGTCCACAAGAACAAGGTTGTGTAGTAGACATCAATGCTTGTTGGTGGAGGGGGAGTATAAACTTTACCATTCTGTTTGGGAACCGCCTATAATGTGTGTAGCATGGAAGATAGTGCCATCTCTTGTTATTTATGTTGACAACGAAAGTATACCGCTCAAAATATTATCCATCTCTATTTCAAAATCGAGCTCTGGCACCTCTACAAATCCACGCTTCCCTCTGCGAAGGGCTTATCTATTTACTTTAATATTGAGTCATCATCCTCTTATTAAAAAGCACCCGCTAAAGAGCACCTCTGTCATTTGCATTCATTACTGATTAGTTTACATCGAGTATGACTCGACTGGATCTCTTTTACCATGAATTACAATGTCTAGTCAGTCCTTGATCTTTAAAGATGCTCTGCATTTATGTTTTGCGGTCTCAGAAAGGGCTAGCGAGATACCATCTTGTTATATCATATTATGATTGTTTTGGGAAAGTGTTGTCATCCAAGATTTATTATTATTGCTCGCTAGTTGATTATGCCATTGACATGAGTAAACATGAGACCTAAGCATTATTGTGAGTATGGTTAGTTTATAATATTTGCTAAAAACTTGAATGCTGGCTTTACATATTTACAACAACAAGAGCAAACAAAGTTTGTAAAAGTTTTTCTTTATCACTTTCAGTTTATCAACTGAATTGCTTGAGGACAAGCAAAGGTTTAAGCTTGGGGGAGTTGATACGTCTCCGTCGTATCTACTTTTCCAAACACTTTTGCCCGTGTTTTGGACTCTAACTTGCATGATTTGAATGGAACTAACCTGGACTGACGTTGTTTTCAGCAGAATTGCCATGGTGTTATTTATGTGCAGAAAAAAAGTTCTTGGAATGACCTAAAACTTCACGGAGATTATTTTTGGAAATGATAAAAAATACTGGCAAAAGATCAAGACCAGGGGCCCACACCCTAGCCACGAGGGTGGGGGCGCGCCTGCCCCCCGGGCGCGCCCCCTACCTCGTGGGCCCCCTGGAGCTCCTCCGACCTCAACTCCAACTCTATATATTCGTGTTCAGAGAGAAATATTCATTGCGTTTTACGATACGGAGCCGCCGCCAAGCCCTAAACTCTCTCGGGAGGGCTGATCTGGAGTCCGTTCGGGGCTCCGGAGAGGGGAATCCGTCGCCATTGTCATCATCAACCATCCTCCATCACAAATTTCATGATCCTCACCGCCATGCGTGAGTAATTCCATCATAGGCTTGCTAGACGGTGATGGGTTGGATGAGATTTATCAGGTAATCGAGTTAGTTTTGTTAGGGTTTGATCCCTAGTATCCACTATGTTCTGAAATTGATGTTGCTATGACTTTGCTATGCTTAATGCTTGTCACTAGGGCCCGAGTGCCATGATTTTAGATCTGAACCTATTATGTTTTCATGAATATATGTGAGTTCTTGATCCTATCTTGCAAGTCTATAGTCACCTACTATGTGTTATGATCCGGCAACCCCGAAGTGACAATAGTCGGGACCACTCCCGGTGATGACCGTAGTTTGAGGAGTTCATGTATTCACTATGTGTTAATGCTTTGGTCTGGTACTCTATTAAAAGGAGGCCTTAATATCCCTTAGTTTCCACTAGGACCCCGCTGCCATGGGAGGGTAGGACAAAAGATGTCATGCAAGTTCCTTTCCATAAGCACGAATGACTATATTCGGAATACATGCCTACATTACATTGATGAATTGGAGCTAGTTCTGTGTCACCCTAGGTTATGACTGTTACATGATGAACCACATCCGGCATAATCCTCTATCACTGATCCATTGCCTACGAGCTTTTCATATATTGTTCTTGAAGGAAATATGCCCTAGAGGCAATAATAAAGTTATTATTTATTTCCTTATTTCATGATAAATGTTTATTATTCATGCTAGAACTGTATTAACCGGAAACATAATACATGTGTGAATACATAGAGAAACTTAGTGTCACTAGTATGCCTCTACTTGACTAGCTCGTTAATCAAAGATGGTTATGTTTCCTAACCATGAACAAGGTGTTGTTATTTGATTAATGAGGTCACATCATTAGTTGAATGATCTGATTGACATGACCCATTCCATTAGCTTAGCACCCGATCGTTTAGTATGTTGCTATTGCTTTCTTCATGACTTATACATGTTCCTATGACTATGAGATTATGCAACTCCCGTTTGCTCGAGGAACACTTTGGGTACTACCAAACGTCACAACGTAACTGGGTGATTATAAAGGAGTACTACAGGTGTCTCCAAAGGTAGATGTTGGGTTGGCGTATTTCGAGATTAGGATTTGTCACTCCGATTGTCGGAGAGGTATCTCTGGGCCCTCTCGGTAATGCACATCACATAAGCCTTGCAAGCACTGCAACTAATATGTTAGTTGTGGGATGATGTATTACGGAACGAGTAAAGAGACTTGCCGGTAACGAGATTGAACTAGGTATTGGATACCGACGATCGAATCTCGGGCAAGTAACATACCGATGACAAAGGGAACAACGTATGTTGTTATGCGGTCTGACCGATAAAAGATCTTCGTAGAATATGTAGGAGCCAATATGGGCATCCAGGTCCCGCTATTGGTTATTGACCGGAGACGTGTCTCGGTCATGTCTACATTGTTCTCGAACCGTAGGGTCCGCACGCTTAAGGTTTCGATGACAGTTATATTATGAGTTTGTGAGTTTTGATGTACCGAAGGAGTTCGGAGTCCCGGATGAGATCGGGGACATGACGAGGAGTCTCGAAATGGTCGAGACGTAAAGATCGATATATTGGACGACTATATTCGGACATCGGAAAAGTTCCGAGTGATTCGGGTATTTTTCGGAGTACCGGGTAGTTACGGGAGAAGTAATGGGCCTTGATGGGCTTTAGTGGGAAGAGGAAAAAAGGCTGCTGTGCCCCCCTCCCCTCTAGTCCGAATTGGACTAGGGAAAAGGGGGCCGGCCACCTTTCCTACTCCTCCACTTCCTTCTCCCTTCCTCCCCTCTTGGTGGACTCCTACTAGGACTAGGACTCCTAGTAAGACTCCACACCTGGCGCGCCTCTCCTATGGCCGGCCTCCTCCCCCTTGCTCCTTTATATACGGGGGCAGGGGGCACCCCATAGACACACAAGTTGATCATTGAGATCGTTCCTTAGCCATGTGCGGTGCCCCCTGCCACCATATTCCACCTCGATCATATCGTTGTAGAGCTTAGGCGAAGCCCTGCGTCGGTAGAACATCAAGATCGTCACCACGCCGTTGTGCTGACGGAACTCCTCCCCGAAGCTTTGCTGGATCGGAGCCCGGGGATCGTCATCGAGCTGTACGTGTGCTAAGAACTCAGAGGTGCCGGAGTAACGGTGCTTGGATCGGTCGGATCGGGAAGAAGACGTACGACTACTTCCTCTACGTTGTGTCAACGCTTCCATTGCGATCTACAAGGGTACGTAGATCAAACTCTCCCCTCGTCGCTATGCATCACCATGATCTTGCGTGTGCGTAGGAAATTTTTTGAAATTACTACGTTCCCCAACAGTGGCATCCGAGCCTAGGTTTTATGGTTTGATGTTATATGCACGAGTAGAACACAAGTGAGTTGTGGGTGATATAAGTCATACTGCCTACCAGCATGTCGTACTTTGGTTCGGCGGTATTGTTGGATGAAGCGGCCCGGACCGACATTACGCGTACGCTTACGCGAGACCGGTTTCCCCGACGTGCTTTGCACATAGGTGACTTGTGGGTGACTGTTTCTCCAACTTTAGTTGAAACGTGTGTGGCTACGCCCGGTCCTTGCGAAGGTTAAAACGGAGTCTATTTGACAAACTATCGTTGTGGTTTTGATGCGTAGGTGAGATGAGTTCTTGCTTAAGCCCGTAGCAGCCACCTAAAATTTGCAACAACAAAGTAGAGGACGTCTAACTTGTTTTTGCAGGGCATGTTGTGATGTGATATGGTCAAAACGTGATGAGTTATAAGTTGTTGTATAAGATGATCATGTTTTGTTGAAGTTATCGGCAACTGGCAAAAGCCTTATGGTTGTCTGTCTATTGCATAAGATGCAAGCGCCCAATAATTGCTTTACTTTATCGCTATGCGATAGCAATAGTTGCAAGAGCAAGTGTTGGTGAGACGACCACGTGACGACACATTGATATAGATCAAGATGATGGAGATCATGGTGTCATGTCAGTGACGATATAGATCATGACAGTACTTCGAAGATGGAGATCACAAGCACAAGATGATGATGGCCATATCATATCACTTATATTGATTGCATGTGATGTTTATCTTTTATGCATCTTATCTTGCTTTGATTGACGGTAGCATTATAAGATGATCTCTCACTAATTATCAAGAAGTGTTCTCCCTGAGTATGCACCGTTGCGAAAGTTCTTCGTGCTGAGACACCACGTGATGATCGGGTGTGATAGGTTCTACGTTCAAATACAACGGGTGCAAAACAGTTGCACACGCGGAATACTCAGGTTATACTTGACAAGCCAAGCATATAAAGATATGGCCTCGAACACGGAGACCGAAAGGTCGAGCGTGAATCATATAGTAGATATGATCAACATTGTGATGTTCACCATTGAAACTACTCCATCTCACGTGATGATCGGACATGGTTTAGTTGATTTGGATCACGTGATCACTTAGAGGATTAGAGGGATGTCTATCTAAGTGGGAGTTCTTAAGTAATATGATTAATTGAACTTAAATTTATCATGAACTTAGTCCTGGTAGTATTTTGCAAATTATATTGTAGATCAATAGCACGCGTTGTTGCTTCCCTGTGTTTATTTTGATATGTTCCTAGAGAAAATTGTGTTGAAAGATGTTAGTAGCAAAGATGCGGATTGGATCCATGATCAGAGGTTTATCCTCATTGCTGCACAGAAGAATTATGTCCTTGATGCACCGCTAGGTGAAAGACCTATTGCAGGAGCAGATGCAGACATTATGAACGTTTGGCTAGCTCAATATGATGACTACTTGATAGTTTAGTGCACCATGCTTAATGGCTTAGAATCGGGACTTCAAAGACGTTTTGAACGTCATGGAGCATATGAGATGTTCCAGGAGTTGAAGTTAATATTTCAAGCAAATACCTGAGTTGATAGATATGAAGTCTCCAACAAGTTCTATAGCTAAAAGATGGAGGAGAATCGCTCAACTAGTGAGCATGTGCCCAGATTGTCTGAGTACTACCATCACTTGAATCAAGTGGGAGTTAATCTTCCAGATAAGATAGTGATTGACAGAATTCTCTAGTCACCATCACCAAGTTAGTAGAACTTCGTGATGAACTATGATATGCAAGGGATAACGGAAACGACTCCCAAGCTCTTCGTAATGCGGAAATTGACGAAGGTAGAAATCAAGAAAAACATCAAGTGTTGATGGTAGACAAGATCACTAGTTTCAAGAAAAGGGCAAAGGAAAAAAAGGGGAACTTCAAGAAGAACGGCAAGCAAATTGCTGCTCAAGTGAAGAAGCCCAAGTCTAGTCCTAAGCCTGAGACTAAGTGCTTCTACTGCAAAGGGACTAGTCACTGAAAGCGGAACTACCCCAAGTGATTGGCGGATAAGAAGGATGGCAAAGTGAACATAAGTATATTTGATATACATGTTATTGATGTGTACTTTACTAGTGTTTATAGCAACCCTCAGTATTTGATACTGGTTCAGTTGCTAAGAGTAGTAACTCGAAACGGGAGTTGCAGAATGAACATAGACTAGTTAAGGATGAAGTGATGATGTGTGTTGGAAGTGGTTCCAAGATTGATATGATCATCATCGCACTCTCCCTATAATTTCGGGATTAGTGTTGAAACTAAATAAGTGTTATTTGGTGTTTGCGTTGAGCATGAATATGATTTGATCATGTTTATTGCAATACGGTTATTCATTTAAGTTAGAGAACAATTGTTGTTCTGTTTACATAAATAAAACCTTGTATGGTTACACACCCAATGAAAATGGTTCATTGGATCTCGATCTTAGTGATACACATATTCACAATATTGAAACCAAAAGATGCAAAGTTAATAATGATAGTGCAACTTATTTGTGGCACTGCCGTTTAGGTCATATTGGTGTAAAGCTCATGAAGAAACTCCATGCTGATGGGCTTTTGGAATCACTTGATTATGAATCAGTTGATGCTTGCGAACCATGCCTCATGGGCAAGATGACTAAGACTCTGTTCTTCGGAACAATGGAGCGAGCAACAGATTTGTTGGAAATCATACATACTGATGTATGTGGTCCGATGAATATTGAGGCTCGCGACAGGTATCATTATTTTCTGATCTTCACAGATGATTTGAGCAGATATGAGTATATCTACTTGATGAAACATAAGTCTGAAACATTTGAAAAGGTTAAAGAATTTCAAAGTGAAGTGAAAAATCATCGTAACAAGAAAATAAAGTTTCTATGATCTGATCGTAGAGAAGAGTATTTGAGTTACGAGTTTGGCCTTCAGTTTAAAACAATGTGAAATAGTTTCACTACTCACGCCACATGGAACACCATAGTGTAATTGTGTGTCCGAACGTCATAACCGTACTTTATTAGATATAGTGCGATCTATGATGTCTCTTACCAATCTACCACTATCGTTTTGGGGTTATGCATTAGAGACAGCTGCATTCACGTTAAAAAGGGGCACCATCTAAGTCCGTTGAGACGACACAATCTGAACTGTGGTTTAGCAAGAAACCAAAGTAGTCGTTTCTTAAAGTTTGGGGTTGTGATGCTTATGTGAAAAAGTTTCATCTTGATAAGCTCAAAACCAAATCGGAGAAATATGTCTTCATAGGATACCCAAAAGGAGACTGTTGGGTACACCTTCTATCACAGATCCTAAGGCAAGACATTCGTTGCTTATAATGGATACTTTCTAGAGAAGGAGTTTCTCTCGAAAGAAGTGAGTGGGAGGAAAGTAGAACTTGATAAGGTAATTGTACCTTCTCCTTTATTGGAAAGTAGTTCATCACAGAAATCTGTTCTTGTGACTCCTACACCAATTAATGGGGAAGCTAATGATAATGATCATGAAACTTCGGATCAAGTTACTACCAAATCGCATAGGTAAACCAGAGTGAAATCCGCACCAGAGTGGTACGGTAATCCTGTTCTATAGGTCATGTTACTTGAACATGACGAACCTACGAACTATGAGGAAGCGATGATGAGCCCAAATTCCGCGAAATGGTTTGAGGCCATGAAATCTGAGATGGGATCCATGTATGAGAACAAAGTGTGGACTTTGGTTGACTTGTCCGATGATCGGCAAGACATAGAAAATAAATGGATCTTCAAGAGGAAGACGGTCATGCTAGAATTATATTAGCCGGAAACATAATACATGTGTGAATACATAGAGAAACTTAGTGTCACTAGTATGCCTCTACTTGACTAGCTCGTTAATCAAAGATGGTTATGTTTCCTAACCATGAACAAGGTGTTGTTATTTGATTAACGAGGTCACATCATTAGTTGAATGATCTGATTGACATGACCCATTCCATTAGCTTAGCACCCGATCGTTTAGTATGTTGCTATTGCTTTCTTCATGACTTATACATGTTCCTATGACTATGAGATTATGCAACTCCCGTTTGTCGGAGGAACAGTTTGGGTACTACCAAACGTCACAACGTAACTGGGTGATTATAAAGGAGTACTACATGTGTCTCCAAAGGTAGATGTTAGGTTGGCGTATTTCGAGATTAGGATTTGTCACTCCGATTGTCGGAGAGGTATCTCTGGGCCCTCTCGGTAATGCACATCACATAAGCCTTGCAAGCACTGCAACTAATATGTTAGTTGTGGGATGATGTATTACGGAACGAGTAAAGAGACTTGCCGGTAACGAGATTGAACTAGGTATTGGATACCGACGATCGAATCTCGGGCAAGTAACATACCGATGACAAAGGGAACAACGTATGTTGTTATGCGGTCTGACCGATAAAAGATCTTCGTAGAATATGTAGGAGCCAATATGGGCATCTAGGTCCCGCTATTGGTTATTTACCGGAGACGTGTCTCGGTCATGTCTACATTGTTCTCGAACCGTAGGGTCCGCACGCTTAAGGTTTCGATGACAGTTATATTATGAGTTTGTGAGTTTTGATGTACCGAAGGCGTTCGGAGTCCCGGATGAGATCGGGGACATGACGAGGAGTCTCGAAATGGTCGAGACGTAAAGATCGATATATTGGACGACTATATTCGGACATCGGAAAGGTTCCGAGTGATTCGGGTATTTTTCGGAGTACCGGGTAGTTACGGGAGAAGTAATGGGCCTTGATGGGCTTTAGTGGGAAGAGGAAAAAAGGCTGCTGCGCCCCCCTCCCCTCTAGTCCGAATTGGACTAGGGAAAAGGGGGCCGGCCACCTTTCCTACTCCTCCACTTCCTTCTCCCTTCCTCCCCTCTTGGTGGACTCTTACTAGGACTTGGAGTCCTAGTAGGACTCCACACCTGGCGCGCCTCTCCTATGGCCGACCTCCTCCCCCTTGCTCCTTTATATACGGGGGCAGGGGGCACCCCATAGACACACAAGTTGATCATTGAGATCGTTCCTTAGCCGTGTGCGGTGCCCCTGCCACCATATTCCACCTCGATCATATCGTTGTAGAGCTTAGGCGAAGCCCTGCGTCGGTAGAACATCAAGATCGTCACCACGCCGTCGTGTTGACGGAACTCCTCCCCGAAGCTTTGCTGGATCGGAGCCCGGGGATCATCATCGAGCTGTACGTGTGCTAAGAACTCGGAGGTGCCGGAGTAACGGTGCTTGGATCGGTCGGATCGGGAAGAAGACGTACGACTACTTCCTCTACGTTGTGTCAACGCTTCCGTTGCGATCTAAAAGGGTACGTAGATCAAACTCTCCCCTCGTTGCTATGCATCACCATGATCTTGCGTGTGCGTAGGAATTTTTTTGAAATTACTACGTTCCCCAACAGTTCTTCACTTATTTACTTTTCTGTTCCTATTGTTACAATCACTACAAAATACAAAAAAACATTACTTTTGCTATCGTTACCTTTTGCTACCATTACCACTACTATCATATTACTTTGCTACGAAATACCTTGCTGCAGATATTAAGTTATCCAGGTGTGGTTGAATTGACAACTCAGCTGCTAATACTTGAGAATATTCTTTGGCTCCCCTTGTGTCGAATCAATAAATTTGGGTTGAATACTCTACCCTCGAAAACTTTTGCGATCCCCTATACTTGTGGGCTATCAGAATACATAGACAAACAGAATGGCCCTGGTATGCCTCTACTTGACTAGCTTGTTAATCAAAGATGGTCAATTTTCCTAGCCATAGACATGTGTTGTCATTTGATGAACGGGATCACATCATTCCCACCTGTTAGCTTAGCATTATGATCGTTTAGTTTTTATTGCTATTGCTTTCTTCATGACTTATACATGTTCCTCTGACTATGAGATTATGCAACTCCCGAATACCGAAGGAACACCTTGTGTGCTATCAAACGTCACAACGTAACTGGGTGATTGTAAAGATGCTCTACTGGTGTCTCCAATGGTGTTTGTTGAGTTGGCATAGATCAAGATTAGGATTTGTCACTCTGTGTATCGGAAAGGTATCTTTGGGCCCTCTCGGTAATGCACATCACTATGAGCCTTGCAAGCAATGTGACTAATGAGTTAGTCATGGGTTGATGCATTACGGAACGAGTAGAGAGACTTGCCGGTAACGAGATTGAACTAGGTATGATGATACCGACGATCAAATCTCGGGCAAGTAACATACCGATGACAAAGGGAACAACATATGTTGTTATGCGGTTTGACCGATAAAGATCTTCGTAGAATATGTAGGAACCAATATGAGCATCTAGGTTCCGCTATTGGTTATTGACCAGAGATGTGTCTCGGTCATGTCTACATAGTTCTCGAATCCATAGGGTTTGCACGCTTAACGTTCGATGACGATTTGTATTATGAGTTATGTGATTTGATGTACCGAAGTTTGTTCGGAGTCCTGGATGAGATCACAGACATGACGAGGAGTCTCGAAATAGTCGAGACATAAAGACTCATATATTGGAAGGTTACATTCGGACACCGAAATGGTTCGGGTCATTTCAGATAAGTTTCGGAGTACAAGGGGTTACTAGAACCCCCTCCGGGAAGTTACTGGGCCTCATGGGCCTAGTGGTGGAAGAGAGGAGGCGGGCCAAGATGTGGCACGTGCCCCCCTAGCCCAACCGAATTGGACTAGGGCTAGGGGCGCCCCCTGTCCTTCTCTTCTTCCTCTCCTTCTTCTCCTACTAGGACTAGGAAAGGAGGGAACCTACTCCTACTAGGAGTAGGATTCCCCCCTTTGGGCGCGCCCCTTGTGGCCGGCCCTTCTCCTCCTCCCCTCCTTTATGTACGGGGGAGGGGGCACCCCATAGACATACAAGTTGATCTTTTAGCCGTGTGCGGTGCCCCCCTCCACAGATACACACCTCGGTCATATCGTTGTAGTGCTTAGGCAAAGCCCTGCGTCGGTAACTTCATCATCACCATCAACACGCCGTCATGCTGACGGAACTCACCCTCGGCCTCAGCTGGATCAAGAGTACGAGGGACGTCACCGAGCTGAACGTGTGCAGATCGCGGAGGTGTCATGCGTTCGGTACTTGATTGGTTGGATCGCGAAGACGTTCGACTACATCAACTGCGTTACTAAACGCTTCCGCTTTCGGTCTATGAGGGTACGTAGACACACTCTCCCCTCTCGTTGCTATGCATATCCTAGATAGATCTTGCGTGATTGTAGGATTTTTTTTAAATACTACGTTCCCCAATAGTAGTATCAGAGCCAGATCTATGCGTAGATGTTATATGCATGAGTAGAACACAAAGAGTGTTGGGCGATAATAGTCATACTGCTTACCAACATGTCATATGATGTCTACTACACAACCTTCTTCTTGTAGACGTTGTTGGGCCTCCAAGTGCAGAGGTTTGTAGGACAGTAGCAAATTTCCCTCAAGTGGATGGCCTAAGGTTTATCAATCCGTGGGAGGCATAGGATGAAGATGGTCTCTCTCAAACAACCCTGCAACCAAATAACAAAGAATCTCTTGTGTCCCCAACACACACAATACAATGGTAGATTGTATAGGTGCACTAGTTCGGTGAAGATATGGTGATACAAGTGCAATATGGACGGTAGATAAAGGTTTTTGTAATCTGAAAATATAAAAACAGCAAGGTAACTAATGATAAAAGTGAGCGAAAACGGTATTGCAATGCTTCGAAACAGGGACTAGGGTTCATACTTTCACTAGTGCATGTTCTCTCAACAATAATAACATAATTGGATCATATAACTATCCCTTAACATGCAACAAAGAGTCACTCCAAAGTCACTAATAGCGGAGAACAAACAAAGAGATTATTGTAGGGTATGAAACCACCTCAAAGTTATCCTTTCTGATCGATCTATTCAAGAGTCCGTAGTAAAATAACACGAAGCTATTCTTTTCGTTCGATCTATCCTAGAGTTCATACTAGAATAACACCTTAAGACACAAATCAACCAAAAAGCTAATGTCACCTAGATACTCCAATGTCACCTCAAGTATCCCTGGGTATGATTATACGATATGCATCACACAATCTCAGATTCATCTATTCAACCAACACAAAGAACTTCAAAGAGTGCCCCAAAGTTTCTACCGGAGAGTCAAGACGAAAACGTGTGCCAACCCCTATGCATAAGTTCACGAGGTCACGGAACTCGCAAGTTCATCTCCAAAACATGCATCAAGTGGATCACGTGAATATCCCATTGTCACCACAGATAAGCACATGCAAGACATACATCAAGTGTTCTGAAATCCTTAAAGACTCAATCTGATAAGATAACTTCAAAGGGAAAACTCAATCTATCACAAGAGAGTAGAGGGGGAGAAACATCATAAGATCCAACTATAATAGCAAAGCTCGCGATACATCAAGATCGTGCCGAATCAAGAACACGAGAGAGAGAGAGAGATCAAACACATAGCTACTGGTACATACCCTCAGCCCCGAGGGTGAACTACTCCCTCCTCGTCATGGAGAGCGCCGGGATGATGAAGATGGCCACCGAAGAGGGATTCCCCCCTCCGGCAGGGTGCCGGAATGGGTCTAGATTGGTTTTTGGTGCCTACAGAGGCTTGCGGCGGTGGAACTCCTGATCTAGGTTATGTTTTGGAAGTTTGGGCATATATAAGAGGTGTTGGAGTCGGGAACAAGTCAGGGGGTCCCCAAGGCGGCCACGAGGTAGGGGGGCGTGCCCCCTACCTCGTGGCCGCCTCGGGACTCTTCTGGCCCATCTCTGGTACTCCGTGGGCGTCTTCTGGTCCAAAAATAATCTCCGTGAAATTTCAGGTCAATTGAACTCCGTTTGGTTTTCCTTTTCTGCGATGCTCAAAAACAAGGAAAAAACAGAAACTGGCACTAGGCTCTTGGTTAATAGGTTAGTCCCAAACATCATATAAAATAGCATATAAATGTATATAAAACATCCTAGATAGATAATATAATAGCATGGAACAATAAAAAATTATAGATACATTCGAGACATATCATCATACTTTGATTCGGCAGTATTGTTGGATGAAGCAGCCCAAACCGACATTACATGACCGCGTTCATGAGACTGGTTCTACCGCCATGCTTCGCACACATGTGGCTAGTGGGTGTTTGTTTCTCCAGCTTTAGTTGAATCGAGTTTGACTACACCCGGTCCTTGTTGAAGGTTAAAACATCACACTTGACGAAAAATCGTTGTGGTTTTGATGCGTAGGTAAGAACGGTTCTTGCTAGAAGCCCGTAGCAGCCACGTAAAACTTGCAACAACAAAGTAGATGACATCTAACTTGTTTTTGCAGGGCATATTGTGATGTGATATGGTCAAGACGTGATGATATAAATTATTGTATGAGATGATCATGTTTTGTAACAGTTATCGGCAACTGGCAGGAGCCATATGGTTGTCGCTTTATTGTATAAAATGCAATCGCCATGTAATTGCTTTACTTTATCACTAAGCGGTAGCGATAGTCGTAGAAGCAATAGTTGGCGAGATGACAACGATGCTACGATGGAGATCAAGGTGTCAAGCCGGTGACGATCGTGATCATGACGGTGCTTTGGAGATGGAGATCAAAGGCACAAGATGATGATGATGACCATATCATATCACTTATATTGATTGCATGTGATGCTTATCCTTTATGCCTCTTATTTTGCTTAGTACGGCGGTAACATTGTAAGATGATCTCTCACTAAATTTCAAGGTATAAGTGTTCTCCCTGAGTATGCACCGTTGCAACAGTTCGTCGTGCCGAGACACCACGTGATGATTGGGTGTGATAAGCTCTACGTTCACATACAACGGGTGCAAGCCAGTTTTGCACACGTAGAATACTCGGGTTAAACTTGACGAGCCTAGCATATGCAGATATGGCCTCGGAACAGTGAGACCGAAAGGTCGAGGGTGAATCATATAGTAGATATGATCAACATAGTGATGTTCACCATTGAAAACTACTCCAGCTCATGTGATGATCAGACATGGTTTAGTTGATTTGGATCACGTGATCACTTAGATGATTAGAGGGATGTCTATCTAAGTGGGAGTTCTTAAGTAATATGATTAATTGAACTTTAATTTATCACGAACTTAGTCCTAATAGTATTTGCATATCTATGTTGTAGATCAATAGCTTGCGATGTAGCTCCCCGTTTATTTTTGATATGTTCCTAGAGAAAAATAAGTTGAAAGATCATAGTAGCAATGATGCGGACTGGATCCGTGATCTGAGGATTATCCTCGTTGCTGCACAGAAGAATTATGTCCTTGATGCACCGCTAGGTGACAGACCTATTGCAGGAGCAGATGCAAACGTTATGAACATTTGACAAAGCTCGGTATGATGACTACTTAATAGTTTAGTGCACCATGCTTTACGGCTTAGAACCGGGACTACAAAAATGTTTTGAACGACATGGAGCATATGAGATGTTCCAAGAGTTGAAATTGGTATTTCAGACTCATGCCCGTGTTAAGAGGTATGAGACCTCTGACAAAATACTTTGCCTACAAGATGGAGGAGAATAGCTCAGCTAGTGAGCATGTGCTTGGAATATCTGAGTACTACAATCACTTGAATCAAGTGGGAGTTAATCTTCCAGATAAGATAGTGATTGACAGAGTTCTCTAGTCACTATCACCAAGTTACTAGAACTTCATGATGAACTACAATATGCAAGGGATAACAAAAATGATTCCCAAGCTCTTCGCAATGCTGAAATCGGCGAAGGTAGAAATCAAGAAAAGCATCAAGTGTTCATGGTTGACAAGACCACTAGTTTCAAGTAAAAGGGCAAAGGAAAGAAAGGGAACTTCAAGAAATGGAAAGCAAGTTTCCACTCCCATAAAGAAGCCCAAAGCTAGACCCAAGCCTGAAACTGAGTGCTTCTAACTGCAAAGGAAATGATCACTGGAAGTGGAACTACCCTAGATACTTGGTGGATAAAGAGGATGGCAAAAGTGAACAAAAGTATATTTGATATACATGTTATTGATGTGTACTTTACTAGTGTTTATAGCAACCCCTCGGTATTTGATGTTGGTTCAGTTGCTAAGAGTAGTAACTCGAAAACAGGAGTTGCAAGATAAACGGAGACTAGTTAAGGATGAGTTGACGATGTGTATTGGAAATGATTCCAAGGTTGATAAGATCACCATCGCACACTCCTTTTACCTTCGGGATTAGTGTTGAACCTAAAATAAATGTTATTTGGTGTTTGCGTTGAGCATGATAATGATTGGATCATGTTTATTGCAATACGGTTATTCATTTAAGTCAATAATTGTTACTCTGTTTACATGAATAAAACCTTCTATGGTCATACACTTAATATAAATGGTTTATTGAATCACGATCGTAGTGATACACATATTCATAATATTGATACCAAAATATGCAAAGTTGATAATGATAGTGCAACATATTTGTGGCACTGCCGTTTAGGTCATATTGGTGTAAAGCGCATGAAGAAACTCCATGCTAATGGGCTTTTGGAATCACTTGATGCTTGTGAACCATGCCTCATGGGCAAGATGACTAAGACTCCGTTCTCCGAAACAATGGAGCGAGCAACTGACTTATTGGAAATAATACATACCGATGTATGCGATCTGATGAGTGTTGAGGCTCGCGGCGGGTATCGTTATTTTCCGACCTTCACAGAAGATTTGAGCAGATATGGGTATATCTACTTGATGAAACATAAGTCTGAAACATTTGAAAAGTCCAAAGAATTTCAGAGTGGAGTGGAAAATCATTGTAACAAGAAAATAAAGTTTCTACGATCTGATCACGGAGATGAAATATTTGAGTTACGAGTTTGGTCTTCATTTGAAACAATGTGGAATAGTTTCACAACTCACGCCACCTGGAACACCACAGCATAATGGTGTGTCCGAAGGTTGTAACCGTACTTTATTAGATATGGTGCGATCTATGATGTCTCTTACCGATTTATCACTATCGTTTTGGGGTTATGTGTTAGAGACAGTTGCATTTACGTTAAATAGGGCACCATCTAAATCCGTTGAGATGACACCATATGAACTGTGGTTTGGCAAGAAACCCAAGTTGTCGTTTCTTAAAGTTTGGGGCTGCGATGCTTATGTGAAAAGCTTCAACCTGATAAGCTTGAACCCAAATCGGAGAAATGTGTCTTCATAGGATACCCAAAGGAGACTGTTGGATACACCTTCTATCACAGATCCGAAGGCAAGGTATTCGTTTCTAAGAATGGATCCTTTCTAGAAAAAGAGTTTCTCTCGAAGAAGTAGAACTTGATGAGGTAATTGTACCTGCTCCCTTATTGGAAAGTAGTTCATCACAAAAATCAGTTCCAGTGATTCCTACACCAATTAGTGAGGAAGTTAATGATGATGATCATGAAACTTCTGATCAAGTTACTACCAAACCTCGTAGGTCAACCAGAGCAAGATCCGCACCAGAGTGGTACAGTAATCCTGTTCTGGAAGTCATGTTACTTGACCATGACGAACCTACGAACTATGAGGAAGCGATGATGAGCCTAGATTCCGCGAAATGGCTTGAGGCCATGAAATCTGAGATGGGATCCATGTATGAGAATAAAGTGTGGACTTTGGTTGACTTGCCCGATGATCGGCAAGCTATAGAGAATAAATGAATCTTCAAGAAGAAGACAGACGTTGACGGTAATATTACTGTCTACAAAGATCGACTTGTTGCGAAAGGTTTTTGACAAGTTCAAGGAGTTGACTATGATAAGATTTTATCACTCGTATCGATGCTTAAAGTCTGTCCGAATCATGTTAGCAATTGCCGCATTTTATGAAATCTGGGAAATGGATGTCAAAAATTGTATTCCTTAATAGATTTATTAAACAAGAGTTGTATATGATGCAACCATAAGGTTTTCTCAATCCTAAAGGTGCTAACAAAGTGTGCAAGCTCCGGCAATCCATCTATGGACTGGTGCAAGCATCTCGGAGTTGGAATATATGCTTTGATGAGTTGATCAAAGCATATAGTTTTATATAGACTTGCGGTGAAGCCTGTATTTACAAGAAAGTGAGTGGAGCAATACAACCTTTCTGATAAGTATATGTGAATGACATATTGTTGATCGGAAATGATGTAGAATTTTCTGGGAAGCATAAAGGAGTGTTTGAAAGGAGTTTTTCAAAGGAAGACCTCGGTGAAGCTGCTTACATATTGAGCATCAAGATCTATAGAGATAGATCAAGACGCTTGATAAGTTTTTTCAATTAGTACATACTGCTATGTCTTGAGATTGCGTTGGTTTTCCCCGAAGAGGAAGGGATGATGCAGCAAAGTAGCGTAAGTATTTCCCTTAGTTTTTGAGAACCAAGGTATCAATCCAGTAGGAGGCCACGCGCAAGTCCCTAGTACCTACACAGCACAAAGAGCTCAACGCAACCAACGCGATTAGGGGTTGTCAGTCCCTTCACGGTCACTTACGGAAGTGAGATCCGATAGATAATATTTTTGGTATTTTTGATATAAAGATGCAAAGTGAAAAGTAAAAGGCAAAGTAAAGACAAAACAAGATTAAAGTGATGGAGATTGATATGATGAGAATAGACCCCGGGGCCATAGGTTTCACTAGTGGCCTCTCTCGAGAGCATAAGTTTTCTACAGTGGGTGAACAAATTACTGTTGAGCAATTGACAGAATTGAGCATAGTTATGAGAATATCTAGGCATGATCATGTATATAGGCATCACGTCCGTGAAAAGTAGATCGAAACGATTCTTCATCTACTACTATTACTCCACTCATCGACCGCTATCCAGCATGCATCTAGAGTATTAAGTTAAAAACAGAGTAACGCCTTAAGCAAGACGACATGATGTAGAGAGATAAATTCATGCAATATGAAATAAACCCCATCTTGTTATCCTCGATGGCAACGATACAATACGTGCCTTGCTGCCCCTTCTGTCACTGGGAAGGAACACCGCAAGATCGAACCCAAAGCTAAGCACTTCTCCCATGGCAAGAACTACCAATCTAGTTGGCCAAACCAAACGGATAATTTGAAGAGACTTGCAAAGATAACCAATCATACATAAAAGAATTCAGAGAATATTCAAATATTTTTCATAGATAGACTTGATCATAAACCCACAATTCATTGGTCTCAACAAACACACCGCAAAAGAAGAAGATTACATCGAATAGATCTCCACGAGAGAGGGGGAGAACATTGTATTGAGATCCAAAAAGAGAGAAGAAGCCATATAGCTACTAACTATGGACCCGAAGGTCTGAGGTAAACTACTCACACTTCATCGGAGGGGCTATGATGATGTAGAAGCCCTCTATGATGACGGCCCTCTCCGGCGGAGCTCCGGAACAGGCCCCAAGATGGGATCTCATGGATACAAAAAGTTGCGGCGGTGGAATTAGGTTTTTGGCTCCTGTTCTGATCGTTTGGGGGTACGTGGGTATATATAGGAGGAAGGAGTACGTCGGTGGAGCACCGAGGGGCCCACGAGGCAGGGGGGCGCGCCCTGTAGGGGGGCCCTACCCTCGTGACCGCCTCCGGTACTTCTTGGAGTAGGGTCCAAGTCTCCTGGGTCTTATCCGAGAAGAAAATCACGTTCCAAAAAGGAATTTTCTGTTTGGACTCCGTTTGATATTCTGTTTCTTCGAAACACTGAAATAGGCAAAAAAATAGCAATTCTGGGCTGGGCCTCCGGTTAATAGGTTAGTACCAAAAATAATATAAAAGTGGAAAATAAAGCCCAATATAGTCCAAAACAGTAGATAATATAGCATGGAGCAATCAAAAATTATAGATACATTGGAGACGTGTCAGGCATCCCCAAGCTTAATTCCTGCTCGTCCTCGAGTAGGTAAATGATAAAAAGAGAATTTTTGATGCGGAGTGCTACTTGGCATAATTTCAATGCAAAATTTCTTAATTGTGGTATGGATATTCAGATTAGAAAGATTCAAGACAAAAGTTCATATTGACATAAAGAATAATAACACTTCAAGCATACTAATAAAGTAATTATGTCTTCTCAAAATAACATGGCCAAAGAAAGTTATCCCTACAAAATCATATAGTCTGGCTATGCTCTATCTTCACCACACAAAGTATTTAAATCATGCACAACCATCATGCACAACCCCGATGACAAGCCAAGCAATTGTTTCATACTCTAATATTTTCAAAACGTTTTCAATCTTCACGCAATACATGAGCGTGAGCCATGGAGATAGCACTATGTGGAATAGAAGGGTAGTTGTGGAGAAGACAAAAAGAGGGGAAGATAGTCTCACATCAACTAGGCGTATCAACGGGCTATGGAGAGGCCCATCAATAGATATCAATGTGAGTGAGTAGGGATTGCCATGCAACAGATGCACTAGAGCTATAAGTATATGAAAGCTCATCAAAAGAAACTAAGTGGGTGTGCATCCAACTTGCTTGCTCATGAAGACCTAGGGCAATTTGAGGAAGCCCATCATTGGAATATACAAGCCAAGTTCTATAATGAAAAATTCCCACTAGTATATGAAAGTGACATAACGAGAGACTCTCTATCATGAAGATCATGGTGCTACTTTGAAGCACAAGTGTGGTAAAAGGATAGTAACATTGTCCCTTCTCTCTTTTTCTCTCTTTTTTGGGCCTTTTCTCTTTTTTTATGGCCTTTTTTTCGTCCGGAGTCTCATCCCGACTTATGGGGGAATCATAGTCTCCATCATCCTTTCCTCACTTGGGACAATGCTCTAGAAAATGATGATCATCACACTTTTATTTTTCTTACAACTCAACAATTACAAGTCGATACTTAGAACAAATATGACTCTATATGAATGCCTCCGGCGGTGTACCGGGATATGCAATGAATCAAGAGTGACATGTATGAAAGAATTATGAATGGTAGCTTTGCCACAAATACGATGTCAACTACATGATCATGCTAGCTATATGACAATGATGGAGCGTGTCATAATAAATGGAACGGTGGAAATTTGCATAGCAATATATCTCGGAATGGCTATGGAAATGCCATGATAGGTAGGTATGGTGGCTGTTTTGAGGAAGGTATATGGTGGGTGTATGATACCGGCGAAAGGTGCGCGGTATTAGAGAGGCTAGCAATGGTGGAAGGATGGGAAAAAGTGCATATAATCCATGGACTCAACATTAGTCATAAAGAACTCATATACTTATTGCAAAAATCTAGAAGTTATCAAAGCAAAGTATTATGCGCATGCTCCTAGGGGGATAGATTGGTAGGAAAATACCATCGCTCGTCCCCGACCGCCACTCATAAGGAAATCAATCAATAAATAAATTATGCTCCGACTTCATCACATAACGGTTCACCATACGTGCATGCTATGGGAATCACAAACTTTAACACATGTATTCTTTAAATTCACAAATACTAAACTAGCATAACTCTAATATTATCACCTCCATATCTCAAAACAATTATCATGCTTCAATCTTCTCTTAGTATTCAACGCACTCAAAAGAAAATTTCACATATCTTGAACACCAAGCATATTTATATTAAGCAAATTACCATGCTATTAAGACTCTCAAAATAATTTAAGTGAAGCATGAGAGATCAATAGTTTCTTTAAAACAAACCACTACCGTGCTCTAAAAGATCTAAGTGAAGCACATAGAGCAAAATTATAACGCTCAAAAGATAGAAGTGAAGTGCATAGAGCAAAACTACATAGCTCAAAAGATTTAAGTGAAGCATATAGAGTATTCTATCAAATTTCAATTCAAGTATGGCTCTATCAAAAGGTGTGTACAGCAAGGATGATTGTAGCATACTAACAAACAAAGACACAAATAATACAAGACGCTCCAAGCAAAACACATATCATGTTGGTGAATAAAAATATAGCTCCAAGTAAATTACCGATGGAAGTGGACGAAAGAGGGGATGCCTTCCGGGGCATACCCAAGCTTTGACTTTTTGGTGTCCTTGGATTATCTTGGGGGTGCCATAGGCATCCCCAAGCTTAGGCTCTTGCCACTCCTTGTTCCATAATCCATCAAAAGAACTCACCCAAAACTTGAAAACTTCACAACACAAAACTCAATAGAAATCTCGTGAGCTCCGTTAGAGAAAGAAAACATAAAACCACTTCAAGGTACTGTAATGAACTCATTATTTATTTATTTTGGTGTTAAACCTACTGTATTCCAACTTCTCTATGGATTATAAACTATTTTACTAACCATAGATTCATCAAAATAAGCAAACAACACACGAAAAACAGAATCTGTCAAAAACAGAACAGTCTGTAGTAATCTGTAACTAACGCAAACTTCTGGAACTCCAAAAAATCTACCAAAATTAGAAGACCTAGATAATTTGTTTATTGATCAGCAGCAATTGGAATCAGTATTTTATCACGTTCTGATGATTTTTAGTAATTCGGGCACTGAACGCAAAGTTTCTGGAAATTACAGCAAGATCAAATAACTATCATCCAAGAAGATCCAATAGGTCTAGCTTGGCACAAACACTAATTAAAACACAAAACCACATCCAAACAGAGGGTAGATGGGTTATTTATTCCCTAACAGAAGAAAAACACAAAAAACAAAAAATAAAATTGGGTTGCCTCCCAACAAGCGCTATCGTTTAACGCCCCTAGCTAGGCATAAAAGCGAGGATATATCTAGGTATTTCCATCTTTGGAAGGCAATTCTTCAATGAGGCATCTACCTTTCTTAGAGATCTCTTTCTTTTTGGTAATTATCAAACTTTTAGGCACAAGATCGAAAAATTCATTTGTAGCAAATAGTTCCTTAATGAAATAAAAATATCAGGGTGAATACTTATAGATTTAAGATCCACAGTTTCCTTACTAGATGATTCACCCTTATTCTTAGGAACATACATAATCTTAGCAATTTTAGTGGGAGGACTAGGAGTATTCTTTGCGAAAGAAAAAGCGGTTCCCAAATTGGTAATGATACCCTCAAGTTTATCGATTCTAGAGGAATCTAAATTTATTTTCTCATCTACCATGGGTTCCTTCTCCTTAATATTTTTCAAAGTCATTCCTACCTTAGACCCATATTGAGTGATTTGATTATGAATCTTTTTATCTAGATTTTCAATTGATTCAATAGTAGCAACTTTGTTTTCAATAATTTCAAGCCTTTGCAAACATGCTCCAAAGTTAACATAGTTCCATTAACCAAAAGAGGTGGTGAGCCAAATAAGTCTATCATAGCATTATAAGAATCAAAAGTATGGCTACCCAAGAAATTCCCTCCGGTAATGGCATCAAGGATATATCTATACCAAGGACTAGCACCCACATAAAAATTACGAAGAAGAACTGAAGTAGATTGCTTCCTGGTAGCTCTGTTTTGAGCATTGCAAATTCTATACCAAGCGTCTTTCATATTTTCTCCCTCCCTTTGTTTAAAATTTAGAACTTCGTTCTCGGGAGATAACAGAGAAGATATAAGACTAGCCATGACGACAAGACAAGCAAGAAAAAGGCAAACGGAGAAGGAGAAGGGGAAGGAGAAAGGGGGGGCGAATAAAACGGTAAGGGTGAAGTGGGGGAGAGGAAAACGAGAGGCAAATGGCAACTAATATAATGCGGGAGATAGGGATTGTGATGGGTACTTGGTATGTTGACTTTTGCGTAGACTCCCCGGCAACGGTGCCAGAAATCCTTCTTGCTACGTGTCGGAGTAGATGACCACGGGTAGCCAAGCCGGCTCCCCCTGGCCCTTCTGAAAAAATTACGAGCCGATCCGGCCCTTAGGAATCCAAGACGTGGGGCCGCCTTCCCCTTGCCGGCTGTCTCCCAGGCCGGCTATCGGAAGGCGGTCCGACTTCAGCTCTCACGAAGAAAGCTGCGGGAGGGCTGGCTCCGAGAAGCCGGCCGCAAGAAGGCCGACTCCAAGAAGCCGGCTCCCACAAGGCGGTCAAGATCATACCCTCGAAGTCTGCATCCACATAACGGCGATGTGACGGGGCGTGGCTACAGTGAAGCCTGCCACCCCCCGAATCCCGGAGCACGACTGGCACAGTGCGCCATACGAGTGACCATGCCCGTCCGGCGTGGCACTGTTGCCACGTTGACCCTGATGTCATCCATGATGGGCCGCCAGTGCAGCCCACGGGCGGTGGGCCCCTTCGGGCAGAGAGACACCCGAAGGCGGCCGTGCCTCCCCCAGTCGGCCCAAGACAAAGCCAGCTCTCCATAGCCGGCATGACACCTCCCTCGAAGGAGACGCCCCATTAAGGAGACAAGACACGGTGAGGCTACAACGATCACCCGCCGGACGGCGGCACTGTAGCCACACCCACCTCGGCGAAGTCCTCATCGCCAGGATTGAGCAACAGTAACCGGCCCCCGACCGGGCCCTGGACAGTGGGGCCTGGCTGTCGACTAAGGAGCCGGCAGCCGGCGGGCCCCAGCAGCCGGCGCAGAAGTCGGCGAGCGTAGACACAGACGGCTGGGCCCCACGCCCAGCCGGATTACCATTGTACCCCCGGGGGGTAGGCCTATATAAACCCCCCGGGACACCCATGCAAAGGGTTGATCCCTGCCAGTTTTAGACACCACATAGGGAAGAGAAGAGAGCGAGCCGTGCCCTTCTTCCTCCTCTCGCCAAACAGCTCAAGGAGCATCGTGTAACTATTTGTTCGTCTAGTGATCATGCGGAGACCCCGCAGAGCAGCAGTAGGGGTGTTATCTCCGCGGAGAGCCCTGAAGCTGGGTAAGATTCGCCGGCGTGCATGTCTTCGCCTCATCCCGTTTCCAGGCACCGGCGACGTCTTACTGGCTCCCACAATGATAAGCCACCCGTTGGCATATGTCGCACCTACCACCCGACATTTGGCGCCCACAATGGGGCCAGGCGCACCGTCGTCCGGAGACCTGTTCTGGACGGGAACCCTCTTCCTCCCCAGCGAGCGTAGCCAGCCCGGCACGCCCGATGGCACTTGCCACGACGCGCTGCAAGGCGTCGCCAATGTCTGCCCAGCAAGCCGCCTCGCCGATCTCCTTGACAAGACCCTCATCTCCGACGAGCTCGCCTCTGACGCGGGCACCGACCACCTTGTCAACCTCCTCGGCCAGCTCTGTGTCTTCGGCGAACCTGCTGTGGACTTGGAGTCGATTGGTTCCACCGATCCGATGCCTGTCGACTCCGACACGGCCTCACTCGACACTTTCCCCACCGACGTCACGATCTACAATGACCCGCTTCCCCGGGCCGATGGCTGCGATGCTGACACCACCAAGGTCATCGGCCACGGCGACGCTCCTGACGAAAGCGCCCACGACGCCCCACATGCGGCGGTCCACGACTTGTCCGTCCCCCTCCTGGCCGATGCCGATGCTGAAGCACTGGAGGCTCGCCGCCTCGCCCTCCTCGCGGAGGGCTGGAAGCTAGCCTCCATGAGACGCCTCACTAAGGCCCACCGGCGCGAAGCCGACCGCGCCGCCTTTGGCACTCCGCCCCCAGGCGGGCCAAGCCAGGTTGGCGTTGTCAGACAGCGCGGCGCTGTCATCGCCGACACGCTGGGAGTCAACCGCCCAGTCTATGCCACTCCACTCGAGAACCTGCGTGCCGCCCAGGCGGCCGTAGACGAGCTAGACGGATTGGGGGCCGAAGAACTCCCCCACATGACCAGACGCATCCAGCAGCTAATCGATGCGGCCGCGCAGCGGCACGAAGCCGACGCTCGCGCGGAAAGCCTCCCCCCGCGCCGAGATCACGGCGCGACGTCCCGGACGCCGACCGCGGGCAAAAACCCGCGCGCGGCGCAAGAAAGAGCCGGCTGCCAGCCGAAGCCGAACCCGAATCTCCATCGAGCGAGACGCAGAAGACCATCCCCGGGCCATGGAGTGGCGGGGCAACCCGCCTCCGCCTCGGCCCCATGGGGAGAGATATCCCACCCCACCGCCTGTTGCGCATCCGACTCTCAGCGGCCGGCTAGGTCGCCGCGAAGGAGTCAGCGAGAACGACGTCCGCCATCGGATCGACCGCCTAGCGCGATCCCTGGCGTTGGAAGAAGAAGACGATGTCGGCCCGCCTTGTTTCGGCCCCCACATCCGCGACGAGCCTTTCCCCAAAGGGTTCTCGCTCCCAAGAGACACGCCCAAGTACAACGGCTCCGTGAAGCCGGAAGATTGGTTGATCGACTACTCCACGACGGTTAGCATAGCAAACGGCAACAAAGCACGTTGCCGTGAAGTACGTGCCTCTCATGCTGCAAGGCACGGCGCGGACTTGGCTCAACAGCCTCAAGCCATACAACATCAACAGCTGGCTAGACTTCACAGAAGCTTTCGTCCGCAACTTCACCAGCACCTACAAGCGGGCTCCCAAGCCCAGACAGCTCTCCTTGTGTGTGCAAGGCCCCGCCGAGTCCACCCGTGACTACCTCACGCGTTGGGCCGAGCTCGGCAACTCTTGCAAGGGGGTACACGAGGTGCAAGCCATAGAATACTTCACTACCGGGTGCCGAGAAGGCACCCTCCTCAAGCACAAGCTCCTCTGCGACGAGCCGACTACCCTCGACGAGCTTCTGGTCATAGCGGACAAGTACGTCACCGCCGATTCCTCGATGAAGACCAAACTCCGGGTAGACGCGTCCGGGAAAGTACTCAACCCGGTGCCCAAGACGCAGGCTGGGGACTTCGGCCGACGCCCACACCAGAACGACCACAAGCGCAAGGGCCCCGTGCCGCCCTCCACCAGTCGGCAGGTGGCCACAGTCGAAGACGAGCAGCCCAAAGGGCGGCCCGCACCCAAGAAGCAGAGGGGCGGCAAGCCGGCTTGGCAGCCGGCCTTCTCCTACGAGCAGACTCTCGACGCCCCATGCAAGTTCCACAGCGGCGCGAAGCCGTCCAACCACACAAGTCGGAAGTGCCATTGGCTCAACCGAATCTCCAAAGGCGAAGGGCTCGCGCCGCCTCCGCCTGCCGGTCCGCCACCTCCGGCTCCGCAGCTGCCGACCGCTCGGCCTGCAGTCAGAGCCGTGCATGATGAGTTCCCCGACGAGCATGCCGCCTACGTCATATTTACGAGCCAGCCCGAAGACCGGCGCAGCAAACGCCGAGAGCACCAGGAAGTCAGCATGGTCGCTGCCACCCCCGCCGAGCACATGCACTGGTCAGAAAAGCCTATCAGCTGGAGCCGGACCGACCACCCAGAGGTGATGCCATCTCCCGGCTCTTATGCATTGGTTTTGGATGCCACCCTTGCAACGGATAGATGCGCCGCCCGTTTCTCTCGCGTGCTGATAGACGGCGGGAGCAGCATCAACATCCTGTACCATGACACCCTGGAGAAGCTGAACATCAAGACGAAGCAACTCCTGCCAACTCGGACTGTGTTCCATGGCATTGTACCCGGCCTGTCCTGCGCCCCCATTGGCAAGATCAAGATTGATGTACTCTTTGGGGACAAGGATCATTTCCGCCTAGAAGCAATCTGGTTTGAAGTGGTGGACCTGGAGAGCCCCTACCATGCATTGCTTGGCCGACCTGCCTTGGCCAGGTTCATGGCAGTTCCCCACTATGCTTACCTCAAGATGAAGATGCCAAGCACTAAGGGCGTCATCACCATAGCCGGCGATTACAAGAAGTCCTCCGAGTGCGCGGCAGCCAGCAGCCGGCTGGCCGAGTCCCTTGTGATTGCCGAAGAAAAGAAGATATTGGACCGAGTCGTGGCCATGGCCGGCAAGCAGTCGGCCTTGTCCCCCGATCCCAAGGAGTATGATGCCCAAGGGTCTTTCCAGCCAGCCAAGGAGACGAAGAAGATACCTCTTGACCTCGAGCACCCAGAGAGGTTTGCCGTCATCGGGGCAAACCTAAACAGCAAATAGGAAGGCGAGCTCGTCGATTTCCTCCATGAGAATCGGGACATCTTCGCATGGTCCCCCAAGGACATGCCGGGTGTTCCGAAGGAATTCGCCGAGCACAAGCTACACGTCCGAGAAGACGCAAAACCAGTCAAACAACCCCTCCGCTGACTGTCGGAGGAAAAAAGAAGGATTGTAGGAGAAGAGATAGCCCGGCTTCTGGCAGCCGGCTTCATTATGGAAGTTTTCTTTCTAGAGTGGCTCGCCAACCCGATCCTCGTACTAAAGAAGAACAACAAGTGGCACATGTGCATAGACTACACGAGCCTCAACAAGGCCTGCCCCAAAGATCCCTTCGCCCTGCCAAGGATTGATCAAGTGATAGACTCCACAGCCGGATGCGAGCTGTTGAGTTTCTTGGATGCTTACTCAGGATACCACCAAATAAAGTTAGATCCAGCAGACCGCCTGAAGACCGCCTTCATCACGCCATTCGGAGCCTTGTGCTACCTGACTATGACATTCGGTTTAAGAAATGCCGGTGCCACTTTTCAGCGTTGCATGCAGAAGTGCCTCCTCAAGCAGCTCGGCAGAAATGCCCACGTCTACATAGACGACATTGTGGTGAAGACGGAGAAGTGCGGCACCCTGCTGGAAGACCTCAAGGAAATATTTGAGAACCTGCGCCGATTCCAAATCAAGCTCAACCCCGAGAAATGCGTGTTTGGAGTGCCAGCCGGCCAACTCCTAGGCTTCCTGGTGTCCGAACGCGGCATCGAATGTAACCCGGTAAAGATCAAGGCCATTGAGAGGATGGAGATTCCCACCAAACTTCGACACGTCCAGAAGTTCACCGGATGCTTGGCCTCCCTGAACCGCTTCATCAGCCGGCTCGGAGAGAAAGCCCTCCCCCTCTACTGCCTCATGAAGAAGACCACTCACTTCGAGTGGAATGACCAAGCCGACCAAGCTTTTCACAAGCTGAAGAAGATGCTGGCCACGCCGCCTGTCCTGGCGGCGCCGACTGAGAAAGAGCCCATGCTCCTCTACATTGCTGCAACCAGCCGGGTGGTTAGCACCATCATCGTAGTCCAGCGCCCAGAAGAGGGCCGAGCCCAGCTGGTCCAGAGGTCAGTGTACTATTTGAGCGAGGTGTTGTCTACCTCGAAGCAGAACTACCCGCACTACCAGAAGATGTGCTATGGCGTGTACTTCGCTGCCAAGAAGCTGAAGCCCTATTTCCAAGAGCATCGCATCACGGTCGTATGCACCGCCCCGCTGGCCGAGATCATAGGCAGCCGGGATGCATCCGGCCGGGTGGCGAAATGGGCCATCGAGCTGGCTCCCTACACGATCTTCTACCAACCTCGCACCGCCATCAAGTCCCAAGCATTGGCTGCCTTCCTCGTCGACTGGGCCGAGACCCAGTACCTACCGCCGGCTCCAGACTCCACTCATTGGCGCATGCACTTTGATGGGTCCAAGATGCGCACCGGCTTGGGAGCTGGCGTCATCCTCACCTCTCCCAAAGGCGACAAGCTCAGATACACGCTGCAAATTCACTTTGCCGCCTCCAACAACGTGGCCGAGTATGAGGCGCTCATACACGGGCTCCGGCTTGCCAAAGCACTCGGCATTCGCCGGATTCTATATTATGGCGACTCGGACTTGGTCGTCCAGCAATCATCCGGTGACTGGGATGCCAAGGACGCAAATATGGCAAGCTGCCGCTTCCTTGTTCAGCAGATCAGTGGGTATTTTGAAGGATGCGAGTTCCTCCACGTACCGCGAGCCGACAACGAGCCAGCTGATGCCCTGGCTTGAATAGGCTCCACTCGGCAAGCAATACCAGCCGGTGTCTCTCTACAATGCCTCCTTAAGCCATCTATCAAGCCGTCTCCAGAGTCCGATTCCATCTTCGTGCCGCCTGACCCTGATGCAGTCGGGTCCGGCTCAAAGAACCAAGCGGGTGATTTAGGGACTTCGATAGTCGGCCCAGGGACGTTAGTAGGCGGCTCGGGGACTTCCGTAGTTACGCCCGACCCGGGGACTGCCACACCCGGCTCGGGGACTGCGGTAGTCGGCCCGGGGACCGCACCAACACAACAGGCGGCTGCCGACTCTAGCATTTCACCACCCAGCCCGCCCGCCCTGGTCGCAGTAGCAGTGTTGGCAATAGAAGAAGTCGCAGCCCCATCATGGGCTCTGCCCATCCTCAACTTCCTAGTAAACCAAGATCTGCCGGCTGATGAAACAGAGGCAAGACAAGTCCAACGTCAAGCCGGAGCATACACAATCGTCAACAGAGAGCTCGTCAAGCGTAGTGTCACTAGAGTCCTCCAGCGATGTGTCGAGCAAGAGAAGGGCATTGCAATACTCAGAGACATCCACCAAGGAAAATGCGGCCACCATGCGGCCTCAAGATCACTCGTCGCCAAAGCTTTCCGCCATGGTTTCTTTTGGCCAACTGCTTTGGATGACGCCAAGGAGTTAGTTAAACATTGCAAAGGGTGCCAATGCTTCAGCTCCAAGCAACACATGCCGGCTTCGGCACTCAAGACCATTCCCCTCACTTGGCCCTTCGCCATTTGGGGAGTGGACATGGTGGGCCCATTCAAAGCGGCGCGCGGCGGCATGACACATCTGCTAGTCGCTGTGGACAAATTCACCAAATGGATTGAGGCAAAGCTGATCAAGAAGCTGAATGGGCCGACTGCCGTGACATTCATCGCAGATATAACAACTCGATACGGCATGCCACACAGCATCATCACCGATAATGGCACGAATTTCGCCAAGGGAGCCTTGGCACGTTTCTGTGCGACGCAGGGCATCCGGTTGGACTTAGCGTCCGTTGCCCACCCACAGTTAAACGGCCAGATCGAACGAGCCAACGGCCTCATCCTTTCCGGCATCAAACCCCGACTAGTCGTATCACTGGAGCGTTCGGCCGGCTGTTGGCTTGATGAGCTGCCGGCCGTCCTCTGGAGTCTGCGCACTACCCTAAACAAGTCAACCGGCTTCACTCATTTCTTCCTCGTGTACGGTGCCGAGGCGGTCATCCCAACTGACATCGAGTTCGACTCGCCTCGGGTAACCATGTACACGGAGGTGGAGACCAAGGAAGCACGAGAAGACGGCGTCGACCTGCTGGAAGAAGGCCGGCTGTTAGCCCTCAACCGGTCTGCCATCTACCAGCAGGGTCTGCGCCGCTACCACAGCTGGAAGGTCAAGCCAAGATCCTTCCAAGAGGGCGATCTTGTGCTCCGGCTGATCCAGTGAATAGCCGGCCAGCACAAGCTCTCGGCCCCTTGGGAAGGCCCCTTCGTCATCAGCAGAGCTTTAGGCAACGACTCCTACTACCTAATCGATGCACAGAAGCCGAAGGCACGCAAGAGAGATGATTCCGGCAAGGAGTCGGAACGACCATGGAACGCCAACCTCCTCCGAAGATTTTACAGTTGAAATGCAGTATGTATCACGCTAACTTTTGTACTAAGTACGAAACAATAGGCCCCTCGAGGAGAGCTCGGGGACAGCCATCTCTTATCTATAAATGAAGAATATTATGCTTATGACCTTGTCATTTCATTCACTTTTTTTCGTCCGGCACCGGGTTCGACTAGTCGGCCCGGGGACTGGCCGCCTGGAGTTATATTAGAAGCCCTACCCGCGGTCAGAACAAGTAGTGTGCCGGCACCCAAGCTTTCTCTTGCCAAAAGTCACAGTTCGAAGAACCGGCTGTCCGGCTGGCAAGAGTTAAAGGAAGGAAAGGACGCCCACACGAAAAATGGCTAGGGACTAATGGACTAATATAACAAAAGCCGGTTTGTCTCCTACCACCGACCGACTACCAGAGTAGCCGGCCGGCCGGCTTCCATTCACTTCACTTCAATCTAAGAAAGCTCGAGTACTTGCCTCCCCAAAAGGGGAAGGCGGCAAAGGAAACAGCCTAAGGATAAAAAGCATACGTGAATGGAAACCAAACACACACACAATCATATTTAAACAAAAGACCTTCACAAGGCCAGCATTCAACATAGTTCGAATACACCCCCAGTGGGTGGAACTGCGCAAGTTTAATAAAAATTGTTCAAAGAGTAACAAGCAAGAAAAGCGAGGACGGCGGATTAAGCCAGGGGAGCGACTAGCGAGTCGGGTAGGTCGGTGGAGACGGCAGTGCCGGCTGGAGGAGTGGCCGGCTGGCAAACCTCGGCATGATCACCGCCTCCCGCTGAAGGCGCGCTTGCACGCGCCTCGTTGCTGGAGGCACGGTCAGGCTGAGGCTGGCTGGCTGCTTCACTGGCCGGCTCAACGTCTTCGCCTTCCTCTCCTTTGTCGTCTTCGCCTTCATCGCTGGAGGTGATCTCCTCTGCCGAGTCCTCACCCGCTGCCAGGTCCAGCCCGAACCACTCCTCCGGCTGGGCAATGCCGTCGTCATTTATTTCAGGAGCAAAGACGCTGATGTCAGTGCACTCGGCGATCGTCGATGCATGCTGAGCGATAGCCGGCCACACCTCCTCCATCTCGTCGTTGGCCTCCAGCCACCAGGTGCGCAGCTGGTCCAGGTTCAGCCCCGGATACCAGGCTCGGATGAACTCCAGCGCCCGCCTAGCTCCAAGCCGGGCTGCCGATGCTTTCCAGGCCTTGAAGCGGCCAACCGCAACCTCCAGCCACTTGACAGTCCGACTCGGGGTGCGGGGAATCGTCTCGCCTGGCCAGAGGGCGGCCAACACCAGCGCCCGACGCGCTGGAGGCGGCGGAGCATACGGTGTGCCGGCTGCAGCCGGGCTTGGACCGCCAGGAGTTGCTCCTCAAGCGTACGGCTCGCGTCCGGCGCGATCTCAGCCCCCGCCTGACGGCGCGCTTCGCATTGGGCCTCGATGGTTTGGGTGGCGAAGACGGAGTAGCCGGGAAAGTAGTCTGCATAGAGAACAAAAAGCAGCACAAGTCAGAGCACAAATCAGGCAGCAAGGGGCAAGCAAGGAGCGAGGAAGGCGGCTTACCGTTGATCAAATCCTCAATACGGCCGAAGCCTTCACTCAGCGCTTGCTTGGTCTCAGCCCAGCCCACCGCTTGAGTCTCGAACTCGGCCTTCAGGGCGTCTTCGTTGTCCTGCGCCTTCTTCAGGGCCGCCTTGTGGCTCTCCTCCTGGTCAGCCAACTTCTTGGCCAGGCAGTCATGCTCCAGGACCAAGGCGTCGTACTCGGCTTCCTTGGCGCAAAGGGCGCCCTGCGCCCCACTGAGCTGCCCCCTCAAGTTGGCATTGGCTCCTGCAAGCATGAAGACAAAGGAAAAATCAATAAGGAAGAAGTCATCAAGGAAGATCCAACCCGACTGCTCAACAGTCAGCCTGAATCTCGGGGACTACACCCAGTGGGTGCGCTGACGCGCCCCCACAGGAGATGAACGAAACAAAGCACGCACTCCGGCTGCTGGTCAGGTCTTCGGTTCTCCGGCCCAGCTCCTGAGCCTGGGAGTTCAAGGCAGCAGCGCGGAGGTTATGATACTCCTGGAAGATCAGACAGGTGGCGAGTATAAGATAGTTGTCAGGACCTAGTAAGTTCCGAGCTGCCTGCACAGCAGCCGACTCGAAACTTGGGGACTACACCTAGTGGGTGCGCTGACGCGCCCCCACGGAAGAAATCAGAAGAGCAAAACAACCAAGGCCAGAAGACTCACCCGGATGACGGCCCGCGTCATGAGGAACTCTTGGGTGTATCGCTGCAGCGAGGCGGCTTGGGCTTGAAGCCGGTTCCGGACCTCCTAGGCCGCCGCGTTCAGCTCGCCCGTCCCCCTGCTGGGAGTCCACTCGGACGTGCTGGCGCTGGCCGCCTCTAGGGCCTCCGCCGTCTGGCTGGCACCCGTAGCTCGGTGCGGCTCCGGCGCGGAGGTGCCTCCCCCTGCGTGCCGGCGCAATGCCGGCTGCACCTCGAGGGCGGCTCCTGCCTCCGGCTCATCCCCGACCGGCTGCTCTGGCGCCGCAGCTGATTGGCCGCTTTGGCCCGCTCTAGTCGGCGCCGTCTGCGGCGTCCCTTCCATGGAGGCCACATGGTCCTCCCTCCTCTCCATCACCGACGGGTCTTGGTCAACCTCCTCCGATGGGGGCACGGGGATGTCGGGGGCCACTGCGCGGAGGGGAACGGCGAGCGGCGGAGGCTGGTTGTGCGAGGCCTCCGCCTCCGTCTCCGCGGCTGCCGCCTCCGCTCGGGCCTTGGCCGCCGCATCGGCCTGCTCCTTCGCCGCCTGGGCGGCCCTTCGCTCCGCCGCCTCCCGCTCCTCCCGCGCCTCACGTGCGTTCCGCTCCGTGGCCTCCCTAAGGTCGGCACGGGGATCCACGCGACGGGAGCCGGAGGACCCTCCAGTCGGCCCGACTATGGAGCCACCAGGACCGCGCTCAAGGGAAAGCGGTGCCCTGCCCGGCGAGCAAAGAAAGGTTTAGAAGGGCTTCAATCGAGAAGGACAACAATATATATATATATATATATATATATATATATATATATATATATGAAATATACAAGACATTCGACGACTTACGTCGAGATCGCCTGCGGCTGTTTCACCGCCTTGCGGAAGTGGGCCGCCTTGTCCCGCTTGGTCGCCGCCGTGGAAGCCTTGGATTTCTTCGGCCGACTGCCGAAGAAGGTCGACGCGGCCCGGCGCTTCTGCGCGCCGCCACGGGCAGCCGGCGCGGCAGACGAGCCCGCGCCTTGATGATCAGGCGCCGGCTGGCGGTGCGGAACGGCTTCGGCCTCGTCATCGTCCGGCCAATCCTCGAAGCCAGCTCCGGGCCCCGAGCCTCCTGCCTCGTCGCCTTCCCCCACGATTGCGTCTTCCATGGCGGCCGCTCCCAGGTCCGGATCGTCGGCGTCGTCCACCATGCGATCGGGGAGGAGCTGGCGCTCTACCCCTGCGGCCCCGGCCGTCGGCGGAAAAAGAGGGTTCTGCCAAGGGCAAACCAACTAATCAAAGGTCGGCTATCATGAGGCCGGCTAGAAAAGGAAGAAAAGAGGAAAAACTTACGGCCGGCGGAGGGTTGGCGCGGGAATACGGACCCTTGCCGTATCGCCAATCTTCGGCGAGCTTGCAGTTGGAGATGTAGTTCACCATGTAAGACACCTCTGCATGAGGCATCTCCCTGGTGCTCAGCCGACACGGGTCGAAGCGGCCGCTCATCTAGCAAATCATGTGAGGCCGGCCTTGGAGCGAAAGTACTCGGCGCTCCACGAAGGTGGCCACCAAGTCGGCTCCGGCCAGGCCTTCCGACTGGATCATCACCCAGAGCTGGGAGACGGCTGCGTTCCCGGCCTGAGACAACAACCTGGCCTGGTAGCTCCACGAAGGTTGCCTCCCAGCCGGCGGGCCAGCTACATAAGCCGACAGGTTGACGTAGTCGCCTTGCTAGGCGACGTTCTTCACGTAAAAGTAGGATTTCTGCCAGAGCTTCACCGACTGGATCAGCGGGATGGGCGGGAACGGATTGTTCTCCCCCGTTCGCCTCATGGCAATGAAGGCTCCGCAGGGGGCGGGCATGCCCGCGACGACGATGCCGAGCTTGCTCTGGAAGAATTACCCCCAGAGCTCAAGAGTGGGGAGAACCCCAAGAAAGCCCTCGCACAGGGTGACGAAAGCCGACAGCAGCATCACCGCATTGGGCGTGAGGTGATGCGGCTGGAGGTGGTAGAATTCAAGGAAAGCTCGAAGGAATCCGCTCGCCGGGAGGCCGAAGCCGCGCAGGCAGTGCGAGCGGAAGATCACCCGCTCGCCCTCCTCCGACGCCGGCGAGATCTCCTTCTCCGGCGCCCGACGAACCCGCACGAAGTTCTCGCCCGGCAGGCGCCGCGTCCGGAGGAGGAACTCGAGGTGGTCCTCGTTGACGTTGGAGCCATCCCACGAGCTCGACAGCGCCATGGGGGCGATTCGGCGGGGAGCAAGACGAAGTGATGGCGGAAACGCGCACGACCCCGCTACGGCGGGACCGAGGGAACCAAGAGGTCCGATGGCGAAGCGGCGCGGCAATGGGTTGCTGCGGCGGCGGAAAGGAGAAGAAGGAGTGCAAGAAGGGGCAGAGCGAGGGAGAGCGTGCGAGCTTCTGCCGCTCCCCCTCCTCCCCCTACTTATAGGCCCGCGCGGCAGAGCCGAGGAGGCGTGGCGTGGGGGAACGTGGGGATCAAGTGTGCCCACTCCCCCACATCTCACGATTATTGCACCCTGATGGCGCAATAAAACCGCCGCGGGAAAGCGAGCGGTCCGTGTGGGCCGCAGAAGATCCGCGCTCAGGCCGAGGCCTAGGAGTGGCGGGCCCGGGCCTGCGGGATGGCGCGCGGTCAGCGTGCAGGCCGACCCGCGTTCCCGCCTACGAGAAACGGGGCTTTCCAAAGACGGCGCGCACAAGCAAAGCCGGCCCCTCAAGGTAGGAAGCTGACCAAGCTTCTCGTCCCTTTGTCAGCCTCGAAGCTCGATCAGCTTCAGGGACTACTGTCGGAGTAGATGACCACGGGTAGCCAAGCCGGCTCCCCCTGGCCCTTCTAAAAAATTACGAGCCGATCCGGCCCTTGAGAATCCAAGACGTGGGGTCGCCTTCCCCTTGCCGGCTGTCTCCCAGGCCGGCTATCGGAAGGCGGTCCGACTTCAGCTCTCATGAAGAAAGCCGCGGGAGGGCCGGCTCCGAGAAGCCGGCCGCAAGAAGGCCGACTCCAAGAAGCCGGCACCCACAAGGCGGTCAAGATCATACCCACGAAGTCTGCATCCACATAACGGCGATGTGAAGGGGCGTGGCTACAGTGAAGCCTGCCACCCCCCGAATCCCGGAGCACGACTGGCACAGTGCGCCGTACGAGTGGCCATGGCCCGTCCGGCACGACACTGTTGCCACGTTGACCCTGATGTCATCCATGATGGGCCGCCAGTGCAGCCCACGGGCGGTGGGCCCCTTCGGGCAGAGAGACACCCGAAGGCGGCCGTGCCTCCCCCAGTCGGCCCAAGACAAAGCCAGCTCTCCATAGCCGGCATGCCACCTCCCTCGAAGGAGACGCCCCATTAAGGAGACAAGACGCGGTGAGGCTACAGCGATCACCCGCCGGACGGCGGCACTGTAGCCACGCCCACCTCGGCGAAGCCCTCGTCACCAGGATTGAGCAACAGTAACCAGCCCCCGACCGGGCCCTGGACAATGGGGCCTGGCTGTCGACTAAGGAGCCGGCAGCCAGTGGGACCCACCAGCCGGCGCAGAAGCCGGTGAGCGTAGACACAGACGGCTGGGCCCCACGCCCAGCCGGATTACCATTGTACCCCCTGGGGTTCGGCCTATATAAACCCCCCGGGACACCCATGCAAAGGGTTGATCCCTGCTAGTTTTAGACACCACATAGGGAAGAGAAGAGAGCAGTCGTGCCCTTCTTCCTCCTCTCGCCAAACAGCTCAAGGAGCATCGTGTAACTATTTGTTCGCCTAGTGAACATGCGGAGACCCCGCAGAGTAGCAATAGGGGTGTTATCTCTGCGGAGAGCCCTGAAGCTGGGTAAGATTCGCCGGCATGCATGTCTTCGCCTCATCCCGTTTCCAGGCACCGGCGACGTCTTACTGGCTCCCACAATGATAAGCCACCCGTTGGCATATGTCGCACCTACCACCCGACACTACGTCTTGAGCTTGCGTTGGTTTTCCCCGAAGAGGAAGGGATGATGCAGCAGAGTAGCATAAGTATTTCCCTCGGTTTTTGAGAACCAAGGTATCAATCCAGTAGGAGGCCACGCGCAAGTCCCTCGTACCTACACAACACGAAGAGCTCAACGCAACCAACACGATTAGGGGTTGTCAATCCCTTCGCGGTCACTTACGGAAGTGAGATCCGATAGATAATATTTTTGGTATTTTTGATATAAAGATGCAAAGTGAAAAGGCAAAGGCACAGTAAAAACAAAACAAGATTAAAGTGATGGAGATTGATATGATGAGAATAGACCCCGGGGCCATAGGTTTCACTAGTGGCTTCTCTCAAGAGCATACGTTTTCTATGGTGGGTGAACAAATTACTGTTGAGCAATTGACAGAATTGAGCATAGTTATGAGAATATCTAGGCATGATTATATATATAGGCATCACGTCCGTGACAAGTAGATCAAAACGATTCTGCATCTACTACTATTACTCTGCATCTACTACTATTACTCCACTCATCGACCGCTATCCAGCATGCATCTAGAGTATTAAGTTAAAAACAGAGTAACGCCTTAAGCAAGATGACATGATGTAGAGAGATAAATTCATGCAATATGAAATAAACCCCATCTTGTTATCCTCGATGGCAACGATACAATACGTGCCTTGCTGCCCCTTCTGTCACTGGGAAAGAACACCGCAAGATCGAACCCAAAGCTAAGCACTTCTCCCATGGCAAGAACTACCAATCTAGTTGGCCAAACCAAATGGATAATTCGAAGAGACTTGCAAATATAACCAATCATACATAAAAGAATTCAGAGAAGATTCAAATATTGTTCATAGATAGACTTGATCATAAACCCACAATTCATCGGTCTCAACAAACACACCGCAAAAGAAGAAGATTACATCGAATAGATCTCCACGAGAGAGGGGGAGAACATTGTATTGAGATCCAAAAAGAGAGAAGAAGACATCTAGCTACTAACTATGGACCCGAAGGTCTGAGGTAAACTACTCACACTTCATCGGAGGGGCTATGATGATGTAGAAGCCCTCCGTGATGACGGCCCTCTCCGGCGGAGCTCCGGAACAGGCCCCAAGATGGGATCTCGTGGATACAGAAAGTTGCGGCGGTGGAATTAGGTTTTTGGCTCCAGTTCTGATCGTTTGGGGGTATGTGGGTATATATAGGAGGAAGGAGTACGTCGGTGGAGCGCCGAGGGGCCCACGAGGCAGGGGGCGCGCCCTGTGGGGGGGGGCGCCCCTACCCTCGTGACCGCCTCCGGTACTTCTTGGAGTAGGGTCCAAGTCTCCTGGGTCTTATCCGAGAAGAAAATCACGTTCCAAAAAGGATTTTTCTGTTTGGACTCCGTTTGATATTCTGTTTCTTCGAAATACTAAAATAGGCAAAAAAACAGCAATTCTGGGCTGGGCCTCCGGTTAATAGGTTAGTCCCAAAAATAATATAAAAGTGGAAAATAAAGCCCAATATAGTCCAAAGCAGTAGATAACATAGCATGGAGCAATCACATACCTTGAAAAGTTTTTGAAGTAATGCAAAATGGATCAGTCAAAGAAGGAGTTCTTCCCTGTGTTGTAAGGTGTGAAATTGAGTAAAGACTCAAAACCCGACCACGGCAGAAAATAGAAAGAGAATGAAAAGTCATTCCCTATGCCTCAGTCATAGGTTCTATAAAGTATGTTATGCTGTGTACCAGACCGATTGTGTACCTCATCACAAAGTTTGGCAAGAGGGTACAATAGTGATCCAGGAGTGGATCACTGGACATCGATCAAAATTATCCTTAGTGTAATAAGGATATGTTTCTCTGTTATGGAGGTGAAAAGAATCCATCGTAAAGAATTACATCGATGCAAGTTTTTACACCAATCCGGATGACTCTGAGTCTCAATCTGGATACATATTAAAAATGGGAACAATTAGCTAGAGTAGCTCCAAGCAGAGCATTGTAGACATAGAAAATTTGCAAAATACATACGGCTCTAAATTTGGGAGACCCGTGACTAAAGTTCTCTCACAAGCAAAACATGATCACTCTTTGGGTGTTAATCACATAGCGATGTGAACTAGATTATTGACTCTAGTAAACCCTTTGGGTATTAGTCACATGGAGATGTGAACTAATCACATAAAGATGTGAACTATTGGTGTTAAATCACATGACGATTTGAACTAGATTATTGACTCTAGTGCAAGTGGGAGACTGAAGAAAATATGCCCTAGAGGCAATAATAAAGTTGTTATTTATATTTCCTTATATCATGATAAATGTTTATTATTCATTCTAGAATTGTATTAACCGGAAACTTAGTACATGTGTGAATACATAGACAAACAGAATGTCCCTGGTATGCCTCTACTTGACTAGCTCGTTAATCAAAAATGGTTAAGTTTCCTAGCCATAGACATGTGTTGTCATTTTATGAACGAGATCACATCATTAGAGAATGATGTGATGGACAAGACCCACCCGTTAGCTTAGCATTATGATCGTTTAGTTTTTATTGCTATTGCTTTCTTCATGACTTATACATGTTCTTCTGACTATGAGATTATACAATTCCCGATTACCGAAGGAACACCTTGTGTGCTATCAAACGTCACAACATAATTGGGTGATTATAAAGATGCTCTACAGGTGTCTCCAATGATGTTTGTTGAGTTGGCATAGATCAAGATTAGGATTTGTCACTCCGTGTATCGGAGAGGTGTCTCCGAACCCTCTCGGTAATGCACATCACTATGAGCCTTGCAAGCAATGTGACTAATGAGTTAGTCCCGAGGTGATGCATTATGAAACGAGTATAAGTCATGAAGATTAGCAGCCAACTACAGCACGAGCCCCAAGACATTTTGTGATATTCTAAAATGGGCAAACTATTAATAATACATTACACATTTAAGATTTATTGTTGTACATGTAGGCTTGGTTGGATCTAGATGACATGACATCTCCTTATAGCTGATTGTTGATTGTACTATTAGTCATGCTCTAAGAGCATCTACAACTGCAGGTTGCAAATATGGGCCCTCAAACGTCCACGGACGTGACCGTGCACAGTGACCGGCCGAGCCTCGAAATTTACCATTTGCACCCACATATCCTATTTCGGAAACACCAATTACATGCAGCGCCATGCACGACGATCATCCCGTGTGTCTTGGGCCGGCTAAGCTGTCAAAACATACCAAAAATTACTCATACTTTAGATTTTACACCCGTATTAGTCCCACCTCACCGCATGACAAGCTAGTCGACTGGCTTAAATAGCCGGGTCGTGTAGAAGGGATAAGCTTTTGGCATCATTGAATCCTTTGTAAAGAAGATAGACTGTTACTATGAATCTTCTATGTGATTAGAGTCTATCTCCTTTATACTAGGGAAACATTCATGTTCGTACTGAGAAATCCTTTTCTGAGACCGGGCTTATCTGCACCTGTGTTAAATAAAAAAATCAAAACAAATACCAGAAAATTTCAAAAAATTCTATTTTTCCCCATCATAGACAATTTGATGCGTGAGGTCCGTCCTAATTTTCAAATCATTTCGAGAACTGAGCAACTCTCGGCAAAAAGACAAACTCAGGGTGTGTAAAGCAGTCTACTGTTCACGTACTATTTTGACCCAATTTATTTTTTTTGTTGAGAGCTACTCAGATGTCCGAAAGAGCTAAAATTTGAACCTCACACGATAAATTGCTACCATGGGGAAAAATAGATTTTTTTTATTTTTTTCTAGTATTTTTTAAGTTTTTTCTGACCAGATGCAGATGAGTCTGGGCACCGAATCACTGCACTCATTCGTACTGTCTTTTATGAATCACATTTTGTCGGAAAAAATGATGAACAAAATAAAAAAAATCTACCATCACTATAATAGGGGTATTAACATACATGAAAGAACGCGCCCAGCATTGTGGGACTAAAATTTGGGTGCACCGATGACAGATGACGAAACTTCAGTCGCTGCAAGTGGGACCACTATGACCTGCAGCGGGCTGAATGGACGCGCCCGTGCGCCCCCATATCCGGCCCATTTTTGAGCTGGATATAACAGTACCAATCAGCTCGGGCATTGGATGCCCGTCCAAGGCGCCCATCTGAATCAATTTTTATGATTGGTCAGTGCTCTTGCAGGCTGCCCGGACCTTTAAGACAGGTTCAGAGTGCCGACCTATTGATGCTCTAACCATCTAGAACTCCAAAACTCGGCCATGGCCCCGTCACCAAGTGTGATCTCCGTGCAGGCCGCAAAGATATGCCTGGCACTCCGTGAAACGAAAAAGGGCTTTACCAACCCATGGCTGAGCCATTTTGATGCAATGAAACCGCAGAGGAAATACATCACCTTAGAGCATCTTTAGCTGATCTCTTAGAAAATTAAGAAGTAAACCGTCAAGTAAAGTTAGTAAAGTAAAATTTTACTCCTCTATAGCTAGTCAGACGTAGCCGTTCCCATAAACTTAATAGAGTAAAAAAGATTGTATAAGTATTTTATGCTAGACAGATAAACTTCAACACTTAAACAATATATCATCAAGCATTTAGATTTTTAAAAATAAACATGCATAACATATTAACCGTTAACAAGCATATAGTTTCATAGATCGAGATATTCAAATTAAAACATGCATGGTTCATCTTCTTCAGCCAACTCCTCTTCAGCCACCTCCTCTTGATGACCCCACACTGAATCGTAATTGAGGTCATCAAGTCCAAGCGTATGAGACGCCTCTAAATTCACCAAGAATTCAGTCGTGTTCATCTCCGCATTATGACAACAACATCAACAAACTCCATTGTTATCGGCCACCAACAATCACCGCAAAAAACATCGGCCAAAATGAAGTAGGCATTTCATCGAGCACTTGGCAGTTGCGGCCATTTTTGTCGACTGCGACGGCCGGACGCGCCGGAGCAGTGGTAGTAGGGGCGGCCGGAGACGCCACACGAGCCACCACATGGGGGTGAGGGGCCGGAGTGGCCTTCTTTTTTCTTCTTCGCGGCCTCCTCGGTGACAGACGATGTTGCGGCCGCCGATTTCCTAGCTCCCTTGTCACCGGAGGGAGCAACAGGAGGGTGGTCTACCGTCGTCGGAGAGGCAATTGCCACCCCGCCGGCCTTGGCAACAGCAGCCACCGTCGGTGCGGTGGGCCGGATAAGATTTTTAACCCTCAACCATTTTTCGTCGCGGGCGGCGGCACGGGGGTGGTTTCCAACGATGACACGTCGGCGGTAGTGAAGGGTCTTGGCCACCCATTGCGGCGATGGCAGCGGTCATCAATGGTGATTGTGGCGGGTGGGGAGCCGGCTGCAGGAAAGGTGGAGCCACGCTGACGATTGAAGAGGGAAGGGAGAAGTTTACTTGGCCCCGGCGGGGAAGGGGGGGTTGTTTTTGGGCGCAGCGTTGGAATTTTTTACTCCTTAAACATATTTGGTACTTCATTTAGATCCACTTTAGTAGGGTAAACTAGAAATTTTACTCCGTTGTAAGTACCTCTTTTGGTAAGTACCTTTGTAGGGATCGGCTAGAGGTTATTACCGTCTGCGTTGTTGTAGCTTATTCTGGCACGTTTGCTGCAATTTGTTTGGTTCCAGTCATATCTTGTCACACTTTACCACACTTCACCTTATGCAAATTTGACCAACTTAGTTAGGTGTTTCGTTCTAACCACACCTAAGACAAAAATATTTTAATGAACAGTGAACCCATATGTCATAGACACAAAAAATATGATAAGATTTCCTTAGACAAGCCAGAGTGTGGCTAAAATTTTAACAACTCAAATAAAGTAAATGTGACAAAAATCATGTGGCAATATATGACAAATATAGTCAGCCCCTACGGATTCACAAGGAAATAAAACATTGCACAGCGACAGACTTCGAAATTTGTTCAGTCTGAACAGTTGTCACGCAAAAGACTACTACATTATTCAGATTTCGTAGTACTTGCCAGACTACTACAGCAACATGATGTCTACAACCTCCGAGTGTATATACACGCCCAGCCTCCGGAAAGTAACCAACTCAACGATCAAACAAGCAAGCACCCTGCACAGAATTCTGAATTTTATGTCACTACGGCATCGTCGCGGAAAAACAGAGAAGAGCATGGGCAACATCTGCACATACCTGGCGACTCATTTGCTGTCTTCATCACTAGAAGAAGTCTGAAAAAGCGAGAGCGCGATCAAGGGGCCTAGAACCGGTGGCAAAGGAGGCGGACGGCTGAATGCGACGAGGGGCTCGACGTTTTCATCCTTTGGGAGGGCAGATTCAGTAGGGTTGATCTCCTTCTCGTGCTTCTTGGGAGTAGCAATCGTCATCAACCCTGTTCAACAGAAGGTGAAGAAGTAAGGCACCGAGCTGGTTCTTGAAACTCTCAAGCAAAGCAAATTGAGGGTGGATCTTGACTTACTCGCAAGTCCATTGCCAGGTTTGATTTGTCTGGTTGCAGTTTCCACTAGAGACCTCGCACTCCCCCTCATGGAATTCGTGCGCTCGCTGCCTGCAATCTCTATTCAAAGAACAGATTCATGGGAGTAAGCATGCAACAAGTGATATGTTTGGTATCTCCAAGCGTACCAGGAATACATATACGGTCAATTATACAGAAAGGGTCATGCAGAAAGAACAATTAGCCTTGCACAGAAATTCAGAGAGCAACAAGAAACGGGCCAAGCTGGCGACGAACAACAAAATCTTGGAGGCATCAACAAAACCATGAACTAGCACACCCCTTCCTAAAATTCCTTATCACACCGTCCGTTCATAAATTTCCCGCAGCCTCATTTCCATGCGCATATATGCATATCAGTTGCGTCTCAAATGAACAATCAATCAAGAACAAAAACAAGAGAAATCTGAGGTACTAACAAATTAATCCCCCGCACGAGAGTTGCAGGTTAGATACCGAACCTACAACTAGGAGAGCACGGATGTGAATCGTGAGGGATCGGGAAGCCATACCTCGATCTCGTTGCGCAGGAGAGTCGTATGAAATGATGATGGCGTGCCCTTGATCTGGGTTATGGAGGATAGGCGAAACATCTGGAAATTTCTCGGGGGAGACCAGAGTCATCTTTTCGCTGGCAGACCATATGGGCCAGACTTATCTGAATGGAAGAGCCCGATCCCTCGTTTAAAATAAGTCTGGCCCATATCATACTGAAATAAGTCTTACCGGCCCGTCAAACTCTAGCACTTATCATAGGCCAGTTGCACTGATCTGTGTTTATAAATTAATCCAAGCATTCAAAAAAATGTTAAACAAGTATTTGAAAAATATTAACCAAGCATTTAAAATCTGCTTAATGCATATAGAAAAATGTTGACCATGTATTCACAAAATGCTAAAGTTATTTTTTGACAAGTGTTAAATGCCTATAGATAAAACTGTTGACCATCTAATAAAAATGTAAAGTTGTATTTAAAAAATGCTAATCAAGCATTTACAAAAATGTTAAATGTTTATAGAAAAAATTCTACCATGTATTCAACAAATGTTAATCTAGTATTCGAAGAATGTTAATCAAGGATTTAGAAAAAGGTAAAAAATGTATATAGAAAAAATATTGACCGTGTATTAAAAATGTTAATCTAGCATTTGAAAAATGTTAATCAACCATTTAAAATAATATTAAATGTGTATAGAAAAATGTTGAAGATGTATTTTAAAAAATTTAAACTTGTATTGAAAAAATTTGAATCAAGAATTTAAAAAATGTAAAAATGTTTATAAAAACAATGTTGACCATGTATTAAAAATTTTAATTTGGTGTTTGAAAAATATTAATCAATCATTTGGAAAATATTAAATTCATATTGAAAAAAAGTTGACCATGTACTCAGTAAATGTCAATATTGTATTTGAGAAAACATTAAACATGTATTAGATATATGCCAAAATGTTTATAGAACAACAATGAATACCTAAAGGAGAACAAAAGAAAACAAATGAAACACGAGGAAAAAACAAAAAAAACGAAGAAAAAAACTAGAGAAAAACGAAAAAGAAACAGAAAACCAACGAAAAACAAAGAAAATAAAAAAGAACAATAAAAATAGTGAAAACCAGTGAAAAAGCAAGAAAAACCCCCAGAAAACCAGTGAAAACCCGACTCCTTTTCTTTTACAAGGGTGTGACCAACTAATTAAACACGAACCAGATGTTGACCCTGTGGCTAGCAGTGCAACAACCCTTTTCATCTAGCGTATTTCGTTTAGTGTGAATGGGCCGGCCCATAACTCTAGATGCTTCAGCGAGATTGAAGGAAGTCTCTCCATAAGCGAGATAGTCTTTGCGCTTGTAGTGAGACCTAGGGAACCCTCGCATCAAGGCAGTTCGAGATGGGGCGGGCCCAGGTGCGCTGAGGCCACATCCTCGTTTTTCTGTTTTTCTGTTTTTTATTTTTTTTCTGTTTTTATTTCTTTTTCTAGTTTTGTTTACACTTCCGGAAATTCTGAACATATATATTACAAAATATACTTAACATTATGTTTAAAAAAATGTTTAATGTGTAGAAAACAATATTGGCCATGTATATTAAAAATGTATACAAAAATACAATGTGTGAAAAAACTTGATCATGTATTAAAAAAATGTTAATCAAGCTTTTGATAAAATGGTGAACAAGAATGTGAAAACTGTTAATCAAGCATCTCAAAAATGTTCACCATCTATTAAAAAATGTTAAACTTGCATTTAAAAAATGTTAAACATGTATAAAAATTGTTGGCCATGTATTCAGAAAATGTTAAACTTATATTTGAAAATGTTAAATGTGCATAGAAAAATGTTGACCGTGTATTAAAAAATGTCTAACTTGTATTTGGAAAATATTAAATGTGTATAGAGAAAATGTTGACCATGTATTAAAAAATATTAATCTGGTATTTGAAAATTGTTAATCAAGCATTTAAAAGATGTTAACATGTATTAAAAAAGGTATTTGATACATACGAAATATATGTATAGAAAAAAAATTCCAAGAGAAAACAAAGAAACCCGATGAAAAGGAGAAAGAAAGAAAGAAAACCGAAGAAGAAAGAAAGAAAACCGGAGAAGAAAGAAAAGAAAAACTCAATGAAAACCGAGAAATAAATAAAGAGAACCAAAGAAAAACAACGGAAAAAGAAAGAAAAGAAAAACGAGTGACAACAGAAATAACCCCATGATGGCTTTGTTTGCTCATAAGTTATTAGGCCAACAACGATTAAACGGCCAAACAACCAATTAATCAGGGCCTGATAGGCCAATTAATCGGCCTAACAAGTTAACACGACGTGTATGTGATATTTGATTCAGTCACCCTACGAGTAGCGATTAACTGGCATGTAAACTAATTAATAGGACGAATTCTTGAACAATGCTTATCTAACTTGGAAGTTTTTCCTTTGTTTTATATATTCGTTTATTTAAAACGTTTTATCGTTTGAATTGTATATTTAAATACTGAATGTTTTCACCGTTTACACTGTTGGATTTCTCACATCTAGGTCTTTGAAACTGAATTCCATGTTAATAAAAAACAAAAACAAGGGAAAACTGATACCCGAAAAAACGACTACCAAGAGGAAAATTTAAAACAATTAAAAAAAACTTGAACCAAAAAAATGGAAGAAACAAACGAGGTGAGAAGCATGGTTGTGGGTTTCACCAATGTTTTTGGAAGTACAAGCTCTGCTTTTCCCATTTTCAGGGAAACATAGGTTGTGCTTCTCTTTCTTCCCAAAAGGATTAAATCTATTGTAAAAGTTCACTAGAGCAAAGCATCTCTAAGATGATAAAATTGACATTGAGATTCTGAGACCACCGAACGACCTTTATTGTCGTCAGAACGAGCTACCAACGTGTCGTTGTCGCCTCTCCCCTATGGGAGCCGGTTTGACCTTATCGATGACAACATGGAAGTCTTCGTGCATGTGCCATTAAGGACTGGCGCCTTGGAACTGCAATTGCCGCCGTCGAACCTTTGCATAGATCGGAAGCATCTGACACCAAATCTCACCACATGACGAGAAACCTAACCTAACTGCCCTAGGAAGATGGTAGGAATCTATGCTAGAGCTCCGTCGACTATGTCCATACGGACGAACTCGAGGATGATTGGAGCCTGAAACACAAACTCAAAGAAGAAGTGTCGCTATCCGCCCGAGCGCCACACATGCGAGGGCTAAAAAGCCTAGCCTAAGGCCAACTCCACTGCGCGACCCCAAACGGACGTCTGTTTTGTGTGGATTCTGTCCGTTTGGGTAGCGATTTGGGGTCGTGTCCGGGCGTGTCCTGGGATGCGGTGGCCGTGCGCCTAGCGCGCGGCCGCATCCATTTGCCCCATCCTGTCCGCGCCTATTTAAAAAACCAGTAGCAACGTTTCAAATGCCAAGCACTAGTTCATGCCAGCGGCCCCGGTTCATCACGCCGGCAACAGAGCCAGCGGCCTACATGTCCATCGCCGGTATCAGCCAGCGGCCGGCAACACAGCCAGCCTCCAAAATGATTAGTTATCCTCGCCGGCAACACAGCCGGCCACCAAAATGAATGTTTTCTCGCCGGCACACAGCCAGCGGCCCAGCGGGCGGGCGGCACCCATGCCAGCCTCCAAAAAGAACGGCCACGGCCGATCAGACTACCTAGTTCAGGCCTTCGGCTTCGAGCATCTCCTTGTGCTTGGCCTCGAACCAGGCCCTCGTCTTGTTGCTCATCTTCGACAAGTCCACGCTCATGATCGCAAGGGCCACCTCCTTCGCTTTGGTGGCGGCGTTCGTGGCCTCGATGTCGAGCTGCCTCTGCCTGGCCTTGACGTTGTCGGCCTCGATGTCGAGCTGCCTTTGCCGGGCCGCCTCCTTCATGTCGATCTTCCTCCTCTTGGCCGCCTCGTCCATCTCAAGCTTCTTTGTTTGAAGGTCTAGGTATTGCTTCATTTGCTCCTCCTTGCTTTGCCGCTTCTTCTCGTCCCTCACATCCTTTTGGGACATCATGCCATGCAAAGTGTCATGCAATGCCATGGATGAGGCATCACATATGTCATCAACCTTGGAGTTGGTCTTGCCCCTCGGCCTCTTCAAGGCCTCGCCATCTCCACCTCCGGCGTACTTGGCCGTCTTTAGTCCTCTCTTCCTTTGTAGTTCACGGTATTGGTCCTTGAACTTAGGGCAATTGTTGATAATCGTCCAACAATGCGTAAGAGTGAATGGCTTGTCATTGTGCCGGGCCTTGAATGCCTCCAAAGATTGAAATGCCTAAATCACATGATCAACAACAAGTGAACATGCAAACATATACACGGCCGAAGTGTCATGGCCGTAGTAAGGAAAGGGCTAGGAAGAGGAGAGCATACCATGTCCCCAACGCCGAGACCACTCACGGGTCGTGCTTCAACATCTTCCTTTCATGGAATGTTTTGTGGACTCTCGTCCAAAAAACAATGCCCTTTTGTTGCGCGCCGGTCCTCGGATCTTGGCTAATCTCCATCCAAGCTTGGCAAATCAACTTGTCCTCATCTTGTGTGTATGAACCCGTGCGAATGCTCTTCCTCTTCTTTTGTGCTTCCGCTCTTTGGGTGAGCTCGTCGATGAACAATGGCTCGCCACTAATATCAACGTCATTGCCTTCTTCTTCATCACCTTCGACATAGATGTCATCGTCTTCATGCCACGAGTCACCATGGTCGTAGTCAGCACGGTCGTCGACCTCTTCATCGGGCACGTACTCGGCGCGGCCATCCTGACTTTGGGTCTCCTCGGGGTCGTAGGCACGGCCATGCCCACTCTCAAAGATCACGTCCTCCATGTACTGGCTGTAGAAGGGGTCGTCGACCGTTGGCGTTGGGGTTGGCATTCCGTCAAACAAGACGCGGGGGGCCGGCATGATGCCCGTGCCTGCTTTCTTTGCATCTCGACGGACGGCCGCTCGCCGCTGCTGGACCCAGGCGTGATGTTGAGGTCGATGACGGTCGCGGGGTGCGGTGTGGACGGCGCGAACAAGCCCACGTTCGGCGATGCACAGAAACGGGTCTGGCCGTCGTGCCTTGGCGGAGGAAAGCCGGGCGACATGGGCACGGCGCGCGACGTCGGCGACTGGCAGTGCGTAGGCCGGGCGACCGACGAGCCTGTGCTCGCCAAGCTGACGGCCGCTGCAGGGAACCCGTCCGGACGGCCCATGCCGCCAAGCATGAGGATGGCATGCGCTTTGTTGACGAGGTCCTCCTTCTCGTCGGTAGCGGCCTTACGTCACGCGGCCTCCAGCTCCTCACGTTGTGCGGCGAACTTGGCCGCGGCGGCATTGACCTTGACGGCCGCTCTCTGTTCCCTCCTCTTCGCCGATTCCGCATCCAACTTGGCGATCTCCTCCAACGTGCACTCCGACCGCGGCTTCCTTGGCGCCTTCTTCTTCACCTTTGTGGGCGGGTCGACGGCCAGGCCGCCGGAACTCGGCGGGGCGTCGGCCATGGCCGGGGGAGAGAGGGACGGCGGGAGGGACGTGGAAGGGTTTGGGGGAAATGGCGGCAAATGGCGGCAGATGGGCGTGGGTGAGTTTTGATTTCTCCCACCGACAGGCGGGCCGGGGGAGGACAAGCATACGAGCGGAGGTGAAAGTTTGCGCCGCTTGTCGAGCGGAGGTGAAAGTTTGCGGAGGACAAGCATACGAGGGGAGGACAAGCATACGACACGCGGCCCAAGTTTGCGCCGCTTTGTGGTACGGAATCATAATTTTGATGTGCATCTTTTTCGTGTAGAGCTTATTTCGAATCGAATCATCATTGTATAGACTAGAAGCAATTATGTAAAGGTGATTAAGAAAGATTTTTTTTTAGACAAAAGTGATTAATTAAGGAAGATGAGTGGTACATAAAAGGTGCAAACACCACATACGAGCCGGTTTGTTTGTTGCATCTCTAGGGCCGGGTTGGGCTATATGCAGTCGTCACTCGATGTCGTTGTACATGGTACTCCTTTCATCTTGAATTATTTTTACATCCATTTGTACGACAAATAATTCAGGATGGATGGAGTATATCCTCACAAATCCGCATTATACACGACACTAGTATCTTTTTTTTTCTAGACTACACATATATGCGATACTACTTTGATCAGCTATTAACAACCCTTTTCTTCCACTCAGAAATATGTTCCCAATCTAGCTCATTTGCCGCACTCATCAAGGTTATCGATCCATCTCATCATCTGCTGCTCACATTTTCGATGATCAGGAGTTACTAACGAACCCAGTGAAGTGTTGTGCTGCACTCCATCAGGTCCATCTTGCGGTTTCGCGGGAGCTCAGGAGATAAGGGTTAGTGTTAAACATGTAACACACGCGGTGGTGTATAAACCGCATGATAGATTGTATAGGCTGTTAGTTAGGCTGTTGAGATTGAGTCTTGGAGATCAATCCACGCCGTGATGTAAACCCTCTCTGTAACAACCAGGCTTCGGCCCTTTATATTAACACGCAATGCGTCTCTGCTAGGCATACGTTTAACCTATCTTCACATGGTATACAAAGCCTATCTTTTCCATCGCATCTAGATGTCGAGCTCCTCCTCGTCCATCGCCATGGCCGCGCCATCCATCGCCTCTCTGGGTCACACCATCACGGAGAAACTGACCCGAGAGAACTTCCTGGTGTGGAAGGCACAGGTCCTCCCTCACATCAAGGGGGCGGGGCTCATGGGCTACCTGGACGGCTCGATCAAGGAACCCGCAACTGTGATCACCTCGGAGAAGGACGTCTCCAACAAGAAGGAGATCACGACCTCGCCGAATCCTGAGCATGTTGTGTGGGTTACCCAAGATCAGCAGATTCTCACGTTTTTGATCTCATCACTTTCCCGTGAGGTTCTATTGCAGGTCAGCTCCCACACCACCGCCGCTTCGATCTGGAACGCCATGCTGCAGAGTTTCTCCTTGCAGTCAAGGGCGAGGGTCATCCAGCTTCATTCCGCCATCGAACACACCCGCAAAGGGAACATGTCCGCCGCTGCCTACTTCACCAAGATGGTGAGCATCTCCGACGAGCTGGCAGCCGCCGGCAAGCCCCTGGATGAATATGACGTTGTCGACCACATCATGCAAGGCGTCCTCCAAGAACCCGACTACAACGGCTTCGTCTCGGGCATCTCCACCCGCACCACCACCGAATAACCGATCGGCCTCAGCGAGCTCTTTTCCTTGCTGCTGTCGGCTGAAGCTCGCATCGCCGCCCAAAACGCTACCTTCCACTCCGCCAATCTGGCGGCAAGGGGTGGAGGTCACGGCAACCCAAGGGGTGGAGGTCACGGCAACCCAAGGGGTGGTGGCAACAACGGAGGTGGAGGCGGTTCCCGTGGCTACAACAACAACAACGCGGGTGCCCGCTACTCTGACAACCCCGGTGGCGGCGACTTTGGAGGTGGGCCTCGGCAAGGAGGTGGTGACCGCAGTGACCGCGAGCGCCAGAAGTGTCAGATCTGCAAGCTCGAAGGGCATGACGCGTGGCGTTGCAGGAAACACTTTGATCGCAACTTCAACAACAACGTCCGCAACCCTGCAGGAGGCGGTGGTGGCGGAGGAGGCGGAGGTGGTGGAGGACATCGCTCCCCCAACGCAGCTCACTCCTATGGAGTTGATACCAATTGGTATCTTGACACCGGCGCTACCGACTACGTGATAGGAGAATTGGACAAGCTCGTTGTTCGTGATCGTTACACCAGCATGGAACAAATCCACACGACGAGTGGTCAAGGTATGGATGTTACACATAATGGTCATTCAGTTCTTACTACCCCTAATGGTTCCTCTTTAGCACTAAACAACATCCTTCATGCTCCACAAGCCGACCAGAGTTTACTTTCCGCTCATCGTCTTATGAAAGACAATCATGCTTTTCTTGAGATTTACCCTAAAATTTTCTTTGTCAAGGATCGGGCCACTCAGAGCACCATTCTTCAAAACAAGAGTAGAGATGGCCTATTTCCCATATCCGGTCGTTAGGGTGTTGAAGGAAATATGCCCTAGAGGCAATAATAAAGTTGTTATTTATATTTCCTTACATCATGATAAATTTTTATTATTCATGCTAGAATTGTATTAACCGGAAACATAATACATGTGTGAATACACAGACAAACATAGTGTCACTAGTATGCCTCTACTTGACTAGCTTGTTAATCAAAGATGGTTAAGTTTCCTAACCATAGACATGAGTTGTCATTTGATTAACGGGATCACATCATTAGGAGAATGATGTGATTGACTTGACCCATTCCGTTAGCTTAGCACTTGATCGTTTAGTTTGTTGCTATTGCTTTCTTCATGACTTATACATGTTCCTATGACTATGAGATTATGCAACTCCCGTTTACCGGAGGAACACTTTGTGTGCTACCAAATGTCACAACGTAACTGGGTGATTATAAATGTGCTCTATAGGTGTCTCCGAAGGTACTTGTTGGGTTGGCGTATTTCGAGATTAGGATTTGTCACTCCGATTGTCGGAGAGGTATCTCTGGGCCCACTCGGTAATACACATCACTTAAGCCTTGCAAGCATTGCAACTAATGAGTTAGTTGCGGGATGATGTATTACGGAACGAGTAAAGAGACTTGCCGGTAATGAGATTGAACTAGGTATTGAGATACCGATGATCAAATCTCGGGCAAGTAACATACCGATGACAAAGGGAACAACGTATGTTGTTATGCGGTTTGACCGATAAAGATCTTCGAAGAATATGTAGGAGCCAATATGAGCATCTAGGTTCCGCTATTGGTTATTGACCGGAGACGTGTCTCAGTCATGTCTACATATTTCTTGAACCCGTAGGGTCCGCACGCTTAAAGTTTGATGACGGTTATATTACGAGTTTATGATTTTTGATGTACCAAAGGTAGTTCAGAGTCTCGGATGTGATCATGGACAGGACGAGGAGTCTCGAAATGTTCGAGACGTAAAGATCGATATATTGGACGACTATATTTGGATACCGGAATGGTTCCGAGTGAGATCGAGATAATACCGGAGCATCGGGAGGCTATCAGAACCCCCAGAAGGTATATGGGCCTTAATGGGCTTTAGTGGAAAGGAGGGGAAAGGAGCAAGGGAGGGGGCGCCCCCAGCCCAATCCAAATTGGGAGGGGGGCCGCCCCCCCCCCTTTCCTTCCTCTTCCTTCCCTCCCCCTCTCCAAATAGGAAAAGGAGGAGTCCTACTCCCTGTGGGAGTAGGACTCCCCCCTTGGGCGTGCCTCCTCCCCTTGGCGGGCCCTCTCGGGCACCCCAGAGACACAACAATTGATCCCTTGGATCTTTTAGTCGTGTCCGGTGCCCCTCTGCACCATAGTCCACCTCGATAATATCATAGCGGTGCTTAGGCGAAGCCCTGTGACGGTAGAACATCAACATCGTCACCATGCCGTCGTGCTGACGGAACTCTCCCTCAAAGCTCGGTTGGATCAGAGTTCGAGGGACGTCATCGAGTTGAACATGTGCAGAACTCGGAGGTGCCGTGCGTTCGTGTAACGCCCCGAGACCGACACGCCAAGTGTCTTCCAGTTATTCGTTGTTGTTGCCTTGTCATTTGCTTGTGTGTCGCATCTTCCCATGTCATCATCCGCATTGCATCATCATGTTTTTTTTTAAACTTGCATCCGTCCGGTTTCCCCCAGTTTCATCTGTTGTCTGTTCTGAGCCCAGACACACTTGCACGCGCCCGCGGCACGTCCGAAATAGTATTTTATAAGTGGCCGGAAAATTTTCTCGGAATGGGTTGAAAGTTGGCATGCGGTGTTGGTATGTTGTCAGTAGGCCGCGTGCCAAGTTTCGTCGCATTCAGGGTCTGTTTGACGCCCCAACGATTAACTATAGCGGCAGTATAGCCTGTCAAACGTCGGACGTTTTCGGTCTCCGGAAACGGTTGTCGGGCTGCCTTCTTTCCTCTGCTTCTCTTCTCTCTCTTTTTTGAGCCCATAAAACCCCCCCTTGCCTCCGTGGCCTTCTGTCAGACCTCCTCTCTGCACAGTTCATCGACCCCTCACACGAGTCCGAAAACTTCCCCGAACCCGACCCACTCAGTCATCACCGATGGGTCCAGATCATCCCCTAACATCCCTAAAATATCTTCGATTAATTGTTTGAGCTTTCTAACCTAATTATCCGAGACCGTTCGATTTTGATCGGAGGGTCAAAAACTTGCCCCTTCTAACTACCTACCTATTTAATCAGCCTAAACCCTATCCCCTACCTATCCAATCCACCAATTCCCATCGCGCCGCCGCTAGCCTACCACCCCTCTCATGTCTCCCTCGGGATCCTCCCGATCCAAAATCCCCGCCAATCGGATCGCTCCGACCAGTTCCCTTGATTTTCGCCGCCACCGGATTCCAGCAAGCCACCACCTTCTCCTCGTCTCTGCAGCGAACCCAACCAGCATCCCCTCGACCCACTTCGCCCGCGGATCACCCGCAGCCTCCCCGCCTTGTTGCACGATCGAGAGAGGAGCTCCCGATCCAAAGCTTCCCCGCCTCCTGTGTCCTCCCGTCCCCGAGCACGCAAGCCACCGGAGACCTCCGCCCCTGCCGTCTTCTTATCCTTCACCGGACCTTCCTTCCGCCGAGTGCCACCGGCGACCAAACCAGGCCAGTGTAGCCACTCCCGGACCGTCTCTCTTTTCCTCTCTGTCTCTAATCTCTCTGCTCCCTCTCTGCCGCCATGGACAGGGCTTCGACGCCGCCGCTGCCGTGTCTGCCTCCCTCCGCCTCGCCAAGTCCCTGAACCGCCAGGTCCGCAGGAGCCAAGCTTGCCGACGGCTTCCTCCAGGTCCAGCCGGACTCCTCCAGTCATGACCCTTCCCGACCAGATCCCGTGCTGTTGCCGTCCCTGCGCCTCAAGTCCCTGCCGCCGGCACGCTGCCCTCGTCGCCGCGTTGTTCCTCTGTTTCCAGCGTCAACTGCAGCGCCAAGTCCCGCTTGATTCAGCCTGCCCCGTTGACCGAGCCCCTGCCTCCTCGCTCGCTTCGTCCAGCCGTGCATGTTGACCCTCGCTGAGTCCAGCGTGGACGGCCAGATCCATCAGCCTGCACCAGCGTGCAGCCCAACCCCGCGGCCTGCTGCCACCATCGTCTGGGCCTTAGCCCATGGTGAGCAGCCCCCAGCTTCCCTCCGCACTTCTGGGCCAGCCAGATTCGGCTCGCTATGGTTTTCCCTGGTCCTGCGAATTTTGCCAATATTCCAAAGACGACTGTTTTACAGAAAAGCCCCTGTTCTTCTTGCATTTAATAACTCACCAACCATGCATCACATGTAAAAACTTAATATATGAAACTTGCTTAGAATTTTGTGTAGATTAATAATATGTCACTATCATCCATGTTTAAATTGTTTAAAATGCTGTTTGTTTAAATTTTCTTAAATAACTTGCTAAAATGCTTTATCTCATAACTAAATAACCGTAGCTCGGATTTAAATAAACTTTATATGTAAATGGGGTAGAAAAATGCCTAGTTTAACTAAATGACTTTACTTCGCATGGTTAACAACTCTAAAATTATGTTTAGGGCAGAACAATACCAAATCCATATTTTTCATATGAGGATTTTCCGGAAATGTTGTTTGTTGTTCCGGCCTCATTTAAACTTGCCTAGATAGGTAGTTTTCATTTGCTTCACCCCTTGCCATGTTAAGAACATTTAATATTGTTGAGTACATAAATGAGAGAGAACTAAATAAGCCATGTGGTGTTCCGTCAATATGCAACTTGTTGCATATTGAGCTCCACTTAATTTGTAGTATTGTTTGTGCACTTTGCCATGCCATGCCTCATTGAACAGGTCATGCATCATACTTGGTTGTGCGTCATGCCATGCTTATGTGGTGGTTGTTTACTATGTTGTTTGCTTCTTTCCGGTGTTGCTTCTTTGGGTTAGTTCCGATAACGCCGCGTTTGTGAGGATCCGTTCGACTACGTCTGTTTGTCTTCTTCATGGACTCGTTCTTCTTCCTTGCGGGATTTCAGGCAAGATGACCATACCCTCGAAATCACTTCTATCTTTGCCTGCTATTGATCGCTCTATCGCTATGTCGCGCTACCTACCACTTGTTATATCATGCCTCCCATATTGCCATGTCAAGTCTCTGACCCACCTTTCCTAGCAAACCGTTGTGTGGCTATATTACCGCTTTGCTCAGTCCCTCTTATAGCATTGCTAGTTGCAGGTGAAGTTTAAGTTTGTCCATGTTTGGAACATGGATATGTTGGGATATCATTATTATATCTTATTTACTTTAAGGCATCTATATACTTGGTAAAGGGTGGAAGGCCCGGCCTTATGCCTGGTGTTTTGTTCCACTCTTGCCGCCCTAGTTTCTGTCATACCGGTGTTATGTTCCTTGATTTTGTGTTCCTTATACGATTAGGTGTTATGGGGACCAATTGACAGTTCGCTTTGAATAAAACTCCTCCAGCAAGGCCCAACCTTGGTTTTACCATTTGCCTCACCACCACCTACTTTTCCCTTGGGAGTCATGCTCTTGAGGGTCATCTTTATTTTAACCCCCCCCCCCCGGGCCAGTGCTTGTCTAAGTGTTGGTCCGAACCAAGTAGACTGCAGGGCCACCTCGGGGAAACTTGAGGTTTGGTTTTACTCGTAGGATGTCTCATTCGGTGTTGCCCTGAGAACGAGATATGTGCAGCTCCTATCAGGATGTCGGCGCGTCGGGCGGTCTTGCTGGTATTATTTTACCATTGTCAAAATGTCTTGTAACCGGGATTCCGAGTCTGATCGGGTCTTCCTGGGAGAAGGAATATCCTTCGTTAACCGTGAGAGCTTGTGATGGGCTAAGTTGGGACACCCCTGCAGGATTTGAACTTTCGAAAGCCGTGCCCGCGGTTATGGGCAGATGGGAATTTGTTAATATCCGGTTGTAGAGAACTTGGCGCTTAACTTAATTAAAATGAATCAACCGCGTGTGTAGCTGTGATGGTCTCTTCTCGGCGGAGTCCGGGAAGTGAACACGGTTCTTGGAGTTATGTTTGTGCGTAAGTAGTTTCAGGATCACATCTTGATCACTTCTAGCTTCTCGACCGTTGTGTTGCTTATCTTCTCGCTCTTATTTGCGCATGTTAGCCACCACATATGCTAGTGCTTGCTGCAGCTCCACCTCACTACCCTTTCCTACCCATAAGCTTAAATAGTCTTGATCTCGCGGGTGTGAGATTGCTGAGTCCTCATGACTCACAGATACTTCCAAACGGTTGCAGGTGCTGATGATACCAGTGTAGGTGACGCAACCGAGCTCAAGTGGGAGCTCGATGAAGATCATGTTCGTTGTGTTGTTTTTTTTTCCTGTTGATCAGTAGTAGAGCCCAGTTGGGACCATCGGGGATCTAGCAATTGGGGTTGTCTTCTTTTATTTTGGTTCCGTAGCCGGACCTTGATTGTATTCTGGATGATGTATGTTTAACTTGTATTTGTGTGAAGTGGCGATTGTAAGCCAACTCTTTATGCCTTTCTTATTCAGTACATGGGATTGTGTGAAGATTACCCCTCTTGCGACAAACCTACCATGCGGCTATGCCTCTAAGTCGTGCCCCGACACATGGGAGATATAGCTGCATTATGGGTGTTACAGTTCGGTACTTGATCGGTCGGATCATGTAGACGTACGACTACATCAACCACGTTGTGCTAACGCTTCCGCTTTCGGTCTACGAGGGTACGTGGACACACTCTCCGCTCTCATTGCTATGCATCACCATGATCTTGCGTGTGCGTAGATTTTTTTTTTGAAATTACTACGTTCCCCAACAGTGGCATCCGAGCCTGGTTTATGCGTTGATGTTATATGCACGGGTAGAACACAAGTGAGTTGTGGGCGATACAAGTCATACTGCTTACCAGCATGTCATACTTTGGTTCGGCGGTATTGTTGGATGAAGCGGCCCGGACCGACATTACGCGTACGCTTACGCGAGACTGGTTCTACCGACGTGCTTTGCACACAGGTGGCTGGCGGGTGTCAGTTTCTCCAACTTTAGTTGAACCGAGTATGGCTACGCCCGGTCCTTGAGAAGGTTAAAACAACACTAACTTGACGAACTATCATTGTGGTTTTGATGCGTAGGTAAGAACGGTTCTTGCTCAACTCGTAGCAGCCATGTAAAACTTGCAACAACCAAGTAGAGGACGTCTAACTTGTTTTTGCAGGGCATGTTGTGATGTGATATGGTCAAGACATGATGATATATAAGTTGTTGTATGAGATGATCATGTTTTGTTGAAGTTATCGGCATTATGCAGAAGCCTTATGGATGTCTCTTTATTCCATAAGATGCAAGTGCCAAATAATTGCTTTACTTTATCACTATGCGATAGCAATAGTTGCAAGAGCAATAGTTGGCGAGACGACCATGTGACAACACATTGATATAGAATAAGATGATGGAGATCATGGTGTCATGCCGGTGACGATGGAGATCATGATGATGCTTTGGAGATAGAGATCAAAGGCACAAGATGATGATGGCCATATCATGTCACATATTTGATTGCATGTGATGTTTATCTTTTATACATCTTACTTTGCTTAGTTATGACGGTAGCATTATAATATGATCTCTTACTAAATTTCAAGATAAAAGTGTTCTCCCTGAGTATGCACCGTTGCCAAAGTTCGTCGTGTTGGGGAACGTAGTAATTTCAAAAAATTTCCTACGCACACGCAAGATCATGGTGATGCACAGCAACGAGAGGGGAGAGTGTTGTCTACGTACCAACGCAGACCGACTGCGGAAGCGATCACACAACGTAGAGGAAGTAGTCGTACGTCTTCTTCCCGATCCGACCGATCCAAGCACCGTTACTCCGGCACCTCCGAGTTCTTAGCACACGTTCAGCTCGATGACGATCCTCGGGCTCCGATCCAGCAAAGCGTCGAGGAAGAGTTCCGTCAGCACGACGGCGTGGTGACGATCTTGATGTACTACCGACGCAGGGCTTCGCCTAAGCACTACAACGGTATGATCGAGGTGGAATTTGGTGGCAGGGGGCACCGCACACGGCTAAGGAACGATCTCAAGGATCAACTTGTGTGTCTTGGGGTGTCCCCTGCCCCCGTATATAAAGGTTGGAGGAGGGGGGCCGGCCGGCCAGAGAGAGGGAGGCGCAGGGGGAGTCCTACTCCTACCGGGAGTAGGACTCCCCCCTCCAATCCTATTCCAATTAGGACTCTCATGGGGAAAGGAGAGAGAGGGGGGGCCGGCCCCTTCTCCTAGTCCTACTAGGACTTGGGGAAGGGGGGGCGCGCGGCTAGGCTGTGGGCTGCCCCTTTTCTCTTTTCCACTAAGGCCCAATAGGCCCATTAGTCTCCCGGGGGGTTCCGGTAACCCTCCCGGTATTCCGGTAAAATCCCGATTTCACCCGGAACACTTCCTATGTCCAAACATAGGCTTCCAATATATCAATCTTTACGTCTCGACCATTTCAAGACTCCTCGTCATGTCCGTGATCTCATCCGGGACTCCGAACAACCTTCGGTACATCAAAATTCATAAACTCATAATAACTGTCATCGTAACGTTAAGCGTGCGGACCCTACGGTTCGAGAACAATGTAGACATGACCGAGACACGTCTCCGGTCAATAACCAATAGCGGGACCTGGATGCCCATATTGGCTCCTACATATTCTACGAAGATCTTTATCGGTCAGACCGCATAACAACATACGTTGTTCCCTTTGTCATCGGTATGTTACTTGCCCGAGATTCGATCGTCGGTATCCAATACCTAGTTCAATCTCGTTACCGGCAAGTCTCTTTACTCGTTCCGTAATACATCATCTCACAACTAACATATTAGTTGCAGTGCTTGCAAGGCTTATGTGATGTGCATTACCGAGAGGGCCCAGAGATACCTCTCCGACACTCGGAGTGACAAACCCTAATCTCGAAATACGCCAACCCAACATCTACCATTGGAGACACCTGTAGTACTCCTTTATAATCACCCAGTTACGTTGTGACGTTTGGTAGTACCCAAAGTATTCCTCCGGTAAACGGGAGTTGCATAATCTCATAGTTATAGGAACATGTATAAGTCATGAAGAAAGCAATAGCAACATACTAAACGATCGGGTGCTAAGCTAATGGAATGGGTCATGTCAATCAGATCATTCAACTAATGATGTGACCTCGTTAATCAAATAACAACTCTTTGTTCATGGTTAGGAAACATAACCATCTTTGATTAACGAGCTAGTCAAGTAGAGGCATACTAGTGACACTCTGTTGGTCTATGTATTCACACATGTATTATGTTTCCGGTTAATACAATTCTAGCATGAATAATAAACATTTATCATGATATAAGGAAATAAATAATAACTTTATTATTGCCTCTAGGGCATATTTCCTTCACGTCGTGCCCAGACACCACGTGATGATCGGGTGTGATAAGCTCTACGTCCATCTACAATGGGCGCAAGCAAGTTTTGCACACGCAGAAATACTCGGGTTAAACTTGATGAGCCTAGCATATGCAGATATGGCCTCGGAACACTGGAGACCGAAAGGTCGAGCATGAATCATATAGTAGATATGATCAACATAATGATGTTCACCATTGAAAACTACTCCATTTCACGTGATGATCGATTATGGTTTAGTTGATATGGATCACGTGATCACTTAGATGATTAGAGGGATGTCTATCTAAGTGGGAGTTCTTAAGTAATATGATTATTGAACTTTAATTTATCATGAACTTAGTCCTGATAGTATATGCATATCTATGTTGTAGATCAATAGCTCGCGTTATTGCTTCCCTATGTTTTATATGTGTTCCTAGAGAAAACTAAGTTGAAAGATGATAGTAGCAAAGATGCGGACTGGGTCCGTGATCTGAGGTTTATCCTCATTGCTGCATAGAACAATTATGTCCTTGATGCACCACTAGGTGACTGACCTATTGCAGGAGCAGATGCAGATGTTATGAACGTTTGGCTAGCTCAATATGATGACTACTTGATAGTTTAGTGCACCATGCTTAACAGCTTAGAATCGGGATTTCAAAGACGTTTCGAACGTCATGGACCATATGAGATGTTCCAGGAGTTGAAGTTAATATTTCAAGCAAATACCCGAGTTGAGAGATATGAAGTCTCCAACAAGTTCTATAGCTAAATGATGGAGGAGAATAGCTCAAGCAGTGAGCATGTGCTCGGATTGTCTGGGTACTACAATCGCTTGAATCAAGTGGGAGTTAATCTTCCAGATAAAATAGTGATTGACAGAATTCTCTAGTCACCATCACCAAGTTAGTAGAACTTCGTGATGAACTATAGTTTGCAAGGGATGACATATATGATTCCCGAGATTTTCATGATGATGAAATCGATGAAGGTAGAAATCAAGAAAGAGCATCAAGTGTTGATGATTAACAAGACCACTAGTTTCAAGAAAAGGGCAAAGGGAAAGAAAGGGAACTTCAAGAAGAATGGCAAGCAAGTTGCTGCACAAGTGAATAAGCCCAAGTCTGGACCTAAGCCTGAGACTAAGTGCTTCTACTGCAAAGGGACTGGTCACTGGAAGCGGAAATGCCCTGGATATTTAGTGGATAAGAAAGATGGCAAAGTGAACAAGGGTATATTTGATATACAGGTTATTGATATGTACCTTACTAGTATTTATAGTAGCCCCTGGGTATTTGATACTTGTTCGGTTGCTAAAAATTAGTAACTCGAAACAGGAGTTACAGAATAAATAGAGACTTGTTAAAGGTGAAGTGACAATGTGTGTTGGAAGTGGTTCCAAGATTGATATGATCATCATCGTACACTCCCTATATATACTTTCAGGATTAGTCTTAAACCTAAATAAATGTTATTTGGCGTTTGCGTTGAGCATGAATATGATTTGATCATGTTTATTGCAATACGGTTATTCATTTAAATCAGAGAATAATTGTTGTTCTGTTTACATGAATAAAACCTTCTATGGTTATACACCCAATGAAATTGGTTTGTTGGGTCACGATCGTAGTGATACACATATTCATAATATTGAAGCCAAAAGATGCAAAGTTAATAATGATAGTGCAACTTATTTGTGGCACTGCCATTTGGGTCATATTAGTATAAAGCGCATGAAAAAACTCCATGCTGATGGGCTTTTGGAATCACTTGATTATGAATCAGTTGATGCTTGTGAACCATGCCTCATGGGCAAGATGACTAAGACTCCGTTCTCCGGAACAATGGAGCAAGCAACAAACTTGTTGGAAATAATACATACTGATGTATGCAGTCCAATGAGTGTTGAGGCTCGCGGCGGGCATCGTTATTTTCTGACCTTCACAGATGATTTGAGCAGATATGGGTATATCTACTTAATGAAACATAAGTCTGAAACATTTGAAAAGTTCAAAGAATTTCAGAGTGAAGTGGAAAATCATCGTAACAAGAAAATAAAGTTTCTACGATCTGATCGCAGAGGCGAATATTTGAGTTACGAGTTTGGCCTTCAATTAAAACAATGTGGAATAGTTTCACGAACTCATGCCACCTGGAACACCACAGCGTAATGGTGTGTCCAAACGTCATAACCGTACTTTATTTGATATAGTGAAATCTATGATGTCTCTTACCGATTTACCACTATCGTTTTGGGGTTATGCATTAGAGACAGCTGCATTCACATTAAAAAGGGCACCATCTAAATCCATTGAGATGACACTGTATGAAACTGTGTTTTAGCAAGAAACCTAAGCTATCGTTTCTTAAAGTTTGGGGTTGCGATGCTTATGTGAAAAAGTTTCATCTTGATAAGCTCAAACCCAAGTCGAAGAAGTGTGTCTTCATAGGATACCCAAAAGTAACTGTTGGGTACACCTTCTATCATAGATCCGAAGGCAAGATATTCATTGCTAAGAATGAATCTTTTCTAGAGAAGTAGTTTCTCTCGAAAGAAGTGAGTGGGAGGAAAGTAGAACTTGATGAGGTAATTATACCTGCTCCCTTATTGGAAAGTAGTTCATCACAGAAATCTGTTCCTGTGACTCCTACACCAATTAGTGAGGAAGCTAATGATGATGATCATGTAACTTCAAATCAAGTCACTACCGAACCTCGTAGGTCAACCAGAGCAAGATCCACACCAGAGTGGTACGGTAATCCTGTTCTGGAGGTCATGTTACTTGACCATGACGAACCTACGAACTATGAGGAAGCGATGATGAGCCCAGATTCCGCAAAATGGCTTGAGGCCATGAAATCTGAGATGGGATCCATGTATGAGAACAAAGTGTGGACTATGGTTGACTTGCCCGATGATCGGCAAGCCATAAAAAATAAATGGATCTTCAAGAGGAAGACGGACGCTGATAGTAGTGCTACTATCTACAAAGCTCGACTTGTTGCGAAAGGTTTTCTACAAGTTCGAGGAGTTGACTACGATGAGACCTTCTCACCCGCAGCGATGCTTAAGTCTGTCCGAATCATGTTAGCTATTGCCGCATTTTATGATTATGAAATTTGGCAAATGGATGTAAAGACTGCATTCCTGAATGGATTTCTGGAAGAAGCTAGAGTTGTATATGATGCAACCAGAAGGTTTTGTCGATCCTAAAGGAGCTAACAAAATGTGCAAGCTCCAGCAATCCAACTATGGACTGGTGCAAGCATCTCAGAGTAGGAATATACGCTTTGATGAGTTGATCAAAGCATATAGTTTTATACAGACTTGTGGTGAAGCCTGTATTTACAAGAAAGTGAGTGGGAGCACTACAACATTTCTGATAAATATATGTGAATGACATATTGTTGATCGGAAATAATGTAGAATTTTCTGGAAAGCATAAAGGAGTGTTTGAAAAGAGTTATTTTTTTTATAAAAAGACCTCGATTAAGCCACTTACATATTGAGCATCAAGATCTATAGAGATAGATCAAGACGCTTGATAAATTTTCAATGAATGCATACCTTGACAAGATTTTGATGTAGTTCAAAATGGAACAGTCAAAGAAGGAGTTCTTGTCTGTGTTGCAAGGTATGAAGTTGAGTAAAGACTCAAAACCCGACCACGGCAGAAAATAGAAAGAGAATGAAAAGTCATTCCCTATGACTCAACCATAGGTTCTATAAAGTATGCCATGCTGTATACCAGATCTATTGTATACCCTACACTGAGGGAGTACAATAGCGATCTAGGAGTAGATCATTGAACAACGGTCAAAATTATCCTTAGTGGAATAAGGATATGTTTCTCGATTATGGAGGTGACAAAAGGTTCGTCGTAAAGGGTTATGTCGATGCAAGTTTTGACACTGATCCAGAGTCTCAATCTGGATACATATTGATAGTGGGAGCAATTAGCTAAAGTAGCTCCGTGTAGAGCATTGTTGACATAGAAATTTGCAAAATACATACGGATCTGAATGCGGCAGACCCATAGAGTAAACTTCTCTCACAAGCAAAACATGATCACACCTTAGTACTATTTGGGTGTTAATCACATAGCGATGTGAACTAGATTATTGACTCTAGTAAACCCTTTGGGTGTTAGTCACATGAAGATGTGAACTTATCACATAAAGATGTGAACTATTGGTGTTAAATCACAAGACGATGTGAACTAGATTATTGACTCTAGTGCAAGTGGGAGACTGAAGGAAATATGCCCTAGAGGCAATAATAAAGTTGTTATTTATATTTCCTTATATCATGATAAATTTTTATTATTCATGCTAGAATTGTATTAACCGGAAACATAATACATGTGTGAATACATAGACAAACATAGTGTCACTAGTATGCCTCTACTTGACTAGCTCGTTAATCAAAGATGGTTAAGTTTCCTAACCATAGACATGAGTTGTCATTTGATTAACGGGATCACATCATTAGGAGAATGATGTGATTGACTTGACCCATTCCGTTAGCTTAGCACTTGATCGTTTAGTTTTTTGTTATTGCTTTCTTCATGACTTATACATGTTCCTATGACTATGAGATTATGCAACTCCCGTTTACCGGAGGAACACTTTTTGTGCTACCAAACGTCACAACGAATCTGGGTGATTATGAAGGTGCTCTACAGGTGTCTCCGAAGGTACTTGTTGGGTTGGCGTATTTTGAGAATAGGATTTGTCACTCCGATTGTCGGAGAGGTATCTCTGGGCCCACTCGATAATACACATCACTTAAGCCTTGCAAGCATTGCAACTAATGAGTTAGTTGCGGGATGATGTATTACGGAACGAGTAAAGAGACTTGCCGATAACGAGATTGAACTAGGTATTGAGATACCGATGATCAAATCTCGGGCAAGTAACATACCGATGACAAAGGGAACAACGTATGTTGTTATGCGGTTTGACCGATAAAGATCTTCATAGAATATGTAGGAGCCAATATGAGCATCCAGGTTCCGCTATTGGTTATTGACCGGAGATGTGTCTCGGTCATGTATACATAGTTCTCGAACCCGTAGGGTCCGCACGCTTAAAGTTCGATGACGGTTATATTATGAGTTTATTGTTTTTGATGTACTGGAGGTAGTTCGGAGTTCCGGATGTGATCATGGATAGGACGAGGAGTCTCAAAATGTTCGAGACGTAAAGATCGATATATTGGACGACTATATTTGGATACCGGAATGGTTCCGGGCGAGATCGGGATAATACCGGAGCACCGGGAGGCTATCGGAACCCTCGGGAGGTATATGGGCCTTAATGGGCTTTAGTGGAAAGGAGGAGAAAGGAGCAAGGGAGGGGGCGCCCCCCCCCCCAAGCCCAATCCGAATTGGGAGGGGGGCTGGCCCCCCTTTCCTTCCTCTTCCTTCCCTCTCCCTCTCCAAATAGGAAAAGGAGGAGTCCTACTCCCGATGGGAGTAGGACTCCCCCCTTAGGCACGCCTCCTCCCCTTGGCCGGCCCTCTCCTCCCCTCCTTTATATACGGAGGAGAGGGGCACCCCAGAGACACAACAATTGATCCCTTGGATCTTTTAGCCGTGTGTGGTGCCCCTCTCCACCATAGTCCACCTCGATAATATCGTAGCGGTGCTTAGGCGAAGCCCTGTGACGGTAGAACATCAACATCGTCACCACGCAGTCGTGCTGACGGAACTCTCCCTCAAAGCTCGGCTGGATCGGAGTTTGAGGGACGTCATTGAGTTGAAAGTGTGCAGAACTCAAAGGTGCCGTGCGTTGGGTACTTGATCGGTCGGATCGTGAAGACGTACGACTACATCAACCGCATTGTGCTAACGCTTCCGCTTTCGGTCTACGAGGGTACGTGGACACACTCTCCCCTCTCGTTGCTATGCATCACCATGATCTTGCGTGTGCATAGGAATTTTTTTTAAATTACTATGTTCCCCAACAGGTGTACCTCATCGTCAAGTGCTAGGCGTTGCAAAACCATCCACTTCACGATGGCACAAACGCTTAGGGCATCCTTCGCTACCGGTGGTCCAGAAAATTTTGCGAGATTTTAGTCTTCCAGTGTCGAATAAACAAGATCATCATCTAGTTTGTGATGCATGTCAAATGGCCAAGAGCCATCAACTTCCTTATTCTAGGTCTACTAGTGAGTCAAAAGCTCCTTTAGAGCTTGTTTTTTTCAGATGTGTGGGGTCCTGGACCAATTTCTGTAGGCAGACAAAAATATTATGTGAGCTTCATTAATGATTTTAGTAAATTTAGCTGGGTTTACTTACTCAAGAATAAGTCTGATGTGTTTGAGAAATTCCATCTCTTTCAAAAACATGTTGAACGACTTTTTGATCGCAAAATTCTTGCTATGCAAACCGATTGGGGGGGGGGTAAATACCAAAAACTTCACTCATTCTTTGAACACGTTGGTATAACCAATCATGTCTCTTTCCCTCATGCTCATCAGCAGAATGACTCTGCTGAGAGAAAGCACAGACACATTGTAGAGGTTGGCCTCTCCCTTCTTGCTCATGCCTTCATGCCTTTGAAGTTTTGAGATGAGGCCTTCCTCACGGCAGTTTACCTCATAAACCGTATTCCTAGTAGAGTTATCTCCAACCAAACACCACTTGAGCGTCTCTTTGGCACCAAACCAAATTACTCATTCCTTCGTATTTTTGGTTGTGCGGTGTGGCCAAATCTACGTCCCTTCAACAAACACAAACTTCAATTTCGGTCCAAACAATGTGTGTTTTGGGGGTACAGTAGCCTTCACAAAGGGTACAAGTGCTTAGATGTCTCTACTGGACGGGTTTATGTGTCTCGTGATGTGGTGTTTGACGAGCATGTTATTCCGTTTGCACAACTTCATCCAAACACCGATGCATAACTTCGCAAGGAACTTGTCCTTCTTCCATCTCATCTCCTTCCTTCATCAGCCTTTGTTCCCGGGGGTGTAGTAGGTCCTGATGATCATATGTCAATGTCTAATACTCATGCACAAAATTCTGCTAAAAGCATGTGCTGCCTCTTGAGCATGCGTTGGTTTTCCCTTAAAGAGGAAAGGGTATGCAGCAAAGTAGCGTAAGTATTTCCCTCAGTTTTTGAGAACCAAGGTATCAATATAGTAGGAGACAACACGTGAGTCACCTCGTACCTACACAAACAAATAAGAACCTCGCAACCAACACGATAAAGGGGTTATCAATCCCTTCACGGCCACTTGCAAGAGTGAGATCTGATAGAGATAATAATAATAATAAAATAAATATTTTTGGTATTTTTATGATATAAATTAAAAGTAAAGATTGCAAAATAAAATAGATTGGAAACTTGTTGATGGAAAATAGACCCGGGGGCCATAGATTTCACTAGTGGCTTCTCTCAAGATAACATAAGAATTATGGTGGGTGAACAAATTACTCTTGAGAAATTGATAGAATTGAGCATAGTTATGAGAATATCTAGGTATGATCATGTATATAGGCATCACGTCCGTGACAAGTAGACCGACTCCTGCCTGCATCTACTACTATTACTCCACACATCGACCGCTATCCAGCATGCATCTAGAGTATTAAGTTCATAAGAACGGAGTAACGCTTTAAGCAACATGACATGATGTAGAGGGATAAACTCATGCAATATGATATAAACCCCATCTTTTTATCCTCGATGGCAACAATACAATACGTGTCGTTTCCCCTATTATCACTAGGATCGAGCACCGCAAGATTGAACCCAAAGCTAAGCACTTCTCCCATTGCAAGAAAGATCAATCTAGTAGGCCAAACCAAACTGATAATTTGAAGAGACTTGCAAAGATAACCAATCATACATAAAAGAATTCGGAGAAGATTCAAATATTGTTCATTGATAATCTTGATCATAAACCCACAATTCATCGGATCTCGACAAACACACCGCAAAAGAGTTACATCGAATAGATCTCCAAGAAGATCGAGGATAACTTTGTATTGAGATCCAAAGAGAGAGAAGAAGCCATCTAGCTAATAACTATGGACCCAAAGGTCTGAGGTAAACTACTCACACATCATCGAAGAGGCTATGGTGTTGATGTAGAAGCCCTCCGTGATCAATGCCCCCTCCGGCGGAGCGCCGGAAAAGGCCACAAGATGGGATCTCACGGGTACAGAAGGTTGCGGCGGTGGAATTAGGTTTTCGTGGTGCTCTCTGATGTTTTCAGGGTACATAGGTATATATAGGAGGAAGAAGTAGGTCGGTGGAGCCACGAGGGGCCCATGAGGGTGGAGGGCGCGCCCAGGGGGGTAGGCGTGCCCCCTGCCTCGTGGCCTCCTCATTGATTGCTTGATGTCCACTCCAAGTCCTATGAATCACGTTTGTTCCAAAAATCATGCTCCCAAAGGTTTCGTTCCATTTGGACTCCGTTTGATATTCTTTTTCTGCGAAACACTAAAATAGGCAAAAACATCAATTTGGGTTGGGCCTCCGATTAATAGGTTAGTCCCAAAAACAATATAAAAGTGTATAAATAAGCCCATTAAACATCCATAACAGAATATATAATAGCATGGAACAATAAAAAATTATAGATACGTTGGAGACATATCAAGCATCCCCAAGCTTAATTCCTGCTCGTCCTTGAGTAGGTAAATGATAAAAATAGAATTTTTGATGTGGAATGCTTCCTAACATATTTCTCAATGTAATTTTCTTTATTGTGGCATGAATGTTCAGATCCGAAAGATTCAATATAAAAGTTTAATATTGACATAAAAATAATAATACTTCAAGCATACTAACTAAGCAATCATGTCTTCTCAAAATAACATGGCCACAGAAAGTTATCCCTACAAAATCATATAGTCTGGCTATGCTCTATCTTCATCACACAAAATATTAAATCATGCACAAACCCGATGACAAGCCAAGCAATTGTTTCATACTTTTGATGTTCTCAAACTTTTTCAACTTTCACGCAATACATGAGCGTGAGCCATGGACATAGCACTATAGGTGGAATAGAATGGTGGTTGTGGAGAAGACAAAAAGAAGAAGATAGTCTCACATCAACTAGGCGTATCAACGGGCTATGGAGATGCCCATCAATAGATATCAATGTGAGTGAGTAGGGATTGCCATGCAACGGATGCACTAGAGCAATAAGTGTATGAAAGCTCAACAAAAGAAACTAAGTGGGTGTGCATCCAACTTGCTTGCTCATGAAGACCTAGGGCAATTTGAGGAAGCCCATCATTGGAATATACAAGCCAAGTTCTATAATGTAAAATTCCCACTAGTTTATGAAAGTGACAACATAGGAGACTCTCTATCATGAAGATCATGGTGCTACTTTGAAGCACAAGTGTGGAAAAAGGATAGTAATATTGTCCCTTCTCTCTTTTTCTCTCATTTTTTATTTGGGCCTTTTTTTCTTTTGGCCTCTTTTTTCGTCCGGAGTCTCATCCCGACTTGTGTGGGAATCGTAGTCTCCATCATCCTTTCCTCACTGGGATAATGCTCTAATAATGATGATAATCACACTTGTTTTTACTTACAACTCAAGAATTACAACTCAATACTTAGAACAAAATATGACTCTATGTGAATGCATCCGGCGGTGTATCGGGATATGCAATGAATCAAGAGTGACATGTATGAAAAAAATTATGAAAGGTAGCTTTGCCACAAATACGATGTCAACTACATGATCATGCATGGCAATATGACAATGATGAAGCGTGTCATAACAAACGGAACGGTGGAAAGTTGCATGGCAATATATCTCGGAATGGCTATGGAAATGCCATAATAGGTAGGTATGGTGGCTGTTTTGAGGAAGGTATATGGTGGGTGTATGATACCGGCGAAAAGTGCGCGGTAACGAGAGGGTAGCAAATGTGGAAGGGTGAGAGTGTGTATAATCCATGGACTCAACATTAGTCATAAAGAACTCACATACTTATTGCAAAAATCTATTAGTTATCGAAACAAAGTACTACGCGCATGCTCCTAGGGGGATAGATTGGTAGGAAAAGACCATTGCTCGTCCCCGACCGCCATTCATAAGGAAGCCAATCAATAAATAAATCATGCTCCTACTTCATCACATAATGGTTCACCATACGTGCATGCTACGGGAATCACAAACTACAACACATGTATTTCTCAAATTCAGAACTACTCAACTAGCATGACTCTAATATCACCATCTCCATATCTCAAAACAATTATCAAGTATCAAACTTCTCATAGTATTCAATGCACTTATATGAAAGTTTTTATTATGCCTAAAAGCAAATTACCATGCTGTCCTAAAGGACTCTCAAAATAATATAAGTGAATCATGAGAGATCAATTATTTCTATAAAATAAAACCACCACCATGCTCTAAAAGATATAAGTGAAGCACTAGAGCAAAAACTATATAGCTCAAAAGATATAAGTGAAGCACATAGAGTATTTTAATAAATTACAATTCATGTGTGTCTCCCTCAAAAGGTGTGTACATCAAGTATGATTGTGGTAAAATAAAAAGCAAAGACTCAAATCATACAACACGCTCCAAACAAAACACATATCATGTGGTGAATAAAAATATAGCTCCAAGTAAAGTTACCGATGAACGAAGACAAAAGAGGGGATGCCTTCCGGGGCATCCCCAAGCTTAGGCTTTTTGGTGTCCTTGGATTTTACCTTGGGGTGCCTTGGGCATCCCCAAGCTTAGGCTCTTGCCACTCCTTGTTCCATAATCCATCAAATCTTTACCCAAAACTTGAAAACTTCACAACACAAAACTTAACAAAAAATCTCGTGAGCTCCGTTAGCGAAAGAAAACAAAACACCACTTCATGGTACTGTAATGAACTCATTATTTATTTATATTGGTGTTAAACCTACTTTATTCCAACTTATCTATGGTTTATAAACTTCATTACTAGCCATAGATTCATCAAAATAAGCAAACAACACACGAAAAATAGAATCCGTCGAAAATAGAACAGTCTGTAGTAATCTGTATCAAACGTGAACTTCTGGAACCCCAAAAATTCTAAAATAAATTTCTGGACGTGAGAAATTTATCTATTAATCATCTTCAAAAAGAATTAACTAAATAGCACTCTCCAATAAAAAATGGCAGCAATTCTCGCGAGCGCTAAAGTTTCTGTTTTTTACAGCAAGATCGCAAAGACTTTCCCCAAGTCTTTCCAACGGTTCTACTTGGCACAAACACTAATTAAACACAAAAAACACAACCAAAAAAAAGGCTATAGAAATTACTTATTACTAAACAGGAACAAAAAGCAAGGAATAAAAATAAAATTGGGTTGCCTCCCAACAAGCGCTATCTTTTAACGCCCCTAGCTAGGCATAAAAGCAAGGATAGATCTAGGTATTGCCATCTTTGGTAGGCAATCCATAAGTGGCTCTCATAATAGATTCATATGGTAATTTAATTTTCTTTCTAGGGAAGTGTTCCATGCCTTTCCTTAACGGAAATTGGAATCTAATATTCCCTTCCTTCATATGAATAATTGCACCAATCGTTCTAAGGAAAGGTCTACCAAGAATAATAGGACATGAAGGATTGCAATCTATATGAAGAAAAATGAAATCTATGGGCACATAATTCCTATTTGCAACAATAATAACATCATTAATTCTTCCCATAGGTTTCTTAATAGTGGAATCCGCAAGGTGCAAGTTTAAAGAACAATCATCAAATTCACGAAAACCTAGCAAATCAGACAAACTTTTTGGGATCATGGAAACACTAGCACCCAAATCACACAAAGCATAGCATTCATGATCTTTAATTTTTATTTTAGTTGTAGGTTCCCACTCATCATAAAGTTTTCTACGGATAGAAACTTCCAACTCAAGTTTTTCTTCATAACATTGCACTAAAGCATCAACGATATGTTTAGTAAAAGCTTTATTTTTACTATAAGCATGAGGAGAATTTAGCACAGATTGCAACAAGGAAATACAATCTATCAAAGAGAAAATATCATAATTAAATTCCTTTAAATCCAAGATAGTGGGTTCATTGCTATCTAAAGTTTTAACCTCTTCAATCCCACTTTTAACAATTTTAGCATCAAGATCTAAAAACTCCAAATTTTTGGGACGCCTTATAACTAAAGTTGACTCATCTCCAGTCCCATCATTATCAAGACCCATATTGCAAAACAAGGATTTAATAGGGGACACATCTATCACTTTTAGATCTTCATCTTTATTATCATGAAAACTAGAAGAACACGCTTTCACAAAGCAAGCCTTTTTTGCACGCATCCTAGCGGTTCTTTCTTTGCACTCATCAATGCAAATTCTCATGGCTTTGAGAGACTCATTGATATCATGCTTTGGAGGAATAGATCTAAGTTTCAAAGAATCAACATCAAGAGAAATTCTATCCACGTTCCTAGCCAACTCATCAATCTTAAGCAATTTTTCTTCAATCAAAACATTGAAACTCTTTTGCGAACTAATAAATTCTTTAATACTAGATTCAAAATCAGAGGGCATCTTATTATAATTTACATAAGAATTGTTGTAGGAATTGCCATAATTATTAGAGGAATTACTAGCAAACGGCCTAGAATTAAAATTACCTCTATACGCATTGTTACCAAAATTGTTCCTACCAACAAAATTCACATCCATAGACTCATTATTATTCTCAATTAAAGTAGACAAAGGCATATCATTGGGATCATTAGGAGTACTCTTATTAGCAAACAATTTCATAAGTTCATCCATCTTTCCACTCAAAACATTAATCTCTTCAATTGCATGCACCTATTTACAAGTAGATCTTTCAGTGTGCCATTGAGAATAATTAACCATAATATTATCTAGGAGTTTGGTAGCTTCTCCTAAAGTGATTTCCATAAAAGTGCAATTATTTGTATAATCATCCATAAATTCAAACCATGTGTAGGGCAATTACGTATCATTAATTTCATCCTCTCCCATGATTGTGCAACATGCTCATGATCAAGTTACTTAAAATTCATAATATAGTTTCTAAGAGAGATGGTCTTAGCGGGAGGAAAATACTTAGAGATAAAAGCATCTTTGCACTTATTCCATGAATCAATACTATTTTTAGGCAAAGTAGAAAACCAAGCTTTAGCACGATCTCTAAGCGAAAATGGAAATAGCTTAAGATTAACAATATCATTATCCACATCTTCCTTCTTTTGCATATCACACAAATCAACAAAGTTGTTTAGATGGGTAGCGGCATCTTCACTAGGAAGGCCAGAAAACGGATCTTTCATGACAAGATTCAGCAAAGCAGTACTAATTTCACAAGATTCAACATCGGTAAGAGGAGCAATCGGAGTGCTAATAAAATCATTATTGTTGGTATGGGCAAAGTCACACAATTTAGTATTATCTTGAGCCACCGTGACAAGCAAGTAATCCAACACACAAGCAAACAAGCGAAGAAAAAGCGAATGGAAAGAGAGGGTGAAAGGAAAAGAGGGCGAACAAAATGGCAAGGGTGAAGTGGGGGAGAGGAAAACGAGAGGCAAATGGAAAATAATGTAATGTGAAGGGTAAGAGTTGTGATGGGTACTTGGTATATCTTGACTTGGCATAGATCTCCCCAGCAACGGCGCCAGAAATCCTTATTGCTACCTCTTGAGCATGCATTGGTTTTCCCTTGAAGAGGAAAGGGTGATGCAGCAAAGTAGCGTAAGTATTTCCCTCACTTTTTGAGAACCAAGGTATCAATCCAGTAGGAGACCACGCGCGAGTCACCTCGTACCTACACAAACAAATAAGAACCTCGCAACCAACGCGATAAAGGGGTTGTCAATCCCTTCACGGCCACTTGCAAGAGTGAGATCTGATAGAGATAATAATAATAAGATAAATATTTTTGGTATTTTTATGATATAAATTGAAAGTAAAGATTACAAAATAAAATAGATTGGAAACTTGTATGATGGAAAATAGACCCGGGGGCCATAGGCTTCACTAGTGGCTTCTCTCAAGATAGCATAAGTATTACGGTGGGTGAACACATTACTATCGAGCAATTGATAGAATTGAGCATAGTTATGAGAATATCTAGGTATGATCATGTATATAGGCATCACGTCCGTGACAAGTAGACATACTCCTGCCTGCATCTACTACTATTACTCCGCACATCGACCGCTATCCAGCAGTAACGCTTTAAGCAAGATGACATGATGTAGAGGGATAAACTCATGCAATATGATATAAACCCCATATTTTTATCCTCGATGGCAACAATACAATACGTGTCGTTTCCCCTACTATCACTGGGATCGAGCACCGCAAGATTGAACCCAAAGCTAAGCACTTCTCCCATTGCAAGAAGGATCAATCTAGTAGGCCAAACCAAACTGATAATTCAAAGAGACTTACAAAGATAATCAATTATACATAAAAGAATTCAGAGAAGATTCGAATATTGTTTATTGATAATCTTGATCATAAACCCACAATTCATCGGATCTCGACAAACACACCACAAAAGAGTTACATCGAATAGATCTCCAAGAAGATCGAGAAGAACTTTGTATTGAGATCCAAAGAGAGAGAAGAAGCCATCTAGCTAATAACTATGGACCCGATGGTCTGAGGTAAACTACTCACACATCACCGGAGAGGCTATGGTGTTGATGTAGAAGCCCTCCGTGATCAATGCCTGATACGTCTCCAATGTATCTATAATTTTTGATTGCTCCATGCTATATTATCTACTGTTTTGGACATTATTGGGCTTTATTATCCACTTTTATATTAACACCATAGCCTCTCCGATGAAGTGTGAGTAGTTTACCTCAGACCTTCGGGGCCATAGTTATTAGCTAGATGGCTTCTTCTCTCTTTTTGGATCTCAATACAATGTTCTCCCCCTCTCTTGTGGAGATCTATTCGATGTAATCTCTTTTTGCCATGTGTTTGTTGAGACCGATGAATTGTGGGTTTATGATCAAGATTATCTATGAACAATATTTGAATCTTCTTTGAATTCTTTTGTGTATGATTGGTTATCTTTGCAAGTCTCTTCGAATTATCAGTTTGGTTTGGCCTACTAGATTGATCTTTCATGCAATGGGAGAAGTGCTTAGCTTTGGGTTCAATCTTGCGGTGTCCTTTCCCAGTGACAGTAGGGGCAGCAAGGCATGTATTGTATTGTTGCCATCAGGGATAACAAGATGGGGTTTTTATCATATTGCATGAATTTATCCCTCTACATCATGTCATCTTGCTTAAGGCGTTACTCTATTTTCATGAACTTAATACTCTAGATGCATGCTGGATAGCGGTCGATGAGTGGAGTAATAGTAGTAGATGCAGGAAGGAGTCGGTCTACTTGTCTTGGACGTGATGCCTATATACATGATCATACCTAGATATTCTCATAACTATGCTCAATTCTGTCAATTGCTCAACAGTAATTTGTTCACCCACCGTAAAGTACTTATGCTCTTGAGAGAAGCCACTAGTGAAACCTATGGCCCCCGGGTCTATCTTCATCATATTAATCTTCCAATACTTAGTTATTTCCTTTGCTTTTACTTTTCCTTTATTTTACTTTGCATCTTTATCACAAAAATACCAAAAATATTATCTTATCATATCCATCAGATCTCACTCTCGTAAGTGACCGTGAAGGGATTGACAACCCCTTAACGCGTTGGTTGCGAGGAGTTATTTGTTTTGTGCAGGTACTAGGGACGCGCGCGCAACCTCCTACTGGATTGATACCTTGGTTCTAAAAAACTGAGGGAAATACTTACACTACTTTACTGCATCATCCTTTCATCTTCGGGGAAATCCAACGCAGTGCTCAAGAGGTAGCAATGCCCCCTCCGGCGGAGCGCCGGAAAAGGCCCCGAGATGGGATCTCACGGGTACAGAAGGTTGCGGCGGTGGAATTAGGTTTTCGTGGTGCTCTCTGATGTTTTCAGGGTACATAGGTATATATAGGAGGAAGAAGTAGGTCGTTGGAGCCACGAGGGGCCCATGAGGGTGGAGGGCGCGCCCAGGGGGGTAGGCGTGCCCCCTGCCTCGTGGCCTCCTCATTGATTGCTTGATGTCCACTCCAAGTCCTATGAATCACGTTTGTTCCAAAAATCATGCTCCCAAAGGTTTCGTTCCATTTGGACTCCGTTTGATATTCTTTTTCTGCGAAACACTAAAATAGGCAAAAACATCAATTTGGGTTGGGCCTCCGATTAATAGGTTAGTCCCAAAAACAATATAAAAGTGTATAAATAAGCCCATTAAACATCCATAACAGAATATATAATAGCATGGAACAATAAAAAATTATAGATACGTTGGAGACATATCAAGCATCCCCAAGCTTAATTCCTGCTCGTCCTTGAGTAGGTAAATGATAAAAATAGAATTTTTGATGTGGAATGCTTCCTAACATATTTCTCAATGTAATTTTCTTTATTGTGGCATGAATGTTCAGATCCGAAAGATTCAATATAAAAGTTTAATATTGACATAAAAATAATAATACTTCAAGCATACTAACTAAGCAATCATGTCTTCTCAAAATAACATGGCCACAGAAAGTTATCCCTACAAAATCATATAGTCTGGCTATGCTCTATCTTCATCACACAAAATATTAAATCATGCACAAACCCGATGACAAGCCAAGCAATTGTTTCATACTTTTGATGTTCTCAAACTTTTTCAACTTTCACGCAATACATGAGCGTGAGCCATGGACATAGCACTATAGGTGGAATAGAATGGTGGTTGTGGAGAAGACAAAAAGAAGAAGATAGTCTCACATCAACTAGGCGTATCAACGGGCTATGGAGATGCCCATCAATAGATATCAATGTGAGTGAGTAGGGATTGCCATGCAACGGATGCACTAGAGCAATAAGTGTATGAAAGCTCAACAAAAGAAACTAAGTGGGTGTGCATCCAACTTGCTTGCTCATGAAGACCTAGGGCAATTTGAGGAAGCCCATCATTGGAATATACAAGCCAAGTTCTATAATGTAAAATTCCCACTAGTTTATGAAAGTGACAACATAGGAGACTCTCTATCATGAAGATCATGGTGCTACTTTGAAGCACAAGTGTGGAAAAAGGATAGTAATATTGTCCCTTCTCTCTTTTTCTCTCATTTTTTATTTGGGCCTTTTTTTCTTTTGGCCTCTTTTTTCGTCCGGAGTCTCATCCCGACTTGTGTGGGAATCGTAGTCTCCATCATCCTTTCCTCACTGGGATAATGCTCTAATAATGATGATAATCACACTTGTTTTTACTTACAACTCAAGAATTACAACTCAATACTTAGAACAAAATATGACTCTATGTGAATGCATCCGGCGGTGTATCGGGATATGCAATGAATCAAGAGTGACATGTATGAAAAAAATTATGAAAGGTAGCTTTGCCACAAATACGATGTCAACTACATGATCATGCATGGCAATATGACAATGATGAAGCGTGTCATAACAAACGGAACGGTGGAAAGTTGCATGGCAATATATCTCGGAATGGCTATGGAAATGCCATAATAGGTAGGTATGGTGGCTGTTTTGAGGAAGGTATATGGTGGGTGTATGATACCGGCGAAAAGTGCGCGGTAACGAGAGGGTAGCAAATGTGGAAGGGTGAGAGTGTGTATAATCCATGGACTCAACATTAGTCATAAAGAACTCACATACTTATTGCAAAAATCTATTAGTTATCGAAACAAAGTACTACGCGCATGCTCCTAGGGGGATAGATTGGTAGGAAAAGACCATTGCTCGTCCCCGACCGCCATTCATAAGGAAGCCAATCAATAAATAAATCATGCTCCTACTTCATCACATAATGGTTCACCATACGTGCATGCTACGGGAATCACAAACTACAACACATGTATTTCTCAAATTCAGAACTACTCAACTAGCATGACTCTAATATCACCATCTCCATATCTCAAAACAATTATCAAGTATCAAACTTCTCATAGTATTCAATGCACTTATATGAAAGTTTTTATTATGCCTAAAAGCAAATTACCATGCTGTCCTAAAGGACTCTCAAAATAATATAAGTGAATCATGAGAGATCAATTATTTCTATAAAATAAAACCACCACCATGCTCTAAAAGATATAAGTGAAGCACTAGAGCAAAAACTATATAGCTCAAAAGATATAAGTGAAGCACATAGAGTATTTTAATAAATTACAATTCATGTGTGTCTCTCTCAAAAGGTGTGTACATCAAGTATGATTGTGGTAAAATAAAAAGCAAAGACTCAAATCATACAACACGCTCCAAACAAAACACATATCATGTGGTGAATAAAAATATAGCTCCAAGTAAAGTTACCGATGAACGAAGACAAAAGAGGGGATGCCTTCCGGGGCATCCCCAAGCTTAGGCTTTTTGGTGTCCTTGGATTTTACCTTGGGGTGCCTTGGGCATCCCCAAGCTTAGGCTCTTGCCACTCCTTGTTCCATAATCCATCAAATCTTTACCCAAAACTTGAAAACTTCACAACACAAAACTTAACAAAAAATCTCGTGAGCTCCGTTAGCGAAAGAAAACAAAACACCACTTCATGGTACTGTAATGAACTCATTATTTATTTATATTGGTGTTAAACCTACTGTATTCCAACTTATCTATGGTTTATAAACTTCATTACTAGCCATAGATTCATCAAAATAAGCAAACAACACACGAAAAATAGAATCCGTCGAAAATAGAACAGTCTGTAGTAATCTGTATCAAACGTGAACTTCTGGAACCCCAAAAATTCTAAAATAAATTTCTGGACGTGAGAAATTTATCTATTAATCATCTTCAAAAAGAATTAACTAAATAGCACTCTCCAATAAAAAATGGCAGCAATTCTCGCGAGCGCTAAAGTTTCTGTTTTTTACAGCAAGATCGCAAAGACTTTCCCCAAGTCTTTCCAACGGTTCTACTTGGCACAAACACTAATTAAACACAAAAAACACAACCAAAAAAAAGGCTATAGAAATTACTTATTACTAAACAGGAACAAAAAGCAAGGAATAAAAATAAAATTGGGTTGCCTCCCAACAAGCGCTATCTTTTAACGCCCCTAGCTAGGCATAAAAGCAAGGATAGATCTAGGTATTGCCATCTTTGGTAGGCAATCCATAAGTGGCTCTCATAATAGATTCATATGGTAATTTAATTTTCTTTCTAGGGAAGTGTTCCATGCCTTTCCTTAACGGAAATTGGAATCTAATATTCCCTTCCTTCATATGAATAATTGCACCAATCGTTCTAAGGAAAGGTCTACCAAGAATAATAGGACATGAAGGATTGCAATCTATATGAAGAAAAATGAAATCTATGGGCACATAATTCCTATTTGCAACAATAATAACATCATTAATTCTTCCCATAGGTTTCTTAATAGTGGAATCCGCAAGGTGCAAGTTTAAAGAACAATCATCAAATTCACGAAAACCTAGCAAATCAGACAAACTTTTTGGGATCATGGAAACACTAGCACCCAAATCACACAAAGCATAGCATTCATGATCTTTAATTTTTATTTTAGTTGTAGGTTCCCACTCATCATAAAGTTTTCTACGGATAGAAACTTCCAACTCAAGTTTTTCTTCATAACATTGCACTAAAGCATCAACGATATGTTTAGTAAAAGCTTTATTTTTACTATAAGCATGAGGAGAATTTAGCACAGATTGCAACAAGGAAATACAATCTATCAAAGAGAAAATATCATAATTAAATTCCTTTAAATCCAAGATAGTGGGTTCATTGCTATCTAAAGTTTTAACCTCTTCAATCCCACTTTTAACAATTTTAGCATCAAGATCTAAAAACTCCAAATTTTTGGGACGCCTTATAACTAAAGTTGACTCATCTCCAGTCCCATCATTATCAAGACCCATATTGCAAAACAAGGATTTAATAGGGGACACATCTATCACTTTTAGATCTTCATCTTTATTATCATGAAAACTAGAAGAACACGCTTTCACAAAGCAAGCCTTTTTTGCACGCATCCTAGCGGTTCTTTCTTTGCACTCATCAATGCAAATTCTCATGGCTTTGAGAGACTCATTGATATCATGCTTTGGAGGAATAGATCTAAGTTTCAAAGAATCAACATCAAGAGAAATTCTATCCACGTTCCTAGCCAACTCATCAATCTTAAGCAATTTTTCTTCAATCAAAACATTGAAACTCTTTTGCGAACTAATAAATTCTTTAATACTAGATTCAAAATCAGAGGGCATCTTATTATAATTTACATAAGAATTGTTGTAGGAATTGCCATAATTATTAGAGGAATTACTAGCAAACGGCCTAGAATTAAAATTACCTCTATACGCATTGTTACCAAAATTGTTCCTACCAACAAAATTCACATCCATAGACTCATTATTATTCTCAATTAAAGTAGACAAAGGCATATCATTGGGATCATTAGGAGTACTCTTATTAGCAAACAATTTCATAAGTTCATCCATCTTTCCACTCAAAACATTAATCTCTTCAATTGCATGCACCTATTTACAAGTAGATCTTTCAGTGTGCCATTGAGAATAATTAACCATAATATTATCTAGGAGTTTGGTAGCTTCTCCTAAAGTGATTTCCATAAAAGTGCAATTATTTGTATAATCATCCATAAATTCAAACCATGTGTAGGGCAATTACGTATCATTAATTTCATCCTCTCCCATGATTGTGCAACATGCTCATGATCAAGTTACTTAAAATTCATAATATAGTTTCTAAGAGAGATGGTCTTAGCGGGAGGAAAATACTTAGAGATAAAAGCATCTTTGCACTTATTCCATGAATCAATACTATTTTTAGGCAAAGTAGAAAACCAAGCTTTAGCACGATCTCTAAGCGAAAATGGAAATAGCTTAAGATTAACAATATCATTATCCACATCTTCCTTCTTTTGCATATCACACAAATCAACAAAGTTGTTTAGATGGGTAGCGGCATCTTCACTAGGAAGGCCAGAAAACGGATCTTTCATGACAAGATTCAGCAAAGCAGTACTAATTTCACAAGATTCAACATCGGTAAGAGGAGTAATCGGAGTGCTAATAAAATCATTATTGTTGGTATGGGCAAAGTCACACAATTTAGTATTATCTTGAGCCACCGTGACAAGCAAGTAATCCAACACACAAGCAAACAAGCGAAGAAAAAGCGAATGGAAAGAGAGGGTGAAAGGAAAAGAGGGCGAACAAAATGGCAAGGGTGAAGTGGGGGAGAGGAAAACGAGAGGCAAATGGAAAATAATGTAATGTGAAGGGTAAGAGTTGTGATGGGTACTTGGTATATCTTGACTTGGCATAGATCTCCCCAGCAACGGCGCCAGAAATCCTTATTGCTACCTCTTGAGCATGCATTGGTTTTCCCTTGAAGAGGAAAGGGTGATGCAGCAAAGTAGCGTAAGTATTTCCCTCACTTTTTGAGAACCAAGGTATCAATCCAGTAGGAGACCACGCGCGAGTCACCTCGTACCTACACAAACAAATAAGAACCTCGCAACCAACGCGATAAAGGGGTTGTCAATCCCTTCACGGCCACTTGCAAGAGTGAGATCTGATAGAGATAATAATAATAAGATAAATATTTTTGGTATTTTTATGATATAAATTGAAAGTAAAGATTACAAAATAAAATAGATTGGAAACTTGTATGATGGAAAATAGACCCGGGGGCCATAGGCTTCACTAGTGGCTTCTCTCAAGATAGCATAAGTATTACGGTGGGTGAACACATTACTATCGAGCAATTGATAGAATTGAGCATAGTTATGAGAATATCTAGGTATGATCATGTATATAGGCATCACGTCCGTGACAAGTAGACATACTCCTGCCTGCATCTACTACTATTACTCCGCACATCGACCGCTATCCAGCAGTAACGCTTTAAGCAAGATGACATGATGTAGAGGGATAAACTCATGCAATATGATATAAACCCCATATTTTTATCCTCGATGGCAACAATACAATACGTGTCGTTTCCCCTACTATCACTGGGATCGAGCACCGCAAGATTGAACCCAAAGCTAAGCACTTCTCCCATTGCAAGAAGGATCAATCTAGTAGGCCAAACCAAACTGATAATTCAAAGAGACTTACAAAGATAATCAATTATACATAAAAGAATTCAGAGAAGATTCGAATATTGTTTATTGATAATCTTGATCATAAACCCACAATTCATCGGATCTCGACAAACACACCACAAAAGAGTTACATCGAATAGATCTCCAAGAAGATCGAGAAGAACTTTGTATTGAGATCCAAAGAGAGAGAAGAAGCCATCTAGCTAATAACTATGGACCCGATGGTCTGAGGTAAACTACTCACACATCACCGGAGAGGCTATGGTGTTGATGTAGAAGCCCTCCGTGATCAATGCCTGATACGTCTCCAATGTATCTATAATTTTTGATTGCTCCATGCTATATTATCTACTGTTTTGGACATTATTGGGCTTTATTATCCACTTTTATATTAACACCATAGCCTCTCCGATGAAGTGTGAGTAGTTTACCTCAGACCTTCGGGGCCATAGTTATTAGCTAGATGGCTTCTTCTCTCTTTTTGGATCTCAATACAATGTTCTCCCCCTCTCTTGTGGAGATCTATTCGATGTAATCTCTTTTTGCCATGTGTTTGTTGAGACCGATGAATTGTGGGTTTATGATCAAGATTATCTATGAACAATATTTGAATCTTCTTTGAATTCTTTTGTGTATGATTGGTTATCTTTGCAAGTCTCTTCGAATTATCAGTTTGGTTTGGCCTACTAGATTGATCTTTCATGCAATGGGAGAAGTGCTTAGCTTTGGGTTCAATCTTGCGGTGTCCTTTCCCAGTGACAGTAGGGGCAGCAAGGCATGTATTGTATTGTTGCCATCAGGGATAACAAGATGGGGTTTTTATCATATTGCATGAATTTATCCCTCTACATCATGTCATCTTGCTTAAGGCGTTACTCTATTTTCATGAACTTAATACTCTAGATGCATGCTGGATAGCGGTCGATGAGTGGAGTAATAGTAGTAGATGCAGGAAGGAGTCGGTCTACTTGTCTTGGACGTGATGCCTATATACATGATCATACCTAGATATTCTCATAACTATGCTCAATTCTGTCAATTGCTCAACAGTAATTTGTTCACCCACCGTAAAGTACTTATGCTCTTGAGAGAAGCCACTAGTGAAACCTATGGCCCCCGGGTCTATCTTCATCATATTAATCTTCCAATACTTAGTTATTTCCTTTGCTTTTACTTTGCCTTTATTTTACTTTGCATCTTTATCACAAAAATACCAAAAATATTATCTTATCATATCCATCAGATCTCACTCTCGTAAGTGACCGTGAAGGGATTGACAACCCCTTAACGCGTTGGTTGCGAGGAGTTATTTGTTTTGTGCAGGTACTAGGGACGCGCGCGCAACCTCCTACTGGATTGATACCTTGGTTCTAAAAAACTGAGGGAAATACTTACACTACTTTACTGCATCATCCTTTCATCTTCGGGGAAATCCAACGCAGTGCTCAAGAGGTAGCAATGCCCCCTCCGGCGGAGCGCCGGAAAAGGCCCCGAGATGGGATCTCACGGGTACAGAAGGTTGCGGCGGTGGAATTAGGTTTTCGTGGTGCTCTCTGATGTTTTCAGGGTACATAGGTATATATAGGAGGAAGAAGTAGGTCGTTGGAGCCACGAGGGGCCCATGAGGGTGGAGGGCGCGCCCAGGGGGGTAGGCGTGCCCCCTGCCTCGTGGCCTCCTCATTGATTGCTTGATGTCCACTCCAAGTCCTATGAATCACGTTTGTTCCAAAAATCATGCTCCCAAAGGTTTCGTTCCATTTGGACTCCGTTTGATATTCTTTTTCTGCGAAACACTAAAATAGGCAAAAAAAATAGCAATTTGGGCTGGGCCTCCGGTTAATAGGTTAGTCCCAAAAATAATATAAAAGTGTATAAATAAGCCCATTAAACATCCAAAACAGAATATATAATAGCATGGAACAATCAAAAATTATAGATACGTTGGAGACGTATCAGCATGCAAGAAGCTGGCAAAGGAATAGGCGAAAATTCCTTTGATTTTATGTAGGAAACAGGTTACACAGACGAAACTAGCGTAGATGATCCGGGAAGCGATCCCGGTGCTGATCCTGGCAGGAGTATCGTCTCAGGATCCCGCATCGCAGGTTCGACAGGCGGATCCTCGGTGGGATCTGCGCCAGCGTCAGGTGCATTAGGCAGGCCCCCCGCACATGGGCCTGGTCGGCCTCTCTCAGCCCATCAGCGGGCGGAGCCAGGCGCGACACCCGCACGTGGGTCTGACGTCATGATAAGGCTGGGTGGTGGTGCGCTGCAGCCCAGCCAGGACTCGCCACCTGGCGCTTCTGGAGAGGAGGTGGATCCTGCGCTCGATGGATCACTGCATGCAGTATCGGATCCGCTACATGAGTTGCATGGGGGATCCTCTGCGGCTAGTTCCTCCCTTGTGTCTTCTTCATCTAGTCGTCTTCAGCAACAGATGGCTCAGCCTCCTCCGCCTCCTCCTGTGCGAGCACACACCAGGTCACAGAGTGGTATTTCTCAACCTAAACAGTATAAGGATGGTTGCATTCGTTGGGGATCTTTTTGTGCTATAGGTGAACCGAAAAATCTAGGAGAAGCACTCGGTGACTCAAAGTGGAAGGATGTTATGGATGAAGAATATGCTTCTCTCATGAAAAACAAAACCTGGCACTTGGTTCCTCCTGCCAAGGGTAGAAATGTGATTGACTGCAAGTGGGTATTTAAGGTAAAAAGAAAGTCAGATGGGAGTATTGACAGGTATAAAGCGCGTCTGGTTGCCAAGGGATTTAATCAGAGGTATGGAATTGACTACGAGGACACTTTTCGTCCTGTAGTGAAAGCTGCCAGCATTAGATTAATTCTCTCAGTTGCAGTATCTTGAAATTTGTGTATGCGACAGTTAGGTGTAAAGAACGCGTTCTTGCATGGTGTTCTGAAAGAGGAAGTCTTTATGAAGCAACCTCCTAGGTATGAACATCCGAAGTTAAGGCAACATGTTTGCAAACTTGACAAGGCTTTGTATGGTCTAAAGCAAGCACCTAGAGCTTGGTACTCTTGGCTATCCTCAAAGTTACAATCTCTTGGCTTTGTTCCTTTAAGGGGGGACACCTCATTGTTCTTTTATCATCACAATGGCATCGCTATTTTTATGCTTATCTATGTTGATGATATTGTTGTCACAAGCTCATCATCCACAGCAGTTGAAGCTCTTCTCAAGGATCTGCGCATGGAATTTGCCTCAAGGATTTAGGCAATCTTCACTATTTCCTTGGGATTGAGGTAAAAAGTGTACCAAATGGAATTTTGTTGTCACAGGAAAAATATATTCAGGATATACTTCAGAGAGTAGGCATGAAAGGATGTAAGCCATCATCTACATCTATATCTACCTCTGAAAAATTGTCTCTTCATGATGGAGAGGTGCTTGGCGTAGAGGACTCCACCAAGTACAGAAGCATTGTAGGGGCTTTGCAGTATTTGACACTGTCTATGCCAGATATTTCATACTCTGTTAACAAAGTTTGTCAGTTCTTGCATGCTCCTACTAGTGTGCACTTTACAGCGGTAAAAAGAATACTTAGATATCTGCAAGCAACACGCAGTCATGGTCTTAAATTTGGGAAGTCAGACTCCATGCTTGTAAGTGCTTTTTCAGATACAGACTGGGCAGGATGTCCTGATGAAAGGAGATCAACAGGAGATTTGCAGTTTTTCTGGGTAGTAACTTAATCTCATGGAGTGCTCGCAAGCAAGCTACTGTGTCTAGATTCAGCACAGAAGCAGAATATAAAGCCCTAGCAAATGCTACTGTAGAAGTTATCTGGGTACAAAATATGCTTACTGAACTGGGTATTCGGCATCCTCAGGCAACATCACTTTGGTGTGATAATCTTGGTGCTACGTACTTTCAAGCTTTTAAATCAAGGCCGATATGACCGATATAAAGGCCGATATATCACTTTTGAGGCTCTATCGATATATACATAACATATCATTTTGTAAATATCATTTTTAAACATATCACCCGATATGGACCGAAATATCAACTAATATGGCCGATATCTAGCCCGATATGTCCACCGACATAGCACGATACGTAGATAACAATAGTTCTTTATTAAATAACAGTGAAAAAAGATTATGCACTTACAACTTCAGCATATATTATCAAAGTCATGCACAATGTTTCGAACAAATGCATACATATCGTATTTTCTTAATCATAGAGTAAGATTTTGTGAATATTACCTTAATACTTTCTTAATCAACAAGTTAATAAACTAGGAATCTAAACATGTTATGTTGAAGCATTGACATCATACATTTTGTTTTACTAAAAATACATGTCTTGAACAAGAATAATGAAAAAAAACTGGACATGTTTTCTCCGATATATCATCCGATATCCGACATCCGATATGTCGAAGCCAAACCGATACAAACCCGATATCTGATATTTTGAAGCTTGCGTACTTTTCAGCTAATTCTATCTTTCATGCGAGGACCAAGCATATCGAGATTGACTATCACTTTGTTTAAAAAAGGGTAGCCAACAAGCTGCTAAATATCAGGTTTATACCTACTGATGATCAAGTTGCAGACGGGTTTATCAAGCCTCTTTCTTTAAGACAACTTGAATGCTTTAGACACAATCTCAACTTGGCTAGTTGTGATTGATGGGGAGTGTTAAACATGTAACACATGCAGTGGTGTATAAACCGCATGATAGATTGTATAGGCTGTTAGTTAGGCTGTTGAGATTGAGTCTTGGAGATCAATCCATGCCGTGATGTAAATCCTCTCTGTAACAACCAGGCTTTGCCCTATATATTAACATGCAATGCGTCTCTACTAGGCATACGCTTAATCTATCTTCACAGTTAGTATATGAGGATTTGATGTCGCCGAGCAATCGTGGCGATAGCAACGTAACTATTTCATACGATGTCGGAGCTAAGTGCTGACGCCGCATGCACGTTATGTTTATTGATACTACTCTCACAATCTAAAGGGACACTCTTGTTTAGAGCCAGCGCGGTGCATTTTAATAAGCCTTTACTGGCGGCTAAGTGTCGACGTGTCGTCGTGCTGGGCTGTGATAATGCATTTGACGCACGCAGTGGCGCACGCCTGAGCCGATCGAGCGGGCTTGGGGATGGGTTGTTTCTTTAGTGTTGCGGCTTGGGGAGATTGGTGTTCGGTCGGTTTGAATGATCAAGTGATGTGCGTGCGTGTTCTGCCGCTGAAGTGTTCCCGCCACGTTCGTCCTCTTCGTGGCTGCGGCATGGACTGGATAAGATAAATCAAATGCACGTATGTACGTAGTATTGTTGGGTTGCTTGTAGTGGGGAAAATGGACCGAGCATGGGGAGGTGCATGGCGTCTCTCACTCTCAGGCTATGGATGATTATATGGAAATGCGAGGGAATGCTCTGATCCATAATCATCTTACATCAATATAGGCCTTAATTTCTTGATTTTAATTTGCAGAAGTAAAACATCGAGTCACTTGGAGTACTGTACTATATAAGTTGTGATGTCCACCCAAGAAAATGTATCATGTTCGGTGAGTTCATATTTTCCATACCATGTGGAAATCTTCCTTCTAGTTTGTGCTTTTTTATTCCCGTGTTCTTACGTTTTTGCACTGTGCATAAGTATATTTTTGCGATTAGTAAATCGAGTAAACTGCTTCCAATGCGTATTTATGTGCATGGCATCCTTGAAACGAATTAACAATGATAGGCCGCGTCCAAAATATCATGGCACACTATAGTTGGCAGACCCTCTCAGTGGTCCATGATGTATAGATGCTTAGCATGCCACACACACAAAAAAATAACATGGTAAAGCAATTAAAGAGGGAGGAGGAGCACTTTGATGATCACAGGAAAAAACATTGTAATCCACATGAATGTGGGCAAAACACTTATATGAAGAAAGTTCACCAATGCATGAAAATGTTTACTCGTATAAAATCATTAAAGGAAGGGAGCTCGACTACAACAAGTTAATAGCATCTGCAGCCGCGCCCCCAACAGGCCCCCCAGGCCACTTTTTCGGCGCCGACGCCAAAAAAACGCCCCAGTCGCGCCCCCAGGACGATGAAAAGCGCTGGTACGGCCCTTTTTTCCGCCCGGCGCTCGCAGGCCGAACCCCTCGCACTGGGGGGCGATCCGGGGCTCCGGCGCAAGGGAAAAGCACGGCTGGCCCACACCGTCAGGTGAAAAGTCAAGATTTTCTTCCCCGACTCGTCTCCCACCCCCCACGCCCTCGGCCGCCACTAGCGATATCCCGACGCCGCCCGCCGCCCTTCACCGCTAGATAGCCATTCCCCGCCGGAAAAATAGCAGAGGTTCGCCGTGGCAGCCCCTCCAACAGCAGTTGGGCGTTTCCAGCTGCCGTTTTCGGCCGCGGAGGGGCAGTTTAGCGGCGGGTGCACGCCCACCGGACGCAAGGTGTTCGGCGATTTGCGTGCCTTGGCGATGGACTCGGATGACGAGGAAGTGCTCGCCGCGCTGCTGGAGGAGGAAGCCGAGGCCGACGTCCAAGAAGAAGAGCATCTCATGGTGCTCGCCGCCCTCGCCCAGCTGCTGGCGAGCAATGAAAAGCCGCAGCGAGGTGGCTCGGCGTCGGGGCGGGTGAAAGCAAAGAACCGGCATCGTCTGGAAGGCTACTGCATGCTCTACTCCGACTACTTCGCCGATGCTCCACTTCACGGCAACAAAACATTTCGGCGCCGTTATCGGATGAGCCGAAAGCTCTTCCTCGGGATTGTGAATTCCATCCGGGAGTTCGACAGCTACTTCAAGTGCAAGATGGATTGCCCCGGCAAACTTGGATTCACCTCGATCCAGAAGTGCACGACAGCGATGAGGATGCTTGCATATGGAGCTCCCGGTGATTCACTCGACGGCTTATGGGCGCATGGCCGAGTCCACCGGCATAGAGTGTTTCTACAAGTTCTGTCGGGCAGTGGTGGCAGTGTTTGGACTGCAATACTTGAGAACACCCAATGTGGAAGACACTGCTCGGATCTTAGCACAGAATGCAGCAAGAGGATTTCCTAGGATGCTTGGAAGCATCGACTGCATGCATTGGAAATTGAAGAATTGCCCATTTGCTTGGCAGGGGATGTACAAGGGCGCCAAAGGCGGTTGTAGTGTGGTACTTGAGGCGGTGGCCACACAGGACCTCTGGATTTGGCACTCTTTCTTTGGTATGCCAGGAATCACAATGACATCAACGTGTTGCAGTGCTCTCCTGTCTTTGCCAAGCTTCTTGAGGGTCATTCTCCTCCAGTGAACTTCGAGATCAATGGGCGGCACTACAACAAGGGATACTATCTAGCTGATGGCATCTATCCGAGATGGTCGACATTTGTGAAGACCATCTCAAACCCTGTGCCAGGAGGCAAGAACGCCTGATTTACGAAGATTCAGGAGGCTTGCAGGAAGTATGTCGAGCGGGCATTTGGTGTGCTCCAATCTCAATTTGCTGTTGTACGGTACTCCGCTTAGACCTGGTCGAAAGATCAAATGTGGGAGATCATGACTTGCTGTGTCATCTTGCACAACATGATCATCGAGAGCGAGCAAGAAGACCCAATGTTTGACACTGAACCATACTACATGCAGGGTCCTCTAGCCGAAGTTGATCACCAGCTACCGGCAACTTGGACTACCTACCTCAGTATGTGTCAGGAGATCCGAGACCCACATGTGCATCATGAGCTGCAGCATGACCTGATGGAGCACCTATGGAGGCTCAAGGGCGACGCCGGGTGCGACGTGTGATGAAATATGAGTTTTTATTTGTTGAACTATATAATTTGTATTGAACTATTTGTTGTTGTACTATTTTGTTGAACTATTTGATTTTTCTGTGATTAAATATGTGATAAAAAATATTTATGTTCATAATTCAACGATGAGCCACGGCGAACCACGCCGAATATGGGCCTATTCTCGCCCATACGGGCCATTCATTCGCCAAAAGGGGGTTGAAAAGTGGGCCAACATCGGCGCCTCGAGGCGACCTGGGGGCGACGACTGGGCGCAAAACCGCCCCTAGCGCCGGTTGTGTCACCGGCTCACCCCCAAGGGGCAATTTTTACGCGTCCTGGGGGGGGGGGGCAACTGCTGGAGATGCTCTAAACACCTATGCATTGGGGACTACCCACAGTGAGAGTAACATAGATAGTAATATCACACATTTCTAGATAAAATAGATGATGTGACAAGTAATAAATGAAGAAAGAAAGAAAAATGGTAACATAGCTAGTTACTAATAGTATGAGTAACATCACACATATCAAGGCAAGATGAGTCCATAGCCTAGTAAATGAAGTGTTGCATGTTACCACACATATGTTACTCCCCACTATAGAGGTAGTAACATAGACTAATAACATATGCATGTTACTACTCTATGTTACTACCCATTGTGGCTAGTCTTGGTTACTAAACTCTTTAATGCGCTTAGCACCTCATCTAAACACATGCGCATTGAAAGAGGATTTATATTAACGGGAGGTCCTAAATGTGATCACCAAATGCCCCGAGGCAAGGCAATGGCTTGACGGTTCAATTGGGGGCTTCTTCACATAAATGTTGGCTATTATCAAGACCAACATTGTGCACATCATCAACTTATTTGGGAACCTTCACTTTGAGAATTTTAGCTACCTTAATTCGGCGAATGTTGTGTTTCTCCCAAAAAAAGAGGGGCTGGAGGGCATCTCTGACTAACGCCCCATTAGCTTGATATATAACATCTCCAAGATTGCCACCAAGATGATTCCCTCATGCCTTGCCTCACATATGGACACACTGGTCTCACCCACATAAAGCTCCTTTATCAAAAGGCAAAACATTCATGACAATTTTTATTGATGAAATACAAGGTTAACTAGGAGGTTTTTTGCTGACATACCATTGTCCTAAGACGATTAATGACCTCTGACACTAATTTTTGTGGGAGAGTGCTTAGATTGAGGTGGCCTTGGTTTGATGGACCGGCCCCATGACAACTTAGGTGGACATTGGAAATCCATGTGACAAGATAGATGTGGACATCTTTTATGCCTCCACTGTGATCAACATCGGTGATGGGCAAAGACCACATATCTAGGACTATCCTTTGTGAAATGAGCTCAGGCCAAAGGACATCGCACCTCTGACGCCATCTAAAACCTAGGAGGGAGTGGGGATTAGAATGTCAGCAAGTCCCTGCTCGACAACCTTGGATCCAATATATTGGCTTGAGATCCCAGACACAATTAGATGGAAGGTCTTTCCTTTGGGAGAACAGAACGTTGCTTCAGCTTATCGAGCTCAATTCTTAGAGGCGACAATTACCACTATGCTCATCCCAATTTGGCAAGTTTGGGTATCGCCAAAGTGGGTTTGAACTTAATTTCGACGATGAACTAGCTTCAGCAGCTAGCTTTGGGGGGAAATAGTCAGGGCTAGCTAAAGTGTGTCTAATCCGTGGTGCCTGATGTATGACACAACCACCATGCCTGGTCCATATTTGTGGTGGGTGCTTGCTCTCCGGCCAACAATGCACCTGCTCCAGCAATTCTATTTGAATGCATACGAGTTGTGTGTGCTTGTAATGAGCTTCGGTTGAGATGTGATATACGAACCTGACACCATGATAAATTTTGTTTTACCACTATCTGTTTTTTCACCTAATTAATTCATCACCATATGGTAGCAAGGACATACACATGCATGAAGAATCTCAAGATTACCGCGACACCCATGATAGGACGCTGGAGGAAGAGGAAATGACAGGGGAATAAGATTGCCAGTTATTAAGTGTACAACGTATACTGATTCAAATGGGTCATACGAGTTTCAGTAGGGTTAGACTAGAGAAATCCATCCACATCTCCTACACAGAGAACAAAATGTAATTGTTATGCGGTACAATGGACACTATCCAAATTAGATTAGAAGAAAAGTTTTACAAACATTACTTGGTAATTTCGATCAGCAGTGCTCAAGCATGAGGAGTTCAGTGGCGGAGGTACTAAAAAATTGCGCCGGGGGGGGGGGGGGGGGGCTTGGGCCCTAACATCAACACAGCTCTACAAGTGGGCGATATGTCCATGAGCAATGGACTCTCATTGCTTGTGGCCAATGATGCATCTTACCCATGTGCAGTGAAACCGTAAGGATGGCTCCAGAAAACCCAGACAATCAAGCCTACCTAGAACACAACAACAATGATTATGCACACTCGACGCATCACAACAAGCATTGCTTTACCGTAATTGTTGTCTCCTCCTTTCCTGCGTTGCCGAGCAGTGATGTAAGGAACCGCATAATGGCAATCACCAAACCCACACCTACCATTGTGTATAGATGTGTCACATCATCTGTAGTGAGACACAACACCTTCATCTCGAAGCGCTATGCATGAGGGATGACGGTCGTGCTAGCCCCAAGAAGGAAAACAACATCATGAAGCCCACCGTTCTAGCGACGATGTCGTTAAAAATCTGGCTCACGAACTTGAGATCATTTCCTGTTTATAGAAGACAAAATTCTCTAGTTGCTTCATAGTAGTAACTAAAAGGCAACATTGTCTACTATTCTTTTACATAAAGTAATTTAGCATAACCGATAGATAATTATATAATGAAGAAACGAAAGTATGCTTCCCAAAAGAATTAAATATACCAAGAAAGTAAATGCAATGAAGTATGGGATCAAAAGAGTTAAAGAATATTGTCATTAGCTAACTAAACACATCCTTAATCTTGATCTATAATGCTTGCTCAGACTTTAAACTAGAACCATAAATTATTTTAGACTTCATACACTAGACTCTAATTTGGGGGGGGGGGGGGGGCAGCGCCCCCCTTACATCAACATGGTTCCTCGGTAATGGAGAAGCCAATGAGAAAAGAACCCTCATTGCTTGTGTCCAATGGTGCATCTTACACATGCATGGTGAAACCGGAGATTGCTCCATAAAATGCAGAAAGTCAAGCCAATCTTCGGCATCACCGTCCATGTGTAATGGCGATCACCAATCCCATGACGTTGAAAATCGGGGTTACGAACTTGAGATAGTTTCCTATTTATAGAAGACATAATTCTCGAGCTGCTTAGTAGTATTATATAGCAACACGTCTGAGATTCTTTTACATAGGTAATTTATCACAACTGATAGATAATTATATAAGTAAGAAGTGAAAATATACTTCTGATATGTCTCCAACGTATCTATAATTTTTTATTGTTTCATGCTATTATATTATCAATCTTGAGTGCTTTATATGTTGTCTTATATCATTTTTTGGGACTAACCTATTAACCTGGTGCCTAGTTCTAGTTCCTTTTTTTTTGCTTGTTTTTGGCTTTTCAGATAATCGATATTAAACGAAGTCCAAATGAGATGAAACTTTACGATGATTTTTTATGGACCAGAAGGGACCCTAGAAGGTTCAGGAGGAGGCCAGGAGATCTACGGGTGAGCCACGAGCCCCAGGGCGCGCCCCAGGGGGGTAGGCGCGCCCCTGAGCTCATGAGCCCCACGTAGCATCCCTTGACCTAATTCCACCTCTATAAATTCTCAAATATTTTCAAACCAACAGAGAGCCACCCGGACACTTTTTCGGCCACCGCAAGCTTATGTTCTTCCGCGATCCCATCTGGAGGCCTTTTCTTGTACTTTGCCAGAAAGGGAATCGATCACGAAGGACTTCTACATCATCCTTACTACCTTCCGATGATGTGTGAGTAGTTCACCACAGACCTACGGGTCCATTGCTAGTAGCTAGATGGTTTCTTCTCTCTCTTTGATCTTCAATACAATGTTCTCCTTGATCTCCTTGCATTTCTATCCGATGTAATCTTCTTTTGTGGTGTGTTTGTTAGGATCCGATGAATTGTGGGTTAATGATTGAAATATTCATTGAAAGTAATTGAGTTTTTTTGAACTTTATTATGCATATTGTTATAACTTTGTATTTCTTTCCGATCTAATCGTTTGTTTTGGCCAACTAGATTGATTTATCTTCAGTGAGACTTGTGCTTTGTGGGTTAAATCTTGCGGTGCTCTATATCCCAGTGACATAGTAGGGGACAAGACACGTATTTGTATTGTTGCCATTAAGGGTAAAACGATGAGGGTTTATTCATATTGATTGGGTTTACTTTGTCTACATCATGTCTTCTTGCTTAAGGCGTGACTCCATTTTATGACCTTAATACCATAGATGCATGCTGGATAGCGGTCGGTTGGTGGAGTAATACTAGTAGATGCAGGCAGGAAACGGTCTACTTGTCTCGGACGTGATGCCTATATACATGATCATTGTTGTGAATACGTCATAACTATGCGTTTTTCTATCAATTGTCCAACAGTAATTTGTTCACCAACCGCATGCCATGTGTTCGAGAAAGAAGCCTCTAGTGAAAACTATGGCCCCGGGTCTACTTTAATTATATTATAAAGACCAAAAATACTTTGCTGCAATTTTTTTACTTTATTTTATTTTGTAATTTATCTATCTACCTATACAAGATTTGATCCTTGCAAGTAATGAGTTTAGGGGGATTGACACCCCTCTTGCCCGTGTTGGGTGCAAGTATTTGATTTTGTGTGTGCAGGTGCTGTTCACGAGGCTTTGTATGATTCTCCTATTTGTTCGATAAACATGGTTCTCATTGAAAGAAATACTTATTTCTACTGTGTTGTATCTCCCATCCTCTTCGGGGAAAATCCCAAAGCAGCTCACAAGTAGCAGCTTCCCAAAATGATGAAATGTAACAAGAAAAAAAATGTGGTGAAGTATAGAAACCAAGGGTAAAAGAATATTTTCGTTAGCTAAATAAATGCATCCTTAACCTTTATCTATAGTGCTTGCTCCGATCTGAACCTAGAACTATAATTTGTTTCATAATTTGTACATTAGACTTTGATATGGACTTTCTTAAGAAGTCCCGAAGTAATAATTAAACTAATTAAGCATGCACATTAACCTTTAGTACTTCATTAATACGGGTGCATAGGGTGCCTAATGTACATAAGATATTCCAAGAGTATTAGTCGCGGTTGTAATTAATATTCCTCGCAGCGCATCCCCCCATCCGGCTCGTGCATGCATTCTCTTTTAACGGGTGTTTGGTTCAGGGACTTTTTAGTCCCAGAGACTAGAAAAAGTCCCTAGGAACCAAACGGGAGGAACTTTTTCTACAGAGACTAGAAAAAGACTCTACTAAAGAGTCTTTTTTAATTAGTCCCTGGGACTAGAAAAAGTCCTAGACTTCTCAATCAAACACCCCCTTAACTTCTCGGCTCCTATTCCCACACATGCATATCTCCATCCTCTCATCCCCAAACATGCATGATTAAATGCCTCTTTCAGTTGTGTTTTTAGGGGGTGTTTGGTTCAGGGACTTTTTAGTCCCAAAGACTAGAAAAAGTCCCTAAAAAGTCCCTAGGAACCAAACGGGAGGGACTTTTTCTATAGGGACTAGAAAAAGACTCTACTAGAGAGTCTTTTTTTATTAGTCCCTGGGACTAGAAAAAGTCCTAGGACTTCTAAACCAAGCACCCCCTAGTCTCGTTTCCATAATTTCAAACATAACGCTAGGCTATCACAGTGTCTTGACCGTCGTGCCGCTCCTAGGGCACCCTATGCACCTGGACTGAGGTGGCAGTTACAATGTTTCAAGATCATGAAGCCACAATCTGAGCTAAGAGCCGTTGAAAAATAATATATAAAATATACACATACTATTCAGAATTCAAATGGATATCTAATGTATCACCTATGTTTTCAAAAGCAATATTTATCTTTACTAGCAAAAGATCTCGTGCGTTGTAACGGGAGGAAAAAAATACCACATGCCCCTAACCCAATAACCATGACTCAAGACCCCCAATAAGTTCACATCCTTTATTTCAATGCATGGAATCCCATATGTGTTGTCGTTTATCCTCCTTTTTCCACCCTCACTGATAGTGGCCTCAATGCTCACACGATCACAACACGTTTGAATCTGGACAATCCTAACACGTCTCTCTCTCTCTCGGCATAAGATGATAAATCTGTGTTTTTTCCTACAAGGTTTTGGCGAGGCGTGCATGCGTGCTTATAGATTGTTTCTTTTGTCTCCAATTTGGTTTTGTTGAGGTGTTTATTTTTTATCTGGATTGGCACCGGTACAAAAGAAAGATGGGTCATGCACTATTCATTAATATTGCACCTTAAATAGCATGGTTAACAAGTTAAATAACATCATATTCATATTCTGCACATTTCTCTAATCAAATTCCATATATGACAAGTTAAATCTAGAGTTAGCGTCTAAAAGATATGGATATTTTAAAACATCATTTGACATGGATTGTAGGTTGATTAACCCAAATATCAAGGGGTTCCCTATAAAAAGTGAAACATCTACCTGCTTTCACTTAAAACTGGACTACAGGTTGGTTACAAAATACAACATGGGGTTCTTTGCAAAAGTGAAATATTTTCCTCATTTGACTTAAAACTAGACCGTGTGTTGGTTATCAAAAACATCATGAGGGTTTTTGCAAAATGCACGACGGCTAGGAAGAAACAATCTTTCTTTTATTAGTAGGTACTAGTAGCAAAAAAGCCCGTGCGTTACAATGAAAGAAAAAATACCACGCGTCCCTAACCCAATAACCATGACTCAAGAGCCCAATAGGTCAACGTCCTTTATTTTAACATGGGATCCCATATGTGTTGACGCTTATCCTCCTTTCCACCCTCGTTGACGGTGTTCTCAGTGCTCACATAAATACAACGTGTTTGAATCTGGTCAATCCTAAGGCGTCTCTCTCTCTCAGCATAAGACGAAAATCTGCTTTCTTTTCCCCTGTGTGATTTTGCCGAGGCGTGCATGCATGGTTATCGATGGTTCTTTCGTCTTCAACCTGGTTTTGTTGAGGTGTAAATTTGCAATCCGGATCAGCACGGGTACGGAAAAAGAAGAATCATGCGCAATTAATTAAGATTGCGCCTTAAATTGCATTTTAAAAGTGGTTAACAGGTAAAATAACATCATATTCAAAATTCTACACATTTTCAAATCAAATTTCATATATAACATGTTAGAACTAGAGTTAGGGTTTAATAAATTATATATTAAAAAGCATTTTTTTCTAGATGGATTGCAGGTTAATCAACCCAAATATTAAGGAGTTTCTTTTTAATTTCTGTCACTTAAAGATAGACTGCGGGTTAATTATCAATGAAGGCAGGAAGTTTTTTACAAAACACACGACGGCAGAAACAGTCCTGCCATTTTTATCAGGTATATACATAGACTTGACTTAATTATCCCTTAATTATGAAGGGGCATGGACCTCGACCGTTGATGTATTTTTTCTTTGGGAGGGGAAGGGCGGTGATTATTAATTGTGATTGCAATGGCGAATGGGCCGGCGAATGTCAGTTTCGATTATTAGTATTTTGTTCTTCTCTTCAAAATCAACAGTGATGTTTGTACATCTCCGTGTTTAGGAAATCAGGAGTGGCTAGAGTTGGAAGAGATGCTATGAGTAGCAACAACAATAGTGTGACATTCTATCCTGCAAAAAAGATAGATAGTGTGACATTCTGTCTGGTGGAGAAAGGAGGAAACATGGAAAAGTACTGAATCTCCAGCATTCTTGCCAACCGCCAACTTTTACTTTCATTGAAGTGGTTCACAACCTTCTCTACTTGTTATACACAGAAGCGTAGTTTCTAGCCATATATAAGAACAAGACATGGAGTTGGTTCTCCACAAAACAAAAATATGGACGCGGTGAGACCTCGAAGGCAGGAAAAAGAATAAAATCATGTCACAGCCTCATGAACCATCTGTGCTTCTTCCTAGAACTGTTTGGACACATCCACACGGACCACACCCCCTGCAGCCGAGTAACGGGGAGTACACCACCACCACTGCCTGATCATTAGCTTGCTTCCGGTTCTGGACTCCCCATCTCCAGTACCATCAATTAAATCAATAGCAACCACCAAAAAGTAACAAAAAATCTTGAATTGTAGTTCATCTGCTAGATGAGATCACAAGGCTCTTCTAGCTGCATACGCCGCCATGTCCAGAGTCCTTCAGATGCTCCGAGTCCGGTTGATCCTGGCGAGCTCCTGCTCCAGCTCGTCGAGGCCACCAACGTCCTCCAGCTCCTGCGCTCACCACAACCAGAGGCGCGTTGAGACGGACGGTTTACAAGGAAGATCAGGGTGCTTGTCCCGTACTGTGTCACTTGGGTCAGTGGTCACAGCACAGCACGGCACGCGAGAGGACAAAACGATAGGCGCCATGCGCCTCGCACTCACCTTGGGTCCCAGGAAAAGCCCATACGGTACCCCCTCGAACTTGTCCATGTGGTGTATCTGCCACGGAGCCACCACCACATAATCAGCACACAAATTTTCGGGAAAAATCACCAAGTTGGCACGTACTGGCTACAGGCTACTGCACCCACGAGCAAGAGGTCGTTAGCCTCGCCGTACGTACCTTGTGAGCGGCAGCCACTCGCCGGAAGTAGGGCACGTCCGCGATGGGGCCGACGGGGAACCGGCGGTGGACCAGCCCGTCGTGCACGAACATGTATGCCATGCCGAAAAGCGTAATCCCGAGGCCCTGTAGGAAGCAGGCACGTGGCGAGTCAGACCCTAATCGGATGGTTCCGACAGATGGGCCCGGCGAACCAGAGAGACAGAAAGAGAGTGTGTGGCTTCGGCGGTTTGGGTTTACGGGTGAGTGGCTTACCGCGCCGAAGCAGAGGCCGGGGATGAGGCCGCGGTGGAAGAAGCCGTAGGCGAGGAGGGCGATGGCCGGCCCGGCGTTGATGATGGCGAAGACGTCGTTGAGCTCGAAGGGCCCGTCGCGCGGCCGGTGGTGCGACTCGTGCATGTGCCACAGGGAGGCGTGCCACAGCGCCTTGTGCGCCCACTGCGCCCAGAACTCCATCCCGACCTGCATCACGCCCCAATTTTAGCCTGGAGTTCTTCGCCGCCGGCGAGCAAGAGTTCTACCAAGGTGCCACTGGCTTACCGCTGCGCCGACGGAGAGCGCGAACGTGCCCAGCATCTCGGTCATCGGCACCTCGCCGCCCTGCACGAACGCGCGCGCATGTGAGTTTCAGCAACCATTCACTAACGGTGGCGAGGAAAGATAGCGAAAACGAATGGCTGGCACGCACCTCCATTTGCCAGGCGAAGCGGTAGTACACGGAGGCGATGGCCATGGAGGTGACGCCGAGGCTGGACATGACGGCGGCCACCAGGTACGTCCGCCTCTCGGACTGCTTCCGCGCCTTCCTCTCCGCCACGCGGCGCGCGGCCACGGACGCCGCCTCTTCCTCCAGCGAAGGCACGGGTTCGGGAGCCGGGCCGGGCGCCTGGCCCTCCTGCGGGACGAAGCACGTGACGGTCTCTTGCCCGCGCCTGCGCGCCGTCCGCGTGAACGGGGAGAACGGCAGAGGCCGGCCGGCGCGGGAAGGCAGCGTCCGGAAGCGCGCGGCCGCGGCGAGCAGAGGGTTCTTGACGGCGAAGCTGGCCATGGTGGAGCCCGAGAGACCAGCGGCCATGGAGGGAGGCTCTCGGTACGCTCCCTTGGGCGCACTGCACTTTCTCGGAGGCTATAAATGGACAGGGACGGAGCGAGGGAGCTCCAAAGGGGAAGAGGAGAGAGGTGACTGGACTCAATCAAGAAGCAAGGCAAAGACGTCAAGCCGCCGAGAGGATTGGTTTCGTACGCGTGTGCAAACCTGGAGGAAGAAGTAGCAGGGAAACTGGAAATCTGGAGGAAGAAGTAGGGAAATCGAAGTGCGCCGTGGGCACCTCGCGAGCCGTCCGATTCGATCCAACGGCCGAGACCGCGCGCCAGATCGCTCGAACTGCTAGGGCGCTTCGGTTACTCCGATGGGGACTGTGTGGCCAAGAGCAGAACACGCTCCTGCCTCGGCTTCCCTTCTCTTCTCTGGACCGAAAACTCGCGGCGACGCCCGCCGTCCGATCGGATACTTTGGTCTGAGCCCCGCGGGGTCTCGCCGCCATGGAACGGGTTCAAAAAACTGAAACGTGCGCCGGGGGAAACCGAAGAAAAGTATGAGAAAAATGAAGCGGAGAATGGCAGATTGACAGCGCGGCGGCTTCGGCCGGTGTAGAACGAAGGGCTGCTGTTTGATGGAGATCCCTCCACGTAACTCTTTTGCCTGGCACGGCATGGACTTATGTTGTACGCATCAGGCATTTAATGGGGAATCGCAGGAGTTTGGGTAATTGACCGCATGTGATGTATCCCCATCGTGAGATTTTTTTCTTTTCTTTTCAGCAAACACATCCCCGTCGTGAGATACGCTCGACGATCGAAACAAATGAAGGCTGCCGCTGCGTGAATGCAACCCGTTGGGCTGTGTAAATGCAGTGGCCCATTTGGCACTCCACTCATGTTTCTCTCTTTTCTTTCAGCAGAGATTAATACCACAAATAAGGTGTTTTCGAGAGATTTTATTATAATTACTAGCAAAAAGGACCGTGCGTTGTAACGGGAGAGAAAACATAACACACGCTCTTAACTCAACAACCATCACTCAAGACCATAATAGGTCCATCTCTTTTATTTTTGCGAGGCATCATATTTGTGTTGCCGCTTATTCTCCTTCTCACCCTCGCCGGCGATGGCCTCGGTGTTCACACAAAACAATAAAAAAACGTGTGTTGAATATGGTTAATCCTAAGACGTCTCTCTCTCTCTCTCTCTCTCTCTCTCTCTCTCTCTCTGAGAAATCTGTTGTTTTCCCCTGCGACATTTTTCATAGGTATGCATGTGTAGTTATCGATGTTTTATTTTTCCTATATGGTTATAGTGGGGTGTTTATTTGCAATCTGGATCGTCACCGGTATGAAAAAAACGGATCTTGCGCTATAAATTATAAGTTTGCTTCCATAACAATATTTTAAAAATATTTAACAGGTAAAATTAACATCATATTTAGATTCCACATATTTTTATAATAAAATTTCATATATAATATGTTAAAATCAAAGTTACGGTTTAAAAGATACAGATAATTTAGAAAATTATTTGGTTTGACTCAAATATATTTCAAAAAAATATTTAAAAATTCTTAATAGGTAAAAATAATCTCATATTCATATTCTACATATTTTTCTAATCAAATTTCATATATAACATGTTCAAATTGGAGTCATGGTTTAAAAGATATGGATGCTTTTAAAAAGCATTTGTTTGACTTCAATATGATCCGCGGGATTACTAAAACATCAGGGGGTTTTCAAAAAATGTAAAATAACGGTACGGGTGTGACTTAAATCCGGGCGGCGGGTTGATTTCAAGAAAAGATAGGGACTTTTGTGTAAAAAATACAAAAGGAACGATTCGTTTTAACTTAAAATAGGACTGCGGGTTGAATTCTCTGAAATAAAGAGACTTTTCTGAAAAATGCCATGACAGACGAAAGAAATCCAATTTGCTTTATTATTAGAAATAAAGATTAGTTTAGGAATCACACCCTCCGTCTCATAATATATGAAAATACAGTGTACCTTGGAGAAATCAGTGTAGTGTATATTTAATAGGTCCAAATGAGTGTATCTGTAGTGTCAAAAACGCTCTTATATTTTTGGAACGAAGAGAGTACTCTGTATTTTTTTGAATCTTAGGTCCAAATCAGTGTACCTGTAATTGTTATGAGTATGAATAAAGTTACAAGTGTTTCTTAAAAAAATATTGCCTTTGTTCCTAGATGTAACTCGTTTTGGCATTTTAGTTTATAAACTGTCAAAATGTCTTATATTTAGGAAAATAGGGTGCATATTGTATTATAAACCTCTTTCTCTACAATGTTTTTTCTTCAAAGATCAACAGAAGTGCACCCAGAGTTCCTTGCGGCTGCAGCCGGGAAGCTTGACCATTTGTCTAATCCTTTACACGCAGAAGCGATGGCATGAGTTAAAGCAGTTGAGGTTGGGCTCGAACCGGGGCTGCATAGGATGATTTTTGAATCCGACACCCTCACTCTGGACAATGCCCTCAGGTAGAGAGAGCATGATCTGGTGATGACTGGAATCCTCCTGAGTGAGGCTTGGAGCTTATGTCATGCTGGTTTTGATACTTTCGAATTTCAATTATGTAAACGAGAATGAATAAGATCACCCACGATCCCCATACCGTCGGCGATTGACATTCTGGAGGATTGGTGGTTGAATTCAAGAAATAATTTTCAGGAAAGTGCAAGGAAAGGATTTGACACCATTGTCATCTTCATCTCTTGGAATATATGCAAACAAAGAAATGCGATGGTTTTCTACAATTGGGAGCAGCAACACACCGATCATATCATAGATGAAATGCGGACATGGAGGAGCGCGAAAGTGGTGTGTTCAAAAAGTTTTGTGAGGGGTTAGTTTCTTTGTTTTATATTGGCCTGGTGTTGTTCGAAGAAAAATAAATAAAGAAACTAATTGTAATTGAAAAATATGGTATGGGATGGCTGGTATTTGAACCCAGAACCACCCCATCCACAGCTTAATGCATTAAGCACTCAACAAAGCTAGCTCTTCTGTCCAATTCTATAAAACCGTCCTATTTAACGTTTTCTTTAGTAAGAACCAATATAAATTATCTTGAAAAAAGAAAAGGTAAATTTGAAAACAAGGTCATCGATTTTTAGAAATTTCATGAATTTTTAAGAAAAGTTCATCGATTTTTCTAAGAAAATCACTGATTTTGGAAAAAAAACATCGATTTTGAAAAAAGTTCATCGGTTTTGAAAAGAGTTCAGTGATTTTGAAAAGAGTTCGTTGATTTTGAAAAAAGTTCATTGATTTGGAAAAAAGTTCATCGATTTTCAAAAGAGTTCATCGATTTCGAAAAAGAGTTCATCGATCTTGAAAAAAAGTTCATCGATTTGGAAAAGAGCTCATCGATTTTCAAAAAGAGTTCATCAATTTCGAAAAGGAGTTCATCGATTTAGAAAAAAGAGTTCATCGATTTTCAAAAAGATTTCATCGATTTCAAAAAAAGAGTTCATCAATTTTGAAAAGGAGTCCATCTCTTTTGAAAAAGAGTTCATCGGTTTTGAAAAAAAGTTCATCGATTTGGCAAAACAGTTCACGAATTTGAAAAGGGTCCATCGGATTTTGAATTTTTTCCAAGAAATTGAAAAACGTTCATGCATTTAACAAAGAAAAAGAAATTAAAAGAGAAAAGGAAAGAAAAAAACAAAAGAAGGAAGAGAATGTAAATGAACACATGTGATCTGGTTGTCCTGTTGTTTACCGTGACTTGCATAGAGCGAAGAGGTCGTGGGTTCGATTCCCACCCACTTTCGTGCTTTTTTTGTGGGATGAAAGAAGAAAAAAGAATGTAGAAGGGCCGAGCCCAAGCCGCTGCGGGGGTATGCGCCCGTTAGTGAAAAGAACAAAAAGGGGCACAGCGGGTGCCGTTTAGGATTTGCCTCAAAAATCATAGTTGGGGGTTTTGAGAAAAATGCCACATAGTACGAGGTAAATTCTATCTTTTTCAAGGAATTCAGAGAGCTTTATTCAACAAAGAAACTTTCCGGACCATCAGCCATGAGACTAGTGACCGGGAATGGGGGAGCAAACGCTCACGTGCAATGACTGCCCATGCGAGTCGATTTAGAAGGGAACCGACAATCTTTTTTTCTAGCTTTTTGTATGATTGGTTTCGTTTCTAGTATTTTTTTTCTGTTCAGTTAGTTTCTTCTCAATAGTGAAAATACACCATTTTTCTAAAAAAACATCTTGGTAAAAATATATTTTCTTGCATATATGATTTGGTTTTAAAAAATACACCCCATATTTTAAATGCATGGCCAATATTTTTCCAAGAAGCATCAATATTTTTCTAAAATACAATATGTTTTAAATACATGGTGAACATTAAAAAAGAGTGATCAATGTTTTTTTGTAAAATTTTCACGCATATTTGAAAATGTCCATGTAACATTAGAAAAAACTCAGAGTAAAAAGGCTGGAAAGGCCAGTGCAAACCAGAAAAACCAAAGAAGAAATTGCTAAAAATCAAACCATACTAGCGCTCGGGGAAACAAACATGACGACACCCGAACTAGGCGCCCGGTACGCAAAGCGTGCTCATACGTTATCATAACTATAAGACGCAGTGGGCGTCATATAGGAGCACTCCTGTTTCTATATCAATTATACTATATAAATTCCCTAAAAAATTATACTATATAAATCTCTTTTTTTTAGTTGTTGACTGTTCTTTAAGATAGCTACCCGCTTAACAAAATATGTGCACCTCGAGGATTTTTGAAAAAACATGCCACATTGCATGAGGTTCTCTCACGGCATTTTATGAGAGAACCGAGAAACAGCATTTTGTATCATCGATCTTAATTTTCGTCTATAGATTTAAAAAGCGGGGGCGGGAGGGGGGGGGGGGGGGGGGCTTGACCTCTAATTTTAATGTGGACAAAATTATGAGTACTTTTTTAGGGATAAATTATGCCCAAAATCTAAAAAGTGGCCGCACGCTATTCCGTCGAACTGGGCGGCCGCGTCTCCACCGCTCGTTTCATGCGAATCATGCGTCCCACGATTGTCAGGTGCTTTTTTTGCCGGGTTTGACTCTATCCCTCGCGTCCTCTCCCGATCCGGCCATCCCCCCACCATTCCTCCGCCTCCGCTCTCCTCAGATCCCATCCTCCATGAATCCGTCTCTGCTCCGTCCCAGCAGCCTCAGCCGCAGCTGTGGTGCTGCCGAACGGCGGCGGCGACGACAGCTCCGCCCCGGTACGGTTCGAGCTGAAGGAGGACCCGTCTTTTCTGTCGATCCGTGCTAACTGGCCGCCGCCAGCGCCACATGGCTGCGCTGCCTCCTGCGCCCTCCGCCGTCTTGCAGTCCCGTCCCCCTCATCACCCCCGCGACCGTCGGCGGTGTGGGGGGAGATTGAGCGCACTCGATGGGGCACGGAGGTTGGGCGCACCACGCCTGCCGTCCAACAAAACAGGGCGGCTCTGCCGGTTCTACAGTTGCAACGTGCAAGACGAAAGGAGGCTCAAATCATTCTCTGCAGGTGCGGCCTCTTCGCCTGCTGGCCATCACGTGAAAGGGCCTCCACCTCGTCCTGGTTCCATCGATTTATGTGAGAGTACTTGTGCTGCTACTCTCCTGCAAATCGAAGAGCAAGAACAAGGAGCAAAGAAAGACTTCAGCCCAAGTGTTGAACAGAAAACAACATAAATCAACATGAATCATCTGGCGTGACCACCGGGCCCCACCGGGCACCTCAAGGAGGAACTAAAATCATCACACATTTATGTACAGTGTACTGGTAAGTAACCAGCCATATGAACATGGAACAGGACACCAGACTGAGAACTTGTGAGATGCAATGCAACACGCTTCATTCAGTTAGCATCGAGCCAGATAAAATACAGAGGCCGCAGCCCATGACTGAACGTACTCCTACTATCTAGCTACATACAAGGAAGATAAGGGAGTCATGGGTGCATGCCTTGTGGATTAGTCATTTTTGTTCTCAATTTTGACAGTGTTTCTCTTATTCTGACTATTGCTTTGACTACACTAACATTCATTGATTTACATCAGACCAAATAATAAACTATTGAACTGAAAATGTTTCTTAGATGAAACTAATCTAATAAGGTTGTTTTGTAGTGATGCAAGGCAGAAAAAAATGAAGTTCTAAAGATTTTATGCCACTATTGGTACGATTTTCATGGATGATGTTTTTGTTTAAGTTGATCTATCTTTGCACACATAGTAGATCTCAGTTGGATACCACTATTAGAAAGTTGCACAACACAACAATACTAAGATGGCACACTTTCGTCGCGGGAGGTTCTCACGCCCCGCCGCGAAGTTGCATACTTTCGTCGGCATAGTCGCACATGCATGGCAATAGAGTTGCATAATCTGATCTGCATAGTCGCACATGAATTATCGTGGGAGGTTCTCACACACGGCCGCCGAGTTGCACACTCTCGCCGGCATAGCCGTGTATGCATGGACAAAGAGTTGCACAATCGCGTCCGCATAGTCGCACATGAATTGTCGTGGGAGGTGCTCACGCATTACCGCGGAGTTGCACACTTTTGTCGGCACAGTCGCATATGCATGGCCACAGAGTTGCACCATCTCATCCGCATAGTCGTACATGAATTGTCATGGGAGGTGCTCACGCCCGGTCGCAGAGTTGAACACTCTCATCGGTATAGTCGCATATGCATGGCCACAGAGTTGCACAATCTCGTGCGCATAGTCGCACGTAAATTATCGTGGGAGGTGCTCACGCATGGCCGCAGGGTTGCACATTCTCGTCGGCACAGTTGCACATGCATGGACACAGAGTTGCACAATCTCGTCCGCATAGTCGCACATGAATTGTCGTGGGAGGTGCTCATGCATGGCCGCGGAGTTGCACACTCTAGTCGGCACAGTCGCATATGGCATGGCCACAGAGTTGCACAATCTCATCCGCATAGTCGCACATGAGTTGTTGTGGGAGGTATTCATGCCCGTCCGCGGAGTTGCACACTCTCATCGGCATAGTCGCACATGCATGGCCATAGAGTTGCACAATATCATTCGGATAGTCGCACATGAATTGCCGGGAGGTGCTCACGCCCGGCCACGGAGTTGCACACTCTTGACGGCATAGACGCACATGCATGGCCATAGAGTTGCACAATATCGTCCGGATAGTCACACATGAATTGCCGGGGGAGGTGCTCACGCCCGGCCACGGAGTTGCACAGTCTCGTCGGTATAATCGCACATGCATAGCCACAGAGTTGCACAATCTCGTTCGCATAGTCGCACATAAATTATCGTGGGAGGTGCTCACGCATGGTCGTGGATTTGCACACTCTCGTCGGCGCAGTGGCACATTTATGGACACAGAGTTGCATAATCTCGTCCGCATAGTCACACATGAATTGTCGTGGGAGGTGCTCATGCATACCCGTGGAGTTGCACACTCTGATCGACACAGTCTCACATACATGGCCATGGAGTTGCACAACCTCGTCCACATAGTCGCACATGACTTTTGTGGAAGGTGCTCATGCCCGGCCACGGAGTTGCATACTCTCGTCGGTATAGTCGCACATGCATGGCCACACAGTTGCACAATCTCGTCTACATAGTCGCACATGAATTATTGTGTGAGGTGCCCATGTCCGACCACGGAGTTGCACACTCTTGTGTTCATAGTCGCACATGCGTGGCCGTGGAGTTGGGACATTCTTATAGGATAGTCCCTCAAATGAGGTTGTGGGGGCTGCACATGCGCGGCAACTACCAGGCAGTTGGCCAGGGCACCGGGGCAGCAGATGAAATTGCAGAGTAGTATAGGGTGGTGCCACTAGTGAAAACTGCATGGCATGAGCAACAAACGAAGTTGCACATCTCACTGGAAGGAGGGAGTTTGGGGGTGGAGGTACCATAGAGAAAAACTGCATGTCTACGGTTACAAGAAAAGTTGCACATCCCTGTCAAGTAGTTGCACATCGACGGCTAGTCAGTTGCACAAAACGGGGACAAAATTGCATAAAACAAAGTTTGTTAAAACATATCCATGCGGGATTTAGTTTCGAAGCGCACATCATGAGGATTTCAACCGTGAAAGCGGATCTTAATTTTGATATTCGGTTCAAAAGTTATGGCTTTTTTAAGAAACAAAAATTGAAAAGCAAACTAGATGACCAACTTCCTTTTGTGTACAACAAACCACGTACTTCTCTTTTTCACCGGCCACTCCCAAGCTCTACCTGGCGCTTGAGCGCCCACTAAACAAGTCCTAAATTATGAGTAGCTTGATTTGTGTCCTCATAACGCCCGGCTAGCATCCCTGTAAGTTGCCTGTGAATTGTTAGGTTGTTGCCCTCGATACGCTTGGCCTGACCTAAAGTAGCAGATTAGCCTCGCTAGAGAAGCATGAAGGTTTTTTTTTTTGAGAACATACAAACTTTATTCAATCGAAACAAAAGATACACCGTTTAGGAGGAATGAGATAATTTCATTTAAAGGCATGTCAAACCAATCGATGGTAGAAGTAAATCTAACCTATCTGACAAGCTCATGAGCAATCGCTTTACTACAGTGTTCAAACCTAGAAATAGGAAAATCACAAGCAAAAAAATAGCAATCAGCAAAAATTACTGCCGGCACCTCTGCCGACCATCCTCCATTATTCATGGTATCAATGACATTCAAATTATCAGAATTAATGACAAATCGATTGCATTCCACACATTGCGCCAAGGATAGACCGAATCTAAACGTCAAAGCTTCCGCCATGAGAATGTCTGCACACCAGTCGATTCTCCAACAACCTCCTGAAGTGAATTTTTCTTTACTGTCTCTCAGAACCGCTCCCGTTTACCTTTAAGAAGATCATGATCAAAAGAAGCACCAACATTAAGCTTCACAAAGCCCGTTGGGGGACGACTCCAACCCACCTTTTCATAGAAGTGTTTGGAGAGGAAGCGACAATGTAATTAGCCGTAAGAGCTTGTATCCCCATAAAAATCTGGTTAACATCTTGAATTTTCTCCCTATACACGAGTTTACGCCGTTCCCACACAAATATCAATTCGTGATGGCAATCATCACACGCATATTCTGAAACCCAAGATATCTTGATCTGACATGTGTAGTAAGAATTCCAGGACAGCCTTACCAGCACGATCAACTTCACAAACTCTATAAATAATTTCGTCCAAACCTAGTCTTCTCCAAACCTCGTTAGCTTTCTGGAAGTAAAACAACAAATGCTTTGCCGGACTTTGCTGCGAATAGGGCCGGTCCATAGGCCGGGGCAGCGGGGCGCCCGCCCTGGGCCCCCAAGATGTAGGGGCCCCGAACCAGGTAGTACAACGCAGTGTGTTTTTGTCTCAGACGGAAGAAATCTAGAGAAAAAAAAATGAAAGGGCCCAAGGTGCAACCGTACAAGTGTAAAGCCCATTAAACTGGTGGACGTACGAGCAATACTCACGGAGAAGTCAAATCGGTTTCCACTGGATCCACAAGTCCCTCGTTCTCCTCCGTATTCGGTGACTCCTCTCCTCCCAAATTCACAATCCATGAACAACGCCGCCGTTTCGGTGTCTTACCGATTCCAAGGGCGCGGCAAGCGATTAATGGATGATCATGGATCCTTCCAATCACAGAGATCTGCATCCTCCATGTAATTCTCTTCCTTAGTTTAATGATTCTAATTCAAATAGCTTTGCTCTCCATCTCTGGCTCTTACTCCTTCAGATCTGCTGACTTGCATATGTCTTCTTATAATCTTCTGCTCTTCATTGGTTCTGAGAAAGCATTAAGGAGATTAGGAGAAGGGGAGATGTTAATTCAATTCATGGTGTTGGCTTCTCATTTGCGCTGACTATTGCGGCATTCGTACAAATTCACATTATGCCATATGATATCCAGGTGCTTTTCTGATCTGTATTGAACATATTTTACGCGCCTTATATGGTGACATGTCTTGTCAAAAGCATTTTTCTAGTAGTAGTGATGAAAATCTGAGGAAAAACATGTATAGATGAACAAGTAGAATTCCCAAAAAAATTGGTTGACAATTTTTTACCGGACGAGTAGTTCTTTCAGGAATCACTGCAACTAGCAATATATAGTAAATGTTTGAACTTCCCTTGGTCGATAAATAAATTGTATAGTTAGTTTTAGAATTCAAAGATAATGGATCTATCTATTCCATCTACTGAATATTTCCTTTGGTTTTGACATACAGAATATTTTCAGTTCATGTGTGTCAAGAAAAAAAACAAGGGCCCCTTGTTGTCTTCCTGCCCCGGGCCCCGTATATATGTGGACCGGCCCTGGCTGCGAGCGATGCACACAGCCACAAGAGCACTTCTTCTAGCTCATACAATGTATACGCACATCATCATCATCATATATAACAAAAGTATTGTGATCCTTAGATCCATAATGAGTTTGTGGTTTGAGATTCACACATATAATCATCCTTATCATCCAACGATCTTCATTTCACTACTCAATGAAGTCGAAGTACAGTGTTTCCACATCTAGGGCTTCGTGAATGTGCAATCTTAAGTTCTTAACCAACTATCTTTTTTCTTCTGAATTTCATGGAAAACGAACTAGTATAAGCTAGATGTGAATCTGTTTAACATGGATAATGGAATGCCTCATGACTCCATTACCTCATAATACATCCCGTGGATAAACAAAATAAATTACAACAATCTATATTCACTCTTGGAATTACACAGTAACTCATAATCATAAGAGTAAGAAAACCATTTGAATTGAACACCCAATCATAACTTAAACCCCATATAACTTAAGCTCTGCATAGCAGCAATTACAACAAAGATATTAAGCGTCCATGGTTCACACCGACCAAGCAACACGGTACAGGTACGTAGATATATAGGTCATGCAAAGACAAGCTCGTGCTACACAAATTATAATACATTTCTTTCGCATACCGCAGGTGAAAACATAAATAGATCGACCGAGCCATGAACTCTTGTGGACTGGGTGTGTGCCATCATTTGTCGTCAGTTACGTTCGTCTCCGAAGAGAAGAGAAATCCAAGCGACGACGCCCCTCCCGGTGCACACCGGACCCTCGTCGACGGTCGGTCCTACAAGGCGAAATAGCGAAGACGCACATGTTGATTATTACAGGCTCATGCATGCATGCTATGTGAGTATGTCATGGAGCATCTGACTGAAGTGATCTGCATGGACGATGCATCTTATGTACAGAAACCAACGATCTGAACTTCTAAAGCAGTACTTATACTATTTACAGTGATTACAAAGTACAGAAATTTAAAGAACTTACAGTGATTAGAAGCCCGGTGTTGTTGCCCGATTGGTTAGTGTGGTAGATGATGGAAGCAGGTCTGTGAGAAACAATCGGGTTCCAGTCCTCCTCTCTCTTCGGAGGAGCCTGGTACGGCAGTTCTTGGTGGTCTGCTTCATCACCAGTCATGACCTTGTCGTCCTGCGGCTGCATGACGATGCCCTCTTCCGAGGGCTTCTCGGTCTCTTGATTGGATTTGAACCTGTGGATCGGGAAGATCTCATCCGGCTCAAAGAGGTAGCCCAGAGAGCTCCGGCCGCCCCCGCTGCTCCCTGATCTACTCATCTTCTGCCGAAGTGTGCTAAGCTTGTGTTGCTGTGTTCTCTCTCTCCCTCTGTCTAGCGTGTTGAGTTGCTACTTATAGAGCTGGTGTGAGTATGGGTCACGCTATGGGTGCACACCTCGACATCGGAATCAACCGGGCATATCGATCAGTAAGCAGTCACATGAATTGAACCAAGGATACATACGTGAGAGAGTGGGAGGCACGAGGCCACCTTCAGACATGGCCACACACCGCAGCAACACTGCCTTTTTCGGGTTCAATCTCGCGTCCAACACTGATCATCATACGTTAAACAGACGCCGCCAGCGAACCAATCTGTGGTTGGATAGTTAAAGAGAATGTGGTATCCCTAGTCCACCAGGGTTTAAATCCTGATTTTCGCATTTATTTCTGGATTTATTTCAGGATTTTCGACGATGCACATTTACTGAGAGGAGACGTTCGTCGCGACTTCGTAAATTTCAAGATAATATGCCGATGCAGTCTTTCAAAAGTGCTCATAGGGATAGAGTGTGCATGTGTGTGTTCATAGGGATAAGTGTATGCGCGTGTATATAAGCTCTTGCGTTTGTACTATGTTAAAAAAAAAACAGACGCCGTCCAACTCGTAAATATTTGCCCTGCCTATACAAAGAGGCATTTTAAATTTCAAACTCTGCTGAGAAACGAGGTCACGTTTCTATGGTTTGGTGTCTATGGGGAAAAGCCATTTCAACCCTAGAAAAGCACTTTGCTCGGCCGTACGAACTGAACGTGGTGATCAAGAGAAGTGGCATCGTGCACTACTGCTTCCTTTGATCCCCCACCGGTTCGTAAGAGTCGCGTGCTCAATCGGTTGGTAAGTGGGTCCTGGGCAGCAGCGCGTACGGATCCACCTTTTCCTCAACAGTTCATCTTATATATATATACAGTTTTGTTAAGTCTCAGTCGACTGAGACTTAGTTATATCTCAGTCGGTGCTACATTAGTTCGATCTTGCGTGAAAATCCATGCAAATATATATATATATATATATATATATATATATATATATATATATATATTATGTCACTTGACTAAAACTTGGTTAAATTTCAGTCAACCGAGACCTAGCCACACCCATATAAAAATTATGAAAACAACTATTACTGTTCTGAAACAGTGGCGCGTAGGGAGATTAGTGGCCCGAATTTGTGACTTCTGCACATTAGCAGCAAATGCAGCATTGGAGCATCTGCGGCGTTGACACGTACAGACCACCAATTTTCCAACAATGGCCCCCCCTAGTGCGTGAGACAGCGAGGCATCAGCTTTTCCAACACGGTCTAATACAGCCGCGCTGTTACTGACTCCTATTGCAAATAGGGCAGCGATGTTTAAGCTCGATCGACTTGTGGACCCTTCCATTTGCTCAGATGTATTATGATGCTCTTCCATTTCCAAACCGAACCATTTTCTGATGCTTGATTGCTTCTTCTAGCTCTAGGCCTGGAAAAAACGAGCAAGCTGATGACACCGGCCCTGGTATGGTGCGCGACGGCGACGTTGTTGTAGTTACTACGTCTCGCGTCAGTAGAGAGACGGCAGCTTTACAAACTGAAAGTGACCATTGATTTGTACATGGCATCAGAAAGATTGCTTAGGCGGGCACTGACATGTTGTTACTGCTTTATGGCCCGTAGGTCTTAGGAGGCCCGGCCCACATCTCCCATCAAAGCTTAATCTTGACCTAACGCTGTTTTCCCTCACGGATTCTGTGGAACCCGTCCGGCCGTCACACCGTCGCTTCATCGAGGGGCTCAAGAAGCAACAGAGACAATCCAACTTTTCTGTTCAATCCAAGGAGGAGAAAAAATTGTTTCAGCTACACAAAATTTTCCACAAAAAAGACCAGTTCTTCACCTCCTTTTCTTTAGGACCAACGATAACGGCATTTTCTTCGTGTCAACAAAAAATGAATTGGACTTTTTATTTCATTTTTTTGACATATATGACCCGGGGAGGGGGGGGGGGGGGGGGTTCCAACAGCATGGGCGATTTGGACTTGCACCATTTGCCCGTGGATGCTGATTTGGTGCGCTGCATACCTTTGCCGACAATGAGCATGGGTGATTTTGGGGGGTGGAGATGCGAGAAGTCAAGAGAGTTCACAATACCAAAAAGGAAAGAGAGGTCTGATTAGAGGGGAGTACAAGTTCACAGTATTCGTGTAGACTAAACTGTGGAAGTACAAGTTGCCATCACATTCATAGTATCAAATTGCCGATCAAATGGAAAATCGCATAGACATACAGTTCACAGTACCACGGCTCGATCAAATTCATCATCTAAAGAAAAGGCATAGACTAAACTGTGGAAGTACAAGTTGCCATCTAAGGTTAAAGTCTTCGCGTAGAGGCTAGCTTTGCCAAAGTTTATCGACTGTGTCATTGCCAACCATCGAAACATGTCGGTAACAAGTGAGTGCACCATTTGCGGATGGTTGCGGGATTCGTGGCAGCACTCTGGCAGCACTCCCTGCTTAAGTGCAGAATGGCACAATGTGTTTGGCTATTAGTTGATGAAGAACTATATGATAGAATTTGTGACCGTAAGGAGTCAAATGCCAAGTATTGGATGTTAGAGATAGAGGACTGATTAATGGAGAAAGATTATATTAAAGCTATCGTTACACTATGGGCGATTTGAAAGCAAGAAGGGATGTCATCCATGAGGAAAGATACCAAGATGGTTCGAGGCTAATAGTTTTATCACAAGATATCTCATGGATTTGGAATCCAATGAGGACAAGGTGAGCCAGGGCACAGGAAGGATGGGAGTTGCACATGCTCGTTGGACCCCACCACCGAACAGTGTAGTGAAGGTGAATGTTAACCCTGCGCTAGCACATACTACTCGTTGGTGTGCTACATTGGCCATTGCTAGATCAATGGATGGGACTATCCTAGGTGCATTTGTTCTCGTTATTGAAAGCACGCTAGAACCAGCCTGTGTGGAAGCAACACCATGTAGAGAAGCCCTTTGTTTACGGCAAGATCTTTATGTGAAAACTATGATTGCGGCGACAGAATGTGTTGGAGTGGTATGGATTCAGGAAGGAAGTCGTGCACTAAACACATCAATCATCAGGGAGATCAGAAGCTTTAGGACCATTGTATGGGATATTCCCTTCTATAATGAACGTTGGGATTTGAATATGGAAGCACATAGTATAGCTAGAAACTCACTTGTACTTGCACCAACAAGTTATGTCTGGTTGCTTGAGCCCGAAGGCTATGTAAACCCTCACTATTGATTAATAAAGCTCCGGTGGTTTTACCTAAAAAAATAGTAACCAACAACCCAAGCCAAATGGCAGGACCTAGGATTTCAACAAAATTTTTTACCATGACCTATTTATGCTTCTCTAGAGTTAGAGCGAGATGAGACCATCGGGAATCACTAGAGTAACGATTGAATGGTTGTCTATTTACTAGCTTGTAAATGGTCAATGTTTTCACTAAATTGGTTTTCAAGAACATGAGCTAGATTTTGTGGTGATTTCCAAGACTGGTAAACATGACTTCTTTGTGTATGTCCTCGAGTGGTTTTGACTACACAGGACTCCGTCCATCGCCTTGGAAGGTTCTAAGGAATCTTAATTGGAATACAGACGACTACTGTAGACTTGTTAGCTCTTTTGATTGGCGAATTTAATATCAAATTCCACCTTCGAAATAGAGCTAACAATTATGCATGCAGCCTAGTTAGAGTCTATTAGGTTACCTAAAATAAATCTGCCTTTGGGAATTGGTCAACCATGGTCATTGGGGGGGGGGGGGGCTTTAACATCCTTATGCACCAGAAAGAGGAAATTGGTTTTTCATATTCAAAGTTGTGATTGATAGTTTGTACATTCGGGAAGCCAGTATGTTACAACGGCAAGTCACCCGCATTTTGAAAAAATAATCCAACAAAAAGAACACATCTATTGTGACAAGAGGAAGTTAAGTGGTGCATAATATCCGACACTCAATTCAGTTTGGAAGGAGATGGCAATACACAATATTTCCACATGGTTGCCAGTGAGCAGCACAGGAAGATGTGTACTTCTAGTCTACAACAAATCCTATATAGATGCACCAAAAAATATGAGTGAAGTAGTATTCGAAATTGACTTTGAAAAGGGCTTACGATAAAGTAAAATGATCATTTCTTCAACAAGCCCTCGGGATTAAAGGTTTTTCCAATAAATGACGTGAATGGATCCAAATTTCTGTTGTTGGAGATAGTGTGGCTATTAAAGTTAATGATTTAGAGATTGAAAAGGAGGTCAAAATTCTAAATCTTTTTTGAAATAATAATGGTATTGTGTTGTATAAATAGTTCCACAAATGAGTGAATTTTGTGGATTCCTGGACAAAAAATAAAATTGTGACTACAGAAAGTGTGGATAGTAGAGTTATTATTAATTTTATTTTTCTTCATTAAACTTTTCACACAAGCATAGTTTCAAGAAATATTGACTAATTTTGCAATTTTGCAATTATTTTTTCCAATTCAAGTTCGTTGGCACTCAAGACCCAAAGATCTGCATCCTGACATAGGCCATTACTACCAAATGAAAAAGGACTACGTAAGAGTGATTCACGGTCTCGAATGACCTATCACCTCCACTACACATTCCGAGAATCTTTACTATTAAAGGGGAATGTGTATGTAGTCGTTCGTGTCCTCCGTCCCATTATCCCACCCTGTCCACAATGGTTTTTTTCATTGATTATTTTACCACACAACCACCAGTTTTCTAGCCCACGCCCTCTTCTAGAAAATTAGAAGCTAGTTAGATTTTTTATGTTGGTAGTTGAAGAGAAAAGCAACCGGAAATGGGCAAAGCACCATAAAAGGAATGTAGGTGCAGACTAAGAGCAACTCCAACAGTTCCCCTAAAAAACGCCCCCTAAAACCAGCTTTTTTGACTTTACCGTAAGTTTTAGGGGAAGTTTTCTGGGAGCAACTTTTGTCAGTTCCCATAAACTTCTTTACCTAAATCTTATTTTGCATTTTTTTCATTAAACATTTTTTTCTTATTCCTCTAGGTCATGCCCATCAGTGGTGGCCGCCGGCGGTGGTTAGCGGCATGGGCGCGTGGTGCCGCCGGCGGGGGTCGCGTGTGGCGATGTGCCCGCAGGGGGGGCACGAGCGGTGGCAGCACGACATCCTCCCGGCGTGGTGCTGCGGTGCGTCGTGGCAGCGCGGCGGCGGTGTGTCGTCCTTCCGACATGATGGCGCGTCGGCGGTGGCGCTCCGGTGAGCCAACGATGTTCGATGGGCCGCGCGTGGAAGTTTCATGACGGTTATCTTCCCTCCGAAAAGATACATGAAGCTCATCTTCTCGTAAATCAGCGGGGAGAAATGACCTCTTTTATAGACTTCTCTAAAGATAAAGCCAGTTTAAGGGAACTGTTGGAGAGGCATTTTTGCCCCTACTTCTAAAAACGACGGTTATTTTACAAATAGGGGAATTGTTAGAGATGCTCTAAGAAAAGATCCGAGAGATACGTCTCAGCCAGCATCGAAAGTGAAGGAAATATGCCCTGGAGGCAATAATAAAGTTGTTATTCATAATTCCTTATATCATGATAAAGGTGCATTATTCATGCTAGAATTGTATTAACCGGAAACTTAGTACATGTGTGAATACATAGACAAAAAGAGTGTCTCTAGTATGCCTCTACTTGACTAGCTCGTTAATCAAAGATGGTTATGTTTCCTGACCATAGACATGTGTTGTTGCTACCTCTTGAGCACTTGCGTTGGTTTTCCCTTGAAGAGAAATGGTGGTGCAGCAAAGTAGCGTAAGTATTTTTCCCTTAGTTTTTGAGAACCAAGGTATCAATCCAGTAGGAGGCTACGTGCGAGTCCCTCGCACCTACACAAAACAAATAAATCCTCGCAACCAACGCGATAAGGGGTTGTCAATCCCTACACGGTCACTTACGAGAGTGAGATCTGATAGATATGATAAGATAATATTTTTGGTATTTTTATGATAAAGATGAAAAATATAATAAAAGGAAATGAAAATAACTAAGTATTGGAAGATTAATATGATGAAGATAGACCCGGGGGCCATAGGTTTCACTAGTGGCTTCTCTCAAGAGCATAAGTATTTTACGGTGGGTGAACAAATTACTGTTGAGCAATTGACAGAATTGAGCATAGTTATGAGAATATCTAGGTATGATCATGTATGTAGGCATCACGTCCAAGACAAGTAGACCGACTCCTGCCTGCATCTACTACTATTACTGCACACATCGACCACTATCCAGCATGCATCTAGAGTATTAAGTTCACAAGAACAGAGTAACGCCTTAAGCAAGATGACATGATGTAGATGGATAAATTCATGCAATATGATAAAAACCCCATCTTGTTATCCTCGATGGCAACAATACAATACGTGCCTTGCTGCCCCTACTGTCACTGGGAAAGGACACCGCAAGATTGAACCCAAAGCTAAGCACTTCTCCCATTGCAAGAAAGATCAATCTAGTAGGCCAAACCAAACTGATAATTCGAAGAGACTTGCAAAGATAACCAATCATACATAAAAGAATTCAGAGAAGATTCAAATATTGTTCTTAGATAAACTTGATCATAAACCCACAATTCATCGGTCTCAACAAACACACTGCAAAAGAAGATTACATTGAATAGATCTCCACAAGAGAGGGGGAGAACTTTGTATTGAGATCCAAAAAGAGAGAAGAAGCCATCTAGCTAATAACTATGGACCCGAAGGTTTGAGGTAAACTACTCACACTTCATCGGAGAGGCTATGGTGTTGATGTAGAAGCCCTTCGTGATCGATGCCCCCTCCGGCGAAGCTCCAGAACAGGCCCCAAGATGGGATCTGGTGGATACAGAAAGTTGTGGTGGTGGAATTAGGGTTTTGGCTCCTTATCTGATCGTTTGAGGGTATGTAGGTATATATAGGAGGAAGAAGTATGTCGGTGGAGCAACAGGGGGCCCACGAGGGTGGAGGGCGCGCCTGGGGGGGGGGGGGGGTAGGCGCGCCCCCTACCTCGTGGCCTCCATGTTGGTTGCTTAACGTAGGTTCCAAGTCTCCTGGATCATGTTCGGTGAGAAAATCATGTCCCCGAAGGTTTCATTCCGTTTGGACTCCGTTTGATATTCCTTTTCTTCGAAACCCTAAAATAGGCAAAAACAGCAATTCTGGGCTGGGCCTCCGGTTAATAGGTTAGTCCCAAAATAATATAAAAGTGGATAATAAAGCCCAATAATGTCCAAAACAGAAGATAATATAGCATGGAGCAATAAAAAATTATAGATACGCTGGAGACGTATCAGTTTTCATTTGATGAACGGGATCACATCATTAGAGAATGATGTGATGGACAAGACCCATCCGTTAGCTTAGCATAATGATCATTTAGTTTTATTGCTATTGCTTTCTTCATGACTTATACATGTTCCTTTGACTATGAGATTATGCAACTCCCGAATACCGGAGGAACACCTTGTGTGCTATCAAACATCAGAACGTAACTGGGAGATTATAAATATGCTCTACAGGTGTCTCCGATGGTGTTTGTTGAGTTGGCATAGACTGAGATTAGGATTTGTCACTCCATGTATCGGAGAGGTATCTCTAGGCCCTCTCGGTAATGCACATCACTATAAGCCTTGCAAGCAATGTGACTAATGAGTTAGTTAGGGGATGATGCATTACGGAACGAGTAAAGAGACTTTCCGGTAACGAGATTGAACTAGGTATGATGATACCGACGATCGAATCTCGGGCAAGTAACATACCGATGACAAAGGGAATGCGTATGTTGTTATGTGATTTGACCGATAAAGATCTTCGTAGAATATGTAGGAGCCAATATGAGCATCCACGTTCCGCTATTGGTTATTGGCCGGAGATGTGTCTCGGTCATGTCTACATAGTTCTCGAACCCGTAGGGTCTGCACGCTTAATGTTCGATGACGATTTGTATTATGAGTTATGTGATTTGATGACCGAAGTTTGTTTAGGGTCCCAGATGAGATCACGGACATGACGAGGACTCTCAAAATGGTCGAGAGGTAAAGTTTCGTATATTGGAAGGTTGCACTTGGACATCGGAATGGTTCCGAGTGATTTGGGCATTTTTTCGAAGTACTGGGAGGTTACTGGAACCCTCTGGGGAAGTTAATGGGCCTTAGTGAAGAGAGGGAAGAAGGGCCACGAGGTGGCGCACGCCTCCCCCTGCCCAAACCGAATTGGACAAGGGGTGGGGGCGCGCCCCCCTCCTTCCTTTCCCTCCGGTGGAAGAAAGGAAAAGGGGGGGGGGGGGCGAATCCTACTTGGACTAGGAGTCCAAGTAGGACTCCCCCCCCTTGGCGCGCCCCTCCTGGCCGGCTGTAACACCCACGATGCGGCTATATCTCTCACATGTCGAGGCACGACTTAGAGGCATAACCGCATGGTGGTTTTGTCGCAAGAGGGGTAATCTTCACACAATCCCATGTACTGAATAAGAAAGGGATAAAGAGTTCTCTTACAATCGCCACTTCACACAAATAACAAGTTAAACATACATCATCCAGAATACAATCAAGGTCCGGCTACGGAACCAAAATAAAGGAAGACAACCCCAAATGCTAGATCCCCGATCGTCCCAACTGGGCTCCACTACTGATCAACCGGAAAAGACACAAAACAATGATCAAGATCTTCATCAAGATCCCACTTGTGCTCGGTTGCTTCACCGGCACTGGTATCATCGGCACCTGCAACTATTTGGAAGTATCCATGAGTCACGAGGACTCAGCAATCTCACACCCGCGAGATCAGGCTATGGTGTTGATGTAGAAGCCCTCCGTGATCGATGCCCCCTCCGGCGGAGCTCCAGAACAGGCCCCAAGATGGGATCTCGTGGATACAGAAAGTTGCGGCGGTGGAATTAGGGTTTTGGCTCCGTATCTGGTCGTTTGGGGGTACATAGGTATATATAGGAGGAAGAAGTACGTCGATGGAGCAACAGGGGGGCCACGAGGGTGGAGGGCGCGCCTGGGAGGGGGGGGGGGGTAGGCGCGCACCCCTACCCCGTGGCCTCACTGTTGGTTGCTTGACGTAGGGTCCAAGTCTCCTGGATCATGTTCGGTGAGAAAATCACGTTCCCGAAGGTTTCATTCCGTTTGGACTCCGTTTGATATTCCTTTTCTTCGAAACCCTAAAATAGGCAAAAAAAACAGCAATTCTGGGTTGGGCCTCCGGTTAATACGTTAGTCCCAAAAATAATATAAAAGTGGATAATAAAGCCCAATAATGTCCAAAACATAAGATAATATAGCATGGAGCAATCAAAAATTATAGATACGTTGGAGGCGTATCAAGCATCCCCAATCTTAATTCCTGCTCGTCCTCGAGTAGGTAAATGATAAAAACGGAATTTTTGATGTGGAATGCTACTAGGCATAATTTCAATGTAATTCTTCTTAATTGCGGCATATTCAGATCCGAAAGATTCAAGACAAAATTTAATATTGACATAGAAATAATAATACGTCAAGCATACTAACTAAGCAATTATGTCTTCTCAAAATAACATGGCCAAAGAAAGTTATCCCTACAAAATCATATAGTCTGGCTATGCTCCATATTCACCACACAAAGTATTCAAATCATGCACAACCCCGATGACAAGCCAAGCAATTGTTTCATACTTCTAATGTTCTCAAACTTTTTCAATCTTCACGCAATACATGAGCGTGAGCCATGGACATAGCACTATAGGTGGAATAGAATGGTGGTTGTGGAGAAGACAAAAAGGGAGAAGATAGTCTCACATCAACTAGGCGTATCAATGGGCTATGGAGATGCCCATCAATAGATATCAATGTGAGTGAGTAGGGATTGCCATGCAACGGATGCACTAGAGCTATAAATGTATGAAAGCTCAACAAAATGAACTAAGTGGGTGTGCATCCAACTCGCTTGCTCACGAAGACCTAGGGCATTTTGATGAAGCCCATCATTGGAATATACAAGCCAAGTTCTATAATGAAAGATTCCCACTAGTATATGAAAGTGACAACATAGGAGACTCTCTATCATGAAGATCATGGTGCTACTTTGAAGCACAAGTGTGGTAAAAGTATAGTATCATTGTCCCTTCTCTCTTTTTCTCTCATTTTTTATTTGGGCCTTTTCTCTTCTTTTTTATGGCCTCCTTTTTTATTTTATTTTTATTTTCGTTTGGAGTCTCATCCCAACTTATGGGGGAATCATAGTCTCCATCATCCTTTCCTCACTGGGACAATGCTCTAATAATGATGATCGTCACACTTTTATTTACTTACAACTCAATAATTACAACTTGATTCTGAGAACAAAATGTGACTCTATATGAATGCCTCCGGCGGTGTACTGGGATATGCAATGACTCATGAGTGACATGTATGAAATAATTATGAACGGTAGCTTTGCCACAAATACAATGTCAACTACATGATCATGCAAAGCAATATGACAATGATGGAGCGTGTCATGATAAACGGAACAGTGGAAAGTTGCATGGCAATATATCTCAGAATGGCTATGGAAATGCCATGATAGGTGGGTATGGTGGCTGTTTTGAGGAAGGTATATGGTGGGTGTATGATACCGGCGAAAGGTGCGCGATATTAGAGAGGCTAGCAACGATGGAAGGGTGACAGTGCATATAATCCATGGACTCAACATTAGTCATACAGAACTCACATACTTATTGCAAAAATCTACAAGTTATCAAAGCAAAGTATTACGCGCATGCTCCTAGGGGGATAGATTAGTAGGAAAAGACCATCGCTCGTCTCCGACCGCCACTCATAAGGAGGACAATCAATAAATACATCATGCTCCGACTTCTTAACATAACGGTTCACCATACGTGCATGCTACGGGAATCACAAACTTCAACACAAGAATTTCTCAAATTCACAACTACTCAACTAGCACGACTCTAATATCACCATCTCCATATCTCAAAACAATTATCAAGTTTCAAACTTCTCATAGTATTAAACACACTCATAAGAAAATTTTATTAATCTTGAATACCTAGCATATTAGGATTATTTAAGCAAATTACCATGCTATTTAAGACTCTCAAAATAATCTAAGTGAAGCATGAGAGATCAATAGTTTCTACAAAACAAATCCACCACCGTGCTCTAAAAGATATAAGTGAAGCACTAGAGCAAAACTATATAACTCAAAAGATATAAGTGAAGCACATAGAGTATTCTAATAATTTTCGAATCATGTGTGTCTCTCTCAAAAGGTGTGTACAGCAAAGATGACTGTGGTAAACTAACAAATAATGACTCAAATCATACAAGGTGCTCCAAGCAAAACACATATCATGTGGTGAATAAAAATATAGCTCCAAGTAAAGTTACCGATAGAAGTAGACGAAAGAGGTGATGCCTTCCGGGGCATCCCCAAGCTTTGGCTTTTAGGTGTCCTTAGATTATCTTGAGGGTGCTATGGGAATCCCCAAGCTTAGGCTCTTGCCACTCCTTGTTCCATAATCCATCAAATCTTTACCCCAAACTTGAAAACTTCACAACACAAAACTTAAAGTAGAAAATCTCATGAGCTCCGTTAGCGAAAGAAAACAAAAGACCACTTCAAGGTATTGTAATTGTTGGGGAACGTAATAATTTCAAAAATTTCCTACGCACACGTAAGATCATAGTGATGCATAGCAACGAGAGGGGAGAGTGTTGCCTACGTACCCTCGTAGACCGAAAGCGGAAGCGTTAGCACAACGCGGTTGATGTAGTCGTACATCTTCATGATCCGACCGATCAAGTACCGAACGCACGGCACCTCCGAGTTCTGCACACATTCAACTCGATGATGTCCCTCGAACTCCAATCCAGCCGAGTGTTGAGGGAGAGTTTCGTCAGCACGACGGCGTGGTGACGATGATGATGTTCTACCGATGCAGGGCTTCGCCTAAGCACCGCTACGATATGATCGAGGTGGATTATGGTGGAGAGGGGCACCTCACACGGCTAAGAGATCCAAGGGATCAATTGTTGTGTCTTTGGGGTGCCCCCAGCCCCCGTATATAAAGGAGTGGAGGAGGGGGAGGGCCGGCCCTCTCTATGGCGCGCCCTAGGGGAGTCCTACTCCCACCGGGAGTAGGATTCCCCCTTTCCTAGAAGAACTAGGAGCCCTTCCAAGTAGTAGGAGTGGAGGGAAGGAAAGGGAAGGGAAAAGGAGAAGGAAGGAAGGGGGCACCCCCCTCCCTAGTCCAATTCGGACCAGCCCATGGAGAGGGGTGCGGCCACCCTTTGAGGGCTTTCTCTCCTTTCCCGTATGGCCCATTAAGGCCCAATACGAATTCGAATTCGTAACTCTCCGGTACTCCCGAAAATACCCGAATCACTCGGAACCTTTCCGATGTCCGAATATAGTCGTCCAATATATCGATCTTTATGTCTCGATCATTTCGAGACTCCTCGTCATGTCCCCGATCTCATCCGGGACTCCGAACTCCTTCGGTACATCAAAACACATAAACTCATAATATAACCGTCATCGAACTTTAAGCGTGCGGACCCTACGGGTTCGAGAACTATGTAGACATGACCGAGACACATATCCGGTCAATAACCAATAGCGGAACCTGGATGCTCATATTGGCTCCTACATATTCTACGAAGATCTTAATCGGTCAAACCGCATAACAACATATGTTGTTCCCTTTGTCATCGGTATGTTACTTGCCCGGGATTCGATCGTCGGTATCTCAATACCTAGTTCAATCTCGTTACCGGCAAGTCTCTTTACTCGTTCCGTAACACATCATCCCGCAACTAACTCATTAGTTGCAATGCTTGCAAGGCTTATAGTGATGTGCATTACTGTGTGGGCCCAGAGATACCTCTCCGACAATTGGAGTGACAAATCCTAATCTCGAAATATGCCAACCCAACAAGTACCTTTGGAGACACTTGTAGAGCACCTTTATAATCATCCAGTTACGTTGTGACGTTTGGTAGCACACAAAGTGTTCCTCCGGTAAATGGGAGTTGCATAATCTCATAGTCATAGGAACATGTATAAGTCACGAAAAAAGCAATAGCAACAAACTAAACGATCAAGTCATATGCTAACGGAATGGGTCAAGTCAATCACATCATTCTCCTAATGATGTGATCCCGTTAATCAAATGACAACTCATGTCTATGGTTAGGAAACATAACCATCTTTGATCAACGAGCTAGTCAAGTAGGCATACCAGTGACACTCTGTTTGTCTATGTATTCACACATGTATTATGTTTCTGGTTAATACAATTCTAGCATGAATAATAAACATTTATCATGATATAAGGAAATAAATAATAACTTTATTATTGCCTCTACGGCATATTTCCTTCAGTCTCCCATTTGTACTAGAGTCAATAATCTAGTTCACATCACCATGTGATTTAATACCAATAGTTCACATCACCATGTGATTAACACCCATAGTTCACATCGACATGTGACCAACACCCAAAGGGTTAACTAGAGTCAATAATCTAGTTCACATCGCTATGTGATTAACACCCAAAGAGTACTAAGGTGTGATCATGTTTTGCTTGTGAGAGAAGTTTAGTCAACGGGTCTGCCACATTCAGATCCGTAAGTATTTTGCAAATTTCTATGTCAACAATGCTCTGCATGGAGCTACTCTAGCTAATTGCTCCCACTTTCAATATGTATCCAGATTGAGATTTAGAGTCATCTGGATCAGTGTCAAAATTTGCATCGACGTAACCCTTTACGACGAACCTTTTGTCACTTCCATAATCAAGAAACATATCCTTATTCCACTAAGGATAATTTTGACCAATGTCCAGTGATCTACTCCTAGATCACTATTGTACTTCCTTGCCAAACTCAGGGCAAGGTATACAATAGGTCTGGTACACAGCATGGCATACTTTATAGAACCTATGGCTGAGGCATAGGGAATGACTTTCATTGTCTCTCTATCTTCTGCCGTGGTCGGGTTTTGAGTCTTACTCAACTTCACACCTTGTAACATAGGCAAGAACTCCTTCTTTGACTGTTCCATTTTGAACTACTTCAAAATCTTTTGAAAAACTTATCAAGCGTCTTGATCTATCTTTATAGATCTTGATGCTCAATATGTAAGCAGCTTCACCGAGGTCTTTCTTTGAAAAACTCCTTTCAAACATTCCTTTATGCTTTGCAGAATAATTCTACATTATCTCTAATCAACAATATGTCATTCACATATACTTATCAGAAATGTTGTAGTGCTCCCACTCACTTTCTTGTAAATACAGGCTTCACCGCAAGTCTGTATAAAACTATATGCTTTGATCAACTTATCAAAGCGTATATTCCAACTCCGAGATGCTTGCACCAATCCATAGATGGATCGCTGGAGCTTGCATATTTTTTAGTACCTTTAGGATTGACAAAACCTTCTGGTTGCATCATATACAACTCTTCTTTAATAAATCCATTAAAGAATGCAGTTTTGTTTATCCATTTGCCAGATTTCATAAAATGCGACAATTGCTAACATGATTCGGACAGAGTTAAGCATAGATACGAGTGAGAAACTCTCATCGTAGTCAACACCTTGAACTTGTCGAAAACCTTTTTGCGACAATTCTAGCTTTGTAGATAGTAACACTACTATCAGCGTTCGTCTTCCTCTTGAAGATCCATTTAATCTCAATGGCTCGCCGATCATTGGGCAAGTTAATCAAAGTCCATACTTTGTTCTCATACATGGATCTCATCTCAGATTTCATGGCCTCAAGCCATTTCGCGGAATCTGGGCTCATCATCGCTTCCTCATAGTTCGTAGTCTCGTCATGGTCAAGTAACATGACCTCCAGAACAGGATTACCGTACAACTCTGGTGCGGATCTCACTCTGGTTTACCTACGAGATTCGGTAGCAACTTGATCTGAAGTTACATGATCATCATCATTAGCTTCCTCACTAATTGGTGTAGACATCACTGGAACTAATTTCTGTGATGAACTATTTCCCAATTCGGGAGAAGGTACAATTACCTTATCAAGTCCCACTTTCCTCCCACTCACTTCTTTCGAGAGAAAATCCTTCTCTAGAAAGGATCCATTCTCAGCAACGAATATCTTGCCTTTGGATCTGTGATAGAAGGTGTACCCAACATTTTCTTTTGGGTATCCTATGAAGATTTACTTCTCCGATTTGGGTTCGAGCTTATCATGTTGAAACTTTTTCACATAAGCATCGCAGTCCCAAACTTTAAGAAACGACAGCTTAGGTTTCTCGCCAAACCACAGTTCATACGGTGTCATCTCCACGGATTTAGATGGTGCCCTATTTAACGTGAATGCGGCCGTCTTTAAAGCATAACCCCAAAACGATAGCGGTAAATCAGTAAGAGACATCATAGATTGTACCATATCTAGTAAAGTACGATTATGATGTTCGGACACACAATTACACTGTGGTGTTCCAGGTGGCATGAGTAGTGAAACTATTTCACATTGTTTTAACTGAAGGCCAAACTCGTTAACTAAAATATTTTACTTCTGCGATCTTATCGTAGAAACTTTTATTTTCTTGTTACGATGATTCTCCACTTCACTCTGAAATTCTTTGAACTTTTCAAATGTTTCAGACTTGTGTTTCATCAAGTAGATATACTCATATCTGCTCAAATCATCCGTGAAGATCAGAAAATAATGATACCTGCCGTAAGCCTCAATATTCATCGGACCACATACATCAGTATGTATGATTTCCAACAAATCTGTTGCTCGCTCCATTGTTCCGGAGAACGGAGTCTTAGTCATCTTGCCCATGAGGCATGGTTCACAAGCATCAACTGATTCATAATCAAGTGATTCCAAAAGCCCATCAGCATGGAGTTTCTTCATGCGCTTTACACCAATATGACCTAACCGGCAGTGCCACAAATAAGTTGCACTATCATTATTAACTTTGGATCTTTTGGTTTCAATATTATAAATATGTGTATCACTATGATTGAGATACAACGAACCATTTTCATTGGGTGTGTAACCATATAAGGTTTTATTCATGTAAACAGAACAACAATTTATTCTCTTACTTAAATGAATAACCATATTGCAATAAACATGATCCAATCATATTCATGCTCAACGCAAACACTAAATAACATTTATTTTAGGTATAACACTAATCCCGAAAGTATAGGGAGTGTGCGATGATGATCATATCAATCTTGGAACCATTTCCAATACACATCGTCACTTCACCCTTAACTAGTCTCTGTTCATTCTGCAACTCCCATTTCGAGTTACTGTTCTTAGCAACTGAACCAGTATCAAATACCGAGGGGTTGCTATAAACACTAGTAAAGTACACATCAATAACCTGTATATCAAATATACCCTTGTTCACTTTGCCATCTTTCTTATCCACTAGACATTCAGGGCATTTCCGCTTCCAATGACCAGTCCCTTTGCAGTACAAGCACTTAGTCTCAGGCTTAGGTCCAGACTTGGGATTCTTCACTTGAGCAACAAATTTCTTGCCGTTCTTCTTGAAGTTCCCTTTCTTTCCCTTGGCCCTTTTCTTGAAACTAGTGGTCTTGTTAATCATCAACACTTGATGCTCTTTCTTGATTTCTACCTTCATCGATTTCATCATCATGAAAAGCTCGGGAATCATTTACGTCATCCCTTGTATACTATAGTTCATCACGAAGTTCTACTAACTTGGTGATGGTGACTAGAGAATTCTGTCAATCACTATTTTATCTGGAAGATTAACTCCCACTTGATTCAAGTGATTGTAGTACCCAGATAATCTGAGCACATGCTCACCGCTTGAGCTATTCTCCTCCATCTTTTAGCTATAGAACTTCTTGGAGACTTCATATCTCTCAACTCGGGTATTTGCTTGAAATATTAACTTCAACTCCTGGAACATCTTATATGATCCATGACGTTCAAAACGTCTTTGAAGTCCCGATTCTAAGCTGTTAAGCATGGTGCACTAAACTATCAAGTAGTCATCATATTGAGCTAGCCAAACGTTCATAACGTCTCCATTTGCTCCTGCAATAGGTCAGTCACCTAGCGGTGCATCAAGGACATAATTCTTCTGTGCAACAATGAGGATAAACCTCAGATCACGGATCCAATCCGCATCATTGCTACTAACATTTTTGAACATAATTTTTCTCTAGGAACACAATAAACTGGGAGCAACATCGCGAGCTATTGATCTACAACATAGATATGCTAATACTACCAGGACTAAGTTCATGCTAAATTAAAGTTCAATTAATCATATTACTTAAGAACTCCCACTTAGACAGACATCCCTCTAATCTTCTAAGTGATCACGTGATCCATATCAACTAAACCATGTCCGATCATCACGTGAGATGGAGTAGTTTCAATGGTGAACATCACTATGTTGATCATATCTACTATATGATTCACGCTCGACCTTTCGGTCTCAGTGTTCCGAGGCCATATCTGCATATACTAGGCTCGTCAAGTTTAACCTGAGTATTCCGCGTGTGCAACTATTTTGCACCCGTTGTATTTGAACGTAGAGCCTATCACACCCGATCATCACATGGTGTCTCAGCACGAAGAACTTTCGCAATGGTGCATACTTAGGGAGAACACTTATACCTTGATAATTTAGTGAGAGATTATCTTATAAAGCTACCACCGAACTAAGCAAAATAAGATGTATAAAAGATAAACATCACATGCAATCATAATATGTGACATGATATGGCCATCATCATCTTGTGCCTTTGATCTCCATCTCCAAAGCATCGTCATGATCCCCATCGTCACCGGCATGACACCATGATCTCCATCATCTTGATCTATATCAATGTGTCGTCACATGGTTGTCTTGCCAACAATTGCTCTTGCAACTATTGCTATCGCATAGCGATAAAGTAAAGCAATTATTTGGCCCTTGCATCTTATGCAATAGAGAGATAACCATATTGCCAGTTGTCGATAACTTCAACAAAACATGATCATCTCATACAACAACTTATATCTCATCACGTCTTGACCATATCACATCACAACATGCCCTGCAAAAACAAGTTAGACGTCCTCTACTTTGTTGTTGCAAGTTTTACGTGGCTGCTACGGGCTGAGCAAGAACCGTTCTCACCTACGCATCAAAACCACAACGATAGTTTGTCAAGTTGGTGCTGTTTTAACCTTCGCAAGGACCGGGCGTAGCCACACTCGGTTCAACTAAAGTTGGAGAAACTGACACCCGCTAGTCACCTGTGTGCATAGCACGGCGGTAAAACCAGTCTCGTGTAAGCGTACGCGTAATGTCGGTCCGGGCCGCTTCATCCAACAATACCGCTGAACCAAAGTGTGACATGCTGGTAAGCAGTATGACTTATATCGCCCACAACTCACTTGTGTTCTACTCATGCATATTACATCAACGCATAAAACCTGGCTCGGATGCCACTGTTGGGGAATGTAATAATTTCAAAATTTTCCTACGCACACGCAAGATCATGGTGATGCATAGGAACGAGAGGGGAGAGTGTTGCCTACGTACCCTCGTAGACCGAAAGCGGAAGCGTTAGCACAACGAGGTTGATGTAGTCGTACATCTTCACGATCCGACCGATCAAGTACCGAATGCACGGCACCTCCGAGTTCTGCACACGTTCAACTCGATGACGTCCCTCGAACTCCGATCCAGCCGAGTGTTGAGGGAGAGTTTCGTCAGCACGACGGTGTGGTGACGATGATGATGTTCTACCGATGCAGGGCTTCGCCTAAGCACCCCTACGATATGATCGAGGTGGATTATGGTGGAGAGGGGCACCGCACACGGCTAAGAGATCCAAGGGGTCAATTGTTGTGTCTTTGCGGTGCCCCTGCCCCCGTATATAAAGGAGTGGAGGAGGGGGAGGGTCGGCCCTCTCTATGGCGCGCCCTAGGGGAGTCCTACTCCCACCGGGAGTAGGATTCCCCCTTTCCTAGTAGAACTAGGAGCCCTTCCAAGTAGTAGGAGTAGGAGGGAAGGAAAGGGAAGGGAAAAGGAGAAGGAAGGAAGGGCCCCCCCTCCCTAGTCCAATTCGGACCAGCCCATGGGGAGGGGTGCGGCCACCCTTTGAGGCCTTTCTCTCCTTTCCTGTATGGCCCATTAAGGCCCAATACGAATTCCCGTAACTCCCTGGTACTCCTGAAAATACCCGAATCACTCGGAACCTTTCCGATGTGCGAATATAGTCGTCCAATATATCGATCTTTACGTCTCGATCATTTCGAGACTCCTCGTCATGTCCCCGATCTCATCCGGGACTCCGAACTCCTTCGGTACATCAAAACACATACACTCATAATATAACTGTCATCGAACTTTAAGCGTGCAGACCCTACGGGTTCGAGACCTATGTAGACATGACCGAGACACGTCTCCGGTCAATAACCAATAACGGAACCTGGATGCTCATATTGGCTCCTACATATTATACGAAGATCTTTATCGGTCAAACCACATAACAACATATGTTGTTCCCTTTGTCATCGGTATGTTACTTGCCCGGGATTCGATCGTCGGTATCTCAATACCTAGTTCAATCTCATTACCGGCAAGTCTCTTTACTCGTTCCGTAACACATCATCCCGCAACTAATTCATTAGTTGCGTTGCTTGCAAGGCTTATAGTGATGTGCATTACCGAGTGGGCCCAGAGATACCTCTCCGACAATCCGAGTGACAAATCCTAATCTCGAAATACGCCAACCCAACAAGTACCTTCGGAGACACCTGTAGAGCACCTTTATAATCACCCAGTTACGTTGTGACGTTTGGTAGCACACAAAAGTGTTCCTCCGGTAAACGAGAGTTGCATAATCTCATAGTCATAGGAACATGTATAAGTCATGAAAAAAGCAATAGCAACAAACTAAACGATCAAGTGCTATGCTAACGGAATGGGTCAAGTCAATCACATCATTCTCCTAATGATGTGATCCCGTTAATCAAATGACAACTCATGTCTATGGTTAGGAAACATAACCATCTTTGATCAACGAGCTAGTCAAGTAGAGGCATACCAGTGACACTCTGTTTGTCTATGTATTCACACATGTATTATATTTCCGGTTTATACAATTCTAGCATGAATAATAAACATTTATCATGATATAAGGAAATAAATAATAACTTTATTATTGCCTCTAGGGCATATTTCCTTCAGTAATGAACTCATTCTTTATTTATATTGGTGTTAAACCTACTGTATTCCAACTTCTCTATGGATTATAAACTATTTTACTAGCCATAGATTCATCAAAATAAGCAAACAACACACGAAAAACAGAATCTGTCAAAAACAGAACGGTCTGTAGTAATCTGTAGCTAGCGCAAGATCTGGAACCCCACAAATTCTAAAATAAATTGATGGACGTGAGGAATTTATCTATTAATCATCTGCAAAAAGAATTAACTAAATATCACTTTCCAAATAAAAATGGCAGCAGTTCTCGTGAGCGCTAAAGTTTCTGTTTTTACAGCAAGATTAACAAGACTTTCCCCAAGTCTTCCCAACGGTTCTACTTGGCACAAACACTAATTAAGCACAAAAAACACAATCAAAACAAAGGATATATAAAATATTTATTACTAAACAGGAGCAAAAGGCAAGGAATAAAAATAAAATTGGGTTGCCTCCCAACAAGCACTATCGTTTAACGCCCCTAGCTAGGCATAAAAAGCAAGGATAGATCTAGGTATTGCCATCTTTGGTTGGCAATCCATAAGTGGATCTCATAATAGATTCATAAGGTAATTTAATTTTCTTTCTAGGAAAGTGTTCCATGCCTTTCCTTAACGGAAATTGGAATCCAATATTTCCTTCCTTCATATCAATAATTGCACCAATCGTTCTAAGGAAAGGTCTACCAAGAATAATAGGACATGAAGGATTGCAATCTATGTCAAGAACGATAAAATCTACGGGCACATAATTCCTATTTGCAACAATAATAACATTATTAATTCTTCCCATAGGTTTCTTAATAGTGGAATCCGCAAGGTGCAAGTTTAGAGAGCAATCATCAAAATCACGGAAACCTAACAAATCACAGAAAGTCTTTGGAATCGTGGAAACACTAGCACCCAAATCACACAAAGCATAGCATTCATGATCTTTAATTTTAATTTTAATAGTAGGTTCCCACTCATCATAAAGTTTTCTAGGGATAGAAACTTCCAACTCAAGTTTTTCTTCATAAGATTGCATCAAAGCATCAACGATATGTTTAGTAAAAGCTTTATTTTGGCTATAAGAATGAGGAGAATTTAGCATGGATTGCAACAAGGAAATACAATCTATCAAAGAGCAGCTATCATAATTAAATTCCTTGAAATCCAAAGTAGTATGTTCATTAACATCTAGAGTTTTGATCTCTCAATCCCACGTTTTTATCAATTTTAGTATCAAGTTCTAAAAACTCCGAATTCTTGGAACGTCGTCTAGCTAAAGGTGAATCATATTCAGTCCCATCATTATCAAGATTCAAATTACAAAACAAATATTTAATAGGGGACACATCAATAACTTTTAGATCTTCATCTTTATTATGATGGAAACTAGAAGAACACGCTCTTATAAAGGAATCTTTCTTAGCACGCATCCTAGTGGTTCTTTCTTTGCACTCGTCAATGGAAATTCTCATGGCTTTGAGAGAATCATTGATATCATGCTTAGGTGGAATAGATCTAAGTTTCAAAGAATCAACATCAAGAGAAATCCTATCACCGTTCCTAGCCAACTCATCAATCTCAGGCAATTTTTCTTCAATCAAAGCATTGAAATTCTTTTGCGAAGTAATAAATTCTTTAATATTAGATTCAAAATCAGAGGGAATCTTATTATAATTTCCATAAGAATTGTTGTAGGAATTACCATAATTATTAGAGGAATTACTAGGATACGGCCTAGGATTAAAGTTTCCTCTATACGCGTTGTTACCAAAATTATTCCTACCAACAAAATTCACATCCATAGATTCGTTATTATTCTCAATCAAAGTAGACAAAGGCATATCATTAGGATCAGAATAAACACTTTTATTAGCAAATAATTTCATAAGTTCATCCATCTTTCCACTCAAAATATTAATTTCTTCTATCGCATGCACTTTCTTATTAGTAGATCTTTCAGTGTGCCAATGAGAATAATTAACCATGATATTATCTAGGAGTTTAGTAGATTCTCCTAAAGTGATTTCCATAAAAGTGCCTGCTACGGCCGAATCTAAAAGATTTCTAGAAGCAAAATTCAATCCGGCATAAAAAATTTGTATAATCATCCACAAATTTAAACCATGCGTAGGGCAATTACGTATCATTAATTTCATCCTCTCCCAAGCTTGTGCAACATGTTCATGATCAAGTTGCTTAAAATTCATAATATCGTTTCTAAGAGAGATGATCTTAGCGGGAGGAAAATACTTAGAGATAAAAGTATCTTTGCACTTATTGCACGAATAAATACTATTTTTAGGCAAAGCCGAAAACCAAGCTTTAGCACGATCTCTAAGCGAAAAAGGAAATAGCTTCAATTTAACAATATAATTATCCACATCTGTCTTATTTTGCATATCACACAAATCAACGAAGCTATTTAGATGGGGTAGCGGCATCTTCACTAGGAAGGCCGGAGAACGGATCTTTCATGACAAGATTCAGCAAAGTAGCATTAATTTCACAAGATTCAGCATCGGTAAGAGTAGCAATTGGAGTGCTAATAAAATCATTGTTGTTGGTATTGGTAAAGTCACACAATTTAGTGCTATCTTGAGCCATCGTGACAAGCAAGCAATCGAACACACAAGCAAACGAGGAACGGACAAAAAAGGCAAATAGAGAAAGAGAGGGAGGAAAGAGAGAGAGAGAGAGGCGAATAAAACGGCAAGGGTGAAGTGAGGGAGAGGAAAACGAGAGGCAAATGGGAAATAATGTAATGCGGGAGATAACGGTTTGTGATGGGTACTTGGTGAAGGAAATATGCCCTAGAGGCAATAATAAAGTTATTATTTATTTCCTTATATCATGATAAATGTTTATTATTCATGCTAGAATTGTATTAACCGGAAACATAATACATGTGTGAATACATAGACAAACAGAGTGTCACTAGTATGCCTCTACTTGACTAGCTCGTTAATCAAAGATGGTTATGTTTCCTAACCATGGACAAAAGAGTTGTTATTTGATTAACAAGGTCACATCATTAGTTGAATGATCTGATTGACATGACCCATTCCATTAGCTTAGCACCCGATCATTTAGTATGTTGCTATTGCTTTCTTCATGACTTATACATGTTCCTATGACTATGAGATTATGCAACTCCCGCTTGCCGGAGGAACACTTTGGGTGCTACCAAACGTCACAACGTAACTGGGTGATTATAAAGGAGCATTACAGGTGTCTCCAAAGGTAGATGTTGGGTTGGCGTATTTCGAGATTAGGATTTGTCACTCCGATTGTCGGAGAAGTATCTCTGGGCCCTCTCGGTAATGCACATCACTTAAAGCCTTGCAAGCATTGCAACTAATGAGTTAGTTGCGGGATGTTGTATTACGGAACGAGTAAAGAGACTTGCCGGTAACGAGATTGAACTAGGTATTGGATACCGACGATCGAATCTCGGGCAAGTAACATACCGATGACAAAGGAAACAACGTATGTTGTTATGCGGTCTGACCGATAAAGATCTTCGTAGAATATGTAGGAGCCAATATGGGCATCCAGGTCCCGCTATTGGTTATTGACCGGAGACGTGTCTCGGTCATGTCTACATTGTTCTCGAACCGTAGGGTCCGCACGCTTAAGGTTTCGATGACAGTTATATTATGAGTTTATGAGTTTTGATGTACCGAAGGAGTTCGGAGTCCCGGATGAGATTGGGGACATGACGAGGAGTCTCGAAATGGTCGAGACGTAAAGATCGATATATTGGACGACTATGTTCGGACTTCGAAAAGGTTCCGAGTGATTCGGGTATTTTTCGGAGTACCGGAGAGTTACGGGAATTCGCCGGGGAGTATATGGGCCTTATTGGGCCATACGGGAATAGAGGAGAGAGGACAAAAGGAAGGAGGCCTGCGCCCCCCCTCTGGTCCGAATTGGACAAGGGGCACAGCTCCCTTTTCCTTATTCCTCTCCCCCTCTTTCCCCTTCTCCTACTCCAACAAGGAAGGAGGGAGTCCTACTCCCGGTGGGAGTAGGACTCCCCTTGGCGCGCCTCCTCCTAGGCCGGCCGCCCCCTCCCCCTTGCTCCTTTAAATACGGAGGTAGGGGGCAGCCCATGACACACAAGTTGATCCTTGGTGATCGTTCCTTAGCCGTGTGCGGTGCCCCCTGCCACCAAATTCCACCTCGATCATATTGTTGCAGTGCTTAGGCGAAGCCCTGCGTCGGTAATACATCAAGATCGTCACCACGCCGTCGTGCTGACGGAACTCTTCCTCGACGCTTTGCTGGATCGGAGCCCGAGGATCGTCATCGAGCTGAACGTGTGCTAAGAACTCGGAGGTGCTGGAGTAACGGTGCTTGGATCGGTCGGATCGGGAAGACGTACGACTACTTCCTCTACGTTGTGTGATCACTTCCGCAGTCGGTCTGCGTTGGTACGTAGACAACACTCTCCCCTCTCGTTGCTATGCATCACCATGATCTTGCATGTGCGTAGGAAATTTTTGAAATTACTACGTTCCCCAACACTTGGTATGTTGACTTTTGCGTAGACCTCCCCGGCAACGGCGCCAGAAATCCTTCTTGCTACCTCTTGAGCACTTGCATTGGTTTTCCCTTGAAGAGGAAAGGGTGGTGCAGTAAAGTAGCGTAAGTATTTCCCTCAGTTTTTGAGAACCAAGGTATCAATCCAGTAGGAGGCTACGCACGAGTCCCTCGCACCTACACAAAACAAATAAATCGTCGCAACCAATGCGATAAGGGGTTGTCAATCCCCACACGGTCACTTACGAGAGTGAGATCTGATAGATATGATAAGATAATATTTTTGGTATTTTTATGATAAAGATGCAAAATAAAATAAAAGACAATGAAAATAACTAAGTATTGGAAGATTAATATGATGAAGATAGACCCGGGGCCATAGGTTTCACTAGTGGCTTCTCTCAAGAGCATAAGTATTTTACGGTGGGTGAACAAATTACTGTTGAGCAATTGACAGAATTGAGCATAGTTATGAGAATATATAGGTATGATCATGCATATAGGCATCACGTCCAAGACAAGTAGACCGACTCATTCCTGCATCTACTACTATTACTCCACACATCGACTGCTATCCAGCATGCATCTAGAGTATTAAGTTCATAAGAATAGAGTAACGCCTTAAGCAAGATGACATGATGTAGAGGGATAAATTCATGCAATATTATAAAAAACATCTTGTTATCCTCGATGGCAACAATACAATACGTGCCTTGCTGCCCCTACTGTCACTGGGAAAGGACACCGCAAGATTGAAACCAAAGCTAAGCACTTCTCCCATTGCAATAAAGATCAATCTAGTAGGCCAAACCAAACTGATAATTTGAAGAGACTTGCAAAGGTAACCAATCATACATAAAAGAATTCAGAGCAGATTCAAATATTGTTCATAGATAAACTTGATCATAAACCCACAATTCATTGGTCTCAACAAACACACCGCAAAAGAAGATTACATCAAATAGATCTCCACAAGAGAGGGGGAGAACTTTGTATTGAGATCCAAAAAGAGAGAAGCCACCTAGCTAATAACTATGGACGCGAAGGTCTGAGGTAAACTACTCACACTTCATTGGAGAGGCTATGGTATTGATGTAGAAGCCCTCCATGATCGATGCCCACTCCAGCGGAGCTCCAGAACAGGCCCCAAGATGGGATCTTGTGGATCCAGAAAGTTGCGGAGGTGTAATTAGGGTTTTGGCTCCGTATCTGATCGTTTGGGGGTACGTAGGTATATATAGGAGGAAAAAGTACGTTGGTGGAGCAACTGGGGGCCCACGAGGGTGGAGGGCATGCCTAGGGGGGTAGGCGCGCCCCCCTACCTCGTGGCCTCCATATTGGTTGCTTGACGTAGGGTCCAAGTCTCCTGGATCATGTTCGGTGAGAAAATCAAGTTCTCGAAGGTTTCATTCCGTTTGGACTCCGTTTGATATTCCTTTTCTTTGAAAACCTAAAATAGGCAAAAAAACAGCAATTCTGGGCTGGGCCTCAGGTTAATAGGTTAGTCCCAAAAATAATATAAAAGTGGATAATAAAGCCCAATAATTTCCAAAATAGAACATAATATAGCATGGAGCAATAAAAAATTATAGATACGTTGGAGACGTATCAGTTGTCATTGGATGAACGGGATCACGTCATTAGAGAATGATGTGATGGACAAGACCCATCCGTTAGCTTAGCATAATGATCGTTTAGTTTTATTGCTATTGCTTTCTTCATGGCTTATACATGTTCCTTTGACTATGAGATTATGCAACTCCCGAATACCGGAGGAACACCTTGCGTGCTATCAAACGTCACAACGTAACTGGGTGATTATAAATATGCTCTACAGGTGTCTCCGATGGTGTTTGTTGAGTTGGCATAGACCGAGATTGGGATTTGTCACTCCATGTATCGGAGAGGTATCTCTAGGCCCTCTCGGTAGTGCACATCACTATAAGCCTTGCAAGCAATGTGACTAATGAGTTAGTTAGGGGATGATGCATTACGGAACGAGTAAAGAGACTTGCCGGCAATGAGATTGAACTAGGTATGATGATACCGACGATCGAATCTCGGACAAAGGGAATGACGTATGTTGTTATGCGATTTGACCGATAAAGATCTTCCTAGAATATGTAGGAGCCAATATGAGCATCCACGTTCCGCTATTGGTTATTGACCGGAGATGTGTCTCGGTCATGTCTGCATAGTTCTCGAACCCGTAGGGTCTGCACGCTTAATGTTCGATGACGATTTGTATTATAAGTTATGTGATTTGATGACCGAAGTTTGTTCAAAGTCCCGGATGAGATCACGGACATGACGAGGACTCTCAAAATGGCCGAGCGGTAAAGGTTCATATATTGGAAGGTTGCATTTGGACATCGGAATGGTTCCGAGTGATTTGGGCATTTTTTTCGAAGTACTGGGAGGTTACCGGAACCCCCCAGGGAAGTTAATGGGCCTTAGTGGGCTTTAGTGAAGAGAGGGAAGAAGGGCCACGAGGTGGCGCGCGCCTCCCCCTGCCCAAACCGAATTGGACAAGGGGTGGGGGCGCGGCCCCCTCCTTCCTTTTCCTCCGGTTGAAGAAAGGAAGGGGGGGGGGGGCGAATCCTACTTGGACTAGGAGTCCAAGTAGGACTCCACCCTTGGCGCGCCCCTCCTGGCCGGCTGTAACACCCACGATGCGGCTATATATCTCACGTGTCGCGGCATGACTTAGAGGCATAACCGCATGGTGGTTTTGTCGCAAGAGGGGTAATCTTCACACAATCCCATGTACTGAATTAGAAAGGGATAAAGTGTTGGCTTACAATCACCACTTCAAACAAATAAAAAGTTAAACATACATCATCCAGAATACAATCAAGGTCCGGCTACGGAACCAAAATAAAGGAAGACAACCCCAAATGCTAGATCCTCGATCGTCCCAACTGGGCTCGACTACTGTTCAGCCAGAAAAGACACGAAACAATGATCAAGATCTTCATCAAGCTCCCACTTGAGGTCAGTTGCATCATCGGCACTGGTATCATCGGCACCTGCAACTATTTGGAAGTATCCATGAGTCACGAGGACTCAGCAATCTCACACCCGCGAGATCAGGACTATTTAAGCTTATGGGTAGGATAGGGTAAAGAGGTGGAGCTGCAGCAATCACTAAGCAAATATGGTGGCTAACATACGCAAATAAGAGCGAGAAGAGAAGCCATGCAACGGTTGAGAAGCTAGAAGTGATCAAGAAGTGATCCTGAAACTACTTACGTTCAAACATAACTCCAAAAGCCGTGTTCACTTCCCGGACTACACCGAAAAGAGACCATCACGGCTAGACACGCGGTTGATGCATTTTAATTAAGTCAAGTGTCAAGTTCTCTACAACCGGACATTAACAAATTCCCATATGCCACATGACTGCGGGCATGGCTCTCGAAAGTTTAAACCCTGCAGGGGTGTCCCAACTTATCCCATCACAAGCTCTCACGGTCAACGAAGGATATTCCTTCTCCTGGGAAGACCCGATCAGTCTCAGAATCCCGGTTACAAGACATTTCGACAATGGTAAAACAAGACCAGCAAAGCCGCCCGATGTGCCGACAATCCCGATTGGAGCTGCACATATCTCATTCTCAGGGCAACACCGGATAGGTCAAGCTACGAGTAAAACTAGCCCTCAAGTTGCCCCGAGGTGGCCCTGCAGGCTGCCTAGTTCGGACCAACACTTAGAGAAGCACTGGCCCAGGAGGGTTAAAATAAAGATGACCCTCGGTTTGGCTGACCCAAGGGAAAGGTAATAGGTTGTTAGGAAAATGTAAAACCAAGGTTGGGCCTTGCTGGAGGAGTTTTATTCAAGGCGAACTGTCAAGGGGTTCCCATAACACCCAACCGCGTAAGGAACGTAAAATCAAGGAACATAACACCGGTATGACGGAAACTAGGGCGGCAAGAGTGGAACAAAACACCAGGCATAAGGCCGAGCCTTCCACCCTTTACGAAGTATATAGATGCATTGATTAAAATAAGAGATATTGTGATAACCCAACATATCCATGTTCCAACATGGAACAAACTTCATCTTCACCTGCAACTAACAACGCTATAAGAGGGGCTGAGCCAAAGCGGTAACACAGCCAAACAACGGTTTGCTAGGAAGGTGGGTTAGAGGCTTGACATGGCAATATGGGAGGCATGATATAGCAAGTGGTAGGTAGCGCAACATAGCGATGGAACGAAAGTAATTATCTCAGGTAGATTCATAGCTATAAAAAGGATCAGATCAACCAAAGTAATTATCTCGGGATCGACAGAGAAATCATAATCCTTATCAGTAATAAAGATAGGTGAAGTAGCATAAGCAGGATCATATTTCATTCTAGCATTCAGAGATTTTTCTTTCAGCTTAGCTAATAGTTTCTTAAGATCACTTCTATCATTGCAGGCAAGAAAGTCTCTAGCAGTTTCTTCATCCATAACATAACCCTCAGGAACAACAGGAATTCATATCTAGGGGGAGAATCTTCATCATCACTTTCATCAATATTATCAGTTTCATTAATTTCATTTTCTCTAGCCCTAGCAAGTTTTTCATCAAGAAATTCACCAAGTGGCACAATAGTATCAAGCATAGAAGTAGTTTCATCATAAGTATCATGCAAAGCAGAAGTGGCATCATCAATAACATGCGACATATCATAATTAATAGCAGAAGCATGTTTAGGTGTCGCAAGCTTACTCAAAATAGAAGGTGAATCAAGTGCAGAGCTAGATGGCAGTTCCTTACCTCCTCTCGTACTTGAGGGAAAAATCGTGGTTCTTTGATCTTTCAAGTTCTTCATACTGATAAGAAGATATAAATCCCAAGTGACTCAAAGAATAGAGCTATGCTCCCCGGCAACAGCGCCAGAAAATGGTCTTGATAACCCACAAGTATAGAGGATCGCAACAGTTTTCAAGGCTAGAGTATTCAACCCTAATTTATTGATTCGGCACAAGGGGAGTGATACGTCTCCAACGTATCTATAATTTTTTTATTGTTCCATGCTATTATATTATCTGTTTTGGATGTTTATGGGCTTTATTATACACTTTTATATTATTTTTGGGACTAACCTATTAACAGGAGGCCCAACCCAAATTGTTGTTTTCTTGCCTATTTCAGTGTTTCGAAGAAAAGGAATATCAAACGGAGTCCAAATGGAATTAAACCTTCGGGAAGGTTATTTTTGGAACGGAAGCAATCCAGGAGACTTGGAGTTTACGTTAGGGAAGCTTTGAGGTGGCCACGAGGCAGGGAGGCGCGCCTACTCCCCTGGGCGCGCCCCCACCCTCGTGGGCCCCTCATGGCTCCCCTGACTGACTTCTTTCGCCTATATATGTCCATATACCCTAAAAACATCGGGGAGCAGAATAGATCGGGAGTTCTGCCGCCAGAAGCATCCATAGCCACCGAAAACCAATCTAGACCCGTTCCGGCACCATGCCAGACGGGGGAATCCCTCTCCGGTGGCCATCTTCATCATCCCAGCGCTCTCCATGATGAGGAGGGAGTAGTTCACCCTTGGGGCTGAGGGTATGTACCAGTAGCTATGTGTTTGATCTCTCTCTCTCTCTCTCTCTCTCTCTCTCTCTCTCTCTCTCTCTCTTTCTCTCGTGTTCTTGAGGTGGTACGATCTTGATGTATCGCGAGCTTTGCTATTATAGTTGGATCTTATGATGTTTCTCCCCCTCTACTCTCTTGTGATGAATAGAGGTTTCCCTTTGAAGTTATCTTATCGGATTGAGTCTTTAAGGATTTGAGAACACTTGATGTATGTCTTGCATGTGCTTATCTATGGTGACAATGGGATATCACGTGATCCACTTGATGTATGTTTTGGTGATCAACTTGCGAGTTTCGTGACCTTGTGAACTTATGCATAGGGGTTGGCACACGTTTTCGTCTTGACTCTCCGGTAGAAACTTTGGGGCACTCTTTGAAGTTCTTTGTGTTGGTTGAATAGATGAATCTGAGATTATGTGATGCATATCGTATAATCATACCCATGGATACTTGAGGTGACATTGGAGTATCTAGGTGACATTAGGGTTATGGTTGATTTGTGTCTTAAGGTGTTATTCTAGTACGAACTCTATGATAGATTGAACGGAAAGAATAGCTTCGTGTTTTTTTACTACGGACTCTTGAATAGATCGATCAGAAAGGATAACTTTGAGGTGGTTTTATACCCTACCATAATCTCTTCGTTTGTTCTCCGCTATTAGTGACTTTGGAGTGACTCTTTGTTGCATGTTGAGGGATACTTATATGATCCAATTATGTTATTATTGTTGAGAGAACTTGCACTAGTGAAAGTATGAACCCTAGGCCTTGTTTCCTAACATTGCAATACCGTTTGTGCTCACTTTTATCTTTAGTTACCTTGCTGTTTTTATATTTTCTGATTACAAAAACCATTATCTACTATCCATATTGCCCTTGTATCACCATCTCTTCGTGGAACTAGTGCACCTATACAATTTACCATTGTATTGGGTGTGTTGGTGACACAAGAGACTCTTTGTTATTTGGTTGCAGGGTTTCTTGAGAGAGACCATCTTCATCCTACGCTTCCCATGGATTGATAAACCTTAGGTCATCCACTTGAGGGAAATTTGCTACTGTCCTACGAACCTCTGCACTTGGAGGCCCAACAACATCTACAAGAAGAAGGTTGTGTAGTAGACATCAAGCTCTTTTCTGGCGCCGTTGCCGGGGAGTCAAGGAAAGGGGCTCTAATACCCCGTCAACTAAGCTCTTTTCTGGCGCCGTTGCCGGGGAGGTTAGCGCTTGAAGGTATATATTTAGATCTTGCAATCGAATCTTTTTGTTTCTTGTTTTATCACTAGTTTAGTCTATAAATTAAAATTATAAAAATATGGAACTAAGGGTACCTCATATGGTTCATCTTTTTAATATCTATCATGAAAATAAGGATTCCGATAACTATGCTCAATTGCTAGAGGAAGAATGCATTAGAATGTTTGGGACTACATATTTGAATGATGAGCATGATTGCAATGTTTTTAGTATGAATTCCTTGAATATCCATGATGCTAATGATATGCAAAGCCACAAGCTTGGGGAAGCTATGTTTGATGAAGATGATATTTTTATCCCCCAAGCTTTGATGAGCAAATTTACTATGATGAAAGCATGCCTCCTATCTATGATGATTATTGTGATGACACATAAGCTTTAAAGAATAATGATAACCATGAAACTTGTCATCTTGGTCTTAATTTTCAATCACATGATAGTTATTTTGTTGAGTTTGCTCCCACTACTATTCATGAGAAGAAATTTGCGTATGTGGAGAGTAATAAAAATCCTATGCTTGTAGATCATGAAAAGAATGCTTTATCTGATAGTTATATTGTTGAATTCATTCATGATGCTACTGAAAATTATTATGAGGGAGGAACATATGCTTGTAGGAATTGCAATAATATCAAGTTTCCTCTCTACGTGCTTAAATTTTTCAAGTTATGCTTGTTTTACCTTCATATGCAAGTTGATTCTTGTTCCCACAAGTTGTTTGCTCACAAAATCCCTATGCATAGGAAGTGGGTTAGACTTAAATGTGCTAGTCATATTCTTCATGATGCTCTCTTTATGTTTCAATTTCTTATCTTTTGTGTGAGCATCATTGAAATCATCGTGCCTAGCTAGGGGCGTTAAACGATAGCCCTTGTTGGGAGGCAACCCAATTTTATATTTTGTTCCTTGCTTTTTGTTCATGTTTAGTAATAAATATTTAATCTAGCCTCTGTTATGGTTGTGTTTTTTGTGTTTAATTAGTGTTGTGCCAAGTAGAACCTTTGGGAAGACTTGGGGAAAGTCTTTGTGATCTTGCTGTAAAAAAACAGAAACTTTAGCGCTCACGAGAATTGCTGCCATTTTTATTTGGAAAGTGATATTTAGTTAATTATTTTTGCAGATGATTAATAGACAAATTTATCAGGTCCACCAATTTATTTCAGAATTTTATGAGGTCCATAAGTATACGTTTAATACAGATTACTACAGACTGTTCTGTTTTTGACAGATTCTGTTTTGATCGCGTTGTTTGCTTATTTTGATGAATCTATGAGTAGTATCGGAGGGTATGAAACATAGAGAAGTTGGAATAAAGTATATATATTACACCAATATGAATTTAGAATGAGTTAATTACAGTACCTTATGATGGTAATTTTCTTTCTTATACTAACGGAGCTTACAAGTTTTCTGTTAAGTTTTGTGTTGTGAAGTTTTCAAGTTTTCGGTAAAGATTCGATGGACTATGGAATAAAGAGTGGCAAGAGCCTAATATTGGGGATGCCCAAGGCACCCCAAGGTAATATTCAAGAACAACCAAGATCCTAAGCTTGGGGATGCCCCGGAAGGCATCCCCTCTTTCGTCTTCGTTCATCGGTAATTTTACTTGGAGCTATATTTTTATTTACCACATGATATGTGTTTTGCTTGGAGTGTCAATTTATTTTGTTAGGATTTGTTTATTGTTATTTAGAACAATGTTTTTCATCTTTTATTTCAATAAAAGTGGCATTGATAGCCTTTACTATGCCTATTTTACAAGTCTTCATGTTGCTGTTTGAAAACAGAAAGTTTACCGCTGTTGCAATAATTCCCTAGAAAATTCAGAATGTGATAAAATGTTGAAACCTTTTGCATATTAAGATCTGATAAATTTACTACAGTGGGAATTTTCTTTCATAATTTTTGGAGATAGGGAAGTATGAATCTTGCTGCACTCTTTACAGACTGTCCTGTTTAGGCAGATTGTTGTTATGTTTGCATTGTTTGCATATGTTTGCTTCTTTAATGATTCTATTTGAGGATAGGACTATTAAATATGCATAGGCATTTATTATGCAATGTTGAATAATAATTTTAGTGATTTTCTACAGTAGAGTATGATAAGGTTTTTGCAATGGTTTATACTAACTTATCTCACGAGTCCTTGTTGAGTTTTGCGTGGACGAAGCTTTTGAGATTTAGGGAGACCGTGATATGAGAGGAATTAAGGAGACACAAAAGATCAAGCTTGGGTATGCAAAAGGCATCCCAAGATAATATTTCAAGAAGTCTCAATCGTCTAAATTTGGGGATGCCCCGGTTGGCATCCCACCTTTCTTCTTCAACAACTATCGGTTAGTTTCGGTTGATCCTAAGTTTTTGCTTCTTCACATGATGTTTGCCATTCTTAGAATGCCATTTTATTTTGTTTTGCTTTCTGTTTGAATAAAATACCAAGATCTGAAATTCTTAAATGTTATGGAGTCTTCACATAGCTTCATAATTATTCGACTACTCGTTGATCTTCACCTATATCTTTCGGAGTAGTTTGTCGTTGCTCTAGTGCTTCACTTATATCTTTTTAGAGCACGGTGGTGGTTTTATTTTCTAGAAATAGATGAACTCTCGTGCTTCGCTTATATTATTTTGAGAGTCTTTAGAACAGCATGGTAGTTTGCTTTGGTTATGAATTTAGTCCTAATATGATGGGCATCCAAGAGGGATATAATAAAAACTTTCATATAAAGTGCATTGAATACTATGAGAAGTTTGATACTTGATGATTGTTTTGAGATATGAGGATGGTAATATCAGAGTCATGCTAGTGAGTAGTTGTGAATTTGAGAGATACTTGTGTTAAAGTTTGTGATTCCCGTAGCATGCACGTATGGTGAACCATTATGTGTGATGAAGTCGGAGCATGATTTATTTATTGATTGTCTTCCTTATGAGTGGCGGTCGGGGACGAGCAATGGTATTTTCCTACCAATCTATCCCCCTAGGAGCATGCGCGTAGTACTTTGTTTTGATAACTAATAGATTTTTGCAATAAGTATGTGAGTTCTTTATGACTAATGTTGAATCCATGGATTATACACACTCTCACCCTTCCACCATTTCTAGCCTCTCTAGTACCGCGCAACTTTCGCCGGTACCATAAACCCACCATATATCTTCCTCAAAACAACCACCATACCTACCTATTATGGCATTCCATAGCCATTCCAAGATATATTTCCATGCAACTTTCCACCGTTCCGTTATTATGACATGCTTCATCATTGTCATATTGCTTTGCATGATCATGTAGTTGACATCGTATTTGTGGCAAAGCCACCGTTCATAATTCTTCCATACATGTCACTCTTGAGTCATTGCACATCCCGGTACACCGCTGGAGGCATTCATATAGAGTCATATCTTGTTCTAAGTATCGAGTTGTAATTCTTGAGTTGTAAGTAAATAAAAGTGTGATGATCATCATTATTAGAGCATTGTCCCAATGAGGAAAGGATGATGGAGACTATGATTCCCCCACAAGTCGGGATGAGACTCCGGAAGAAAAAAAAGAGGCCAAAGAAGCCCAAAAAAAGAGGCCATAAAAAAAGAGAAAAGGCCCAAATAAAATAAAAAATAAAAAATGAGAGAAAAAGAGAGAAGGGGCAATGCTACTATCCTTTTACCACACTTGTGCTTCAAAGTAGCACCATGATCTTCATGATAGAGAGTCTCATATGTTGTCACTTTCATATACTAGTGGGAATCTTTCATTATAGAACTTGGCTTGTATATTCCAATTATGGGCTTCCTCAAAATGCCCTAGGTCTTCGTGAGCAAGCGAGTTGGATGCACACCCACTAGTTTCTTTTGTTGAGCTTTCATACATTTATAGCTCTAGTGCATCTGTTGCATGGCAATCCCTACTCACTCACATTGTTATCTATTGATGGGCATCTCCATACCCCATTGATACGCCTAGTTGATGTGAGACTATCTTCTCCTTTTTGTCTTCTCCACAACCACCATTCTATTCCACCTATAGTGCTATGTCCATGGCTCACGTTCATCTATTGCGTGAAGATTGAAAAAGTTTGAGAACATCAAAAGTATGAAACAATTGCTTGGCTTCTCATCGGGGTTGTGCATGATTTAAATATTTTGTGTGATGAAGATAGAGCATAGCCAAACTATATGATTTCGTAGGGATAACTTTCTTTGGCCATGTTATTTTCAGAAGACATGATTGGCTTAGTTAGTATGCTTGAAGTATTATTATTTCTATGTCAATATTAAACTTTTATCTTGAATCTTTCAGATCTGAACATTCATGCCACAGTAGAGAAAAATACATTGAAGAATATTCTAGAAAGCATTCCACATAAAAAATTCTGTTTTTATCATTTACCTACTTGAGGACGAGCAGGAATTAAGCTTGGGGATGCTGATACGTCTCCAACGTATCTATAATTTTTTATTGTTCCATGCTATTATATTATCTGTTTTGGATGATTATGGGCTTTATTATACACTTTTATATTATTTTTGGGACTAACCTATTAACCAGAGGTCCAGCCCAAATTGTCGTTTTCTTGCCTATTTCAGTGTTTCGAAGAAAAGGAATATCAAACGGAGTCCAAACAGAATAAAACCTCCAGGAAAGTTATTTTTGGAACGGAAGCAATCCAGGAGACTTGGAGTTTACGTCTGGGAAGCTTCGAGGTGGCCACGAGGCAGGGAGGCGCGCCTACCCCCTGGGCGCGCCCCCACCCTCGTGGGCCCCTCGTGGCCCACATGACCGACTTCTTTCGCCTATATATGTCCATATACCCTAAAAACATTGGGAGCAGAATAGATCGAGAGTTCCGCCGCCAGAAGCCTCCGTAGCCCCCGAAAACCAATCTAGACCCGTTCCAGCACCCTGCCGGAGGGGGGGGGGGAATCCCTCTCCGGTGGCCATCTTCATCATCCCAGCGCTCTCCATGACAAGGAGGGAGTAGTTCACCCTCGGGGCTGAGGATATGTACCAGTAGCTATGTGTTTGATCTCTCTCTCTCTCTCTCTCTCTCTCTCTCTCTCGTTCTTGAGGTGGTACAATCTTGATGTATCGCGAGCTTTGTTATTATAGTTGGATCTTATGATGTTTCTCCCCCTCTACTCTCTTGTGATGAATTGAGTTTTCCCTTTGAAGTTATCTTATCGGATTGAGTCTTTAAGGATTTGAGAACACTTGATGTATGTCTTGCATGTGCTTATCTGTGGTGACAATGGGATATCGCGTGATCCACTTGATGTATGTTTTGGTGATCAACTTGCGAGTTCTGTGACCTCGTGAACTTATGCATAGGGGTTGGCACACGTTTTCATCTTGACTCTCCGGTAGAAACTTTGGGGCACTCTTTGAAGTTCTTTGTGTTGGTTGAATAGATGAATCTGAGATTATGTGATGCATATCATATAATCATACCCACGGATACTTGAGGTGACATTGGAGTATCTAGGTGACATCAGGGTCTTGGTTGATTTGTGTCTGAAGGTGTTATTCTAGTACGAACTCTATGATAGATTGAACAGAAAGAATAGCTTCGTGTTATTTTACTACGGACTCTTGAATAGATCGATCAGAAAGGATAACTTTGAGGTGGTTTCGTACCTTACCATAATCTCTTCATTTGTTCTCCGCTATTAGTGACTTTGGAGTGACTCTTTGTTGCATGTTGAGGCATACTTATATGATCCAATTATGTTATTATTGTTGAGAGAACTTGCACTAGTGAAAGTATGAACCCTAGGCGTTGTTTCCTAGCATTGCAATACTGTTTTCGCTCACTTTTATCTTTAGTTACCTTGCTGTTTTTATATTTTCAGATTACAAAAACCATTATCTACTATCCATATTGCACTTGTATCACCATATCTTCGCCGAACTAGTGCACCTATACAATTTACCATTGTATTGGGTGTGTTGGGGACACAAGAGACTCTTTGTTATTTGGTTGCAGGGTTGCTTGAGAGAGACCATCTTCATCCTACGCCTCCCACGGATTGATAAACCTCAGGTCATCCACTTGAGGGAAATTTGCTGCTGTCCTACGAACCTCTGCACTTGGAGGCCCAACAACGTCTACGAGAAGAAGGTTGTGTAGTAGACATCACGGAGCCAAAGAATATTCTCAAGTATTAGCAGCTGAGTTGTCAATTCAACCACACCTGGAAACTTAACATGTGCAGCAAAGTAATATGATAGCAGTGGTAACGATAGCAAAAGTAATAGTTTTGAGTTTTATAGTGATTGTAACAATAGCAATGGAAAAGTAAATAAGTGAAGAACAATATATGGAAAGCTCGTAGGCAATGGATCGGTGATGGATAATTATGTCGGTTGCGATTATTCATGCAACAGTTATAACATAGGGTGACACAGAACTAGCTCCAATTCATCAATGTAATGTAGGCATCTATTCCGAATATAGTCATACGTGCTTAAGGAAAAGAACTTGCATGACATCTTTTGTCCTACCCTCCAGTGGCAGCGGGGTCCTATTGGAAACTAAGGGATATTAAGGCCTCCTTTTAATAGAGTGCCGGACCAAAGCATTAACACATAGTGAATACATGAACTCCTCAAACTATGGTCATCACCGGGAGTGGTCCCGATTATTGTCACTTCGGGGTTGCCGGATCATAACACATAGTAGGTGACTATATACTTGCAAGATAGGCTCAAGAACTCACATATATTCATGAAAACATAATAGGTTCATATCTGAAATCATGGCACTCGGGCCCCAGTGACAAGCATTAAGCGTAGCAAAGTCATAGCAACATCAATCTGAGAACATAGTGGAGGGATCAAACCCTAACAAATCTAACTCGATTACATGATAAATCTCATCCAACCCATCACTGTCCAGCAAGTCTACGATGGAATTACTCACGCACGGCAGTGAGCATCATGAAATTGGTGATGGAGGAAGGTTGATGATGACGATGGCGATGGATTCCCCTCTCTGGAGCCCCGAACGGACTCCAGATCAGCCCTCCAGAGAGAGTTTAGGGCTTCGCGGCGGCTCTGTATCGTAAAACGTGATGAATCCTTCTCTCTGATTTTTTTCTCCCCAAACACGAATATATGGAGTTGGAGTTGAGGTCGGTGGAGCGTCAGGGGGTCCACGAGGCAGGGGGCACGCCCAGGGGGGTAGGCACGCCCCCACCCTCGTGGATAGGGTGTGGTCCCCCTGACATGGATTCTTCTTCCAGTATTTTTTATATATTCCAAAATTAATCTCCGTTGATTTTCAGGTCATTCCAAGAACTTTTATTTCTGCACAAAAATAACAGCATGGCAATTATGCTGAAAACAACGTTAGTCTGGGTTAGTTCCATTCAAATCATGCAAGTTAGAGTCCAAAACAAGGGCAAAAGTGTTTGGAAAAGTAGATACGACGGAGATGTATCAACTCCCCAAGCTTAAACCTTTGCTTGTCCTCAAGCAATTCAGTTGATAAACTGAAAGTGATAAAGAAAAATTTTACAAACTCTGTTTGCTCTTGTTGTAAATATGTAAAGCCAGCATTCAAGTTTTCAGCAAAGATTATGAACTAACCACATTCGCAATAGCATTTAGGTCTCATGTTTACTCATATCAATGGCATAATCAACTAGCGAGCAATAATAATAAATCTCGGGTGACAACACTTTCTCAAAACAATCATAATATGATATAACAAGATGGTATCTCGCTAGCTCTTTCTGAGACCGCAAAACATAAATGCAGAGCACCTTTAAAGATCAAGAACTGACTAGACATTGTAATTCATGGTAAAAGAGATCCAGTCAAGTCATACTCAATGTAAACTAACTCTAATGGATGCAAATGACAGCGGTGCTCTCCAACTGGTGCTTTTTAATAAGAGGATGATGACTCAACATAAAAGTAAATGGATAAGCCCTTCGCAGAGGGAAGCGGGGATTTGTAGAGGTGCCAGAGCTCGGTTTTGAAATAGATATGAATAATATTTTGAGTGGTATACTTTCATTGTCAACATAACAACCGAGAGATCTCGATATCTTCCATGCTACACACATTACAGTCGGTTCCCAAGCAGAATGGTAAAGTTTATACTCCCCCACCACCAACAAGCATCAATCCATGGCTTGCTCGAAACAACGGGTGCCTCCAACTAACGACAATCCTGGGGGAGTTTTGTTTGCAATTATTTTGATTTGATTTGCTTAAAGCATGGGACTGGGCATCCCGGTGACCAGCCATTTTCTCGTGAGTGAGGAGCGGAGTCCACTCCTCTTGAGAATAACCCGCCTAGCATGGAGGATACAGACAACCCTAGTTGATACATGACCTATTCGAGCATACAAAACAGAATGTTTATTTGAAGGTTTAGAGTTTGGCACATACAAATTTACTTGGAACGGCAGGTAGATATCGTATATAGGTAGGTATGGTGGACTCATATGGAACAACTTGAGGGTTTATGGAATTGGATGCACAAGCAGTATTCCCGCTTAGTACAAGTGAAGGCTAGAAAAAGACTGGGAAGCGACCAGCTAGAGAGCGACAACGGTCATGAACATGCATTAAAATTAATCAACACCGAATGCAAGCATGAGTAGGATATAATTCACCATGAACATAAATATCGTAGAGGCTATGTTGATTTTGTTTCAACTACATGCGTGAACATGTGCCAAGTCAAGCCACTCGAATCGTTCAAAAGAGGATACCACCCTATCATACCACATCACAACCATTTTAATAGCATGTTGGCACGTAAGGTAAACCATTATAAACTCCTAGCTAATTAAGCATGGCATAAGAAACTACAATCTCTAATTGTCATTGCAAATATGTTTCTTTCATAATAGGCTGAATCAAGAACGATGAACTAATCATATTTACAAAAAACAAGAGAGGTCGAGTTCATACCAGCTTTTCTCATCTCAATAAGTTCATCATATAATCATCATTATTGCCTTTCACTTGCATGACCGAATAGTGTGGATAATAATAATAGTGCACGTGCATTGGACTAAGCTGGAATCTGCAAGCATTCAATTCAAGAAAGAAGACAAGGTAATATGGGCTCTTTGTTAGATCAACAATAATGCATATGAGAGCCACTCAACATTTTCATCATGGTCTTCTCCTCTCGACCCCCAAAGGAAAGAAAAGAAACAAAACTATTTACACAAGAAAGCTCCCAACAAGCAAAAGAAGAACGAGAAATCTTTTTGGTTTTTCTTTTAATTACTACTACTAGGCATGAAAAGTAAACTAACTAAAAGTTATAACTATTTTTTGGTTTTTTCTTAAGGTTTATTAAGGCACACAAGAAGAAAACTAAAAAGGAAATAAACTATCATGGATGATACAATGAAAAAGTATGAGCACCGACAACTAGCATGAGTGTGTGAACATGAATGTAATGTCGGTGTGAAATGCGTACTCCCCCAAGCTTAGGCTTTTGGCCTAAGTTGGTTTATGGCCACGGCTGGCCTTGCGGATATCCAAAGTTGAAGCTGGGGTCATACCGAGATGCATCAGCTATTGCCTGATGAGCTGCAGCTTGGAGGCGAGCTACCTCCGTCCTCCTCTCGTACTCGGTCGCCTCCTCCCTGGTTACAACATATCTCCCTTTTGCCTGAAAGTCAAAGAAGGCAGGAGCAGGAAGAGCGATGTGATAGGTGAGTCGTCTATCGAAGATTAGTCGGTACTGGAGGAACTGATTGTTCCTCTCAACAAACTAATGACGAACCATGGCATTATAATCAAAATAAGCAGGAGGCAACTCAATATCATCTCCACGTATGGGTATCTCAAGAAAATCAGCTAAACGGGTTGCGTAAATTCCACCAAATAAATCTCCATTAATTTTGTTATTATGCAACCTGCGTGCAACAATGGCCCCCAAGTTATATTGTCTATCTCCTAATACAGTAGTCTTGAGAACACTAAGATCTGGCACACACATGTGACATGGCTCATCCTTACCATTTTTGCATCTACCTATAAAGAGAGCAAAATAATGTATAGTAGGAAAATGAATGCTCCCTATGGTAGCTTGCGTGATTTCCCTAGATTCCCCCACAGTTATACTAGCAAGAAAGTCTCTATATTCAGATTTGTGAGGTTCACTAACATTACCCCACTATGGGAGTTTACAAGCAGTGTTAAAATCTTCTAAGTCCATGGTATAAGATTTATCATAAAGATCAAACAGGACAGTTTGAGATTTGCGTCATGATGAAAATTCAAACCTTCTCACAAAGGAATCAGTGAGGTAGTGGTACTGACGACACTTATCTGCCATGAAGCTCTCAAGATCGGCGTTACGCACATATGCGTAAATTCCTCCTTGATTCCTGCTTGGACCATGAAATCTTCTACCGGCCATTCACAAGGCCGCACTTGAGCGTCCCTCGGTGGTTCATCGTCCGGCTCCCGCATTGCGGGCCTGGGTCCTTGCTTTCTTGAAGAACCACATTGGTACATTTTCCTAAACATATTTCCTCCTCTGAAAAATTTCTGAAATTTTTAGTAACTTCAAAATAAAAGTGAGCCAAACTCAACAAAATTGATAGCAACTACTCCCACAAGTGCCTAGAGACTATATCATGCATTAGAACTACTTGGGACCATATAAATTTGACATGCAAGCTCAAGAACAGGGTCACCTAGGCAGCAAAAATTTGCAATGAATAAAGCACTAGAACAAAACTAATTGGACCATTGGAGGAGTCACATACCAAAGAACAACCCCCCAAAGCAGTTTTGTGAATGGAGCTTTGAGCTAGAAGATCAAAAATGGCAGCAAGATGAGCTAGAACTCGTGCTTGAGCTGGTTGGTGATTTTTTGGGGAGGAAGAAGGAGTGTGTGGTGGATGGAATAAGTGGAGGGGGCCACCAGGGGCCCACGAGGCAGGGGCGCGCCCAGGGGGTAGGGCGCACCCTGGACCCTCGTGGCCAGGTGCTGGCTCCCCCCGATGTGTTCTCAGTGCCAGATATTCTCAAATATTCCAAAAAACATATTTAAATTTCAGGGCATTTGGAGAACTTTTATTTTTGTGGTATTTTTTATTGCACGGATAATTTAGAAAACTAAGAGAAATTACTATTTTTGCTTTATTTAATATAAATAACAGAAAGTAAAAAGCGGGTAGAGAGAGTTGTGCCTTCTAACTTCATCCATCTCATGCTCGTCAAAAGGAATCCACTAACAAGATTGATCAGGTCTTGTTAACAAACTCATTTCGAATAACATGAAACCGGAGAAATTTTGAATAACACTAGGTTACCTCAATGGGGATATGCACATCCCCAACAATAAGAATATCATATTTCTTCTTGACAGTAGGAAGAGGAAATTCAAAACCTCCAATAGTGATTGTTGAAAATTTTCCACTAGAATTAATACTGTGGAATTGAGGTTGTTTCCTCGGGAAGTGTACCGTGTGCTCATTACCATTAACATGAAAAGTGACATTGCCTTTGTTGCAATCAATAACAGCCCCTGCAGTATTCAAAAAGGGTCTTCCCAGAATAATAGACATACTATCATCCTCGAAAATATCAAGAATAACAAAGTCCGTTAAAATAGTAAGGTTTGCAACCACAACAGGCACATCCTCGCAAATACCGACAGGTATATCGGTTGATTTATCAGCCATTTGCAAATATATTTCAGTAGGTGTCAACTTATTCAAATCAAGTCTACGATATAAAGAGAGAGGCATAACACTAACACCGACTCCAAGATTACATAAGGCAGTTTTAACATAGTTTATTTTAATGGAGCATGGTATAGTTGGTACTCCTCGATCTCCAAGTTTCTTTGGTATTCCACCCTTAAAAGTATAATTAGCAAGCATGGTGGAAATTTCAGCTTCCGGTATGTTTCTTTTATTAGTAACAATATCTTTCGTGTACTTAGCATAAGGATTCATTTTAAGCATATTAGTCAAACGCATGCGCAAAAAGATAGGTCTAATCATTTCAGCAAAGCACTCAAAATCCTCATCATCCTTTTTCTTGGATGGTTTAGGAGGAAAAGGCATGGGTTTCTTAACCCATGGTTCTCTTTCTTTACCGTGCTTCCTAGCAACAAAGTCTCTCTTATCATAACGTTCATTCTTTGATTGTGGGTTATGAAGATCAACAACAGGTTCAATCTCTACATCATTATCATTACTAGGTTGAGCATCAACATGAACATCATCATTAACATTTTCACTAGGTTCATGTTCATTAGCAGATTGTGTTTCAGCATCAGAGATAGAAATATCATTAGGATTCTCAGGCGTGTCTACAACAGGTTCACTAGAAGCATGCAAAGTCCTATCATTTTTCTTTTTCCTCCTTTTAGAAGGACTAGGTGCATCAACATTAGTTCTCTGAGAATCTTGCTCAATTCTCTTAAGATGGCCCTCAGGATACAATGGTTCCTGAGTCATTTTACCACCTCTAGTCATAACTCTAACAGCATTGTCATTCTTATTGTTTAATTCACTGAGCAAATCATTTTGAGCTTTAAGTACTTGTTCTACTTGAGTGGTAACCATAGAAGCATGTTTACTAATGAGTTTAAGTTCACCTTTAACTCTAGACATATAATCACCCAAGTGTTCAATCATTTAAGCATTGCGTTTCAGTTGTCTACCAAAATAAGCATTAAAATCTTCTTGCTTAACCATAAAGTTATCAAATTCATCCAAACATTGGCTAGCAAACTTAGCAGGAGGGATTTTAGCTTTATCCTATCTATAGAGAGAGTTTACCTTTACTACCTGTGTCGGGTTATCGAGATCGTGTGTTTCTTCAATAGGTGATGAATTAAGACCATGTATTTCTTCAACAGGAGGTAAATTCTTAACATCTTCAGCTTTTATACCTTTTTCTTTCATAGATTTCTTCGCCTCTTGCATATGTTCAGGACTGAGAAATAGAATACCCCTTTTCTTCGGAGTTGGCTTAGGAGTTGGTTCAGGAAGTGTCCAATTATTTTCATTGGTCAACATATTATTCAATAGAATTTCAGCTTCATCAACTATTCTTTCCGTGAAAACACAACTAGCACAACTATCCAGGTATCTCTGGAAGCATCGGTTAGTCCATTATAAAAGATATCAAGTATTTCATTTTTCTAGAGAGGATGATCAGGCAAAGCATTAAGTAATCGGAGAAGCCTCCCCCAAGCTTGTGGGAGACTCTCTTCTTCAATTTGCAGCAAATTATATATTTCCCTTAAAGCAGCTTGTTTCTTATGAGCAGGGAAATATTTAGCAGAGAAGTAGTAAATCATATCCTGGGGACTACGCACACAACTAGGATCAAGAGAATTAAACCATATCTTAGAATCACCTTTTAATGAGAACGGAAATAATTTAAGGATATAATAGTAGCAAGTTTTCTCATCATTAGTGAACAGGGTAGCTATATCATTTAATTTAGTAAGATGTGCCACAACAGTTTTAGATTCATAGCCATAAAAAGGATCAGATTCAACCAAAGTACTTATCTCAGGATCGACAGAGAAATCATAATCCTTATCAGTAATAAAGATAGGTGAAGTAGCATAAGCAGGATCATATTTCATTCTAGCATTCAGAGATTTTTCTTTCAGCTTAGCTAATAGTTTCTTAAGATCACTTCTATCATTGTAGGCAAGAAAGTCTCTAACAGTTTCTTCATCCATAACATAACCCTTAGGAACAATAGGCAATTCATATCTAGGGGGAGAATCTTCATCATCACTTTCATCAATATTATCAGTTTCAATTATTTCATTCTCTCTAGCCCTAGCAAGTTGTTCATCAAGAAATTCACCAAGTGGCACAATAGTATCAGACATAGAAGTAGTTTCATCATAAGTATCATGCAAAGCAGAAGTGGCATCATCAATAACATGCGACTGAAGAAATATGCCCTAGAGGCAATAATAAGGTTATTATTTATTTCATTATTTCATGATAAATATTTATTATTCGTGCTAGAATTGTATTAAACATAATACATGTGTGAATACATAGACAAACGTAGTGTCACTAGTATGCCTCTACTTGACTAGCTCATTGATCAAAGATGGTTAAGTTTCCTAACCATAGCCATGAGTTGTTATTTGATCAATGACATCACATCACTAGAGAATGATGTGATTGACTTGACCCATTCCGATAGCTTAGCACTTGATCATTTGTTTACTGCTATTGCTTTCTTCATGACTTATACATGTTCTTATGACTATGAGATTATGCAACTCCCGAATACCGGAGGAACACTTTGTGTGCTACCAAATGTCACAACATAACTGGGTGATTATAAAGGTGCTCTACAAGTGTTTCCGATAGTACTTGTTGAGTTGGCATAGATCAAGATTAGGATTTGTCACTCCGATCGTCGGAGAGGTATCTCTGGGCCCTCTCGGTAATACACATCACTATAAGCCTTGCAAGCATGATAATTAATGAGTTAGTTACGGGATGATGTATTACGGAACGAGTAAAGAGACTCGCTGGTAACGAGATTGAACTGGGTATTTGGATACCGACGATCAAATCTCGGGCAAGTAACATACCGATGACAAAGAGAACAACGTATAGTGTTGTGCGGTTTGACCGATAAAGATCTTCGTAGAATATGTAGGAACCAATATGAGCATCCAGGTTCTGCAATTGGTTATTGACCGGAAATGTGTCTCGGTCATGTCTATATAGTTCTCGAACTCGTAGGGTCCGCACGCTTAAAGTTCTGTGATGATCGGTTTTATGAGTTTATATGTTTTGATGTACCGAAGGTAGTTCGGAGTCCCGGATGTGATCACAGACATGACGAGGAATCTCGAAATGGTCGAGACATAAAGATTTTTATATTGGAAGCCTATATTTGGATATCGGAAGTGTTCCGGGTGAAATCGGGATTTTACCGGAGTACCGGGGGTTACCGGAACCCCCCGGGGGTTTAATGGGCCAAGATGGGCCTTAGTGGGAGAGAGGAGGGGCTGCCAGGGCAGGCCGCGCGCCCCCTCTCCCTCTAGTCCGAATTGGACAAGGAGGGGGGCGCCCCCCTTTCCTTCCTCTCTCCCTCCTCCTTCCCCCTTCTCCTATTCCAACTAGGAAAGGAGGGAGTCCTACTCCCGGTGGGAGTAGGACTCCTCCTGGCGCGCCTCCTCCTGGCCGCCCGCCTCTCCCCCCTTGCTCCTTTATATACGGGGGCAGGGGGCACCTCTAGACACACAAGTTGATCATTGAGATCTCTCCAGCCGTGTGTGGTGCCCCCCTCCACCATAATCCACCTCGGTCATACTGTAGCGGTGTTTAGGCGAAGCCCTACTGCGGTAGCTTCGTCAACATCGTGACCACACCGTCATGCTGACGAAACGCTTCCCTGAGCTCTATTGGATCGTGAGTTCGCGGGACGTCACCGAGCTGAACGTGTGCTGAACGCGGAGGTGCCGTACGTTCGGTACCGAGGATCGGTCGATCGTGAAGACGTACGACTACATCAACCGTGTTGTCATAACGCTTCCGCTTAACGGTCTATGAGGGTAAGTGGACGACACTCTCCCCTCTCATTGCTGTGCATCACCATGATCTTGCGTGTGCGTAGGAATTTTTTTGAAATTACTACGTTACCCAACAGTGAGGGGGCCGGTCCCCCTTTCCTTTCCGTTCCCCAACAGCGACATATCAGAATTAATAGCAGAAGCAGGTTTAGGTGTCACAAGCTTACTCAAAACAGAAGGTGAATCAAGTGCAGAGCTAGATGGCAGTTCCTTACCTCCCCTCGTAGTTGAGGGATAAATCTTGGTTCTTTGATCTTTCAAGTTCTTCATAGTGATAAGCAGATATAAATCCCAAGTGACTTAAAGAATAGAGCTATGCTCCTCAGCAACGGTGCCAGAAAATGGTCTTGATAACCCACAAGTATAGGGGATCGCAACAGTTTTCGAGGGTAGAGTATTCAACCCAAATTTATTGATTCGACACAAGGGGAGCCAAAGAATATTCTCAAGTATTAACAGTTGAGTTGTCAATTCAACCACATCTAGAAACTTAATATCTGCAGCAAAGTGTTTAGTAGCAAAGTAATATGATAGAAGTGGTAACGATAGCAAAAGTAATATTTTTGAGTTTTATAGTGATTGTAACAGTAGCAACGGAAAAGTAAATAAGCGAAGAACAATATATGGAAAGCTCGTAGGCAATGGATCGGTGATGGAGAATTATGCCGGATGCGATTATTCATGCAACAGTTATAACATAGGGTGACACAGAACTAGCTCCAATTCATCAATGTAATGTAGGCATGTATTCCGAATATAGTCATACATGCTTATGGAAAAGAACTTGCATGACATCTTTTGTCCTACCCTCTCGTGGCAGCGGGGTCCTAATGGAAACTAAGGGATATTAAGGCCTCCTTTTAATAGAGTACCGGACCAAAGCATTAACACATAGTGAATACATGAACTCCTCAAACTACGGTCATCACCGGGAGTGGTCCCGATTATTGTCACTTCGGGGTTGCCGGATCATAACACATAGTACGTGACTATAGACTTGCAATATAGGATCAAGGTCTCACATATATTCATGAAAACATAATAGGCTCAGATCTGAAATCATGGCACTCGGGCCCTAGTGACACGCATTAAGCATAGCAAAGTCATAGCAACATCAATCTCATAACATAGTGGATACTAGGGATCAAACCCTAACAAAACTAACTCGATTACATGATAAATCTCATCCAACCCATCACTATCCAGCAAGCCTACGATGGGATTACTCACGCACAGCGGTAAGCATCATGAAATTGGTGATGGAGGAAGGTTGATGATGAGGATGGTGACGAATTCCCCTCTCCGGAGCCCCGAACGGACTCCAGATCAGCCCTCCCAAGAGAGTTTAGGGCTTGGCGGTGGCTCCGTACCGTAAAACGCAATGAATTCTTCTCTCTAATTTTTTTCTCCCCGAACACGAATATATGGAGTTGGAGTTGAGGTCGGTGGAGCGTTAGGGGGCCCACGAGGCAGGGGCGCACCCAGGGGGTAGGCGCGCCCCCCACCCTCATGGACAAGGTGTGGGCCCCTGATGTGGATGCTTCTTCCAGTATTTTTTATATATTCCAGAAATAATCTCCGTTGATTATCAGGTCATTCCGAGAACTTTTATTTCTGCACAAAAATAACACCATGGCAATTCTGCTGAAAACAGCATTAGTCCGGGTTAGTTCCATTCAAATCATGCAAGTTAGAGTCCAAAACAAGGGCAAAAGTGTTTGGAAAAGTAGATACGACAGATACGTATCATCGATAGTTCGGGGTCCGACTTGTGGGTCCTGCCGACATGAAGTGGTACTTGGCGAGTCCGCGTAGTTGTACACATGTTGTAGTCGAACTTGACGGATCCGAGGGCTCTGGGCATCATGGTACTTGGCGCAATCCAAGACAACGGTACTTGACGAACTGGATATGGTCTTAGAGCCACGGCCTTAGCATCAACAGAAAGCGGAGGCGCACGAATGTCTCGTGAAGCGAGGCGCCTGAGAGGTGGTCGAGGTGACATGCGCTCGGGCAAGAGGCATCGCGGTGACCACTGCAGCCGTGCGGTGGTGGAGGTCACGGGAAGTCCCTGGAGGAGGTTCTCGATGGCGCGACAGAGGAGATCCCGTACGGATGCAGGGGATGGCTGCGTGTGGTGCTGCACGCGGTAAGAAGAGGTGGCAAGACAATGTTGGTGGAGAGGATTTTAGCAGCAGGGAGATGCGCTGCCCGACCGAGAGGAGGGGAGGCACATGAGGTCGAGGCCGCCAGAGGTGCGTGGCGCGACTCCTCTGGTCCATGGCAGGAGGCCATGGCGAACAGGCGGCGTCCATGGTCGGCGGACCAGCGACGGTGCAGCACGGCGGCGTGCGGGGCTCGTGGTCGCCGGCGGGTTTGCGAGGTGGCGCTCGGCATCCCTGGCGATTAGCGGCCTCCTGGTGGTCGAAGACAGTGACGTGTGGTGGAAGAGAGCAGGGGAAGGGGTCGCGCAAGGTGGAGTTGACGGAGGAGGAAGGCGCAGTGGGCTCCTGTGGGTGGCGTGTGAGGGAGAGATGGGATCGAGGGAGCACTGGGTTTTTGGTGGCACGAGGGAAGGAGATGGGATCGAGGGGAGAGACCGAGAGAGGGTTCAGTCGGGTTAGGGTTAGGTGGGGATCGGGCAGGCCTGGCTGATGGGCTTAGAGGCAAATGGGCCGGCCTGATTCTCTCTTCTCTACTTACCTCTCTCTAAAAACTGAAAAAGACAAAGAAGGAATAAAAAGTGAAAGGAAGAAAAGAGTGGACAAGAATTTGGGCACCGGATTAATTTCCCCAGACTCACAAAAATGTGCACGGTCCAAGAAAAATAGGAGGGGGCATGATTGCAAGAATTTAATTCAAAGTCATTTGAATTTAATTCAAATGGTTTGAACAAGGACTAGGAATTAGAAGTGTCCAAAAATGTTAAGATTTTGGTAGAGCTCCAAAAAAACATGATAGAATTTATGGCAAGGTTGGATACCAAGAATTGAGATAACAAAGGCATTGGGATGATTTGCAAGTGTGTTATGGTAAATTCCAAATTAAAGAAATATTTAATATAGCTCCCTAATATCGGGAGGATATGTTATAAAGAGAAGTCACCCTTCCCTCGATTTAAATGGACCGAAGATCCATGCAATTTTTTTAAGTTGCAAAGATTAATGACATGATAGCATGATGACATGATGCAATGCAAATGATGCAAAGATGAAAGCAACGAACCAAACAAATCACACGAAGAATCTCGGAAAACAAGGAAGGCATCTGGAGCGCCGGTCTTGGGGCGTCACAACTCTCCACCACTACAAGAGGATCTCGTCCCAAGATCTAGGATGGCACCGGAGGGAAACAGAAGAGGAAAAGAAGAGGTAAAAGTAATTGCTTCTTTGACAAATGAGTGAAACCAAAGAACCTTGCGAGGTTGAAAAAATTTAAAGAAGAAAACAACGAAGATGAACAAAGTTGAAAACACTCCGTTAGAAAAGGGGAACAAGGAACATTACGGGAACCTTGTAGGTTGAAAGACATAAGAAAAGGGTTGCAATGGACAAGAAGTACATGCAAGCACTCCGGTTGAAACAAGATGTACAAGGAACGATAAAGATCAATTACGACAACACTCCAGTTGGAAATGGAAGGCATAGAATATGAACTTGACAAGATGAGAGGATACTTGATGAAATGAACAACACACTGCCTATGAAACTATTGAAAGAATGGTACAAGGGGTAAGAAAGATTTCAGACAGCACTCTAGTTGAGAAGGGAGGCAAAACTTGACAGGATGGGAAGAACTTGAAAAGAGGGCATGACACTCCGGTTGAATGAATAAGCAAAGGAAAGAACATGATCTTTTACAAAAAAACGAGATGTTGGTCGAAGAGTACAACATCACAATGCTTCCGGAACGAACGAACAGAAGCTAAATTGTTGGGAAGAAAGAAAGTAGAAGAAAATGATAACTTCTACCACCAATGAATTAGAAAGCATACTTAGAAAGAAGGATTGAATGGAGTTGTTGGGATATGAACAATGAAAAGAATAAACTTGTTGTGGGCTTATTGAAAACATCCCAAAACTATGAGGTGAAATTCTGCCACTAATGGAAACAATAGATTGGATTGATATCAACAAGGAGACGAGAAACTTATTTCACCAGGAGGATAAATGAAGAACTTGGGTCATTTATAAGCACCATAAATAGCAACAATCCTTAGGGAAGGCTTAAAGTGAAACATGACACAAGATAACTCCAGTGAAGGGGTTGATTGGTTGAAAAGATGTCTTGAGCGAAGAGGAAATGATGAACTGAGAATTTACTCATCGTGAACAAACTTCGGAAGAATGAATCCATCATTTGGATGAAGCAAGAATAAGAATTATGTTATGCGTATCCTTCACCAATTTAAATTGATGACAAGCAATGGATTTGGCATACTACTTATTCTCGTAGAAAGGATTAAGATAGATATAGCACAAACTTGAGAAAGGTCTTCAATGATCCGTCGATAGGATTGGAAAGAACGAATGAATTGATATGATAACCAAGGAAGAGAACTCTTGAACGAACCACCGTAAGAATTGAAAATGAATGAAGAAAAGATAAAGAAACACCTAGAAGAATTAGAGAACAAATGAAGATACTTGAGGGAATTTGATACAAGAGAACGAAGAGATCCCGAGCTGATTAGAGAAAACTTGAACGATGCCTCGGAAGAATTTGAGAACGAGAGCTGAAAGCTGGAATGAATAAATTCTTCTAAAATGATGGCCTTTGGATGATCAATAAAAACAAAAACAACTCCTGAAATGCTCCGGATGGGTGAAAAGAATTCTCACAATCGAAAATAATTATGAGAGGATGGCGGCAAGCTTGAACTACGCATCTCTGAGAGAACGGACAAGATTTGGAGGAAAAACTCTTCTTTGGTCTTCAAGTGTTGAGAATGACGATGAGAAACACCACCATGAATTATTGAGGCACTCCAGAATGAAAATTAGAAAGGTTGAACAAACGATGAAAAGAATTTGAAAGATCTTGGAGAAAGACATTTGACTGATGATAATTCATTCTTACATCAAACTTTTAAATGAATTTGAGGATAGCTCTGGGAAAATTAGAAGAGTTAGGTAAGATCCTGGGAAAAGACATGTGGGTAGGGCCCACTCAAAAGATACACCGTTGAAATTATTACTTGAAAAGGAGATTGCACCGATTGAATTAAATGGCTTGAATGAGATAACAACCTCGAGATAGCTTGAATAGATTAGGAATGGAAATGCGACTCTTCTGAGATGTCTTCAACACTTCAGATACGAATAGACAGAGGTGAATGATTAAGAGGTGCACTGGCATGAGGAAACATTTGAAACAAGGAAAGGAATGTGATCAACATTGAAGGCTTGAATTTAGTCCACCGGAGAAGAAAAAGAACGGAGAATAATAAACTTGAATCTTCCTTAGTATCTTCATGAGAGTCACCAGGTAAGAACTTTGAAGGAAAGGAATGAAGAAACTTCACTTCCATAAGATGGATACTTGGTTAAGAAATCTGAGTCCTTGAAGAAAAAAAAAGGTGGGAGGGCGGGAAAAACAAAGACAACTTGGACAGATGGAAAGGATACCGTTGAGAAAACTTAGAGTTGATCTTGCGGATGTTGAAAATGATCATATCCACTTGAAGGGAAGCACGTCGGTTGAACAGGATTGACATGACAATCTCAATTATCATGAAGGATTAGTATTCACAAAGAAATATGAGAACACTGCTTAGGAAAGGTATGGAATCAACATTTGACTTCGAAGCAACTCGAATACAACAAACCAAAACAAAACAAAGGATTTGGCTCGTAGAATAAGCCAGAAACAAACATATGATAGACCCCATATCGTATCATGTGTCTGTTGGAAAAATATTCTAAGAGCTACTTGAATTCCCACCTATAAACTGCCGAAACTTTCTGGTTATGCAATTAGGTTATGGGGATACAGGGGAAGCATAATATCTCACCCAAACTAACAATCCCTACATCCAGTTGTATCCATCCGTCAGCACATAACCAAGAAACCTTCGGAAATCATGTACCTCAACCTTCGAAAAGCATCCGTTATATGAGTTATGGCAATAATCCCTAACTCCCGCCCCAGTACTGGGTGGCGTCGAGGTTATCTCACCAACAACTGCATAAAAGAGATTTTCGATGTCGGCGAACTCAGGTATTCCAGAACTGCAACAATAAAATTGTGACGACAACACCTCGGAGCTCAACTCCCCAAGACACTGCCACAACCCCTAAATGTCAGGAGGCACCAAGAACAATGTTCTCGTCACAAGACTATCGGAACGATTCCAAGATACCTGCGTGATCCTAAATTTTTTTTAGTGAAATTTGAGGAGAGGGGAGTCAAAATTTCTACGTCAGGAGGCCTCACCAAAGCGACGAAGGAACTGAGGAGTAAAAAGAATCCTACTCTCTGATATATATAATCCTAAGACTCAAAACATTTTGTTCTAGACTCAACAACGTCAGTGATTCGATCAAGCAGGGGGCTCCTAAGTCGGGGATGGCTTTGATTATCAACTTGTAACACCCACGATGCGGCTATATCTCTCACGTGTCGAGGCACGACTTAGACGTATAACCGCATGGTGGTTTTGTCGCAAGAGGGGTAATCTTCACAAAATCCCATGTACTGAATAATAAAGGGATAAAGAGTTGGCTTACAATCGTCACTTCACACAAATAACAAGTTAAACATACATCATCCGGAATACAATCAACGTACGGCTACGGAACCAAAATAAAGGAAGACAACCCCAAATGCTAGATCCTCGATCATCCCAACTGGGCTCCACTACTGATCAACCGGAAAAGACACAAAACAACGATCAAGATCTTAATCAAGCTCCCACTTGAGCTCGGTTGCGTCACCTGCACTGGTATCATCGGCACCTGCAACTATTTGGAAGTATCCATGAGTCACGAGGACTCAGCAATCTCACACCCGCGAGATCAGGACTATTTAAGCTTATGTGTAGGATAGGGTAAAGAGGTGGAGCTGCAGCAAGCACTAAACAAATATGGTGACTAACATACGCAAATAAGAGCGAGAAGAGAAGCGACATGACGGTCGAGAATCTAGAAGTGATCAAGAAGTGATCCTGAAACTACTTACGTTCAAACATAACTCCAAAAATCGTGTTCACTTCCCGGACTCCACCCAAAAGAGACCATCACAGCTACACACGCGGTTGATGCATTTTAATTAAGTCAAGTGTCAAGTTCTCTACAACTGGACATTAACATATTCCCATCTGCCGCATAACCGCGGGCAAGGCTCAGGGGTGTCCTAACTTAGCCCATCACAAGCTCTCATGGTCAACGAAGGATATTCCTTCTCCCGGGAAGACCCAATCAGTCTCAGAATCCCGGTTACAAGACATTTCGGCAATGGTAAAACAAGACCAGCAAAGCCGCCCGATGTGCCGACAATCCCGATAGGGGCTGCACATATCTCGTTCTCAGGGCAACACCGGATAGGTCAAGCTATGAGTAAAACCAGCCCTCAAGTTGCCCCGAGGTGGCCCCGCAGGCTGCCCGGTTCAGACCAACACTTAGAGAAGCACTGGCCCGAGGGGGTTAAAATAAATATGACCCTCGGGTTGGCCGACCCAAGGGAAAGGTAATAGGTTGTTAGGCAAATGTAAAACCAAGGTTGGGCCTTGCTGGAGGAGTTTTATTCAAGGCGAACTGTCAAGGGGTTCCCATAACACCCAACCGCGTAAGGAACGCAAAATCAAGGACCATAACACCGGTATGACGGAAACTAGGGCGGCAAGAGTGGACCAAAACACCAGGCATAAGGCCGAGCCTTCCACCCTTTACCAAGTATATAGATGCATTAATTAAAATAAGAGATATTGTGATATTCCAACATGGAACAAACATCATCTTCACCTGCAACTAACAACGCTATAAGAGGGGCTGAGCAAAAGTGGTAACATAGCCAAACAACGGTTTGCTAGGAAGGTGGGTTAGAGGATTGACATGGCAATATGGGAGGCATGATATAACAACTGGTAGGTAGCGCGACATAGCGATAGAATGAAAAACTAGCAAGCAAAGATATAAGTGATTTCGAGGGTATGGTCATCTTGCCTGCAATCCCGCTAGTCAGAAGACTGAAACCATGAAGAAGACAAACAGACGTAGTCGAACAAATCCTCACAACTCCGAAACGAAACCGATGCTAACAAGAGAAGCAACCTGGAAAGAAGCAAACAACATAGTAAACAACCATCACATAAGCATGGCATGATGCACAACCAAGTATGATGCATGTCCGGTTTAAAGAGGCATGACATGGCAATATGCAACAAACAATACTACAAATTAAGTGGAGCTCAATATGCAACGAGTTGCATATTGACGAAGCACCACATTCATTTATTTAGTTCACTCCCGGTTATGTACTCAACAATATCAAATGTTATTAAACATGGCAAGTGGTGAGGCAAAAGTATACTACACATCTAGGCAAGTTTAAATGAGGCCGGAAACATCGAACAACAATTCCGGTAAACCCTCATGTGCATTTAGCAATTTTAATGCAAACAACAATTTTAACCATTTTAAATGTTGTTATCATGATGCGGATGATATATGCAAGTTGGATGCAATATTTATGAAAATGTTGATATGAACATATTATGAAGCATTTGTCATCGTGGCGGAAACGAAAGGGGTGCCACGGCAACGACAACGGAAATGGTGCCACGGCAACATTCCAGTTCCAATAACTCAATTGAGATGCCGGTGCAAACGGGAAGTGTGACAGGAGCGTGTCATGATGAACGGTGGGGTGCTCCCAGATACCGGGTCCCCACGGGTCGACGACGGTGCCAAGCGAGGGAAACTACTAACGTTCACGGGAGGATACAACATCCAAATATGCATCTCATACAACACATGCATTCGTTCACGGGCGTCGTCTCGGCTTTATACCTTTGAAGCGTGCGTTTCCGGACGGTTCAGGTTTGATGTTAGCGGAAGTAGTGGTTCCCGGTTCGTAGGGGGACTTGACAAATCCAAGTCCTTCGGGGTTCGACGGTAGTGGTTCATGTTCTTAGTCGCACAAGTTTCCGTAGATGTTCAGGGTCACGCGAGGAACTTGACGTCCACAGAGTCTTCGCGGTTCAACGGTACTTGACGTCCAAGTGGTCTCTGGGGTACTTGGCGTTTGTGCTACCCGGGTGTTCGGCGCCTGACGTTGTACATGGTCCATAGGTCGTCGATCGTTCGGGGTCCGACTTGCGGGTCTTGCCGACATGAAGTGGTACTTGGCGAGTCCGAGTAGTTGTACACATGTTGTAGTCGAACTTGACGGATCCGAGGGCTCTGGGCGTCATGGTACTTGGCGCAATCCGAGATAACGGTACTTGACGAACCGGATATGGTCTTAGAGCCACGGTCTTAGCATCAATAGAAAGCGGAGGCGCACGTAGGTCTCATGAAGCGAGGCACCCGAGAGGTGGTCGAGGTGACATGCGCTCGGGCAAGAGGCATCTCGGTGACCACTGCAGCCGTGCGGTGGTGGAGGTCTCGGGAAGTGCCTGGAGGAGGTGCTCGGCGGCGCGACAGAGGAGATCTCGTACGTAAGCTGGGGATGGCGGTCTGTGGTGCTGCACGCGGCAAGAAGAGGAGGCAAGACAACATTGGTGGAGAGGAGTTCAGCAGCAGGGAGATGCGCTGCCCGACCGAGAGGAGGGCAGGCACATGAGGTCGAGGCTGCCAGAGGTGCGCGGCGCGGCTCCTCTGGTCCATGGCAGGAGGCCATGGCGAACAGGCGGCGTCCATGGTCGGCGGACCAGCGACGGCACAGCACGGCGGCGTGCGGGGCTCGTGGTCGCCGGTGGGGTTGCGAGGTGGCGCTCGGTGTCCTTGGCGATGCGGCGGCCTCCTGGTGGTCGAAGACAGTGACGGGTGGTGGAACAGAGCAGGGGAAGGGGTCGTGCAAGGTGATATGTCTCCAACGTATCTATAATTTTTGATTGCTCCATGCTATATTATCTACTGTTTTGCACATTATTGGCCTTTATTATCTACTTTTATATTATTTTTGGGACTAACCTATTAACCGGAGGCCCAGCCCAGAATTGCTGTTTTTTGCCTGTTTTAGGGTTTCGAAGAAAAGGAATATCAAACAGAGTCCAAGCGGAATGAAACCTTCGGGAACGTGATTTTCTCAATGAATAAGACCAGAGAGACTTGGACCCTACGTTAAGAAAAGAAACAGGAGACCGTGAGGTAGGGGGCGCGCCTATCTACCCTAGGCGCGCCCTCCACCCTCGTGGGCCCGCTGTTGCTCCACCGACGTACTCCTTCCTCCTATATATATCCACGTACCCCCAAACGATCAGATACGGAGCTAAAACCCTAATTCCACTGCCGTAACTTTCCGTATCCACGAGATCCCATCTTGGGGCCTGTTCCGGAGCTCCGCCCGAGGGGGCATCGATCACGGAGGGCTTCTACATCAACACCACAGCCCCTCTGATGAAGTGTGAGTAGTTCACCTCAAACCTACGGGTCCATAGTTAGTAGCTAGATGGCTTCTTCTCTCTTTTTGGATCTCAATACAATGTTCTCCCCCTCTCTTGTGGAGAACTATTCGATGTAATCTTCTTTTTGCGGTGTGTTTGTTGAGACCGATGAATTGTGGGTTTATGATCAAGTCTATCTATGAACAATATTTGAATCTTCTCTGAATTCTTTTATGTATGATTGGTTATCTTTGCAAGTCTCTTTGAATTATTAGTTTGGTTTTGCCTACTCGATTGATCTTTCTTGCAATGGGAGAAGTGCTTAGCTTTGGGTTCAATCTTGCGGTGTCCTTTCCCAGTGACAGTAGGGGCAGCAAGGCACGTATTGTATTGTTGCCATCGAGGATAACAAGATGGGGTTTTCTTCATATTGCATGAGTCCATCCCTCTACATCATGTCATCTTTCTTAAGGCGTTACTTTGTTTTTAACTTAATACTCTAGATGCATGCTGGATAGCGGTCGATGAGTGGAGTAATAGTAGTAGATGCAGGCAGGAGTCGGTCTACTTGTCTCAGACGTGATGCCTATATACATGATCATACCTAGATATTCTCATAACTATGCTCAATTCTGTCAATTGCTCAACAGTAATTTGTTCACCCACCGTAGAATATGTATGCTCTTAGGAGAAGCCACTAGTGAAACCTATGGCCCCCGGGTCTATCTTTATCATATTGATCTCCTACTACTTAGTTATTTCCTTTGCTATTTACTTTGCCTTTATTTTACTTTGCATCTTTTATCATAAAAACGCCAAAAATATTATCTTATCATATCTATCAGATCTCACTCTCGTAAGTGGCCTTATAGGGATTGACAACCCCTATTTGTGTTGGTTGCGAGGATTTATTTGTTTTGTGCAGGTACAAGGGACTCACGCGTAGCCTCCTACTGGATTGGTACCTTGGTTCTCAAAAACTGAGGGAAATACTCACGCTACTTTGCTGCATCATCCCTTCCTCTTCGGGGAAAACCAACGCAGTGCTCAAGAGGTAGCAAGAAGGATTTCTGGCGCCGTTGCCGGGGAGGTCTACGCAAAAGTCAATATACCAAGTACCCATCACATACCCTTATCTCCCGCATTACATTATTTGCCATTTGCCTCTCGTTTTCCTCTCCCCCACTTCACCCTTGCCATTTTATTCGCCCTCTCTCTCTATCCTCCCTCTCTTTCTCTATTTGCCTCTTTTTGCTTTCTGTTTGCTTGTGTGTTAGTTTGTCTGCTTGTCGTTATGGCTAGTCCACTATCTTCTCTATTATCTCGTGAGAATGAAATTCTAAATTTTAAGCAAAGGGAGGGAGAAAATCTAAAAGATGCTTGGTATAGAATTTGCAATGCTCAAAATAGATCTACTAGGAAGCAATCTACTTCCGTTCTCCTTCGCAATTTTTATGTAGGCATTACTCCTTGGCACCGTTATGTTCTTGATACTATTACCGGAGGGAACTTTTTGGGTAGCCATACTTATAATGCTATGTTAGATTTATTTGGCCCACCCCCTCTCTTGGTTAATGGAACTATATTAACTTTGGAGCATGTAATGCAAAAGCTTGAAATTATTGAAAATAAGGTTGCTACCGTAGGATTAATTGAAAGTTTGGATAAAAAGATCCACAATCGAATCTCTCAATATGGATCTAAAGTAGGAGTTACTTTGAAAGATATTAAAGAAAAGGAACCCATAGTTAATGAGAAAATAAATCATGATTCCGTTAGGATCGATAAACTTGAGAATATTATTACCAACTTGGGAACCGCTTTTTCTTCCGTAAAGAATACTCCAAGTCCTTCCACTAAAGTTGCCAACCTTATGTACGTTCCTAAAAATAAGGGTGAATCATCTAGTAAGGAAAATGCGGACCTCAAATCTATAAGTATTCATCCCAACCTTTTTGCTATCATTAAGGAACCATTTGTTACAAATGAATTTTTCGATCTTGTGCCTAAAAGTTTGATAATTAATAAAAAGAAAGAAATTCCTAAAGATGGTAGATGCCTAATTGAAGAATTTCCTACCAAAGATGGCAATACCTAGATCTATTCTTGCTTGTTATGCCTAGCTAGGGGCGTTAAATGATAGCGCTTGTTGGGAGGCAACCCAATTTTATTTTTATTACTTGCAATTTGCTCCTGTTTAGTAATAAATAATTTATCTAGCCTCTGTTTTAGTTGTGTTTTTTGTGTTTAATTACTGTTTGTGCCAAGTAGAACCATTCGTAAGACTTGGGGAAAGTCTTGTTGAACTTGCTGTAAAAAACAGAAACTTTAGCGCTCACGAAAACTGCTGCCATTTTTATTTCGAAAGTGATATTTAGTTAATTCTTTTTGCATATGATTAATAGATAAATTCCTCACGTCCAGCAATTTATTTTAGAATGTTTGGGGCTCCAGATCTTGCGCTAGCAACAGATTACTACAGACTATTCTGTTTTTGACAGATTCTATTTTTCGTGTGTTGTTTGCTTATTTTGATGAATCTATGGCAAGTAAAATAGTTTATAAACCATAGAGAAGTTTTAATACAGTAGGTATAACACCAATATAAATAAAGAATGAGTTCATTACAGTACCTTGAATTGGTCTTTTATTTTCTTTCACTAACGGAGCTCACGAGATTTTCTACTTTAAGTTTTGTGTTGTGAAGTTTTCAAGTTTTGGGTAAAGATTTGATGGATTATGAAACAAGTAGTGGCAAGAGCCTAAGATTGGGGATGCCCATGGCACCCCCAAGATAATCTAAGGACACCTAAAAGCCAAAACTTGGGGATGCCCCGGAAGGCATCCCCTCTTTCGTCTACTTCTATCGGTAACTTTATTTGGAGCTATATTTTTATTCGCCACATGATATGTGTTTTGCTTGGAGCGTCTTGTATTATTTGAGTCTTTGATTGTTAGTTTACCACAATCATCCTTGCTATACACACGTTTTTAGAGAGCCATACACGATTTAGAATTTGTTAGAATACTATATGTGCTTCGCTTATATCTTTTGAGTTATATAATTTTGCTCTAGTACTTCACTTATATCTTTTAGAGCACGGTGGTGGATTTGTTTTATAGAAACTATTGATCTCTCATGCTTCAATTAGATTATTTTGAGAGTCTTAAACAGCATGGTAATTTGCTTAAAATCCTAATATGCTAGGTATTCAAGAATAAAAAATTCTCTTATGAGTGTGTTGAATACTATGATAAGTTTGATACTTGATAGTTGTTTTAAGATATAAATATGGTGATATTAAAGTTGTGCTAGTTGGGTAGTTGTGAATTTGAGAAATACTTGTGTTGAAGTTTGTGATTCTCGTAGCATGCACGTATGGTGAACCATTATGTGATGAAGTCGGAGCATGATTTATTTTTTGATTGCCTTCCTTATGAGTGGCGGTCGAGGACGAGCGATGGTCTTTTCCTACCAATCTATCCCCCTAGGAGCATGCGCGTTATACTTTGCTTTGATGACTTGTAGATTTTTGCAATAAGTATATGAGTTCTTTATGACTAATGTTGAGTCCATGGATTATAAGCACTCTCACCCTTCCATCTTTGCTAGCCTCTCTAATACCGCACACCTTTCGTCGGTATCATATACCCACCATATACCTTCCTCAAAACAGCCACCATACCTACCTATTATGGCATTTCCATAGCCATTCCAAGATATATTGCCATGCACCTTTCCACCGTTCCGTTTGTTATGACACACTCCATCATTGTCATACTACTTAGCATGATCATGTAGTTGACATCGTATTTGTGGAAAAGCCACCATTCATAATTCTTTCATACATGTCACTCATGAGTCATTGCATATCCCGGTTCACTGCCGGAGGCATTCATATAGAGTCATATTTTGTTCTAAGTATCGAGTTGTAATTGTTGAGTTGTAAGAAAAATAGAAGTGTGATGATCATCATTATTAGAGCATTGTCCTAGTGAGGAAAGGATGATGGAGACTATGATTCCCCCACAAGTCGGAATGAGACTCCGGAGGAAAAAATAAAAAAAAGGGGGAAAGAAAAGAGGCCATAAAAAATGAGAGAAAAAGAGAGAAGGGACAATGTTACTATCCTTTTACCACACTTGTGCTTCAAAGTAGCACCATGATCTTCATAGTAGAGAGTCTCTCATGTTATCACTTTCATATACTAGTGGGAATCTTTCATTATAGAACTTGGCTTGTATATTCCAATGATGGGCTTCCTCAAAATTCCCTAGGTCTTCATGAGCAAGCAAGTTGGATGCACACCCACTTAGTTTCTTTTTGAGCTTTCATATACTTATAGCTCTAGTGCATCCGTTGCATGGCAATCCCTACTCACTCACATTGATATCTATTGATGGGCATCTCCATAGCCCGTTGATACGCCTAGTTGATGTGAGACTATCTTCTCCCTTTTGACTTCTCCACAACCACCACTCTATTCCACCTATAGTGTTATATCCATGGCTCACGCTCATGTATTGCGTGAAAATTGAAAAAGTTTTGAGAATGTGAAAAGTATGAAACAATTGCTTGGCTTGTCATCGGGGTTGTGCATGATTTAAATATTTTGTGCGGTGAAGATAGAGCATAGCGAGACTATATGATTTTGTAGGGATAACTTTCTTTAGCCATGTTATTTTGAGAAGACATAATTGCTTTGTTAGTATGCTTGAAGTATTATTATTTTTATGTCAATATGAACTTTTGTCTTGAATCTTTCGGATCTGAATATTCATACCACAATTAAGAAGAATTACATTAAAATTATGCCAAGTAGCACTCCGCATCAAAAATTATGTTTTTATCATTTACCTACTCGAGGACGAGCAGGAATTAAGCTTGGGGATGCTTGATACGTCTCCAGCGTATCTATAATTTTTGATTGCTCCATGCTATATTATCTACTGTTTTGGACATTATTGGGCTTTATTATCTACTTTTATATTATTTTTGGGACTAATCTATTATCCGGAGGCCTAGCCCAGAATTTTTGTTTTTTTGCCTGTTTTAGGGTTTCGAAGAAAAGGAATATCAAACGGAGTCCAAACAGAATGAAACCTTCGGGAACATGATTTTCTCAACGAATAAGACCAGAGAGACTTGGATACTACGTCAAGAAAAGAAACAGGAGGCCACGAGGTAGGGGGCGTGCCTGCCTACCCTAGGCGCGCCCTCCACCCTCGTGGGCCCCCTGTTGCTCCACCGACGTACTCCTTCCTCCTATATATATCCACATACCCCCAAACGATCAGATACAGTGCCAAAACCCTAATTCCACCGCTGTAACTTTCTGTATCCACGAGATCCCATCTTGGGGCCTGTTCCGGAGCTCCACCGGAGGGGGCATCGATCACGGAGGGCTTTTACATCAACACCATAGCCCCTCCGATGAAGTGTGAGTAGTTCACCTCAGACCTACGGGTCCATAGTTAGTACCTTGATGGCTTCTTCTCTCTTTTTGGATCTCAATACAATGTTCTCCCCCTCTCTTGTGGAGAACTATTCGATGTAATCTTCTTTTTGCGGTGTGTTTGTTGAGACCGATGAATTGTAGGTTTATGATCAAGTCTATCTATGAACAATATTTGAATCTTCTGTGAATTCTTTTATGTATGATTGGTTATCTTTGCAAGTCTCTTTGAATTATCAGTTTGGTTTGGCCTACTAGATTGATCTTTCTTGCAATGGGAGAAGTGCTTAGCTTTGGGTTCAATCTTGCGGTGTCCTTTCCCAGTGACAGTAGGGGCAGCAAGGCACGTATTGTATTGTTGCCGTCGAGGATAACAAGATGGGGTTTTCTTCATATTGCATGAGTCTATCCCTCTACATCATATCATCTTGCTTAAGGCGTTACTCTGGTTTCAACTTAATACTCTAGATGTATGTTGGATAGCGGTCGATGAGTGGAGTAATAGTAGTAGATGCAGGCAGGAGTCGTTCTACTTGTCTCGGACGTGATGCCTATATACATGATCATACCTAGATATTCTCATAACTATGCTCAATTCTGTCAATTGCTCAACAGTAATTTGTTCACCCAGCGTAGAATACTTATGCTCTTGAGAGAAGCCACTAGTGAAACCTATGGCCCCCGGGTCTATCTTTATCATATTGATCTCCTACTACTTAGTTATTTGCTTTTCTATTTACTTTGCCTTTATTTTACTTTGCATCTTTTATCATAAAAACACCAAAAATATTATCTTGTCATATCTATCAGATCTCACTCTCGTAAGTGGCCTTATAGGGATTGATAACCCCTATTTGCGTTGGTTGCGAGGACTTATTTGTTTTGTGCAGATATGAGGGACTCGCGCGTAGCCTCCTACTGGATTGATACCTTGGTTCTCAAAAACTAAGGGAAATACTTACGCTACTTTGTTGCATCATCCCTTCCTCTTCGGGGAAAACCAACGCAGTGCTCAAGAGGTAGCATAAGGCGGAGCTGACGGAGGAGGAAGGCGCAGTGGGCTCCTGTGGGTGGCGTGCGAGGGAGAGATGGGATCGAGGGAGCACTGGGTTTCTAGCGGCGCGAGAGAAGGAGATGGGATCAAGGGGAGAGACTGAGAGAGGGTTCGGTCGGGTTAGGGTTTGGTGGGGATCGGGCAGGCCTGGCTGTTGGGCTTAGAGGCAAATGGGCCGGCCTAGTTCTCTCTTCTCTCTCCTCTACTTACCTCTCTCTAAAAATATAAAAAGACAAAGAAGGAAAAAAAGAGAAAGGAAGAAAAGAATGGACAAGAATTTGGGCAGCAGATTAATTTTCCCGGACTCACAAAAATGTGCACGGTCTAAGAAAAATAGGAGGGGACATGATTGCAAGAATTTAATTCAAAGTCATTTGAATTTAATTCAAATGGTTTGAACAAGGACTAGGAATTAGAAGTGTCCAAAAATGTTAAGATTTTGGTAGAGCTCCGGAAAAAGATGATGGAATTTATGGCAAGGTTGGAGACCAAGAATTAAGATAACAAAGGCATTGGGATAATTTGCAAGTGTGTTATGGTGAATTACAAAGTAAAGAAATATTTAATATAGCTCCCTAATATCGGGAGGATATGTTATAAAGAGAAGTCATCCTTCCCTCAATTGAAATGGACCGAAGATCCATGCTATTTTTTTAGTTAAGTTGCAAAGATTAATGACATGATGGCATGATGACATGATGCAATGCAAATGATGCAAAGATGAAAGCAACGAACCAAACAAATCACACGAAGAATCTCGGAAAACAAGGAAGGCATCTGGAGCGCCAGTCTTGGGGCGTCACACTGGCCTCCTCTCTCCCTCCCTCCTTTATATACATGGCCAGGGGGCACCCCAATTGGACAACAGACAATCTCTTAGCCGTGTGCCGTGCCCCCCTCCACGGTTCATGTGGCACCCTGGCTCAGAGAAACCGGCATGCCCCATATTCCAGCCTAGAAATCGAGGAGAAGTCTTCTGGAATACGACACTGCTTAGCATAGAACAAACCAGCTCTTTATTGCAAGCTATATTGGGTACAAGGGGATTACATCGGCACGGCGACACTACGCCTGCCATGGTTGATCTATGCAAGCAGCAGAACAACTCGACGTAGCGGAATGACTACTGGCAGCGGAACAACGACGACGATGATGAACTCCACTCCGCAGGGACTCTGACTGGAACGCTTATCCTAGCGCGCAAACAAGGGATCCACGGCAAACAAGCAATCATATCCGACATGACCTGCAAACTGGCATGACACACCAGGTCAGTACATTGAATGTACTTGCAAGCTCACAGCAACCAAAGCAATCAAGACAAACAATAGCATGGCAATTACAGGTTAACAAGGTTTAACATGGTACTATCAGATCAATCATAGCATGAACAAGATGATACAGCTAGTACAATACGAACAATGGCATGAACATATGAACATTATGAGACTAGCATGCAACATGATGAACTATCATGCACCAACTTACTCTGTTCAGGTTACATCGTAACCACCACATGTATCACTTACCATCACGGACATCACAAGATCATCTCAGGATCCAATCAAGCTTGGTATTAACAATACCGTAGTAATCATTTATGAGCACAAGGAGGTTAGCATAACATCATCCTTGTGGTCATCCTTGACTCTCGCATAACATCAAAAATATCCACAACTCGGTATCCACGATACCACAGTGATCCTCTCGTGATCACAATAAATATCAACTCCAACTCAAGTTTAATTTTAATTTTAATAGTAGGTTCCCACTCATCATAAAGTTTTCTAGGGATAGAAACTTCCAACTCAAGTTTTTCTTCATAAGATTGCATCAAAGCCTCAACGATATGTTTAGTAAAAGCTTTATTTTGGCTATAAGAATGAGGAGAATTTAGCATGGATTGCAACAAGGAAATACAATCTATCAAAGAGCAGCTATCATAATTAAATTCCTTGAAATCCAAAGTAGTATGTTCATTAACATCTAGAGTTTTGATCTCTCAATCCCACGTTTTTATCAATTTTAGTATCAAGTTCTAAAAACTCCGAATTCTTGGAACGCCGTCTAGCTAAAGGTGAATCATATTCAGTCCCATCATTATCAAGATTCATATTACAAAACAAATATTTAATAGGGGACACATCAATAACTTTTAGATCTTCATCTTTATTATCATCGAAACTAGAAGAACACGCTCTTATAAAGGAATCTTTCTTAGCACGCATCCTAGTGGTTCTTTCTTTGCACTCGTCAATGGAAATTCTCATGGCTTTGAGAGAATCATTGATATCATGCTTAGGTGGAATAGATCTAAGTTTCAAAGAATCAACATCAAGAGAAATCCTATCACCGTTCCTAGCCAACTCATCAATCTCAGGCAATTTTTCTTCAATCAAAGCATTGAAATTCTTTTGCGAAGTAATAAATTCTTTAATATTAGATTCAAAATCAGAGGGAATATTATTATAATTTCCATAAGAATTGTTGTAGGAATTACCATAATTATTAGAGGAATTACTAGGATACGGCCTAGGATTAAAGTTTCCTCTATACACGTTGTTACCAAAATTATTCCTACCAACAAAATTCACATCCATAGATTCGTTATTATTCTCAATCAAAGTAGACAAAGGCATATCATTAGGATCAGAAGAAACACTTTTATTAGCAAATAATTTCATAAGTTCATCCATCTTTCCACTCAAAATATTAATTTCTTCTATCACATGCACTTTCTTTTTAGTAGATCTTTCAGTGTGCCAATGAGAATAATTAACCATGATATTATCTAGGAGTTTAGTAGATTCTCCTAAAGTGATTTCCATAAAAGTGCCTCCTGCGGCCGAATCTAAAAGATTTCTAGAAGCAAAATTCAATCCGGCATAAAAAATTTGTATAATCATCCACAAATTTAAACCATGCGTAGGGCAATTACGTATCATTAATTTCATCCTCTCCCAAGCTTGTGCAACATGTTCATGATCAAGTTGCTTAAAATTCATAATATCGTTTCTAAGAGAGATGATCTTAGCGGGAGGAAAATACTTAGAGATAAAAGCATCTTTGCACTTATTGCACGAATCAATACTATTTTTAGGCAAACCCGAAAACCAAGCTTTAGCACGATCTCTAAGCGAAAAAGGAAATAGCTTCAATTTAACAATATAATTATCCACATCTGTCTTATTTTGCATATCACACAAATCAACGAAGCTATTTAGATGGGTAGCGGCATCTTCACTAGGAAGGCCGGAGAACGGATCTTTCATGACAAGATTCAGCAAAGCAGCATTAATTTCACAAGATTCAGCATTGGTAAGAGTAGCAATTGGAGTGCTAATAAAATCATTGTTGTTGGTATTGGTAAAGTCACACAATTTAGTGCTATCTTGAGCCATTATGACAAGCAAGCAATCGAACACACAAGCAAACGAGGAATGGACAAAAAAGGCAAATAGAGAAAGAGAGGGAGGAAAGAGAGAGAGAGAGAGAGAGAGAGAGAGAGAGAGAGAGGCGAATAAAACGGCAAGGGTGAAGTGAGGGAGTGGAAAACGAGAGGCAAATGGGAAATAATGTAATGCGGGAGATAACGGTTTGTGATGGGTACTTGGTATGTTGACTTTTGCGTAGACCTCCCCGGCAACGGCGCCAGAAATCCTTCTTGCTACCTCTTGAGCACTTGCGTTGGTTTTCCCTTGAAGAGGAAAGGGTGGTGCAGCAAAGCAGCGTAAGTATTTCCCTCAGTTTTTGAGAACCAAGGTATCAATCCAGTAGGAGGCTACGCGCGAGTCCCTCGCACCTACACAAAACAAATAAATCGTCGCAACCAATGCGATAAGGGGTTGTCAATCCCCACACGGTCACTTACGAGAGTGAGATATGATAGATATGATAAGATAATATTTTTGGTATTTTTATGATAAAGATGCAAAATAAAATAAAAGACAATGAAAATAACTAAGTATTGGAAGATTAATATGATGAAGATAGACCCGGGGGCCATAGGTTTCACTAGTGGCTTCTCTCAAGAGCATAAGTATTTTACGGTGGGTGAACAAATTACTGTTGAGCAATTGACAGAATTGAGCATAGTTATGAGAATATATAGGTATGATCATGCATATAGGCATCACGTCCAAGACAAGTAGACCGACTCCTTCCTGCATCTACTACTATTACTCCACACATCGACCGCTATCCAGCATGCATCTAGAGTATTAAGTTCATAAGAACAGAGTAACGCCTTAAGCAAGATGACATGATGTAGAGGGATAAATTCATGCAATATTATAAAAAAAACATCTTGTTATCCTTGATGGCAACAATACAATACGTGCCTTGCTTCCCCTACTGTCACTGGGAAAGGACACCGCAAGATTGAACCCAAAGCTAAGCACTTCTCCCATTGCAATAAAGATCAATCTAGTAGGCCAAACCAAACTGATAATTTGAAGAGACTTGCAAAGGTAACCAATCATACATAAAAGAATTCAGAGCAGATTCAAATATTGTTCATAGATAAACTTGATCATAAACCCACAATTCATTGGTCTCAACAAACACACCGCAAAAGAAGATTACATCAAATAGATCTCCACAAGAGAGGGGGAGAACTTTGTATTGAGATCCAAAAAGAGAGAAGCCACCTAGCTAATAACTATGGACCCGAAGGTCTGAGGTAAACTACTCACACTTCATTGGAGAGGCTATGGTATTGATGTAGAAGCCCTCCATGATCGATGCCCACTCCAGCGGAGCTCCAGAACAGGCCCCAAGATGGGATCTTGTGGATAAAGAAAGTTGCGGAGGTGGAATTAGGGTTTTGGCTCCGTATCTGATCATTCGGGGGTACATAGGTATATATAGGAGGAAAAAGTACGTCGGTGGAGCAACTAGGGGCCCACGAGGGTGGAGGGCGCGCCTAGGGGGGTAGGCGCGCCCCCCCTACCTCGTGGCCTCCATATTGGTTGCTTGACGTAGGGTCCAAGTCTCCTGGATCATGTTCGGTGAGAAAATCAAGTTCTCGAAGGTTTCATTCCGTTTGGACTCTGTTTGATATTCCTTTTCTTCGAAAACCTAAAATAGGCAAAAAACAGCAATTCTGGGCTGGGCCTCAGGTTAATAGGTTAGTCCCAAAAATAATATAGAAGTTGATAATAAAGCCCAATAATGTCCAAAATAGAACATAATATAGCATGGAGCAATAAAAAATTATAGATACGTTGGAGACGTATCAGTTGTCTTTGGATGAACGGGATCACATCATTAGAGAATGATGTGATGGACAAGACCCATCCGTTAGCTTAGCATAATGATCGTTTAGTTTTATTGCTATTGCTTTCTTCATGACTTATACATGTTCCTTTGACTATGAGATTATGCAACTCCCGAATACCGGAGGAACACCTTGTGTGCTATCAAACGTCACAACGTAACTGGGTGATTATAAATATGCTCTACAGGTGTCTCCGATGGTGTTTGTTGAGTTGGCATAGACCGAGATTGGGATTTGTCACTCCATGTATCGGAGAGGTGTCTCTAGGCCCTCTCGGTAGTGCACATCACTATAAGCCTTGCAAGCAATGTGACTAATGAGTTAGTTAGGGGATGATGCATTACGGAACGAGTAAAGAGACTTGCCGGCAATGAGATTGAACTAGGTATGATGATACTGACGATCGAATCTCGGACAAAGGGAATGACGTATGTTGCTATGCGATTTGACCGATAAAGATCTTCCTAGAATATGTAGGAGCCAATATGAGCATCCACGTTCCGCTATTGGTTATTGACCGGAGATGTGTCTCGGTCATGTCTGCATAGTTCTCGAACCCGTAGGGTCTGCACGCTTAATGTTCGATGACGATTTGTGTTATAAGTTATGTGATTTGATGACCGAAGTTTGTTCAAAGTCCCGGATGAGATCACGGACATGACGAGGACTCTCAAAATGGCCGAGCGGTAAAGGTTCATATATTGGAAGGTTGCATTTGGACATCGGAATGGTTCCGAGTGATTTGGGCATTTTTTCGAAGTACTGGGAGGTTACCGGAACCCCACAGGGAAGTTAATGGGCCTTAGTGGGCTTTAGTGAAGAGAGGGAAGAAGGGCCACGAGGTGGCGCGCGCCTCCCCCTGCCCAAACCGAATTGGACAAGGGGTGGGGGTGCGGCCCCCTCCTTCCTTTCCCTCCGGTTGAAGAAAGGAAAGGGGGGGGACGAATCCTACTTGGACTAGGAGTCCAAGTAGGACTCCACCCTTGGCGCGCCCCTCCTGGCCGGCTGTAACACCCACGGTGCGGCTATATATCTCACGTGTCGAGGCATGACTTAGAGGCATAACCGCATGGTGGTTTTGTCGCAAGAGGGGTAATCTTCACACAATCCCATGTACTGAATTAGAAAGGGATAAAGTGTTGGCTTACAATCGCCACTTCACACAAATAAAAAGTTAAACATACATCATCCAGAATACAATCAAGGTCCGGCTACGGAACCAAAATAAAGGAAGACAACCCCAAATGCTAAATCCTCGATCGTCCCAACTGGGCTCGACTACTGTTCAGCCAGAAAAGACACAAAACAATGATCAAGATCTTCATCAGTCTCAGAATCCCGGTTACAAGACATTTTGACAATGGTAAAACAAGACCAGCAAAGCCTCCCGATGTGCCGACAATCCCGATTGGAGCTGCACATATCTCATTCTCAGGGCAACACCGGATAGGTCAAGCTACGAGTAAAACTAGCCCTCAAGTTGCCCCGAGGTGGCCCCGCAGGCTGCCTAGTTCGGACCAACACTTAGAGAAGCACTGGCCCAGGAGGGTTAAAATAAAGATGACCCTCGGTTTGGCTGACCCAAGGGAAAGGTAATAGGTTGTTAGGAAAATGTAAAACCAAGGTTGGGCCTTGCTGGAGGAGTTTTATTCAAGGCGAACTGTCAAGGGGTTCCCATAACACCCAACCGCGTAAGGAACGTAAAATCAAGGAACATAACACCGGTATGACGGAAACTAGGGCGGCAAGAGTGAAACAAAACACCATGCATAAGGCCGAGCCTTCCACCCTTTACGAAGTATATAGATGCATTGATTAAAATAAGAGATATTGTGATAACCCAGCATATCCATGTTCCAACATGGAACAAACTTCATCTTCACCTGCAACTAACAACGCTATAAGAGGGGCTGAGCCAAAGCGGTAACATAGCCAAACAACGGTTTGCTAGGAAGGTGGGTTAGAGGCTTGACATGGCAATATGGGAGGCATGATATAACACGTGGTAGGTAGCGCAACATAGCGATAGAACGAAAGTAATTATCTCAGGCAGATTCATAGCTATAAAAAGGATTAGATTCAACCAAAGTAATTATCTCGGGATCGACAGAGAAATCATAATCCTTATTAGTAATAAAGATAGGTGAAGTAGCATAAGCAGGATCATATTTCATTCTAGCATTCAGAGATTTTTCTTTCAGCTTAGCTAATAGTTTCTTAAGATCACTTCTATCATTGCAGGCAAGAAAGTCTCTAGCAGTTTCTTCATCCATAACATAACCCTCAGGAACAACAGGAATTCATATCTAGGGGGGGAATCTTCATCATCACTTTCATCAATATTATCAGTTTCATTAATTTCATTTTCTCTAGCCCTAGCAAGTTTTTCATCAAGAAATTCACCAAGTGGCACAATAGTATCAAGCATAGAAGTAGTTTCATCATAAGTATCATGCAAAGTAGAAGTGGCATCATCAATAACATGCAACATATCATAATTAATAGCAGAAGCAGGTTTAGGTCTCGCAAGCTTACTCAAAATAGAAGGTGAATCAAGTGCAGAGCTAGATGGCAGTTCCTTACCTCCTCTCGTACTTGAGGGAAAAATCGTGGTTCTTTGATCTTTCAAGTTCTTCATACTGATAAGCAGATATAAATCCCAAGTGACTCAAAGAATAGAGCTATGCTCCCCGGTAACAGCGCCAGAAAATGGTCTTGATAACCCACAAGTATAGAGGATCGCAACAGTTTTCAAGGCTAGAGTATTCAACCCTAATTTATTGATTCGACACAAGGGGAGTGATACGTCTCCAACGTATCTATAATTTTTTTTATTGTTCCATGCTACTATATTATCTGTTTTGGATGTTTATGGGCTTTATTATACACTTTTATATTATTTTTGGGACTAACCTATTAACAGGAGGCCCAACCCAAATTGTTGTTTTCTTGCCTATTTTAGTGTTTCGAAGAAAAGGAATATCAAACGGAGTCCAAACGGAATTAAACCTTCGGGAAGGTTATTTTTAGAACGGAAGCAATCTAGGAGACTTGGAGTTTACGTCAGGGAAGCTTTGAGGTGGCCACGAGGCAGGGAGGCGCGCCTGCCCCCCTGGGCGCGCCCCCACCCTCGTGGGCCCCTCGTGGCTCCCCTGACTGACTTCTTTCGCCTATATATGTCCATATACCCTAAAAACATCGGGGAGCAGAATAGATCAGGAGTTCTGCCGCCAGAAGCATCCATAGCCACCGAAAACCAATCTAGACCCGTTCCGGCACCATGCCAGACGGGGGAATCCCTCTCCGGTGGCCATCTTCATCATCCCGGCGCTCTCCATGACGAGGAGGGAGTAGTTCACCCTCGGGGCTGAGGGTATGTACCAGTAGCTATGTGTTTGATCTCTCTCTCTCTCTCTTTCTCTCGTGTTCTTGAGGTGGTACGATCTTGATGTATCGCGAGCTTTGCTATTATAGTTGGATCTTATGATGTTTCTCCCCCTCTACTCTCTTGTGATGAATAGAGTTTTCCCTTTGAAGTTATCTTATTGGATTGAGTCTTTAAGGATTTGAGAACACTTGATGTATGTCTTGCATGTGCTTATCTGTGGTGACAATGGGATATCACGTGATCCACTTGATGTATGTTTTGGTGATCAACTTGCGAGTTTCGTGACCTTGTGAACTTATGCATAGGGGTTGGCACACGTTTTCGTCTTGACTCTCCGGTAGAAACTTTGGGGCACTCTTTGAAGTTCTTTGTTTTGGTTGAATAGATGAATCTGAGATTATGTGATGCATATCGTATAATCATACCCATGGATACTTGAGGTGACATTGGAGTATCTAGGTGACATTAGGGTCTTGGTTGATTGGTATCTTAAGGTGTTATTCTAGTAAGAACTCTATGATAGATTGAACGGAAAGAATAGCTTCGTGTTTTTTTACTACGTACTCTTGAATAGATCGATCAGAAAGGATAACTTTGAGGTGGTTTTGTACCCTACCATAATCTCTTCGTTTGTTCTCCGCTATTAATGACTTTGGAGTGACTCTTTGTTGCATGTTGAGGGATACTTATATGATCCAATTATGTTATTATTGTTGAGAGAACTTGCACTAGTGAAGGTATGAACCCTAGGCCTTGTTTCCTAACATTGCAATTACCATTTGTGCTCACTTTTATCTTTAGTTACCTTGCTGTTTTTATATTTTTAGATTACAAAAACCATTATCTACTATCCATATTGCCCTTGTATCACCATCTCTTCGTGGAACTAGTGCACCTATACAATTTACCATTGTATTGGGTGTGTTGGTGACACAAGAGATTCTTTGTTATTTGGTTGCAGGGTTGCTTGAGAGAGACCATCTTCATCCTACGCTTCCCATGGATTGATAAACCTTAGGTCATCCACTTGAGGGAAATTTGCTACTGTCCTACGAACCTCTGCACTTGGAGGCCCAACAACGTCTACAAGAAGAAGGTTGTGTAGTAGACATCACGGAGCCAAAGAATATTCTCAAGTATTAGCAGCTGAGTTGTCAATTCAACCACACCTGGAAACTTAATATGTGCAGCAAAGTAATATGATATTACTGGTAACGATAGCAAAAGTAATAGTTTTGAGTTTTATAGTGATTGTAACAATAGCAATGGAAAAGTAAATAAGTGAAGAACAATATATGGAAAGCTCGTAGGCAATGGATCGGTGATGGATAATTATGTCGGTTGCGATTATTCATGCAACAGTTATAACATAGGGTGACACAGAACTAGCTCCAATTCATCAATGTAATGTAGGCATCTATTCCGAATATAGTCATACGTGCTTAAGGAAAAGAACTTGCATGACATCTTTTGTCCTACCCTCCAGTGGCAGCGGGGTCCTATTGGAAACTAAGGGATATTAAGGCCTCCTTTTAATAGAGTGCCGGACCAAAGCATTAACACATAGTGAATACATAAACTCCTCAAACTACGGCCATCACCGGGAGTGGTCGCGATTATTGTCACTTCGGGGTTGCCGGATCATAACACATAGTAGGTGACTATAGACTTGCAAGATAGGATCAAGAACTCACATACATTCATGAAAACATAATAGGTTCATATCTGAAATCATGGCACTCGGGCCCCAGTGACAAGCATTAAGCGTAGCAAAGTCATAGCAAGATCAATCTGAGAACATAGTGGAGGGATCAAACCCTAACAAATCTAACTCGATTACATGATAAATCTCATCCAACCCATCACCGTCCAGCAAGTCTACGATGGAATTACTCACGCACGGCAGTGAGCATCATGAAATTGGTGATGGAGGAAGGTTGATGATGACGATGGCGATGGATTCCCCTCTCTGGAGCCCCGAACGGACTCCAGATCAGCCCTCCAGAGAGAGTTTAGGGCTTCGCGGCGGCTCCGTATCGTAAAACATGATGAATCCTTCTCTCTGATTTTTTTCTCCCCAAACACGAATATATGGAGTTGGAGTTGAGGTCGATGGAGCGTCAGGGGGTCCACGAGGCAGGGGGCATGCCCAGGGGGGTAGGCACGCCCCCACCCTCGTGGATAGGGTGTGGTCCCCCTGACGTGGATTCTTCTTCCAGTATTTTTTATATATTCCAAAAATAATCTCCGTTGATTTTCAGGTCATTCCAAGAACTTTTATTTCTGCACAAAAATAACACCATGGCAATTATGCTGAAAACAACGTTAGTCTGGGTTAGTTCCATTCAAATCATGCAAGTTAGAGTCCAAAACAAGGGCAAAAGTGTTTGGAAAAGTAGATACGACGGAGATGTATCAACTCCCCCAAGCTTAAACCTTTGCTTGTCCTCAAGCAATTCAGTTGATAAACTGAAAGTGATAAAGAAAATTTTTACAAACTCTGTTTGCTCTTGTTGTAAATATGTAAAGCCAGCATTCAAGTTTTCAGCAAAGATTATGAACTAACCACATTCGCAATAGCATTTAGGTCTCATGTTTACTCATATCAATGGCATAATCAACTAGCGAGCAATAATAATAAATCTCGGGTGACAACACTTTCTCAAAACAATCATAATATGATATAACAAGATGGTATCTCGCTAGCTCTGTCTGAGACCGCAAAACATAAATGCAGAGCACCTTTAAAGATCAAGGACTGTCTAGACATTGTAATTCATGGTAAAAGAGATCCAGTCAAGTCACACTCAATGTAAACTAACTCTAATGGATGCAAATGACAGCGGTGCTCTCCAACTGGTGCTTTTTAATAAGAGGATGATGACTCAACATAAAAGTAAATGGATAAGCCCTTCGCAGAGGGAAGCAGGGATTTGTAGAGGTGCCAGAGCTCGGTTTTGAAATAGATATGAATAATATTTTGAGTGGTATACTTTCATTGTCAACATAACAACCGAGAGATCTCGATATCTTCCATGCTACACACATTACAGTCGGTTCCCAAGCAGAATGGTAAAGTTTATACTCCCCCACCACCAACAAGCATCAATCCATGGCTTGCTCGAAACAACGGGTGCCTCCAACTAAAGACAATCCTGGGGGAGTTTTGTTTGCAATTATTTTGATTTGATTTGCTTAAATCATGGGACTGGGCATCCCGGTGACCAGCCATTTTCTCGTGAGTGAGGAGCGGACTCCACTCCTCTTGAGAATAACCCGCCTAGCATGGAGGATACAGACAACCCTAGTTCATACATGAGCTATTCGAGCATACAAAACAGAATGTTTATTTGAAGGTTTAGAGTTTGGCACATACAAATTTACTTGGAACGGCAGGTAGATACCGTATATAGGTAGGTATGGTGGACTCATATGGAACAACTTGAGGGTTTATGGAATTGGATGCACAAGCAGTATTCCCGCTTAGTACAAGTGAAGGCTAGAAAAAGACTGGGAAGCGACCAACTAGAGAGCGACAACGGTCATGAACATGCATTAAAATTAATCAACACCGAATGCAAGCATGAGTAGGATATAATTCACCATGAACATAAATATCGTAGAGGCTATGTTGATTTTGTTTCAACTACATGCGTGAACATGTGCCAAGTCAAGCCACTCGAATCATTCAAAAGACGATACCACCCTATCATACCACATCACAACCATTTTAATAGCATGTTGGCACGCAAGGTAAACCATTATAAACTCCTAGCTAATTAAGCATGGCATAAGAAACTACAATCTCTAATTGTCATTGCAAATATGTTTCTTTCATAATAGGCTGAATCAAGAACGATGAACTAATCATATTTACAAAAAACAAGAGAGGTCGAGTTCATACCAGCTTTTCTCACCTCAATAAGTTCATCATATAATCATCATTATTGCCTTTCACTTGCATGACCGAATAGTGTGGATAATAATAATAGTGCACGTGCATTGGACTAAGCTGGAATCTGCATGCATTCAATTCAAGAAAGAAGACAAGGTAATATGGGCTCTTTGTTAGATCAACAATAATGCATATGAGAGCCACTCAACATTTTCATCATGGTCTTCTCCTCTCGACCCCCAAAGGAAAGAAAAGAAACAAAACTATTTACACAAGAAAGCTCCCAACAAGCAAAAGAAGAACGAGAAATCTTTTTGGTTTTTCTTTTAATTACTACTACTAGGCATGAAAAGTAAACTAACTAAAAGTTATAACTATTTTTTTGGTTTTTTCTTAAGGTTTATTAAGGCACACAAGAAGAAAACTAAAAAGGAAATAAACTATCATGGATGATACAATGAAAAAGTATGAGCACCGACAACTAGCATGAGTGTGTGAACATGAATGTAATGTCGGTGAGAAATACGTACTCCCCCAAGCTTAGGCTTTTGGCCTAAGTTGGTTTATGGCCACGGCTGGCCTGGCGGATATCCAAAGTTGAAGCTGGGGTCATACTGAGATGCATCAGCTATTGCCTGATGAGCTACAGCTTGGAGGCGAGCTACCTCCATCCTCCTCTCGTACTCGGTCGCCTCCTCCCTGGTTATAACATATCTCCCTTTTGCCTGAAAGTCAAAGAAGGCAGGAGCAGGGAGAGCGATCTGATAGGTGAGTCGTCTGTCAAAGATTAGTCGGTACTGGAGGAACTGATTGTTCCTCTCAACAAACTAATGACGAACCATGGCATTATAATCAAAATAAGCAGGAGGCAACTCAATATCATCTCCACGTATGGGTATCTCAAGAAAATCAGCTAAACGGGTTGCGTAAATTCCACCAAATAAATCTCCATTAATTTTGTTATTATGCAACCTGCGTGCAACAATGGCCCCCAAGTTATATTGTCTATCTCCTAATATAGCAGTCTTGAGAACACTAAGATCTGGCACACACATGTGACATGACTCATCCTTACCATTTTTGCATCTACCTATAAAGAGAGCAAAATAATGTATAGTAGGAAAATGAATGCTCCCTATGGTAGCTTGCGTAATTTCCCTAGATTCCCCCACAGTTATACTAGCAAGAAAGTCTCTATATTCAGATTTGCGAGGTTCACTAACATTACCCCACTGTGGGAGTTTACAAGCAGTGTTAAAATCTTCTAAGTCCATGGTATAAGATTTATCATAAAGATCAAACAGGACAGTTTGAGAATTGCGTCATGATGAAAATTCAAACCTTCTCACAAAGGAATCAGTGAGGTAGTGGTACTGACGACACTTATCTGCCACGAAGCTCTCAAGATCGGCGTTACGCACATATGCGTAAATTCCTCCTTGATTCCTGCTTGGACCATGAAATCTTCTAATGGCCATTCACAAGGCCGCACTTGAGCGTCCCTCGGTGGTTCATCGCCCGGCTCACGTATTGCGGGCCTGGGTCCTTGCTTTCTTGAAGAACCACATTGGTACATTTTCCTAAACATATTTCCTCCTCTGAATTTTTTTTGAAATTTTTAGTAACTTCAAAATAAAAGTGAGCCAAACTCAATAAAATTGATAGCAACTACTCCCACAAGTGCCTAGAGACTATATCATGCATTAGAACTACTTGGGACCATATAAATTTGACATGCAAGCTCAAGAACAGGGTCACCTAGGCAGCAAAAATTTGCAATGAATAAAGCACTAGAACAAAACTAATTGGACCATTGGAGGAGTCACATACCAAAGAACAACCCCCCAAAGCAGTTTTGTGAATGGAGCTTTGAGCTAGAAGATCGAAAATGGCAGCAAGATGAGCTAGAACTCGTGCTTGAGCTGGTTGGTGATTTTTTGGGGAGGAAGAAGGAGTGTGTGGTGGATGGAATAAGTGGAGGGGGCCACCAGGGGCCCACGAGGCAGGGGGCGCGCCCAGGGGGGTAGGGCGCACCCTGGACCCTCGTGGCCAGGTGCTGGCTCCCCCGATGTGTTCTCAGTGCCAGATATTCTCAAATATTCCAAAAAAAATATTTAAATTTCAGGGCATTTGGAGAACTTTTATTTTCGAGGTATTTTTTATTGCATGGATAATTCAGAAAACTAAGAGAAATTACTATTTTTGCTTTATTTAATATAAATAACAGAAAGTAAAAAGAGGGTAGAGAGAGTTGTGCCTTCTAACTTCATCCATCTCATGCTCGTCAAAAGGAATCCACTAACAAGATTGATCAGGTCTTGTTAACAAACTCATTTCGAATAACATGAAACCAGAGAAATTTTGAATAACACTAGGTTACCTCAATGGGGATGTGCACATCCCCAACAATAAGAATATCATATTTCTTCTTGACAGTAGGAAGAGGAAATTCAAAACCTCCAATAGTGATTGTTGAAATTTTTCCACTAGAATTAATACTGTGGAATTGAGGTTGTTTCCTCGGGAAGTGTACCATGTGCTCATTACCATTAACATGAACAGTGACATTGCCTTTGTTGCAATCTATAACAGCCCCTGCAGTATTCAAAAAGGGTCTTCCCAGAATAATAGACATACTATCGTCCTCGAAAATATCAAGAATACCAAAGTCCGTTAAAATAGTAAGGTTTGCAACCACAACAGGCACATCCTCGCAAATACCGACAGGTATATCGGTTGATTTATCAGCCATTTGCAAATATATTTCAGTAGGTGTCAACTTATTCAAATCAAGTCAACGATATAAAGAGAGAGGCATAACACTAACACCGGCTCCAAGATTACATAAGGCAGTTTTGACATAGTTTATTTTAATGGAGCATGGTATAGTTAGTACTCCTCGATCTCTAAGTTTCTTTGGTATTCCACCCTTAAAAGTATAATTAGCAAGCATGGTGGAAATTTCAGCTTCCGGTATCTTTCTTTTATTAGTAACAATATCGTTCGTGTACTTAGCATAAGGATTCATTTTAAGCATATCAGTCAAACGCATATGCAAAAAGATAGGTCTAATCATTTCAGCAAAGCACTCAAAATCCTCATCATCCTTTTTCTTGGATGGTTTAGGAGGAAAAGGCATGGGTTTCTTAACCCATGGTTCTCTTTCTTTACCATGCTTCCTAGCAACAAAGTCTCTCTTATCATAACGTTCATTCTTTGATTGTGGGTTATCAAGATCAACAACAGGTTCAATCTCTACATCATTATCATTACTAGGTTGAGCATCAACATGAACATCATCATTAACATTTTCACTAGGTTCATGTTCATTAGCAGATTGTGTTTCAGCATCAGAGATAGAAATATCATTAGGATTCTCAGGCGTGTCTACAACAGGTTCACTAGAAGCATGCAAAGTCCTATCATTTTTCTTTTTCCTCCTTTTAGAAGGACTAGGTGCATCAACATTAGTTCTCTGAGAATCTTGCTCAATTCTCTTATGATGGCCCTCAGATACAAAGGTTCCTGAGTCATTTTACCACCTCTAGTCATAACTCTAACAGCATTGTCATTCTTATTGTTTAATTCACTGAGCAAATCATTTTGAGCTTTAAGTACTTGTTCTACTTGAGTGGTAACCATAGAAGCATGTTTACTAATGAGTTTAAGTTCACCTTTAACTCTAGACATATAATCACCCAAGTGTTCAATCATTTAAGCATTGCGTTTCAGTTGTCTACCAAAATAAGCATTAAAATCTTCTTGCTTAACCATAAAGTTATCAAATTCATCCAAACATTGGCTAGCAAACTTAGCAGGAGGGATTTCAGCTTTATCCTATCTATAGAGAGAGTTTACCTTTACTACCTGTGTCGAGTTATCGAGATCGTGTGTTTCTTCAATAGGTGATGAATTAAGACCATGTATTTCTTCAGCAGGAAGTAAATTCTTAACATCTTCAGCTTTTATACCTTTTTCTTTCATAGATTTCTTCGCCTCTTGCATATGTTCAGGACTGAGAAATAGAATACCCCCTTTCTTCGGAGTTGGCTTAGGAGTTGGTTCAGGAAGTGTCCAATTATTTTCATTGTTCAACATATTATTCAATAGAATTTCAGCTTCATCAACTATTCTTTCCCTGAAAACACAACTAGCACAACTATCCAGGTATCTCTGGAAGCATCGGTTAGTCCATTATAAAAGATATCAAGTATTTCATTTTTCTTGAGAGGATGATCAGGCAAAGCATTAAGTAATCGGAGAAGCCTCCCCCAAGCTTGTGGGAGACTCTCTTCTTCAATTTGCAGAAAATTATATATTTCCCTTAAAGCAGCTTGTTTCTTATGAGCAGGGAAATATTTAGCAGAGAAGTAGTAAATCATATCCTGGGGACTACGCACACAACTAGGATCAAGAGAATTAAATCATATCTTAGCATCACCTTTTAATGAGAACGGAAATAATTTAAGGATATAATAGTAGCAAGTTTTCTCATCATTAGTGAACAGGGTAGCTATATCATTTAATTTAGTAAGATGTGCCACAACAGTTTCAGATTCATAGCCATAAAAAGGATCAGATTCAACCAAAGTACTTATCTCAGGATCGACAGAGAAATCATAATCCTTATCAGTAATAAAGATAGGTGAAGTAGCATAAGCAGGATCATATTTCATCCTAGCATTCAGAGATTTTTCTTTCAGCTTAGCTAATAGTTTCTTAAGATCACTTCTATCATTGTAGGCAAGAAAGTCTCTAACAGTTTCTTCATCCATAACATAACCCTTAGGAACAATAGGCAATTCATATCTAGGGGGAGAATCTTCATCATCACTTTCATCAATATTATCAGTTTCAATTATTTCATTCTCTCTAGCCCTAGCAAGTTGTTCATCAAGAAATTCACCAAGTGGCACAGTAGTATCAGACATAGAAGTAGTTTCATCATAAGTATCATGCAAAGCAGAAGTGGCATCATCAATAACATGCGACTGAAGAAATATGCCCTAGAGGCAATAATAAGGTTATTATTTATTTCCTTATTTCATGATAAATATTTATTATTCGTGCTAGAATTGTATTAACCGGAAACATAATACATGTGTGAATACATAGACAAACATAGTGTCACTAGTATGCCTCTACTTGACTAGCTCATTGATCAAAGATGGTTAAGTTTCCTAACCATAGACATGAGTTGTTATTTGATCAATGACATCACATCACTAGAGAATGATGTGATTGACTTGACCCATTCCGTTAGCTTAGCACTTGATCATTTGTTTACTGCTATTGCTTTCTTCATGACTTATACATGTTCTTATGACTATGAGATTATGCAACTCCCGAATACCGGAGGAACACTTTGTGTGCTACCAAACGTCACAACATAACTGGGTGATTATAAAGGTGCTCTACAAGTGTTTCTGATAGTACTTGTTGAGTTGGCATAGATCAAGATTAGGATTTGTCACTCAGATCGTCGGAGAGGTATCTCTAGGCCCTCTCGGTAATACACATCACTATAAGCCTTGCAAGCATGATAATTAATGAGTTAGTTACGGGATGATGTATTACGGAACGAGTAAAGAGACTCGCTGGTAACGAGATTGAACTGGGTATTTGGATACCGACGATCAAATCTCGGGCAAGTAACATACCGATGACAAAGAGAACAACGTATAGTGTTGTGCGGTTTGACCAATAAAGATCTTCGTAGAATATGTAGGAACCAATATGAGCATCCAGGTTCTGCAATTGGTTATTGACCGGAAATGTGTCTCGGTCATGTCTATATAGTTCTCAAACTCGTAGGGTCCGCACGCTTAAAGTTCTGTGATGATCGGTTTTATGAGTTTATATGTTTTGATGTACCGAAGGTAGTTCGGAGTCCCAGATGTGATCACAGACATGACGAGGAATCTCGAAATGGTCGAGACATAAAGATTTTTATATTGGAAGCCTATATTTGGATATCGAAAGTGTTCCGGGTGAAATCGGGATTTTACCGGAGTACCGGGGGTTACCGAAACCCCCCCCTGGGGGTTTAATGGGCCAAGATGGGCCTTAGTGGGAGAAAGGAGGGGCTGCCAGGGCAGGCCGCGCGCCCCCTCTCCCTCTAGTCCGAATTGGACAAGGAGGGGGGCGCCCCCCTTTCCTTCCTCTCTCCCTCCTCCTTCCCCCTTCTCCTATTCCAACTAGGAAAGGAGGGAGTCCTACTCCCGGTGGGAGTATGACTCCTCCTGGCGCGCCTCCTCCTGGCCGGCCGCCTATCCCCCCTTGCTCCTTTATATACGGGGGCAGGGGGCACCTCTAGACACACAAGTTGATCATTGAGATCTCTCCAGCCGTGTGTGGTGCCCCCCTCCACCATAATCCACCTCAGTCATACTGTAGTGGTGTTTAGGCGAAGCCCTACTGCGGTAGCTTCGTCAACATCGTGACCACACCGTCATGCTGACGAAACTCTTCCCCGAGCTCTACTGGATCGTGAGTTCGTGGGACGTCACCGAGCTGAACGTGTGCTGAACGCGGAGGTGCCGTACGTTCGGTACCGAGGATCGGTCGATCGTGAAGACGTACGACTACATCAACCGCGTTGTCATAACGCTTCCGCTTAACGGTCTACGAGCGTAAGTGGATGACACTCTCCCCTCTCATTGCTGTGCATCACCATGATCTTGCGTGTGCGTAGGAATTTTTTTGAAATTACTACGTTACCCAACTGTGAGGGGGCCGGTCCCCCTTTCCTTTCCGTTCCCCAACAGCGACATATCAGAATTAATAGCAGAAGCAGGTTTAGGTGTCGCAAGCTTACTCAAAACAGAAGGTGAATCAAGTGCAGAGCTAGATGGCAGTTCCTTACCTCCCCTCGTAGTTGAGGGATAAATCTTGGTTCTTTGATCTTTCAAGTTCTTCATAGTGATAAGCAGATATAAATCCCAAGTGACTCAAAGAATAGAGCTATGCTCCCCAGCAACGGTGCCAGAAAATGGTCTTGATAACCCACAAGTATAGGGGGTCGCAACAGTTTTCGAGGGTAGAGTATTCAACCCAAATTTATTGATTCGACACAAGGGGAGCCAAAGAATATTCTCAAGTATTAGCAGTTGAGTGTCAATTCAACCACACCTGGAAACTTAATATCTGCAGCAAAGTGTTTAGTAGCAAAGTAATATGATAGTAGTGGTAACGATAGCAAAAGTAATATTTTTGAGTTTTATAGTGATTGTAACAGTAGCAACGGAAAAGTAAATAAGCGAAGAACAATATATGGAAAGCTCGTAGGCAATGGATCGGTGATGGAGAATTATGCCAGATGCGATTACTCATGCAACAGTTATAACATAGGGTGACACACAACTAGCTCCAATTCATCAATGTAATGTAGGCATGTATTCCGAATATAGTCATACGTGCTTATGGAAAAGAACTTGCATGACATCTTTTGTCCTACCCTCTCGTGGCAGCGGGGTCCTAATGGAAACTAAGGGATATTAAGGCCTCCTTTTAATAGAGTACCGGACCAAAGCATTAACACATAGTGAATACATGAACTCCTCAAACTACGGTCATCACCGGGAGTGGTCCCGATTATTGTCACTTCGGGGTTGCCGGATCATAACACATAATACGTGACTATAGACTTGCAATATAGGATCAAGGTCTCACATATATTCATGAAAACATAATAGGTTCAGATCTGAAATCATGGCACTCGGGCCCTAGTGACACGCATTAAGCATAGCAAAGTCATAGCAACATCAATCCCATAACATAGTGGATACTAGGGATCAATGTTGGGGAACGCAGTAATTTCAAAAAATTTCCTACGCACACGCAAGATCATGGTGATGCACAGCAACGAGAGGGGAGAGTGTTGTCTACGTACCAACGCAGACCGACTGCGGAAGCGATCACACAACGTAGAGGAAGTAGTCGTACGTCTTCTTCCCGATCCGACCGATCCAAGCACCGTTACTCCGGCACCTCCGAGTTCTTAGCACACGTTCAGCTCGATGACGTTCCTCGGGCTCTGATCCAGCAAAGCGTCGAGGAAGAGTTCCATTAGCACGACGGCGTGGTGACGATCTTGATGTACTACCGACGCAGGGCTTCGCCTAAGCACTGTAACGGTATGATCGAGGTGGAATTTGGTGGCAGGGGGCACCGCACACGGCTAAGGAACGATCTCAAGGATCAACTTGTGTGTCTTGGGGTGTCCCCTGCCTCCGTATATAAAGGTTGGAGGGAGGGGGGCTGGCCGGCCAAAGAGGTGTAGGCACAGGAGGAGTCCTACTCCTACCGGGAGTAGGACTCCCCCCTCCAATCCTAGTCCAACTAGGAAACCTTCAAAGGGGAGAGAGAGAGAGGTGGCCGGCCCCTCTCCTAGTCCTAATAGGACTAGGGAGAGGGGGGAGGCGCAGCCCTATGTGGGCTGCCCTCTCACCTTTCCACTAAGGCCCATGTTGGCCCATTTGGCTCCCGGGGGGTTCCGGTAACCCTCCCGGTAATCCGGTAAAATCCCGATTTCACCCGGAACACTTCCGATGTCCAAACATAGGCTTCCAATATATCAATCTTTACGTCTCGACCATTTCGAGACTCCTCGTCATGTCCGTGATCTCATCCGGGACTCCGAACAACCTTCGGTACATCAAAATGCATAAACTCATAATAACTGTCATCGTAACGTTAAGCGTGCGGACCCTACGGTTCGAGAACAATGTAGACATGACCGAGACACGTCTCCAGTCAATAACCAATAGCGGGACCTGGATGCCCATATTGGCTCCTACATATTCTACGAAGATCTTTATCGGTCAGACCGCATAACAACATACGTTGTTCCCTTTGTCATCGGTATGTTACTTGCCCGAGATTCGATCGTCGGTATCCAATACCTAGTTCAATCTCGTTACCGGAAAGTCTCTTTACTCGTTCTGTAATACATCATCTCACAACTAACATATTAGTTGCAGTGCTTGCAAGGCTTATGTGATGTGTATTACCGAGAGGGCCCAGAGATACCTCTCCGACAATCGGAGTGACAAACCCTAATCTCGAAATACGCCAACCCAACATCTACCATTGGAGACACCTGTAGTACTCCTTTATAATCACCCAGTTACGTTGTGACGTTTGGTAGTACCCAAAGTGTTCCTCCGGTAAACGGGAGTTGCATAATCTCATAGTTATAGGAACATGTATAAGTCATGAAGAAAGCAATAGCAACATACTAAACGATCGGGTGCTAAGCTTAATGGAATGGGTCATGTCAATCAGATCATTCTACTAATGATGTGACCTCGTTAATCAAATAACAACTTCTTGTTCATGGTTAGGAAACATAACCATCTTTGATTAACGAGCTAGTCAAGTAGAGGCATACTAGTGACATTCTGTTGGTCTATGTATTCACACATGTATTATGTTTCCGGTTAATACAATTCTAGCATGAATAATAAACTTTTATCATGATGTAAGGAAATAAATAATAACTTTATTATTGCCTCTAGGGCATATTTCCTTCAGTCTCCCACTTGCACTAGAGTCAATAATCTAGTTCACATCGCCATGTGATTTAACAGCAATAGTTCACATCACCATGTGATTAACACCCATGGTTCACATCGTCATGTGACCAACACTCAAAGGGTTTACTAGAGTCAATAATCTAGTTCACATCTCTATGTGATTAACACCCAAAGAGTACTAAGGTGTGATCATGTTTTGCTTGTGGGATAATTTTAGTCGACGGGTCTGTCACATTCAGATCCGTAAGTATTTTGCAAGTTCTATGTCTACAATGCTCTACACGGAGCTACTCTAGCTAATTGCTCCCACTTTCAATATGTATCCAGATTTAGAATCATCTGGATCAGTGTCAAAAACTTGCATCGATGTAACCCTTTACGACGAACCTTTTTGTCACGTCCATAATCGAGAAACATTTCCTTATTTCACTAAGGATAATTTTGACCGCTGTCCAGTGGTCTACTCCTAGATCACTATTGTACTCCCTTGCCAAATCAGTGCAGGGTATACAATAGATCCGGTACACAACATGGCATACTTTATAGAACCTATGGCCAAGGCATAGGGAATGACTTTCATTCTCTTTCTATCTTCTGCTGTGGTCGGGCTTTGAGTCTTTACTCAACTTCACACCTTTGTAACACAGGCAAGAAACTTTTTCTTTGACTGTTCCGTTTTGAACTACTTCAAAATCTTGTCAAGGTATGTACTTATTGAAAAACTTATCAAGCGTCTTGATCTATCTCTATAGATCTTGAAGCTCAATATGTAAGCAGCTTTACCGAAGTCTTTCTTTGAAAAACTCCTTTCAAACACTCCTTTTATGCTTTACAGAATAATTCTACATTATTTCCGATCAACAATATGTTATTCACATATACTTATCAGAAATGCTGTAGTGCTCCCACTCACTTTCTCGTAAATACAGGCTTCACCGCAAGTCTGTATAAAACTATATGCTTTGATCAACTTATCAAAGCGTATATTCCAACTCCGAGATGCTTGCACCAGTCCATAAATGGATCGCTGGAGTTTGCACACTTTGTTAGCTCCTTTTGGATCGACAAAACCTTCGGGTTGCATCATATACAACTCTTCTTCCAGAAACCCATTCAGGAATGCGGTTTTTACATCCATTTGCCAAATTTCATAATCATAAAATGCGGCAATTGCTAACATGATTCTGACAGACTTAAGCATCGCTACGGGTGAGAAAGTCTCATCATAGTCAACTCCTTGAACTTGTCGAAAACCTTTTGCGACAAGTCGAGCTTTGTAGATAGTAACATTACCATCAGCGTCAGTCTTTTTCTTAAAGATCCATTTATTCTCAATTGCTTGCCGATCATCGGGCAAGTCAACCAAAGTCCATACTTTGTTCTCATACATGGATCCCATCTCAGATTTCATGGCTTCAAGCCACTTTGCGGAATCTGGGCTCACCATCGCTTCTTCATAGTTCGTAGGTTCATCATGATCTAGTAGCATGACTTCCAGAAAAGGATTACCGTACCACTCTGGCGCGGATCTTACTCTGGTTAATCTACGAGGTTCAGTAGTATCTTGTTCTGAAGTTTCATGATCATCATCATTAGCTTCCTCACTAACTGGTGTAGGTGTCACAGAAACAGTTTTCTGTGATGTACTACTTTCCAATAAGGGAGCAGGTATAGTTACCTCGTCAAGTTCTACTTTCCTCCCACTCACTTCTTTCGAGAGAAACTCCTTCTCCAGAAAATTTCCGAATTTTAGCAACAAAAAGTCTTGCCTTCGGATCTGTGATAGAAGGTGTATCCAATAGTTTCCTTTGGATATCCTATGAAGACGCACTTCTCCGATTTGAGTTTTGAGCTTATCAGGATGAAACTTTTTCATATAAGCATCGCAACCCCAAACTTTAAGAAACGACAACTTTGGTTTCTTGCCAAACCATAGTTCACACGGTGTCGTCTCAACGGATTTAGATGGTGCCCTATTTAACGTGAATGCAGCTGTCTCTAATGCATAACCCCAAAAACGATAGTGGTAAATCGGTAAGAAACATCATAGATTGCACTATATCCAATAAAGTACGGTTATGACGTTCGGACACACCATTACACTATGGTGTTCCTTGTGGCGTGAGTAGTGAAACTATTTCACATTGTTTTTAACTGAAGGCCAAACTCGTAACTCAAATACTCTTCTCTGCGATCAGATCATAGAAACTTTATTTTCTTGTTATGATGATTTTTCACTTCACTCTGAAATTCTTTGAACTTTTCAAATGTTTCAGACTTATGTTTCATCAAGTAGATATACTCATATCTGCTCAAATCATCTGTGAAGATCAGAAAATAATGATACGTGTCACGAGCCTCAATATTCATCGGACCACATACATCAGTATGTATGATTTCCAACAAATCTGTTGCTCGCTCCATTGTTCCGAAGAACAGAGTCTTAGTCATCTTGCCCATGAGGCATGGTTCGCAAGCATCAACTGATTCATAATCAAGTGATTCCAAAAGCCCATCAGCATGGAGTTTCTTCATGCGCTTTACACCAATATGACCTAAACGGTAGTGCCACAAATAAGTTGCACTATCATTATTAACTTTGCATCTTTTGGTTTCAATAATATGAATATGTGTATTATTAATATCGAGATCCAATGAACTATTTTCATTGGGTGTTTAACCATATTAGGTTTTATTCATGTAAACAGAACAACAATTTATTCTCTTACTTAAATGAATAACCGTATTACAATAAACATGATCAAATCATATTCATGTTCAACGCAAACACCAAATAACACTTATTTAGGTTCAACACTAATCTCGAAATTATAGGGAGTGTGCGATGATGATCATATCAATCTTGGAACCACTTCCAGCACACATCGTCACTTCACCCTTAACTAGTCTCTGTTTATTCTGCAACTCCCGTTTCGAGTTACTAATCTTAGCAACTGAACTAGTATCAAATACTGAGGGTTTGCTATAAACACTAGTAAAGTACACATCAATAACATGTATATCAAATATACTTATGTTCACTTTGCCATCCTTCTTATCCGCCAATCACTTGGGGTAGTTCCGCTTCCAGTGACCAGTCCCTTTGCAGTAGAAGCACTTAGTCTCAGGCTTAGGATCAGACTTGGGCTTTTTCACTTGAGCAGCAACTTGCTTGCCGTTCTTCTTGAAGTTCCCCTTCTTCCCTTTGCCCTTTTTCCTTGAAACTAGTGGTCTTGTCAACCATCAACACTTGATGTTTTTCTTGATTTCTACCTTCGTTGATTTCAGCATCACGAAGAGCTTGGGAGTTGTTTCTGTTATCCCTTGCATATTATAGTTCATCACGAAGTTCTACTAACTTTGGTGATGGTGGCTAGAGAATTCTGTCAATCACTATCTTATCTGGAAGATTAACTCCCACTTGATTCAAGCGATTGTAGTACCCAGACAATCTGAGCACATGCTCACTAGTTGAGCGATTCTCCTCCATCTTTTAGCTATAGAACTTGTTGGAGACTTCATATCTCTCAACTCGGTTATTTGCTTGAAATATTAACTTCAACTCCTGGAACATCTCATATGGTCCATGACGTTCAAAACTTCTTTGAAGTCCCGATTCTAAGCCATTAAGCATGGTGCACTAAACTATCAAGTAGTCATCATATTGAGCTAGCCAAACGTTCATAACGTCTGCATCTGCTCCTGCAATAGGTCTGTCACCTAGCGGTGCATCAAGGACATAATTCTTCTCTGAAGCAATGAGGACAAACCTCAGATCACGGATCCAATCCGCATCATTGCTACTAACATCTTTCAACACAATTTTCTCTAGGAACATATCAAAAATAAACACAGGGAAGCAACAACGCGAGCTATTGATCTACAACATAATTTTCAAAATACTACCAGGACTAAGTTCATGATAATTTTTAAGTTCAGTTAATCAAATTACTTAGGAACTCCCACTTAGATAGACATCCCTCTAATCCTCTAAGTGATCACGTGATCCAAATCAACTAAACCATAACCGATCATCACGTGAGATGGAGTAGTTTTCAATGGTGAACATCAATATGTTGATCATATCTACTATATGATTCACGCTCGACCTTTCGGTCTCCGTGTTCCGAGGCCATATCTGTATATGCTTGGCTCGTCAAGTATAACCTGAGTATTCCGCGTGTGCAACTGTTTTGCACCCGTTGTATTTGAACGTAGAGCCTATCACACCCGATCATCACGTGGTGTCTCAGCACGAAGAACTTTTGCAACGGTGCATACTCAGGGAGAACACTTCTTGATAATTTAGTGAGAGATCATCTTATAATGCTACCATCAATCAAAGCAAGATAAGATGCATAAAAGGATAAACATCACATGCAATCAATATAAGTGATATGATATGGCCATCATCATCTTGTGCTTTGTGATCTCCATCTCCGAAGCATCGTCATGATCACCATCGTCACCGGCGCGACACCTTGATCTCCATCGTAGCATCGTTGTCGTCTCGCCAATCTTATGCTTCCACGACTATCACTACCGCTTAGTAATAAAGTAAAGCATTACATCGCGATTGCATTGCATACAATAAAGCGACAACCATATGGCTCCTGCCAGTTGCCGATAACTCGGTTACAAAACATGATCATCTCATACAATAAAATCAGCATCATGCCTTGACCATATCACATCACAACATGCCCTGCAAAAACAAGTTAGACGTCCTCTACTTTGTTGTTGCAAGTTTTACGTGGCTGCTACGGGCTTAAGTAAGAACTCATCTCACCTACGCATCAAAACCACAACGATAGTTCGTCAAATAGACTCCGTTTTAACCTTCTCAAGGACCGGGCGTAGTCACACTTGGTTCAACTAAAGTTGGAGAGACAGTCTTCCGCAAGCCATCTATGTGCAAAGCACGTCGAGGGAACCGGTCTCGCGTAAGAGTACGCGTAAGGTTGGTCCGGATCGTCGCAACCAACAATACCGCCGAACCAAAGTATGACATGCTGGTAGGCAGTATGACTTGTATCGCCCACAACTCACTTGTGTTCTACTCGTGCATATAACATCAAACCATAAAAACCTAGGCTCGGATGCCACTGTTGGGGAACGCAGTAATTTCAAAAAATTTCCTACGCACACGCAAGATCATGGTGATGCACAGCAACGAGAGGGGAGAGTGTTGTCTACGTACCAACGCAGACCGACTGCGGAAGCGATCACACAACGTAGAGGAAGTAGTCGTACGTCTTCTTCCCGATCCGACCGATCCAAGCACCGTTACTCCGGCACCTCCGAGTTCTTAGCACACGTTCAGCTCGATGACGTTCCTCGGGCTCCGATCCAGCAAAGCATCGAGGAAGAGTTCCGTTAGCACGACGGCGTGGTGACGATCTTGATGTACTACCGACGCAGGGCTTCGCCTAAGCACTGTAACGGTATGATCGAGGTGGAATTTGGTGGCAGGGGGCACCGCACACGGCTAAGGAACGATCTCAAGGATCAACTTGTGTGTCTTGGGGTGTCCCCTGCCTCCGTATATAAAGGTTGGAGGGAGGGGGGCTGGCCGGCCAAAGAGGTGTAGGCGCAGGAGGAGTCCTACTCCTACCGGGAGTAGGACTCCCCCCTCCAATCCTAGTCCAACTAGGAAACCTTCAAAGGGGAGAGAGAGAGAGGTGGCCGGCCCCTCTCCTAGTCCTAATAGGACTAGGGAGAGGGGGGGAGGCGCAGCCCTATGTGGGCTGCCCTCTCACCTTTCCACTAAGGCCCATGTTGGCCCATTTGGCTCCCGGGGGGTTCCGGTAACCCTCCCGGTAATCCGGTAAAATCCCGATTTCACCCGGAACACTTCCGATGTCCAAACATAGGCTTCCAATATATCAATCTTTACGTCTCGACCATTTCGAGACTCCTCGTCATGTCCGTGATCTCATCCGGGACTCCGAACAACCTTCGGTACATCAAAATGCATAAACTCATAATAACTGTCATCGTAACGTTAAGCGTGCGGACCCTACGGTTCGAGAACAATGTAGACATGACCGAGACACGTCTCCGGTCAATAACCAATAGCGGGACCTGGATGCCCATATTGGCTCCTACATATTCTACGAAGATCTTTATCGGTCAGACCGCATAACAACATACGTTGTTCCCTTTGTCATCGGTATGTTACTTGCCCGAGATTCGATCGTCGGTATCCAATACCTAGTTCAATCTCGTTACCGGAAAGTCTCTTTACTCGTTCTGTAATACATCATCTCACAACTAACATATTAGTTGCAGTGCTTGCAAGGCTTATGTGATGTGTATTACCGAGAGGGCCCAGAGATACCTCTCCGACAATCGGAGTGACAAACCCTAATCTCAAAATACGCCAACCCAACATCTACCATTGGAGACACCTGTAGTACTCCTTTATAATCACCCAGTTACGTTGTGACGTTTGGTAGTACCCAAAGTGTTCCTCCGGTAAACGGGAGTTGCATAATCTCATAGTTATAGGAACATGTATAAGTCATGAAGAAAGCAATAGCAACATACTAAACGATCGGGTGCTAAGCTTAATGGAATGGGTCATGTCAATCAGATCATTCTACTAATGATGTGACCTCGTTAATCAAATAACAACTTCTTGTTCATGGTTAGGAAACATAACCATCTTTGATTAACGAGCTAGTCAAGTAGAGGCATACTAGTGACATTCTGTTGGTCTATGTATTCACACATGTATTATGTTTCCGGTTAATACAATTCTAGCATGAATAATAAACTTTTATCATGATGTAAGGAAATAAATAATAACTTTATTATTGCCTCTAGGGCATATTTCCTTCAATCAAACCCTAACAAAACTAACTCGATTACATGATAAATCTCATCCAACCCATCACTATCCAGCAAGCCTACGATGGAATTACTCACGCACAGCGGTAAGCATCATGAAATTGGTGATGGAGGAAGGTTGATGATGAGGATGGTGACGGATTCCCCTCTCCGGAGCCCCGAACGGACTCCAGATCAGCACTCCCGAGAGAGTTTAGGGCTTGGCGGTGGCTCCGTACCGTAAAACGCAATGAATTCTTCTCTCTAATTTTTTGCTCCCCGAACACGAATATATGGAGTTGGAGTTGAGGTCGGTGGAGCGTTAGGGGGCCCACGAGGCAGGGGGCGCGCCCAGGGGGTAGGCGCGCCCCCCACCCTCGTGGACAAGGTGTGGGCCCCTGATGTGGATGCTTCTTCCAGTATTTTTTATATATTCCAGAAATAATCTCCGTTGATTATCAGGTCACTCCGAGAACTTTTATTTCTGCACAAAAATAACACCATGGCAATTCTGCTGAAAACAGCATTAGTCCGGGTTAGTTCCATTCAAATCATGCAAGTTAGAGTACAAAACAAGGGCAAAAGTGTTTGGAAAAGTAGATACGACAGAGACGTATCATCGATAGTTCGGGGTCCGACTTGTGGGTCTTGCCGACATGAAGTGGTACTTGGTGAGTCCGCGTAGTTGTACACATGTTGTAGTCGAACTTGATGGATCCGAGGGCTCTGGGCGTCATGGTACTTGGCGCAATCCGAGACAATGGTACTTGACGAACCGGATATGGTCTTAGAGCCACGGCCTTAGCATCAACAGAAAGTGGAGGCGCACGAATGTCTCGTGAAGCGAGGCACCTGAGAGGTGGTCGAGGTGATATGCGCTCGGGCAAGAGGCATCGCGGTGACCACTGCAGCCGTGCGGTGGTGGAGGTCTCGGGAAGTCCCTGGAGGAGGTTCTCGGTGGTGTGACAGAGGAGATCCCGTACGGATGCAGGGGAGGGCTACGTGTGGTGCTGCACGCGGCAAGAAAAGGTGGCAAGACAATGTTGGTGGAGAGGATTTCAGCAGCAGGGAGATGCGCTGCCCGACCGAGAGGAGGGGAGGCACATGAGGTCGAGGCCGCCAGAGGTGCGTGGCGCGACTCCTCTGGTCCATGGCAGGAGGCCATGGCGAACAGGCGGCGTCCATGGTCGGCGGACCAGCGACGGTGCAGCACGGCGGCGTGCGGGGCTCGTGGTCGCCGGCGGGTTTGCGAGGTGGCGCTCGGCATCCTTGGCGATTGGCGGCCTCCTGGTGGTCGAAGACAGTGACGCGTGGTGGAAGAGAGCAGGGGAAGGGGTCGCGCAAGGCGGAGTTGACGGTGGAGGATGGTGCAGTGGGCTCCTGTGGGTGGCGTGCGAGGGAGAGATGGGATCGAGGGAGCACTGGGTTTTTGGTGGCACGAGGGAAGGAGATGGGATCGAGGGGAGAGACCGCGAGAGGGTTCAGTCGGGTTAGGGTTAGGTGGGGATCGGGCAGGCCTGGCTGATGGGCTTAGAGGCAAATGGGCCGGCCTGGTTCTCTCTTCTCTACTTACCTCTCTCTAAAAACTGAAAAAGACAAAGAAGGAATAAAAAGTGAAAGGAAGAAAAGAGTGGACAAGAATTTGGGCACCGGATTAATTTCCCCGGACTCACAAAAATGTGCACGGTCCAAGAAAAATAGGAGGGGACATGATTGCAAGAATTTAATTCAAAGTCATTTGAATTTAATTCAAATGGTTTGAACAAGGACTAGGAATTAGAAGTGTCCAAAAATGTTAAGATTTTGGTAGAGCTCCAGTAAAAGATGATAGAATTTATGGCAAGGTTGGATACCAAGAATTGAGATAACAAAGGCATTGGGATGATTTGCAAGTGTGTTATGGTAAATTCCAAATTAAAGAAATATTTAATATAGCTCCCTAATATCGGGAGGATATGTTATAAAGAGAAGTCACCCTTCCCTCGATTTAAATGGACCGAAGATCCATGCAATTTTTTTATTTAAGTTGCAAAGATTAATGACATGATAGCATGATGACATGATGCAATGCAAATGATGCAAAGATGAAAGCAACGAACCAAACAAATCACACGAAGAATCTCGGAAAACAAGGAAGGCATCTGGAGCGCCGGTCTTGGGGCGTCACAACTCTCCACCACTACAAGAGGATCTCGTCCCAAGATCTAGGATGGCACCGGAGGGAAACAGAAGAGGAAAAGAAGAGGTAAAAGTAATTGCTTCTTTGACAAATAAGTGAAACCAAAGAACCTTGCGAGGTTGAAAAAATTTAAAGAAGAAAACAACAAAGATGAACAAAGTTGAAAACACTCCGTTAGAAAAGGGGAACAAGGAACATTACGGGAACCTTGTAGGTTGAAAGACATAAGAAAAGGGTTGCAATGGACAAGAAGTACATGCAAGCACTCCGGTTGAAACAATATGTACAAGGAACGATAAAGATCAATTACGACAACACTCCAGTTGGAAATGGAAGGCATAGAATATGAACTTGACAAGATGAGACGATACTTGATGGAATGAACAACACACTGCCTCCGAAACTATTGAAAGAATGGTACAAGGGGTAAGAAAGATTTCAGACAGCACTCCAGTTGAGAAGGGAGGCAAAACTTGACAGGACGGGAAGAACTTGAAAAGAGGGCACGACACTCCGGTTGAATGAATAAGCAAAGGAAAGAACATGATCTTTTACAAAAAACGAGATGTTGGTCGAAGAGTGCAACATCACAATGCTTCCGGAACGAACGAATAGAAGCTAAATTGTTGGGAAGAAAGAAAGTAGAAGAAAATGATAACTTCTACCACCAATGAATTAGAAAGCATACTTAGAAAGAAGGATTGAATGGAGTTGTTGGGATATGAACAATGAAAAGAATAAACTTGTTGTGGGCTTATTGAAAACATCCCAAAACTATGAGGTGAAATTCTGCCACTAACGGAAACAATAGATTGGATTGATATCAACAAGGAGACGACAAACTTATTTCACCGGGAGGATAAATGAAGAACTTGGGTCATTTATAAGCACCATAAATAGCAACAATCCTTAGGGAAGGCTTAAAGTGAAATATGACACAAGATAACTCCAGTGAAGGGGTTGATTGGTTGAAAAGATGTCTTGAGCGAAGAGAAAATGATGAACTGAGAATTTACTCATCGTGAACAAACTCCGGAAAAATGAATCCATCATTTGGATGAAGCAAGAATAAGAATTATGTTATGCGTATCCTTCACCAATTTAAATTGATGACAAGCAATGGATTTGGCATACTACTTATTCTCGTAGAAAGGATTAAGATAGATATAGCACAAACTTGATAAAGGTCTTCAATGATCTGCTGATAGGATTGGAAAGAACGAATGAATTGATATGATAACCAAGGAAGAGAACTCTTGAACGAACCACCGTAAGAATTGAAAATGAATGAATAAAAGATAAAGAAACACCGGGAAGAATTAGAGAACGAATGAAGATACTTGAGGGAATTTCATACAAGAGAACGAAGAGATCCCGAGCTGATTAGAGAAAACTTGAACGATGCCTCGGAAGAATTTGAGAACGAGAGCTGAAAGCTGGAATGAATAAATTCTTCTGAAATGATGGCCTTTGGATGATCAATAAAAACAAAAACAACTCCTGAAATGCTCCGGATGAGTGAAAAGAATTCTCACAATCGAAAATAATTATGAGAGGATGGCGGCAAGCTTGAACTACGCATCTCTGAGAGAACGGACAAGATTTGGAGGAAAAACTCTTCTTTGGTCTTCAAGTGTTGAGAATGACGATGAGAAACACCACCATGAATTATTGAGGCACTCCAGAATGAAAATTAGAAAGGTTGAACAAATGATGAAAAGAATTTGAAAGATCTTGGAGAAAGACATTTGACTGATGATAATTCATTCTTACATCAAACTTTGAAATGAATTTGAGGATAGCTCTGGGAAAATTAGAAGAGTCAGGTAAGATCCTGGGAAAAGACCTGTGGGTAGGGCCCACTCAAAAGATACACCGTTGAAATTATTACTTGAAAAGGAGATTGCACCGATTGAATTAAATGGCTTGAATGAGATAACAACCTCGAGATAGCTTGAACAGATTAGGAATGGAAATGCGACTCTTCTGAGATGTCTTCAGCACTTCAGATACGAATAGACAGAGGTGAATGATTAAGAGGTGCACTGGCATGAGGAAACATTTGAAACAAATAAAGGAATGTGATCAACATTGAAGGCTTGAATTTAGTCCACTGGAGAAGAAAAGGAACAGAGAATAATAAACTTGAATCTTCCTTAGTATCTTCATGAGAGTCACCAGGTAAGAACTTTGAAGGAATGGAATGAAGAAACTTCACTTCCATAAGATGGATACTTGGTTAAGAAATCTGAGTCCTTGAAGAAAAAAAAGGTGGGAGGGCGGGAAAAACAAAGACAACTTGGACAGATGGAAAGGATACCGTTGAGAAAACTTAGAGTTGATCTTGCGGATGTTGAAAATGATCATATCCACTTGAAGGGAAGCACGTCGGTTGAACAAGATTGACATGACAATCTCGATTATCATGAGGGATTAGTATTCACATAGAAATATGAGAACACTGCTTAGGAAAGGTATGGAATCAACATTTGACTTCGAAGCAACTCGAATACCACAAACCAAAACAAAACAAAGGATTTGGCTCGTAGAATAAGCCGGAAACAAACATATGATAGACCCCATATCGTATCATGTGTCTGTTGGAAAAATATTCTAAGAGCTACTTGAATTCCCACCTATAAACTGTCGAAACTTTCTGGTTATGCAATTAGGTGTTGGGGATACAGGGGAAGCATAATATCTCACCCAAACTAACAATCCCTACATCCAGTTGTATCCATCCATCAACACATAACCTAGAAACCTTCGGAAATCATGTACCTCAACCTTCGAAAAGCATCCGTTATATGAGTTATGGCAATACTCCCTAACTCCCGCCCCAGTACTGGGTGGCGTCGAGGTTATCTCACCAACAACTGCATAAAAGAGATTTTCGATGTCGGCGAACTCAGGTATTCCAGAACTGCAACGATAAAATTGTGACAACAACACCTCGGAGCTCAACTCCCCAAGACACTGCCACAACCCCTAAATGTCAGGAGGCACCAAGAACAATGTTCTCGTCGTGATCCTAAATTTTTTAGTGAAATTTGAGGAGAGGGGAGTCAAAACTTCTACGTCAGGAGGCCTCACCAAAGCGACGAAGGGACTGAGGAGTAAAAAGAATCCTACTCTCTGATATATATAATCCTAAGACTCAAAACATTTTGTTCTAGACTCAACAACGTCAGCGATTCGATCAAGCAGGGGGCTCCTAAGTCGGGGATGGCTTTGATTATCAACTTGTAACACCCATGATGCGGCTATATCTCTCACGTGTCGAGGCACGACTTAGACGTATAACCGCATGGTGGTTTTGTCGCAAGAGGGGTAATCTTCACACAATCCCATGTACTGAATAATAAAGGGATAAAGAGTTGGCTTACAATCGTCACTTCACACAAATAACAAGTTAAACATACATCATCCGGAATACAATCAACGTACGGCTACGGAACCAAAGTAAAGGAAGACAACCCCAAATGCTAGATCCTCGATCATCCCAACTGGGCTCCACTACTAATCAACCGGAAAAGACACAAAACAACGATCAAGATCTTAATCAAGCTCCCACTTGAGCTCGGTTGCGTCACCTGCACTGGTATCATCGGCACCTGCAACTATTTGGAAGTAGCCATGAGTCACGAGGACTCAGCAATCTCACACCTGCGAGATCAGGACTATTTAAGCTTATGGGTAGGATAGGGTAAAGAGGTGGAGCTGCAGCAAGCACTAAACAAATATGGTGGCTAACATATGCAAATAAGAGCGAGAAGGGAAGCGACATGACGGTCGAGAATCTAGAAGTGATCAAGAAGTGATCCTGAAACTACTTACGTTCAAACATAACTCCAAAAATCGTGTTCACTTCCCGGACTCCGCCGAAAAGAGACCATCACGGCTACACATGCGGTTGATGCATTTTAATTAAGTCAAGTGTCAAGTTCTCTACAACTGGACATTAACAAATTCCCATCTGCCACATAACCGCGGGCACGGCTCAGCGGTGTCCCAACTTAGCCCATCACAAGCTCTCATGGTCAACGAAGGATATTCCTTCTCCCGGGAAGACCCGATCAGTCTCGGAATCCCGGTTACAAGACATTTCGGCAATGGTAAAACAAGACCAGCAAAGCCGCCCGATGTGCCGACAATCTTGATAGGAGCTGCACATATCTCGTTCTCAGGGCAACACCGGATAGGTCAAGCTACGAGTAAAACCAGCCCTCAAGTTGCCCCGAGGTGGCCCCGCAGGCTGCCCGGTTCAGACCAACACTTAGAGAAGCACTGGCCCGGGGGGGTTAAAATAAATATGACCCTCGGGTTGGCCGACCCAAGGGAAATGTAATAGGTTGTTAGGCAAATGTAAAACCAATGTTGGGCCTTGCTGGAGGAGTTTTATTCAAGGCGAACTGTCAAGGGGTTCCCATAACACCCAATCACGTAAGGAACGCAAAATCAAGGACCATAACACCGGTATGACGGAAACTAGGGCGGCAAGAGTGGACCAAAACACCAGGCATAAGGCCGAGCCTTCCACCCTTTACCAAGTATATAGATGCATTAATTAAAATAAGAGATATTGTGATATTCCAACATGGAACAAACTTCATCTTCACCTGCAACTAACAACGCTATAAGAGGGGCTGAGCAAAAGTGGTAACATAGCCAAACAACGGTTTGCTAGGAAGGTGGGTTAGAGGATTGACATGGCAATATGGGAGGCATGATATAACAACTGGTAGGTAGCGCGACATAGCGATAGAATGAACAACTAGCAAGCAAAGATATAAGTGATTTCAAGGGTATGGTCATCTTGCCTGCAATCCCGCTAGTCAGAAGACTGAAACCATGAAGAAGACAAACAGACGTAGTCGAACAAATCCTCACAACTCCGAAACGAAACCGAAGCTAACAAGAGAAGCAACCTGGAAAGAAGCAAACAACATAGTAAACAACCATCACATAAGCATGGCATGATGCACAACCAAGTATGATGCATGTCCGGTTTAAAGAGGCATGACATGGCAATATGCAACAAACAATACTACAAATTAAGTGGACTTCAATATGCAACGAGTTGCATATTGACGAAGCACCACATTCATTTATTTAGTTCACTCCCGGTTATGTACTCAACAATATTAAATGTTATTAAACATGGCAAGGGGTGAGGCAAAAGTATACTACACATCTAGGCAAGTTTAAATGAGGCCGGAAACATCGAACAACAATTCCGGTAAACCCTCATGTGCATTTAGCAATTTTAATGCAAACAACAATTTTAACCATTTTAAATGTTGTTATCATGATGCGGATGATATATGCAAGTTGGATGCAATATTTATGAAAATGTTGATATGAACATATTATGAAGCATTTGTCATCGTGGCGAAAACGAAAGGGGTGCCACGGCAACGACAATGGAAATGGTGCCACGGCAACATTCCAGTTCCAATAAATCAATTGAGATGCCGGTGCAAACGGGAAGTGTGACAGGAGCGTGTCATGATGAACAGTGGGGTGCTCCCAGATACCGGGTCCCCACGGGTCGACGATGGTGCCAAGCGAGGGAAACTACTAACGTTCACGGGAGGATACAACATCCAAACATGCATCTCATACAACACATGCATTCGTTCACGGGCGTCGTCTCGGCTTTACACCTTTGAAGCGTGCGTTTCCGGACGGTTCAGGTTTGATGTTAGCGGAAGTAGTGGTTCCCGGTTCGGAAGGGGACTTGACAAATCCGAGTCCTTCGGGGTTCGACGGTAGTGGTTCACGTTCTTAGTCGCACAAGTTTCCGTAGATGTTCAGGGTCACGCGAGGAACTTGACGTCCACAGAGTCTTCGCGGTTCAACGGTACTTGACGTCCAAGTGGTCTTTGGGGTACTTGGCATTTGTGCTACCCGGGTGTTCGGCGCCTGACGTTGTACATGGTCCATGAGTCGTCGATCATTCGGGGTCCGACTTGCGGGTCTTGCCGACATGAAGTGGTACTTGGCGAGTCCGAGTAGTTGTACACATGTTGTAGTCGAACTTGACGGATCCGAGGGCTCTGGGCGTCATGGTACTTGGCGCAATCCGAGATAACGGTACTTGATGAACCGGATATGGTCTTAGAGCCACGGTCTTAGCATCAATAGAAAGCGGAGGCGCACGAAGGTCTCATGAAGCGAGGCACCCGAGAGGTGGTCGAGGTGACATGCGCTCGGGCAAGAGGCATCTCGGTGACCACTGCAGCCGTGCGGTGGTGGAGGTCTCGGGAAGTCCCTGGAGGAGGTGCTCGGTGGCGCGACAGAGGAGATCTCATACAGAAGCAGGGGATGGCGGTCTGTGGTGCTGCACGCGGCAAGAAGAGGAGGCAAGACAACATTGGCGGAGAGGAGTTCAGCAGCAGGGAGATGCGCTGCCCGACCGAGAGGAGAGCAGGCACATGAGGTCGAGGCTGCCAGAGGTGCGCGGCGCGGCTCCTCTGTTCCATGGCAGGAGGCCATGGCGAACAGGCGGCGTCCATGGTCGGCGGACCAACGACGACATAGCACGGCGGCGTGCGGGGCTCGTGGTCGCCGGCGGGGTTGCGAGGTGGCGCCCGGTGTCCTTGGCGATGCGGCGGCCTCCTGGTGGTCGAAGACAGTGATGGGTGGTGGAACAGACCAGGGGAAGGGGTCGTGCAAGGTGATATGTCTCCAACGTATCTATAATTTTTGATTGCTCCATGCTATATTATCTACTGTTTTGGACATTATTGGACTTTATTATCTACTTTTATATTATTTTTGGGACTAACCTATTAACCGGAGGCCCAGCCCAGAATTGCTGTTTTTTGCCTGTTTTAGGGTTTCGAAGAAAAGGAATATCAAACAGAGTCCAAGCGGAATGAAACCTTCGGGAACGTGATTTTCTCAACGAATAAGACCAGAGAGACTTGGACCCTACGTCAAGAAAAGAAACAGGAGGCCGCGAGGTAGGGGGCGCGCCTACCTACCCTAGGCGCGCCCTCCACCCTCGTGGGCCCCATGTTGCTCCACCGACGTACTCCTTCCTCCTATATATATCCACGTACCCCCAAACGATCAGATATGGAGCCAAAACCCTAATTCCACCGCCGTAACTTTCTGTATCCACGAGATCCCATCTTGGGGCCTGTTCCGGAGCTCCGCCGGAGGGGGCATCGATCACGGAGAGCTTCTACATCAACACCACAGCCCCTCCGATGAAGTGTGAGTAGTTCACCTCAAACCTATGGGTCCATAGTTAGTAGCTAGATGGCTTCTTCTCTCTTTTTGGATCTCAATACAATGTTCTCCCCCTCTCTTGTGGAGAACTATTCGATGTAATCTTCTTTTTGCGGTGTGTTTGTTGAGACCGATGAATTGTGGGTTTATGATCAAGTCTATCTATGAACAATATTTGAATCTTCTCTGAATTCTTTTATGTATGATTCGTTATCTTTGCAAGTCTCTTCGAATTATCAGTTTGGTTTGGCCTACTCGATTGATCTTTCTTGCAATGGGAGAAGTGCTTAGCTTTGGGTTCAATCTTGCGGTGTCCTTTCCCAGTGACAGTAGGGGCAGCAAGGCACGTATTGTATTGTTGCCATCGAGGATAACAAGATGTGGTTTTCTTCATATTGCATGAGTCCATCCCTCTACATCATGTCATCTTTCTTAAGGCGTTACTCTGTTTTTAACTTAATACTCTAGATGCATGCTGGATAGCAGTCGATGAGTGGAGTAATAGTAGTAGATGCAGGCAGGAGTCGGTCTACTTGTCTCGGACGTGATGCCTATATACATGATCATACCTAGATATTCTCATAACTATGCTCAATTCTGTCAATTGCTCAATAGTAATTTGTTCACCCACCGTAGAATACGTATGCTCTTGAGAGAAGCCACTAGTGAAACCTATGGCCCCCGGGTCTATCTTTATCATATTGATCTCCTACTACTTAGTTATTTCCTTTGCTATTTACTTTGCCTTTATTTTACTTTGCATCTTTTATCATAAAAACGCCAAAAATATTATCTTATCATATCTATCAGATCTCACTCTCGTAAGTGGCCTTATAGGGATTGACAACCCCTATTTGTGTTGGTTGCGAGGATTTATTTGTTTTGTGCAGGTACAAGAGACTCGCGCGTAGCCTCCTACTGGATTGGTACCTTGGTTCTCAAAAACTGAGGGAAATACTCACGCTACTTTGCTGCATCATCCCTTCCTCTTTGGGGAAAACCAACGCAGTGCTCAAGAGGTAGCAAGAAGGATTTCTGGCGCCGTTGCCGGGGAGGTCTACGCAAAAGTCAATATACCAAGTACCCATCACATACCCTTATCTCCCGCATTACATTATTTGCCATTTGCCTCTCGTTTTCCTCTCCCCCACTTCACCCTTGCCGTTTTATTCGCCCTCTCTCTCTATCCTCCCTCTCTTTCTCTATTTGCCTCTTTTTGCCCGTTTGCTTTCTGTTTGTTTGTGTGTTAGTTTGTCTGCTTGTCGTTATGGCTAGTCCGCTATCTTCTCTATTATCTCCTGAGAATGAAATTCTAAATTTTAAGCAAAGGGAGGGAGAAAATCTAAAAGATGCTTGGTATAGAATTTGCAATGCTCAAAATAGATCTACTAGGAAGCAATCTACTTCCGTTCTCCTTCGCAATTTTTATGTAGGCATTACTCCTTGGCACCGTTATGTTCTTGATACTATTACCGGAGGGAACTTTTTGGGTAGCCATACTTATAATGCTATGTTAGATTTATTTGGCCCACCCCCTCTCTTGGTTAATGGAACTATATTAACTTTGGAGCATGTAATGCAAAAGCTTGAAATTATAGAAAATAAGGTTGCTACTGTAGGATTAATTGAAAGTTTGGATAAAAAGATCCACAATCGAATCTATCAATATGGATCTAAAGTAGGAGTTACTTTGAAAGATATTAAAGAAAAGGAACACATAGTTAATGAGAAAATAAATCATGATTCCGTTAGGATCGATAAACTTGAGAATATTATTACCAACTTGGGAACCGCTTTTTCTTCCGTAAAGAATACTCCAAGTCCTTCCACTAAAGTTGCCAAGCTTATGTACGTTCCTAAAAATAAGGGTGAATCATCTAGTAAGGAAAATGCGGACCTCAAATCTATAAGTATTCATCCCAACCTTTTTGCTATCATTAAGGAACCATTTGTTACAAATGAATTTTTTGATCTTGTGCCTAAAAGTTTGATAATTAATAAAAAGAAAGAAATTCCTAAAGATGGTAGATGCCTAATTGAAGAATTTCCTACAAAAGATGGCAATACCTAGATCTATTCTTGCTTGTTATGCCTAGCTAGGGGCGTTAAATGATAGCGCTTGTTGGGAGGCAACCCAATTTTATTTTTATTACATGCAATTTGCTCCTGTTTAGTAATAAATAATTTATCTAGCCTCTGTTTTGGTTGTGTTTTTTGTGTTTAATTACTGTTTGTGCCAAGTAGAACCATTCGGAAGACTTGGGGAAAGTCTTGTTGAACTTGCTGTAAAAAACAGAAACTTTAGCGCTCACGAGAACTGCTGCCATTTTTATTTCGAAAGTGATATTTAGTTAATTATTTTTGCATATGATTAATAGATAAATTACTCACTTCCATCAATTTATTTTAGAATGTTTGGGGCTCCAGATCTTGCGCTAGCTACAGATTACTACAGACTATTCTGTTTTTGACAGATTCTGTTTTTCGTGTGTTGTTTGCTTATTTTGATGAATCTATGGCTAGTAAAATAGTTTATAAACCATAGAGAAGTTTTAATACAGTTGGTATAACACCAATATAAATAAAGAATGGGTTCATTACAGTACCTTGAAGTGGTCTTTTATTTTCTTTCGCTAACGGAGCTCACGAGATTTTCTACTTTAAGTTTTGTGTTGTGAAGTTTTCAAGTTTTGGGTAAAGATTTGATGGATTATGAAACAAGTAGTGGCAAGAGCCTAAGATTGGGTATGCCCATGGCACCCCCAAGATAATCTAAGGACACCTAAAAGCCAAAGCTTGGGGATGCCCCGGAAGGCATCCCCTCTTTCGTCTACTTCTATCGGTAACTTTACTTGGAGCTATATTTTTATTCGCCACATGATATGTGTTTTGCTTGGAGCGTCTTGTATTATTTGAGTCTTTGCTTGTTAGTTTACCACAATCATCCTTGCTGTACACACATTTTTAGAGAGCCATACACGATTTAGAATTTGTTAGAATACTATATGTGCTTCGCTTATATCTTTTGAGTTATATAATTTTGCTCTAGTACTTCACTTATATCTTTTAGATCACGGTGGTGGATTTGTTTTATAGAAACTATTGATCTCTCATGCTTCACTTAGATTATTTTGAGAGTCTTAAACAGCATGGTAATTTGCTTAAAATCCTAATATGCTAGGTATTCAAGAATAAAAAATTCTCTTATGAGTGTGTTGAATACTATGATAAGTTTGATACTTGATAATTGTTTTGAGATATAAATATGGTGATATTAAAGTTGTGCTAGTTGGGTAGTTGTGAATTTGAGAAATACTTGTGTTGAAGTTTGTGATTCCCGTAGCATGCACGTATGGTGAACCATTATGTGATGAAGTCGGAGCATGATTTATTTTTTGATTGCCTTCCTTATGAGTGGCGGTCGAGGACGAGCGATGGTCTTTTCCTACCAATCTATCCCCCTAGGAGCATGCGTGTTATACTTTGCTTTGATGACTTGTAGATTTTTGCAATAAGTATATGAGTTCTTTATGACTAATGTTGAGTCCATGGATTATAAGCACTCTCACCCTTCCATCTTTGCTAGCCTCTCTAATACCGCACACCTTTCATCGGTATCATATACCCACCATATACCTTCCTCAAAACAGCCACCATACCTACCTATTATGGCATTTCCATAGCCATTCCGAGATATATTGCCATGCAACTTTCCACCGTTCCGTTTATTATGACACACTCCATCATTGTCATACTACTTAGCATGATCATGTAGTTGACATCGTATTTGTGGAAAAGCCACCATTCATAATTCTTTCATACATGTCACTCATGAGTCATTGCATATCCCGGTTCACCGCCGGAGGCATTCATATAGAGTCATATTTTGTTCTAAGTATCGAGTTGTAATTGTTGAGTTGTAAGAAAAATAGAAGTGTGATGATCATCATTATTAGAGCATTGTCCTAGTGAGGAAAGGATGATGGAGACTATGATTCCCCCACAAGTCGGAATGAGACTCCGGAGGAAAAAAATAAAAAAAGGGGCAAAGAAAAGAGGCCATAAAAAGTGAGAGAAAAAGAGAGAAGGGACAATGTTACTATCCTTTTACCACACTTGTGCTTCAAAGTAGCACCATGATCTTCATAGTAGAGAGTCTCTCATGTTATCACTTTCATATACTAGTGGGAATCTTTCATTATAGAACTTGGCTTGTATATTCCAATGATGGGCTTCCTCAAAATGCCCTAGGTCTTCATGAGCAAGCAAGTTGGATGCACACCCACTTAGTTTCTTTTTGACCTTTCATATACTTATAGCTCTAGTGCATCCGTTGCATGGCAATCCCTACTCACTCACATTGATATCTATTGATGGGCATCTCCATAGCCCGTTGATACGCCTAGTTGATGTGAGACTATCTTCTCCCTTTTGACTTCTCCACAACCACCACTCTATTCCACCTATAGTGTTATATCCATGGCTCATGCTCATGTATTGTGTGAAAATTGAAAAAGTTTTGAGAATGTGAAAAGTATGAAACAATTGCTTGGCTTGTCATCGGGGTTGTGCATGATTTAAATATTTTGTGCGGTGAAGATAGAGCATAGCGAGACTATATGATTTTGTAGGGATAACTTTCTTTAGCCATGTTATTTTGAGAAGACATAATTGCTTTGTTAGTATGCTTGAAGTATTATTATTTTTATGTCAATATGAACTTTTGTCTTGAATCTTTCGGATCTGAATATTCATACCACAATTAAGAAGAATTACATTAAAATTATGCCAAGTAGCACTCCGCATCAAAAATTATGTTTTTATCATTTACCTACTCGAGGACGAGCAGGAATTAAGCTTGGGGGTGCTTGATACGTCTCCAGCGTATCTATAATTTTTGATTGCTCCATGCTATATTATCTACTGTTCTGGACATTATTGGGCTTTATTATCTACTTTTATATTATTTTTGGGACTAATCTATTAACCGGAGGCCTAGCCCAGAATTTTTGTTTTTTTTGCCTGTTTTAGGGTTTCGAAGAAAAGGAATATCAAACGGAGTCCAAACAGAATGAAACCTTCGGGAACATGATTTTCTCAACGAATAAGACCAAAGAGACTTGGACCCTACGTCAAGAAAAGAAACAGGAGGCCACGAGGTAGGGGGCATGCCTGTCTACCCTATGCGCGCCCTCCACCCTCGTGGGCCCCCTGTTGCTCCACCGACGTACTCCTTCCTCCTATATATATCCACATACCCCCAAACGATCAGATACAGCGCCAAAACCCTAATTCCACCGCTGTAACTTTCTGTATCCACAAGATCCCATCTTGGGGCCTGTTCCGGAGCTCCGCCGGAGGGGGCATCGATCATGGAGGGCTTTCACATCAACACCATAGCCCCTCCGATGAAGTGTGAGTAGTTCACCTCAGACCTACGGGTCCATAGTTAGTAGCTTGATGGCTTCTTCTCTCTTTTTGGATCTCAATACAATGTTCTCCCCCTCTCTTGTGGAGAACTATTCGATGTAATCTTCTTTTTGCGGTGTGTTTGTTGAGACCGATGAATTGTGGGTTTATGATCAAGTCTATGTATGAACAATATTTGAATCTTTTCTGAATTCTTTTATGTATGATTGGTTATCTTTGCAAGTCTCTTTGAATTATCAGTTTGGTTTGGCCTACTAGATTGATCTTTCTTGCAATGGGAGAAGTGCTTAGCTTTGGGTTCAATCTTGCGGTGTCCTTTCCCAGTGACAGTAGGGGCAGCAAGGCACGTATTGTATTGTTGCCGTCGAGGATAACGAGATGGGGTTTTCTTCATATTGCATGAGTCTATCCCTCTACATCATGTCATCTTGCTTAAGGCGTTACTCTGGTTTCAACTTAATACTCTAGATGTATGTTGGATAGCGGTCGATGAGTGGAGTAATAGTAGTAGATGCAGGCAGGAGTCGTTCTACTTGTCTCGGACGTGATGCCTATATACATGATCATACCTAGATATTCTCATAACTATGCTCAATTCTGTCAATTGCTCAACAATAATTTGTTCACCCACCGTAGAATACTTATGCTCTTGAGAGAAGCCACTAGTGAAACCTATGGCCCCCGGGTCTATCTTTATCATAATGATCTCCTACTACTTAGTTATTTCCTTTTCTATTTACTTTGCCTTTATTTTACTTTGCATCTTTTATCATAAAAACACCAAAAATATTATCTTATCATATCTATCAGATCTCACTCTCGTAAGTGGCCTTATAGGGATTGACAACCCCTATTTGCGTTGGTTGCGAGGATTTATTTGTTTTGTGCAGATATGAGGGACTCGCGCGTAGCCTCCTACTGGATTGATACCTTGGTTCTCAAAAACTAAGGGAAATACTTACGCTACTTTGTTGCATCATCCCGTCCTCTTCGGGGAAAACCAACGCAGTGCTCAAGAGGTAGCACAAGGCGGAGCTGACGGAGGAGGAAGGCGCAGTGGGCTCCTGTGGGTGGCGTGCGAGGGAGAGATGGGATCGAGGGAGCACTGGGTTTCTAGCGGCGCGAGGGAAGGAGATGGGATCGAGGGGAGAGACTGAGAGAGGGTTCGGTCGGGTTAGGGTTTGGTGGGGATCGGGCAGGCCTGGCTGTTGGGCTTAGAGGCAAATGGGCCGGCCTGGTTCTCTCTTCTCTCTTCTCTACTTACCTCTCTCTAAAAATATAAAAAGACAAAGAAGGAAAAAAAGAGAAAGGAAGAAAAGAGTGGACAAGAATTTGGGCAGCAGATTAATTTTCCCGGACTCACAAAAATGTGCACGGTCTAAGAAAAATAGGAGGGGACATGATTGCAAGAATTTAATTCAAAGTCATTTGAATTTAATTCAAATGGTTTGAACAAGGACTAGGAATTAGAAGTGTCCAAAAATGTTAAGATTTTGGTAGAGCTCCGGAAAAAGATGATAGAATTTATGGCAAGGTTGGAGACCAAGAATTAAGATAACAAAGGCATTGGGATAATTTGCAAGTGTGTTATGGTGAATTACAAAGTAAAGAAATATTTAATATAGCTCCCTAATATCGGGAGGATATGTTATAAAGAGAAGTCATCCTTCCCTCCATTTAAATGGACCGAAGATCCATGCTATTTTTTTAGTTAAGTTGCAAAGATTGATGACCTGATGGCATGATGACATGATGCAATGCAAATGATGCAAAGATGAAAGCAACGAACCAAACAAATCACACGAAGAATCTCAGAAAACAAGGAAGGCATCTGGAGCGCCGGTCTTGGGGCGTCACACCGGCCTCCTCTCTCCCTCCCTCCTTTATATACATGGCCAGGGGGCACCCCAATAGGACAATAGACAATCTCTTAGCCGTGTGCCGTGCCCCCCTCCATGGTTCATGTGGCACCCCGGCTGAGAGAAACCGGAATGCCCCATATTCCAGCCCAGAAATCAAGGAGAAGTCTTCTGGAATACGGCACTGCTTAGCATAGAACAAACCAGCTCTTTATTGCAAGCTATATTGGGTACAAGGGGATTACATCGGCACGGCGACACTACGCCTGCCATGGTTGCTCTATGCAAGCAGCAGAACAACTCGACGTAGCGGAATGACTACTGGCAGCGGAACAACAACGACGATGATGAACTCCACTCCGCAGGGACTCTGACTGGAACGCTTATCCTAGCGCGCAAACAAGGGATCCACGGCAAACAAGCAATCATATCTGACATGACCTGCAAACTGGCATGACACACCAGGTCAGTACATTGAATGTACTTGCAAGCTCACAGCAACCAAAGCAATCAAGACAAACAATAGCATGGCAATTACAGGTTAACAAGGTTTAACATGGTACTATCAGATCAATCATAGCATGAACAAGATGATACAGCTAGTACAATACGAACAATGGCATGAACATATGAACATTATGAGACTAGCATGCAACATGATGAACTATCATGCACCAACTTACTCTGTTCAGGTTACATCGTAACCACCACATGTATCACTTACCATCACGGACATCACACGATCATCTCAGGATCCAATCAAGCTTGGTATTAACAATACCGTAGTAATCATTTATGAGCACAAGGAGGTTAGCATAACATCATCCTTGTGGTCATCCTTGACTCTCGCATAACATCACAAATATCCACAACTCGGTATCCACGATACCACAGTGATCCTCTCGTGATCACAATAAATATCAACCAACTTCTTTCATCATCGAACCGGGGTTGTTATTAAGCAAATTATTATTACTATTACTGTTGACCCATAGTGTGATCGACACGAACTGGGCCCTTATCCGCGGGCATGGCTATCGATAGATTAAACACAAACTCTGCAGAGGTTAGCACACTGTACCCACACCACGGAACCCTGGCCTCGCACTCCCATTCGTGTGGACCAAAGCGTTTCGACAAAACCGTCCTACTGCCATGACACCCTCCCGGCCACTCCGACCAACTCCCCTTTGGGCTAATTCCTGGGTGGCCCCGTGCCTACCAAAGGCACCAATGGCCACCGTCGTGGCAAAACGGTCCCAAACGAGGACAAGGATCCGTACAAAAACAACGGGCACACAAGGCTTATGCCGTCCTACCTGGCTAAGGTTGCGCCCCCGCATAACCTTCCCTCCGGGAGGCACTGGTGAGAGGCGTGACAATAGACCCAGCTAGGACCCTCCCATAGGTTAAGCATGGTTGCACTGGTCAGATCAATATGGTGGCACCATGACTCAGCCAACAGTTGTTCAAGTTCAATTTAATCCGGTTAAACTTGAATGCAATATGCTGAGCCATGACAAAAATAACAGGATGCAACAACAATGCATGAACATGATATCAAACATCAGCATGGGGGTGCAACATAATCAACGAGCATAACAACAACATTTAATCATTTATCCAGATGAGCATGGCATACTGACGAGCATGAATACACAAGTAGAGGCAGGCCGCCGCGTCTTCTCTTTCCTCCCATCTCCTTCTTCCTCTCCTCCCGACGACGCACGCAAAGCAGAGGGAGGCTGTCGGCGCCGACGCTCGTCTGGGCTGCTCCGGCCATCTTCGGCGACGCTCCGGCCACCCGCCTGAGGGGTATGGCCAAGCCGGAGTGACCAGGACGACGAGCCGCACCCGCCTGAGGGGTCTAGCCAAGCCGGAGAGCACCGAAGCGGGTGGAACGATGGCCGCGGCGGAGGAGTGCTTCGGGCATCGCCAGACTCATGGACCTGGTTGCTCTGGCGATGCGGGAACGGGCTGGGGAGGCTCTAGGAGAGTTGGGGAGGACGATGGTGGTGGCTAGAGAGGAGGGGAAGGGCTCGGGTCGGCCGAATTTAGCCGAGGTTGTGCGGCGGCCACGGCGACCTACTGCGGCGAGGAGGGGCTCCGGGGCTCGGGAGACTAGCTAGGGAGGGGTCTGGGAATGGGGTGAGGCTGCTGGTGAGGTCGGGGCACCTCGGGGTGGGCTTATATAGCCGGGGCAGCGAGGGGGTGAGGTGGCACGCGCGCGGCTGCGTGTCTGCGCTCCGGCGACGGGCACATGCGGCCAAGGGTCACGGGGAGGGGCGGCAAGACAACGAGGGGAGACACAGACGAGCGCCAGGGGTCACAGAGACGAGCGGAGGTCGGGGACAAGGGAGGAAGAAGCCGCGGTGCCATTAATGCCTTGTCGGCACTGTGCGCCCGTGGACGCGCTCTGTTTCTCGAAGGGGACAGGTCACCGGGGAAGCAAACGGAGGGGGCAAGCGCTCCAGAGGGACGGTGACAACGTGCGCTAGCTATTAGACACGCTCACGCGCGCAAAGACGACGAGAGGAGGAGGGGCCCGAAGCAAAACGACGCTCTGGACATGACCATTGCTCCCAGAGTTCGTGCCAACGACGCGGTCACCACTGTGACCGGCAAGGAGGGGACGCGAGAGGCTGCAGCGAGCTGTCTAGTGATGAGTCCTTGCGTATTACAGGGCGAGGGAGTTGATGGATCGACAAAAGGAGTCAAGGAGATGAATGAGGGATCGTCTGAAGTTTGCTGTATCCGAGTTGTCCAAGCACTGCTGATCAACAGGAACTTGATTGGGTCAAATGTTGTTGTCTGCGGTGTTTAGGATAGGAAGGACTGCGATCCTATGAATTTTGGATGGAAGTGGACCAATATTTAATGCACTTGTTTAACAACTGCTAAATCTGGTCCAGAAACTTGATCAGGAAGGTGCACTCACATGGAGTGTCAAGTTGAGCTGAAATTTGGCAAGGCAGGGTTATTTGTCCATATGAAAATGCTCAAAAAGTTTCATACCAAATGGACATGCCAAAATAGTACTTGCTTCACAAACATCTCCTTGGACAGAAACTAGAAATAATTTTGGTGATCAAATGGCTTAAGCAAATGATCCCAAATTTGGTGGAGAGAGGTTATATGGGTAGGAGCATGATCTGGTAATTTATAAGAATTAATGAAGCAATAAAATTAGACTTGCTTCATAACCTGGAAATATTACCAGAAACAAATATTTGGTCCTGTGCTCACATAGATCATAGTATAGGGCTGAAAATTGGAGGACGGCAACTATATGAGCACATGACTGAGTGTGCAAAATTTCAACTTATTTGGAGAAACCTAGCTAGCACTTCCTTCACAAAGGCTTCCCTCTGACATGAACTTTGAAAAATCACTGAGGAAGCTTGGCTAGGAAAATAAAGTTGAATTTTGGTACAGGTCAATTATTTATACATGAAAAGGTGTCCAAGAAGTTTGAGGTCAATTGGGAAAAGGAAAATAGCACTTGCTTCACAATGTGTCATTTAGGGCAGAATAGGAAATGGATTACTTGAGCATGATGATAAACATGGCAAATGAAATAATTTTCCATATTTTAGGAATATATGACCCAAACAATTTATGGGAATTATTTAGAAATTTTAGGAGTGATGGAAATATAGGTTGCTTCACAACCTAGGGCCATTAGCGTTATTCCTTTAATAGAAAAGGAATATCCCCAATAAAAAGAATATTGAGATTTGGGCTGGGATGAAAATGGGGAGGTATAGGGAAGGATTTGAGGTCGACAAGCCACTCTGGAAGCAAAGAAGATGTCATCTTCCTCAGTTTCCAGACCACAAAGCCACGGAGAAAGAAAACTTAAGCAAAAACAAATGAAAAAGAAAGGGCCAAAAATCAGGCTGTGACAGTTCAACACCTCAGTCATATCATCGTAGTGCTTAGGTGAAGCCCTGCGCCCATAACTTCATCATCACCATCTCCACGCCGTCGTGCTGACGGAACTCTCCCTCGTCCTCAACTGGATCAAGAGCTCGAGGGACGTCATCGTGCTGAACGTGTGCTGAACACGGAGGTGTCGTATGTTCGGTACTTGGATCGATTGGATCGTGAAGACGTTTGAGTACATCAGCCGCGTTACTAAACGCTTTTGCTTTCGGTTCAATCTCCTAGTTAGATCTTACGTGATTGTAGGAATTTTTTTGAATTACTAAGTTTCCCCAACAGAAAGAATTCCTGCTCCCGCCATGTCCCAAAGTTGAACTTCGTTTCCAACCTTGCAAACGAAAACGCTTTTGAGCTTCGTGAAGAAAAACTAGGGAATACTCTCATGCAGTCAGGTGAATGAGCGAGAATACTCTCTCGCCCATTCAGTTTTTTTACTTCCCGCTAACAGCATGCAAAACGAAAGCGCTTCTAGACCTTGCGAATGAATCCCGCCATGTTCCAAAGTTTAATTTTGTCTCTCGCTCATTCAGATTTTTTTTCACTTCCCGCTAACTCCACTAATTATGTCTTTCTATCACGGGGTATTCGTCAGGGGGACCCAATAAGCCCCTACTTGTTCCTGTTGTGCACTGGAGTTGTCAAGTTTGTTGCTTCAGAAGGAGAATTCTGGCGAGCTACAGGTATTTGAAATGGCCGACTTGGTCATCCTATCTCACATCTCCTCTTCGCCGATGCCAGCATCTTCTTTGCCAAGAGTAACACAACGTGGGTGCATTGTGTTCAACTTTGGATGTGTACTGCCATGGATCCATGCAACTAATAAATGAGGGTAAGTCCTCGATTTTCTTTGGTCATCATTGTCCTGAAGCGGTTAAGATGCGTGTGAAGGCGCACTTGGGAATTCATAATGAAGCCTTTCGTGATTATTACCTGGGCATGCCAACTGAACTGGGGCGGTCTACCGTGGCCACTTTCAAGTTCTTGATCGATATGGCGTGGTAGTGAGTTCACGGTTGGTCTAATCGTCCTATATCCCGTGTTGGAAAAGAAACTATGTTGAAATCTGTGATACAGGCGATTCCGACATTTGTGATGAGTTGTTTCCAACTTCCTATTTCTATATGTGAGCACTTTCGTCAACTCATTGTTGATGAATGGTGGGGTAGGGAAGATAGGAGGAAAAGGATGCACTAGCGGTCATGGGAATGGCTCACATTGCCCAAGTCTCTCAATGGTATGGGCTTCCGTAACCTTCCATTGTTCAACCAAGCTATGCTTGGGCGGCAATGTTGGCACCTACTCACGGAGCCGAAGTCTCTCTGTGCGCAAGTTCTGTTGAGAAGTTATTTTCCTCTGACTTTTGGAATGCATTGGCACCCTGTTCATCTTCATATACTTGTCAATATACTATTTGGCCGGAAACTTCTAAAGCAAGGTGTCTCATGGGACATTGGGGACGGCAAGAAAATTCGCATTTTATCTGACCACTGGATCACCACCATATTTGCTCCAACCCACCTCTCCTATTCCAGCTACAGCAATTATCGAATGGTGTAGGTGACTTGTAGTGTGTGGATTGTGCATTGATTCGCAGTGTGTATAGCCGTGCTCATTGTCTAACGAAAGTGTTGTGCAGACGATCTGCTCCTACATGATTTGCAGCCTATAGGATTAGGAACCACACATAAGAAAATGAGATAATCCAATGGTGTAGGTGACTTGTAGTGTGTGGATCGTGCATTGATTTGTCGTGTGTATCGTCGTGCTCATTGTCTAATGAAAGTGATGTGCAGACGATCTACTCCTGCACAATTTGCAGTCGATGAGACTAGGAGCCACATTGATTAAAAACGAGATAATCCAATAGTGTAGGTGACTTGTAGTGTGTGGATCGTGCATTGATTCGTCGTGTGTATACCCATGCTCATTGTCTAAAGAAAGTGTTGTGTAGGCTGCTCTTGCATGATTTGCAGCCGATGAGATTAGGAGCCACACGGATAAGAAAACGAGATAATCTAATGGTGTAGGTGACTTATAGTGTATGGATCACGCCTTGATTCGTCGTGTGTACAACCGTGATCATTGCCTAAGAGCATGTAAAGCCGAACCTCTCAAACGCTCGGGTAGGTCGTCTAGTCACTGACCGGTCACAAAAAACTCACCCAACCGAAGCTCTCAAACTGCAGACGTCCGGGCTGATCGGTACCCCTCATATCTAGCCCAAATATATGGTGCATATGAGGCGGCCCAAGCGCGTCCGCCACGTCATCCCGACCCACCGCTGGCCCATCCCGAGACCACAAAATCCCCGTCCGAAGCAAACCCTAGCTCACTTCACTCCGCTTTGCTCCATTCCCCGAAGCTCCCCTTTCACCAATTCGTCCAATTGCCGACGAGCATCTCAAGCACCGGCAACGACTCCAACGACAACTCCGCATGCGAGGATGAGTCGACGCTCCGTATCGGGCTCGAGCGCTCGCAGTTCGATATAGGCAGCAACTCCACGTCCAGTGCGACGCCTCCTATCGCCCTTCGCCGCAGCGCCAACGTCGGCCCTCTCGCCCCGTGCGTGGATCTGTGCGGCCTGCCCAATCTGCTCTGCCCACCCAACGGCCTCCTCCACCATTGGCCGCTGCTCCACGCAGGCAGCATGGGTTTTAGTGCCTGCTCCATCGGCACCGCGGATGTGGACGCCAAAGTCCACGCGCAGGCCGCCACAAGAGGTGGAGGAAGGGAGATGGGGGCGGGTCAGACGCGACTGTGCAATCCGCCCACCGTCACCGCATGATGCCCATGCCCGTGGACGAGGAGCGTCTCCTCCAATGGGTGTACCGTCGGTTACTTACCACAGCAAAGGTCGACTCCCAACGGCTCCGAAGGATCAACGCCAAGCAGCTCCAGCTCACCATTGAGCAATCCGAGCGAGAGGCGGCGGCGTAACAGGCATCGAGGGTGGGCAAGCTCAAGCGCAAGCAAGACCGCATCATTCGGCGCTTGCAAGGCTACATCATCATCTTTGATTCCTCCTCCAACGAGCTCCAGCTCGGCATTGAGCAATCCGAGCGAGAGGCGAGGGGCAATGAAGGCAGACCGCATCATCCAGCTACATCGTCATCTTTGATTCCTCCACCGACGAGTCTGACTCCGACATCAACCCACATGCTCTTGTGGACGCCTACAACAGCGCCAACAACTAGAAGGGCAAAGGGCCGACAACCCTAAACCCTAACCCACATCCTCTTGTGGACGCGTACAACAGCGCCAACTCCCTATGTTCCTACTGGGTTGCTAAACTTTGAACAAAATAAAAGGTCAATACAGTCATTTTTTTACAAAAAGTTCGAGCTTTATTCATTAGATATAATTACATCATTTATGAGGATCGATACAATTGCATTATGTGGTTCCTCAAACCAATCAGAAATGAATGAAAAACTAGCCAACTTACTTTATTTGCTTCTCTATTACAATGCTCAAATCAAGAAATAGGAAAATCACAAGCTAAGCGAAAACAGTAATAAAAAATTGTGGCTGCTGACCCCGACGATCGTCCTCCTTCATTCATGGTCTCGATCATCTCCATATTATCCAAGTTAATAATTATGCACCTATGGTATGGCTTCACTGATATTACAGTCAGAAACATCTGAAAACATACATAGACGACCACATTTATAATCCCTATTTGCACCTCATGTTGCGAAAGACCTATCCTCGTTTTCAAATAATGAGGATCAATCCCAGTTAAGCCAGTAAATGAGAGTAGAATTGTTTATCCAATCCAAACTATTTATAGAGGGATGAGGGGAAGAAAGAATAGTAGTTGGCCCTAATAACTGTGGCCCTAATAACTGTGTTCGTCCGCAGGCATTTGAGGGGTCAAATTTGTAAAGTCTAACTTATGCTCTAATGCAAGAATGAAAAGAACATGCATTTTTTCTCTAGGATCGGCCTAGGCGTTTGCCTGTTACTGTAGGTGTTGTCATTCAAGATCACTTGCGTTGCCGTTTGTAGTGAACTTCTCCAAGGAGCCCTGACACCTGAACTTCTGATGATCGATCCTTTGTTGGATGAGGCATATTGTCATGCTCTTTTCTATTCTTGTTTACTTAAAAAACACTGGTTAAATGTATGTGTTCATGGTCCAAAATAAATTCTTCACGAAAGAACAGATTAATCCAGATTAACTGTCAAGTGCATCTACCATTTTGAAGCTACTTCCTCGAAAGTAGACTACATTACCACTCGTGAATCCAACAAGGCAAAGTGGCTGTTGATTCAGCCATTTAAATATTTATCAGAGAAATGATATATCCTGTATTAAAAATATAGGACTGCCATGAAATTGGGGGAACATCTTGGTCTACAGAGATCATGAACCTGCAGTGCTCCCTGCCTCCACAGTGGTAGGACTCACATGGGTTGGAACACCCTGGGGTGGGATGAGCAGACTGATGGGTCAACATGGCATGAAGAGGAGGCTCTCTCCATTGCAACACAGGAAGTAGACCAAACTAACTATGCAAAAATACTAACCAAGACCAGCCATATGAAGATAAGACATGTAGGAAGGTTGGTAAGCGGGTTGCCCATTGGCGCAGGCAGGCCGACCAGATTTCCTTCCACGTTGGTTTGACTACAGCCGAATCTGGCAAGCAAAACAAGGGTACAAAGAACCCTAGCCTTGGTACAATGCAGCCTAGATTAACATGTTTTAATATGTAAAAGTACTAACGTTAAATGGTGATGGATTGATGACTGCTTTTTAGGCAAATGCATCTCCATTCGAATGCAACAATGTAAGCTACTCGGAACCCAGTGCTTATCTTCATCCATGAGAAGGCAAGAAATAATACTGATTGAAAATACTACTCAAAAAGATGTTCAATTTGGCCTCAGAATTGCAGAATGACAACATGGACACATAGCACCCAATCAGTCCCGAAAGATGGTATGATTAAAAGTTTTTTCATCACCGGCCAAGCATGAACAATTATTAGATCAGTCCTGAAAGATGTTACAGACATCATAACAATAAGTTGCATTTGAAGAATAATGAGAGGAAAATGATTGTTGGCGAAAGAGATTATCAAGCTCAGCCCAACTGCCCACTTTCCTCAAATTAATATAGCAGGAAAAACTTTCGGCAAAAAATGCACAGCAAAAGGCATTTAACCGATACACACTTATCCTGCAATGGCAACACACAGGCACACATAAAAGTAAATCAGGCACATGCACCATTAAACCCATGAATTATCTATAATAGTATAAAATAACACAAATCATTATAACCTAGCAGATGCTCAATGAACTAGCACATTGTGTTCACTCATTGCAATTTCAGAGCGCAAGACCAAACACCCTGTTGAGAGCAGACAGTGACAAAATGCACAATGAAGACAAACATAGAAGAAATTAATGGATCAGATTTCTGGCTTGGAAATCTCTGATAAGGATTACATATGCGCATAGTATAATCATAGTCGATCATTTGGTGAAAGGATCATCATGTCCACTCAACTTATGATAAATGAAACAAATACAAATCTGAAAGATAAAAAAATAAGCAAGATGGATCAGACTTCTGGCTTGGAATCCTCTGATAAAGGATTACAGTTGCGCGCAGTATAATCATAGTCGATCATTCGGGGAAAGTGTCCTCACATCCATTAATTTTCTGAGAAGTTCACTCGATGTGCATAAAACAGCGCATACTGTGTTTTTTAATTCCGAAAAAATTTAAAGATTGTATTTCATTGCTCAGTCATATGATATGTCATCTCATGGACGCCAGAGGCGTCTCTGAAGTCTGACATGCGAAAATTCATAATTCATCATTGCATTGACATGGATCTTCGAAATAAAATGGGAAAAAAATAGCAGATCTCAAGACAAAAGGAGGGATCAGAAGTCTATTAAAGATGGTAATCAGTCACTGGAAATCAGAAACAGGGACCAACTTTTCTTCATCACATCCCACTTATAAAGAAACGAAAAACAAGATTGAAAACTCGTATTGGCAGAGATCATCAGAGACTTAAATACTAAGAATCAGATCATGGATCATATTGTTGCAGTATTTGCTCATCCTTTGATACATGCGCCATGGCGACAGTGCAAAAAACGAGATGCGCAAACCAAAATCGAAACAGCGGAGAAAATCTACAGAAACAATCAAACCAAACACGACGTAGACTGAAAATAGCGAAGAACCAACACCGCGGACCCTATTGGCATTGGGAGCCGAGGAGAGGTGGCGGCTACTGGATGCAGTCGACGGCCGACGCCGCCAGTTGTGCCTGCTCTGCAACCCTCGCCCGATCTCGTGTTTATAAAGGCGTGCGGCGAGGAAACCCTAAGAGGCCGCGACTGTCCAATATGGGCCGGACCGCTCTATTCAGAACAATGGGCCGGGCCAATTTATGGCACGATTCTGTCGAGGTCAAAGAAGTTTCCAGAATTCCATAGGTTTCCAGAAGAATCGATGATGAACTAAAAATAAACACGATGACGAAGGAGTCTGGATTTTAAAAATTAAAATCCTGGCATGGTACGATGTGGTCTATAGTCTAGCGATTTGCTTACAGACCCCTTTTGAGTTTTGATCATCCGGAACTCGAATAAATTACACTTCTATGTGGTCCGGAAAAACTTTCATGTACTCACACTTAGTCACTTACAGAGTGCACGCTATAGTTTACAACCTGGGCGCTGCGGCACCAAGCGAACAACCAAGAAGCACGCCCCTTGCGCACATCAACGGTGCCTGAGCATAGGTGGACGGATCTTCGCTCAAGTTTTACCGTTTCTCTTTCTCCCATGCCCATCTGCTGGGCCTGAATATCTGCCGCAGGAGCGCCATCTTGGGGACGTTCCAGTTCTCCACATGCCTGAACAACAAACCAACTGTATCTGTCAATCACCAGACTCACAGCACATGGATCTCGTGCACACGATAAGCTCATGGAACGACGGAGTGAGCGAGTACCTGCACACCTTCCCCGACTCAGCATCGAAGTAGTACTCCGTGTACCCGGTTGCTGAAAAAGCGAAAAACATTTCAATGAGACCAAAAACATGTTCAGTACAGGAGCGATGCATTTTGCAGTTCGCACCGGCCGGGCCGGACGAGGTGTCCATCTGCTGATGCAGATACAGAGCGCGTCGTCACGAACTTACCGGAGAGAATGGGCCTCCACGGGAACGACATGACGCAGCTGAAACGCCAGTGCCCGATCGATTTGTCCTGCACCCAGCAGAGGTCGATGAACCGGCAGAAAACAACGCACCATTAGCTGTTGTAGTAGTAAGATCGATTGACTGACGCTGGAAATGTACTAGTACCTCGACATCCTCCCATTTGGTTAGCTTCATGTTGGACTTCTCCAGCAGGGAGCCGAAGTTGGTGCAGTTCCTCTTGAAGCGCTGCAGGCCTCTGAATGAGCCCGCCGGGTCGGCGAACTCGCAGTCCTCTTCGTACGCTCCCAGCGTCAGGTTCCCTGCAATACAAACGTGAACAAAACCGCAAACGTGTAGCAGTGCTGTAGTACAGTTTACTTGGTGATCTAGAGCTTAATTCCTGACCTGTGACGAAGTATGACCGCGCGAAGTCGTCCTTGATGGCCTCGGCGACCTGCGCGCGGCCAACGGGCTGGGACTCCGACGCGCCGTCGCCTGCAGCGCCGGCGTCCGCCTCCGGAGACGGCGGCCGGAAGAAGGACGCGGCGATGCCGAGGGCCTCGGAGCCGTACCAGGCGGCCTTGAGGACCACGTTGTCCGACTCCGAGCCGGAGGGCGTGCCGGTGCGCGGGCTCGTGGACGTGGACCCGGGCTTTTTCTGCGCGTTCAGCCGGAAACGGCGCGGGGATGGCCGCTGGAGGAGCGCGCCGGCGTTCTGGCGGTGATGGCCGGTGGGGAGGGGAGTAGCCGGGGCGGGGCGCAGCAAGGCCATTCCTTTTGCCGGAGCTCCGGCCGGGCCAACAGTCTAGTGGCAGAGGAGTGGCACAGCCACTTCCCTTGTTTGGCCTTGGCATCTTCTGTACTTACCTGCTAGACTCTCTTACCATTCGAGTGTGCGGTTGGGATTAAACGACGGAGAGATGGATTTTCTTCACTCTGCAATGTGTGGTTGCAATGACATCCCAGATCTGAACAGTTTTTTTGTTTCGGCCATAGCTTTATACTCCCTCCGTCCGAAAATATTTGTCATCAAAATGGATTAAAAAGGATGTATCTAGAACTAAAATACATCTAGATACATTCCTTTTTATTCATTTTGATGACAAGTATTTCCAGACGGAGGGGAAAAAGAGAATATCAAGTACAAGACCACTATCATTCATTGTGAACAATGATCCACATCCGACTAGTCCAAAGACAACCACCCACGACAACACAACTACAACGCAAAAAAGCCTACCTAGAACCGTAAACATTGCCACGTCTCAACCGACGCCGGTCACCTCCGAAGAATAGCAGCTCCCTCCAAGCTTCCCTAATCAACGCACCATCCCCCATAAAGCCAAAAGGAGGTGGCAAGAAGATGGCGGGACTCGATCCGACCTGAGAAAGGCACCGTCTTGGAATCACCGGCATCGACCGTGCATTGCGCCGGGGAAGAACGATCGGGGCAACGGCGAACACCGGAGGAGCGCAACATAGGAATTCCAAGTCTCTCGGCACGATCTGGACAGTTTTACTCCACCGAGTTTTGAAGCTCACATATTCATATGATAGCAACGAACACAAGCGCGCCGAATTCACACCATGCTCTCGATATTTCTCTAGCAACAACGCCCCAGCTCGAAAGATAATCAGCTTTGCTAAATATGAATCAACTAAGATTTAACAAAGTCTCGGTCGACATGCTGTTTGTAGGATGCGTAGGAGCCATTGGACGTGTTTGGTTGCCCGCATTAGGCCCGGGCCTAGTTGGGCCAAAAAAGTGTGTTTGGTTGCATACAGGGTGGGTTGGTTCACATCGGCATGAACCTTAAAGCAGCCGAGAGCCTGGCTCGGTCGCTGGAAACCCTCAAACTGGCAATTTCCAGTGAGCCAAACTAAGTGCGGTGCAAGCTCGCACGTGAGGGAGCAACCCGAAAGCGAGTGGGGATGGCGGGAGATGGAAATCGGGGGCAGCGGCAAATCTAGCCTCACCCTGCCCCCATTTTACTTGGTCATCACTACCTCTAGGACAGCCACTTCCTCTAGTCTCACCACTGGCGACGGCGGCGACTCAGATATGTGCAAGCGGCGGCGGTGGCGAACACGGCAGCAACACTATCTGGCAGCAGGAGCTAGTGCTCCCCTTCCTGTTGGCCACCGTCGGGTCGTCCTTGACTCATCCATGGCCTCTCCTTCGTTATCATCATCTCCGATGCTGGTAAGCAGCACCCCCTCTCCCCTATGTTAGGTCGGTTGTTAGGATTGATTTCCCCATTGCTCAACGGGCCCTCGACGTCGACTAGGTTATGGACACACATATGAGGCTGGTAGTTCAGGCAGCAGCACTGGTGGCTGTGATTCAGGCATGGCTCATGTTCATGCACAAGAGAGCTGTTCGTCGTGCTGAGAGACCTGCCATCAGTTATGCTCAAATGCTTATGCTGGAGAAGGAGAGGATCGTCGAACTACATCTTGCAAAGACACATAGGCTCAATACGTCTCCAACGTATCTATAATTTATGAAGTATTCATGCCATGTTTACAATAATTTTATATGGTTTTGGTATGATTTGATTAGAACTAATCCGGACTAACGCTGTTTTCAGCAGAACTACAGTGGTGTCGTTTTTTGTGCAGAAATAGAAGTTATCGGAATGGGCTGAAAATTTACGGTGATTTTTTATGGACCAAAAGAGAACCCCAAAGCACAAGAGTTGGACCAGAAGCTTCACGAGGAAGCGACAAGGGTGGAGGGCGCGCGCCCCTGACTTGCCGCTGCCTCGTGGACCCCCTTGACGTGAGACTGACGCGAAAAATTCCTATAAATACCAAAACCCCCAGAAAGAAACCTAGAACGGGGGTTCCGCCGCCGTAAGCCTCTGTAGCCATGAAAAATCAATCTAGGCCCTCTCCGGCACCCTGCCGGAGGGGGCCATCATCACCAGAGGCCATGGAGGGGGATCCCAGAGGGGGCCATCATCACCATGGAGGCCAAGGACCGGAGGGAGAACCTCTCCCCATCTAGGGGGAGGCCATGGTGGAGGAAGCACAAGGGGGAGACTCGTTCCCCCTCTCTCTCGGTAGTGCCGGAGTGCCGCCGAGGAAACCATCGCCGTCGTGATCGTCTTCGTCAACATCACCATCTTCATCTCTTTTAAGTGGTCCACTCTCCCGCACCCCATTGTAATCCCCTACTTGAACATGGTGCTTTATGCCACATATCATGATCCAATGATCTGTCGCCATCCTATGATGTTTTGGGTAGATTTCTTTTGTCTTTTGAGTTGATGGATGATCTAGATTGGTTTGAGTTGTATGTTTTTTTTGGTGTTGTCCTATGGTGCCTTCCGTGCCGCGCACACGTGAAGGATTCCCGCTGTAGGGTGTTGCAATACGTTCATGATTCGCTTATAGTGGGTTGCTAGAGTGACAGAAGCTTAAACCCGAGTAAGGGGGTTGTTGCTTATGGGATAAAGGGGACTTGATACTTTAATGCTATGGTTGGGTTTTACCTTAATGATCTTTAGTAGTTGCGGATGCTTGCTAGAGTTCCAACCATAAGTGCATATGATCCAAGTAGAGAAAGTATGTTAGCTTATGCCTCTCCCTCATATGAAATTGCAATAACGACTACCGATCTTGTTAACAATTGCCTAGGACAATTCCGCACACCGATCCATCATTATTCCACACTCGCTATTTATAATATATTCTAACTTTATGTTAACAACACCTATTTTTGTTGGGGAACGTAGTAATTTAAAAAAAATACTATGCACACACAAGATCATGGTGATGCGTAGCAACGAAAGGGGAGAGTGTGTCCACATACCCTCGTAGACCGAAAGCGGAAGCGTTAGCACAACGCGGTTGATGTAGTCGAATGTCTTCACAATCCGACCGATCAAGTACCGAACGCACGACACCTCCGAGTTCTGCACACGTTCAACTCGATGACATCCCTCGAACTCCGATCCAGCCGAGTGTTGAGGGAGAGTTTCGTCAGCACGACGGCGTGGTGACGATGATGATGTTTTACCGACGCAGGGCTTCGCCTAAGCACCGCTATGATATGATCGAGGTGGATTATGGTGGAGGGGGGCACCGCAGACGGCTAAGAGATCAAGAGATCAATTGTTGTGTCTATGGGGTGCCCCTCTCCTCCGTATATAAAGGGGGAGGAGGAGAGGGTCGGCCAAGGTGGTGGCGCGCCCTAGGAGGGGGAAACCTACTCCAAGTAGGTTTGCCCCTCCCTTTCCTAATCCAAGAAGGAGGGGGGAGGAAGGAGTGGGAGAGGGGAAAGGCAAGGGGGGCGCCGCCTCCCTTTCCTTGTCCTATTCGGACTCAAGGGGAGGGGCACGCCTCTTGCCCTGGACGGCCCCTCTCTCTCTCTCCACTAAGGCCCAACAAGGCCCATTAGTTCTCGGAGGGGGGGGGGGGGTTCCGGTACTTCGATAAATGTCTGAAACCTTCCGGAACCTTTCCGATGTCCAAACATAATCATCCAATATATCAATCTTTATGTCTCAAACATTTCGAGACTCCTTGTCATGTCCGTGATCACATCCGGGACTCCGAACTACCTTCGGTACATCAAAACATATAAACTCATAATATAACCGTCATCTAACTTTAAGCGTGCGGACCCTACGGGTTCGAGAACTATGTAGACATGACCAAGACACGTCTCCGGTCAATAACCAATAGCGGAACCTGGATGCTCATATTGGCTCCTACATATTCTACGAAGATCTTTATTGGTCAAACCGCATAACAACATACGTTGTTCCCTTTGTCATCGGTATGTTACTTGCCCAAGATTCGATCGTCGATATCTCAATACATAGTTCAATCTTGTTACCGGCAAGTCTCTTTACTCGTTCCATAACACATCATCCCGCAACCAAATCATTAGTTGCAATGCTTGCAAGGCTTAAGTGATGTGTGTTACCGAGTGGGCCCAGAGATACCTCTCCGACAATCGGAGTGACAAATCCTAATCTCGAAATACGCCAACCCAACAAGTACCTTCAGAGACACCTATAGAGCACCTTTATAATCACCCAGTTACGTTGTGACATTTGGTAGCACACAAAGTGTTCCTCCGGTAAACGGGAGTTGCATAATCTCATAGTCATAGGAACATGTATAAGTCATGAAGAAAGCAATAGCAACAAACTAAACGATAAGCTAACGAAATGGGTCAAGTCAATCACATCATTCTCCTAATGATGTGATCATGTTAATCAAATGACAACTCATGTATATGGTTAGGAAACATAACCATCTTTGATCAACGAGCTAGTCAAGTAGAGGCATACTAGTGACACTCTGTTTGTCTATGTATTCACACATGTATTATGTTTCCGGTTAATACAATTTTAGCATGAATAATAAACATTTATCATGATATAAGGAAATAAATAATAACTTTATTATTGCCTCTAGGGCATATTTCCTTCAGTCTCCCACTTGCACTAGAGTCAATAATCTAGTTCACATCGCCATGTGATTTAATACCAATAGTTCACATCACCATGTGATTAACACCCATAGTTCACATCGACATGTGACCAACACCCAGAGGGTTTACTAGAGTCAATAATCTAGTTCACATCGCTATGTGATTAACACCTAAAGAGTACTAAGGTGTGATCATGTTTTGCTTGTGAGAGAAGTTTAGTCAACGGGTCTGCCACATTCAGATCCGTAAGTATTTTGCAAATTTCTATGTCAACAATGCTCTGCACGGAGCTACTCTAGCTAATTGCTCCCACTTTCAATATGTATCCAGATTGAGATTTAGAGTCATCTAGATCAGTGTCAAAATTTGCATCGACGTAACCCTTTACGACGAACCATTTTTTTGTCACCTCCATAATCGAGAAACATATCCTTATTCCACTAAGGATAATTTTGACCGCTATCCAGTGATCTACTCCTAGATCACTATTGTACTCCCTTGCCAAAATCAGTGTAGGGTATAGAATAGATCTGGTAAACAGCATGGCATATTTTATAGGACCTATGGCCAAGGCATAGGGAATGACTTTCATTCTGTTTCTATCTTCTGCCGTGGTCGGGCTTTGAGTCTTACTCAGTTTCACACCTTGTAACACAGGCAAGAATTCTTTCTTTGACTGTTCCATTTTGAACTACTTCAAAATCTTGTCAAGGTATGTACTCATTGAAAAACTTATCAAGCGTCTTGATCTATCTCTATAGATCTTGATGCTCAATATGTAAGCAGCTTCACCGAGGTCTTTCTTTGAAAAACTCCTTTCAAACACTCCTTTATGCTTTGCAGAATAATTCTACATTATCTCCGATCAACAATATGTCATTCACATATACTTATTAGAAATGCTGTAGTGCTCCCACTCACTTTCTTGTAAATACAGACTTCATCACAAGTCTGTATAAAACTATATGCTTTGATCAACTTATCAAAGTGTATATTCCAACTCCAAGATGCTTGCACCATTCCATAGATGGATCGCTGGAGCTTGCATATTTTGTTAGCACCTTTAGGATTGAGAAAACTTTCTTTTGCATCATATACAACTCTTATTTAATAAATCCATTAAGGAATGTAGTTTTGTTTGTCCATTTGCCAGATTTCATAAAATGTGGCAATTGCTAACATGATTCGGACGGACTTAAGCATAGATATGAGTGAGAGACTCTCATCGTAGTCAACACCTTGAACTTGTCGAAAACCTTTTGCGACAATTCTAGCTTTGTAGATAGTAACACTACTATCAGCGTCCGTCTTCCTCTTGAAGATCCATTTAATCTCAATGGCTCACCGATCTTTGGGCAAGTCAATCAAAGTCCATACTTTGTTCTTATACATGGATCTCATCTCAGATTTCATGGCCTCAAGCCATTTCGCGGAATCTGGGCTCATCATCGCTTCCTCATAGTTCGTAGGTTCGTCATGGTCAAGTAACACGACCTCCGTAACAGGATTACCATACCACTCTGGTGCGGATCTCACTCTGGTTTACCTACGAGGTTCGGTAGTAACTTGATCTTAAGTTACATGATCGTCATCATTAGCTTCCTCACTAATTGGTGTAGTAGTCACAGGAACAGATTTCTGTGATGAACTACTTTCCAATAAGGGAGCAGGTACAATTACCTCATATAGTTCTACTTTCCCCCCACTCACTTCTTTCAAGATAAACTCCTTCTCTAGAAAGGATCCATTCTCAGCAATGAATATCTTGCCTTTCGGATCTGTGATAGAAGGTGTACCCAACATTTTCTTTTGGGTATCCTATGAAGACGCACTTCTCCGATTTGGGTTTGAGCTTATCAGGTTGAAACCTTTTCACATTAGCATTGCAACCTCAAACTTTAAGAAACGACAGCTTAGGTTTCTTGCCAAACCATAGTTCATACGGTGTCGTCTCCATGGATTTAGATGGTGCCCTATTTAACATGAATGTAGCTGTCTCTAATGCATAACCCCAAAACGATAGTGGTTAATCGGTAAGAGACATCATAGATCGCACCATATCTAATAAAGTACGGTTATGACGCTCGGACACACCATTACACTATGGTGTTCCAGGTGGCGTGAGTAGTGAAACTATTTCACATTGTTTTAACTGAAGGCCAAACTCGTAACTCAAATATTTTACTTCTGCGATCATATCGTAGAAACTTCTATTTTTGTTACGATGATTCTCCACTTCACTCTGAAATTCTTTGAACTTTTCAAATGTTTCAGACTTGTGTTTCATCAAGTAGAGATACTCATATCTGCTCAAATCATCTGTGAAGATCAGAAAATAATGATACCTGCCGCGAGCCTCAATATTCATCGGACCACATACATCAGTATGTATGATTTCCAACAAATCTGTTGCTCGCTCCATTGTTCCGGAGAACGGAGTCTTAGTCATTTTGCCCATGAGGCATGGTTTGCAAGCATCAACTGATTCATAATCAAGTGATTCCAAAAGCCCATCAACATGGATTTTCTTCATGCGCTTTACACCAATATGACCTAAACGGCAGTGCCACAAATAACTTGCAGTCATTATTAACTTTGCATCTTTTAGCTTCAATATTATGAAAATGTGTATCACCACGATTGATATCCAACAAACCATTTTCATTGGGTGTATGACAATAGAAGGTTTTATTCATGTAAATAAAACAACAATTATTCTCTAACTTACATGAATAACCGTATTGCAATAAACATGATCCAATCATATTCATGCTCAACGTAAACACTAAATAACACTTATTTTAGGTTTAACACTAATCCCGAAAGTATAGGGAGTGTGCGATGATGATCATATCAATCTTGGAGTCATTTCCAATACACATCGTCACTTCGCCCTTAACTAGTCTCTGTTCATTCTGCAACTCCCGTTTCGAGTTACTATTCTTAGCAACTAAACTAGTATCAAATACTGAGGGGTTGCTACAAACACTAGTAAAGTACACATCAATAACATGTATATCAAATATACCTATGTTCACTTTGCCATCCTTCTTATCCGCCAATTACTTGGGGTAGTTTTGCTTCCAGTGACCAGTCCCTTTGCAGCAGAAGCACTCAGTTTCAGGCTTAGGTCCAGACTTGGGTTTTTTCACTTGAGCAGCAACTTGCTTGCCGTTCTTCTTGAAGTTCCCCTTTCTTCCCTTTGTCCCTTTACTTGAAACTAGTGGTTTTGTTTACCATCAACACTTGATGCTTTTCTTGATTTCTACCTTCGTCAATTTCAGCATCACGAAGAGCTTGGGAATCATTTCCGTTATCCCTTGCATATTATAGTTCATCATGAAGTTCTACTAACTTGGTGATGGTGACTAGAGAATTCTGTCAATCACTATTTTATCTGGAAGATTAACTCCCACTTGATTCAAGCGATTGTAGTACCCAGACAATCTTAGCACATGCTCACTGCTTAAGCTATTCTCCTCCATCTTTTAGCTATAGAACTTGTTGGAGACTTCATATCTCTCAACTCGGGTATTTGCTTGAAATATTAACTTCAACTCCTGGAACATCTCATATGGTCCATGATGTTCAAAACGTCTTTGAAGTCCCGATTCTAAGACGTTTAAGCATGGTGCACTAAACTATCAAGTAGTCATCATATTGAGCTAGACAAACGTTCATAACATCTGCATCTGCTCCCGCAATAGGTTTGTCACCTAGCGGTGCATCAAGGACATAATTCTTCTGTGCAGCAATGAGGATAAACCTCATATCACAGATCCAATCCGCATCATTGCTACTAACATCTTTCAACTTAGTTTTCTCTAGGAACATATAAAAAATAAAACAGGGGAGCTAAACGCGAGCTATTGATCTACAACATAGATATGCTAATACTACTAGGACTAAGTTCATGATAAATTTAAGTTCAATTAATCATATTACTTAAGAACTCCCACTTAGATAGACATCCCTCTAATCCTCTAAGTGATCACATGATCCATATCAACTAAACCATGTCCGATCATCACGTGAGATGGAGTAGTTTCAATGGTGAACATCACTATGTTGATCATATCTACTATATGATTCACGCTTGACATTTCGGTCTCAGTGTTTCGAGGCCATATATCCTATATGCTAGGCTCGTCAAGTTTAACCCGAGTATTCCGCGTGTGCAACTGTTTTGCACCTGTTGTATTTGAACGTAGAGCCTATCACACCCGATCATCACGTGGTGTCTCAGCACGAAGAACTTTCGCAATGGTGCATACTCAAGGAGAACACTTATATCTTGATAATTTAGTGAGAGATCATCTTATAATGCTACCGTCAATCAAAGCAAGATAAGATGCATACAAGATAAACATCACATGCAATCAATATAAGTGATATGATATGGCCATCATCATCTTGTGCTTGTGATCTCCATCTCCGAAGCACCGTCATGATCACCATCGCCACCGGTGCGACACCTTGATCTCCATCGTAGCATCGTTGTCGTCTCGCTAACTTATGCTTCTACGACTATCGCTACCGCTTAGTGATAAAGTAAAGCACTACAGGGCGATTGCATTGCATACAATAAAGCGACAACCATATGGCTCCTGCCAGTTGTCGATAACTCGGTTACAAAACATGATCATCTCATGCTATAAAATATAGCATCATGCCTTGACCATATCACATCACAACATGCCCTGCAAAAACAAGTTAGACATCCTCTACTTTGTTGTTGCAAAGTTTTACATGGCTGCTACGGGCTGAGCAAGAACCGTTCTTACCTACGCATCAAAACTACAATGATAGTTCGTCAAGTTAGTGTTGTTTTAACCTTCTGAAGGACCGAGCGTAGCCACACTTGGTTCAACTAAAGTTGGAGAAACTGACACCCGCTAACCACCGGTGTGCATAGCACGTCGGTAGAACCAGTCTCGCGTAAGCGTACGCGTAATGTTGGTCCGGGCCGCTTCATCCAACAATACCGCAGAACCAAAGTATGACATGTTGGTAAGCAGTATGACTTGTATCGCCCACAACTCACTTGTGTTCTACTCGTGCATATGACATCTACGCATAAAACCTGGCTCAGATGCCACTGTTGGGGAACATAGTAATTTTAAAAAAATCCTACACACATGCAAGATCATGGTGATGCATAGCAACAAGAGGGGAGAGTGTGTCCATGTACCCTCATAGACCGAAAGCGGACAACGCGGTTGATGTAGTCGTACGTCTTCACAATCTGACCGATCAAGTACCGAACGCACGGAGCCTCCGAGTTCTGCACGCGTTCAACTCGATGACGTCCCTCGAACTCCGATCCAGCCGAGTGTTGAGGGAGAGTTTCATTAGCATGGCGGCGTGGTGACAATGATGATGTTCTATCGACGTAGGGCTTCGCCTAAGCACCGCTATGATATGATCGAGGTGGATTGTGGTGGAGGGGGGCACCGCACACGGCTAAGAGATCAACAGATCAATTGTTGTGTCTATGGGGTGCCCCCCTCCTCCGTATATAAAGGGGGTAGGAGGAGAGGGCCGGCCAAGGTGGTGGCGTGCCCTAGGAGGGGGAAACCTACTCCAAGTAGGTTTGCCCCTCCCTTTCCTAATCCAAGAAGGAGGGGGGAGGAGTGGGAGAGGGGAAAGGCAAGGGGGGCGCCGCACCCCTTTCCTTGTCCTATTCGGACTCAAGGGGAGGGGGCGCGCCTCTTGCCCTGGCCGGCCCCTCTCTCTCTCCACTAAGGCCCAACAAGGCCCATTAGTTCCCAGGGGGGGGGGGTTCCGGTAACCTCCGGTACTCCGACAAATGTTCGAAACCTTCCGGAACCTTTCCGGTGTCCAAACATAGTCGTCCAATATATCAATCTTTATGTCTCAAACATTTCGAGACTCCTCGTCATGTCCGTGATCACATCCGGGACTCCGAACTACCTTCGGTACATCAAAACATATAAACTCATAATATAACCGTCATCTAACTTTAAGCGTGCGGACCCTACGGGTTCGAGAACTATGTAGACATGACCGAGACACGTCTCCGGTCAATAACCAATAGCGGAACCCGGATGCTCATATTGGCTCCTACATATTCTACGAAGATCTTTATCGGTCAAACCGCATAACAACATACGTTGTTCCCTTTGTCATCGGTATGTTACTTGCCCGAGATTCGATCGTCGGTATCTCAATACCTAGTTTAATCTTGTTACTGACAAGACTCCTTACTCGTTCCGTAACACATCATCCCGCAAGCAACTCATTAGTTGCAATGCTTGCAAGGCTTAAGTGATGTGTATTACCGAGTGGGCCCAGAGATACCTCTCCGACAATCGGAGTGACAAATCCTAATCTCGAAATACACCAACCCAACTAGTACCTTCGGAGACACCTGTAGAGCACCTTTATAATCACCCAGTTACATTGTGACGTTTGGTAGCACACAAAGTGTTCCTCCGGAAAACGGGAGTTGCATAATCTCATAGTCATAGGAACATGTATAAGTCATGAAGAAAGCAATAGCAACAAACTAGACGATCAAGTGCTAAGCTAACGAAATGGGTCAACTCAATCACATCATTCTCCTAATGATGTGATCCCGTTAATCAAATGACAACTGATGTCTATGGTTAGGAAACATAACCATCTTTGATCAATGAGCTAGTCAAGTAGAGGCATACTAGTGACACTCTGTTTGTATATGTATTCACACATGTATTATGTTTCCGGTTAATACAATTTTAGCATGAATAATAAACATTTATCATGATATAAGGAAATAAATAATAACTTTATTATTGCCTCTAGGGCATATTTCCTTCAATTTTTATATTTTAGCTATCCATATCATGCAAAGTTATCCTCTTCATACCCACAACTTAGTTTTATTTCTCGTTTCTAGATGGAAGCAAACGTTCGGTGTACGTAGAGTTGTATCAGTGGCAGATAGGACTTGATAGAATATTGATCTTACCTTTAGCTCCTTGTGTGTTCGACACTACATACTTATCACTTCCACCTTTGGAAATTGCTACGATGATTCCTTGCACTTGGGGGTTATCAAGGCCATGTGCATGCTTCGAATGAAAAGGGTACAATTTGTCAGATTTGTCCAGACCTTCGGGAGCAGGGGGCTGCTAGAAGATAGCATCCAAACCAATGTGGAAGAGCAACTAACCATGTCCCTCCATGTTATTGGCCATAACCAGAGGTTCAAGGTTATGCACAACACGTTCAGGAGATCAGTGAAGACCATCTCAAGGTACTTCAAGCAAGTGTTATGTGTTGTTGGGAAGCTTAGAGGAGAGATAACCAAGTCACCAACTGGCCGGACTCCTACGAAGATTCGCACTAGCCCTAGATGGTATCCATACTTCAAGGTGAGCACTGATGGTATGTACTTCCTGGCTTGATATGCTTGTATTGTTCAAGGTGAGCACTAACACAATCTTGTATTGCCGTTTCAAGATTGCGTTGGGGCAATAGATGGTACTCATGTCACTATCAGAGTGCCGAAGTCACAAGCTACAACATATAGGGGGAGGAAGTACTACACTAGCCAGAATGTGCTTGCTGCTGACGACTTCGATTTGAAGTTCACCTATGTGCTGGCTGGCTCGAAAGGGTTAGCACATTATGCTAACATTCTCAGTGATAGTATGATTCGTCCTAATGGCATCAACATCCTCGATGGCAGGTTCTATTAGCAGATGCGAGCTATGCATGTCGGCTAGGTATTCTTCCACCCTTCAGGAAAAACTAGGTACTGATACGTCTCCAACTTATCTATAATTTTGATTGTTCCATGCCATTATAGTATCAATCTTGGATGTTATATATGCAATTATATGCTATGCTATATCATTTTTTGGGACTAACCAATTAACCTAGTGCCCAGTGCTAGTTGTTCTTTTTTGCTTTCCAGAAAATCAGTGCCAAATGGAGTCCAAACACTATGAAACTTTTTGAAAAAAAATCTGGACATAAGAGACCCTGGAAACTTCGGGAGGAGACCAGAGAACGTACGAGGAAACGGCAAGGCAATAGGGCATGCCCTGGGGGTGCGCCCTGTTGCCTTGTGGGGCCCTCAAGGCTCCGTCTAACCTAATTCCAGTTCAATAAATTCTCAAATATTGGGAAACCAACAGAGAGCCACCCAAAACACTTTTTTTGCCGCCGCAAGTCTCTGTTCTTCCGCGATCCCATCTGAAGGCCTTTCTCGGCACTCTGCTGGAGGGAGAATCAATGATGGAGGGCTTCTACATCATCCTTACTGTTTTCCGATGATGCGTGAGTAGTTTAACACAGACCTATCGGTCCATAGCTAGTCGCTAGATGGCTTCTTCTCTCCCTTTGATCCTCAATACAATGTTCTCCTCGACGTTCTTCGAGTTCTACCCAATGTAATCTCCTTTTGCGGTGTGTTTGTTGAGATCCGATAAATTATTGGTTTATGATCTGAATATTTATGAATATTAATGGAGTCTTTTCTAAACTTTATTATGCATGATTGTTACAACTTTGTATTTCTCTTTGATCTATCTATTTGGTTTGGCCACTAGATTGATTTATCATCACTGGGAGAGGTGCTTTTGTTGGGGAACACAGTATTTCAAAAAAAAATCCTATGATCACGCAAGATCTATCTAGTAGATGCATAGCAACGAGAGGGGGAGAGTATGTCTATGTGCCCTCGTAGACCAAAAGCGGAAGCGTTATGAAACGCGGTTGATGTAGTCGAACGTCTTCGCGATCCAACCGATCAAGTACCGAACGCACGGCACCTCCGCGATCTGCACACGTTCAGCTCAGTGATGTCCCTCGTACTTTTGATCCAGCTAAGGCCGAGGGAGAGTTTTGTAAGCATGACGGTGTGATGCCGGTGATTATGAAGTTACCGATGCAGGGCTTCGCCTAAGCACTACAGCGATATGACTGAGGTGGAATTCTGTGGAGGGGGCCACCGCACACGGCTAAACAATCAACTTGTGTGTCTATGGGGTGCCCCTCCCTCATATATAAAGGAGTGGAGGAGGGGAGGGCCGGCCCTCATAGGGCGCGCCCAAGGGAGGGAGTCCTACTCCCAGTAGGAGTAGGTTTCCCCCCTTCCTAGTAGGAGTAGGAGAAGAAGGAAGAGGGAGAGAGAGGGAAGGAAAGGAGGGCCCGGTCCCCCACCCAATTTGGATTGGGCTTCGGGGGGGCCTCCACTTGGCCGCCTCCTCCTCTCTCCCACTGAGGCCCAATAAGGCCCATTGACTCCTCAGGGGGTTCCGATAACCCCCCGGTACTCCAGTAAATGCCCGAACTCATCCGGAACCATTCCGATGTCCAAACATAGCCTTCCAATATATCGATCTTTATGTCTCGACCATTTCGAGATTCCTTGTCATGTCCGTGATCACATCCGGGAGTTCGAACTACCTTTGGTACATCAAAACACATAAATTCATAATATCGATCGTCCTCGAATGTTAAGCGTGAGGACCCTATGTGTTCGAGAACTATGTAGACATGACCGAGACTCACTTCCAGTCAATAACCAATAGCGTAACCTAGATGCTCATATTGGTTCCTACATATTCTACAAAGATCTTTATCGGTCAAACCGCATAATAACATACGTTGTTCCCTTTGTCATCGGTATGTTACTTGCCCGAGATTCGATCGTCGATATCTCAATACCTAGTTCAATCTCGTTACCGGCAAGTCCCTTTACTCGTTACGTAATACAACATCCTGCAACTAACTCATTAGTCACATTGCTTGCAAGGCTTATAATGATGTGCATTACCGAGAGGGCCCAGAGATACCTCTCCGACAATCGGCGTGACAAATCCTAATATCAATATATACCAACTCAACAAACACCATCGGAGACACCTGTAGAGCATCTTTATAGTCACCTAGTTACGTTGTGACGTTTGATAGCACACTAAGTGTTCCTCCGGTATTCGGGAGTTGCATAATCTCATAGTCATAGGAACATGTATAAGTTATGAAGAAAGCAATAGCAATAAACTAAACGATCATAGTGCTAAGCTAACGGATGGGTCAAGTCAATCACATCATTCTCTAATGATGTGATCTCATTCATCAAATGACAACTCATGTCTATGGTTAGGAAACTTACCTATCTTTGATGATAAGGACCGAACCTCGTGGTGAGATCTGATCTGTTGTTGCGGCCTGATCTTTCACGACACTACACCACCAGCAGTAGCAACCTCTCGCCCGCACACGCGATGTACACGAAGTAGAGGGTTTGAACCTTGCAGCCCAGCACGAGAAAACCAATCTCGACGAAGGTACTCACGCGCAAAACAATTTCCACGAAGAGAAATCGCAACACAGAGGTTTTCTAAAGATCCCTCCAAAACTTGATACAGGTATCTACCCCTAAAAACACATCGTGTCTATTTCATATAAAAATTAACCTCCCATACATTGTACGCACCATGACTATTTATAATAACCTGACTTGATCCTGGCCTAAGGCCCCTCACGCACGCGCACAACTTCAAAAAGGAAATAAACCTTAAAATAAAAGAGTCCAATCCTTTTACATCTCAGATTGGATTTTATATCTAATAACTATTCCTAACCTTTAATTATGGTGCGCTATCTCTCTTGACTTGTTTCGGTGGCCCCCAGCCTACTTCTTTTAAGCATAGAAAACTCCACATGTTGCGCATCATGTTTGTAATTGCCTGGTACTCCTTGCGTGGTAGAAACAAAAGCATGAATCGTTCCTTAATCCCTCCTTTAACTTCTATAATATCTCCAATTAAATATCCATAGTTCTTGGTTGCATGCACCGAATGGATCTCGCCTCCTGGAACACAAACGGAATAGCATCCTAGGCCGGTTTCCATTGCACGTTTGTTTACCTTTATTTCTTGCATGGTTTCATGCATGTCAAATCCTGAAACAATTCTGATCTGGTCCTGAGCCAGCGAATGTTTATTTTCTTGGCTTACGCCCATCTTGTGCAATACATTAGCATGCATGCACATAACATCGACCAATGCTTGCGCCTCTTCATCATCTTTACTGGACTGGAAATAGTTTGGAACACAAATATCCTTCATCTTTACTCCATTGACATGCGACAAAGTATCGCGAACAACCATATTAGTAGCATCATCCATGTTCGTATCATTCTCTCCCCCTAGAAAAGAAACCGTCCTCGGTTTCAAGTTGATCTCTTGACAAATATTTTTATCTCTATACTGAACAACGACTGTAGAAATTTCAGTAGCTTCGACCATATTCTTTTTTGCATCTTCCTCTTCTTTTATCTTCTTCTGATGTTCTCTTCTCCAAGCAATAAAACGATCCTCACCCATGGGCACGAGGTCGTACTTCTTACCCTTCTTGACGGTATATATGTGTGTTTGACAATCATATGCAACATCATGCTCTTTGTACCATGGCTAACCCAACAATAAGTGACATGAAATCATTGGTGCCAGAATCACATCACACAAAACCGTGCAAAAAAAATTTCCCAACAAAAATGGTACCTTGCTTTGATGTTTGACATTGAGCACTTCATGACCCCAACGGAACAAGTATGGTTGTGCTCGTGGTGTCATCGGTAGGTCTAGCTTCTCCACCATCTCCATGCTTGCAGCATTGATTAAACTCATGTGGTCGATTGTCATGGCACACGACCTCTCCTGTACCACAACACGGGTATGAAAAAGCCCACCCCATCGACCTTCTTCCTCCAACTGTAATCCATAGCTTAGCTTCCATGATAATCCAGTCATCTTGTCTATTGTGTCGTGAACAACCTTGCTCTGAGTACCACCTGATAAGGACCAAACCTCGTGGTGAGATCCGACCTGTTGTTGCAGCCTGATCTTTCACGACACTACACCACCAGCAGTAGCAACCTCTCGCCCGCGCACGCGATGTACACGAAGTAGAGGGTTTGAACCTTGCGGCCCAGCACGAGAAAACCAATCTCGACGAAGGTACTCACGCGCAAAACAATTTCCACGAAGAGAAATCGCAACACAGAGGTTTTCTAAAGATCCCTCCAAAACTTGATACGGGTATCTACCCTGAAAAACACATCGTGTCTATTTCATATAAAAATTAACCTCCCCTACATTGTACGCACCATGACTATTTATAATAACATGACTTGATCCTGGCCTAAGGCCCCTCACGCACGCACACAACTTCAAAAAGGAAATAAACCTTAAAATAAAAGAGTCTAATCCTTTTACATCTCAGATTGGATTTTATATCTAATAACTATTCCTAACCTTTAATTATGGTGCGCTATCTCTCTTGACTTGTTTCGGTGGCCCCCAGCCTACTTCTTTTAAGCATAGAAAACTCCACATGTTGCGCATCATGTTTGTAATTGCCTGGTACTCCTTGCATGGTAGAAACAAAAGCATGAATCGTTCCTTAATCCCTCCTTTAACTTCTATAATATCTCCAATTAAATATCCATAGTTCTTGGTTGCATGCACCGAATGGATCTCGCCTCCTGGAACACAAACAGAATAGCATCCTAGGCCGGTTTCCATTGCACGTTTGTTTACCTTTATTTCTTGCATGGTTGCATGCATGTCAAATCCTGAAACAATTCTGATCTGGTCCTGAGCCAGCGAATGTTTATTTTCTTGGCTTACGCCCATCTTTTGCAATACATTAGCATGCATGCACATAACATCGACCAATGCTTGCACCTCTTCATCATCTTCACTGGACTAGAAATAGTTTGGAACACAAATATCCTTCATCTTTACTCCATTGACATGCGACAAAGTATCGTGAACAACCATATTAGTAGCATCATCCGTGTTCGTATCATTGGATCAACGAGCTAGTCAAGTAGAGGCATACTAGTGACACTCTGTTTGTTTATGTATTCACACATGTACTAAGTTTCTGGTTAATACAATTCTAGCATGAATAATAAACATTTATCATGATATAAGGAAATATAAATAACAACTTTATTATTGCCTCTAGGGCATATTTCCTCCAGTCTCCCACTTGCACTAGAGTCAATAATCTAGATTACACAGTGATGATTCTAACATCCATGGAGTCTTGGTGTTGATCATGTTTTGCTCGTGAGAGAGGCTTAGTCAACGGGTCTGCAACATTCAGATATGTATGTATCTTGCAAATCTCTATGTCTCCCTCCTTGACTTGATCGCGGATGGAATTGAAATGTCTCTTGATGTGCTTGGTTCTCTTGTGAAATCTGGATTCCTTTGCCAAGGCAATTGCACCAGTATTGTCACAAAAGATTTTCATTGGACCCTATGCACTGGGTATGACACCTAGATCGGATATGAACTCCTTCATCCAGACTCCTTCATTTGCTGCTTCCGAAGCAGCTAAGTACTCCACTTCACACGTAGATCCCGCCACGACGCTCTGCTTGGAACTACACCAACTGACAGCTCCACCATTAAATAAAAATACATATCCGGTTTGTGACTTAGAGTCATCCAGATCAGTGTCAAAGCTTGCATCGACGTAACCGTTTGTGACGAGATCTTTGTCACCTCCATAAACGAGAAACATATCCTTATTCCTTTTCAGGTATTTCGGGATATTCTTGACCGCTGTCCAGTGATCCACTCCTGGATTACTTTGGTACCTCCCTGCTAAACTAATAGCAAAGCACACATCAGGTCTGGTACACAACATTGCATACATGATAGAACCTATGGCTAAAGCATAGGGAATGACTTTCATTTTCTGTCTATCTTCTGCAGAGGTCGGGCATTGAGTCTGACTCAACTTCACACCTTGTAACATAGGCAAGAACCCTTTCTTTGCTTGATCCATTTTGAAGTTCTTAAAAACTTTATCAAGGTATGTGCTTTGTGAAAGTCCAATTAAGCGTCTTGATCTATCTCTATAGATCTTGATGCCCAATATATAAGCAGCTTCACCGAGGTCTTTCATTGAAAAATTCTTATTCAAGTATCCTTTTATGCTATTCAGAAATTCAGTATCATTTCTGATCAACAATATGTCATCTACATTTAATATCATAAATGCTATAGAGCTCCCACTCACTTTCTTGTAAATACAGGCTTCTCCAAAAGTCTGTATAAAACCATCTGCTTTGATTACACTATCAAAGCGTATATTCCAACTCTGAGAGGCTTGGACCAGTCCATAAATGGATCGCTGCAGCTTGCACACTTGTTAGCACCTTTTGGATCGACAAAACCTTCCGGTTGCATCATATACAACTCTTCTTTAAGATATCCATTAAGGAATGCAGTTTTGACATCCATTTGCCAAATTTCATAATCATAAAATGCGGCAATTGCTAACATGATTCAGACAGACTTAAGCATCGCTACGGGTGAGAAGGTCTCATCGTAGTCAACTCCTTGAACTTGTCAAAAACCTTTCGCAACAAGTCGAGCTTTGTAGACAGTAATATTACAGTCAGTGTCAGTCTTCTTCTTGAAGATCCATTTATTCTCTATGGCTTACCGATCATTGGGCAAGTAAACCAAAGTCCACACTTTGTTCTCATGCATGGATCCCATCTTAGATTTCATGGCCTCAAGCCATTTTGCGGAATCTGGGCTCATCATCGCTTCCTCATAGTTCGTAGGTTCGTCATGGTCAAGTAACATGACTTCCAGAACAGGATTACCGTACCACTCTGGTGCGGATCTTACTCTGGTTGACCTACGAGGTTTGGTAGTAACTTGATCAGAAGTTTCATGATCATCACCATTAGCTTCCTCACTCACTGGTGTAGGAATCACTGGAACTGATTTCTGTGATAAAATACTTTCCAATAAGGGAGCAGGTACAGTTACCTCATTAAGTTCTACTTTCCTTCCACTCAATTCTTTCGAGAGAAACTCCTTCTCTAGAAAGGATCCATTCTTAACAACGAAGATCTTGCCTTCGAATCAGTGATAGAAGGTGTACCCAACAGTCTCTTTTGGGTATCCTATGAAGACACATTTCTCCTATTTGGGTTCGAGCTTATCAGGTTGAAGCTTTTTCGCATAAGCATCGCAGCCCCAAACTATAAGAAACGACAGTTTAGGTTTCTTGCCAAAGCATAGTTCATATGGTGTCGTCTCAACGGATTTAGATGGTGCCCTATTTAATGTGAATGCAGCCGTCTCTAAAGCATAACCCCAAAAAGACAACGGTGAATCAGTAAGAGACATCATAGATCGCACCATATCTAATAAAGTGCGGTTACGATGTTCGGACACACCATTACGTCGTGGTGTTCTAGGTGGCGTGAGTTGCGAAACTATTCCGCATTGTTTCAAATGAAGACCAAACTCGTAACTCAAATATTATCCTCCACGATCAGATCGTAGAAACTTTATTTTCTTGTTACGATGATTTTCTACTTCACTCTGAAATTCTTTGAACTTTTCAAATGTTTCAGACTTATATTTCATCAAGTAGATATACCCATATTTGCTTAAATCATCTGTGAAGGTCAGAAAATAACGATACCTGCCACGAGCATCAACACTCATCAGAACGCATACATCAGTATGTATAATTTCCAATAAGTTTGTTGCTCATTGTTCCGGAGAACGGAGTCTTAGTCATCTTGCCCATGAGGCATGGTTCGCACGCATCAAGTGATTCCAAAATCCCATTAGCATGGAGTTTCTTCATGCGCTTTACACCAATATGACCTAAACGACAGTGCCAGAAATAAGTTGCACTATCATTATTAAACTTATATCTTTTGGCTTCAATACTATGAATATGTGTATCACTACTATCAAGATTTAGTAAAAATAGACCACTCATCAAGGGTGCATGACCATAAAAGATATTACTCATATAAATAGAACAACCATTATTCTCTGATTTAAATGAATAACCGTCTCGCATCAAACAAGATCCAGATATAATGTTCATGCTTAATGCTGGCACCAAATAACAATTATTCGGGTCTAAAACTAATGTCGAATGTAGATGTAGAGGTAGCATGCCGACTGCGATCACATCGACTTTGGAACCATTTCCCACGCGCATCGTCACCTCGTCCTTAGCCAATATTCGCTTAATCCGTAGCCCCTGTTTCGAGTTGCAAATATTAGCTACAGAACCGGTATCAAATACCCAGGCGCTACTGCGAGCATTAGTAAGGTACACATCAATAACATGTATATCAAATATACCTTTCACTTTGCCATCCTTCTTATTCACCAAATACTTGGGGCAGTTCCGCTTCCAATGACCAGTCCCTTTGCAGTAGAAGCACTTAGTCTCAGGCTCAGGTCCAGACTTGGGCTTCTTCACTTGAGCAACAACTTGCTTGCTATTCTTCTTGAAGTTCCCCCTTTTCCCTTTGCCCTTCTTCTTGAAACTGGTGGTCTTGTTGACAATCAACACCTGATGCTCCTTCTTGATTTCTACCTCCGCAGCCTTTAGCATTGCGAAGAACTCTGGAATTGTCTTATCCATCCCTTGCATGTTATAGTTCATCACGAAGCTTTTGTAGCTTGGTGGCAGTGATTGAAGAACTTTGCCAATGACACTGTCATCAGGAGGATTAACTCCTAGCTGAGTCAAGTGGTTGTGGTACCCAGACATTCTGAGTATATGTTCACTGACAGAACTATTCTCCTCCATTTTACAACTGTATAACTTATTGGAGACTTCCTATCACTCAATTCGGGCATTTGCTTGAAATATTAACTTCAACTCCTGGAACATTGATACGTCTCCATCGTATCTATAATTTTTGATTGTTCCATGCCAATATTATTCAACTTTCATATACTTTTTGGCAACTTTTTATATTATTTTTGGGACTAACATATTGATCCAGTGCCCTGTGCCAGTTCCTGTCTGTTGCATGTTTTTGGTTTCGCAGAATATCCATATCAAACGGAGTCCAAACGGGATAAAAACGGATGGAGCTTATTTTTGGAAAATATGGAAAATTCAGAAGGAAAATCAACGCGAACCAGTGCCCGAGGTGGTCACGAGACAGGGGGGCGCCCCCCCTAGGGCGCGCCCTACCCTCGTGAGCCCACCGTAAGGCGGTTGACGCTCTTCTTTTGCCGCAAGAAAGTTAATATTCGGAAAAAAATCACGGCAAAGGTTTCAGGCCAATCGGAGTTACGGATCTCCATATATATACAAAACGGTGAAACAGAGCCAGATCAAAACGCAGAAACAGAGAGAGGCAGAGAGACAGATCCAATCTCGGAGGGGCTCTCGCCCCTCCCATGCCATGGAGGCCATGGACCAGAGGGGAAACCCTTCTCCCATCTAGGGAGGAGGTCAAGGAAGAAGAATAAGGAGGGGGGCTCTCCCCCCTTGCTTCCGGTGGCACCGGAGTGCCACCGGGGGCCATCATCATCACCGCGATCTACACCAACACCTCCGCCATCTTCACCAACATCTCCATCACCTTCCCCCCTCTATCTACAGCGGTCCACTCTCCCGCAACCCGCTGTACCCTCTACTTGAACATGGTGCTTTATGCTTCATATTATTATCCAATGATGTGTTGCCATCCTATGATGTCTGAGTAGATTTTCGTTGTCCTATCGGTGGTTGATGAATTGCTATGATTGATTTAATTTGCTTGTGGTTATGTTGCTGTCTTTTGGTGCCCATCATATGATTGCGTGAGTGGATCACACCCTATGGTTAGTTATATGTTGATAGGACTATGTATTGGAGGGCAAGAGTGACAGAAGCTTCAACCTAGCATAGAAATTGATGCATAGGGGATTGAAGGGGGGCCAATATATCTTAATGCTATGGTTGGGTTTTACCTTAATGAACATTAGTAGTTGCGGTTGCTTGCTAATAGTTCCAATCATAAGTGCATAGAATTCCAAGTCAGGGATGATATGCTAGCAGTTGCCTCTCCCACATAATACTTGCTATCGGTCTAGTAAGGTAGTCAATTGCTTAAGGGGCAATTTCGCAACTCCTATAACCACTTTTCCACACTCGCTATATTTACTTTATTGTTTCTTTATCTAAACAGCCCCTAATTTTTATTTACGTACTCTTTATTATCTTGCAAACCTATCCAACAACACCTACAAAGTACTTCTAGTTTCATACTTGTTCTAGGTAAAGCGAACGTTAAGCGTGCGTAGAGTTGTTTCGGTGGTCGATAGAACTTGAGGGAATATTTGTTCTACCTTTAGCTCCTCATTGGGTTCGACACTCTTACTTATCGAAAATTGTTGCGATCCCCTATACTTGTGGGTTATCAAGACCTTTTTCTGGCGCCGTTGCCGGGGAGCAATGGCGTGGGGTGAATATTCTCATGTGTGCTTGTTTGCTTTATCACTAAGTAATTTTTATTTGCTGTTCTTAGTTGTCCCTTATCTTTAGTTATGAATATGGAACACGAAATACCAAAAAAATTAGGTGTATTTGCTACTCATGGAGATGGGGAACCTCCTAAAACCCTCGATGTTGGTTATGTGAAAGATATTATGTACTACTTTAATAATCCTGAGAAAACCCCATTTAATTATGTAATGGGAGTAACGTTGGATCAACTGAATACTTTAGGGATTATCGCTTGACACAAAAAGGGAGACTATTATGGGATCAAATTTATATATTGAAGTGGTATGCTAGACAACTATGCTCGGAATATGATTATACTTGTTGCTCTAGGATGAATTCTCCACACCTCCCCTTTTCATGCAAATTTAATGATAATGAAACCTTGGCTTCTTATGTTAGAGGTATATATGATTACTATGATGTGGAACAAATAGAAGAATTTGTTGCTTTTATGGGTGCTTATGAAATTGAATCTATGTTTAAAGAGTTTGATGATATTGATGATGCTTGTTATAGATCTGAAAATTTAGCTATCCTCAAATATTGCTATGATAATTATGAATACAATTATGAAATTAATACACTTATTAAGAAAGCCTCCGTTGTCCAAGAAGAGACTAATATTTTGCAGGAAGCTATGGAAGAAGAAATTGATGAAACCGTGAGCTCATTGGATGAAAAAGATGATGAGGAGAGCGAAAAACAAAAGGAGGAAGAGCGGATTGATCACCCATGCCCACCTTCTAATGAGAGTAACTCTTCAGCTCATACATTGTTTAATTCCCCTTCATGCTTACCGAAGGATGATTGCTATGATGACTGTTATGATCCCATTGATTCTCTTGAAATATCCCTTTTTGATGATGCTTGCTATGCTTATGGCCAAGATGACAATATGAATTATGCTTATGGAGATGAACTTGCTATAGTTCCTTATGTTAAACATGAAATTGTTGCTATTGCACCCACACATGATAGTCCTATTATCTTTTTGAATTCTCCCGATTATACTATATCGGAGAAGTTTGCACTTATTAAGGATTATATTGATGGGTTGCCTTTTACCATTGCACATGATGATTTTGATAAATATAATATGCATGTGCTTGCTGATCCTACTTGCAATTATTATGAGAGAAGAACTATATCTCCACCTCTCTATGTTTCCCACACGATAAAATTGCAAGAAACTGTTTATACTATGCATTGGCCTTTACTTTGTGTGCATGAATTGTTCTTTTATGACATGTCGATGCATAGGAAGAGAGTTAGACTTTTTCATTGCTTGATATATGTTTCTTTGTGCTCACTACTAAATTACAAATCATTGTTAATTAAAATTGGCTTTGATATACCTTGGGATCCGGGTGGATTCACTACTTGAGCACTATATGCCTAGCTTAATGGCTTTAAAGAAAGCATTGCCAGGGAGACAACCCAGAAGTTTTAGAGAGTCATTTATTTCTGTTGAGTGCTTTCATATAGTTTAAAAACAACAAAAATAAAGAGGGGAACCCAAAACTTTTCAAAAAGGAAAGTGAAAGTGAGAAAGACAAGCACTATTGAAGTGGGAGAGCTCCTTGAACTTCGTTCATGCTCACTGCAACTTTGTGAATCTTGATTACAGAAAATTTTCAACAAAAATAATTATCCCCTTGCACAATTCCATTGTATTATAAAATAATGTGCCAATGTTTGCCTTTAGGATGTTTACATTTGTTTGATGGTTTGTATGGTGCAGGACAGAAACTTTGGCTGTAGTGCGCGATTTTACATTTTTAGCTGGAACGTCAAATGGTTCTGATTCTTTTTGCAATGTATTCCTATACAAATTTCTTATTTTTCCTAATTTTGGTAGAATTTTTCAAGTATCAGAAGTATGGTGAATGTTCAAATTATTACAGACTGTTCTGTTTTAGACAGATTCTGTTTTTGATGCATAGTTTGCTTGTTTTGATGAAACTATCGATTCATATTAGTGGATTAAGCCATGAAAAAGTTATATTACAGTAGAAACAATGCAAAAAAATATGAATTGGTTTGCAACAGTACTTAGAGTAGTGATTTGCTTTATTATACTAACGGATCTTACCGAGTTTTGTGTGGATGAAGTGTTCGATGATCGAGAAGGTCTTGATGTGAGAAGAAGGAAGAGAGGCAAGAGCTCAAGCTTGGGGATTCCCAAGGCACCCCAAGTAAATATTCAAGGAGACTCAAGCATCTAAGCTTGGGGATGCTGGGGAGGCATCCCCTCTTTATTCAACAAATATCGGTATGTTTTCGGATTCGTTTCGTTCATGCGATATGTGCAAGTCTTGGAGCGTATTTTGCATTTAGTTTTCATTTTTCTTTTATGCACCATGCTGGTATGAGATAGTCCTTGGTTAATTTATAGAATTCTCTTTACACTTCACTTATATCTTTTGAGTATGGCTTTATAGAATGCTTCATGTGCTTCACTTATATCATTTGAAGTCTGGATTGCCTGTTTCTCTTTACATAGACAACCACCATTTGTAGAATGCTCTTTTGCTTCACTTAGATTTGTTAGAGCACGGGCATATCTTTTGTAGAAAGAATTAAACTCTCTTGCTTCACTTATATCTATTTAGAGAGATGACAGGAACTGGTCATTCACATGGTTAGTCATAAAATCCTACATAAGCTTGTAGATCACTGAATATGATATGTTTGATTCCTTGCAATAATTTTGCGATATAAAGGCGGTGATGTTAGAGTCATGCTAGTCGAGTAATTGTGAAATTGAGAAATACTTGTGTTGAGGTTTGCAAGTCCCGTAGCATGCACGTATGGTGAACCGTTATGTAACGAAGTCGGAGCATGAGGTGTTTATTGGTTGTCTTCCTTATGAGTGGCGGTCGGGGATAAGCGGTGGTCTTTTCCTACCAATCTATCCCCCTAGGAGCATGTGCATAGTACTTTGTTTCGATGACTAATATATTTTTGCAACAAGTATGTGAGTTCTTTATGACTAATGTTGAGTCCATGGATTATACGCACTCTCACCCTTCCATCATTGCTAGCCTCTCTAGTACCGCGCAACTTTCGCCGGTACCATAAACCCACCATATACCTTCCTCAAAACAGCCACCATACCTACCTATCATGGCATTTCCATAGCCATTCCGAGATATATTGCCATGAAACTTCCATCATCATCATATACATGACTTGAGCATTCATTGTCATATTGCTTTGCATGATCGTAAGATAGCTAGCATGATGTTTTCATGGCTTGTCCGTTTTTTGATATCATTGCTATGCTAGATCATTGCACATCCCGGTACACCACCAGAGGCATTCATATAGAGTCATATCTTTGTTCTAGATATCGAGTTGTAATATTGAGTTGTAAGTAAATAAAAGTGTGATGATCATCATTATTAGAGCACTGCCCTAGTGAGGAAAGGATGATGGAGACTATGATTCCCCCATAAGTCGGGATGAGACTCCAGACGAAAAAAAGAGAGAAAGGCCAAAAAAATAGAAGGCCCAAAAAAAGAGAAAAAAAAGAAAACAAAAAAATGAGAGAAAAAGAGAGAAGGGGCAGTGCTACTATCCTTTTTCCACACTTGTGCTTCAAAGTAGCACCATGTTCTTCATATAGAGAGTCTCTTGAGTTATCACTTTCATATACTAGTGGGAATTTTCATTATAGAACTTGGCTTGTATATTCCAACGATGGGCCTCCTCAAATGCCCTAGGTCTTCATGAGCAAGCAAGTTGGATGCACACCCACTTAGTTTCAGTTTGAGCTTTCATATACTTATAGCTCTAGTGCATCCGTTGCATGGCAATCCCTACTCCTCACATTGATATCTATTAATGGGCATCTCCATAGCCCGTTGATACGCCTAGTTGATGTGAGACTTTCTCCTTTTTTGTCTTCTCCACATAACCCCCACCATCATATTCTATTCCACCTATAGTGTTATGTCCATGGCTCACGCTCATGTATTGCGTGGAAGTTGAAAAGGTTTGAGAAACGTCAAAGTATGAAACAATTGCTTGGCTTGTCATCGGGGTTGTGCATGATGTGAATGCTTTGTGTGGTGAAGATGGAGCATAGCCAGACTATATGATTTTGTAGGGATGAGCTTTCTTTGGCTATGTTATTTCAATAAGACATAATTGCTTGGTTGGTATGCTTGAAGTATTATTGTTTTTATGTCAAAGGATAGATTATTGCTTTGAATCACTCGTGTCTTAATATTCATGCCATGATTAGATATGTGATCAAGATTATGCTAGGTAGCATTCCACATCAACAATTATCTTTTTTATCATTTACCTACTCGAGGACGAGCAGGAATTAAGCTTGGGGATGCTGATACGTCTCCGTCGTATCTATAATTTTTGATTGTTCCATGCCAATATTATTCAACTTGCATATACTTTTTGGCAACTTTTTATATTATTTTTGGGACTAACATATTGATCCAGTGCCCAGTGTCAGTTCCTTTCTGTTGCATTTTTTTTGGTTTCGCAGAATATCCATATCAAACGGAGTCCAAACGGGATAAAAATGGACGGAGCTTATTTTTGGAAAATATGGAAAATTCGGAAGGAAAATCAACGCGAACCAGTGCCCGAGGTGGCCACGAGACAGGGGGCGCCCCCCCTAGGGCGCCCCCCTACCCTCGTGAGCCCACCGTAAGGCGGTTGACGCTCTTCTTTTGCCGCAAGAAAGCTAATATTCAGAGAAATATCACGGCGAAGGTTTCAGGCCAATCGGAGTTACGGATCTCCATATATATACGAAACAGTGAAACAGAGCCAGATCAGAACGCAGAAACAGAGAGAGACAGAGAGACAGATCCAATCTCGGAGGGGCTCTCGCCCCTCCCGTGCCATGGAGGCCATGGACCAAGGAAGAAGAAGGAGGGGGGCTCTCTCCCCTTGCTTCCGGTGGCACCGGAGTGCCACCGGGGGCCATCATCATCACCGCGATCTACACCAACACCTCCGCCATCTTCACCAACATCTCCATCACCTTCCCCCCTCTATCTACAGCGGTCCACTCTCCCGCAACCCGATGTACCCTCTACTTGAACATGGTGCTTTATGCTTCATATTATTATCCAATGATGTGTTGCCATCCTATGATGTCTGAGTAGATTCTCGTTGTCCTATCAGTGGTTGATGAATTGCTATGATTGATTTAATTTGCTTGTGGTTATGTTGCTATCCTTTGGTGCCCATCATATGATTGTGCACGTGGATCACACCCTAGGGTTAGTTGTATGTTGATAGGACTATGTATTGGAGGGCAAGAGTGACAGAAGCTTCAACCTAGCATAGAAATTGATGCATACGAGATTGAAGGGGGACCAATATATCTTAATGCTATGGTTGGGTTTTACCTTAATGAACATTAGTAGTTGCGGATGCTTGCTAATAGTTCCAATCATAAGTGCATGGAATTCCAAGTCAGGGATGACATGCTAGCAGTGGCCTCTCCCACATAATACTTGCTATCGGTCTAGTAAGGTAGTCAATTGCTTAAGGGGCAATTTCGAAAACTCCTACCACCACTTTTCCACACTCGCTATATTTACTTTATTGTTTCTTTATCTAAACAGCCCCTAATTTTTATTTACGTACTCTTTATTATCTTGCAAACCTATCCAACAACACCTACAAAGTACTTCTAGTTTCATACTTGTTCTAGGTAAAGCGAACGTCAAGCGTGCATAGAGTTGTATCGGTGGTCGATAGAACTTGAGGGAATATTTGTTCTACCTTTAGCTCCTCATTGGGTTCGACACTCTTACGTATCGAAAACTGTTGCGATCCCCTATACTTGTGGGTTATCAAACATCTCATATGCTCCATGACATTCAAAACGTCGTTGAAGTCCCGGTTCTAAGCCGTAAAGCATGGCACAATGAACTATCGAGTAGTCATCAGCTTTGCTCTACCATACGTTATTTACGTTGTCAACAACATCTGCAGTAGGCTTGTCACCCAATGGTGCTTCCAGGATGTAATTCTTCTGTGTAACAATGAGGATAAACCTCAAGTTACGGAACCAGTCCTTGTAATTGCTACCATCATCTTTCAACTTAGCTTTCTCTAGGAATGCATTAAAATTCAACGGAACAACAACATGGGCCATATATCTACAACAACATAGACATGCAAAATACTATCAGGTGCTAAGTTCATGATAAATTGAAGTTCAATTAATCATATTACTTAAGAACTCTCATTTAGATAGACATGCCTCTTATCATCTAAGTGATCACGTGATCCATATCAACTAAACCATGTCTGATCATCACGTGAGATGGAGTGGTTTTCAATGGTGAACATCACTATGTTGATCATATCTACTATATGATTCACGCTCGACCTTTCGGTCTTAGTGTTCCGAGGCCATATCTGCATATGCTAGGCTCGTCAAGTTTAACCCGAATATTCTGCTTGTGCAAAACCGGCTTGCACCAGTTGTATGTGAACGTAGAGCTTATCACACCCGATCATCACGTGGTGTCTCGACACGATGAACTGTAGCAACGGTGCATACTCAGGGAGAACACTTATACCTTGAAATTTAGTGAGAGGTCAGCTTATAATGCTACCGTCGTACTAAGCAAAATAAGATGCATAAAGGATAAACATCACATGCAATCAATATAAGTGATATGATATGGCCATCATCATCTTGTGCCTTTGATCTCCATCACCAAAGCACAGACATGATCACCATCATCACCGGCTTGACACCTTGATCTCCATCGTAGCATCGTTGTCGTCTTGCCAACTATTGCTTATATGACTATCGCTACCGCTTAGTGATAAAGTAAAGCAATTACATGGCGATTGCATTTCATACAATAAAGCGACAACCATATGGCTCCTGCCAGTTGCCGATAACTGTGTTACAAAACATGGTCATCTCATACAACAATTTATATAATCACGTCTTGACCATATCACATCACAACATGCCCTGCAAAAAAAAGTTAGACGTCCTCTACTTTGTTGTTGCAAGTTTTACGTGGCTGCTACGTGCTTAGCAAGAACGGTTCTTACCTACGCATAAAAAACCACAACGCGGTATAGTGATTGTTTTTTGATCTTCAGAAAGAACCCTGTTCATTGAATCCGATTCATCTAAAGTTGGAGAAACAGACACCCACTAGCCACCTGTGTGTGAAGCACGTCAGTAGAACCAGTCTTGCATAAGCGTACGCATAATGTCGGTCTGAGACACTTCATCCAAAAATACCACTGAATCAAGAATCAACTAGTGACGACAAGCAATATGTATATACCCACGCCCACAACTTCTTTGTGTTCTACTCGTGCATATAACATCTACGCATAGACCTGGCTCGGATGCCACTTTTGGGGAACGCAGTATTTCAAAAAAATTCCTAAGATCACACAAGCTATCTAGGAGATGCATAGCAACCAGAGGGGGAGAGTATGTCTACGTAACCTCGTAGACCGAAAGCAGAAGCATTATGAAACACGGTTGATGTAGTTGAACGTCTTCGCGATCCAACCGATCAAGTACCGAACGCACGACACCTCGCGATCTGCACACATTCGGCTCGGTGACGTCCCTCATACTCTTGATCCAGCTAAGGCCGAGGGAGAGTTTCGTCAGCACGATGGCGTGATGATGGCGATGATGAAGTTACCGACGCAGGGCTTCGCCTAAGCACTACAACGATATGACCGAGGTGGAATTCTATGGAGGGGGGCACCACACACGGCTAAACAATCAACTTGTGTGTACATGGGGTGCCCCCTCCCCCATATATAAAGGAGTGGAGGAGGGGAGGGCCGGCTCTCATAGGGCGCGCCCAAGGGGGGAGTGCTACTCCCAGTAGGAGTAGGTTTCCCCCCTTCCTAGTAGGAGTAGCAGAAGAAGGAAGAGGGAGAGATAGGGAAGGAAGGGGGCCCACCGAATTCGGATTGGGCTTGGGGGGGGGCGCCCTCCACCTGGCCGCCTCCTGATCTCTCCCACTAAGGCCCAATAAGGCCCATTGACTCCCCGGGGGGTTCCGGTAACCCCTCGGTACTCCAGTAAATGCCCGAACTCATCCGAAACCATTCCAATGTCCAAACATAGCCTTCCAATATATCGATCTTTATGTCTCGACCATTTTGAGACTCCTCGTCAAGTCCGTTATCACATCCGGGACTAACTACCTTCGGTACATCAAAACACACAAACTCATAATACCGATCTCATCGAACGTTAAGCGTGCGGACCCTACGGGTTCGAGAACTATGCACACATGACCGAGACTCACTTCCGGTCAATAACCAATAGTGGAACCTAGATGCTCATATTGGTTCCTACACATTCTACGAAGATCTTTATCGGTCAAGCCACATAACAACATACGTTGTTCCCTTTGTCATCGGTATGTTACTTGCCCGAGATTCGATCGTTGGTATCTCAATACCTAGTTCAATCTCGTTACCGGTGATACGTCTCCGTCGTATCTACTTTTCCAAACACTTTTGCCCTTGTTTTGGACTCTAACTTGCATGATTTGAATGGAACTAACCCGGACTAACGCTGTTTTGAGAAGAATTGCCATGGTGTTATTTTTATGCAGAAATAAAAGTTCTGGAATGACCTAAAAATCAACGGAGAATTATTCTAGAATATATAAAAAAATACTGGAAGAAAGATCCATGTCAGGGGGCCCACACTCTGTCCACGTGGGTGGGGGGCGCGCCCCCCTGCCTCGTGGCCCCCCTGACGCTCCACCGACCTCAACCTTGACTCCATATATTCACTTTCAGGGAGAAAAAAAATCAGAGAGAAGGAATTCATCACGTTTTACGATATGGAGCCGCCGCCAAGCCCTAAACTCTCTCGGGAGGGCTGATCTGGAGTCCGTTCGGGGCTCCGGAGAGGGGAATCCGTCGCCATCGTCATCATCAACCTTCCTCCATCACCAATTTCATGATGCTCACCGCCGTGCGTGAGTAATTTCATCTTAGGCTTGCTGGATGGTGATGGGTTGGATGAGATTTATCATGTAATCGAGTTAGTTTTGTTAGGGTTTGATCCCTAGTATCCACTATGTTTTGAGATTGATGTTGCTATGACTTTGCTATGCTTAATGCTTGTCACTAGGGCCCGAGTGCCATGATTTCATATCTGAACCTATTATGCTTTCATCAATATATGAGAGTTCTTGATCCTATCTTGCAAGTCTATAGTCACCTATTATGTGTTATGATCCGTTAACCCCGAAGTGACAATAATCGGGATACTTACCGGTGATGACCGTACTTTGAGGAGTTCATGTATTCACTATGTGTTAATGCTTTGGTCCGGTACTCTATTAAAAGGAGGCCGTAATATCCCTTAGTTTCCAATAGGACCCCGCTGCCATGGGAGGGTAGGACAAAAGATGGCATGCAAGTTCTTTTCCATAAGCACGTATGACTATATTCGGAATACATGCCTACATTACATTGATGAACTGGAGCTAGTTCTGTATCACCCTAGGTTATGAGTGTTACATGATCGATCGCATCCGGCATAATTCTCCATCACCGGTCCAATGCCTACGAGCTTTCCATATATTGTTCTTCGCTTATTTACTTTTCCGTTGCTACTGTTAGAATCACTACAAAACCCAAAAATATTACTTTTGCTACCGTTACTTTTGCCATCATTACCACTACTATCATATTACTTTGCTACTAAATACCTTGCTGCAGATATTAAGTTTCCAGGTGTGGTTGAATTGACAACTCAGCTGCTAATACTTGAGAATATTCTTTGGCTCCCCTTGTGTCGAATCAATAAATTTGGGTTGAATACTCTTGTAACGCCCCGAGACCGATGTGCCAGGTGTCCTTCAGTTATTCGCTGTTGTTGCCTTGTCTTTGCTTGCATGTCATGCATCTCATATCATGTCATCATGTGCATTGCATTTGCATACATGTTCGTCTCATGCATCCGAGCTTTTTCCCCGTTGTCCGTTTTGTAATCCGGCGCTCCTATGTCACCCGGTGCCCCTTTCTACCTCTTTTCGTGTGCGGGTGTTAAACGTTTTCGGATTGGACCGAGACTTGTCATGCGGCCTTGGTTTACTACCGGTAGACCGCCTGTCAAGTTTCATGCCATTTGGACTTCGTTTGAAACTCCAACGGTTAACCGAGGGACCGAAAAGGCCTCGTGTGTGTTGCAGCCCAACACCCCTCCAAAGTGGACCAAAAACCCACCTAAACCCCCTCCATCCTCTCGGTCATTCGATCAAGATCACGTGGCCGAGAACCGCACCTCATTTGGACTCTCCTAGCTCCCTCTACCTATAAATATGTGTCTCCCTTCGAAATTTCGCGCAGTCTAACCCTAGTCTTCTTCCCACTCCGCCGCCGGACATGTCCGCGCCCGCCGAACGAAATCGCGCCGCCGCTCCCAGCCTCTCCTGCGCTCCCACGTGTCCCGCACAGCCCCTCCGCCGCCGCAGCCCGCGAGGCCCACGGCCTGCCCGCCCACGCTCGCGCTGGGCCCGAGCCGCGCCCCCGCACTCTGCCACCCACTCCGCCGTGCCCCGCCGCCTTCGCCAGAGACCCCCACCGCCGCGCCGCCCGTCTTCGTCTCTGGTCGCCGTCGGCAGCAGCATGTCGGGCCCGTGCCCCGCGCTGCCTCCTCCACTTCCATCGGCGCCGCCTTTGTGCCTCGTCCCGATCCAGGAGGAGAGGAGCTCCTCCCGATCCAGCGCGCCGCCCCTGCCGGCGAGCTCCGCGGGAAACGCCGCCATCGTTAGAGCACGTCACCTCCGCCCCAGATCCGGATGCCCCGCTGCCGATCTACCCATTTCCGGCGCCTCCCATGCGACCCCGGCCTTCGCAGCCCTTGCCGGAGCTCCTCAACCGCCGCCGCCGGCGAGCCATGTCCTCCTGCTCGTGCGGGAGCATGAGGAGGACGCAGACTGGGCTCCCCGATGCCACGTGGGCCCCGTGCGCAGGCCCATCCCCACCGGCCCAGCCTCATCCTGCCTCTTCCCTCTTCATGGGCCGAAGCCCAGGGTGAGCAGCCCTATCCCTCGCCCTGAGCACAACTTAGCTATATCGCGCTCGATCCGTTTTTTTTCTGGAACTGCTAAGTCCCCAGATCTGCATATTTTCATGCCATATTCATCATGTCATAACTCCGCATCCGTAGCTCCGTTTTGGGCGTGAGCATATCAAAATGTTCGTCTCGACGAGTACATCATTTCATCCCATTGCATCATTTTCATTTGAGCTCTTCCTGATGCCCGAAATGCTGTTGGAAGAGGGCTATGTGAGGAAAGTTTCATATCTGTTTCAGCAAATGCCCTTTTGTCATTTTTGCCATGATTAATTTGTGCATGCTATGATCCTAAGCTCTACATGTGTTTTGTTATATGCCATGCCATCTTTACAGGGGTGTATGCCATGTATTTTTGTGATCTATGTGGTGACTAGCACAAGCATGCAAAGTAGCTTACTCAATGATGTTGATTTCAGGGACTTAGAATTTCACGAAGTCCTTGTCCTGTTTTTGCTTTTATGCCATATGTTCATGTTGTTTCCTTGTGATCCGTGCCTCTTTTGAGGATGATCAGTAAGGATGTTTTGTAGATATTGTGGTGCTCTATCCATCCATGACTTTGTTTGAATTTATGGAGCACCCTAGCTTGAGTCAATCGAGCTCTACTTTTGCTATAAAATGTTCCTGGCAGATTGTTAACTTGTTTAGTGATTTTGCCGAGGATGTTGCTATTGATCCGTGCATGCTATGATGTTGTTCTTGCCATGTCTAGCTTCTATGCCATGTCTTCTTGATGGGTGTATGCTTAGTTTGTCATGCCATGCTCTGTAGTGAGTGCATCGAGCTCGTAAACATGCCTACTCGTTAACTATTTTGCATGCTCTAGTTTTTCACTAAGTCTGAATCTGTTTATGTTTTTGCCATGTTCACATGCTTGTAATTGTATTTTCTGATCCCTTTTGGCTCAAGGTCACTAAGGGACTTTTGTGATATGCTTAGAGTAGCTTCATTCCATGCCTTGGTTTGCCATGATATGTTCCCGTAGCATGTAGTTTTCATGCTCTAAAGATTGCTTCCTGATGATAAATTCCTGACATGCTGTTAATTTCACAAAGTCTGAAACCTGTTATCTTTTGCACTTTTGTCATGCTTGTTTGAACCTGCTATTGAGTGAATTAGCCGTAGCTCAGTGTTCATCTTTTGTCAAGCATCATGAGTGGATACCTTCCATGTATTTTGTTGCTATGTTTGAGTGCACTAGCTTATTTATCTTGATGCATTTAGTTGGCTACTTGCTGTTTATCGCAGACCGGTGCCACATTTGTTTTGCTTGGCATTTCCAAACCGTGCATCCGATTCCGGTGATCTTTATATCGATTTCAACCGAAATCAACTCTTCTTTCCAGTGGCACTCTTGGATTTCCAAGTTGAGGCTAGGTTCAATCATTCCTTTCCAAATCATGCATATGCATCACATACCGCATCCCGCATATCATTCCATGTTCATGTGTTGGTTGTTTACTATGTTGTATGCTTCTTTCCGGTGTTGGTTCTTAGGGTTGGTTCCGATAGCGTCGCGTTTGTGAGGATCCGTTCGACTATGTCTGTTTGTCTTCTTCATGGACTCGTTCTTCTTCCTTGCGGGATTTCAGGCAAGATGACCATATCCTCAAAATCACTTCTATCTTTGCTTGCTAGTTGCTTGTTCTTTTGCTATGCGTATGCTGCGATACCTACCACTTGCTTATCATGTCTCCCATATTGTTAAAGCAAGCCTCTAACCCACCTTGTCCTAGCAAACCGTTGTTTGGCTATGTTACCGCTTTGCTCAGCCCTTCTTATAGCATTGTTAGTTGCAGGTGAAGACTGGAGCTTGTTCCATGTTTGGAACATGGATATTTTGTTGGGATATCACAATATCTCTTATTTAATTAATGCATCTATATACTTGGTAAAGGGTGGAAGGCTCGTCCTTATGCCTGGTGTTTTTTTCCACTCTTGCCGCAATAGTTTCTGTCATATCGGTGTTATGTTCCCGGATTTTGCGTTCCTTACACGGTTGGGTCATAATGGGAACCCCTTGACAGTTTGCCTTGAATAAAACTCTTCCAGCAATGCACAACATTGGTTTTACCAGTCGCCACCTAGCCTTTTCTTTCCCTTGGGTTCTGCAGACTCAAGGGTCATCATTATTTTAACCCCCCGGGCCAGTGCTCCTATGAGTGTTGGTCCAACCTGTCAGCCGCCGGTGGCCACCAGGGGCAACTCTGGGTTGGCCTACCAGCAGTTTGGACAATCTGAGTGTGCCCTGAGAACGAGATATGTGCAGCTCCTATTGGGATTTGTCGTCACATTCGGGCGGCTTTGCTGGACTTGTTTTACCATTGTCGAGGATGTCTTGTAACCGGGATGCCGAGCCTCATCGAAATGTCTTGGGAGAAGGAATATCCTTCGTTGACCATGAGAGCTTGTGATGGGCTAAGTTGGGACACCCTTGCAGGGATTTGAACTTTCAAAAGCCGTGCCCGCGGTTATGGGCAGATGGGAATTTGTTAATGTCCGGTTGTAGAAAACCTGAAGTTGACCTTAATTAAAATGCATCAACCACGTGTGTTACCGTGATGGTCTCTTCTCGGCGGGGTCCGGGAAGTGAACACGGTGTTGGAGTTATGCTTGACGTAGGTTGTTCTAGGATCACTTCTTGATCATAGTTCATCGATCATGCTTTGCCTTCTCTTCTCGCTCTCATTTGTGTATGTTAGACACCAAATATGCTAGTCGCTTGCTGCAGCTCCACCTCATACCTTTTACCTTTCCTATAAGCTTAAATAGTCTTGATCGCGAGGGTGTGAGATTGCTGAGTCCCCGTGACTCACAGATACTTCCAAAACCAGTTTGCAGGTGCCGATGTTACCAAGCAGGTGACGCAACCAAGCTCAAGGAGGAGCTCGATGAAGGTCTTGTCCTTTGTGTTGTTTCGTTCTAGTTGATCAGTAGTGGAGCCCAGTTGGGGACGATCGGGGATCTGTGTAGCATTTGGGGTAGTCTTCTTTTATTTTGGTTCCGTAGTCGGACCTTGATTGTATCTGGATGATGTAATGCTTTATTCATGTAATTGTGTGAAGTGGTGATTGTAAGCCAACTATGTATCTTTTTCCCTTATGCATTACATGGGTTGTGTGAAGATTACCTCACTTGCGACATTGCTTTCAATGCGGTTATGCCTCTAAGTTGTGCTTCGACACGTGGGAGATATAGCCGCATCGAGGGCGTTAAAACTCTACCCTCGAAAACTATTGTGATCCCCTATACTTGTGGGTTATCAAGAACATTTTCTGGCGCCGTTGCCGGGGAGCATAGCTCTATTCTTTGAGTCACTTGGGATTCATACCTGCTTATCATTATGAAGAACTTGAAAGATCGAGGAACCAAGATTTTTTCCTCAACTATGAGGGGAGGTAAGGAACTGCCATCTAGCTCTGCACTTGATTCACCTTCTGTTTTGAGTAAGCTTGCGACACCTAAACTTGCTTCTGCTATTAATTCTGATATGTCGCATGTTATTGATGATGGCACTTCTACTATGCATGATACTTATGATGAAACTACTTCTATACTTGAGACTACTGTGCCACTAGGTGAATTTCTTGATGAACAACTTGCTAGGGCTAGAGAGAATGAAATTATTGAAACTGATAATATTGATGAAAGTGATGATAAAGATTCTCCCCTAGATATGAATTGCCTGTTGTTCTTGAGGGTTATGTTATGGATGAAGAAACTGCTAGAGACTTTCTTGCCTGTAATGATAGAAGTGATCTTAAGAAGTTATTAGCTAAGCTTAAAGAAAAATCTCTGGATGCTAGAATGAAATATGATCCTGCTTATGCTACTTCACCTATCTTTATTACTAATAAGGATTATGATTTCTCTGTTGATCCTGAGTTAATTACTTTGGTTGAATCTGATCCTTTCTATGGCTATGAATCTGAAACTATTGTGGCACATCTTACTAAATTAAATGATATAGCTACCCTGTTCACTAATGATGAGAAAACTCGCTGCTATTATATCCTTAAATTATTTCTATTCTCATTAAAGGGTGATGCTAAGATATGGTTTAATTCTCTTGATCCTGGTTGTGTGCGTAGTCCCCAGGATATGATTTACTACATCTCTACTAAATATTTCCCCGCTCATAAGAAACAAGCTGCTTTAAGGGAAATATATAATTTTGTGCAAATTGAAGAAGAGAGTCTCCCACAAGCTTGGGGGAGGCTTCTCCAATTACTTAATGCTTTGCCTGATCATCCTCTCAAGAAAAATGAAATACTTGATATCTTTTATAATGGACTAACCGATGCTTAAAGAGATTACCTGGATAGTTGTGCTGGTTGTGTTTTCAGGGAAAGAACTGTTGATCAAGCCGAATTGCTATTGAATAATATGTTGACTAATGAAAATAATTGGACACTTCCTGAACCAACTCCTAAGCCAACTCCGAAGAAAAGGGGTATTCTATTTCTCAGTCCTGAAGATATGCAAGAGGCAAAGAAATCTATGAAAGAAAAAGGTATAAAAGCTGAAGATGTTAAGAATTTACCTCCTGTTGAAGAAATACATGGTCTTAATTCATCACCTATTGAAGAAATACATGATCTTGATAACCCGACACAGGTAGTAAAGGTAAATTCTCTCTATAGATATGATAACGCTGAAATCCCTCCTGCTAAGTTTGCTAGCCAATGTTTGGATGAATTTGATAACTTTATGGTTAAGCAAGAAGATTTTAATGCTTATGTTGGTAGACAATTGAAACATAATGCTTATATGATTGAACACTTGAGTGATTATATGGCTAGTGTTAAAGGTGAACTTCAACTTATTAGTAAACATGCTTCTATGGTTACCACTCAAGTAGAGAAAGTACTTAAAGCTCAGAATGATTTGGTCAAGGAATTAAACAATAAGAATGATAATGCTATTAGATTTATGACTAGAGGTGGTAAAATGACTCAGGAACCTTTGTATCCTGAGGGTCATCTTAAGAGAATTGAGAAAGATTCTCAAAGAACTAATATTGATGCACCTAGTCCTTCTAAAAGGAAGAAAAAGAAAAATGATAGGACTTTGCATGCTTCTAGTGAACCTGTTGTTGACACACCTGAGAATCCCAATGATAGTTCTATTTCTGATGCTGAAACACAATCTGGTAATAAACATGAACCTAGTAATAATGATAATAATGATGTTCATGTTGATGCTCAACCTAGCAATGATAATGATGTATAAATTGAACCTGCTGTTGATCTTGATAACCCACAATCAAAGAATCAACGTTGTGATAAGAGAGACTTTGTTGCTAGGAAGCACGGTAAAGAAAGAGAACCATGGGTTCAGAAACCCATGCCTTTTCCTCCTAAACCATCCAAGAAAAAGGATAATGAGGATTTTGAGTGCTTTGCTGAAATGATTAGACCTATCTTTTTGCGTATGCGTTTGACTGATATGATTAAAATGAATCCTTATGCTAAGTATATGAAGGATATTGTTACAAATAAGAGAAAGATACCGGAAGCTGAAATTTCCACCATGCTTGCTCATTATACTTTTAAGGGTGGAATACCAAAGAAACTTGGAGATCTCGGAGTACCAACTATACCATGCTCCATGAAAAGAAACTATGTTAAAACTGCTTTATGTGATCTTGGAGACGGTGTTAGTGTTATGCCTCTCTCTTTATATCATAGACTTAATTTGAATAAGTTGACACCTACTGAAATATCTTTGCAAATAGCCGATAAATCAACTGCTATACCTGTCGGTATTTGTGAGGATGTGCCTGTTGTGGTTGCAAACGTTACTATTTTAACGGACTGTGTTATTCTTGATATTCCCGAGGACAATAATATGTCTATTATTCTTGGAAGACCCTTTTTGAATACTGCAGGGGCTGTTATTGATTGCACCAAACACAATGTCACTTTTCATGTTAATGGTAATGAGCATACGGTACACTTTCCGAGGAAACAACCTCAAGTCCACATTATCAATTCTATTGGAAAAATGTCAACAATTACTATTGGAGGTTTTGAATTTCCTCTTCCTACTGCTAAGAAGAAATATGATATTCTTATTGTTGGGGACATGCATATCCCCGTTGAGGTAACCTAGTGTTATTCGAAAATTCTCCGGTTTCATGCAATTCAGAATGAGTTTGTTAACAAGACCTGATCAACCTTGTTAGCGGATTCCTTTTGATGAGCATGAGATGGATGAATTTAGAAAACACAACTCTCTGTACCCTCTTTTTATTTTCTGTTATTTATATTAAATAAAGCAAAAATAGTATTTTTCTGTCTGTTTTCTGAATTATCCATGCAATAAAAAATACCTCGAAAATAAAAGTTCTCCAAATGCCCTGAAAATTAAATATGTTTTTTCTAGAATATTTGAGAATATCTCGCACTGAGAACACAGCAGGGGGAGCAAGCACATGGCCACGAGGGTCCAGGGCGTGCCCCCTGCCTCGTTGGCCCATGGTGGCTCCCCTCCACTTATTCCAGCTACCACACACTCCTTCTTCCTCCCAAAAAAATCACTAGCCAGCTCAAACCCGAGTTCAAGCTCATCTTGCTGCCATTTTTGATCTCCTAGCTCAAAGCTCCATTCACAAAACTGCTTTGGGGGATTGTTCCTTGGTATGTGACTCCTCCGATGGTCCAATTAGTTTTTGTTCTAGTGCTTTATTCATTGCAAATTTTTTCTGCTTAGGTGACCCTGTTCTTGAGCTTGCATGTCAAATTTATATGGTCAAAAGTAGTTTTAATGCATGATATTGCCTCTAGGCACTTGTAGGAGCAGTTGCTATCAATGTTGTTGAGTTTGGTTCAGTTTTATTTTGAATCTACTAAAAATTCAGAAATTTTCAGAAAAAGATGAAGAGATTTTGAGGGGCTCATCGAGCCGAAGCTCGAATAATAAACAAAGTGAAGAGAACGAGAAGCCCAAGTATAATCTCCGTCGCACCACGGAGGTTCGGCCGTGTGAATGGCCTTGTGATGATTTCTTGAGAGCAGCCAGGATTTATGATGAGTTGGCTGAGAATGCAGGCCTCACCGCCTTCCTCCACGACCAACGCAAATAGTATCTCTTACTCACCAATATCTTTGTGCAAAACTTTCATTTCCATGCTAGGAGCACACCACCTACGGTGGAATTTTATTTATATGATGAGCATAAGGAGATGTCACTTCGTGATTTTTGTCGGGTTTGTTTGATACCTTTTGAGGGCAGCGTAGAGGAACAACATCGTGATGATGTGGAAGGGTTTATTGATACAATTGCTGTAGGGGAAACGAGGAAGGTTTCCGATGTAAGAATTACTAGCATACATTTTCCTGTTTTACGTTACTTCGTAATATTTGCTAGTAGGTGCTTAATTGGTCGCGGAAACTGTGGCAACTTTAGTGCCCCTGATATTGTTATTTTGTGCCATGCCTTGTTCCGCTATGACACATTTAGTATGGGCGCTATTGTTGCGAAGCGGTTAAATCTTAACCGTACTAAGGGCCCCATCTTGGGAGGTATCTTTGCCTCGTGCCTCGCTGCACACTTTAACATACCTATTAGGCATTATGAGAAGGAAGAGAAGTTGCTGCCTCCTGTTTTTCTAGACTATAAGAGTATGGTAGCACATGATTTTATTGTTAAGAATAAGGAAAAGATGCTTAAGTACAAGCTGATATTTGATAAAAATCACCCTGAGACTATTATTTTGCCCGCTCCTTCCTTGTTTGACTTATATGCAGGCAAGTACCACGCCTACCGAAACCCCACACCAGCTACAGAGCCAGAGCCGGAACCACAATTTGATGCTCACCGGCAGTCTATTTATCAGTGGAATCCGGAAGAGATCGCCAACCAGTGGCACCAAGGGGATCATTCTCAGTATGACCCCAACTATTACTTTGGATATCTGCCAGGCTAGCCGTGGCCATAGACCAACTTAGGCCAAAAGCCTAAGCTTGGGGGAGTACGTATCTCTCCCCGACATTACATTCCTGTTCACACACTCATGCTAGTTGTCGGTGCTCATACTTTTTCATTGTAATATCCATGCTAGTTTATTTCCCTTTTTATGCTTTCTTCTTGTGTGTTTGATAAACCTTAAGGAAAAAACAGAGAAAATTAGTTGTAGCTTTTAGTTAGTTTACTTTTCATGCTGTAGTAGTAGTAACTAAAAAGAAAACCCAAAAAGATTTCTTGTTCTTCTTTTGCTTGTTGGGAGATTTCCCGTGTAAATAGTTTTATTTATTTTCTTGTTCTTTGGGGGTCGAGAAGAGAAGACCATAATGAAAATGTTGAGTGACTCTCATATGCATTATTTTTGATCTAACAAAGAGGCCATATTACCTTGTCTTCTCTCTTGAATTGAATGCTTGTAGATTCCAGCTTAGTCCAATGCACGTGCACTATTATTATTATCCACACCATTCGGTCGTGCAAGTGAAAGGCAATAATGATGATTATATGATGAACTTATTGAGATGAGAAAAGCTGGTATGAACTCGACCTCTCTTGTTTTTGTAAATATGATTAGTTCATCGTTCCTGATTCAGCCTATTATGAAAGAAACATGTTTGCAATGACAATTAGAGATTGTAGTTGCTTATGCCATGCTTAATTAGCTAGGAGCTTATAATGGTTTACCTTGCGTGCCAACATGTTATTAAAATGGTTGTGATGTGGTATGATAGGATGGTATCCTCTTTTGAACGATTCGAGTGGCTTGACTTGGCACATGTTCATGCATGTAGTTGAAACAAAATCAACATAGCCTCTACGCTATTAATGTTCATGGTGAATTATATCCTACTCATGCTTGCATTCGGTGTTGATTAATTTTAATGCATGTTCATGACTGTTGTCGCTCTCTAGCTAGTCGCTTCCCAGTCTTTTTCTAGCCTTCACTTGTACTAAGCGGGAATACTGCTTGTGCATCCAATTTCATAAACCCCAAAGTTGTTCCATATGAGTCCACCATACCTACCTACATACGGTATCTACCTGCCGTTCCAAGTAAAGTTGTATGTGCCAAACTATAAACCTTCAAATAAACATTCTGTTTTGTATGCTCGAATAGCTCATGTATCAACTAGGGCTGTCTGTATCTTCCATGCTAGGCGGGTTATTCTCAAGAGGAGTGGACTCCGCTCTTCACTCACGAGAAAATGGCTAGTCACCGGGATGCCCAGTCCCATGCTTTATGCAAATCAAATCAAAATAACTGCAAACAAAACTCCCTCGGGACTCTTGTTAGTTGGAGGCACTCGTGGTTTCGAGCAAGCTATGGATTGATGCTTGTTGGTGGAGGGGGAGTATAAACTTTACCATTCTGTTTGGGAACCACCTATAATGTGTGTAGCATGGAAGATATCGAGATCTCTCGGTTGTTATGTTGACAATGAAAGTATACCGCTCAAAATATTATTCATATCTATTTCAAAACTGAGCTCTGGCACCTCTACAAATCCCTGCTTCCCTTTGCGAAGGGCATATCTATTTACTTTTATGTTCAGTCATCATCCTCTTATAAAAAAGCACCAGTTGGAGAGCACCATTGTCATTTGCATCCATTACTATTAGTTTACATTGAGTATGACTTAACTGGATCTCTTTTACCATGAATTATAATTTCTAGTTAGTCCTTGATCTTTAAAGGTGCTCTGCATTTATGTTTTGCAGTCTCAGAAAGGGCTACCGAGATACCATCTTGTTATATCATATCATGATTGTTTTGAGAAAGTGCTGTCATCCGAGATTTATTATTATTGCTCGGTAGTTGATTTCGCCATTGATATGAGTAAACATGAGACCTAAGTGTTATTGTGAGTATGGTTAGTTCAAAATCTTTGCTGAAAACTTGAATGTTTGCTTTACATATTTACAACAACAAGAGCAAACAGAGTTTGTAAAAGTTTTTCTTTATCACTTTCAGTTTATCAACTGAATTGCTTGAGGACAAGCAAAGGTTTAAGCTTGGGGGAGTTGATGCGTCTCCGTCGTATCTACTTTTCCAAACACTTTTGCCCTTGTTTTGGACTCTAACTTGCATGATTTGAATGGAACTAACCCGGACTGACGCTGTTTTCAGCAGAATTGCCATGGTGTTATTTTTGTGCAGAAATAAAAGTTCTCGGAATGACCTAAAAATCAACGGAGAATTATTTTGGAATATATATAAAATACTGGAAGAAAGATCCACATCAGGGGGCCCACACCCTGTCCACGAGGGTGGGGGGCGCGCCCTACCCCCTGCCTCGTGGCCCCCCTGACGCTCCACTGACCTCAACCTTGACTCCATATATTCACTTTCGGGGAGAAAAAAATCAGAGAGAAGGATTCATCGCGTTTTACGATACGGAGCTGCCGCCAAGCCCTAAACTCTCTCAGGAGGGCTGATCTGGACTCCGTTCGGGGCTCCGGAGAGGGGAATCCGTCGCCATCGTCATCATCAACCTTCCTCCATCACCAATTTCATGATGCTCACCACCGTGCGTGAGTAATTCCATCGTAGGCTTGCTGGACGGTGATGGGTTGGATGAGATTTATCATGTAATCGAGTTAGTTTTGTTAGGGTTTGATCCCTAGTATCCACTATGTTTTGAGATTGATGTTGCTATGACTTTGCTATGCTTAATGCTTGTCACTAGGGCCCGAGTGCCATGATTTCATATCTGAACCTATTATGCTTTCATCAATATATGAGAGTTCTTGATCCTATCTTGCAAGTCTATAGTCACCTATTATGTGTTATGATCCGTTAACCCCGAAGTGACAATAATCAGGATACTTACCGGTGATGACCATAGTTTGAGGCCTTAATATCCCTTAGTTTCTAATAGGACCCCGCTGCCACAGGAGGGCAGGACAAAAGATGTCATGCAAGTTCTTTTCCATAAGCACGTATGACTATATTCGGAATACATGCCTACATTACATTGATGAACTGGAGCTAGTTCTGTGTCACCCTAGGTTATGACTATTACATGATCAATCGCATCTGGCATAATTCTCCATCACCGATCCAATGCCTACGAGCTTTCCATATATTCTTCGCTTATTTAATTTTCCGTTGCTACTGTTAGAATCACTACAAAACCCAAAAATATTACTTTTGCTACCGTTACTTTTGCCATCGTTACCACTACTATCATATTACTTTGCTACTAAATACCTTGCTGCAGATATTAAGTTTCCAGGTGTGGTTGAATTGACAACTCAGCTGCTAATACTTGAGAATATTCTTTGGCTCCCCTTGTGTCGAATCAATAAATTTGGGTTGAATACTCTACCCTCGAAAACTGTTGCGATCCCCTATACTTGTGGGTTATCAACCGGCAAGTCTCTTTACTCGTTCCGTAATGCAACATCCTGCAACTAACTCATTAGTCACATTGCTTGCAAGGCTTATAGTGATGTGCATTACCGAGAGGGCCCAGAGATACATGCCAACTCAACAAATGCCACTGGAGACACCTATAGAGCATCTTTATAGTGACCCAGTTACGTTGTGACGTTTGATAGAACACTAAGGGTTCCTCCGGTATTCGGGAGTTGCATAATCTTATAGTCATAGGAACATGTATAAGTTATGAAGAAAGCAATAGCAATAAACTAAACGATCATACTGCTAAGCTAACAGATGGGTCAAGTCAATCACATCATTCTCTAATGATGTGATCTTGTTCATCAAATGACAACTCATGTCTATGGTTAGGAAACTTCACCATCTTTGATTAATGAGCTAGACAAGTAGAGGCATACTAGTGACACTCTGCTTGTTTATGTATTCACACATGTACTAAGTTTCCGGTTAATACAATTCTAGCATGAATAATAGACATTTATCATGATATAAGGAAATATAAATAACAACTTTATTATTGCCTCTAGGGCATATTTCCTTCAGCTTTGTAATGGGTTCAATCTTGCGGTGCTCTATATCCCAATGACAAAGTAGGGGGCAAGACACATATTTGTATTGTTGCCATTAAGGGTAAAATTGTTGGGGAACGTAGTAATTCAAAAAAAATCCTACAATCAGGCAAGATCTATCTATGAGAAGCATAGCAACGAGACAGGAGAGTGTGTCCATGTACCCTCGTAGACCGAAAGCGGAATCGTTATGTAACGCGGTTGATGTAGTCGAACGTCTTCACGATCCAATCGATCCAAGCACCGAACGTACGACACCTCCGTGTTCAGCACATGTTCAGCACGATGATGTCCCTCGAGCTCTTGATCCAGTAGAGGGTCGAGGGAGAGTCCCGTCAGCATGACGGTGTGGCAACAGTGTTGGTGATGTGATCCGCGCAGGGCTTTGCCTAAGCACCACGACAATATGATCGAGGTGGTAAACTGTGGAGGGGGGGGGGGCACTACACACAGCTAAGGAACAATTGATGTGCCTTTGGGGTGCCCCTGCCCCCGTATATAAATGAGGAGGGGATGAAGCGGCCGGCCTAGGGGCGCGCCAAAAGGGGGGAGTCCAACTAGGACTCCCAATCCTAATTGGACTCCCTCTCCTTTTCCGGAGAGGGGAAAGAGGGAAGGGAGAGGAAGAGGAGAAGGAAAGGGGGGCCCTCCCTAGTCCAATTCGGACTCCCTATAGGGAGAGCGTGCGGCTACCCCTTGTGGGTTGCCTTCCCTCTCCCCTAAGGCCCATGTAGGCCCAATATTCCCCCGGGGGGTTTCGGTAACCCCTCGGTACTCTCGAAAAATCCCCAAATCACTTGGAACCATTCCGATGTCTGAATACAACCTTCCAATATATGAATTTTTACCTCTCGAACATTCTGAGACTCCTCGTCATGTCCGTGATCTCATCCAGGACTCCAAACAAACTTTGGTCACCAAAACACATAACTCATAATACAAATCATCAGCGAACGTTAAGCGTGCGGACCCTACAGGTTCGAGAACTATGTAGACATGAACGAGACATATCTTTGGTAAATAACCAATAGCGGAATCTGGATGCTCATATTGGCTCCTACATATTCTACGAAGATCTTTTCGGTCAAACCGCATAACAACATTCGTTATTCCCTTTATCAACGGTATGTTACTTGCCCGAGATTCGATCATCGGTATCATCATACCTAGTTCAATCTCGTTACCGGCAAGTCTCTTTACTCGTTCCGTAATGCATCATCCCGCAACTAACTCATTAGTTACATTGCTTGCAAGGCTTATAGTGATGTGCATTACCGAGAGGGCCTAGAGATACCTCTCCGATACACGAAGTGACAAATCCTAATCTCGATCTATGCCAAATCAACAAGCACCTTCCGAGACACCTGTAGAGCATCTTTATAATCACCCAGTTACGTTGTGACGTTTGATACCACACAAGGTGTTCCTCCGGTATTCGGGAGTTGAATAATCTCATAGTCAGAGGAATATGTATAAGTCATGAATAAAGCAATAACAAAAAACTAGATGATCATAATGTTGGAAATATGCCCTAGAGGCAATAATAAAATGGTTATTATTGTATTTCCTTGTTCATGATAATTGTCTACGGTTCATGCTATAATTGTATTAACTGGAAGCCGTAATACATGTGTGAATACATAGACCACAACATGTCCCTAGTGAGCCTCTAGTTGACTAGCTCGTTGTTCAATAGATGGTTATGGTTTCCTGACCATGGACATTGGATGTCATTGATAACGGGATCACATCATTAGGAGAATGATGTGATGGACCAGACCCAATCCTAAGCATAGCACAAGATCGTGTAGTTCGTTTTGCTAGAGCTTTTCTAATGTCAAGTATCGTTTCCTTAGACCATGAGATTGTGCTACTCCCGGATACCGTAGGAATACTTTGGGTGTACCAAACGTCACAACGTAACTGGGTGGCTATAAAGGTGCACTACAGGTATCTCCGAAAGTGTCTGTTGGGTTGGCACGAATCGAGACTGGGATTTGTCACTCGGTATGACAAAGAGGTATCTCTGGGCCCACTCGGTAATGCATCATCATAATGAGCTCAATGTGACTAATGAGTTAGCCACGGGATCATGCATTACGGAACATGTAAAGAGACTTGCCGGTAACGAGATTGAACGAGGTATTGGGATACCGACGATGGAATCTCGGGCAAGTAACATACCGGTGAACAAAGGGAATTGTATACGGGATTTATTGAATCCCCAACATCGTGGTTCATCCGATGAGATCATCGTGGAACATGTGGGAGCCAACATGGGTATCCAGATCCCGCTGTTGGTTATTGGCCGGAGAATGTCTCGGTCATGTCTACATGGTTTCCGAACCCGTAGGGTCTACACACTTAAGATTCGGTGGTGCTAGAGTTGTTATGGGAAATTGTATGTGGTTACCGAAGGTTGTTCGGAGTCCCGGATGAGATCCCAGACATCACGAGGAGTTCTGGAATGGTCTGGCGGTGAAGATTTATATGTGGGAAGTCCAGTTTCAGTCGCCGGAATGGTTTCGGGGGTTATCGGTATTGTACCGGGACCATCGAAAGGTGTCCGGAGGTCCACCGGGTGGGGCCACCTACCTCGAGGGACTTAATGGGCTGAATATGGGAGGGAACCAGCCCCTAGTGGGCTGGTGCGCCCCCCAAGGGCCCAAGGCGCCTAGGGTTTGGAAACCCTAGGGGAGGGGGCCGCCTCCACCTTGCTTGGGGGGCAAGTCACCCCTCCTGGCCGCCGCCCCCCTCTAGATGGGATCCAGAGGGGCCGGCCCCGTCTCCCCTTCACCCTATAAATAGAGGGAGGGTGGGAGGGCTCCAGGACCCCCCCTTCCCTGGCGCAGCCCCTCCCTCCTCCAACTCTTCCTTCTCCTCCGTAGAGCTTGGCGAAGCCTTGTAGGAATACCACGAGCTCCACCACCACGCCGTCGTGCTGCCGGAGTTCTCCCTCAACTTCTCCTCTCCTATTGCTAGATCAAGAAGGAGGAGACGTCCCCGGGCTGTACGTGTGTTGAACGCGGAGGCGCCGCCCGTTCGGCGCTAGATCAGATCTTCCGCGATTTGAATCGCCGCGAGTACGACTCCATCAACCACGTTCTTGTAACGCTTCCGCTTAGCGATCTTCAAGGGTATGAAGATGCACTCCCTCTCTCTCATTGCTAGCATCTCCTAGATTGATCTTGGTGACACGTAGGAAAATTTTGAATTATTACTACGTTTCCCAACAGTGGCATCATGAGCTAGGTCTATGCGTAGATTATGTGCACGAGTAGAACACAAAGCAGTTGTGGGCGATGATTTGTTCAATTTGCTTATCGTTACTAGTATTATCTTGATCTGGCGGCATTGTGGGATGAAGCGGCCCAGACCAACCTTACACGTACTCTTACGTGAGACTGGTTCCACCGACTAACATGCACTTGATGCATAAGGTGGCTGGCGGGTGTCTGTCTCTCCCACTTTAGCCCGATCGGATTCGATGAAAAGGGTCCTTATGAAGGGTAAATAGAAATTGGCATATCACCATTGTGGTTTTGCGTAGGTAAGAAACATTCTTGCTAGAAACCCATAGCAGCCACGTAAAACATGCAACAACAATTAGAGGACGTCTAACTTGTTTTTGCAGGGTTTTCTATGTGATGTGATTTGGCCGAAAGGATGTGATGAATGATATATGTGATGAATGATATATGTGATGTATGAGATTGATCATGTTCTTGTAATAGGAATCACAACTTGCATGTCGATGAGTATGACAACCGGCAGGAGCTATAGGAGTTGTCTTGATTTATTTATGACCTGCGTGTCAAGGAAAATGCCATGTAATTACTTTACTTTATTGCTAACCGTTAGCCATAGTAGTAGAAGTAATAGTTGGCGAGGCAACTTCATGAAGACACGATGATGGAGATCATGGTGTCATGCCGGTGACGATGGTGTTCATGCCGTGCCTTGAAGATGGAGATCAAAGGCGCAAGATGATATTGGCCATATCATGTCACTTTATGATCTGCATGTGATGTTTGTCATGTTTACATCTTATTTGCTTAGAACGACGGTAGCATAAATAAGATGATCCCTCACTAAAATTTCAAGAAAGTGTTCCCCCTAACTATGCACCGTTGCGAAGGTTCGTTGTTTCGAAGCACCATGTGATGATCAGGTGTGATAGATTCTAACGTTCGCATACAACGGGTGTAGGACAGATTTACACATGCGAAACACTTAGGTTGACTTGACGAGCCTAGCATGTACATACATGGCCTCGGAACACAAGAGACTGAAAGGTCGAACATGAGTTGTATAGTAGATATGATCAACATGAAGATGTTCACCGATGATGACTAGTCTGTCTCACGTGATGATCGGACACGGCCTAGTTGACTCGGATCATGTATCACTTAGATGACTAGAGGGATGTCTATCTAAGTGGGAGTTCATTAAATAATCATATGAACTTAATTATCATGAACATAGTCAAAAGGTCTTTGCAAATTATGTCGTAGCTTACACTTTAGTTCTACTGTTTAAGATATGTTCCTAGAGAAAATTTAGTTGAAAGTTGATAGTAGAAATTATGCGGACTGGGTCCGTAAACTGAGGATTATCCTCGTTGCTGCGCAGAAGGCTTATGTCCTTAATGCACCGCTCGATGTGCTGAACCTCGAGCGTCGTCTGTGGATGTTGCGAACATCTGACATACACGTTTTTGATGACTACGTGATAGTTCAGTGCGTAATGCTAACGGTTTAGAATTGAGGCGCCAAAGACGTTTTTGAAACGTCATAGAACATATGAGATGTTCCAAAGACTAAAATTGGGATTTCAGACTAGTGCCCACGTCAAGAGGTATGAGACCTCTGACAAGTTTCTTAAGCCTGCAAACTAAGGGAGAAAATCTCAATCGTTGAGCATGTGCTCAGATTGTCTGAGTACTACAATCGCTTGAATCGAGTGGGAGTTAATCTTCCAGATGAGATAGTGATGGTTCTCGATAGTCACTGCCACCAAGCTATTAGAGCTCCGTGATGAACTATAACATATCAGGGATAGACATGATGATCCTTGAGCAATTCGCGATGTTTGACACCGCGAAAGTAGAAATCAAGTACGAGCATCAATTGTTTATGGTTAGTAAAACCACTAGTTTCAAGAAGGGCAAGGGAAAGAAGGGATACTTCATGAAACGGCAAATCAGTTGCTGCTCTAGTGAAGAAACCCAAGGTTGAACCCAAACCTGAGACTAAGTGCTTCTGTAATGAGGGGAACGGTCACTGAAGCAGAACTACCCTAGATACTTGGTAGATGAGAAGGCTGGCAAGGTCAACAGAAGTATTTTGGATATATGTTATATTAATGTGTACTTTACTAGTACTCCTAGTAGCACCGGGGTAATAAATACCGGTTCGGTTGCTAAGTGTTAGTAACTCGAAATAAAAGGCTACGGAAACTAGCTAAAGGTGAGATTACGATATGTGTTGGAAGTGTTTCCAAAATTGATGTGATCAAACATCGCACGCTCCCTCTACCATCGGGATTGGTGTTAAACCTAAATAATTGTTATTTGGTGTTTGCGTTGAAAATAGACATGATTGGATTATGTTTATCGCAATACGGTTATTCATTTAAGGAGAATAATGGTTACCCTGTTCATTTGAGTAATACCTTCAATGGTCTTGCACCTAAAATGAATGGTTTATTGAATCTCGATCGTAGTGATACACATGTTCATGCCAAAAGATGTAAGATAGTAATGATAGTACCACATACTTGTGGCACTGCCATTTGAGTCATATTGGTATAAAACGCATGAAGAAGCTCCATGTTGATGGATCTTTGGACTCACTCGTTTTTGAAAAGATTGAGAAATGTGAACCATGTCTATTGGTATATATGCATGAAGAAACTCCATACAGATGGATCGTTTGGACTCACTTGATGTTGAATCACTTGAGACATGCAAATCATACCACATGGGCAAGATGACTGAAAGGCCTCGTTTTCAATAAGATGGAACAAGAAAGCAACTTGTTGGAAGAAATACATTTTGATGTGTGCATTCCAATGAGTGCTGAGGCACACAATGGATATCGTTATGTTCTTACTTCACAGATGATTTGAGTAGATGCTGAGTATATTTACTTGATGAAACACAAGTCTGAATTATTGAAAGGTTTAAGTAATTTTAGAGTGAAGTTGAAGATCGTTGTGACAAGATGATAAAATGTCTATGATATGATCATAGAGATGAATATCTGAGTTATGAGTTTGGCACACAATTAAGACAATGTGGAAATTGTTTCACAACTAATATCGCCTGGAACACCATAGTGTGATGGTGTGTCCGAACATCATAACTGCACCCTATAGGATATGGTGCATACCATGATGTCTCTTATCGAATTACCACTATCGTTATGGGTTAGGCATTAGAGACAACCGCATTCACTTTAAATAGGGCACCACGCAATTCCGTTGAGACGACACCGTATGAACTATGGTTTAGAAAACCTAAGCTGTCGTTTCTTAAAAGTTTGGGGCTGCGACGCTTATGTGAAAAAGTTTCAGGCTGATAAGCTCGAACCCAAAGCGGATAAATGCATCTTCATAGAATGCCCAAAGCAGTTGGTTATACCTCCTAATTCAGATCCGGAAGCAAAAGTGATTGTTTCTAGAAACGGGTCCTTTCTCGAGGAAAAGTTTCTCTTGAAAGAATTGAGTGGGAGGATGATGGAGACTTGATGAGGTTATTGAACTGTCACTTCAACTAGTGTGTAGCAGGGCACATGAAGTTGTTCCCGTGGCACCTACACCAATTGAAGTGGAAGCTTATGATAGTGATCATGAAACTTCAGATCAAGTCACTACCAAACCTCATAGGTCGACAAGGATGTGTACAACTTCAGAGTGGTACATAATCCTGTCTTGGAAGTCATGTTGCTAGACAACAATGAACCTACGAGCTATGGAGAAGCGATGGTGGGCTCGGATTCCGACGAATGGCTTGAGGCCATAAAATCCGAGAGAGGATCCATGTATAAAACAAAGTATAGACTTTGGAAGGATGGTCGTAAGGTTGTTGGGTGCAGATGGATTTTAAAAGGAAGACGGACAATGATGGTAAGTGTCACCATTAAGAAAGCTCGACTTGACATTAAGATGTTTTCCGACAAGTTCAAGGAGTTGACTACGATGAGACTTTCTCACTCGTAGCGATGCTAAGAGTCTGTTGGACTTATGTTAGCATTTACTGCATTATTTATGAAATCTTGCAGATAGGATGTCAAAACATTGTTTCCTCGACGATTTTCTTGAGGAAAGGTTGTATGTGATACAACCAGAAGGTTTTGTCAATCCTGAAAGATGCTAACAAGTATGCAAAGCTCCAGCAATCCTTCTAAGGACTGGAGTAAGCATCTCGGAGTTGGAATGTACACTTTGATGAGATGACCAAAGATTTTGGGTTTATACAAAGTTTATGAGAAACTTGTATTTCCAAAGAAGTGAGTGGGAGCACTATAGAATTTTTGATGAGTATATGTTGTTAACATATTGTTGATCAGAAATGATCTAGAATTTCTGGAAAGCATACAGGGTTATTTGAAAAGTGTTTTTCAATGGAAAACCTGGATTAAGCTACTTGAATATTGAGCATCAAGATCTATAAGGATAGATCAAAAACGCTTAATAGTACTTTCAAATGAATACATACCGTGACAAGATTTTGAAGGAGTTCAAAATAGATCAGCAAAGAAGGAGTTCTTGGCTGTGTTACAAACTGTGAGTATTGAGTAAGACTCAAGACCTGACCATGGCAGAAGAGAGAGAAAGGACGAAGGTCGTCCCCTATGCTTTAGACGTAGGCTCTACAGTATGTTATGCTATGTACCGCACCTGAAGTGTGCCTTGCCATGAGTCAGTCAAGGGGTACAAGAGTGATCCAGGAATGGATCACATGAGAGTGGTTGAACTTATCCTTAGTAACTAGTGGACTAAGGAATTTTCTCGATTATGGAGGTGGTAAAAGAGTTCGTCGTAAAGAGTTACGTCGATGCAAACTTTGACACTAATCCGGATGACTCTGAGTGGTAAACCGGATTCGTATAGTAGAGCAGTTGTTTGGAATAGCTCCAAGTACTGCGTGGTAGCTGCATCTACAAGATGACATAGAGATTTGTAAAGCACACATGGATCTAAAAGGTTCAGACCCATTGACTAATAAACCTCCCTCACAAGCGAGATATGAACAAACCCCATGGGTGTTGGATTCATTACAATCACATAGTGATGTGAACTAGATTATTGACTCTAGTGCAAGTGGGAGACTGTTGGAAATATGCCCTAGAGGCAATAATAAAATGGTTTATTATTGTATTTCCTTATTCATGATAATTGTCTATAGTTCATGCTATAATTGTATTAATTGGAAGCCGTAATACATGTGTGAATACATAGACCACAACATGTCCCTAGTGAGCCTCTAGTTGACTAGCTCGTTGATCAATAGATGGTTATGGTTTCCTGACCATGGACATTGGATGTCATTGATAACGGGATCACATCACTAGGACAATGATGTGATGGACCAGACCCAATCCTAAGCATAGCACAAGATCGTGTAGTTCATTTTGCTAGAGCTTTTCTAATGTCAAGTATCGTTTCCTTAGACCATGAGATTGTGCAACTCCCGAATACCGTAGGAATACTTTGGGTGTACCAAACATCACAACGTAACTGGGTGGCTATAAAGGTGCACTACAGCTATCTCCGAAAGTGTCTGTTGGGTTGGCACGAATCGAGACTGGGATTTGTCACTCCGTATGACGGAGAGGTATCTCTGGGCCCACTCGGTAATGCATCATCGTAATGAGCTCAATGTGACTAATGAGTTAGCCACGGGATCATGCATTACAGAACGAGTAAAGAGACCTGCTGGTAACGAGATTGAACGAGGTATTGGGATACCGACGATCGAATCTCGGGCAAGTAACATACTGGTGAACAAAGGGAATTGTATACGGGATTGATCGAATCCCCGGCATCGTGGTTCATCCGATGAGATTATCGTGGAACATGTGGGAGCCAACATGGGTATCCAGATCCCGCTATTGGTTATTGGCCGGAGAATGTCTCGGTCATGTCTACATGGTTCCCGAACCCGTAGGGTCTACACACTTAAGGTTCGGTGACGCTAGAGTTGTTATGGGAAATTGTATGTGGTTACCGAAGGTTGTTCGGAGTCCCGGATGAGATCCCAGACATCACGAGGAGTTCCGGAATGGTCCGGAGGTGAAGATTTATATGCGGGAAGTCCAGTTTTAGTCGCCGGAATGGTTTCGAGGGTTATCGGTATTGTACCGGGACCACCGAAAGGTGTCAGGAGGTCCACCGGGTGGGGCCACCTGCCTCAGGGGACTTAATGGGCTGAATATGGGGGTGAACCAGCCCCTAGTGGGCTGGTGCACCCCCCAAGGGCACAAGGCGCCTAGGGTTTGGAAACCCTAGGGGAGGGGGCGCCTCCACCTTGCTAGGGGGGCAAGTCACCCCTCCTGGCCGCCGCCCCCTCTAGATGGGATCCAGAGGGGCCGGCCCCCTCTCCCCTTCACCCTATAAATAGAGGGAGGGTGGGAGGGCTGCAGGACCCCCCTTCCCTGGCGCAGCCCCTCCCTCCTCCAACTCTTCCTTCTTCTCCGTAGAGCTTGGCGAAGCCCTGCAGGAATACCACGAGCTCCACCACCACGTCGTCGTGCTGCCGGTGTTCTCCCTCAACTTCTCCTCTCCTCTTGCTGGATCAAGAAGGAGGAGACGTCCCCGGGCTGTATGTGTGTTGAACGCAGAGGCGCCGTCCGTTCGGCGCTAGATCGGATCTTCCGCGATTTGAAACGCCGCCAGTACGACTCCATCAACCGCGTTCTTGTAATGCTTCCGCTTAGCGATCTTCAAGTGTATGAAGATGCACTCCCTCTCTCTCGTTGCTAGCATGTCCTAGATTGATCTTGGTGACACGTAGGAAAATTTTGAATTATTGCTACGTTGCCCAACACATAATGCTAAGCTAACAGATGGGTCTTGTCCATCACATCATTCTCTAATGATGTGATCCCGTTCATCAAATGACAACACATGTCTATGGTTAGGAAACTTAACCATCTTTGATTAACGAGCTAGTCAAGTAGAGGCATACTAGGGACACTCTGTTTGTCTATGTATTCACACATGTACTATAACGCCCCGAGACCCTTGCGCCAGGTGTCTTCTAGTTATTCGTTGTTGTTGCCTTGTCATTCGCTTGCATGTTGCATCTTTTCATGTCATCATGTGCATTGCATCATCACGTTTTCAAAATTTGCATCCGTCCGGGTTCCCCCAGTTCTCTTCGTTGTCCGTTCTGAGCCCAGGCACACTCGCACGCGCCCATGGCACCTCCGAAATATGATTTTATAAGTGGTCGGAAAATGTTCTCGGAATGGGATGAAAGTTGGTGGCGGTCTTTTTATAGTGTAGGTAGACCGCCTGCCAAATTTCATCACATTCGGAGTTCGTTGGTGCCCCAACGGATAACTATAGCGGCAATAGTAGCTGGTCTATCGTCGGACGTTTTCGGTCTCCGAAAATGGTTGCCGGGCTGCCTTCTTTCCTCTCCTCTCAGCCCAAGCCCTCTACACACTCCATCTAGCCTACCTACCTACCCCCTCTGCTCCGGACCGTCCGATGACGATCGAACGGCTCCGAAACGGAGCAAAACCCCCAACCCTAGCTCCTTCTGCTATATATGAACACCCCTAGTCCATTTTTGGCCTTCTTCCACCCTCCTCCTCATTTTCCGCGCAGCCCCAGCCTCCACCCGCCACTTGTCGCCACCAGATCCGCTCCGCCGCCGCCACTTGGCCTCCTCCAGCGCCGCCACCTCGCTGTCGCCATGTGGCGCCACCCCAGTGGGCAGCGCCGCCGCCCCTCCCAACCAGACGAAGCCACATCGCGCCTGCCTCCCCCCACTTCGTCGTGGCCCTGGAGACCCATCGCGGGCCCGCCCGGGCCCAAGCCACCCACAGCCATCGCCCGCAGGCACCCGCGAGCGCCCGAGCCAGGGGCCCGTCCCGAGCGCCCAAGATTCTCCCGAGCGCCGCTGGTGGCCGTCGTCCGCGCCGGAGTCCACTAGCGCCCGTGACCCTACATCCTCCCGCATCTCGTCGACCCCTGCACCGCCATCCATCGCCGCCCCGCCGTCCCCTGCATCCGCATCTCGCCGGAGCTGCTGCGCCAAGGCCTGGTCGCTGGAACCGCGCCGACGTCTCCTTCCGACCCAGATCCGGCGCCCCACCGCCGTCGATGCCCGGCCCCGCAGTCGCCGGGAACGGACACTCCCGCCTCGCCTCCTTCCGGATCCGGCAAGTCCGCGGCCGGATCGGGCTTCCACAGCCACCGCCCGTCATTGAAGTTCGTCAGCTTCATCCAGCCTCGTCCTCGTCAGGAGGTCGGGGACGAGTCCCTCCCATCGTGGGCCCCATAGGCAGGCCAGCCCACCGCGCCCCTTTCCGGCCTCTCTCCACTGACCGGGCCAAGAGCCCAGGGTGAGCTTCCAAATTTCCTATAGCTCCAGTCCGACCCAGTTCCAGCAGATTCGGCCCGTATAGGTTTTTTATAGGCTCTGCGAATTTCGGTATTTTTCCAGAGAGCGCATGTTTTGCAGAAAAGTCCCTAGAGTTCATGCATATAATAACTCACAAACCGTCCATCGGATTAAAACAAACTTTATATGTAAAATGCTTAGAATTTTGTCTAGTTTCATAATATCCAACTTTCATGCATGTCTAAAATGTTTGAAATGTTTTTTGTTTAAATTTTCTTAAATGCCATGTTACAATGATTTATTTCATAACTAAATAACCATAGCTCTAAATTTAATAAACTTTATATGTAAATGGGGTAGAAAAATGCCTAGTTTAACATGGTGATTTTACTTTGCATGTTTAACAACTATAAAATATGCCTTAGGACAGAACAGTACCAAATCTAAAATTTGCATATGAGGACTTTCCGCATTTGTTGTTTGTTGTTCCGGCCTCATTTAAACTTGCCTAGATAGGTAGTTTTCATATGCTTCACCTCTTGCCATGTTTAACAACATTTAATATTTGTTGGATACATAAACGGGAGAGAACTAAATATTTGATTTGGTGTTCCGTCAATATGCAACTCATTGCATATTGAGCTTCACTTAATTTGTAGTGTTCTTTGTTGGACTTTGCCATGCCATGCCTCATTAAACCGGACATGCATCATACTTGGTTGTGCATCATGCCATGTTTATGTGATGGTTGTTTACCATGTTGTTTGCTTCTTTCCGGTGTTGCTTCTTCGGGTTAGTTCCGATAACGTCGCGTTTGTGAGGATTCGTTCGACTATGTCTGTTTGTCTTCTTCATGGACTCGTTCTTCTTCCTTGCGGGATCTCAAGCAAGATGACCATACCCTCGATATCACTTCTATCTTTGCTTGCTAGTTGTTCACTCTACCACTATGTCACGCTACCTACCACTTGTTATATCATGCCTCCCATAATGCCATGTCAAGCCTCTAACCCACATTCCTAGCAAACCCTTGTTTGGCTATGTTACCGCTTTTGCTCAGCCCCTCTTATAGCGTTGTTAGTTGCAGGTGAAGCTGAAGTTTGTTCCATGTTGGAACATGGTTATGTTGGGATATCACAATATCTCTTATTTAATTAATGCATCTATATACTTGGTAAAGGGTGGAAGGCTTGGCCTTATGCCTGGTGTTTTGTTCCACTCTTGCCACCCTAGTTTCCGTCATACCGGTGTTATGTTCCTTGATTTTGCGTTCCTAACGCGGTTGGGTGTTATGGGAACCCCTTGATAGTTTGCTTTGAATAAAACTCCTCCAGCAAGGCCCAACCTTGGTTTTACATTTGCCTAACAACCTATTAACCTTCCCTTGGGTCGGCCAACCCGAGGTTCATCTTTATTTTAACCCCCCGGGCTAGTGCTTCTCTAAGTGTTGGTCCGAACCGAGTAGACTGTGGGGCCACCTCGGGGAAACTTGAGGTTTGGTTTTACTCGTAGGATGTCTCATCCGGTGTTTCCCCGAGAACGAGATATGTGCAGCTCCTATCGGGATTGTCGGCACATCGGGCGGCTTTGCTGGTCTTGTTTTACCATTGTCGAAATGTCTTGTAACCGGGATTCCGAGACTGATCGGGTCTTCGCAGGAGAAGGAATATCCTTCATTGACCGTGAGAGCTTGTGATGGGCTAAGTTGGGACACCCTTGCAGGGTATAAACTTTCGAGAGTCGTGCCCGTGGTATGTGGCAGATGGGAATTTGTTAATGTCCGGTTGTAGAGAACTTGACACTTGACTTAATTAAGATGAATCAACCGCGTGTGTAGCTGTGATGGTCTCTTTTCGGCGGAGTCCGGGAAGTGAACACGGTTCTTGTGTTATGGTTGTGAGTAAGTAGTTTCAGGATCACTTATTGATTACTCCTAGCTTCTCGACCATTGCGTTGCTTCTCTTCTCGCTCTTATTTGCGTATGTTAGCCACCATATATGCTTAGTGCTTGCTGCACCTCCACCTTAGTACCTTACCGTACCCAGAAGCTTAAATAGTCTTGATCTCGTGGGTGTGAGATTGCTGAGTCCTCGTGACTCACATTTACTTCCAAACAGTTGCAGGTGTCATTGATACCAGTGCAGGTGACGCAACCGAGCTCAAGCAGGAGCTCGATGAAGATCTTGATCGTTGTTATGCGTCTTTCCGGTTGATCAGTGGTGGAACCAAGTTGGGACGTTCGGGGATCTAGCATTTGGGGTTGTCTTTTTTTATTTTGGTTCCGTAGTCGGACCTTGATTATACTCGGAATGATGCTTGTTTAACTTGTTAATTGTGCGAAGTGGCGATTGTAAGCCAACTCTTTATCCCTTTATTATTCAGTACATGGGATTGTGTGAAGATTACCCCTCTTGCGACAAAACTACCATGCAACTATGCCTCTAAGTCGTTCCCGACACGTGGGAGATATAGCCGCATTGTTGGTGTTACATGTACTAAGTTTCCGGTTAATACAATTCTAGCATGAATAATAAACATTTATCATGATATAAGGAAATATAAATAATCAACTTTATTATTGCCTCCAGGGCATATTTCCTTCAGTCCCCACTTGCACTAGAGTCAATAATCTAGATTACATAGTAATGATTCTAACACCCATGGAGTCTTGGTGTTGATCATGTTTTGCACGTGAGAGAGGCTTAGTCAACGGATCTGCAACATTCAAATCAGTATGTATCTTGCAAATCTCTATGTCTCCCTCCTTGACTTGATCGCGGATGGAATTGAAGCGTCTCTTGATGTGTTTCGTTCTCTTGTGAAATCTGGATTCCTTCACCAAGGCAATTGCTCCAGTATTGTCACAAAAGAGTTTCATTGGACCCGATGCACTAGGTATTACACCTAGATCGGATATGAACTCCTTCACTCAGACTCCTTCATTTGCTACTTCCGAAGCAGCTATGTACTCCGCTTCACACGTAGATCCCGCCACGACGCTCTGTTTGGAACTGCACCAACTGACAGCTCCACCATTCAATATAAATATGTATCCGGTTTATGACTTAGAGTCATCCAGATTAGTGTCAAAGCTTGCACCGACGTAACCATTTACGACGAGCTTTTTGTCACCTCCATAAATGAGAAACATATCCTTAGTCCTTTTCAGGTATTTCAGGATGTTCTTGACCTCTGTCCAATGGTCTGTTGGGGAACGTAGTAATTTCCAAAATTTTCCTACGCACACGCAAGATCATGGTGATGCATAGCAACGAGGGGGAGAGTGTTGTCTACGTACCAACGCAGACCGACTGCGGAAGCGATCACACAACGTAGAGGAAGTAGTCGTACGTCTTCTTCCCGATCCAACCGATCCAAGCACCGTTACTCCGGCACCTCCGAGTTCTTAGCACACGTTCAGCTCGATGACGATCCTCGGGCTCCGATCCAGCAAAGCGTCGAGGAAGAGTTCCGTCAGCACAACGGCGTGGTGACGATCTTGATGTACTACCGACGCAGGGCTTCGCCTAAGCTCTACAACGATATGACCGAGGTGGAATTTGGTGGCAGGGGGCACCGCACACGGCTAAGGAACGATCAACAATGATCAACTTGTGTGTCTATGGGGTGCCCCCTGCCCCCATATATAAAGGAGCAGGGGGAGGGGTTCGGCCGGCTAGGGAGAGAGGCGCAGGAGGAGTCCTACTCCTATCGGGAGTGGGACTCCCCTCCCAATCCTATTCCTAATAGGACTCTCCAAAGAGAAGAGAGAAAGAGGGGGGCCGGCCCCTTCTCCTAGTCCTAATAGGACTAGGGAAGGGGGGAAGGCGCGCAGCCCTTGTGGGCAGCTCCTTTCACTTTTCCACTAAGGCCCAATAGGCCCATTTGCCTCCCGGGGGGTTCCGGTAACCCTCCCGGTATTCCGGTAAAATCCTGATTTCACCCGGAACACTTCCGGTGTCCAAACATAGGCTTCCAATATATCAATCTTTACGTCTCGACCATTTCGAGACTCCTCGTCATGTCCGTGGTCACATCCAGGACTCCGAACAACCTTCGGTACATCAAAATGCATAAACTCATAATAACTGTCATCGTAACGTTAAGCGTGCGGACCCTACGGTTCGAGAACAATGTAGACATGACCGAGACACGTCTCTGGTCAATAACCAATAGCGGGACCTGGATGCCCATATTGGCTCCTACATATTCTATGAAGATCTTTATCGGTCAGACCGCATAACAACATATGTTGTTCCCTTTGTCATCGGTATGTTACTTGCCCGAGATTCGATCGTCGGTATCCAATACCTAGTTCAATCTCGTTACCGGCAAGTCTCTTTTCTCGTTCCGTAATACATCATCTCACAACTAACATATTAGTTGCAGTGCTTGCAAGGCTTATGTGATGTGCATTACCGAGAGGGCCCAGAGATACCTCTCCGACACTCGGAGTGACAAACCCTAATCTCGAAATACGCCAACCCAACATCTACCATTGGAGACACCTGTAGTACTCCTTTATAATCACCCAGTTACGTTGTGACGTTTGGTAGTACCCAAAGTATTCCTCCGGTAAACGGGAGTTGCATAATCTCATAGTTATAGGAACATGTATAAGTCATGAAGAAAGCAATAGCAACATACTAAACGATCGGGTGCTAAGCTAATGGAATGGGTCATGTCAATCAGATCATTCAACTAATGATGTGACCTCGTTAATCAAATAACAACTCTTTGTTCATGGTTAGGAAACATAACCATCTTTGATTAACGAGCTAGTCAAGTAGAGGCATACTAGTGACACTCTGTTGGTTTATGTATTCACACATGTATTATGTTTCCGGTTAATACAATTCTAGCATGAATAATAAACATTTATCATGATATAAGGAAATAAATAATAACTTTATTATTGCCTCTAGGGCATATTTCCTTCAGTCTCCCACTTGCACTAGAGTCAATAATCTAGATTACACAGTAATGATTCTAACACCCATGGAGCCTTGGTGCTGATCATGTTTTGCTCGTGGAAGAGGCTTAGTCAACGGGTCTGCAACATTCAGATTCGTATGTATCTTGCAAATCTCTATGTCTCACAGCTGGACTAAATCCCGGATGGAGTTGAAGCGTCTCTTGATGTGTTTGGTTCTTTTGTGAAATCTGGATTCCTTTGCCAAGGCAATTGCACCAGTATTGTCACAGAAGATTTTCATTGGACCCGATGCACTAGGTATGACACCTAGATCGGATATGAACTCCTTCATCTAGACTCCTTCGTTGGCTGCTTCCGAAGCAGCTATGTACTCCGCTTCACATGTAGATCCCGCTACGACGCTTTGTTTAGAACTGCACCAACTGACAGCTCCACCGTTTAAAGTAAACACGTATCCGGTTTGCGATTTAGAATCGTCCGGATCAGTGTCAAAGCTTGCATCAACGTAACCTCTTACGGTGAGCTCTTTGTCACCTCCATATACGAGAAACATATCCCTAGTCCTTTTCAGGTATTTCAGGATGTTCTTGACCGCTGTCCAGTGATCCACTCCTGGATTACTTTGGTACCTCCCTGCTAAACTTATAGCAAGGCACACATCAGGTCTGGTACACAGCATTGCATACATGATAGAGCCTATGGCTGAAGCATAGGGAACATCTTTCATTTTCTCTCTATCTTCTGCAGTGGTCGGGCATTGAGTCTGACTCAACTTCACACCTTGTAACACAGGCAAGAACCCTTTCTTTGCTTGATCCATTTTGAACTTCTTCAAAATCTTGTCAAGGTATGTGCTTTGTGAAAGTCCAATTAAGCGTCTTGATCTATCTCTATAGATCTTTATGCCTAATATGTAAGCAGCTTCCCCGAGGTCTTTCATCGAAAAACTTTTATTCAAGTATCCCTTTATGCTATCCAGAAATTCTATATCATTTCCAATCAGCAATATGTCATCCACATATAATATCAGAAATGCTACAGAGCTCCCACTCACTTTCTTGTAAATACAGGCTTCTCCAAAAGTCTGTATAAAGCCAAATGCTTTGATCACACTATCAAAGCGTTTATTCCAACTCCGAGATGCTTGCACCAGTCCATAAATGGATCGCTGGAGTTTGCACACTTTGTTAGCTCCCTTCGGATCGACAAAACCTTCTGGTTGCATCATATACAACTCTTCTTCTAGAAATCCATTCAGGAACGCAGTTTTGACATCCATTTGCCATATTTCATAATCATAAAATGCGGCGATTGCTAACATGATTCTGACGGACTTAAGCATCGCTATGGGTGAGAAGGTCTCATCATAGTCAACCCCTTGAACTTGTCGAAAACCTTTTGCGACAAGTCGAGCTTTATAGACAGTAATATTACCGTCAGTGTCAGTCTTTTTCTTGAAGATCCATTTATTCTCAATTGCTTGCCGATCATCGGGCAAGTCAACCAAAGTCCATACTTTGTTCTCATACATGGATCCCATCTCAGATTTCATGGCCTCAAGCCACTTTGCGGAATCTGGGCTCACCATCGCTTCTTCATAGTTCGTAGGTTCATCATGATCTAGTAGCATGACTTCCAGAACTGGATTACCGTACCACTCTGGTGCGGATCTCACTCTGGTTGATCTACGTGGTTCAGTAGTATCTTGTCCTGAAGTTTCATGATCATCATCATTAGCTTCCTCACTAATTGGTATAGGTGTCACAGAAACAGTTTTCTGTGATGTACTATTTTCCAATAAGGGAGCAGGTACAGTTACCTCGTCAAGTTCTACTTTCCTCCCACTCACTTCTTTCGAGAGAAACTCCTTCTCTAGAAATGATCCATTCTTAGCAACGAATGTCTTGCCTTCGGATCTGTGATAGAAGGTATACCCAACAGTTTCCTTTGGGTATCCTATGAAGACACATTTCTCCGCTTTGGGTTCGAGCTTATCAGGTTGAAGCTTTTTCACATAAGCATCGCAGCCCCAAACTTTAAGAAATGACAACTTTGGTTTCTTGCCAAACCATAGTTCATAAGGCGTCGTCTCAACGGATTTTGATGGTGCCCTATTTAACGTGAATGCGGCCGTCTCTAAAGCATAACCCCAAAACGATAGCGGCAAATCAGTAAGAGACATCATAGATCGCACCATATCTAGTAAAGTACGATTACGACGTTCGGACACACCATTACGCTGTGGTGTTTCGGGTGGCATGAGTTGCGAAACTATTCCACAGTTTTTCAAATGTACACCAAACTCGTAACTCAAATATTCTCCTCCGCGATCAGATCGTAGAAACTTTATTTTCTTGTTACGATGATTTTCAACTTCACTCTGAAATTCCTTGAACTTTTCAAATGTTTCAGACTTATGTTTCATTAAGTAGATATACCCATATCTGCTTAAATCATCTGTGAAGGTGAGAAAATAACGATATCCGCCACGAGCCTCAATATTCATCGGACCACATACATCGGTATGTATGATTTCCAATAAATCTGTTGCTCTCTCCATAGTACCGGAGAATGGTGTTTTACTCATCTTGCCTATGAGGCACGGTTCGCAAGTACCAAGTGATTCATAATCAAGTGGTTCCAGAAGCCCATCAGTATGGAGTTTCTTCATGCGCTTTACACCGATATGACCTAAACGGCAGTGCCACAAATAAGTTGCACTATCATTATCAACTCTGCATCTTTTGGCTTCCACATTATGAATATGTGTATTACTACTATCGAGATTCAACAAGAATAGACCACTCTTCAAAGGTGCATGACCATAAAAGATATTACTCATATAAATAGAACAACCATTATTCTCTAATTTAAATGAATAACCGTCTCGCATTAAACAAGATCCAGATATAATGTTCATGCTCAACGCTGGCACCAAATAACAATTATTTAGGTCTAATATTAATCCCGAAGGTAGATGTAGAGGTAGCGTGCCGACCGCGATCACATCGACTTTGGAACCGTTTCCCACGCGCATCGTCACCTCGTCCTTTGCTAGCGCCCGCTTATTCCGTAGTCCATGTTTCGAGTTGCAAATATTAGCAACAGAACCAGTATCAAATACCCAGGTGCTACTGCGAGCTCTAGTAAGGTACACATCAATAACATGTATATCACATATACCTTTGTTCACCTTGCCATCCTTCTTATCCGCCAAATACTTGGGGCAGTTCCGCTTCCAGTGACCAGTCTGCTTGCAGTAGAAGCACTCAGTTTCAGGCTTAGGTCCAGACTTGGGTTTCTTCACCTGAGCAGCAACTTGCTTGCTGTTCTTCTTGAAGTTCCACTTCTTCTTCCCTTTGCCCTTTTTCTTGAAACTAGTGGTTTTGTCAACCATCAACACTTGATGCTCCTTCTTGATTTCTACCTCCGCAGCTTTCAGCATTGCGAAGAGCTCGGGAATAGTCTTGTTCATCCCTTGCATATTATAGTTCATCACGAAGCTCTTGTAGCTTGGTGGCAGTGATTGGAGAATTCTGTCAATGACGCAATCATCTGGAAGATTAACTCCCATCTGAATCAAGTGATTATTATACCCAGACATTTTGAGTATATGCTCACTGACAGAACTGTTCTCCTCCATCTTGCAGCTATAGAACTTATTGGAGACTTCATATCTCTCAATTCGAGCATTTGCTTGAAATATTAACTTCAACTCCTGGAACATCTCATATGCTCCATGACGTTCAAAACGTCGTTGAAGTCCCGATTCTAAGCCGTAAAGCATGGCACACTGAACTATCGAGTAGTCATCAGCTTTGCTCTGCCAGACGTTCATAACATCTGGTGTTGCTCCAGCAGCAGGCCTGGCACCTAGCGGTGCTTCCAGGACGTAATTCTTCTGTGCAGCAATGAGGATAATCCTCAGGTTACGGACCCAGTCCATGTAATTGCTACCATCATCCTTCAACTTTGCTTTCTCAAGGAACGCATTAAAATTCAACGGAACAACAGCACGAGCCATCTATCTACAATCAACATAACAAGGAAGATACTATCAGGTACTAAGTTCATGATAAGTTTAAGTTCAGTTAATCAAATTACTTAGGAACTCCCACTTAGATAGACATCCCTCTAATCCTCTAAGTGATCACGTGATCCAAATCAACTAAACCATAACCGATCATCACGTGAGATGGAGTAGTTTTCAATGGTGAACATCGTCATGTTGATCATATCTACTATATGATTCACGCTCGACCGTTCGGTCTCTGTGTTCTGAGGCCATATCTGCATATGCTAGGCTCGTCAAGTTTAACCTGAGTATTCTGCGTGTGCAAAACTGGCTTGCACCCGTTGTAGATGGACGTAGAGCTTATCACACCCGATCATCACGTGGTGTCTGGGCACGACGAACTTTGGCAACGGTGCATACTCAGGGAGAACACTTCTTGATAATTTAGTGAGAGATCATCTTATAATGCTACCATCAGTCAAAGCAAGATAAGATGCATAAAAGGATAAACATCACATGCAATCAATATAAGTGATATGATATGGCCATCATCATCTTGTGCTTGTGATCTCCATCTCCGAAGCACCGTCATGATCACCATCGTCACCGGCGCGACACCTTGATCTCCATCGTAGCATCGTTGTCGTCTCGCCAATCTTATGCTTCCACGACTATCACTACCGCTTAGTAATAAAGTAAAGCATTACATCGCGATTGCATTGCATACAATAAAGCGACAACCATATGGCTCCTGCCAGTTGCCGATAACTCAGTTACAAAACATGATCATCTCATACAATAAAATCAGCATCATGCCTTGACCATATCACATCACAACATGCCCTGCAAAAACAAGTTAGACGTGCTCTACTTTGTTGTTGCAAGTTTTACGTGGCTGCTACGGGCTTAAGTAAGAACTCATCTCACCTACGCATCAAAACCACAACGATAGTTCGTCAAATAGACTCCGTTTTAACCTTCTCAAGGACCGGGCGTAGTCACACTTGGTTCAACTAAAGTTGGAGAGACAGTCTTCCGCAAGCCATCTGTGTGCATAGCACATCGAGGGAACCGGTCTCGCATAAGAGTACGCGTAAGGTTGGTCTGGATCGTCTCGTCCAACAATACCGCCGAACCAAAGTATGACATGCTGGTAGGCAGTATGACTTATATCGCCCACAACTCACTTGTGTTCTACTCGTGCAAATAACATCAAACCATAAAAACCTAGGCTCGGATGCCACTGTTGGGGAACGTAGTAATTTCGAAAATTTTCCTACGCACACGCAAGATCATGGTGATGCATAGCAACGAGGGGGAGAGTGTTGTCTACGTACCAACGCAGACCGACTGCGGAAGCGATCACACAACATAGAGGAAGTAGTCGTACGTCTTCTTCCCGATCCAACCGATCCAAGCACCGTTACTCCGGCACCTCCGAGTTCTTAGCACACGTTCAGCTCGATGACGATCCTCGGGCTCCGATCCAGCAAAGCATCGAGGAAGAGTTCCGTCAGCACAACGGCGTGGTGACGATCTTGATGTACTACCGACGCAGGGCTTCGCCTAAGCTCTACAACGATATGACCGAGGTGGAATTTGGTGGCAGGGGGCACCGCACACGGCTAAGGAACGATCAACAATGATCAACTTGTGTGTCTATGGGGTGCCCCCTGCCCCCGTATATAAAGGAGCAGGGGGAGGGGTTCGGCCGGCTAGGGAGAGAGGCGCAGGAGGAGTCCTACTCCTACCGGGAGTAGGACTCCCCTCCCAATCCTATTCCTAATAGGACTCTCCAAAGAGAACAGAGAAAGAGGGGGGCCGGCCCCTTCTCCTAGTCCTAATAGGACTAGGGAAGGGGGGAAGGCGCGCAGCCCTTGTGGGAAGCTCCTTTCACTTTTCCACTAAGGCCCAATAGGCCCATTTGCCTCCCGGGGGGTTCCGGTAACCCTCCCGGTATTCCGGTAAAATCCTGATTTCACCCGGAACACTTCCGGTGTCCAAACATAGGCTTACAATATATCAATCTTTACGTCTCGACCATTTCGAGACTCCTCGTCATGTCCGTGATCACATCCGGGACTCCTAACAACCTTCGGTACATCAAAATGCATAAACTCATAATAATTGTCATCGTAACGTTAAGCGTGCGGACCCTACGGTTCGAGAACAATGTAGACATGACCGAGACACGTCTCCGGTCAATAACCAATAGCGGGACCTGGATGCCCATATTGGCTCCTACATATTCTACGAAGATCTTTATCGGTCAGACCGCATAACAACATATGTTGTTCCCTTTGTCATCGGTATGTTACTTGCCCGAGATTCGATCGTCGGTATCCAATACCTAGTTCAATCTCGTTACCGGCAAGTCTCTTTACTCGTTCCGTAATACATCATCTCACAACTAACATATTAGTTGCAGTGCTTGCAAGGCTTATGTGATGTGCATTACCGAGAGGGCCCAGAGATACCTCTCCGACACTCGGAGTGACAAACCCTAATCTCGAAATACGCCAACCCAACATCTACCATTGGAGACACCTGTAGTACTCCTTTATAATCACCCAGTTACGTTGTGACGTTTGGTAGTACCCAAAGTATTCCTCCGGTAAACGGGAGTTGCATAATCTCATAGTTATAGGAACATGTATAAGTCATGAAGAAAGCAATAGCAACATACTAAACGATCGGGTGCTAAGCTAATGGAATGGGTCATGTCAATCAGATCATTCAACTAATGATGTGACCTCGTTAATCAAATAACAACTCTTTGTTCATGGTTAGGAAACATAACCATCTTTGATTAACGAGCTAGTCAAGTAGAGGCATACTAGTGACACTCTGTTGGTCTATGTATTCACACATGTATTATGTTTCCGGTTAATACAATTCTAGCATGAATAATAAACATTTATCATGATATATGGAAATAAATAATAACTTTATTATTGCCTCTAGGGCATATTTCCTTCATGGTCCACTCCTGGATTACTTTGGTACCTCCCTATTAAACTTATAGCAAGGCACACATCAGGTCTGGTACACAACATTGCATACATGATAGAACTTATGGCTGAGGGATAGGGAAGGACCATCATTTTCTTTCTATCTTCTGAAGTGGTTGGGCATTGAGTCTGACTCAACTTCACACCTTGTAACACATGCAAGAACCCTTTCTTTAACTGATCCATTTTGAACTTCTTCGAAACTTTGTCAAGGTATGTGCTTTGTGAAAGTCCAATTAAGTGTCTTGATCTATCTCTATAGATCTTGATGCCCAGTATATAAGCAGCTTCACCGAGGTCTTTCATTGAAAAATTCTTATTCAAGTATACTTTTATGCTATCTAGAAATTATGTATTATTTCCAATCAACAATATGTCATCCACATATAATATTAGAAATGCTACAGAGCTCCCACTCACTTTCTTGTAAATACAGGCTTCTCCAAAAGTCTGTATAAAATCATATGCTTTGATCACACTATCAAAGCGCATATTCCAACTCCGAGAGGCTTGCACTAGTCCATAAATGGATTGCTAGGAGCTTGCACACTTTGTTAGCACCTTTAGGATCGACAAAACCTTCTAGTTGCATTATATACAACTTTTCTTCCAGATATCCATTAAGGAATGCAGTTTTGACATCCATTTGCCAAATTTCATAATCATAAAATGCGACAATTGCTAACATGATTCGGACAGACTTAAGCATTGCTACGGGTGAGAAGGTCTCATCGTAGTCAACTCCTTGAACTTGTCGAAAACCTTTTGAAACAAGTCGAGCTTTGTAGATAGTAACATTACCATCAACGCCAGTCTTCTTCTTGAAGATCCATTTATTCTCTATGGCTTGCCGGTCATCGGGCAAGTCAACCAAAGTCCACACTTTGTTTTCATACATGGATCCCATCTTAGATTTCATGGCCTCAAGCCATTTCGCGGAATCTGGGCTCATCATCGCATCCTCATAGTTTGTAGGTTCGTCATGGTCAAGTAACATGACCTTCAGAACAATATTAGTGTACCACTCTGGTGCGGATCATACTCTGGTTGACCTAGGAGGTTCGGTAGTAACTTGATCTGAAGTTTCATGATCATCATCATTAGCTTCCTCACTAATTGGTGTAGGAATCACTGGAACTGATTTTTGTGACGAACTACTTTCCAATTCAGGAGAAGGTACAATTACTTCATCAAGTTCTACTTTCCTCCCACTCACTTCTTTCGAGAGAAACTCCTTCTCTAGAAAGGATCCATTCTTAGCAACGAATATCTTGCCATCGGATCTGTGATAGAAGGTGTACCCAACAGTCTCGGTTTCTTGCTACACCAAACGGAGGTGATCGATTTGTTCATGTTAGTCGTAAGTTATTTTGTTGCATTAGAGTTCACCCACCTTTCACAGTTTGTTAGAAATGACATTCTTTTAACTCCAATTCATTTTTTCCTTTTTTTATACGTTTGTATTTTTAATTGTCTTTAAGCTTACATTTGCTTTCCATTAGTTTAAGATGTTTCCGTAGCGATTATTTATTTACCTTTTAGCAAGGTTCCCGCAGCAACGCGCGGGGCATCATCTAGTTTATACTATATAGTAGCCAGTCAAAGTTTTTTTTTCAAAAAAATGCAAAAGCTTTGTGTTTCATTGTATTCAAAAGAGGGAGTTTGGTACAATCCTCCTAGGATGACAGTTACAAGGCAAGCACATGACCCCAAAAGAGGGAGTCTCGGTTTCTTGCTTATCAGGTTGAAGATTTTTCACATAAGCATCGCAACCCCAAACTTTAAGAAACGACAGCTTCGGTTTCTTGCTACACCACAGTTCATATGGTGTCGTCTCAACGGATTTAGATGGTGCCCTATTTAACGTGAATGCACTCCTCTCTAAAGCATAACCCCAAAATGATAGCGTTAAATCAGTAAGAGACATCATAGATCACACCATATCTACTAAAGTACGGTTACGACGTTCAGACACACCATTACGCCGTGGTGTTCCAGGTGGCGTGAGTTGTGAGACTATTCCACATTGTTTCAAATGAAGACCAAACTCATAACTCAAATATTCACCTCCATGATCAGATCATAGAAACTTTATTTTCTTGTTACGATGATTTTCCACTTCACTCTGAAATTCTTTGAAGTTTTCAAATGTTTTAGACTTATGTTTCATTAAGTAGATATACCCATATCTGCTTAAATCATCTTTGAAGGTCAGAAAATAACGATAACCGTCGCGAGCCTCAACACTCGTTGGACCACATACATTAGTATGTATTATTTCCAATAAGTTAGTTGCTCGATCCATTGTTCTGGAGAACGAAGTCTTAGTCATCTTGCCCATGAGGCATGGTTCGCAAGCATCAAGTGATTCCAAAAGCCCATTAGCATGGAGTTTCTTCATGCGCTTTACACCAATATGACCTAAACGGTAGTGCCACAAATAAGTTGCACTATCATTATTAACTTTGCATCTTTTGGCTTCAATATGATGAATATGTGTATCACTACAATCGAGATTCAACAAAAATAAACCACTCATCAAGGGTGCATGACCATAAAAGATATTACTCATATAAATAGAACAACCATTATTGTATGATTTAAATGAATAACCATATCACATCAAACAAGATCCAGATGTAATGTTCATGCTCAACGATGGCACCAAATAACAATTATTCAGGTCTAAAACTAATCCCGACGGTAGATGTAGAGGTAGCGTGCCGACGACGATCACATCAACCTTGGAACCATTTCCCATGTGCATGGTCACCTCTTCCTTAGCCAATCTTCGTTTAATCTGTAGCTCCTGTTTTGAGTTGCAAATATGAGCAACAGAACCAGTATCAAATACCCAGGCGCTGCTATGAGCATTAGTAAGGTACACATCAATAACATGTATATCAAATATACCTTTCACTTTTCCATCCTTCTTATCCGCTAAATACTTGGGGAAGTTCCGCTTCCAGTGACCAGTCCCTTTGCAGTAGAAGCACTCAGTCTCAGGCTTAGGTCCAGACTTGGGTTTCCTCCCTCGAGCAGCAACTTGCTTGCTGTTCTTATTGAAGTTCCCCTTCTTCCCTTTGCCCTTTTTTCTTGATTTCTACCTCAACAGCCTTTAGCATCGCGAAGAGCTCGGGAATTGTCTTTTCCATACCTTGCATATTATAGTTCATCACGAAGCCTTTATAACTTGGTGGTAGTGATTGAAGAACTCTGTCAATGACACTATCATCAGGAAGATTAACTCCCAGCCGACTCAAGTGGCTGTGGTACCCAGACATTCTGAGTGTGTGTTCACAGACAGAACTATTCTCCTCCATTTTGCAACTATAGAACTTGTTGGAGACTTCATATCTCTCAATTCTGGCATTTTCTTGAAATATTAACTTCAACTCCTGGAACATCTCATATGCTCCATGACGTTCAAAATGTCTTTGAAGTCCCGATTCTAAGTCATAAAGCATGGCACACTAAACTATCGAGTAGTCATCAGCTTTGCTCTGCCAGACATTCATAACGTCCGGAGTTGCTCCTACAGCGTGTCTTGCACCTAGCGGTGCTTCCAGGACGTAATTCTTTTGTGCAGCAATGAGGATAATCCTCAAGTTATGGGCCCAGTCCGTGTAGTTGCTACCATCATCTTTCAACTTAGTTTTCTCTAGGAACACATTAAAATTCAAGGGAACGGTAGCACGGGCCCTAGATCTACAACAACATAGACATGCAAAAACTATCAGGTACTAAGTTCATGATAAATTAAAGTTCAATTAATCATATTACTTAAGAACTCCCACTTAGATTGACATCCCTCTAGTCATCTAAATGATCACGTGATCCATATCAACTAAACCATGTCCGATCATCACGTGAGATGGAGTAGTTTTCAATGGTGAACATCTCTATGTTGATCATATCTACTATATGATTCACGTTCGACCTTTGGTCTTAGTGTTCCGAGGCCATATCTGCATATGCTAGGCTCGTCAAGTTTAACTCGAGTATTCTTCATGTGCAAAACTGGCTTGCACCCGTTGTATGTGAACGTAGAGCTTATCACACCGGATCATCACGTGGTGTCACGGCACGATGAACTGTAGCAACGGTGCATACTCAGCGAGAACACTTATACCTTGAAATTTAATGAGGGATCATCTTATAATGCTACCGCCGTACTAAGCAAAATAAGATGCATAAAGGATAAACACCACATGCAATCAAAATATGTGACATGATATGGCCATCATCATCTTGTGCCTTTGATCTCCATCTCCAAAGCACCGTCATGATCTCCATCTCCAAAGCACCGTCATGATCTCCATCGTCACCGGCTTGACACCTTAATCTCCATTGTAGCATCGTTGTCGTCTCGCCAACTATTGCTTCCACAACTATCGCTACGGCTTAGTGATAAAGTAAAGCAATTAGATGTTGATTGCATTTCATACAATAAAGCGAAAACCATAAGGCTCCTGCCAGTTGCCGATAACTTTTACAAAACATGATCATATCATACAACAATTTATATCTCATCACGTCTTGACCATATCACATCAGAACATGCCCTGCAAAAACAAGTTAGACGTCCTCTACTTTGTTGTTGCAAGTTTTATGTGGTTGCTACGGGCTTCTAGCAAGAACCGTTCCTACCTATGCATCAAACCCACAATGATTTTTCGTCAAGTGTGCTGCTTTAACCTTCAACAAGGACCGGCTGTAGTCAAACTCAATTCAACTAAAGTTGGAGAAACAGACACTGATACGTCTCCAACGTATCTATAATTTATGAAGTATTCATGCTAATATATTATCATTCTTGGATGTTTTACAATCATTTTATAGCAACTTTATATCATTTTTGGGACTAACCTATTGACCCAGTGCCGAGTGCCAATTGTTGTTTTTGCTTGTTTTTTACATTGCAGAAAATCAATATCAAACGAAGTCCAAACACCGCGAAATGTTTTTGAAGATTTTTTTGGACAAAAAGGAACCCAATGGGCCAGAGATGCACCTGGGGGTGCCCCGAGGGGGCACAACCCACCAGGGCGCGCTAGGGCCCCCTGGCGCACCCAGGTGGGTTGTGCCCACCTCGGTGGCCTCCCGCACCCCTTCTTTCCCCTATAAATTCCCAAATATTCTGAAACCCTTCGGGGTTAACCTAGATCAGAAGTTCCGCCACCGCAGGGCTCCGTAGCCAACGAAAACCAATCTAGACACGTTCCAGCACCCTGCCGGAGGGGGGAATCATCTCCGGTGGCCATCTTCATCATCCCAGTGGCCACCACGATGAGGAGGGAGTAGTCCACCCTCGGGGCTGAGGGTTTGTACAAGTAGCTATGTGTTTAATCTCTCTCTCTCTCTCTCTCTCTCGTGTTCTTGAGATGTCACGATCTTGATGTATCGCAGGCTTTGTTAATATAGTCGGATCATAAGGTGTTTTCCCCTCTCTATCTTGTTGTGATGAATTGCATTTTCCCCTTTGAGATCTCGTTGTTATCGTATTAAATACTTCTATGGATTTGAGAAAACTTGATATATGTCTTGCAATTGAATACTCGTGGTGACAATGGGGTATCGTATTGATTCACTTGATATATGTTTTGGAACTCAACTAGCGGATTCCCGTGGTGACATTGGGGTAATCTATGCATAGGGGTTGATGCACATTCTTGTCCTTGTTTCTCTGGTAGAAATCTTGGGGCACTCTTGTAGTTCTTTGTGTGGATTGAGTATTATGAATATGAATATGCTTTGGTGTTATTCTAGTACGAACTCTAGGATAGATCGAACGGAAAAAATAGCTTTGCTTTATTTTAGTACGAACTCTTGAATAGATCGAATGGAAAGAATAGCTTTGAGGTGGTTTAGTACCCTACCAACAATTCCTATCTTTTGTTCTCCGCTAATAGGAACTCCGGAGTGATTCTTCGTTACACTTTGAGGGATAATCATATGATCCAACTATGTTAGCATTGTTGAGAGATTGCACTAGCAAAAGTACAGACCCTAGGCCTTGTTTTTAAGCATTGCAATACCGTTTTTGTGCCCGTTTACTATTTTCTACCTTGCTATTTTTATTTATTCAAATTATAAAAATATATTTCTACCATCCATATTACACATTTATCACCATCTCTTCGCCGAACTAAGTGCATCTATACAATTTGCCATTGTATTGGGTGTGTTAGGGACACAAGAGATTTCTTGTATTTGGTTGTAGGGTCGTTTGAGGGAGACTGAGGAAGTCTTGGATTAGGGGGTCTCCGGACAGCCGGACTATATCGTTTGGCCAGACTGTTGGACTATGAAGATACAAGATTGAAGACTTTGTCTCGTGTCCGGATGGGACTCTACTTGGCGTGGAAGGCAAGCTAGGCAATACGGATATGTATATCTCCTCCTTTGTAACCGACCTTGTGTAACCCTAGCCCCCTCCGGTGTTTATATAAACCGGAGGGTTTTAGTCCGTAGGACAACATACAATCATACCATAGGCTAGCTTCTAGGGTTTAGCCTCTTTGATCTCGTGGTAGATCAACTCTTATAATACCCATATCGTCAAGAATAAATCAAGCAGAACGTAGGGTTTTACCTCCATCAAGAGGGCCCGAACCTGGGTAAAACATCGTGTCCCCTGCCTCCTGTTACCATCCGCCTTAGATGCATAGTTCGGGACCCCCTACCCGAGATCCGCCGGTTTTGACACGGACATTGGTGCTTTCATTGAGAGTTCCTCTGTGTCATCGCCGTTAGGCTTGATGGCTCTTCTATCATTGATAGCGATGCAGTCCAGGGTGAGACTTTTCTCCCCGGACAGATCTTTGTGTTCGGCGGCTTCGCACTACGGGCCAACTCGCTTGGCCATCTGGAGCAGATCGAAAGTTACGCCCCTGGCCACCAGGTCAGGTTTGGAAGCTTAAACTACACGACCGATATCCGCGGAGACTTGATCTTCGGCGGATTCGAGCCTCTGCCTTGTGCGTCACGTGGTCACGATGAGTACGATTTAGCTCTACCATCAGACAGTGTTCAGGAGATCACACTGGCAGCCGCTCCGACCCTCAATTCAGAGCAAGTTACGCCGTCCATGGACAGGTGGATGGACCCCGCCACGGAGGCCTTACCCTCAACGGCGATCGAGCCGAATATCGACCTTACCCTTCACGAGAGCCGTGTTGTTAAACTGCCAGATACTTCTCCGGCCACGGACTCCGAACCGCCTGCATCCGTTCCTATCGAATCCGGTTGGGCGCCGATCATGGAGTTTACCTCCACGGATATCTTTCAACACTCGCCCTTCGGCGACATACTGAATTCATTAAAATCTCTCTCCTTGTCAGGAGAGTCCTGGCCGAACTATGTTCGGCAGGATTGGGATGCGGATGACGAAGAAATTCGCCGCCCACCCGCCACCCACTTAGTAGCCACTGTCGATGACTTAACTGACATGCTCGACTCCGCCTCCGAAGACATCGACGGTATGGACGACGATGCAGGAGACGAACAGGAACCACCGCCCACAGGGCACTAGACGCCCACTCATCACATGACGTATACATGGTGGACACACCAAAAGAAGATGATGACGAGGAACGGAAAGACGCAGCGAAGGGTTGCCCCCTCGAGAATCAGTCAAAGCGGCGGCGTAAGCACCGCTCCAAGTCCCACCTCGACAGAAACAACGATCATATAGACCCAACATTAGAGCAGGGTGAACCATCGCCAGACCACGGCAACACGGAGAATCAAACCGAACAACCTGACTTTGTCAAAGATAATAGTCCGGACGACATCACACCGGACAGACACTCGGAGCAACAGAATGCCCATAAAAGGCTCGTTGCCACCGCGAGGAGTCTAAAAAAGCAGAAGCAAAGGCTCAAGGCTGCGCAAGACACACTCAGAATTAGATGGAGTAAAGTGCTCAACACAGCAGCGAAGTACGGCAGTATTCACCCCACCAAGAGCTACCCGAAGCAGAAGTTGCTACCTGAATTCGATGAGGAGGCCTTAGATCCCCCGCAACCAAAAACTAAAACGGCCATCTGGCCAGATAGACGACCTCACGGCCAACATAGAGAGGCAAACAACGCCGCACATAAGCCAATAAGCGATCCACGCGAGGGCTCACATCAAAAGGACGGCGCAACCAGATCCATCTATGGACCACGCAAGCGCGCTCCAGCATATGATGCAACAAAACAAACATCCGAACAACGCGGTACACCCAGATACAGGGGTGTCGCACACCCCCTATGTTTCACCGATGAGGTGCTGGACCATGAATTTCCAGAGGGATTCAAACCCGTAAACATCGAGGCATACGACGGAACAACAGACCCTGGGGTCTGGATTGAGGACTATATCCTCCATATCCATATGGCTCGAGGAGATGTTCTCCATGCCATTAAGTATTTACCCCTCTAACTCAAAGGGCCAGCTCGACACTGGCTTAAAAGCCTCCCCGAAAGCTCCATTGGAAGCTGGGAAGGGCTCGAAGACGCTTTTCGAGCAAATTTTCAAGGGACTTATGTCCGACCTCCGGACGTGGATGATTTGAGTCATATAACTCAACAGCCCGGAGAGTTAGCCCGAAAGCTTTGGAACAGGTTTCTTACTAAAAAGAACCAAATAGTCGACTGTCCGGACGCCGAAGCCTTAGCAGCTTTTAAGCATAGCATCCACGACGAATGGCTTGCCAGACACCTCGGCCAAGAAAAGCCGAGAACAATGGTAGCATTAACAATACTCATGACTCGCTTTTGCGTGGGTGAGGACAGCTGGCTAGCCAGATGCAGCACCAGTGACCCCAGTACATCCAAAGTTAGAGATGGAAATGGGAAATCACGGCGCAGTAAAAATAATAAGCGTCGGAATAAAGAAGACAGCCCGAAGAGCACGGCAGTAAACGTCGGATTCAGAAGCTCTCGGCCAGGTCAGCAAAAGCCGCCCTCTAAAGGCGCTAGAGATGAACTGTCCAGCCTAAACAAAGTTCTGGACCAAATATGTCAGATCCATAGCACCCCTAGTAAACCCGCTAACCACACCCACGGAGACTGTTGGGTCTTCAAGCAGTTCGGCAAGCTCAACGCCGTACACAAGGGGGAGGATACACCAAGCGAAGACGAGGATGATCCTCTCAAGCAAGACACTGGGGAACAAAAGAAATTTCCACCAGAAATCAAAATAGTAAACGTGTTACACGTGATCAAGGGGAGAAACAAAGCGGCACTCCCAGAGAAATATGCCCAAGGGCCTATCACCGCGGAGTCCTGCCACTGGTCCTCTCAACCGATCACTTTTGACCATCGGGATTACTCAGCAAGTATCTGGCGTGCAGGATGGGCTGCCTTGGTATTAGACCCAATAATTGACGGATACCACTTCACACGAGTCCTAATGGACGGTGGCAGCAGCCTAAACCTGATATATCAGGACACAATCCGCAAAATGGGGATAGACCCAATGAAAATTCGCCACAACAATACTACCTTTAAAGGAGTAACGCCAGGCCCAGGGGCTCATTGCACGGGCTCCCTGCTACTAGAGGTTAAATTCGGCGTCCCCACTAACCTCCGTAGCGAAAATTTAACCTTCCACATTGCTCCGTTCCAAAGTGGCTATCAAGCACTACTTGGACGCAAAGCTTTCGCTCGCTTTAATGCAATACCACATTACGCTTCCCTCATGCTTAAGATGCCCGGTCCATGCGGCATCATTACAGTGAATGGAAATATGGAGCGATCCTGGCACGCCGAAGAGAGTGCGACTGCCTTGGCAGCCGCACACTAAAAACGGCCTCACCAACTAAAGCATTTGATAGGTCGTCAAGACCATGGACACGGTTAGACGAGTCCGGCGCAGCTACATGTAATTCATACAGGTTTGATGGCCACACCCCTATTACAAATACAAGGGGCTCAACGCGCGCAGACAAGTGGCAATTTTTACTCATCTTGAATTGTACATGGTTTCTCTAAACCTACCTTTTTGCACGACAACTTTTCACCTAAGTTTCTCTCTTTGACAGATGACCATCGTGCTACACCCGTCCAGGATATGGCACAACGGAGACACAGGCGCAGACGTGCAGCAGGGACCCGTTCCAAGGATTCTTTTTAGATTAAGACCCTGCGTAAACCTTTTTACTATCTCTTGTTGATACACATCCCTCGGATTCCTAGTACAATTGAGAAGGATGCTGACGTCTTGGCATGTGGCCATGTCAGAATAATGCACGTACCTGGACACCAGGGGCTTCTTACAAAGGGCACTGTTTAGGCCCGGTTTATACCATAAAGACCGAATACCTCAGGGAGTGTTCGGCGTCGCGAGTTTGGCCTTATATGCATCAGCTCTGAATCATGTCTTTGGTCAAATGTTGGGTTTTCCCGGCTCCTGTGTTTTGCTGCCTTACGTTCTGCTCTATCGACTAAGGCGGCACCAGGAGAACTACTACGATTGTGCCGCGGTTCATCCGGACGAGCACCTCAGTAGAGAAAGCCGAAAACTGACTGTCATGATATAGCGCGAGACTGGTCAACCACTTGATGACCTATCGGAATGTTAGAATTCCTCCGCCTTAACGAAGGGCCGTTTCCCGGCCAGGCATGTACGCACCCCGAATTCAGGAGAGTGCGGAGCCACCAGGGGCTATATAGTAACCCCACCGTCAAACTCCTATGGCTAAGTGAAAGTGTTAAAGCATTATAGTCCGGTTGCCTAGTTCGTTGCGCCATCACCTCCTTATTAGGACAAAGACGTTGGATTAAGTGTGAATACGCGTCTTCTGCGAACACCCCCGCATTATATGCGTTGGGGCTAAAGTCGATGACTGCAATCTTTCAGGTTATACACATGTATACATAAACGGCCGCACATAAGGCATCATATTACTTTCGGGCAAAAGTATAAATACAACCTTAGTAAATTTCATAAAAACATTGCGTTTACAATGGGAATACATGTCACTCAAACATAATATTCTTCGAGCACTGGGCCTCTATCAAACGAGCGCCCTCGAGAACTTCTTCGAAATAGTGCTCGGCAGCCACCCGACCTATGGCCGAACCCTGCGCCGCAACAGTGGTAGCATCCATCTCCGCCCAGTATGCTTTGACACAGGCAAGGGCCATCCGCGAGCCCTCTATACACGCCGACCTCTTCATCGCATTGATGCGCGACACCGCTCCAAGGAACTGCTGCACTAAGCTGAAATAGCTATTCGGCTTCGGTTTTTCCGGTCACAGATGATCTACGACGGACCTCATGGCGAGTCCGGACAACCTGTTGAGTTCAACCCATTCGGCTAACTGATCAGTCAATGGAAGCGGATGCTCTGGAACGTTAAACTGCGACCAGAACAGCTTGTCCACTTCACGATCTGTTTGATCTCGGAAGTATTCGGCCGCATCGACAGCGCTCGCCGCCAAGTCCATATATGCGTCTGCCGAACTCCACAACCGATCCAGAGGGGCATACCGCGGATCTCCAAACTTCCTCCGCAGCAAAAAGGGCTTCCCAACCGCAATATCCCCGGCTTCACGCAGCTCTTCCTTCTTTGCGCTCATAGCAGAGCGGGTGTCTTTGGTCGCCACCGCGGCCTTTTCAAGTTTCATCGCCTTCGCTCGGTTTTCTTCTTCAAGGAGCTGGCAGCGGTCGGCAGTGTCTTTTAACTTTACAACCATCTTGGCCATTTTATCTTTGCTCTCGCAATGTGCAGCCTTTTCGGCTCTTAACTCTTCGGCCGCTTTTAAAGCAGCCGCATTACTAATTCTTGCTTGTTCCTTGGCTTGGGCAAGTTCCGCTCGAAGGGTCTCCACGGTGGCAGCTCCATCTGCAGTCACAACATATTAAAGATACTGGTGCTACGCTACTCTTACTATGTGACATTCACCAGATAACATTACTTACCCTGTGCCTCGTCAAGCCACTTGTTAACAAGCTCGATGTCGGCATCTGCCGCATCCAGTTGCCGCTTTAGCTCGGCAAACTCATTAGTCCGGCTAGCCACCGGAGCTTCCACCACCTGCACATAAAGGTAGTTTGGTTATTACCTGGGATTACAATCCTCTGTTCGCTGTCGTTCTCGACGACAACCAGAGTCTCAGGGGCTACTATCTACACAGGGCACACCTAAAAATGTGCGGTACTATCAAAAAGTATATCATTTCACGTACCTCGAAGCCCGTCAGTAGACTCATAAAAGCTTCATGCAATCCGCTTTCGGTGGACAAAATTCTTTCCATCACTGTACCCATCAACGTACGGTGTTCTTCTGAGATGGCCGCTCGCTCCAACAGCTCCCTCAATACGTCCGACCACATACCAGACGGTGTCGAACTCTTTTGTTTGCTCTCTTCAAGAGCCGGACGCTGGGGACTTCGGGTGACTATAGGATTATCTTCTGGCCTCACCAGATCCGGAGAGGCCCTCTGTGACGACACTTCAAGGTCGCCGCTTCTTGAGCGGGGGAGTCTGAGGGAGGTGTTTCGCTCTCCATCATCTCCGGAAGAAGATCCCCCGAAGATGAGCTCTGCTGAGAAGGGATAAGATCCGAACTGCAAGATAAACGCTTCGGTTATTTTCCTCAAAGGCAAGGTAGTATATCTCCACTATTAAAGTACGTTTTGATTACTTACAGCTCATTGGAGGGCTGATCCTCGCGCGGACTTTGTGCGGCAAGAGCACCCTCCAAGGTAGGACCCTCTGGTGGAGACTTCTTCTCCCGTTTGGAAGCCTTGGTTTCCGGATCTTCAGAGGAAGTCCTCTTCCTTCCCCGAAGCGAGAGAAGGTCAGATTCTTCCCCTTGGTTATCCTCCTTCACGAAGGCGCTCATTCCCTCGGTTGGAATTGGTAGCGATGGGGGCCTGCTTTCGACCTCATTAATCCCCCCTTTATCTTCCTTTGAGGGCTCCGGGCAAGGTGCTAGCTCGAGCATCTTTTCCAATACCGGATTCTCCAAACCCTCAAGAAGGGGGCCGAACACCGAATCATCTTCGCCCTTGTTATCCAGTCCTGGTCAATGGGCGATTTCTTAGAATGACGTCATGGTAAATGAAAGACGGCGTGTTCGGCTAAGGGATTACTTACTTGGTCGGCGGTACGGTTGCTGCTCAGGCCCACGTCCTCGGTAGTATCCGGACACTCTATTTGGGGTCCGAAGAATGATTTCTACATCTCCTCGTGCGTCAGGCCGAGGAAATTCTGAATAGTGCGTGACCCTTCTGGGTTGAACTCCCACATGCGGAGGGGCCGACGTTTGCAAGGCTGGACTCGACGAACCAGCATGACTTGCACCACTGTAACCAGACTGAAATGTCCTTCGAAGAGATCTTGAATGCGGCTCTGTAGTATAGGCACATCTTTGGCTGGACCCCAGCTCAGCCCTCTGCTAATCCATGACATTAGTTGTGGTGGAGGCCCCGAGCGAAAAGCAGGGGCAGCCACCCACTTGGCGGCACTTCTGGGAGCTGTGATGTAAAACCACTCCCGTTGCCATAATCCGGACACCTCTGGAAAGGAACCCTTTGGCCATGAAGCTCCAGCGATCTTGCTTATTAATGCGCCTCCGCACGCTGCGTGCTGCCCCTCGACCATCTTCGGCTTCACGTTGAAAGTCTTGAGCCACAAGCCGAAGTGAGGGGTAATGCGGAGGAAGGCCTCACATACGACAATAAATGCCGAGATGTGGAGAAAGGAGTCCGGGGCTAGATTGTGGAAATCTAGCCTGTAATAGAACATCAAACCCCTAACGAAGGGATCCAGAGTGAGGCCTAGACCTCGGAGGATGTGGGAGATGAACACAACATTCTCGTTGGGTTCAGGAGTAGGGACGACCTGCTCTCGGGCAGGCAGCCGATGCGAAACCTCGACGGTCAGGTATCTGGCCTCCCTCAACTTCTTGATATCCTCTTCCGTAATGGAGAAGGGCATCCACCGGCCTTGAAGGCTAGATCCAGACATAGTTGAAGGTCCGAAGCGCCTGACCTGGGCTTTGGGTGTTAGAACTCGAGGCGGGGGAAGGATTCGATTAAGCACGGGAGGGAAAAAAGTAAAAGCCTTGTCCCTTTATAAAGAGGGTGAATATCAAGCGTCCTCTCCGTAGCCGTTTGGGACTTGCCTATAATCTAGGAGTCCTAGACACGGTTGGGTTACCCACGACCGTATTGATGATAATCCCATAATTAGGGGAACATGATCTCTGCTTTGACAAGACGTGTCGAGAAACCGCCTCGCGTTATGTGTGGAGCTGGTTAAAGAAAAATGGTTCGAATAATCACCGAGCCATGGCATGATGTCATGTTGCCAAAACGTGTCAGCAGATTAAGATTTGTGGAAATATTATTCTCTCTATGGTGGTATGTGGAACTTATTTTGCAGGGTCGGACACTATCCTCGTATTCAAAATCTTCTATGATATGTTCGGAGGAGGAACCCGCCTTGCAATGCCGAAGACAACACTGCGCACCGGACTTATCGTCATTGAAAGCCTGGTTCAGGGGCTACTGAGGGAGTCCTGGATTAGGGGGTCTCCGAACAGCCGGACTATATCCTTTGGCCGGACTGTTGGACTATGAAGATATAAGATTGAAGTCCTGAAAATGTGACTATGAAGATATTATAAAGATGATCAATAACTATGAAGATATTTTGTGCTCATTTGTTATAAGAAGAAGTCAATAGTTTGGCACAAAATATTTGAATGATTAGCATGATTGCAATGTTGTTAGTATGAATTCTTTGAATATCCATGATGCTAATGATATGCAAAGCAATAAGCTTGGGGATGCTATTTTTGATGAATATGATATTTTTAGTCCCCCAAGCTTTGGTGAGAAAATTTATTATTTCGATTGCATGCCTCCTATTTATGATGATTATATTGATGAAAGTGGATTTGAAGAGGCCGTGACTTTATTTAATGATGAATCCACCATTTTGGATGAGGCTTCAATTGACTATGACAACAAAGTTGCTATCTATGATGATTATGGTGATGACATGTATGCTATATTCAATAATGATAACCATGAAACTTGTCATCATGATTTTAATTTTCAATCCCATTATATTTATTTTGTTGAGTTTGCTCCCACTACTATTCATGAGAATAAATTTGTTTATGTGGAGAGTAATAAAATTTCTATGCTTGTGGATCATGAAAAGAATGCTTTATGTGATAGTTATATTGTTGAATTAATTCATGATGCTACTGAAAATTATTATGAGAGAGGAACATATGCTTGTAGGTATTGCAATAATATCAAGTTTCCTCTCTATGTGTTGAAAATTTTGAAGCTATGCTTGTTTTGCCTTCCTATGCTAGTTGATTCTTGCTCCCATGAAGTATTTTCTCACAAAATCCCTATGCATAGGAAGTGGGTTAGGCTTAAATGTGCTTGTCATGTGATTCATGACGCTCTTTTTCATGTTCCAATTCTTATCTTTTATGCGAGCATCATTGAAATCATCATGCCTAGCTAAAAGGCATTAAAGAAAAGCGCTTGTTGGGAGACAACCCAACACTTTTACCTACTGTTTTTCCGTTTTCACATGCTTAGGCTACTGTAGTAATCATGTTTTATAGCTTTCTCTTCAATAAAGTGCCAAGTAAGACCTTTGGGATGGCTTACGGTGATAGTTGATTTGATCTTGCTGAAAACAGAAACTTATGCACTCAGGAATACAATTCTCATTTTTAATAGTAGCGTGATAAAATGCTGATTATTTTTGCAGAAGATTAATATACAAATTTCCCAGGTTTTCCTATTTTTTCAGGATTTTTGGGGTAGCAGAAGTATGGTTGGAATACAGATTACTACAGACTGTTCTGTTATTGACTGATTCTGTTTTCAATGCATAGTTTGCTTGTTTTCTAGATTCTATGGCTTATATTGCTCAATATGAATTGTAGAAATGATATGATAGAGTAAGCATTGTGTGGAAACAATTATTAATCTTGTCTTTGACAGTACCAAAAGTGAAATGGTTTGCTCTTTATCATACTAACCTATCTCAGAAAGTTCCATTAAGTTTTGTGTGGTTGAAGTTTTCAAGTTTTGGGTGAGATATCAATATGAGGAGAATAAGGAGTGACAAGACCCTAATCTTGGGGATGCCCAAGGCATCCCAAGGTAATATTCAAGGAATATCCAAGCAACTAAGCTTGGGGATGCCTCGGAAGGCATCCCCTCTTTCGTCTCCAACATTATCGGTAACCTCATTTGGAGCTATGTTTTCATTCATCACATGATATGTGTTTTGCTTGGAGTGTCAATTTATTTTGTTAGAATTTGCTTTCTTTTATTTATAATAATGTTTTTCATCTTTTATTTCAATAAAATTGGCATTGATAGCCTTTACTATGCTTATTTTGCAAGTCTACATGTTGCTGTTTGCAAACAGAAAGTTTACCGATGTTGCAAAAATTCCCTAGAAAATTAAGAATGTGATAAAATGTTGAAACTTTTTGCAAAATGAGATCTGATAAATTTTATACAGTGTGGTACATTTTCAAAGTGTTTAGAGTTTAAAAAGTATTGATACTCTTGCATTCTTTACAGACTGTACTGTTTTGGCAGATTGATGTTATGTTTGCATTGTTTGCATATGTTTGCTTGTTTAATGATTCTATTTGAGGATAAGAGTATTAAATATGCAGAGGCATTTAGTATGCAATGTTGAATAATGATTTTAGTGATTTTCTATAGTAGAGAATGATAAGGTTTTCCCATTTGTTTATACTAACTTATCTCACGAGTTCTTGTTGAGTTTTGTGTGGATGAAGCTGTTGAGATTTAGGGAAACCGTGATATACAAGGAATTAAGGAGACACAAAAGCTCAAGCTTGGGGATGCACAAGGTGCCCCAAAATAATATTTCAAGAAGTCTCAAGCATCTAAGCTTGGGGATGCCCCGGTAGGCATCCCACCTTTCTTCTTCAACTATTATCGGTTAGTATCTGTTGAGCCTAAGATTTTGCTTCTTCACATGAGTTGTGCTATCCTTAGAATATCATTTTATTTTCATTGTTCTTGCTATTTTAATAAACTACTTAGATCTGAAAGTTTTTTAAATAAAATAGAGTCCTCAAATAGTTTCCAGGGAGGCTAAGTAAGTGGCATTCACATCACGTTAACGAAGCTCTTTTCTATGTCATTTACACTTGTGCTTCACTTATATCCTATGAGTAAATTTTTGAATAAATTGAATGTCATGAAGTTGAAATCATATCATGCCTAGTGGTAGCTTCACATTGGGTTTAGAAAGTGAAATCTTTTGAGGCTTGACAATCACAATATTGGTCATACAAGCAATTCACGAATAATTAGTATAAGGAAGAGGAATTTCACATATGAGTACACTATCATGGAAATCTTTTGTGATTGTGAGCCCCCATCAAAATATTATATGCCAAAATTGTTTATGGTGGACAAGGAAGACAACGTAATGGTTTATGTTTGTTCATATTCACATAGAAGTTATATTGTCATAGATCCTTCAACATGTGGTGCTTTCCCCTATCTTTGCTAGCCAAAAATTCCGCACCAAGTAGAGATAGTACTTGTGCATCCAAAAAACCCTTAAACCCAAATATTATTTTCAAGAGTCCACTATACCTACCTATATGCGGTATTGTTTTGCCGTTCTAAGCAAATTTGTATGTGCCATCTCTAATTTTCAAAATAAATTTCTCTTTTGTGTGCTCGTACCGCTCGCGAAGCGGTGAGGGGTGGCCAATATTTTCGATGCTAGATGTGTCATTCTCATGATGAGTGTTTATTCACTTGTCATTGCATGAGAGTAAGGCAAAGATATCTGGGATGCCCAGTCCCGAAATGAAAAATGAATTTACTTTATGTTGTCAAATAATAAATTCCTTGGAAAGTGTTGGTATGGAGGGCACCCGTGGATACAGTTAGCCATGGAAAGTGAAAGTATGGTGGAAAAAGGAATAAACTTTATTTTTTGTTTGGGAACCGCATATGATATATATCTAGCATGGAAAGTGTTGGGAGCTCTAAGTCATTTTCGTTGGTGGGAAAAGTATGCCTCTCAAAATATTTTTTATCTCTCAATTTTCACTTTGAGCTCTGGCACCTCTACAAATCCCTACTTCCCTCTGCGAAGGGCCTATCTTTTACTTTTATGTATTTACTTTTATGCAAAGTGTCAAAGTATTCCTCTCTATTCCTTTTTATTTTCTCTTTTGGTAAGCATCATGTGGTGAGGAGAGATCTAGGCACATATGTCCAGTTGAATATGGGTAGCATGAGTTATTATTGTTGACATCACCCTTGAGGTGAATACGTTGGGAGGCAAAACAATAAGCCCCTATCTTTCTATGTGTCCGGTTGAAATGTTTTGCTCATGTGTACAAGGTGAGTGTTAGCAATCGTAGAAGACTATATGATGGTTGAGTATGTGGAGCTATTACTTAAACTCTGTTGAATAAGTTGAATTGCAATTGCTTGGTGACTAAGAACTTAGGTTGTTGGGTTTCAAGAGAATTTATTGTTTGAACCTTAACATGTGAATTGGTTGCCACTATAAAATGAGCAGTTTCATAAGAAAGAATTGTTGTTATGATGCTAGGAAAAGTGATTGAAATTATCATTGATCAAACTTGTGCACTTTGCTAGCATTCACACTTCAAAATTATTTCTTTTATCATTTACCTACTCGAGGACGAGTAGGAATTAAGTTTGGGGATGCTGATACGTCTCCAGTGTATCTATAATTTATGAAGTATTCATGCCAATATATTATCATTATTGGATGTTTTACAATCATTTTATAGCAACTTTATATCATTTTTTGGGACTAGCCTATTGACCCAGTGCCCAATGCCAGTTGCTGTTTTTGCTTGTTTTTTACATCACATAAAATCAATATCAAATGAAGTCCAAACACCGCGAAACTTTTTGGATATTTTTTTGGACCGGAAGGAACCAATGGGCCAGAGCTGCATCTGGGGGGTGCCCTGAGGGGGGCAAAACCCACCAGGGCACGCTAGGCCCCCCTGGCGCACCCAGGTGGGTTGTGCCCACCTCGGTGGCCTCTCGCACCCCTTCTTTGCACTATAAATTCCCAAATATTCCGAAACCCTTCGGGGTTAACCTAGATCAGAAGTTCCGCCGACGTAGGGCTCCGTAGCCACCTAAAACCAATCTAGACCCGTTCCGGCACCCTAGCGGAGGGGGGAATCATCACCGGTGGCCATCTTCATCATCCCGGCGGCCACCACGATGAGGAGGGAGTAGTCCACCCTCGGGGTTGAGGGTTTGTACCAGTAGCTATGTGTTTAATCTCTCTCTCTCTCTCTCGTGTTCTTGAGATGTCACAATCTTGATGTATCGTGGGCTTTGTTAATATAGTCGAATCATGTGGTGTTTTCCCCTCTCTATCTTGTTGTGATGAATTGAGTTTTTCCCTTTGACATCTCGTTGTTATCAGATTAAATACTTTTATGGATTTGAGAACACTTGATATATGTGTTGCAATTGAATACTCGTGGTGACAATGGGGTATCGTATTGATTCATTCGATATATGTTTTGGCACTCAACTTGCGGATTCCCGCGGTGACATTGGGGTAATCTATGCATAGGGGTTGATGCACGTTCTTGTCCTTGTTTCTCCGGTAGAAATCTTGGGGCACTCTTGTAGTTCTTTGTGTGGATTGAGTTTTATGAATATGAATATGCTTGGTGTTATTCTAGTACGAACTCTAGGATAGATTGAACGGAAAAAATAGCTTTGCGTTATTTTAGTACGAACTCTTGAATAGATCGAACGGAAAGAATAGCTTTGAGGTGGTTTAGTACCCTACAAACAATTCCTATCTTTTGTTCTCCGCTAATAGGAACTCGGGAGTGATTCTTCGTTACACTTTGAGGGATAATCATATGATCCAACTATGTTAGCATTGTTGAGAGATTGCACTAGCGAAAGTACGGATCCTAGGCCTTGTTTTTAAGCATTGCAATACCATTTTTGTGCCCGTTTACTATTTGCTACCTTTCTGTTTTTATTTATTCATATTATAAAAATATATTTCTACCATCCATATTACACTTTTATCGTCATCTCTTCGGCGAACTAAGTGCACCTATACAATTTGCCATTGTATTGGGTGTGTTGGGGACACAAGAGATTTCTTGTATTTGGTTGTAGGGTCGTTTGAGGGAGACCGTCTTCATCCTACACCTCTCACGGATTGATAAACCTTAGGTCATCCACTTGAGGGAAAATTGCTACTATCCTGCAAAACTCTGCGCTTGGAGGCTGATAACCCACAAGTATAGGGGATCGCAACAGTTTTCGAGGGTAGAGTATTCAACCCAAATTTATTGATTCGACACAAGGGGAGACAAAGAATATTCTCAAGTATTAGCAGTTGAGTTGTCCATTCAACCACACCTGGAAGACTTAATATCTGCAGCAAAGTATTTAGTAGCAAAGTAGTATGGAAGTAACTGACGACCCACAAGTATAGGGGATCTATTGTAGTCCTTTCGATAAGTAAGAGTGTCGAACCCAATGAGGAGCAGAAGGAAATGACAAGCGGTTTTTAGTAAGGTATTCTCTGCAAGCACTGAAATTATTGGTAACAGATAGTTTTGTGATAAGGTAATTTGTAACCGGTAACAAGTAACGAAAGTAAATAAGGTGCAACAAGATGGCCCAATCCTTTTTGTAGCAAAGGACAAGCCTGGTCAAACTCTTATATAAAGGAAAGCGCTCCCGAGGACACATGGAAATTATCATCAAGCTAGTTTTCATCACGTTCATATGATTTGCGTTTGGTACTTTGATAATTTGATATGTGGGTGGACCGGTGCTTGGGTACTGCCCTTCCTTGGACAAGCATCCCACTTATGATTAACCCCTCTTGCAAGCATCCGCAAATAGAAAACAAGTATTAAGGTAAACCTAACCATAGCATGAAACATATGGATCCAAATCAGCCCCTTACGAAGCAACTCATAAACTAGGGTTTAAGCTTCTGTCACTCTAGCAACCCATCATCTACTTATTACTTCCCAATGTCTTCCTCTAGGCCCAAACAATGGTGAAGTGTCTTGTAGTCGACGTTCACATAACACCACTAGAGGACAGAGAACATACATCTCATCAAAATATCGAACGAATACCAAATTCACATGACTACTTATAGCAAGACTTCTCCCATGTCCTCAGGAACAAACGGAACTACTCACAAATCATATTCATGTTCATAATCAGAGGGGTATGCATAAAGGATCTGAACATATGATCTTCCACCAAATAAACCAACTAGCATCAACTACAAGGAGTAATCAACACTACTAGTAACCCACATGTACCAATATGAGGTTTTGAGGCAAAGATTGGATACAAGAGATGAACTAGGGTTTGAGATGAGATGGTGCTGGTGAAGATGTTGATGGAGATTGACCCCCTCCGATGAGAGGATCGATGGTGATGATGATGGTGATGATTTCCCCCTACTGGAGGGATGTTTCCTCGGCAGAACAGCTCCGCCAGAGCCCTAGATTGGTTCCGCCAAGGTTCCGCCTCATGGCGGTGGAGTTTTGTCCCGTGAGATTGCTTATGATTTTTTCTTGGACGAAAGACTTCATATAGCAGAAGATGGACACTGAAGGCCTGCCACGGGGCCCACGAGACAGGGGGCGCGCCTAGGGGGTAGGGCGTGCCCCCCACCCTCGTGACCAGGGTGTGGGGCCCCTCTTGTTAATTCTTTCGCCAGTATTTTCTATATATTCCAAAACGTGCTCCCGTGAAGTTTCAGGACTTTTGGAGTTGTGCAGAACAGGTCTATAATATTTGCTCCTTTTCCAGCCCAAAATTTCAGCTGTCAGCATTCTCCCTCTTCCTGTAAACCTTGTAAAATAAGAAAGAATAGGCATAAGTATTATGACATAATGTGTAATAACAGCCCATAATGCAATAAATATTGATATAAAAGCTTGATGCAAAATGGACGTATCAGTAATGGTAACGGTGGCAAAAGTAACAGTAGTAGTTTTTGTAGCAATCGTAACAGTGGCAATAGAAAAGTAACTAAGGAAAGATCAATATGTGAAAAGCTCATAGGCAATGGATCAGTGATGGATAATTATGTCAGATCCGATTCCTCATGCAACAGTTATAACATAGGGTGACACAGAACTAGCTCCAGTTCAACAATGTAATGTAGGCATGTATTACGAATATAGTCATACGTGCTTATGGAAAACAGCTTGCATGCCATCTTTTGTCCTACCCTCCCGTGGCAGCGGGGTCCTATTGGAAACTAAGGGATATTAAGGCCTCCTTTTAATAGAGTACCAGACCACAGCATTAACACTTAGTGAATACATGAACTCCTCAAACTACGATCATCACCGAGAGTGGTCCCGATTATTGTCACTTCGGGGTTGCCGGATCATAACACATAGTAGGTGACCATTGACTTGCAAGATAGGATCAAGAACTCACATATATTCATGAAAACATAATGGGTTCAGATCTGAAATCATGGCACTCGGGCCCTAGTGACAAGCATTAAGCATAGCAAAGTCATAGCAACATCAATCTTAGAACATAATGGATACTAGGGATCAAACCCTAACAAAACTAACTCGATTACATGTTAAATCTCATCCAACCCATCACCGTCCAGCAAGCCTACGATGATATTACTCATGCACGGCGGTGAGCATCATGAAATTGGTGATGGAGGATGGTTGATGATGATGGCGACGGATTCCCCTCTCCGGAGCCCCGAACAGACTCCAGATCAGCCCTCCCGAGGAAGATTAGGGCTTGGCGGCGGCTCTGTATCGTAAAACGCGATGAATCCTTCTATCTGTTTTTTACCTCCCCGAAAGTGAATATATCGAGTTGGGGTTGAGGCCGGTGGAGTCCTAGGGGGCCCACGAGGCAGGGGGGCGCACCCCAGGGGGGGCGCCCTGCACCCTCGTGGACAGGGTGTGGGCCCCCTGATGCTGATTCTTTCGCTAGTATTTTTCATTAATTCCAAAACGTGTCTCCGTGGATTTTCAGGTCATTCTGAGAACTTTTATTTCTGTACAAAAATAACACCATGGCAGTTCTGCTGAAAATAGCGTCAGTCCGGGTTAGTTCCATTCAAATCATGCAAGTTAGAGTCCAAAACATGGGCAAAAGTGTTTGGAAAAGTAGATATGTTGGAGACGTATCAACTCCCCCAAGCTTAAACATTTTCTTGTCCTCAAGCAATTCAGTTGACAAACTGAAAGTGATAAAGAAAAACTTTTACAAACTCTGTTTGATCTTGTTGTAGCAAATATGTAAAGCTAGCATTCAAGTTTTCAGCAAAGATTATGAACTAACCATATTCACAATAACATTTTGTTGGGGAACGTAATAATTTCAAAAAAATTCCTACGCACACGCAAGATCATGGTGATGCATAGCAACGAGTGAAGGAAATATGCCCTAGAGGCAATAATAAAGTCATTATTTATTTCCTTATTTCATGATAAATGTTTATTATTCATGCTAGAATTGTATTAACCAGAAACATAATACATGCGTGAATACATAGACAAACAGAGTGTCACTAGTATGCCTGTACTTGACTAGCTCATTAATCAAAGATGGTTATGTTTCCTAACCATGGACAAAGAGTTGTTATTTGATTACCGGGATCACATCATTAGTTGAATGATCTGATTGACATGACCCATTCCATTAGCTTAGCACCCGATCGTTTAGTATGTTGCTATTGCTTTCTTCATGACTTATACATGTTCCTATGACTATGAGATTATGTAACTCCCGTGTGTTGGAGGAACACTTTGTGTGCTACCAAACGTCACAACGTAACTGGGTGATTATAAAGGTGCTCTACAGGTGTCTCCAAAGGTAAATGTTGGGTTGACGTATTTCGAGATTAGGATTTGTCACTCCGATCGTCGGAGAGGTATCTCTGGGCCCTCTCGGTAATGCACATCACTTAAGCCTTGCAAGCAATGCAACTAATGAGTTAGTTGCGAGATGATGTATTACGGAACGAGTAAAGAGACTTGCCGGTAACGAGATTGAACTAGGTATTGGATACCGACGATCGAATCTCGTGCAAGTAACATACCGATGACAAAGGGAACAATGTATGTTGTTATGCGGTCTGACCGATAAAGATCTTCATAGAATATGTAGGAGCCAATATGGGCATCCAGGTCCCGCTATTGGTTATTGATCGGAGACATGTCTCGGTCATGTCTACATTGTTCTCGAACCTGTAGGGTCCGCACGCTTAAGGTTTCGATGACAGTTATATTATGAGTTTATACGTTTTGATGTACCGAAGGTTGTTCGGAGTCCCGGATGTGATCACGGACATGACGAGGAGTCTCGAAATGGTCGATACATAAAGATTGATATATTGGAAGCCTATGTTTGGATATCGGAAGTGTTCCGGGTGAAATCGGAATTTTACCGGAGTACCGGGAGGTTACCGGAACCCCCCGGGAGCTATATGGGCCTTAGTGGGCCTTAGTGGAAGAAGAGGAGAGGCGGCCAGGGCTGGGCCGCGCACCCCTCCCCCCTAGTCCGAATAGGACAAGGAGAGAGGGGGCCGGCGCCCCCCTCCTTTCTCTCTCTCTCTTTTCCACCTCGCGAATCCTATTCCAACTAGGATTGGGGGAGAAGTCCTACTCCCGGAGGGAGTAGGACTCCTCTTGGCGCGCCCTATGATGGCCGGCCGGCTCCCCCCCTTGAACCTTTATATACGGAGGCAGGGGCACCCCAGAGGAAGAGAAGTTGATCCACGTGACCATATTCTTAGCCGTGTGCGGCGCCCCCTGCCACCATAGTCCTCGATAATATTGTAGCGGTGCTTAGGCGAAGCCCTGCGACAGTAGTACATCAAGATCGTCACCATGCCGTTGTGCTGACGGAACTCTTCCCCGACACTTTGCTGGATCGGAGTCCGGGGATCATCATCGAGCTGAACGTGTGCTAGAACTCGGAGGTGCCGTAGTTTCGGTGCTTGATCGGTCGGGCCATGGAGACGTACGACTACATCAACCAAACGCTTCCGTTGTCGATCTATAAGGGTACATAGATCACACTCTCCCCTCTCGTTTCTATGCATCACCATGATCTTGCGTGTGCGTAGGAAATTTTTTGAAATTACTACGTTCCCCAACAGTGGCATCCGAGCCTAGGTTTTATGTGTTGATGTTATATGCACGAGTAGAACACAAGTGAGTTGTGGGCGATATAAGTCATACTGCTTACCAGCATGTCATACTTTGGTTCGGCGGTATTGTTGGATGAAGCGGCCCGGACCGACATTACGCGTACGCTTACGCGAGACCGGTTCTCCCGACGTACTTTGCACATAGGTGGCTTGCGGGTGACAGTTTCTCCAGCTTTAGTTGAACTGAGTGTGGCTACGCCCGGTCCTTAGAAAGTTTAAAACAGCACCAACTTGACAAACTATCATTGTGGTTTTGATGCGTAGGTAAGATTGGTTCTTGCTTAAGCCCGTAGCAGCCACGTAAAACTTGCAACAACAAAGTAGAGGACGTCTAACTTGTTTTTGTAGGGCATGTTATGATGTGATATGGTCAAGACATGATGCTAAATTTTATTGTATGAGATGATCATGTTTTGTAACCGAGTTATCGGCAACTGGCAGGAGCCATATGGTTGTCGCTTTACTGTATGCAATGCAACTGCACTGTAATGCTTTACCTTATCACTAAGCGGTAGCGATAGTCGTGGAAGCATAAGATTGGCGAGACGACAACGATGCTACGATGGAGATCAAGGTGTCACGCCGGTGACGATGGTGATCATGATGGTGCTTCGGAGATAGAGATCACATGCACAAGATGATGATGGCCATATCATATCACTTATATTGATTGCATGTGATGTTTATCTTTTATGCATCTTATCTTGCTTTGATTGACGGTAGCATTATAAGATGATCTCTCACTAAATTATCAAGAAGTGTTCTCCCTGAGTATGCACCGTTGCGAAAGTTCTTCATGCTGAGACACCACGTGATGATCGGGTGTGATAGGCTCTACGTTCAAATACAACGGGTGCAAAACAGTTGCACACGCGGAATACTCAGGTTATACTTGACGGCCAAGCATATACAGATATGGCCTCGGAACACGGAGACCGAAAGGTCGAGCGTGAATCATATAGTAGATATGATCAACATAGTGATGTTCACCAATGAAACTACTCCATCTCACATGATGATCGGACATGGTTTAGTTGATTTGGATCACGTGATCACTTAGAGGATTAGAGGGATGTCTATCTAAGTGGGAGTTCTTAAGTAATATGATTAATTGAACTTAAATTTATCATGAACTTAGTCCTGGTAGTATTAGCATATCTATGTTGTAGATCAATAGCTCGCGTTGTTGCTTCCCTATGTTTATTTTGATATGTTCCTAGAGAAAATTGTGTTGAAAGATGTTAGTAGCAATGATGCGGATTGGATCCGTGATCTGAGGTTTATCCTCATTGCTGCACAGAAGAATTATGTCCTTGATGCACCGCTAGGTGACGGACCTATTGCAGGAGCAGATGTAGACGTTATGAACGTTTGGCTAGCTCAATATGATGACTACTTGATAGTTTAGTGCACCATGCTTAATGGCTTAGAATCGGGACTTCAAAGACGTTTTGAACGTCATGGACCATATGAGATGTTCCAGGAGTTGAAGTTAATATTTCAAGCAAATACCCGAGTTGAGAGATATGAAGTTTCCAACAAGTTCTATAGCTAAAAGATGGAGGAGAATCGCTCAACTAGTGAGCATGTGCTCAGATTGTCTGGATACTACAATCGCTTGAATCAAGTGGGAGTTAATCTTCCAGATAAGATAGTGATTGACAGAATTCTCTAGTCACCATCACCAAGTTAGTAGAACTTCGTGATGAACTATAATATGCAAGGGATAACGGATACAATTCCCAAGCTCTTCGTGATGCTAAAATCGACGAAGGTAGAAATCAAGAAAAACATCAAGTGTTGATGGTTGACGAGACCACTAGTTTCAAGAAAAGGCAATGGGAAGAAGGGGAACTTCAATAAGAACGGGAAGCAAGTTGCTGCTCAAGTGAAGAAGCCCAAGTCTAGTCCTAAGCCTGAGACTAAGTGCTTCTACTGCAAAGGGACTGATCACTGAAAGTGGAACAGCCCCAAGTATTTGGCGGATAAGAAGGATGGCAAAGTGAACATAAGTATATTTGATATACATGTTATTGATGTGTACTTTACTAGTGTTTATAGCAACCCCTCAGTATTTGATACTAGTTCAGTTACTATGATTAGTACCTTGAATAGGGAGTTGCAGAATGAACAAAGACTAGTTAAGGGTGAGGTGACGATGTGTGTTGGAAGTAGTTCCAAGATTAATATGATCATCATCGCACACTCCCTATACTTTTGGGATTAGTGTTGAACCTAAATAAGTGCTATTTGGTGTTTGCGTTGAGCATGAATATGATTTGATCATGTTTATTGTAATGCGGTTATTCATTTAAGTAAGAGAATAAATTGTTGTTCTGTTTACATGAATAAAACCTTATATGGTTACACACCCAATGAAAATAGTTCGTTGGATCTCGATCGTAGTGATACACATATTCATAATATTGAAACCAAACGATGCAAAGTTAATAATGATAGTGCAACTTATTTGTGGCACTGCCGTTTAGGTCATATTGGTGTAAAGCACATGAAGAAACTCCATGCTGATGGGTTTTTGGAATCACTTGGTTATGAATCACTTGATGCTTGCGAACCATGCCTTATGGGCAAGATGACTAAAACTCTGTCCTCCGGAACAATGGAGCGAGCAACTGACTTATTAGAAATAATACATACTGATGTATGCGATCCGATGAGTGTTAAGGCTCGCGGCGGGTATCGTTATTTTCTGACCTTCACAGATGATTTGAGCAGATATGGGTATATCTACTTGATGAAACATAAGTTTGAAACATTTGAAAAGATCAAAGAATTTCAGAGTGAAGTGGAAAATCATCGTGACAAGAAAATAAGGTTTCTACGATCTGATCGCGGAGACGAATATTTGAGTTACGAGTTTGGTCTTCAATTAAAACAATGTGGAATAGTTTCACAAATTCATGCCACCTGGATAATGGTGTGTCCGAACATCATAACTGTACTTTATTGGATATAGTACAATCTATGATGTTTCTTACTGATTTACCAATATCGTTTTGGGATTATGCTTTAGAGACGGCCGCATTCACGTTAAATAGGGCACCATCAAAATCCGTTGAGACGACGCCTTATGAACTATGGTTTGGCAAGAAACCAAAGTTGTCGTTTCTGAAAGTTTGGGGCTGCGATGCTTATGTGAAAAAGCTTCAACCTGATAAGCTCGAACCCACATCGGAGAAATGTGTCTTCATAGGATATCCAAAGGAAACTATTGGATACACCTTCTATCACAGATCCGAAGGCAAGACTTTTGTTGCTAAATTCGGAAACTTTCTGGAGAAGGAGTTTCTCTCGAAAGATGTGAGTGGGAGGAAAGTAGAACTTGATGAGGTAACTATACCTGCTCCCATATTGGAAAGTAGTACATCACAGAAAACTGTTTCTGCGACACCTACACCAATTAGTGAGGAAGCTAATGATAATGATCATGAAACTTCAGGACAAGATACTACTAAACCTCGTAGATCAACCAGAGTGAGATCCGCGCCAGAGTGGTACGGTAATCCTGTTTTGGAAATCATGCTGCTAGATCATGATGAACCTACGAACTATGAAGAAGCGATGGTGAGCCCAGATTCTGCAAAATGGCTTGAAGCCATGAAACCTGAGATGGGATCCATGTATGAGAACAAAGTATGGACTTTGGTTGACTTGCTCGATGATCGGCAAGCAATTGAGAATAAATGGATCTTCAAGAAGAAGACTGACGCTGACAGTAATATTACTGTCTACAAAGCTCGACTTGTCGCAAAAGGTTTTCGACAAGTTCAAGGGGTTGACTACGATGAGACCTTCTCACCCATAGCGATGCTCAAGTCTGTCCAAATCATGTTAGCAATTGCCGCATTTTATGATTATAAAATTTGGCAGATGGATGTCAAAACTGCATTCCTGAATGGATTTCTGGAAGAAGAGTTGTATATGATGCAACCGGAAGGTTTTGTCGATCCAAAGGGAGCTAATAAAGTGTGCAAGCTCTAGTGATCCATTTATGGACTGGTGCAAGCCTCTCGGAGTTGGAATAAACGCTTTGATAGTGTGATCAAAGCATTTGGTTTTATACAGACTTTTGGAGAAGCCTGTATTTACAATAAAGTGAGTGGAAGCTCTGTAGCATTTCTGATATTATATGTGGATGACATATTACTGATTGGAAATGATATAGAATTTCTGGATAGCATAAAAGGATACTTGAATAAGAGTTTTTCGATGAAAGACCTCGGTGAAGCTGCTTACATATTAGGCATAAAGATCTATAGAGATAGATCAAGACGCTTAATTGGACTTTCACAAAGCACATACCTTGACAAGATTTTGAAGAAGTTCAAAATGGATCAAGCAAAGAAAGGGTTCTTGCCTGTGTTACAAGGTGTAAAGTTGAGTCAGACTCAATGCCCGACCACTGCAGAAGATAGAGAGAAAATGAAAGATGTTCCCTATGCTTCAGCTATAGGCTCTATCATGTATGCAATGCTGTGTACCAGACCTGATGTGTGCCTTGCTATAAGTTTAGCAGGGAGGTACCAAAGTAATCCAGGAGTGGATCACTGGACAGCGGTCAAGAACATCCTGAAATACCTGAAAAGGACTAAGGATATGTTTCTCAATTATGGACATGACAAAAAGGGTTCGTCGTAAAGGGTTACGTCGATGCAAATTTTGACACTGATCTAGATGACTCCAAGTCTCAATCTGGATACGTATTGAAAGTGGGAGCAATTAGCTAAGAGTAGCTCCATGTAGAGCATCGTTGACATAGAAATTTGCAAAATACATACGGATCTGAATATGGTAGACCCGTTGACTAAACTTCTCTCACAAGCAAAACATGATCACACCTTAGTACTCTTTGGGTGTTAATCACATAAGCGATGTGAACTAGATTACTGAATCTAGTAAACCCTTTGGGTGTTGGTCACATGGCGATGTGAACTATGGGTGTTAATCACATGATGATGTGAACTAACGATGTTGATCACATGGTGATGTGATCTAGATTATTGACTCTAGTGCAAGTGGGAGACTGAAGGAAATATGCCCTAGAGGCAATAATAAAGTTATTATTTATTTCCTTATTTCATGATAAATGTTTATTTTCATGCTAGAATTGTATTAACCAGAAACATAATACATGTGTGAATACATAGACAAACAGAGTGTCACTAGTATGCCTCTACTTGACTAGCTCGTTAATCAAAGATGGTTATGTTTCCTAACCATGGACAAAGAGTTGTTATTTGATTAACGGGGATCACATCATTAGTTGAATGATCTGATTGACATGACCCATTCCATTAGCTTAGCACCCGATCGTTTAGTATGTTGCTATTGCTTTCTTCATGACTTATACATGTTCCTATGACTATGAGATTATGTAACTCCCATGTGCCAGAGGAACACTTTGTGTGCTACCAAACGTCACAACGTAACTGGGTGATTATAAAGGTGCTCTACAGGTGTCTCCAAAGGTAAATGTTGGGTTGACGTATTTCGAGATTAGGATTTGTCACTCCGATCGTCGGAGAGGTATCTCTGGGCCCTCTCGGTAATGCACATGACTTAAGCCTTGCAAGCAATGCAACTAATGAGTTAGTTGCGAGATGATGTATTACGGAACGAGTAAAGAGACTTGCCGGTAACGAGATTGAACTAGGTATTGGATACCGACGATCGAATCTCGTGCAAGTAACATACCGATGACAAAGGGAACAACGTATGTTGTTATGCGGTCTGACCGATAAAGATCTTCGTAGAATATGTAGGAGCCAATATGGGCATCCAGGTCCCGCTATTGGTTATTGACCGGAGACATGTCTCGGTCAAGTCTACATTGTTCTCGAACCCGTAGGGTCCGCACGCTTAAGGTTTCGATGACAGTTATATTATGAGTTTATACATTTTGATGTACCGAAGGTTGTTCGGAGACCCGGATGTGATCACGGACATGACGAGGAGTCTCGAAATGGTCGAGACATAAAGATTGATATATTGGAAGCCTATGTTTGGATATCGGAAGTGTTCCGGGTGAAATCGGGATTTTACCGGAGTACCGGGAGGTTACCGGAACCCCCCGGGAGCTATATGGGCCTTAGTGGGCCTTAGTGGAAGAAGATGAGAGGCGGCCAGGGCTGGGCCGCGCGCCCCTCCCCCTAGTCCGAATAGGAAAAGGAGAGAGGGGGCCGACGCCCCCCTCCTTTCTCTCTCTCTCTTTTCCACCTCGCGAATCCTATTCCAACTAGGATTGGGGGAGAAGTCCTACTCCCGAAGGGAGTAGGACTCCTCCTGGCGCACCCTATGATGGCCGGCCGGCCTCCCCCCTTGAACCTTTACATACGGAGGCAAGGGCACCCCAAAGGAAGAGAAGTTGATCCACGTGATCATATTCTTAGCCGTGTGCGGCGCCCCCTGCCACCATAGTCCTCGATAATATTGTAGCGGTGCTTAGACGAAGCCCTGCGACAGTAGTACATCAAGATCGTCACCACGCCGTTGTGCTGACGGAACTCTTCCCCAACACTTTGCTGGATCGGAGTCCGGGGATCGTCATCGAGCTGAACGTGTGCTAGAACTCGGAGGTGCCGTAGTTTCGGTGCTTGATCAGTCGGGCCGTGGAGACGTACGACTACATCAACCAAACGCTTCCGTTGTCGATCTACAAGGGTACGTAGATCACACTCTCCCCTCTCGTTGCTATGCATCACCATGATCTTGCGCGTGCGTAGGAATTTTTTTGAAATTACTACGTTCCCCAACAATGAGAGGGGAGAGTATGTCTACGTACCCTTGTAGACCGGAAGTAGAAGCGTTTATCAACGTGGTTGATGTAGTCGTACACCTTCACGATCCGTCTCGATCAAGTACCGAACGTATGGCACCTCCGCGTTTAGCACACGTTCAGCTCGATGACGTCCTCGCCTTCTTGATCCAGCAAGAAGGGCGAAGTAGTAGATGAGTTTCGGCAGCACAATGACATGGTGACGGTGTTGGTGAAGAACAATCTCCGCGGGGCTTCGCCTAAGCACTACGAAAACTATTATGGAGGATAAACTAGAGGGGACAGGGTTGCCGGCACATGGCTTGGTGTTTCTTGATGTGTCTTGGGTACTAGCCCTACCCCTCTATTTATATCTTGAACCTTGGGGTCCAAACATGGAGTAAAAGCCTCCACAAAGTCGGTTTCACCTGAAAGGCAAGAGTCCTTCTCGGACTCCAGGGCCAGACGCCAGGGTTCCCGACATCTGGATCCAAACGCCAGGGACCCTGGCGTCTGGCCCTTGGACTCAGCAAAAATTCCTTTTGCGCTTTCCAAAAACCTTGTGGGCTTTCCCCTTTGGCCCAAATAAAGTGTTCTCGTACCCAAACATTTCGGGAAACATCTGAAACCCTTTCCAGAGACCAAACACTATTATCCCATATATCAAACTTTATCTCCGGACCATTCTGGAGTTCCTCGTCATGTCCGTGATCTTATCCGGAACTCCAAACAACATTCGGTTACCAACATACATAACTCATAAATACTATATCGTCAACGAACGTTAAGCGTGCGGAACCTACGGGTTCGAGAACTATGTAGACACGACCGAGACACTTCTCTGGTCAATAACCAATAGCGGAACCTGGATGCCCATATTGGCTCCTACATATTCTATGAAGATCTTTATCGGTCGAACCACATAACAATATACGTTGTTCCCTTTGTCATTGGTATGTTACTTGCTCGAGATTCGATCGTATGTATCTCAATACCTAGTTCAATCTCGTTACCAGCAAGTCTCTTTACTCGTTTCATAATGCATCATCCTGCAACTAACTCATTAGTTACATTGCTTGCAAGGCTTATAGTGATGTGCATTGCTGAGAGGGCCCAAAGATACCTCTTCGACAATCGGAGTGAAAAATCCTAATCTCGATTTATGCCAACTCAACAAGTACCATCGGAGACACTTGTAGAGCACCTTTATTATCACCCAGTTATGTTGTGATGTTTGGTAGCACAGAAAGTGTTCCTCCGATAATCGAGAGTTGCATAATCTTATAGTCATAGAAACATGTATACGTCATGAAGAAAGCAATAGTAGTAAACTAAAATGATCAAGTCTTAAGCTAACAGAATGGATTAAGTCAATTACATCATTCTCCTAATGATGTGATCCCGTTTATCAAATGACAATTCATGTCGATGGTTAGGAAACATAACCATCTTTGATCAACGAGCTAGTCAAGTAGAGGCATAGTAGTGACACTATGTTTGTCTATGTATTCACACATGTATTATGTTTCTGGTTAATACAATTCTAGCATGAATAATAAACATTTATAATGAAATAAGGAAATAAATAATAACTTTATTATTGCCTCTAGGGCATATTTCCTTCAGTCTCCCACTTGCACTAGAGTCAATAATCTAGATTACACAGTAATGATTCTAAAACCCATGGAGCCTTGGTGCTGATCATGTTTTGCTCGTGAGAGAGGCTTAGCCAACGGGTCTGCAACATTCAGATCCGTATGTAACTTGCAAATCTCTATGTCTCCCACCTGGACTTGATCGTGGATGGAATTGAAGCGTCTCTTGATGTGTTTGGTTCTCTTGTGAAATCTGGATTCCTTTGCCAAGGCAATTGCACCAGTATTGTCACAAAAGATTTTCATTGGACCTGATGCACTAGGTATGACACCTAGATCGGATATGAACTCCTTCATCCAGACTCCTTCATTTGCTGCTTCCGAAGCAGCTATGTACTTCGCTTCACACGTAGATCCCTCCACGATGATTTGTTTAGAACTGCTCCAACTGACAGCTCCACCGTTCAATATAAACATGTATCCAGTTTGCGATTTAGAATCGTCCGGATCAGTGTCAAAGCTTGCATCGATGTAACCATTTACGACAAGCTCTTTGTCACCTCCATAAACGAGAAACATATCCTTAGTCCTTTTCAGGTATTTTAGGATGTTCTTGACCGCTGTCCAGGGATCCACTCCTGGATTACTTTGGTACCTCCCTGCTAAACTAATAGCAAGGCACACATCAGGTCTGGTACACATCATTGCATACATGATAGAGCCTATGGCTGAAGCATAGGGAACACTTTTCATTTTCTCTCTATCTTCTACAGTGGTCGGGCATTGAGTCTTACTCAACTTCACACCTTGTAACACAGGCAAGAACCCTTTCTTAGCTTGATCCATTTTGAACTTCTTCAAAACTTTATCAAGGTATGTGCTTTGTGAAATTCCAATCAAGCGTCTTGATCTATCTCTATAGATCTTGATGCCCAATATAAAAGCAGCTTCACCGAGGTCTTTCATTGAAAAACTCTAATTCAAGTATCCTTTTATGCTATCTAGAAATTCTATATCATTTCCAATCAACAATATGTCATCCAAATATAATATTAGAAATGCTACAGAGCTCCCACTCACTTTCTTGTAAATACAGGCTTCTCCAAAAGTCTGTATAAAACCATATGCTTTGATCACACTATCAAAATGTTTATTCCAACTCCGAGAGGCTTGCAACAGTCCATAAATGGATCGCTGGAGCTTGCACACTTTGTTAGCACCATTTGGATCGATAAAACCTTCAGGTTCCAGAATATACAACTCTTCGTCCAGAAATCCATTCAAGAATGCAGTCTGTACGTACATTTGCCAAATTTCATGCAACAATTGCTAACATGATTCGGACGGACTTAAGCATCGCTACGGGTGAGAAGGTCTCATCGTAGTCAACTCCTTGAACTTGTCGAAAACCTTTTGCAACAAGTAGAGCTTTGTAGACAGTAACGTTACCGTCGGCGTCAGTCTTCTTCTTGAAGATCCATTTATTCTCGATGGCTTGCCGATCATCAGGCAAGTCAACCAAAGACCACACTTTGTTCTCATACATGGATCCCATCTCAGATTTCATGGCCTCAAGCCATTTTGTGGAATCTAGGCTCATCATTGCTTCCTCATAGTTCGTAGGTTCATCATGGTCAAGTAACATGACCTCCAGAACAGGATTACCGTACCATTCTGGTGCGGATGTTACTCTGGTTGACCTACGAGGTTCGGTAGTAACTTGATCTGAAGTTTCATGATCATCATCATTGGCTTCCTCACTAATTGGTGTTGGTGTCACAGGAACTGGTTGCTGTGATGGACTACTTTCCAATAAGGGAGCGGGTATAGTTACCTCATCAAGTTCTACTTTCCTCCCACTCACTTCTTTCGAGAGAAACTCCCTCTCTAGAAAGGATCCATTCTTAGCAACAAATGTCTTGCCTTCGGATCTGTGATAGAAGGTATACTCAATAGTCTCCTTTGGGTATTCTATGAAGACACATTTCTCCGATTTGGGTTCGAGCTTATCAGGTTGAAGCTTTTTCACATAAGCATAGCAGCCCCAAACTTTAAGAAACGACAACTTTGGTTTCTTGCCAAACCATAGTTCATAAGGCGTCGTCTCAACGGATTTAGATGGCGCCCTATTTAATGTGAATGCAGCTGTCTCTAAAGCGTAACCCCAAAACGATAGCGGTAAATCAGTAAGAGACATCATAGATTGCACCATATCTAGTAAAGTACGATTACGACATTCGGACACACCATTATGCTATGGTGTTCCGGGTGGCGTGAGTTGCGAAACTATTCCGCATTGTTTCAAATGAAGACCAAACTCGTAACTCAAATATTCTCCTCCACGATCAGATCGTAGAAACTTTATTTTTGTTACGATGATTTTCCACTTCACTCTGAAATTCTTTGAACTTTCAAATGTTTCAGACTTATGTTTCATCAAGTAGATATACCCATATCTGCTCAAATCATCTGTGAAGGTGAGCAAATAACGATACCCGCCGCGAGCCTCAATATTCATCGGACCACATACATCAGTATGTATGATTTCCAACAAATCTATTACTCGCTCCATAGTTCTGGAGAACGGCGTTTTAGTCTTCTTTCCCATGAGGCACGGTTCGCAAGTACCAAGTGATTCCAAAAGTCCATCAGAATGGAGTTTCTTCATGCGCTTTACACCAATATGACCTAAACGACAGTGCCACAAATAAGTTGCACTATCATTATCAACTCTGCATCTTTTAGCTTCAATATTATGAATACGCGTATCACTACTATCAAGATTCATTAAAAATAGACCATTCTTCAAGGGTGCATGACCATAAAAGATATTACTCATATAAATAGAACATCCATTATTCTCTGATTTAAATGAATAACCGTCTGGCATCAAACAAGATCCATATATAATGTTCATGCTCAACGCTGGCACCAAATAGCAATTATTCAGGTCTAAAACTAATCCTGAAGGTAGATGTAGAGGTAGCGTGCCGACGGCGATCACATCGACTTTGGAACCATTTCCCACGCGCATCGTCACCTCGTCCTTAGCCAATATTCGCTTAATCCGTAGTCCCTATTTCGAGTTGCAAATATTAGCAACAGAACCAGTATCAAATACACAGGTGCTACTACAAGCTTTAGTAAGGTACACATCAATAACATGTATATCACGTATACCTTTGTTCACCTTGCCATCCTTCTTATCCGCCAAATATTTGGGGCAGTTCCGCTTCTAGTGACCAGTCCCTTTGTAGTAGAAGCACTCAGTCTCAGGCTTAGGTCCAAACTTGGGTTTCTTCTCTTGAGCAGCAACTTGTTTGCCGTTCTTCTTGAAGTTCCCTTTCTTCTTCCCTTTACCCTTTTTCTTGAAACTGGTGGTCTTGTTGGCCATCAACACTTGACGCTCCTTCTTGATTTCTACCTCTGCAGCTTTTAGCATTGCGAAGAGCTCGGGAATCGTCTTATCCATCCCTTGCATATTATAGTTCATCACTAAGCTCTTGTAGCTTGGTGGTAGTGATTGAAGAACTCTGTCAATGACACTATCATCAGGAAGATTAACTCCCAGTTGAGTCAAGTGGTTGTGGTACCAAGACATTCTGAGTATATGTTCACTGACAGAACAATTCTCCTCCATCTTGCAGGTGTAGAACTTATTGGAGACTTCATATCTCTCAATCCGGGCATTTGCTTGAAATATTAACTTCAACTCCTGGAACATCTTATATGCTCCATGATGTTCAAAACGTCGTTGAAGTCCCGGTTCTAAGCCGTAAAGCATGGCACACTGAACTATCAAGTAGTCATCAGCTTTGCTCTGCCAGACGTTCATAACATCTGGCGTTGCTCCTGCAGCGGGTTTGGCACCTAGCGGTGCTTCCAGGACGTAATTCTTCTGTGCAGCAATGAGGATAATCCTCAAGTTACGGACCCAGTCCGTGTAATTGCTACCATCATATTTCAACTTTGCTTTCTCAAGGAACATATTAAAATTCAACGGAACAACAACACATGCCATCTATCCACAACAACATAGACAAGCAAAATACTATCAGGTACTAAGTTCATGATAAATTAAAGTTCAATTAATCATATTTAAGAACTCCCACTTAGATAGACATCTCTCTAATCATCTAAGTGATTACGTGATCCAAATCAACTAAAGCGTGACCGATCATCACGTGAAATGGAGTAGTTTTCAATGGTGAACATTACTATGCTGATCATATCTACTATATCATTCACGCTCGAACTTTCGGTCTCAGTGTTCCAAGGCCATATCTGCATATGCTAGGCTTGTCAAGTTTAACCCGGGTATTTCTGCATGTGCAAAACTGGCTTGCACCCGTTGTATGTGAACGTAGAGATTATCACACCCGATCATCACGTGGTGTTTCGGCACGACAAACTTTGGCAATGGTGCATACGCAGGGAGAACACTTGTACCTTGAAATTTAGTGAGATATCATCTTATAATGCTACCGTCAAACAAGCAGCATAAGATGCATAAAGGATAAACATCACATGCAATCAATAAAGTGATATGATATGGCCATCATCATCTTGTGCCTGTGATCTCCATCTCCAAAGCACCGTCATGATCACCATCGTCACCGGCGCGACACCTTGATCTCCATCGTAGCATCGTTGTCATCTTGCCAACTATTGCTTCTACGCTACCGCTACCGCTACCGCTTAGTGATAAAGTAAAGCAATTACAGGGCAATTGCATTGCATACAATAAAGCGACAACCATATGGCTCCTGCTAGTTGCCGATAACTCCGTTACAAAACATGATCATCTCATACAATAAAATATAGCATCATGCCTTGACCATATCACATCACAACATGCCCTGCAAAAACAAGTTAGACGTCCTCTACTTTGTTGTTGCAAGTTTTACGTGGCTGCTATAGGCCGAGCAAGAACCGTTCTTACCTATGCATCAAAACCACAACGGTATTTCGTCAAGTTAGTGTTGTTTTAACCTTCAACAAGGACCGGGCGTAGTCACACTCGGTTCAACTAATGTTGGAGAAACTGACACCCGCCAGCCACCAGTGTGCAAAGCACGTCGGTAGAACCAGTCTCACGTAAGCGTATGCGTAATGTCGGCCGGGGCCGCTTCATCCAACAATACCGCCGAACCAAAGAATGACATGCGGGTAAGCAGTATGACTTGTATCATCCACAACTCACTTGTGTTCTACTCGTGCATATCACATCTACGCATAAACCTAGCTCGGATGCCACTGTTGGGGAACGTAGTAATTTAAAAAAAATCCTATGCACACGCAAGATCATGGTGATGCATAGCAACGAGAGGGGAGAGTATGTCTACGTACCCTCATAGACCGGAAGCGGAAGCGTTTATCAATGCGGTTGATGTAGTCATACACCTTCACGATCCGTCTCGATCAAGTATCGAACGTATGGCACATCCGCGTTCAGCACACGTTCAGCTCGATGACGTCCTCGCCTTCTTGATCCAGCAAGAGGGGCGAAGTAGTAGATGAGTTCCGGCAGCACGAAAGCATGGTGACGGTGTTGGTGAAGAACAATCTCCGCAGGGCTTCGCCTAAGCACTACGAAAACTATTACGGAGGATAAACTAGAGGGGACGGGGTTGCCGGCACATGGCTTGGTGTTTCTTGATGTGTCTCGGGTGCTAGCCCTACCCCTCTATTTATATGTTGAGCCTTGGGGTCAAAACTTGGAGTAAAAGCCTCCACAAAGTCGGTTTCACCTGAAAGGCAAGAGTCCTTCTCGGACTCCAGGGCCAGACGCCAGGGTTCCCGGCGTCTAGACCCAGACGCCAGGGACCCTGGCGCTTGGCCCCTAGACTCCGCAAAACTTCCTTTTGTGCTTTCCAAAAACCTTGTGGGCTTTCCCCTTTGGCCCAAATAAAGTGTTATCGTACCCAAACATTTCGGGAAACATCCGGAACCCCTTCCTGTGAATTCCGGAGCCCTTCCGGAGACCAAACACTATTATCCCATATATCAAACTTTATCTCCGGACCATTCCGGAGTTCCTCGTCATGTCTGTGATCTTATCCGGAACTCCGAACAACATTCGGTTACCAACATACATAACTCATAAATACTATATCGTCAATGAACGTTAAGCGTGCGGACCCTATGGGTTCGAGAACTATGTAGACATGACCGAGACACTTCTCTGGTCAATAACCAATAGCGGAACCTGGATGCCCATATCGGCTCCTACATATTCTAAAGATCTTTATCGATCGAACTGCATAACAATATACGTTGTTCCCTTTGTCATCGGTATGTTACTTTCTCGAGATTCGATCGTCGGTATCTCAATACCTAGTTCAATCTCGTTGCCGGCAAGTCTCTTTATTCGTTCCGTAATGCATCATCCTACAACTAACTCATTAGTTACATTGCTTGCAAGGCTTATAGTGATGTGCATTACCGAGAGGGCCTAGAGATACCTCTCCGACAATCAGAGTGACAAATCCTAATATCGATTTATGCCAACTCAACAAGTACCATCGGAGACACCTGTAGAGCACCTTTATAATCACCCAGTTGCGTTGTGACGTTTGGTAGAACACAAAGTGTTCCTCCGGTAATCGGGAGTTGCATAATCTCATAGTCATAGGAACATGTATAAGTCATGAAGAAAGCAATAGCAGTAAACTAAAACGATTAAGTGCTAAGCTAACAGAATGGGTCAAGTCAATTACATCATTCTCCTAATGACGTGATCCCATTTATCAAATGACAACTCATGTCTATGGTTAGGAAACATAACCATGTTTGATCAACGAGCTAGTCAAGTAGAGGCATACTAGTGACACTCTGTTTGTCTATGTATTCACACATGTATTATGTTTCCAGTTAATACAATTCTAGCATGAATAATAAACATTTATCATGAAATAAGGAAATAAATAATAACTTTATTATTGCCTCTAGGGCATATTTCCTTCACATTTAGGTCTCATGTTTACTCATATCAATGGCATAATCAACTAGCGAGCAATAATAATAAATCTCGGATGACAACACTTTCTCAAAACAATCATAACATGATATAACAAGATGGTATCTCGCAAGCCCTTTCTGAGACCACAAAACATAAATGTAGAGCACCCCTAAAGATCAAGGACTGACTAGACATTGTAATTTGTGCTAAAAGAGATCCAGTCACAGTCATACTAAATGTAAATTAATAGCAATGCATGCGAATGACAACGGTGCTCTCCAACTGGTGCTTTTTAATAAGCAGATGGTGACTCAACATAAAAGTAAATAGATAGGCCCTTCGCAGAGGGAAGCGCGGATTTGCGGAGGTGCCAAAGCTCAAGTTTTGAAACAGAGGTAAATAATATTTTGAGTGGCATACTTTCATTGTCAACATAACAACCAAGAGATCTCGATATCTTCCATGCTATGCACATTATAGGCGGTTCCCAAACAGAATGGTAAGTTTATGCTCCCCCACAACCAACAAACATCAATCCATGGCTTGTCCGAAACAACGGGTGCCGTCCAACTAACAACAATCCTGCGGGAGTTTTGTTTGCAATTATTTTGATTTGATTTGAGCATGGGACTAGGCATCCCGGTTACTGGCCATCTTCTCGTGAATGACGAGCGGAGTCCACTCATCATGAAAATAACCCACCTAGCATGGAAGATATAGACAACCCTAGTTGGTACATGAGCTATTCGAGCATACAAAATGGAATTTCATTTGAAGGTTTAGAGTTTGGCACACAAATTTACTTGGAACGATAGGTAAATACTGCATATAGGAAGGTATGGTGGAATCATATGGAATAACTTTGGGGTTTATGGAAGTGGATGCACAAGCAGTATTCCCGCTTAGTACAAGTGAAGGCTAGAAAGAGAGTGGGAAGCGACCAACTAGAGAGCGACAATAGTCATGAACATGCATTAAGATTAATCAACAATGAGTGCAAGCATGAGTAGGATATAAATCACCATGAACATAAATATCGTGGAGGCTATGTTGATTTTGTTTCAACTACATGCGTGAACATGTGCCAAGTCAAGCCACTCAAATCGTTCAAAGGAGCATACCACCCTAACATACCACATCACAACCATTTTAATAGCATGTTGGCATGCAAGGTAAACCATTATAAACTCCTAGCTAATTAAGCATGGCATGTGCAACTATAATCTCTAATTGTCATTGCCAACATGTTTCGTTCATAATAGGCTGAATCAGGAATGATGAACTAATCATATTTACGAAAACAAGATAGGTCGAGTTCATACCAGCTTCTCTTATCTCATTCAGTCCCTCATATATCATCATTGTTGCCTTTCACTCGCATGACCGAACGGTGTGGATAATAATAATAGTGCACGTGCATTGTACTAAGCTGGAATCCGCAAGCATTTTATACAAGGGAGCAAAGAAGGTAATATGGGCCCTTGATTAAATCAACAATAATGCATATGAGAGCCACTCAACATTTTCATCATGGTCTTCTCCTCTCGACCCCCAAAGAATAAGAAAAGAAATAAAACTATTTACACGGGAAAGTTCCCGACAAGCAAAAGAAGAATGAGAAATCTTTTTGGGTTTTCTTTTAATTACAACTACTACAGGCATGGAAAGTAAACTAGGTAAAAGCTACAATTTTTTGGGGGTTTTTCTTAAGGTTTTTCAAACATGCAAGAAGAAGGCTTAGAAAATAAAATAAACTAGCATGAATAGTACAATGAAAAAGTATGAGCACCAACAACTAGAATGAGTGTGTGAACATGAATGTAATGTCGGTGAGGAATATGTACTCCCCCAAGCTTAGGCTTTTGGCCTAAGTTGGTCTATGCCCACAGATCGAAGCTAATCTCTTCGGTGTATTGAGGGGGGTCCTCAGGGTGCCACTGGTTGGCGATCTCCTCCGGATCCCACTGATAAACAGACTGTCGATAAGGGTCAAGTGGTGGCTCAGTTTCAGGCTCTGGGACTTGTGTCAGCCTCCAGTATGCATAAATGGCCTCTGGTAAGATGAGGTACGTGCCTAAAAGTATGTTAAACAAAGAGGGTGCAGGCAAGGTAATAGTCTCACAGTGAGTTTTATAAAATATCAAATTATACTTAAGCATCTTCTTCTTATTTTTAACAATAAATTCATGTGCAACCATACTCTTATAATCTAGGAAAATAGGGGGCAGAAACTTTTCCTCTTTCTCATAATGCCTAATAGGTATCTCAAAGTGTTTAGAAAGGCGTGAAGCAAAGATGCCTCCGAAGATGGGGCCCTTTGTACGGTTCAGACTTAATCGTTTAGCAACAATAGCACCAAAGCTGAAAGTTGTATCATGAAACAAAGCATGGCGCAAAATGACAAGATTAGGAGCACTAAGATTTCCACTGTTCCTGCGACCAATTAAGCATCTACTAGCAAATATCGCAAAGTAACATAGAACAGGAAAATGTATACTAGTAATTCTTGCATCGGAAACTTTCATCATTTCCCCTACAGCAATTCTATCAATAAATCCATCCACATCACTACGATTTGGTTCCTCGAAGCTGCCCACAAAGGGTATCTTGCAGACCCGACAAAAATCATGGAGTGACATCTCCTTAACGTCACCATATAAATAAAACTCCACTGAAGGTGGTGATTTCCTAGCATGAAAATAAAAATTTGGCACAAAAATATTAGTGAGTAGGAGATACCGTTCATACTGGTCGTGGAGGAAGTCGGTGAGGCCTGCATTCTTAGCCAAGTAATAAAAGTCATTGTAAATTCCAGCGTCTCTCAAGAACGCATCACAAGGCCATTCGCACGGCCGAACCTCCGCAGTGCAAGGAAGATTGTATTTGGGCTTTTTATTCTCCTCATTCTGCATATCCTTCGAGCTTCGGCTCGACGAGCCCCTCAACAATCTCTTCATCATTTTCTTTCTCTGAAAAAATTTCTGAAATTTTTTAGTGACTCAAAATAAAAGTGAATCAAACTCAGCGAGATTGATAGCAACTACTCCCACAGGTGCCTAGAGGATATATCATGCAATAAAACTACTTTCGACCATATAAATTTGACATGCAAGCTCAAGAACAGGGTCACCTTAGTAGCAAAAATTTGCAATAAATAAATCACTAGAACAAAAACTAATTGGACCATTAGAGGAGTCACATACTGAAGAACAATCCCCCAGAACGGTTTTGTGAATGGAGCTTTGAGCAAAGAGATCGAAAATGGCAGCAAGATGAGGTAGAACACGGGTTTGAGCTATGGGAGGGTTTTTTCTGGAGGAAGACGAAGGGAATGGGTGCTGAAGTAAGTGGAGGGTGAAGGAAATATGCCCTAGAGGCAATAATAAAGTTATTATTTATTTCCTTATATCATGATAAATGTTTATTATTCATGCTAGAATTGTATTAACCGGAAACATAATACATGTGTGAATACATAGACCAACAGAGTGTCACTAGTATGCCTCTACTTGACTAGCTCGTTAATCAAAGATGGTTATGTTTCCTAACCATGAACAAAGAGTTGTTATTTGATTAACGAGGTCACATCATTAGTTGAATGATCTGATTGACATGACCCATTCCATTAGCTTAGCACCCGATCGTTTAGTATGTTGCTATTGCTTTCTTCATGACTTATACATGTTCCTATAACTATGAGATTATGCAACTCCCGTTTACCGGAGGAACACTTTGGGTACTACCAAACATCACAACGTAACTGGGTGATTATAAAGGAGTACTACAGGTGTCTCCAATGGTAAATGTTGGGTTGGCGTATTTCGAGATTAGGGTTTGTCACTCCGATTGTCGGAGAGGTATCTCTGGGCCCTCTCGGTAATGCACATCACATAAGCCTTGCAAGCACTGCAACTAATATGTTAGTTGTGAGATGATGTATTACGGAACGAGTAAAGAGACTTGCCGGTAACGAGATTGAACTAGGTATTGGATACCGACGATCGAATCTCGGGCAAGTAACATACCGATGACAAAGGGAACAACGTATGTTGTTATGCGGTCTGACCGATAAAGATCTTCGTAGAATATGTAGGAGCCAATATGGGCATCCAGGTCCTACTATTGGTTATTGACCGGAGACGTGTCTCGGTCATGTCTACATTGTTCTCGAACCGTAGGGTCCGCACGCTTAACGTTACGATGACAGTTATTATGAGTTTATGCATTTTGATGTACCGAAGGTTGTTCGGAGTCCCGGATGAGATCAAGGGCATGACGAGGAGTCTCGAAATGGTCGAGACGTAAAGATTGATATATTGGAAGCCTATGTTTGGACATAGGAAGTGTTCCGGGTGAAATCGGGATTTTACCGGAATACCGGGAGGGTTACCGAAACCCCCCGGGAGACTAATGGGCCTATTGGGCCTTAGTGGAAAAGAGAAAAGGGGCAGCCCACAGCATAGCCGCGCGCCCCCCCCTTCCCCAAGTCCTAGTAGGACTAGGAGAAGGGGCCGGCCCCCCTCTCTCTCCTTTCCCCCTTGAGAGTCCTAGTTGGAATAGGATTGGAGGGGGGAGTCCTACTCCCGGTAGGAGTAGGACTCCCCCTGCGCCTCCCTCTCTCTGGCCGGCCGGCCCCCTCCCTCCAACCTTTATATACGGGGGCAGGGGACACCCCAAGACACACAAGTTGATCCTTGAGATCGTTCCTTAGCCGTGTGCGGTGCCCCCTTCCACCAAATTCCACCTCGATCATACCGTTGTAGTGCTTAGGCGAAGCCCTGCGTCGGTAGTACATCAAGATCGTCATCACGCCGTCGTGCTGATGGAACTCTTCCTCGACGCTTTGCTGGATCGGAGCCCGAGGATCGTCATCGAGCTGAACGTGTGCTAAGAACTCGGAGGTGCCGGAGTAACGGTGCTTGGATCGGTCGGATCGGGAAGAAGACGTACGACTACTTCCTCTACGTTGTGTGATCGCTTCCGCAGTCGGTCTGCGTTGGTACGTAGACAATACTCTCCCCTCTCGTTGCTATGCATCACCATGATCTTGCGTGTGCGTAGGAAAATTTTCGAAATTACTACGTTCCCCAACAGTGGCATCCGAGCCTAGGTTTTATGGTTTGATGTTATTTGCACGAGTAGAACACAAGTGAGTTGTGGGCGATACGAGTCATACTGCCTACCAGCATGTCATACTTTGGTTCGGCGGTATTGTTGGGTGAGACGATCCGGACCAACCTTACGCGTACTCTTACGCGAGACCGGTTCCCTCGACGTGCTTTGCACATAGATGGCTTGCGGAAGACTGTCTCTCCAACTTTAGTTGAACCAAGTGTGACTACGCCCGGTCCTTGAGAAGGTTAAAACGGAGTCTATTTGACAAACTATCGTTGTGGTTTTGATGCGTAGGTGAGATGAGTTCTTACTTAAGCCCGTAGCAGCCACGTAAAACTTGCAACAACAAAGTAGAGGACGTCTAACTTGTTTTTGCAGGGTATGTTGTGATGTGATATGGTCAAGGCATGATGCTGATTTTATTGTATGAGATGATCATGTTTTGTAACCGAGTTATCGGCCACTGGCAGGAGCCATATGGTTGTCGCTTTATTGTATGCAATGCAATCGCGATGTAATGCTTTACTTTATTACTAAACGGTAGTGATAGTCGTGGAAGCATAAGATTGGCGAGACGACAACGATGCTACGATGGAGATCAAGGTGTCGCGCCGGTGACGATGGTGATCATGATGGTGCTTCGGAGATGGAGATCACAAGCGCAAGATGATGATGGCCATATCATATCACTTATATTGATTGCATGTGATGTTTATCTTTTTATGCATCTTATCTTGCTTTGATTGACGGTAGCATTATAAGATGATCTCTCACTAAATTATCAAGAAGTGTTCTCCCTGAGTATGCACCGTTGCCAAAGTTCGTCGTGCCCAGACACCACGTGATGATCGGGTGTGATAAGCTCTACGTCCAAATACAACGGGTGCAAAACAGTTGCACATGCAGAATACTCAGGTTATACTTGACGAGCCAAGCATATACAGATATGGCCTCGGAACACGGAGGCCGAAAGGTCGAGCATGAATCATATAGTAGATATGATCAACATAACGATGTTCACCATTGAAAACTACTCCATCTCACGTGATGATCGGTTATGGTTTAGTTGATTTGGATCACGTGATCACTTAGAGGATTAGAGGGATGTCTATCTAAGTGGGAGTTCCTAAGTAATTTGATTAACTGAACTTAAACTTATCATGAACTTAGTACCTGATAGTATCTTGCTTGTTTATGTTGATTGTAGATAGATGGCTCGTGCTATTGTTCCGTTGAATTTTAATGCGTTCCTTGAGAAAGCAAAGTTGAAAGATGATGGTAGCAATTACACGGACTGGGTCCGTAACCTGAGGATTATCCTCATTGCTGCACAGAAGAATTACGTCCTGGAAGCACCGCTGGGTGACAGGCCTGCTGCTGGAGCAACGCCAGATGTTATGAACGTCTGGCAGAGCAAAGCTGATGACTACTCGATAGTTCAGTGTGCCATGCTTTACGGCTTAGAATCGGGACTTCAACGACGTTTTGAACGTCATGGTGCATATGAGATGTTCCAGGAGTTGAAGTTAATATTTCAAGCAAATGCCCGAATTGAGAGATATGAAGTCTCCAATAAGTTCTATAGCTGCAAGATGGAGGAGAACAGTTCTGTCAGTGAGCATATACTCAAAATGTCTGGGTATAATAATCACTTGATTCAGATGGGAGTTAATCTTCCAGATGACTGCGTCATTGACAGAATTCTCCAATCACTGCCACCAAGCTACAAGAGCTTCGTGATGAACTATAATATGCAAGGGATGAACAAGACTATTCCCGAGCTCTTCGCAATGCTGAAAGCTGCGGAGGTAGAAATCAAGAAGGAGCATCAAGTGTTGATGGTTAGCAAAACCACCAGTTTCAAGAAAAAGGGCAAAGGGAAGAAGAAGGGAAACTTCAAGAAAAACAGCAAGCAAGTTGCTGCTTAGGAGAAGAAACCCAAGTCTGGACCTAAGCCTGAAACTGAGTGCTTCTACTGCAAGCAGACTGGTCACTGGAAGCGGAACTGCCCCAAGTATTTGGCAGATAAGAAGGATGGCAAAGTGAACAAAGGTATATGTGATATACATGTTATTGATGTGTACCTTACTAGAGCTCGCAGTAGCACCTGGGTATTTGATACTGGTTCTGTTGCTAATATTTGCAACTCGAAACAGGGACTACGGAATAAGCGGACACTAGCAAAGGACAAGGTGACGATGCGCGTGGGAAACGGTTCCAAAGTCGATGTGATCGCGGTCGGCACGCTACCTCTACATCTACCTTCGGGATTAATATTAGACCTAAATAATTGTTATTTGGTGCCAGCGTTGAGCATGAACATTATATCTGGATCTTGTTTAATGCGAGACGGTTATTCATTTAAATCAGAGAATAATGGTTGTTCTATTTATATGAGTAATATCTTTTATGGTCACGCACCTTTGAAGAGTGGTCTATTCTTGTTGAATCTCGAAGATAGCGATACACATATTCATAATGTAGAAGCCAAAAGATGCAAAGTTAATAATGATAGTGCAACTTATTTGTGGCACTGCCATTTAGGTCATATCGGTGTAAAGCGCATGAAGAAACTCCATACTGATGGGCTTTTGGAACCACTTGATTATGAATCACTTGGTACTTGCGAACCGTGCCTCATAGGCAAGATGACTAAAACACCGTTCTCCGGTACTATGGAGAGAGCAACAGATTTATTGGAAATCATACATACCGATGTATGTGGTCCGATGAATATTGAGGCTCGTGGCGGATATCGTTATTTTCTCACCTTCACAGATGATTTAAGCAGATATGGGTATATCTACTTAATGAAACATAAGTCTGAAACATTTGAAAAGTTCAAAGAATTTTAGAGTGAGGTTGAAAATCATCGTAACAAGAAAATAAAATTTCTACGATCTGATCGTGGAGGAGAATATTTGAGTTACGAGTTTGGTGTACATTTGAAAAATTGTGGAATAGTTTCGCAACTCACGCCACCCGGAACACCACAGCGTAATGGTGTGTCCGAACGTCGTAATCGTACTTTACTAGATATGGTGCGATCTATGATGTCTCTTACTGATTTACCGCAATCGTTTTGGGGTTATGCTTTAGAGACGGCCGCATTCACGTTAATAGGGCACCATCAAAATCCGTTGAGACGACACCTTATGAACTATGGTTTGGCAAGAAACCAAAGTTGTCGTTTCTTAAAGTTTGGGGCTGCGATGCTTATGTGAAAAAGCTTCAACCTGATAAGCTCGAACCCAAAGCGGAGAAATGTGTCTTCATAGGATATCCAAAGGAAACTATTGGATACACCTTCTATCACAGATCCGAAGGCAAGACTTTTGTTGCTAAATTCGGAAACTTTCTAGAAAAGGAGTTTCTCTCGAAAGAAGTGAGTGGGAGGAAAGTAGAACTTGACGAGGTAACTATACCTGCTCCCTTATTGGAAAATAGTACATCACAGAAAACTGTTTCTGCGACACCTATACCAATCAGTGAGGAAGCTAATGATGATGATCATGAAGCTTCAGAACAAGATACTACTGAACCACGTAGATCAACCAGAGTGAGATCCGCACCAGAGTGGTACGGTAATCCAGTTCTGGAAGTCATGATGCTAGATCATGATGAACCTACGAACTATGAAGAAGCGATGGTGAGCCCAGATTCCGCAAAGTGGCTTGAAGCCATGAAATCTGAGATGGGATCCATGTATGAAAACAAAGTATGGACTTTGGTTGACTTGCCCGATGATCGGCAAGCAATTGAGAATAAATGGATCTTCAAGAAAAAGACAGACGCTGACGGTAACATTACTGTCTATAAAGCTCGACTTGTCGCGAAAGGTTTTCGACAAGTTCAAGGGGTTGACTACGATGAGACCTTCTCACCCGTAGCGATGCTTAAGTCCGTCAGAATTATGTTAGCAATTGCCGCATTTTATGATTATGAAATATGGCAGATGGATGTCAAAACTGCATTCCTGAATGGATTTCTGGAAGAAGAGTTGTATATGATACAACCAGAAGGTTTTGTTGATCCAAAGGGAGCTAACAAAGTATGCAAACTCCAGCGATCCATTTATGGACTGGTGCAAGCATCTCGGAGTTGGAATAAACGCTTTGATAGTGTGATCAAAGCATTTGGCTTTATACAGACTTTTGGAGAAGCCTGTATTTACAAGAAAGTGAGTGGGAGCTCTGTAGCATTTCTAATATTATATGTGGATGACATATTGCTGATTGGAAATGATATAGAATTTCTGGATAGCATAAAGGGATACTTGAATAAAAGTTTTTCGATGAAAGACCTTGGGGAAGCTGCTTACATATTAGGCATAAAGATCTATAGAGATAGATCAAAACGCTTAATTGGACTTTCACAGAGCACATACCTTGACAAAATTTTGAAGAAGTTCAAAATGGATCAAGCAAAGAAAGGGTTCTTGCCTGTGTTACAAGGTGTGAAGTTGAGTCAGACTCAATGCCCGACCACTGCAGAAGATAGAAAGAAAATGAAAGATGTTCCCTATGCTTCAGCCATAGGCTCTATCATGTATGCAATGCTGTGTACCAGACCTGATGTGTGCCTTGCTATAAGTTTAGCAGGGAGGTACCAAAGTAATCCAGGAATGGATCACTGGACAGCGGTCAAGAACATCCTGAAATACCTGAAAAGGACTAAGGATATGTTTCTCGTATATGGAGGTGACAAAGAGCTCACCGTAAGAGGTTACGTTGATGCAAGCTTTGACACTGATCCGGACGATTCTAAATCGCAAACCGGATACGTGTTTACTTTAAACGGTGGAGCTGTCAGTTGGTGCAGTTCTAAACAAAGCGTCGTAGCGGGATCTACATGTGAAGCGGAGTACATAGCTGCTTCGGAAGCAGCAAACGAAGGAGTCTGGATGAAGGAGTTCATATCCGATCTAGGTGTCATACCTAGTGCATCGGGTCCAATGAAAATCTTCTGTGACAATACTGGTGCAATTGCCTTGGCAAAGGAATCCAGATTTCACAAAAGGACCAAACACATCAAGAGACGCTTCAACTCCATCCGGGATTTAGTCCAGGTGGGAGACATAGAGATTTGCAAGATACATACGGATCTGAATGTTGCAGACCCGTTGACTAAGCCTCTTCCACGAGCAAAACATGATCAGCACCAAGGCTCCATGGGTGTTAGAATCATTACAGTGTAATCTAGATTATTGACTCTAGTGCAAGTGGGAGACTGAAGGAAATATGCCCTAGAGGCAATAATAAAGTTATTATTTATTTCCTTATATCATGATAAATGTTTATTATTCATGCTAGAATTGTATTAACCGGAAACATAATACATGTGTGAATACATAGACCAACAGAGTGTCACTAGTATGCCTCTACTTGACTAGCTCGTTAATCAAAGATGGTTATGTTTCCTAACCATGAACAAAGAGTTGTTATTTGATTAACGAGGTCACATCATTAGTTGAATGATCTGATTGACATGACCCATTCCATTAGCTTAGCACCCGATCGTTTAGTATGTTGCTATTGCTTTCTTCATGACTTATACATGTTCCTATAACTATGAGATTATGCAACTCCCGTTTACCGGAGGAACACTTTGGGTACTACCAAACGTCACAACGTAACTGGGTGATTATAAAGGAGTACTACAGGTGTCTCCAATGGTAAATGTTGGGTTGGCGTATTTCGAGATTAGGGTTTGTCACTCCGATTGTCGGAGAGGTATCTCTGGGCCCTCTCGGTAATGCACATCACATAAGCCTTGCAAGCACTGCAACTAATATGTTAGTTGTGAGATGATGTATTATGGAATGAGTAAAGAGACTTGCCGGTAACGAGATTGAACTAGGTATTGGATACCGACGATCGAATCTCGGGCAAGTAACATACCGATGACAAAGGGAACAACGTATGTTGTTATGCGGTCTGACCGATAAAGATCTTCGTAGAATATGTAGGAGCCAATATGGGCATCCAGGTCCCGCTATTGGTTATTGACCGGAGACGTGTCTCGGTCATGTCTACATTGTTCTCGAACCGTAGGGTCCGCACGCTTAACGTTACGATGACAGTTATTATGAGTTTATGCATTTTGATGTACCGAAGGTTGTTCGGAGTCCCGGATGAGATCACGGGCATGACGAGGAGTCTCGAAATGGTCGAGACGTAAAGATTGATATATTGGAAGCCTATGTTTGGACATAGGAAGTGTTCCGGGTGAAATCGGGATTTTACCGGAATACCGGGAGGGTTACCGGAACCCCCCGGGAGACTAATGGGCCTATTGGGCCTTAGTGGAAAAGAGAAAAGGGGCAGCCCACAGCATAGCCGCGCCCCCCCCTTCCCCAAGTCCTAGTAGGACTAGGAGAAGGGGCCGGCCCCCCTCTCTCTCCTTTCCCCCTTGAGAGTCCTAGTTGGAATAGGATTGGAGGGGGGAGTCCTACTCCCGGTAGGAGTAGGACTCCCCCTGCGCCTCCCTCTCTCTGGCCGGCCGGCCCCCTCCCTCCAACCTTTATATACGGGGGCAGGGGACACCCCAAGACACACAAGTTGATCCTTGAGATCGTTCCTTAGCCGTGTGCGGTGCCCCCTGCCACCAAATTCCACCTCGATCATACCGTTGTAGTGCTTAGGCGAAGCCCTGCGTCGGTAGTACATCAAGATCGTCATCACGCCGTCGTGCTGACGGAACTCTTCCTCGACGCTTTGCTGGATCGGAGCCCGAGGATCGTCATCGAGCTGAACGTGTGCTAAGAACTCGGAGGTGCCGGAGTAACGGTGCTTGGATCGGTCGGATCGGGAAGAAGACGTACGACTACTTCCTCTACGTTGTGTGATCGCTTCCGCAGTCGGTCTGCGTTGGTACGTAGACAATACTCTCCCCTCTCGTTGCTATGCATCACCATGATCTTGCGTGTGCGTAGGAAATTTTTCGAAATTACTACGTTCCCCAACAGAGGGGTCCACGTGGGGCCCACGAGGCAGGGGGCGCGCCTTGTGCCCTCGTGGCTAAAATGGTGGCCCCCCTGGTGTGTTCTTAGTGCTAGAAATTCTTAAATATTCTACAAAAAAATCATATTTCATTTTCAGGACATTTGGAGAACTTTTATTTTTGGGGTATTTTTATTGCAAGGATAATTCAGAAAACAGACAAAAATACTATTTTTGCTTTATTAATCTAAATAAAAAAGTAAAAGGACGGTACAGAGATTTGTGATTTGTAACTTCATCCACCTCGTGCTCATCAAAAGGAATCCACTAACAAGGTTGATCAAGTCTTGTTAATAAACTCTTTCCGAATAACATGAATCCGGAGAATTTTTGAATAACACTAAGTTACCTCAATGGGGATATGCATGTCCCCGACAATAAGAATATCATATTTCTTCTTGACAGTAGGAAGAGGGAATTCAAAACCTCCAATAGTAATCGTTGAAATTTTTCCAATAGAATTGATACTATGGACTTGAGGTTGTTTCCTCGGAAAGTGTACCGTATGCTCATTACCATTAACATGAAAAGTGACATTGCTATTGTTGCAATCAATAACAGCCCCTGCAGTATTCAAAAAGGGTCTACCAAGGATAATTAACATACTATCATCCTTAGGAATATCAAGAATAAAAAAGTCCGTTAAAATAGCAATGTTTGCAACCACAACAGGCACACCCTCACAGATACCGACATGTATAGTAGTTGATTTATCGGCCATTTGCAAAGATATTTCAGTAGGTGTCAACTTATTCAAATCAAGTCTATGATATAAAGAGAGAGGCATAACACTAACACCAGCTCCAAGATCACATAAAGCAGTTTTAACATAGTTTCTCTTAATGGAGCAGGGTATAGTTGGTACTCCAGGATCTCCTAGTTTCTTAGGTATTCCACCTATAAAAGTATAATTAGCAAGCATGGTTGAAATTTCAGCTTCCGGTATCTTTCTTTTATTTGTGAAAATATCTTTCATATACTTAGCATAAGGATTCATTTTAAGCATATCAGTCAAACGCATACGCAAAAAGATAGGTCTAATCATTTCAGCAAAGCGCTCAAAATCCTCATCATCCTTTTTCTTGGATGGTTTAGGAGGAAAAGGCATGGGTTTTTGAACCCACGGTTCTCTTTCTTTACCGTGCTTCCTAGCAACGAAGTCTCTCTTATCATAACGTTGATTCTTTGATTGTGGGTTATCAAGATCAACAGCAGGTTCAATATCTACATCATTGTTATTGCTACGTTGAGCATCAACATGAACATCATCATTAACATTATCACTAGGTTCATGTTCATTACCAGATTGTGTTTCAGCATCATAAATAGAAATATCATTTGGATTCTCAGGTGTCTCAACAAAAGGTTCAATAGAAGCATGCAAAGTCCTATTGTTTTTCTTTTTCTTCTTCTTAGAAGGACTAGGTGCATCAACATTAGTTCTTTGAGAATCTTGCTCAATTCTCTTAGGGTGGCCCTCAGGATACAAAGGTTCCTGAGTCATTCTACCCCCTCTAGTCACAACTCTGACATCATTATCATTTTTCTTATTATTTAATTCATTGAGAAAATCATTCTGAGCTTTAAGCACTTGTTCTACCTGAGTGGTAACCATAGAAGCATGTTTAATAATAAGTTTAAGGCCACCTTTAACTCTAGACATATAATAACTCAAGTGTTCAACCATATAAGCATTACGTTTCAATTGTCTACCAACATAAGCATTGAAGTTTTCTTGTTTAACAATAAAATTATCAAACTCGTCCAATCATTGGCTAGAAAACTTAGTAGATGGGATTTCACCCTTATCAAATATATAGAGAGAATTTACCTTTACTACCTGTGTAGGGTTATCAAGACCATGTATCTCTTCAATAGACAGTAAATTCCTAACATCTTCAGCTTTAATACCCTTTTCTTTCATAGATGTCTTTGCCTCTTGCATATCTTCAGGACTGAGAAATAGAATACCCCTTTTCTTCGGAGTTGGCTTAGGAGTTGGTTCAGGAAGTGTCCAATCATTATCACTACTCAACATATTATTCAATAGCAATTCAGCTTGCTCAACAGTTCTTTCCCTGAAAACACAACCATCACAACTATCCAGATGGTCTCTGGAAGCATCGGTTAGTCCACTATAAAAGATATCAAGTATTTCATTTTTCTTAAGAGGATGATCAGGCAAAGCATTAAGTAGCCGGAGAAGCCTCCCCAAGATTGTGGGAGACTCTCTTCTTCAATTTGCACAAAATTATATTTTCCCCTTAAGGCAGTTTGTTTCTTATGAGCTGGGAAATATTTAGTAGAGAAGTAATAAATCATATCCTGGGGACTACGCACACAACCAGGATCAAGGGAATTAAACCATATTTTAGCATCACCCTTTAATGAGAATGGAAATAACTTAAGGATATAGTAGTAACAATTTTTTCCTCATTAGTGAATAGGGTGGCTATATCATTCAATTTAGTAAGATGTGCCACAACAGTTTCAGATTCATAGCCATAAAACGGATCAGACTCAACCAGATTAATTATCTCAGGATCAACACAAAAATCATAATCCTTATTAGGAATACAGATAGGTGAAGTAGCAAAAGCAGGGTCATATTTCATTCTAGCATTCAAAGAGTTTACCTAATGGCACAGTATTATCAAGCATAGAAGCAGTTTCATCATAAGTATCATGCAAAAGCAGAAGTGGCATCATCAATAACATGCGACATATCAGAATAAATAGCAGGAGTAGGTGTCGCAAGTTTACTCAAGACAAAAGGTGAATCAAGTGCAGAGCTAGATGGTAGTTCCTAACCTCCCCTCATAGTTGAGGGAAAAATCTTGGTTCTTTCATCTTTCAAGTTCCTCATAGTGATCAACAGATATAAATCCCAACTGACTCAAAGAATAGAGCTATGCTCCCCGGCAACGGCGCCAGAAAATAGTCTTGATAACCCACAAGTATAGAGGATCGCAATAGTTTTCGAGGGTAGAGTATTCAACCCAAATTTATTGATTCGACACAAGGGGAGCCAAAACATATTCTCAAGTATTAACAGTTGAGTTGTCAATTCAACGGCAACTAAAAGACTTCATATCTGAAGCAAAGTATTTAGTAGCAAAGTAGTATGGAAGTAACGGTAACAGTGGCAAAGGTAACAGTAGAAGTTTTGTAGTAATTGTAATAGTGGCAACGGAAAAGTAACTAAGCAAAGATCAATATGTGAAAAGCTCGTAGGCGTTGGATCAGTGATGGATAATTATGTCGGATGTGATTCCTCATGCAACAGTTATAACATAGGGTGACACAGAACTAGCTCCAGTTCATCAATGTAATGTAGGCATGTATTCCGAATATAGTCATCGTGCTTATGGAAAAGAACTTGCATGACATCTTTTGTCCTACCCTTCCGTGGCGGCAGGGTCCTATTAGAAACTAAGGGATATTAAGGCCTCCTTTTAATAGAGTACCGGACCAAAGCATTAACACTTAGTACATGAACTCCTCAAACTACGGTCATCATCGGGAGTGGTCCCGATTATTGTCACTTCGGGGTTGTCGGATCATAACACATAGTAGGTGACTATTGACTTGCAAGATAGGATCAAGAACTCACATATATTCATGAAAACATAATAGGTTCAGATCTGAAATCATGGCACTCGTGCCCTAGTGACAAGCATTAAGCATAACAAAGTCATAGCAACATCAATCTTAGAACATAATGGATACTAGGGATCAAAACCAAACAAAACTAACTCGATTACATGTTAAATCTCATCCAACCCATCACCGTCTAGCAAGCCTACGATGAGATTACTCACGCACGGCGGTGAGCATCATGATATTGGTGATGGAGGATGGCTGATCCCTCCCGAGAGAGATTAGGGCATGGCGGCGGTTCCATATCGTAAAACGTGATGAATCCTTCTCCCTGGGTTTTTTCTCCCCGAACGTGAATATATAGAGTTGGAGTTGACGTCGGTGGGGCCTCAGGGGCCCACGAGGCAGGGGGCGCGCCCCAGGGGGTGGGCGCACCCTGCACCCTTGTGGACAGGGTGTGGGCCCCCTGGTGTTCATTCTTTCGCCAGTATTTTTTATAAATTCCAAAAATGTTCTCCGTGAATTTTCAGGTCATTCCAAGAACTTTTATTTCTGCACAAAAATAACACCTTGGCAATTGTGCTAAAAACAGCGTCAGTCCGGGTTAGTTCCATTCAAATCATGCAAGTTAGAGTCCAAAACAAGGTCAAAAGTGTTTGGAAAGTAGATATGATGGAGACGTATCAATGCAAGATCTATCTAGGAGATGCATAGCGACGAGAGGGGAGAGTGTGTCCACGTACCCTCGTACACCGAAAGCGGAAGCGTTTAGTAACGTGGTTGATGTAGTCGAGCGTCTTCATGATCCAACCGATCCAAGTACCGAATGTATGACACCTTCGTGTTCAGCACACGTTCAGCACGATGACGTCCCTCAAGCTCTTGATCCAGTTGAGGTTCGAGGGAGAGTTCCGTCAGCACGATGGCATGGCGACGATGTTGGTGATGTGATCCATGTAGGGCTTCGCCTAAGCACTACGACAATATGACCGAGGTGGTAAACTATGGAGGGGGGCACCGCACACGGCTAAGAAACAACTATTGTGCTTTGGGGTGCCCCCTGCCCACGTATATAAAGAAGGAGGGAGGAGGAGGCCGGCCCAAGGGGGGCGCCAAGGGGGGCGTCCTACTAGGACTCCGTTCCTAGTAGGATTCGCCCCCCTTTCCTTCCAACGGAGAAGGGGAAAGGGGAAGGCAGAGAGAGGGAGAAGGAAGGAGGGGGGCCGTGCCCCCTCCCCTTGTCCAATTCAGATTGGGGCAAGGGGGCACATGCCTCCTCCCATGGCCTATCTCCTCTCTTCCACTATGGCCCATTAAGCCCATTAACTTTCTCGGGGGGTTCCGGTAGCCTCCCGGTACTCCAAGAAATCCCTGAACCTTATCGGAACCATTCCGGTGTCCGTATATAACCTTCCAATATATAAATCTTTACCTCTCGACCATTTCGAGACTCCTCGTCATGTCCTGATCTCATCCGGGAATACGAACAAACTTCGGTTACCAAAACACATAAGTCATAATACAAATCGTCATCGAACGTTAAGCGTGCGGACCCTATGAGTTCGAGAACTATGTAGACATGACCGAGACACTTCTCCAGTCAATAACCAATAGCGGAACCTGGATGCTCACATTGGCCCCTACATATTCTACGAAGATCTTTATCGGTCAAACCGCATAACAACATACATTACTCCCTTTGTCATCGGTATGTTACTTGCCTGAGATTCGATCGTCGGTATCATCATACCTAGTTCAATATCGTTTCCGGCAAGTCTCTTTATTCGCTGTAATGCATCATCCCGTAACTAACTCGTTAGTTACATTGCTTGCAAGGCTTATAGTGATGTGCATTACCGAGAGGGCCCAAAGATACCTCTCCGATACTCGGAGTGACAAATCTTAATCTTGATCTACGCCAACTCAACAAACACCATTGGAGACACGTGTAGAGCACCTTTATAATCACCCAGTTACATTGTGACGTTTGATAGCACACAAAGTGTTCCTCCGGTATTTGGGAGTTGCATAATCTCATAGTCAGAGGAACATGTATAAGTCATGAAGAAAGCAATAGCAATAAAACTAAACGATCATTGTTCTAAGCTAATGGATGGATCTTGTCCATCACATCATTCTCTAATGATGTGATCCTGATAACCCACAAGTATAGGGGATCGCAACAATTTTCGAGGGTAGAGTATTCAACCCAAATTTATAGATTCGACAGAAGGGGAGCCAAAGAATATTTGAAGGTATTAGCAGCTGAGTTGTCAATTCAACCATACCTGGAGATTAATTATCTGCAGCAAAGTGACCAGTAGCAGAGTAGTTTGATAGTGTTGCTAGTAGTGACAGTAGCAACGGTAACAGTAACAGTGATAGCAATATTTTGTAGCAAGTGTAACAATGATGATAGCAGTAGTAACGCATCAAAATCAGTAAGGATAAATTCTTAGGCATTGGATCAGTGACTTGTTGGATGATATTCATCATGAGACAGTTATAACCTAGGGTGATACAACACTAGCTCCAGTTCATCGATATAATGTAGGCATGTATTTCGTAAATAGTCATACATGCTTTATTAAAAGGACTTGCATGACATTTTTTCTCCTACCCTCCCGTGGCAGCGGGGTCCATATTGGAAACTAAGGGATATTAAGGCCTCCTTTTAATAGAGAACCGGAACAAAGCATTAACACATAGTGAATACATGAACTCCTCAAACTACGGTCATCACCGGGAGTGGGCACGATTGTTGTCACTCCGGGGTTGCCGGATCATAACCGTAGTAGGTGACTATAACTTGCAAGATCGGATCTAAAACATGGATATAATGATGAATTCATAAACGGTTCAGATCTGAAATCATGGCACCCGGGCCCAAAGTAACAAGCATTAAGCATGGCAAAGTCATAGCAACATCAATCTAAGAACATAGTGGATACTGGGGATCAGGTCCTAACAAAACTAACTCGATTACATGATGAATCTCATCCAACTCCTCACCGACCAGCGAGCCTACGAAGGAATTACTCACTCCCGGTGGGGATCATCATGGAATTGGCGATGGAGAAGGGTTGGTGATGACGAAGAACAAATATCCCCCTCTTCGGAGCACCAAACAGACTCCAGATTTGCCCTCTTGAGGAAGAACAAGGCTTGGCGGCGGCTCCGTCTCGTGGGTCATGATAATTCTTTCTCCCTGATTTTTTTTCTGAAATAGTGTGAATTTATAGTATCAAGGGGTCATTAGCGGGGCCACCAGGTGGGTACAACCCACCTCGGCGCGCCAGGAGAGGGGAGCGTGCCCTGGTGGGTTGTGCCCACCCAGGGGGCCCTCTCTGGTGGGTCCTGGCTCCATAAATTCTTATTATTGTATAAAAAATCCTCAAAAAGTTTTGTTCCATTCCGAGAACTTTTATTTCTACACGAAACAACACCATGGTAGTTCTGCTGAAAACAACATCAGTCCGTGGTGGTTTCATTCAAATCATGCAAATTAGAGTCCAAAATAAGAGGAAGAGCATGAGAAAAAGTAGATACGTTGGATACGTATCAACTCCCCCAAGCTTAAACCTTTGCTAGTCCTCAAGCAATTCAGTTGATAAACTGAAATTGAGAAAGAAAAACTTTTACGAACTCTTTTGCTCTTGTTTGCATAACTAAGCTTAAAGAACACCCAGGTTTTCAGCCAACATTATAACTAACCATGTCGACAATAACTCCTAAAGGTTATGATGATTCATATGTTGGGGAGCGTAGTAATTTCAAAAAAATTCCTACGCACACGCGAGATCTAGGTGATGCATAGCAACGAGAGGGGAGAGTGTCTTCCACGTACCCTCGTAGACTGTTAAGCAGAAGCGTTATAACAATGCGGTTGATGTAGTCGTACGTCTTCACGATCGACCGATCCTCATCACCGAATGTACGACACCTCCACGTTCAGCACACGTTCAGCTCGGTGACGTCCCGCGAACTCACGATCCAGTAGAGCTCTGGGAAGAGTTTCGTCAGCATGACGGCATGGTGACGATGTTGATGAAGCGACCGACGTAGGGCTTCGCCTAAGCACCACTACGATATAACCGAGGTGGATTATGGTGGAGGGGGCACCACACACGGCTAAGAGATCAACAGATCAATTGTTGTGTCTATGGGGTGCCCCCTGCCCCCGTATATAAAGGAGCTAGGGGGAGGCGGCCAGCCAAGGAGGCCGGCGCGCCAAGGGGGGAGTCCTACTCCCACCGGGAGTAGGACTCCCTCTTTTCCTAGTTGGAGTAGGAGAGGAGAAGGAAGGGAGAGAGGAAGAGAAGGAAAGTGGGGCGCCGCCCCCCTCCTTGTCCAATTCGGACTAGAGGGGGAGGGGGCGCGCGGCTACCCTTGGCCGCCCCTCCTCTTCTCCCACTAAGGCCCATTAGGCCCAATATACTCCCCGGGGGGTTCCGGTAACCCCCCGGTACTCCGGTAAATGTCTGAAACCTCCCGAAACACTTCCGGTGTCTGAACATAGTCATCCATTATATCGATCTTTACGTCTCGACCATTTTGAGACTCCTTGTCATGTCCGTGATCATATCCGGGACTCCGAACTACCTTCGGTACATCAAAACACAAAAACTCATAATACCGATCGTCACAGAACTCGAAGCGTGCGGACCCTACGGGTTCGAGAACTATGTAGACATGACCGAGACATGTCTCCGATCAATAACAAATAGCGGAACCTGGACGCTCATATTGGTTCCTACATATTCTACGAAGATCTTTATTGGTCAAACCGCATAACAACATACGTTGTTCCCTTTGTCATCGGTATGTTACTTGCCCGAGATTCGATCAACGATATCTCAATACCTAGTTTAATCTCGTTACCGGCAAGTCTCTTTACTCGTTCCGTAATGCATCATCCCGCAACTAACTCATTAGTCACATTGCTTGCAAGGCTTATAATGATGTGCATTACCGAGAGGGCCCAGAGATACCTCTCCGACAATCGGAGTGACAAATCCTATTCTTGATCTATGCCAACTCCACGAACACCATCGGAGACACCTGTAGAGCACCTTTATAATCACACAGTTATGTTGTGACGTTTGGTACCACACAAAGTGTTCCTCCGGTATTCGGGAGTTGCATAATCTCATTGTCATAGGAACATGTATAAGTCATGAAGAAAGCAATAGCAGTAAACTTAAACGATCAAGTGCTAAGCTAACGAAATGGGTCAAGTCAATCACATCATTATCCTAATGATGTGATCCCGTTGATCGAATGACAACTCATGTCTATGGCTTGCAAACTCAACCACCTTTGATCAACGAGCTAGTCAAGTAGAGGCATACTAGTGACACTATGTTTGCCTATGTATTCACACATGTATTATGTTTCGGTTAATACAATTCTAGCATGAATAATAAACATTTATCATGATATGAGGAAATAAATAATAACTTTATTATTGCCTCTAGGGCATATTTCCTTCAGTCTCCCACTTGCACTAGAGTCAATAATCTAGATTACACAGTAATGATTCTAACACCCATGGAGCCTTGGTGCTGATCAGGTTTTGCTCATGAGAGAGGCTTACTCAACGGGTCTGCAACATTCAGATCCGTATGTATCTTTCAAATATCTATGTCTTCCACCTGGACTTGATCCCGGATGGAATTGAAGCGTCTCTTGATGTGCTTGGTTCTCTTGCGAAATCTGGATTCCATTGCCAAGGCAATTGCACCAGTATTATCACAAAAGATTTTCATTGGACCCAATGCACTAGGTATGACACCTAGATCGGATATGAACTCCTTCATCCAGACTCCTTCATTTGCTACTTCCGAAGCAGCTATGTACTCCACTTCACACGTAGATCCCGCCATGACGCTTTGTTTAGAACTGCACCAATTGACAGCTCCACTGTTCAATATAAATACGTATCCGGTTTGCGATTTAGAATCATCCAGATCAGTGTCAAAGCTTGCATCGACGTAACCATTTACGACGAGCTCTTTGTCACCTCCATAAACGAGAAACATATCCTTAGTCCTCTTTAGGTACTTCAGGATGTTCTTGACCGCTGTCCAGTGATCCACTCCTGGATTACTTTGGTACCTCCCTGCTAAACTAATAGCAAGTCACACATCATGTTTGGTACACAACATTGCATACATGATAGAGCCTATGGCTGAAGCATAGGGAACATTTTTCATTTTCTCTCTATCTTCTACAGTGGTCGGGCATTGAGTCTTAGTCAACTTCACACCTTGTAACACAGGCAAGAACCCTTTCTTAGCTTGATCCATTTTGAACTTCTTCAAAACTTTATCAAGGTATGTGCTTTGTGAAAGTCCAATCAAGCATATTGATCTATCTCTATAGATCTTGATGCCCAATATATAAGCAGCTTCTCCGAGGTCTTTCATTGAAAAACTTTTATTCAAGTATCCTTTTATGCTATCCCGAAATTCTATATCATTTCCAATCAACAATATGTCATCCACATATAATATTAGAAGTGCTACAAAGCTCCCACTCACTTTCTTGTAAATAGAGGCTTCTCCAAAAGTATGTATAAAACCATATGCTTTGATCACACTATCAAAACATTTATTCCAACTTCGAGAGGCTTGCACCAGTCCATAAATGGATCGCCGAAGCTTGCACACTTTGTTAGTACCCTTTGGATCGATAAAACCTTCAGGTTGCATCATATACAACTCTTCTTTCAGAAATCCATTCAAGAATGCAGTCTTTACATCCATTTGCCAAATTTCATAATCATAAAATGCGGCAATTGCTAACATGATTCAGATGGACTTAAGCATCGCTACGCGTGAGAAGGTCTCATCGTAGTCAACTCCTTGAACTTGTCGAAAACCTTTCGCGACAAGTCGAGCTTTGTAGACAGTAACGTTACCGTCAGCGTCAGTCTTCTTCCTGAAGATCCATTTATTTTCGATGGCTTACCGATCATCGGGCAAGTCAAACCAAAGTTCATACTTTGTTCTCATACATGGATCCCATCTTAGATTTCATGGCTTCAAGCCATTTTGCGGAATCTAGGCTCATCATCGCTTCCTCATAGTTCGTAGGCTCGTCATGGTCAAGTAACATGACTTCCAGAACAGGATTACCGTACCACTCTTGTGCGGATCTTACTCTGGTTGATGATGTCTACTACATAACCTTCTTCTTCTAACACTTTGGCACAATTTTCCTTTCCATCATACTCATGAAAGATATTAAAAAGATGAAGTGTATGAGGCAAACTTAATTCCATTTTTTATAGTTTTTTTTATAAACTAAACTAGTGATAAAATAAGAAACTAAAAGACTCGATTGCAAGATCTAAAGATATACCTTCAAGCGCTAGCCTCCCCGGCAACGGCGCCAGAAAAGAGCTTGATGTCTACTACACAACCTTCTTCTTGTAGACGTTGTTGGGCCTCCAAGTGCAGAGGTTTGTAGGACAGTAGCAAATTTCCCTCAAGTGGATGACCTAAGGTTTATCAATCCATAGGAGACGTAGGATGAAGATGGTCTCTCTCAAGCAACTGTGACGCCCGGATAATTATGCTACAGTAAACCTACGCTAATGTTGCCACATCACCTGTGTTAGAGTTGCTAACCTCGCCTTAGATCAAAACATTTCGAAATCAAATTAGAATTTTAGGCAAACGACGAAAGTTTTCAAACATTAAAACAAAAATGTTCGGGGTGAGCCAAATAATGCACATGTAATTGTGGTGTAGTAATCACACTTTCATAAATATTTAAATACTAAAAAGTGAACAAAATAGTGACAAAGACAATTATTAAAAAGATTTTATAATAATAAACCATTACACACTATTTTACTTTAGGTGCCAAGTTAATTGTGGTAATGGCATATTGGTTTAAAACCATTTTAGGTACAACTTTAGTATTTTATATAAAACTAAAATAAAAGAAAACAGAAATAAAAATAAATAAATAAAAGAAAGGGCAAAACAGGAAAAAAAAGATATGAGGGGAACCCCCCCCCCCCCCCCCTTCCCTGGGCCGTTCGGCCCAACTGGGCAACCAAGCCACCCGACCGGCCCACCCAACCCCTGCTTGACCCCTGCTTGACCACCGCTTGACGCCGCCGCTTGAGAACCACCGCCGCCTCGTCGTGCCGGACTGCCTCGCCCGCCGCTCGACCCCGCCGTCGTCGGAGCCACCTCACGGAGCCGCCACGCCGTCCGTCTGCCTCCTCGCCGGATCGCCCCTTCCTCATCTCCTCCTCGCCCCGCTTCTCCGGGCCTCGCTGCCCTGATCATCTACAACGACGGTGAGGCCGTCGACCTCTGCTTCCCCTCTTCCTCCTCCGCGTGTACTCCGCGTCGTCCGCTCACCGGCCCTTCACCGCGCGCCCACTCCGCCCTGATTTCGTCCCCGCCTCGCCAAGCGCTCGCAGTCGCTGTTGTTGCCGCTGCTCCGCGCGCTCGACCTCGACCGCTGCTGCTTGACGCAGCCCCGCGCCTGCCCGCCCACTGCCTCGTGCGCTACGCCCCTCGCCGGCTCCGCTCGCAGCTGCGACGCCGTGTCTCTGCCCCACGGTCACCGCTCCACCGTAGCCGGCGCCCTTCGCCTCCACCGCGCCTTTCGCTACCGACGTTGTCGTCCCGCCCTTGCTGCTCGCCGTCCGCTCACAGCCTCTGTTGCCGTTGCTTGCCGCCGCCGCTGCCCTACCGCTGCCCTGCGCGTCCGTGCAACCGCCATGCTCGATGCCGTGTTCCTCTCCTCTGCAGCTTGCCGCTGCTTGCTCTGCTGCTGCTTTGCCGCACGCGATGGTCTCCGCCTATCACCACTGGCCGCTGCCCCAGTCCATCTCCGGCCGCAGCTGCGGCCCTCGCGGCTCTGGCCGGCCAGCCAGGCCTGTGCCCGTAGACGCGCACGCCCGCGCGCCCGCTAACCCGCCCCCGGTTGGCCCCAGGGCCACTGCCATGTGGGGCCCAGTCCCTTGGAAAAAACGAAATCAATAAATAAAATAAATAGAAAAATTAATAATAATAATAACTAGATAATTAACTAAATAATTAACTTAATTAATTACGTTTAATTAAGCTAATGAAACTTAGTTAACCTAATTAACTAATTAAACTAATAAATCCTGTTTAGTTAGTCTGAGTCAATGACGAACGGGACCCACATGTCTGTTGACCCAGTCAACAGATGGTTGACTAATGACATCATACTGACATCACGCTGACATCATAATGGCATTTTCCTTAAATTAAATCAATTCTGTTAATTCTAAAAATGCTTTAAAACTTTAGAAAACCATACTCCTTTCGTTCCTTAATATATGGTGTATAGTTTTTGGTACGGAAATTAAAGAACGCATGTGGAGGGAAAATTTCCCAAGTTTTAGGCGAGATTACACCTGACTAATTAACATGAGAAAATAGAGAAGCTTGCCTAATATAAAGAAATGCAGTCAAATCCCTAAAAACAGTATCCAGACGAGTGGTGCAACGCAATACACCTTATATTTCGGACTTTTTCTCGAAAATCTATACACCTTATATCAAGGAACAGAGGGAGTATAAAATAAAGCGTAACTCGGATGGAAAAACTTTGTACATGAAAGTTGTTCAGAACGACGAGACAAATCCGGATACGCAGCCTGTTTGTCCGCCACGCATCCCTAGCATAGTGAACATGCAACTTTCCCTCTTTGATTCGTCTGTCCGAAAACGCGAAACACCGGGGATATTTTTCCCGGATGTTTCCCCCCTTTGCCAGTATCGCCTAGTACTGCGTTAGGTCATCCCTAGCACCGCGTTTTGCCTTGTTATATTTTGTGATGCTTGTTTGCCCCGTATTTACTGTTCCCCCCCCCCCCCCTCTTCTTTTTCGGTAGACCCCGAGACCGACGTTGATGCGACTGAGTACGACTACATCCCCGACGACCCCTCTCTCTTGCTAGAGCAACCAGGCAAGCCCCCCTTGATCACCAGATATCGCGCACTCTCCTCTATACTGCTTGCATTAGAGTAGTGTAGCGTGTTACTGCTTTCCGTTAATCCTATTCTGTTGCATAACATGTCATTGTTCTACAACTGTTGATACCTTACCTGCAATCCTAAATGCTTACTATAGGATGGTAGTTTACCATCAGTGGCCCTACATTCTTGTCCGTCCGACATGCTATACTACTGGGTCGTGATCACTTCGGGAGGTGATCACGGGCATATGTTATATACTTATACTGTTACATTACTTATGATACTGTTCGGAGATGGGGGCTGAAGGGGCAGGTGGCTCCATCCCGGTAGAGGTGGGCCTGGGTTCCCGACGGCCCCCGACTGTTACTTTGGGGCGGAGCGACAAGGCAGGTTGAGACCACTTAGGAGAGAGGTGGGCCTGGCCCTGGTCGGCGTTCGCGGTTACTTCAAATTAACACGCTTAACGAGATCTGGGTATTTGATCTGAGTCTGGCTACTGGCCTATACGCAGTAACCATCTACGCGGGGACAGTTATGGGCACTCAACGTCGTGGTATCAGCCGAAGCCTTCATGACGTCAGCGACTGAGCGGCGCGCGCCGGGTTGGACTGGAACGCCTACTCTTGTATAAGGGAGGCTAGGTCTGCTCACCGGCCGCGTACGCAACGTGCAGGTGTGCAATGGGCGATGGGCCTAGACCCTTGCGCCATAGAATTTAGACCGGCGTGCTGACCTCTCTGTTGTGCCTAGGTAGGGTTGCGACGTGTTGATCTTCCGAGGCTGGGCATGACCCAGGAAAGTGTGTCCGGCCAAATGGGATCGAGCATGTTGGGTTATGTGGTGCACCCCTGCAGGGAAGTTAATCTATTCGAATAGCCGTGATCTTCGGTAATAGGATGACTTGGAGATGTACCTCGACCTTATGACAAGTAGAACCGGATACTTAATAAAACACACCTTCCAAGTGCCAGATACAACCCGGTGGTCGCTCTCTAACAGGGCGACGAGGAGAGGACCGCCGGGTAGGATTATGCTATGCGATGCTACTTGGTGAACTTACCATCTACTCTCTTCTACATGTTGCAAGATGGACGTGGCCAGAAGCGTAGTCTTCGATAGGACTAGCTATCCCCCCTCTTATTCCGGCATTCTGCAGTTCAGTCCACATATGATACCCTTATTCCATTTGATACAAATGTATACATATGTTAGCTCCTTGCTTGCGAGTACTTTGGATGAGTACTCACGGTTGCTTTGCTCCCTCTTTCCCCCCTTTCTATACTTGATTGCTGCGACCAGACGTTGGAGCCCAGGAGCCACAAAATGGCATTTCGTAAGGGCTCATAAGGTAGGAGGAATCACAGATCATCCGTGCACTTTCGCCTAGAGTTAGTTTGATTTTTCACTACTGTCCGAGTGGTGGCTAAACCCTGAAACTTTTCCTTGAAATGAAATAAAGATCTAACTTTATTCCAGTAGTGGTTTCCGCAAATGTAGATAATCTTGTTGATTAACACCCACTTTCCATACCCTGCAATTCAGAGGCCATCACCTCTGGTCTTTTAGTAACGGGTCGATGACGACTACTACTACTCGGGAGGTGCCTACTACTACGTGCAGCCCGTTGACGACGACCAGGAGTAGATTAGGAGGATCCCAGGCAGGAGGCATGCGCCTCTTTCGATCTGTATCCCAGTTTGTGCTAGCCTTCTTAAGGAAAACTTGTTTAACTTATGTCTGTACTCAGATATTGTTGCTTCTGCTGACTCGTCTATGATCGAGCTCTTGTATTTGAGCCTTCGAGGCCCCTGGCTTGTAATATGATGCTTGTATGACTTATTTTATTTGTAGAGTTCTGTTGTGATATCTTCCCGTGAGTCTCTGATCTTGATCGTACGCGTTTGCGTGTATGATTAGTGTACGATTGAATCGGGGGCGTCACAAGTTGGTATCAGAGCCGACTGCCTGTAGGAATTCCTTTTCCAACTCCTTGGCCGAAGTTGAGTCTAGTCATTGCAAAACCTTTACTAACATGGTTGTGTGGCCTATGGGCCCACGTCGCCGTTGGATGGTATTAGGATCTTTTATTTCTCGTCTATGCTCTGGGACTCTGAACTCTCTCCTATTCGGGTTTAATGAATTTACTAAAAATCTAACTTAGGTTCTCGGAAATACTTTCTCCCGGAGAGCCACTTCAGTCCAGATGATCGCTGGCTGCACCAGAAGATTTCGAAGATACTTTCCGATATTCTGTCGAGACCTTGTGCCTGTTGCTTTTGCAATTCCCTTCCATCGATAAACCTCTATGGATAACCACGTACATGTGCCATTCATATAATCATTCCTCATTGATCTTGTTATTACAAGATACCCCGAAATACTCGTTGTTGTTCCGGGAATCCTTGTGCCTACTGCCTTGCATTTTCTTGTCACCTGAATACACCTATAAACTAATCCTCACACACACCGAGGATTTGTTTCTCCCCAGTTGTTCATGTGTTTCACCAAAGTCTTCGAACACTATTTGATTTTCCGACAATCCTCAACAGCTTATTGCTCTTGAAATTCTTGCTTGCTTGCATTATGGTTAATCCCATAAGTATAGTAATCTTATTGGCATCCTTTGTGTTACGGCATATCTGTCTCAAGGTAATTTTGGTGATTGATGACAACATGTTTGCGGACTAATCTTGTGCTTAACTTTATTCATAGATTCTCCCTTGGCACAAGACGCGTTCCTCCCCTCTGAGTGTATTTCAAGACGGTGTAGCTCTTTCGCTTCTTTCTCGGTGGACTAGTTGTGTAGAGGGCACCGTACTATCAAGAGGGGGTCCGCTGGGGTTTTGCATGGGTGGAATCTTCATGTACACATCAGCTTCTCACTCTCCGAGTTTTTCCTGTCCATTGAAGAGATCTCTCCTTTCTTCCTTGTCCTGTCTGGGTCTGAGCGGCAGTACCGTGCACCCAGCGGTAGTACCGCTGAGAAGCCACAAGCGGCAGTACCGCTCTGTAGCGGTAGTACCACCGTGGCTCCACAGCAGTAGTACCGCTGGGGGCCCGGCACCTCCGCCTGGTCCTCAGCTTCGTTGAGGGATCGCTTCTCTCTCTCTCTCTCGCCCCAGCGGTAGTACCGCACCGCCTGCGGTACTACGACCGAAGGGTCACAAGCGGTAGTATCGCTCCACAGCGGTACTACCGCCCTTGACCCCACTGTCGTAGTACCGTTGGGTTGTCTGGCTCCTACCGCCTCGATTCGAGAGGTCTTTTTCTCGTGTCGGGTTTTGCGGCACTAGTCACGGTTGTAGTGGCGGTAGTACCGTTCCTGGAGCGGTAGTACCGCCCTACCACCGCGGTAGTACCGCAGTTGGAGCTTTTCCCTTCTAGTCTCCTCAGCGCGGCAGTACCGCTGGATGGCGCGGCAGTACCGCTCCCCTGGCGGTAGTACCGCCCCCTCTCAGCGGTAGTACCGCTCTGTGCGGGGCTGGTTGGTGGAGGGCAACGGAATTGTTGCCCCCACTATAAAAGGGAGCCCTCCTTCTTCCTTTCCATCTACCTCTTCTTCCCCCAAGCTCCATTTATTGCTCAAGCTCCATTAAATACTCTAAGCTTCATTTTGCCCGATCTATCTCCCTAGCCAATCAAACTTGTTGATTTGCTCGGGAGTGGTTGAGAAGGCTCCGATCTACACTTCCACCAAGGGATTTTCGATTCCCCCACTCATCCTTAGCGGATCTTGTTACTCTTGGGTGTTTGAGCACCCTAGACGATTGAGGTCACCTCGGAGCCATATTCCATTGTGGTGAAGCTTCGTGGTCTTGTTGGGAGCCTCCGATTAAGTTGTGGAGATTGCCCCAACCTTGTTTGTAAAGGTTCGGTCGCCGCCTTCAAGGGCACCAATAGTGGAATCACGGCATCTCGCATTGTGTGAGGGCGTGAGGAGAATACGGTGGCCCTAGTGGCTTCTTGGGGAGCATTGTGCCTCCACACCGCTCCAACGGAGACGTACTTCCCCTCAAAAGGAAGGAACTTCGGTAACACATCCTCGTCTTCACCGGATCCACTCTTGGTTATCTCTTACCTTTACTTGTGCAAGCTCTTTAGTGTTTGTTCCCTTGCTTGCTTGTATGCTTGTTGTTGTTGCATCATATAGGTTGTTCACCTAGTTGCACATCTAGACAACCTACTTTGATGCAAAGTTTAATTTGGTAAAGAAAAGCTAAAAATTGGTAGTTGCCTATTCACCCCCCCTCTAGTCAACCATATCAATCCTTTCACTTTGCCACTATCATTTTGAGCCCATTGATTCAGTATGTTGCGAATGCTCGCTATCCTCAATCAAATCCTAGAATTCATCCTTTTGGCTCAGACACCATTTTTAAACATGAGCTGGATCTCGACCAACCAAATTGCCATCAATTATACCCCTAATGTCTATTCATCTTATCCATTCTTAATCAGATCATTGGCTTATGATCCCTTGATTTGGAAATGATAATTCCTTTGAATTTGAGCTTTGAGTTAGTCAGTTGTTTTTATACTCCAATGCCTTTGCATTGTTTCTTCTTATGATTGTGTGCCGATGCTCACATCAGCTCCGTTGTGGATCGTCAGATCCTTTGTTGAATTATCATCCAACAATGTCCTTTGTATAAAAAAACCTTAAGAAGTTCTTCCCTGATGCATAATGCCATTGGTAATTCCTACTCTCTGATATGGCCAACGATGCTCTGCTTTCAAGCTTGAGTTATCTACTTCTGGACTTTGTAGTATATGTTCCTAAGATACCCGATGGTTTGAACCAATGCCTTCCCTAATCTGTGCAAACCCGGAAGATTTCACGGGTCATACTTATCTGGTATTGCACCAGGTAAAACTTTCAACAACTAATGCCATTTTTAAAATACGAGAGGTGAATGAAAGGTTATGCGTTGAACAAGTGGGAGTCGACCTTGAACCCTGTGTTCATGCCCATGGAAACGATGTATACCTTATCATGGGAGCTTCTCTTAAAATAATTATCCCCTTGTTATAAGTTCATATTGTATTTGTGGACGTGGTTCTGACCATGTTTCTCCTTGATTCCATTCCTCGTGCAAGTTTGAGCACTTGTCTTCTGCAGAGCATTCCCCTAGTCCAACCTCTACTTTGATATGTCGTCGAGTATTACCCCCTTGGTATCTCAAGATTATCATGGAACTGCATACTTATTATGAGTTCTTCATCAAGTGCTACATTCTCACTAATTCCATTTTTTCACGGGCTCTGAGTTATTAAACACTCAAAGACACCGATAACTGACTCAAGTCCGCACCGCGATTAAACAAATCTTGGTAACCTTCATTTCTTGCGAGTTTGAACTCCATCACGTCATTCCTAGCCTGCTTGGCTATATCCTTGTCATGCCGATTTTAACTGTGCTACCCAGTCCTTATTCCCGAAGCAAAAATTTCGACGGTGAGCTAATCTTACGTCGATCTTCCTCATCATATCAATTGTCCTTGAACAAAAAGCTTGATTTCAAGTTTGTGTCGTACCCATGGTTTCAATAACTTTTTGCTTCATCATCCCGTTGACTTGATGTCATCGCCGATTGATTACATCTTCATGAAATCTCTCGACAACTGTGTCGGGATCATCATCAACATCCTAAGCTCTTCCAAGATATATATCGAATTCTTGATGGGCAATACCATCCTTGCCCCTCGATGATTCGTGTTATCATCAACCACTTTATTGCCTTCCATTCAACACAAACTTGTTCGTGTTTTGTGTTATACCTTGAGATCCTTGCTACCTTGCATTTGTTCTTCTTTACCTTGGAAGTATTACCATCTTTTATGTCAAGAATGTCGTGAGAGTTTCACCACCTCTTATGAAATTCTTGATACGGTGATGCTTCTCACCGTCACCATTCTAACATTGAACGTGCAACCCAGCCCATATTTTGGGTGCACCTTTCAACCAATGTTTAATTAAGTATTTTTTTCCTCCAGCATACATCGTTATATCGTTTGATATGACAACTGTTACCTCCTTGATCACATAATTGTGGAGACCTATCTTTTTGGAAATCTCGATGAATTGTCGTTGATTCCATCAGCCACCTCCTCATCCTCTCGTTGGTTTATTGATGAACTCTTGTTTTGGAACTCGTTTCCATAGTTCATTTCCCGAGAATCTTACATTGTCATCTCGTCAATTTGTGTTGCACCTCTTCTTCTCAGGCATCCTGAGTCTGAGGTATCCTGACACCAGTCATATTTGAATCTCGGTCAGATATGATGGTTGGGACATATTTCCAAGAGTTATAACATTGGTCTTTATATGACCCGTAAGGTGATGTCATGCCTGTTGGGGAACGTAGTAATTTCAAAAAAATTCCTACGCACACGCAAGATCATGGTGATGCATAGCAACGAGAGGGGAGAGTGTTGTCTACGTACCAACGCAGACCGACTGCGGAAGCGATCACACAACATAGAGGAAGTAGTCGTACGTCTTCCCGATCCGACCGATCCAAGCACCGTTACTCCGGCACCTCCGAGTTCTTAGCACACGTTCAGCTCGATGACGATCCTCGGGCTCCGATCCAGCAAAGCGTCGAGGAAGAGTTCCGTCAGCACGACGGCGTGGTGACGATCTTGATGTACTACCGACGCAGGGCTTCGCCTCAGCACTACAACGGTATGATCGAGGTGGAATTTGGTGGCAGGGGGCACCACACACGGCTAAGGAACGATCTCAAGGATCAACTTGTGTGTCTAGAGGTGCCCCTGCCCCCGTATATAAAGGATGAGAGGGGGAGGGCTGGCCGGCCAAGCAAGGGAGGCGCAGGAGGAGTCCTACTCCTACCGGGAGTAGGACTCCCCCCTCCAATCCTATTCCAACTAGGACTCCAAGGGGGAAAGAGAGAGAGAGGTGGCCGGCCACCTCTCCTAGTCCTAATAGGACTAGGGGAGGGGGGAGGCGCGCAGCCCTCCATGGCAGCCCCTTTCACCTTTCCACTAAGGCCCATGTAGGCCCATTTGGCTCCCGGGGGGTTCCGGTAACCCTCCCGGTATTCCGGTAAAATCCCGATTTCACCCGGAACACTTCCAATGTCCAAACATAGGCTTCCAATATATCAATCTTTACGTCTCGACCATTTCGAGACTCCTCGTCATGTCCGTGATCACATCCGGGACTCCGAACAACCTTCGGTACATCAAAATGCATAAACTCATAATAACTATCATCGTAATGTTAAGCGTGCGGACCCTACGGTTCGAGAACAATGTAGACATGACCGAGACACGTCTCCGGTCAATAACCAATAGCGGGACCTGGATGCCCATATTGGCTCCTACATATTCTACGAAGATCTTTATCGGTCAGACCGCATAACAACATACGTTGTTCCCTTTGTCATCGGTATGTTACTTGCCCGAGATTCGATCGTCGGTATCCAATACTTAGTTCAATCTCGTTACCGGCAAGTCTCTTTACTCGTTCCGTAATACATCATCCCGCAACTAACTCATTAGTTGCCATGCTTGCAAGGCTTAAGTGATGTGCATTACCGAGAGGGCCCAGAGATACCTCTCCGACATTCAGAGTGACAAATCCTAATCTCGAAATACGCCAACCCAACATCTACCATTGGAGACACCTGTAATGCTCCTTTATAATCACCCAGTTATGTTGTGACGTTTGGTAGCACCCAAAGTGTTCCTCCGGCAAACGGGAATTGCATAATCTCATAGTCATAGGAACATGTATAAGTCATGAAGAAAGCAATAGCAACATACTAAACGATCGGGTGCTAAGCTAATGGAATGGGTCATGTCAATCAGATCATTCAACTAATGATGTGACCTCGTTAATCAAATAACAACTCTTTTGTCCATGGTTAGGAAACATAACCATCTTTGATTAACGAGCTAGTCAAGTAGAGGCATACTAGTGACACTCTGTTTGTCTATGTATTCACACATGTATTATGTTTCCGGTTAATACAATTCTAGCATGAATAATAAACATTTATCATGATATAAGGAAATAAATAATAACTTTATTATTGCCTCTAGGGCATATTTCCTTCAGTCTCCCACTTGCACTAGAGTCAATAATCTAGTTCACATCGCCATGTGATTTAACAGCAATAGTTCACATCACCATGTGATTAACATCAATAGTTCACATCGTCATGTGACCAACACTCAAAGGGTTTACTAGAGTCAGTAATCTAGTTCACATATCTATGTGATTAACACCCAATGAGTACTAAGGTGTGATCATGTTTTGCTTGTGAGATAATTTTAGTCAACGGGTCTGTCACATTCAGATCCGTAAGTATTTTGCAAGTTCTATGTCTACAATGCTCTACACGGAGCTACTCTAGCTAATTGCTCCCACTTTCAATATGTATCTAGATTGAGATTTAGAGTCATCTAGATTAGTGTCAAAACTTGCATCGACGTAACCTTTTACGACGAACCTTTTGTCACCTCCATAATCGAGAAACATATCCTTATTCCACTAAGGATAATTTTGACCGCTGTCCAGTGATCTACTCCTAGATCTCTATTGTACTCCCTTGCCAAGAACAGTGGTAGGGCATGCAATAGATCTGGTATACAGCATGGCATACTTTATAGAACCTATGACTGATGCATAGGGAATGACTTTCATTCTCTTCTATCTTCTGCCATGGTTGGGCTTTGAGTCTTACTCAACTTCACGCCTTGTTACACAGGCAAGAACTCTTTCTTTGACTGTTCCATTTTGAACTACTTCAAAATCTTGTCAAGGTATGTACTCATTGAAAAAACTTATCAAGCGTCTTGATCTATCTCTATAGATCTTGTAGCTCAATATGTAAGCAGCTTCACCGAAGTCTTTCTTTGAAAAACTCCTTTCAAACACTCCTTTATGCTTTACAGAATAATTCTACATTATTTCCGATCAACAATATGTCATTCACATATACTTATCAGAAATGCTGTAGTGCTCCCACTCACTTTCTTGTAAATACAGGCTTCATCGCAAGTCTGTATAAAACTATATGCTTTGATCAACTCATCAAAGCGTATATTCCAACTCCGAGATGCTTGCACCAGTCCACAGATGGATCGCTGGAGTTTGCATATTTTGTTAGCACCTTTCGGATTGACAAAACCTTCTGTTGCATTATATACAACTCTTCTTTAATAAATCCATTAAGGAATGCAGTTTTGTTTATCCATTTGCCAGATTTCATAAAATACGGCAATTACTAACATGATTCGGACAGACTCAAGCATAGATACGAGTGAGAAGCTCTCATCGTAGTCAACACCTTGAACTTGTCGAAAACCTTTTGCGACAATTCTAGCTTTGTAGATAGTAACACTACTATCAGCGTCCGTCTTCCTCTTGAAGATCCATTTATTCTCTATTGCTTGCCGATCATCGGGCAAGTCAACCAAAGTCCAAACTTTGCTCTCATACATGGATCATATCTCAGATTTCATGGCCTCAAACCATTTCGCGGAATCCGGGCTCATCATCGCTTCCTCATAGTTCGTAGGTTCGTCATGGTCAGTAACATGACCTCCAGAACAGGATTACCGTACCACTCTGGTGCGGATCTCACTCTGGTTTACCTACGAGATTCGGTAGTAACTTGATCTGAAGTTACATGATCATCATCATTAGCTTCCTCACTAATTGGTGTAGTAGTCACAAGAACAGATTTTTGTGATGAACTACTTTCCAATAAGGTAGAAGGTACAATTACCTTATCAAGTTTTCTACTTTCCTCCCACTCACTTCTTTCAAGAGAAACTCCTTCTCTAGAAAGGATCCATTATAAGCAACGAATGTCTTGCCTTAGGATCTGTGATAGAAGGTGTACCTAACAGTCTCCTTTGGGTATCCTATGAAGACATATTTCTCCGATTTGGGTTTGAGCTTATCAGGATGAAACTTTTTCTCATAAGCATCGCAACCCCAAATTTCAAGAAACAACAACTTTGGTTTCTTGCCAAACCATAGTTCATAAGGCGTCGTCTCGACGGATATAGATGGTGCCCCTTTTTAACGTGTATGCAGCTATCTCTAATGCATGACCCCAAAAACGATAGTGGTAAATCGGTAAGAAACATCATAGATTGCACTATATCCAATAAAGTACGGTTATGACGTTCGGACACACCATTATGATGTGGTGTTCCAGGTGGCGTGAGTAGTGAAACTATTTCACATTGTTTTAACTGAAGACCAAACTCGTAACTCAAATACTCTTTTCCATGATCAGATCATAGAAACTTTATTTTCTTGTTACGATGATTTTCCACTTCACTCTGAAATTATATGAACTTTTCAAATGTATCAGACTTCTATTTCATTAAGTAGATATACCCATATCTGCTCAAATCATCTGTGAAGGTCAGAAAATAATGATACCCGCTGCAAGCCTTAAATATTCATCGGACCACATACATCAGTATGTATGATTTCCAACAAATCTGTTGCTTGCTCCATTGTTCCGGAGAACGGCGTTTTAGTCATCTTGCCCAAAAGGCATGGTTCGCAAGCAGCAAGTGATTCATAATCAAGTGATTCCGAAAGCCCATCAGCATGGAGTTTCTTCATGCGCTTTATACCAATATGACCTAAACGGCAGTGCCACAAATAAGTTGCACTATCATTATTAACTTTGCATCTTTTGGTTTCAATATTATGAATATGTGTATCACTACGATCGAGATCCAACGAACTTGTTTCATTGGGTGTATGACCATCGAAGGTTTTATTCATGTAAACAGAACAACAATTATTCTCTGACTTTAATGAATAACCGTATTGCAATAAACATGATCAAATCATATTCATGCTCAACGCAAAAACCAAATAACACTTATTTAAGTTCAACACTAATCCCGAAAGTATAGGTGAGTGTGCGATGATGATCATATCAATCTTGGAACTACTTCCAACACACATCGTCACTTCACCCTTAACTAGTCTCTGTTTATTCTGCAACTCCTGTTTCGAGTTACTACTCTTAGCAACTGAACCAATATCAAATACTGAGGGGTTGCTATAAACACTAGTAAAGCACACGTGAAAGAACATGCGGTGCCCCCATGTTTGGTTTTGGTAATTGATGACAATCTCTATGGACTAATGGTTGCCTTGAGTTATATTTGAAGGTTTTGTCCATAGGCTTTTCTTGGAGTACATGTGTTGGTTTCAAGGAGAGTTTGTGTCGACCAAGGTGCTATTCAAGGAATTACCTAAAGATTGGTCTTGTGAGAGGTTGATCAAGACTAAGTTAAAGAGTGAATCAAGTTGATCAACCCACAAAGCGTAGAAGATGTACCGAGAGGGATCAAGTGATCCCATGGTATGGTAAGCATTGTCAATTACGCTTGATGTACTAACCCATGGTCTTCGTGAGAGTTCTTTGTGGGGTTAGGTTGCGGTGTGCAAGTTCAAGTGGAGTATCACGAAGAGATCAAATGCTTGAAGCTTGCCGTCCTTTGTGGTGTCAATGGACTTGTGAAGATGTGCGGAAAAGTAGCTCACCCATAGTAGAGTATGGGGGAGCAATCAACTAGTCTTCATCGACTCAACACAATCAAGAAAGGTTGCGGTGTGCAAGTTCAAGTGGAGCATCACGAAGAGATCAAATGCTTGAAGCTTGCCGTCCATTGTGGTGACAATGGACTCATGAAGATGTGCGGAAGAAAGGCTCACCCATAGTGGAGTATGGGGGAGCAATCAACTAGTCTTCATCGAGCCAACACAATCAAGAAAGGTGGTCCAACTTGAGGGAGTCAAGATCGTCATCATCTAGCTCAAGTGGACCATGTGCAAGGCAAAGGTTTGCCCTTGGTAGGTTTTCTATTTTACCGGTCTCATGATGGTAGTTGGGAGACCGGGTTATAGGATCGATTGCCGTACTATCAAGGGGGGCTCTCGATGAGTAGCTTGATCGTATCGTTCGCTGAGAACTCAAACCATTGCATCCTTGCATCATATTTCTTGGTTCTTGTTTGGTTCTCTTTGTGAGTCTTAGAGCTTATGGTCATCTTGATGACAAGCTTGAGTTCATCGAAAACGGAGTTCGCATGCATCTTCTATGATGTTTTCGATGTTGGAGGTTTTGCCGGTTCTTCTCGGTTGGAGGTTTCACTCCTCTATTTGTTGGCATACCTCCCCTGCCTCTTCTTACTATAACCAGTCGCTGTTTTGATGCTACTCGTCGTCTTGTTTTCAACAAGCTTGAGTTTGCTCAATTCGGAGCTCATATGCAGAAGTTATGGCAGTTCTGGTTTTCTGGAGTATGGTTTTTCTCCTGGACCCAGCGGTAGTACCGCGGTCCACAGCGGTAGTGCGGCTGAGACTCCCTAAGCGGTAGTACCGCTCCCGGAGCGGTAGTACCGCTCCCCGAGCGGTAGTACCGCTGGGTGGCCTCAGCGGCAGTACCTCTGCGGTTCCGTGCTACTACCGTCCTGTCACTGCGTCTGTAGCGGTAGTACCGCTCCTCGGAGCGGTAGTACCGCTTGCTGGGCTCAGCCGCAGTACCGTGGTGGCATGGTGCTCCTCCCGCTTCGATTCTTGCGCGCATTTTCTCGTGTCGGGTTTTGCGGTACTAGCTGCGGCAGTAGTGGCGGCAGTACTGCTTGAGAGCGGTAGTACCGCTCTACCTCCGCGGTAGTACCGCCCTGGGCCCCTGCCCCAGCCCTTCTCTTCTGGCGCGGTAGTACTGCTGAGGGGGAGCGGTAGTATCGCTTGAGGTCGGCAGTACCGCTATACCTCAGCGGTAGTACCGCTCTCTGCGGGGCTGTGTGGGGGATAACGGTTGGATTTTCCCCCTCCTATAAAAGGGGGTCTTCTTCCCCATTGAATCTAATCCTTTGAGCTCGTGTTCTTCCCCCATTGTTGACCTTCTTCGAGCTTGCTAACTCTCAATCCCTCCATGGATTCTTGCTAGTTTTTGAGGGAAAAGAGAGAGGAGATCTAGATCCACATTTCCACCAATCACTTTCTCCTCTATGTGAGGGGAACCCCTTGGATCTAGATCTTGGAGTTCTTGGTGTTCTCTTTCTTGTTCTTCCTCTCATTTTCCTCCCTAGCATTAGTTGCTTCGGTGGGATTTGAGAGAGAAGGACTTGGGCACTCCGTGTGCCCTTGCCATTGCATTTGGTGCATCGGTTTGAGTTCTCCACATGATACGTGGAAGTTACAAGTTGAGAAGCTTATTACTCTTGGGTGCTTGGTACCCTTGAGCTTGTTCCTCTTGGGTGCTTGGGCGCCCTAGACGGTTGTTGGTGTTTGGAGCTCAATCATTGTGGTGCAAAGCTCCGGGCAAGCATCGGGGTCTCCAATTAGGTTGTGGAGATCGCCCTGAGCAATTTGACGGGTACCGGTGACCGCCCCCAAGGGTTGCCAAAGTGTATGGGTTCGGTGACCGCCCCCAAGGGTTGCCATTTGTACGGGTTCGGTGACCGCCCTCAAGGGTCCCTTAGTGGAATCACAGCATCTGGCATTGTGCAAGGGCGTGAGGAGATTACGGTGGCCCTAGTGGCTTCTTGGGGAGCATTGTGCCTCCACACCGCTCCAAACGGAGATTAGCATCCGCAAGGGTGTGAACTTCGGGATACATCATCGTCTCCGCGTGCCTCGGTTATCTCTTACCCGAGCCCCTTTACTTATGCACTTTACTTTGTGATAGCCTTATTGTTTCTTGTCATATATCTTGCTATCACATAGTTGCTTATCTTGCTTAGCATAAGTTGTTGGTGCACATAGGTGAGCCTAGTTGTTTTAGGTTTTGTGCTTGACAAATTAACCGCTAGGTTTATTCCGCATTTGTTCAAGCCTAAACCGTAATTATTTTAAAACGCCTATTCACCCCCCCCTCTAGGCGACATCCACGATCTTTCAACACGTCAATAACATGTATATCAAATATACTTTTGTTCACTTTGCCATCTTTCTTATCCGCCAAATACTTGGGGCAGTTCCGCTTCCAGTGACCAGTCCCTTTGCAGTAGAAGCACTTAGTCTCAGGCTTAGGACCAGACTTGGGCTTCTTCACTTGAGCAGCAACTTGCTTGCCGTTCTTCTTGAAGTTCCCCTTCTTCCTTTTGCCCTTTTCTTCAAACTAGTGGTCTTGTCAACCATCAACACTTGATGTTTTTCTTGATTTCTACCTTCGTCGATTTCAGCATCACGAAGAGCTTGGGAATCGTTTCCGTTATCCCTTGCATATCATAGTTCATCACGAAGTTCTACTAACTTGGTGATGGTGACTAGAGAATTCTGTCAATCACTATCTTATCTGGAAGATTAACTCCCACTTGATTCAAGCGATTGTAGTACCCAGACAATCTGAGCACATGCTCACTAGTTGAGCGATTCTCCTCCATCTTTTAGCTATAGAACTTGTTGGAGACTTCATATCTCTCAACTCGGGTATTTGCTTGAAATATTAACTTCAACTCCTGGAACATCTCATATGGTCCATGACGTTCAAAACGTCTTTGAAGTCCCGATTCTAAGCCATTAAGCATGGTGCACTAAACTATCAAGTAGTCATCATATTGAGCTAGCCAAACGTTCATAACGTCTGCATCTGCTCCTGCAATAGGTCTGTCACCTAGCGGTGCATCAAGGACATAATTTTTCTGTGCAGCAATGAGGATAAACCTCAGATCACGGATCCAATCCGTATCATTGCTACTAACATCTTTCAACACAATTTTCTCTCAGAACATATCAAAATAAACATATGAAAGCAACAACGCGAGCTATTGATCTACAACATAGATATGCTAATACTACCAGGACTAAGTTCATGATAAATTAAAGTTCAATTAATCATATTACTTAAGAACTCCCACTTAGATAGACATCCCTCTAATCCTCTAAGTGATCACGTGATCCAAATCAACTAAACCATAACCGATCATCACGTGAGATGGAGTAGTTTTCAATGGTGAACATCGTTATGTTGATCATATCTACTATATGATTCACGCTCGACCTTTCGGTCTCTGTGTTCCGAGGCCATATCTGCATATGCTAGGCTCGTCAAGTTAAACCTGAGTATTCCGCGTGTGCAAAACTGGCTTGCACCCGTTGTAGATGGACGTAGAGCTTATCACACCCGATCATCACGTGGTGTCTGGGCATGACGAACTTTGGCAACGGTGCATACTCAGGGAGAACACTTCTTGATAATTTAGTGAGAGATCATCTTATAATGCTACCGTCAATCAAAGCAAGATAAGATGCATAAAAGGATAAACATCACATGCAATCAATATAAGTGATATGATATGGCCATCATCATCTTGTGCTTGTGATCTCCATCTCCGAAGCACCGTCATGATCACCATCGTCACCGGCACGACACCTTGATCTCCATCGTAGCATCGTTGTCGTCTCGCCAATCTTATGCTTCCACGACTATCACTACCGCTTAGTAATAAAGTAAAGCATTACATCGCGATTGCATTGCATACAATAAAGCGACAACCATATGGCTCCTGCCAGTTGCCGATAACTTGGTTACAAAACATGATCATCTCATACAATAAAATTTAGCATCATGCCTTGACCATATAACATCACAACATGCCCTGCAAAAACAAGTTAGACGTCCTCTACTTTGTTGTTGCATGTTTTATGTTGCTGCTACGGGCTTAAGTAAGAACCAATCTCACCTACGCATCATAACCACAACGATAGTTTGTCAAATAGACTCCGTTTTAACCTTCTCAAGGACCGGGCGTAGCCACACTTGGTTCAACTAAAGTTGGAGAGACTGTCGCCCGCAAGCCATCTATGTGCAAAGCACGTCGAGGGAACCGGTGTCGCGTAAGCGTACGCGTAAGGTTGGTCCGGGTCGTCTCGTCCAACAATACCACCGAACCAAAGTATGACATGCTGGTAGGCAGTATGACTTGTATCGCCCACAACTCACTTGTGTTCTACTCGTGCAATTAACATCAAACCATAAAACCTAGGCTCGGATGCCACTGTTGGGGAACGTAGTAATTTCAAAAAATTTCCTACGCACACGCAAGATCATGGTGATGCATAGCAACGAGAGGGGAGAGTGTTGTCTACGTACCAACGCAGACCGACTGCGGAAGCGATCACACAACATAGAGGAAGTAGTCGTACGTCTTCCCGATCCGACCGATCCAAGCACCGTTACTCCGGCACCTCCGAGTTCTTAGCACACGTTCAGCTCGATGACGATCCTCGGGCTCCGATCCAGCAAAGCGTCGAGGAAGAGTTCCGTCAGCACGACAGCGTGGTGACGATCTTGATGTACTACCGACGCAGGGCTTCGCCTAAGCACTACAACGGTATGATCGAGGTGGAATTTGGTGGCAGGGGGCACCGCACACGGCTAAGGAACGATCTCAAGGATCAACTTGTGTGTCTAGAGGTGCCCCTGCCCCCGTATATAAAGGATGAGAGGGGGAGGGCTGGCCGGCCAAGCAAGGGAGGCGCAGGAGGAGTCCTACTCCTACCGGGAGTAGGACTCCCCCCTCCAATCCTATTCCAACTAGGACTCCAAGGGGGAAAGAGAGAGAGAGAGGTGGCCGGCCACCTCTCCTAGTCCTAATAGGACTAGGGGAGGGGGGAGGCGCGCAGCCCTCCATGGCAGCCCCTTTCACCTTTCCACTAAGGCCCATGTAGGCCCATTTGGCTTCCGGGGGGTTCCGGTAACCCTCCCGGTATTCCGGTAAAATCCCGATTTCACCCGGAACACTTCCGATGTCCAAACGTAGGCTTCCAATATATCAATCTTTACGTCTCGACCATTTCGAGACTCCTCATCATGTCCATGATCACATCCGGGACTCCGAACAACCTTCGGTACATCAAAATGCATAAACTCATAATAACTGTCATCGTAACGTTAAGCGTGCGGACCCTACGGTTCGAGAACAATGTAGACATGACCGAGACACGTCTCCGGTCAATAACCAATAGCGGGACCTGGATGCCCATATTGGCTCCTACATATTCTACGAAGATCTTTATCGGTCAGACCGCATAACAACATACGTTGTTCCCTTTGTCATCGGTATGTTACTTGCCCGAGATTCGATCGTCAGTATCCAATACTTAGTTCAATCTCGTTACCGGCAAGTCTCTTTACTCGTTCCGCAATACATCATCCCGCAACTAACTCATTAGTTGCCATGCTTGCAAGGCTTAAGTGATGTGCATTACCGAGAGGGCCCAGAGATACCTCTCCGACATTCAGAGTGACAAATCCTAATCTCGAAATACGCCAACCCAACATCTACCATTAGAGACACCTGTAATGCTCCTTTATAATCACCCAGTTATGTTGTGACGTTTGGTAGCACCCAAAGTGTTCCTCCGGCAAACGGGAATTGCATAATCTCATAGTCATAGGAACATGTATAAGTCATGAAGAAAGCAATAGCAACATACTAAACGATCGGGTGCTAAGCTAATGGAATGGGTCATGTCAATCAGATCATTCAACTAATGATGTGACCTCGTTAATCAAATAACAACTCTTTTGTCCATGGTTAGGAAACATAACCATCTTTGATTAACGAGCTAGTCAAGTAGAGGCATACTAGTGACACTCTGTTTGTCTATGTATTCACACATGTATTATGTTTCCGGTTAATACAATTCTAGCATGAATAATAAACATTTATCATGATATAAGGAAATAAATAGTAACTTTATTATTGCCTCTAGGGCATATTTCCTTCAGTGCCTAGCACAACTAGCCGGAGGACCTATTGTTATAGTTTCCATTTTAGCAAGGTTAACCATTCTTCCATGAGGAAATTGTAAGACTTATTCTATAAGTTGTTACTGATGAATCCTTTGTATATCCAAGTCCAACCTTTGCTTGAAGACCATGTCAATGCTATCTCGAAGCATGTCTATGGTATTTCAGTTTTCAACAAGAACATTTGAAGCCCAATGCTAAATGTTTCCCGCTCAATTACCCAAACACCGTTGTATGGGTAATGTCATGAAATTTCTCTCCCCTACCTAAAGAGTTTTCTACATTATTTCCTGTCATGGATATCATGCTTTGCTTGTCCTTGGAAAGGATATACCCTTGAATATGTGTTTAAACACATTTTCCTTTCCATTGTTCTGTTTAATCTGATAATCACATTTTCCTTTCCATTGTTTTGTTTAACCTTCTTGAGGTTTATATGATCTAAGCAGTAATAAGTCACTACTTTTGTAAGCACCTCGGTGTACAACTCTGTCAGTAAGAACCTGTTACTATTGTTGATGACATTCCGGTATCCACCGATGGACGAGAACTTTGCCTAATGGTCCGCTTCGTTCAACGAGCAGGAAAATGGTTCTCTTCGTCCCTCGCCCTTGGTACCGAGGTTGTTGCCGACATAACTAACAGGCTATCCTCTGACATGCCTTGCTTACATGATCGTGCAAGACATCGCCGCCCTTCCTACTTTTAACTCACATGGTGGGCCCATAACCCACAGTTCCACAGGATCGAAACCTGACTCTCCTGTACATCCCTGCTTCAAAGTTATCCCTTATGCTTGGCTTCGTAGGTAATTCCCGAGCCACCTTCCTACTGCTCTATTCTGGTACCAGACGCAATGCTTACTCTCGCCGCTCTGAACCCTTTTCTCACTCTGGTTCAGACTTTGAGCAGCTATCTATCCGCTTGGACCCTCTCCTTGTACCTTCGTATTGTACTCTCGATGTATTTTATATGTTCAACTCGAGAGATAATCTTATGCACATTCATGGTTAACCCCAGATTGTTTCCCTCGTAAGTATGTTGTCGTAGCCGAGCTGCCCCTTACCTATTCGTAAGTACGTTGGAGTTCCTGAAGAAAAGGATGATGACTTCCTCATGATGACCTGAAGCAGAGGAATGAAGGCGTCGATGTAAAGGATCGACCTCTCCGAGAAGAGCAACCAAGACTGAGAAGACTCGATAGAATTTCGTAGCCACATCTTTCCCTTACTCCCCTCTTAAATCTCGGGGCGAGATTTCTTGTAGTGGAGGAGAATTGTGACGCCCGGATAATTATGCTACAGCAAACCTACGCTAATGTTGCCACGTCACCTGTGTTAGAGTTGCTAACCTCGCCTTAGATCAAAACATTTCGAAATCAAATTAGAATTTTAGGCAAACGACAAAAGTTTTCAAACATTAAAACAAAAATGTTTGAGGTGAGCCAAATAATGCACAGATAATTGTGGTGTAGTAATCACACTTTCATAAATATTTAAATACTAAAAAGTGAACAAAATAGTGACAAAGACAATTATTAAAAAGCTTTTATAATAATAAACCATTACACACTATTTTACTTTAGGTGCCAAGTTAATTGTGGTAACGGCATATTGGTTAAAAACCATTTTAGGTACAACTTTAATATTTTATATAAAACTAAAATAAAAGAAAACAGAAAGAAAAATAAATAAATAAAAGAAAGGGCAAAACAGGAAAAAAAAGATAGGAGGGGAACCCCCCTTCCCTGGGCCGTTCGGCCCAACTGGGCAACCAAGCCACCCGACCGGCCCACCCAACCCCTGCTTGACCACCGAATCCTAGCCCATATTCCCTACTCCCCCCGCTCAGTCCACCCCCCCGATCCGATCTGGATCGGGATCCCGTTGACGCCGCCGCTTGAGAACCACCGCCGCCTCGTCGTGCCGGACTGCCTCGCCCGCCGCTCGACCCCGCCGTCGTTAGAGCCCCCTCACGAAGCCGCCACGCCGTCCGTCTGCCTCCTCGCCGGATTGCCCCTTCCTCATCTCCTCCTCGCCCCGCTTCTCCGGGCCTCGCTGCCGTGATCATCTACAACGACGGTGAGGCCGTCGACCTCTGCTTCCCCTCTTCCTCCTCCGCGTGTACTCCGCGTCGTCCGCTCACCGGCCCTTCACCGCGCGCCCACTCCGCCCTGATTTCGTCCCCGCCTCGCCAAGCGCTCGCAGTCGCTGTTGTTGCCGCTGCTCTGCGCGCTCGACCTCGACCGCTGCTGCTTGACGCAGCCCCGCGCCTGCCCGCCCACTGCCTCGTGCGCTACGCCCCTCGCCGGCTCCGCTCGCAGCTACTACGCCGTGTCTCTGCCCCACGGTCACCGCTCCATCGTCGCCGGCGCCCTTCTTCTCCACCGCGCCTTTCGCTACCGACGTTGTCGTCCCACCCTTGCTGCTCGCCGTCCGCTCACAACCTATGTTGCCGTTGCTTGCGGCTGCCGCTGCCCTACCGCTGCCCTGCGCATCCGTGCAACCGCCATGCTCGATGCCGTGCTCCTCTCCTCTGCAGCTTGCCGCTGCTTGCTCTGTTGCTGCTTTGCCGCCCGCGATGGCCTCCGCCTATGACCACTGGCCGCTGCCCCAGTCCATCTCCGGCCGCCGCTGCGGCCCTCGCGGCTCCGGCCGGCCAGCCGGGCCTGTGCCCGTAGACGCGCACACCCGCGCGCCTGCTAACCCGCCCCCGGTTGGCCCTAGGGCCACTGCCATGTGGGGCCCAGTCCCCTGGAAAAAACGAAATCAATAAATAAAAGAAATAGAAAAATTAATTAATTAATTATAATAATAAGTTAATTAACTTAATTGATTACGTTTAATTAAGCTAATGAAATTTAGTTAACCTAATTAACTAATTAAACTAATAAATCCTGTTTAGTTAGTCTGAGTCAATGATGAACGGGACCCACACGTGTGTTGACCTAGTCAACAGATGGTTGACTGATGACATCATGCTGACATCACGCTGACATCATAATGTCATTTTCCCTAAATTAAATTAATTCTGTTAATTCTAGAAATGCTTTAAAACTTTAGTAAATCATATAAAATAAACCGTAACTCGGATGGAAAAATTTTGTACATGAAAGTTGCTCAAAACGACAAGACGAACCCGGATACGCAACCCGTTTGTCCGCCACACATCCCTAGCATAGCGAACACGCAACTTTCCCCCTTTGATTCGTTTGTCCGAAAACGCGAAACACCGGGGATATTTTTTCCGGATGTTTCCCCCCTTCGCCAGTATCGCCTAGTACTGCGTTAGGTCACCCCTGGCACCGCGTTTTGCCTTGTTATATTTTGTGATACTTGTTTGCCCCGTATTTACTGTTTCTCCCCCCCTCTTCTTTTTGGTAGACCCCGAGACCGACGTTGATGCAACTGAGTACGACTACATCCCCGACGACCCCTCTCTCTTGCTAGAGCAACCAGGCAAGCCCCCCTTGATCACAAGATATCGCCTACTCTCCTCTATACTGCTTGCATTAGAGTAGTGTAGCATGTTACTGCTTTCCTTTAATCCTATTCTATTGCATAGCCTGTCATTGTTCTTCAACTGTTGATACCTTACCTGCAATCCTAAATGCTTAGTATAGGATGCTAGTTTACCATCTGTGGCCCTACATTCTTGTCTGTCCGCCATGCTATACTACTGGGCCGTGATCACTTCGGGAGGTGATCATGGGCATATGTTATATACTTATACTGTTACATTACTTATGATACTGTTCGGCGATGGGGCTGAAGGGGCAGGTGGCTCCATCCCGGTAGAGGTGGGCCTGGGTTCCCGACGGCCCCCGACTATTACTTTGTGGCGGAGCGACAGGGCAGGTTGAGACCACCTAGGAGAGAGGTGGGCCTGACCCTGGTCGGCGTTCGCGGTTACTTCAAAATATTACGCTTAACGAGATCTGGGTATTTGATCTGAGTCTGGCTACTGGCCTATACGCACTAACCATCTACGCGGGTACAGTTATGGGCACTCGACGTCGTGGTATCAGCCGAAGCCTTCGTGACGTCAGAGACTGAGCGGCACGCGCCGGGTTGGACTGGAACGCATACTCTTGTATAAGGGAGGCTAGGTCTGCTCATCGGCCGCGTACACAACGTGCAGGTGTGCAATGGCTGATGGGCCCAGACCCCTGCGCCATAGGATTTAGACCGGCGTGCTAACCCCTTTGTTGTGCCTAGGTAGGGCTGCGACGTGTTAATCTTCCGAGGCCGGGCATGACCCAGGAAAGTGTGTCCGGCCAAATGGGATCGAGCGTGTTGGGTTATGTGGTGCACCCCTCCAGGGAAGTTAATCTATTCGAATAGCCGTGATCTTCGGTAACAGGACGACTTGGAGTTGTACCTTGACCTTATGACAACTAGAACCGGATACTTAATAAAACACACTTTCCAAGTGCCAGATACAACCCGGTGGTCGCTCTCTAACAGGGCGAAGAGGAGAGGACCGCCGGGTAGGATTATGCTATGCGATGCTACTTGGTGAACTTACCATCTACTCTCTTCTACATGCTGCAAGATGGAGGTGGCCAGAAGCGTAGTCTTCAATAGGACTAGCTACCCCCCCTCTTATCCCGGCATTCTGCAGTTCAGTCCACATATGATACCCTTATTCCATTTGATACCAATGTATACATATGTAGTGTAGCTCCTTGCTTGCGAGTACTTTGGATGAGTACTCACGGTTGCTTTGCTCCCTCTTTTCCCCCTTTCTATACTCGATTGATGCGACCAGACGTTGAAGCCCAGGAGCCAGACGCCACTGTCGATGACGACTACTACTACTCGGGAGGTGCCTACTACTACGTGCAGCCCGCTGACGACGACCAGGAGTAGTTTGGGAGGATCCCAGGCAGGAGGCATGCGCCTCTTTCAATCTGTATCCCAGTTTGTGCTAGCCTTCTTAAGGCAAACTTGTTTAACTTATGTCTGTACTTAGATATTGTTGCTTTCGCTGACTCGTCTATGATCGAGCTCTTGTATTTGAGCCTTCGAGGCTCCTGGCTGGTAATATGATGCTTGTATGACTTATTTTATTTGTAGAGTTCTGTTGTGATATCTTCCCGTGAGTCACTGATCTTGATCATACGTGTTTGCGTGTATGATTAGCGTACAATTGAATCGGGGGCGTCACAACAACCCTGCAACCAAATAACAAAGAGTCTCTTGTGTCCCCAACACACCCAATACAATGGTAAACTGTATAGGTGCACTAGTTCGGCGAAGAGATAGTGATACAAGTGGTATATGGATGGTAGATAAAGGTTTTTGTAATCTGAAATTATAAAAACAGCAAGGTAACTAATGATAAAAGTGAGCACAAACGGTATTGCAATGCTAGGAAACAATGCCTAGGGTTCATACTTTCACTAGTGCAAGTCCTCTCAACAGTAATAACATAATTGGATCACATAACTATCCCTCAACATGCAACAAAGAGTTACTCCAAAGTCACTAATAGCGGAGAACAAACGAAGAGATTATGGTAGGGTACAAAACCACCTCAAAGTTATTCTTTCCAATCAATCCGTTGGGCTATTCCTACAAGTGTCACAAACAGCCCTAGAGTTCGTACTAGAATAACACCTTAAGACACAAATCAACCAAAACCCTAATGTCACCTAGATACTCCAATGTCACCTCAAGTATCCGTGGGTATGATTATACGATATGCATCACACAATCTCAGATTCATCTATTCAACCAACACATAGAACCTCAAAGAGTGCCCCAAAGTTCCTACCGGAGAATCACGACGAAAACGTGTGCCAACTCCTATGCATAGGTTCATGGGCAGAACCCGCCAGTTGATCACCAAAACATACATCAAGTGAATCACGTGATATCCCATTGTCACCACAGATACGCACGACAAGACATACATCAAGTGTTCTCAAATCTTTAAAGACTCAATCCGATAAGATAACTTCAAAGGGGAAACTCAATCCATTACAAGAGAGTAGATGGGGGAGAAAACATCATAAGATCCAACTATAATAGCAAAGCTCGCGATACATCAAGATCGCACCACCTCAAGAACACGAGAGAGAGAGATCAAACACATGCTACTGGTACATACCTTCAGCCCCGAGGAAGAACTACTCCCTACTCGTCATGGAGAGCACCGGGATGATGAAGATGGCCACCGGAGAGGGATTGCCCCCTCCGGCAGGGTGCCGGAACGGGTCTAGATTGGTTTTCGGTGGCTACGGAGGCTTCTGGCGGCAGAACTCCCGATCTATTGTGCTCCCCGATCGTTTTAGGGTATATGGAGATATATAGGCGGAAGAAATACGTCAGGGGGGCCACGAGGGGCCCATGAGGGTGGAGGGCATGCCCAGGGGGGTGGGCGCCCCCCCTACCATGTGGCCTCCTCGAAGCTTCCTTGACGTAGACTCCAAGTCTCCCAGGCTTCTTCTGATCCAAAAATAAGTTCCGTGAAGTTTCAGGTCAATTGGACTCCGTTTGGTTTTCCTTTTCTGCGATATTCTGAAACAAGGTAAAAACAGAAACTGGCACTGGGCTCTGGGTTAAGAGGTTAGTCCCAAAAATAATATAAAAGTGCATAATAAAGCCCATAAACATCCAAAGTTGATAATATAATAGCATGGAACAATCAAAAATTATAGATACGTTGGAGACGTATCAGTTGACCTATGAGGTTCAGTAGTAACTTGATCTGAAGTTTCATGATCATCATCATTAGCTTCCTCACTAATTGGGGTAGGTGTCATAGGAACCAGTTTCTGTGATGAACTACTCTCCAATAAGGGAGCAGGTACAGTTACCTCATCAAGTTCTACTTTCATCACACTCACTTCTTTCGAGAGAAACTCCTTCTCTAGAAAGGATCCATTCTTAGCAACAAATGTCTTGCCTTCGGATCTGTGATAGAAGGTGTACCCAAGAGTCTCCTTTGGGTATCCTATGAAGACACATTTTTCCGATTTGGGTTCGAGCTTATCAGGTTGAAGCTTTTTCACATGAGCATTGCATCCACAAACTTTAAGAAATGACAACTTTGGTTTCTTGCCAAATCACAGTTCATAAGGCGTCGTCTCAATGGATTTCGATGGTGCCCTATTTAACATGAATGCAGCCATCTCTAAAGCATAACCCCAAAATGATAGCGGTAAATCAGTAAGAGACATCATAGATCGCACCATATCTAGTAAAGTACGATTACGACATTCAGACACACCATTACGCTGTGGTGTTCTGGGTGGTGTGAGTTGTGAAACTATTCCACATTGTTTCAAATGTAGACCAAACTTGTAACTCAAATATTCTCCTCCACGATCAGATCGTAGAAACTTTATTTTCTTGGTATGATGATTTTCCACTTCACTCTGAAATTCTTTGAAATTTTCAAATGTTTCATTAAGTAGATATACCCATATCTGCTCAAATCATCTGTGAAGGTGACAAAATAACGATACCCGCCGTGAGCCTCAATATTCATTGGACCACATACATCAGTATGTATGATTTCCAACAAATCCGTTGCTCGCTCCATTGTTCCGTAGAACAACGTTTTAGTCATCTTGCCCAAGAGGCATGGTTCGCAAGTACCAAGTGATTCATAATCAAGTGATTCCAGAAGTCCATCAGTATGGAGTTTCTTCATGCGCTTTACACTAATATGACCCAAACGGTAGTGCCACAAATAAGTAGCACTATCATTATCAACTCTACATCTTTTGGCTTCAACATTATGAATATGTGTATCACTACTATCGAGATTTAATACAAATAGACCACTCTTCAAGGGTGCATGATCATAAAATATATTATTCATATAAATAGAACAACCATTATTCTCAGATTTAAATGAATAACCGTCTCGCATCAAACAAGATCCAGATATAATATTCATGCTTAACGCTGGCACCAAATAACAATTATTTAGGTCTAAAACTAATCCTGAAGGTAGATGCAGAGGTAGCGTGCCAACGGCGATCACATTGACTTTGGAACCATCTCGCACGTGCATCGTCACCTTGTCCTTAGCTAGTCTTTGCTTAATCCATAGTCCCTGTTTCGAGTTGCAAATATTAGCAATAGAACCAGTATCAAATACCCAGGTGCTACTGCGAGCTCTAGTAAGGTACACATCAATAACATGTATATCACATATACCTTTGTTCACCTTGCCATCCTTCTTGTCCGCCAAATACTTGGGGCAGTTCCGCTTCCAGTGACCAGTCCCTTTGTAGTAGAAGCACTCAGTCTCAGGCTTAGGTCCAGACTTGGGTTTCTTCTCTTGAGCAGCAACTTGTTTGTCGTTCTTCTTGAAGTTCCCTTTCTTCTTCCCTTTACCCTTTTTCTTGAAACTGGTGGTCTTGTTGACCATCAACAGTTGATGCTCCTTCTTGATTTCTACCTCCGCAGCCTTTAGCATTGCGAAGAGCTCGGGAATCGTCTTATCCATCCCTTGCATATTATAGTTCATCACAAAGCTCTTATAGCTTGGTGGTAGTGATTGAAGAACTCTATCAATTACACTATCAACCGAAAGATTAACTCCCAGCTGAGTCAAGTGATTATGGTACCCAGACATTCTGAGTATATGTTCACTGACAGAACTATTCTCCTCCATCTTGCAGCTGTAGAACTTATTGGAGACTTCATATCTCTCAATCCGGGCATTTGCTTGAAATATTAATTTCTACTCCTGGAACATCTCATATGCTCCATAACGTTCAAAACGTCGTTGAAGTCCCGGTTCTAAGCCGTAAAGCATGGCACACTGAACTATCGAGTAGTCATCAGCTTTGCTCTGCCAGACGTTCATAAATCTGGCATTGCTCCTGCAGCGGGTTTGGCACCCAGCGGTGCTTTCAGGACGTAATTCTTTTGTGCAGCAATGAGGATAATCCTCAAGTTACGGACCCAGTCCGTGTAATTGCTACCATCATCTTTCAACTTTGCTTTCTCAAGGAACGCATTAAAATTCAACAGAACAACATCACGGGCCATCTATCTACAATAACATAGACAAGCAAAATACTATCAGGTACTAAGTTCATGATAAATTTAAGTTCAATTAATCAAATTACTTAAGAACTCCCACTTAGATAGACATCCCTCTAATCATCTAAGTGATCACGTGATCCATATCAACTAAACCATAACCGATCATCATGTGAAATGGAGTAGTTTTCAATGGTCAACATCACTATGTTGATCATATATACTATATGATTCATGCTCGACCTTACGGTCTCAGTGTTCCGAGGCCATATCTGCATATGCTAGGCTCGTTAAGTTTAACCCGAGTATTCTGCGTGTGTAAAACTGTCTTACACCCGTTGTAGATGAACGTTCAGCTTATCACACCCGATCATCACGTGGTGTCTCGGCACGACAAACTTTGGCAATGGTGCATACTCAGGGAGAGCACTTTTACCTTGAAATTTAGTGAGAGATCATCTTATAATGCTACCGTCAAACAAAGCAGAATAAGATGCAAAAAGGATAAACATCACATGCAATCAGTATAAGTGATATGATATGGCCATCATCATCTTGTGCCTTTGATCTCCATCTCCAAGATCACCATCGTCATGATCACCATCGTCACCAGCACGACACCTTGATCTCCATCGTAGCATCGTTGTCGTCTCGTCAACCATTGCTTCTACGACTATCGCTACCGCTTAGTGATAAAGCAAAGCAATTACAGGGCGATTGCATTGCATACAATAAAGCGACAACCATATGGCTCCTGCCAGTTGCCGATAACTCCGTTACAAAACATGATCATCTCATACAATAAAGTATAGCATCATGCCTTGACCATATCACATCGCAACATGCCCTGCAAAAACAAGTTAGACGTCCTCTACTTTGTTGTTGCAAGTTTTACGTGGCTGCTACGAGCTTAGCAAGAACCGTCCTTACCTACGCATCAAAACCACAATGATAGTTTGTCAAGTTAGTGCTGTTTTAACCTTCTCAAGGACCGGGCGTAGCCACACTCGGTTTAACTAAAGTTGGAGAAACTGACACCCGCCAGCCACCTGTGTGCAAAGCACGTCGGTAGAACCATTCTCGCATAAGCGTACGCGTAATGTTGGTCCGGGCCGCTTCATCCAACAATACCGCCGAACCAAAGTATGGCATGCTGGTAAGCAGTATGACTTGTATCGCCCACAACTTACTTGTGTTCTACTCGTGCATATAACATCTACGCATAAACCTAGCTCTGATAGTACTGTTGGGGAACATAGTAATTTCAAAAAAAATTCTTATGCACACGCAAGATCTAGGTGATGCATAGCAACAAGAGGGGAGAGTGTCATTCACGTACCCTCGTAGACCGTTAAGAGGAAACGTTATAACAACACGGTTGATCTAGTCGTACGTCTTCACGATCGATCGATCCTCAGCATCGAACGTACGGCACCTTCGCGTTTAGCACACGTTCAGCTCAGTGACGTCCCGCGTACTCACAATCTAGTAGAGCTCGAGGTAGAGTTCCATCAGCACAATGGCGTGGTGTCAATGTTGATGAAGCTACTGACGTAGGGCTTCGCCTAAGCACCGCTACGATATAACCGAGTTGGATTATGGTGGAGGGGGGCACCACACACGGCTAAGAGATCAACAGATCAATTGTTGTGTCTATGGGGTGCCCCCTGCCCCCGTATATAAAGGAGCTAGGGGGAGGCGACCAGCCAAGGAGGAGGGCGCGCCAAGGGGGGAGTCCTACTCCCACCGGGAGTAGGACTTCCTCTTTTCCTAGTTGGAGTAGGAGAGGAGAAGGAAGGGAGAGAGGAAGAGAAGGAAAGGGGGCGCCACCCCCCTCCTTGTCCAATTCGGACTAGAGGGGGAGGGGGCGTGCGGCTGTCCTTGGCCGTCCCTCCTCTTCTCCCACTAAGGCCCATTAGACCAAATATACTCCCCGGGGGGTTCCGGTCACCCCCCGGTACTCCGGTAAATGTCCGAAACCACCCGAAACACTTCGGGTGTCTGAACATAGTCATCCAATATATCGATCTTTACGTCTCGACCATTTCGAGACTCATCGTCATGTCCGTGATCATATCCAGGACTCCGAACTACCTTCGGTACATTGAAACACAAAAACTCATAATACCGATCGTCACAGAACTTTAAGTGTGCGGACCCTACGGGTTCAACAACTATGTAGACATGACCGAGACATATCTCCAGTCAATAACCAATAGCGGAACCTGGATGCTCACATTGGTTCCTACATATTCTACGAAGATCTTTATCGGTCAAACCGCATAACAACATATGTTGTTCCCTTTGCCATCGGTATGTTACTTGCCGAGATTCGATCATCGGTATCTCAATACCTAGTTCAATCTCGTTACTGGCAAGTCTCTTTACTCGTTCCGTAATGCATCATCCCGCAACTAATTCTTAATGACATTTCTTGCAAGGCTTATAGTGATGTGCATTTCCGAGAGGGCCCAGAGATACCTCTCCGACAATCGGAGTGACAAATCCTATTCTTGATCTATGCCAACTCCACGAACACCATCGGAGACACCTGTAGCGACCCGACCTCAAATGGTCAAGTCTATGTGCTTCAGTGTCATCCCTGGATCGGTAATGCTGACACACACAGTACTCGAAGGATTTATAACAGAGTAGCAATCACACACTTATTACATCGAATGTCTCAAAAGAGAACTTATTACAATAAATATGGCTTAAGGCCATCTAATACGATAACAGAGGAAGGCTTGGAAGATAAAGTGAGTCCATCAACTCCAACGGCATAGCTGAGCTCCACGACAACGACCTAACGAACCATACTCCTCGTCTAAAAAGTCTGCAACAGAATATGTTGCAGCCCGAAAACGGGTCAAACTACAAAAAATACACTTCCGTGATGATACGTGTTTGTCATAGTAGGTCACGTTTTTTGTCATGCATGTACATCCATGACGATTTTATGACATAATCAAGATAGTCATACCTGTGCTGTCATAGAAGTGTTCCATGACATTACCAAAATTATCATCACGGAAGTGTCCACTTCCATGACGATAAATCGTGCGTCACAGAAGTGCTTTCGTCAAGGGTGACCGACACGTGGCATCCACCGTAACGGAACGCCGTTAAGCTATCGAGTCGGATTTTGGATCTGATAACCCGTTAACAGCCCTGATCAACGGGAAATTTCCACGTGTAAAATACTGATTGGCCGAAGGGAACACCTGTTGGGTAACATAGCAATAATTCAAAATTTTCCTACGTGTCACCAAGATCAATCTATGGAGTCATCTAGCAACGAGGGAGGAGTGGATCTACATACCCTTGTAGATCGCGCGCGGAAGCGTTCAAGAGAACGGGGTTGATGGAGTCGTACTCGTCGTGATCCAAATCACCGATGATCCTAGCGCCGAACGGACGGCACCTCCGCGTTCAACACACGTACGGAGCAGCGACGTCTCCTCCTTCTTGATCCAGCAAGGGGGAAGGAGAGGTTGATGGAGATCCAGCAGCACGACGGCGTGGTGGAAGTAGCGGGATTCCAACAGGGCTTCGCCAAGCGCTGCGGGAGGAGGGAGATGTGTCACGGGAGGGGGAGGGAGGCGCTAGGGCTTTTGTGCGGCTGCCCTCCCTTCCCCCCACTATATATAGTGCCAAGGGAGAGGGGGGGGGGGGGGGCGCAGCCTTGGCCCTTCCTCCAAGGAAGGGTGCGGCCATGGAGGAGTCCATCCTCCCCAAGGCACCTAGGAGGTGCCTTCCCCTTTTAGGACTCTTCCTTTCCCTTATCTCTTGGCGCATGGGCCTCTTGGGGCTGATGCCCTTGGCCCATATAGGCCAAGGTGCACACCCCTACAGCCCATGTGGCCCTCGGGGCTGGTGGCCCCACCCGGTGGACCCTCGGGACCCTTCCGGTGGTCCCGGTACAATACCGGTGACCCCGAAACTTGTCCCGATGGCCGAAATAGCACTTCCTATATATAATTCTTTACCTCCGGACCATTCCGGAACTCCTCGTGACGTCCGGGATCTCATCCGGGACTCCGAACAACATTCGGGTTACCGCATACTAATATCTCTATAACCCTAGCGTCACCGAACCTTAAGTGTGTAGACCCTACGGGTTCGGGAGACATGCAGACATGACCGAGACGTTCTCCGGTCAATAACCAACAGCGGGATCTGGATACCCATGTTGGCTCCCACATGCTCCTCGATGATCTCATCGGATGAACCACGATGTCGAGGATTCAATCAATCCCGCATACAATTCCCTTTGTCTATCGGTATGTTACTTGCCCGAGATTTGATCGTCGGTATCCCAATACCTTGTTCAATCTTATTATCGGCAAGTCTTTGCTCGTTCCGTAACACATCATCCCGTGATCAACTCCTTGATCACATTGTGCACATTACGATGATGTCCTACCGAGTGGGCCCAGAGATACCTCTCCGTCACACGGAGTCACAAATCCCAGTCTTGATTCATGCCAACCCAACAGACACTTTCGGAGATACCTGTAGTGTACCTTTATAGCCACCCAGTTACGTTGTGACGTTTGGCACACCCAAAGTATTCCAACGGTATCCGGGAGTTGCACAATCTCATGGTCTAAGGAAATGATACTTGACATTAGAAAAGCTTTAACGAACGAACTACACGATCTTTGTGCTAGGCTTAGGATTGGGTCTTGTCCATCACATCATTCTCCTAATGATGTGATCCCGTTATCAACGACATCCAATGTCCATGGTCAGGAAACCGTAACCATCTATTGATCAACGAGCTAGTCAACTAGAGGCTTACTAGGGACATGGTGTTGTCTATGTTTCCACACATGTATCTGAGTTTCCTATCAATACAATTCTAGCATGGATAATAAACAATTATCATGAACAAGGAAATATAATAATAACCAATTTATTATTGCCTCTAGGGCATATTTCCAACAGTCTCCCACTTGCACTAGAGTCAATAATCTAGTTCACATCGCCATGTGATTAACACTCATAGGTCACATCGCCATGTGACCAACATCCAAAGAGTTTACTAGAGTCAATAATCTAGTTCACATCACTATGTGATTAACACTCAATGAGTTCTGGGTTTGATCATGTTGCTTGTGAGAGAGGTTTTAGTCAACGGGTCTGCAACATTCAGATCCGTATGTACTTCGCAAATCTCTATGTCATCTCCTAGATGCAGCTACCACGTTCTATTTGGAGCTATTCCAAATAACTGTTCTACTTGGAGCTATTCCAAATCGTTGCTCCATTATACGTATCCGGTATCTCTACTCAGAACTATCCAGATAGGTGTTAAGCTTGCATCGACGTAACTCTTTACGTCGAACTCTTTATCACCTCCATAACCGAGAAATATATGAAGGAAATATGCCCTAGAGGCAATAATAAAGTTATTATTTATTTCCTTACATCATGATAAATGTTTATTATTCATGCTAGAATTGTATTAACCGGAAACATAATACATGTGTGAATACATAGACCAACAGAGTGTCACTAGTATGCCTCTACTTGACTAGCTCGTTAATTAAAGATGGTTATGTTTCCTAACCATGAACAAGGAGTTGTTATTTGATTAACGAGGTCACATCATTAGTAGAATGATCTGATTGACATGACCCATTCCATTAGCATATCACCCGATCGTTTAGTATGTTGCTATTGTTTTCTTCATGACTTATACATGTTCCTATAACTATGAGATTATGCAACTCCCGTTTACCGGAGGAACACTTTGGGTACTACCAAACGTCACAACGTAACTGGGTGATTATAAAGGAGTACTACAGGTGTCTCCAATGGTAGATGTTGGGTTGGCGTATTTCGAGATTAGGGTTTGTCACTCCAATTGTCGGAGAGGTATCTCTGGGCCCTCTCGGTAATGCACATCACATAAGCCTTGCAAGCACTGCAACTAATATGTTAGTTGTGAGATGATGTATTACGGAACGAGTAAAGAGACTTGCCGGTAACGAGATTGAACTAGGTATTGGATACCGACGATCGAATCTCGGGCAAGTAACATACCGATGACAAAGGGAACACCGTATGTTGTTATGCGGTCTGACCGATAAAGATCTTCGTAGAATATGTAGGAGCCAATATGGGCATCCAGGTCCCGCTATTGGTTATTGACCGGAGACGTGTCTCGGTCATGTCTACATTGTTCTCGAACCGTAGGGTCCGCACGCTTAACGTTACGATGACAGTTATTATGAGTTTATGCATTTTGATGTACCGAAGGTTGTTCGGAGTCCCGGATGAGATCACGGACATGACGAGGAGTCTCGAAATGGTCGAGACGTAAAGATTGATATATTGGAAGCCTATGTTTGGACATCGGATGTGTTCCGGGTGAAATCGGGATTTTACCGGAATACCGGGAGGGTTACCGGAACCCCCCGGGAGACTAATGGGCCTATTGGGCCTTAGTGGAAAAAGAGAAAAGGGACAAGCCCAAGCTGGCCGGCGCCCCCCCTTCCCCAAGTCCTAGTAGGACTAGGATAGGGGGCCGGCCCCCCTTCTCTCTCTTTCCCCCCCGGGAGTCCTAATTGGATTAGGATTGGGGGGAGGAGTCCTACTCCCGGTGGGAGTAGGACTCCCCTGCGCCTCCTCTCCCTGGCCGGCCGGCTCCCCCTCCTCCAACCTTTATATACGGGGGTGGGGGGCACCCCAAGGTACACAACTTGATCCTTGAGATCGTTCCTTAGCCGTGTGCGGTGCCCCCTGCCACCAAATTCCACCTAGATCGTACCGTTGTAGTGCTTAGGCGAAGCCCTGCGTCGGTAGTACATCAAGATCGTCATCACACCGTCGTGCTGACGGAACTCTTCCTCGTCGCTTTGCTGGATCAGAGCCCGAGGAACGTCATCGAGCTGAACGTGTGCTAAGAACTCGGAGGTGCCGGAGTAACGGTGCTTGGATCGGTCGGATCGGGAAGAAGACGTACGACTACTTCCTCTACGTTGTGTGATCGCTTCCGCAGTCGGTCTGCGTTGGTACGTAGACAACACTCTCCCCTCTCGTTGCTGTGCATCACTATGATCTTGCGTGTGCGTAGGAATTTTTTTGAAATTACTGCGTTCCCCAACAGTGGCATCCGAGCCTAGGTTTTATGGTTTGATGTTATATGCACGAGTAGAACACAAGTGAGTTGTGGGCGATACAAGTCATACTGCCTACCAGCATGTCATACTTTGGTTCGGCGGTATTGTTGGGTGAGACGATCCGGACCAACCTTACGCATACTCTTACGCGAGACCGGTTCCCTCGACGTGCTTTGCACATAGATGGCCTGCGGAAGACTGTCTCTCCAACTTTAGTTGAACCAAGTGTGACTACGCCCGGTCCTTGAGAAGGTTAAAACGGAGTCTATTTGACGAACTATCGTTGTGGTTTTGATGCGTAGGTGAGATGAGTTCTTGCTTAAGCCCGTAGCAGCCACGTAAAACTTGCAACAACAAAGTAGAGGACGTCTAACTTGTTTTTGCAGGGTATGTTGTGATGTGATATGGTCAAGACATGATGCTGATTTTATTGTATGAGATGATCATGTTTTGTAACCGAGTTATCGGCAACTGGCAGGAGCCATATGGTTGTCGCTTTATTGTATGCAATGCAATCGCGATGTAATGCTTTACTTTATTACTAAGCGGTAGTGATAGTCGTGGAAGCATAAGATTGGCGAGACGACAACGTTGCTACGATGGAGATCAAGGTGGCGCGCCAGTGACGATGGTGATCATGACGGTGCTTCGGAGATGGAGATCACAAGCACAAGATGATGATGGCCATATCATATCACTTATATTGATTGCATGTGATGTTTATCCTTTTATGCATCTTATCTTGCTTTGATTGACGGTAGCATTATAAGATGATCTCTCACTAAATTATCAAGAAGTGTTCTCCCTGAGTATGCACCGTTGCCAAAGTTCGTCGTGCCCAGACACCACGTGATGATCGGGTGTGATAAGCTCTACGTCCATCTACAACGGGTGCAAGCCAGTTTTGCACACGCAGAATACTTAGGTTATACTTGACGAGCCTAGCATATGCAGATATGGCCTCGGAACACAGAGACCAAAAGGTCGAGCGTGAATCATATAGTAGATATGATCAACATGACGATGTTCACCATTGAAAACTACTCCATCTCACGTGATGATCGGTTATGGTTTAGTTGATTTGGATCACGTGATCACTTAGAGGATTAGAGGGATGTCTATCTAAGTGGGAGTTCCTAAGTAATTTGATTAACTGAACTTAAACTTATCATGAACTTAGTACCTGATAGTATCTTGCTTGTTTATGTTGCTTGTAGATAGATGGCTCGTGCTATTGTTCCGTTGAATTTTAATGCGTTCCTTGAGAAAGCAAAGTTGAAAGATGATGATAGCAATTACACGGACTGGGTCCGTAACCTGAGGATTATCCTCATTGCTGCACAGAAGAATTACGTCCTGGAAGCACCGCTGGGTGACAGGCCTGCTGCTGGAGCAACGCCAGATGTTATGAACGTCTGGCAGAGCAAAGCTGATGACTACTCGATAGTTCAGTGTGCCATGCTTTACGGCTTAGAATCGGGACTTCAACGACGTTTTGAACGTCATGGAGCATATGAGATGTTCCAGGAGTTGAAGTTAATATTTCAAGCAAATGCCCGAATTGAGAGATATGAAGTCTCCAATAAGTTCTATAGCTGTAAGATGGAGGAGAACAGTTCTGTCAGTGAGCATATACTCAAAATGTCTGGGTATAATAATCACTTGATTCAGATGGGAGTTAATCTTCTAGATGATTGCGTCATTGACAGAATTCTCCAATCACTACCACCAAGCTACAAGAGCTTCGTGATGAACTATAATATGCAAGGGATGAACAAGACTATTCCCGAGCTCTTCGCAATGCTGAAAGCTGCGGAGGTAGAAATCAAGAAGGAGCATCAAGTGTTGATGGTTAGCAAGACCACTAGTTTCAAGAAAAAGGGTAAAGGGAAGAAGAAGGGAAACTTCAAGAAGAACAGCAAGCAAGTTGCTGCTCAGGAGAAGAAACCCAAGTCTGGACCTAAGCCTGAAACCGAGTGCTTCTACTGCAAGCAGACTGGTCACTGGAAGCGGAACTGCCCCAAGTATTGGGCGGATAAGAAGGATGGCAAAGTGAACAAAGGTATATGTGATATACATGTTATTGATGTGTACCTTACTAGAGCTCGCAGTAGCACCTGGGTATTTGATACTGGTTCTGTTGCTAATATTTGCAACTCGAAACAGGGACTACGGAATAAGCGGACACTAGCAAAGGACGAGGTGACGATGCGCGTGGGAAATGGTTCCAAAGTCGATGTGATCGCGGTCGGCACGCTACCTCTACATCTACCTTCGGGATTAATATTAGACCTAAATAATTGTTATTTGGTGCCAGCGTTGAGCATGAACATTATATCTGGATCTTGTTTAATGCGAGACGGTTATTCATTTAAATCAGAGAATAATGGTTGTTCTATTTATATGAATAATATCTTTTATGGTCATGCACCTTTGAAGAGTGGTCTATTCTTGTTGAATCTCGAAGATAGTAATACACATATTCATAATGTAGAAGCCAAAAGATGCCAAGTTAATAATGATAGTGCAACTTATTTGTGGCACTGCCGTTTAGGTCATATCGGTGTAAAGCGCATGAAGAAACTCCATACTGATGGGCTTTTGGAAACACTTGATTATGAATCACTTGGTACTTGCGAACCGTGCCTCATAGGCAAGATGACTAAAACACTGTTCTCCGGTACTATGGAGAGAGCAACAGATTTGTTGGAAATCATACATACCGATGTATGTGGTCCGATGAATATTGAGGCTCGTGGCGGATATCGTTATTTTCTCACCTTCACAGATGATTTAAGCAGATATGGGTATATCTACTTAATGAAACATAAATCTGAAACATTTGAAAGGTTCAAAGAATTTCAGAGTGAAGTTGAAAATCATCGTAACAAGAAAATAAAGTTTCTACGATCTGATCGTGGAGGAGAATATTTGAGTTACGAGTTTGGTATACATTTGAAAAATTGTGGAATAGTTTCGCAACTCACGCCACCCGGAACACCACAGCGTAATGGTGTGTCCGAACGTCGTAATCGCACTTTACTAGATATGGTGCGATCCATGATGTCTCTTACTGATTTACCGCTATCGTTTTGGGGTTATGCTTTAGAGACGGCCGGATTCACGTTAAATAGGGCACCATCAAAATCCGTTGAGACGACGCCTTATGAACTATGGTTTGGCAAGAAACCAAAGTTGTCGTTTCTTAAAGTTTGGGGCTGCGGTGCTTATGTGAAAAAGCTTCAACCTGATAAGCTCGAACCCAAAGCGGAGAAATGTGTCTTCATAGGATACCCAAAGGAAACTGTTGGGTATACCTTCTATCACAGATCCGAAGGCAAGACATTCGTTGCTAAGAATGGATCATTTCTAGAGAAGGAGTTTCTCTTGAAAGAAGTGAGTGGGAGGAAAGTAGAACTTGACGAGGTAACTGTACCTGCTCCCTTATTGGAAAATAGTACATCACAGAAAACTGTTTCTGCGACACCTATGCCAATCAGTGAGGAAGCTAATGATGATGATCATGAAGCTTCAGAACAAGATACTACTGAACCACGTAGATCAACCAGAGTGAGATCCGCACCAGAGTGGTACGGTAATCCAGTTCTGGAAGTCATGATGCTAGATCATGATGAACCTACGAACTATGAAGAAGCGATGGTGAGCCCAGATTCCGCAAAGTGGCTTGAGGCCATGAAATCTGAGATGGGATCCATGTATGAGAACAAAGTATGGACTTTGGTTGACTTGCCCGATGATCGGCAAGCAATTGAGAATAAATGGATCTTCAAGAAAAAGACTGACGCTGACGGTAATGTTGCTGTCTATATAGCTCGACTTGTCGCAAAAGGTTTTCGACAAGTTCAAGGGGTTGACTACGATGAGACTTTCTCACCCATAGCGATGCTTAAGTCTGTCAGAATTATGTTAGCAATTGCCGCATTTTATGATTATGAAATATGGCAGATGGATGTCAAAACTGCATTCCTGAATGGATTTCTGGAAGAAGAGTTGTATATGGTACAACCAGAAGGTTTTGTCGATCCAAAAGGAGCTAACAAAGTATGCAAACTCCAGCGATCCATTTATGGACTGGTGCAAGCATCTCGGAGTTGGAATAAACGCTTTGATAGTGTGATCAAAGCATTTGGCTTTATACAGACTTTTGGAGAAGCCTGTATTTACAAGAAAGTGAGTGGGAGCTCTGTAGCATTTCTGATATTATATGTGGATGACATATTGCTAATTGGAAATGATATAGAATTTCTGGATAGCATAAAGGGATACTTGAATAAAAGTTTTTCGATGAAAGACCTCGGGGAAGCTGCATACATATTAGGCATAAAAATCTATAGAGATAGATCAAGATGCTTAATTGGACTTTCACAAAGCACATACCTAGACAAGATTTTGAAGAAATTCAAAATGGATCAAGCAAAGAAAGGGTTCTTGCCTGTGTTACAAGGTATGAAATTGAGTAAGACTCAATGCCCGACCACTGCAGAAGATAGAGAGAAAATGAAAGATGTTCCCTATGCTTCAGCCATAGGCTCTATCATGTATGCAATGCTGTGTACCAGACCTGATGTGTGCCTTGCTATAAGTTTAGCAGGGAGGTACCAAAGTAATCCTAGAATGGATCACTGGACAGCGGTCAAGAACATCCTGAAATACCTGAAAAGGACTAAGGATATGTTTCTCGTATATGGAGGTGACAAAGAGCTCACCGTAAGAGGTTACGTTGATGTAAGCTTTGACACTGATCCGGACGATTCTAAATCGCAAACCGAATACGTGTTTACTTTAAACGGTGGAGCTGTCAGTTGGTGCAGTTCTAAACAAAGCGTCGTAGCGGGATCTACATGTGAAGCGGAGTACATAGCTGCTTCGGAAGCAGCAAACGAAGGAGTCTGGATGAAGGAGTTCATATCCGATCTAGGTGTCATACCTAGTGCATCGGGTCCAATGAAAATCTTCTGTGACAATACTGGTGCAATTGCCTTGGCAAAGGAATCCAGATTTCACAAGAGGACCAAACACATCAAGAGACGCTTCAACTCCATCCGGGATTTAGTCCAGGTGGGAGACATAGAGATTTGCAAGATACATACGGATCTGAATGTTGCAGACCCGTTGACTAAGCCTCTTCCACGAGCAAAACATGATCAGCACCAAGGCCCCATGGGTGTTAGAATCATTACTGTGTAATCTAGATTATTGACTCTAGTGCAAGTGGGAGACTGAAGGAAATATGCCCTAGAGGCAATAATAAAGTTATTATTTATTTCCTTACATCATGATAAATGTTTATTATTCATGCTAGAATTGTATTAACCGGAAACATAATACATGTGTGAATACATAGACCAACAGAGTGTCACTAGTATGCCTCTACTTGACTAGCTCGTTAATCAAAGATGGTTATGTTTCCTAACCATGAACAAGGAGTTGTTATTTGATTAACGAGGTCACATCATTAGTAGAATGATCTGATTGACATGACCCATTCCATTAGCATAGCACCCTATCGTTTAGTATGTTGCTATTGTTTTCTTCATGACTTATACATGTTCCTATAACTATGAGATTATGCAACTCCCGTTTACCGGAGGAACACTTTGGGTACTACCAAACGTCACAACGTAACTGGGTGATTATAAAGGAGTACTACAGGTGTCTCCAATGGTAGATGTTGGGTTGGCGTATTTCGAGATTAGGGTTTGTCACTCCGATTGTCGGAGAGGTATCTCTGGGCCCTCTCGGTAATGCACATCACATAAGCCTTGCAAGCACTGCAACTAATATGTTAGTTGTGAGATGATGTATTACGGAACGAGTAAAGAGACTTGCCGGTAACGAGATTGAACTAGGTATTGGATACCGACGATCGAATCTCGGGCAAGTAACATACCGATGACAAAGGGAACAACGTATGTTGTTATGCGGTCTGACCGATAAAGATCTTCGTAGAATATGTAGGAGCCAATATGGGCATCCAGGTCCCGCTATTGGTTATTGACCGGAGACGTGTCTCGGTCATGTCTACATTGTTCTCGAACCGTAGGGTCCGCACGCTTAACGTTACGATGACAGTTATTATGAGTTTATGCATTTTGATGTACCGAAGGTTGTTCGGAGTCCCGGATGAGATCACGGACATGACGAGGAGTCTCGAAATGGTCGAGACGTAAAGATTGATATATTGGAAGCCTATGTTTGGACATCGGATGTGTTCCGGGTGAAATCGGGATTTTACCGGAATACCGGGAGGGTTACCAGAACCCCCCGGGAGACTAATGGGCCTATTGGGCCTTAGTGGAAAAAGAGAAAAGGGACAAGCCCAAGCTGGCCGGCGCCCCCCCCTTCCCCAAGTCCTAGTAGGACTAGGATAGGGGGCCAGCCCCCCTTCTCTCTCTTTCCCCCCGGGAGTCCTAATTGGATTAGGATTGGGGGGAGGAGTCCTACTCCCGGTGGGAGTAGGACTCCCCTGCGCCTCCTCTCCCTGGCCGGCCGGCTCCCCCTCCTCCAACCTTTATATACGGGGGCGGGGGGCACCCCAAGGTACACAACTTGATCCTTGAGATCGTTCCTTAGCCGTGTGCGGTGCCCCCTGCCACCAAATTCCACCTCGATCGTACCGTTGTAGTGCTTAGGCGAAGCCCTGCGTCGGTAGTACATCAAGGTCGTCATCACGCCGTCGTGCTGACGGAACTCTTCCTCGTCGCTTTGCTGGATCGGAGCCCGAGGAACGTCATCGAGCTGAACGTGTGCTAAGAACTCGGAGGTGCCGGAGTAACGGTGCTTGGATCGGTCGGATCGGGAAGAAGACGTACGACTACTTCCTCTACGTTGTGTGATCGCTTCCGCAGTCGGTCTGCGTTGGTACGTAGACAACACTCTCCCCTCTCGTTGCTGTGCATCACTATGATCTTGCGTGTGCGTAGGAATTTTTTTGAAATTACTGCGTTCCCCAACAATATATCCTTATTCCTCTAAGGATAATTTTGACCGCTATCTGGTGATCTACTCCTAGATCACCTTTGTACCCTCTAGCCAGACATGTGGTAAGGCACACATCAGGTGCGGTACACAGCATAGCATACTATGGAGCCTATGTCTAAGCATAGGGGACGAACTTCGTCCTTTCTCTCTGTTCTGCCGTGGTCGAGCTTTAAGTCTTAACTTCATACCTTACAACTCAGGCAAGAACTCCTTCTTTGACTGATCCATCTTGAACACCTTCAAGATCATGTCAAGGTATGTGCTCATTTGAAAGTACCATTAAGCGTTTTGATCTATCCTTATAGATCTTGATGCTCAATGTTCAAGTAGCTTAATCCAGGCTTTCCATTGAAAAACACTTTCCAAATAACCCTATATGCTTTCCAGAAATTCTACATCATTTCTGATCAACAATATGTCAACAACATATATTCATCAGAAATTCTATAGTGCTCCCACTCACTTCTTTGTAAATACAAGTTTCTAACAAACTTTGTATAAACCCATAAACTTTGATCACTCCATCAAAGTGTATATTCCGACTCCGAGATGCTTACTCCAGTCCTTAGAAGGATTGCTGGAGCTTTGCATACTTATTAGCATCTTTCAGGATTGACAAAACCTTCCGGTTGTATCACATACAACCTTTCCTTAAGAGAATCGTTGAGGAAACAATGTTTTGACATCCTATCTGCAAGATTTCATAAATAATGCAGTAATCGCTAATATAATTCCAACAGACTCTTAGCATCGCTATGAGTGAGAAAGTCTCATCATAGTCAACTCCTTGAACTTGTCGGAAAAGATCTTAACGACAAGTCGAGCTTTCTTAATGGTGATACTTACCATCATTGTCCGTCTTCCTTTTAAAATCCATATGTACCTAACAGCCTTACGACCATCAAGTAGTTCTTCCAAAGTCTACACTTTGTTTTCATATATGGATCCTCTCTCGGATTATATGGCCTCGAGCCATTTTGGAATCCAGGCCCACCATCGCTTCTCCATAGCTCGCAGGTTCATTGTTGTCTAGCAACATGACTTCCAAGACAGGATTACGTACCACTCTGAAGTAGCACGCATCCTTGTCATCCTACGAGGTTTGCGAGTGACTTGATCTGAAGTTTCATGATCACTATCATAAGCTTCCATTTCAATTGGTGTAGGTGCCACAGGAACAACTTCCTGTGCCCTGCCACACACTAGTTGAAGAGACGGTTCAATAACCTCATCAAGTCTCCACCATCCTCCCACTCAATTCTTTCGAGAGAAACTTTTCCTCGAGAAAGGACCCGATTCTAGAAACAATCCCTTATTGCTTTCGAATCTGAGACAGGAGGTATACCCAACTATTTTGGGTGTCCTATGAAGATGCATTTATCCGCTTTGGGTTTGAGCTTATCAGCCTGAAACTTTTCCACATAAGCGTCGCAGCCCCAAACTTTTAAGAAATGACAGCTTAGGTTTCTCTAAACCTTAGTTCATACGGTGTCATCTCATCGGAATTACGTGGTGCCCTATTTAAAGTGAATGTGGTTGTCTCTAATGCCTAACCCATAAACTATCGTGGTAATTTGATAAGATACATCATGGTATGCATCATATCCAATAGGGTGCAGTTATGATGTTCGGACACACCATCACACTATGGTGTTCCAGGCTGTATTAGTTGTGAAACAATTTCCACAATGTCTTAATTCTGTGCCAAACTCGTAATTCAGATATTCATCTCTATGATCATATCATAGATCTTTTATCCTCTTGTCACGACGATCTTTCAACTTCACCCTGAAATTACTTGAACCTTTCAATAATTCAGACTCATGATTCATCAAGTAAATATACTCAACATCTACTCAAATCATCTGTGAAGTAAGAACATAATGATATCCACTACATGCCTCAGCACTCATTGGACTGCACACATCAAAATGTATTACTTCCAACAAGTTTCTTTCTAGTTCCATTTTACTGAAAACGAGGCTTTCAGTCATCTTGCCCATGTGGTATGATTTGCATGTCTCAAGTGATTCAAAATCAAGTGAGTCCAAACGGTCCATTTGCATGGAGTTTCTTCATGCATATACACCAATAGACATGGTTCACATGTCTCAAACTTTTCAAAAAGGAGTGAGCCCAAAGATCCATCAACATGGAGCTTCTTCATGCGTTTTATACCGATATGACTTACGTGGCAGTGCCACAAGTAGGTGGTACTATCATTACTATCTTATATCTTTTGGCATGAACATGTGTATCACTACGATCGAGATTCAATAAACCATTCATTTTAGGTGTAAGACCATTGAAGGTATTATTCAAATAAACAGAGTAACAATTATTCTCCTTAAATGAATAACCGTATTGCGATAGTCATAATCCAATCATGTCTATGCTCAACGCAAACACCAAATAACAATTATTTAGGTTTAACACCAATCTCGATGGTAGAGGGAGCGTGCGATGCTTGATCATATCAACATTGGAAGCACTTCCAACACATATCGTCAGCTCACCTTTAGCTAGTCTCCGTTTATTCCGCAGCCTTTTATTTTGAGTTTACTAACATTTAGCAACCGAACCGGTATCTAATACCATGGTGCTACTAGGAGTACTAGTAAAGTACACATTAACACAATGTATATCCAATATACTTCTATCGACCTTGCCTTCTAATCTACCAAGTATCTAGGGTAATTCTGCTCCAGTGGCTGTTCCTCTTATTACAGAAGCACTTAGTCTCGAGTTTGGGTTCAACCTTGGGTTTCTTCACTAGAGCAGCAGCTAAATTGCCGTTTCATGAAGTATCCCTTCTTGCCCTTGCCCTTCTTGAAACTAGTGGTTCTACTAACCATCAACAATTGATGCTCCTTCTTGATTTCTACTTTTGTGGTGTCAAACATCGCGAATATCTCAAAGATCATCATATATGTCCCTGATACATTATAGTTCATCACGAAGCTCTAGCAGCTTGGTGGTAATGACTTCGAAGAAACATCACTATCTCATCTGGAAGATCAACTCCCACTTGATTCAAATGATTGTTGTACTCAGACAATCTGAGCACAAGCTCAACAATTGAGCTTTTCTCCCTTAGTTTGCAGGTTTAAGAAAATCGTCGGAGGTCTTATACCTCTTGACGTGGGCACAAGCCTGAAATCCCAATTTCAGCCCTCGAAACATCTCATATGTTTCGCGATGTTTGAAAAACGTCTTCGGTGCCTCAACTCTAAACCGTTTAACTGAACTATCACGTAGTTATCAAAATGTGTATGTCAGATGTTCGCAACATCCACAGACGACGTTCGAGGTTCAGCACACTGAGCGGTGCATTAAGGACATAAGCCTTCTATGAAGCAATGAGGACAATCCTCAGTTTACGGACCTAGTCCGCATAATTGCTACTATCAACTTTCAACTAAATTTTCTCTAGGAACATATCTAAACAGTAGAACTAAAGCGTGAGCTACGACATAATTTGCGAAGACCTTTTGACTATGTTCAGGATAATTAAGTTCATCTTATGAACTCCCACTCAGATAGACATCCCTCTAGTCATCTAAGTGATTACATGATCCGAGTCAACTAGGCCGTGTCCGATCATCACGTGAGACGGACTAGTCAACATCGGTGAACATCTTCATGTTGATCGTATCTGCCATATGACTCATGCTCGACCTTTCGGTCTTCTATGTTCCGTGGCCATGTCTGTACATGCTAGGCTCGTCAAGTCAACCTAAGTGTTTTGCATGTGTTCCGAGGCCATGTCTGTACATGCTAGGCTCGTCAACACCCGTTGTATTCGAATGTAAGAATCTATACACCCGATCATCACGTGGTGCTTCGAAACAACGAACTGTCGCAACGGTGCACAGTTAGGGGGAACACTTTCTTGAAATTTTAATGAGGGATCATCTTATTTACTACCGTCGTTCTAAGCAAATAAGATGTATAAACATGATAAACATCACATGCCATCATCACTTTGCTCCTTTTGATCTCCATCTTCGGGGCTCCATGATCATCATCGTCACCGGCATGACACCATGATCTCCATCATCATGATCTCCATCATCGTGTCTTCATGAAGTTGTCTCGCCAACTATTACTTCTACTACTATAGCTAACGATTAGCAATAAAGTAAAGTAATTACATGACGTTTATGTTGACACGCAGGTCATAAATAAATTAAGAAAACTCCTATGGCTCCTGCCGGTTGTCATACTCATCGACATGCAAGTCGTGATTCCTATTACAAGAACATGATCATCTCATACATCACATATATCATTCATCACATCCTTTGGCCACATCACATCACATAGTATACCCTGCAAAAACAAGTTAGACGTCCTCTAATTGTTGTTTGCATGTTTTACGTGGCTGCTATGGGTTTCTAGCAAGAACATTTCTTACCTACGCAAAACCACAACGTGATATGCCAATTGCTATTTAACCTTCATAAGGACCCTTTTCATCCAATCCGATCCGACTAAAGTGGGAGAGACAGACACCCGCCAGCCACCTTATGCAACTAGTGCATGTCAGTCGGTGGAGCCAGTCTCACGTAAGCGTACGTGTAAGGTTGGTCCGGGCCGCTTCATCCCACAATGCCGCCAAATCAAGATTGGACTAGTAACGGTAAGCATATTGAACAAAATCAACACCCACAACTACTTTGTGTTCTACTCGTGCATAGAATCTACGCAATAGACCTAGCTCATGATGCCACTGTTGGGTAACGTAGCAATAATTCAAAATTTTCCTACGTGTCACCAAGATCAATCTATGGAGTCATCTAGCAACGAGGGAGGAGTGGATCTACATACCCTTGTAGATCGCGCGCGGAAGCGTTCAAGAGAACGGGGTTGATGGAGTCGTACTCGTCGTGATCCAAATCACCGATGATCCTAGCGCCGAACGGACGGCACCTCCGCGTTCAACACACGTATGGAGCAGCGACGTCTCCTCCTTCTTGATCCAGCAAGGGGGAAGGAGAGGTTGATGGAGATCCAGCAGCACGACGGCGTGGTGGAAGTAGCGGGATTCCAACAGGGCTTCGCCAAGCGCTGCGGGAGGAGGGAGATGTGTCAAGGGAGGGAGAGGGAGGCGCCAGGGCTTTTGTGCAGCTGCCCTCCCTTCCCCCCACTATATATAGGGCCAAGGGAGAGGTGGGGGGGGGCGCAGCCTTGGCCCTTCCTCCAAGGAAGGGTGTGGCCAGGGAGGAGTCCATCCTCCCCAAGGCACCTAGGAGGTGCCTTCCCCTTTTAGGACTCTTCCTTTCCCTTATCTCTTGGCGCATGGGCCTCTTGGGGCTGGTGCCCTTGGCCCATATAGGCCAAGGCGCACACCCCTACAGCCCATGTGGCCCCCGGGGCTGGTGGCCCCACCCGGTGGACCCCCGGGACCCTTCCGGTGGTCCCGGTACAATACCGGTGACCCCGAAACTTGTCCCGATGGCCGAAATAGCACTTCCTATATATAATTCTTTACCTCCGGACCATTCCGGAACTCCTCGTGACGTTCGGGATCTCATCCGGGACTCCGAACAACATTCGGGTTACCGCATACTAATATCTCTATAACCCTAGCGTCACCGAACCTTAAGTGTGTAGACCCTACGGGTTCGGGAGACATGCAGACATGACCGAGACATTCTCCGGTCAATAACCAACAGCGGGATCTGGATACCCATGTTGGCTCCCACATGCTCCTCGATGATCTCATCGGATGAACCACAATGTCGAGGATTCAATCAATCCCGCATACAATTCCCTTTGTCTATCGGTATGTTACTTGCCCGAGATTTAATCGTCGGTATCCCAATACCTTGTTCAATCTCGTTACCGGCATGTCTCTTTACTCGTTCCGTAACACATCATCCCGTGATCAACTCCTTGATCACATTGTGCACATTACGATGATGTCCTACCGAGTGGGCCCAGAGATACCTCTCCGTCACACGGAGTGACAAATCCCAGTCTTGATTCGTGCCAACCCAACAGACACTTTCGGAGATACCTGTAGTGTACCTTTATAGCCACCCAGTTACGTTGTGACGTTTGGCACACCCAAAGTATTCCTACGGTATCCGGGAGTTGCACAATCTCATGGTCTAAGGAAATGATACTTGACATTAGAAAAGCTTTAGCGAACGAACTACATGATCTTTGTGCTAGGCTTAGGATTGGGTCTTGTCCATCACATCATTCTCCTAATGATGTGATCCCGTTATCAACGACATCCAGTGTCCATGGTCAGGAAACCGTAACCATCTATTGATCAACGAGCTAGTCAACTAGAGGCTTACTAGGGACATGGTGTTGTCTATGTATCCACACATGTATCTGAGTTTCCTATCAATACAATTCTAGCATGGATAATAAACGATTATCATGAACAAGGAAATATAATAATAACCAATTTATTATTGCCTCTAGGGCATATTTCCAACAACACCTGTTAGCTCGTAAGTGGGCCAGATGTCGCCCGTCCATTGGAGGAGAGATGCCTATGATACGTCGACACGTGGCTGGGCCCAACAGAGGCCCATATAGTTTTAAAAGGCCGGCCCAGTCAAAGGCCCGTAGAACTTAATCAGGTACCAGTGGGCCAGCCTAATAACGGCCTGCTTAATAAAGGCCCATTTACGGCCCGAAGCTAGATCTGGCCCGTTAATTGTTCGCCCAATATTTGGGCCCATTTACAGCCCGAAGCCAGATCTGGCCCGTTAATTGTTCGCCAAATATTTGGGCCCATTTGCTTCCCGAAGCCAGATCTGGCCCGTTAATTGTTCGCCAAATATTTGGGCCCAACTACAGCCCAGTGACTTTCGGCCTGTTAGAGGCCTGATGTAGACATGGGCCCATTTCAGTCCGGTGTGACTTTCGGACTGGGAATGGCCCGTGCTGCCCATGGGCCATATATGGTCCGACGGGACATCGGGCCCACTAACGGCCCGTGCTAAAGGTGGCAACAGTTAAGCCCAATGTGACTTTGGGCCTGTTAAAGGCCTGTCGCGTAATTCGGCCCGTTGATGCCTGTGCTAAGCTTTCGGCCTCTTAAAGGCCGATGATATCAGTGGGCCAACTAAGCCCCGAGATATGTTTCGGCCTGGTAACGGCCCATGAGCTAACTGGGCCCAAAACGGCCCAGTCTATATTTCGGCCTGCTGAAGGCCCGTCGACGACTAGTGAAAATTGAGGCCCAACATGCATTTTGGCCTGCTAAAGGCCCGTGGTTTCATCTCGGCCGTAATAGGCCAGTACAATATTCAGCCTGTTAATGGCCCAATGCTACCTGGGCCAAACTAAGCGCTGGGTTGACAAAAGGCCCAACTAAAATATAGGCCGGTGTAAGTTTGGGCCTGGCGCAATGTGTGAAGGCCCCAATCTTTCGAGCCCAAGAAAGACGCAGGCCGACCCAATTGTGGCCCGCTAAAAACCTGGCCCGTTAGAGTCGAATGTTTCGGTCCGGTCGACTACATCTGTTTTTTTTCAGATAGCGAATGACGGCAGTAACTAGTAGGAATTAAGAACAAACCTACTCTATACAATAAAGAAATTACGGCATAGTAACTAAGAATAAACCTACACTATACAATAAAGGATTTAAGGTATATTACATCCACTGGGCATCGAAGTTCGCCACCAATGATCATAAAGCGCAATGAAGAAGCAAATTACAAAAACTAGGCACCATTGCAGCGTAACAAAATAATACTGAACCGAGACCACTTCCAAGACAGTTCAAGAAAGGTTAGCCTTGCGGGGGAACTGTTGCGCAAGCTGCTGAGCAAGGCTGTGAGACCGGCCTAGCATGTCGGTCATAGCTTCCAAGTGTAGCTGTTTAGCAATGAGGTTCTCATTGGTGTTCTCCGCAATCTTTCTTAGAGATAGGACTTCAAGTCGAAGTTGAGTTGCAGAATGCCTTTCTGATAGAACTTGGGACTGAAGAAGTCGAACTTATTCAGACAACGAATTCTATGAGCTTGTCTGACTGTTAGTCTCAAGTAACTTGAGCACTTCATCAAGACAAGACTTTGGGGGTTGTCTCGCTATCTTCAAGATGTTTTGCCTTCTTTGCTGCAATATATGTTGGGTTTGTCTCACAGCCTTCAGCAGACTTGTGCATGCCATCAGGCATATCACCCTGAAACAAAGCAGAGAGATGACATGTTTTGCACGTGTATAAACAAAGACGATAACTGTTCTGTCAATTCTATCCAATTTCAAATTAGAAAACAAAGAGTAAGTTCAAAATATCAATAGCATAATTTGGCATTGTTCATAATGCGGGGAGCTTCACCACACTACTGGATTACCATGTCAACATAACAAGCATAAATGAATGGCAAAGAAAATCATTGTATCTATTTTGGATAATGTGCATGGCATGTTGTTCATATCATCAGCCACATCAGTAAGATAAAACAGGAGATGACAAGGTGCAAACGTGGGCTGCTTCACCACACACAGGATTATAGATCCACAAAAACAAGCATACATATAGGGAGTATTAAGTAATGTGCATGGTATGAATAAGGAATTTGGTTTTACAAGTAAAACTTAGAACTTACGGTTCTTAAGAACAGGCATTTTGGTAGAAACAACAAACTAAAGAGCAGCAAACGATAGGGAGTATGAGCAAATTAAACAGCAGTTGAGGATAAAGGCTTTAGAAGGACCGACTTACATTAACAGTTAACACCGGCTTTATAATGCCCTTCTCCATGTCAAGGGAATGATAACTCAAGAATTTCAGCACAAAATCTTCTTCATAAGCATTGCCTGTACTCTACATTTTGTAGAGAGTAATTATAGATATGATTATACTGGAAGGGATAGAGGATAATGAAGATAAGATGCAGATTGATGCTACATAATCAACTACCAATCCCTGGAAGTACAAGTGTTACAGGACAAAGTGTACTGACAAGAGCAATGGGCTACACTTCTACACTGGCATTGTCTGTGTATTCTTGTAAGTGCATCTAGTGCCACCCCTAGTTGGTTTTGGAGTATTGACGACAAACCTAGTTGAGGGACTAATGTGTTTGTGAGAATTGCAGGATAACACAGGTAGAAGTCCCTCATTGATTCGGTTTAGCTACCAGAGATGACCCCTAAAAATGTACGAAGACATTGAAGACAATGGTGGTTTATGAAGATATTCATGTTGAAGACAATGACATGTGAAGACTCCCTATGAAGCTTATGGAACTCGAAGACCTAGATCCTTCGTAGTTTTACTTCATTCATGTTGTGTCATAGGAACCACCGTACTGTTAAGTGGGGTCCAAGAGAACCAGTCAGGATGACTGAAGTGATGCCTAATTCAAATCCTATGTCTTCGAGTGAAGACTATGAGAGCAAATCTTGTCCAGAGACGGACAAGTCAGCTTTGCTTGTAGCCCAAGTAAAGTTGCCGTGTGAGTTTGAAATTTGACCGTTGGTACACGTGTCAGTTCCTTAGTGACCCAGGGTCATTTCGGACAAATCAGGTCGGGTTGCCAAGTGGCTATAAATAGTCCACCCCTACAACCATAAACGGTTGGCTGCTCAGATTTCAGTGCACGGCTTTTGTCGTTTGAGAGCAACCCACCTCGAAGCCTTTGAGAGAAAATCCCTAGCGAGGAGAAAAGCCCTAACCACCCAGAGCCAGAGTAATTGGGCATCACTTAAGTCTTCTTGTCTGAGTGATCTGAAGACTTATTACACTTGAGGACTGTGCATCCTCCAGCCGGTTAGGCGCCGCGTTCTGAGCATCCAAGAGAAATTGTGGATTGCCGGTGAACGAAGTCTGTGAAGGTTTGGGAGTCTACCTTGAAGACTTACCAGAGTGATTGGGCGAGGTCTGTGTGACCTTAGCTCAAGGAGAAAACGGTGAGGACTGGGTGTCCTGAGCTGCGTGTTCAGGACCGGGTGTCCTGAGCTGCGTGTTCAGGACTGGGTGCCCGGGACTGTGTGTCCTTTGGTTTAAATACCTAGCCTCTCCAACCAGACGTACAGTTGTCACAGCAACTGGAACTGGTCCAACAAATCATTGTCTTCAGCGTGTCACTGGTTTCATCTTCACCTCCCTTTACTTACCATTACACATTGTGAAGTCATTGCATGCTTGCTTTATCTTCTGTCTTCACAACTTGACTGTATGATTTGTTTGGCTTCATAACTTCTTCCTACCTGATCCTTATTACACTGAAGCTGTTTGTCACTGTGCTTTCACTATATTGTATACTTGACCACGGCTTGCCTTGTGTAATCTAACTTCCGTTGCATAGTGATAGGATTGTCCATTCTGTTTGTCTTCATAACTTCCATGTTTTGAAGACTTTCATAAAAATCGCCTATTCACCCCCCTCTAGTCGATATAACGCACTTTCAATTGGTATCAGAGCTAGGTGCTCCCTTATTCTGTGTGATTCAGTTTAACCACCTAGAGTTTTAGCTATGTCGACTGCAGGGATAATTAAAGTTTCCGCTGCGTGCCCCATCTTCGATGGAACTGAATATCCCTACTGGAAGAATAAGATGCGCATGCATCTTGAAGCCATTGACGTCGACCTATGGTATGTCGTCGAAAACGGCGTTCCCAAGGCTGGAGAAGGTGTCACTGCTGCTGATGTCAAGAAGTTCACTCCACTGGACTCTACTTCCAAGAATATCATCTGTGGTCATCTGACCAAGGGACAGTACGGCCGTGTGAGTGCCTTGAAGACATCCAAGCTGGTATGAGACTGGCTCTCCAAAGTCAATGAAGGCATCTCAACCCAGAGAGATCAGAGAATCAGTGTTCTTTGCAATCTCTTCAACCGCTTCGAGTGAAATGACAATGAGAATGTCCAACACACATTCGACCGACTCACTGACATCACAAATAAGCTTCAAGCCCTCGGCGCCACTGAGATCACCAAACATGAAATCGTCAAGACGCTGCTGAGATCACTTGACAGTTCGTTTGACATCCTAGCCCTAATGATTCAAGAACGTCCAGATTTCAAGACACTCTATCCGTCTGACATACTTGAGAGGCTCAACACACATGAGTTTCAGCTTTCTGAGAAAAGAGATATCTACGGTCCAAACTATGGGCGAACTCGTGCCTTGAAGGCAAAAGCGGTGTCCTCATCTGAAGATGATCTGACAGCTGTTCTGATGATCCTGAAGACATTGGACGGGAACTTGCAATGCTAGTGAAGAAGTTCCAGAAATTCACCAAGAAGAAAGGCTTCAAAAAGTCTTCACGATCAAGCTCAAGGAATGATGAAGCATCTGCTCATGACTACAAGAAGAAAACATGTCACAAGTGCAAGAAAAATGGACACTTCATCTCTGAGTGTCCACAGTGGGACAATGAGAGCAGAAAGAAGAAGAAGAGCAAGGAATATGATTCCGACGACAAGAAGAAGAAATACTCAAAGTCTTCTTCCAAGTCTTCCTCAAAGTCTTCATCACACAAGAAGAGCTCAACTGGCAAGGCTCGTGCGTTTGTTGGCAAGGAAATGGATTCAGAGGAGGAGTCCGCTTCTGAGGAGGCAGAGGTGGAGTCTGATTCTGGCATTGCGAGTCTGGCTACAGCATACGTCGCCAAGTCCATCTTCAACACTGAAGACAATGACTTCATCACCAACACCGATGCAAATGACAAGGACGACTCTACTCCTACCTACTTCTTCATGACACGCGGTGCCAAGGTAAACACACGCACTACTCACTATCAAACATCCAGTGACGATGACTCTGATTGTGATTCAAAACCCAGCTACAAAACACTTGCTAAAATTGCAACTGAACAACAAAAGGCCATGGAACATATTCAAAAATAGTTAGACAGAAGCGATGATCTGTTGGGTGCTGAAATGACTTGTTCTGAATCCTTAATTGAAGACATAAAAAATCTTCATGTTAAGTATCAGGAACTCGAAGATCGTCTTGAGACTCTCTCAACTACTCATGAAAAGCTTTCCTATGATTATCTTCAAAAGAAGCAAGATCTTGAGAAGTTGAGAGTGGATCATGAAGATCTTCAAAAGCAAAACGAGTCACTTCGAGCCGAACAGATCAGTTCTGCTCAGGAAGGATTTGAACCACCATGCCTTAAATGCATTGAGCGTGATAATGCTACTTCTGTTGCTGAATGTTCCACTGCTACTGCTGTTGCAATATCTTCAACTGTTGAAGTGGTAACTAACCCCTCTGCTGAGGATACCACTGCTATTGCTGATGAGAATGCTAGGTTGAAGACACTGCTTGAAACAGGGATGTACAAAAGTCTCAAAGGACATCAGACATTATGTGATGTCCTCAAGAAGCAGATTCTGAACCGAAACCCTAGGAAAGAGGGTGTTGGGTTCGTGAGGAAAATTAATGCAGATGGATCTTACTGGAAACCTGAGCAGTACCCCAAAACCACATGGGTTGCTGCAAAGGAATCCTCAGCAGATCCATCCAATCTATCTGGCTTCACTTGTGCTGATCCGATTATCATTGATGAATCCTTTGATGCAAACTATAAACTGTTTAAAAATCAGAATGGTGAAGTATTTGCCAGGTACATTGGTACTAACTGCAGGAATGGACCGCCTATGAAGAAGATCTGGGTTCCAAAAACGTGTCTGGAGAATCTTCTTGTGAATGTACTCATGACACCTCACATGAAGAAGACAAACCTCAGACCAAAGGCTTCATATGGTCCAAAGGCTTCATACAGGCAGAGGACTCACCTGAGTCGCACTAATGCAAATGTTTTGCAGGGAAACCATGCTCAGGCATATGAGAGTGGTTCTTCAAACCGTCATGCTCATATGACCAAGAACTATTCTGCCTATTCTTATGAGTACTATTGCCCGCCTGCTAGACTGTTTGTCAGGGCTCCTAAGCCAAAATTCTCAGATGCTGCACTTAGACTTATTGCTTCTGAGCCACCCTTGAAGATGTGGGTGGTTAAGAAAGCTTAACTCTCTTTTGCAGGGAAAGGTCTCCAGCAGAAAACCAAAATCTTCTGACGCTATTGCTGGGGACCTTAAAAATCTTGTGGGGCGCAAGATCAAATGCCCGAATGGCATCACTATGTATTTCGTACCTGAATCGCATGCTACTCTCCCTACTTGTCCTAACTTGGATCTAAGTTTTCATAACCCACTGGTTCGTCAAATGTTTTTGCTTCACAATACTCTTCGTGAAGCCTATCCCCCTAACTGCACTGTAGGGTACGACACCAGCGACTTCAGAGTCATCAGAATGGATTATTGACAGTGGGTGTACAAATCACATGACTGGCAAAAGAAGTCTCTTTATGGACTCAACCTTACGTCCATCTGACAAGAGCCACATCACATTTGCTGACACTGGTAAAAGTAAGGTATTGGGTCTAGGTAGAGTTGTAATCTCAAAGGATCAACACATGGATAAAGTCATGTTTGTTGAATCCCTTGGCTTCAACTTAATGTCTGTCTCAATGCTTTGCGATTTGAACATGATTGTAATCTTTGGAAAATATCGTTGCCTGGTACTAATGGAATCTGACAAGTCTCTAGTGTTTGAAGGGTATCGGAAAGATGATTTGTACGTGGTAGATTTCTCAGCAGGGCCACAGCTTGCAGTATGTCTTCTCGCAAAGGCTTCAGAATGTTGGCTTTGGCATCGGAGGCTTGGGCATGCTGGCATGAGGAACCTCCACACCCTTGCGAAGAAGAAGCATGTCATAGGCATCGAGGGCGTCAACTTCAAGAAAGATCACTTATGCGGTGCCTGTGAAGCAGGGAAGTTGACAAGGGCAAAACATCCTTCGAAGACAATCATGACCACTACTCAACCCTTCGAACTGCTTCACATGGATCTCTTTGGCCCCACTCACTACTCAACTTTTTCCACTACTGCTTGCCTCTACGGCTTTGTCATTGTTGATGATTACTCTAGATATACTTGGGTGCACATAATCCTTTACAAGACTGAAGTGCAGGATGTCTTCAGACGCTTTGCAAATCGGGCTATGAACAATTATGGCGCCAAGATAAAGCACATCAGAAGTGACAATGGCACTGAATTCAAGAACACTGGCCTTGACACATATCTTGATACATTGGGCATCACTCATGAATTCTCAGCTCCGTACACGCCACAGCAGAATGGCATCGTCGAACGCAAGAACAGAACACTCATTGAGATGGCCAGAACAATGCTAGATGAGTACAAGACTCCAAGAAAATTCTGGACTGAAGCCATTGACACTGCATGCCATACAATCAACCGTGTCTATCTTCACAAGCTTCTGAACAAGACATCTTATGAACTTCTAACTGGCAAGAAGCCAAATGTCAGTTACTTCAGAGTATTTGGCTCAAGATGCTGGATCAAGGACCCTCACCACACCTCAAAATTTGCTCCAAAAGCACATGAGGGCTTTATGCTTGGATATGGAAAGGATTCACACTCCTACAGAGTCTTCAATCTCTTTCACTACAAAGTGGTTGAAACAGTGGATGTGCGGTTCGATGAGACCAATGGGTCACAAAGAGAGCAACTGCCAGATGTGCTAGATGAAGTTCCAGCCAGTGAATCAATCAAGATAATGGGAACTGGAGAAATTATACCTTCTGAAGCTCATCCTGAAGAAGAACTTATCATCTCAGCACCTGATCCACACGAAGACAATGCTCAGCCTGAAGACATTCCTCCCCATGACAACATAGATCAGCAAGAGCAAAGTCTTCGACCCATACATCCTCGTGTTGCCAATGAAGTGCAGATTGACAGAATAACTGATAGCATCAATGCACCTGGTCCACTGACTCGTTCAAGGGAAACTCAACTGGCAAATTTCTGCGGACACTCCGCATTCGTTTCAATCACAGAACCCAAGAAAGTTGAAGAAGCTTTTATGGAACCTGAGTGGATTCAAGCTATGCAAGAAGAGCTTCAACAGTTTGAGCTGAACAATGTATGGGAGTTGGTTAAGCGTCCTGATCCACGGAAGCATAACATAATAGGCACCAAATGGATATACCGCAACAAGCAAGATGAGCATGGTCAAGTCGTCAGAAACAAGGCTCGTCTCGTTGCTCAAGGATATACTCAAGTGGAAGGCATTGACTTCGATGAAACATTTGCTCCTGTGGCCAGACTTGAAGCCATCCGTATACTGCTGGCCTATGCAAATCATCACAACATAATTCTGTATCAAATGGATGTGAAGAGTGCCTTTCTCAATGGCAAAATTGAAGAAGAAGTGTATGTTGCACAACCACCTGGGTTTGAAGATCCAAAACATCCTGACATGGTTTACAAGCTCAATAAGGCACTATATGGCCTCAAACAAGCCCCTCGGGCCTGGTATGATACACTCAAATACTTCCTGAAGAGCAAAGGCTTCATACCTGGTTCCCTAGATCCCACTCTCTTCATGAAGACATATGATGGTGAACTGTTTGTGTGCCAAATATATGTGGATGACATTATCTTCGGCTGCACCAATCAGAAGTACAGTGAGGAGTTCGGATATATGATGCGAGAGCAATATCAGATGTCTATGATGGGGGAGCTGAAATTCTTCCTCGGTCTTCAGATACGGCAACAACACAATGGCATCTTAATATCTCAAGAGAAGTATCTCAAAGATTGCCTGAAGAAGTTTGGTATGCAAGACTGCAAAGGTTTCACAACACCAATGCCAGCCAAGCATCATCTGGGTCCTGACGACAATGGTAAAGAGTTCGATCAAAAGGTATACCGCTCCATGATTGGTTCTTTGCTTTATTTATGTGCATCTAGGCCAGATATTATGCTTAGTGTTTGCATGTGTGCTCGATTCCAAGCAGCACCAAAGGAGTCGCATCACTTAGCTGTGAAGCGAATTCTTCGATATTTGGCTCACACCCCAACTCTAGGGTTATGGTATCCAAAGGGCTCAGAGTTTGATCTGGTTGGATTTTCGGATGCTGATTACGCTGGTAACAAGGTTGATCGGAAGTCCACATCAGGCACATGTCACTTTCTGGGCCGATCACTTGTATGTTGGTCTTCAAAGAAGCAGAACTGTGTATCTCTCTCCATTGCTGAATCTGAATACATTGCTGCTGGATCCTGCTGCGCTCAGCTTCTATGGATGAAGCAAACCCTCAAGGATTATGGCATTCATCTGAAGCAAGTGTCACTTTACTGCGACAATGAAAGCGGCATCAAGATCGCCAACAACCCAGTTCAGCACTCGAAGACAAAGCACATTGAAATTCATCATCATTTTCTCAGAGATCATGTTGCGAAGGAAGATATTGATATCATACACGTCAACACTGAAGAGCAATTGGCAGATATCTTCACCAAGCCCTTGGATGAGAAGAGATTTTGCAAGTTACGGTGTGAGCTAAATATCTTGGAATCCTCAAATGTCCTGTGATCAGGCACACATCCTAACACTTATGCATGTTGATGACTTAGATGTGCAACACACGAAGTAACGTATATCTTCAATCAATGAAGACGTACATTCTAAGTGTGAATACATTAACATGGAATTTGACTTTGGAGCGCCACGATAATTGTGCACCGTGTCTGGGTCTAATACTTCCTATACGGTGGGTAACGCCACCACCAAATTTCCTGCTTGAAGTGTTTCACTCATGGCGTTACATTTGCTATGTCTTCACATTTGGTTTGGCTTCAATCTCAACATTTCTTCATGATTATCTTCACTATGTTGATTATATATATATATATATATATGTACTGGTGTTCTGTCCTCTACAGCATTCACTTATAGCTATGTCTTCTTGTTTGAATCTTTTGAATTAAGTGAATGTGATCGGACCCTAACCTCTCCAGGCTTCCTACCTCAAACTCTATCTCTCCAAGTCATATGCATTCTATTGAAACCGTCGAATGTCTTCACTGCATCCTTGTCAGCTGAAGACACAGAGACAAACTTTAAAACCATATTCGTTTTTTTAGGAATCCGGAGTAGTAGGAACGACACCCGACAATCAAGGTGTACGTGGGATGTGGAACTGCCCCCACAATACCGCATGATGGCCACGTGCTGTTCAGATGCGAATCGCCAGGGGCACTTGAGTAATAGCGCAGTGCCGCCTCTATCCCTATAAATACACGATTCACTGCGGTCATTATCTCGTCTTCCACCTTCGCACGAACCCTAGCGCCACCGCTAGCTCTCGACGACGCCGGCGACGAAGCGCTTCACTGCCGCAACCTCTCCGACGCCGTTTTCACGCCGACAGCGGACCTCGCTCTCTCCGCCGTCGCCGTAGGTGTCTTCCATCGCCAAGTTAGGGCACGGAGGATCGAACTGCTCGGCCTCAACTCCCACTTCGTCTAGCAGTTCCAAGTGGGGTAAATAAAACCTCTTTTTACAGCCTCTTTTGATCCTATAGTTCGGTCACTTTCTGCCATAAGAAGTTTCTATTCACACAAGTTACATCTCTCTCAATCTGCATCTCATAACCTGCCTAGTATATTCACTTGTGCTTCATGAAGTAGTTAGATTCCTCACTTGTACTGATCTATGGATTCGTACAAATCTGGAACCAACTTCTTTTCTTTAAAGTGAATGTCTTCGCATGATGAGGTCAATATCTTCTAAACTGATTTATCTTCAAAATCTTCTGAGAATGCATATGACCTCTTCCCCTTCCCTCGCACCTTAATGCTGTCACAGGTACATGTCCGTGGGAGAATCTTTTGGTTCTCATAGTCTGCATTCATTTGCAGAGTTCTTACAGCGTCACATCAATTCTCCTGAAGCCAGTTCTTGTTGGTCAAGCAAAAGGAAGCCTTTGAAGCCTTTGAACGCTTTGAAGCCTTCCAAGTTAAGCTTCATGGCAGCAGAAAAACCAGCAAGGAAGGGAGGCAGACAGAGACGTGGTGAAACGTCTAAAGATCTGCCTGATGACTTGGCAGAAATGTACAAAACTGATCCTGAAGAGAGCTATGGTCAGCGCAAGACACGAATCCAATGGATTCGAAGATATTGGGCAGAGCAGTGGTTCCAATACCGCTTCGTCACTAAGGAATATGCAGAAAAGTGCGCCATCAAGAGACCGTGGGGAGACGTATTGTACAAAAATCTCGTACCCCGGTCCAGAGATGAAGCCATTGCTCAAGGCTTCTTTCCATGCATGGTCAACCACAGCCAGCTGAAGCACATCCGTCATCACTTTTCTGGTGTCGCGATGACACTCTCTTCAAGCGCAACTTCCAATTTGCTCAGAACTCTGCGAAGCAAAACAAGAAGGAGTTGGGGTTGGACTTCAACCCTGGTCCCTCTAAACCAAGGGCGGATGGCACACGCGACGCCAATCCCAATATCATCGGGCCGTATGCCAATCTCGAAGGCCTCATCACTCGCATTCTGGTCCAAGGGACTGCCGTGAACGACCCTCCAACAGACATTGAGTCTGATGACACTCCTGCTGCACCGAAGCCGGAGCAGACGAAGAAGCCAAAAGCTTCAAAGCCAGCCGCTTCTCCCAAAATCTCCCGAGCGAAGCCATTGGCAACTGCACCTCCTGAAGCAAGTGTGCAGTCTGAAGACTTATCACGAGTCTCCAAGCCCCAAGAAGCCAAGAAGCCTCAGCCACACACTGGCAAAGAGCTCACAGCTGCTGCCATTCTGCGCAGCGAGACCATTGATCTGTCCAGTGACGAAGATCTTGGCGATGACGCTCTTGAGCAGCTCATCAAGAGCAAGGAGGAGGATGAAATCTTCAACAATCTGCCTCTGTTTGATGCAGCAATCCTCCACAACTTCATCGATGAGTGGTTTGATACACCCAATATCAGCTTCGATGATCTGCAGCTGCCCATTGGCCTCAGCGTCGCCTTCCAAGGCGCTATTGGTTCAGAACTTGCAATTGCCCAGCGCATTGTTGAACTGAAGCAGAAGATTGATTTTGAAAAGGCTCAGTTCAAGCAGAATATGGCCAAGCTCAGCGTCCAAGAAGTCAAGGACTTCAAGATCATGTTGCACGAGTTGAAGGAAAACTTTTTGAAGAAACGTGCAGAAGCCCAGGGTTCGCGGGAGCGAATGAAGACTTTGGCTGATCGCTGTGTGCAGGCCTACAATGAGGCCGAGAAGCGCAAGGCACTTGGGCATCCCGGCATCGACCCCAGGATGGCCGCGAAGAAAAAGAAGAAGCCCATTATGGCTGAACAAGAGGCACCAAGGCAAGAAGCTGTTCCGATTGTCTTCCCCACTGCTAAGACTGGCTCGAAGCCAAAGCACCGGTCAACCACTTCAGAGCTCAAGAAGACACGGACAGCCGAAGCTGAAGCTCAGAAGAGGAAACACCCTGAAGCCTCTCCTTCTGACCCCACCATCAAGAAGCGCAAGACCAAGAAATCTCGGGCTGCTCCCACAGAGCCCTTGATAGTCGAACCCCTCTCCGTCTGCTATCCTGACGAAGATCGTCAGTTGACCGTGCATGAGCCTGCTTTCACAGAGGCTCCGCACGCTGAAGACATTCCAGCAGCCGACCCCAACGCTGCTGAAGACATTGGTCTCCAAGACAATGTACAAGGTGATGCAGCCCTTCCTCAGCTTGAGACAAGTGAAATGATCAGCATTGGTCGTCCATTGACACCAATCACCCAAGATGCATCGTGGGCAGATCGCCCACAGGAGGAAGAGAATGAGCCCCAGCCCACTGCAACTCCACCGGCGTCGCCTACATTCCGTAGGCTTCGCAAAGGGCCAAGGGCTCAGGCTGCTGACGACATTCTGGCTACATCAGCCGAAGAGCATGAAGAAGAACCTCAAGCTCCGTCTCCCCCGAACCAACAAGAAGAAGTTCTCAAGGAGAACGTACCTGAATCCGTCCCTCTCACTACACGTGTTGAGGCTGAAAACATTGCGGCTGCCACAACCAACACTGAAGCAATTGTGGAGCCCGACCAACCAACAGCTTCAAGAGACACTGAAGCTACTGCATCTGAACCTTCTGTGCCTGAGTCTGCTGCCGGTCCATAGTTCAACTATCATGTTGCACACAGGCCACAGGTCCAGAAGCCGATCCCACGACTGCCAAGGTTCCCAGGTCCTGCATCAGCTCCTGGCTCCTTTAATGTCAATAGCTTCAGGGCAGATAACACGTTCTTCAACAGCTCCACGAACCCTTATTCAAGGGAACGGATTGTATCAGATAGGTTCTGGAGCTACCCACAGCGCAACTACTATTCATGTATCCTATACAACCAAGGCCGCATCTTTCCTCACCAGCGCCTTGAGGTTGAAGCTGTTGCTGGTCTGCCTGGTCTGGAAGAATCACTGGATTGCTTCAAGCAAGTGGGTCTGCTGCCGTTTATCACCGATGAAGAGCACTGGAATGAAGAGCTTCTACTCCAGTTCTATGCCACACTGCATATCAAAGGCTACAACAGAGATCCGAAGACTTGGGTCCTGGAGTGGATGACCGGCAATGTCCATCATGAAGCCAATGCATTCGATATCATTGAGCTTACCGGCCAACCCACTCCTGGCGAACTCTTCGAAGAAGGCTGCCAACTCCATGCTGAAGCAATTGATAGCATATTCCAGCGACCTGAGCCAAATATGAGTCAGATGCTCTCAATGATGAAGCCATTGCCTCTTGATGCACCTTATCCAACTGAGTTCTTCGTTGAAGACTTAGAGTACCTGCCCAGAACTATATATCACATCGTCAGGCGGACTCTCTGGCCCATTAAGGGGCACTCTCCATATGCCAAGGTTGAAGGTGCCATGAAGACTCTCATCTTCTGTATCCTGCATGGCAAATGCTTCAACGCACAGGATCTCTTTATACGCCAACTTGCAGCGTCTGGCTCAGATCTCTTTGGTTTGAAGATTTATGCTCCTTGGGTTATGAGGCTAATCAAGCTACACTCTGCTATCTCCTATCAGCCCTCTGCCCGCAACCATAGAATCTTCTTACCTGATATGGACACCTCTGCTGAAGCTATATATCCTGAGCCTGCCAAGCAACCATTAAGTCTTCAGAATGCAGAACACCAGAGCTTCACTCAGAATGATGAAGGTGTTGAAGCCATCTCAAGAGTGTATCCAATGGCTGGCACCACACGTGCCCCTGCATCAACTGAAGCCACTGACAGCACAGCTACACAAAGACCCAAGAAACATGCTCGTTCACTCAATGACCGAGAACTTCTTGTGGCTCTTCACCAAAAGCAAGATAGGCATCACGACTGGCTCAAAAGGCAGATGAGAAGTATCATGCAAGACGTCAATCGCATCAGAAATCTGGCCACCAAGAATGCATTCGTCGCACATGAAACCTGTCGCCGCACTTGGAAAGGCCTCACCATGATGTGTACTGAAGCTGAACTTCAAGCGGATGGCTTTAGCGAGAGATTCAAGTTTGACTCCACACCCCCCAGAAGAGCTGTGCTGCGCGGAACTCCGTCCCTTGAAGATTCAGAGTTCTCTTCCTCTGCTGCCACCGTGACTGGAAGAATCATTGAGGAAGACGACGACGCTACATCACCACCACCTTCTTCAGCGCGCGTTGACCCTGCACCAAGCTCTTCAGCACCACCAAATGCCTCCACCGACCCTGCTGCGCCTGGGAACGCGTAGTAAACTCTATGTCTTCAAACCTTTTTGGTCATCACTGACAAAAGGGGGAGAAGCATATGATGTTTATAGTCTTCAAGCGGGTCAATAATATGGGCGGGTGCTTTATATTTTGCTACATTTTGCTTCGTGCTTACAACTCTCGTTTTGCTACATTTGGTTCTTTGAGTTGTAACACTTAAACTTGATGGTCGTCTACTACTTGTTTGCCACTATGGTCCATTTCTCATTATGCATGTCATTCTCTTCATATACCTTTACATGCATGGTGGATTGTCATCATAAGTTGAAGTGGATTCCCACAAGTACAACCTGCCATGTGCATTTGCGTTCCAGAAGCAAATTACTTATATGCACATCTTCAGGGGGAGCCCTTGCAGCTTATAAAGACAATTCCTTTACAATTTCACAAATTATATTCCCCGTTGAAAACTTCAACTAGTTTGTCATCAATCACCAAAAAGGGGGAGATTGTAAGTGCATCTAGTGCCACCCCTAGTTGGTTTTGGAGTATTGACGACAAACCTAGTTGAGGGACTAATGTGTTTGTGAGAATTGCAGGATAACACAGGTAGAAGTCCCTCATTGATTCGGTTTAGCTACCAGAGATGACCCCTAAAAATGTACGAAGACATTGAAGACAATGGTGGTTTATGAAGATATTCATGTTGAAGACAATGACATGTGAAGACTCCCTATGAAGCTTATGGAACTCGAAGACCTAGATCCTTCGTAGTTTTACTTCATTCATGTTGTGTCATATGAACCACCGTACTGTTAAGTGGGGTCCAAGAGAACCAGCCAGGATGACTGAAGTGATGCCTAATTCAAATCCTATGTCTTCGAGCGAAGACTATGAGAGCAAATCTTGTCCAGAGACGGACAAGTCAGCTTTGCTTGTAGCCCAAGTAAAGTTGCCGTGTGAGTTTGAAATCTGACCATTGGTACACGTGTCAGTTCCTTAGTGACCCAGGGTCATTTCGGACAAATCAGGTCGGGTTGCCAAGTGGCTATAAATAGTCCACCCCTACAACCATAAACGGTTGGCTGCTCAGATTTCAGTGCACGGCTTTTGTCGTTTGAGAGCAACCCACCTCGAAGCCTTTGAGAGAAAATCCCTAGCGAGGAGAAAAGCCCTAACCACCCAGAGCCAGAGTAATTGGGCATCACTTAAGTCTTCTTGTCTGAGTGATCTGAAGACTTATTACACTTGAGGACTGTGCATCCTCCAGCCGGTTAGGCGCCGCGTTCTGAGCATCCAAGAGAAATTGTGGATTGCCGGTGAACGAAGTCTGTGAAGGTTTGGGAGTCTACCTTGAAGACTTACCAGAGTGATTGGGCGAGGTCTGTGTGACCTTAGCTCAAGGAGAAAACGGTGAGGACTGGGTGTCCTGAGCTGCGTGTTCAGGACTGGGTGTCCGGGACTGTGTGTCCTTTGGTTTAAATACCTAGCCGCTCCAACCAGACGTACAGTTGTCACAGCAACTGGAACTAGTCCAACAAATCATTGTCTTCAGCGTGTCACTGGTTTCATCTTCACCTCCCTTTACTTACCATTACACATTGTGAAGTCATTGCATGCTTGCTTTATCTTCTGTCTTCACAACTTGACTGTATGATTTGTTTGGCTTCATAACTTCTTCCTACCTGATCCTTATTCTGAAGCTGTTTGTCACTGTGCTTTCACTATATTGTATACTTGACCACGGCTTGCCTTGTGTAATCTAACTTCCGCTGCATAGTGATAGGCTTGTCCATTCTGTTTGTCTTCATAACTTCCACGTTTTGAAGACTTTCATAAAAATCGCCTATTCACCCCCCCTCTAGTCGATATAACGCACTTTCAATTCTACTTGTTGGTAAGATTAAATATAGATCCGATCTTTTTTAGTAAATGGTGGGCGAGGGAGATAAGATGCAGAATGCTACAAAATGAACCAATCCCTCTTCCCATAATACAAGAGTGTTTTGAGCACTGGTGTACTGTACAAAACGTTCTTATATTATGGGACAGAGGGATTAGCTATTAATGTAAGTATAGTGATAGACCACGTTCGGTCCTTACAAGAGGACTGCAGAGCTAAACCTCTTCAAAAGCATTGGGTTGATTCTAAATTTATGAAAGAGTGCATACAGATCTTATAATGTCCACCAAATGGATGATTATGCGGCTAACATGTGCAGTGATGCTACATAATCAAATAGCTATGAAAGTAAGTATAGTCATATAGGGCAAGAGGTACTCACAAGAGCAATGCAGTGTGCAGTATAGTTGCGAGATTCCGTGGTCCCTTGAGAACGAATGTTCTTCTGCTAATAGTTTTCTTATACTGATGGACTTTTGGAACCATTTGATTATGAATCACTTGGTACTTGCGAACCGTGCCTCATGGTTAAGATGACTAAAACGCCATTCTCCGGTACTATGGAGAGAGCAACGAATTTGTTGGAAATCATACATACAGATGTATGTGGTCGAATGAATGTTGAGGCTCGTGGCGGATATCGTTATTTTCTCACATTCACAGATGATTTAAGAAGATATGGGTATATGTACTTAAGGAAACATAAGTCTGAAACATTTGAAAAGTTCAAAGAATTTCAGAGTGAAGTTGAAAATCATCGTAACAGGAAAAGAAAGTTTCTACGATCTGATCGTGGAGGAGAATATTTGAGTTACGAGTTTGGTCTGCATTTGAAACAATGCGAATAGTTTCACAACTCACGCCATCCGGAACACCACAGCGTATTGGTGTGTCTGAACGTCGTAATCGTACTTTATTAGATATGGTGCGATCTATGATGTCTCTTACTGATTTACCGCTATCGTTTTGGGGTTATGCTTTAGAGACGGCTGCATTCACATTAAATAGGACACCATTGAAATCCGTTGAGACGACGCCTTATGAAATGTGGTTTGGCAAGAAACCAAAGTTGTCGTTTCTGAAAGTTTGGGGCTGCGATGCTTATGTGACAAAGCTTCAACCTGATAAGCTCGAACCCCAATCGGAGAAATGTGTCTTCATAGGATACCCAAAAGAGACTGTTGGGTACACCTTCTATCACAGATCTGAAGGCAAGACTTTTGTTGGTAAATTCGGAGTTTTTCGAGAGGAGTTTCTCTCGAAAGAAGTGAGTGGGAGAAAAGTAGAACTTGATGAGGTAACTGTACCTGCTCCCTTATTGGAAAGTAGTACATCACAGAAACCGGTTTTTGTGACACCTACACCAATTAGTGAGGAAGCTAATGATAATGATCATGAAACTTTAGATCAAGTTACTACCGAACCTCATAGATCAACCAGAGTAAGATCCACACCAGAGTGGTACGGTAATCCTGTTCTGGAAGTCATGCTACTAGATCATGATGAACCTACGAACTATGATGAAGCGATGGTGAGCCCAGATTCCGCAAAATGGCTAGAAGCCATGAAATCTGAGATGGGATCCATGTATGAGAACAAAGTGTGGACTTTGGTGCACTTGTCCATTGATCGACAAGCAATTGAGAATAAATGGATCTTCAAGAAGAAGACTGACACTGACGGTAATGTTACTGTCTACAAAGCTCGACTTGTTGCAAAAGATTTTCGACAAGTTCAAGGGATTGACTACGATGAGACCTTCTCACCCGTAGCGATGCTTAAGTCTGTCCGAATCATGTTAGCAATTGCCGCATTTTATGATTATGAAATTTGGCAAATGGATGTCAAAACTGCATTCCTGAATGGATTTCTGGAAGAAGAGTTGTATATGATGCAACCAGAAGGTTTTGTCGATCCAAAGGGAGCTAACAAAGTGTGCAAGCTCCAGCGATCCATTTATGGACTGGTGCAAGCCTCTCGGAGTTGGAATAAACGCTTTGATAGTGTTACCAAAGCATTTGGTTTAATACAGACTTTTGGAGAAGCCTGTATTTACAAGAAAGTGAGTGGGAGCTCTATAGCATTTCTGATATTATATGTGGATGACAATTTTTTGATTGGAAATAATATAGAATTTCTGGATAGCATAAAGGGATACTTGAATAAGAGTTTTTCAATGAAAGACCTCGGTGAAGCTGCTTACATATTGGGCATTAAGATTTATAGAGATAGATCAAGACGCTTAATTGGACTTTCACAAAGCACATACCTTGACAAAGTTTTGAAGAAGTTCAAAATGGATCAAGCAAAGAAAGGGTTCTTGCCTGTGTTATACGGTGTGAAGTTGAGTAAGACTCAATGTCCGACCACTGCAGAAGATAGAGAGAAAATGAAAGATGTTCCCTATGCTTCAGCCTTAGGCTCTATCATGTATGCAATGCTGTGTACCTGACCTGATGTGTGCCTTGCTATAAGTCTAGCAGGGAGGTACCCAAGTAATCCAGGAGTGGATCACTGGACAGCGGTCAAGAACATCCCGAAGTACCTGAAAAGAACTAAGGATATGTTTCTCATATATGGAGGTGACAAAGAGCTCATCGTAAATGGTTACGTTGATGCAAACTTTGACACTCATCCGGACGATTCTAAATCGCAAACCGGATATGTGTTTACATTAAATGGTGGAGCTGTCAGTTGGTGCAGTTCTAAACAAAGCGTCGTGGCGGGATCTACATGTGAAGCGGAGTACATAGCTGCTTCGGAAGCAGCAAATGAAGGAGTCTAGATGAAGGAGTTCATATCCGATCTAGGTGTCATACCTAGTGCATCTGGTCCAATGAAAATCTTTTGTGACAATACTAGTGCAATTGCCTCGGCGATGGAATCCAGATTTCACAAGAGAACCAAGCACATCAAGAGACGCTTCAATTCCATTCGGGATTTAGTCAAAGTGGGAGACATAGAAATTTGCAAGATACATACGGATCTGAATGTTGCAGACCCGCTGACTAAGCCTCTTCCATGAGCAAAACATGATCAACACCAAGGCTCCATGGGTGCGAGAATCATTACTGTGTAATCTAGATTATTGACTCTAGTGCAAGTAAGGGACTGAAGGAAATATGCCCTAGAGGCAATAATAAAGTTATTATTTATTTCCTTGTATCATGATAAATGTTTATTATTCATGATAGAATTGTATTAACCTGAAACATAATACATGTGTGAATACATAGACCAACAGAGTGTCACTAGTATGCCTCTACTTGACTAGCTCGTTGATCAAAGATGGTTATGTTTCCTAACCATAGACATGAGTTGTTATTTGTTTGACGGGATCACATCATTAGGAGAATGATGTGATTGACTTGACCCATTCCATTAGCTTAGCACTTGATCGTTTAGTTTGTTGCTATTGCTTTCTTCATAACTTATATATGTTCCTATGACTATGAGATTATGCAACTCCCGTTTACCGGAGGAACACTTTGTGTGCTACCAAACGTCACAACGTAACTGGGTGATTATAAAGGTGCTCTATAGGTGTCTCTGAAGGTATTTGTTGGGTTGGCGTATTTCGAGATTAGGATTTGTCACTCCGATTGTCGGAGAGGTATCTCTGGGCCCTCTCGGTAATGCACATCACTCAAGCCTTGAAAGCATTGCAACTGATAAGTTAGTTGTGGGATGATGTATTACGGAACGAGTAAAGAGACTTGCCGGTAACGAGATTGAATTAGGTATTGAGATACCGACAATCGAATTTCGGGCAAGTAACATACCGATGACAAAGGGAACAACGTATATTGTTATGTGGTCTGACCGATAAAGATCTTCGTAGAATATGTAGGAGCCAATATGAGCATCCAGGTTCCGCTATTGGTTATTGACCGGAGACGTGTCTCGGTCATGTCTAGATAGTTCTCGAACCCGTAGGGTCCACACGCTTAAAGTTCGGTGACGATCGTAATTAGGGTTTTTGTGTTTTGATGTACCGAAGGTTGTTTGGTGTCCCGGATGTGATCACGGACATGATGAGGAGTCTCGAAATGGTCGAGACATAAAGATTGATATGTTGGAAGATTGTTTGGTGTCCCGGATGTGATCTCGGACATGATGAGGTCACGGACGTGATCACGGACATGATGAGGAGTCTCGAAATGGTCGAGACATAATACAAGGAAGGGGGGGGGGCGGCGCCCCCCTTTCCTCTTTCTCCCTTCCCCCTTCCTTTTCCAACAAGGCAAGAGGGGGGAGTCCTACTCTCGTTGGGAGTAGGACTCCTCCAGGCGCACCCCTTGGGCCGGCCGCACCTCCCGCTCTCCCTCCTTTATATACGAGGGCAAGGGGGCACCCCATGACACATAAGTTGATCTTCATGATCGTTCCTTAGCCGTGTGCGGTGCCCATTCCACCATATTCCACCTTGGTCATATCGTAGCGGTGCTTAGGCGAAGCCCTGCGTCGGTAGAACATCATCACCGTCATCACGCCGTCGTGCTGACGAAACTCTTCCTCAACACTTTGCTGGATCAGAGCTCGAGGGACGTCACCGAGTTGAACGTGTGCAGAACTCGGAGGTGCCGTACGTTCGGTACTTGGATTGGTCGGATCGGGAAGACGTACGACTACTTCCTCTACATTGTGTCAACGCTTCCGTTGCCGGTCTACGAGGGTACGTAGACAACACTCTCCTCTCTCGTTGATATGCATCACCATGATCTTGCGTGTGCGTAGGAATTTTTTTGAAATTTCTACGTTCCCCAACAAAGTTCACCTCCCCAACCGTGCTGACCAGACCACACACAGAAATACAAACCCCTTATGTCTCTATAACTGGCAGGCACACATTTCAAAACTGAAGTAGGAACATTAGAATCATATGAAATTTGTATTTGAACAAATAAACTAAGCAATTGTGAGTGGCGTAATGTTTAGCTTCAGGGGTGGAGTGTTGGTAGTGCGACACAAAGCATGTAGGCAGATTGTATTCCATGTAAAAGATCGAAACCTATGTAAAAGCTGGAAATGACACTTTCTTTCTATACAATGCAGTGTTCGTTACCCACACATGATGGAAGAGATCACATAGAGAAATACTATTCACTCATGCCTATGGTTCCAGTATTTAGAAACAGGGTTGTCCACCCTAAAAGAATATTGACAACAAATATGACAAGGCAAGCATAGATGTAGTGAATCAATCATTTACTTGCGAGATTACTAGGAAAAGTATGCAGACTTGTAACTGCAATAAGAGACTGTCCAAAATCTGAATGGAGAAGTTTGTCTAGCACTTATTGTTTGCAACTAATCGATGTGAATAATTGGATATTATATCGAATGAGTAAGAAAGACAAGTAACATTGTCAACAAACCTGGCTTGCAGTAGTAATCTGGGTCAATGTCACTACGACCAACAATCCAAAATGTTTAGTTTTTGTTCCGAGGGCTGGAATTTTGAAAACCCTGTGAACTTTAGAGGTACTAAAGATTACCGAAATACATCTGAACCATTAAGTGTAGGTAGCATTGAGCACACAACAAACCCTAATGACAGTCCTGCCTAATGAGTAATGAATCAATAAGAAAATGGGTGATGAGGAGTGGCTGCTGAGTGTTGAGTACGTATCTCAGGATAAATCGGGTTTGCTTGGTGGGTGCTGCACGCCTGAGCCCTGAACGGACTGGGAAGGTAGGCACGGCGGCGCGCCCGAGCAGCGGTGACGCTGTTGGGCGAGCGGCTCCTGGCCTCCTGTTAGTCCGTCGTCTCCTCCTAGAGTCATGCCGTCCGGGGACGGCAAGTCGCCGGCGAGGCAGGCGGCTGGGGGCGAGTAGAGATCAGAAGCGCGCAGTAGAACTGAGGGGAATCGGGGCCTGGGATGACCCAAAATCCTAGGGTGGGCCGGCCCACCATGGGCACCCTGTAGAGATACACACCCGAGCGGTGAACATGCATTTTCGAAACTAATTTAGGAACATTTAGCTGACCAATTAAACAACTCTGTTTTAATAATATCAGATTCGTATTTGAACAACTAAGCTTGTTTAGCTTGATGGGTGGAGCAGTGTTATTATGACACGAAGCACGTATTCTGATCGTATAGTTATCATAAAAGGGGGAAACTCTAAGCATATTTTTTTAGCAAAAGAGGGTTTCCCCTCCGATTTCTATTAAAGAAACCACCATGGAACCAACATGATCAATTAAACCCTAAGCATGATCAATTAAACTGTATTATGGTGGTGCCATGACGGATTTGAAGCTGCAAACCGGAGAAATGATATTTAGCATCCACTGTTTGCTTCGAACTAAGAACTAAATTCTAAGAGCTGAAAAGAAAGTAGAGTAACCAAGTTAAGATCTATTTTCTGGTTGAGATCAAAAAGTTGAGGAGATATGAAGTACCAGCGCTCTTGCGGCGCCATGTAGGCATCGGGGGTGCGATGGCTGTCGGTGGCGTTGAAGCAGATCTGCGATGGTAGACGGGTGCATCGGGGGATAAGTCCCGTTGCGGTGGAAGAGAAGGTCGTGTGAGCGGCCCCGACAAAGAGGACGACGGCGCCGATGAAGCGAGAGGATGCGATGCAAGGCTATTGGTATGTCGCCGTGGATGAGAAACGTCCATCTCTAGCAGTGGACGACGCGGTCTTGGTAGGCGCTCCGGCATAGTGGAGGACGGTGGCGATGGATGTGGTAGAGGACGGCGGCAATGGATGGGGTGCCGGACAGAGGCTGGTGTGGGGATGTGGTGTTCTAGAGCGGACGGTGTATGAATGGGAAAATGGAGGGAGAGGTACGTGGAACCATGTTTTTGGGACGGGCCTGTCTAAAATATGGGAAAGTTACAAACTTAGCCCCCGTTTAAAATTTGGACGTCTTGTCGGTTGGGGATAGGACGGTAATCTCGCATCTCGCCAATATTTGCCCAGAGCGATTTTGGGCGAGGAGAGGGTGGTTGGCGCCCATGGTGTATGAACAGGGCTGACAGGTAGGGCGGTTGTGTCACGTCTGAGTGAAGTTATAAACCTGCCCCTATTGAAAATATTTGCCTACATCGATTTCGGCTGAGTCGAGTTTGTTTTGCCGCCCATCGTGTATGAATGTGGAATGGAGGGAGAAACAGAGGTCTTTCGGACGAGCTTGAATCAAATGAGTTTTGCCGCCCATGTTTGACACCCACCATGTCGGAATGGGCTCAGAGGCGGTCGTGTCACGTCTAATTGAAGTTACTAACCTACCCCTATTTAGAGCAGTGGAAATCGGGCCGATGGATTGTCCGTGTAATGGGTAGACAGTAATTTCCATCTCCCAAACACTTGGCTTCGGGCAGCCGACGTGGGAGTGGACATTTTGCTGCTTCTTTCAAATTTTGGGACAATAAGCATCCACGTTTACCCTGGCAACTAAATTCGAATCCATTTTGTATTCCTATATGAATCTTTATAAATCATTCTATGTGTTTTTATATATCTTCAAAAGGACGACAAAGATGTATTCCACTGTCATATATGAATATGGTTTACAAATGCTGATACTCAAATTCAGAAACTAGAATCCAGTTTAAGGTGAATTTGAATATTTGGAACACTTCATGTCCAACTCAAATGTCACACGCAGCATAATGTGTACTCCCATTTAGATATGTACACAAGCAATGTATCAAGATTCAAATACCGAGTCAATCAACCAAGAATGTACAGAACTAACAGACATATAAACACTTATAGAGTATATGGATCAATAATATCAACTAACATACATAAGACAGGACGCTGTACTTTTTTTTGGCTACAACAGCATCCTTTTTTTAGGCAGCATCTTGGCCCTTTCCGATGCGTGCCACTTGTGGTCCATCTATACTACTACTATTGCCGAATGCACATTCAGCCCGATTGGCATATTTGTAGGTCTGGCACAGCAATCCAAATGAAATGTCTCCGAGTCTTATCAATTAATACAGACTTGTGCTCAAATAAAATTACAAACCAAAAAAAAATTATTACATGATCTCAAAAACAAATGGTTTGATTGATTACATGAACAGACAACACAAAGGTTATTCAACTATGGAAAGAACATTTCACCTATGATTTACCAAGTAGGAATTTAATTTCCTTTTTTCCTTCAGGACCTTAACAATCTGGTCAGTCTCAGCCTTCTTTGTTTTGAAATCCACCAAATATTTAATGGTTGTCTTGAGTACTGCTTGTGACTGTGCTGTTTGCTTCCTCAACATGTCAACTTCGTCTCTAAGTGCAGAAGCAGAATCTCTTTCTACCACTAGGTTAGCCTCTAGAGCATCAGCAGTTGGCAATTCATAATGCACGATTGGGCCGGTGCCACTGCTGTGGGATGATGCAACGTCCACGGGGACCTCGCTCTTTGATCTTGGGCTAACTTGTTTTGCCATTAAAGTTCCAATTGGGTTCAGAAAAGTTGAAGTTAGCAAAACATCTCAACTGGGAGTTATAACAGCAAACCAGTTAAACAAACAAGGAATTAAAGAGTTTCAATTGGATGCTGAAAAGTAGTTATTAACATCATTTTGACCCGCTGTTGCAGCAACAAAGCAGTTAAACAAGCAAGTAGATATTTGAGTTAAGGCAAACATGTAATTCTTAACAGTAAGTATCAAACACATAGATAGGTGCAGTCTACAATATGATTAACAGGCCGTGCCATTATGTAATCACTAGCAAACTAAATTAAGCCAAGCAACGTAATTGAACAATTTTGCAATAAGTGGCTAACTAAAATTCCGAGAAGCAGGTAACTGAACTTACGCTAGGTTGTACGAAGGAGTCCATGGCATCAATTGCTTGGATACGCAGTCCCAATACTTCTTTCTTCACACACTGCAAGGGTAAGTCGAATGGTTAATCTGGTAAGATGGTGCGTCCTTGATATGTTATATGAGGACGTGTAGTCAGACTAGTTGTAGCCAAACACATCACACTGGCTTTTACTGTATATTTCATGTGATTACTTTTGGCATATCGAGATCTAAGCAACACTACAAAAAAGACACATCCGTGACATTTTGGGCCGAACGAATTTTTTTCCTGTCATACATATGACACTTGTATGACGATAATTGTGACAAAACCCGGTATCATCATAGATGTGGTGGGCTCCTACTTCTATGACAAAAAATCATGACAGAAAATGGGCTTTTCGTCCTGGGTGGGCCGGAGACGCAACTGCATGACATTCTTTGGGCCGTCCATGACGGAAAAAACCATGGTAGAAGCGAGGGGGAGGAAAATTTCGGGGAGTTCCCGGTTACGGTGGGAGGTCGGGGGCCGAGCGATGCGGGTTTCTCTCGTACACGTACGCGCGTGTGTGCGAGGCGTTGGCTCTAACTGAACCCGAGCGAGGCATTGGGCTCTAACTAAACCCGAGCGATTGCAGTGCAGGCTACGCGTTACTGAACCCGAGTGATCGATCGATGGCTGTTAACTAAACCCGATCGAGCGATTCCTTTGCTACTGCTGCTAACCGAAGCCGATCGATTGGATGAACAATGAGCGTTGCGGGGGGGGGGGGGGGGGGGTGGGATGGGGTGGATGAACAATGAGCGGTGGCGTTGCCTCTGGATGAACAGGACCCCGTGGTGTGGTGGAGGGCTGGATGAACAGTAGACGGTGGAGGGGTGCCGTGGAGGGGTGGTTGAATAGTAGACAGTGGAGTAGCACGCGGTGGAGGCTAGATGAACAGGAGCCCGTGGAGGCTGGAGGAGGTCGACGGTAGCCCGTGGAGGCTAGAGGAGGTCGACGGTGGAGATGAACAGTATCCCGTGGAGTCCCGTTTTGCGGTACGCCACACCCCTCCCGATGAAAAGGACCCCCGTTTCGACCGTAGGAGGTCCGTTTCATCCGTTTTGCGGTACGCCACACCCCTCCCGATCAACAGGACCCGCATTTCGACCGTAGGAGGTCCGTTCCCTCCATTTTTTGGTACGCCACACCCCTCCCAATCAACAGGACCCTCGTTTCGACCGTAGGAGGTCTGTTTCCTCCGTTCCGCGGTACGCCAGGCCTCGTTTCCATCGCCTGTTCCATCCAAGCCCTCCCGATGAACACAACTACGCATTCCGTTCCGACCCAGCCGGTTGGCTCCCACGCATTCCGTTGCCTCCCGATGAACACGACGTATTCCGTTGCCTCCTCATGAACACGACGCATTCTGTTGCCTCCCCATGAACACGACGACGACGTTGTTTCTCCGTTCCGACCAGCCATGTACACGAGCTCTGGCCGTATGTATGCGCGAGTAGGCATTCGAGACCCCGCCCGAATGTACAAATACGTGGCCGTATTTTCTTTCTTGCACCCTGGCCGTTGTACGTACGTGTACATGCTACTTGCGTGCCTCTACTACGACACATACGCGCCTCTACTACGACACGTGCGCGCCTCTACATCCACCAGTATATATGTACATACACGTTCGCGACCAGAATGACAACGCTACGTATGCTTCGACCAAGTGGGTCCCGACTGTCAGGCACTTCCTTGCCTGCGAAGATGTAGCTGGTGGGTCCCAGCAGTCAGGGGGGCGAATCGTTTTTTCCCGGACGCACTTCCTTGCGTGCGAAGATGTAGCTGGTGGGTCCTAGCAGTCAGGGACAAATGTTTTTTTTGCGAAATACGGTGGCCCGTCTGGTGGATCTCGCTATCAGGTGGAGGAATAATTATTTTGCACGTAATAAGGAGGCACTTCCTTGCTGCGGCCGTGGACCCAGCTGTCAGCCTCCCCACGTACAGTCCACGTCCGATGGAAGCCGTTCCTTGACCATGTTGACCACGCTGCGCCAAGAGCACCAGGGCGGTGGACGACGGCGAGGCCTAGGAAGGGGACAACGCGGATCCGGGGAAGACGCAGTAGTGGATGTCCACGCGTAGAGGAGTACGAGGGTTCACTGGTTCGCTACGGTGTGAGGCTACCGTCGCCGCAGAATAACAGGGGGTGTGGGTGAGTAGAGGGATGGCCTGGCCAGCGGTGGGAGTATTAGGGGTGGTGAGGCCTCCGCCGCATCGCAACTGGCCACGGGAGGCAGGAGGACGAGGCACAACCGGCGCTGGTTTGGGTGGCTGGAGCAAGAAGACCAGAGGTTAAGAAGCACTACGACTGTTGGATGGACATCGTACGGTCACTGGAGCTAGAATCGTGCATATTGACTAAGTTGACAAAGCCCTCCATCCCTGTCAACTTAGTAGGCCCACAAGTCAGCCTGCCCCTATACTGGGTCCCAGCTAACGGGGGAGTATTTATTTATTTTGTGCGTAATAAGGAGGCACTTCCTTGCGTGCGAAGATATAGCTGGTGGGTCCGAGCTGTCAGCGGCGGTAACGTTTTTTCACGAAATACAGAGGCCCTTTCGATGGGTCCCTGATGTCAGGTGGAGGAATCATTATTTTGCGCGTAATAAGGAGGCATTTTCTTGCGTGCGGCCGTGGACCCAGCTGTCGGCCTCTCCACGTACAGTCCACTTCAGATGCATGTCGGTCGTTGACCAGGCCGTGCCGAGAGCACCAGTGCGGTGGACGACGGCGAGGCCTAGGAAGGGAACGACAAGGAGGCAGGGAAGACTCGGCAGTTGTTTCCCACGCGGAGCGGAGTACGACTATACGAGGGTTTACTGGTTCGTCTGCCGTCGCCGGAGAATAACAACAGGTGTGGGTGAGTAGAGGGATGGCTAGGCCAGCGATGGGAGTACGATGGGGCGGTGAGGCCTGCGCGGCAGCAGAGCCGGCCGCGGGGAGGAGGGAGCAGGCAGTCCTGCCGATGCTTGTTTGAGCGGCTGGAGCAGGAAGAGTAGAGATTGAGGAAGCACGACGACCATTGGATGGCCATCCAACAGTCACTGCTTGTGCGTCAACCTTTTTTTAGGAAAGCCTCAAATATGTGGAAAACAACATACATCCCATCTGCCATTATTTCTAATAATTGACAGCCCATTTGCTAATTATTAAGGTTTTTTTGGAGCCCATATTATTTTTGTTAGCATTACAGCCCATATTGTGGCCACGGTTAAAAAATTATACGAAATTGTGCATATTTCGGTGCGGTCCGAACTGTTTTTTAATCCCGAAATTTCGACTCACATTCAAACTAATTTTAAAAATAGATGTATATCAATATAAATCCAACAAATTCTCCACGCATAAAAATTAATGTAATTTAAAATCTTGAAATGAAAAAAAGATATTTGAAACTAATTGCCGGTTTGATGTGTTTTAAAAATGTACATCCCATTTCTCATTACTGATAGGCCATTTTCTCGGCCAGCCGAATGAAGCTCTCCTCGTCTTGAAAGATTTGCATCCCAACAGGCCTGACAAAGCGACTTACTTGGCAAATCACAAAAAAACTGGGCTGTGGCCGTGGACCCAGCTGTCAGTCCATTTGTGTTTTTAGTCCATTTGGTGGGCTGGGTGAAACAATGATGTAGCATCTATGTAGTCCGTTTAAATCCCATATGCATTTTTCTCGAAATCCGCGGACTTGCTGGGCTGGGTGAAAATATCATGTTGGGCTAGACGGTGAAATGTTATAAAAACATAAACACATGATTGCACGTCAGTAAAATCTTTGCATGCTTATGTACACAATCACTAGGAGTTAACTTGCCAAGTTATATATAAACAATTATTATTATTATTTTCTAAGAACTTTCAACTTACGACATAAAATATCATTTTAATTTGATGAGTTAATAGTACGTGGGGTATTATTATTTTTTAGGCTAGACATGGGACAATTGAGTTGGTTCTAGGGGAAAGTACTGGGAGAAAACTCAGTTTACATCGAACAAGAAAGTGGGAGAAAATTCAGAGACCTACTGGGTCCACCTGAGGAGGGGAATATGTTGGGAGGAAGGAGATTCAAAGCACGGCAGCCGAGTGAACTTGTTTTTTTATGGACACGTGAACTAGTTTACATACATAAGCAAATAGGCACTAAAAAAGCAATCAGGTTAATGGGTTCTTAAAAGAAATATTTCGGACAAAACAGATAATTACGACACATAGGCTAATGCATGAAACATTCAGATGATAAAGGTGCTTATAAACAGATAAAGTACAACACCTAGACCTTCCTGGCATGCTTGATCATGACGCTGCGGCTGTCCGTGTACTCATCGGTTACGGGAATCAGACACGCCCTCATGTCCAAGATCTGCCTGTACATGTCGTAGCATGCGTATGCGTCCTTGGCCGCGTAGGTTATGTAGACTATATTCAGAGGTACCTCCCACGTGTTCAGGTCGTCTTCTTTCATGTTGGCGTATCAGGGGTCGATGATGGTCTCAGCGAGGTCAACCACGGAGTCCTTCTCCTGCCCGTTGCTGATGATCTTGTATTGCTTCTGGATGTCGACAAGCTTGTTGCACCAGATAGCCAAATCGTCGCGTTCTTCCTTCTCTCCACCATAGCGAAGGTGCAGTCGGCGCTGCCGATGAAACGGATGAATGCTCCAGAACCTGGTGCAGCCATAGGACTGAGGCGAGGCAGAGCTTCATCGAGTCCGTATCGTAGGTGTACATCACATTCAACTTGGTGCAGCTATAGAACTGAACGGCAAACTCAAAGGGGAACTCCTTGCTAAAGTCCATATCCAGCAGGCTCACCCCTCGGATCGCCATTGGAGTCTCTTCGAGTGAACGAGTGTGTAGGTGGCGGCAGCAGTTCGGTTTTCAGCTCTTGGGGAACTGGATTCAACAGTAAGCTGAGTGTTTATAGGCGACAACAATTACTACCCCTCCCTCATCCGCTGCACGCCCGACAGAAGATGCACCCTCGGCCACACGTCGGTTCACGAGCGGGTCTGTATTGGTACTGTAATAACAGGAGTTAGTGGTCACTTTACTTAAATTTAATTAGCTTTAATAGAAATTTGTACTTAAAACAAGCAATGCATTCGCTCGTTCTATCAGTGCCACAGGATCAACATGCACAACAATTAGAATTATTATTCTCAGGACGCACATGATCAGCACATTTGTCACACTTTCACAAAGATAATACTACCAAGTTTGAACTGTTTGTTATGGTTGTTGTCCTCTGCATCATCATGTCGTGTTTCCCAGCTTGCAAGATTCAGAACCAACAAATAAGATCCAAATAATAAGTACAACAAAGATGCCTACACATCTCATTGATTCCCAGCTTGCAAGATTCAGAACCAACAAATAAGATCCAAATAATAAGTACAACAAAGATGCCTACACATCTCATTGATTCCCAGCTTGCAAGATTCAGAACCAACAAATAAGATTCAAATAATAAGTACAACAAAGATGCCTACACATCTCACTGATTCCCAGCTTGCAAGATTCAGAACCAACCCATTAGAGCCTTTTGATAAAGTGAATATCGGGATTAAATCCATCTTGGCTAGCCATGTCATACAATCGAAGAACTTGGCGAATGCTCTTGACCGTCACAACATCTGTAGTTGAGTATTCCTGTTTGCACAGCATGTTTACACAACACAAACAAGGAGACAAGAGAGCATGATTTCGCTTTAATAGCGGCCTCCTTGAACTCAACCTCCAGCTCTACTTGGATGAGGTCTGCCTAGAGTTCCATGATTCAATTCATGCACATTTTTTTTGCAGTTCACCCGAAATGAAGCAAAGATTGCATCATTCAGCTAGCAAGAAGTACTTGCTCTTGTGAGCTGGCAGGTTCTTCTTTCGTAGTTGCACTAAAATTGAGGAACATTAAGGTTGGCTGTCCGGCTCATGTAAGGTGCAACTATAATTTTCTTATCCTTTTGTGCAGTTCCACTACAATAAAGTGCCATTGTGGTGATAGTGATGGCTCCAGCTTACAAAGGCTAATAAAATGTTGCACGAGATTACCAGAAGAACTTGACGGAGATTTTGGAAACTACCATTTTGTGCAGTTCCACCAAAATTGAGAAATGTTGCCCACGTGACATTTTAGTTGAACTGCACAAGACACTCATTCCAAAAAAAAGTGTTGTGTGTAGTTCACCAAAAGGTCACAAAAGCAACAAGGTGAAATGGATATCCATATCTGCACAAAAAGATAGAAAGTAAACAGTTGCTGGTCAATAAGAATATATGAAACATATACAAAATGAAAAGAAGCATCTTAATTATGTTCATGGCAATCACGCAAGGACAGTAAAAATTTTAAAACGTCAGCAATGCTTCATGTTACCAGAAGCATTACAATCAACAATGAGATTCCTCAAATATGGGATTACTTTACTGGTGGCATTGCTTGTTTACCAGACACAGTAAATCAACATCAGCCAAAGAGTTGGTTTAAGGGCATGGGATCGTGGGGACACCAGGACACTCAGCAGCGTAAAGGAGCGACTTACTTATCATACTGGGGAAAACAGCAAGAGTGCCATTGTACTATGTGAGGGCAGCAAATCTAATCCTGGAGACCTTTTGCTATGTGAGGGCAGCAAATCTAATCCTGGAGACCTTTTACTATGTGAGGGCAGCAAATCTAATCCTGGAGACCTTTTACTATGTGAGGACAGCAAATCTAATCCTGAGACCTTTTACTATGTGAGGGCAGCAAATCTAATCCTGGAGACCTTTTACTATGTGATGGCACCAAATCTAATCCTGGACATACTCTGTTTACTTGTCCACCAGCCGCCACTTTCTATCCTTTTTTCAACCAATAATAGATCTGTTCCTTATCCAGTTTGTACTATGTTTTCCCATTATTTCCCTTTTCAACCAAGAGACCGGTTGGGTATCCGGTCTCTACTACTTTCACCATATTATTTCCTCTTTGAATCAAGTCCTAGATTCATGCTACAACTTTCCCCCCTTTCTTCATTGTTTGAACAAAGCCCTAGATTCGAATGCATGAAGTAGCTTTACCTCTAATAATACTAAAAATTTAGGTGGCTTTGGAAGAGCTGATGGGAGTAGAAAAAGATGCACATGCAGACACGTGGGGAGCTGGGGCAGTAGAGCAAGGCCGCTTTCGAAGAACTTATACCCGAGGGTCGCCGGGATGTCGGCGGTGGCAGGTCGGATCTGCGAACAATATGGCAGGGAGGAAGAAGGGTCGGAGGACCTCCCGAGCCGGCCATGTGTCAGAGAGAACGACATGGGCAGAGGATCGGGCCCTTCCGGCAGCTGTGGGTTTCCTCCCTCGGCAGCGATGACCGTGTGAACGATGCACCTTTTAGTCCTCTACACACACCGGCCGAAGGGATCCGGCCAGATCTGTGACCAGCGGTGAGCAGAGAGAAAATGTCGCTACCGTTGTCTTGTTTATATATGGAGAGGATGAGAGAATGAAGAGAGCAACCCTAGTAAAGCAAGCGCTCAGGCCCCTGCGTCCATATATAGTGGAGTGGTTATCTTTTTTATCTCCACAACAAGTGTTTCAATTTGTGTACGTGGCATTAAAGAAAAGAAACTCTCTATTTAAGGTGACTACAGTATGACTCCTACTTACTACTAGTAGTACTACAGTATTGTTCACTTGTGCTCCCCGCCCCTACATTCATTGAACAACCCCACGGGTGAATAAACATACAGTAAGTACTGTATTTATATAGAACGAACAAGCTCGAACTATTTTCGCGTAGTTAAAAGTTGAGGGCGGGGCTTTTCCCAGGCAGTACGCGCGGCAGTTTTCGGGTAGGACCAAAAGACTATTTTAATATTTTTTAAAAACTTCGAGACGGCCACATAGCATGGAGCCGACCCCAACGATTTTAAGCTTACAGGCACGGTACACGCTATCCTAGACTACTATACACATGAAACTGCCACATGAGCGTCCGGGCTGCGCTTGGCTCTTCGCCTCTTCGGGAAGTCGAACAATGATGGAATACTACTGCACTGGAGGAGTACTACGGTACGCTTCTGGCCATCTAACACCGATTGAACTGTTGCATGTCCACCGCGTGCTGGAGGGAGAGCGTGTAGCGAAAGCTCCTCCTAGTCTTGCCAGCCACCACGCTCATGGGCGAGGGACGGACGCTCCTGCCTTTGCGTGTATGACCGGTGGGTCCTACAGGTGTGTGGCCAACCTGTCATACAACCAAAGGCAGGTGGAGTTAAGTCCGCGAGGGAGAGGATAATCAAACTTCTCGTTGATGTACGAGTTGACGCAACACATCAAAGCACTGCACTCGATATATTTTAATAATTTGTGTGTGTGACTCCCAGATGCAGAGGCCGGGGGTCATCATCCTCCTTTTTGAGAAAAAACAGACGCGTGTGTGAGGATGAGTGCGTGCGTGCACCTCTTCTGTTCCTGTATAACGTACTACTAAACTCAGAGTACAAGTTTTTGTGGGTGGCATGATGGTGCGTGCGAGAAGTCCCGAGAGATAGGTTTAATGCATTAATTGCAATGCATGCATGCATAAAGTACATGCATTGGTCAATTTTCTCTTAATACTTCATGCAATGATTTAATGCATCTTGGAATCTAAACATGTGTTCGGGAACAACCAAATTGAGCCTTATAAATGGAAAAACTAAAATTTTGAGATAAACCCTATAAAACTAGAAAGGAGGGAATAGAAAAAGAAGTACTCCATCCGGGAATAGTGTCGCACTTCGAAACTAGAACCGTCAATAAATTTTGAGCTTGTGTCTCGTCACATTCCAAATTAATCCATGCTATATTGAATTGCAAACTGTTCACACCGATCACAACCTAAACAGTTTCCCACTTATGAGCGTATTAGTACTCGGTTATAAATACTAGTATGCCAAGATGACTGCACAATCCTCATCAACTCCTCATCCACAAAAACAAACAAGTCATTCAACATCCTTCCCTTGCGTCTGCCATGGCCAGCGTGAGTTCTGGGTCGAGAGATTGCCACCAGGGAGAGGCGAGCATGGAAGCGGAAGCACGAGAGATGTCCTGCCTTGCTGCGAGAGCAGCCGACATGTCCTGCCGTGCGGAAGTAGCAGCACAGAGGTCCCGCCGCGCCGCTGAAGCAGCACGGAGGTCCCGCCGTGCCGTCGATGCAGCAGACTGGTCCGGCCGTGCCGCGGAAGCAGCAGAGATGTCCCGCGGCGCCACGAATGCAGCAGAGATGTCCCGCCGTGCCACGGCGGCCTGGGAATATTTCTCGCGGGCAGGCGACGACTGTTACAGGCGCATGCATGTGATCGTCCATAGCCAGATGGATCAGATCTTCGGCTCGGCGAGTTTGTAGGACGATATGATAGCCTCGTTTGAACAGGCTACCAGCGTCATCCGGCAACTAAGGGAGGGCAATGAGAGGCTCTGGGTCGAGTGCAACCTGCTGAGGGAGAAGATCGTCCGAAGTGCAGACCTGCAGGAGGAGACCAGTGCCTTGTTGAAGAAAGTTATGGACGAGAATGACATGCTCCACAACGAGCGCCAAAGGCCGGTGGAGGAATCCGTGGATGTTCTCAAGTAGTGTCTTGAGGACACGAAAGAGCTCATCGCCGCTCGCCGCGGAGACTGGTTTCATGGTTTCTTTTGATGTAATAATCGGTTTAGGATGTGGATTGTGTCGTCGGTTGTGAAATGTTAGGTTCTAGTGCGGATGTTTGGCCTTTGTTGGCCTCTTGGGATGTTGCGATTTCAATCTGGTAGCTTTTAGTCCTTCGTGTTAGGCTGGAGTTGTGCCGAACTTCTTGTGAATTGTGGTGGTTTTCAGTAATGAAAATCAGAAGGGGCAAGCCCTTCTTTGATCAAAAAAATTTAATCGTCCTTATATATTCATCAGTCTTGCTATAAGTCGCAGTAGATGCTATATAGGTCCGCCCGATCTTACATCAAGATCCGTGCTTTTAGATTTTCTTTTTTCTCTCTTAAATCTCAGTCGAGTGAGACATAGCCGCGCCATTAAACAGAGGCTCGGGCGCCATTAATGGAGACCTTGGGAGAGAGGTGGACGACATATGGAGGTCAAAGGGCTCCCCTCCCGATAAGCACGCGCAGGGGTCTGATCGCACGCCTCTCGTACTCAAATAGCTACCCTGCACGGCGCCTCCTAGCTAATAAAAAATGGGGACGCGTGGCGGCACGTAAATGTTACTAGTAAGTAGAATGCCCACGGTTTCAATAATACTTGTGTTTCCGATTGTAACGTGACAACACTTGTTCCAAAATGACTTTGTTGATTGTTAATGTGTGCGCCTTCGCAAATCGGACTGCAAATTTACCACTGCATGTTGGTGCCATGTCATGGCACCAAGCCAAGTTTCATTATTTTCATGCGTGTTTTGGATTTACAGGAATTAAAAAACTAAGTTTCTCAATGTTTCCAACCCAGCCACGACGCCCAGAATTTTGAATTTCATTCCCATTTCTTGCATGGAACCTAGAAATTTACCCGAGGACACACATGTGATTTTTCAACCAATTTTGGTGCACTGGAACATGTGCTTGTATTTCAAATTTGAATTATGCACACAAAGGTGACACGTTCCCTCCCAGAACCACGAGCCTTCTTGAGAGAAGCTCTGATTTGCAAGAAGCTTATACCAAAATTTGTTCCTATTCGGCCAATTTTTTTACCACGACATGGTACTACCATGACATGACACCATGCCAAGTTTCATGGTTTTAAAACCAAGTTTCTCAATGTTCTCGGCCGAGCCACGATGCCCAGATGTTTGAATTTTATTCTCATTTTTTGCATGGGACCTACTCCCTCCTTCCATCTATATAGGGCCTAATGTGTTTTTCAAGACAACCTTTGACTATTGACAAGATTAATAGCACATGAGATGTATACTATGAAAATTATATTATTGGAAGCTCCTTTGACATACAAAATTGAAGGTATGCTTTGTGTAAGTTGCATGTCATATATTATTGCTCTAACGTTTGGTCAAAGTTAGCATCGAAAAACGCATTAGGACCTATATAGATGGAAGGAGGGAGTAGAAATTCACCCAAGGACACAAATGTGATTTTTCAACCAACTTTTGTGCACGGGAGCATGTGCTTGTAGTTCAAATTTGAATTATGCACATTAAATGACCAAAAACTCAATTAATGTGTAAATAAGGCCAAACGAAGCCGGAATAATTCCAAAATTTAACAGGGCACTCATGTAGTTCTATGTTGCCTTTGTAAATAAACTCAAGCGGGACAATTTATATCGTTTCGCACTCAAAGGTGGCACGTTCCCTCTCAGAACGACAAGCCTTCTTGAGAGAAGCTTCGGTTTGCAAAAGCTTATACCAAAATCTGTTCCTATTCGGCCAATTTTTTTACCACAACATGGTAGTACCATGACATGACATCCATGCCAAGTTTCATGATTTTCAGATGTGTTTTGGATTTACAAGAATTTTAAAACCAAGTTTCTCAATGTTCTCGGCCGAGCCACGATGCCCAGATGTTTTAATTTTATTCTCATTTCTTGCATGGGACCTATAAATTCACCCGAGGACACAAAATGTGATTTTTCAACCAACTTTGGTGCACGAGAGCATGTGCTTGTAGTTCAAATTTGACTTATGCACATTAAATGACAAGAAACTCAATTAATGTATAAAAAACAACAAACGAACCCGGAATAATTCCAAAATTTAATAGGGCACTAATGTAGTTCTATGTTGCCTTTGTTAAGAAACTCAAGGGGGGCAGCGTATATCATTTCACACTCAAAGGTGGCACGTTCCCTCTTAGAACCACGAGCTTCCAAATCAGCCCAATTTTTTTACCACAACACGTTAGTGCCAAGACATGAACCATGCCAAGTTTCATGATTTCCAGGCGAGTTTTGGATTTACATGGATTTAAAATCAAAGTTTCTCGATGTTCTCGGCCGAGTCATGACGCCCAGATGTTTGAATTTCATTCTCATTTCTTCCATGGGACCTAGAAATTCAACCAAGGACACACATGTGATTTTTCAACCCACTTTGGTGCACCGGAGCATGTGCATGCAATTCATATTTAGATTATGCACATTAAAAGTCCAGAAACTCAATTAATGTATAAAAGGCCAAATGAACCCGAAATAATTCCAAAATTTAACAGGGCACTCATATAGTTCTATGTTGCCTTTGTAAATAAAATCAGGGGGGAGGCAGAGTATACCGTTTCGCACACAAAGGTGACACGTTCCCTCTCGGAACCACGAGGCTTGTTGAGAGAATCTCCGGTTTTGCAAGAGGCTTATACCAAAACTTGTCCCAATTCAGCCAAAAATTATAGTATGAAAACAGGGTTTAGATTATCCCAAACATCTCGCTACCTAGACTAATAATGTACTATGATTTGAATTCAACATAAAATGGATACAAATATTTGAATTGGAGAGCGTATGGTACATGTAGTTCATAGTGAAATATGATTACTTCTATATGTATGTTTTTTGTTATCAAGATAATATTTAAATTATTGTATAACTTGACAACAATCGTATTCAAATAAGGAAAATTGATTCAAATTTAGTCCATATGGTAGACGACAATATATATGTTCACATGGTGGAGTAAAATGTTCATATATGATGGAAGATCAAAATGTACGACTACATCAATTATAAACCGCAAGGTCACCTAGTGATATATTCGAATTCAACATAACGTGGATTCAAAAATTGAAATTCGAGATCATGGCATCTGTAATCATATAAAAAGGGACATTACTCTTTCTTTGGTGGGAATTGATTCGTTTTTTGTTGTTGTTGTTGAGGGAAGTGCGAATCGATTTGGTACTGTGCAGGGTAATCTTGTTCTCCCGACTTTTTTACATTTTTCTTGTAGTTTTTTCAATGGCATCTATAGCAATATAGTAAAAGGGGACATGACTCTCTTGTGTCTTGTATGAATTTTTTTTACACGTTAAGTTTGTTCTGCCGAACAAGGAATCCGCACCTTGTTATCCCAAAATTTCCAAGCTCAAGTATCTTTTGTCTCACCTGCTTTGAAACTCCCGCTTCTTCAACCCGCGTCGCGCCTTGTTATCCCAAAATTTGGACGCGCACGAGAACTCCCTCCTCATCCGAAATCGCCCCCGCAGCCCAGACACACGAAATCCCCCTTCTACCCCTCAGCCGGAAATGAAGCTCCACGTCGCGGTGTCAAAACCGGTGGGGGTACGCTGGTAACTTACCCTACATTTCGGACAAGCGCGTCCCTAAGCTTGGCTCCCCCTCCCCCTTCGCCCCCCATTCGTACACCGAGGCCGCCAAAACCCGCGAAACCCCACGCTCTTCCGTCGACCTCCCGACCGCCGCCCAGCCGGAGACTCTTCCCCGACTACATTGTCCACCGCAACAGCTCGCCGTCCCTCATCCACCGCACCGGATGAGGATCTGTTGTCAATCTTGTCGTCCCGCCGGATCAGCCGCCCCGTCCTCCACCTCCAAGGAGCTACCTCGACGTTCGCCTCGTATACCGCGCCACCTCAATCCCCACAACGCCGTCTTGACCTGCCCCACGGGAACCGCAACACCCTCACCAATACCTCCGATGAAGCCGAGGCCAACTCGGCGCCACCAAGGAGGTTCTGCACTCACCGCTGCATTTTATCTTTTATTCGATCTCACGGGGCTGCCAGTGCTCGATACCGAGCAGACATGGTGTGTCTCCATTGACGGCGCCGTCGCCGGCCACATCATCCATGGCGTCTGTCCCCCATGTCATTGCTTCCTCGGTAGCAACTTCCACAACGGCACTAGCTGCAGCTGCTGCGGCTCTCGCTCGCGCTGCGGCTCTGTTCTTGCTGTCGGTCGCGCTGCTGCACTGCTCCTGCTTTCGTTCATGCTGGTGCTCTGCTCTTGCTCTCGCTTGCGCTGCTACTGCTACACGATCTCCGGCAGCTACAAGAGTTGTTGCTTTAGCACTCGCTCGCGGTGCTACTGCACGACTTGCTCTCTGCTAGTGCGTTCCCTGCTCGAGCGTCTGCTGATTTAGATCACTGCTTCTCTGCTACTAGTGCTCGAACGTCCTAAACATCTATTGCAATGCTCTGTTACTAGTTCAATCAGTTTCGACAGTAAAATTCAGTTTCGACTATGAAGTTCATTTTCTTCAGTTAAGTTCAGAGTAAACAGTACTTATAGCATCTGTCTAAGCGGCCATGGCGCGGATGATGCGTTTTACATCTAGCACTTTTTGGTGATGTATTTTACATCATCTATTGCAGATGATATTAGGGTCCCACTTCAGATTAACGTTGTCTGTCTTGTCATGCTTCAGCCTCGTCGCCGTACACCTTAGCGGAGCTGCTCCAACGACGAAATCGTCCATCACAGCGGAGCAGTAGCCTCGGCGCCGTTTCCAGAGGCCTCAGATCTTCTTCCCCGCTTCCGACAGTCACACCAACATCATCACCATCCTCCACGTCCAACCCAATGATCCTGAGGTCCACAAGGCTATGCCAAAGAGGTTGTACACTCGTCGCATCACTTTGTTTCTCCATTCCTCTGTTCTTCCAATTCATGTGAGCCAAACACCCAGGTTGACTGAAATCCTATGTTTACAAATGCTCTGTTTTGCACGTGCATTCCTATCTTATTCCTGTGTTTTTCCTGTCCCCGTGTTTATAGAATCCTCCAATTCTAAGGAGCCCTTACAGATTTACTTCATTTTCAGATAGGCGTCAAAGAAAACTCTGTTTGTTATGTCCTGCTCCTGCCGTGCTGTCATCCACCCCACCTGAGGTGCACCATCGACAGAAGCGTTCACTATAGTAGAGATCCCCCTGCAGACTTCCTTTCGCTGCCTCAGATCATCTTCCCCGTTGCCGGCAGCCACGCCAACTGCATTACCATCATCGACTGAGCAGATGAACCTGAGGACTACACAGTTCCGAAAGAGAGGTCGCAGTCTTTCGTGTTTGCTTACGTTATACATCGGTTATTATAACCTGCTACTTTATCGTTCAATCTTGAGTTTTGAATTGCCCATGGGTCTCATATCGAGCCAGCAACGAATAGTATCTGTCTACTATCTGGTTCATCTGGGGTCTTCTATGTGGTTCATGTTGGGTGGGCAACAAACAATAGATGATCCATTGTCTATCTTTTTAAACTAAAGCTATAATCTACCTACTATCATTAGTTTTGGATCCACCACTCGTTCGCTACCATCAGTCTTGATTTTTGCATGCACCCCTTAGGCCTTACAAAATCTAACTATTTTTTTATTATGCATGTCAGATATTGTACACAATCGTACTGAACATGTAGAGAAAAAGAGAAGACTGTTGCGTGCGAATATAATGTCATGCAGACGCCGCTCCATGGTGGGCGAAGTGCCCCCCCCCTCCTGCATTTCCAGATTGTATTCCAGAGGAAGATAACTATTCAGATGGAGATTCAGAAGGAGCCGACCACGCCTGTTTACCACCTGAGGTGTTTGCTCTAACCTGGCATGCTGATGTTGGTCATATCATGCATATGGCGCCTTGCATTGCTTACATTATACATCTTATATGTCATCAGCTTAGTTTAGATTTGCTTTGTGTGAATGCCACCTATTTGGTTCCTATATCATACTCCCACCATTCCTAAATATTTGTCTTTTTAGAGATTTCAACAAGTGACTACATACGGAACAAAATGAGTGAATCTACACTCTAAAATGTGTCTATAAACATCTGTATGTGGTAGTCCATTTGAAATCTCTAAAAAGACAAATATTTAGGAACAGAGGGAGTATATGGGAATTATGCAATGCCATCTTCTTTAGCCAGACATCATATACGTGAATCATGCAATGCCATCCTGTTTAGCCAGTCATCGTATATGTGAATTGTATCGTGCCATATTTTTTCCATAATGTATTCCATTTGTCAAGAATGTTTATACATTCCTCTACTCTTCCTGTGCATCAGCCATTTGAGTCGATCATGGGAAAATCTGGAGTGAAAACAAGGTCTTCTAGGCAGTAAGTGCTACCTGTCAATGCAGATTTCTTGCTAGTTACAGATAGCTCCTCAGGGGAGGATTCAGAGAGAGATGACCAGTCGTATCCCCCCCCCCCCGAGGTGCATGCTCTAAATTGGCTGGGTTATATTGCGCATATCATGCATATGGTGTCTTGCATTGCCATGCCATCTGCTTAGATTAGACATGCTTTGTGTGAATGCCTCCTGTTTGCTTTTGATATCAGATATGTGAATTATGCAATGCCATGTTTTTCAGTCAGTTATCATATATGTGAATTATGCACTGCCATGGAGCCAGGCATCATTATGTGAATTATCTCATGCCATCTTTCTTTTTTATTACATATTCCATTTGTCGACAATCTGTGTATATTGAACTACTCTTGATGTGTATCAGCCATTTGAGCCGGTTATGGAAAAATCTGGAGTGAAAACAAGGTCTTCAAAGCAGGCAATGGTACCTGTTGAAGCATATATCTCGATGGTTACAGGGAGCTCCTTAGAGGAGGATTCAAAGACAGATGACCAGTCCTATATCCCACCTGAGGTGTATGCTCTAAGTTGCAATGTTTATATTTCTCATATGATGCATATGGTGTCTTGCATTGCTTAGTTTATACATCATATGCACAATATTGAATTCTATCTGCTTAGTTTAGAGATCATACATGCGAGTGCCAGCTGCTTAGTATATGAATCAATTATGTCAATTATATCATGCCATCCTGTATACTTAGACAACATGTATATGAATTATTTCATCCCAACCTATTTTAGAAACACATCATATAGTTTTGTCATGTCATCCTGTTTAGGTACTCATCATATGTTGAATTATGCCATTATATCCTGTTAAGTTATCCATCATATATCTGAAACTGTGTCATGCTATCCTGTTTAGTTAGGCATCGTATATGTGAAATTGTGTCATGCTGTCCAGTTTGGTTAGACAACATATATGTGAATTACCACATCACTCTATCATACAATGTATGTACGTTCAATTTCTTTTCTTGTTTATTAGCCATTTGAATTGGAGGGGGTGATGGCAGTATCTAAGGGAGCAAAAACCCATTCTTCACAAAAGACAGTGCTACCCGTCGATGCAGATAGAACCATGGTTGTATTGGCCCACAAACTAGCCCCACCACACATAATCGAGACTCTTCCAGATTGCACACTTACACCGTTGGGTAGAGAACCAACTACAACCCATCTAACCGCAACCCCAGCGGATATTAACCCACTTATAGTTGACAAAGCACCATGTCCACCATAGAGTACCCCCACACGAGCAGTTTGTAAAGCTACTGCAGTGCCCAAAGCACGAAGACCACCACAGCTAACCCAAACTCCACGTTTAAAGCAGAAGAGCAACTGTTCTCAGGTCAGATTCCGTAGCTATGGTCCATACTCCTTTGATGTTGCATCACTTTATTTACTCATGCCAACTACTTTCGAATTTGAAGGATCCAATTGAAACTCCAATGGTGCAACAGGTATGTTTCAAACCTATTTCCTTAACTGGATTGCTGTTCTAACTTATTGCTCTATGTTGATTTCAGTTTAAGTTGTATAAATAGTTATGTTCTCATGTGATGCACATTACAAGTGCTGCCAATGCTGTGTAGTTTCTCACACATATATTATGTCTATGCTGTTGTGTCTTAAAAATATATGAGATGAACTGTGTCTCTATCTTGATTAGGGAACATAAACTAGAATGATATGGACAATATAGTGACCATAGTACATAGATATATGTTTGTTTCATGCTGTTATCCTGTCCACCTTACTACTGAACTGATTTACCAAAATGAGTTTCGTATACTACAAGCTAAACCTGTGATGTGTCTGCTTGTTTCTCTTGTAGTATGCAAACAAATATTGGAGAAGAGCACCCCACTATGCAATGGTAGAGAAAGTAATGCAGATAAGGTTCAAGATAGTGAGACAATCCTGTTGGTCTCCAAGAAAGGTGATAAAAATGATCTTGGAGACAGTGAGAAAACCCCACAGTCCTGCGTTGATGTAGTGTTCGAGTTACTGGCCAGTACCGCTGGCACAAGCTCTTCAAACTCGCTGCCTGAATCACTTCGGCTTCTTCAGTCTCAGCTACAAGCTGAAAGGCACCAGTCAGCTGTGTTGTGGCAAGAAGCCGAAGGACTGAAGAAGTCCCTGCAGAATTCAGATGTGTACTTTCTTGTGCAACAGCAAGCGCTGGAGGATTTAAGCGCCAAACAAAGAAAGTTAATAAGCTTGCTAAGCATCTTGCTAGCATTATGGGTACCCAGGATATTGTTTCTTGAACTCTTCTGAAGTGGTTTCAGTTCTGGACTTGCTTTGCTGCGGCGTTTATATGCTGCTTTGTTCCCTATATTTGCACTGGTGGCGAACTTTGATGCCCAGTGGATGTAATATGTGTAATAGCCGTGATAGCCTAGCATAAGTTGCTTGCTTATTTATTTCCTTGTTGTCTTGTTTATTTGTTTGCTTGTAGTTAGTGCAGTTCTTTTTCCGCGGTTTGCTAGTGGCTGCAATAACCTATTTTTTAAAACTAGGCCACAATAACCATGGGCTAATATTTACTGTAGTGACACTGGGCCTCCTACCGGCCGTAGAAATAGTGGGCCTTCTACGGGCCGTAGAAACAGTAAACCTTCTACAGGCCGTAGAAACAATGAGCTTTCTACGGGCCGTAGAAACAATGGGCCTCCTACGGGCCGTATCATCAATGGGCCTTATACGGGCAGTATGATCGATTGGCCAAACATGGGCCAATAACAGGCCGCATTATGGCCGTAAACGGGCTAGAGTTGGAATCGTCCATTCATGGGCCGACCATAATGGGCCATCGTTAATAGGCCGTATTTGATGACGCTATGAAAACGGCCCAACGTATTAACGGACCACAAACGGGCTGACTGTAACCACGGGTTGAATTTGCCCCACAAGCAGAAAATGACAGTAACGTGCCGTAAGTAAACGAATGCTGGAAATGATCCCAAGAATAAATGGGCTCTGAGAAGGCCGAAAGATAACATGGGTTGGAAATGGCCCAACGGAATAACGGGCCGTTAATGGGTATAAAGTGATACACTGTTCATTACGCGCTAGTTTCACCACGGGGCGTTAATGGGTGTAAAGTGATACACTGTTCATTACGGGCCAGTTTCACCACGGGCCGTTAATAGGCCAAGAGTTACATAGGGCCTCATATGGGCTGAAAGACGTCATGGACCAGAAGTGAAAACGGACTGGAATCATATTGGATGGCCCAGATGACGCTACTGGGCCTAATTCGGATAGGGCGTAACGGGCCTTGGGTTAGCGGGCTGTAAATGGGCTATATGCGAACATGCCATTAACAGGCTTTCCATGGGCCGGCCCGCCACCTTTTGACCAAGTCAAACATGCCGGCCTTTTCACAGGAATGGGCCTCTATTGGGCCGTGCCACGTGTCGACGTATCATAGGCGCCTTCTGTCCAATGAGTGGATGACATCTGTCCCAACGATGAGCCGACACGTGTTTCCTCCAGCCAATGATGATTTTACACGTGGAAAATCCCCATTGGTCAGGGCTGTTAACGGGTTATCGGATCCAAAACCCGACCCGATAGCTTAACGGTGTTCCGTTATGGTGGATGCCACATGTCGGTCACCCTTGACGAAAGCACTTCTGTGACGCGCGATTTATCGTCATGGAAGTGCACACTTTCGTGATGATAATTTTGGTAATGTCATGGAACACTTCTACGACAGCACAGGTATGACTATCTTGATTCTATCATAAAAATGTCATGGATGTACATGCATGACAAAAACGCGACCTACTGTGACAAACACGTATCATCACAGAAGTATATTTTTTTGTAGTGCAATCTACAATAGGATGAAAAGACTGTCATCCTTCACATTATTGGCGAACTCAGTTCATAGAAACAAGCAATTCAACCATTCCGTGGGTAAATCAAAAGGGCCACTAGAATAATTTTCACTATCCAATCATACACGCAAAAAGGGGCGACGCCACCATAGGGGCTGGTACGGGAGGCCGCCTCAGGTGGCTGGAAAGTGTGCACCTAGTTTGAGTCATCCAGGTTGGCCCTCACTAGTTTTGTTCGTCCCAACACACGAGCAGGCAATGTAAAAAATGAAGAAAAATGTTTCAATTTGGATGGGCCAATAACATAAGTGCAAGGTAGGCCCTATAGCAGGCTCGCGGCCCAAACGAGCGCCTCCCATATCGATCGACGGCAGGAAAAATCCCAATTCATTCGCTCCAGCCTCCAGTCTGGTTCGCTCCTAACCTAGCCGCCGCTGGACAGACCGACACAGCACTACCTCGCGCCCTCGTTGGAGGGCGGTCGTTGGGCTTCAAGCGAACGAAAGGACAAGAAGATGAAGATCGAACCCTGGGTGTAGCCTGCGTGGGAGGCAGCGGCGGCAGCACGGGCATGGCATCGAGCTTGCGCAAACGGACATTCGCAACTTGCAAGAGTAGCATGCGCAATGAGCAGGTACATCACATCCCTGATTATATCTAATTCAACTCTTCAATTTCTGGCGAATAGTTAAACTTGACGGTGTTGTAAAACTGCTTGTATGTAGGGAATCTATGAGAAAATGAAACCAATTTCTACTTATTTTATAACTCCCCCAATTAATACTGAACTGACTGAATCTGATGTATCTAATCAAGTCTCCGGTGCAAACATACAAGCTCATGTTGTTCTTGAGCCTAAAGTGTCTAATGAACAGACTGCAAATGAAGGATTTGATGCAAACATTTTACATGCTCCTGGTGATGAACATATAGTGTCTAATGAGGGATCTAATGCAAGCATTTTGCAAGCTCATTTAAGGATTTAGTGTCTAATGATGATCTACTATGTTGAGAGAGACAGAGATTTGCAGGCATTGATGACAAGCAAATTATAGTGCATTTTCATAGCTTGAGGAAACATCGAGGCCATCTACTAGAAAGTCCTCGTATCATGACAACATAGCATAAATACTTTTCTAATCTGTTGTTTGAAACTATTGGCATACTTGTGCAGGATAGATATATTGATATGTAGTTTGCGCACTGGTTATACGTGCAATTACACTTCGATATTTTCAGCCAGAGAACGAATAATTCAAGCAGGTACAGACCATGTTTGTAGTCCTTGTATAGCATGTTGCATTTTGTGTTTTTTGGTGCTTGCATCATTTAGTGTTTATAATTTGAACTACTTTGGATCATTAGCTGGTTTTCAAAGTGCATGTAGCTTCACATTTCTCAAGTTATGTTGATTTCCGGAGTGCAAGTGCCTTCGTATTTTTTAAGTTAAATGTTCGCCCCTGGTAACTTGAATTCGTGGATCAGCCACTGCACACAAATCATACATTAATGCCAGTACGAATTAAATGAAATGCAGGGACTTACGCTAGCTCGTTGTAGAGGCTCACTGCAGCTCTGCTTGCGCTTGAGATGTTCCATGTACAAGTCCATGTTACCACTTGCTTGGATGTGCATGCCTTGTGCTCCTTGCATCCCCCTCTGCATTTTTGACACGACGAATGGTTTATCAAATAAGAGGAATCGACCTTGATGTTGTACCGGAGGACAGATACTTATAGGGTTATACAGGTGTGCAGGATGTGTACCAGATCCGTAGCGCCATCATGCTTTGCTAAAAAATGGATTTGCTTGTTTCAGATGATATCTCCAGAAGAAATAAGAGTTAAAGTCAGAGTTGCATAGGCGTGTAAGCTCAGAGAGCAGTGAAAGGATATCCAAACATCATTGGAACAGTGCACAAGGGAGTGATGTGTGGATACCTAGTTCGGGCCAGTGTTTGGGCATGCTCGCCTAGCTAGAGTGCGGGTCACTTCAGATCCGTTGAGGGTGATGCGCTGGCGTTGGCTAGCCGTGCATGGATGCAAATCTTGAGTGGCAGCGGAGCGCTACGATGTGGTGGATGAGACCGTTGGTGAAGCCCCAACGGCCTCGGGGGGCGGAGGTGCGGCGATGTGCTCGGTGAAGTAGCCCCGGTGAGCTGGGAGACGGTGTCGGTGAAGCGCACCTGATGCGGTGGAACTCGGTGTTTGTGAGGCACGTCGGTTGCGGCAGCCGACATTGTCGGTGGACCACCCGGTGTGGTGGACGAGGGCGTAGATGAGGTAGCTCCGGTGCGGTGGTGAAGCGCGACTGTCGTCTTCGTCGTCGTCGTCTGGCACAGAGGTGGGGAACGGTGGGGAAAGAGACGAGACGAGGGGCAATTCAAGGGTTGGCGACGAATTAATGATTTGAGCAAAATCTAGGCGCGGAAGGGGACGGTGGAGAAGAGAGATTTTGCGGGGCTGGAATTGGGGCCGCCAGATATTTCAATCTGAAACGTGGAAGCGCGAACTTATATTGTCGTTGTCCTTTTTTGGGGGGGAGTGGGGTGGGTGGCTGGGTGCTACGCGTCCGTCCGACACACGCGACCACCCCGACAGGACTATGCTTCGGTGCCTTAAGGCACCTGTCTTTGTGTCCATGACATGTCGGCCCAACAGGTGGCTGGCCCACATGTCAGTGACCCAAAGGCAGTTGCCTTTAAGGCACCGAAGCAATGTCCACCCCGGCACGACCCTAGTCTGCCTAGTGCGCCTACATTTGAGAATGCAAACGAATCTTCTTTCATTTGCAAACAAATCTGTATGTATTACCATGCCCGTGTTTTCCTTGCAATAATTAGTCATTCGAAACGAGATACTCCATCCGTTCACTTTTGTAAGTCATTTTAGACAACTTAAAATGAACTGTTTTGCACATTGTCTGAAATGTCTTCAAGGTCTTATAAAAGTGAAAAGAGGGAGTACTATAAATTAATTAATGAGGAGTTATTTGAAAAAATAATCGAAACGGTACCCACACTAACGTGGATTAGAGTGTGTGTCACATAATTAGTTATTTGAATTAGAGTGTGTGTAACGTAGTTAGTTATTTGAATTAGAGTGTGGGTCACGTAGCGATCTCCAATTCTAACGTGGATTTCACATTTCACTGTATCCATGCTACTTTTTTTAATACAAATTCATATGTATATGATGAACACCATGGTAGTGAGAAAACTTTTGGATGGATTCAAACATATGACCTACAAAATAGCAGCACAAACTGAGTCAATGTCAACTTTTCAAAACTTAGTATGGCATGAATTCGAAATAATTACCCGTATGCCTGGTCCTCGGTTCAAATCTTACAATGTACACCGAATTGAAACATCGATATTAAGTCTCGTACTATGTACATTCAAATTGTATACTCTCTCACTCACATCATCTATCTAGGTCACTCTCTCCAACCCGTCTCACTCTTTCAATCCCACGGTGACCCTATGTGCTCGGTTGACCTTGCTTCCTCCCACGCACAAAATATATCTACACGTCTGTGACTGGATCATCTCTCAAGCTCATCTCTCAAGCTCTATCTTAGAGCCCTCACCCTTGCCAAAAAGCTCAATCGGATAATATCTCTCCAGAGCATATATATTTGTTCAATGAATGTCGGACCACACTCACTTTGTCTCTCTATCTATATGTCTCTCAATTGACCTCGCTTTCTCACACCGTATCTTCCATGCGTTGAAGCTACTACCTCTCCATCCCTCGCAAAGCCGGTGCTATTTACGTTGCGAGGGGCACTCCAACCTTGGATTAATTTGTGTATGCATTTATTCCAGTCGGTTTAGATTATATTTTCGTAGCATTCGACCCACAGCTACTCCAAACACCGTTGCAACCCACGCAACTCCCCTAGTTGATTTCCCTCTGGCTCGGTCATCGCTCTCTCGCACGTCCTTTCTCGCCTTGAACGTCGCACCATGGTATTATTGAAAAAACTATGTTGTTCTCTTTAATTATTATAAATATGCTACAAAACTACACACCGATAGTCCACTTGGAATGGAACAAATTTCGACCCACAAATTAAAGTGCTACAAACTACACACCGAGGGGCCCACATGTCATGAAACAAATTTGGACCCATATACAAATTAAAAAATAAAGGACGGGGATGGAACATGCGACCGGGCCTTCAAGCCGCACGTCAATAGGCAACATACGTAGAATAGCAATGTTTGTTGTACCCCCTTTGTTCACATAATGTTTTTATATTACCATAGCCTAATTAATGGATAACATGTAATATCATTTTTAGTACTATTCGCCTTCCCTTACTGGTGGGTTCCATGTGTGCTCTCTCTCTCCTCCCCTTCTGCGTTTAGACGCACGGGCAAACAGGAAGAACTCGCGGGCGATGTTGCCATTGACCATATCTGGACGCGTTCACAAGTCACGGCACCAGCTTCACGTACTAGCAGCACTAGTCAGTGTGTACGTGCAATGCACGTTAATTTGGAAGTATATTAAGTGCATGCGGATATTAACTACTAGGATATTATTTGCGTGTTGTCATGTGATTAGCAGTATTTTTGGCATGAAATTAACTGCACGCTAAATGTGTTGAGCGCTCGACATTGAAGCAGTCTAGGTCATTGGATGACAAGGAATACATGTCGCTTGACGACGTTTTATATTTAATTTGATACAGCTCTAGCAGAACATTCAATTGATCAAACCATACATTTCGTTCAGTCTGACTCTGATGTCTACTACACAACCTTATTATCGTAGACGTTGTTGGGCCTTCAAGTGCAGAGGTTTGTAGGACAGTAGAAAATTTCCCTCAAGTGGATGACCTAAGGTTTATCAATCCGTAGGAGGCGTAGGATGAAGATGGTCTCTCTCAAGCAACCCTGCAACCAAATAACAAAGAGTCCCTTGTGTCCCCAACACACCCAATACAATGGTAAATTGTATAGGTGCACTAGTTCGGCGAAGAGATGGTGATACAAGTGGTATATGGATAGTAGATAAAGGTATTTGTAATCTGAAATTATAAAAACAGCAAGGTAACTAATGATAAAAGTGAGCGTAAACGGTATTGCAATGCGTTGAAACAAGGCCTAGGGTTCATACTTTCACTAGTGCAAGTCCTCTCAACGATAATAACATAATTGGATCACATTACTATCCCTCAACATGCAACAAAGAGTCACTCCAAAGTCACTAATAGCGGAGAACAAACAAAGAGATTATGGTAGGGTACGAAACCACCTCAAAGTTATTCTTTCCAATCAATCCGTTGGGCTATTCCTATAAGTGTCACAAACAGCCCTAGAGTTCATACTACAATAACACCTTAAGAGACAAATCAACCAAAACCCTAATGTCACCTAGATACTCCAATGTCACCTCAAGTATCCGTGGGTATGATTATACGATATGCATCACCCAATCTCAGATTCATCTATTCAACCAACACATAGAACCTCAAAGAGTGCCCCAAAGTTTCTACCGGAGAATCACGACGAAAACGTGTGCCAACCCCTATGCATAGGTTCATGGGCGGAACCCGCAAGTTGATCACCAAAACATACATCAAGTGAATCACGTGGTATCCCATTGTCACCACAAATACGCACGACAAGACATACATCAAGTGAATCACGTGGTATCCCATTGTCACCACAGATACGCACGACAAGACATACATCAAGTGTTCTCAAATCTTTAAAGACTCAATCCGATAAGATAACTTCAAGGGGGAAACTCAATCCATTACAAGAGAGTAGAGGGGGGAAGAAACATCATAGGATCCAACTATAATAGCAAAGCTCGCGATACATCAAGATCGTATCACCTAAGAACACGAGAGAGAGAGAGAGAGATCAAACACATAGCTACTGGTACATACCCTCAGCCCCGAGGGAGAACTACTCCCTCCTCATCATGGAGAGCACCGGGATGATGAAGATGGCCACCGAAGAAGGATTGCCCCCTTCGGCAGGGTGCCGAAACGGGTCTAGATTGGTTTTTGGTGGCTACGGAGGCTTCTGGCAGCGGAACTCCTGATCTATTGTATGTTCTGGAAGTTGTAGGGTACGTGAGTATATATGGGTGCAGGAAGTACGTCGGTGGAGCTTCGGGGGCCCCATGAGGCAGGGGGCGCGCCCTAGGGGGGGTGCCCCCACCCTCGTGAGCACCTCCCTTGGCTCCTGACGTGGGGTCCACGTCCATCCAGTAGCTTTCGTTCCAAAAATAACTTCTCTATTTGATTTCATTCCGTTTCGACTCCGTTTGATATTCCTTTTCTTCGAAACACTGAAATAGGCAAAAAAACAGCAAATCTGGGCTGGGCCTCCGATTAATAGGTTAGTCCCAAAATTAATATAAAAATGGATAATAAAGCCCAATATTGCCCAATGCAGTAGATAACATAGCATGGAGCAATCAAAAATTATAGATACGTTGGAGACGTATCAAGCATCCCCAAGCTTAATTCCTGCTCGCCCTCGAGTAGGTAAATGATAAAAACAGAATTTTTGATGCGAAGTGCTACTTGGCATAATTTCAATGTAATTCTTCTTAATTGTGGTATGAATATTCAGATCCAAAAGATTCAAGACAAAAGTTCACATTGACATAAAAATGATAATACTTCAAGCATACTAACTAAGCAATTATGTCTTCTCAAAATAACATGGCCAAAGAAAGTTATCCCTACAAAATCATATAGTTTGGCTATGCTCCATCTTCACCACACCAAATATTTAAATCATGCACAACCCCGATGACAAGCCAAGCAATTGTTTCATACTTTTGATGTTCTCAAACTTTTTCAATCTTCACACAATACATGAGCATGAGCCATGGATATAGCACTATAGGTGGAATAGAATGGTGGTTGTGGAGAAGACAAAAAGGAGAAGATAGTCTCGCATCAACTAGGCGTATCAATGGGCTATAGAGATGCCCATTAATAGATATCAATGTGAGTGAGTAGGGATTGCCATGCAACGGATGCACTAGATCTATAAATGTATGAAAGCTCAACAAAAGAAACTAGTGGGTGTGCATCCAACTCACTTGCTCACGAAGACCGAGGGCATTTTGAGGAAGCCCATTGTCGGTGTCAAAACCGGCGGATCTCGGGTAGGGGGTCCCGAACTATGCGTCTAAGGTGGATGGTAACAGGAGGCAGGGGACACGATGTTTTACCCAGGTTCGGGCCCTCTTGATGGTGGTAAAACCCTATGTCCTGCTTGATTGCTCTTGATAATATGAGTAGTACAAGAGTTGATCTACCACGAGATCAGAGAGGCTAAACCCTAGAAGCTAGCCTATGGTATGATTGTATGTTGTCCTACGGACCGAAACCCTCCGGTTTATATAGACACTGGAGGGGGCTAGGGTTACACAGAGTCGGTTACAAGGAAGGAGATCTACATATTAGTATTGCCAAGCTTGCCTTCCACGCCAAGGAGAGTCCCATCCGGATATGGGACGAAGTCTTCAATCTTGTATCTTCATAGTCCAATAGTCCGGCCAAAGGATATAATCCGGCTATCCGGATACCCCCTAATCCAGGACTCCCTCAGTAGCCCCTGAACCAGGGTTCAATGACGATGAGTCCGGCGCGCAGATTTTCTTCGGCATTGCAAGGCGGGTTCCTCCTCCGAATACTTCATAGAAGATTTTGAACACGAGGATCGTGTCCGGCTCTGCAAAATAAGTTCCACATACCACCGTAGAGGGAATAATATTTACACAAATCTAATCCGCTGATGTACCCCGTAGCGTGACATCACACCACAACCAGGTCTTTATTCGAATCTTTTTTCATAACCTATCTCAGCGTGTTTCGCGAGGCGGTTTCCTTGGCACGTCTTAGCGAAGCAGAGATCGTGTCCCCTTATTACGGGATTCCCATTAATACGGACGTGGGTAACCCAACCGCGCCATAAATTACGGTGCCTGGGGGATAAGAGTGTTTTACCAGGCTGGTGGGGGCGCATAGTTTTGTCCGGCCCTATAAAGGGATAAGGTCTCACCTTTTTCTACCCACACCTTCTTCCTCCTTGCTCATCCATTCTAGCGCACTCGAGCTCCAGCGCCCAAGTCCACATCCTTCTCCTCAACTCTCTCCAAACATGTCCGGAGCGGGAGGCAAGTGGATGGCCTCCTCCGTCACGGAGGGACACATCAAAAAAACTACGTGGAGCCAGATACTTAGCCGAGGATATCACGCACCGGCTGCCAGCCGCGGGGCAGATCGTCCCTACCCCGGAACCTTACAAAAGGGTGGTTTTCCTCCCCCATTTCGTCCACGGACTGGGGTTTCCCCTCCATCCATTCATCCGCGGCATTATGTTCTATTATGGGCTGGACTTTCATGATCTCGCCTCGAATTTCATCCTCAACATCTCGGCGTTCATCGTCGTGTGTGAGGCTTTCCTCCGCATCCGGCCCCACTTCGGCCTGTGGCTGAAGACCTTCAATATCAAGCCGAAGGTAGTAGGCGGCCAACAAGCGGAATGCGGTGGAGCCATGGTGGGAAAAATGCCCAACGTTACATGGCTCAAGGGCTCTTTCGTGGAGACCATAAAGCGGTGGCAATCGGGGTGGTTCTACATCACCGAGCCGCGCGACACCAACTGGGTGGTGGCCCCCCGAGTTTCGATCCGGAATCCCCACGCGGCTCACTTCCTGGAAGGAGAAGGGCATGTCTTGGGGCTCATCGGTGGAGCTGGTCGAACTCCAGAAGTGTATCCAGAACATGACAAGCAAGAAACTTAAGCTTCTCAACATAGTCCAGGTCATGTTCTTCCGCCGGATCCTCCCGTGTCAACAATGGGCTTTCAACTTATGGGAGTTTGACCCGGCCCAGCACCAGACTCTAAGCGAGCTCTTCCACACGATGCATAAGGACGTCTGGAAGGTGATATTCAAGGGCGCCGAGGTCCCCCCTTCTCTTACCGAGGACCGCAGGCTAAGCGCGAAGCGCCCTGCGAATCCGGTAAGCTTTGTGCATCGGGTAGGGTATTTATTTTCCATAGCTCAACCATGTGCGGGGTCAGAGCTCCCATGCCTTTGACAGGACTAGGTGGACACATCGGAGCAGATTAACTGTCCGGCCCCTCTGCCCGAAGACCCTGCAGATGCTCTCCTGACGGAGATGCGAACTCCGGCTCCTTATGAGGTGCCGGAGAAGACCAAGAAGAAGGCCACGGGAACCTGAAAGAGTTCTCGGCGCCAGGTGGTATCGGACACAACGTCCGATAACTCTGAGACGCACTCCTCCCGTGAAAACAAGGAGAAGGAAGATGAAGGTTCTCCCCCTCCAGCCGGGGGAGACAAGAAAAGGAAGGCCGCCCCAACTGTGGAGGCCGAAGGTTCCAAGAAGGGAAGGACTCTCCTTCCGGACTGTTCCACCACCGCCGCCGTTGGCGAAGACGAGTGGCTGCTCAGGGCCAAGCCCCTGGCGAAGTCGTAAGTATTCGGATACCAGAGTAACTCATAGCATACTTTTGTTGCACTGCTTCTCCTAACGTCGAATATGATTATGCAGTCTGCCCCGAGCCCGTACCGACATATCCTCGTCGGACGGTTCCTTGAACTCATCGGACATGAATAGCGATACACTTCCAACCGCCTCCTCTCCTTGCCCTACAGACAATGTCGAGGTATTGTCTCAAGGGGCACCGAGCCGGGGGGAGATAGTCCCGGAGGCGCCTCAAGGCGACCTTCCAGACTCCTGGAGCAAAGGGGGCAAGGCTCCCAAGGGCTCCAAGTTCGGCGCTCAGCCGAACACCGCGCCGGAACCTCCAGTGGTTCCGGACTCGGGCAGGCGACCCCCTTCCAAGAGTGGCAAGCCGCCCGTGCCGGTGACCTCTGTCCATCCAGAGGCACCGGACAACCTGCTGGGAGCGCTTCACAGTGCTTCCATCGACGAAGAGCACCGCACTATTATGAGTGCGGTGATCAAGAAGGTTCAGTCCGCCAAGAGCGGACTGACTGAAGCTTGTGCCAGCCTTCTAACAGGCTTTGAGGTAAGTATTTAAAATATAGGAAAAATATTACCGCATAGACAGTAGCCCCTGATGCTCTGTTTGGTGTTCACAAAGAAAAGTCGAATAGAGGATCAAATAATATCTGCAGGAGTCTAATGTAAGTATGTCTGTATGCGTATGCAGGCTTCGCTGCTAACCTCTGTCGCACTGACTGCGGAGGTCACCGCGCTGAAGCAGAACCTCGAGCGGTCCGAGAAAGAGCTCGGCCTTGCCAGGAGGCAGCTCGAGGAGAACAAAGGTAAGTAATACCTTGTCTATATATATAAAATAAAATGTGGTTGCGAAATGACAGGATCATCATGGATGTGCCAGGGGCCACGACCGAAGTGGTGACCCTGAAGCAAGCGTTGTCCGAGGCCGAAAGCAAAGTGGCCAAGGAGCGCACTGAGCGGGAGAAACAAGAGGCACGGGTGGGCAAGGTGCGGCAAGAGCTCCAGGCTCTCGTGCAGAAACACGAGACTTTGGAGCTTGACTTGAAGATGGGAGAGTCCGAGGTTGCCGTGGCCCTCGAGAGCACAAAGCATGCCAAGGCTGAAGCCCGAAAGGCCCTCCAGGAAATTGAGGCGATGAGGAAGATAGCGGCGGGTAAGGCATTCAATATGCAAAGCAAGCATGTGAAAGTAAATTACTTGTTACTTACCCGAGTCCAGAGCTCTACAGGAGCATTCGCAGATTTGCCCCGCAGCGTGTCGGATGCCGCGAAGTATTACCAGGCCAAGAAGGGAAGCTCGACGAAGAAGTTGTTCTAGTATCTGTATACTGGGACCAAACACCCGATGCCTTTGAGCGACCAGCTGAAGCAGCTGGTCGAGCTGCACAAGCCGGCCGAACAGGCCATGAGGGGCCTTATAGTCCGGATGTGGCCTGGCGACTCCCTTCCCAACAGCTACTTCGGCCTAGTGAGGCGGCTTGTGGATGCCTGCCCACGGCTGGAAGTCATCAAGCGGTCTGTCTGCATCGAAGGTGCCCACCGGGCTTTTGCCCGTGCAAAGGTGCACTGGGCCAAGATGGACACCGAGAAACTGGTGAAGGAGGGGCCGTCGCATGGCAAGGAGCATCGCCACCCCGAAATGTATTATGGGGGTGTCCTGAAGGGTGCCCATCTTGTGGCGGACGAGTGTGCGAAGGATGTAATTTTTGAATGAACTTGCTTGTGTGATCCTGTATTATGAAAACTTGTTCATATGCGCTATGCAACGCTTGTTTGAATTTAGAATATTACCTGCTGTGCGGCTGTTTATTAAATCTGAGAGATGGCCAGTCGTTGGCTTCTGCCCCCATGCCATGAGTGCTGGGGTGTTCGGGATAAATCTGAGCACTCTTTTTCCCATTGTTGGGTCCTTCGAGGGAGGTGTTGAGCACAACGAACAAGGCAATCAGACTATAATGCTTTATCACTCTCACTTAGCCATAGAAGTCTACAATTTTAAATTTTGGCGAAGCCCCTAGTATTCGGAAGACCGAATTCGGGGCGCTATACACGCCTTAAGCCGGACAAAACTGACTCCTCGCTCTAAGCGGCATAAGTCTTTTGGGACTCGAGACCTCTCGAACAGCGACCAGCTCTCGCCTTATCATGATAGTCAGTTTTAGCTTTCTCTACTGAGGTGCTTGCTCAGATGAACCAGGGCACAATCGCAGTAGTTCTCCCAGTGCTACCTTAGCCGATATAGCGGAACATAAGGTACCAAAACATGGGAGCTGGGCAAACCCAACTATTGACCCAAGACATGATTCGGAGCTAATGCATATAATGCTATAAGTTCGGGGTGCCACACTATTGAAAGTGTTCGGACTTCTCACGCCGTATTATGGGGTACGCTTAAGCCCCTAGCATATTGGCCGTACCAAAGTGTACGGGTGCTGAATGTCGTGAATGAACATATATATATATATATATATATATATATATATATATAAAGAATAGAGAATGTGGTAATAGTCTAGTGCTATGCATTGTTTATTCAAAAAGGTGCATCGAAGCAGAATGATACAAGTATTGCGATAAGCAAAAAGTAGGACTATTTGACATGTCCCCTCCAAGGGCAACCTGAGGAATGGTATTTAAAGCAAGTATTTCACTCGTTATCAAAGACCACCTGGGAGTTCCATGGTGCGATGTAGCTTTCTGCCTCCTTGGTTTGCATCGTATGTCCGACCATCGTACTGCTGGACAGGGTTTCCATAGAGTAAAGTCCTGAAAGAGAGAAAAATAACAAAGCGGGAAGCCCCTAGTGCAGTTGAGCCACGTCTTGGGGCGTGCCGTAGTCGTGCCCCCCTCCCCACCTGTGCCCATGGTATTTTCAATGCGTAATTATGTACGCGTGGCACGGATTTCGCCGTTTGGCTGGGACTGGGGTGGGGGCCACATTGCTATGCGAGCTCGGAACGTGCCAGGCGGTCTTGTTGCCGATTACTCCGGGCGCGCTTGAAGGTGTCCGGGTCTTTCATCGCCGAACTGGTGGATTGCCCTAAGAGGCTGCTTTGCGCTTCTGCTGCGAGGGCCGCAGTGGGCTCCTCCATGCAGAGAGAGTGCTCTGTGTTTCCATTGACTGTGCTGACCCCCCAAGGTCCTGGCATCTTGAGCTTGAGGTATGCATAATGCGGTACCGCATTGAATCTTGCAAATGCGGTTCGCCCGAGCAGTGCGTGATAGCCACTGCGGAACGAGACTATATCAAAGATTAACTCCTCGCTTCAGAAGTTATCCGGGGATCCGAAGACCACTTCCAGTGTGACTGAGCCTGTGCAATGGACCTATACACCTAGTATGACGCCTTTGAAGGTCGTTTTTGTGAGTTTGATCCTTGAGGGGTCTATATCCATTGTCGGTGTCAAAATCGGCGGATCTCGGGTAGGGGGTCCCGAACTATGCGTCTAAGGCGGATGGTAACAGGATGCAGGGGACATGATGTTTTACCCAGGTTCGGGCCCTCTTGATGGAGGTAAAACCCTACATCCTGCTAGATTAATATTGATGATATGGGTAGTACAAGAGTTGATCTACCAAGAGATCAGAGAGGCTAAACCCTAGAAGCTAGCCTACGGTATGATTGTTGTATATATCCCCTATCGACTAGCCTGGCCTCGGTTTATATAATGCACCAGAGGCCTAGGATAACAAGAGTCCTAGCCGAATACGCCGGTGGGGAGGAGTCCTTGTCTTGATCACCAAGTCTTGTGGAATCTTCCAAGTATGCAGTAGTTGTATGAACTGGCCCATGAGTATACGACCATGGGGGTCCTCGGCCCAATCTAACAGATCGGGGGATGACATAGTGAGTACCCCCTAGTCCAGGACACCGTCAGTAGCCCCCGGAACCGGTCTTCAAGTTAGGGATGCTCCTCGATTCTTCCAAACTGTTCTTCATCTTCGGTTGTCGGTCTTGAAAACTGGTTCAACAAATCTTCTCATCTTCGATCTTGAGGATCGTCGAAATGCATTTGACGAGTTTACACGTCGGGTATCCGAGGAGCCCCTTTAAGTTTCCGGCCTTTATCAATGCCTTGTTATTTTTATGCCACACCTCGGGTTTGAAGTTGCTCCCGGGAGGCAGTGTCCTCTTGCGTCCAAGCTCTAACGCCGGACTGCATTCGAGGTATCTTTTGCAGCCGAGCACCAATGTCGGACTGCTTCCGAGCTCCAACGCCGAAATGTATCCGAGCTCCAACGCCGGACTGTGTCCAACCTTGTTGGAGTAATGGGCCATGGCTAGGCCAACCCGACCCCATAACCTTTCAAGACATCGGGGCAGGCTGCGCCCCTCAAGACCCCAGGGCGAAGAGCCGACTGCCCGCTCACGACCGAGTCCCTGGGACGACTTCCAAAGAAGCGGGCTTTGGGGAGTCGGCTGGTGACTCCAACAAACTGTGACCTCATCGAAGGGGACGGGGCATGGCTACAGTGAAGCCCACTCCCCGCCCCTTATCAAGGGAAGGCATGGCTACAGCACGCCGTACTTGGGAAGATCTCCCTGCGGCGTGGTACTGTTGCCAGGCCGGCCCTGACATTAGCACCACTGTACCAAGTCCCGCATCCACGACGGCTTGTCTGTACGGCCTGGAGGCAGCAGGGCCTACCAGTCAGCGAGACCTCGGGAGACGGCGGGAGAACCGCCAGTCAGACCCATCGGGAGTCGGCCCGGGGGAGTCGGCCGAGCCCTCCCCCGGGGCCCACGCACCATTAATCAAGAAGAGATGGGGAGTGGCCACAGTGATCGCCCGCCAGGCGGCGGGGCTGTTGCCACGACCCCATGACCAAGCTTGCATCATCAGGAGCACGGCTACAGTAATCAGCAGCCGACAAGACTCGCCCGCGGCGGACGCGGCCTGTCGGCTCCGTACCAGACCAGTCGACGGGCCCCAGCAGTCGGCGGAGAAGTCGGAGGTCGGAGACACTGACGGCTGGGCCCGCGCCCAGTCACATTACCATTGTACCCCTGGGGGGTAGGCCTATATAAACCCCCCAGGGCACCCATGCAAAGGGTTGGATCCCAGTAGTTACCACACTAGATAGAAGGAGAGAGCTAGCCTTGCCCTCTCCTGCCACCCGAAACAGCTCAAGGAGCGACCTTGTAAACACTTGACCATAGTGATAATGCGGAGACCCCGCAGAGCAGCAGTAGGGGTGTTATCTCCCTGGAGAGCCCTGAAGCTGGGTAAGATTCGCCAGCGTGCATGTCTTCGCCTCATCCCGTTTCCAGGCACCGGCGACGTTCTACTCGCCCCCACCATCGTAAGCCATCCGTTGGCATATGTCGCACCAAACCCCCGACATTTGGCGCCCACCGTGGGGCATGGTGCACCGCCGTCCGGAGATCTGTTCTGGACGGGAACCCTCTTCCTCCATGGCGAGCGCAGCCAGCCAAGCACTCCAGACGAGGTCTACATCGACGCGTTGCGCGGTGTTGAGATCGCCTGCGCCACCAGCTCCTTGGCCAAACTTGTCGGCGAGGTCCGCCTCTCCAACGAACCTGCGTCCGACGCAGGCGCGGGAGGCCCCGAGAACCTCCTCGCGGGCCTCCTCGATCAACTCCATGTTTTCGGCGAGCCTGCCGTAGACTTGGAGTCCGTAGGCTCCACCGACCCGATGCTGGTCGACTCCGACACCGCGTCGATCGACGCGTTCCCCACCAACGTGGTGGTCTACGACGAGCCTCTCCCCCACGCGGAGAGCGACAGAAGCACCGTCACTGAGGTGCTAGTCATCAGTCATGACGAGTTCCCTGGCGGAAGAGCGCCCGATTCACTCGGCGCGGCGCTGCAAGACCTGACTGCGCCCATTCCAGAAGACGCTGATGCAGAGATGTTAGAAGCGCACCGCCTTCAGCTTGTTGAAGGCGCGAAGAAGCTGGCCAACATGAGACGCTTGTCAGAAGCTTACCAGCGGGAGATGGATCGCGCTGTTGGCGGCTCGCCGGCCCCGGCAGGGCCCAGCCGCCTTGGCGCGATCCAGTAGCACGGCATAGCCATCGCCAGCCTGTTTGGGGCTAGCCGCCCCGTGTACGCCACCCCAGCGAAGAACATCCGAGCCGCTCAGGCAGCGGTGGACGAGCTGGATAATTTCGAGGGCGAAGAGCGCCGCCTCATGATGGAGCGAGTCTAGCGGCTCCTCGACGCGGCCGCCGTGCAGAACGAGGCCGGCTGCTGCACGGAGGCGCCACAGCGGCCAAACGACGACCCGCACCGAGATCAAGGCGCGACGTCTTGGAGGCCGACTGGCGGTGCCCGAGGAAGAAAGGACAAGGAGCCGGCTGTCAGCCACAGTGGGACTCGGATTACCATAGAGCGCGACCGAGACGGCCGCCCTAGAGCTGTGGAGCGACGGGACAACTGTCCGCCTCCCCCTCCCCGCAAGGAGATGCGAGTCTCCCCACCACCTGTTGACCATCCGACTCTCGGTGACCGCCTCGGCCGCCGAGAGGGAGTTGGAGAGAATGACGCCCGCCACCGGATCGACCGACTTCACCGGTCCCTGGCGCTGGAGGAAGAAGACGAACTGGGTCCGCCTTGTTTCGGGCCCCGCATTCGGGACGAGCCCTTTTCCAGAGGGTTCACGCTCCCAAGAGACACACCCAAGTATACCGGCTCCGTGAAGCCGGAAGACTGACTAGTCGACTACTCCAGGGCTGTCAGCATAGCAAACGGCAACAAGCGTGTCACCGTAAAATACGTTCCGCTGATGCTCCAGGGTACGGCCCGGACATGGTAGAACAGCCTGAAGCCCCACAGCATCAACAGCTAGGTCGACTTCACCGAAGCGTTCGTCCGCAACTTCACCAGCACGTACAAGCGTCCTCCCAAGCCTCGCCAGCTCTCCTTGTGCGTGCAAGGTCCTGACGAGTCAACTCGCGACTACCTCACGCGTTGGGCCGAGCTCCGGAACTCCTGCGAGGGGGTGCACGAGGTGCAGGCTATCGAGTACTTCACGGCCGGGTGCCGAGAAGGCACCCTCCTCAAGCACAAGCTCCTCTGCGACGAGCCAGAAACCCTCGACGAGCTGCTGATCATAGCAGACAAATACGCCACGGCCGACTCCTCCATGAAGGCGGAGATTTAAATCAGCACAACTGGCAAAGTGGATCCTCAAGCTCCAAGAACTCCGGCGGCAGATGCCGGCCGGCGACAGCAGCAGGGCGACAACAAGCGCAAGGCCCCGCAGCCGGCTTCCGGCAGCTGGTAGGTCACGACCGTTGAAGCCCAGCAGCCAGAAGAGCAGCCTTTGCCCAAGCGACAGAAAGGCGGCAAGCCAAACTAGTTGCCGGCCTTCTCCTACGAGCAGACCTCGGATGGACCTTGCAAGTTCCACAGCGGCGCGAAGCCGTCGAATCACACCACCCGGAAGTGCCACTGGCTCACCAGGATTGCCAAGGGGGACGGCCTCCTGCCACCCCCGCCTGCTGGGAAGCCGCCTCCGCCTCCCCCCAGCAGCCGGCAGTCAGGCCAGTCGGCGCAGTACAAGACGAATACCCTGAAGAGCACGGAGCCTACATGGTGTTCACCAGTATGGCTGATGATCGACGCAGCAGGCGGCTGTAGCGACAAGAGGTGAACGCAGTAGCCTCAGAGACGCCAGAGTTCATGCACTGGTCTGAGAAGCCCATCAGCTGGAACAGGGCCGACCACCCAGAAGTGATGTCGAGTCTGGGCTCCTACGCCTTGGTCCTGGACGCCACCTTTGCTACGGACAAACGGGCCGCGCGTTTCTCGCGAGTTTTGATAGACGGAGACAGCAGCATCAATATCCTGTACAAGGACACCATGGAGAAGTTAGGAATCAAGCAAAGGCAGCTTCAGAACAGCCGGACTGTGTTCCACGGCATTGTACCTGGGCTTTCCTGCTCGCCAATCGGCAAGATCCTGATGGTTGTCCTCTTTGGGGACAAAGATCACTTCCGAAGAGAGTCTGTTTGGTTTGAGGTGGTGGACCTTGAGAGCCCATACCATGCGCTACTTGGATGACCCGCCTTGGCCAAGTTCATGGCGGTCCCCCACTACGCCTACCTCAAGATGAAGATGCCCAGTTCCAGGAGAATTCTGACTGTGGTCGGCGACTACCGGAAGTCGTCCGCTTGCGCGGCCAAGAGCAGTCGACTGGCCGAGTCCCTGGTGATTGCAGCCGAGAAGCGACTCCTTGAAAGAGTTGTGGCGATGGCCGGCAAGCAGCCGGAGATATCGCCCGACCCGAACAAGTCGGAAGCCGAAGGTTCGTTCAAGCCGGCCAAAGAGACAAAGAAGATACCCTTGGATCCGGAGCACCCAGAGAGGTATGCTGTCATAGGTGCAAACCTCGACAGAAAATAGGAAGGCGAGCTCGTCGATTTCCTCCGTGAGAATCGGGACATCTTCGCATGGTCTCCCAAAGACATGTCGGGTGTACCGACGGATTTCGCCGAGCACAAGTTACATGTCTGATCTGATGCAAAGCCGGTCAGGCAGCCCTTGCGCCGCTTATCAGAAGAGAAGAGAAGAGTTGTCGGAGAAGAGATAGCCCGACTCCTAGCAGCCGGCTTCATTATGGAAGTTTTCTTTCCGGAGTGGCTGGCAAATCCGGTCCTGGTACTGAAGAAGAACAAGCAGTGGCGAATGTGTATTGACTACACAAGCCTCAACAAGGCCTGCCCCCAAGGACCCATTTGCTCTACCAAGAATCGATCAGGTGATAGACTCCACAGCCGGATGCGAGCTGTTGAGTTTCTTGGATGCATACTCAGGATATCACCAGATCAAGCTGAACCCGGCTGACAGATTGAAGACCGCCTTCATCACGCTGTTTGGAGTATTCTGCTACCTCACCATGACGTTCAGCTTGAGGAACGCCGGCGCCACCTTTCAGCGCTGCATGCAGAAGTGTCTCCTCAAGCAGCTTGGTAAGAACGCCCATGTCTATGCGGATGACGTGGTGGTGAAGACAGAGAAGCATGGAACACTGCTGGAAGACCTCAAGGAGACCTTTGAGAACCTGCGCCGGTTCCATATCAAGCTCAACCCCGAGAAGTGCGTCTTTGGAGTACCAGCCGGCCAGCTGCTAGGTTTCCTGGTCTCTGAACGCGGCATAGAATGCAACCCAGTAAAGATCAAGGCCATTGAGAGAATGGAGGTACCCAGCCGACTACTGGACGTGCAGAAGTTCACCAGCTGCCTAGCGTCCATCAGCTGATTCATCAGTCGGCTGGGCGAGAAAGCTCTCCCCTTATACCAGCTCATGAAGAAGACCACTTTTTTCGAGTGGAACCATAAGGCGGACGAAGCTTTTCACCAATTGAAGAAGATGCTGACTACTCCACCCGTCCTGGTGGCTCCGACTCCCAAGGAGTCTATGCTCCTGTACATCGTTGCCACCAGCCGAGTAGTCAGCACAGTCATCGTAGTGGAGCACAAGGAGGAAGGCAAGGCGCTGCCTGTCCAGAGACCGGTTTATTACCTGAGCGAGGTACTGTCGACCTCCAAGCAGAACTACCCCCACTACCAGAAGATGTGATATGGCATACACTTTGCTGCCAAGAAATTGAAGCCTTATTTTCAAGAGCATCCAATCACGGTGGTCTGCACGGCCCCACTTGCCGAGATCATCGGTAGCCGAGATGCCTCTGGTCGAGTGGCCAAGTGGGCCATAGAGATGGCTCCTTACACCATCTACTACTAGCCTCGCACCGCTATCAAGTCACAAGCACTGGCCGACTTCCTCGTCGACTGGGCCGAGACCCAGTACCTGCCTCCAGCGCCTGACTCCACCCATTGGCGGATGCACTTCGACGGCTCCAAGATGCACACCGGCTTGGGAGCCGGCGTCGTCCTCACCTCTCCTAAAGGCGACAAGCTCAAATGTGCACTGCAAATCCATTTTGCCGCCTCCAACAACGTGGCCGAGTACGAGGCGCTCATTCACGGGCTCCGGCTTGCCAAAGAACTTGGCATCCGCCGGATCTTGTGTTATGGCGACTCGGACTTGGTGGTCCAGCAGTCATCTGGCGACTGGGACGCGAAAGACGCAAACATGGCGAGCTACCGTTTCCTCGTGCAACAGCTCAGCGGGTATTTCGAGGGGTGCGAGTTCCTCCACGTGCCAAGAAACGACAACAACCAAGCAGACGCCTTGGCACGAATCGGCTCTACCCACCAAGCAATTCCATCTGGCGTCGCCCTTCAACGCCTCCTCAAGCCGTCTGTCAAACCTTCACCATAATCAGAGTCCATTTTGTGCCGGCTCCTCCCGAAGACGGCGGATCCGACTCCAAAGCCGCCACAGTCGAGCCCGACCCGGGGACTGCGGCAGCAGACTCGAAGATTCCAGAACTCGGCCTAGGAACCGCACCAGTCGCCCTGGTGACTTCATCAACTCAGCAAGCGGCTGTTGACTCCAACCCGCCGCCTCCCAGCCCAACCGCCCTCGTCCAAGTCGCAGTACTGGTAGTTGAAGAAATAGCAGCACCCTCATGGGCCCAGCCCATCCTCAAATTCCTGGTGAACAAAGAGCTACCAACTAATGAGACCTCAGCTCCGCAAGTACAACGCCGGGCGGCAGCCTATACCATAGTCAAAAGAGAGCTGGTCAGGCGCAGCGTCACTAGTGTCTACTAGCGTTGCCTAGAGCTAGAGCAAGGCCAAGCGATTCTCAAGGACATCCACCAAGGCGAATGCGGCCACCATGCGGCTTCAAGAGCACTCGTCGCCAAAGCCTTTCGGCACGGCTTCTTCTAGCCGACTGCCTTGGAAGAGGCCAAGGAGTTAGTCCAGAAATGCAAAGGGTGTCAGAAGTTCAGCTCCAAGCCGCACCAGCCGGCTTTTGCGCTCAAAACCATCCCCATCGCCTGGCCTTTCGCAGTTTGGGGCCTGGACATGGTGGGACCATTCAAGACAGCACGAGGTGGTCTAACTCATCTACTTGTCGCAGTGGACAAGTTCACCAAGTGGGTGGAAGTGAAGCCAATTAAGAAACTGAACGGTCTGACTGCCGTGACCTTCATCACCGATATCACAATTCGGTACGGCATACCACACAGCATCATCACCGACAACGGCACAAATTTTCCCAAAGGCGCCTTGGCCCGTTTCTGTGCAACACAGGGCATCCGACTAGACCTAGCGTCCGTCGCCCACCCGCAGTCAAACGGCCAAGTGGAGCGAGCAAACGGCCTCATCCTCTCCGGCATCAAGCCTCGGTTGATCGAGCCTCTGGAGCGCTCAGCTGGCTGCTGGCTCGACGAGCTGCCAGCCATCCTCTAGAGTCTGCGCATGACTCCAAACAAGTCAACCGGCTTCACGCCCTTCTTCCTCGTCTACGGTGCCGAAGCCTTCATCCCAACGGACATAGAGTTCGACTCCCCACGAGTCACCATGTACACCGAGGAAGAAGTAGAAGAAGCACGACAAGATGGTGTTGATCTGCTGGATGAGGGCCGGCTATTGGCACTCTCCCGGTCCAGCATCTACCAGCAGAGCCTGCGCCGATACCACAACAGGAAGGTCAGGCCAAGATCTTTCCAAGAAGGCGACCTTGTGCTCCGACTGATCCAGCGAACAGCCGGCCAGCACAAGCTGTCGCCGCCTTGGGAAGGCCCTTTCATCATCAGCAATGTACTAGGCAACGATTCCTACTACTTGATCGACGCTCAGAAGCCCCGAGCACGCAAGAAGGACGACTCCGGCAAGGAGATAGAGCGGCCATGGAACGTAAATCTTCTCCGAAGATTTTTATAGTTGATGCAGTATGTACCATGCTACCTTTTGTATTAAAGTACCAAGACTTCGGGCCCCCCCGAGACGAGCTCGGGGACTGCCCTCTTTTGTCTGTATGATAAAAATTATGCCTACAAGTATGTTACTCCTTCTCATGCCGCTTGGCACCGGGCTCGACAAGTCGGCCCGGGGACTTGCCGCCTTGCGCTATGAAATGCTTCCTGCAGTCGGACAAGTAGTGTGTAAACGCCTAAGCCGTCTCGTGCCAGAAGCCGCAGCTCGCAGAGCGACTGTACGGTGGGCAGCAGTAAGGTAGAATGGGCATTCGCATGAAAAATGGCTAAGGACCCAAAAGCATAAAACATAGCTCAAGACGGCTCCCAGCCTTTCTCGCAAACCGATTCTTGGATGGTCGGATTGTCGTCTTCTACCTAACTTGCTCAAACAATCTTGAAAACGGCTAAGTACTTGCTTTCCCAAAGTAGCTTGGCACTTGATCCAGCGACAGTCCGCAGAGCGGCTGTCCGATTGGCAAGGCAGGCAACTAAGAGAAAGCGTTAAAGGAAAACAGCCAAAAGAACAATGAGCAAGAAAGGATAGATATATAAATTTACATAACATAGGCCCTTGGCCGAATTGTCAAGCAGAGGTTCAAAATACACCCCGCGGGTGGAATTGTGCGAATTAACAAGTTCTTCAAAAGACTACTGAAGCAGATAAAACAAAAGACACAGCGGCAGCCTAGGAGGCGGCAGACGGATTCGGGGGGTCGGAGGAGGTGCCAGCGTCAGTCGTCGGGGCAGTCGGCCGGCTAGTCTCGGCTTGATTGCCTCCGGCAGCAGTCGGGTCGGTCGCACGCGGCTCGTTGCTGGAGGCGCGGTCGGGCTGAGGCTGGCCGTCTGCTCCGTCTTCTGGTGCCTCCGCCTCGCCCCCATCCTCCGCCTCGTCCTCCTCCTCGACGCTGGAGCCAATCACCTCTGTCAAGTCTTCGCCGTAGTCTGGGTTCATCCAAACCACGCCGGCGGGACCTCCTCACCGTCTTCAGACCACTCGGGGACGAAGACGCTCGTGTCGGTGTACTCGGCGATCGCCGCAGCACGCTTGACAAGGGCGTCTTCCGCAGCCGCCAGCTCCGGCTGGGCCTCCGACCGAAGCATGGCCAACTGGTCTAGATCCAGCCCCGGGTACCACGCCTTGATGAACTCCAAGGCCCGGCGCGCTCCAGCCTGGGCCGAAGAGCCCTTCCAGGCCTCGAGGCGACCAGCTGCGACCTCCAACCAGTAGGCCGTCAGGATGGGGGTGCGCGGAGCCTGCATATCCGGCCAAAGGGCGGAGATCGCCTGGGCGCCGATGCGCTGAAGCCGGCGCAGCATCCGGTGAGCCGGCCGGAAGCGAGCCTCGATACTCAAGATGTGCTCATCAAGAGTTCGGGGGGCATCAGTGGCGATCTCTGCGCCCTCCGCCCTCCGACTTGCACGGTCGGCCTCGATGGCTTGGATAGCGGCCTAAGACTGCCCAGGGAAGAAGTCTGCAAAAGACACGAAGAAACAAAAAAGTAAGTCAAAAACCAGGAGTCGGCACGGTCTAAGTCGGCAGCTTGAAGAAAGAAAACAAAGAGACTCACCATGAACGATGTCTTCGATCTCGTGGAAGCCGGAGGATAGCAGCGCCTCCTTGTCAGACCAAGAGGAGCGCTCGCTCGCGAACTCGGCCAGGAGGGCGGTTTCCGTCTCCTCCGCCTCCCTCTAAGACTTCGCGAGCAGCTCCTTCTGCTCTGCCAACTGAGTGGTCAGCAGATCGCGCTCCACGGCGAGCTTGCTGCACTCCTCCCCTTTGGCGAGTTGGGCGGAGTTGGCTTCGCTCAGCTGCTGTTGAAGAGCAGCGTTGGCCCCTAAAGGAAAGAAAGAAAGACATCAGTCGTCAATAAAGTTGGTCGTCGGGGAGATCCGGCCCGACTGCTCAGTAGTCGGCCCGAATCTCGGGGACTACAGCCCGCGGGTGCGCTAGCGCGCCCCCGCAGAGAAGAGAAAAGGGAGAGAGACTTACTCCGGCTCTCCGCTGAGTCGGCGGTCCGCTTGCCCAAGTCTCCAACATTGCGGTTGAAGGCGGTGACGCAGAGGTTGTGGTAGTCCTACAACAAGCATTCCAGACAAAGTTAGTACCGAGAAGTCCATCAATTGGAGTTCCGGGCCGCCTGCTCAGCAGCCGGCCAGAAACTCGGGGACTACACCCAGTGGGTGCGCTAGCTCGCCCCCATAGAGAAGAACAAGAAAAACAAAGGCTTGAAGGAAAAACATACCCGGACGGCTGCCCGCGACGCCAGTAACGCCTTGGTGCAACTCTGGAGGGCGTCGCCCTCAGCGCGGAGCTTCGCCTGGACGTCCAGGAGCGCCCGGTTTAGCGGCCCTGTGCCGCCTCCTCGCACCCACCCAACAGGTGCGGTGCTCGTCGCTTCGGCGTTTGGAGCCGCCGAGCTGGCGGTGCCGGCTTCCAGGGGGCGAGGCGCCGAAGTCACCTTCTCCAGGCGACGGCGCGCTGGGGGGCCGACCTGGAGGAGCAGCCTCGCCATGGCCTCCTCTTCGGTCGGCGGCACCAGAGGGCCCGCCGGCTGCTCGCCCTGTGTGCCTTCAGACGGCGGCGGAGGCAGTGGCAGAACGTCTGCGCCCGGAGTAGAGGGGTCGCCGCCTTCCCTCTCCTTGATGAGGTTCTCCCCGCCAGCTTCTCCGGTCTGCTCCGTGACCTCCGGAGGCGGCAGCGCAGAGTTTAGCGGAGTAACAAGCAGGGCCAACTGGCAGCGTGCGGCTTCCTCAGCCTGCTGCTTCGCTGCGGCAGCGGCTTCGGCCTCCGCTAATTTCTTCTTAGCGGAGGCCTCCGCCCTGTCGGCCTCCGCCTTCTCCAGGGGGAGGGCTTCTTCTTCATTGCGCCTCTCCCGCGCATTTCGCTCCGTTGCCTCCCGGAGGTCAGCAGCGGGGTCTATCCGCCGAGTGGTGGTGGACGTCTCCGCTGACCCCATGACGGAGGCGGCGGCAACCCGCTCAAGAGAGAGGGGAGCCCTGAAGAAAGAGGGGCGAGCAGAGACTCAGACAAAACACGAAGAAAGAATAAACTTTGAATAACAGAGCACTTACGCAGAGACCAACGGCGGCTTCTTCACTTCCTTACGGAAGCGGATGGCCTTCGCGGCCGCCTCTTCCCGCCGGGTCGCCGCAGCCGAGCCCTTGGGCTTCTTCGGCCGGCTCCCGAACAAAGTCGGCGCAGCCCGGCGCTTCTTCCCGCCGCCTGGAGCGCCCGACGCGGCAGAAGAGCCTGCGCCCGGCTGGCCGGCTCCTGGCCGATGGCGAGGGATGAATCCTCCCTCAGCGTGGTCTTCAGGCCAGTCGGCGAAGGTAGCCGAGGGCCTGAAGTCGCCTGTCGTCCCTCCTCCTCCCTCGGCGTCGTCTTCCAGGGCCGCCGCCCCCAGATTGGGGTCGTCGACATCGCTCTCCACCCGGTCGGCGACGAACTCATGGGCCAGCCCCGAGGTGCCGGTTGGTGGGTGAAGAAGGGGATTCTAATCAAAAGCCGACTGGTCAGAACAAGACTCGGCAAGAAAAAGACAATCCAACGAAAAGAAAGGCGACTCACCACAGGAGGGGGGTTGGCGTGGGAGTATGGCTCCTTGCCGAATCGCCAGTCCTCCGGGAGCCTGCTGTCCGAGAGGTAGTTCACCATAAGGGCCACCTCTTCGTGAGGCATGTCCTTGGTGCACATCCGACTCGGGTCGCGGCCCCCGCTCATCTGGCACATCATGTGAGGGCGGCCTTGGAGTCGGAGAACTCGGCGCGAGACGAAGGCCGCCAGGAGGTCCGGACAAGTCAGACTCTCCGACTACGTCAGCACTCGGAGTCGCGTGATGGCGCCGGCTCCCGCACGCGTCAGCGACCTGGCCCGGTATGACGAGTTGGGCAGTCTGCCAGCCGGCAGGCCGGCTTCGAAAGCCGGCAGATTAACCCAGTCGCCCCTCGTGGCGACGTTCCTGACGTAGAAGTAGGACCGCTGCCACATCTTCACCGACTTCAACAGCGAGATGAAGGGGAAGTGGTTGTCGGCTCCTGTCCTTCGCATGGCGATGAAGGCGCCGCACTGAGACGGCACGCCTGCGGCCTGGGTGCCGAGCTTGGAGAAGAAGAACTCCTCCCAGAGCTCGAGGGTGGGGAGGACTCCGAGGAAGCCTTCGCACAGAGCTACGAAGGCGGACAGCAGCACCACGGTGTTGGGGGTGAGGTGGTGCGGCTGGAGTCCGTAGAACTCCAGGAACCACCGGAAGAAGCTGCTCGCCGGCAGCCCCAGCCCGCGCAGGCAGTGCAAGCGGAAGATGACCCGCTCGCCCTCCTGCGGGGCGGGGGAAATCTCCCCCTCCGGCGCGAGGCGCACCTGCACGCGGTCTTCGCCGGGAAGCCAACGGGTCCGGCGGAGGAACTCGATATGGTCTTCGTGGACTTCGGAGCCGTCCCAGGTGCCGGAGCACACTGGGGGAGGCGCGGCAGTGGAGGAAGAGCTCATCGTCGCGAGCTGTCATCGCAGCGTGCGCCGGAGCTTGGGCGTGCGGCGGAGCGAAGAGGAGAAGAGGAAGTAGGAGAGCGAGGAGCTGCGAGGAGGAAGAAGCGAGGGGTAGTGGGAAGGAGGGGCGCGCGTGCCCCCCTCTTCCCCCTACTTATAGCCCTATGGGCTGCGAAGCCGAGGGGGCAGACGTGGGGATTTACTGCGCCCGCAGCCCCACGACCCCCACGATCCACATAAAGTTATTGCACGTAGTAACTTTACGGGAATCCCAACCGCCCGCCGGGGCCGCAGCGGATCCACTCGGCCGCCGAGGCGCGGTAGTGGCGGGCCCCGCCTATGGGCCTGTCCCATCGTGCGCGTGGGCTGGCAGGACGGCCTGGCCACGTGCCCTCGCGCGATAGGCCAGGAACGGGCGGCGGCCTGGAAGCTTAGCCAGCACACCACTTGAAATCCCGCCGCGACGTTCGAACTACTGAGCAAGTCGGAATAGAGTGAGTCCGAGTTGGGCGAGCCCGACTCTGTCTAGTCGGCCCGGCAGAAGTCAATCAAGACCATGTGTTGAGCATCCGGAGAGAGAAATTGCTGAGGCTTCTCGGCCGATCGTCCGCGGCGCCTCACCAGCTTCGGGGACTACTGTCGGAGTAATGGGCCACGGGTAGGCCAACCCGAGCCCCATAACCTTTCAGGACATCGGGGCAGGCTGCGCCCCTCAAGACCCCAGGGCGAAGAGCCGACTGCCCGCTCACGTCCGAGTCCCAGGGACGACTTCCAGAGAAGCCGGCTTTGGGGAGTCGGCCAGCGACTCCAACAAACCGTGACCTCATCACAGGGGACGGGGCAGGGGGCGTGGCTACAGTGAAGCCCACTCCCCGCCCCTTATCAAGGGCAGGCATGGCTACAGCACGCCGTAATTGGGAAGATCTCCCTGCGGTGTGGTACTGTTGTCAGGCCGGCCCTGACATCAGCACCACTATACCAAGTCCTACGCCCATGACGGCTTGTCTGTACGGCCTGGAGGCAGCAGGGCCTACCAGCCAGCGAGACCTCGGGAGACGGCGGGAGAACCGCCAGTCGGACCCATCGGGAGTCGGCCCGGGGGAGTCGGCCGAGCCCTCCCCCGGGGCCCACGCGCCATTAATCAAGAAGAGATGGGGAGTGGCCACAGTGATCGCCCGCCAGGCGGTGGGGCTGTTGCCACGACCCCATGATCAAGCTTGCATCATCAGGAGCACGGCTACAGTAATCAGCAGCCGGCAAGACCCGCCCGCGGCGGACGCGGCCTGTCGGCTCCGTACCAGACCAGTCGGTGGGGCCCACCAGTCGGCGGGCCCCAGCAATCGGCGGAGAAGTCGGAGGTCGGAGACACTGACGGCTGGGCCCGCGCCCAGTCACATTACCATTGTACCCCTGGGGGTAGGCCTATATAAACCCCCAGGGCACCCATGCAAAGGGTTGGATCCCAGTAGTTACCACACCAAATAGAAGGAGAGAGCTAGCCTTGCCCTCTCCTGCCACCCGAAACAGCTCAAGGAGCAACCTTGTAAACACTTGACCATAGTGATCATGCGGAGACCCCGCAGAGCAGCAGTAGGGGTGTTATCTCCCCGGAGAGCCCTGAAGATGGGTAAGATTCGTCGGCGTGCATGTCTTCGCCTCATCCCGTTTCCAGTCACCGGCGACGTTCTACTCGCCCCCACCATGATAAGCCATCCGTTGGCATATGTCGCACCAAACCCCCGACAAAGCTCCAATGCTGAACTATATCCAAGATGTCATAGATCATCTTGTTCCAAAAAAGTTGAAGGAGTTTAGCCGAGCTTAATGCTGGAAAGCGCTCTATGGAGCTAGCCACTAGCACCCGAGCTTTATGCCGTACTGCTTTCGAGGTGGTGCACCACCCCGACTGTGGGCCAATTCTTTTCTCAATATTTTTGATTGGTGCAATTTATTCTCTGCCGAGATATATAGCCAGTAACCCTCAACGTGTGTATCGGTTTAAAACCCGAGATTCACTTGAAGGATGATGTAAGACCACTGATCCTAGTAGCCGCTGATACTCAGGGTTGATTTGCAAAATTGGCCTGAGGATCAAGTCCTAGCTCGGCAGAATACTTTGGGATACAAAAAGCGGCGTGCTCAGTCCTCGAGACTCGGCTTGGGTGCGGCGACCAACCTGAGGATCAAAATCTCCTCGGCAACTGTATTGCACTTAAAAATTTCTGCATTGGACAGGCAATGCAGTAGCCCCCGAGACACTGGTCGGGTGGCAACACCAGATCAGGGGATCGATGTGCCCCTTTAATATTTTTAAATAATAATCCTGAAGCCCAGTAGCCCCCGAGCCTTAATGCGGGCACGGGTGGCCGAATTAAGGATCGATATCCGTATTAAAATCACAAATTATGTGTAATGACTCTATGTATCCAAGTACTTTACGTTATTTAATGCTCGGATCTGCATTGTACAAAACTTTGTTGACCGACCATCGGCTTCCACCTCTTCGGCCAGTAGCCGAGGAGTGTTTGTCTTACTTTATAAAGCCTTTATGAGGGCAAATATTTACGACAAGCAAGGCAATCTGGCCATACGGTTTTATAAACAAAGTTACGCAGAGAGATACATTATATTACTGTTTAACATAAGAAATGTCTTCCAAAGAAAATAGTCCCGCTATCGATCCCTTTCTTTGGGTTGTCATGCTAAGCATGATCATGAAACCTCAGCTCTAATGTAAGAGCAAAATATTGAGGATTTTAGTTTGGGAGGCCAGTTACTAGCCCCCGGTAGTGTTCGGCGACAATTGAGGTCAAGTCGTAAACACTTCGGCCAATGTTATGAATGGCCCGTCATTTAATACAGTCATCGGATTGCTGACCAGTTTACGCTTATTGTGACAGTTAGTTTTCGGCTTTCTCCACTGAGGTGCTTAACCAAGTGAGCTGGAAGCACAATCGCAGTGGTTCTCCCTTTGCACACCTAGCCGAACAGAGCGGAACGTAGGAGGCAAGCGCAGGAGCCGGGCAACCCAACTATTGACCGAAGACACAATTCGACACCGATGCATATATAGCAATATCCGATAATGTTTTTACCGAATCGCTAAAGGTGTCCGGCATTGCACTGCGAGACTTGTGCTGAAAACACAGAAATAGTTTTAAAGTGCCAAAAGCTTGAAAAACCAAAAAACGTCAGTAAAAACATGACGTCCGAACAAGATCAAGTGTTCGGTGCCAATCCGAAAATTGGAAGAGAAAAAAGAAAAAAATGTGCTTCTGTCGTGTTTTGACAACGACCAAGAATAAAACACATTTACAACTCATATATAAATTTTAAGAGCCCGCAAGTGACTTGGGTAAGAATTTTGTGTATAATGATTCTATGTACCGAAGTACTTGTATTATATTTGTGTTCACCCGAACTTTAAACGCGTCTTAACTGACCGTCGGCTTCTCCCTCTTTGGCCAAGGGCCGAAAAGTGTCATGTACTCCGCCTGTCGAGAGTATCGACGGTGTTTCCGATGACCAGGCAATCAAGCCATAAGGCTGTAACAAACAAAGCGCGCTCAAGGAACTTATGCTATATTACTAACAAAGTGTAAGAAGCATCTTCGACGAAAATAGTACCCCCACCGATACCTTTCTTCGGTGCTCATTATTACTATGAGACTTGTGCAATAGATTTTTTGTACTCATGAGTTCCGTTGTGTGCCGACCATGATTGAAAACAATAAGAGCGCTAGCTTTCGGCCTCACCCAGTCTGAGGTCAGAGCTCGGATGACCCGGTCGTGACAATCGCAGAGGTGCTCCCTTTACTCCCTAGCCGAACAATCAGGAACATAGGGGTAAGCACAGGAGCCAGGCAACCCAGCTTGCAAATCGCTTATGTCAATATGGTGCATATTGTGGCGTAATACACGAACAAGGAACGAAGCCGTACAAGTATAATCATATGCAAGAGGAAAAGCTCCGTCAAGGGAGCCCCCAAATAAACGGGGTATTTGAATTTGCATGTCACAAACAAAGTTTTGACAAGGAGATTTTTTACAAGCAACTTTTTTCCAAAAAAGTATAATGCTTGGTCGAACCGAACACAAGTTAAAAATTAAAACTTTGAGCATGAAAGCGACTTAGCTGGTTAATGTGTTCGGCATTGATGACGCGGTCCGAGCTTGATGCGGGACAAGGTTCCATCCCCCAAGCCGGTCCCGAGGTGGCGGAGCGGAGAGCTCGACACGCCGAAGTGGTGACATAGCACGGTCAATGCAGGCCGGCAGAGTGATGCCGAAGTCCTCGGCATGGGGTAATGAAGTGTTGACGAAGCCCCCTGTCTAGCCGAGGTGGCGTGGTATGTCACTACGCCGAGTTGACGATACTGCCCAACCTGGATCATTTTCCTGTGCACAAAAAATAGTGCAAACCGGAGATAATAATAATAATGATAATAAAAAAATGTTGCATCATAAATAATTTATGCAAAATTAGTAATAAAAGAAATATGGCATGGCGATGTGGTAAAGGCATGGCAAAGCCTAAATTCACAGGTCGGTCCGAGTTCCGGATGCGGCATTCGCCGGACTATGTACGGAGACTGACCGAACCACCATGCGACTCGTTAATGCAGCCACCATTTGATAGACCTGTGTACATATGATGGACAAGTCAGAGTAATAAATCCTTGGGAAAAATGAACCCAAACAAGCAAAAAATACTGGGATTAATAGCACCTGGTTTATTTGACACCAGCATGATGTTGAAGATCATGTTCAAAAGATTTTAAAGTTAGTGAGATGTGTTCGGGAACAAAACACAATACCACATACAAAACTTCCTTCAAAAGGGATGTCTGAAATCCCGTTCATAAAAAAGACGAACTCGGGTCGGATTCGTTTTCGCGCAGAAAACAAGTCCAAAAAGTGATGCGCTAATCGGAAGGTTTCCGTGGTTTGGACGGTCGGATCGAGCTGAAATTTTGAGAGGTGATAGATATAGGAATTCCGCAGCCGATCAACGGTTGGATCTTCCAAAGGACGCCCGAGCTAGAAGCTGGACACCATGCCCTAAACTCGTCCAGATTCCCGTCCAGATTTGACAGGGCTCTGGTTTATTGTGGATTACCAGAGATTCCTCCATCGGAACTCGACGAAATTTTCCAGGGTTGTTGTAGACTCAATTCCGCACAATTCCACCGAAGAAATCGTTAAAACGACACTTGAGGCGGTGGTGGCGGACACAAGTTTGCTGTCCAAAAAAACAGCACGGCCGTCGGAGGGCAATGTTGACGTTGAGCCCCCTGGCTCCCCGGATGATTCCTCCATGATGTTGCTAGAGATCGGAGTTGATGTTTATAGAGGCCCTCATCCGAACATGACGATCGGAGGTAGAGCGTAGTCCTTGGTTGAACCAAGGTGACCAGTCGAGCTGGTGACGAAGATGCCGAAGTCGCAGTTGATCTGCAGGCGAGCCATCAACCTTTTTCCGAACACACAGCGGAACTCTCAATGAAAGCACCAATGTCAGTGTCAAAACTGGCGGATCTCGGGTAGGGGGTCCCGAACTGTGCGTCTAAGGCGGATGGTAACAGGAGGCAGGGGACACGATGTTTTACCCAGGTTCGGGCCCTCTTGATGGAGGCAAAACCCTACGTCCTGCTTGATTTATTCTTGATGATATGAGTATTATAAGAGTTGATCTACCACGAGATCTGAGAGGTTAAACCCTGGAAGCTAGCCTATGGTATGATTGCATGTATATATTCTCTATCGACTAGCCTGGCCTCGGTTTATAGAATGCACCAAAGGCCTAGGATAACAAGAGTCCTAGCCGAATACGCCGGTGGGGAGGAGTCCTTGTCTTGATCACCAAGTCTTGTGGAATCTTCCATGTATGCGGCAGCTGTCCAAACTAGGCCATGAGTGTACGGCCATGGGGGTCCTCGGCCCAATCTAACAGATCGGGAGATGACGTGTTGAGTATCCCCTAGTCCACGACATTGTCAAGGACCATGGGTTGAACTTTGGGGCGACTGGCTCCAACGCATGTACATCCCTTAACGCACGCTTCTGCTCCCTCTTGGGGATGTGGGTTGCGTATATCATGTTCACCGCCCGCACTTGTGGGAGGAACCTCTTCTGTCCTCCGGTGTTCGGCTGCCGGGGCTCTTCCTCGTCATTGCTATGTAGCCCCTTATCTTTGTTTTCGGCGTTTGTCGGCGTTCTGGGAACGGGGGTCCCCAGACTTGCCTGCCTGCGGTCTGCGGCGTGGCTCAAAAGGGGGCCCAGCGCGTCCCATCTTCACTAATATAGACCCAAGACCCTCGCGAGGGGCCAAGCCTCGCGGGGCGGATGACACGGAGCTTCCTCAGGCACGGCCTTGTCAGGCTGGCTCACGAGGAGGCGGGGAGACCAAGGCGGGGTACCTCACGAGGTGCCCGTGACGCAAGCCATGACGACTCAGGGCGCCAGGCGGGTGCCAGCCCACGCAGGGGGCAAGCGCAGCCGCGGAGTACCGAGGCATCAAGCAAAGGTTGCCATTTAGGTGCAACGAGACCAAGACCAGGAGGACTACGAGACTGAGGTCATCGTGGAGCCCGAGACGGCGTCATCACCAGAGCTTTGCGCAGACGAAGACTACTTTTGTCAGGATAGCTGATACTTGTTGTCCCCCTTCAAATTAGCCCGCCATTGTTGGCTCCCTTCCCGCTCGATATTTGGGAAGAGGACCAGGGCCTCTGTAAATAGGACCAGCCACCCACCGAGAGAGGAGAGGAGTTTTGGCCGAGAAGCAGCCAGAGAGAGAGAGAGAGAGGGAGGGATAGAGAGAGAGAGAAAGGAGACTGAACTCCTCCCAGCAGTTCATCGCCCCAGCCAAGAACAGACCCTCGCGAGGCTGTTCTTCCTTGTATTGTTCATCATCATCAGCCCAAGAGGCAATCCACCACACCACACACTGGAGTAGGGTATTACACCACAACAGTGGCCCGAACCAGTATAACCCCTGTGTCTCTTGTGTTGTTCTTTCCATAGTTTAGATCCTAGCATGGCGGAGGGGTGCAGATAGGTAGGAGGCGAAATCTCCGCGCGCACCCCAGTGTTCGAACCTAGGCGGATGGTAACAGGAGGCAGGGGACACGATGTTTACCCAGGTTCGGGCCCTCTTGATGGAGGTAATACCCTACGTCCTGCTTGATTGTTCTTGATGATATGAGTATTACAAGAGTTAATCTACCACGAGATCGTAGAGGCTAAACCTTAGAAGCTAGCCTATGGTATGATTGTATGTTGTCCCACGGACTAAACCCTCCGGTTTATATAGACACCGGAGGGGGCTAGGGTTACACAAAGTCGGTTACAAGGGAGGAGACCTACATATCCCTATTGCCAAGCTTTCCTTCCACGCCAAGGAGACTCCCATCCGGACATGGGACGAAATCTTCAATCTTGTATCTTCATAGTCCAACAGTCCGGCCAAAGGATATAGTCTAGCTGTTCGGAGACCCCCTAATCCAGAACTCCCTCAGCAAGCGTTCCAGTCCAACCCGGTGCACGCTGCCCAGTCGCTGACGTCAAGAAGGCTTCGGCTGATACCACGACGTCGAGTGCCCATAACTGTTCCCGTGTAGTTGGTGAGTGCGCATAGGCCAGTGGCCAGACTCAGATCAAATACCTAGATCTCGTTAAGCGTGTTAATTGAATTAACCACAGACGCCGACCAGGGTCAGGCCCACCTCTCTCCTAGGTGGTCTCAACCTGCCCTATTGCTCCGCCACAAAGATCCACTCAGAGGGTCGTCGGGACAAACGTCCTTTCAGACCCAATCCGTGAATCACTCGCGGGTACTCTATGAGCCGACCCGACTTTAGTCACCACAGGTATCATATAATATGTATATGAGCATATTCCCGTGATCACCTGCCGAGTGATCACGGCCCGATAGTATAGCATGGTAGACGGATAAGAATGTAGGGCCACTGATGTTAACTAGCATCCTATACTAAGCATTTAGGAGTGTAGGTAAGGTATCAATAACTGTAGCAACAATGATATGCTATGCATCAGGATAGGATTAACGGAAAGCAGTAACATGCTACACTACTCTAATGCAAGCAGTAGAGAGAAGAATACGCGATATCTGGTGATCAAGGGGCGGCTTGCCTGGTTGCTCTGGCAAGAAGGAGGGGTCGTCAACAATGTAGTTGATCGGGGCACCAGCAGCGGCGTCAGTCTCGTAGTCTACCAGAGAAAAGGGGGAAGAAACAATAAATATAATGCAAGCACATGCATGCCGATGCATGACATGACAATGAGCGGTGCTAGCTGGTCTAACGCAGTACTAGGTGATACCGACAAAGGGGGAAAACATCCGGGAAAGTATCCCCGGTGTTTCGCGTTTTCGGACAGATGAACCGGAGGGGGAAAGTTGTGTGTTTGCTATGCTAGGGATGTGTGTTGGACGAACGGGCTACGTATCCGGATTCGTCTCGAAATTCTGAGCAACTTTCATGTACAAAGTATTTTCATCCGAGTTACGGTTTATTTTATACGGTTTTTCAAAGTTTTAAACATTTTCAGAAATTATGGAATTAATATTTATTCGAAAAATACCAGAGGGAAACACTGGGTGCACCCGGTGCAGTGCACCAGGGGTGTACGTGTGAGGCTGACCAGTGGGTCCAGTCAACTGCTGACTCAGCAGTTGACTGGTCCATAGTTTGACCAATCAACTAGTCTGGCGGGACCCGCATGTCAGTGTGTGTTAATCTAATTAACTAAAGTAATTATTTAACTAACTAATGAAATATTTTACTAATTTTTATTTTTATTTAATATGTTTTGGGGGGCGGGCCCAACGCGTCAGCCACACTTTAAGTTTAGAAAGGGGGATTATCCCCACAATCAACAGGGGGGAGGACCGGCTGGGCACGCACGGGAGCCGACGGCTCCGACGGCCATAGCCAGCAGCAGCGGCAGCGGGCAGGTTCGGTAGGGTGGCGGGCGCGCCGGAGGCCGGAGGCGGGCGCGCGGCCAGGCTGCGAGCGGGGCAGGCTCAGCGGCGGTGGACGCGGGCGGCTGCATCGGCAAGGGAGGCTGGCAGTAGCAGCAGGGGACGCTAGGACGGGGCAGCGTCGGGCAAGGCGGGAAGAACGATGGAGTGGGGTGAGCACGAGCGGCAAGGGGAGCGCGGGACCGCCCGAAGCCCGGGCGTGCGGGAGGTGGCCGGGGCGCCCAGGGCTGCGTAGGCAGCGGCGGTAAGAGCAGCAGCCGCAGCAGTGGCCGGCACGGTCGGCGCTGCGAGGCGCGAGCAGGGCGGTGCGGCTGGGGGAGGGGCGTAGGGCGTGGAGGCGAGCGGGGAGTGGCGACGGGCGCGGCCATGCATGGGGCTGCGACGGCATCAGGCAGCAGCGGGCGAGGCCGCGGGAAGCAGCGGCGCCGCAGCAATACTGTAGGGGACGGGGCTGCACCGGGGAAGCGCAGCGGCGAACGAGGAAGGGCGGTGCGGACGAGGCAGAACACGGCGGGCCGGCAGCTGTGAAGCCACGCCAGGTGAGCGGCCAGCGAGCGCGCCGAGTGCGAGCCGTAGCGTTTGTAGCCGCAGGCAGTGCACGCGTGGGAGGAAAGAGCTCGGGCCTGGTGGGCAGCAGCGTCTACGGCGACGAATCTAAGAGAATGACAGAGGGGGGAGGCGGCAGCTCATAGGGGCCCTGTAGAGGTGCATGGCGAGCTCGGGGAGGCCCGGTGACGACGAATTTGACGGAGGTCTCCGGCGGGTGCAAAGTCGAGGACGACACGGATCCGGCGAGGCAGGGGGCTCCGGCTCCAGTTCCTTGTCCTGGGTGAATCAGCGGAGTACGTTGGAGCAAACGAGCACGGTCCTAGGGCGCAGGGTGGTCGGGGAGCGCGCGGGGAGGCAGCCCGTGGCGATGACGGCGGCGGGTGCGCACGGTGGGGAGTAGAGGGATGAGAGGAGGGGCATTGAGAGTGCTAGGGTTCGAGGGAGGGAGGCACGGCGTCTTGTAGGAGTCCAGGGGGTAGCCGGATGGCCGACACATAGCCAGGCGCGGCCGTGGCGCCGCCGAATGCGTGCCAAGGCGTCCTGGTGAACAGAGAAAGAAGATGAGGACGGGGGAGTCGGGTTGGGCCGGCCATGGTGCTAGATGGACTAACACTTCCACTAGATGAGGGTCCATACTTTCGATCTTTCTTTCTTTTAAAATCATATTTCTATCTGTTTGCTCCTTTTTTGCATTTTATTTTTGTAGTAAAATACTTTTGTTTGCATCGAGACTGGGCACATAAATCAAATGCAATACTTTGAAGAAGCACCCAAAGTTTGAGGGCATTTGGAAATATATAACCATTTGTTTATTTTTGAAAATGTTATTTTTGTTATTTTGGACCACTTATAATTTCCTAGGGATTTATCTGTGAGCCAAATGATGTTGGATTCTACATCATACTGGTTGGTGGAATTTTTAGAATAATACAAACATTTTAGTTTTTTCTATTTGAGAAATTAATAATTTGACTTTATTTAAATTTGAATTTGAGGTCGGTTTGGGACAAAGTGATGATCAGAAAATTTTAATTATCATGACGTGGCATCATTAAAAGGAGTTTACTGTAGCTTGATTATCTGGGCATCACAATTCTCCTCCACTACAAGAAATTTCGTCCCGAGATTTAAGAGGGGGTATGGGGGAAGGGATTTGGTTACGAAATTCTAACGGGTCTTCTCGGTGTTGGTTGCTCTTCTTGAAGAGGCCGATCCACTATGTTGATGTCTTGATTTCTCTGCTTCAGGTCATCATGATGTAGCCGGCATCCTTTCTTCAGGATCTCCATCGTACTTACGGAAAAGTTAAGTGGAAAAACTCAGGAAGGACGGAGTTTAACACATGTTAGGTACCTAGGGGCTATCTCAATGAATGAGGTATAGAGGCATCTCTCGAGTTGACATTCAAGAAAGTCATCGAGAGTAAAGTAAGAAGGTGCAATAAGAAGTTTCAAGCAGATAGGCAATCGTCCGTTGCCTGAAACGGAATGTGTGAGCGGTTCAGACCAATGGGAATAAGTGTTGTGTCCTATACCAGATTAGACCATCTCTGGGAAGGTGACCCGTGAATTACATACGGATACAAACGTGAGGAGTCATTTGGCAACAGGGGTGTGCATGAGAGTTAGGTTTCGATCCTGGGACCTGTGGGTTATGGGCCCACCATGCGGTAAAAGTAGAAAGGGTGGTGATATTTTGCACAGTCATGATAACAAGGCATGTCAGAGGATAGTCTATCAATTATGTCGGCAACGTCAGAACCAAGGGCGAGGGACGAAGAGAACCATCTTCCTGCTCGTTGAACGAGGCGGACCAATAGGTAAAGTTCTCGTCCATCGGTGGTTACCGGAATGTTATCAACAATATTAACAGGGTCTTACTGACAGAGTGGTTCAATGAGGTGCTTACATCAGCAGGAGAATATTACTACTTAGATCATATTGATGACCAGTAAGGTTAAACAAAACAATGGAAAGGAAAAGGTGATCATCAGATTAAACAGAACAGTGGAAAGGAAAATGTGTTTAAACACATGTTTCAGGGATATATCCTTCCCAAGGACAAGCAGAGCATGATATCCATGATAGGATAGAAAGTAGAAACCATTTAGGTAAAGGGAGAGGAATTTCATGACATAACCCAAACAACGGTGTTTGAATAATGGACAAAGAAGATTTAGCATTGTTCTTCAAATGCTCTTATTGAAAATCGGAGTACCATCGACATGCTTCGAGATATCATTGGCATGGTCTTTAAGCAAAGGACAGACTTTGGAAACAAAGGATCCATCGGAAACAACTTATAGAATAAGTCTTACCATTTCCTCATGGAAGAATGGATAACCATGTTGAAAAGGAATCTATAACAATAGGGCGTCCGGCCAGGTGTGCTAGGCATGACATCACCTTACCGGGTCATATAAAAGACCAGTGTTATAACTCTTGGAAAATATTCCAACCATCATATATAACCGAGATTCAGATCTGATTGGTGTCAAGATACCTCAGACCCAGGATGCCTGAGATGAAAAGGTGCAACACAAATTGACAAGATGACAGTGTAAGATTCTCGGGAAATGAACTATGGAAGCAAGTTCCGAAACAAGAGTTCATCATTAAACCAAGGAGAGGATAAGGAGGTGGCTGATGGACTTAGTGACAATTCATCAAGATTTCCAAAAGATGGATTTCCTCAATCATGTGAACAAGGAGATAACATTTGTCAGGTCAAATGATATAATGATGTATGCCCAAGGGAAACATACGCAATTAAACATTGATCGAAAAGTGCATCCAAAAATATGTACTAAGTAGCACGATCAATGTTAGGGTGATGAGTCAATAACCAACAGATGAAGAAAGAAACTAGCATTCGTAACTTACAAGCACTAGTGTTGCTAGAAGTTTTGAATTTACACGTCATAGTTCATTTGTCGGTATTCCGGTTATAAACAACACGGGGACCAAGAAAGAATGGTGATGGTGAGAAGTATCACTTGTATCAAGAATTCTTAAAGAGGTGGTGAAATTTCTCACGACGTTCTTGACATAAAAGATGGTAATACTCCAAGGTAAAGAAGAATAATTGCTGGATAGCAAGGAACTCCAGGTATAACACCAGACACGAACAAGTTGGTGTTGAACGGAAGGCCATAAAGTGGTCGATGATAACACAAATCATCGAGGGCAAGGATGGTATTTCTCATCATGAATTCGATAGATACCTTGGAAGAGCTCAGAATCTTTATGATGATCATGACACATTTGTTGAGAGGTTTCATGAAGATGTAATCGATCAACGATGACATCAAGTGAAAGGAATGACGAAGCGAAAGGTAATTGGAACCAAGGGTAAGATACAAACTCGAAATCAAGCTTGTTGTTCAAGGCAAAATGATACGACGAGGAAGATTGGTGTAAGGTTATCTTATCATCGAAAATTGTGCTCCAGGAAGAAGGACCAGGTAACACAGTTAAAACTTAGCACAATAATGATATAGCCGACCAAGCTAGGATTGATGTGATGGAGTATTAAACTCATAAGCAATGAAATTTGTTAGAGTTATCGAATCGGAGTGCGGACTCGATTCAGTATTCGGTGTTCTCGGTTGACGACAGACCAGAAACCAGGAAAATTGGAATCAGTGAGAAATAACAATTGACGAAGAACCCATAAGAAGTTATGCAGTTCCATGATATTCTCGAGATACCAGAGTGTAATACTCGACGATAGATCAAAGTAAAGGTTGAATTGGGGTATTGATCCTTAGAAGACAAATAGTTAAACTTGCCCGGGGAATGGGATCAAAGAAGAACAATATGGTCGGAACCATAGCTGCAAGGGATCCAATTTAATGACAACGGAAGAATTACCCAAATGATTAAATATTTTGCAAGAAGCTTCCATGATAAGTTCCACATCGGGACCATGGGCCTGAACACAAAGTTCAAGGTCAACTCCCACTTCTTTAATGTATAACCTTCCATTCACCTCTCTCTTTTCAAAAATGACATTAGTTGTTGAAAGTTTTTCCTGGTGCAATACTGGATAATTATGACCCGTGAAATCCTTCGGGTTCACACAGAGTAAGGAAGGCATAGGTTTAACCCATCGGGGCATCTTATGAACACATACCACCAACTTCAGGAGCAAATAACTCAAGCTCGGGAGCAGAGCATGGTTGACAAAAAGCAGGGGATACAATTTACCAAAGGCATTATGTATCCGATGAAAGGCTCCCAAGTTTAATGAATATGAAGGATGGTGTCGGACAAAATCCAACAAAGGATCTGGTGGTCCATAAGGGATCTGATGTGGGTATCGGTACTCAACCAGAGGAAGAAGGACTGCAAGAAGATCAGATTATAGAAACAACTGACTAACTCAAAGCTCGAATGCAAAGGAATTATGAATTCCAAGACAAGGGATAAGAAGCAATGCTCTGATTAGGGATGGATAAGTCGAATAGCCTTAGGGGTACAATCGATGGCAATTTGGTTGGTCGAGATCCAGCTCATGTTTAAAATGGCATCTGAGCCGGAAGGATGAATTCTAGGATATGGTTGAGGATTGCGAGCATTCGCACTTATTGAATCAATGGGCTCAAAATGATAGTGGCAAGGATGCCAATAAGATTACTATACTTATGGGATTAACCATAATGCAAGCAAGCAAGAATTTCAAGAGCAATAAGCTGCTGAGGATTTTCGGAAGATCAAATAGTATTTCGAAGACTTAGGTGAAACACATGAAAAACTGGGGAGAAACAAATCCTTGGTGTGTGTGAGGATTAATTTATAGGTGTATTCAAGTGACAAGGAACTGCAAGGCAGTATGCTCAAAGGATTCTCGGAACAACGAAGAGCAGTTCGGGGCTTCTTGTAATAACAAGATCAATGGGATTGAATGTAAGAATGGCAGGTGTATGCAGTTATCAATAGGGATATAATAGTGGTAGGGAATTTGCAAAGGCGGTGGGTACAAGTGTCTCAGGAGAACATCATAGAATATCTTCCGGATCTTCTGGTGCAGCAGGCAATCATCTCTAACAAGGGGCTCTCCGGGTGGATCTGATCACAAGACCCTAATGTTAGAGTTAGCAATTTCATTTAAAAACGAATAGAAGAAAGATCAGAGTCCCAGAGCATAGACGAGGAATAAAAGATCCTAATACCACCCAATGGCGATGTGGGCCCATGGGCCGCACAACCATGTTAGTAAAACAGATTTCATCGACTAGACTGAACTTCGGCCAAGGAGTGTGGAAGGGGGATTCCTACAGGCAGTCGGCTCTGATACCAACTTGTGACGCCCCCGATTTGATCGTACACGAATCATACATGCAAACGTGTACGATCAAGATTAAGGACTCACGGGAAGATATCACAACACAACTCTACAAATAAAAATAAGTCATACAAGCATCATATTACAAGCCAGGGGCCTCAAGGGCTCGAATACAAGAGCTCAATCATAGACGAGCCAGCGAAAGCAACAAAATCTGAGTACAGACATAAGTTAAACAAGTTTCCTTAAGAAGGCTAGCACAAACTGGGATACAGATCGAAAGAGGCACAGGCCTCCTACCTGGGATCCTCCTAAACTACTCCTGGTCATCGTCAGCGGCCTGCACGTAGTAGTAGGCACCTCCAGTGTAGTAGGAGTCGTCGTCGACGGTGGCGTCTGGCTCCTGGACTCCATCGTCTGGTTGCAACAATCGGGTATAGAAAGGGGTAAAGGGGGAGCAAAGCAACCGTGAGTACTCATCCAAAGTACTCGCAAGTAAGGAGCTACACTACATATGTATGCATTGGTATCAAATGGAAAAGGGTAGCATATGTGGACTGAATTGCAGAATGCCATAATAAGAGGGGGTTAGCTAATCCTATTGAAGATTACGCTTCTAGCAACCTCCATCTTGCAGCATGTAGAAGAGAGTAGATGGTAAGTTAACCAAGTACCATCGCATTGCATAATCCTACCTGGCGATCCTCCCCTCGTCGCCCTGTGAAAGAGAGATCACCGGTTGTATCTGGCACTTGGAAGGGTGTATTTTATTAAGTATCCGGTTCAAGTTGTCATAAGGTCAAGGTACAACTCCGGGTCATCCTTTTACCGAGGGACACGGCTATTCGAATAGATAAACTTCCCTGCAGGGGTACACCACATTTCCCAACATGCTCGATCTCCTTTGTCCGGACACACGTTCCTGGGTCATGGCTGGCCTTGGAAGATCAACACGTCGCAGCCCCACCTAGGCACAATAGAGAGGTCAGCATGCCGGTCTAAATACTATGGCGCAGGGGTCTGGGCCCATCGCCCATTGCACACCTGCATGTTGCGAACGCGGCCGGTGAGCAGACCTAGCCTCCCTTATACAAGAGCAGGCGTTGTAGTCCAACCCGGCGCGCGCCGCCCAGTCGCTGACGTCAAGAAGGCTTCGGCTGATACCACGACGTCGAGTGCCCATAACTGTTCCCGCATAGTTGGTTAGTGCGCATAGGCCAATGGCCAGACTCAGATCAAATACCCAGATCTCGTTAAGCGTGTTAATTGAATTAACCACGCACGCCGACCAGGGCCAGGCCCACCTCTCTCCTAGGTGGTCTCAACCTGCCCTGTTGCTCCGCCACAAAGATCCACTCAGAGGGTCGTCGGGACAAATGTCCTTTCGGACCCAATCCGTGAATCACTCGCAGGTACTCTACGAGCCAACCCGACTTTAGTCACCACATGTATCATATAATATGTATATAAGTATATACCCGTGATCACCTCCCGAGTGATCACGGCCCGATAGAATAGCATGGAAGACGGACAAGAATGTAGGGCCACTGATGTTAACTAGCATCCTATACTAAGCATTTAGGAGTGCAGGTAAGGTATCAATAACTGTAGCAACAATGACAGGCTATGCATCAGGATAGGATTAATGGAAAGCAGTAACATGCTACACTACTCTAATGCAAGCAGTAGAGAGAAGAATATGCGATACCTGGTGATCAAGGGGGGGGGGCTTGCCTGGTTGCTCTGGCAAGAAGGAGGGGTCGTCAACAATGTAGTCGATCGGGGCACCAACAGCGGTGTTAGTCTCGTAGTCTACCGAAGAAGAGGGGGAAGAAACAATAAATATAATGCAAACATATGCATGCCGATGCATGACATGACAATGGGCGGTGCTAGCTAGTCTAACGCAGTACTAGGTGATACCGGCAAAGGGGGAAAACATCCGGGAAAGTATCCCCGGTGTTTCGCGTATTCGGACAAATGAACCGGAGGGGGAAAGTTGTGCGTTCGCTGTGCTAGGGATGTTTGGCGGACGAACGGGCTACGTATCCGGATTCGTCTCGAAATTCTGAGCAACTTTCATGTACGAAGTATTTTTCATCCGAGTTACTGTTTATTTTATACGGTTTTTCAAATTTTAAACATTTTCAGAAATTATGGAATTAATATTTATTCAAAAAATACCAGAGGGAAACACTGGGTGCACCCGGTGCAGTGCACCAGGGGTGTACCAGTGAGGCTGACCAGTGGGTCCAGTCAACTGCTGACTCAGCAGTTGACTGGTCCATAGTTTGACCAATCAACTAGTCTGGCGGGACCCGCATGTCTGTGTGTGTTAATCTAATTAACTAAAAATTAATTATTTAACTAACTAATGAAATATTTTACTAATTTTTATTTTTATTTAATATGTTTTGGGGGGGGCAACGCGTCAGCTACACTTTAAGTTTACAAGGGGGATTATCCCCACAATCAACAGGGGGAGGACCGGCTGGGCACGCACAGGAGCCGACGGCTCCGACGGCCACAGCCAGCAGCAGCGGCAGCGGGCAGGTTCGGTAGGGCGGCGGGCGCGCCGGAGGCCGGAGGCGGGCGCGCGGCCAGGCTGCGAGCGGGGCGGGCTCAGCGGCGGTGGACGCGGGCGGCTGCATCAGCAAGGGAGGCTGGCAGTAGCGGCAGGGGACGCTAGGACGGGGCAGCGTCGGGCAAGGCGGGAAGAACGGTGGAGTGGGGTGAGCACGAGCGGCATGGGGAGAGCGGGACCGGCCGGGGCGCGCGGGGCTGCATAGGCAGCAGCGGTAAGAGCAGCAGCCGCGGCAGTGGCCGGCGCGGCCGGCGCTGCGAGGCGCGAGCAGCGCGGTGCGGCTGGGGGAGGGGGCGTAGGGCGTGGAGGCGAGCGGGGAGCGGCGACGGGCGCGGCCACGCATGGGGCTGCGACGGCAGCAGGCAGCTGCGGGCGAGGCCGCGGGAAGCAGCGGCGCCGCAGCAATACTGCAGGAGACGGGGCTGCACCGGGGAAGCGCAGCGGCCAACGAGGAGCGGCGGTGCAGACGAGGCAGAAAACGGCGGGCGGGAGGCTGTGATCCACGCCGAGTGAGCGGCAAGCGAGCGCGCCGAGCGCGAGCCGTAGCGTTCATAGCCGCAGGCAGTGGACGCGCGGGAGGAAAGAGCTCAGGCCAGGTGGGCAGCAGCGTCTACAGCGACGAATTTAAGAGAATGACAGAGGGGGGAGGCGGGAGCTCATAGGGGCCCTGTAGAGGTGCATGGCGAGCTCGGGGGAGGCCCGGTGACGACGAATTCGACGGAGGTCTCCGGTGGGTGCAAGGTCGAGGACGACACGGATCCGGCGAGGCATGGGGCTCCGGCTCCAGTTCCTTGTCCTGGGTGAATCAGTGGAGTACGTTGGAGCGAACGAGCACGGTCCTAGGGCGCAGGGTGGTCGGGGAGCGCACGGGGAGGCAGCCCGTGGCGATGACGGCGGCGGGTGCGCACGGTGGGGAGTAGAGGGATGAGAGGAGGGGGATTGAGAGTGCTAGGGTTCGAGGGAGGGAGGCACGGCGTCTTGTAGGAGTCCAGGGGGTAGCCGGATGGCCGGCACGTAGCCAGGCGTGGCCGTGGCGTCGCCGGATGCCTGCCAAGGCGTCCTGGTGAACAAAGAAAGAAGATGAGGACGGGGGAGTCGGGTTGGGCCGGCCATGGTGCTAGATGGGCTAATACTTCCACTAGATGAGGGACTATACTTTCGATATTTCTTTCTTTTAAAATCATATTTCTGTCTATTTGCTCCTGTTTTGCATTTTATTTTTGTAGTAAAAGACTTTTGTTGGCATCGAGACTTGCCACATAAATCAAATGCAATACTTTGAAGAAGCACCCAAAGTTTGAGGGCATTTGGAAATATATAACCATTTGTTTATTTTTGAAAATGTTATTTTTGTTATTTTGGACCACTTATAATTTCCTAGGGATTTATCAGTGAGCCAAATGATGTTGGATTCTACATCATACTGGTTGGTCTAATTTTTATTTTTATTTAATATGTTTTGGGGGGGGCAACGCGTCAGCTACACTTTAAGTTTACAAGGGGGATTATCCCCACAATCAACAGGGGGAGGACCGGCGGGGCACGCACAGGAGCCGACGGCTCCGACGGCCACAGCCAGCAGCAGCGGCAGCAGGCAGGTTCGGTAGGGCGGCGGGCGCGCCGGAGGCCGGAGGCGGGCGCGCGGCCAGGCTGCGAGCGGGGCGGGCTCAGCGGCGGTGGACGCGGGCGGCTGCATCGGCAAGGAAGGCTGGCAGTAGCGGCAGGGGACGCTGGGACGGGGCAGCGTCGGGCAAGGCGGGAAGAACGGTGGAGTGGGGTGAGCACGAGCGGCATGGGGAGAGCGGGACCGGCCGGGGCGCGCGGGGCTGCATAGGCAGCAGCGGTAAGAGCAGCAGCCGCGGCAGTGGCCGGCGCGGCCGGCGCTGCGAGGCGCGAGCAGCGCGGTGCGGCTGGGGGAGGGGGCGTAGGGCGTGGAGGCGAGCGGGGAGCGGCGACGGGCGCGGCCACGCATGGGGCTGCGACGGCAGCAGGCAGCTGCGGGCGAGGCCGCGGGAAGCAGCGGCGCCGCAGCAATACTGCAGGAGACGGGGCTGCACCGGGGAAGCGCAGCGGCCAACGAGGAGCGGCGGTGCAGACGAGGCAGAACACGGCGGGCGGGAGGCTGTGATCCACGCCGAGTGAGCGGCCAGCGAGCGCGCCGAGCGCGAGCCGTAGCGTTCATAGCCGCAGGCAGTGGACGCGCGGGAGGAAAGAGCTCGGGCCAGGTGGGCAGCAGCGTCTACAGCGACGAATTTAAGAGAATGACAGAGGGGGGAGGCGGGAGCTCATAGGGGCCCTGTAGAGGTGCATGGCGAGCTCGGGGGAGGCCCGGTGACGACGAATTCGACAGAGGTCTCCGGTGGGTGCAAGGTCGAGGACGACACGGATCCGGCGAGGCATGGGGCTCCGGCTCCAGTTCCTTGTCCTGGGTGAATCAGTGGAGTACGTTGGAGCGAACGAGCACGGTCCTAGGGCGCAGGGTGGTCGGGGAGCGCACGGGGAGGCAGCCCGTGGCGATGACGGCGGCGGGTGCGCACGGTGGGGAGTAGAGGGATGAGAGGAGGGGGATTGAGAGTGCTAGGGTTCGAGGGAGGGAGGCACGGCGTCTTGTAGGAGTCCAGGGGGTAGCCGGATGGCCGGCACGTAGCCAGGCGTGGCCGTGGCGTCGCCGGATGCCTGCCAAGGCGTCCTGGTGAACAAAGAAAGAAGATGAGGACGGGGGAGTCGGGTTGGGCCGGCCATGGTGCTAGATGGGCTAATACTTCCACTAGATGAGGGACTATACTTTCGATATTTCTTTCTTTTAAAATCATATTTCTGTCTATTTGCTCCTGTTTTGCATTTTATTTTTGTAGTAAAAGACTTTTGTTGGCATCGAGACTTGCCACATAAATCAAATGCAATACTTTGAAGAAGCACCCAAAGTTTGAGGGCATTTGGAAATATATAACCATTTGTTTATTTTTGAAAATGTTATTTTTGTTATTTTGGACCACTTATAATTTCCTAGGGATTTATCAGTGAGCCAAATGATGTTGGATTCTACATCATACTGGTTGGTCTAATTTTTATTTTTATTTAATATGTTTTGGGGGGGGGGGGCAACGCGTCAGCTACACTTTAAGTTTACAAGGGGGATTATCCCCACAATCAACAGGGGGAGGACCGGCGGGGCACGCACAGGAGCCGACGGCTCCGACGGCCACAGCCAGCAGCAGCGGCAGCAGGCAGGTTCGGTAGGGTGGCGGGCGCGCCGGAGGCCGGAGGCGGGCGCGCGGCCAGGCTGCGAGCGGGGCGGGCTCAGCGGCGGTGGACGCGGGCGGCTGCATCGGCAAGGGAGGCTGGCAGTAGCGGCAGGGGACGCTGGGACGGGGCAGCGTCGGGCAAGGCGGGAAGAACGGTGGAGTGGGGTGAGCACGAGCGGCATGGGGAGAGCGGGACCGGCCGGGGCGCGCGGGGCTGCATAGGCAGCAGCGGTAAGAGCAGCAGCCGCGGCAGTGGCCGGCGCGGCCGGCGCTGCGAGGCGCGAGCAGCGCGGTGCGGCTGGGGAGGGGGCGTAGGGCGTGGAGGCGAGCGGGGAGCGGCGACGGGCGCGGCCACGCATGGGGCTGCGACGGCAGCAGGCAGCTGCGGGCGAGGCCGCGGGAAGCAGCGGCGCCGCAGCAATACTGCAGGAGACGGGGCTGCACCGGGGAAGCGCAGCGGCCAACGAGGAGCGGCGGTGCAGACGAGGCAGAACACGGCGGGCGGGAGGCTGTGATCCACGCCGAGTGAGCGGCCAGCGAGCGCGCCGAGCGCGAGCCGTAGCGTTCATAGCCGCAGGCAGTGGACGCACGGGAGGAAAGAGCTCGGGCCAGGTGGGCAGCAGCGTCTACAGCGACGAATTTAAGAGAATGACAGAGGGGGGAGGCGGGAGCTCATAGGGGCCCTGTAGAGGTGCATGGCGAGCTCGGGGGAGGCCCGGTGACGACGAATTCGACGGAGGTCTCCGGTGGGTGCAAGGTCGAGGACGACACGGATCCGGCGAGGCATGGGGCTCCGGCTCCAGTTCCTTGTCCTGGGTGAATCAGTGGAGTACGTTGGAGCGAACGAGCACGGTCCTAGGGCGCAGGGTGGTCGGGGAGCGCACGGGGAGGCAGCCCGTGGCGATGACGGCGGCGGGTGCGCATGGTGGGGAGTTGATGTTAGATAATAATGAGAATAAACGAGACAGAGAGACACGGATTTTTACGTGGAAACCCTTGCGGGAGAAAACCACGGACGCACGAAGGCGCAATCATTATGAGGAGGAGTATTACAAGCACGAGACGACAGGCCGTCTGAGGTGCGACTACATGGGGTATATAAGAGGGGCAACCCATAGGAGTCCTTGTAGGACAAGTAAACGAGTTGTACTCGCACGCGTCGACGCCAACGCAAAAGCCCACACCGGTTGTACTACGTCTAGTCCAACCCGGTACTAGAATTTGGATCACAATTTAACAATCTCCACCTTGAGCCAAATTCCCTCCAGTAGTCGAAGAAAGTGAATAACTCCATCCAAATCAGCTTAAACACCTTGTGCGTCAAAGTCCATAGGACTAGTGAGAAATACCAACTAAGCCTGAGCAAAGCTCAAACTTATTGGTCGGAACTGGCTTTGTCATCATATCAGCAGGATTATCAAGAGTACTTATCTTGCATACCTTCAAATTGCCTTCAGCAACAACATCTCGAATATAATGAAATCTGACATCAATGTGTTTTGTCCTCTCATGATACATTGGATTCTTTGTAAGATATATGGCACTTTGACTGTCAGAAAATATGGTAGGGCAAGATGAATCTCCACAAAGCTCGGTGTACAAACCTCTCAACCAGATAGCTTCTTTGCATGACTCAGAAATAGCCATATACTCGGCATCAGTAGTGGAACAAGCCACAATAGACTGCAAAGTTGCTCTCCAACTCACAGCACAACCACCAATGGTGAAAACATAACCTGTGAGTGATCTTCTCTTATCCAAATCACCAGCAAAATCAGAATCAACAAAACCAACAAGTCCATCTCTAGTTTTCCCAAACTGTAAATAAGCATTAGAAGTACCACGCAGGTATCTGAAAATCCACTGAACTGCTCTCCAATGCTCTTTTCCAGGATTAGCCATGTATCTACTAACAACACTCAATGCATATGATAAATCCGGACGAGAACAAACCATGGCATACATAAGTGAACCAACTGCACTTGAATAGGGAACTCTAGACATGTACTCAATATCTGCATCTGACTTAGGACATAAAGCTGATGATAATTTGAAGTGTGCAGCTAACGGAGTACTTACTGGCTTGGCATTATGCATATTAAAACGACGAAGAACTTTATCAATATATCCCTTCTAACTGAGATACACTTTTCTAGATGGTCTATCTCTGGATATTTCCATGCCAAGTATTTTCTTTGCTGCACCCAAATCCTTCATCTCAAATTCATTACTCAATTGCTTCTTTAGTTCATTAATCTCTGACATACTCTTTGCAGCAATAAGCATATCATCAACATAAAGGAGCAAATAAATAGTTGAACCTTTGACAGTTTTCAAATAAACACAACTATCATAATTAGACCTTTTGAAACCTTGAGAGAGCATAAAGGTGTCAAATCTCTTGTACCACTGTCTCGGGGATTGCTTCAATCCATAAAGAGATTTCTTTAACTTACAGACAAGCTTTTCTTTTCCAGGAATAACAAAACCTTCAGGTTGTTCCATATAAATATCCTCTTCTAATTCTCCATGTAAGAATGCAGTTTTAACATCCAATTGTTCAAGCTCAAGATCATGCATGGCAACAATACTGAGTAAAGTGCGAATAGAGCTATGCTTCACAACAGGAGAAAAGACTTCGTTATAGTCAATACCTGGAATCTGACTGTAACCTTTAGCAACTAACCTTGCTTTATATCTTGTCTCATCATTAGAAGAAACACCTTCTTTCCTCTTGAAAACCCACTTGCAACGAATAGGTTTCTTCTCTCTAGGCAATTTTACTAAATCCCAAGTGCCATTCTTTTCAAGTTATTCCATCTCATCATGCATAGCAGTCATCCACTTATTACTATCACCAGAAATAATAGCCTCGGAATATGAAGAAGGTTCAGCATTACCTTCAATTTCTTCTGCAACAGATAAAGCAAAAGAAACAATATTGCACTCTTCAATTAACCTGTCCGGTTTATTAATATCCCGCCTGACTCTGTCATGTGCAAGATTCCAACTGGGTGGAACAATAGGCTGATTTGGAGTGGGAGTGACATTATCATCATCAACGGCGGGTTCATCATGTGCATCAACAATTTCATTACCAGATGTATCACCTGAATCAATAACATGCTCCACCTGAACAGTAGGCTCCTGGGCAATAGGCTGCTGTTCACTCCCAACAGGAACATTAGTAGATGAAACATCATGTAACATAGCAGATTCATTAAAGATAACATTTCTGCTAATAACAACCTTCTGGGTTTCAGGATTCCATAATTTAAAACCTTTAACACCAGACTTATAACCAAGAAAGATGCACTTAACAGCCCTAGGCTCCAATTTTCCATTATCAACATGAGCATAAGCAGTGCAACCAAAAACTCTCAACTGTGAATAATCAGCAGGTGAACCAGACCATACCTCAATTGGAGTTTTCTTATTAAGAGCAATAGATGGTGAACGGTTAATGAGATAACAAGCAGTGGAAGCGGCCTCAGCCCAAAAACGCCTATGCAAACCTGCATTGGACAACATGCAATGGGCTCTGGAAATAATGGTCCTGTTCATACGCTCAGCAACACCGTTTTGTTGAGGAGTATAAGGAACGGTGTAATGTCTGACAATGCCTTCAGACTTGCAATAATTCTTAAATTGCTTAGAACAGAATTCCATACCATTATCAGTGCGAAGTATCTTTACCTTCTTTTCAGTTTGTCTTTCAATCATAATCTTCCACTCCTTAAATGCTGAGAATGCTTCATATTTATGCTTCAAGAAATAAGGCCAAACTTTTCTCGAATAATCATCAATAATAGTCAGCATATAACTAGCACCACCTAGTGACTTCTTGCGAGATGGTCCCCATAAATCAGAATGCACATAATCAAGAATACCTTCGGTTGTATGAGTCGAAGTATTGAACTTCACCCTCTTGTGCTTGCCGAAGATACAATGCTCACAAAATTTCAATTTACCAGGTTCATATCCATCAAGAAGACCTCTATTATTTAACTCTGCTAAACCAAGTTCACTCATATGTCCAAGACGCATATGCCAAAGGTTAGCAGCATCACAATCAGAATTCTTTGAAACAACTGGAGTAGTGTTACCTGAAACTGTAGAACCTCGAAGGTAATAAAGACCATTGGTCAAACTTAAATCACCTTTCATCACAACAAGGGAACCTTTGGTGACTTTCAAAACACTATCTCCACCTGAATACTTGTATCCCTTTGCATCAAGGGCACTCATAGAAATAAGATTTCTCTTCATCTTCGGAATATACCGAACATCTGTCAAAGTTCTGATTATGCCATCAAACATCTTGATTCAAATAGAACCTTTGCCTTCAATCTTGCATGGTGAATTATCAAAACCCAAAACGGAACCAGCAGAAGTAGTGGAATCAAAAGTATTAAACCAATCTCTATGTGGACACATATGAAAAGTACATGCAGTATCAAGTACCCACTCATCATTGGTCTCAGCACATCCAGCAATAACGGCAAGAGCATCATCGGAACTATCATCACGAGCAACGTTAGCAGAATTTTCACCTGGTTTGTTACCTTTCCTCTTTTCTTTGTTCTGCAACTTGAAACACTCAGAGATGTCATGCCCGTCTCTCTTGCAATACCTGCAATATTTCTTGTCTCTGGATTGCGACCGGCCCCTATAGCCGTTTTTACTTTTGCCTCTGTTTCCATTATTGGAGTTCTTCTCCTTTGTCCTGCCACGAACAGATAATCCCTCCGCTTGGGATGAACTTGAACCATCATGAGGCACCATTAATTTCATCTTCTCCTTAGAGTTTAAAGCTTCATAAACTTCATTAAGCGTGAGAGTATCACGACTGTATAATATGGTGTCTCTAAAATTGGTATAAGAACATGGCAATGAACAAAGTAACATTAAAGCAGTATCTTCCTCTTCATACTTAACCTCCATTGCAGCTAGATCGGATATGATCTCTTTAAATTCAGAAATATGATTCAGAACATTACCTCCTTCGGGTAACCTGTGCAGGAATAATTTTTGCTTCAGATGCATTTTGCTGGTGAGATCTTTAGTCATGCAAATCCCTTCCAGCTTTAACCATAGAGCGGCGGCAGTTTTCTCGCTCAGAACTTCCTGCAAAATATTATTATGCAAATGGAGTTGGATTTGTGACAAAGCCTTACAATCAATTCTTTTCTCCTCAGCAGTCCAGTCCTCAATTCGCTTCTTCCCAAAACTATCCAATGCTTCATCATAGTCGGACTGTGCCAACAACGCCCGCATCTTGACTTGCCATAGGGTAAACCTTGTGTCATGGTCCAGCAGCGGAAGATCGTACTTCATGGGTGCCATGAGTCGATAAAACTGTGTACACAAAGTAGTACAAGCCGGTAGAAAAATTCTTGACAAAATTTAAATTACGCGGATCAAAGAAACAGAATAAATAGCACCTGATAGTGTATATGGGCAGTGGACGTAGCAACGGACAGAGAACAAAAAATCTGAACTAGTATTGGCCTTTCCTCCACGTGAGTAGAGTACTAACTAGTACTAGTTGCTTCGGTTGATGCCCTTTTCTGATGACGTGGACAGCAGCAGTAATCAAAGCAACCGTGCACCTCGGGGACTTTGAACGAGCAGCGGCTACGGTTGATTCCCTCGGGACAGCAAACGGGACGCTGCGTACTGGAGCAGCAGCAGCAGCAGGTCGCGTCGGGACTTGAAGCTTGCACCGATCAATCTCAACTTGATCTGGACACGGACGATTGCTTCGTGTAGGAACTCCTGTCGGTCTCGGTTTTAACGGCAGCAGAAATCGATCTGATTTGGATTGACAGATCGCGTGCAGGGGCGGCGGACAGACCGCAACCCTAATTCTCTCGTCTCAAATCTCGTATATGTAAACTTGGCTCTGATACCACTTGTTAGATAATAATGAGAATAAACGAGACAGAGAGACACGGATTTTTACATGGAAACCCTTGCGGGAGAAAACCACGGACGCACGAAGGCGCAATCACTATGAGGAGGAGTATTACAAGCACGAGACGACAGGCCGTCTGAGGTGCGACTACATGGGGTATATAAGAGGGGCAACCCATAGGAGTCCTTGTAGGACAAGTAAACAAGTTGTACTCGCACGCGTCGACGCCAACGCAAAAGCCCACACCGGTTGTACTACGTCTAGTCCAACCCGGTACTAGAATTTGGATCACAATTTAACAGTAGAGGGATGAGAGGAGGGGGATTGAGAGTGCTAGGGTTCGAGGGAGGGAGGCACGGCGTCTTGTAGGAGTCCAGGGGGTAGCCGGATGGCCGGCACGTAGCCAGGCGTGGCCGTGGCGTCGCCGGATGCCTGCCAAGGCGTCCTGGTGAACAGAGAAAGAAGATGAGGACGGGGGAGTCGGGTTGGGCCGGCCATGGTGCTAGATGGGCTAATACTTCCACTAGATGAGGGATTATACTTTTGATATTTCTTTCTTTTAAAATCATATTTCTGTCTATTTGCTCCTGTTTTGCATTTTATTTTTGTAGTAAAAGACTTTTGTTGGCATCGAGACTTGCCACATAAATCAAATGCAATACTTTGAAGAAGCACCCAAAGTTTGAGGGCATTTGGAAATATATAACCATTTGTTTATTTTTGAAAATGTTATTTTTGTTATTTTGGACCACTTATAATTTCCTAGGGATTTATCAGTGAGCCAAATGATGTTGGATTCTACATCATACTGGTTGGTGGAATTTTTATAATAATACAAACATTTTAGTTTTTTTCTATTTGAGAAATTAATAATTTGACTTTATTTTAAATTTGAATTTGAGGTCGTTTTGGGACAAAGTGATGACTAGAAAATTTTAATTATCATGACGTGGCATCATTAAAAGGAGTTTGCTGTAGCTTGATTATCCGGGCGTCACACGTCGTCATGTTGACGAAGCTCTCCCTCGAAGCTCTACTGGATCGTGAGTACGCAGGACGTCACCGAGCCAAACGTGTGCAGATCGCGGAGGTGCCGTACCTTCGGTGCTAGATCAGTCGATCGTGAAGACGTACGACTACATCAACTGCGTTGTCATAACGCTTCCGCTTACGGTCTACGAGGGTACATAGACGATATTCTCCCCTCTTGTTTCTATGCATCACCATGATTTTGCGTGTGCGTAGGAATTTTTTTGAAATTAGTGCGTTACCCAACAAATTTATGTGGTCAAAAGTAGCTTCAATGCATGATATAGCCTCTTGGCACTTGTAGGAGTAGTTGCTATCAATTTTGTTGAGTTTGGTTCACTTTTATTTTGAGTCACTAAAAATTTCATAAAATTTCAGAAAAAGATGAAGAGATTTTTGAGGGGCTCATCAAGCCAAAGCTCGAAGGATAAGCAAAGTGAAGAGAATAAGAAACCCAAGTATAATCTCCCTCGTGCTACGGAGGTTCGACCATGTGAATGGCCTTGTGATGAGTTCTTGAGAGAAGCTGTGATTCATGAAGATTTTTATTATTTGGTTGAGAATGCAGGCCTAGCCGACTTCCTCCACGACCAGCGTTAACAGTATCTCTTACTCATCAATATTTTTATGCAAAATTTTCATTTCCATGCTAGGAGATCACCACCTTCAGTGAAATTTTATTTACATGATGAGAATAAGGAGATGTCACTTTATGATTTTTGCCGGGTTTGTAGGATACCCTTTGAGGGCAGCATAGAAGGAACCACATCGTAATGATGTGGAATGATTTATTGATATGATTGTTGTAGGGGAAACAAGGAAAATTTTCGATGCAAGAATCACTAGCATAAATTTTCCTGTTCTACGTTACTTTGCAATATTTGCTAGTAGATGCTTAATTGGTCGTGAGAACTGTTGAAATCTTAGTGCCCCTGATATTGTTATTTTGCGCCATGCTTTGTTTCATGATACCACTTTCAGTTTAGGCGCTATTGTTGCTAAACGGTTAAATCTGAACCGTACGAAGGGTCCCGTCTTAGGAGACATCTTCGCCTCGCACCTTGCTGCACACTTTAACATACCTATTAGGCATTATGAGAAAGAGGAAAAGTTGCTGCCTCATATTTTTCTAGATTATAAGAGCATGGTAGCACATGATTTTATTGTTAAGAATAAGAAGAAGATGCTTAACTATAGACTGATGTTTGATAAGAAACACGTTGAGACTATTACCTTGCCTGCTCCCTCTTTGTTTGACATATTTTCAGGCACGTACCTTATTTTGCCGGAGGCCGTTCAGGCAAACTAGAGCCTGACATCAGCTCCAGAGCCAGAGCCACTATCTGATCCTCACCGTTTGTCTGTTTATCAGTCGGATCCGGAGGAAATCACCAACCAGTGGCACCCCGAAGACACTCCTCGGTACACCAGAGAGGGTAGTTTTGATCCATGGGCATAGACCAACTGAGGCCAAAATCCTAAGCTTGGGGGAGTACGTATTTCTCACCGACATTACATTCATGTTCACACACTCATGCCAGTTGTCGGTGCTCATACTTTTTCTTTGTATCATCCATGCTAGTTTGTTTTCTTTTTAAGCTTTCTTCTAGTGTGTTTGAAAAACCTTAATAAAAAACAAAAAATTACTTGTAGCTTTTAGCTAGTTTACTTTCCATGCCTGTGGTAGTAGTAATTAAAAATAAAACCCAAAAATATTTCTCGTTCTTCTTTTGCTTGTTGGGAGCTTTCCCGTGTAAATAGTTTTGTTTCTTCTCTTTTTCTTTGGGGGTCGAGAGGAGAAGACCATGATGACAATGTTGAGTGGCTCTCATATGAATTATTGTTGATCTAACAAAGAGCCCATATTACTTTGTCTTCTCTCCTCAGTTGAATGCTTGCAGATTCCAGCTTAGTCCAATGCACGTGCACTATTATTATTATCCACACTATTCGGTCGTGCAAGTGAAAGGCAATAATGACGATATATGATGAACTGATTGAGATGAGGAAAGCTGTATGTGATACGTCTCCAATGTATCTATAATTTTTGATTGTTTCATGCTATATTATCTACTGTTTTGGACATTATTGGGCTTTATTATCCACTTTTATATTATTTTTTGGACTAACATATTTACCAGAGGCCCAGCCCAGAATTGTTGTTTTTGCCTTATTTAGGATTTCGAAGAAAAGGAATATCAAACGGAGTCCAAACGGAATGAAACCTTCGGGAACGTGATTTTTGGAACAAACAAGATCCAGGAGACTTGGACCCTACGTCAAGCAACCAACTGGGAAGCCATGAGGTAGGGGGCGCGCCTACCCCCCCCCCCCCCTAGGCGCGCCCTCCACCCTCGTGGGCCCCCCGTTGCTCCACCGACATACTCCTTCCTCCAATATATACCTACGACCCCCTAAACAATCAGATACGGAGCCAAAAACCTAATTCCACCGCCGCAACCTTCTATATCCATGAGATCCCATCTTGGGGACTGTTCCGGAGCTCCACCGGAGGGGGCATCCATCATGGAGAGCTTCTACATCAACACCGTAGCCTCTCCGATGAAGTGTGACTAGTTTACTTCAGACCTTCGGGTCCATAGTTATTAGCTAGATGGCTTCTTCTCTCTTTTTGGATCTCAATACAATGTTCTCCCCCTCTCTTGTGGAGATCTATTCGATGTAATCTTCTTTTTGCGGTGCGTTTGTTGAGACCGATGAATTGTGGGTTTATGATCAAGATTATCTATGAACAATATTTGAATCTTCTTGGAATTCTTTTATGTATGATTGGTTATCTTTGCAAGTCTCTTCGAATTATCCGTTTGGTTTGGCCTACTAGATCTTTCTTGCAATGGGAGAAGTGCTTAGCTTTGGGTTCAATCTTCAGGTGTCCTTTCCCAGTGACAGTAGGGGAAGCAAGGCATGTATTGTATTGTTGCCATCGAGGATAACAAGATGGGGTTTTTATCATATTGCATGAATTTATCCCTCTACATCATGTCATCTTGCTTAAGGTGTTACTCTGTTTTCATGAACTTAATACTCTAGATGCATGTTGGATAGCGGTCGATGAGTGGAGTAATAGTAGTACATGCAGGCAGGAGTTAGTCTACTTGTCTCGGACGTGATGCCTATACACATGATCATACCTAGATATTCTCATAACTATGTTCAATTCTGTCAATTGCTCAACAGTAATTCGTTCACCCACCGTAAAATACTTATGCTCTTGAGAGAAGCCACTAGTGAAGCCTATGGCCCCGGGGTCTATCTTCATCATATTAAATCTTCCAATACTTAGTTATTTCCTTTGATTTTTACTTTGCTTTTATTTTACTTTGCATCTTTATCATAAAAATACCAAAAATATTATCTTATTATATCTATCAGATCTCACTCTCGTAAGTGACCGTGAAGGGAATGACAACCCCTTATCGCGTTGGTTGCGAGGAGTTATTTGTTTTGTGCGGGTATGAGGGACTCGCGTGTAGCCTCCTACTGGATTGATACCTTGGTTCTCAAAAACTGAGGGAAATACTTACGCTGCTTTGCTGCATCATCCTTTCCTCTTCAAGGAAATCCAACACAGTGCTCAAGAGGTAGCAGTATGAACTCGGCCTCTTTTTTTGCAAATATGATTAGTCCATCGTTCCTGATTCAGCCTATTATGAATGAAACATGTTTGCAATGATAATTAGAGATTATAGTTGCTTATGCCATGCTTAATTTGTTAGGAGTTCATAATGTTTTACCTTGCATGCCAACATGCTATTAAAATGGTTGTGATGTGGTATGATAGGGTTGTATCCTCCTTTGAACGACTCGAGTGGCTTGACTTGGCACATGTTCATGCATGTAGTTGAAACAAAATCAACATAGCCTCCACGATATTTATGGTCTTGGTGAATTATATCATACTCATGCTTGCATTCGGTGTTGATTAATTTTAATGCATGTTCATGACTGTTGTCGCTCTTTAGCTGGTCGCTTCCCAGTCTCTTTCTAGCCTTCACTTGTACTAAGCGGGAATACTGCTTGTGCATCCAACTCCACAAACCCCAAAAGTTATCCCATATGAGTCCACCATACCTTCCTATATGCGGACCATACCTTCCGTTCCAAGTAAATTTGTATGTGCCAAACTCTAAATCTTCAAATAAACATTCTGTTTTGTATGCTCGAATAGCTCATGTATCAACTAGGGTTGTTTGTATCTTCCATGCTAGGCGGGTTATTCTCAAGAGGAGTGGACTCCGCTCCTCACTCACGAGAAAATGGCTGGTCACCGGGATGCCCAGTCCCATGCTCAAATCAAATCAAAATAATTGCAAACAAAACTCCCCCAGGATTGTTGTTAGTTGGAGGCACCCGTTGTTTCGGGCAAGCCATGGATTGATGCTTGTTGGTGGTGGGGGAGTATAAACTTTACCATTCTGCTTGGGAACCGCCTGTAATGTGTGTAGCATGGAATATATCGAGATCTCTCGGTTGTTACGTTGACAATGAAAGTATACCACTCAAAATATTTACTTTTATGTTGAGTCATCATCCTCTTATTAAAACTCACCAGTCGGAGAGCACCGATGTCATTTGCATGTATTATTATTAGTTCACATTGAGTATGACGTGACTGGATCTCTTTTGCCATGAATTGCAATTTCCAGTCAGCCCTTGATCTTTAAAGGTGCTCTGCATTTATGCTTTGCGGTCTCAAAAAGGGCTAGCGAGATACCATCTTGTTATATTACATTATGATTGTTTTTAGAAAGTGTTGTCATCCGAGATTTATTATTATTGCTCGCTAGTTGATTGTGCCATTGGTATGAGTAAACATGAGACCTAAATGTTATTGTGAATATGGTTAGTTCATAATCTTTGCTGAAGACTTGAATGCTGGCTTTACATATTTACAACAACAAGAGCAAACAGAGTTTGTAAAAGTTGTTCTTTATCACTTTCAGTTTATCAACTGAATTGCTTGAGGACAAGCAAAGGTTTAAGCTTGGGGGAGTTGATACGTCTCCAATGTATCTACTTTTCCAAACACTTTAGCCCTTGTTTTGGACACTAACTTGCATGATTTGAATGGAACTAACCCGGACTGACGCTGTTTTCAGCAGAATTGCCATGATGTTATTTTTGTGCAGAAATAAAAGTTCTTGGAATGACCTGAAAATCAAAGGAGATTATTTTTGGAATATATAAAAAATAATGGTGAAAGAATCAAGGCCAGGGGGCCCACACCCTTTCCACGAGGGTGGGGGGCGCGCCCCTGCCTCATGGGCCCCCAAGTGCTCCTTCGATCTCAACTCCAACTCTATATATTCGTGTTCAGGGAGAAAAAAACCAGAGAGAAGGATTCATCGCGTTTTACGATACGGAGCCGCTGCCAAGCCCTAATCTCTCTCGGGAGGGCTGATCTGGAGTCTGTTCGGGGCTCCGGAGAGGGGAATCTGTCGCCATCGTCATCCTCAACCTTCCTCCATCACCAATTTCATGATGCTCACCACCGTGCGTGAGTAACTCCATCATAGGCTTGCTGGACGGTGATGGGTTGGGTGAGATTTATCATGTAATCGAGTTAGTTTTGTTAGGGTTTGATCCCTAGTATCCACTATGTTCTGAGATTGATGTTGCTATGACTTTGCTATGCTTAATGCTTGTCACTAGGGCCCGAGTGCCATGATTTCAGATCTGAAACTATTATGTTTTCATGAATATATGAGAGTTCTTGATCCTATCTTGCAAGTCTATAGTCACCGATTATGTGTTATGATCCGCTAACCCCGAAGTAACAATAATCGGGATACTTACCGGTGATGACCGTAGTTTGAGGAGTTCATGTATTCACTATGTGTTAATGCTTTGGTCCGGTACTCTATTAAAAGGAGGCCTTAATATCCCTTAGTTTCCAATAGGACCCCGCTGCCACGGGAGGGTAGGACAAAAGATGTCATGCAAGTTCTTTTCCATAAGCACGTATGACTATATTCGGAATACATGCCTACATTACATTGATGAACTGGAGCTAGTTCTGTGTCACCCTATGTTATAGCCATTTCATGAGGAATCGCATCCGACATAATTATCCATCACTGATCCGTTTCCTACGAGCTTTTCATATATTGTTCTTCGCTTATTTACTTTTCTGTTGCTACTGTTACAATCACTATAAAACTAAAAATATTACTTTTGCCACCGTTACCACTAATATCATATTACTTTGCTACTAAATATTTTGCTGCAGATATTAAGTTTCCAGGTGTGGTTGAATTGACAACTCAGCTGCTACTACTTGAGAATATTCTTTGGCTCCCCTTGTGTCGAATCAATAAATTTTGGTTGAATACTCTACCCTCGAAAACTGTTGCGATACCCTATACTTGCGGGTTATCAATATCTATTTTTGCAAGCAAAAAGCTCTCTAGCAGTTTCTTCATCCATAACATAACCCTCAGGCACATCAGGCAATTCATATCTAAGGGGAGAATCTTCATCATCACTTTCATCAAAATTATCTGTTTCAATAATTTCATTCTCTCTAACCCTAGCAAGTTGTTCATCAACAAATTCACCTAATGGCACAGTATTATCGAGCGTAGAAGTAGTTTCATCATAAGCATCATGCATAGCAGAAGTGGCATCATCAATAACATGTGACATATCAGAATCAATAATAGGTGTAGGTGATACGTCTCCAACGTATCTATAATTTTTTATTGCTCCATGCCATATTATCTACTATTTTGGACATTATTGGGCTTTATTATCCACTTTTATATTATTTTTGGGACTAACCTGTTAACCGGAGGCCCAGCCCAGAATTGCTGTTTTTTTTGCCTGTTTTAGGGTTTCGAAGAAAAGGAATATCAAACGGACTCCAAACGGAATCAAACCTTCGGGAACGTGATTTTCTCAACAGATAAGACCCGGGAGAGTTGGACCCTACGTCAAGAAAGGGAACAGGAGGCCACGAGGTAGGGGGCGCGCCCTACCCTACCAGGCACGCCCCCACCCTCGTGGGCCCCCTGTTGCTCCACCGATGTACTTCTTCCTCCTATATATATCCACGTACCCCCAAACGATCAGGTACGGAGCCAAAACCCTAATTCCACCGCCGTAACTTTCTGTATCCACGAGATCCCATCTTGGGGCCTATTCCAGAGCTCCGCCGGAGGGGGCATCGATCACGGAGGGCTTCTACATCAACACCATAGCCCCTCCGACGAAGTGTGAGTAGTTTACCTCTGACCTACGGATCCGTAGTTTGTAGCTAGTTGGCTTCTTCTCTCTTTTTGGAACTCAATACAATGTTCTCCCCCTCTCTTGTGGAGAACTATTCGATGTAATCTTATTTCTGCGGTGTGTTTGTTGAGACCGATGAATTATGGGTTTATGATCAAGTCTATCTATGAACAATATTTGAATCTTCTCTAAATTCTTTAATGTATGATTGGTTTGTTGGGGAACGTTGCAGAAAACAAAAAATTTCCTACTCGTTTCACCAAGATCCATCTAGGAGTTCATCTAGCAACGAGTCATCAGATGCATCTACATACCTTTGTAGATCGCGTGCGGAAGCGTTCAAAGAATGGGGATGATGTAGTCGAACACAACGTGATCCAAATCACCGATGACCAAGCGCCGAACGGACGACACCTCCGCGTTCAACACACGTACGGGACGGGAGACGTCTCCTCCTTCTTGATCTAGCAAGGGGGAAGGAGAGGTTGATGATGATCCAGCAGCACGACGGCGTGGTGGTGGATGTAGGGCGTCACAGTAGCAGGGCTTCGCCTATACTACGCGAGAGAGAGAGAGACGTAACAGGGAGAGAGGGATGCACCAAAAGCTGTAACCTGAAGTCCCTCCTATCCCCCACTATATATAGGGGTGCCTAGGGGGGCGCCGGCCCTAGGAGATGGATCTCCTAGGGGGGCGGCCAAGGGGTGGGGGCTTGCCCCCCAAGCAAGGGGACGCCCCCTTTAGGGTTTCCCCTAAACCCTAGGCGCATGGGCCCTTAGGGGGTGGCGCCCCAGCCCACTATGGGCTGGGTCCCTTCCCACTTCAGCCCATGGGGCCCTTCGGGATAGGTGGCCCCACCCGGTGGACCCCCGGGACCCTTCCGGTGGTCCCAGTACAATACCGGTAACCCCGAAACTTGTCCCGATGGCCGAAACAACACTTCCTATATATAATTCTTTACCTCCGGACCATTCCGGAACTCCTCGTGACATACGGGATCTCATCCGGGACTCCGAACAACATTCAGGTTACTGCATATACATATCTTCACAACCCTAGTGTCACCGAACCTTAAGAGAACGGAGTCTTGGTCATTTTACCCATAAGGCATTGTTCTTGAGAACGGAGTCTTGGTCATTTTACCCATAAGGCATGGTTCGCACGTGTCAAATGATTCATAATCAAGAGACTCTAAAAGTCCATTTGCATGGAGCTTCTTCATGCGTATGACACCTATGTGACCAAGGCGGCAGTGCCACAAGTATGTGGGACTATCATTATCAACCTTGCATCTTTTGGTACTCACATTATGAACATGTGTAGTATTACATTCGAGATTCATAAAGAATAAACCATTCACCATAGGAGCATGACCATAAAACATATCTCTCATATAAATAGAACAACCATTATTCTCGGATTTAAATGAGTAGCCATCTCGAATTAAACGAGATCCCGATACAATGTTCATGCTCAAAGCTGGTACCAAATAACAATTATTAAGGTTTAAAACTAATCCCGAAGGTAAATGTAGAGGCAGCGTGCCGACGGCGATCACATTGACCTTGGAACCATTCCCGACGCGCATCGTCACCTCGTCCTTTGCCAGTTTCCGCTTATTCCGCAGCCCCTGCTTTGAGTTACAAATGTGAGCAACTGCACCGGTATCAAATACCCAGGAGCTACTACGGACACTAGTAAGGTACACATCAATTACATGTATATCACATATACCTTTTGTTTTGCCGGCCTTCTTGTCTGCTAAGTATTTGGGGCAGTTCCGCTTCCAGTGACCGCTTCCCTTGCAATAAAAGCACTCAGTCTCGGGCTTGGGTCCATTCTTTGGCTTCTTCCCGGCAGCTTGCTTGCCGGGCATGGCAACTTCCTTGCCGTCCTTCTTGAAGCTCTTTTTACCCTTGCCTTTCTTGAACTTAGTGGTTTTATTGACCATCAACACTTGATGTTCCTTCTTGACTTCTACCTTTGCTGATTTCAGCATTGCGAACAACTCAGGAATGGTCTTTTGCATCCCCTGCATGTTGAGGTTCATCACAAAGCTCTTGTAGCTTGGTGGAAGTGACTGGAGGATTCTGTCAATGACCGCATCGTCCGGGAGATTAACTCCCAGCTGAGACAAGCGGTTATGTAACCCAGACATAGTGAGTATGTGCTCACTGACAGAACTATTTTCCTCCATCTTACAGCTGAAGAACTTATCGGTGACTTCATATCTCTCGATCCGGGCATGAGCTTGAAAAACCATTTTCAGCTCTTCGAACATCTCATATGCTCCATGTCTCTCAAAACGCTTTTGGAGCCCCGGCTCTAAACTGTAAAGCATGCCGCACTGAACGAGGGAGTAGTCGTCAACACGTGTCTGCCAAGCGTTCATAACGTCTTGGTTCTGTGGGACGGGAGCTTCACCTAGCGGTGCTTGTAGGACGTAATCTTTCTTGGCAGCTATGAGGATGATCCTCAGGTTCCGGACCCAGTCCGTATAGTTGCTGCCATCGTCTTTCAGCTTGGTTTTCTCTAGGAACGCGTTGAAGTTGAGGACTACGTGGGCCATTTGATCTACAAGACATATTGTAAAATATTTTAGACTAAGTTCATGATAATTAAGTTCATCTAATCAAATTATATAATGAACTCCCACTTAGATAGACATCCCTCTTCTAGTCATCTAAGTATAACATGATCCGAGTCAACTAGGCCGTGTCCGATCATCACGTGAGACGGACTAGTCAACGTCGGTGAACATCTTCATGTTGATCGTATCTTCTATACGACTCATGCTCGACCTTTCGGTCTTCTGTGTTCCGAGGCCATGTCTGTACATGCTAGGCTCGTCAAGTTAACCTAAGTGTTTGCATGTGTAAATCTGTCTTACACCCGTTGTATGTGAACGTCTGAATAAAACACCCGATCATCACGTGGTGTTTTGAAACAGCGAACTGTCGCAACGGCGCACAGTTAGGGGGAACACTTCTTGAAATTAATATGAGGGATCATCTTATTTACTACCGTCGTTCTAAGTAAGCAAGATGCAAAACATGATAAACATCACATGCAATCAAATAATAAACGTGACATGATATGGCCAATATCACATAGCTCCTTTGATCTCCATCTTGGGGCTCCATGATCATCTTGTCACCGGCTTGACACCATGATCTCCATCATCATGATCTCCATCATCATGTCTCCATGAAGTTGCTCGCCAACTATTACTTCTACTACTATGGCTAATGCGTTTAGCAATAAAGTAAAGTAATTTACATGGCGTTTCTCAATGACACGCAGGTCATACAAAAATTAAAGACAACTCCTATGGCTCCTGCCGGTTGTCATACTCATCGACATGCAAGTCGTGATTCCTATTACAATAGCATGAACATCTCATACATCACATATAGATCATTCATCATTCATCACAACTTTGTCCATATCATATCACAAACCACTTGCTGCAAAAACAAGTTAGACGTCCTCTAATTGTTGTTGCAAGTTTTACGTGGCTGAATTAGGGTTCTAGCAAGAACGTCTTCTTACCTACGTGAAAGCCACAACGTGATTTGTCAACTTCTATTTTCCCTTCATAAGGACCCTGTTCATCGAATCCGCTCCAACTAAAGTAGGAGAGACAGACACCCGCCAGCCACCTTATGCAACTAGTGCCTGTTAGTCGGTGGAACCGGTCTCACGTAAGCGTACGTGTAAGGTTGGTCCGGGCCGCTTCATCCCACAATACCGCTGGAGCAAGAAAAGACTAGTAGCGGCAAGAAAGTTGACAAATCTACGCCCACAACAAATTGTGTTCTACTCGCGCAAGAAGAACTATGCATAGACCTAGCTCATGATGCCACTGTTGGGGAACGTTGCAGAAAACAAAAATTTTCCTACTTGTTTCACCAAGATCCATCTAGGAGTTCATCTAGCAACGAGTCATCAGATGCATCTACATACCTTTGTAGATCGCGTGCGGAAGCGTTCAAAGAACGGGGATGATGTAGTCGAACACGACGTTATCCAAATCACCGATGACCAAGCACCGAACGGACGGCACCTCCGCGTTCAACACACGTACGGGACGGGAGACGTCTCCTCCTTCTTGATCCAGCAAGGGGGAAGGAGAGGTTGATGATGATCCAGCAGCATGACGGCGTGGTGGTGGATGCAGGGCATCACAGTAGCAGGGCTTCGCCTATACTACGCGAGAGAGAGACGTAACAGGGAGAGAGGGATGCACCAAAAGCTGTAACCTAAAGTCCCTCCTCTCCCCCACTATATATAGGGGTGCCTAGGGGGGGCGCCGGCCCTAGGAGATGGATCTCCTAGGGGGGGGCGGCAGCCAAGGGGTGGGGGCTTGCCCCCCAAGCAAGGGGGCGCCCCCCTTTAGGGTTTCCCCTAAACCCTAGGCGCATGGGCCCTTAGGGGGTGGCGCCCCAGCCCACTATGGGCTGGGTCCCTTCCCACTTCAGACCATGGGGCCCTCCGAGATAGGTGGCCCCACCTGGTGGACCCCCGGGACCCTTCCGGTGGTCCCGGTACAATACCGGTAACCCCGAAACTTGTCCCGATGTCCGAAACAGCACTTCCTATATATAATTCTTTACCTCTGGACCATTCCAGAACTCCTCGTGACGTCCGAGATCTCATCCGGGACTCCAAACAACATTCGGGTTACTGCATATACATATCTTCACAACCCTAGCGTCACCGAACCTTAAGTGTGTAGACCCTACGGGTTCGGGAGACATGTAGACATGACCGAGACGACTCTCCGGCCAATAACCAACAGCGGGATCTGGATACCCATATTGGCTCCCACATGCTCCACGATGATCTCATCGGATGAACCACGATGTCGAGGATTCAATCAACCCCGTATGCAATTCCCTTTGCCAATCGATATATTACTTGCCCGAGATTCGATCGTCGGTATCCCAATACCTCGTTCAATCTCGTTACCGGCAAGTCACTTTACTCGTACCGCAATGCATGATCCCGTGACCAGACACTTGGTCACTTTGAGCTCATTATGATGATGCATTACCGAGTGGGCCCAGTGATACCTCTCCGTCATACGGAGTGACAAATCCCAGTCTTGATCCGTGTCAACCCAACAGACACTTTCGGAGATACCCGTAGTCTACCTTTATAGTCACCCAGTTACGTTGTGACGTTTGGTACACCCAAAGCACTCCTACGGTATCCGGGAGTTACACGATCTCATGGTCTAAGGAAAAGATACTTGACATTGCAAAACTCTAGCAAACGAACTACACGATCTTTATGCTATGTTTAGGATTGGGTCTTGTCCATCACATCATTCTCCTAATGATGTGATCTCGTTATCAATGACATCCTATGTCCATAGCCAGGAAACCATGACTATCTGTTGATTAACGAGCTAGTCAACTAGAGGCTTACTAGGGACATGTTGGTGTCTGTTATTCACACATGTATTACGATTTCCGGATAACACAATTATAGCATGAATAAAGCCAATTATCATGAACAAGGAAATATAGTAATAATGCTTTTATTATTGCCTCTAGGGCATATTTCCAACAGTCTCCCACTTGCACTAGAGTCAATAATCTAGTTACATTGTGATGAATCGAACACCCATGGAATTCTGGTGTTGATCATGTTTTGCCCTAGGGAGAGGTTTAATCAACGGATCTGCTACATTCAGGTCCGTATGCACTTTACAAATATCTATGTCTCCATCTTGAACATTTTCACGAATGGAGTTGAAGCGACGCTCGATGTGCCTTGTCTTCTTGCGAAACCTGGGCTCCTTGGCAAGTGCAATAGCTCCAGTGTTGTCACAGAAGAGCTTGATCGGCCCGACGCATTGGGTATGACTCCGAGGTCGGTGATGAACTCCTTCACCCAAATTGCTTCATGTGCTGCCTCCGAGGCTGCCATGTACTCCGCTTCACATGTAGATCCCGCCACGACGCTCTGCTTGCAACTGCACCAGCTTACTGCCCCACCATTCAAAATATACACGTATCCGGTTTGTGACTTTGAGTCATCCAGATCTGTGTCGAAGCTAGCGTCGACGTAACCCTTTACGATGAGCTCTTCGTCACCTCCATAAACGAGAAACATTTCCTTAGTCCTTTTCAGGTACTTCAGGATATTCTTGACTGCTGTCCAGTGTTCCTTGCCGGGATTACTTTGGTACCTTCCTACCAAACTTACGGCAAGGTTTACATCAGGTCTGGTACACAACATGGCATACATAATAGAACCTATGGCTGAGGCATAGGGGATGACACTCATCTCTTCTATTTCTTCTGCCGTGGTTGGACTTTGAGCCGAGCTCAATTTCATACCTTGTAACACAGGCAAGAACCCCTTCTTAGATTGATCCATATTGAACTTCTTCAATATCTTATCAAGGTATGTGCTTTGTGAAAGACCTATGAGGCGTCTCGATCTATCTCTATAGATTTTGATGCCTAATATATAAGCAGCTTCTCCAAGGTCCTTCATTGAAAAACTCTTATTCAAGTAGGCCTTAATGCTGTCCAAGAGTTCTATATCATTTCCCATCAAAAGTATGTCATCTACATATAATATGAGAAATGCTACCGAGCTCCCACTCACTTTCTTGTAAACGCAGGCTTCTCCATAAGTCTGTGTAAACCCAAACGCTTTGATCATCTCATCAAAGCGAATGTTCCAACTCCGAGATGCTTGCACCAGCCCATAAATCGAGCGTTGGAGCTTGCACACCTTGTCATCATTCTTAGGATCGACAAAACCTTCCGGCTGCATCATATACAATTCTTCCTTAAGGAAACCATTAAGGAATGCCGTTTTGATGTCCATTTGCCATATTTCATAATCGTAAAATGCGGCAATTGCTAACATGATTCGGACGGACTTTAACTTCGCCACCGGTGGGAAAGTCTCATCGTAGTCAACCCCTTGAACTTGTCGATAACCCTTAGCGACAAGCCGAGCTTTATAGATGGTCACATTACCATCCGCGTCTGTCTTCTTCTTTGATCCATTTATTCTCTATGGCTCGCCGTTCAATGGGCAAGTCAGTCAAAGTCCATACTCCGTTTTCATACATGGATCCTATCTCGGATTTCATGGCTTCTAGCCATTTGTTGGAATCCAGGCCCGCCGTCGCTTCTTCATAGTTCGAAGGTTCACCGTTGTCTAACAACATGATTTCCAAGACAGGGTTGCCGTACCACTCTGGTGCGGAACGTGTCCTTGTGGACCTACGAATTTCAGTAGGAGCTTGATCAGAAGTATCTTGATCATCATCATTAACTTCCTCTCTAGTCGGCGCAGGCACCTCAGGAACATTTTCTTGAGTTGTGCCCTTTTCCGGTTCAAGAGGTAATACTTCATCAAGTTCTACTTTCCTCCCACTTACTTCTTTCGAGAGAAACTCTTTCTCTAGAAAGGATCCATTCTTGGCAACAAAGATCTTGCCTTCGGATCTGAGGTAGAAGGTATACCCAATAGTTTCTTTTGGGTATCCTATGAAGACGCATTTTTCCGACTTGGGTTCGAGCTTTTCAGGTTGAAGTTTCTTGACATAAGCATCGCATCCCCAAACTTTTAGAAACGACAGCTTAGGTTTCTTTCCAAACCATAATTCATACGGTGTCGTCTCAACGGATTTCGACGGAGCCCTATTTAAAGTGAATGCGGCAGTCTCTAAAGCATAGCCCCAAAAAGATAGCAGTAAATCGGTAAGAGACATCATAGATCGCACCATATCTAATAGAGTGCGATTACGACGTTCGGACACACCGTTACGCTGAGGTGTTCCAGGCGGCATGAGTTGTGAAACTATTCCACATTTTCTTAAGTGTGTGCCAAATTCGTGACTCAAGTATTCTCCTCCACGATCTGATCGTAGAAACTTGATTTTCCTGTCACGTTGATTCTCAACCTCACTCTGAAATTCCTTGAACTTTTCAAAGGTTTCAAACTTGTGTTTCATTAAGTAAATATATCCATATCTACTCAAATCATCAGTGAGGGTGAGAACATAACGATAGCCAACGCGAGCCTCAACACTCATTGGACCGCACACATCAGTATGTATGATTTCCAATAAGTTGGTTGCTCGCTCCATTATTCCTGAGAACGGAGTCTTGGTCATTTTACCCATAAGGCATGGTTCTGAAGGAAATATGCCCTAGAGGCAATAATAAAGTTATTATTTATTTCCTTATATCATGATAAATGTTTATTATTCATGCTAGAATTGTATTAACCGGAAACATAATACATGTGTGAATACATAGACAAACAAAGTGTCACTAGTATGCCTCTACTTGACTAGCTCGTTAATCAAAGATGGTTATGTTTCCTAACCATGAACAAAGAGTTGTTATTTGATTAACGAGGTCACATCATTAGTTGAATGATCTGATTGACATGACCCATTCCATTAGCTTAGCACCCGATCGTTTAGTATGTTGCTATTGTTTTCTTCATGACTTATACATGTTCCTATAACTATGAGATTATGCAACTCCCGTTTACCGGAGGAACACTTTGGGTACTACCAAACGTCACAACGTAACTGGGTGATTATAAAGGAGTACTACAGGTGTCTCCAATGGTAGATGTTGGGTTGGCGTATTTCGAGATTAGGGTTTGTCACTCCGAGTGTCGGAGAGGTATCTCTGGGCCCTCTCGGTAATGCACATCACATAAGCCTTGCAAGCACTGCAACTAATATGTTAGTTGTCAGATGATGTATTACGGAACGAGTAAAGAGACTTGCCAGTAACGAGATTGAACTAGGTATTGGATACCGACGATCGAATCTCGGGCAAGTAACATACCGATGACAAAGGGAACAACGTATGTTGTTATGCGGTCTGACCGATAAAGATCTTCGTAGAATATGTAGGAGCCAATATGGGCATCCAGGTCCCGCTATTGGTTATTGACCGGAGACGTGTCTCGGTCATGTCTACATTGTTCTCGAACCGTAGGGTCCGCACGCTTAACGTTACGATGACAGTTATTATGAGTTTATGCATTTTGATGTACCGAAGGTTGTTCGGAGTCCCGGATGAGATCACGGACATGACGAGGAGTCTCGAAATGGTCGAGACGTAAAGATTGATATATTGGAAGCCTATGTTTGGACATCGGAAGTGTTCCGGGTGAAATCGGGATTTTACCGGATTACCGGGAGGGTTACCGGAACCCCCCGGGAGCCAAATGGGCCAACATGGGCCTTAGTGGAAAGGTGAGCGGGCAGCCCACATAGGGCTGCGCCTCCCCCCTCTCCCTAGTCCTATTAGGACTAGGAGAGGGGCCGGCCACCTCTCTCTCTCTCCCCTTTGAAGGATTCCTAGTTGGACTAGGATTGGAGGGGGGAGTCCTACTCCCGGTAGGAGTAGGACTCCTCCTGCGCCTCCCTCTCTCTGGCCGGCCAGCCCCCCTCCCTCCAACCTTTATATACGGGGGCAGGGGATACCCCAAGACACACAAGTTGATCCTTGAGATCATTCCTTAGCCGTGTGCGGTGCCCCCTGCCACCAAATTCCACCTCGATCGTACCGTTACAGTGCTTAGGCGAAGCCCTGCGTCGGTAGTACATCAAGATCGTCACCACGCCGTCGTGCTGACGGAACTCTTCCTCGACGCTTTGCTGGATCGGAGCCCGGGGAACGTCATCGAGCTGAACGTGTGCTAAGAACTCGGAGGTGCCGGAGTAACGGTGCTTGGATCGGTCGGATCGGGAAGAAGACGTACGACTACTTCCTCTATGTTGTGTGATCGCTTCCGCAGTCGGTCTGCGTTGGTACGTAGACAACACTCTCCCCTCTCGTTGCTGTGCATCATTATGATCTTGCGTGTGCGTAAGAAAATTTTCGAAATTACTGCGTTCCCCAACAGTGGTATCAGAGCCTAGGTTTTATGGTTTGATGTTATTTGCATGAGTAGAACACAAGTGAGTTGTGGGCGATACAAGTCATACTGCCTACCAGCATGTCATACTTTGGTTCGGCGGTATTGTTGGGTGAGACGATCCGGACCAACCTTACGCGTACTCTTACGCGAGACCGGTTCCCTCGACGTGCTTTGCACACAGATGGCTTGCGGAAGACTGTCTCTCCAACTTTAGTTGAACCAAGTGTGACTACGCCCGGTCCTTGAGAAGGTTAAAACGGAGTCTATTTGACGAACTATCGTTGTGGTTTTGATGCGTAGGTGAGATGAGTTCTTACTTAAGCCCGTAGCAGCCACGTAAAACTTGCAACAACAAAGTAGAGGACGTCTAACTTGTTTTTGCAGGGTATGTTGTGATGTGATATGGTCAAGGCATGATGCTGATTTTATTGTATGAGATGATCATGTTTTGTAACCGAGTTATCGGCAACTGGCAGGAGCCATATGGTTGTCGCTTTATTGTATGCAATGCAATCGCGATGTAATGCTTTACTTTATTACTAAACGGTAGTGATAGTCGTGGAAGCATAAGATTGGCGAGACGACAACGATGCTACGATGGAGATCAAGGTGTCGCGCCGGTGACGATGGTGATCATGACGGTGCTTCGGAGATGGAGATCACAAAGCACAAGAAGATGATGGCCATATCATATCACTTATATTGATTGCATGTGATGTTTATCCTTTTATGCATCTTATCTTGCTTTGATTGACGGTAGCATTATAAGATGATCTCTCGCTAAATTATCAAGAAGTGTTCTCCCTGAGTATGCACCGTTGCCAAAGTTCGTCGTGCCCAGACACCACGTGATGATCGGGTGTGATAAGCTCTACGTCCAAATACAACGTGTGCAAAACAGTTGCACACGCGGAATACTCAGGTTATACTTGACGAGCCAAGCATATACAGATATGGCCTCGGAACACGGAGACCGAAAGGTCGAGCGTGAATCATATAGTAGATATGATCAACATAATGATGTTCACCATTGAAAACTACTCCATCTCACGTGATGATCGGTTATGGTTTAGTTGATTTGGATCACTTGATCACTTAGAGGATTAGAGGGATGTCTATCTAAGTGGGAGTTCTTAAGTAATATGATTAAATTGAACTTAAATTTATCATGAACTTAGTCCTGGTAGTATTTTGCAAATCATGTTATAGATCAATAGCTCGCGTTGTTGCTTCCCTGTGTTTATTTTGATATGTTCCTAGAGAAAATTGTGTTGGAAGATGTTAGTAGCAAAGACGCGGATTGGATCCGTGATCAGAGGTTTATCCTCATTGCTGCACAGAAGAATTATGTCCTTGATGCACCGCTAGGTGAAAGACCTATTGCAGGAGCAGATACAGACGTTATGAACGTTTGGCTAGCTCAATATGATGACTACTTGATAGTTTAGTGCACCATGCTTAATGGATTAGAATCGGGACTTCAAAGACGTTTTGAACGTCATGGACCATATGAGATGTTCCAGGAGTTGAAGTTAATATTTCAAGCAAATACCCGAGTTGAGAGACATGAAGTCTCCAGCAAGTTCTATAGCTAAAAGATGGAAGAGAATCGCTCAACTAGTGAGCATGTGCTCAGATTGTCTGGGTACTACAATCGCTTGAATCAAGTGGGAGTTAATCTTCCAGATAAGATAGTGATTGACAGAATTCTCTAGTCATCATCACTAAGTTAGTAGAACTTCGTGATGAACTATAATATGCAAGGGATAACGGAAACAACTCCCAAGCTCTTCGTGATGCAGAAATCAACGAAGGTAGAAATCAAGAAAAACATCAAGTGTTGATGGTTGACAAGACCACTAGTTTCAAGAAAAGGGCAAAGGGAAGAAGGGGAACTTCAAAAGAACGGCAAGCAAGTTGCTGCTCAAGTGAAGAAGCCCAAATCTGGACCTAAGCCTGAGACTGAGTGCTTCTACTGCAAAGGGACTGGTCACTGGAAGCGGAACTACCCCAAGTAATTGGCGGATAAGAAGGATGGCTAAGTGAACATAAGTATATTTGATATACATGTTATTGATGTGTACCTTACTAGTGTTTATAGAAAACCCTCAGTATTTGATACTAGTTCAGTTGCTAAGATTAGTAACTCGAAACGGGAGTTGCAGAATAAACAGAGACTAGTTAAGGGTGAAGTGACGATGTGTGTTGGAAGTAGTTCCAAGATTGATATGATCATCATCGCACACTCCCCATAATTTCGGGATTAGTGTTGAACCTAAATAAGTGTTATTTGGTTTTTGCGTTGAGCATGAATATGATTTGATCATGTTTATTGCAATACGGTTATTCATTAAAGTCAGAGAATAATTGTTGTTCTGTTTACATGAATAAAACCTTCGATGGTCATACACCCAATGAAACAAGTTCGTTGGATCTCGATCGTAGTGATACACATATTGAAACCAAAAGATGCAAAGTTAATAATGATAGCGCAACTTATTTGTGGCACTTCCGTTTAGGTCATATTGGTATAAAGCGCATGAAGAAACTCCATGCTGATGGGCTTTCGGAATCACTTGATCATGAATCACTTGATGCTTGCGAACCATGCCTTTTGGGCAAGATGACTAAAACGCCGTTCTTCGGAACAATGGAGCGAGCAACAGTTTTGTTGGAAATCATACATACTGATGTATGTGGTCCGATGAATATTGAGGCTCGCGACAGGTATCATTATTTTCTGATCTTCACAGATGATTTAAGTAGATATGAGTATATCTACTTGATGAAACATAAGTCTGAAACATTTGAAAAGTTCAAAGAATTTCAGAGAGAAGTGAAAAATCATCGTGACAAGAAAATAAAGTTTCTACGATCTGATCGCGGAGACAAATATTTAAGTTACGAGTTTGGTCTTCAGTTAAAAACAATGTGAAATAGTTTCACTACGCACGCCACCTGGAACACCACAACATAATGGTGTGTCCAAACGTCATAACCGTACTTTATTGGATATAGTGCAATCTATGATGTATCTTACCGATCTACCACTATCGTTTTGGGGTTATGCATTAGAGACAGCTGCATTCACGTTAAATAGGGCACCATCTAAATCCGTTGAGACGACACAATCTGAACCATGGTTTAGCAAGAAACCAAAGTTGTCATTTCTTAAAGTTTGGGGTTGCGATGCTTATATGAAAAAGTTTCATCCTGATAAGCTCAAACTCAAATCGGAGAAGTGCGTCTTCATAGGATATCCAAAGGAAACTATTGGATACACCTTCTATCACATATCCGAAGGCAAGACTTTTTGTTGCTAAAAATTCGGAAACTTTCTGGAGAAGGAGTTTCTCTCGAAAGAAGTGAGTGGGAGGAAAGTAGAAAACTTGATAAGGTAATTGTACCTTCTCCCTTATTGGAAAACAGTTCATCACAGAAATCTGTTCCTGTGACTACTACACCAATTAGTGAGGAAGCTAATGATGATGATCATGTAACTTCAGATCAAGTTACTACCGAATCTCGTAGGTAAACCAGAGTGAGGTCCGCACCAGAGTGGTGCGGTAATCCTGTTCTGGAGGTCATGTTACTTGACCATGACGAACCTACGAACTATGAGGAAGCGATGATGAGCCCAGATTCCGCGAAATAGTGTAAGGCCATGAAATCTGAGATATGATCCATGTATGAGAACAAAGTTTGGACTTTGGTTGGCTTGCCCGATGATCGGCAAGCAATTGAGAATAAATGGATCTTCAAGAGGAAGACGGACGCTGATAGTAGTGTTACTATCTACAAAGCTAGAATTGTCAAAAAAGGTTTTCGACAAGTTCAAAGTGTTGACTACGATGAGTTTTTCTCACTCGTATCTATGCTTAAATCTGTCCGAATCATGTTAGCAATTGCCGCATTTTATGAAATCTGGCAAATGGATAAACAAAACTGCATTCCTTAATGGATTTATTAAAGAAGAGTTGTATATGATGCAACAGAAGGTTTTGTCAATCCGAAAGGTGCTAACAAAATGTGCAAGCACCAGCGATCCATCTGTGGACTGGTGCAAGCATCTCGGAGTTGGAATATACGCTTTGATGAGTTGATCAAAGCATATAGTTTTATACAGACTTGCGGTGAAGACTGTATTTACAAGAAAGTGAGTGGGAGCACTACAGCATTTCTGATAAGTATATGTGATTGACATATTGTTGATCGGAAATAATGTAGAATTATTCTGTAAAGCATAAAGGAGTGTTTGAAAGGAGTTTTTCAAAGAAAGACTTCGGTGAAGCTGCTTACATATTAAGCTTCAAGATCTATAGAGATAGATCAAGACGCTTGATAAGTTCTTTCAATGAGTACATACCTTGACAAAGATTTTGAAGTAGTTCAAAATGGAGCAGTCAAAGAAAGAGTTCTTGCCTGTATTATAAGGTGTGAAGTTGAGTAAGACTCAAAGCCCGACCACGGCAGAAGATAGAAAGAGAATGAAAGTCATTCCCTATGCCTTGGCCATAGGTTCTATAAAGTATGTCATGCTGTATACCAGATCTATTATATACCCTGCACTGATTTGGCAAGGGAGTACAATAGTGATCTAGGAGTAGATCACTGGACAGCGGTCCGAATTATCCTTAGTGAAATAAGGATATGTTTCTCGATTATGGACGTGATAAAAAGGTTCGTCGTAAAGGGTTACGCTGATGCAAGTTTTGACACTAATCTAGATGACTCTAAGTCTCGGTCTAGATACATATTGAAAGTGGGAGCAATTAGCTAGAGTAGCTCCGTGCAGAGCATTATAGACAAAGAATTTTGCAAAATACTTACGGATCTGAATGTGGCAGACCCGTTGACTAAGATTCTCTCACAAGCAAAACATGATCACACCTTAGTACTCTTTGGGTGTTAATCACATAGCGATGTGAACTAGATTACTGAATCTAGTAATCCCTTTGGGTGTTGGTCACATGGCGATGTGAACTATGGGTGTTAATCACATGATGATGTGAACTATTGATGTTAATCACATGGTGATGTGATCTAGATTATTGACTCTAGTGCAAGTGGGAGACTGAAGGAAATATGCCCTAGAGGCAATAATAAAGTTATTATTTATTTCCTTATATCATGATAAATGTTTATTATTCATGCTAGAATTGTATTAACCGGAAACATAATACATGTGTGAATACATAGACAAACAGAGTGTCACTAGTATGCCTCTACTTGACTAGCTCGTTAATCAAAGATGGTTATGTTTCCTAACCATGAACAAAGAGTTGTTATTTGATTAACGAGGTCACATCATTAGTTGAATGATCTGATTGACATGACCCATTCCATTAGCTTAGCACCCGATCGTTTAGTATGTTGCTATTGTTTTCTTCATGACTTATACATGTTCCTATAACTATGAGATTATGCAACTCCCGTTTACCGGAGGAACACTTTGGGTACTACCAAACGTCACAACGGAACTGGGTGATTATAAAGGAGTACTACAGGTGTCTCCAATGGTAGATGTTGGGTTGGCGTATTTCGAGATTAGGGTTTGTCACTCCGAGTGTCGGAGAGGTATCTCTGGGCCCTCTCGGTAATGCACATCACATAAGCCTTGCAAGCACTGCAACTAATATGTTAGTTGTCAGATGATGTATTACGGAACGAGTAAAGAGACTTGCCAGTAACGAGATTGAACTAGGTATTGGATACCGACGATCGAATCTCGGGCAAGTAACATACCGATGACAAAGGGAACAACGTATGTTGTTATGCGGTCTGACCGATAAAGATCTTCGTAGAATATGTAGGAGCCAATATGGGCATCCAGGTCCCGCTATTGGTTATTGACCGGAGACGTGTCTTGGTCATGTCTACAATGTTCTTGAATCGTAGGGTCCGCACGCTTAACGTTACGATGACAGTTATTATGAGTTTATGCATTTTGATGTACCGAAGGTTGTTCGGAGTCCCGGATGAGATCACGGACATGACGAGGAGTCTCGAAATGGTCGAGACGTAAAGATTGATATATTGGAAGCCTATGTTTGGACATCGGAAGTGTTCCGGGTGAAATCGGGATTTTACCGGATTACCGGGAGGGTTACTGGAACCCCCCGGGAGCCAAATGGGCCAACATGGGCCTTAGTGGAAAGGTGAGAGGGCAGCCCACATAGGGCTGCGCCTCCCCCCTCTCCCTAGTCCTATTAGGACTAGGAGAGGGGCCGGCCACCTCTCTCTCTCTCCCGTTTGAAGGATTCCTAGTTGGACTAGGATTGGAGGGGGGAGTCCTACTCCCGGTAGGAGTAGGACTCCTCCTGCGCCTCCCTCTCTCTGGACGGCCAGCCCCCCTCCCTCCAACCTTTATATACGGGGGCTGGGGACACCCCAAGACACACAAGTTGATCCTTGAGATCGTTCCTTAGCCGTGTGCGGTGCCCCCTGCCACCAAATTCCACCTCGATCGTACCGTTACAGTGCTTAGGCGAAGCCCTGCGTCGGTAGTACATCAAGATCGTCACCACGCCGTTGTGCTGACGGAACTCTTCCTCGACGCTTTGCTGGATCGGAGCCCGAGGAATGTCATCGAGCTGAACGTGTGCTAAGAACTCGGAGGTGCCGGAGTAACGGTGCTTGGATCGGTCGGATCGGGAAGAAGACGTACGACTACTTCCTCTACGTTGTGTGATCGCTTCCGCAGTCGGTCTGCGTTGGTACGTAGACAACACTCTCCCCTCTCGTTGCTGTGCATCACCATGATCTTGCGTGTGCGTAGGAAAATTTTCGAAATTACTGCGTTCCCCAACAGGTTCGCACGTGTCAAATGATTCATAATCAAGAGACTCTAAAAGTCCATCTGCATGGAGCTTCTTCATGCGTTTGACACCTATGTGACCAAGGCGGCAGTGCCACAAGTATGTGGGACTATCATTATCAACCTTGCATCTTTTGGTACTCACATTATGAACATGTGTAGTATTACGTTTGAGATTCATAAAGAATAAACCATTCACCATAGGAGCATGACCATAAAACATATCTCTCATATAAATAGAACAACCATTATTCTCGGATTTAAATGAGTAGCCATCTCGAATTAAATGAGATCCCGATACAATGTTCATGCTCAAAGCTGGTACCAAATAACAATTATTAAGGTTTAAAACTAATCCCGAAGGTAAATGTAGAGGCAGCGTGCCGACGGCGATCACATTGACCTTGGAACCATTCCCGACGCGCATCGTCACCTCATCCTTTGCCAGTTTCCGCTTATTCCGCAGCCCCTGCTTTGAGTTACAAATGTGAGCAACTGCACCGGTAACAAATACCCAGGAGCTACTACGGACACTAGTAAGGTACACCGGTATCTATCCCTCACATATACCTTTTGTTTTGCCGGCCTTCTTGTCTGCTAAGTATTTGGGGCAGTTCCCCTTCCAGTGACCGCTTCCCTTGCAATAAAAGCACTCAGTCTCGGGCTTGGGTCCATTCTTTGGCTTCTTCCCGGCAGCTTGCTTGCTGGGCGCGGCAACTTCCTTGCCGTCCTTCTTGAAGCTCTTTTTACCCTTGCCTTTCTTGAACTTAGTGGTTTTATTGACCATCAACACTTGATGTTCCTTCTTGACTTCTACCTCTGCTGATTTCAGCATTGCAAACAACTCAGGAATGGTCTTTTGCATCCCCTGCATGTTGAGGTTCATCACAAAGCTCTTGTAGCTTGGTGGAAGCGACTGGAGGATTCTGTCAATGACCGCATCGTCCGGGAGATTAACTCCCAGCTGAGACAAGCGGTTATGTAACCCAGACATAGTGAGTATGTGCTCACTGACAGAACTATTTTCCTCCATCTTACAACTGAAGAACTTATCGGAGACTTCATATCTCTCGATCCGGGCATGAGCTTGAAAAACCATTTTCAGCTCTTCGAACATCTCATATGCTCCATGTCTCTCAAAACGCTTTTGGAGCCCCGGCTCTAAACTGTAAAGCATGCCGCACTGAACGAGGGAGTAGTCGTCAACACGTGTCTGCCAAGCGTTCATAACGTCTTGGTTCTGTGGGACGGGAGCTTCACCTAGCGGTGCTTGTAGGACGTAATCTTTCTTGGCAGCTATGAGGATGATCCTCAGGTTCCAGACCCAGTCCGTATAGTTGCTGCCATCGTCTTTCAGCTTGGTTTTCTCTAGGAACGCGTTGAAGTTGAGGACTACGTGGGCCATTTGATCTACAAGACATATTGTAAAATATTTTAGACTAAGTTCATGATAATTAAGTTCATCTAATCAAATTATATAATGAACTCCCGCTTAGATAGACATCCCTCTTCTAGTCATCTAAGTATAACATGATCCGAGTCAACTAGGCCGTGTCCGATCATCACGTGAGACGGACTAGTCAACGTCGGTGAACATCTTCATGTTGATCATATCTTCTATACGACTCATGCTTGACCTTTCGGTCTTCTGTGTTCCGAGGCCATGTCTGTACATGCTAGGCTCGTCAAGTCAACCTAAGTGTTTGCATGTGTAAATCTGTCTTACACCCGTTGTATGTGAACGTCTGAATAAAACACCCGATCATCACGTGGTGTTTTGAAACAGCGAACTGTCGCTAAGGTGCACAATTAGGGGGAACACTTCTTGAAATTAATATGAGGGATCATCTTATTTACTACCGTCGTTCTAAGTAAGCAAGATGCAAAACATGATAAACATCACATGCAATCAAATAATAAACGTGACATGATATGGCCAATATCACATAGCTCCTTTGATCTCCATCTTGGGGCTCCATGATCATCTTGTCACCGGCTTGACACCATGATCTCCATCATCATGATCTCCATCATCATGATCTCCATCATCGTGTCTCCATGAAGTTGCTCGCCAACTATTACTTCTACTACTATGGCTAACGTGTTTAGCAATAAAGTAAAGTAATTTACATGGCGTTTCTCAATGACACGCAGGTCATACAAAAATTAAAGACAACTCCTATGGCTCCTGCCGGTTGTCATACTCATCGACATGCAAGTCGTGATTCCTATTACAGTAGCATGAACATCTCATACATCACATATAGATCATTCATCATTCATCACAACTTTGGCCATATCATATCACAAACCAGTTGCTGCAAAAACAAGTTAGACGTCCTCTAATTGTTGTTGCAAGTTTTACGTGCCTGAATTAGGGTTCTAGCAAGAACGTCTTCTTACCTACGTGAAAGCCACAACGTGATTTGTCAACTTCTATTTACCCTTCATAAGGACCCTGTTCATCGAATCCGCTCCAACTAAAGTAGGAGAGACAGACACCCGCCAGCCACCTTATGCAACTAGTGCGTGTTAGTCGGTGGAACCGGTCTCACGTAAGCGTACGTGTAAGGTTGGTCCGGGCCGCTTCATCCCACAATACCGCTGGAGCAAGAAAAGACTAGTAGCGGCAAGAAAGTTGACAAATCTATGCCCACAACAAATTGTGTTCTACTCGCGCAAGAAGAACTACACATAGACCTAGCTCATGATGCCACTATTGGGGAACGTTGCAGAAAACAAAAAATTTCCTACTCGTTTCACCAAGATCCATCTAGGAGTTCATCTAGCAACGAGTCATCAGATGCATCTACATACCTTTGTAGATCGCGTGCGGAAGCGTTCCAAGAACGGGGATGATGTAGTCGAACACGATGTGATCCAAATCACCGATGACCAAGCGCCGAACGGACGGCACCTCCGCGTTCAACACACGTACGGGACGGGAGACGTCTCCTCCTTCTTGATCCAGCAAGGGGGAAGGAGAGGTTGATGATGATCCAGCAGCACGACGGCATGGTGGTGGATGCAGGGCGTCACAATAGCAGGGCTTCGCCTATACTACGCGAGAGAGAGACATAACAGGGAGAGAGGGATGCACCAAAAGCTGTAACCTGAAGTCCCTCCTCTCCCCCACTATATATAGGGGTGCCTAGGGGGGGGGCGCCGGCCCTAGGAGATGGATCTGCTAGGGGGCGGCGGCGGCCAAGGGGTGGGGGCTTGCCCCCCAAGCAAGGGGGCGCCCCCCTTTAGGGTTTCTCCTAAACCCTAGGCGCATGGGCCCTTAGGGGGTGGCGCCCCAGCCCACTATGGGCTGGGTCCCTTCCCACTTCAGCCCATGGGGCCCTCCGGGATAGGTGGCCCCACCCGGTGGACCCCCGGGACCCTTCCGGTGGTCCCGGTACAATACCGATAACCCCGAAACTTGTCCCGATGGCCGAAACAGCACTTCCTATATATAATTCTTTACCTCCGGACCATTCTGGAACTCCTCGTGACGTCCGGGATCTCATCCGGGACTCCAAACAACATTCGGGTTACTGCATATACATATCTTCACAACCCTAGCGTCACCGAACCTTAAGTGTGTAGACCCTACGGGTTCGGGAGACATGTAGACATGACCGAGATGACTCTCCGACCAATAACCAACAGCGGGATCTGGATACCGATATTGGCTCCCACATGCTCCACGATGATCTCATCGGATGAACCACGATGTCGAGGATTCAATCAACCCCGTATGCAATTCCCTTTGTCTATCGATATATTACTTGCCCGAGATTCGATCGTCGGTATCCCAATACCTCGTTCAATCTCGTTACCGGCAAGTCACTTTACTCATACCGCAATGCATGATCCCATGACCAGACACTTGGTCACTTTGAGCTCATTATGATGATGCATTACCGAGTGAGCCCAGTGATACCTCTCCGTCATACGGAGTGACAAATCCCAGTCTTGATCCGTGTCAACCCAACAGACACTTTCGGAGATACCCGTAGTCTACCTTTATAGTCACCCAGTTACGTTGTGACGTTTGGTACACCCAAAGCACTCCTACGGTATCCGGGAGTTACACGATCTCATGGTCTAAGGAAAAGATACTTGACATTGCAAATCTCTAGCAAACGAACTACACGATCTTTATGCTATGTTTAGGATTGGGTCTTGTCCATCACATCATTCTCCTAATGATGTGATCTCGTTATCAATGACATCCTATGTCCATAGCCAGGAAACCATGACTATCTGTTGATTAACGAGCTAGTCAACTAGAGGCTTACTAGGGACATGTTGGTGTCTGTTATTCACACATGTATTACGATTTCCGGATAACACAATTATAGCATGAATAAAGACAATTATCATGAACAAGGAAATATAATAATAATGCTTTTATTATTGCCTCTAGGGCATATTTCCAACATGGTTATCTTTGCAAGTCTCTTCGAATTATCAGTTTGGTTTGGCCTACTAGAATGATCTTTCTTGCAATGGGAGAAGTGCTTAGCTTTGGGTTCAATCTTGCGGTGTCCTTTCCCGGTGACAGTAAGGGCAGCAAGGCACGTATTGTATTGTTGCCATCAAGGATAACAAGATGGGGTTTTCTTCATATTGCATGAGTCTATCCCTCTACATCATGTCATCTTGCTTAAGGCGTTACTCTGTTTTTAACTTAATACTCTAGATGCATGCTGGATAGTGCTCGATGAGTGGTGCAATAGTAGTAGATGCAGGCAGGAGTCGATCTACTACTTGTCTCGGACGTGATGCCTATATACATGATCATGCCTAGATATTCTCATAATTATGCCTAATTCTGTCAATTTCTCAATAGTAATTTGTTCACCCACCGTAGAATACTTATGCTCTCAAGAGAAGCCACTAGTGAAACCTATGGCCCCCGGGTCTATCTTTATCATATTGTTCTCCTACTACTTAGCTATTTACTTTGCCTTAATTTTACTTTGCATCTTTATCACAAAAATACCAAAAATATTATCTTCATCATATCTATCAGATCTCACTCTCATAAGTGGCCTTATAGGGATTGACAACCCTTATTTGCATTGGTTGCGAGGATTTATTTGTTTTGTGCAGGTACGAGGGACTCGCGCGTAGCCTCCTACTGGATTGATACCTTGGTTCTCAAAAACTGGGGGAAATACTTACGCTACTTTGCTGCTTCATCCCTTCCTCCCCGGGGAAAACCAACGCAGTGCTCAAGAGGTAGCAGTAGGTGCCGCAAATTTACTCATAACAGAAGGTGAATCAAGTGCAGAGCTAGATGGCAGTTCCTTACCTCCCCTCGTAGTTGAGGGAAAAATCTTGGTTCTTTCATCTTTCAAGTTCCTCATAGTGATCAACAGATATAAATCCCAAGTGCCTCAAAGAATAAAGCTATGCTCCTCGGCAACGGCGCCAGAAAATAGTCTTGATAACCCACAAGTATAGGGGATCGCAACAGTTTTCGAGGGTAGAGTATCCAACCCAAATTTATTGATTTGACACAAGGGGAGCCAAAGAATATTCTCAAGTATTAGCAGTTGAGTTGTCAATTCAACCACACCTGAAAGACTTAATATCCGCAACAAAGTATTTAGTAGCAAAGTAGTATGGAAGTAGCGGTAATGGTGGCAAAAGTAACAGTAGCAGTTTTTGTAGCATCATAACAGTGGCAACGGAAAAGTAACTAAGCAATGATCAATATGTGAAAAGCACGTAGGCAATGGATCAATGATGAATAATTATTACGGATTTGATTCCTCATGCAATAGTTACAACATAGGGTGACACAGAACTAGCTCCAGTTCATCAATGTAATGTAGGCATGTATTCCGAATATAGTCATACGTGCTTATGGAAAAGAACTTGCATGACATCTTTTGTCCTACCCTCCCGTGGCAGCGGGGTCCTATTGGAAACTAAGGTATATTAAGGCCTCCTTTTAATTGAGTACCAGACCAAAGCATTAACACTTAGTGAATACATGAACTCCTCAAACTACGGTCATCACCGGGAGAGGTCCCGATTATTGTCACTTCGGGGTTGCCGGATCATAACACATAGTAGGTGACTATTGACTTGCAAGATAGGATCAAGAACTCACATATATTCATGAAAACGTAATAGGTTCAGATCTGAAATCATGGCACTCGGGCCCTAGTGACAAGCATTAAGCATAGCAAAGTCATAGCAACATCAATCTTAGAACATAATGGATACTAGGGATGAAACCCTAACAAAACAACCTCGATTGCATGGTAAATCTCATCCAACCCATCACCGTCCAACAAGCCTACAATGGGATTACTCACGCACGACAGAGAGCATCTTGAAATTGGTGATGGAGGATGGTTGATGATGACGATGGCGACAGATTCCCCTCTCCGGAGCCCCGAACGGACTCCAGATCGGCCCTTCCGAGGAAGATTAGGGCTTGGCGGCGGCTCAGTATCGTAAAACGCGATGAATCCTTCTCTCTGATTTTTTTCTCCCCGAAAGTGAATATATGGAGTTGGGGTTGAGGTCGGTGGAGTTGGGGTTCAGGCCTGCACCGCGCCACCGCCTCCGTCGCCATGCCCGAGTCCGGCCGGGACATGGGCGAGCCGCCGTCGCCGCCCGGGACTCCTCCCGAGGCCTAGCCCCCCCCCCCCTCCTTAAATAGCGCCGCCCTCACCCCCTGGACCCCAAGTCGCCGCCACCACTGCCCCTCGCCGCAGCACCGCCGACGCAAACCCCGCTGCCTCATGCCGCCGCACACCCACGCCGTCCGCCGCTACTGTTGCCGAGCCGCGCCGTCGCGAACCCCTCGCCTCACCGCGCCGCCCGCCGCAAGCCCGCCGGAGCCGCCGTCGTTCGTTGGATCTTGCCGGAATCCGACGCTTGTTTTTTCGGTTTAGGTAAAACCGATCGGTTTTTTTAGAAACCCTAGATGCATTTTTTTATTTTTGTTCGGTTCGGTTTTTTCGGTTCGGTTGTTTCGGTTCGGTTTTTTCGGTTCAGTTATTTAGCGAACGTTCGTCCGTTCGTTCATTTTGACAAACGATGTTCGTCAGTTAGCCGCAGACAGTGAACGTTCATTCGTTAGCCTGTTCATCTCGTTTTATTTTCAAGGGTCTTTGCGTGATTATTTTCGATCGCGATTTCTACCCTGATCTTTGTTTAAGTTTATCTTTCCGCTCGTTTATCCAAATCAGGTGAAACAAGCGCCTAGAGCTTCGTCTCGACGCCCTCTTTCTGTTTAACCAACTTGAACAAGATTTTGGTATTGTAATTTTTTTTACTTTAGTCCAGATTAGTAAACGGGTCCTGTTTCTTTCGTAGTTTGAGTTTCGTTGCTCCGTTTGATTTGATTCTTTTTGCAAACCGGAGTTCTTCAGTTGAACTTTATGGTTAGATCTTCTTATTCGAGTTTTATCCGTGCTTCTAGTTGAGTTCTTATGTATGCTATTGTTGGTTGCGATAGAATTCCTGGAGTGCGAAGCGTGCTACTACGAGTCTCTAGGATTGGCATATCGTCAGCAAGGCAAGTAACACATTGATCATACTCTTTTCATACCCAGTTTTATGCATTAGTTACAATCCTCAAACACTGCATGATTAGGATGTGTTTAACTTGTGGGTACTGGGAAGTAGATGATGAGGTAGAACATATTACCTGTTTTATTATCAAACCCTTGGGAGTTACTTCTACGTTATGCTTATATTGCCATGCTATGCTCATAGACGTGGTTTGGGTTTGAGTGTATCCATGATAGATGTGAGTTGTAAATTAATGGTTCAACTTAAGGTGGCAACTTTAATACACATCTAGGTGGATTGCTTGTGGGCACTTGGAGAATCCAGTGTTGTCCTAGGATATCTCGGAGTACCCGTGTGATCATCCTACGGTCCGCCACCCAGGCTCAAAGGGATCATAACATTATTCATGCTAGAAACTTTTGTTTGCAGCCACAAGCCATTATGGGGTCTGGCATAGTTGAGTATGTTGTGTGACCTCTTTCAGTGGTAGGCTAGCAGATGTAGAGGGAAAGTAGGTATAATTGTCTACCCAGAGTAAAGAGTTAATGCTTCGGAAAGACTGTGTCTCGGTCATTCGTTTCTCAAACACAATGTAGTGCGAGAAATCCAATGGAGGAGATCGAGTCTTGTGGGGAAAAGTGCGCAAACCTCTGCAGAGTGTATAAACTAATCATGGTTAGCCGTGTCCCCGGTTATGGACATCTTGAGTATCTGGTACTTGAATTATTGATTGGATCTCATCACTCTAAATTAATTTGTTGGGTTAATGCCTACTTTAATTGGGATTGAGTTGGAGGAACCTTCTCAATGATGTTTCAACTACCATGATAGTTAAATAAAATATATTCCTCTATTGTGGGGAAAAATTGGCTTTTCGCAAAAACATTATAACCATAGAGCCTCCACCGACCATATATGCATATAGTGATAGCATTTATCTATTTATTGCTCTACTGTGTTATATTGCCAGCATATTCCATGTGCTGACCCGTTTCGTGCTCCAACATATCATGTTGCATACTCTTTAGACAAAGAGTAAGGTGCGCTAGGTCGTTTGTCATGCACTCAGCTATGCCATTGGAGTTGATGGACTCACTTTATCTTCCAAGCCTTTCGCTGTTATCTTATTTAGATGGCCTTAAACCATATTTATTGTAATAAGTTCTCTTTTGGAGACATTCGATGTAATAAGTGTGTGATTGCTACTCTGTTATAAATTCTTCGAGTATTGTGTGTGTCAGCATTACCGATCCAGGGATGACACTAAAGCACAGAGACTTGACCGTTTGAGGTCGGGTCGCCACAAGATGGTATCAGAGCACACGCTGAATGTAGGACACGACCACTAAGATGAGCCATAGGTCACTATTCTCTACTCATTTCTGACTTCTCTCCATTTTCCACTCTATAGGATGGCGGACATGAGGAATAAGTTTACACAGCCGGATGAAGACACACCTTTTGGACGACACTTGAAGGAAGTCACTAGGTACCTGAACATTGGAATACCAAGCTTCACTGGGACCTACACCGCCACACTACCAGAAGAGGAATGTTGGATGATTCGAGTTCAAGTTCCAGGAAGGACATTCTTGCCAGTAACTGAGCCCATAGAGTTTTCCTTTGATGCACCAACCTGGAGTTTAGGAAAGAGCATGGCAGCCCACATCGCCATGGGACGCATCGGGGAAGTCTATAGCAAGGATCTCAAATACACTATCTATCAGATATGTGGGCGCCGAGATGAGTAATGGGTGATGATCAGCACCAGGAGAGACCGGTCCATTGCAGCTTTCATCCAGGAGTTAAACGAACACATTCGCCGACAGGAGAACCAGATGTGTGCAAGCATGATAGATCTGAAGAAGTTGATGACTTGGAACATGGAGATGGAAGAGGAACTCAAGTCTACTCGTGACGGATATGAGGAAGAAATCGCAATACTTGTGGGGAAGAACAACGACCTGACAAGGAAGCTAGTAGTTTTCATGGGAGACCCTGCGCCAGGAGGAGAAGACGACGAACCTAAGGAAATTCGTTCTGAAGACTACATCATCATCGACGACACTGACTCCGACCCTGATGATAGTGATGATGACTATGAAGACGAAGCTGGAGCAGATATCATGGAGTCTTCCACCGATCAAAATTTCTAGATGACCACCATATGATTAGTAGTATTTCCCCATGTATACATTAGTAGTCTGAGCACTGTAATGATAGCTAGATCGATTGTATGCCCTTGCTTGATATTGTTTGGAGTGATATTGATTGTGTTTGTCTCATGTGCATATGGGTAGTGCTTTCTCATTAGACCTCATTCTGTTCTAATCTCTCCCCTCTAAACCCATCAGATGCCTCCGAGACGTGACCCCAGATTTGCCTTCCCACCGGAGCTCACTCAGTTGATCCAGCAGCAGAATACACTTATGTAGTTGCTAGTTCAGAATTAGGGCAACAATAACAACAACAACCCACCGCCACCACCTCCCGTTGACAACTTAGCCTGTTTGCTGAGGTTACAGCCGGCCGTGTTTTCCAGTAGAACTGAGCCCATAGTTGTGGATGAATGACTACGCAAGATTGGAAGGGAGTTAACCACTGCCGGTTGCACAGATGCTGAGAAGGTGCGTTTTGCCGCACACCAATTGGATGGACCCGCAGCCGCATGGTGGGAAAATTACATAGCCACTTTCCCCATAGCCAATGAGGGAGTCCTGGATTAGGGGGTGTCCGGATGGCCGGACTAAACCTTCGACCGGACTCCTGGACTACGAATATACAAGATTGAAGACTTTGTCCCATGTCCGGAAGGGACTTTCCTTGGCGTGGAAGGCAAGCTTGGCGATATGGATATGTAGATCTCCTACCATTGTAACCGACTCTGTGTAACCCTAGCCCTCTCCGGTGTCTATATAAACCGGAGAGTTTTAGTCCGTAGGACGAACAACAATCAGACCATAGGCTAGCTTCTAGGGTTTAGCCTCTCTGATCTCATGGTAGATCTACTCTTGTACTACCCATATCATCAATATCAATCAAGCAGGACGTAGGGTTTTACCTCTATCAAGAGGGCCCGAACCTGGGTAAAACATCGTGTCCCCTGCCCCCTGTTACCATCCAACCTAGACGCACAGTTCGGGACCCCCTACCCGAGATCCGCCGGTTTTGACACCGACATTGGTGCTTTCATTGAGAGTTCCTCTGTGTCATCACTTTTAGGCCCGATGGCTTCTCCGATCATCAACAGCGATGCGATCCAGAGTGAGACTTTTCTCCCCGGGCAGATCTTCGTATTCGGCGGCTTTGCACTACGGACCAATTCGCTTGGTCATCTAGAGCAGATCGAAAGCTACGCCCCTGGCCATCAGGTCAGATTTGGAAGTTTGAACTACACGGCCGACATCCGCGGAGACTTGATCTTCGATGGATTCGAGCCACAGCCGAGCGCGCCGCACTATCACGATGGGCATGATTTAGCTCTGCCGCCGAACAGTGCCCTGGAGGCCGCACCCGTGTCAACTCCGACCCCTAGCTCGGAGCCGATTACACCAACCAAGGATGGGTGGTTAGACACCACCTCGGGGGCTGCAATCCCTACAGCGATCGAGCCGAACACCAGCCCTATTCTTTGTGAAGCCCATGACTCCAAGGAGCCGGACTCCGAGCCCTCTGCGCCTCGACCGATCAAACCCGATTGGGCGCCGATCATGGAGTTCACCGCCGCGGACGTCTTTCGGCACTCGCCCTTTGGCGATATTCTGAATTCACTAAAGTCTCTCTCTTTGTCAAGAGAGCCCTGGATGGACTATGGTTGGCAAGGTTGGGATGCGGATGATGAAGAAATTCAAAGCCCACCCACCACCCACTTCGTAGCCACTGTCGATGATTTAACCAACATGCTCGACTTCAACTCCGAAGACATCGACGGTATGGACGCCGATGCAGGAGACGATCAAGAACCAGCGCCTATAGAGCACTGGAAAGCCACCTCGTCGTATGATATATACATGGTGGACACCCCAAAAGAAGGCAATGGCGATGGAACAACGGAGGATGACCCCTCCAAGAAGCAGCCTAAGCGCCGGCGCTAGCGGCGCCGCTCTAAATCCCGCCAAAACAAAAACGGTGATTCCGGCATGGGGGGTAATAACACCTTGGACAGTGCCAAAGACAACCACCTCCAGCAAGATTTAGCACAGGAGGATAGAGAAGCCAGCCCTCATGAGAGAGCGGCAGACAGAGAGGTCGAGGACGATAATTATATGCCTCCCTCCGAAGACGAGGCAAGCCTCGACGATGACGAATTTGTCGTGCCGGAGGATCCCGTCGAACAAGAGCATTTCAAACGCAGGCTTATGGCCACGGCGAGCAGGCTCAAGAAAAAACAGCAACAGCTTAGAGCTGATCAAGATTTGCTAGCCGACAGATGGACTGAAGTCCTTGCGGCCGAAGAGTATGAACTCGAACGCCCCTCCAAGAGCTACCCAAAGCGCAAGTTGCTACCCCAATTAGAGGAGGAAGCACCTAAACCTACATCACCAGCGCATGATGCGGCCGACCGCCACCCCGTGGCCGCGACAGAGAGGCCTCTCGGCCCTCCACTCAAGCCGCACCCCGGTGCCACTCAAAAACTACCAAGGCATGGGAAAATGCGCCAGACCTGTGAGATATATTGGAGGATAAGGCAAGGCAAACAAGATCGATCTACGGATCACGTGGGCGCCCCACGGCACGAGACGGTACTCGTCACGCCGGATACAGTAAATCCGGCCGGGCCGAACACAGTAGACAAAGCTCGTTTGAGCTGTGTCGTGATGTAGCCCAATACAGAGGCGCCGCACACCCACTATGCTTCACAGATGAAGTAATGGATCATCAAATCCCCGAGGGTTTCAAACCCGTGAACATCGAATCATACGATGGCACAACAGATCCTGCGGTATGGATCGAAGACTATCTCCTTCATATCCACATGGCCCGCGGTGATGACCTACATGCCATCAAATACCTCCCACTCAAGCTTAAAGGACCAGCTCAGCATTGGCTCAATAGGTTGCCAGCAGAATCAATTGGTTGTTGGGAGGACCTAGAAGCCGCATTCCTCGACAATTTCTAGGGCACTTATGTGCGACCACCAGACGCCGATGACCTAAGCCACATAATTCAGCAGCCAGAGGAATCGTCTAGACAATTCTGGACACGGTTCCTAACCAAGAAAAATCAAATCGTCGACTGTCCGGACGCAGAGGCCCTAGCAGCCTTCAAGCATAACATCCGTGATGAGTGGCTTGCACGGCACCTAGGACAGGAAAAGCCGAAATCTATGGCAGCCCTCATGACACTTATGACCCTCTTTTGCACGGGAGAAGACAGCTGGCTAGCTCGCAGCAATAACATGACCAAGAGCCCTGGTAATTCGGATACCAAGGACAGCAGTGGTAGCTCACGTTGCAACAAGCAAAAGCGCCGCATTAACGGCGACAATACTGAGGATACGATAGTTAATGCCGGATTCAAAGGCTCTAAACCCGGTCAGCGGAAAAAGCCATTCAAAAGAAACACTCTGGGCCCGCCCAGTTTGGACCGAATACTCGACCGCTCATGCCAGATACATGGCACCCCCGAAAAACTAGCCAATCACACCAACAGGGATTGTTGGGTGTTCAAGCAGGCAGGCAAGTTAAATGCCGAAAGGAGAGACAAGGGGCTGCATAGCAATGACGAGGAGGAGCCCCGACCGCTGAACAACAGCGGACAGAAATGTTTTCCCCCACAAGTGTGGACGGTGAACATGATATACGCAACCCACGTCCCCAAGAGGGAGCAGAAGCGTGTGCTAAGGGACGTATACGCGATGGAGCCAGTCGCCCCAAAGTTCAACCCATGGTCTTCCTGCCCGATCACTTTTGATCGAAGGGACCACCCCACTAGCATCCGTCATGGTGGATTTGCCGCATTGGTTCTAGACCCAATTATTGACGGATTTCACCTCACTAGAGTCCTTATGGACGGCAGCAGCAGCCTGAACCTGCTTTATCAGGATACAGTGCGGAAAATGGGCATCGATCCCTCGAAGATTAAACCCACCAGAACGACCTTTAAAGGCGTCATACCAGGTGTAGAAGCCAACTGTACAGGCTCAGTTACACTTGAAGTGGTCTTCGGATCTCCGGATAATTTCCGAAGCGAGGAGTTAATCTTCGACATAGTCCCGTTCTGCAGTGGCTATCACGCACTGCTCGGGCGAACCGCATTTGCCAAGTTCAATGCGGTGCCGCACTACGCATACCTCAAGCTCAAGATGCCAGGCCCTCGAGGCGTCATCACGGTCAATGGAAACACCGAACGCTCTCTCCGAACAGAGGAGCATACGGCGGCTATCGTAGCGGAAGTACAAAGCAGCCTCTCAAGGCAATTCTCCAGTCCGGCCATTAAACGTCCGGACACCGTCAAGCGCGCCCGGAGTAACCTACAACAAGACCGCCTGGCATGTTCCGAGCAAGCGTAGCAATGCGGCCCCAACCCCAGCCCTCGCGAACTTGCGAAACCAGTGTTGCGCGTACATAACTACGCTCTAGAAATACCATGGGCACAGGGGGAGGGGCACCATCACGGCACGCCCGAAACGCGGCTTAAACCGCACTAGGGGCTGCCGATTTCTTAATTTTATCTTATTTTCAGGACTCTATTCTTTGGAAGGCTTGTCTGGCAGTACAATTGCCGCACAAACGATACGACCAGGGAAGCAGAAAGCTACGCCGCACTACGGAACTCTAAGGTGGTCTCTATAACGAGCATTATACCTGTTTCGCATAACATTCCACAGCTCGCCCCTGGAAAGGACATATTTGATAGTCCCATCTTTTGCTTATCGCACTATTTGAATCGTTCTGCTTTGATTGCAGCTTTTTTAAATAAACAATGCATAGCTTCCCTCTATTATTGCATTACCTCTTTTTTACGAATATATGTTCATTAATGACATGTTGCACACGTACACTTTGGTACAGCCAATACGCCAGGGGCTTAAGTACCCCACAACATGGTGTGAGAAGTCCGAACACTTTCACAAGTGTGGCACCCCGAACTTATAGCATTATATCCAACGGCTCCGAATCATGTCTTGGGTCAATAGTTGGGTTTGCCCGGCTCCTATGTTTTGGTACCTTACGTTTCGTCATATCGGCTAAGGTAGCACTAGGAGAACTACTGCGATTGTGCCCCAGTTGAGCTAGGCTAAGCACCTCAGTAGAGAAAGCTAAAACTGACCGTCATGATGAGGCGAGAGTTGGTCGCTATTCGAGAGGTTTTCGAGTCCCTAAAGACTTATGCCGCTTAGAGCGAGGAGTCAGCTTTGTCCGGCCTAGGCGTGGATAGCGCCCCGAACTCGGTCTTCCGAACACTAGGGGCTTCGCCGAAATTTAAAATTATAGAATTCTATGGCTAAGTGAGAGTGTTCAAGCACTATAGTCCGATTGCCTTGTTCGTCGTGTTGAGCGCCTCCCTTGAAGGACCCAAGAATGGGAAAAAGAGCGCTCATGTTTATCCCAAACACCCCAGCACTCGTGCCATGGGGGCAGAAGCCGACGACTTGTCATCTCTCAAATTTGATAAACGGCCGCACAGAAGGTAATATTTTAAATTCAAAAAGCATTGCTTAGCGCACATGAACAAGTTTTCAGCGCACAGGACAAAACGAGCGAGTTCACTGAAAAAATACATTCATGGAATATTCATCCGCCACAAGGCGGGCACCCTTCAGAACGCCCTCATAATACCTCTCGGGCTTGCGATGCTCCTTGCCCGGCGGTGGCCCGTCCTTCAAAAGCTTCTCAGCATCCAGCTTGCCCCAGTGCACCTTCGCACGGGCAAGCGCCCTACGGGCACCCTCGATGCATACGGAGCGCTTGATGACTTCGAGCCTTGGACAGGCACTCCACCAGCCGCCTCACCAGCCCGAAGTAGCTCCCAGGCATGGCCTCTCCAGGCTACAGCCGGACTATGAGGCCCTTCATGGCCTGTTCGGCCACCTTATGGAGCTCGACCAGCTGTTTCAGCTGGTCGCTTAAGGGTACCGGGTGTTCATGAAGGAAATATGCCCTAGAGGCAATAATAATGTTATTATTTTATTTCCTTATATCAAGATAAATGTTTATTATTCATGCTAGAATTGTATTATCCGGAAACATAATGCTTGTGTGAATACATAGACAAACTAAATGTCACTAGTATGCCTCTACTTGACTAGCTCGTTAATCAAAGATGGTTATGTTTCCTAACCATGGACATGTGTTGTCATTTGATTAACGGGATCACATTATTAGGAGAATGATGTGATTGACATGACCATTCCATTAGCTTAGCACCCGATCGTTTAGTATGTTGCTATTGCTTTCTTCATGACTTATACATGTTCCTATGACTATGAGATTATGCAACTCCCGTTTGCCGGAGGAACACTTTGTGTGCTACCAAACGTCACAACATAACTGGGTGATTATAAAGGAGCTCTACATGTGTCTCCAAAGGTAAATGTTGGGTTGGCGTATTTCGAGATTAGGATTTGTCACTCCGATTGTCGGAGAGGTATCTCTGGGCCCTCTCGGTAATGCACATCACATAAGCCTTGCAAGCATTACAACTAATGAGTTAGTTGCGAGATGATGTATTACGAAACGAGTAAAGAGACTTGCCGGTAATGAGATTGAACTAGGTATTGAGATACCGACGATCGAATCTCGGGCAAGTAACATACCGATGACAAAGGGAACAACATATGTTGTTATGCGGTCTGACCGATAAAGATCTTCGTAGAATATGTGGGAGCCAATATGAGCATCCAGGTTCTGCTATTGGTTATTGACTGGAGACATGTCTCAGTCATGTCTACATTGTTCTCGAACCCGTAGGGTCCGCACGCTTAAGGTTTCGATGACAGTTATATGAGTTTATGGGTTTTGATGTACCGAAGTTAGTTCGGAGTCCTGGATGTGATCACGGACATAACGAGGAGTCTCGAAATGGTCGAGACATAAAGATTGATATATTGGACGGCTACATTCGGATACCGGAAGTGTTCCGGGTGATTTCGGAGAAAACCGGAGTGCCGGAGGGTTACCGGATCCCCCCCGGGAGAAGTAATGGGCCGTATGGGCCTTAGTGGAGAGAGAGAAGGGCAGCCAGGGTGGGCCGCGCACCTCCTCCCCCTGGTCCAAATTGGACTAGGAGAGGGGGGGCGGCGCCCCCCTTTCCTTCTCCCTCCCCACTTCCTTTCCCCCTCCTAGTAGGAGTCCTACTCCCTCCTTGGCGTGCCAATAGGGCCGGCCGGCCTCCTCCCCTTGCTCCTTTATATACGGGGGCAGGGGGCACCCCTAGACACACAAGTTGATCCTCGTGATCATTTTCTTAGCCATGTGCGGTGCCCCCTTCCACCATATTCCTCGATAATATTGTAGTGGTGCTTAGGCGAAGCCCTGCGACAGTTGAACATCAAGATCGTCACCACGGCGCCGTGCTGACGGAACTCTTCCCCAACACTTTGCTGGATCGGAGTCCGGGGATCGTCATCGAGCTGAACGTGTGCTAGAACTCGGAGGTGCCGTAGTTTCGATGCTTGATCGATCGGGCCGTGAAGACGTACGACTACATCAACCGCGTTGTCATAACGCTTCTGTTGTCGGTCTACAAGGGTACGTAGATCACACTCTCACCTCTCGTTGCTATGCATCACCATGATCTTGTGTGTGCGTAGGAATTTTTTTGAAATTACTACGTTTCCCAACAGTGGCATCCGACCCTAGGTTTTATGTGTTGATGTTATATGCACGAGTAGAACACAAGTGAGTTGTGGGCGATATAAGTCATACTGCTTACCAGCATGTCATACTTTGGTTCGGCGGTATTGTTGGACGAAGCGGCCCGGACCGACATTACGCGTACGCTTACGCGAGACCGGTTCTCCCGACGTGCTTTGCACAAAGGTGGCTAGCGGGTGTCAGTTTCTCCAACTTTAGTTGAACCGAGTATGGCTACGCCCGGTCCTTGCGAAGGTTAAAACAACACCAACTTGACAAACTATCATTGTGGTTTTGATGCGTAGGTAAGATTGGTTCTTGCTTAAGCCCGTAGCAGCCATGTAAAACTTGCAACAACAAAGTAGAGGACGTCTAACTTGTTTTTGCAGGGCATGTTGTGATGTGATATGGTCAAGACATGATGCCAAATTTTATTGTATGAGATGATCATGTTTTGTAACCAAGTTATCGGCAACTGGCAGGAGCCATATGGTTGTTGCTTTATTGTATGCAATGCAATTGCGCTGTAATGCTTTACTTTATCACTAAGCGGTAGCGATAGTCATGGAAGCATAAGATTGCCGAGACGACAACGATGCTACGATGGTGATCAAGGTGTCGCGCCGGTGACGATGGTGATCATGATGGTGCTTCGAAGATGGAGATCACAAGCACAAGATGATGATGGTGGCCATATCATATCACTTATATTGATTGCATGTGATGTTTATCTTTTATGCATCTTATCTTGCTTTGTTTGATGGTAGCATTTTAAGATGATCTCTCACTAATTATCAAGAAGTGTTCTCCCTGAGTATGCACCGTTGCGAAAGTTCTTCGTGCTGAGACACCACGTGATGATCCGGTGTGATAGGCTCTATGTTCAAATACAACGGGTGCAAAACAGTTGCACACGCGGAATACTCAGGTTATACTTGACGAGCCAAGCATATACATATATGGCCTCGGAACATGGAGGCCGAAAGGTCGAGCGTGAATCATATAGTAGATATGATCAACATAGTGATGTTCACCAATGAAACTACTCCATCTCACGTGATGATCGGACATGGTTTAGTTGATTTGGATCACGTAATCACTTAGAGGATTAGAGGGATGTCTATCTAAGTGGGAGTTCTTTAGTAATATGATTAATTGAACCTAAATTTATCATGAACTTAGTACCTGATAGTATCTTGCTTGTTTATGTTCGATTGTAGATAGATGGCCCGTGCTGTTGTTCCGTTGAATTTTAATGCGTTCCTTGAGAAAGCAAAGTTGAAAGATGATGGTAGCAATTACACGGACTGGGTCCGTAAGTTGAGGATTATCATCAATGCTGCACAGAAGAATTATGTCCTGGAAGCACCACTGGGTGCCAGGCCTGCTGCTGGAGCAACACCAGATGTTATGAACGTCGGGCAGAGCAAAGCTGATGACTACTCGATAGTTCAGTGTGCCATGCTTTACGGCTTAGAATCGGGACTTCAACGACGTTTTGAACGTCATGGAGCATATGAGATGTTCCAGGAGTTGAAGTTAATATTTCAAGCAAATGCCCGGATTGAGAGATATGAAGTGTCCAATAAGTTCTATAGCTGCAAAATGGAGGAGAACAGTTCTGTCAATGAGCATATACTCAAAATGTCTGGGTATAATAATCACTTGATTCAATTGGGAGTTAATCTTCCAGATGATTGCGTCATTGACAGAATTCTCCAATCACTGCCACCTAGCTACAAGAGCTTCATGATGAACTATAATATGCAAGGGATGAATAAGACTATTCCCGAGCTCTTCGCAATGCTGAAAGCTGCGGAGGTAGAAATCAAGAAGGAGCATCAAGTGTTGATGGTCAACAAGACCACTAGTTTCAAGAAAAAGGGTAAAGGGAAGAAGAAGGGGAACTTCAAAAACAACAGCAAGCAAGTTGCTACTCAAGAGAAGAAACCCAAACCTGGACCTAAGCCTGAAACTGAGTGCTTCTACTGCAAGCAGACTGGTCACTGGAAGCGGAATTGCCCCAAGTATTTGGCGGATAAGAAGGATGGCAAGGTGAACAAAGGTATATGTGATATACATGTTATTGATGTGTACCTTACTAATGCTCGCAGTAGCACCTGGGTATTTGATATTGGTTCTGTTGCTAACATTTGCAACTCGAAACAGGGGCTACGGATTAAGCGAAGATTGGCTAAGGACGAGGTGATGATGCGCGTGGGAAATGGTTCCAAAGTCGATGTGATCGCGGTCGGCACGCTACCTCTACATCTACCTTCGGGATTAGTATTAAACCTAAATAATTGTTATTTGGTGCCAGCGTTAAGCATGAACATTATATCTGGATCTTGTTTGATGCGAGACGGTTATTCATTTAAATCAGAGAATAATGGTTGTTCTATTTATATGAGTAATATCTTTTATGGTCATGCACCCTTAAAGAGTGGTCTATTGTTATTAAATCTCGATAGTAGTGACACACATATTCATAATGTTGAAGCCAAAAGATGCAGAGTTGATAATGATAGTGCAACTTATTTGTGGCACTGCCGTTTGGGTCATATCGGTGTAAAGCGCATGAAGAAACTCTATACTGATGGACTTTTGGAACCACTTGATTATGAATCACTTGGTACTTGCGAACCGTGCCTTATGGGTAAGATGACAAAAACGCCGTTCTCCGGTACTATCGAGAGAGCAACAGATTTGTTAGAAATCATACATACAGATGTATGTGGTCCAATGAATGTTGAGGCTCGTGGCGGATATTGTTATTTTCTCACCTTCACAGATGACTTAAGCAGATATGGGTATATCTACTTAATGAAACATAAGTCTGAAACGTTTGAAAAGTTCAAAGAATTTCAGAGTGAAGTTGAAAATCATCGTAACAAAATAATAAAATTCCTACGATCTGATCGTGGAGGAGAATATTTGAGTTACGAGTTTGGTGTACATTTGAAACAATGCGGAATAGTTTCGCAACTCACGCCACCTGGAACACCACAGCGTAATGGTGTGTCCAAACGTCGTAATCGTACTTTACTTGATATGGTGCGATCTATGATGTCTCTTACTGATTTACCGCTATCGTTTTGGGGTTATGCTCTAGAGACGGTCGCATTCACGTTAAATAGGGCACCATCAAAATCTGTTGAGACGACGCCTTATGAATTGTGGTTTGGCAAGAAACCAAAGTTGTCGTTTCTGAAAGTTTGGGGTTGCGATGCTTATGTGAAAAAGCTTCAACCTAATAAGCTCAAACCCAAATCGGAGAAATGTGTCTTCATAGGATATCCAAAGGAAACTATTGGATACACCTTCTATCACAGATCCGAAGGCAAGACTTTTGTTGCTAAATTCGGAAACTTTCTAAAGAAGGAGTTTCTCTCAAAAGAAGTGAGTGGGAGGAAAGTAGAACTTGATGAGCTAACTGTACCTACTCCCTTATTGGAAAGTAGTACATCACAGAAACCAGTTTCTATGACACCTACACCAATTAGTGAGGAAGCTAATGATGATGATCTTGAAACTTCAGAACAAGATACTACTGAACCTCGTAGATCAACCAGAGTAAGATCTGCACCATACTGGTACAGTAATCCTGTTCTGGAAGTCGTGCTACTAGATCATGATGAACCTACGAACTATGGAGAAGCGATGGTGAGCCCAGATTCCGCAAAATGGCTTGAGGCCATGAAATCTAGGATGGGATCCATGTATGAGAACAAAGTATGGACTTTGGTTGACTTGCCCAATGATCGGCAAGCAATTGAGAATAAATGGATCTTCAAGAAGAAGACCGACGCTGACGGTAATGTTACTATCTACAAAGCTCGACTTGTCGCAAAAAAGTTTTCGACAAGTTCAAGGGATTGACTACGATGAGACCTTCTCACCCGTAGCGATGCTTAAGTCTGTCCGAATCATGTTAGCAATTGCCGCATTTTATGATTATGAAATTTGGCAGATGGATGTCAAAACTGCATTCCTGAATGGATTTCTGGAAGAAGAGTTGTATATGATGCAGCCGGAAGGTTTTGTCGATCCAAAGGGAGCTAACAAAGTGTGCAAGCTCCAGCGATCCATTTACGGACTGGTGCAAGCCTCTCGGAGTTGGAATAAACGCTTTGATAATGTGATCAAAGCATTTGGTTTTGTTCAGACTTTTGGAGAAGCCTGTATTTACAAGAAAGTGAGTGGGAGCTCTGTAGCATTTCTGATATTATATGTAGATGACATATTACTAATCGGAAATGATATAGAATTTCTGGATAGCATAAAGGGATACTTGAATAAGAGTTTTTCGATGAAAGACCTCGGTGAAGCTGCTTACATATTGGGCATTAAGATCTATAGAGACAGATCAAGACGCTTAATTGGACTTTCACAAAGCACATACCTTGACAAAGTTTTGAAAAAGTTCAAAATGGATCAAGCAAAGAAAGGATTCTTGCCTGTGTTACAAGGTGTGAAATTGAGTAAGACTCAATGCCCGACCAATGCAGAAGATAGAGAGAAAATGAAAGATGTTCCCTATGCTTCAGCCATAGGCTCTATCATGTATGTAATGCTGTGTACCAGACCTGATGTGTGTCTTGCTATAAGTATAGTAGGGAGGTACCAAAGTAATCCGACCTAGACGCACAGTTTGGGACCCCCTACCCGAGATCCGCCGGTTTTGACACCGACATCCAATGTTACTCGGGAGTAGTTTCAGCAAGCATTCCACACTTCCCATGTCTCAACTGGAGCTATGAGCATGAATAAGCGTGAGTTCCGCAACTTATGCCAGGGCAACCGTACTATAGGGAAGTACGTGGAGGAGTTTAGCAAGTTAGCTCGTTACGCCCCGGATGACGTGGCCACCGATGCTGTGAAAGAGGAGAAGTTTATGGAAGGGCTGAATGATGAGATGAGTATGTAGTTGATGGTGGAAACATTCGACAACTACCAGGAGTTGGTAGATAAAGCTCTTATGATTGAAGGGAAGCAGCAGCAGATTGAGAGCCGCAAGAGGAAGTATGGACAAGGGAAGTACAATTCAGGAGCTCAGCAGAAACCCCGTTTCACCCCGAACTCGGGAGGATTTAACCATAACCATGGAGGCCATAACCACAATGGAGGAATTCCACATAACCACAATGGCCCTCGGAATGGAAATGGGAGTGAAGCAGGCAGCAACCAGGACCACTCTAACTCAAGCACGCCCACGAAGAAGGATTTAAGTCACATCACTTGTTTCATGTGCGGGAAGACTGGAAACTACGCCACCGAGTGTTCTGAAGCAAGGAATAGAAATGGCAATGGAAGCTCTGGGAAGAATCCCAACCCTTTCAACAAGTGACAAGTGAACCATGTGAACGTGGAGGAGGTTGAGGAGCAGCCAGATGCAGTTATCGGTAAGTTTTTGGTTAATTCATTTACTGCAATAGTTCTTCTTGATACTGGTGCATCGCATTCATACATTTCAAGGGGTTCGTGGATAAATATAAGTTGCCCACTAAAGTACTTAGGACACCTATGTTAGTAAGCTCAGCCAGAGCAGAGTATATGGCAATAAGTGGATGTTTTCGGATGCCATTGACCATAGGTATGCATGCTTTTCCCTAGGACTTGATAATTTTGGAATCCCAAGGATTGGATGTGATACTCGGTATGGATTGGCTATCGACGTATGGAGGAAACATCGATTGCGCCAGTAAGTCAATTCTTCTCACCACACCGGAAGGAAAAAGGATTAAGCATGTATCCAGGTATACTCCTAAGAGTACTCACGTAAATTCCCTCACGGGAGTTATTCAGGAAGAAGTACCTGTAGTAAAGGATTGCCCAGATGTATTTCCAGAGGAACTACCAGGCATGCCCTCGGATCGAGACGTTGAGTTTTTGATAGAGTTATTGCCAGGCACCCGACCAATATCGAAGAGACCATACCGGATGCCCGCAAATGATCTGGAGGAGATTAAGAAACAAATTAAGGAGTCATTGGAGAAAGGTTACATTCGACGAAGTTCGTCACCATGGGGAGCCCCAGTTCTCTTGGTTGAGAAGAAGGATAAGTCACTGAGAATGGTTGTTGATTATTGGGCATTGAATGAGGTGACGATCAAGAACAAGTACCCATTGCCGATGATCAATGATTTGTTTGACCAGATGCAAGGAGCTAAAGTCTTTTCCAAGATCGATCTGCGATCAGGATATCACCAACTGAAGATACGAGAAAAGGATATACCAAAAACAGCTTTCACCCTGAGGTATGGGTAATATGAGTATATGGTTATGTCATTTGGATTGACTAATGCCCCCGCCTATTTCATGAGCATGATGAACAAGGTATTCATGGAGTTCTTGGATACGTTTGTCGTGGTGTTCATTGATGATATTTTGGTGTACTCAAAGAATGAAGAGGAACGCAAGGAGCATTTGCGTTTAGTTCTCGAGAAGCTCAGAGAACATCAGTTATATGCCAAGTTTGGCAAATGTGAGTTTTGGTTGAAAGAAGTTGGATTACTTGGACATGTTATATCAGGAGAAGGTATAGCAGTAGACCCTACTAAGGTCTAGTCAGTCACTGAGTGGTTGGCACCCACCTCAGTTAGAGAGATCCGCGGTTTTCTGGGACTCGCGGGATATTATTGGAGATTCATTGAGAATTTCTCTAAGATTGCAAAGCCCATGACAGAGTTTTTGAGTAAGGACACCAAGTTCAAATGGACGGAGGAATGTGAAGTAAGTTTTCAGGAGTTGAAGAAACGTTTAACTGCAGCCCCAGTGTTGATTCTGCCAGATATACGTAAAGATTTCCAAGTGTATTGCGACGCATCTTGTTTAGGACTCGGAGGAGTACTTATGCAAGACGGAAGAGTTGTCTCTTATACCTCACGTCAGCTTCGACCCCATGAGTTGAATTATGCTACGCATGATTTGGAGTTAGCAGCTGTAGTGCATGCACTCAAAACCTGGAGACATTTTCTTACTGGAAACCATTATGATGTGTACACTGACCATAAGAGTTTGAAGTACATTTTCACATAAAAGGAGTTAAACCTCAGGCAGTGGAGATGGTTGGAGCTCATAAAGGATTATGATATGAAGGTGCACTATCATCCAGGCAAGGCTAATGTAGTAGAAGACGCTTTGAGCCGGAAGAGTTACGCCAATACCCTCGTAAGCGGAGGATTGCCAATAGAGTTAGCTGAAGATCTCAGGGAGCTACGTTTGGAGATAGTCCCTAGAGGTTTCGTTGTAGCATTAGAAATTCAGTAGACATTATTGGGAAAAATTCGAGAAGCTCAGGAGGATGATAAGGAAATTGCTGAGATAAAGGAGAAGATGAGTGAAGGAAAGGCTAAAGGTTTTCGTGAGGATGAGAACAACACCTAGTGGTTTGAGGACCGTGTTTATGTGCCCAATAATGCAGAAATCAAGAAGTTGATACTTCAGGAAGCTCATGACTCGCCATACTCGGTACACCCCGGAAACACTAAGATGTATTTGGATTTGAAGGAGCGTTTCTGGTGGATGGGTATGAAGAAGGACATTGCCGAGTATGTAGCCGTGTGTGATGTATGTCAGAGAGTGAAGGCAGAACATCAGAAGCCAGCAGGATTAATGCAGCCCATGCCAATACCCGAATGGAAGTGGGATAAGCTTGGCATGGATTTCATCACCGAATTACCCAGGACCCGATCGGGATACGGTTCTATTTGGGTAGTAGTGGATCGCTTGACCAAAGTAGCTCACTTTATCCCAGTGAAAACCACTTATACAAGCGCAAAGTTGTCCAATATATATATGACCAGGATCGTATGTCTGCATGGAGTTCCGAGGACCATCGTATCAGATCGAGGAACACAGTTTACTTCAAAGTTTTGGCACCAGCTGCACCAGACCTTGGGTACCAGGCTAGAGTTCAGTACAACATTTCATCCATAGACAGATGGACAGACCGAGAGAGTCAATCAGATTCTAGAGGACATGTTGAGAACTTGTGTGCTAGATTATGGATCTAGTTGGGATGACAATCTTCCCTACACGGAGTTCTCATACAACAATAGCTACCAGGCCAGTTTGAACATGGCACCTTTCGAAGATTTGTATGGACGAAGGTGCAGAACACAGTTCATGTGGGATGAAGTCGGAGACCGTCAGTTGTTTGGACCGGATTTGATTAAAGAGTCAGAAGAGAAGGTTAAGCTAATTCGAGACAGACTAAAGGTAGCTTAGTCTAGACAGAAGAGCTATGCAGACTCAAAATGCGAGGAGGTAGTCTATGAATCGGACACAGAGCTTATCTTCGTGTGTCACCTCTGCGAGGAGTTAAACGTTTTGGAGTTAAGGGAAAGCTAGCCCCAAGATTCGTAGGACCATACCAAGTTTTGGAACGTATGGGAGAAGTTGCCTACAAGTTGGAGTAACTCGAAGGACTGTCAGGAGTTCATGATGTGTTTCACGTTTCCCAGTTGAAGAAGTGCCATGCAGAAATGGCCAATATTCCTCTGAGACACACAGTGCCCCTGGAAGCAATTCAGTTGGAAAGTGATCTGACCTATGAGGAGAAACCTGTCAAGATTCTCGAGTTTGCCAGCCGAGTTACATGTAGTAAGGTTATCAAGTTTTGCAAAGTTTAGTGGAGCCACCATACCGAGGATGAAGCCACCTGGGAACGAGAGGATGATCTATGGAAAGACCACCCACACCTATTTTCTAGCCAACCCAAATCTCGAGGGCGAGATTCATCTTAAGGGGGGGTAGGTTTGTAACATCCCAAATTTTCCATTTGGAATGTTATACGTAGATCATTCATGCATATCATATTTTAGTGCATTTTGTTTTGCGATCCTAAAAATCCTAAGGAACTCAAGGACCCACAAAGAGAGTTGGGGATTTCACGATTTTCATATTTGAATTTTTATCAAATATTGAAACGGGGATCATTTTCGGTATTAATTATTTTTCTCTCTGAAAATATTTCATACTAAAATATATGAGAGGAGATAATATGACTTCTCCAAAATAAATGAAATATTGGAGGAAAAATATTAAAATCAAATAAATAATTTTATTTGGATTTTATTGCTATTTTATTTGAATTAGAAAAATATGCATTTTTAGGCCAAGAAAATGTTCACTTTGTTCTAAATATTTCATTTAGATGGTGAAAATTTGTTTTGGCATTTTTATATTTTTATTTTATTTTCTAGGATTTTTCCGGCAAAATCTGTTTTAAAAAAAGTCAACGCCCGACTGGGCCGAAGGCCCGGCCGAGCCAGGCTGGCCCGCACCGCACCACCGCCTCCGCTGCTGTGCCCGAGTCCGGCCGAGACACGGGCGAGCCGCCGTCGCCGCCCGGGACTCCTCCCGAGGCCGAGCCCGCCCCCTCCTTAAATAGCGCCGCCCGCACCCCCCGTGGACCCCAAGTCGTCGCCGCCACCGCCCCTCCCTGCCGCCCCCAAGTGGCGCCGCCGCCGCAAACCCCGCCACCTTGCGCCGCCGCTGCTCCTACTGAGCCGCACCGCCGCGAACCCCTCGCCTCGCCGCGCCGCCCGCGCAAGCTCGCCGGAGTCGCCGCCGTTCGCCGGAATCTGACGTCCGTTTTTTTGGTTTAGGTAAAACCGATCGTTTTTTAGAAACCCTAGATGCATTTTTTTATTTTTGTTCAGTTCGGTTTTCTCGGTTCAGTTATTTAGCGGTTGTTCGTCCGTTCGTTCATTTTAACGAACACTGTTCGTCAGTTAGCCGCAGGCAGCGAACGTTCGTTTGTTAGCCTGTTCGTCTCGTTTTATTTTCCAGGGTTTTTCCACGATTATTTTCGATCACGATTTCTGCCCTGATCTTCGTTTTAGTTTATCTTTTCGCTCATTTATCCAAATCAGGTGAAACAAGTGCCTAGACCTTCGTCTCGAAGCCCTCTTTCTGTTTAACCAACTTGAACAATATTTTGGTACTATAAAAAATTGACTTTAGTCCAGATTAGTAAACGGATCTTGTTTCTTTCGTAGTTTGAGTTTCGTTGCTCCGTTTGATTTGATTCTTTTTGCAAACCGGAGTTCTTCAGTTGAACTTTATGGTTAGATCTTCTTATTCGAGTTTTATGCATGCTTCTAGTTGAGTGCTTATGTATGATGTTGTTTGTTGCAATAGAATTCCCAGAGTGTGAAGCGTGCTACTACGAGTCTCTAGGATTTGCAGATCGTCAGCAAGGCAAGTAACACATTGATCATACTCTTTTCATACCCAGTTTTATGCATTAGTTACAATCCTCAAACACTGCATGATTAGGATGTGTTTAACTTGTGGGAACTGGGAAGTAGATGATGAGGTAGAACCTATTACCTGTTTTATTATCAAACCCTTGGGAGTTACTTCTACGTTATGCTTATATTGCCATGCTATGCTCGTCGACATGGTTCGGGTTTGAGTGTATCCATGACAGATGTGAGTTGTAAATTAATGGTTCAACTTAAGCTGGCAACTTTAATACACATTTGGGTGGATTTCTTGTGGGCACCTGAAGAATCCGGTGTTGTCCTAGGATATCCCGAAGTACCTGTGTGATCATCCTATGATCCGCCACCCAGGCTCAAAGGGATCATAACATTATTCATGCTAGAAACTTCCGTGTGCAGCCACAAGCCATTATGGGCTCTGGCATAGTTGAGTATGTTGTGTGACCACTTTCAGTTGTAGGCTAGCAAATGTAGAGGGAAAGTAGGTGTAACTATCTACTAGAGTAAAGAGTTAATGCTTCAGAAAGACTGTGTCTCGGTCATCGTTTCTCAAACACCATGTAGTGCGAGAAATCCAACGGAGGAGATCGAGTCTTGTGGGGAAAAGTGTGCAAACCTCTGCAGAGTGTATAAACTAATCATGGTTAGCCGTGTCCCCGGTTATGGACATCTTGAGTATCTGGTACTTGAATTATTGATTTGATCTCATCACTCTAAATTAATTTGTTGGGTTAATGACTACTTTAATTGGGATTGAGTTGGAGGAACCTTCTCAATGATGTTTCAACTACCATGATAGTTAAATAAAATATATTCCTCTGTTGTAGGAAAAAATTGGCTTTTCGCAAAAACATTATAACCATAGAGCCTCCACCAGCCATATATGCATATAGTGATAGCATTTATCTGTTTATTGCTCTACTGTGTTATATTGCCAGCATTTTCCATGTGCTGACCCATTTCGGGCTGCAACATATCATGTTGCAGACTTTTCAGACGAAGAGTAAGGCGCGCTAGGTCGTTTGTCATGCACTCAGCTATGCCGTTGGAGTTGATGGGCTCACTTTATCTTCCAAGCCTTCTGCTGTTATCTTATTTAGATGGCCTTAAGCCATATTTATTGTAATAAGTTCTCTTTTGTAGACATTTGATGTAATAAGTGTGTGATTGCTACTCTGTTATAAATCCTTCGAGTACTGTGTGTGTCAGCATTACCGATCCAGGGATGACACTGAAGCACAGAGACTTGACCGTATGAGGTCGGGTCGCTACATCGACCGAGAATTCATAATCATTATCATCAATAAAGATAGGTGATGTAGCAAACTTAGGATCACATTTAGTTCTAGCATTCAGAGATTTTTGTTTATACTTTCGTAGTAATTTCCCTAGATCATCTCTATCATTGCAAGCAAGAATATCTCTAGTTTCTTATTCACTCATAACATAACCTTTTGGTATCTTAGGCAATTCATATCTAGGAAGGCTAGTTCTAGTAGGTGTTTCAGGAGTTTCAGTTTCAAGCTCATCATCAGATTCAACAACATCATGTTGTATAACTTTAGCAATTTGTCTATCAAGAAATTCACCAAGTGGCACATCGTCATTATCAAGCAAGGTACTAGTATCATCACAAGCATTATCCATAGCAGAGGTATCATCATCAATAACTTGCGACATATCAGAATTAATAGCATGTTGTGGTGTTGCAAGTTTATTCATAACAGAAGGTGAATCTAAAGCAGAACTGGATGGCAGTTCCTTACCTCCCCTCGTCTTAGAGGGATAAATCTTAGTCTTTGGACCCTTTAGATTCTACATAGTGATAATATGATAATAATCCCAAGTGACTCAGCAAATATAGCTATGCTCCCCGGCAATGGCGCCAGAAAAAGGTCTGATGACCCACAAGTATAGGGGATCGTAACAGTTTTCGAGGGTAGAGTATTCAACCCTAATTTATAGATTCGACACAAGGGGAGCCAACAAATATTTGAAGGTATTAGCAGCTGAGTTGTCAATTCAACCACATCTAGAGATAAATTATCTACAGCAAAGTGATCAGTAGTAGAGTAGTTTGATAGTTTTGATAGTAGTGATAGTAGCAACGGTAAGAGTAACAGTGATAGCAATATTTTGCAGCAAGTGTAATAGTGATGATAGCAGTAGTAACGCAGCAAAATCAATAAGGATAAATTTGTAGGCATTGGATCGGTGATTTTTTGGATGATATTCATCATGAGACAGTTATAACCTATGGCGATACGGCACTAGCTCCAGTTCATCGATATAATGTAGGCATGTATTCCGTAAATAGTCATACATGCTTTATTAAAAGAACTTGCATGACATCTTTTGTCCTACCCTCCCGTGGCAGCGAGGTCCATATTGGAAACTAAGGGATATTAAGGCCTCCTTTTAATAGCCAACCGGAACAAAGCATTAACACATAGTGAATACATGAACTCCTCAAACTACGGTCATCACCGGGAGTGGGCACGGTTGTTGTCACTCCGGGGTTGCTGGATCATAACCGTAGTAAGTGACTATAACTTGCAAGACCGGATCTAACACATGGATATAATGATGAATTCATAAACGGTACAGATCTGAAATCATGGCACCCGAGCCCAAAGTGACAAGCATTAAGCATGGCAAAGTCATAGCAACATCAATCTAAGAACATAGTGGATACTAGGGATCAGGCCCTAACAAAACTAACTCGATTACATGATGAATCTCATCCGACTCCTCACCGACCAGAGAGCCTGCGAAGGAATTACTCACTCTCGGTGGGGAGCATCACGGAATTGGCGACGGAGAAGGGTTGGTGATGATGAAGAACGAAGATCCCCCTCTCCGGAGCCCCGAACGGACTCCAGATCTGCCCTCCCGAGGAAGAATAGGGCTTGGCGGCGGCTCCGTCAAAACAACCATGATATGATATGACAATAATGGTATCTCGCTAGCCCTTTCTGAGACCGAAAAACATAAATGCATAGCACCTCCGAAGTTCAAGCAGCGACTAAACATTGTAATTCATGGTAGAAAAGATCCACTCATGATGCACCCAAAATTAGCTATACACAATGCATAAATCATGACCGTTGTGCTCTACTCAGTTTCTGGCGCTTGTTTATAGAAGGTGATGACACAACATAAAAGTAAATAGAAAGTCCCTTCATAGAGGGAAGTAGTGATTTGCAGAGGTGCCAGAGCTCGGTTTTTAAAGTAGAGATAAATGATATTTTGAGACATGCACCCTTCTTATTCACTTCACGACCATCAGTTATCAACATCTTCCATGCTAAGCACGCTAGTGGAGGTCCCCAAGCGGAAAGTAAAGGTTTTGACTCCATTGGGAGTTTTTGTTTGATTATGTAAGAGATGAACTCTTTTTGTATTTTGCAGTTTTGGGACTGGGCAGCCCTGTTACCGCCCATTTCCTCGTGCGATGGTGAGTGAATAAACACTCGGCCTAAGGATAACATGCTTAGTATGGAAGATATCGACCACCTCCTGTCGTTCCATGAACGATCCAGGCACACAAAATGGATAACTTTTTTAGTAGTTTTTAGAGGTGGCACATGCAAATTTACTTAGGACGGCAGGGTAATACCGTATATAGGTAGGTATAGTGGACTCATCTGGAATAACTTTGGGTTCAAGGTTTTTGATGTACAAGCAGAATTCCCACTTAGTACAGGCGAAGGCTAGCAATTTATTACTGGGAAGCGGCCAGCTAGAGAGCAACAACGATCATAACCAGGCATTATGCATAAGTAACATTGGACACTAGCATGAGTAGGATATGAACACCATGAACGTAAACATTATAGAGGCTATGTTGGTTTTGATTCAACTACATGCATGAACATGTACCAAGTCAAGCCACTCGAACATTCAGAGGAGGATACCATATCATCATACTATATCACAATCATTTTAACGCTATGTTGATATCCAAGATAAATCATTATCCACTCCCAGCTACTTATGCATGGCATGAGAAACTATAATCTCTAATTGTCACTGCAAACACGTTTAATCATAATGGGCTGAAGCATGGGCACTAGGTTAAACATATTTGCACAGACATGACAAGTCGAGTTCATACCAATTTCTCTTTGCCACGGCCAGTTCATCAAATGTCGTCATTATTGCCTTTCACTTGCACGACCGAATGATATGAAAATAATAATAGTGCAAGAGTGCCATGGACTAAGATGGAATCTGCAAAACATTTTGTTCAATAGGAGAAGACAAGGTAAATGGCCTCTTATTAGTTCAACAGTTATTCATATGAGAGCCACTCAACATTTTCATCATGGTCTTCTCCTAGGTACAACTCGAATAAAAGAAAAGAAATTCAGAGAAACGCACTGAGATATTTCTGGAGTTTTTGGTTTTCTTCAGTAGGCAAATAATAAGCAAAAACGAGAAAAACTATTTACACAGGAAAGCTCCCAACAAGCAAAAGAAGAACAAGGAAATCTTTTTGGATTTTCTTTTTAGTACTACTACTAAGCATGCATAGAAAGTAAATTAACTACAACTATTTTTTTTGTTTTTGTAAAGTTTTTCAAACACACAAGAAGAAAGCAAGAAAATAAATCTAAGCATGGATGATACAACGAAAAAGTGTGAACACTGACAAATGGAATGATATGTGAACACGGATTTTGATGGTGGCCTATTTAACGTGAATGCAGCTGTCTCTAAAGCATAACCCCAAAACGATAGCGGTAAATCGGTAAGAGACATCGTAGATCACATCATATCTAATAAAGTACCGTTACGACGTTCGGACACACCATTACGTTGTGGTGTTCCAGGTGGCGTGAGTTGCAAAAGTATTCCACATTGTTTCAAACGAAGACCAAACTCATAACTCAAATATTCACCTCCACGGTCAGATTGTAGAAACTTTATTTTCTTGTTACGGTGATTTTCCACTTCACTTTGAAATTCTTTGAACTTTTCAAATGTTTCAGACTTAGATATACCCATATCTTCTCGAATCATTTGTGAAGGTTAGAAAATAACGATACTCGCCGCGAGCTTCAACACTCATCAGACCGCATACATCAGTATGTATTATTTCCAATAAGTCAGTTGCTCGCTCCATTGTTCCGGAGAACGGAGTCTTAGTCATCTTGCCCATGAGGCATGGTTCGCAAGCATCAAGTGATTCCAAAAGCCCATCAGCATGGAGTTTCTTCATGCGCTCTACACCAATATGACCTAAACGGCAGTGCCATAAATAAGTTGCACTATCATTATTAACTTTGCATCTTTTGGCTTCAATATTATGAATATGTGTATCACTACAATCGAGATTTAACAAAAATAGACCACCCATCAAGGGTGCATGACCATAAAAGATATTATTCATATAAATAGAACAACCATTATTCTCTGATTTAAATGAATAACTGTCTTGCATTAAACAAGATCCAGATATAATGTTCATGCTCAACGATGGCACCAAATAACAATTATTTAGGTCTAAAACTAATCCCGACGGTAGATGTAGAGGTAGCGTGTCGATGGCGATCACATCAACTTTGGAACCATTTCCCATGTGCATCGTCACCTCGTCCTTAGCCAATCTTTGTTTAATCCGTAGCCCCTGTTCGAGTTGCAAATATGAGCAACAGAACCAGTATCGAATACCTAGACGCTACTACGAGCAATAGTAAGGTACACATCAATAACATGTATATCAAATATACCTTTCACTTTGCCATCCTTCTTATCCACCAAATACTTGGAGCAGTTCCGCTTCCAGTGACCAGTCCCTTTGTAGTAGAAGCACTCAGTCTTAGGCCTAGGTCAAGACTTGGGTTTCTTCCCTTGAGCAGCAACTGGCTTGCTGTTCTTCTTGAAGTTCTGCTTCTTCCCTTTGCCCTTTTTCTTGAAACTAGTGGTCTTGTTCACCATCAACACTTGATGCTCCTTCTTGATTTCTACCTCCGTAGCCTTTAGCATCGCGAAGAGCTCGGAAATTGTATTTTCCATCCCTTGCATATTATAGTTCATCACGAAGCCATTATAGCTTGGTGGCAGTGATTGAAGAACTCTGTCAATGACACTATCATCAGGAAGATTAAGTCCCAGCTGAGTCAAGTGGTTATGGTGCCCAGACATTCTGATTATGTGTTCACTGACAGAACTATTCTCCTCCATTTTGCAGTTGTAGAACTTGTTGGAGAGTTCATATCTCTCAACTAGGGCATTTGCTTGAAATATTAACTTCAACTCCTGGAACATCTCATATACTCCATGACGTTCAAAACGTCTTTGAAGTCCCGATTCTAAGATGTAAAGCATGGCACACTGAACTATCAAGTAGTCATCAGCTTTGATGTGCCAGACGTTCATAACGTCCGGAGTTGCTCCTGCAGCAGGTCTTGCACCTAGCAGTGCTTCTAGGTCATAATTCTTCTGTGCAGCAATGAGGATAATCCTCAAGTTATGGACCCAGTCCGTGTAGTTGCTACCATCATCTTTCAACTTAGCTTTCTCTAGGAACGCATTAAAATTCAAGGGAGCGGTAGCACGGGCCATTGATCTACAACAACATAGATATGCAAAAACTATCAGGTACTAAGTTCATGATAAATTAAATTTCAATTAATCATATTACTTAAGAACTCCCACTTAGATAGACATCCCTCTAGTCATCTAAATGATCACGTGATCCATATCAACTAAACCATGTCCGATCATCATGTGGGATGGAGTAGGTTTTAATGGTGAACATCACTATGTTGATCATATCTACTATACGATTCACGTTCGACCTTTCGGTCTCAGTGTTCCGAGGCTATATCTGCATATGCTAGGCTCATCAAGTTTAACCAAAGTATTCTGCACGTGCAAAACTGGCTTGCACCCGTTGTATGTGAACGTAGAGCTTATCACACTCGATCATCACGTGGTGTCTCGGCACGACGAACTGTAGCAACGGTGCATACTCAGGGAGAACACTTGTACCTTGAAATTTAGTGAGGGATCATCTTATAATGCTACCGTCGTACTAAGCAAAATAAGATGCATAAAGGATAAACACCACATGCAATCAAAATATGTGACATGATATGGCCATCATCATCTTGTGCCTTTGATCTCCATCTCCAAAGCACCGTCATGATCTTCATCGTCACCGGCTTGACACCTTGATCTCCATCGTAGCATCGTTGTCGTCTCGCCAACTATTGCTTCTACGACTATCGCTACCGCTTAGTGATAAAGTAAAGCAATTACATGGCGATTACATTTCGTACAACAAAGCGACAACCATAAGGCTCTTTCCAGTTGCGGATAACTTTTAAAAAACATGATCATCTCATACAACAATTTATATCTCATCACGTCTTGACCATATCACATCACAACATGCCCTGCAAAAACAAGTTAGACGTCCTCCACTTTGTTGTTGCAAATTTTACGTGGCTGCTACGGGCTTCAAGCAAGAACCGTTCTTACCTACGCATCAAAACCACAATGATTTTTCGTCAAGTGTGCTGTTTTAACCTTCAACAAGGACCAGCCGTAGTCAAACTCAATTCAACTAAAGTTGGAGAAACAGACACCTGCCAGCCACCTGTGTGCGAAGCACATCCATAGAACCAGTCTCATGAACCCGGTCATGTAATGTCGGTCCGGGCCGCTTCATCCAACAATACCGTTGAATCAAAGTAAGACGTTGGTGGTAAGCAGTATGACTATTATCACCCACGACTCTTTGTGTTCTACTCGTGCATGTATCATCTACGCATAGACCTGGCTTTGATACCACTGTTGGGGAACGTGGTAATTCAAAAAAATTCTTACGAACACACAAGATCTATCTAGGATATGCATAGCAACGAGAGGGGAGAGTGTGTCCACGTACCCTCATAGACTGAAAGTGGAAGCGTTTAGAAACACGGTTGATGTAGTCGAACATCTTCATGATCCAACAGATCCAAGTACCGAACGTACGGCACCTCCGTGTTCAGCACACGTTCAGCATGATGACGTCCCTCGAGCTCTTGATCCAGTAGAGGGTGGAGGGAAAGTTCCGTCAGCACGACGGCATGTCGACGGTGCTGGTGATGTGATCCGCGCGGGATTTCGCCTAAGCACTACGGCAATATGACTGAGGTGGTAAATTGTGGAGGGGGGCACCGCACACGGCTTAGAAACAACTGTTGTGCTTTGGGGTGCCCTCCTGCCCACGTATATAATTGAGGGAGAAAGGAGGAGGCCGGCCCAAGGGGGGCGCGCCATGGGGGGAATCTGATACGTCTCCAACGTATCTATAATTTTTGATTGCTCCATGCTATATTATCTACTGTTTTGGGCAATATTGGGCTTTATTATCCACTTTTATATTACTTTTGGGACTAACCTATTAACCGAAGGCCCAGCCCAGATTTGTTGTTTTATGCCTATTTCAGTGTTTTGAAGAAAAGGAATATGAGACGGAGTCGAAACGGAACGAAATCAACTGGAGAAGTTATTTTTGGAAGGAAACACACCCGATGGACTTGGACCCTACGTCAAGGAAGGAACGAGGTGCTCACGAGGGTGAGCCCCCCCTAGGGCGCGCCCCCTGTCTCGTGGGACCCTCGTGGCTCCCCTGACGTACCTCCTGCACCCATATATACCCACGTGACCTAAAACTTCCAAAACACACAGATCGAGAGTTCCGCCGCCAGAAGCCTCCGTAGCCACCAAAAGTCAATCGGGGCCCTGTTCCGGCACGCTGCCGGAGGGGGATCCCTCACCAGTGGCCATCTTCATCATCCCGACGCTCTCCATGACGAGGAGGGAGTAGTTCTCCCTCGGGGCTGAGGGTATGTACCAGTAGCTATGTGTTTGATCTCTCTCTCTCGTGTTCTTGAGATGATACGATCTTGATATATCGTGAGCTTTGCTATTATATTTGGATACTATGATGTTTCTTACCCCCTCTACTCTCTTGTAATGAATCGAGTTTCCCCTTTGAAGTAATCTTATCGGATTGAGTCTTTAAAGACTTGAGAACACTTGATGTATGTCTTGCCGTGGATATCTGTGGTGACAATGGGATACCGCGTGCCACTTGATGTATGTTAAGGTGACCAACTTGCGGGGTCATGAACCTATGCATAGGGGTTGGCACACGTTTTTGTCGTGATTCTCTGGTAGATCTTTGGGGCACTCTTTGAGGTCCTTTGTGTTGGTTGAATAGATGAATCTGAGATTGTGTGATGCATATCGTATAATCATGCCCACGGATACTTGAGGTGACATTGGAGTATCTAGGTGGCATTAGGGTTTTGGTTGATTTGTATCTTAAGGTGTTATTCTAGTACGAACTCTAGGGCTGTTTGTGACACTTATAGGAATAGCCCAATGGATTGATTGGAAGGAATAACTTTGAGGTGGTTTCGTACCCTACCATAATCTCTTCGTTCGTTCTCCGCTATTAGTGACTTTGGAGTGACTCTTTGTTGCATGTTGAGGGATAGTTACGTGATCCAATTATGTTAGTATTGTTGAGGGAACTTACACTAGCGAAAGTATGAACCCTAGGCCTTGTTTACCATCATTGCAATGCCGTTTACGCTCACTTTTATCACTTGCTACCTTGCTGTTTTTATATTTTAAGATTACAAATACCCATATCTACTATCCATATTGCAGTTGTACCACCATCTCTTCGCCGAACTAGTGCACCTATACAATTTACCATTGTATTGGGTGTGTTGGGGACACAAGAGACTCTTTGTTATTTGGTTGCAGGGTTGCTTGAGAGAGACCATCTTCATCCTACGCCTCCTAAGGATTGATAAACCTTAGGTGTAACACCCTCGATGCGACTATATCTCCCACGTGTCGAGGCACGACTTGAAGGAAATATGCCCTAGAGGCAATAATAAAGTTATTATTTATTTCCTTACATCATGATAAATGTTTATTATTCATGCTAGAATTGTATTAACCGGAAACATAATACATGTGTGAATACATAGACCAACAGAGTGTCACTAGTATGCCTCTACTTGACTAGCTCGTTAATCAAAGATGGTTATGTTTCCTAACCATGAACAAAGAGTTGTTATTTGATTAACGAGGTCACATCATTAGTTGAATGATCTGATTGACATGACCCACTCCATTAGCTTAGCACCCGATCGTTTAGTATGTTGCTATTGCTTTCTTCATGACTTATACATGTTCCTATAACTATGAGATTATGCAACTCCCGTTTACCGGAGGAACACTTTGGGTACTACCAAACGTCACAACATAACTGGGTGATTATAAAGGAGTACTACAGGTGTCTCCAATGGTAGATGTTGGGTTGGCGTATTTCGAGATTAGGGTTTGTCACTCCGATTGTCGAAGAGGTATCTCTGGGCCCTCTCGGTAATGCACATCACATAAGCCTTGCAAGCACTGCAACTAATATGTTAGTTGTGAGATGATGTATTACGGAACGAGTAAAGAGACTTGCCAGTAACGAGATTGAACTAGGTATTGGATACCGACGATCGAATCTCGGGCAAGTAACATACCGATGACAAAGGGAACAACGTATGTTGTTATGCGGTCTGACCGATAAAGATCTTCGTAGAATATGTAGGAGCCAATATGGGCATCCAGGTCCCGCTATTGGTTATTGACCGGAGACGTGTCTCGGTCATGTCTACATTGTTCTCGAACCGTAGGGTCCGCACGCTTAACGTTACGATGACAGTTATTATGAGTTTATGCATTTTGATGTACCGAAGGTTGTTCGGAGTCCCGGATGAGATCACGGACATGACGAGGAGTCTCGAAATGGTCGAGACGTAAAGATTGATATATTGGAAGCCTATGTTTGGACATAGGAAGTGTTCCGGGTGAAATCGGGATTTTACCGGAATACCGGGAGGGTTACCGGAACCCCCCGGGAGACTAATGGGCCTATTGGGCCTTAGTGGAAAAGGAGAAAAGGGGCAGGCCATAAGCTGGCCGGCGCCCCCCCTTTCCCCAAGTCCTAGTAGGACTAGGAGAAGGGGCCGGCCCCCCCTCTTTCTCCTTTCCCCCCGAGAGTCCTAATTGGATTAGGATTGGAGGGAGGAGTCCTACTCCCGGTGGGAGTAGGACTCCCCTGCGCCTCCCTCTCCCTGGCCGGCCGGCTCCCCCTCCTCCAACCTTTATATACGGGGGCAGGGGACACCCCAAGACACACAAGTTGATCCTTGAGATCGTTCCTTAGCCGTGTGCGGTGCCCCCTGCCACCAAATTCCAGCTCGATCGTACCGTTACAGTGCTTAGGCGAAGCCCTGCGTCGGTAGTACATCAAGATCGTCACCTCGCCGTCATGCTGACGAAACTCTTCCTCGACGCTTTGCTGGATCGGAGCCCGAGGAACATCATCGAGCTGAACGTGTGCTAAGAACTCGGAGGTGCCGGAGTAACGGTGCTTGGATCGGTCGGATCGGGAAGAAGACGTACGACTACTTCCTCTACGTTGTGTGATCGCTTCCGCAGTCGGTCTGCGTTGGTACGTAGACAACACTCTCCCCTCTCGTTGCTGTGCATCACCATGATCTTGCGTGTGCGTAGGAAAATTTTCGAAATTAATGCGTTCCCCAACAGTGGCATCCGAGCCTAGGTTTTATGGTTTGATGTTATTTGCACGAGTAGAACACAAGTGAGTTGTGGGCGATACAAGTCATACTGCCTACCAGCATGTCATACTTTGGTTCGGTGGTATTGTTGGGTGAGACGATCCGGACCAACCTTACGCGTACTCTTACGCGAGACCGGTTCCCTCGACGTGCTTTGCACACAGATGGCTTGCGGAAGACTGTCTCTCCAATTTTAGTTGAACCAAGTGTGACTACGCCCGGTCCTTGAGAAGGTTAAAACGGAGTCTATTTGACGAACTATCGTTGTGGTTTTGATGCGTAGGTGAGATGAGTTCTTACTTAAGCCCGTAGCAGCCACGTAAAACTTGCAACAACAAAGTAGAGGACGTCTAACTTGTTTTTGCAGGGTATGTTGTGATGTGATATGGTCAAGGCATGATGCTGATTTTATTGTATGAGATGATCATGTTTTGTAACCGAGTTATCAGCAACTGGCAGGAGCCATATGGTTGTCGCTTTATTGTATGCAATGCAATCGCGATGTAATGCTTTACTTTATTACTAAACGGTAGTGATAGTCGTGGAAGCATAAGATTGGCGAGACGACAACGATGCTACGATGGAGATCAAGGTGTCGCGCCGGTGACGATGGTGATCATAACGGTGCTTCGGAGATGGAGATCACAAGCACAAGATGATGATGGCCATATCATATCACTTATATTGATTGCATGTGATGTTTATCCTTTTATGCATCTTATCTTGCTTTGATTGACGGTAGCATTATAAGATGATCTCTCACTAAAATTATCAAGAAGTGTTCTCCCTGAGTATGCACCGTTGCCAAAGTTCGTCGTGCCCAGACACCACGTGATGATCGGGTGTGATAAGCTCTACGTCCAAATACAACGGGTGCAAAACAGTTGCACACGCAGAATACTCAGGTTATACTTGACGAGCCAAGCATATACAGATATGGCCTCGGAACACGGAGACCGAAAGGTCGAGCGTGAATCATATAGTAGATATGATCAACATAACGATGTTCACCATTGAAAACTACTCCATCTCACGTGATGATCGGTTATGGTTTAGTTGATTTGGATCACGTGATCACTTAGAAGATTAGAGGGATGTCTATCTAAGTGGGAGTTCCTAAGTAATTTGATTAACTGAACTTAAACTTATCATGAACTTAGTACCTGATAGTATCTTGCTTGTTTATGTTGATTGTAGATAGATGGCTCGTGCTATTGTTCCGTTGAATTTTAATGCGTTCCTTGAGAAAGCAAAGTTGAAAGATGATGGTAGCAATTACACGGACTGGGTCCGTAACCTGAGGATCATCCTCATTGCTGCACAGAAGAATTACGTCCTGGAAGCACCGCTGGGTGACAGGCCTGCTGCTGGAGCAACGCCAGATGTTATGAACATCTGGCAGAGCAAAGCTGATGACTACTCGATAGTTCAGTGTGCCATGCTTTACGGCTTAGAATCGGGACTTCAACGACGTTTTGAACGTCATGGTGCATATGAGATGTTCCAGGAGTTGAAGTTAATATTTCAAGCAAATGCCCGAATTGAGAGATATAAAGTCTCCAATAAGTTCTATAGCTGCAAGATGGAGGAGAAAAGTTCTGTCAGTGAGCATATACTCAAAATGTCTGGGTATAATAATCACTTGATTCAGATGGGAGTTAATCTTCCAGATGATTGCGTCATTGACAGAATTCTCCAATCACTGCCACCAAGCTACAAGAGCTTCGTGATGAACTATAATATGCAAGGGATGAACAAGACTATTCCCGAGCTCTTCGCAATGCTGAAAGCTGCGGAGGTAGAAATCAAGAAGGAGCATCAAGTGTTGATGGTTAGCAAAACCACTAGTTTCAAGAAAAAGGGCAAAGGGAAGAAGAAGGGAAACTTCAAGAAGAACAGCAAGCAAGTTGCTGCTCAGGAGAAGAAACCCAAGTCTGGACCTAAGCCTGAAACTGAGTGCTTCTACTGCAAGCAGACTGGTCACTGGAAGCGGAACTGCCCCAAGTATTTGGCGGATAAGAAGGATGGCAAAGTGAGCAAAGGTATATATGATATACATGTTATTGATGTGTACCTTACTAGAGCTCGCAGTAGCACCTGGGTATTTGATACTGGTTCTGTTGCTAATATTTGCAACTCGAAACAGGGACTACGGAATAAGCGGACACTAGCAAAGGACGAGGTGACGATGCGCGTGGGAAACGGTTCCAAAGTCGATGTGATCGCGGTCGGCACGCTACCTCTACATCTACCTTCGGGATTAATATTAGACCTAAATAATTGTTATTTGGTGCCAGCGTTGAGCATGAACATTATATCTGGATCTTGTTTAATGCGAGACGGTTATTCATTTCTATCAGAGAATAATGGTTATTCTATTTATATGAATAATATCTTTTATGGTCATGCACCTTTGAAGAGTGGTCTATTCTTGTTGAATCTCGAAGATGGTGATACACATATTCATAATGTAGAAGCCAAAAGATGCAAAGTTAATAATGATAGTGCAACTTATTTGTGGCACTGCCGTTTAGGTCATATCGGTGTAAAGCGCATGAAGAAACTCCATATTGATGGGCTTTTGGAACCACTTGATTATGAATCACTTGGTACTTGCGAACTGTGCCTCATAGGCAAGATGACTAAAACACCGTTCTCCGGTACTATGGAGAGAGCAACAGATTTATTGGAAATCATACATACCGATGTATGTGGTCCGATGAATATTGAGGCTCGTGGCGGATATCGTTATTTTCTCACCTTCACAGATGATTTAAGCAGATATGGGTATATCTACTTAATGAAACATAAGTCTGAAACATTTGAAAAGTTCAAAGAATTTTAGAGTGAGGTTGAAAATCATCGTAACAAGAAAATAAAATTTCTACGATCTGATCGTGGAGGAGAATATTTGAGTTACGAGTTTGGTGTACATTTGAAAAATTGTGGAATAGTTTCGCAACTCACGCCACCCGGAACACCACAGCGTAATGGTGTGTCCGAACGTCGTAATCGTACTTTACTAGATATGGTGCGATCTATGATGTCTCTTACTGATTTACCGCAATCGTTTTGGGGTTATGCTTTAGAGACGGCCGCATTCACGTTAATAGGGCACCATCAAAATCCGTTGAGACGACACCTTATGAACTATGGTTTGGCAAGAAACCAAAGTTGTCGTTTCTTAAAGTTTGGGGCTGCGATGCTTATGTGAAAAAGCTTCAACCTGATAAGCTCGAACCCAAATCGGAGAAATGTGTCTTCATAGGATATCCAAAGGAAACTATTGGATACACCTTCTATCACAGATCCGAAGGCAAGACTTTTGTTGCTAAATTCGGAAACTTTCTAGAGAAGGAGTTTCTCTCGAAAGAAGTGAGTGGGAGGAAAGTAGAACTTGACGAGGTAACTGTACCTGCTCCCTTATTGGAAAATAGTACATCACAGAAAACTGTTTCTGCGACACCTATACCAATCAGTGAGGAAGCTAATGATGATGATCATGAAGCTTCAGAACAAGATACTACTGAACCACGTAGATCAACCAGAGTGAGATCCGCACCAGAGTGGTACGGTAATCCAGTTCTGGAAGTCATGATGCTAGATCATGATGAACCTACGAACTATGAAGAAGCGAGGGTGAGCCCAGATTCCGCAAAGTGGCTTGAGGCCATGAAATCTGAGATGGGATCCATGTATGAAAACAAAGTATGGACTTTGGTTGACTTGCCCGATGATCGGCAAGCAATTAAGAATAAATGGATCTTCAAGAAAAAGACTGACGCTGACGGTAATATTACTGTCTACAAAGCTCGACTTGTCGCGAAAGGTTTTCGACAAGTTCAAGGAGTTGACTACGATGAGACCTTCTCACCCGTAGCGATGCTTAAGTCCGTCAGAATTATGTTAGCAATTGCCGCATTTTATGATTATGAAATATGGTAGATGGATGTCAAAACTGCATTCCTGAATGGATTTCTGGAAGAAGAGTTGTACATGACACAACCAGAAGGTTTTGTCGATCCAAAGGGAGCTAACAAAGTATGCAAACTCCAGCGATCCATTTATGGACTGGTGCAAGCATCTCGGAGTTGGAATAAACGCTTTGATAGTGTGATCAAAGCATTTGGCTTTATACAGACTTTTGGAGAAGCCTGTATTTACAAGAAAGTGAGTGGGAGCTCTGTAGCATTTCTAATATTATATGTGGATGACATATTGCTGATTGGAAATGATATAGAATTTCTGGATAGCATAAAGGGATACTTGAATAAAAGTTTTTCGATGAAAGACCTCGGGGAAGCTGCTTACATATTAGGCATAAAGATCTATAGAGATAGATCAAAACGCTTAATTGGACTTTCACAGAGCACATACCTTGACAAGATTTTGAAGAAGTTCAAAATGGATCAAGCAAAGAAAGGGTTCTTGCCTGTGTTACAAGGTATGAAGTTGAGTAAGACTCAATGCCCGACCACTGCAGAAGATAGAGAGAAAATGAAAGATGTTCCCTATGCTTCAGCCATAGGCTCTATCATGTATGCAATGCTATGTACCAGACCTGATGTGTGCCTTGCTATAAGTTTAGCAGGGAGGTACCAAAGTAATCCAGGAATGGATCACTGGACAGCGGTCAAGAACATCCTGAAATACCTGAAAAGGACTAAGGATATGTTTCTCGTATACGGAGGTGACAAAGAGCTCACCGTAAGAGGTTACGTTGATGCAAGCTTTGACACTGATCCGGACGATTCTAAATCGCAAACCGGATACGTGTTTACTTTAAACGGTGGAGCTGTCAGTTGGTGCAGTTCTAAACAAAGCGTCATAGCGGAATCTACATGTGAAGCGGAGTACATAGCTGCTTCGGAAGCAGCAAACGAAGGAGTCTGGATGAAGGAGTTCATATCCGATCTAGGTGTCATACCTAGTGCATCAGGTCCAATGAAAATCTTCTGTGACAATACTGGTGCAATTGCCTTGGCAAAGGAATCCAGATTTCACAAGAGGACCAAACACATCAAGAGACGCTTCAACTCCATCCGGGATTTAGTCCAGGTGGGAGACATAGAGATTTGCAAGATACATACGGATCTGAACGTTGCAGGCCCGTTGACTAAGCCTCTTCCACGAGCAAAACATGATCAGCACCAAGGCTCCATGGGTGTTAGAATCATTACAGTGTAATCTAGATTATTGACTCTAGTGCAAGTGGGAGACTGAAGGAAATATGCCCTAGAGGCAATAATAAAGTTATTATTTATTTCCTTACATCATGATAAATGTTTATTATTCATGCTAGAATTGTATTAACCGGAAACATAATACATGTGTGAATACATAGACCAACAGAGTGTCACTAGTATGCCTCTACTTGACTAGCTCGTTAATCAAAGATGGTTATGTTTCCTAACCATGAACAAAGAGTTGTTATTTGATTAACGAGGTCACATCATTAGTTGAATGATCTGATTGACATGACCCACTCCATTAGCTTAGCACCCGATCGTTTAGTATGTTGCTATTGCTTTCTTCATGACTTATACATGTTCCTATAACTATGAGATTATGCAACTCCCGTTTACCGGAGGAACACTTTGGGTACTACCAAACGTCACAACGTAACTGGGTGATTATAAAGGAGTACTACAGGTGTCTCCAATGGTAGATGTTGGGTTGGTGTATTTCGAGATTAGGGTTTGTCACTCCGATTGTCGGAGAGGTATCTCTGGGCCCTCTCGGTAATGCACATCACATAAGCCTTGCAAGCACTGCAACTAATATGTTAGTTGTGAGATGATGTATTACGGAACGAGTAAAGAGACTTGCCAGTAACGAGATTGAACTAGGTATTGGATACCGACGATCGAATCTCGGGCAAGTAACATACCGATGACAAAGGGAACAACGTATGTTGTTATGCGGTCTGACCGATAAAGATCTTCGTAGAATATGTAGGAGCCAATATGGGCATCCAGGTCCCGCTATTGGTTATTGACCGGAGACGTGTCTCGGTCATGTCTACATTGTTCTCGAACCGTAGGGTCCGCACGCTTAACGTTACGATGACAGTTATTATGAGTTTATGCATTTTGATGTACCGAAGGTTGTTCAGAGTCCCGGATGAGATCACGGACATGACGAGGAGTCTCGAAATGGTCGAGACGTAAAGATTGATATATTGGAAGCCTATGTTTGGACATAGGAAGTGTTCCGGGTGAAATCGGGATTTTACCGGAATACCGGGAGGGTTACCGGAACCCCCCGGGAGACTAATGGGCCTATTGGGCCTTAGTGGAAAAAGAGAAAAGGGGCAGGCCATAAGCTGGCCGGCGCCCCCCCTTTCCCCAAGTCCTAGTAGGACTAGGAGAAGGGGCCGGCCCCCCCTCTTTCTCCTTTCCCCCGAGAGTCCTAATTGGATTAGGATTGGAGGGAGGAATCCTACTCCCGGTGGGAGTAGGACTCCCCTGCGCCTCCCTCTCCCTGGCCGGCCGGCTCCCCCTCCTCCAACCTTTATATACGGGGGCAGGGGACACCCCAAGACACACAAGTTGATCCTTGAGATCGTTCCTTAGCCGTGTGCGGTGCCCCCTGCCACCAAATTCCACCTCGATCGTACCGTTACAGTGCTTAGGCGAAGCCCTGCGTCGGTAGTACATCAAGATCGTCACCACGCCGTCGTGCTGACAGAACTCTTCCTCGACGCTTTGCTGGATCGGATCCCGAGGAACGTCATCGAGCTGAACGTGTGCTAAGAACTCGGAGGTGCCGGAGTAACGGTGCTTGGATCAGTCGGATCGGGAAGAAGACGTACGACTACTTCCTCTACGTTGTGTGATCGCTTCCGCAGTCGGTCTGCGTTGGTACGTAGACAACACTCTCCCCTCTCGTTGCTGTGCATCACCATGATCTTGCGTGTGCGTAGGAAAATTTTCGAAATTACTGCGTTCCCCAACACGACTTAGAGGCATAATCGCATTGAAGGCAATGTCGCAAGTGAGGTAATCTTCACACAACCCATGTAATACAATAGGGGGAAAAGTTACATAGTTGGCTTACAATTGCCACTTCACACAATTACATGAATAAACATTACATCAATCAAATGCACTCATGGTCCGACTACGGAACCAAAATAAAAGAAGAACCCCAAATGCGACAAAGGTCCCCGATCGACCCCAACTGGGCTCCACTACTGATCAACTAGAACGAAACAACACAAAGGACAAGATCTTCAACGAGCTCCTCCTAAGCTTGGTTGCGTCATCTGCACGAACTCATCGGCACCTGCAAGCTGGTTTTGGAAGTATCTGTGAGCCACAGGGACTCAGCAATCTCGCACCCTCGCGATCAAGACTATTTAAGCTTATGGGTAAGGTAAAGGTATGAGGTGGAGCTGTAGCAAGCGTCTAGCATATATGGTGGCTAACATACGCAAATGAGAGCGAGAAGAGAAGGCAAAGCACGGTCGATAAAAGTATGATCAAGAAGTGATCCTGGACTACCTACGTCAAGCATAACTCCAACAACCGTGTTCACTTCCCGAACTCCGCCGGAAAGAGACCATCATGGTTACACACGCCGTTGATTCATTTTAATTAAGGTCAAGTTCAGGTTTTCTACAACCGGACCTTAACAAATTCCCATCTTCCCATAACCGCGGGCACGGCTTTCGAAAGTTCAAATCCCTGCAGGGTGTCCCAACTTAGCCCATGACAAGCTCTCACGGTCAACGAAGGAATAGACCTCCACCCGAGACGTTCCGATCAGACTCGGTATCCCAGTACAACAAGACATTTCGACAGGGTAAAACTAAACCAGCAACACCGCCCGAATGTGCCGACAAATCCCGATAGGAGCTGGACATATCTCTTTCCCAGGGCACACTCAGATGAGCAGTCCGTACAACTAAAACCAGCCCTCGGGTTCCCCCGAGGTGGCGCTGCAAGGGGCTCTAGTTCGGACCAACACTCAGAGGAGCACTGGCCCATGGGGGCTAAAATAATGATGACCCTTGAGTCTGCAGAACCCAAGGGAAAGAAAAGGCTAGGTGGCAAATGGTAAAACCAATGTTGGGCATTGCTGGAGAAGCTTTACTAAAGGCGAACTGTCAAGGGGTTCCCATTATAGCCCAACCGCGTAAGGGACGCATAATCCGGGAACATAACACCGATATGACGGAAACTAGGGCGGCAAGAGTGGAACAAAACACCAGGCATAAGGCCGAGCCTTCCACCCTTTACCAAGTGTATAGATGCATTAATTAAATAAGATATATAGTGATATCCCAACAAGTAAACATGTTCCAACAAGGAACAACATCTCCATGTTCCAACGAGGAACAAACTTCAATCTTCACCTGCAACTAACAACGCTATAAGAGGGGCTGAGCAAAGCGGTAACATAGCCAATCAACGGTTTGCTAGGACATGGTGGGTTAGAGGCTGAACATGGCAATTGGGAGGCTGACAAGCAAGTGGTAGGCATCGTAGCAATGGCATAGCAAAAGAGCGAGCAAACTAGCATAGCAAAGATAGTAGTGATTTCGAGGGTATGATCATCTTGCCTGAAATCCCGCAAGGAAGAAGAATGAGTCCATGAAGAAGACAAACGGACGTAGTCGAACGGTTCCTCACAAACATGACGTTACCGGAACCAACCCGAGGAAGCAATCACCGGAAAAGAAGCACACCACATAGTAAACAACCAACACATGGGCATGGTATGATGCACAAACAATTATGATGCATGTCCGGTTTAAAGAGGCATGGCATGGCAAAGAGCACAAGCAATCCTACAAATTAAGTGGAGCTCAATATGCATCGGGGTGCATATTAACAAAACACCACATCAATTATTTAGTTCTCTCTCGCTTAAGTGCCCAACAAAATTAAATGTTGTTAAACATGGCAAGAGGGTGAAGCAAAGTAAAACTACCTATCTAGACAAGTTTAAATGAGGCCGGAAGCAACGAACAACAATTCCGGAAAATCCCCATAGCATATTTTAGCTTTGGTCCTGATCTGTCCTAAACACAATTTTAGAGTTGTTTAACATACAAAGTAAGGTCACCATGATAAACTAGGCAAAATTCTACCCCATTTACATATAAAGATTATTAAAATCGGAGTTACGGTTATTTAGTTATGAATTAATTCATTTTAACATGGCATAGGGGCAAATTTAACCAAACATCAATTTAAACATTTTAAACATGGGTGAAAGTTGGATATTATTAAACTAGATGAAATTCTAGTCAAGTTTCACATATAAATTATTTACATCCGATGCACGGTTAATTAGTTATTAAATGCATGAAGTATAGGGTTTTTTTATAAATCTGCAATTCCCTAGAAATTAGATAAATGCAGCAGCAGGAAAAAGAAATGCAACGGGCTGAAACCGGTTGGCCCAACAAAGCACAGGGGCTGGAGGGGGGCTTCTCACATTGGGCCAAGGCCCGGCTAGAAGAGCAGCAGCAGGCCAGCGACATCTGGCGAAGAGGAGGCAGGCTGGGCCTGGCGCGATGGGGAAGCAGCTGGGCCTGGGGCGATGGGCTGATGCGGTTGAAGGGTGACGCGGTGGCCCAGGCACGCTGGCGGTGCGGTCGACGTTCTCGTGTCTGATGCGCACGAGCAGGAGGCAATGGCGGCGGCGTCCAAGGTCAACGGCGGGGGCAGCGGCACCTCTGGCAGGTTAGGGCGACGGGAAGGACCGGAGAGGATGGATCTGGCCCCGGGGCCTCATTCCCGGCGACGGCGAGCTCGGGAAGGCTCCGGGCGGCGGCGCTCCCTGGTGAGAGGGAGAGAGAGATTCGGTGAGAAGGGAGGGGAAAAAGCAGGAGGAAGAAGGGAAGGAAAGCAGGAGAGAGGACGACGGGGTCTGGCCTGGCGATTCGGGATCGAGGTCCTCTCGATCTGGAGGTCGGGCGCCATGGGCTGTGCAGGCTCGAGGACGGGCTCGGGCGCAAGAGGGGCTCGGGTTGGCCGGCTCGATCTGGTAGGGGGTTGGCTCGTCACTGAAAACAAGGAAAGCATGGGTGGATCTGGATCCCGAGGAAGATGGTGGCGGCGGTGGGATGGAATGATGGGACAAGCCTCCTTGATTTTAGGGTTAGACTAGGTCTATATATAGCAATAGGATTTTGGATAGGGGCTATTAGGACCCTCCGATCAAAACGGGCGGTCGCGAAATAAAAGCTTAGGGAGACCAAATGAGAAAACGGTGACGTTTTGTAGATGTTTGGGGATGATCTGGACACAACGGTAGCGACAGCCTGAGTCGGGTCCGGGACAGTTTCGGACGCGCACGTGAGGGGTGCTGCGGGCTGACGAGAGAGGTTAGGTAGGGCCTGGTGATGAGTGGTGGGCTGTGTAGACGGCCTCGAGCTGAGAGAAGAGAAGAGAGGGAGGCCCGACATCTGTTTCCGGAGACCGAAAATGTCCGACGTTAGACCGGCTATTATTGCCGCTATAATTATCCGTTGGGGCGTCAAACAAACTCCGATTGCGGTGAAACTTGACAGGCGGTCTGTCTACACTATAATAAGACCACACGTCAAATCTCATCCCATTCCGAGAATATTTTCCGGCCACTTATAAAATACTATTTCGGACATGCCGCGGGCGCGTGCAAGTGTGGTTGGGCTCAGAACGGACAACGGAGAGAACTCGGAGAACCCGGACGAATGCAGGTTTTGAAAACATGATGATGCAATGCACATGATGACATGATGAAATGCAACACGCAAGCAAAGACAACGCAACCACGACGAATAACTGGCGGACACCTGGCACATCGGTCTCGGGGCGTTACATTAGGTCATCCACTTGAGGGAAATTTGCTACTGTCCTACAAACCTCTGCACTTGGAGGCCCAACAATGTCTACAAGAAGAAGGTTGTGTAGTAGACATCAAGCTCTTTTCTGGCGCCGTTGCCGGGGAGGTTAGCGCTTGAAGGTATATCTTTAGATCTTGCAATCGAGTCTTTTAGTTTCTTATTTTATCACTAGTTTAGTTTATAAAAGAAAACTATAAAAAAATGCAATTGAGTTTGTCTCATACGCTTTATCTTTTTAATATCTTTCGTAAGTATGATGGAAAGGATAATTGTGCTCAAGTGCTAGAAGAAGAAATCTATAAAATGTTCGGCACTAAATATTTGAATGATGAGCATGATTGCAATGTTGTTAGTATGAATTCTTTGAATATCCATGATGCTAATGATGATTGCACTAGTTATGATGAAAATGCCTCCTATAAACATGTCAATTTTTGTGGAGTAGATTGGGTTTGCAAGTACACACCAAATAGGGAAGATAGATATTGCAAGAGGCATAAGTACTTAGAAACTAAATTGTTGCAAGAAGAGCTAGATGAATGTGCTGAAAGATTCAATATTTTTCGTGCCCCTTGTGAACTTTGCAATGAACATGGTCATTTAAAGCTCCAATGTTGTTTGTTTCATGATCAAGTCGTGTCCAAATATTGTGATAATTTGATTACCCTTGAGCATCATAAAGAGCTTAGCCTTCTTTTGGGTTATGAAGAAATGAAACGTATAACTAAGGATATTCCAAAATTTGCCCTTGATAAAGTTCTTGATTTTGATCTAGAAAATATTTATATGTATTGTGCGGTGAATTGCATTGAAAATCCTTATATTGCCAATTACATAAAGAAAAGAAAACAAATAGAGGATGAAGATAATACTAATGAAAGGGAAGAGACTTCCCAATATCCTCCTATTATTTCTTATGATGAATCAGGTAACGAGGAGGAGCCTCATATTCAACCAATCTCATTAATAAGGAGCTCCAAAAAGAGAATTGAACCCACGCATGATGTGGTGAAGAAGAAGAAAAGAAAAAGGAAGAGAGGTAAAAAGATATCTCTCCCAAATAATGCTGCTCCTATTACTATTGTTCCTCATGAAAATATAATTGTGGAAGATAATGATACTTCTTATGATCTTGAAAATCTTTTTGGCACTTGCTTGGAAGAATATAATGATTGCTATACTATTGGTGCTATCCATGCAATTACTGATGAGAGTGATTATGCTTATGATACGAAAAGGCCCAAGCTTGGGGAAGCTATGTTTGATGAGGATGACATATTTGAGAATATATTTGCTGCAATTAATGTTTGTCCCAAGCTTGGGGATGCTACGCTTAATGAAGATTATAGTTTTAGTCTCCCAAGTTTTGATGTGCAAATTCATAATGATAATAACATGCCTCCTGCTTATGATAATTATTGTGATGATACATATGCTATAAAAAGTAGTGAGGATTATATTTATAAATCTTGTCATGATTATGGTTACCCCTTTTCCGAACATTACTCTTTTAATATGGAAACAATTTATAATATTCAAGTCTCTTATGATACTCCCACTATCCCGAATGAGAAGAATTTTGCTTATGTGGAGAGTAGTAAATTTTCTATGCTTGTAGATCATGAAAGGAATGCTTTAGGTGATGGTTATATTGTTGAATTCATTCATTATGCTACTGAAAATTATTATGAGGGAGGAATATATGCTTGTAGGAATTGCAATAATATCAAGTTTCCTCTCTGTGTACTTAAAGTTTTGAAGTTATGCTTGTTTTACCGTCCTATGCAAGTTGATTATTGTTCCCACAAGTTGTTTACTCACAAAATACCTATGCATAGGAAGCATGTTAGACTTAAATGTGCTAGTCATATTCTTCATGATTCACTCTTTATGTTTCAATTCTTATCCTTTCTGTGAGCATCATTGAAATCATCATACCTAGCTAGGGGCATTAAACGATAGCGCTTGTTGGGAGGCAACGCAATTTTATTTTAGTTCCTTGCCTTTTGTTCCTGTTTAGTAATAAATAATTCATCTAGACTCTGTTTAAATGTGGTTTTATGCTTTTAATTAGTGTTTGTGCCAAGTAGAACCTTTGGGAAGACTTGGGGAAAGTCCTGTTGATCATGCTGTCAAAAACAGAAACTTTAGCGCTCGCAAGAATTGCTGCCATTTTTATTTGGAGAGTGCTATTTAGTTAATTATTTTTGAAGATTATTAATAGATAAATCCCTCAGGTCTAGCAATTTATTTGAGAATTTTATGAGTTCCATAAGTATACGTTTGATCCAGATTACTACAGACTGTTCTGTTTTTGACAGATTCTGTTTTTCATGTGTTGTTTGCTTATTTTGATGAATCTATGGTTAGTAAAATAGTTTATAATCCATAGAGAAGTTTGAATACAGTAGGTTTAACACCAATATAAATAAAGAATTAGTTCATTACAGTACCTTGAAGTGGTGATTTATTTTCTTATACTAACGGAGCTTACGAGTTTTCTATTAAGTTTTGTGTCGTGAAGTTTTCAAGTTTTGGGTAATGATTTGATGGACTATGGAATAAGGAGTGGCAAGAGCCTAACCTTGGGGGTTCCCAAGGCACCCCAAGGTAATATTCAAGGACAACCAAGAGCCTATGCTTGGGGATGCCCCGGAAGGCATCCCCTCTTTCGTCTTCGTTCATCGGTAACTTTACTTGGAGCTATATTTTTATTCGCCACATGATATGTGTTTTGCTTGGAGCGTCAATTTATTTTGTTAAGATTTGCTTTATGTTATTTAGAACAATGTTTTTCATCTTTTATTTCAATAAAAGTGGCATTGATAGCCTTTACTATGCCTATGTTATAGGTATACATGTTGCTGTTTGAAAACAGAAAGTTTACCGCTGTTGCAATAATTCCCTAGAAAAGTCAGAATGTGATAAAATGTTGAAACCTTTTGCATATTAAGATCTGATAAATTTACTACATTGTGAATTTTCTTTCATAATTTTTGGAGCTAGGGAAGTATGGATGTTGCTGCATTCTTTACAGACTATCCTGTTTAGGCAGATTGCTGTTATGTTTGCATTGTTTGCATATGTTTGCTTCTTTAATGATTATATTTGAGGATAGGACTATTAAATATGCAGAGGCATTTAGTATGCAATGTTGAATAATAATTTTAGTGATTTTCTACAGTAGAGTATGATAAGGCTTTGGCAATGGTTTATACTAACTTATCTCACGAGTCCTTGTTGAGTTTTGTGTGGATGAAGCTTTTGAGATTTAGGGAGACCGTGATATGAGAGGAATTAAGAAGACACAAAATATCAAGCTTGGGGATGCCCAAGGCACACCAAGATAATATTTCAAGAAGTCTCAAGCATGTAAGCTTGGGGATGCCTTGGTTGGCATCCCACCATTCTTCTTCAACAACTATCGGTTGATCCTAAGTTTTTGCTTCTTCACATGATGTTTGCTATTCTTAGATGTCATTTTATTTTTCTTTGCTTGCTGATTGAATAGAGTACCAAGATATGAAATTATTAAATGTTAGATAGTCTTCACATAGTTGCATAATTATTCGACTATTCATTGATCTTCACTTATATCTTTCGGAGTAGTTTGTCATTTGCTCTAGTGCTTCACTTATATCTTTTAGAGCATGGTGGTAGTTTTATTTTGAAGAAATAGATGAACTCTCATGCTTCACTTAGATTAGTTTGAGAGTCTTAAATAGCATGGTAATTTGCTTAAAATCCTAATATGCTAGGTATTCAAGAATAATAAAATTCTCTTATGAGTGTGTTGAATACTATGAGAAGTTTGATACTTGATAATTGTTTTGAGATGTGGAGATGGTGATATTAGAGTCATGTAGTTGAGTAGTTGTGAATTTGATAAATACTTTTGTTGAAGTTTGTGATTCCCGTAGCATGCACGTATGGTGAACCGTTATGTGATGAAGTCGGAGCATGATTTATTTATTGATTGTCTTCCTTATGAGTGGCGGTCGGGGACGAGTGATGGTCTTTTCCTACCAATCTATCCCCCTAGGAGCATGCACATAGTACTTTGTTTCGATAACTAATATATTTTTGCAATAAGTATGTGAGTTCTTTATGACTAATGTTGAGTCCATGGATTATACGCACTCTCACCCTTCCACTATTGCTAGCCTCTCTAGTACCGCGCAACTTTCGCCGGTACCATACACCCACCATATACCTTCCTCAAAACAGCCACCATACCTACCTATTATGGCATTTCCATAGCCATTCCGAGATATATTGACATGCAACTTTCCACCATTCCGTTCATCATGACACATTCATCATTGTCATATTGCTTATCATGATCATGTAGTTGACATAGTATTTGTGGCAAACCCACCGTTCATAATTCTTTCATACTTGTCACTCATGCATCATTGCACATCCCGGTACACCACCGGAGGCATTAATATAGAGTCATACTTTGTTCTAGTATCGAGTTGTATCATTGAGTTGTAAATAAGTAGAAGTGTGACGATCATCATTCAATAGAGCATTGTCTCATATAAAAGGGGCAATGCTACTATCCTTTTTTTCCACACTTGTGCTTCAAAGTAGCACCATAATATAGCAAGTCTCATATATTGTGCTTCAAAGTAGCACCATGTTCTTCATATAGAGAGAGTCTCATATGTTGTCACTTTCATATACTAGTGGGAATTTTACATTATAGAACTTGGCTTGTATATTCCAATGATGGGCTTCCTCAAAAATGCCCTAGGTCTTCATGAGCAAGCGAGTTGGATGCACACCCAGTAGTTTCTTTTGTTGAGCTTTCATACATTTATAGCTCTAGTGCATCCGTTGCATGGCAATCCCTACTCACTCACATTGATATCTATTGATGGGCATCTCCATAGCCCGTTGATACGCCTAGTCGATGTGACACTATCTTCTCCCTTTTTGTCTTCTCCACAACCACCATTCTATTCCACCTATAGTGCTATATCCATGGCTCACGCTCATGTATTGCGTGAAGATTGAAAAAGTTTGAGAACATCAAAAGTATGAAACAATTGCTTGGCTCGTCATCGGGTTTGTGCATGATTTAAATATTTTGTGTGGTGAAGATGGAGCATAGCCAGACTATATGATTTTGTAGGGATAGCTTTTTTGGCCATGATATTTTGAGAAGACATAATTGCTTAGTTAGTATGCTTGAAGTATTATTATTTTTATGTCAATATGAACTTTTGTCTTGAATCTTTTGGATCTGAATATTCATATCACAAGTAAGAAGAATTACATTGAAATTATGCCAACTAGCATTCCACATCAAAAATTATCTTTTTATCATTTACCTACTCGAGGACGAGCAGGAATTAAGCTTGGGGATGCTTGATACGCCTCCAACATATCTATAATTTTTGATTGCTCCATGCTATATTATCTACTGTTTTGGGCAATATTGGGCTTTATTATCCATTTTTCTATTACTTTTGGGACTAACCTATTAACCGAAGGCCGAGCCCAGATTTGTTGTTTTATGCCTATTTCAGTGTTTTGAAGAAAAGAAATATCAGACGGAGTCGAAATGGAACAAAATCAACTAGAGAAGTTATTTTTGGAAGGAAACACACCAGATGGACTTGGACCCTACGTCAAGGAAGGAACGAGGTGCTCATGAGGGTGGGGGGCGCGCCCCCTGTCTCGTGGGACCCTCGTGGCTCCCCTGACGTACCTCCTGCACCCATATATAACCACGTGACCTAAAACTTCCAGAACGCACAATAGATCGAGAGTTCCGCCGCCAGAAGTCTCCGTAGCCACCAAAAGTCAATCGGGACCCTGTTCCGGCACCCTACCGGAGGGGGGATCCCTCACCGGTGGCCATCTTCATCATGCCGGCGCTCTCCATGACGAGGTGGGAGTAGTTCTCCCTCGGGGCTGAGGGTATGTACCAGTAGCTATGTGTTTGATCTCTCTCTCGTGTTCTTGAGATGATACGATCTTGATGTATCGCGAGCTTTGCTATTATATTTGGATCCTATGATGTTTCTTCCCCCCTCTACTCTCTTGTAAAGAATTGAGTTTCCCCTTTGAAGTAATCTTATCGGATTGAGTCTTTAAAGACTTGAGAACACTTGATGTATGTCTTGCCGTGGATATCTGTGGTGACAATGGGATACCGCGTGCCACTTGATGTATGTTAAGGTGACCAACTTGCGGGTTCATGAACCTATGCATAGGGGTTGGCACACGTTTTTGTCGTGATTCTCCGGTAGATCTTGTTGGGGAACGCAGTAATTTCGAAAATTTTCCTACGCACACGCAAGATCGTGGTGATGCACAGCAACGAGAGGGGAGAGTGTTGTCTACGTACCAACGCAGACCGACTGCGGAAGCGATCACACAACGTAGAGGAAGTAGTCGTACGTCTTCTTCCCGATCCGACCGATCCAAGCACCGTTACTCCGGTACCTCCGAGTTCTTAGCACACGTTCAGCTCGATGACGTTCCTCGGGCTCCGATCCAGCAAAGCGTCGAGGAAGAGTTCCGTCAGCACGACGGCATGGTGACGATCTTGATGTACTACCGACGCAGGGCTTCGCCTAAGCACTGTAACGGTACGATCGAGGTGGAATTTGGTGGCAGGGGGCACCGCACATGGCTAAGGAACGATCTCAAGGATCAACTTGTGTGTCTTGGGGTGTCCCCTTCCCCCGTATATAAAGGTTGGAGGGAGGGGGGCTGGCCGGCCAGAGAGAGGGAGGCACACGAGGAGTCCTACTCCTACCGGGAGTAGGACTCCCCCCTCCAATCCTAGTCCAACTAGGAATCCTTCAAAGGGGAGAGAGAGAGAGAGGTGGCCGGCCCCTCTCCTAGTCCTAATAGGACTAGGGAGAGGGGGGGAGGCGCAGCCCTATGTGGGCTGCCCTCTCACCTTTCCACTAAGGCCCATGTTGGCCCATTTGGCTCCCGGGGGGTTCCGGTAACCCTCCCGGTAATCCGGTAAAATCCCGATTTCACCCGGAACACTTCCGATGTCCAAACATAGGCTTCCAATATATCAATCTTTACGTCTCGACCATTTCGAGACTCCTCGTCATGTCCGTGATCTCATCCAGGACTCCGAACAACCTTCGGTACATCAAAATGCATAAACTCATAATAACTGTCATCGTAACGTTAAGCGTGCGGACCCTACGGTTCGAGAACAATGTAGACATGACCGAGACACGTCTCCGGTCAATAACCAATAGCGGGACCTGGATGCCCATATTGGCTCCTACATATTCTACGAAGATCTTTATCGGTCAGACCGCATAACAACATACGTTGTTCCCTTTGTCATCGGTATGTTACTTGCCCGAGATTCGATCGTCGGTATCCAATACCTAGTTCAATCTCGTTACTGGCAAGTCTCTTTACTCGTTCCGTAATACATCATCTGACAACTAACATATTAGTTGCAGTGCTTGCAAGGCTTATGTGATGTGCATTACCGAGAGGGCCCAGAGATACCTCTCCGACACTCGGAATGACAAACCCTAATCTCGAAATACGCCAACCCAACATCTACCATTGGAGACACCTGTAGTACTCCTTTATAATCACCCAGTTACGTTGTGACGTTTGGTAGTACCCAAAGTGTTCCTCCGGTAAACGGGAGTTGCATAATCTCATAGTTATAGGAACATGTATAAGTCATGAAGAAAACAATAGCAACATACTAAACGATCGGGTGCTAAGCTAATGGAATGGGTCATGTCAATCAGATCATTCAACTAATGATGTGACCTCGTTAATCAAATAACAACTCTTTGTTCATGGTTAGGAAACATAACCATCTTTGATTAACGAGCTAGTCAAGTAGAGGCATACTAGTGACACTCTGTTTGTCTATGTATTCACACATGTATTATGTTTCCGGTTAATACAATTCTAGCATGAATAATAAACATTTATCATGATATAAGGAAATAAATAATAACTTTATTATTGCCTCTAGGGCATATTTCCTTCAGTCTCCCACTTGCACTAGAGTCAATAATCTAGATCACATCACCATGTGATTAACATCAATAGTTCACATCATCATGTGATTAACACCCATAGTTCACATCGCCATGTGACCAACACCCAAAGGGTTTACTAGATTCAGTAATCTAGTTCACATCGCTATATGATTAACACCCAAAGAGTACTAAGGTGTGATCATGTTTTGCTTGTGAGAGAATCTTAGTCAACGGGTTTGCCACATTCAGATCCGTAAGTATTTTGCAAAATTCTTTGTCTATAATGCTCTGCACGGAGCTACTCTAGCTAATTGCTCCCACTTTCAATATGTATCTAGACCGAGACTTAGAGTCATCTAGATTAGTGTCAAAACTTGCATCGGCGTAACCCTTTACGACGAACCTTTTTATCACGTCCATAATCGAGAAACATATCCTTATTTCACTAAGGATAATTCGGACCGCTGTCCAGTGATCTACTCCTAGATCACTATTGTACTCCCTTGCCAAATCAGTGCAGGGTATACAATAGATCTGGTATACAGCATGACATACTTTATAGAACCTATGGCCAAGGCATAGGGAATGACTTTTATTCTCTTTCTATCTTCTGCCGTGGTCGGGCTTTGAGTCTTACTCAACTTCACACCTTATAATATAGGCAAGAACTCTTTCTTTGACTGCTCCATTTTGAACTACTTCAAAATCTTTGTCAAGGTATGTACTCATTGAAAGAACTTATCAAGCGTCTTGATCTATCTCTATAGATCTTGAAGCTTAATATGTAAGCAGCTTCACCGAAGTCTTTCTTTGAAAAACTCCTTTCAAACACTCCTTTATGCTTTACAGAATAATTCTACATTATTTCCGATCAACAATATGTCAATCACATATACTTATCAGAAATGCTGTAGTGCTCCCACTCACTTTCTTGTAAATACAGTCTTCACCGCAAGTCTGTATAAAACTATATGCTTTGATCAACTCATCAAAGCGTATATTCCAACTCCGAGATGCTTGCACCAGTCCACAGATGGATCGCTGGTGCTTGCACATTTTGTTAGCACCTTTCGGATTGACAAAACCTTCTGTTGCATCATATACAACTCTTCTTTAATAAATCCATTAAGGAATGCAGTTTTGTTTATCCATTTGCCAGATTTCATAAAATGCGGCAATTGCTAACATGATTCGGACAGATTTAAGCATAGATACGAGTGAGAAAAACTCATCGTAGTCAACACTTTGAACTTGTCGAAAACCTTTTTCGACAATTCTAGCTTTGTAGATAGTAACACTACTATCAGCGTCCGTCTTCCTCTTGAAGATCCATTTATTCTCAATTGCTTGCCGATCATCGGGCAAGCCAACCAAAGTCCAAACTTTGTTCTCATACATGGATCATATCTCAGATTTCATGGCCTTAAACCATTTCGCGGAATCTGGGCTCATCATCGCTTCCTCATAGTTCGTAGGATCATCATGATCTATTAGCATGACTTCCAGAACAGGATGACCGTACCACTCTGGCGCGGATCTTACTCTGGTTGATCTACGAGGTTCAGTAGTGTCTTGTTCTGAAGTTTCATGATCATCATCATTAGCTTCCTCACTAACTGGTGTAGGTGTCACAGAAACATTTTTCTGTGATGTACTACTTTCCAATAAGGGAGCAGGTATAGTTACCTCGTTAAGTTCTACTTTCCTCCCACTCACTTCTTTCGAGAGAAACTCCTTCTCCAGAAAGTTTCCGAATTTTAGCAACAAAATTCTTGCCTTCGGATCTGTGATAGAAGATTTATCCAATAGTTTCCTTTGGATATCCTATGAAGACGCACTTCTCCGATTTGAGTTTGAGCTTATCAGGATGAAACCTTTTCATATAAGCATCGCAACCCCAAATTTTTAAGAAACGACAGCTTAGGTTTCTTGCCAAACCATAGTTCACACGGTGTCGTCTCAACGGATTTAGATGGTGCCCTATTTAACGTGAATGCAGCTGTCTCTAATGCATAACCCCAAAACGATAGTGGTAGATCGGTAAGATACATCATAGATTGCACTATATCCAATAAAGTACGGTTATGACGTTCGGACACACCATTATGCTGTGGTGTTCCATGTGGCATGATTTTGTGAAACTATTCCACATTGTTTTAATTGAAGACCAAACTCGTAACTCAAATATTTTACCTCTGCGATCATATCATAGAAACTTTTATTTTCTTGTCACGATGATTTTCCACTTCACTCTGAAATTCTTTGAACTTTTCAAATGTTTCAGACTTATGTTTCATCAAGTAGATATACTCATATCTGCTCAAATCATCTGTGAAGATCAGAAAATAATGATACCTGTCGCGAGCAATATTCATTGGACCACATACATCAGTATGTATGATTTCCAATAAATCTTTTCTCGCTCCATTGTTCCGGAGAACGGCGTTTTAGTCATCTTGCCCAAAAGGCATGGTTCGCAAGTATCAAGTGATTCATAATCAAGTGATTCCGAAAGCCCATCAGCATGGAGTTTCTTCATGCGCTTTACACCAATATGACCTAAACAGCAGTGCCACAAATAAGTTGCGCTATCATTATTAACTTTGCATCTTTTGGTTTCAATATGTGTATCACTACGATCGAGATCCAACGAACTTGTTTCATTGGGTGTATGACCATCGAAGGTTTTATTCATGTAAACAGAACAACAATTATTCTCTGACTTTAATGAATAACCGTATTGCAATAAACATGATCAAATCATATTCATGCTCAACGCAAAAACCAAATAACACTTATTTAGGTTCAACACTAATCCCGAAATTATGGGGAGTGTGCGATGATGATCATATCAATCTTGGAACTACTTCCAACACACATCGTCACTTCACCCTTAACTAGTCTCTGTTTATTCTGCAACTCCCGTTTCGAGTTACTAATCTTAGCAACTGAACTAGTATCAAATACTGAGGGTTTGCTATAAACACTAGTAAGGTACACATCAATAACATGTATATCAAATATACTTATGTTCACTTAGCCATCCTTCTTATCCGCCAATTACTTGGGGTAGTTCCGCTTCCAGTGACCAGTCCCTTTGCAGTAGAAGCACTCAGTCTCAGGCTTAAGTCCAGATTTGGGCTTCTTCACTTGAGCAGCAACTTGCTTGCCGTTCTTCTTGAAGTTCCCCTTCTTCCCTTTGCCCTTTTCTTGAAACTAGTGGTCTTGTCAACCATCAACACTTGATGTTTTTCTTGATTTCTACCTTCGTTGATTTCAGCATCACGAAGAGCTTGGGAGTTGTTTCCGTTATCCCTTGCATATTATAGTTCATCACGAAGTTCTACTAACTTAGTGATGATGACTAGAGAATTCTGTCAATCACTATCTTATCTGGAAGATTAACTCCCACTTGATTCAAGCGATTGTAGTACCCAGACAATCTGAGCACATGCTCACTAGTTGAGCGATTCTCCTCCATCTTTTAGCTATAGAACTTGCTGGAGACTTCATGTCTCTCAACTCGGGTATTTGCTTGAAATATTAACTTCAATTCCTGGAACATCTCATATGGTCCATGACGTTCAAAACGTCTTTGAAGTCCCGATTCTAAGCTGTTAAGCATGGTGCACTAAACTATCAAGTAGTCATCATATTGAGCTAGCCAAACGTTCATAACGTCTGCATCTGCTCCTGCAATAGGTCTGTCACCTAGCGGTGCATCAAGGACATAATTCTTCTGTGCAGCAATGAGGATAAACCTCAGATCACGGATCCAATCCGCATCATTGCTACTAACATCTTTCAACACAATTTTCTCTAGGAACATATCAAAATAAACATAGGGAAGCAACAACGCGAGCTATTGATCTACAACATGATTTGCAAGATACTACCAGGACTAAGTTCATGATAAATTTAAGTTCAATTTAATCATATTACTTATGAACTCCCACTTAGATAGACATCCCTCTAATCCTCTAAGTGATCACGTGATCCAAATCAACTAAACCATAACCGATCATCACGTGAGATGGAGTAGTTTTCAATGGTGAACATCGTTATGTTGATCATATCTACTATATGATTCACGCTCGACCTTTCGGTCTCCGTGTTCCGAGGCCATATCTGTATATGCTTGGCTCGTCAAGTATAACCTGAGTATTCCGCGTGTGCAACTGTTTTGCACCCGTTGTATTTGGACGTAGAGCTTATCACACCCGATCATCACGTGGTGTCTGGGCACGACGAACTTTGGCAACGGTGCATACTCAGGGAGAACACTTCTTGATAATTTAGTGAGAGATCATCTTATAATGCTACCATCAATCAAAGCAAGATAAGATGCATAAAAGGATAAACATCACATGCAATCAATATAAGTGATATGATATGGCCATCATCATCTTGTGCTTGTGATCTCCATCTCCGAAGCACCGTCATGATCACCATCGTCACCGGCGCGACACCTTGATCTCCATCATAGCATTGTTGTCGTCTCGCCAATCTTATGCTTCCACGACTATTACTACCGCTTAGTAATGAAGTAAAGCATTACATCGTGATTGCATTGCATACAATAAAGCGACAACCATATGGCTCCTGCCAGTTGCCGATAACTCGGTTACAAAACATGATCATCTCATACAATAAAATCAGCATCATGCCTTGACCATATCACATCACAACATACCCTGCAAAAACAAGTTAGACGTCCTCTACTTTGTTGTTGCAAGTTTTACGTGGCTGCTACGGGCTTAAGTAAGAACTCATCTCACCTACGCATCAAAACCACAACGATAGTTCGTCAAATAGACTCTGTTTTAACCTTCTCAAGGACCGGGCGTAGTCACACTTGGTTCAACTAAAGTTGGAGAGACAGTCTTCCGCAAGCCATCTGTGTGCAAAGCACGTCGAGGGAACCGGTCTCGCGTAAGAGTACGCGTAAGGTTGGTCCGGATCGTCTCACCCAACAATACCGCCGAACCAAAGTATGACATGCTGGTAGGCAGTATGACTTGTATCGCCCACAACTCACTTGTGTTCTACTCGTGCAAATAACATCAAACCATAAAACCTAGGCTCGGATGCCACTGTTGGGGAACGCAGTAATTTCGAAAATTTTCCTACGCACACGCAAGATCGTGGTGATGCACAGCAACGAGAGGGGAGAGTGTTGTCTACGTACCAACGCAGACCGACTGCGGAAGCGATCACACAACGTAGAGGAAGTAGTCGTACGTCTTCTTCCCGATCCGACCGATCCAAGCACCGTTACTCCGGTACCTCCGAGTTCTTAGCACACGTTCAGCTCGATGACGTTCCTCGGGCTCCGATCCAGCAAAGCGTCGAGGAAGAGTTCCGTCAGCACGATGGCGTGGTGACGATCTTGATGTACTACCGACGCAGGGCTTCGCCTAAGCACTGTAACGGTACGATCGAGGTGGAATTTGGTGGCAGGGGGCACCGCACACGGCTAAGGAACGATCTCAAGGATCAACTTGTGTGTCTTGGGGTGTCCCCTGCCCCCGTATATAAAGGTTGGAGGGAGGGGGGCTGGCCGGCCAGAGAGAGGGAGGCGCAGGAGGAGTCCTACTCCTACCGGGAGTAGGACTCCCCCCTCCAATCCTAGTCCAACTAGGAATCCTTCAAAGGGGAGAGAGAGAGAGGTGGCCGGCCCCTCTCCTAGTCCTAATAGGACTAGGGAGAGGGGGGGAGGCGCAGCCCTATGTGGGCTGCCCTCTCACCTTTCCACTAAGGCCCATGTTGGCCCATTTGGCTCCCGGGGGGTTCCGGTAACCCTCCCGGTAATCTGGTAAAATCCTGATTTCACCCGGAACACTTCCGATGTCCAAACATAGGCTTCCAATATATCAATCTTTACGTCTCGACCATTTCGAGACTCCTCGTCATGTCCGTGATCTCATCCGGGACTCCGAACAACCTTCGGTACATCAAAATGCATAAACTCATAATAACTGTCATCGTAACGTTAAGCGTGCAGACCCTACGGTTCGAGAACAATGTAGACATGACCGAGACACATCTCCGGTCAATAACCAATAGCAGGACCTGGATGCCCATATTGGCTCCTACATATTCTACGAAGATCTTTATCGGTCAGACCGCATAACAACATACGTTGTTCCCTTTGTCATCGGTATGTTACTTGCCCGAGATTCGATCGTCGGTATCCAATACCTAGTTCAATCTCGTTACTGGCAAGTCTCTTTACTCGTTCCGTAATACATCATCTGAAAACTAACATATTAGTTGCAGTGCTTGCAAGGCTTATGTGATGTGCATTACCGAGAGGGCCCAGAGATACCTCTCCGACACTCGGAGTGACAAACCCTAATCTCAAAATACGCCAACCCAACATCTACCATTGGAGACACCTGTAGTACTCCTTTATAATCACCCAGTTACGTTGTGATGTTTGGTAGTACCCAAAGTGTTCCTCCGGTAAACGGGAGTTGCATAATCTCATAGTTATAGGAACATGTATAAGTCATGAAGAAAACAATAGCAACATACTAAACGATCGGGTGCTAAGCTAATGGAATGGGTCATGTCAATCAGATCATTCAACTAATGATGTGACCTCGTTAATCAAATAACAACTCTTTGTTCATGATTAGGAAACATAACCATCTTTGATTAACGAGCTAGTCAAGTAGAGGCATACTAGTGACACTCTGTTTGTCTATGTATTCACACATGTATTATGTTTCCGGTTAATACAATTCTAGCATGAATAATAAACATTTATCATGATATAAGGAAATAAATAATAACTTTATTATTGCCTCTAGGGCATATTTCCTTCAGATCTTTGGGGCACTCTTTGAGGTCCTTTGTGTTGGTTGAATAGATGAATCTGAGATTGTGTGATGCATATCGTATAATCATGCCCACAGATACTTGAGGTGACATTGGAGTATCTAGGTGACATTAGGGTTTTGGTTGATTTGTATCTTAAGGTGTTATTCTAGTACGAACTCTAGGGTTGTTTGTGACATTTATAGGAATAGCCCAATGGATTGATTGGAAAGAATAACTTTGAGGTGGTTTCGTACCCTACCATAATCTCTTCGTTCGTTCTCCGCTATTAGTGACTTTGGAGTGACTCTTTGTTGCATGTTGAGGGATAGTTATGTGATTCAATTATGTTAGTATTGTTGAGGGAACTTACACTAGCGAAAGTATGAACCCTAGGCCTTGTTTACAATCATTGCAATACCGTTTACGCTCACTTTTATCACTTGCTACCTTGCTGTTTTTATATTTTCAGATTACAAATACCCATATCTACTATCCATATTGCACTTGTATCACCATCTCTTCGCCGAACTAGTGCACCTATACAATTTACCATTGTATTGGGTGTGTTGGGGACACAAGAGACTCTTTGCTATTTGGTTGCAGGGTTGCTTGAGAGAGACCATCTTCATCCTACGCCTCCTACGGATTGATAAACCTTAGGTCATCCACTTGAGGGAAATTTGCTACTGTCCTACAAACCTCTGCACTTGGAGGCCCAACAACGTCTACAAGAAGAAGGTTGTGTAGTAGACATCAGAATCCTACTAGGACTCTGTTCCTAGTAGGATTCGCCCCCCTTTCCTTCCAACGGAGAAGGGGGAAAGGGGAAGGGAGAGAGAGGGAGAAGGAAAGAGGGGGGCAACGCCCCCTCCCCTTGTCCAATTCAGATTGGGGCAAGAGGGGTGCGCGCCTCCTCCTTGGCCTGTCTCCTCTCTTCCACTATGGCCCATTAGGCCCATTAACTTTCCCGAGGGGTTCTGGTAGCCTCCCGGTACTCCGAAAAATTCCCGAACCTTATCGGAACCATTCCGGTGTCCGTATATAACCTTCCAATATATCAATCTTTACCTCTCGACCATTTCGAAATTCCTCATCGTGTCCGTGATCTCATCCGGGACTCTGAACAAACTTCGGTCACCAAAAAACATAACTCATAATACAAATCATCATCGAACGTTAAGCGTGCGGACCCTACGGATTCGAGAACTATGTAGACATGACCGAGACACATCTCCGGTCAATAACCAATAGCGGAACCTGGATGCTCATATTGGCTCCTACATATTCTACGAAGATCTTTATCAGTCAAACTGTATAACAACATACGTTATTCCCTTTGTCATCGGTATGTTACTTGCCCGAGATTCGATCGTCGGTATCATCATACCTAGTTCAATCTCATTTCCGGCAAGTCTCTTTACTTGTTCTGTAATGCATCATCCCGTAACTAACTCATTAGTTACATTGCTTGCCAGGCTTATAGTGATGTGCATTACAGAGAGGGCCCAAAGGTACCTCTCCGATACTCGGAGTGACAAATCCTAATGTTCATCTATGCCAACTCAACAAACACCATCGGAGACACTTGTAGAGCATCTTTATAATCACCCAGCTACGTTGTGACGTTTGATAGCACACAAAGTGTTCCACCAGTATTCGGGAGTTGCATAATCTCATAGTCATAGGAACATGTATAAGTCATGAGGAAAGCAATAGCAATAAAACTAAACGATCATTATGCTAAGCTAACGGATGGGTCTTGTCCATCACATCATTCTCTAATGATGTGACCCCGTTCATCAAATGATAACACATGTCTATGTTCAGGAAACACAACCATCTTTGATTAATGAGCTAATCAAGTAGAGGCATACTAGGGACACTCTGTTTTGTCTATGTATCCACACATGTACTAAGTTTTCGGCTAATACAATTCTAGCATGAATAATAAATATTTATCATGATATAAGGAAATATAAATAACAACTTTATTATTGCCTCTAGGGCATATTTCCTTCATTTCCCCACTCAGGTTAAGCTAGTTCTTGGTTGTTGCATTCTACATAACTGGATCCTGCAATGGGTTTGTGATGAACTGGTGCCCGAGGAGGAAAATGTGACGCCTGACGATGTTGTCAGCTCCGGTCATGGTGTGGAGGCATTTGCCAAAAATCCTGGAAGAACAAAAGGATGGAGTGGGCACATGCAATGTGGGATAACAGAGGTCAGACAAGGATCTAAAGAAGAAGAAGAAGAGCAAGAGTAGTAGAAGAAGAGGATGAAGCAGTAGTAGCATAAGAGGAAAAGGAAGAACTACCAGCAGCAGCAGAAGAGGAAGACGAAGAGGATGGAGTTCCATCTAGTTAGCATCGATGATGAACTTTCCTCTGTTCACCCATATGGCTCTTAATAATGTGTAATGCCATTTGATAGTAGCTAGGATGAACCGTAATTTGTTTCGTAGCTAGGAGCGAATTTTTTTGATTGTGTGTGGTAAGGTCACCACTAGTGAGAAGTGGTGACAACACCTTATGCATGTTGCTGGTTCGAACATGGTTTTTTTTTTGTTTGTTTCTTTGTTTCTTCATCGATTTTCTACCCTTTTTTTCTTTGTTTCTCATTGGTTTTCTTTATTTTTATGGTTTTCCATTGGTTTTTTCATTTGTGTTTCTTTCTTTTGGTTTTCATCGGTTTTTTCTTTTCATTCAGTTCTTCTTCTTTTTTCGGTTTTCTTTTATCTTTCTTCGATTTCATCTGTTTTCTTTGTTTCTTTCTCAGTTTTTCCTGTTTTTTGTTCTTTTTGTTCTTTTATTTTTTATTTCTTTTTTCCTTTTGATTTCCACTCTTTCTTTTCCAGTTTCGTTGGTTTTCTTTCTCTTTCTTTTGCTCATATGCAAAAAAGTTTATCGTGTGTTTTTAAAATGTTAAACGTGTATATATAAATGTTGATAGTGCGTATGTAAAAAGTAATTAAATAATACTCCCTCCGTTCCAAAATATAGTGCGCCCGCGCTTCCCGAGGTTTAACTTTGACCATAAATTTAACCAATGAGACCGACTGCTGCGGGAGCAAAAATTATATAATTGAAAACTTCTTTTGAATACGAATTCATTGGTATAACTTTTGCTCCCGCCGTAGCTGGTCTCGTTGGTTAAATTTATGGTCAAAGTTGTAGCACGGAAACCAAGGATGCACCATATTTTGGAACGGAGAAGTAGTAGACACAATAAAACATATTTTTAAAGTCAATTATATAATTAAAAATTTAAAACATGTATATAAAAATGTTCCTAATGTATACAAAAGTGTACATTGTGTGTGAAAAACAATTATTGCCATTATAAAAATGTTGACACATGATCAACACTTTATTATGCATGTTTAACATTTATTAAATAAATGATCAACATTTTTAATACACACTGAACATTTTTTAAATACACGGTCAACATTTTATCATACACATCGTATATTTTTTGTATATATGTGAACAAAATATTTTGTACACATTTAACATTTTTCAAATGCTTGATTGATATTTTTAAGTACAAAATTAAAAAATCAAATGCCTGATTAACATTTTTTAATATATTATCAACTTTTTTCATACACATTGTATATATTTTGTATACATTTGTCGTATAGTACAAGATAAATATTTTTTCTACACCTTTTTTTACAAATGCTTGATTAATACTAGTTCTCAGATGTTTTATTTAAAGTATTTTGGTTATATATATATAATATTTGGAAATATAAAAAAGGAAAAAAGAAAGCACAAAACAAAAACATATAAACATGAAAAAAAACTGGAAAACGAGGCTGTGGCATGTGGGCATGTGGCCTGCCGTGCTCCTGGGCTGGCCCAGTCAAGGGCTCGCCTTTAGGCGAGGCTACGCTCTGTCTCTCGTGAAGCGAGACATACACACGCCCGAGTTCCATTACGTTTGGTGAGCCGTGTTTTGTAATTCTTTTTGTCGATGTGTTTATTATTTTTGTCTTTGTTTTGCTTTACCTTTATTTCCTTTATATTTTCACTTTTTATTTACTTTCTTGTGCCTATGACTTTTCTCTTATTTATATTTTATTATTGTGTGCTTGTCACGTCTCTTCTTTGTTTCGTTTTTCTCCTTCTTTTATTTTTATTTTCAATTTTCGTTTTCATTTCATTTCGTCCTTGCTTATGTATTTTCTGTTTCCTTTTATTTGGTTATAGCATACTACTTGTTGGAAATTTCTAGTGGTCCTTTTTGCAAAAGGAATTGCCTACCAAGATTGTTTTTTAATATCATTCTCATTTGCACATTCACCAGAATGTAGTTGTTATCCTCTGTTTTATTTCTCCTTTTTCTTGATAGACTCATGTATGTGATTTTGTTGATGCACACATGCATGAATGTTAGTGCATATTGATGGTACGTGAGAACCATCAGTACCCTCGATAGGGTGGTGAACGTGGCCGGAGGAAGTATATCGGAGATTACACGAGGGAGTTACCCAGGTTCGGGCCTTCTTGGAGGAGTATCACCCTACATCCTGCTTCTATTTTGTATTCATGGTGACGTACCTCGTGCGAGGGTTACAATGGAGGGATGATATCTGACTACCAAGAGTACTTTCTACGAGAGTAGATGGGAATGGTTGCCCTAGCCCTTACCTTATATAGGCGATTTTTTTTAGAAAAGGAGGATGACCCCCGGCTTCTGCATTTAGGAGATGCATGCGGCCACTTTATTGATTATTCTCGAGGACCTTACAAAGTATTACAACAATATGTCTGAATCCGCCATCTTGGCAACATATGCCACTATTCCTATCCATATTATGAAGGGATGCTAGCTGGGCCTAATACCCAGACCACTAACCTAAACCTATCATCAAAAGCCGGAAGCCCCAGCCGAGCCACATACCGGGTCTGGGGCACAAACCGGTCTGACGCACTCACATGTGTCGTCGCCGCCATCTTCCACAGGTCCGTCTTCAGAATAGATATTGAGGCTTCTACCTTGTCAGGCCACTCTGTCATCGACGCCACCATGACGCCAGACAGCCCCCTCCTCCTGTGTGAGTCCATCTACAACATCGGGTGCCGAGTCTCCGCTGTGCCACACCGCCGAGATCCGCCGTCTTCGATGCGGAGGAGGAAACACCGCTCCACCTCTGGGCGCATCGCCGGCCACCTGCCGCGATGTCGTGCAAGTCCAGCTCTGGGAAAGCACGCAAGGAATCACGACCTTCAAGACGACGCCCTCAGGAGGGGAAGCGACGTCATGCCATCGTCTGGTCCTGCACCGCAGGACCTGGGCTTTCACCCGAAGAAAGTGACCCGAGAGCGAAGGAGGTCGGAGAACTCCACAACGGCCCCCAGGAGGAGAGCGACATCCGCAGACACCGCGCCGTCGGCTTTCGCCCGGAGCAACCCTACCTCCGCACCTTCACGCTACTGGACGAGGATGGGGGAACCCCATCGCCGCCAGCATGCGAACCCACTGGTCGAAGCACCTCTTGCGCGGTGGCGGCGCCATCACCACGCACGACCACCAACCTCACCGCTGGTCGAAGCCAACGGGCCAGATCGGCCGAGCCCATCACGGCCAGATCTGAAACCTCGGGACGCCGTCGCATCGAGGCAGCCACGAGCAGCAGGCATCCCATCACCTACGAGAGGACGAGGACGCCGCGCCGGGCAGCCGCCACGCCGGCCGGAGACGCCGAGGACGAGACTCCCACCACCGCGGGCTCACGCCAGCAACCTAGGCTGCCGAGCGCGCGGAGATCCCCGCCGCCGCCGTCCTCCGGTGCGGGCTTCGCCCGGCGGACTCATCCGGTGGCGGCGGGAGGGAGGGGGCGTGCTGTAGAGGGGAGCGACGGCGGCTTCCTAGAGTTCCCCCGAACCGCCCTGGGGACGACGCGGGGGTCGGGCCACAACTTGTTAACATAGTAAAAACACGGGCAATAGTACTTTCCCTTATTAAGGCGATGGGGACTTGGGTTTAACATATGACAGATCCAGTTTGATTGTAGCCATCCTGACTTGTGCATCAAGGCGGTCCCTCGATGCATATCCGGTCTCCAGAACTCCCTCGTGTGGTTGGACCTTGGCCAAGCTTCATGGGCCATGAGACAAGCTTGGTGGATTGAAGTCGGGTGTGTGGTGCCCGACGCTCGTCGGTGCTGGTCATTCTTCCTTGACCGCGCCTTTTGTAGATCTGGAGGCCTCCATCTTCTTCAACCATGGTTGCCTCCGTTGGCCCTGCCTAGTGTAGCCTTCGATTGCCGGAGTTGGTCCTGTTTGGAGGCTAGAGGTGGAAGGTGGCACCGGAGAAATTCAAGTTGTATCCGCGTCGGCTGGCCCATGGAGACTACGCGAGCGCCTCCCCACCTTCTGCCTTCACCCGTGAAGGTCCTCTTGGTGGCACTGTATGGTTTTTATTCCTGTCACAGGGCTTCATCGTCTTAAAGTTGTTATATACCTCAGCTTTCTATATCTTTACTTGCAGGCTAGGTGAAGCCTGCTAGCTTTGCTCAACACTTTAGGGTCTCTTTGATTCAAAGGATTTTTATAGAATCTTTGAAGGATCGGAATCCTTAGGAATTTTTCCTATCTTGTGGGTTCGTTCGGAGTGGAGGAGTAGAAAACAAAGGAATTGAAAACTTTACGGGAATGTGCTTTGTCTGACTAAGAGAAACCTTGGAACGTGAAAGAGAGGGATGCAAAATTTTGATGCGTTCGGCGTGAACCAGTAAAACCAAAGGAACCGAAAGATAAAAACCAGTGCATGCACCTGCCTCTTATTGTATGAAAATAGTCTTTTATTCATTTTTACATGTAGCTTGCTTGGCCGCTAGCTTGACACTCAGATGCAAAGATTTTTTAATACGGCCAACTCACGCCTTGCATCAGGCTTCTGCCCAAACATTGGGTTGGAGTAGATTCTTTAGTTCCCGTAAAAAGTACAGGATAAATGAACTTTCCTGTAGAATGAGCGAGGACGTTCCTTTGAACCGGATGCATCACAGGTTATTTTTCCAAAGGAAACCAGACTTACGAAAATTCCTGCATAATTCCTGCACACCGAAAGGGGTCTGATCGTTTGATTCGTAGGATTGAATCATGTAGGACTTTTTTCTAAGAATTCATTTGTACTACATTTTACAGAAATTCTAACATCCACTTCAACATCTTGGAAGAAATTCTTTGTTTTTTCCGTGACAGTCAAATAAGCTCAAATTATATAGAGTTCCAATGAACATGCCGTTCCAATCCTACGTTTTCGCTATTTTCGTGTTTTTGCAATCCTATGAATGAAAGAGGCCCTTAAATCTTGCCATTGCATTTTATGCTTGTAAGTTGTTGACTGAATGTCCTGGCCAACTAATGATTTTGTAATTCGAAGTCGGGCAAGGCTCGAGCTCTTCTCGGGCTCGGCTGAGTATATTCTCTAAAGAAAAATACTACGTCCGCTTACGTGTCTCGTTCACATTCCGGCGACGGTGGCAACGTGTTGGACATCATGCATGTATCCCGCGGTCCTCCCCTGCGCAAGAACAAGAAGGCTGACCTGAATTCCGAACTGCCAAAGGAGGACTCGGTAATTAAGCATGTTACAAACATGAGTGGACACTGCCGTGCGTGCATGCATGTGCAATGACCAGATCAAGCAAAGGATTGGTAGCGTGCAAACCATAATTTCGCGTTGCTGTAAAATGTACTCCTAGATGCCAATAATTCCAGGGGAGGCTGCCTCACTATCGGCTTCCTAGAAAGTAGCATGGATGTAGGCAGGCATTTTCCCCCCAAAGATGTGACCAGGCTAGCAGCACCTAAGCCAGCTGCCTGCAGCTTAATGGCTTGGCATGATTCCGGCATTGCGATCGAGCTAGTGAGATACAGTAGTGTGATTTATTTTACTTTTTGGCGGGATAGTGACGTCTGATTTGGACATGCTAACAGCTGGGTTTGCTGGTGTTAATAGTGTCATATACTCATATATGTACGTCGCCAATAAACAAAGTAGCAAGTTGAAGACGAACGTCACGGTAAATTATGCTCCAAATAGAAAACATTATGTGTCTTATTGGACTTGGACCTCTTCTGTACGGTAGTTCTGTGCATGTGAGCATGACATTTTCTAGTATAGTTCTTAAAAATAAAGCAAAAGACCGGGACAATTGTCCAACTAGTATATACTAAGTAGAGAAGACCGTATGCGGTATGCACACTCGAGTTTTCGCATCCGTAGTTCCTAACCTAGTCGTGTCAATGTGGGAGAAGATTTCTCTCACAAAATGATATGGAATTCCTCAAAAAATATAAACATATGGAACAAGAATTCAGTTCAAAAAAAGACGGAAGACGAATTACTCTATCAAGTTTTCATTGTTGACACCAGTAATTTGAATACATTTTTTTTGTATACTTTCTTAAGGCATAGCCTCTGGCGCCACCAATTGCGGCAAAGAAAGGAGACTTCGTCGAAGTAGGGGGATATTAACTTTTTACAAAGGCCAACATATAGAGGATACCAAGTACAAATAGCCTGTTGAACTACACAGTATCAAAAAATGATAATCGAGAAGGAACTACACAATATCATGAGCTAGTCAATACGTCGAAAATGCGCATGACCCAAATTATTACGGAAAAGGAGAATGTCTTTGGTGTTCATAGGAGCAATGTTTTTAACCAATTAACGGTAAACAATGCGCAGTTCGTGGTCAAACCACGTGTATATAACTCTCTTTGCATGCCTTCCCTTTATGGATTGCCAAAAGGTGTACACAAAAAGTACAATCCCTTTTTTCTTACAGCAAGCAAAAAGTAAATATCCTTTTTCACCTTCCCATTCGCTTCATCAACTTCAGGTGTGGGACTGAACTTAGAGCTATCACTTGCTATTTTATTCATGGGCCACTATTTAAGATTACAGAGATTGTTATGGGCCTAGCCCGTTTATTTCTAACACAGCGACCCGCTGTTTACCGAGCCATATACTTGACTTACATAGATTTTGCGGTGATCCCGTGTTTTGGTACTCGGCGAACAAGCAAGAACTAGGTAACGGCTATTTTTCTAGTAATGCATACAATACAAGTGGGCCTTTTAAGATTTTATAATTTTAACTGGATCGAGATACTGTGTTTAGGGCGTCGACTCTCGAAATCTAATGCCTCACATGAGATCAGTTTTCCTTTTTGAAAGGAAAAGGCCAGAGACCACATGAGCTAACTTTTAAAAGCCTTCATCTGATAGCAGCCAACACAAGGGCACCGAATTGACGCCACGGTCTTGACATTTCTCTGTCAAAACAGAGATCCTAACGCATTAGGAAGAAACCAGATAAGATTGGGAAGTGGATACAGATTCAGAAGAAAAAACACGCCAGCTGAAAAGATACTGTAGCCAACGGCCTCCCCGGTTCCCCTCCCTTCCAACGAAAAAACGGCACCCCCGGTAACAACTTGCCCAATTGGCGCTTGCCTAGTCACTTTAACGTGCTGTCTCCCGTCTCCCGTCCCGGTAAACGCCTTTACCTCTTATGTATCTCGTCGGCGGGAGGCGCCTTTGTCGCTTCCGGCTTCGTCATGCCCTAATCGCCCAGCTACAAAATGACAGCAGGATCCCGTACAGCAGTCCGGACAAAAGATTGACAAGCAAACATCCTAGTCCCTAGGCCAATCCGTTTACTGAACACCTTCTACTGGATGTGTGGATCCATGCAGCATGAACAAGCCTCAGCACCATTAATTTCAGTGGTAAGATTGGGTACAATCGTGAAGCTTGGTCCATCAGTTCTACGTTCATGTTTCCTCCTTCCGGCAACGTGTTGGGCCTGGTGCATGTTTCCTCCATCCTCCGTCCCTCCTTTGCGTAGGAACGAGATGGCTGCTCTGAATTCCGAACTGTCAAAGGAGGGCTCAGTAATTAAGCATGTTGCAAACATGAATCAATACTCCCGTGCGTACGTACATGCATGTGCAATGACCTGATCAACCAAAGGATCATTAGCGTGCAAAAAACAAAAACAAAGGATTATTAGCAGATTCCAGGATCCATAATTTCGCGTTTCTATAGAATGTCGATGTTGGTTGTCTAGAAGCGTCAAAGAGTGAGCTCGGCAAACATTTATTGCCATAGAAAAAAGACTTTACGTAAATAGTTTGCCGAGTACGCATCCGCAGGAGCTCAGCAAATATTTTCTGTCGGGGGAAAAAGTATTTTTATAAATATATTGATGAGTACTTAGCCAAGACTCTCGGCAAAGATGGAGTGAATCCTCTGGAGCCCTCGCTGCTCTCGCTCCCGCTGGAGGGGGACGTGTCGCCCTCGCTGTCATCGTCGCTAGAGGTGTCGCTTTCCTCACTCTCCATGCAGCACCTCAGGTGGTCGTCGGTGACCCAGAAGATCTTCATGAAGAGCGTGGCGACCCCATCGTACTTGAACTGGAGGACGAGCCCCTCTTCAAGCCGCGAGCAAGGGCAAATGACTTCCACCCCCGTTACAGGAACATGAAGCCGGTGGGCGTGAACAAAAACAAAGGATTATTAGCAGATTCTAGGATTCATAATTTCGCGTTTCTATAGAATGTCGATGTTGGTTGTCTAGAAGCGTTAAAGAGTGAGCTCGGCAAACATTTATTGCCATAGAAAAAAGACTTTACGTAAATAATTTGCCGAGTACGCATTCGCAGGAGCTCGGCAAATATTTTCTGTCGGGGGAAAAAGTATTTTTATAAATATATTGATGAGTACTTAGCCAAGACTCTCGGCAAAGATGGAGTGAATCAACTGGAGCCCTCGCTGCTCTCGCTCCCGCTGGAGGGGGACGTGTCGCCCTCGCTGTCATCGTCGCTAGAGGTGTTGCTTTCCTCGCTCTCCATGCAGCACCTCAGGCGGTCGTCGGTGACCCAGAAGATCTTCATGAAGAGCGTGGCGACCCCATCATACTTGAACTGGAGGACGAGCCCCTCTTCAAGCCGCGAGCAAGGGCAAATGACTTCCACCCCCGTTACAGGAACATGAAGCCGGTGGGCGTGAACTCCGTCGCCACCCACGAGGGGCCATTGCAGCAGCCGTCTGCCTGTACCCACACGCTCACGACACTTGATCCGCCATCTCCGGCGCAAAGGAATCTGGAAGCCGGAGCCAGGTGTTGGGCCGGTGGTGCATGTCCACGATGAACTCGCCAACCGGCTTGGCGGAGTGGGTCCCCACTTGGGGAGGTAAGTCGGTCGTGGGCGCCGCCCCTTGTGTAGCCGCTTGAGTCGACATCGGCGGCCGCAGGAGAGCGCCCTCGCGCCCTCGCCTTCGGGGCGGCACCTTGGGTGTTGCGGCAGCTGCGCGGGCGCGGTCTCTCCCCCCCCTGCCATCGTCGCAGAGATTAGCTTGGTGTGTGGAGTAGGAGGAAGGGGCTGGAGGAAGAAGATGGGTCGGGGGGTCCTTCCCCTCATCTCTATATAGCACCTGAAGGAAGAACGACACGCGTCTCTTCGCCTTCAACGGGACAAGGAAGGCAATGATGGCCTCGCACCACACGTGGGCAGTGTTTATGTCAGCCGAGGCATTTGCTGAGGCGCCGTGTGATACGTCTCCAACGTATCTATAATTTTTGATTGCTCCATGCTATATTATTTACTGTTTTAGACATTATTGGGCTTTATTATCCACTTTTATATTATTTTTGGGACTAACCTATTAACCGGAGGCCCAACCCAGAATTGCTGTTTTTTGCCTATTTTAGGGTTTCGAAGAAAAGGAATATCAAACGGAGTCCAAACGGAATGAAACCTTTGGAAACGTGATTTTCTCAACAGATAAGACCCGGTAGACTTGGACCCTACGCCAAGCCACGTAACAGGAGGCCACAAGGTAGGGGGGCGCGCCCTACCCTACCAGGCGCGCCCCCACCCTCATGGGCCCCCTGTTGCTCCACCTATTGAGGATCATAGCAGAAATTTAAAATTTTCTGCGCATCACCAAGATCAATCTATGGAGTCATCTAGCAACGAGAGGGAGAGGAGTGGATCTACATACCCTTGTAGATCGCGAGCGGAAGCGTTCAAGAGAACAGGGATGATGGAGTCGTACTCGTCGTGATCCAAATTACCGAAGATCCTAGCGCCGGACGGACGGCACCTCCGCGTTCAACACACGTACGGAGAGAGGACATCTCCCACGCCTTGATCCAGCAAGGAGGAGGGAGAGGTTGAGGAAGAGGGCTCCAACAGCAGCACGATGGCGTGGTGGTGGCAGAGCAACAGTACTCCGGCAGGGCTTCGCCAAGCTTTAACGAAGGAGGAGATGTGTTGGGGAGGGGAGGGGCTGCGCCTTTGACGTGGTGTGCAACCCTCCCCTTGCCCCTCTATTTATAGGGGAAGGGAGAAGGGGCCGGCCCCCTCTAGATGATATCTAGAGGGGGGTCGGCGGCCAAGGGGGAGGTGGCTTGCCCCCCAAGCCAAGGGGGGGAGCCCCCTTTAGGGTTCCCCCCAACCCTAGGCGCATGGGCCCTTGGGGGGTTTGGTGCCCCAGCCCACTTGGGGCTGGTGCCCTTCCCCTTACAGCCCATAAGGCCCTCCGGGAGAGGTGGCCCCTCCCGGTGGCCCCGGTACAATACCGATATGTCCCCGAACCTTTCCGGTGACCGTATGACAACTTCCCAGATATAAATCTTCACCTCCGGACCATTCTGGAACTTCTCGTGACGTCCGGGATCTCATACGGGACTCCGAACAACATTTGGTAATCACATACAAGTCTTCCTAATAACCCTAGCGTCATCGAACCTTAAGTGTGTAGGCCCTACGGGTTCGGGAACCATGCAGACATGACCGAGACAACTCTCCGGCCAATAACCAACAGCGGGATCTGGATACCCATGTTGGCTCCCACATGTTCCACGATGATCTCATCGGATGAACCACGATGTCGAGGATTCAAGCAATCCCGTATACAATTCCCTTTGTCAATCGGTATGTTACTTGCCCGAGATTCGATCGTCGGTATCCTAATACCTCGTTCAATCTCGTTACAGGCAAGTCACTTTTACTCGTTCCGTAACACATCATCCCATGACCAACCCTTAGTCACATTGAGCTCATTACGATGATGTCTTACCGAGTGGGCCCAGAGATACCTCTCCGTCATGCGGAGTGACAAATCCCAGTCTCGATTCGTGTCAACCCAACAGACACTTCCGGAGATACCCGTAGTGCACCTTTATAGTCACCTAGTTACGTTGTTACGTTTGGCACACCCAAAGTATTCCTACAGTACCCGGGAGTTGCACAATCTCATGGTCTAAGGAAAAGATACTTGACATTAGAAAAAGCTCTAGCAGACGAACTACACGATCTTGTGCTATGCTTAAGATTGGGTCTTGTCCATCACATCATTCTCCTAATGATGTGATCCCGTTATCAATGACATCTCATGTCCATAGTCAGGAAACCATGACTATCTGTTGATCAACGAGCTAATCAACTAGAGGCTCACTAGGGACATGTTGTGATCTATGTATTCACACATGTATTACGATTTCCGGATAACACAATTATAGCATGAACAATAGACAATTATCATGAACAAAGAAATATAATAATAACCATTTATTATTGCCTCTAGGGCATATTTCCAACACCACCGGCATACTTCTTCCTCCTATATATATCCACGTACCCCCAAACGATCAGAACAGGAGCCAAAACCCTAATTCCACCGCCGTAACTTTCTGTATCCACGAGATCCCATCTTGGGGCCTGTTCCGGAGCTCCGCCAGAGGGGGCATCGATCACGGAGGGCTTCTACATCAACACCATAGCCCCTCCGATGAAGTGTGAGTAGTTTATCTCATTCCTACAGGTTCATAGTTAGTAGCTAGATGTCTTCTTCTCTCTTTTTGGATCTCAATACAATGTTCTCCCCCTCTCTTGTGGAGATCTATTCGATGTAATCTTCTTTTTGCGGTGTGTTTGTTGAGACCGATGAATTGTGGGTTTATGATCAAGTCTATCTATGAATAATATTTGAATCTTCTCTGAATTCTTTTATGTATGATTGGTTATCTTTGCAAGTCTCTTCGAATTATCAGTTTGGTTTGGCCTACTAGATTCATCTTTCTTGCAATGGGAGAAGTGCTTAGCTTTGGGTTCAATCTTGCGGTGTCCATTCCCGGTGACAGTAAGGGCATCAAGACACGTATTGTATTGTTGCCATCGAGGATAACAAGATGGGGTTTTCTTCATATTGCATGAGTCTATCCCTCTACATCATGTCATCTTGCTTAAGGCGTTACTCTGTTTTTAACTTAATACTCTAGATGCATGCTGGATAGCGGTCGATGAGTGGAGTAATAGTAGTAGATGCAGGCAGGAGTCGGTCTACTTGTCTCGGACGTGATGCCTATATACATGATCATACCTAGATATTCTCATAATAATGCTCAATTCTGTCAATTGCTCAACAATAATTTGTTCACCCATCGTAGAATACTTATGCTCTCGAGAGAAGCCACTAGTGAAACCTATGGCCCCCGGGTCTACCTTTATCATGTTGATCTCCTACTACTTAGTTATTTCCTTTGCTATTTACTTTGTCTTTGTTTTACTTTGCATCTTTATCATAAAAATACCAAAAATACCATCTTAGCATATCTGTCAGATCTCACTCTCGTAAGTGGCCTTATAGGGATTGACAACCCCTATTTGCGTTGGTTGCGAGGATTCATTTGTTTTGTGCAGGTACGAGGGACTTGCGCGTAGCCTCCTACTGGATTGATACCTTGGTTCTCAAAAACTGAGGGAAATACTTACGCTACTTTGCTGCATCATCCCTTCCTCTTCGGGGAAAACCAACGCAGTGCTCAAGAGGTAGCAAGAAGGATTTCTTGCGCCGTTGCCGGGGAGGTCTTCGCAGAAGTCAACATACCAAGTACCCATCACATACCCTTATCTCCCGCATTACATTATTTACCATTTTCCTCTCATTTTCCTCTCCCCCACTTCACCCTTCCTGTTTTATTTGCCCTCTCTCTCTCTCTATCCTCCATCTCTTTCTTTATTTGCCTCTTTTTGCCCGCTTGCTTTTTGTTTGCTTGTGTGTTAGTTTGTTTGCTTGTCACGATGGCTCAAGATAATACTAAATTGTGTGACTTCAGCAATACCAACAACAATGATTTTATTAGCACTTCGATTGCTCCTCTTACCGATGTTGAATCTTGTGAAATTAATACTGCTTTGCTGAATCTTGTCATGAAAGATCCGTTTTCCGGCCTTCCTAGTGAAGATGCCGCTACCCATCTAAATAGCTTCGTTGATTTGTGTGACATGGAAAAGAAGAAAGATGTGGATAATGATATTGTTAAATTGAAGCTATTTCCTTTTTCTCTTAGAGATCGTGCTAAAGCTTGGTTTTCGTCTTTGCCTAAAAATGATTCACGGAACAAGTGCAAAGATGCTTTTATCTCTAAGTATTTTCCTCCTGCTAAGATCATCTCTCTTAGAAACGATATTATGAATTTTAAGCAACTTGATCACGAACATGTTGCACAAGCTTGAGAGAGAATGAAATTAATAATACGTAATTGCCCTACTCATGGTTTAAATTTGTGCGTGATTGTTCAAATTTTTTATCCCGGATTGAATTTTGCTTCTAGAAATCTTTTAGATTCGGCCGCGGGAGGCACTTTTATGGAAATCACTTTAGGAGAAGCTACTAAACTCCTAGATAATATTATGGTTAATTATTCTCAATGGCACACTGAAATATCTACTAATAAAAAGGTGTATGCGATAGAAGAAATTAATGTTTTGAGTGGAAAGATGGATGAACTTATGAAATTATTTGCTAATAAGAGTGTTTCTTCTGATCCTAATGATATGACCTTGTCTACTTTGATTGAGAATAATAATGAATCTATGGATGTGAATTTTGTTGGTTGGAACAATTTTGGTAACAATGCGTATAGAGGAAATTTCAATTCTAGGCCCTATCCTAGTAATCCCTCTAATAATTATGGTAATTCCTACAACAATTCTTATGAAAATTATAATAAGATGCCCTCGGATTTTGAATCTAATATTAAAGAATTTATTACTTCGCAAAACAATTTTAATACTATGATTGAAGAAAAATTGCTTAAGATTGATGATTTGGCTAGGAACGTTGATAGAATTTCTCTTGATGTTGATTCTTTGAAACTTAGATATATTCCACCTAAGCATGATATCAATGAGTCTCTCAAAGCCATGAGAATTTCCATTTATGAGTTCAAAGAAAGAACCGCTAGGATGCGTGCTAAGAAAGATGCCTTTATAAAAGTGTGTTCTTCTAGTTCCTATGAAAATAATGATGAAGATCTAAAAGTTATTGATGTGTCCCATATTAAATATTTGTTTTGCAATATGAATCTTGATAATGATGGGACTGATTATGATCCACCTTTACCTAGAAGGCGTTCTAAGAATTCGGAATCTATTGATCTTGATGCTAAAATTGACAAAAGTGGGATTGAAAAAATTAAAACCCTAGATGTTGCTAAACCCACTATTATAGATTTCAAGGAATTTAACTATGAAAATTGCTCTTTTATTGATTGTATTTCCTTGTTGCAATCCGTGCTAAATTCTCCTCATGCTTATAGTAAAAATAAAGCGTTTACTAAACATATCGTTGATGCCTTGATGCAATCTTATGAAGAAAAACTTGAATTGGAAGTTTCTATCGCTAGAAAACTTTATGATGAGTGGGAACCAACTATTAAAATTAAAATTAAAGATCATGAATGCTATGCTTTATGTGATTTGGGTGCTAGTGTTTCCATGATTCCAAAGATTTTGTGTGATTTGTTAGGTTTCCGTGATTTTGATGATTGCTCTCTAAACTTGCACCTTGCGGATTCCACTATTAAGAAACCTATGGGAAGAATTAATGATGTTCTTATTGTTGCGAATAGGAATTATGTGCCCGTAGATTTTATTGTTCTTGACATAGATTGCAATCCTTCATGTCCTATTATTCTTGGTAGACCTTTCCTTAGAACGATTGCTGCAATTATTGATATGAAGGAAGGAAATATTAGATTCCAATTTCCATTAAGGAAAGGCATGGAACACATTCCTAGAAATAAAATTAAATTACCTTATGAATCTATTATGAGAGCCACTTATGGATTGCCTACCAAAGATGCCAATACCTAGATCTATTCTTGCTTGTTATGCCTAGCTAGGGGCGTTAAACGATAGCGCTTGTTGGGAGGCAACCCAATTTTATTTTTATTCCTTGCTTTTTGCTCATATTTAGTAATAAATAATTTATCTAGCCTCTGTTTTAGTTGTGTTTTTTGTGTTTAATTAGTGTTTGTGCCAAGCAGAACCGTTGGGAAGACTTGGGGAAAGTCTTGTTGAACTTGCTGTAAAAAACAGAAACTTTAGCGCTCACGAGAACTACTGCCATTTTTATTTGGGAATTTCTATTTAGTTAATTACTTTTACAGATGATTAATAGATAAATTCCTCACGCCCAGCAATTTATTTTAGAATTTTTGGGGTTTCAGATCTTGTGCTAGATACAGATTACTACAGACTATTCTGTTTTTGACAGATTCTGTTTTTCATGTGTTGTTTGCTTATTTTGATAAATCTATGGCTAGTAAAATAGTTTATAAACCATAGAGAAGTTGGAATACAGTAGGTATAACACCAATATAAATAAAGAATGAGTTTATTACAGTACCTTGAAGTGGTATTTTATTTTCTTTCGCTAACGGAGCTCACGAGATTTTCTATAAGTTTTGTGTTGTGAAGTTTTCAAGTTTTGGGTAAAGATTTGATGGATTACGGAACAAGGAGTGGCAAGAGCCTAAGCTTGGGGATGCACATGTGAAAGATCGTGGATGTCGCCTAGAGGGGGGGTGAATAGGCGTTTTAAAATAATTACGATTTAGGCTAGAACAAATGCGGAATAAACCTAGCGGTTAATTTGTCAAGCACAAAACCTAAAACAACTAGGCTCACCTATGTGCACCAACAACTTATGCTAAGAAAGATAAGCAACTATGTGATAGCAAGATATATGACAAGAAACAATATGGCTATCACAAAGTAAATTGCATAAGTAAAGAGCTCGTGTAAGAGATAACCGAGGCACGCGGAGACGACGATGTATCCCGAAGTTCACACCCTTGTGGATGCTAATCTCCGTTTGGAGCGGTGCGGAGGCACAATGCTCCCCAAGAAGCCACTAGGGCCACCGTAATCTCCTCACGCCCTCGCACAATGCAAGATGCCGTGATTCCACTAAGGGACCCTTGAGGGCAGTCACCGAACCCGTACAAATGGCAACCCTTGGGGGCGGTCACCGAACCCGTACACTTTGGCAACCCTTGGGGGCGGTCACCGGTACCCATCAAATTGCTCGGGGCGATCTCCACAACCTAATTGGAGACCCCGACGCTTGCCCGGAGCTTTACACCACAATGATTGAGCTCCGAACAACACCAACCGTCTAGGGCGCCAAGGCACCCAAGAGGAACAAGCTCTGGGGTGCCCAAACACCCAAGAGTAATAAGCTTCTCAAACTTCACTTCCACGTATCACCGTGAAGAACTCAAACCGATGCGCCAAATGCAATGGCAAGGGCACACGGAGTGCCCAAGTCCTTCTCTCTCAAATCCCACCGGAGCAACTAATGCTAGGGAGGAAAATGAGAGGAAGAATAAGAAGGAGAACACCAAGAACTCCAAGATCTAGATCCAAGGGGTTCCCCTCACATAGAGGAGAAAGTGATTGGTGGAAATGTGGATCTAGATCTCCTCTCTCTTTTCCCTCAAAAACTAGCAAGAATCCATGGAGGGATTGAGAGTTAGCAAGCTCAAAGAAGGTCAACAATGGGGGATGAACACGAGCTCAAAGGATAAGGTTCAATGGGGAAGAAGACCCCCTTTTATAAGAGGGGGAAAATCCAACCGTTATGTGCTCAGCCCGCACACAAGCGGTACTACCGCTCCTGGTCCCGGTACAACCGGGACTCACAGTATACGTGCAGAACCCTACTAGGCGGTACAACCGGGCGACCAGGCGGTAGCACCGGTTGAGAAGAACAACCGGACCAACCGTCCAGCCACCGCTCAACCACCGCATAGGAACAGAAGGGAGTCACCCCTGAGTGCGGTAGTCGAGCGGTACTTGGGCGGTGCCTGGCCGGAACAACCGCCCAAGTCTTTGCTGAGCAAGTTGGCGGTACCACCGCCTAGAAGCAGCAGTACAACGGCTGAGAGCTCCAAGCGGTACTACTGCTGGGGCACGCGGTACTACCGCTGGGACCAGAAAAAACAACACTCAAGAAAACCAGAACTGCCATAACTTCTGCATATGAGCTCCGAATTGAGCAAACTCAAGCTTGTTGGAAACAACACGACGAGTAGCATCAAAACAGCGACAAATAGAGGAGTGAAACCTCCTACCGAGAAGAACCGGCAAAACCTCCAACATCAAAAACATCATAGAAGAAGCATGAGAACTCCGTTTTCGATGAACTCGAGCTTGTCATCAAGATGACCATAAGCTCTAAGACTCTCAAAGAGAACCAAACAAGAACCAAGAAAGATGATGCAAGGATGCAATGGTTTGAGCTCTCGACTAATGATACGATCAAGCTACTCTCTAGAGAGCCCCCCTTGATAGTACGGCAAACGATCCTATAACCCGGTCTCCCAACTACCATCATGAGACCGGTAAAATAGAAAACCTATCAAGGGCAAACCTTTGCCTTGCACATAGTCCACTTGAGCTAGATGATGACGATCTTGACTTCCTCAAGTTGGACCACCTTTCTTGGTTGTCTTGGCTCGATGAAGACTAGTTGATTGCTCCCCCATACTCCACTATGGGTGAGCCTTTCTTCCGCACATCTTCACAAGTCCATTGTCACCACAATGGACGGCAAGCTTCAAGAATTCGATCTCTTCGTGATGCTCCACTTAAAATTGCACACCGCAACCTTTCTTGATTGTGTTGACTTGATGAAGACTAGTTGATTGCTCCCCCATACTCCACTATGGGTGAGCCACTCTTCCGCACATCTTCACAAGTCCATTGTCACCACAAAGGATGGCAAGCTTCAAGCATTTGATCTCTTCGTGATGCTCCACTTGAACTTGCACACCGCAACCTAACCCCACAAAGAACCCTCACGAAGACCATGGGTTAGTACACAAAGCGTAATTGGCAATGCTTACCATACCATGGGATCACTTGATCCCTCTCGGTACATCTTCTACGCTTTGTGGGTTGATCATCTTGATTCACTCTTTAACTTAGTATTGATCAACCTCTCACAAGACCAATCTTTAAGTAGTTCCTTGAATAGCACCTTGGTCGACTCAAACTCTCCTTGAAATCAACACATGTACTGCAAGAAAAGCCTATGGACAAAACCTTCAAATATAACTCAAGGCAACCATTAGTCCATAGAGATTGTCATCAATTACCAAAACCAAACATGGGGACACCGCATGTTCTTTCAACATGGCACCCCCAAGATAATCTAAGGACACCTAAAAGCCAAAGCTTGGGGATGCCCCGGAAGGCATCCCCTCTTTCGTCTACTTCTATCGGTAACTTTACTTAGAGCTATATTTTTATTCGCCACATGATATGTGTTTTGCTTGGAGCATCTTGTATGATTTGAGTCTTTATTTGTTAGTTCACCACAATCATCCTTGCCGTACACACCTTTTTAGAGAGCCATACATGATTTGGAATTTGTTAGAATACTCTACGTGCTTCGCTTATATCTTTTGAGTTATATAATTTTGCTCTAGTACTTCACTTATATCTTTTAGAGCACGGTGGTGGATTTTTTTTATAGAAACTATTGATCTCTCATGCTTCACTTAGATTATTTTGAGAGTCTTAAATAGCATGGTAATTTGCTTAAAATCCTAATATGCTTGGTATACAAGATTAATAAAAAACTTTCTTATGAGTGTGTTGAATACTATGATAAGTTTGATGCTTGATAATTGTTTTGAGATATGAAGATGGTGATATTAAAGTTGTGCTAGTTGATTAGTTGTGAATTTGAGAAATACTTGTGTTGAAGCTTGTGATTCCCGTAGCATGCATGTATGGTGAACCGTTATGTGATGAAGTCGGAGTATGATTTATGTTTTGATTGTCTTCCTTATGAGTCGCGGTCGGGGCCGAGCGATGGTCTTTTCCTACCAATCTATCCCCTAGGAGCATGCGCGTAATACTTTGCTTTGATAACTTGTAGATTTTTGCAATAAGTATGTGAGTTCTTTATGACTAATGTTGAGTCCATGGATTATACGAACTCTCACCCTTCCACCTTTGCTAGCCTCTCTAATACCGCGCACCTTTCGCCGGTATCATACACCCACCATATACCTTCCTCAAAACAGCCACCATACCTACCTATTATGGCATTTTCATAGCCATTCCGAGATATATTGCCATGCAACTTTTCACCATTCCGTTTATTATGACACACTCCATCATTGTCATATTGCTTAGCATGATCATGTAGTTGACATCGTATTTCTGGCAAAGCCACCGTTCATAATTCTTTCATACATGTCACTCTTGATTCATTGCATATCCCGGTACACCGCCGGAGGCATTCATATAGAGTCATATTTCGCTCTAAGTATCGAGTTGTAATTGTTGAGTTGTAAGAAAAATAAAAGTGTGATGACCATCATTATTAGAGCATTATCCCGAGTGAGGAAAGGATGATGGAGACTATGATTCCCCCACAAGTCGGGATGAGACTTCGGACGAAAAATAAAAAAAAAGAGAAAAGAGGCCATAAAAAAGAGAAAAGGCCCAAATAAAAAAATGAGAGAAAAAGAGAGAAGGGGCAATGCTACTATCCTTTTACCACACTTGTGCTTCAAAGTAGCACCATGATCTTCATAGTAGAGAGTCTCTCATGTTATCACTTTCATATACTAGTGGGAATTTTTCATTATAGAACTTGGCTTGTATATTCCAATGATGGGCTTCCTCTAAATGCCCTAGGTCTTCATGAGCAAGCAAGTTTGATGCACACCCACTTAGTTTCTTTTTGAGCTTTCATATACTTATAGGTCTAGTGCATCCGTTGCATGGCAATCCCTACTCACTCACATTGATATCTATTGATGGGCATCTCCATAGCCCGTTGATACGCCTAGTTGATGTGAGACTATCTTCTCCCTTTTTGTCTTCTCCACAACCACCACTCTATTCCACCTATAGTGCTATGTCCATGGCTCACGCTCATGTATTGCGTGAAAATTGAAAAAGTTTTGAGAATGTCAAAAGTATGAAACAATTTCTTGGCTTGTCATCTAGGTTGTGCATGATTTAAATATTTTGTGTGGTGAAGATGGAGCATAGCCAGACTATATGATTTTGTAGGGATAACTTTCTTTAGCCATGTTATTTTGAGAAGACATAATTGCTTAGTTAGTATGCTTGAAGTATTATTATTTTTATGTCAATATGAACTTTTGTCTTGAATCTTTAGGATCTGAATAATCATACCACAATTAAGAAGAATTACATTAAAATTATGCCAAGTAGCACTCCACATCAAAAATTCTGTTTTTATCATTTACCTACTCGAGGACGAGCAGGAATTAAGCTTGGGGATGCTTGATACGTCTCCAACGTATCTATAATTTTTGATTGCTCCATGCTATATTATCTACTGTCTTAGACATTATTGGGCTTTATTATCCACTTTTATATTATTTTTGGGACTAACCTATTAACCGGAGGCCCAGCCCAGAATTGCTGTTTTTTTTGCCTGTTTTAGGGTTTCGAAGAAAAGGAATATCAAATGGAGTCCAAACGGAATGAAACCTTCGGAAACGTGATTTTCTCAACAGATAAGACCCGGGAGACTTGGACCCTACGCCAGGGCACGTAACAGGAGGCGACGAGGTAGGGGGCGCGCCCTACCCTACCAGGCGCGCCCCCACCCTCGTGGGCCCCCTTTTGCTTCACCGACGTACTTCTTCCTCCTATATATATCCACGTACCCCTAAACGATCAGAACAGGAGCCAAAACCCTAATCCCACCGCCGTAACTTTCTGTATCCACGATATCCCATCTTGGGGCCTGTTCTGGAGCTCCGCCCGAGGGGGCATCGATCACGGAGGGCTTCTACATCAACACCATAGCCCCTCCGATGAAGTGTGAGTAGTTTATCTCAGACCTATGGGTCCATAGTTAGTAGCTAGATGGCTTCTTCCCTCTTTTTGGATCTCGATACAATGTTCTCCCCCTCTCTTGTGGAGATCTATTCGATGTAATCTTCTTTTTGCGGTGTGTTTGTTGAGACCGATGAATTGTGGGTTTATGATCAAGTCTATCTATGAATAATATTTGAATCTTCTCTGAATTCTTTTATGTATGATTGGTTATCTTTGCAAGTCTCTTTGAATTATCAGTTTGGTTTGGCCTACTAGATTGATCTTTCTTGCAATGGGGAAGTGCTTAGCTTTGGGTTCAATCTTGTGGTGTCCTTTCCCGGTGACAGTAAGGGCACCACGTATTGTATTGTTTCCATAGAGGTTAACAAGATGGGGTTTTCTTCATATTGCATGAGTCTATCCATCTACATCATGTCATCTTGCTTAAGGCGTTACTCTGTTTTTAACTTAATACTCTAAATGCATGCTGGATAGCGGTCGATGACTGGAGTAATAGTAGTAGATGCAGGCAGGAGTTGGTCTACTTGTCTCGGACATGATGCCTATATACATGATGATACCTAGATATTCTCATAATTATGCTTAATTCTGTCAATTGCTCAACAGTAATTTGTTCACGCAAAGGAATCCAGATTTCACAAAAGAACCAAACACATCAAGAGACGCTTCAACTCCATCCGGGATTTAGTCCAGGTGGGAGACATAGAGATTTGCAAGATACATATGGATCTGAATGTTGCAGACCCGTTGACTAAGCCTCTTCCACGAGCAAAACATGATCAGCACCAAGGCTCCATGGGTGTTAGAATCATTACTGTGTAATCTAGATTATTGACTCTAGTGCAAGTGGGAGACTGAAGGAAATATGCCCTAGAGGCAATAATAAAGTTATTATTTATTTCCTTATATCATGATAAATGTTTATTATTCATGCTAGAATTGTATTAACCGGAAACATAATACATGTGTGAATACATAGACCAACAGAGTGTCACTAGTATGCCTCTACTTGACTAGCTCGTTAATCAAAGATGGTTATGTTTCCTAACCATGAACAAAGAGTTGTTATTTGATTAACGAGGTCACATCATTAGTTGAATGATCTGATTGACATGACCCATTCCATTAGCTTAGCACCCGATCGTTTAGTATGTTGCTATTGCTTTCTTCATGACTTATACATGTTCCTATAACTATGAGATTATGCAACTCCCGTTTATCGGAGGAACACTTTGGGTACTACCAAACGTCACAACGTAACTGGGTGATTATAAAGGAGTACTATAGGTGTCTCCAATGGTAGATGTTGGGTTGGCGTATTTCGAGATTAGGGTTTGTCACTCCGATTGTCGGAGAGGTATCTCTGGGCCCTCTCGGTAATACACATCACATAAGCCTTGCAAGCATAATAACTAAGATGTTAGTTATGAGATGATGTATTACGGAACGAGTAAAGAGACTTGCCAGTAACGAGATTGAACTAGGTATTGGATACCGACGATCGAATCTCAGGCAAGTAACATACCGATGACAAAGGGAACAACGTATGTTGTTATGCGGTCTGACCGATAAAGATCTTCGTAGAATATGTAGGAGCCAATATGGGCATCCAGGTCCCGCTATTGGTTATTGACTGGAGACGTGTCTCGGTCATGTCTACATTATTCTCGAACCGTAGGGTCCGCACGCTTAACGTTACGATGACAATTATTATGAGTTTATGCATTTTGATGTACCGAAGGTTGTTCGGAGTCCCGGATGTGATCACGGACATGACGAGGAGTCTCGAAATGGTCGAGACGTAAAGATTGATATATTGGAAGCCTATGTTTGGACACCGGAAGTGTTCCGGGTGAAATCGGGATTTTACCGGATTACCGGGAGGGTTACCGGAACCCCCGGGAGCCAAATGGGCCTACATGGGCCATTGTGGAAAGGTGAAAGGGGCTGCCAAGGAGGGCTGCGCACCTCCCCCCCCCTCCCCTAGTCCTATTAGGACTAGGAGAGGTGGCCGGCCACCTCTCTCTCTTTTCCTCTCCCTTTTTTCCAAGGAGTCCTAGTTGGAATAGGATTGGGGGGGGGGGGAGTCCTACTCCCGGTAGGAGTAGGACTCCTCCTGCGCCTCCCTCCTTTGGCCGGCCAGCCTCCCCCCTTTCATCCTTTATATACGGGGGCAGGGGACACCCCAAGACACACAAGTTGATCCTTGAGATCGTTCCTTAGCCGTGTGCGGTGCCCCCTGCCACCAAATTCCACCTCGATCATACCGTAGCAGTGCTTAGGCGAAGCCCTGCGTCGGTAGTACATCAAGATCGTCATCATGCCGTCGTGTTGACGGAACTCTTCCTCGACGCTTTGCTGGATCGGAGCCCGAGGAACATCATCGAGCTGAACGTGTGCTAAGAACTCGGAGGTGCCGGAGTAACGGTGCTTGGATCGGTCGGATCGGGAAGAAGACGTACGACTACTTCCTCTACGTTGTGTCAACGCTTCCATTGTGATCTACAAGGGTACGTAGATCAGACTCTCCCCCTCGTTGCTATGCATCACCATGATCTTGCGTGTGCGTAGGAAAATTTTGAAATTACTACGTTCCCCAACAGTGGCATCCGAGCCTAGGTTTTTATGGTTTGATGTTATATGCACGAGTAGAACACAAGTGAGTTGTGGGCGATACAAGTCATACTGCCTACCAGCATGTCATACTTTGGTTCGGCGGTATTGTTGGACGAGACGATCCGGACCAACCTTACGCGTACTCTTACGCGAGACCGGTTCCCTCGACGTGCTTTGCACATAGATGGCTTGCGGAAGACTGTCTCTCCAACTTTAGTTGAACCAAGTGTGACTACGCCCGGTCCTTGAGAAGGTTAAAACGGAGTCTATTTGACGAACTATCGTTGTGGTTTTGATGCGTAGGTGAGATGAGTTCTTACTTAAGCCCGTAGCAGCCACGTAAAACTTGCAACAACAAAGTAGAGGACGTCTAACTTGTTTTTGCAGGGCATGTTGTGATGTGATATGGTCAAGGCATGATGCTGATTTTATTGTATGAGATGATCATGTTTTGTAACCGAGTTATCGGCAACTGGCAGGAGCCATATGGTTGTCGCTTTATTGTATGCAATGCAATCGCGATGTAAAGCTATACTTTATCAGTAAGCGGTAGTGATAGTCGTGGAAGCATAAGATTGGCGAGACGACAACGATGCTACGATGAAGATCAAGGTGTCGCACCGGTGACGATGGTGATCATGACGGTGCTTCGGAGATGGAGATCACAAAGCACAAGATGATGATGGCCATATCATATCACTTATATTGATTGCATGTGATGTTTATCCTTTTATGCATCTTATCTTGCTTTGATTGACGGTAGCATTATAAGATGATCTCTCACTAAATTATCAAGAAGTGTTCTCCCTGAGTATGCACCGTTGCAAAAGTTCTTCGTGCTGAGACACCACGTGATGATCGGGTGTGATAGGCTCTACATTCAAATACAACGGGTGCAAAACAGTTGCACACGCGGAATACTCAGGTTATACTTGACGAGCCAAGCATATACAGATATGGCCTCGGAACACGGAGACCGAAAGGTCGAGCGTGAATCATATAGTAGATATGATCAACATATTGATGTTCACCATTGAAAACTACTCCATCTCACGTGATGATCGGTTATGGTTTAGTTGATTTGGATCACGTGATCACTTAGAGGATTAGAGGGATGTCTATCTAAGTGGGAGTTCTTAAGTAAATTTGATTAACTGAACTTAAAAATTATCATGAACTTCGTACCTGATAGTATCTTGCTTGTGTTGATTGTAGATAGATGGCTCGTGCTGTTGTTCCGTTGAATTTTAATGCGTTCCTTGAGAAAGCAAAGTTGAAATATGATGGTAGCAATTACACGGACTGGGTCCGTAACTTGAGGATTATCCTCATTGCTGCACAGAAGAATTACGTCCTGGAAGCACCGCTGAGTGCCAGGCCTACTGCAAGAGCAACACCAGAAGTTCTGAACGTCTGGCAGAGCAAAGCTGATGACTACTCAATAATTCAGTGTGCCATGCTTTACGGCTTAGAACCGGGACTTCAACGACGCTTTGAACGTCATGGAGCATATGAGATGTTCCAGGAGTTGAAGTTAATATTTCAAGCAAATGCCCGGATTGAGAGATATGAAGTCTCCAATAAGTTCTATAGCTGCAAGATGGAGGAGAACAGTTCTGTCAGTGAGCATATACTCAAAATGTCTGGGTATAATAATCACTTGATTCAATTGGGAGTTACACTTCCGGATGATTGCGTCATTGACAGAATTCTCCAATCACTGCCACCAAGCTACAAGAGCTTTGTGATGAACTATAATATGCAAGGGATGAACAAGACTATTCCCGAGCTCTTCGCAATGCTGAAAGCTGCAGAGGTAGAAATCAAGAAGGAGCATCAAGTGTTGATGGTTAACAAAACCACTAGTTTCAAGAAAAAGGGCAAAGGGAAGAAGAAGGGGAACTTCAAGAAGAACAGCAAGCAAGTTGCTGCTCAAGAGAAGAAACCCAAGTCTGGACCTAAGCCTGAAACTGAGTGCTTCTACTGCAAGTAGACTGGTCACTGGAAGTGGAACTGCCCCAAGTATTTGGCGGATAAGAAGGATGGCAAGGTGAACAAAGGTATATGTGATATACATTTTATTGATGTGTACCTTACTAATGCTTGCAGTAGCACCTGGGTATTGGTACTGGTTCTGTTGCTAATATTTGCAACTCGAAACAGGGACTACAGAATAAGCGGACACTAGCAAAGGACGAGGTGACGATGCGCGTGGGAAACGGTTCCAAAGTCGATGTGATCGCGGTCGGCACGCTACCTCTACATCTACCTTCGGGATTAATATTAGACCTAAATAATTGTTATTTGGTGCCAGCGTTGAGCATGAACATTATATCTGGATCTTGTTTAATGCGAGACGGTTATTCATTTAAATCAGAGAATAATGGTTGTTCTATTTATATGAGTAATATCTTTTATGGTCATGCACCTTTGAAAAGTGGTATATTTTTGATGAATCTCGATAGTAGTGATACACATATTCATAATGTTGAAGCCAAAAGATGCAGAGTTGATAATGATAGTGCAACTTATTTGTGGCACTGCCGTTTAGGTCATATCGGTGTAAAGCGCATGAAGAAACTCCATACTGATGGGATTTTGGAACCACTTGATTATGAATCACTTGGTACTTGTGAACCATGCCTCATGGGCAAGATGACTAAAACACCGTTCTCCGGTACTATGGAGAGAGCAACAGATTTGTTGGAAATCATACATACCGATGTATGTGGTCCGATGAATATTGAGGCTCGTGGCGGATATCGTTATTTTCTCACTTTCACAGATGATTTAAGCAGATATGGGTATATCTACTTAATGAAACACAAATCTGAAACGTTTGAAAAGTTCAAAGAGTTTCAGAGTGAAGTTGAAAATCATCGTAGCAAGAAAATAAGGTTTCTACGATCTGATCGTGGAGGAGAATATTTGAGTTACGAGTTTGGTGTACATTTGAAAAATTGTGGAATAGTTTCGCAACTCACGCCACCCGGAACACCACAACGTAATGGTGTGTCCGAACGTCGTAATCGTACTTTACTAGATATGGTGCGATCTATGATGTCTCTTACTGATTTACCGCTATCGTTTTGGGGTTATGCTTTAGAGACGGCCGCATTCACGTTAAATAGGGCACCATCTAAATCCGTTGAGATGACGCCTTATGAACTGTGGTTTGGCAAGAAACCAAAGTTGTCGTTTCTTAAAGTTTGGGGCTGCGATGCTTATGTGAAAAAGCTTCAACCTGATAAGCTCGAACCCAAATCGGAGAAATGTGTCTTCATAGGATATCCAAAGGAAACTATTGGATACACCTTCTATCACAGATCCGAAGGCAAGACTTTTGTTGCTAAATTCGGAAACTTTCTTGAGAAGGAGTTTCTCTCGAAAGAAGTGAGTGGGAGGAAAGTAGAACTTGACGAGGTAACTGTACCTACTCCGTTATTGGGAAATAGTACATCACAGAAAACTTTTTCTGTGAGACCTACACCAATAAGAGAGGAAGTTAATGATGATGATCATGAAACTTTAGATCAAGATACTACTGTACCTCGTAGATCAACCAGAGTAAGATCCGCACCAGAGTGGTACGGTAATCCTGTTCTGGAAGTCATGCTACTAGATCATGATGAACCTACGAACTATGAAGAAGCGATGGTGAGCCCAGATTCCGCAAAGTGGCTTGAAGCCATGAAATCTGAGATGGGATCCATGTATGAGAACAAAGTATGGACTTTGGTTGACTTGCCCGATGATCGGCAAGCAATTGAGAATAAATGGATCTTTAAGAAAAAGACTGAAGCTGATGGTAATGTTACTGTCTACAAAGCTCGACTTGTCGCAAAAGGTTTTCGACAAGTTCAAGGAGTTGACTACGATGAGACTTTCTCACCCGTAGCGATGCTTAAGTCTGTCAGAATCATGTTAGCAATTGCCGCATTTTATGATTATGAAATTTGGCAAATGGATGTAAAAACTGCATTCCTGAATGGATTTCTGGAAGAAGAGTTGTATATGATGCAACCGGAAGGTTTTGTCGATCCAAAGGGAGCTAACAAAGTGTGCAAACTCCAGCGATCCATTTATGGACTGGTGCAAGCATCTCGGAGTTGGAATAAACGCTTTGATAATGTGATCAAAGCATTTGGTTTTATACAGACTTTTGGAGAAGCCTGTATTTACAAGAAAGTGAGTGGGAGCTCTGTAGCATTTCTGATATTATATGTGGATGACATATTATTGATTGGAAATGATATAGAATTTCTGGATAGCATAAAGGGATACTTGAATAAAAGTTTTTCGATGAAAGACCTCGGGGAAGCTGCTTACATATTAGGCATAAAGATCTATAGAGATAGATCAAACGCTTAATTGGACTTTCACAAAGCACATACCTTGACAAGATTTTGAAGAAGTTCAAAATGGATCAAGCAAAGAAAGGGTTCTTGCCTGTGTTACAAGGTGTGAAGTTGAGTCAGACTCAATGCCCGACCAATGCAGAAGATAGAGAGAAAATGAAAGATGTTCCCTATGCTTCAGCCATAGGCTCTATCATGTATGCAATGCTGTGTACCAGACCTGATGTGTGCCTTGCTATAAGTTTAGCAGGGAGGTACCAAAGTAATCCAGGAGTGGATCACTGGACAGCGGTCAAGAACATCCTGAAATACCTAAAAAGGACTAGGGATATGTTTCTCGTATATGGAGGTGACAAAGAGCTCACCGTAAGAGGTTACGTTGATGCAAGCTTTGGCACTGATCCGGACGATTCTAAATCGCAAACCGGATACGTGTTTACTTTAAACGGTGGAGCTGTCAGTTGGTGCAGTTCTAAACAAAGCGTCGTAGCGGGATCTACATGTGAAGTGGAGTACATAGCTGCTTCGGAAGCAGCGAACGAAGGAGTCTGGATGAAGGAGTTCATATCCGATCTAGGTGTCATTGTTGGGGAACGCAGTAATTTCAAAAAATTTCCTACGCACACGCAAGATCATGGTGATGCATAGCAACGAGAGGGGAGAGTGTTGTCTACGTACCAACGCAGACCGACTGCGGAAGCGATCACACAACGTAGAGGAAGTAGTCGTACGTCTTCTTCCCGATCCGACCGATCCAAGCACCGTTACTCCGGCACCTCCGAGTTCTTAGCACACGTTCAGCTCGATGACGTTCCTCGGGCTCCGATCCAGCAAAGCGTCGAGGAAGAGTTCCGTCAGCACGACGGCGTGATGACGATCTTGATGTACTACCGACGCAGGGCTTCGCCTAAGCACTACAACGGTACGATCGAGGTGGAATTTGGTGGCAGGGGGCACCGCACACGGCTAAGGAGCGATATCAAGGATCAAGTTGTGTGTCTTGGGGTGCCCCCTGCCTCCGTATATAAAGGTTGGAGGAGGGGGGCCGGCCGGCCAAGGGAGGGGAGGCGCAGGGGAGTCCTACTCCCACCGGGAGTAGGACTCCTCCCCCCAATCCTAATCCAATTAGGACTCCCGGGGAGGAAAAGAGAGAGAAGGGGGGGCCGGCCCCTTATCCTATTCCTAATAGGACTTGGGGGGGGGGCGCCGGCCAGCTAGTGGGCTTCCCTTTTCTCTTTTCCACTAAGGCCCAATAGGCCCATTAGTCTCCCGGGGGGTTCCGGTAACCCTCCCGGTATTCCGGTAAAATCCCGATTTCACCCGGAACACTTCCGATGTCCAAACATAGGCTTCCAATATATCAATCTTTACGTCTCGACCATTTCGAGACTCCTCGTCATGTCCGTGATCTCATCCGGGACTCCGAACAACCTTCGGTACATCAAAATTCATAAACTCATAATAACTGTCATCGTAACGTTAAGCGTGCGGACCCTACGGTTCGAGAACAATGTAGACATGACCGAGATACGTCTCCGGTCAATAACCAATAGCGGGACCTGGATGCCCATATTGGCTCCTACATATTCTACGAAGATCTTTATCGGTCAGACCGCATAACAACATACATTGTTCCCTTTGTCATCGGTATGTTACTTGCCCGAGATTCGATCGTCGGTATCCAATACCTAGTTCAATCTCGTTACTGGCAAGTCTCTTTACTCGTTCCGTAATACATCATCTCACAACTAACTTATTAGTTGCAGTGCTTGCAAGGCTTATGTGATGTGCATTACCGAGAGGGCCCAGAGATACCTCTCCGACAATCGGAGTGACAAACCCTAATCTCGAAATACGCCAACCCAACATCTACCATTGGAGACACCTATAGTACTCCTTTATAATCACCCAGTTACGTTGTGACGTTTGGTAGTACCCAAAGTGTTCCTCCGGTAAACGGGAGTTGCATAATCTCATAGTTATAGGAACACGTATAAGTCATGAAGAAAGCAATAGCAACATACTAAACGATCGGGTGCTAAGCTAATGGAATGGGTCATGTCAATCAGATCATTCTACTAATGATGTGACCTCGTTAATCAAATAACAACTCCTTGTTCATGGTTAGGAAACATAACCATCTTTGATTAACGAGCTAGTCAAGTAGAGGCATACTAGTGACACTCTGTTGGTCTATGTATTCACACATGTATTATGTTTCCGGTTAATACAATTCTAGCATGAATAATAAACATTTATCATGATATAAGGAAATAAATAATAACTTTATTATTGCCTCTAGGGCATATTTCCTTCAGTCTCCCACTTGCACTAGAGTCAATAATCTAGATTACACAGTAATGATTCTAACACCCATGGAGCCTTGGTGCTGATCATGTTTTGCTCGTGGAAGAGGCTTAGTCAACGGGTCTGCAACATTCAGATCCGTATGTATCTTGCAAATCTCTATGTCTCCCACCTGGACTAAATCCCGGATGGAGTTGAAGCGTCTCTTGATGTGTTTGGTCCTCTTGTGAAATCTGGATTCCTTTGCCAAGGCAATTGCACCAGTATTGTCACAGAAGATTTTCATTGGACCCGATGCACTAGGTATGACACCTAGATCGGATATGAACTCCTTCATCCAGACTCCTTCGTTTGCTGCTTCCGAAGCAGCTATGTACTCCGCTTCACATGTAGATCCCGCTACGACGCTTTGTTTAGAACTGCACCAACTGACAGCTCCACCGTTTAAAGTAAACACGTATCCGGTTTGCGATTTAGAATCGTCCGGATCAGTGTCAAAGCTTGCATCAACGTAACCTCTTACGGTGAGCTCTTTGTCACCTCCATATACGAGAAACATATCCTTAGTCCTTTTCAGGTATTTCAGGATGTTCTTGACCGCTGTCCAGTGATCCATTCCAGGATTACTTTGGTACCTCCCTGCTAAACTTATAGCAAGGCACACATCAGGTCTGGTACACAGCATTGCATACATGATAGAGCCTATGGCTGAAGCATAGGGAACATCTTTCATTTTCTCTCTATCTTCTGCAGTGGTCGGGCATTGAGTCTTACTCAATTTCATACCTTGTAACACAGGCAAGAACCCTTTCTTTGCTTGATCCATTTTGAATTTCTTCAAAATCTTGTCCAGGTATGTGCTTTGTGAAAGTCCAATTAAGCGTCTTGATCTATCTCTATAGATTTTTATGCCTAATATGTATGCAGCTTCCCCGAGGTCTTTCATCGAAAAACTTTTATTCAAGTATCCCTTTATGCTATCCAGAAATTCTATATCATTTCCAATTAGCAATATGTCATCCACATATAATATCAGAAATGCTACAGAGCTCCCACTCACTTTCTTGTAAATACAGGCTTCTCCAAAAGTCTGTATAAAGCCAAATGCTTTGATCACACTATCAAAGCGTTTATTCCAACTCCGAGATGCTTGCACCAGTCCATAAATGGATCGCTGGAGTTTGCATACTTTGTTAGCTCCTTTTGGATCGACAAAACCTTCTGGTTGTACCATATACAACTCTTCTTCCAAAAATCCATTCAGGAATGCAGTTTTGACATCCATCTGCCATATTTCATAATCATAAAATGCGGCAATTGCTAACATAATTCTGACGGACTTAAGCATCGCTACGGGTGAGAAAGTCTCATCGTAGTCAACCCCTTGAACTTGTCGAAAACCTTTTGCGACAAGTCGAGCTTTATAGACAGTAACATTACCGTCAGCGTCAGTCTTTTTCTTGAAGATCCATTTATTCTCAATTGCTTGCCGATCATCGGGCAAGTCAACCAAAGTCCATACTTTGTTCTCATACATGGATCCCATCTCAGATTTCATGGCCTCAAGCCACTTTGCGGAATCTGGGCTCACCATCGCTTCTTCATAGTTCGTAGGTTCATCATGATCTAGTAGCATGACTTCCAGAACTGGATTACCGTACCACTCTGGTGCGGATCTCACTCTGGTTGATCTACGTGGTTCAGTAGAATCTTGCCCTGAAGTTTCATGATCATCATCATTAGCTTCCTCACTGATTGCTATAGGTGTCGCAGAAACAGTTTTCTGTGATGTACTATTTTCCAATAAGGGAGCAGGTACAGTTACCTCGTCAAGTTCTACTTTCCTCCCACTCACTTCTTTCGAGAGAAACTCCTTCTCTAGAAATGATCCATTCTTAGCAACGAATGTCTTGCCTGCGGATCTGTGATAGAAGGTATACCCAACAGTTTCCTTTGGGTATCCTATGAAGACACATTTCTCCGCTTTGGGTTCGAGCTTATCAGGTTGAAGCTTTTTCACATAAGCATCGCAGCCCCAAACTTTAAGAAACGACAACTTTGGTTTCTTGCCAAACCATAGTTCATAAGGCGTCGTCTCAATGGATTTTGATGGTGCCCTATTTAACGTGAATGCGGCCGTCTCTAAAGCATAACCCCAAAACGATAGCGGTAAATCAGTAAGAGACATCATGGATCGCACCATATCTAGTAAAGTGCGATTACGACGTTCGGACACACCATTACGCTGTGGTGTTCCGGGTGGCGTGAGTTGCGAAACTATTCCACAATTTTTCAAATGTATACCAAACTCGTAACTCAAATATTCTCCTCCACGATCAGATCGTAGAAACTTTATTTTCTTGTTACGATGATTTTCAACCTCACTCTGAAATTCTTTGAACTTTTCAAATGTTTCAGACTTATGTTTCATCAAGTAGATATACCCATATCTGCTTAAATCATCTGTGAAGGTGAGAAAATAATGATATCCGCCACGAGCCTCAATATTCATCGGACCACATACATCGGTATGTATGATTTCCAACAAATCTGTTGCTCTCTCCATAGTACCGGAGAACGGTGTTTTAGTCATCTTGCCTATGAGGCACGGTTCGCAAGTACCAAGTGATTCATAATCAAGTGGTTCCAAAAGCCCATCAGTATGGAATTTCTTCATGCGCTTTACACCGATATGACCTAAACGGCAGTGCCACAAATAAGTTGCACTATCATTATTAACTTTGCATCTTTTGGCTTCTACATTATGAATATGTGTATCACGATCTTCGAGATTCAACAAGAATAGACCACTCTTCAAAGGTGCATGACCATAAAAGATATTATTCATATAAATAGAACAACCATTATTCTCTGATTTAAATGAATAACCGTCTCGCATTAAACAAGATCCAGATATAATGTTCATGATCAACGCTGGCACCAAATAACAATTATTTAGGTCTAATATTAATCCCGAAGGTAGAAGTAGAGGTAGCGTGCCGACCGCGATCACATCGACTTTGGAACCGTTTCCCACGCGCATCGTCACCTCGTCCTTTGCTAGTGTCCGCTTATTCCGTAGTCCCTGTTTCGAGTTGCAAATATTAGCAACAGAACCAGTATCAAATACCCAGGTGCTACTGCGAGCTCTAGTAAGGTACACATCAATAACATGTATATCACATATACCTTTGCTCACTTTGCCATCCTTCTTATCCGCCAAATACTTGGGGCAGTTCCGCTTCCAGTGTCCAGTCTGCTTGCAGTAGAAGCACTCAGTTTCAGGCTTAGGTCCAGACTTGGGTTTCTTCTCTTGAGCAGCAACTTGCTTGCTGTTCTTCTTGAAGTTTCCCTTCTTCTTCCCTTTACCCTTTTTCTTGAAACTAGTGGTCTTGCTAACCATCAACACTTGATGCTCCTTCTTGATTTCTACCTCCGCAGCTTTCAGCATTGCGAAGAGCTCGGGAATAGTCTTGTTCATCCCTTGCATATTATAGTTCATCACGAAGCTCTTGTAGCTTGGTGGTAGTGATTGGAGAATTCTGTCAATGACGCAATCATCTGGAAGATTAACTCCCATCTGAATCAAGTGATTATTATACCCAGACATTTTGAGTATATACTCACTAACAGAACTGTTCTCCTCCATCTTACAGCTATAGAACTTATTGGAGACTTCATATCTCTCAATTCGGGCATTTGCTTGAAATATTAACTTCAACTCCTGGAACATCTCATATGCTCCATGACGTTCAAAACGTCGTTGAAGTCCCGATTCTAAGCCGTAAAGCATGGCACACTGAACTATCGAGTAGTCATCAGCTTTGCTCTGCCAGACGTTCATAACATCTGGCGTTGCTCCAGCAGCAGGCCTGTCACCCAGCGGTGCTTCCAGGACGTAATTCTTTTGTGCAGCAATGAGGATAATCCTCAGGTTACGGACCCAGTCCGTGTAATTGCTACCATCATCTTTCAACTTTGCTTTCTCAAGGAACGCATTAAAATTCAACGGAACAATAGCACGAGCCATCTATCTACAAGCAACATAAACAAGCAAGATACTATCAGGTACTAAGTTCATGATAAGTTTAAGTTCAGTTAATCAAATTACTTAGGAACTCCCACTTAGATAGACATCCCTCTAATCCTCTAAGTGATCACGTGATCCAAATCAACTAAACCATAACCGATCATCACGTGAGATGGAGTAGTTTTCAATGGTGAACATCGTCATGTTGATCATATCTACTATATGATTCACGCTCGACCTTTCGGTCTCTGTGTTCCGAGGCCATATCTGTATATGCTTGGCTCGTCAAGTATAACCTGAGTATTCCGCGTGTGCAAAACTGGCTTGCACCCGTTGTAGATGGACGTAGAGCTTATCACACCCGATCATCACGTGGTGTCTGGGCACGACGAACTTTGGCAACGGTGCATACTCAGGGAGAACACTTCTTGATAATTTAGTGAGAGATCATCTTATAATGCTACCGTCAATCAAAGCAAGATAAGATGCATAAAAGGATAAACATCACATGCAATCAATATAAGTGATATGATATGGCCATCATCATCTTGTGCTTGTGATCTCCATCTCCGAAGCACCGTCATGATCACCATCGTCACCGGCGCGACACCTTGATCTCCATCGTAGCATTGTTGTCGTCTCGCCAATCTTATGCTTCCACGACTATTACTACCGTTTAGTAATCTAGTAAAGCATTACATCGCGATTGCATTGCATACAATAAAGCGACAACCATATGGCTCCTGCCAGTTGCCGATAACTTAGTTACAAAACATGATCATCTCATACAATAAAATCAGCATCATGCCTTGACCATATCACATCACAACATACCCTGCAAAAACAAGTTAGACGTCCTCTACTTTGTTGTTGCAAGTTTTACGTGGCTGCTACGGGCTTAAGTAAGAACTCATCTCACCTACGCATCAAAACCACAACGATAGTTCGTCAAATAGACTCCGTTTTAACCTTCTCAAGGACCGGGCGTAGTCACACTTGGTTCAACTAAAGTTGGAGAGACAGTCTTCCGCAAGCCATCTATGTGCAAAGCACGTCGAGGGAACCGGTCTCGCGTAAGAGTACGCGTAAGGTTGGTCCGGATCGTCTCAACCAACAATACCGCCGAACCAAAGTATGACATGCTGGTAGGCAGTATGACTTGTATCGCCCACAACTCACTTGTGTTCTACTCGTGCATATAACATCAAACCATAAAACCTAGGCTCGGATGCCACTGTTGGGGAACGCAGTAATTTCAAAAAATTTCCTACGCACACGCAAGATCATGGTGATGCACAGCAACGAGAGGGGAGAGTGTTGTCTACGTACCAACGCAGACCGACTGCGGAAGCGATCACACAACATAGAGGAAGTAGTCGTACGTCTTCTTCCCGATCCGACCGATCCAAGCACCGTTACTCCGGCACCTCCGAGTTCTTAGCACACGTTCAGCTCGATGACGTTCCTCGAGCTCCGATCCAGCAAAGCGTCGAGGAAGAGTTCCGTCAGCACGACGGCGTGATGACGATCTTGATGTACTACCGACGCAGGGCTTCGCCTAAGCACTACAACGGTACGATCGAGGTGGAATTTGGTGGCAGGGGGCACCGCACACGGCTAAGGAGCGATCTCAAGGATCAAGTTGTGTGTCTTGGGGTGCCCCCTGCCTCCGTATATAAAGGTTGGAGGAGGGGGGCCGGCCGGCCAAGGGAGGGGAGGCGCACGGGAGTCCTACTCCCACTGGGAGTAGGACTCCTCCCCCCAATCCTAATCCAATTAGGACTCCCGGGGGGGAAAAGAGAGAGAAGGGGGGGCCGGCCCCTTATCCTATTCCTAATAGGACTTGGGGGGGGGGCGCCGGCCAGCTAGTGGGCTTCCCTTTTCTCTTTTCCACTAAGGCCCAATAGGCCCATTAGTCTCCCGGGGGGTTACGGTAACCCTCCCGGTATTCCGGTAAAATCCCGATTTCACCCGGAACACTTCCGATGTCCAAACATAGGCTTCCAATATATCAATCTTTACGTCTCGACCATTTCGAGACTCCTCGTCATGTCCGTGATCTCATCCGGGACTCCGAACAACCTTCGGTACATCAAAATGCATAAACTCATAATAACTGTCATCGTAACGTTAAGCGTGCGGACCCTACGGTTCGAGAACAATGTAGACATGACCGAGATACGTCTCCGGTCAATAACCAATAGCGGGACATGGATGCCCATATTGGCTCCTACATATTCTACGAAGATCTTTATCGGTCAGACCGCATAACAACATACATTGTTCCCTTTGTCATCGGTATGTTACTTGCCCGAGATTCGATCGTCGGTATCCAATACCTAGTTCAATCTCGTTACCGGCAAGTCTCTTTACTCGTTCCGTAATACATCATCTCACAACTAACTAATTAGTTGCAGTGCTTGCAAGGCTTATGTGATGTGCATTACCGAGAGGGCCCAGAGATACCTCTCCGATAATCGGAGTGACAAACCCTAATCTCGAAATACGCCAACCCAACATCTACCATTGGAGACACCTGTAGTACTCCTTTATAATCACACAGTTACGTTGTGACGTTTGGTAGTACCCAAAGTGTTCCTCCGGTAAACGGGAGTTGCATAATCTCATAGTTATAGGAACATGTATAAGTCATGAAGAAAGCAATAGCAACATACTAAACGATCGGGTGCTAAGCTAATGGAATGGGTCATGTCAATCAGATCATTCTACTAATGATGTGACCTCGTTAATCAAATAACAACTCCTTGTTCATGGTTAGGAAACATAACCATCTTTGATTAACGAGCTAGTCAAGTAGAGGCATACTAGTGACACTCTGTTGGTCTATGTATTCACACATGTATTATGTTTCCGGTTAATACAATTCTAGCATGAATAATAAACATTTATCATGATATAAGGAAATAAATAATAACTTTATTATTGCCTCTAGGGCATATTTCCTTCAGTCATACCTAGTGCATCGGGTCCAATGAAAATCTTCTGTGACAATACTGGTGCAATTGCCTTGGCAAAGGAATCCAGATTTCACAAAAGAACCAAACACATCAAGAGACGCTTCAACTCCATCCGGGATTTAGTCCAGGTGGGAGACATAGAGATTTGCAAGATACATACGGATCTGAATGTTGCAGACCCGTTGACTAAGCCTCTTCCACGAGCAAAACATGATCAGCACCAAGGCTCCATGGGTGTTAGAATCATTACTGTGTAATCTAGATTATTGACTCTAGTGCAAGTGGGAGACTGAAGGAAATATGCCCTAGAGGCAATAATAAAGTTATTATTTATTTCCTTATATCATGATAAATGTTTATTATTCATGCTAGAATTGTATTAACCGGAAACATAATACATGTGTGAATACATAGACCAACAGAGTGTCACTAGTATGCCTCTACTTGACTAGCTCGTTAATCAAAGATGGTTATGTTTCCTAACCATGAACAAAGAGTTGTTATTTTATTAACGAGGTCACATCATTAGTTGAATGATCTGATTGACATGACCCATTCCATTAGCTTAGCACCCGATCGTTTAGTATGTTGCTATTGCTTTCTTCATGACTTATACATGTTCCTATAACTATGAGATTATGCAACTCCCGTTTATCGGAGGAACACTTTGGGTACTACCAAACGTCACAACGTAACTGGGCGATTATAAAGGAGTACTACAGGTGTCTCCAATGGTAGATGTTGGGTTGGCGTATTTCGAGATTAGGGTTTGTCACTCTGATTGTCGGAGAGGTATCTCTGGGCCCTCTCGGTAATACACATCACATAAGCCTTGCAAGCATAATAACTAAGATGTTAGTTATGAGATGATGTATTACGGAACGAGTAAAGAGACTTGCCAGTAACGAGATTGAACTAGGTATTGGATACCGACGATCGAATCTCGGGCAAGTAACATACCGATGACAAAGGGAACAACGTATGTTGTTATGCGGTCTGACCGATAAAGATCTTCGTAGAATATGTAGGAGCCAATATGGGCATCCAGGTCCCGCTATTGGTTATTGACTGGAGACGTGTCTCGGTCATGTCTACATTGTTCTCGAACCGTAGGGTCCGCACGCTTAACGTTACGATGACAGTTATTATGAGTTTATGCATTTTGATGTACCGAAGGTTGTTCGGAGTCCCGGATGTGATCACGGACATGACGAGGAGTCTCGAAATGGTCGAGACGTAAAGATTGATATATTGGAAGCCTATGTTTGGACACCGGAAGTGTTCCGGGTGAAATCGGGATTTTACCGGATTACCGGGAGGGTTACCGGAACCCCCCGGGAGCCAAATGGGCCTACATGGGCCATTGTGGAAAGGTGAAAGGGGCTGCCAAGGAGGGCTGCGCACCTCCCCCCCTCCCCTAGTCCTATTAGGACTAGGAGAGGTGGCCGGCCACCTCTCTCTCTTTTCCTCTCCCTTTTTTCCAAGGAGTCCTAGTTGGAATAGGATTGGGGGGGGGGGGAGTCCTACTCCCGGTAGGAGTAGGACTCCTCCTGCGCCTCCCTCCTTTGGCCGGCCAGCCTCCCCCCTTTCATCCTTTATATACGGGGGCAGGGGACACCCCAAGACACACAAGTTGATCCTTGAGATCGTTCCTTAGCCGTGTGCGGTGCCCCCTGCCACCAAATTCCACCTCGATCATACCGTAGCAGTGCTTAGGCGAAGCCCTGCGTCGGTAGTACATCAAGATCGTCATCACGCCGTCGTGTTGACGGAACTCTTCCTCGACGCTTTGCTGGATCGGAGCCCGAGGAACGTCATCGAGCTGAACGTGTGCTAAGAACTCGGAGGTGCCGGAGTAACGGTGCTTGGATCGGTCGGATCGGGAAGAAGACGTACGACTACTTCCTCTACGTTGTGTCAACGCTTCCGTTGCGATCTACAAGGGTACGTAGATCAGACTCTCCCCCTCGTTGCTATGCATCACCATGATCTTGCGTGTGCGTAGGAAAATTTTGAAATTACTACGTTCCCCAACAAGGTCATCATCGAGCCCACCGGTGTGTCATGGCCGGTGGCTTTACAGACAAAGACCACATTTTGTCAAAATGGACTGTGCCCCTGTCCCCCTTTAAAATTGTCGTTGTATGACAACCCTTCCCGCCAATGTTTTCGAGGGAAGAGGACCAAGGCAAGTATAAAAGAGGGCAGGGTGCCACCGTAGGAGGAGATCTCCCCCCGAACCTTGTACTCTCTTTCCCCCTTGTTAGTGCAATCCACAAACCAAGCAGGAGTAGGGGTTTACGCCGCAAGGTGGCATGAAACTGGGTAACTGTTGTGTCCGGCCTGCCCGCACTAGCTCGCTCTCGCCGTAGCCTCATCGTGGTTAGTTGCGGGAAGGAGTAGGGCAGTAAGAACGAGCGCACCCCATAGTTCGAACCTCTTGGGTCCCCGGAGCCCCGACTCCGACACGCCCCTCCAAGGCAACGGACTGGATTTCGGCGGACCATTCATGTGCATGTCGCACGTGCGCCCGGCCCGGCCCGGCGAAGTGAGGCAAGCCAGCGAGCGCGTTTGGTCTTCTATTTTTATCCTTCACACATCATTAAATGTGATGTAAGGAACCCACTGTATAAAGAGATACAACTCTTTCTCTACTTTTGGGGATGGGACTAAATTTAGAGCCATCACTTGCTTTTTTATTCATGGGCTACTATTTAAGATTTCAGAATTTGTTGTGGGCCTAGCCCATTTATTTATAACACCGTGTCCCGTTGTTTACCGAGAGTCGTACTCGGCTTACATAGTTTTTGCCGTGCCCCGTGTTCTGGTACTCGGTGAACAAGCAAGAACCCTATAACGACTAATTTTTCAGTAGTGCATACATTACAAGTGGGCCTTTTAAGATTTTGTAATTTAACTGGATCGAGATACAATGTTTAGGGCGGCCACGAGCGACGTGCACTGCGGTCTTACCACGCTCTTTTGGGAGGACCGTTGGATTGATGGCATGAGGGTGCAAGACCTTGCGCCAAGTATTTATGCCATGGTACCGCCAAGCGCAAAATCAACGAGGCTTGTTGCCTCGGCAGTCGAGGATGGATCATGGGCGCTAGACGTTGGACCGGAGATGGGTGAGGAGGCACTGACGGAGTTCCTCTCACTATGGCTTAGAGTGAGCACGTGGGTGCCGGACGTGGACGTGCCGGATAAACTATCTTGAGCTTGGGAGAACAATGGAAACTATTCGGTGAGGTCGGCATACGCGGCAAAGTTTTGGGGCCGTACGGTGGAGCCAATGGCGGAGATGACTTGGACTTCCAGGGCGCCTTCCACTTGCAAGTTCTTCACCTAGCTGGCCCTACGAGACCGGTGCTGGACCTCGGATACACTTGCGAGGAGAGGGCCACCGTATCAAGATGCTTGCCCGCTGTGCGACCAGGAGGACGAAACGATTAACAACGTGCTTCTTACTTGCGTGTTTGCTAGATCAGCATGGGCGGTGGTGTATGCGGCGTTGGGAAAGCCGGAGTGGGCACCGACGGCACAAGACTCCCTGCACACTTGGCTTCGGGATAAGCAAGGGCCAAATAACCTACGGCGCAAGGATCTTCATACCATCTTTATCCTTACGCTCTGAGAACTGTGGAAGCATCGCAACGCTATTGTGTTTGATGGAGCATCACCGTCAAGGGAGGTGCTTCTAGGTAGAGTGCGTACCGAAGATTTGTCATGGTAGGTAGCTGGGAAGTTTAAAGGGAATATCGACCCTTTCTTCCATAGTTTGCATAGGTGGACAAGTAGTGAGGAGTAAGTGTAAGAAACTTGTGTAATCTTGATGGAGGCACTCTTTTACCTTTCTTCTTTAATAATATGCACACTCGTGCATATTCGAGAAATTTTTTAATGAAAAAGGCCAAGGCCACATGAGCTAACTTTTAAGAGCCTTCATCCGATAGCAGCCAACAGAAGGGCACCAAATTGACGCCACGGTCTCGACATTTCTCTGCCAACACAGAGATCCTAAGTCCTAACGCATTAGGAAGAATTCAGATAAGATAGGGAAGTGGATACAGATTCAGAAGAAAAAACACGCCAGCTGAAAAGATACTGTAGCCAACCGGCATCCCCGGTTCCCCTCCCTTCCAACGAAAAAACGGCACCCCCGGTAACAACTTGCCCCATTGGCGCTTGCCTAGTCACTGTAGCGTGCCGCCTTCCGTCTCCCGTCTCCCGTTTCAGTAAACGCCTTTGTCTCTTCCGTGTCTCGTTGGCGGGAGGCGCCTTTGTCGCTTCCGGCTTCGTCATGCCCTTATCACCCAGCTATCCGAACTGACAGCAGGAATCCGTACAGCAGTCCGGACAAAAGATTGACAAGCAAACATCCTAGTTCTTAGGCCAATCCGTTTACTGAACACCTTCTACTGGATGTGTGGATCACCATGTGGTAAGATAGGATAGAATCGTGAAGCTTGGTCCATCAGTTCTACGTTCGCTTCTGTCTCGTTCCCATCTCCAGCGGCGTGTTGGACCTCATGCATGTTTCGTCCGGTCCTCCTCTGCGCAAGAACGAGGAGGCTCATCTGAATTCCGATCTGCCAATGCAGGACCCGGTAATTAAGCATGTTAGAAACATGAATCGATACTGCCGTGCGTACATGCATGCATGTGCAAGTGCAATGACCGGATCAAGTAAAGGATTATTAGCATACCAAAGTAATTTCGTGTTGTTGTAGAATGTGCTCTCCCTCTGTAAACTAATATATGACGTTTTAGATACTACTTTATTTTTTAAAAACGAGGATAACCTAGAAGATGCATGCAATCATTTCATTAATTATTCATAAACATCTTACAAAGTAATATAACAATAAATCTGAAGCCATCATCTTGACAATATCTGTCGCTACTCCTATCCACTTGATGAAGGGATGCCAATAGTCCGGCCGAATACCAAACAGACCTCTCATCATATCCTAACATCTAAATCCGGAGTCTCCAACCAAGCCGCATTGCGGGGTCTATGGCACACACCGGTCCGGCGCAATCTCCGAGACCGCCGCCGCCGTCTCCCACCGATCCATCTCCACAGCAGGTACTGATGTATCGCCCTTGCGAGGCCTGCCGTCGACGCCATCACGGCGCCAGACAACGCCATCTCCCTACGCGCATCCATTATCACACATATGTCGCCAAGACCCTGCCGCGCCACGCCGCCGAGACTCCACGTCGTGGGTGCATCACATGGAACACCGCTCCACCGTTGAAATCGTCCACTGGCCCCTCTAGCCAATGCACACCTCCAGGAATGACTCCCCAATGGTGGGAACGACACCTGAATGTCGTCATCATCTGATCGACTGATCAAAGGCTTCCCCCGGAGGTAACGGAAGGAGGCAGGAAATTCACCACGATGATGCCTCTAAGAATGAAACCGCCAAGGGTGTCACCATCACTATCTCTGGCCATTGGTCGTAGACAAGGTTTTCACCCGGATCATATCCCACGAGCATCCATCCGACATCATGTGCATCGGCCGGACGACCTTCAAAGCCCCAGATCCAGCGACCACCCGTAGTAGCACTGCCATCATGGGAGGCCTGGCACACCGGCCACAGCCTGCAAGTGCCATCACTGGAGTTCGGGGAGGGCTGCCACCCCACCTTGCCAAACCACGAGAGCTGCTGGGAAGGATGAGCATGCTCGTCACCGTCACTGATCCGATCTAATCCGGAGCCAAAGCCACTAGACCGCCACCGGACTTCCGCCTTGACCAGGGACATCATCACACCATGCTGCCGCGGGTTGCCTGAGCTTCAGCCACCTCTAGGGACGTAGCTGCCTCATAGGCATTGGGATCAGTTCACCCCAATGAATTTCAAACATCCTTCCCTAATTTAATGCTAGTCACTAACATTTATAGAAGGATGAACCCACTGCCATATATATGATCCCATCAACATTTTTTCTAGTTTCGTCCCTGCCCGCCGCCACCTTTCAGGGCCGCCACCCAGGATCTACGACCAGGCGACGTACGCATGCACCCCGCCCGATCTGGCCAACCAGGACCTCCACGACGCCCTCTCCACACCGCCGCCGGCCCGCCACCAGGCAGCCGCGCCGCCGCCCAAGGCCGCCGCCTGGAGCACGCCATCACGCCGCCATGGATCAAAAGCCGATCGCGCCGTCACGCGAGGAGGTCCCGCCCCACCCCCTCTTACGCGATCCAGCGAGGAGAACCCCCGCCACCGTCGTCGGCCGTCGGACTTAGTCCAACGGCGTCCTCCAGCGGCGGAGGAGGGAAGGGAGGGAGGTGGTATGATCTAAAACGTCTTATATTACTTTACAAAGGTGGTAGATGCCAATAATTCCAGAGGATTATTCAGCTTGCCTCACTATCGGCTTCGTAGAAAGCAGCATGGATGCAGGTAGGCACTTTATTTTCCAAAGATGTGACCAGGCTAGCTGCAATGCGATCGAGCTAGTGAGACAGAGTATGATTTATTTTACTTTTTGGCGGGATAGTGAGATCTGATTTGGACATGCTAACAGCTGGGTTTGCTGGTGTTAATAGTGTCATATATTTACCTCGTCAATAAACAAAGTAGCTAGTTGAAGACGAACGTCTCCGTAAGTGACGCTCCAGATACAAAACGGTATACGTGACATTATTGGACCCGGATCTCTTCTGACTGTAGCTCTGTGCATGTGAGCACGACATTTTCTAGTTCTTAGAAAATAAAGCAAAAGACCAGGACAACTGTCCAACTATATACTGTAGTATGTACCTTTGAAAGTGGAGAAGACTGTATACGGTATGCACATGCACGCACGAGTTTTCGCATCGCTAATTCCTAACCTAGTCGGGTCAATGTGGAAGAAGAATTTCTCACAAAAAATGTGCAAGAAGAATTACTCAATCAAAACTCATTGTCAACAACAACCAACAGCGGTTGGATGCTAAGGGTATCTTCAATATCGACTCTCAAACTGTCCAAATACGTTCAGACCGTGTTGTGCCATTTAACGCGGGTCTGTCTCCGTTCGCGGGCGATCCAGATACATTTTCTCTCAGAAACTGGAGACAAACATGAAGGCTTTGTGGGCGTCTGGACCGTCGTCACGCCCGCGTCTGACCGCCCTGGTCCACCCAAACCCCCCACCCACCTCTTTCGTGCTTTCCATCCCACGCGTCGCGCTGCTTGCCGCACCCCATTCATGTCGGCCCAGAGCATTTAACGGTCAGCATTGATGCCCATAATTTGACCAGACGGGAGGGTGGCGCAAACAGACCAGCCACAGACTGCCCGCCTTCCTTCATTAAAACCCGTGTGTGTGCCGAGAAACCTACTTGGGTCACACGTCTGTTTGTGAGCCGTCCGTCATTAAACACAACGCTAGTTGGCTCCGGCCACCCCCCTCCCCCCGCTATTTAAACGATGCCAGACTCCGGGCAAAAATCGTACCACACTCCACTCCCATCTCCTTCTTGCACACTATTTTCTGCACAAGCTCCATGGCATCTGACAAGCAAGAAACGGAGTTGTCCGACATACAAGTTGGCTGGGTAGCCCGTCGAGCCCGCCAGATATGAGCCAGACAACTCTCTGCTCCGCCTCCGTCAACGGTCCAGGTGGCTACAGGCTAACTCGCGGAGACAGAAGCTCCAAGCCCACACATCGTTCAGCAACTGCCGCTAAAAAGTCAGCTCGCTGAGGAGTTGCGTGTTGGTCCATGCCGGCACACGATGGACCACAACAGAAAATGCATCGTGACCGCCGTGGACAATGTCGTGTTGCACCACTCCTCCAATACCTGCAACCGCGCAATCCGACGTAAATGTGTTCGTGACCGCGCCCTCCTAGCGAAGGTCGGCGACGCGCCGACGCGGCATCCAGCATGTCCGCGCCCGCCGCCATCATCGAGGATAAGTAGAACATGGGAGACCACCGTTGCATGGGTCCCATGCCCTCCAACTGAAGCACGTCACGGTGGTTCCACTCCGATGATCGGCTTGCCGAACATGGGGAAGCGGGCCGCCCTTTGTGCTGAAGCATATACAACCAAGGCTCATGGTAGTCCACCGGACATAGACTAGTGTAGCGTATCCGTGCTGTGGGAATGGAGCTCCGCGTTGTCGGACATACACATAGTTTTACCCATTTTAGTTAAAAAATGGTCCAAAATGTTATGAATTTTGCCCAGTTTATATGAAATCCGTTGTGTTTGCATGAATTTCATCCGGTTTATTGAAAAAGTGTTTGAAATGTATGCGGGCAACGTTGGATGGCGGCCTCAACATCCATGTCTGTGGACTGCACCCCCCCCCCCCCCCCCCCGCCCCTCCCTCGGGTCCACGGACGGATGCGTGAGAAATTTTGCCGATTTGCATAGAAGATGCCCTAAGGGTGTTGATGACCCACAAGTATAGGGGATCTATCGTAGTCCTTTTGATAAGTAAGAGTGTCGAACCCAACGAGGAGCGGAAGGAAATGATAAGCAGTTTCCAGCAAGGTATTCTCTGCAAGTACTGAAATAAGTAGTAACAGATAGTTTTGTGACAAGATAATTTGTAACGAGCAATAAGTAACAAAAGTAAATAAGGTGCAGCAAGGTGGCCCAATCCTTTTTGTAGCAAAGGACAAGCCTGGACAAAGTCTTATATGATGTAAAGCCCTCCCGAGGACACATGGGAATATCGTCAAGCTAGTTTTCATCACGTTCATATGATTCGCGTTCGGTACTTTGATAATTTGGTATGTGGGTGGATCGGTGCTTGGGTGCTGCCCTTACTTGGACAAGCATCCCACTTATGATTAACCTCTATTGCAAGCATCCGCAAATACAACAAAAATATTAAGGTAAACCTAACCATAGCATGAAACATATGGATCCAAATCAGCCCCTTACGAAGCAACGCATAAACTAGGGTTTAAACTTCTGTCACTCTAGCAACCCATCATCTACTTATTACTTCCCAATGCCTTCCTCTAGACCCAAATAATGGTGAAGTGCCATGTAGTCAACGTTCACATAACACCATTAGAGGAGAGACAACATACATCTCATCAAAATATCGAACGAATACCAAATTCACATAACTACTAATAGCAAGACTTCTCCCATGTCCTCAGGAACAAAAGTAACTACTCACAAAGCATAAACATGTTCATAATTAGAGGGGTCTTAATATGCATATAGGATCTGAACATATGATCTTCCACCAATTAAACCAACTAGCATCAACAACAAGGAGTAATTAACACTACTAGCAACCTACTAGCACCAATCCCGGACTTGGAGACAAGAATTGGATACAAGAGATGAACTAGGGTTTTGAGATGAGATGGTGCTGATGAAGATGTTGATGGAGATTGCCCTCTCCCGATGAGAGGAGCGTTGGTGATGACGATGACAATGATTTCCCCCTCCGGGAGGGAAGTTTTTCCGGCAGAACAACTCCGCCAGAGCCCTAGATTGGTTCCGCCTCGTGGCGGCGGAGTTTCATCTAAGAAGATGGCTTATGATTTTTTTCCATCGAAAGACTCCATATAGCAGAAGATGGCCACCGGAGGGCCACCAGGGGGCCCACGAGGTAGGGGGCGCACCCCCACCCTCGTGGGCAGGGTGTGCCCCCCTGGTGAAGTTCTTGCTCTCAATATTTTTTATATATTTGGAAAATATCTTTCGTGAAGTTTCGAGACTTTTGGAGCTGTGCAGAATAGGTCTCTAATATTTCCTCCTTTTCCAGCCCAGAATCCCAGTTGCCGGCATTCTCCCTCTTTATGTAAACCTTGTAAAATAAGAGAGAATAGGCATAAGTATTGTGACATAATGTGTAATAACAGCCCATAATGCAATAAATATTGATATAAAAGCATGATGCAAAATGGACGTATCAACTCCCCCAAGCTTAGACCTCGCTTGTCCTCAAGCGAAAAGCCGAAATCGAAAAATATGTCCACATGTTTAGAGATAGAGGTGTCGATAAAAATAAAATACGGACATGAGGGAATCATGATCATTCTTAGAACAACAACTTATATAATTCTTGTCATATGATCTCTAATGCTAGAGTAATAATTCAATCACAATATCAAGTATGAATCGTAAACTTGATTGAAAACTAACAAACTACAATCTCAGTCATTGAAGCAATTGCAATTTATCATAACATAGGAAAGAGTCAATGTGTAAGAGCTTTTCAGCAAGTCCACATACTCAACTATCATATAATATTTCACAATTGCTGACACTCACGCAATACTTATGGGTATGGAGTTTTAATCGGACACAGAGGAAGATAGCGGCTTATAGTTTTGCCTCCCAACGTTTTACCTCAAGGGTAATGTTAACAGTAATAGTTCATGAAAACTCACATCCAATTAGCCATATATACCAGGATCTTTCCAACATGTTGTGCTTGCCAAAGGATAAAATGTAAAAAGGAAGGGTGAAGATCACCATGACTCTTATGCAATGTAGGAGATAAAAGTAAAAGATAGGCCATTCGCAGAGGGAAGCAGAGGTTGTCATGCGCTTTTATGGTTGGGTGCATAAAATCTTAATGCGGAAGAACGTCACTTTATATTGCCACTTGTGATATGGACCTTTATTATGCAGTCTATCGCTTTTATTACTTCCATATCACATGCTCGTATAAAGCTTATTTCCTCCACACCAATCAGTCATACATATTTAGAGAGCAATTTTTATTGCTTGCACCGATGACAACTTACTTGATGGATCTTACTCAATCCATAGGTAGATATGGTGGACTCTTATGGCAAGACTGGTTTAAGGGTATTTGGAAGCACAAGTAGTATCTCTACTTGGTGCAATGAATTTGGCTAGCATGAGGGGGAAAGGCAAGCTCATCATGTTGGAAGATCCAAGACAATATAATTTATCTCAGATGTAAGAAAACATAACCCATTACGTTGTCTTTCTTGTCCAATATCAACTCTTTAGCATGTCATATTTTAATGAGTGCTCACAATCATAAAAGATGTCCAAGATAGTATATTTATATGTGAAGACCTCTCTTTCTTTATTACTTCCTATTAATTGCAACGATTACCAAAACTGTGTTTGTCAACCCTCAACAACTTTTATTCATCATACTCTTTCTATGTGAGCTCATTACTCTCCATAAGACTCATATGATCTCTTTGTTTATTTTTATTTCTTTCTCTTTTCTTTTATTCACTTAGGATCATGGCAAAATAATCAAGCCCTTGACTCAACACTAATCTTTATTATATAGCTCACGAACTCGATTACATAGAAGGATAATAAAGCAAAACTCACAACTAGATCATACTAAGAACTTCTATTCTACTAGATCAAGATATTACGAAAAGGATCAAACTAAGAAAAATGGTAAAGATAAAAGTGATGGTGATACGATATCGGGGCACTCCCCCAAGCTTGGCAGTTGCCAAGTGGAGTGCCCACACCAGATACTCAATTCTTCTTTGTTGGTGGAGACGGTGGTGATTTTGTTGATCGCTTAGGCTTCTTCCTTAATTTGCGTTTGATGACAGAATTTTGGTCCCTTAGGTCCTCGATCTCCTGCTCCAAGCTCAGTATCTTTTTGCATAGTTCCTGTTTGTTCTCCTGCAAGAAGCGAAAAGGGATAAACTCGATCTTAGGTTTCTTTACCCTATCCAGGAGGCTTGTGTGACCCACGGATGATTAGGCTACAACGAACCTCTGCTAATGATGCCACGTCACCTCAATTACGGTTGCTAATCTCGCGTTAGTCCGAGAACGGTTCGAATTCAAATTCAAAATCAAGCAAAGAATAAAAGTTTTCAAATATTAAAACTAAAATGTTTGGAGTGAGCCAAATAATCCATATTAAATATTGGTGAAGAAACCACACTTTTGTAAAGTATTTAAATGCACTATAGTAAGTAAAACAACAGCAAAACAATTATATTAAATGCTTTTAAATACGAAACAAATGTTAATCTAGTTTATATAATCACCAAACTTTTTGGAATAGGTGGCCTATGTTATTATGCTAATTTAGGAGTAGGGGTTACATTTTTGTAAAGCTGTTTTGCTAAATAAAATAAATAAAATAGAAAAGAAATTAAGAAAAAGATAAAAACAGAAAACAAAACAAAAATGTAAAACAAATAAAAAAGGACAAAAGAGAACCCCCCCCCCACTGGGCCATGTGGCCCAGCTGGCCACAGCCGCCCGAATGGGCCGGCCCACCCCGCTCTCCTTTTTCCCTATCACCTGTAACTCTAACCACCCCAATCCCCCCGATCCCCCACTCTCTCCTCGCGCCCCCTCCTCTCGGACCCGATCTGGATCGGGGGGCAGGAGACCCTCGTCGCCCCGCTTCTACCTCGCCGGCGTTGCTTCCTCGTCGGACCGCCGTCGTCGTCACCTCCTCCCCACTGGAACCGCCCCGAGCCCTCCGCCGCTCGGCCCCGACACCGCACCTTCCCGCACGGCGCCGCCCTCCGCTGCCCCCATCACCGGCGACACTGTGTAGGATCGAAAGTATGTCTAGAGGGGCGGTGATTAGACTACTTGACCAAATAAAAACTTAACCTTTTCCCAATTTTAGTTCTTGGCAGATTTTAGCTATCTTAGGACAAGTCAAGCAATCATCACACAATTCAAGCAAGCATGCAAAGAGTATATTGGCAGCGGAAAGTAAAGCATGCAACTTGCAAGAATATAAAGGGAAGGGTTTTTGAGTATTCAAACGCAATTGGAGACATGGATGTTTTTCTCGTGGTTCGGATAGATGGTGCTATCCTACATCCACGTTGATGGAGACTTCAACCCACAAAGGGTAACGGTTGCGCGAGTCCACGGAGGGCTCCACCCACGAAGGGTCCACGAAGAAGCAACCTTGTCTATCCCACCATGGCCATCGCCCATGAAGGACTTGCCTCACTAGCGGTAGATCTTCACGAAGTAGGCTATCTCCTTGCCCTTACAAACTCCTTGGTTCAACTCCACAATCTTGTCGGAGGCTCCCAAGTGACACCTAGCCAATCTAGGAGACACCACTCTCCAAGAAGTAACAAATGGTGTGTTGATGATGAACTCCTTGCTCTTGTGCTTCAAATGATAGTCTCCCCAACACTCAACTCTCTCTCATAGGATTTGGATCTGATGGAAAGAAGATTTGAGTGGAAAGCAACTTGGGGAAGGCTAGAGATCAAGATTCATATGGTAGGAATGGAATATCTTGGCCTCAACACATGAGTAGGTGGTTCTCTCTCAGAACATATGAGTTGGAATGGTGTATGTGTTCTGATGGCTCTCTCCACGAGTGAAGAGGAGGTAGAGGGGTATTTATAGCCTCCACACAAAATCCAACCGTTACACACAATTTACCAATCTCGGTGGGACCGAATCAGAAAACTCGGTCAAACCGAAATAGTAAACCTAGTGACCGTTAGGAATTTCGGTGGGACTGACATGCAACTCGGTAGGACCGATTCGGCTAGGGTTTGGGCATAACGTAATCTCGGTGAGACCGATTGCACAAACTCGGTGAGACCGAGTTTTGCAATAAGCTAACCAGAGAGTTGGTCAGGCAAACTCGGTGGGACCGACTCACTCTTTCGGTGAGACCGAAAAGTTACAAGAAGGAAACATAGAGTTTACATTGCAATCTCGGTGGGACCGATTCGCTCTTTCGGTGAGACCGAAAAGTTACGAAAGGGAGATAGAGAGTTTGCAATCCCATCTCGGTGAGACCGAGATCCTTATCGGTAGGACCGAATTGCTAGGGTTTGGCAGTGGCAAATGACAAGTGAAACTCGGTGGCGCCGGATTGAAAGAATCGGTATGACCGAGTTTGGCTTAGGGTTTAGGTCATTTGTGGATATGGGAAAGTAGCTGAGGATTTTGGAGCATATCATTAAGCACATAAAGCAAGAGGCTCATTAAGCAACACCTCATCCCTCCTTGATAGTATTGGCTGTTCCTAAAGACTCAGTGTGATCTTGGATCACTAAAATATAAAATGAAGAATCTTGAACTTTTGAGCTTGAGCCAATTCTTTGTCCTTAGCATTTTGAGGGTTCCACTTTCACATCCATGCCATGCCAATCATTGAGCTTTCCTGAAATAATCATCTTGAAATAGCATTAGCTCAATGAGCTATATGTTGTTATGAATTACCAAAACCACCTAGGGATAGTTGCACTTTCAATCTCCCCCTTTTTGGTAATTGATGACAACATATAGATCAAAGCTTCGACAAATGATAATAAGCATGAAATATATCGTCGCTTTGAGAAGTATGTGACAAATAAGAGCTCCCCCTAAATTTGTGCATATTTAAAATTTGCTTTGGACTGCAAATGCACAAGGAGTTAGAGTCATGGGTTACTCTTCCATGTCACATACATCTTGGTGGAGCGCTAAAATATGATAAGATTGAAATACATGCACTCATCACCAAGAATAGTGAGTGATCACATAAGATAGATAGAATGATAATATTAAGCAAACATTAAGTGTAGCTTATGATCAAACACATGATCATCGATGTCTCATAGGCATAAAGACGTAGTATCTCACACACAAGCAAATAAAGTTCGAAAAACCACCAAATAAAACAAAAGAGAATAAAAGCAACACTCTCTCTCGAAGCCTATGATCTATACATTTTCTCCCCCTTTGGCAACAAGTTACCAAAAAGTTCCTAGAAAATGCATAGTGCTAAGTCGACGCTCAGGCTTGATCTTCAGTTGGTGGTGGAGTCCGGAGCACTCCAAGGACGAAGCCTTCGCTAGACGTGGTCGGAGTTGAGGCTGAAGTGGATGCTGGAGCTGGTGGAACTGAGGCTGTGGCTGGCGCAGACGTGGTAGCTCTGGTGTCAGCAACTGGCATTGCAGACGACCTCGGACCTTGTGGCACCCTGGCAAAAGCATTAGTCGTAGTCCTGCCTCTCCTCTCATTCATGTCATCCTGGAGCTGCTCCACGGCAGTCTGTATCTCTGTCACCTTGATGTCCAAATCATAGAACCTCTGTTCCATGATCCTCTCTAAGCTTGCCTAGTTATGAGTTAGGGTGGCTAGTCCTTGCTCAATCCGCAGGGTGGACGCAATCAGGTAACCAAGCTGCTCTTTTTTGGTTTTCAGAAAATATTCAGATGCCTCCTCTTGAGTAGGCATCCTGGCAGCTTTCTCCTTCTTCGCCTTCTCCTTCTTGGCTTGTGCTTGGGCAGATGATGGCTCATTCTCAGTCATGATCACTTGGTTATCTTCAAAGTCCGGACGGATAGGCAGGTGTTCCTTGTCCAAGAGGTATATGCCCGTGCCCATCTTGGAGTTGATGAGCTCCTGAATCTGTGGGGCATACTCACAACTCCTCTTCTGATCTGCTGCAGTCCTTTTGATTGTTTCCACTATGAGACTCATGATTTTGAATTTTTGAGGCACGTCAAAGACATAAAGCAAATTGATCGCGTGACCTCTGATCATCTTGTGATCTCCAAACTTGGGCAATAGGGTGTGCCTCAGTATCCAATTGATAGTGGGCAGTCCTGACAGAAGATAGTGCACTGAGCCAAATTTGAAAGTGTCAAGTGCTTCATTCGGAATCTCCTTGTACATGTTGGACATTGAGTTGTGGTCCATCTTTTTCTTGGCATAAATGTCCAAGTCATCATCCTGCTCTTCTGGGGCGTGAATTAGCTGAGCCCATTCAGCAACTGTGGACTGGTACCTCGTACCTTCTGACATCCAAGTGATCCTCCCATCTGGGTAGAAGTGTGCTGTGGAGTAGAATTACATGATTAGCTCCTCGTTCCACTTTGTGAGCTTCTGCCCAACAAAGTCTGCAACTCCACACGCACTAAAGCTGTCATACACTCCAGGATAGTGTTCCTCATTTTCCTTCATGTAGGTCCAGTCGACCCATCTCATGTCACATACTATTGGCTTCTTGTCAAGCAAAACTGTCTCATAGAAATCTTGCTGCTCTGAGAGGTTCTGGCTGTCACTTTGGTCTGACATGATGCAAACTCTGACTGCTGACCCCTAGTGAATAGATTATAGATGAGATAGAGTGGATGAGCATCACAAAGTGTAGAGATTTTGCAAAAGAGTAATTCAAAAACTTAGTTTTAGTTTCCCATTGACATCATCTCGGATCTACCGATTTTCAAACTCGGTGACACCGAAGCAGTTTTGGCACCAGAACTAGTGAACTCGGTTAGACCGAGTCACAGTTCGGTGGCACCGAGACTACTAGGGTTTCACAGAGTTCCAAAATTGGTCACACCGATAAGTAATTCTCGGTCAGACCGAGTTTTACTTGTGCAATGGCATAAGCCAAATCGGTGGGACCGACTTTTTCAACTCGGTGGGTCCGAGATGGTTTCGGCGGAAACCTAACCCTAAAATTTTCGAATTAAACCTAATCTACGAGTTCATTGACTCGATAGGACTTTATCAAATGTGGCAAGAATCATGATGATCACAATGTGCTAGGAATCGGATTGGAGAATAGCACAAAGATCGAGTCCATACCCTAGTTCGGCGGAGACTCGCTACGGCGGCAACGGCGGGGCAGAATTCCCATTGACGGCGACGGAGACCAGCGACTGGGGGCGGCTGGCGGCGAGGAGGACGATCTGGAGACCCAGGAGGAAGAGCGAGCTATGCGCGGGCGAAGAGGTTTCGGAGAAATTTCCAAAAATTTTGCCCGTCACTATATATAGCCCGACCCTGTCGGTGTGACCGAGTGGAACAACTCGGTGGCACCGAGGTGCAAAACTGTATACAGTTATTGCAACTCGGTGTGACCGAGTGGTTCAAATCGGTTGCACCGAGATCGAAAACCTAGATCAACTTAATGATCTCGGTAGGACCGAAAGTATGGTATCGGTCAGACCGAGAATCACAAAGAGGTTTTGGAAGTTTAAGTCTATGATGAATCGGGGACTCCGAGCGCTCCTCACACAGAGTGGTTCGAATCTGACTTGATCAAATTATGTGATGCAGCATGAATAGAGTTTGAGACGAGAAAAGCATAGATAGCTAGAGGAGGTTCTTAGGCATTCTTGTCCATCCACTTGGCAAAAGAAGATAAAGCCAAACAATCAAAACAACAAGTGGATGTCCTCGAATGAGTAAAATATGCAACCAACATGCTCACACAATAAGATGGCAAATGAAATATGTGGCAAAGCATGCACAACCAATTCTATCATCTATCAAGCAATTTGCGATGACTAGGTCATCTATATATGAGTATATTGACTTAGGAGTCAAGTGAGAACACTTGATCGTAGGTCATAGTCATCGTTTAAGATTAAGTGGGGTTACCACTTTTACATAAAGCATTGTTGTATTCACATCTTTAGAGTTGCTTTAGCTCAAGTTTTAGAGTAAAGCTCCCCCTAGATGTGATATCCCCCCTAAGAGGGATGAACTAACCTTGGGTTTTGTCGATGATGACTTCATGTAGATGTTGAAGATGTAGATGCTCAATGTTGATGTAGATCACTTGGAGCTATCCATTTGAGTGAATTGCACTTTCAATACCTACATGGGTTAGTCCCACAAGAAACAAACAAGGATATCCATAGACATAGAGTGATGCATACACAAGATGATGTCCATGAAAACTTTAGGTTACCTTGTCCCTTGTCTTACCAACAAGAGGGTTTGTGACTCCTTGAACTAGTGCATGATGTGGAAGTTGATTGCACTTGTTCTTGCCAAAATGATGAGAGTGAAATATGTTGGCGGAGTCACCCTCAAGAACTCTCTAGTTCTTCTTCTTTTGGATCCACACCATATTGATGGGAATCCTTGGAGTTGTAGTCATACTTGATGAAGTGGAACTTGACGTGGTCTTGGGAATCCACTTGACTAAGGTCTTAGGAGCTTCTTCAAATGCATCAATCTCCTCTTGAAGCTTGGCCTTGCCTTTTTGCTTGTAGTCTTGTGGTGGAAGATCATCTTGAGCTTGTGTCCCCTTGAAAGAAGTGTCATACTTCTCTTGTTGAGGAACAAACTTTGTCTTGGGGTATTGATCTTCTTCCCACTCAACTCCATTGGCATTGAACTTTCATTCAAAACCAACACCTTGATTCTTCCGGTGCATTCCTTGCTTGCGCACAATTTCCTCGAATTGCTTACTCCCGGCAAGGCTTTTGTACACTCCTTTCTCTATAATCCCCTTCAATAAGCTATTTTCTTGCTCAAGTGTAACTTGGCTAAGAGAATCATTAGTGGAATCAAGAGAACTCCTAGAAGCAACAATATTGGATTTAGCATGATCATTGTTACTACTAGAGGAAGAATCTTTCTTGTTCTTGTTACTAGACTTGACTTGAGGCATGTAAGTGGATAATAGTAAATGCTTGGCAATGTAAGAAGAACTTTTCTTGCGGAGATCATCATTGATTGCTTTTAAGAACTCATGCTCTTGCTCAAGATTGAGCTTTTCAAAGCGTAATTTCCCATGAGCTCTTAAAAGTTCTCGATGATCTTTGAAGATAGTTTCATGAGCTAACTTAAGAGTGTTTAGTTCTTTAGTTAGAGCCTCAATCTTCTCCTTATCATTGTCATTCGTTTTATCTTGATTAGCATGATTAATTGATGTTTCATCATAGTACTCATCACTAGAGTTGTCAACAAGCAAGTCATCATCACCTAACAAGTCATCTTCATCACTATTAAAATCAACATACTCGGGGTGTGTTACCTTAGGACCTTTGGCCATGAAGCATCTTCCAATTCCTTCATTTGGTGAGTCAAATATGTCGTAGGAGTTGGTTGACACAAGTGCTAGACCGGCAACGCCTTCATCTTGAGTATCTTCGGAGTCAGAGTGATAACTTCTCTCGGAGTGGCTGTCGGAGTCGGAGCCGGATACCCATTCACCAACATGAGCTTGATGTCTTTGTTTTGTGTAGCTCCTTGATGATTTTTCCTTCCTTTCTGAATCCTTGCTTCTCCGTGAGTATCTCCGTTCATAACGATCATCTCTACTCCTTCTCTCTCTTGGTGGTGATTCTTTGCTTCTTCTTTTTGGAGAATCTTCTCTTCTCTTGTAGGGAGCCGTACACTCATTGGAATAGTGTCCGGGTCTTCCACAATTATAGCAGTTTCGCTCTCGACTAGAAGATCTTTTGTCATTGTAGGACCTTGACTTGAAGCTTCTATCTTTGCTTCTACTCTTGTAGAACTTGTTGAAGTTCTTCACCATTAAGCTCAATTCTTCATTGAAGTTTTGTTTCTCACTTGATGACGTGGGGACTTCACATGAGGCTTTGTAGGCACCACTTGATTTGTTGTGAAGTTCCTCTTTATCCTTGAGTGACATCTCATGAGCAACAATCCTTCCAATCACTTCCGTTGGTTTGAGATCTTTGTAATTGGGCATCATTTGAATCAATGTGCACACGGTATCATATTTCCCATCCAAGGCTCTTAGGATCTTCTTGATGATGAATCTATCGGTCATCTCTTCACTTCCTAAGCCGGCAATCTCATTTGTGATGAGAGCAAGCCTAGAGTACATTTTGACGACACCTTCACCATCCTTCATCTTGAACTTGTCAAGTTGACTTTGGAGCACATCCAACTTGGATTCCTTGACGGAGTCGGTACCTTCGTGCATATCAATCAAAGTGTCCCAAATTTCCTTTGCATTCTCAAGACGGCTGATTTTGTTGAATTCTTCGGGGCACAATCCGTTGAAGAGAATATCACAAGCTTAAGCATTGTATTGCAACATCTTCAACTCATCCGCGGTAGCTTCACGGTTTGGTTCCCTCCCATCAAAGAACTCACCTTGCAAACCAACACAAACAATAGCCCATACGGCGGGGTTATGTCCAATAATATGCATTTTCATTTTATGCTTCCAACTAGCAAAATTAGTGCCATCAAAGTAAGGACCTCTACAGTGATAATTTCCCTCGCTAGACGCCATACTCTCCTAGGTTGTGAAACCAAGGCTATGACCACCAAAAGCTATGGAGATCAAGGCAAATGGAGACCAAAGCTCTGATACCACTTGTAGGATCGAAAGTATGTCTAGAGGGGGGTGATTAGACTACTTGACCAAATAAAAACTTAACCTTTTCCCAATTTTAGTTCTTGGCAGATTTTAGCTATCTTAGGACAAGTCAAGCAATCATCACACAATTCAAGCAAGCATGCAAAGAGTATATTGGCAGCGGAAAATAAAGCATGCAACTTGCAAGAATATAAAGGGAAGGGTTTTTGAGGATTCAAACGCAATTGGAGACACGGATGTTTTTCCCGTGGTTCGGATAGGTGGTGCTATCCTACATCCACGTTGATGGAGACTTCAACCCACGAAGGGTAACAGTTACGCGAGTCCACGGAGGGCTCCACCCACGAAGGGTCCACAAAGAAGCAACCTTGTCTATCCCACCATGGCCATCGCCCACGAAGGACTTGCCTCACTAGCGGTAGATCTTCACGAAGTAGGCTATCTCCTTGCCCTTACAAACTCCTTGGTTCAACTCCACAATCTTGTCGGAGGCTCCCAAGTGACACCTAGCCAATCTAGGAGACACCACTCTCCAAGAAGTAACAAATGGTGTGTTGATGATGAACTCCTTGCTCTTGTGCTTCAAATGATAGTCTCCCCAACACTCAACTCTCTCTCATAGGATTTAGATCTGATGGAAAGAAGATTTGAGTGGAAAGCAACTTGGGGAAGGCTAGAGATCAAGATTCATATGGTAGGAATGGAATATCTTGGCCTCAACACATGAGTAGGTGGTTCTCTCTCAGAACATATGAGTTGGAACGGTGTATGTGTTCTGATGGCTCTCTCCACGAGTGAAGAGGAGGTGGAGGGGTATTTATAGCCTCCACACAAAATCCAACCGTTACACACAATTTACCAATCTCTGTGGGACCGAATCAGAAAACTCGATCGGACCGAAATAGTAAACCTAGTGACCGTTAGGAATTTCAGTGGGACTGACATGCAACTCGGTAGGACCGATTCGGTTAGGGTTTGGGCATAATGTAATCTCGGTGAGACCGATTGCACAAAATCGGTGAGACCGAGTTTGGCAATAAGCTAACCAGAGAGTTGGTCAGGCAAACTCGGTGGGACCGACTTGCTCTTTCGGTGAGACCGAAAAGTTACAAGAAGGAAACATAGAGTTTACATTGCAATCTCGGTGGGACCGATTCGCTCTTTCGGTGAGACCGAAAAGTTACGAAAGGGAGATAGAGAGTTTGCAATCCCATCTCGGTGAGACCGAAATCCTTATCGGTAGGACCGAATTGCTAGGGTTTGGCAGTGGCAAATGACAAGTGAAACTCGGTGGCGCCGGATTGAAAGAATCGGTATGACCGAGTTTGGCTTAGGGTTTAGGTCATTTGTGGATATGGGAAAGTAGCTGAGGATTTTGGAGCATATCATTAAGCACATAAAGCAAGAGGCTCATTAAGCAACACCTCATCCCTCCTTGATAGTATTGGCTTTTCCTAAAGACTCAATGTGATCTTGGATCACTAAAATATAAAATGAAGAGTCTTGAACTTTTGAGCTTGAGCCAATTCTTTGTCCTTAGCATTTTGAGGGTTCCACTTTCACATCCATGCCATGCCAATCATTGAGCTTTCCTGAAATAATCATCTTGAAATAGCATTAGCTCAATGAGCTATATGTTGTTATGAATTACCAAAACCACCTAGGGATAGTTGCACTTTCACACTGCGGCCACCTCCCCGAGCCCACTGCCTCCCCCTACATCGCCCGTGAGGCCTCCCCTTCTCCTCCCCTCTCCCCGCTGCACCACACCTCACCCTGCTCGCCACGTGCGCGCCCGACCATAGTCGCCTCTGCCCGCCGGCGACCTCGCTTCCGCGCGCGCCCGGGCATGACCTCACCCTCCGCTGCGGCTCTATCTCGTCCCGCTCTGCTGTGACGCCGGCTCGCCGCCCGCAAGCGCCTACGGGCACGCCTGCGCCGCCTGTCGCTGCTCCCGGTGCCTCCTTCGCCCCCTACCTCGCGTACTGCTTCCCCCTACACGCCACGACTCCGGCCGCCGCTCCCCGCACCTATGTCCGACGCTGGTGTCCGCCACCGCCGCGCCTGACGGATTCCCGCACCCCATTGGACGCACGTAACCACGCCCGTTAGCCCGACCTACTAACGCCTCCTGGCCAATGACGTGTGGGGCCGCCCCCTGAGAACGTTTTACAAAAATATAATAGGAAATTAATTAATTAATTAAAATGCTAATTAACTTAATTAACTTGTGTTAGTTAATCTAATAACCTAATTAGTCTATTTAATCGTTTAGGTTAATAAAACAGTGTATGACAAGGGGGCCTCACCCCCTGTTGACCAGTCAAAGTTTGACTGGTCAACTGGGACCCCTTGGACCCACATGTCAGCCTCTGGTACATTTATGTGTACCCAGAGCTGGGTGCGCCTAGCAATTCACATTTATTTCGATTTAAATAATCTGATAATTCTAGAAAATGATTTAAAACTTTAAAAATTAATATAAAATAGACCGTAGCTCGGATGAAAAAACTTTGTGCATGAAAGTTCCTCAGTATGACGAGACGAATCCGGATACGCAGCCCGTTCGTCCACCACGCATCCCTAGCATAGAGAACAGGCAATTTTCCCCCTCCGACTCATCTGTCCAAAAACGCGAAACATCGGGGATACTTTCCCGGATGTTTTCCCCCTTTGCCGGTATCACCTCCTACTGCGTTAGGTCAGCCCTAGCACCGCGTATCACCATGTTATGCTTTGTGTTGCTTTGATTGCTCTATTATTTATTATGTTCCTCCTCCGTTACTTCTTTCCGATAGACCCCGAGACCGCTGCCGGTACCCCTGTGATCGACGACACTGACAATGAACCCTTCTCTTGCCAGAGCAACCAGGCAAGCCCCCCCGTGCGTGATCACCAGATATCGCCTATTCTTCTCTACTGCTTGCATTAGAGTAGTGTAGCATGTTACTGCTTTCCGTTAATCCTATTTTGCTGCATAGCCTGTCATTGTTGCTATAGTTATTACCCTTACCTGTAATCCTAAATGCTTAGTATAGGATACTAGTGTTCCATCAGTGGCCCTACACTCTTGTCCGTCTGCCATGCTATACTACTGGGCCGTGATCACTTCGGGATGTGATCACAGGCATATGATATATACTTATACTGTTACATTACTTATGATACTGTTTGGAGATGGGGGCTGAAGGGGCAGGTGGCTCCATCCCGGTAGAGGTTGGCCTGGGTTCCCGACGACCCCCAACTGTTACTTTGTGGCGGAGCGACAGGGCTGGTTGAGACCACCTAGGAGAGAGGGGACAGTTATGGGCACTCGATGTCGTGGTATCAGCCGAAGCCTTCGTGACGTCAGCGACTGAGCGGCGCGCGCCGGATTGGACTGGAACGCCTGCTAGGCTAGGTCTGCTTCCGGCCGCCCTCGCAACGTGCAGGTGTGCAATGGGCGATGGGCCCAAACCCCTGCGCCATAGGATTTAGACCGGCGTGTTGACCTCTCTGTTGTGCCTAGGTAGGGCTGCGACGTGTTGATCTTCCGAGGCCGGGCATGACCCAGGAAAGTGTGTCTGGCCAAATGGGATCGAGCGTGTTGGGTTATGTGGTGCACCCCTGCAGGGAAGTTAATCTATTCGAATAGCTATGATCTTCGGTAATAGGACGACTTGGAGTTGTACCTAAACCTTATGACAACTAGAACCAGATACTTAATAGAACACACCCTTCCAAGTGCCAGATACAACCCAGTGGTCGCTCTCTAACAGGGCTACGAGGAAAGGATTGCCGGGTAGGTTTATGCTACACGATGCTACTTGGTGAACTTACCATCTATTCTCTTCTTCTGCCACAAGATGGAGGTTACCAGAAGCGTAGTCTTCGAAAGGACTAGCTATCCCCCTCTTATTCCGGCATTCTGCAGTTCAGTCCACATATGATACCCTTATTCCATTTGATACCAATGCATACATATGTAGTGTAGCTCCTTGCTTGCGAGTACTTTGGATGAGTACTCACGGTTGTCTTTCTCCCCCTTTTCCTCTTTCCTATACCCATTTGCTGCGACCAGACGTTGGAGCCCAGGAGTCAGACGCCACTGTCAATGACGACTACTACTACTCGGGAGGTGCCTACTACTACGTGCAGCCCGCTGACGACGACCAGGAGTAGTTTAGGAGGATCCCAGGTAGGAGGCCTGCGCCTCTTTCGATATGTATCCCAGTTTGTGCTAGCCTTCTTAAGGCAAACTTGTTTAACTTATGTCTGTACTCAGATATTATTGCTTCCGCTGACTCGTCTATGATCGAGCTCTTATATTCGAGCCCTCGAGGCCCCTGCCTTGTAATATGATGCTTGTATGACTTATTTTATTTGTAGAGTTGTGTTGTGATATCTTTCCTGAGTCCCTGATCTTGATCGTACACATTTGCGTGTATGATTAGTGTACGGTCAAATCGGGGGCGTCACAAGTTGGTATCAGAGCCGACTGCTTGTAGGAATCCCCCTTCCACACTCCTTGGCCGAAGTCGGGTCTAGACATTACAAAACTTTTACTAACATGGTTGTGAGTCTTACGGGCCCATGTCGCCATTGGGTGGTATTAGGATCTTTTACTTCTCGATCCTTACTCTGGGACTCTGAACTCTCTTCTATTCGGGTTAAATGATTTTACTAAATTTGACTCTAGGTTCTCGTAACTACTTTCTCCCGGAGAGCCCCTTATTATAGATGAACGCCTGCTACACCAGAAGATTCAGAAGATACTCTCCAATGTTATCCCGAGAACTTGTGCTCATTGCGTTTGCAATTCCCTTCCACCGTCAACCCCTATAGATAACTACATGCACTTGCCATTGTTACCTTAGTTCCTAGTTACTCTTGTTATTATCCCGAAATACTCGTTCCGAGAATCCTTGTGCCTACTGCCTTGCAGTTCCTTGTTACATGAATACCCCTACGGATATTTCCTCGCACTTGCCGAGTATCCACTCATCCCCAGTTGTTCAGGTGTTTCACAAAGGTCTTCGAAATATCATTCGATCTCCTGAAAATCATCAACAACCTATTGCTCTCGAAATTCTTACTCAGTTGCATTATGATTGATCCCATAAGTATGGTAATCTTATTGGCATCCTTAGTCATTATCAGTTTGAGTCTGTTGAATCAATATGTTGTGAATGCTCGCAATCCTTAATCAGATCCTTCATTTCGTCCTTCCGGCTCAGACGTCATTTTAAACATGAGCTGGATCTCGACCAATCAAATTGCCTGCGATTGTACCCCTAAGGCTATTCAACTTATCCATCCCTAGTCAGAGCATTGCTTCTAATCCCTTATCTTGGAATTCATAATTCCTTTGCATTTAAACTTTGAATTAGTCAGTTGTTTCTATAATCAGATCTCCTTGCATTTTCTTCCTCTGGTTGAGTACCAATGCTCACATGAGATCCCTTGTGGACCATCGGTTCCTTTGTTGTATTTTATCCGGTAGTGTCCTTCATATTGAATAACCTTGTGATCCTTCCATGGGTATATAGTGCCTTTGGTAAATTGTATCATCTGCTTTTGAACAATGCTCTACTTTCGAGCTGGTGATGTTTACTATTGAAGCTTGCGGAATAGGTTTCCACGATACCCCGATGGGTTGAACCTATGCCTTCCTTATTATGTGTGAACTCGAAAGTCTTCACGAGTCATACTCTTCTGGTATTTTGCTAGATAAAATTTCTACACTACAGCTTCATCAAAAGCGAGAAGTAAAATGAAGGTTATGCATGGAAGAAGTGGGAGTCGACCTTGAGCCTTTGCGTTCATGCCCATGGACCCGATGTGAAACTTATCATCGAAGATTCTTGTAAATGATATTAATCCCCTTGTTATAAGTCCGTCCTGTATCTATGTTTGGTCCTTTGCAATCAGGGTTCCGACCATATTTTCTCATTAATACCATATATGAGACAAGTTGAGTACTTGTCTTGTGCAAATCATTGCACCTATCCAACCTCTATTATGACCTACCTTCGAGTATTACCCCTGGTATCTCGAGGATATCATGCCATTGCACTACATCTTATCAACTTTTGATGGAGTACTACCTTACCCTGTCTTTGTCACTTCATGGGTTCTGGGTTGTTTGTCAACCGAGTACACCGATAAGTGAATCAATTCCGCACTCTGATTCAATAACTCTAAGTAATTTTCATTGCTTACGAGTTTAATAATCCTTCAAGTCATTCCTAGCATCATCGGCTACATCACTATCGTGCCAAATTTTAATCGTGCTACCTGGTTCTTCTTCCCGAAGCACAATTTTCGACGATGAGCTAAGCTTACGTCGATCTTCCTTGTCAAATCATTTCTCCTTAAACAACAAGCTTGATTTCAAGTTTGTGTCGTACCCGTGATTCCAATAACCTTTCGCTTCATTATTCCTTTTGCTTGATGTCGTTGCTGCTCGATGGCATCTTCATAGGGCCTCTCGAAAAAATTTGTCGTCATCACCATCAATATACTACCTTGTTCTACGACATCAATCGAATTCTTGAGGAGAAATACCATCCTTGCCCGTCGATGATTCGTGTTAACTTCGACACCATCCTTGACTTCCTGCCAATACAGACTTGGACATGTTTTGGTTATATCTTACATTCCTTGACATTCTTGGAATTGTTCCTTTGTACTTCTTGAGACCTTCAGATTCGATCTTGCTTGAAACACCATGTCCATGCTATCCCGAAGCATGATTGTGGTACTCCGAACATCATTAAGAACATTGGAGGTGCAATACTAATTGTTTCTTGATCACTTATTCAAACACCATTGTTTGGGTAACGTCATGAAATTCCTCTCCCCTTGCCTAAATGGTTTTCTACTTACTACCCTGTCATGGATATCTTGCTTTGCTTGTCCTTGGGAAGGATAAACCCCTGAAATGTGTATTTAAACACCTTTTCCTTTCCACTGTTCTATTTAATCCGATGATCACATTTTCCTTTACATTGTTTTGTTTAACCTTTCTTGTGGTCTATATGATCTAAGTAGTAAAATTTTCCTGCTTATGTAAACACCTCGGTGTACAATTCTATCAAGCAAGACCTTGTTACTATTGTTGATGACATTTCGGTAGCCACTGATGGATGAGAACTTTGCCTAATGGTCCGCCTCGTTCAACGAGCAGGAAAAGGGTTCTCTTCGTCCCTCGCCCTTGGTACCAACGATGAAGTCAACATAACTGACCGGTTATTCTCTGACATGCCTTGCTATCATGACAGTGCAAGATGTCAACACCCTTCCTTAGTTTAACCCACATGGTGGGCCCATTACCTATAGTTCCACAAGATCGAAACCTGACTCTCCTATACACCTTGTTGCCAAAGTTATTCCTCGAGCCTGGCTACGTATGTAATTCACGGGTCACCTTCCTAGTGATCTATTCTGGTATCAGACACAATACTTATTCCCATTACTTTGAACCCCTTTCACTCCCTGTTTCACGCATCGAATGATTGCCTGCCGCTTGAAACTCCTCATGACAGCTTACTTTGCTCTCGATATTTTCTAAGGGTTTTTAATTCGAGAGTTACTTTCCCCCAACTTCTCGATGTTATCAACAAGTTTGTCAACCTTGCAGAGGTCTATTCTCCCAGCACCTTTATTCTTTCATAAGTACGAGGGAGATCCTGAAGGAAAAATGACGACTTCATCAGGATGACCTGAAGCAGACAAATGAGGACATCAACGAAGTGGATTGAGCTCTTCGAGAAGAGCAACCAAGAACGAGAAGATCCGTTAGAATTTCGTAACCAGACCTTCTCTCCCCTACTCACCTCTTAAATCTCGGGACGAGATTTCTTGTAGTGGAGGAGAATTGTGACGCCCGGATGATTAGGCTACAGTGAACCTCTGCTAATGATGCCACGTCACCTCGATTATGGTTGCTAATCTCACGTTAGTCTGAGAACGGTTCGAATTCAAATTCAAAATCAAGCAAACAATATAAGTTTTCAAATATTAAAACTAAAATGTTTGGAGTGAGCCAAATAATCCATATTAAATATTGGTGAAGAAACCACACTTTTGTAAAGTATTTAAATGCACTATAGTAAGTAAAACAGCAGCAAAACAATTATTTTAAATGCTTTTAAATACTAAACAAATGTTAATCAAGTTTATATAATCACCAAACTTTTTGGAATAGGTGGCCTATATTATTATGCTAATTTAGGAGTAGGGGTTACATTTTTGTAAAGCTGTTTTGCTAACTAAAATAAATAAAACAGAAAAGAAAATAAGAAAAAGATAAAAACAGAAAACAAAACAAAAATGTAAAACAAATAAAAAAGGACAAAAGAGAACCCGCCCCCCACTGGGCCATGTGGCCCAGCTAGCCTTAGCCGCCCGAATGGGCCGGCCCACCCCGCTCTCCTTTTTCCCTATCACCCGTAACCCTAACCACCCCAATCCCCCACTCCCCCCGATCCCCCCACTCTCTCCTCGCGCCCCCTCCTCTCGGACACGATCTGGATTGGGGGCAGGAGACCCCCGTCGCCCAGCTTCTGCCTCGCCGGCGCCGCTTCCTCGTCGGACCGCCATCGTCGTCACCTCCTCCCCGCTGGAACCGCCCCGAGCCTTCCGCCGCTCGGCCCCGACATCGCACCTTCCCGCACGGCGCCTCCCTCCGCCGCCCCCATCACCGCGACACTGCGGCCACCTCCCCGAGCCCACTACCTCCCCCTGCATCGGCCGTGAGGCCTCCCCTTCTCCTCCCCTCTCCCCGCTGCACCACACCTCATCCTGCTCACCACGTGCGCACCCGACCACAGTCGCCTCTGCCCACCGGCGACCTCGCCTCCGTGCGCGCCCGGGCATGGCCTCACCCTCTGCTGCCGCTCTGTCTAGTCCCGCTCTGCTGTGACGCCGGCTCGCCGCCTGCAAGCGCCTACGGGCGCGCCTGCGCCGCTTGTCGCTGCTCCCGGTGCCTCCTTCGCCCCTACCTCGCGTACTGCTTCCCCCTGCACGCCACGACTCCGGCCGCCGCTCCCCGCGCCTATGTCCGACGCCGGCGTCCGCCACCGCCGCGCCTAACGGATTCCCGCACCCCATTGGACGCACGTAACCACGCCCGTTAGCCCGACCTGCTAAGGCCTCCTGGCCAATGACGTGTGGGGCCGCCCCCTGAGAACGTTTTAAAAAATATAATAGGAAATTAATTAATTAATTAAAATGCTAATTAACTTAATTAACTTGTGTTAGTTAATCTAATAACCTAATTAGTCTATTTAATCGTTTAGGTTAATAAAACAGTGTATGACAAGGGGGCCCCACCCCCTGTTGACCAGTCAAAGTTTGACTGGTCAACTGGGACCCCTTGGACCCACATGTCAGCCTCTCTGGTACATTTATGTGTACCCAGAGCTGGGTGCACCAAGCAATTCACATTTATTTCGAATTAAAATAATATGATAATTCTAGAAAATGATTAAAACTTTAAAAATTAATATAAAATAAACCGTTGCTCGGATGGAAAAACTTTGTACATGAAAGTTGCTCAGAACGATGAGACGAATCCGGATACGCAGCCCGTTCGTCCGCCACGCATCCCTAGCATAGTGAACACGCAACTTTCCCCCTCCGATTCATCTGTCTGAAAACGCGAAACACCGAGGATACTTTCCCGGATGTTTTCCCCCTTTGCCGGTATAACCTCCTACTGCGTTATGTCACCCCTAGCACCGCGTATCACCATGTTATGCTTTGTGTTGCTTTGATTGCTCTGTTATTTATTATGTCCCCCCTCCATTACTTCTTTTCGGTAGACCCCGAGACCGCTGCTGGTACCCCTGTGATCGACTACATTGACGACGAACCCTTGTCTTGCCAGAGCAACCAGGCAAGCCCCCCCCCCCCCCTTGATCACCAGATATCGCCTATTCTTCTCTACTGCTTGCATTAGAGTAGTGTAGCATGTTACTGCTTTCCGTTAATCCTATTCTGCTGCATAGCCTATCATTGTTGCTATAGTTATTACCCTTACCTGTAATCCTAAATGCTTAGTATGGGATGCTAGTGTTCCATCAGTGGCCCTACACTCTTGTCCGTCTGCCATGCTATACTACTGGGCCGTGATCACTTCGGGAGGTGATCACGGGCATATGATATATACTTATATTGTTACATTACTTATGATACTGTTCGGAGATGGGGGCTGAAGGGGCAGGTGGCTCCATCCCGGTAGAGGTGGGCCTGGGTTCCCGACGGCCCCCGATTGTTACTTGGTAGCGGAGCGACAGGGCAGGTTGAGACCACATAGGAGAGAGGTGGGCCTGGCCCTGGTCGGTGTTCGCGGATACTTAACACGCTTAACGAGATCTTGGTATTTGATCTGAGTCTGGCTACTGGCCTATGCGCACTAACCATCTACGCGGGGACAGTTATGGGCACTCGACGTCGTGGTATCATCCGAAGCCTTCGTGACTATAGCGACTGAGCGGCGCACGCCGGATTGGACTGGAACGCCTGCTAGGCTAGGTCTGCTTCCGGCCGCCCTCGCAACGTGCAGGTGTGCTATGGGCGATGGGCCCAGACCCCTGTGCCATAGGATTTAGACCGGCGTGCTAACCTCTCTGTTGTGCCTAGGTAGGGCTGCGATGTGTTGATCTTCTGAGGACGGACATGACCCAGGAAAGTGTGTCCGGCCAAATGGGATCGAGCGTGTTGGGTTATGTGGTGGACCCCTGCAGGGAAGTTAATCTATTCAAATAGCTGTGATCTTCGGTAGCAGGATGACTTGGAGTTGTACCTTGACCTTATGACAACTAGAACTAGATACTTAATAAAACACACCCTTCCAAGTGCCAGATACAACCCAGTGGTCGCTCTCTAATAGGCCGATGACAAGAGGATCGTCGGATAGGTTTATGCTACATGATGTTACTTGGTGAACTTACCATCTACTCTCTTCTTCTGCTACAAGATGGAGGTTACCAGAAGCGTAGTCTTTGAAGGGACTAGCTATCCCCCTCTTATTCCGGCATTTTGTAGTTCAGTCCACATATGATACCCTTATTCCATTTGATACCAATGCATACATATGTAGTGTAGCTCCTTGCTTGCGAGTACTTTGGATGAGTACTCACGGTTGCCTTTCTCCCCCTTTTCCTCTTTCCTATACCCGTTTGCTGCGACCAGACGTTGGAGCCCAGGAGTCAGACGCCACTGTCAATGACGACTACTACTACTCAGGAGGTGCCTACTACTACGTGCAGCCCGTTGGCGACGACCAGGAGTAGTTTAGGAGGATCCCAAGCAGGAGGCCTGCGCCTCTTTTGATCTGTATCCCAGTTTGTACTAGCCTTCTTAAGGCAAACTTGTTTAACTTATGTCTGTACTCAGATATTGTTGCTTCCGCTGACTCGTCTATGATCGAGCTCTTGTATTCGAGCCCTCGAGGCCCCTGGCTTGTAATATGATGCTTGTATGACTTATTTTATTTGTAGAGTTGTGTTGTGATATCTTCCCGTGAGTCCCTGATCTTGATCGTACACATTTGCGTGTATGATTAGTGTACTGTCAAATCGGGGGCGTCACAGCTTGACTTTTTGAACTCCACATGCATGTCCCCAGGTTGAGATAGTGGGACTTCATCTTCACCTGAGCTCGTCTCCTCCTTTCCCTTGGGTTCATAGTCCTCTTCTTCTTTTGTAGTCCAACCGCAATGCTCCACATCCCCATGAACCTTAGGATCTGCAAGGTAATCAGCCACGTAGCTTTCTCCTTTCGAATCCTGGGATGACATGTTGCTCTGTCTGCAGCAGGACAGCTCAAAACAAAGACAAGAGATATTTGTGTGATATGGGAGTCAAAACCCCCGGGAGATTATATAATGAATTTTTACCGACCAAAATATGTGCCGTGTACGAAAACGGAGTCCGGAGAGCATACGACGTGCCCACGAGGTAGGGGGCGCGCCCAGTAGGGTAGGGCGTGTCCTCCACCCTCGTGGAGCCCTCGTGTCCTTCCCGGATTGCTGCTTATTTTTCTATTTTTCTAAATATTCCAAAACGGGGAAATATTGCCTTAAAAACTGTCTTGGAGTCGGTTTACTTACCATACCACATACCTATTCCTTTTCGGAGTCTGAAATGTTCCGGAAAGTGTCCCTTATGTACTCATCGGGGGTTACGGTTTCAATAACATTGGTTTCAACATTTATGGGATTACCTGAGATATAGTGTTTGATTCTTTGACCATTCACCACCTTCGAAGTTGTTGATTTTTATGGCACCGGAACGGTAGACCTCCTCGATAACGTAAGGACCTTCCCATTTAGAGAGAAGTTTTCCTGCAAAAACTCTTAAACGGGAGTTCTATAGCAATACATAATCACCTACATTAAACTCACACTTTTGTATCCTTTTTCATGCCATCTTTTAACTTTTTCTTTAAACAACTTGGCATTTTCGTAGGCTTGTGTTCTCCATTCATCAAGTGAGCTAATATCAAATAATCTCTTCTCACCGACAAGTTTAAAATCATAATTAAGTTCTTTATTAGCCCAATAAGCCTTGTGTTCTAGTTCGAGAGGTAAGTGACATGCTTTTCCATAGACCATTTTATACGGAGACATACCCATAGGATTTTTATATGCAGTTCTATAGGCCCATAATGCATCATCAAGTTTCTTGGACCAATTCTTTCTAGACCTATTAACAGTCTTTTGCAAAATTAATTTGACTTCTCTATTACTCAATTCTACTTGACCACTAGACTGATGGTGATAAGGAGATGCAATTCTATGATTAACATCATATATAGCAAGCATTTTACGGAAAGCACCATGAATAAAATGTGAACCACCATCAGTCATTAAATATCAAGGGACTCCAAACCTTGGAAAAATAACTTCTTTAAGCATTTTAATAGAAGTGTTATGATCAGCACTACTAGTTGGAATAGCTTCTTCCCACTTAGTAACGTAATCAACAGCAACTAAAATATGTGTATAACCATTAGAGGAAGGAAAAGGTCCCATATAGTGTCGGCGTTCTGGGAATGGGGGTCCCCAGACTTGCCTGCCTGCGGCCTACGACGTGGCTCGAGTGGGGGCCCAGTGCGACCCATCTTCATCAACACGAGGCTCAAGACCCTCGCGAGGGGCCAAGCCTTGCAAGGCGGACGACACGGCGCATCCTCAGGCACAGCCTCGTGAGGCTAGCTCGCGAGGAGGTGGAGAGTTCAAGGCGGGGTACCTCGCGAGGTGCCTATGACGCAAGCCATGACGACACGGGGCACCAGGCGGGTGCCAGCGCGCGCAGCGTCCCTCTTTCCTCTTTGGTGCAAAGGGAGCAAGCGTATCAGCGGAGAACCGAGGCATCAGGCAAAGGTTGCCACTTCGGTGCAACGAGACCAAGGCCAGGAGGACTACGAGACGGAGGTCACCATGGAGCCCAGCGCGGCGTCATCACCAGAGCCTTTGGCAGGCGAAGACTGCTTTTGTTAGGATAGATGTACTCGCTGTCCCCCTTCAAATTAGCCCGCCATTGTTGGATCCCTTCCCGCTCAATATTTGGGGAGAGGACCAGGGCCTCTATAAATAGGGCTAGCCACCCACATAGCAGGGGGTTCGGTTTTTGGTTCGGTTTTTGGTCGGTTGGTTCGTTTGGTTCACAAGTAGAGAGAGAGAGAGAAAGAGGGTGACTGAACTCTTCACAACAGTTCATCACCTCAGCCAAGAACAGACCCTCGCGAGGCTGTTCTTCCTTGTATTGTTCATCCTCACCAGCCCCAGGAGGCAATCCATCCACCACACACTGGAGTAGGGTATTACACCACATCGGTGGCCCGAACCAGTATAAATCTTGTGTCTTTCGTGCAGCTCTTTTAGTAGTTTACATCCCATTGAGACGGAGAGGTTGAATGTGAGATTTCCGCGCGCACCCTAGTGTTCGAACCTTAAGGGTCTGCCGGAACCCGAAATCCGACATTTGGCGCGCCAGGTAGGGGTGTGCCGGAATTCGTCTTCCACCGCTCCGCTCTCCTTCGACCGTCGCATCCATGTCCGACGCTCGTTGAGCCCGCGCCGAGCGCCGGGCCGCCATCGCTTCTCGCGTCACCCAGACGGCCCCCGCCGGTGGGCGTCCTCGTCGTTCCCCGTTGCCCGCCGTCAACGCCGCCACCGGCCCAGCGGGGGGCGAGCAGCAGGCATCGTCTCAGCACCCGTCCATGCGGCAAGACGGCCGCACCGCCACTCCGTCACTCGCACCAGCTGGCTCTTCGTCCCGCGCGCTCTGCGCACCCTTGGAGGCTCGACCTGCGCTCCTCGCAGCAAACGAGCTCCTGTGCTACCGTCCCGTCGACGACATCTACGAAGAATGGCTCGACCGCGTCGCCGAGCTTGTCCGCGCCGCAGGGGGCTCTTCCGCGCCGTCCGTCCCTCTGCGCCGCACTCCGCCCCGCGCGGGCAACGAAGCTCCGGAGGTGCACCAGCCACCTCCTCTCCAAGAAGATGTCGTGGCTCCAAGGCGACTGGCCCCTGGGCGGAACCCGCTCCGCCAGGCGCCATCGCAACAAGAGCGAAGCTGCCAAGAAATCCCTTGCCCGCAGGGGGCTGCCCGGGCGCTCCCTGCTCCGGCACGCCGCGACCCTGCTCCAGCTCCGGCACGTCAAGACCCCGCCCTGCTCCTAGTTGCAGCACGTGGGGACCCTCAAGACCAAGCTCTCCACCAACCGAGGCCTTTCGTGGCCACCGCGGGCTGCCACGCCTACACCACTGAGCTGCGCAGCGTCGCGTGGCCCGGCAAGTTCAAGCCCGACCTGCCTCCTCGCTACGACGGCACAACTGACCCCGCGGAATTCCTCCAGCTCTATGAGCTGGGCATCGAGGCTGCCGGCGGGGATGAAAAGGTCATGGCGAACTGGTTCCCCATGGCGCTGAAGGAAGGGGCGCGAATCTAGCTCCAGGCACGATCTCCTCCTGGGACCAGATGCGCGCCCGCTTCATCGCCAACTTCCAAGGTACTCGCGACTGGCCGCCTATTGTGAGCGACATGCGCCGCATCACGCAACAACCCGGAGAGACCTTGCAAAAGTACATTCGGTGCTTCAACAGCGCGCGCCTCAAGATCCCCAGGGAGTCGGAGGAGGCCATCATCTCCGCCTTCTCTGATGGCGTGCGTGACATCAAGATGAAGGAGGAACTGGCGATGCACGAAGACCTCTGCACCTCCCTGGAGCTGTTCAACTTGGCGAACAAGTGCGCCAGGGCTGAGGAGGGACGTCTCTCCCTCCTCGAGCTGCCTGCCGCGGACCCAGAAGAGAAGAAGCCCAAGGCCAAGGACGTGAAGCGCAAGGGGGCTGCCGTGCTCGCAGCCGAACCGGACACCAAGCGGGGCAAGGATCTGCCCGAACCCTCCAGAGGCAGCCGGTACTGTGTGTACCATGACCTCCACATCCACAACACCAATGAATGTCAAGAGCTCCGTGCCGTGCGAGAAGGAAAGATCGGCCGTCGCCCTGACCGTGCTGACTGGGGCTATGGCCGAGGAGGAGGAAGAAACCCAGGGCGCTGGGAAGACCGCGGCTCGCGCCAGGGGTGGCGCGACCAGCCTCGCGAGGACTGCTGGCGGGACCTGCCTCGTGAGGGGGACTGGAGATACCAGCCTCGTGAGGACCGCACTCATGGCAACGCAGGCCTACCTCCGCTGCCGCCTCCACCAAGAAGGAACGAAGACCGCCATCAAGACGAGGGGGCTGGGGGCTTCCAGGAGCCGCGCGCGATCGCCTGCATCCTGGGCGGAGCTCAAGCCCCAGCCTCTCAACGTATCTTCAAGCAGTTTGCCCACGAAGTGAATGCAGTTCTCCCCAAGCTCGAAGCAACGCGCCCCCTTAGGTGGTCGGCGTGCCCCATCACGTTCAGCTCGGCAGACCAGCTCAAGTGCGCGGCCACTGCAGGAGTCCTCCCGATGCTCTGCTCCCCAGTCATCAGCAACGTGCAGGTCACCAAGACCCTCATCGATGGTGGGGCAGGGCTCAGCGTCCTATCCGTGGAAACATTCAACAACCTCCAAGTGCCCTATGACCAGCTTCAGCCAACCAGGCCTTTCTCCGGGATCACCGATGGTTCCATAATCCTGATCGGGCAGGTCCGCCTCCCTGTCACCTTCGGAGCCCGCAGCAACTACCGCACCGAGCTCATCGACTTCGACGTCGCCCACATCCGCCTGCCGAACAACGCCATCCTCGGGTACCCAGCGCTGGCCAAGTTCCTGGCCGTGACCCACCACGGCTACAACGTCCTCAAGATGCCAGGAAGTGGCAGCGTCATCACGGTGCCCTGTGAAGAGAGAGATGAAGTGTGTTCCCTGGAGCGAGCCTTTCAGGCCGCGTCGCTAGAAGACCCAGATCGTGGAAGCAGGAGGCTTCCTGAGACCACCCCCAAGAAGAAGACGTCGTCAGGCTCAGCCCCTCAGGAGGCAGGCCCCTCAGGGCACGTGCCCCCTCAGGAGGGCCCTCCATCCATTGCATAGGAAAGCGCGCACGGCACCCTCCTTAGGCAGGGCTCGGGGGCTCTCACCTGGAGGGCCACCGACCTAGCCAGGGTCACGAGGGAGGCGCTTGGGCACCATGTGGAGGCGTGCTTCGCAGCACGTTTCCCTCGAGAGGGAGCCAGGCGAGGAAGATCAGACCAGCAAGAGTTCGTTGACGAGGCCATTCGAGAGCTACAGGAGACAAGGATCATGAGAGGTTGCCGCCGCTTGCCAGCCGTGGCCCCACATCCAGGCGAGGATGGTGGGCTGCGCGTCTGCGTCGACGTACCAGGGCTCAATCAAATCACCACAACAGAGCGCCTCTCACCCTTGCAAGTGGGACGCTACAGAGGTCCACCCCACAGCTATGTTCGCATGCCTTACGGCCTGCCGAGCATGGCTGCGGCGTACCAGCGTCTCATGAGGGGCATCGTGGAGGCTCAGGAAGACAGGCGTTACGCGGCTCTGGCGGAGGTGGAGACAGCTCGCGAGGAGTCACCAGTGCCTCCGGAGCCTCCCGAGGCCCCGGGGCCTGGGGGCTCGTGAGGATCGGCTTCTGCAGCCCGTCAAGTCTGCTGCACCGACGCCACTACGCCGACGACATCCTCAGGTGACATCTTTCAAGTTCCGTTCTCAGCTGGGAGCACCCTCCTAGGGTTGCATCACTCCCAGGCCGCATGGGTCCATCCCCGCGGCATGTATCTGCATTTACCTTTCCGTCGTTAGTTTGCCTTGTTGGGGGCGCCCCTCGGGCTGCATCATCCCCAAGCCGTTTGGGCCAGACCCAGCGGCGTGTATCCCCCTAGTGTTTATTTCCAACTATGCATTGCCTATCACGCTTAGCTGCATGGAGCCTGTCCGCAGCATCTTCTCTTCCCATGTCGGCTACTTGCACGTTAAAGGGGGGGGTGCCTGAGCATCGCAACTCAGGGCTCTTACAGGCTCTTCAGCCCTCACCCTATGGCCTTGTCCATGGCATCGCGACCTGGCATACCAGCGACGGCTGAGACAAGCTCGAGGGCCGGGACCCGAGGACGTAGAGTACCGGCATCTAACCAAATTTTGCAGGGACACATCTCAAGATATGGCCCAGTGCCGGGCGCAACCCGCCCAGAGGTAGGGCCTCGTGAGTCCCGCGCTGGCTCACGGGTGCCAAGATACACCTCACCTAGCTCTACCGTGCCAGTCACATGTCAGGGCGGGGCTGTATACGCCCCGGGGGCTCCTCCCGGAGGGGAGCCCCCTCCCACGTACCAGTGGAAGCACCATGCTCCGCGCTGGCTAATGACACTGCCGAGGAGCGGCTATGCCCGTACACATACGGAAGCGCTATGCTCCGCGCTGGTGATAAACAACTGAGGGTGGCCTCTGGGCCGCGTTAACCTCAGGGAGCCCAGAGCTCAGTGGCTGGCCTCATCGCAACGCCTCCTCTCGGGAGCGCCGCGTGAGGGGGCTGGGCACGGGGGCTACGGCTGGGTCACGCCCAGACGTATGCCGCCCAGCCAGGCCCCTCGGGCCTGGTTCGCCGCGCGTCTCTCCCCGAGCGGAGCCAAGGTACGAAGGCCGTTTGCGCGTCAAGGGGGACCCCTGGGCATCGCGACCCAGGGGCCTAACTGGTCCCATAGCCCCTCACTCCTTAGTTCCGAAAGGCTATGCTGGGTGAGGTATGCACGGGGCCGGGCTCTGCAGACGTAGAACGGTAGCCACGCTTACATCTCGCCTCATCACCCGCTGTTCGCGCGTCAAGGGGGACTCCTGAGCATCGCGACTCAGGAGCCTAACTGGCTCCATAGCCCCTCACTCCTTAGTTCCGAAAGGCTATGCTGGGTGAGGTACGCGCGGGGTCGGGCTCTGCAGACGTAGAATGGCAAACACGCCTACATCACGCTTCCCTACTTGTTGTTCGAGCGCCAAAGGGGACTCCTGAGCATCGCGACTCAGGAGCCTAACTTGTCACGTGGCCCCTCACTCCTTTGGTCCCGTCCTGGTTTCCGATCGGGGCTGATGCTGGGTGAGGCATGCGCGGGGCCGGGCCCTGTCGGCGTAGAACACAAGCAAGTAGGGAAGAAAAGCATAAAATCCAAGGAACTTAAAAGCAAATATTACAGTCCATACTGTCAATCTCAATACCAAACGCAAGTTTAAATGCCTCCCCGAGGCGTGATGCATGTGCAGGAACCTAAAGAAGAGCAGGGATGGGACGGAGTCACTCGTCGGCACTGGTTCCGCCTTGTGGAACAGCGGGGTCGGCAGCGCCTTGCTTTGGCCTGGTGCTGAAGGCCCGGAACTTCTCTAGCAGCGCCTCCGCGCGCCCCTTCACGGCTTCGACAGCGGCAGCAGCACCCTCGCCGCTCACCGGCTCCAGCAGGGCGTCGAGGTCGGTGTTGGGATCGCGGAGGTAGACGTGGGCGAAGACCCGTGTCAGCGCGGCAGAAGACAGGACGTGCGCCTCGGCCTCGGCCGCGGGGCCAATGCCAAGGATGACGTCCTCTAGAGCCTTGACCAGGAAGGGAAGCAGCTTGGCGGGGCCATCCTTGTCACCAACAAGCGAGCTGTCCAAGCCGCTCTTGTAAAGCATCTTCAGCGAAGCGCGAGCGTCCATCTCCATGTCCGCTAAGGCCACGCGGTCTTCGGCGAGGACCTGAGCCTTGGCGTCCAGCTCGGCCTTCGTCGCCTCCAGCTCCTGCTTCCACACACCTAGACGTTCGCGGCGCTTCTTGAGCTTGGCCTCCGAGTCCACGAGCGCCGCCTCATGCGCCTTCGCCCCCCTCTCCTGCTCTTGGCGAAGGCGAACCTCCTCTACAAGTTGGCCCTGCAGGCCTTGCAGCTCGTCCTCCAGCGCCTTGCAGCGGTCGCGGGCCTTGACCGCTTCCCCTAGGGCCGCGTCACGAGCAATCTTCGCCTCAAGGACGGCCCGCTTCTCCTCGTCGCAGGCCGTCGAAGCCTGAACCACCGCCGCCCGAATCGAAGCATCAGAGCGAATCCACCCCGAAGCCAGTTCCAGACGCCCGGCCACCAAGCGAGGGTCGGTGCTGAGAAGGTCCTGGCGCAGCCGGTCCAGTTCAGCAGCAGCATGCTCCAAGACGGAGGAAGAAGACGGAGGAGCCTCGGCGCACTCCAGGACGACAGGAGGAGCTGAGGGAGTAGTGGCCAGCAAAACGGGAGGAGAAGGTGGCGGCGGCAAGGCTGCCGAATCCCGAGCCAGCGTTCGCTGCGTCTCCCTGGCCGTGGCAGTGGCGCCAGATGAGGACACCTCATGAGTCACCTGGGCCATGGGGGCTGAGCTCGCCCCGCCAGAATGGCCAGACCCCCTGAGGGCGACCGACCAGGAGAAGCCCGCGCACTGCGATCGCCCCCTTTCACAGGCGGGGGCGCTGCCGCGGATGGAGCCTCAGGAGCCCGTTTCAGTTTCTTCGCCGAAGGCGCCCGCCTACTCAAGAGAAGCAATCATCAAGCCTCGTCGGCAGAATGAGAAACAAGAGAACAAGGATCAAGCGCTTACGGGTCATCGCTGGTGAGCTCGGGCAGCTTTCGGCCCAACTTCAAGCCAAACAGCCGGCTGGAAGGGTCGACCTTGGGAGCGGAAGGCGCGGCAGCGGACTGCCCCGGGGTAGGGGCAGACCCGCGGGGGACCAGCCCGGTCCTGTCCTTCTTTGGGATCGGAGGCGAGCTCCCGCTACCCAGCACATCGTCGTCATCATCATCATCATCATCGCTCGGCGATAGGCGGAGAGTACGGGGCGAGCACCGAGGGAAGGGAGCCCTCGACTCTCCGTCAGTCGCCCCGGAGTCGGGCCCCTCACCCCGCTCCTCTTCGCCCTCCTCCTTGCTAGAGTCGCTGGAGGGCACGTCCACCAGTCCTTCAGAAGGTGCCATGGGCACGAGCCCGGCCCCGTTGAAAACGGGCATGGACTTCACCACCTGCTCCCAGTCGCTGTGAAGAAACAAGGGCTCGGGAGCGCCCTCCAACCTTGCCGCCGTGCTCCCGACCAGAGATTGAAGAACTGCGTCCACGTCCTCTTCGTCCACAGGCACGGGGCTCGGATGAGGCCTCTACATCGGAGACGACTACTGCCGGAGTTGAGCCAGCTGCTGCTCCAAGAACTCCCTCAACAGTGACGCGCCAGTCAACTTCGCCATCGCCATGTTGGCTGGCCTCAAGTCCGCATCCATCTTCTCCAACACCGGCTTCGCGCGGGGATCCGCGAGCTCCTCCCGGCACCAGTCACTGGCGCTCACGGCCTGCTCCTTGGGCAGGATCAGCCGAGGGTGGACGCGCCCGGCGTCAACCAAGACCCACTTGCTCCGGAAGCCATCAACCCTCTTCCCAGGATTCGAGATGGTAATGGTGCTGCCATGCGCGACGAAGCTCGCGCACGCGGAAGGAGAGCTGCCAGTAATCCGGAGGTAGAAGTAGTGGCGCAGCAAGGCCACCGAGGGCTGCACCCCCACGTGGGCCTCGCAGTAGTAAGCGAAGATCGCCAGGAGAAGGACAGAGTTGGGGTGGAGATGCAGAGCCAGCAAGTTGTAGTGGCGGAGGACAGAGAAGAAGAACTCAGAGAAGGGGGGCACCAAGCCCGCTGCGATGGCGCCCACAAAGAAAGGGTAATAGGTGCTCCCTCGACCTTCAGGGGAGGCGGAGCCGACCTTGAACACCTCCGTCCCGAGGACGCCCTGCGCCGCCGCCATCTGGCACAGCCGGGTAAAGGTGGCCTTGGACACAGTCGGCGGGTCCAGAGCAGGGGAATACCAAGCTTCGGCCGGAGGCTTGCGAGGCGCCATGGCTTCCTAGGTCGCGCAACCGGAGTAGATCTGGAAGTTTGGAGGAAGAAGGGGGAGGCGCAAGAAAGGGGATCTGAGCCGCAACCGGAGAAAGCAAGGCGAAGTCTGGGAAGATGCCTCTCCCCTGTCAACCCGCGTGGTTGCTAAGGCGCCACATCCAATCAACCGCCACGCGGCGTCCAAGGCCGTAGGCTGTTAGGGCCCGCGGCGCTTCGCCCTTACCCTTTCGCCTCTCGGCACGGCCAAGTCCATGCACGCCTTGGGCCCGGGGGCTATTGTCGGCGTTCTGGGAACGGGGGTCCCCAGACTTGCCTGCCTGCGGCCTGCGGCGTGGCTCGAGTGGGGGCCCAGCGCGGCCCATCTTCATCAACATGAGGCTCAAGACCCTCACGAGGGGCCAAGCCTCGCGAGGCGGACGACATGGCGCATCCTTAGGCACAGCCTCGTCAGGCTGGCTCGCGAGGAGGTGGAGAGTTCAAGGCGGGGTACCTCGCGAGGTGCCTATGACGCAAGCCATGACGACACGGGGCACCAGGCGGGTGCTAGCGCGCGAAGCGTCCCTCTTTCCTCTTTGGTGCAAAGGGAGCTAGCGTATCAGCGGAGTACCGAGGCCTCAGGCAAAGGTTGCCACTTCGGTGCAACGAGACCAAGGCCAGGAGGACTACGAGACGGAATTCACCATGGAGCCCAGCGCGGCGTCATCACCAGAGCCTTTGGCAGGCGAAGACTGCTTTTGTCAGGATAGATGTACTCGTTGTCCCCCTTCAAATTAGCCCGCCATTGTTGGATCCCTTCCTGCTCAATATTTGGGGAGAGGACCAGGGCCTCTATAAATAGGGCTAGCCACCCACATAGCAGGGGGTTCGGTTTTTGGGTTCGGTTTTTGGTTCGGTTTTTGGTCGGTGGTTCGTTTGGTTCACAAGTAGAGAGAGAGAGAAAGAGGGTGACTGAACTCTTCACAACATTTCATCACCTCAGCCAAGAACAGACCCTCGCGAGGCTGTTCTTCCTTGTATTGTTCATCCTCACCAGCCCCAGGAGGCAATCCATCCACCACACACTGGAGTAGGGTATTACACCACATCGGTGGCCCGAACCAGTATAAATCTTGTGTCTTTCGTGCAGCTCTTTTAGTAGTTTAGATCCCATTGAGACAGAGAGGTTGAAGGTGAGATTTCCGCGCGCACCCCAGTGTTTGAACCTTAAGGGTCTCCCGGAACCCGAAATCCGACATATAGTCAAAGCCCCAAACATCAAATGGTTCAATAACAAGTGAATAATTCATAGGCATTTCTTGACGTCTACTAATATTACCAATTCTTTGACATTCATCACAAGATAAGACAAACTTATGGGCATCCTTGAAGAGAGTAGGCCAATAAAAACCAGATTGCAGTACCTTATGTGCAGTTCTATCTCCAGCATGGTGTCCTCCATAAGGTTAGGAGTGACACTTGCGTAGGATCTGTTCCTGTTCATGCTCAGGTACACAATGTCTAATAACACCATCTACTCCTTCTTTATAAAGATGTGGGTCATCCCAAAAGTAATGCCTCAAATCATAGAAGAACTTTTTCTTTTGCTGGTATGTGAAACTAGGTGGTATAAACTTAGCAACAATGTAATTAGCATAATCAGCATACCATGGAGCAGTATGAGAAGCATTTATGACATTTAATCGCTCATCAGGAAAGCTGTCATCAATAGGTAGTGGGTCATCAAGCACATTTTCTAACCTAGACAAGTTGTCTGCAACAGGGTTCTTAGCTCCTTTTCTATCAACAATATGCAAATCAAATTCTTGTAGCAAGAGAACCCATCTAATAAGTCTAGGTTTAGCATCTTTCTTTTCCATAAGATATTTAATAGTAGCATAATCAGTGTGAATAGTTACTTTAGAATCAACAATATAAGGTCTAAACTTATCACAAGCAAATACAACTGCTAAGAATTCTTTTTCAGTAGTAGCATAATTTCTTTGAGCACTGTCTAGAGTTTTACTAGCATATTGAATAACGTTTAGTTTCTTATCAACTCTTTGTCCTAGAACAACACCTACAGCATAATCACTAGCATCACACATAATTTCAAAGGGTAAATTCCAATCAGGTGGTTGAACAATAGGTGCATAAATCAATGCTTTTTTAAGTATTTCAAATGCTTCTACACAATCATCATCAAAGACAAATGGTATGTCTTTTTGTAATAAATTAGTCAGAGGCCGAGAAATTTTTGAGAAGTCCTTAATGAACCTCCTATAAAAACCGGCATGACCAAGGAAGCTTCTTATACCTTTGATGTCCTTGGGACATGGCATCTTTTCAATAGTACAACCTTGGCTTTATCAACTTCAACACCTCTTTCAGAAACTTTATGCCCCAAGACAATACCTTCATTAACCATAAAGTGACACTTTTCCCAATTCAAGACAAGATTAGTTTCTTCACATCTCTACAAAACTCGATCAAGGTTGCTCAAGCAATCATCAAAAGAAGATCCATAGACGGAAAAATCGTCCATGAAAACCTCACAAATCTTTTCACAAAAGTAAGAGAATATAGCCATCATGCATCTTTGAAAGGTAGCAGGTGCATTACATAAACCAAAAGGCATATGTCTATAAGCAATACCAAAAGGACATGTAAAAGTAGTCTTTGATTGATCTTTGGCTGACACAGGTATTTGAGAGAAACCAAAATAACCATCTAGAAAGCAAAAATGTGTATGTTTGGACAATCTTTCTAGCATTTGATCGATAAAAGGTAAGGGGTAATGATCCTTTTTAGTAGCCTTATTCAATTTACAGAAATCAATTACCATCCTATAACCTGTAATAGTTCTTTGAGGAATCAATTCATCTTTATCATTAGGAACAATAGTAATACCTCCCTTCTTAGGGACACAATGGACAGGACTTACCCATTGATTATCAGCAACGGGATAAATTATACCTGCCTCAAGGAGCTTTAGTATCTCCTTTCTTACCACTTCTTTCATTTTAGGATTCAGCCGGCGTTGATGATCACAAACTAGTTTAGCATCTTCTTCCAAATTAATTTTATGTTGACATAGAGTGGGACTAATGCCCTTAAGATCATTAAGAGTATACTCAATAGCAGCATGGTGCTTCTTTAGAGTTTTCAATAATCTCTCCTCTTCATGCTTTGAAAGGTTAGCACTAATAATAACAGGATATATCCTTTTCTCATAAAGATAAGCATATTTAAGAGTATCAGGTAACGGTTTAAGCTCAAACACGGGATCACCCTTGGGTGGAGGAGAATCCCCTAGGATTTCAACAGGTAAATTGTTTTTAAGAATAGGTTCCTGTTTAAAGAATACTTCATCTAATTCCCTTCTTTCATTCATAAACATGTCATTTTCATGGTCTAGCAAATATTGTTCTAAAGGATCACTAGGAGGTACGACAATAGAAGCAAGACAAATAATTTCATCCTTACTAGGTAATTCTTCTTCACGGTGTTGTCTACTAAATTTAGAAAAATTAGATTCATGAGATATATCATCTAAACCGATAGTAACAACATCTCTTTTGCAATCTATGGTAGCATTAACAGTATTTAAGAAGGGTCTACCAAATATAATGGGACAAAAGCTATCTTGTGGGGAACCAAGAACAAGAAAATCAGCAGGATATTTAGTTTTCCCACACAAGACTTCAACATCTCTAACAATTCCCATTGGTGAAATAGTATCTCTATTGGCAAGTTTAATTGTGACATCAATATCTTCCATCTCAGCAGGTGCAATATCATGCATAACTTCTTTGTATAAGGAATAAGGTATTGCACTAGCACTAGCACCCATATCACATAAGCCATGATAACAATGATCTCCTATTTTAACAGAAATAACAGGCATGCCTACCACATGTCTAGGTTTTTCTTTATCACGGGGTTTAGCAATTCTAGCAGTTTCATTACAGAAATAAATAACATGCCCATCAATATTATCAGACAAGAGATCTTTAACAATAGCAATATTAGGTTCAACTTTAACTTGCTCAGGAGGTGTACATGTTTTAATATTGCTTTTACGAACTACAGTTGAAGCTTTAGCATGATCCGTTATCCTAACAGGGAAAGGTGGCTTCTCAACATAAGAAGTAGGAACAATATGATCATTATAAGTAATAGTATTTTCTTCAACTTTAATAGGTGCAACTACTTTTACTTCTATGGGAGGATGATATTTAAACCACTTCTCCTTGGGGAGATCAACATAAGCAGCAAAAGATTCATAGAAAGAAGCTACTATCTTAGAGTCAAGTCCATATTTAGTGCTAAATTTACGAAAAATATCGCTATCCATAAAAGATTTAACGCAATCAAAACTAGGTGTCATACCTGACTCCTTACCATTGTCAAGGTCCCAATCTTCAGAGTTGCGTTTAATTCTTTCCAATAAATCCCATTTAAATTCAATAGTCTTCATCATAAAAGAGCCAGCACAAGAAGTATCAAGCATGGTGCGATTGTTACCAGAAAGCCGAGAATACAAATTTTGAATAATCATTTCTCTTGAGAGCTCATGATTGGGCATGGATATAACATTGATTTAAGCCTCCCCCAAGCTTGAGCGATGCTTTCTCCTTCACGAGGCCAAAAATTATATATTAATTGCGATTACGATGAACAAGATGCATATGATAAAACCTCTGATGAAATTCCAATTTTAATCGTTTGTAATTCCAAGACCTCATATCATCACATAGCCTATACCATCTCGATGCATCTCCCCTCAAAGATAAGGGGAAGACCTTCTTCTTAACAACATCTCCGGGTACACCTGCAAGCTTAAATAATCCACAAACTTCATCCACATATATCAAATGTTCATCAGGATATTTTGTTCCATCACCTAAAAAAGGATTAGCTAGCAGTTTTTCTATCATACCCGAAGGAACTTCAAAGCAAGCATTTTCATTTTCATTTTCAGTAGAGTCAGTAGGTTGAGGAGCAACTCTTTGCTCTACTAGTCGGGGTGAAGATACCCCGAACAAGCCCCTCAAAGGATTACCTTCCATGGTAATAAGTGACAGTAAATTTCAGCACACTATATAAATTTTTCCTTACCAAATTCCACCAACCAAAGGCGCTTCACTCCCGGGCAACGGCGCCAGAAAAGAGTCTTGATGACCCACAAGTATAGGGGATCTATCGTAGTCCTTTTGATAAGTAAGAGTGTCGAACCCAACAAGGAGCAGAAGAAAATGATAAGCAGTTTCCAGCAAGATATTCTCTGCAAATAATGAAATAAGTGGTAACAAATAGTTTTGTGATAAGATAATTTGTAACGAGCAACAAGTAACAAAAGTAAATAAGGTGCAGCAAGGTGGCCCAATCCTTTTTGTAGCAAAGGACAAGCCTGGACAAAGTCTTATATGATGTAAAGCCCTCCCGAGGACACATGGGAATATCGTCAAGCTAGTTTTCATCACGTTCATATGATTTGCGTTCAGTACTTTGATAATTTGGTATGTGGGTGGACCGGTGCTTGGGTGCTACCGTTACTTGGACAAGCATCCCACTTATGATTAACCTCTGTTGCAAGCATCCGCAAATACAACAAAAGTATTAAGGTAAACCTAACCATAGCATGAAACATATGGATCTAAATCAGCCCCTTACGAAGCAACGTGTAAACTAGGGTTTAAACTTCTGTCACTCTAGCAACCCATCATCTACTTATTACTTCCCAATGCCTTCCTCTAGGCCCAAATAATAGTGAAGTGTCATGTAGTCGACGTTCACATAACACCACTAGAGGAGAGACAACATACATCTCATCAAAACATCGAACGAATACCAAATTCACATGACTACTAATAGCAAGACTTCTCCCAGGTCCTCAGGAACAAAAGTAACTACTCACAAAGCATAAACATGTTCATAATCAGAGGGGTATTAATATGCATATAGGATCTGAACATATGATCTTCCACCAATTAAACCAACTAGCATCAACTACAAGGAGTAATTAACACTACTAGCAACCTACTAGCACCAATCCCGGACTTGGAGACAAGAATTGGATACAAGAGATGAATTAGGGTTTTGAGATGAGATGGTGCTAATGAAGATGTTGATGGAGATTGCCCTCTCCCGATGAGAGGAGCGTTGGTAATGACGATGGCAATGATTTCCCCCTCCGGGAGGGAAGTTTTCCCGGCAGAACAACTCCTCCAGAGCCCTAGATTGGTTCCGCCAAGGTTCCGCCTCGTGGCGGCGGAGTTTCGTCTGGGAAGATGGCTTATGATTTTTTTTCATCGAAAGACTCCATATAGCAGAAGATGGCCATCGGAGGGCCACCAGGGGGCCCACGAGGTAGGGGGCGCACCCCCACCCTAGGGCGCGCCACCACCCTCGTGGGAGGGTGTGGCCCCCTGGTGAAGTTCTTGCTCTCAATATTTTTTATATAATTGGAAAACATCTTCCGTGAAGTTTCAGGACTTTTGGAGCTGTGCAGAATAGGTCTCTAATATTTGCTCCTTTTCCAGCCCAGAATCCCAGCTGCCGGCATTCTCCCTCTTTATGTAAACCTTGTAAAATAAGAGAGAATAGGCATAAGTATTGTGACATAATGTGTAATAACAGCCCATAATGCAATAAATATTGATATAAAAGCATGATGCAAAATGGACGTATCAGGTGTTGGTGGTGCCAGCCCAACAGGGACCAAACTTCATGATTGACGCTTTTGTATCTCATTAACCCTAATTATTTCTTTAGTGAGAGACGATATAGCAAGATGCATATGGTAACTTTGTCAATCTTGAAACTCTACAACTTCAATCTGGTCTATAGTAGGCATTGTGCGAGTGTGTATGATGTTCTAAGGTGCTGTGAGTACATGTTTACATTGTAATAGGTGTTTCTTGTCGTGGATCTAAGACTGACCGTAGAATGGGGGGTAGGTATGAGGAGGCAAGACCCTAGCTATGGAGTAGTTATACACACAAGTTTTACGAGTTCAGGCCCTTCTCGGAGGAAGTAACAGCCCTGCGTCTCGGTGCCCTGAGGCGGTCGACTGGATTATATGTGTGTGTGTGTGTGTGTGTGTGTGTGTGTGTGTTTACAAAAGTGCGAACCCTTGTCCCAGAGGAGGGGGTGGCTTATATAGAGTGCGCCAGGACCCCAACTCCCCTCCGTTACACAGGGTTCAATGTTCATAAAGGTGGGGCGTTACTGGTAACGTCTACAATAAGGTGTTATAAATGCCCATAATGTTATGGTTTAGGTCACAACCGTTGCAAAGTGGAGGGCTTCTCGTCTTCTGGTGGTCGAGTGTTTTCAAGGAAGTCGAGTGAGCACATCTTCATGGTTGAGTGGATGATGTTTTCTCTTCGACTGCTTCTGATTCTTTGCAAAGATGTCCTTGGGGACGGTAGGCTGGACAGGTCCATGACCCTACCCTAGGTACATAGCTTCATCATTAGCCCCCGAATGGATCAGGGTGTGAGTGAGGAAGGGGTTGAGAACACTTCCGACCCACTCTTTGTGCTATGAATATGCCTTATCCTGAAAAAATAAGTTGAGGAGACGATGTCGACTCCTTTCTCAGTCGCCTTGGTCCATTCTTGGTTGTTGTCGAGTGAACTTTCATGGTTGAATTCCGAATGATGATGTAGAGGGTGTTTGTCTTCAGTCTAACAGGTTGTTCCGCTCTCCGTGGATCTCGCGGGATTCGAATTTTGGGAAGTGCGCCAGACAGGAGGAAACGAGGTTATCGGGACGGATTAGGTAAGTCTCCTTGATCCCCACGCCACCTTTTTCGCTACGTACTACGCGCGCGACTGTTGCGGGATTTGTTTAGATCGCTTGGGTCCACTAGTCAGCCACTTGGTGGAAGGCCTTATAAAAGGTCTCGGGCCAGGCCTCTGCTCCGGACGCCCCCATTCTCTCTTCTCTTTCTCTCGATCTCTCCGCCACTCTCGCTTCCGCCTAGTCGCCGGACCTCCGCTCGAGCTCGATCTGCCACCATGGGGAAGGATAAGACGGCGGCATTGGAACGTGCGAAGAAGGCGACGGTGAAGGCGAAGGGCAAGCGGACCAGCCGGGGCGGATCCTTGTCGAGGTCCAGCCTGCCGGCGGGCTGGATCCAGGGCGACTGGATCCGCTCTACAATCACGCAGGACGACCTCGACGACCTGGTGGAGGGGAGGTTGACCCCCCACAAGTCGGCTCGGCTCCCGGGGGACGAAACTGAGCCGCAGCCTAGAGACGGTGAGTGTGTCCTCCTAGCAACCCACATAGATCGCGGATTCTCACTGCCTCCCCACCCTTTCTTCCAGGGTTTTTTGAACTTCTTTGGGGCTCAGCTCCACCATTTCACTCCGAACACCATAGTCTATTTGGCCGCTTTCGTGTCCATGTGCGAAAACTTCTTGGGCTGTCGACCGCACTGGGGGCTTTTCAAACACATCTTCACTTGCCGTTCCCAGTCGGTCAAAAAGGCCAAGTCGAGTGACGAGAGGACGCGGGTGATCCAGATGTGCGGTGGTCTGGGGATCCAGATGAGGAGCAAGAGTACTTTCCCAGCGATGATCCTTCCTGACTCGGTCCGGGGCTGGCAGTCGACTTGGTTTTACAACAAGGATCAGCCAACCCCTGGCTAGTCGACTGGACTTCCTCCTTTTTCCTTGGCTCGAGTGGAGAAGCCTGCTCCTCTAAAGGTAGTTCCAGAAGAGAAGGTGCAGGTCAAGGAGCTGGTTGAACGGGTCGTCCAGCTTGTCCGCGACGGAGTGACCGGGATGGATCTGCTGGAGGTCTTTCTCGATCGACGCATCCAACCTCTTCAGGCGCGCGATCATCCGATGTGGATGTACTCTGGGCTCGAGGATACCACTCGAATCCACTCAGAGGAGGTTAGCAAGGATATCTTGGAGAACTGGTTGAGGGGAATCACTGGCAACAAAGACAACCCTCGGGGATCCAGGAGGGTGATTCCATTCGACAACTCGCGCCAGCCGGAGCAGGTATATTTCTGTTTTATCAAGTATCTTTCCGATTCACCACATGATGTCGTGTTTGTGGTCGACTGAATGCATTTTGATTGTTATCCTTTCAGGCCCTCATTGAAATGTACTCGATGCCCAACGGAATGCAGGACCCCGGCGCTGAAGAAGAAGGGAGCGGGGGCGAGAGCGGAGAGGAGCATTCGGAAGCCGAGGAGGACGAGGAGAGCGATGAATCGACCGATGAGGAAGAAGTCGACTCGCCTCCTCGCAGAGCGAGGAGGTCTAAGTACACTCATGACCCGGCACGCGCTCCGGACTTGGTGGTTGCGCTAATCGGGCAATCCTCAAAGCGCCCAGGACGTCTTCCCCGACACCGACTGAGAAGCCTCCAAAGCAATCCAAGGTCGCGCCGCTTCCAGTGCCGAAAGCCATCTCTTCCAAACCGCCCAAAGCTTTGCCTCGGATCAAAGTGACCGTTCCTACTATCTCCGGGTAACCATCTGACTTGTCATTTATGTGGATTCGATTAACTGGGTGTAACCGATTGAATGCGGGCCTTTGCAGTGCTGCTACATCAGGGACATCTTCATACCAGTACCGGGACGAGGAAATGGAGGATGCGGTAACCTCTAACCCAGGTATGAACTCTTGCGATTTCGATTCTTGATCTTTTTAGGGTCGAGTGGTTCACTTGGGGTCGAATGTTCTGTCTTGCAGCTCCACCCAACATCATTGACCTTTCGGACGACTACGAAGATGTGGCTCCTAAGCCTAGGAAGAGCAAGAAGGTAACAGCTGGCAGGGTGGCTCAGCAAGAACCAACTGCAACGCCTCCCGCCTGTCAAGCTAAAGATGCGGGCAGGGCCACTGTGACGTTCGCTGCACCCTTGCCGAGTGGGCATCCCACGCGGTCGAGCGCGCCTGTGGTTCCTTCAACTATCCAACTCCACGCCACAGAGCCTCAAGCAGCCGCACCTGGGTCGTCTGCACATTTTTTCACCAGCTACCCCGTCCCAGACAACCAGTCGGAAGCGGCTGCGGAAGCCATTAGACAGGCTGATATGATGATGGAGCAGGTGAAGATAGTGCACGAGAGCAGTCAGGCTGCCTACGACGCTAGTGCCACTCTTCGGGCCAACGTCCGGGTGAGTAGACTTTTCCGACTGTTTTTGTTCTCGAAAAATCTTCTTCTGCACAATCTCCTGTTGTTCGCGTTGAATTAGAGCACCCACTGGGTGTTGCTGTCGTTTTTGGTAGTTTCGCTCTTCCACTCGGTCTGGGCGAGTGGGATCAGAACCGGTGGGGGCACGCCAAGTGCACCCACTGGGTGTAGTCCCCGAGACCGCGATCGACTGCTGGCAGTCGATTGTGGTCTGAGTTCTTCTTTTCTTGATGGCGCAATTGTTCTTTCTCTCTCTTTTTTTACTCCTTGCACTCGACTCCGGCGGGCCGGGCGAGTGGGATCAGAACCGGTGGGGGCACGCCAAGTGCACCCACTGGGTGTAGTCCCCGAGACCGCGGTCGACTGCTGGCAGTCGACTAGGGTCTGCACAGCTTGTTGTCCACTTCTTTAGGTTTTATTCACTCGAAAATGAACTGCCTTCGAACCTATCGATTGATCTGTCTCTTGCCTCCTGCAGAAGTCTTGTACACTTATCTCCAAGTTTGCCGAACTCGAAGAGAAGCAGAGGCAACTCAACTTAGACTTGGAATTGGCTCAGCAAAATCTGAAAAAAGCTCAAGACGAGGCCGCTGGTATGGAAGGTAACTGATTGCCGACTGAATTTCAATATATCTCTTTGATCTCCTTTTTGATTCGATTATTTCTTTTGCAGAGAAAATGAAGTTGGCTCTGGACAAGAAGGACTCGGACCTCGCCGCCGTGCAAAAAGCACCCCAAGACAAAACCGCTCTCGCAGACAAGAAGCTTGCTTCAGTCGGAACGCTTGAAGGAGAGGTGACTAGACTGACATCTTGTCTTAATGAAGCTAACCGCGAAGTGACCAGCCTGAAGAAGGATAAGGTCGTTCTGAACGAAAAGTTGGAGTCTCCGATCCGCAAGAGGAACGACACAGAAGCTTATCTGAGGACCCTCGCCAAGAAGCTTTATCTCGTGCTGGGAGGTATTTCTTTTAATCCGACTGTGTTGAGGCTTGCCATCGGATTTTGCTCGGTTGATTGAACTGACTTTTGGCTGCAGAACTTTGTCAAGACTTTGACAAAGAAACTGGAAGGGTCGAGACTGGTCTGGACCCTATCGCTTCCCCGGTCTGCGACGAAACTGTGATGAACGTGCTCCGACTGGAGTCCCGTATCGCCAGCGCCACAAGCTACCTCGCACGCCTGAAGGAGGTTGTCTCTCGAATCGACTCGATGCTTTGGCCGGAGGCGACGCTTCAGAATGATCTGGAATCTCTGATGACTCGACTGAACGAGATCCCTGACCGAGTGCAAGAATGGAAGAAATCCTCCGCCCGGTGTGGTGCTGATGTGGCGCTGTCCCTGGTGCGGGTCCATTGCAAGGAGGTTCGTGAAGACAAGCTGGCTGCGATCAAAGTCTCTAACACCAAAAAGCACGACTTCCAGTCCTTCATGGAGACTTTCATTGCTGCCGCCACTCGGATCGCTAACGGGATCGATCTAGACTCATTCGTGGAGCCTGCCAGTCCTCCTCCGGACGAGTGAACAATCTTATGAAACTTGGATAAGCTTTAAATTTGCCTCGGAATACCGAGTGGTTTCTGTAATCGTTAAACTCCTTCGGGCTTGGTGCCCGAGTACTTTTGATTCACTGCTTGGAACCTTTTAGTATTTATCTGAATTTGGTTTATCTCCGAATGTGTTTGTGTTTGCCTTCGGATGGACTTTGCTTGGTGCACCTCTTCTTCCTTGCGGATAGGGATGGAGCAGACGTTGTATTTGTGCCGCAGCTCTGAAGAAGAAGGTGGCAGTCGACCTGCACCTCGTCGTCCTTGCGGATAAGGATGGAGCGGGCATTGTATTTGTGCTGCAGCTCCGAAGGAGAAGGTTCCAGTCCACCTGCACCTCGTCGTCCTTGCGGATAGGGATGGAGCGGACGTTGTATTTGTGCCACAGCTCCGAAGGAGAAGGTTGCAGTCGACCTGCACCTCGTCGTCCTTGCGGATAGGGATGGAGCGGACATTGTATTTGTGCCGCAGCTCCAAAGAAGAAGGTTGCAGTTGACCTGCACCTCGTCGTCCTTGCGGATAGGGATGGAGCGGACATTGTATTTGTGCTGCAGCTCCAAAGGAGAAGGTTGTAGTCGACCTGCACCTCGTCGTCCTTGCGGATAGGGATGGAGCGGACGTTGTATTTGTGCCACAGCTCCGAAGGAGAAGGTTGCAGTCGACCTGCACCTCGTCGTCCTTGCGGATAGGGATGGAGCTCAAACTTAGGCGAGTACTGTACTGCAGCTAAGCCCCCGAGTGGGAGGATTGCTCTCCACTCGGTAGGATTTTTCCAAACTTAGGCGAGTGCTGGACTGCCGCTAAGCCTCTTAGTGAGAGAACTTAGGCGAGTGCTCGACTGCAGCTAAGCCCCCGAGTGGGAGGATTGCTCTCCACTCGGTAGGATTTTTTCAAACTTAGGCGAGTGCTGGACTGCCGTTAAGCCTCTTAGTGAGAGAACTTAGGCGAGTGCTCGACTGCAGCTAAGCCCCCGAGTGGGAGGACTGCTCTCCACTCGGTAGGATTTTTTCAAACTTAGGTGAGTGCTGGACTGCCGTTAAGTCTCTTAGTGAGAGAACTCAGGCGAGTGCTCGACTGCAGCTAAGCCCCCGAGTGGGAGGACTACTCTCCACTCGGTAGGATTTTTTCAAACTTAGGCGAGTGCTAGACTGCCGTTAAGCCTCTTAGTGAGAGAACTTTGGCGAGTGATCAACTGTAGCTAAGCCCCCGAGTGGGAGGATTGCTCTCCACTCGGTAGGATTTTTTTCAAACTTAGGCGAGTGTTGGACTGCCGTTAAGCCTCTTAGTGAGAGAACTCAGGCGAGTGCTCGACAGCAGCTAAGCCCTCAGTGAGAGAACTTAGGCGAGTGCTCGACTGCAGCTAAGCCCCCGAGTGGGAGGATTGCTCTTCACTCGGTAGGATTTTTTCAAACTTAGGCGAGTGCTGGACTGCCGTTAAGGCTCTCAGTGAGAGAACTTAGGCGAGTGCTTGACTGCAGCTAAGCCCTCGAGTGGGAGGACTACTCTTCACTCGGTAGGATTTTTTCAAACTTAGGCGAGTGCTGGACTGCCATTAGGCCTCTTACTGAGAGAACGTAGGCGAGTGCTCGACTGCAGCTAAGCCCCCGAGTGGGAGGACTGCTCTCCACTCGGTAGGATTTTTTCAAACTTAGGCGAGTGCTGGACTGCCGTTAAGCCTCTTAGTGAGAGAACTTAGGCGAGTGCTCGACTGCAGCCCCCGAGTGGGAGGACTGCTCTCCACTGGTAGGATTTTTTCGAACTTAGGCAGAACGGATTTGCGACTAAGCCCACCCACTGGGGGATTTCAGGAGTAAATAAGAACAACACAATCGAATGAGAGAACCATAAGCTCTTGTCTTTGATAAATGAATTACAAAAGGTGTTGCTTATTACATTTTATTCGAACGAGTGTTTAAGTATAAAAGGGGCGGAGCAGCTCCGCGTTCCAAGCCCGTGGCTCGTCTTTCTGATGCTTGATACTGTAAAGATGGTATGCTCCGTTGTGGAGAACTTTGGTGACGATGAAGGGGCATTCCCAAGTTGGAGCGAGCTTGTGTGGTTTCTGCTGATCCACTCGAAGAACCAAGTCTCCTTCTTGAAAGGCCCGACCCCTCACATTCCTAGCGTGGAAGCGATGCAAATCTTGCTGATAAATGGTCGAGCGGATCAAGGCCATCTCTCTTTCCTCCTCTAGGAGATCGACTGAATCTTGCCGGGCCTGCTCTGCTTCTGCTTCGGAGAAGAGTTCAACTCGGGGTGCGTTATGGAGCAAGTCACTTGGCAGAACAGCTTCGGCTCCATAGACTAAGAAGAAAGGAGTTCTTCTAGTCGACCGATTAGGAGTTGTCCTTAAACCCCACAGAACTGACGGAAGTTCATCAACCCAAGCACCTGCTGCGTGTTTGAGATCACGCATCAGTCGGGGCTTCAGTCCTTTGAGAATTAGGCCATTGGCTCTTTCTGCTTGTCCGTTCGACTGCGGGTGAGCAACAGAAGTATAGTCGACTCGAGTGCCCTGAGAGGCGCAGAAAATTCTGAACTCATCAGAATCGAAGTTCGATCTGTTGTCCGTGATGATGTTGTGTGAGACTCCATATCTGAACGTCAATTCTCTGATAAAACTGACAGCGGTGCTAGCGTCAAGGTTCTTGATAGGTTTGGCTTCGATCCATTTGGTAAACTTGTTGACTGCAACGAGCACGTGAGTGAAGCCGCTTTTGCCGGTCCTCAGGGGTCCAACCATATCCAGTCCCCAAACAGCGAAGGGCCAGACGAGGGGAATGGTCTTCAGGGCTGACGATGGCTTGTGAGACATATCAGAGTAAAATTGACAGCCTTCACATCTGTCGACTATATCTTTCGCCATCTCATTTGCTCGTGGCCAGTAGAATCTAGCTCGGTATGCTTTAGCCACGATGGCCCGAGAGGACGTATGGTGACCATAGGTCCCCGAGTGGATGTCATTGAGGATCATTCAACCTTCTTCTGGTGTTATGCACTTCTGACCAACTCTGGTCACACTTTCTCTGAACAGTTGCCCACTTATCACAGTAAAAGCTTTAGATTGGTGGACAATCTGTCGAGCTTCTTCTTCATCCTCTGGGAGCTCTTTCCTGAGGATGTACGCAATGTAGGGCACCGTCCAGTCGGGAGTAATGGCCAGAACCTCCATGATTAGGTCGACCACAGCTGGGACCTCGACTTTAGTCGGATCCGTGGCGCTCTTGGGTTGTGGGGGCTCTTTAGTGAAAGGGCCTTCCTGAACTGTCGGCGTGTGAATATGCTCCAAGAACACATTGCTGGGAATGGATTCTCTCTTGGAACCTATCTTTGCCAATTCATTGGCTGCTTGATTTTTCAATCGGGGGATGTGGTGGAGTTCTAACCCCTCGAACTTCTTCTCAAGCTTTCTCACCATGTTGCAGTAACCAGTCATGGCTGGGCTTCTGACGTCCCACTCCTTCATCACTTCATTAACTACCAAATCTGAGTCGCCATAGACCATGAGGCGACGGACGCCGAGTGAGATGGCCATGCGCAACCCATACAGGAGTGCTTCATACTCTGCTTCATTGTTGGAGGAATCAAAGCGAATCTGGAGGACATATATGAGCGTGTCTCCTCGGGGGGATACCAGAACTACTCCAGCACCAGAACCGTTCAACATCTTGGATCCGTCAAAGAACATGGTCCAGTGCTCCGAGTGAACTTGAGTCGGCAGTTGCTGTTCGATCCACTCGGCGAGGAAATCTGCTATTGCTTGGGACTTGATAGCTTTCTTTGCCTCAAACATGATATCCAAGGTAAGGAGTTCAATCGCCCATTTTGCCACTCGACCAGTTGCATCCCTATTGTGCAGAATCTCTGACAATGGAGTGTCGCTGACGACTATAACAGAGTGATCTGAGAAGTAGTGTGCAACCTTCTTCGTGGTCATGTAAATTCCATAGACAAGCTTCTGATAGTGAGGATATCTCTGCTTTGACGGGGTCAGGACTTCGGAAATATAATAAACTGGGCGTTGAACTTTGTATGCTTTTCCTTCTTCTTCCCGCTCGATCGTAAGCACTGTACTGACGACTTGTCCAGTGGCTGCTATATAAAGCAAAAAAAGGCTCTTTGCTGATTGGAGCAGCAAGCACCGGCTGGGTGGAAAGCAGGGCTTTTAGCTCTGCAAATGCTGTATCAGCTTCTGGAGTCCACTCGAACGTATCTGATTTCTTCATCAGTCGGTAAAGAGGCAGTGCCTTTTCACCGAGGCGAGAAATGAATCGACTTAGGGCGGCCAAGCAACCAGTAAGCTTCTGGACATCATGCACACGTACAGGGCGTTTCATCCCAAGTATAGCGCCTACTTTCTCTGGGTTAGCATCGATTCCTCGTTCGGAAACAAGAAAACCGAGTAACTTTCCGCCTGAAACTCCAAACGTGCACTTTGATGGATTGAGCTTGATATCATACCTTCTGAGGTTGGCAAAGGTTTAGGCGAGGTCGGTCAGCAGGTCGGAACCTTTACGTGACTTGACCACAATGTCATCCATGTATGCTTCCACATTCCGACTGATCTGAGTGAGAAGGCACTTCTGAATCATTCGCATAAATGTGCCTCCAGCGTTCTTCAAGCCGAATGGCATTGTGACATAACAGAAGCACCCGAACGGGGTGATAAAAGCTGTCTTTATTTCGTCGGGTCTGTACAGACGGATCTGGTGGTACCCGGAGTAGGCATCCAAAAAGGACAAACGCTCGCACCCAGCAGTCGAGTCGACTATCTGATCGATGCAAGGGAGAGGGAAGTGATCTTTCGGGCAGGCCCGATTGATATGCTTGAAATCGATGCACATGCGGAGTGAGTCATCTTTCTTTGGGACCATGACAACATTGGCTAACCACCCGGAGTGGTAAATCTCTCGGATAAACTCAGCTGCCAAAAGCCGAGCCACCTCTTCGCCGATTGCTTTTCTTTTCTGGACAGCGGACCGTCGAAGATGCTCTTTGACTGGTCACTTTTGGGTTGACTCGCAAACGATGCTCAGCCAGTCCCCTGGGAACACCTGGCATGTCAGAAGGCTTCCATGCAAAGATGTCCCAGTTCTCACGGAGGAACTGGATGAGCGCTTCTTCCTATTTGGAGTCGAGTGTGGTCGAAATGTGGGTCGGAGCTGCATTGGGGTCCGTCGGGTAAATGTGAACAGACTTCGTCTCGCCAGACGACTGGAATGCTGAATCCGTGGCTAGCTTCTTGGCTCGCAACAAGTCACTTGGGTCTGCATTTTTCCGGTATTCTTGCAATTCTGCCACGGCCATCTGGGCATCGACAATCTTTGAGCCCTTCTGGAAACACTCTTCCACCTTTTCCGATTACCAGAGATAGTGATCACTCCTCTGGGACCAGGCATCTTCAGTTTGAGGTACATGTAACAAGGTCGAGCCATGAATCGTGCATAAGCTGGCCTGCCCAGAATTGCATGATACGCACTCTGAAAATCCACGACTTCAAACGTAAACTTTTCTTTGCGGTAATTTTTGGCATCACCAAAAACCACGTCGAGTGCAATCTGACCGAGGGACGCAGCCTTCTTGCCTGGGATGACCCCGTGGAAACTCATATGGCTTTCACCGAGTCTGGACATCGGAATGCCCGTTCCTTTCAATGTTTCTGCGTACTGAATGTTCAGGCCACTGCCACCGTCCACCATGACCTTTGTCAGTCGAGTGCCTTCGACCACTGGGTCGACCACCAGCGCTTGCCTCCCAGGGGTGGTGATGTGCGCTGGGTGATCAGACTGGTCGAACATAATGGCAGTCTGCGACCATTTCAAGTAACTGGGTGTCACCGGAGCGACCATGTTCACTTCTTTGTTGACGACTTTCAATTGACTCTTGTTTTCAACATCAGCAAAAATCATCAGAGTGGATTCACGTGAGGATAACCATCATCATCTTCCCCTTCACTCTCAGCCTTGTCTACCTCCTTCTCCTTTTCCTTCGGCTGTTTCTCTTGGAATTGCTGGATCAGGAGCCGACACTGTTGAGTGGTATGCTTTGGGTAAATGAAATTACCTTCTTCGTCTTTTTTGGTGTGGATATGGCACGGTAGATCCAACACGTCATTTCCATCTTGATCTTTTACTTTCTTGGGGTTCCACGGCCCTTTGGGCTTCCCCTTGAACTTTCCTTGAACCACAGCCAAGGCCTCACCCGGAGCAGCTGGTTTGGCCTTGCGTTTTTGTTTCCGACTGGAGTTTCCTCCTCCGGCTTCGTGGGCGACTGCTTTGTGCTTGCCGCTTCGCAGTCGCTCCTCCTCTTCACCATTGGCATACTTGGTGGCGATTTCCATCATCCAAGTCAAAGTCATGTTTCCTGTCCGACCGAATTTCAGATTCAACTCCCAGTACCTGACGCCTTCCTTGAAAGCACAAATTGCCTGATGATCAGACACATCTTCCACTGTGTGGTGCAGGGTGATCCACCTCTGGATATAATCTCTCAAAATTTCATTCGGTTTCTGGACGCAACACTGTAATTCTGTCAAACCTGCTGGCCGCTTGCAAGTACCCTCAAACGTTCTAACAAACACTCGGGCGAAATCTTCCCAAGTATAGATGCTGCCAGGTGCCAACTGATTCAGCCACGCCCTAGCCGAGCCCTCCAACATTAGAGGAAGGTGTTTCATGGCCACCTCATCATTGCCGTCACCAATCTGGATAGCCACTCGGTAGTCTTCGAGCCAGGTGTCAGGCTTGGACTCTCCGGTGAACTTACTGACTCCAGTCGCCAACCTGAAGTTGGGGGGAATCACTGCAGCTCTGATAGCTCTGCTGAAGCACTCCGGGCCAGAGACGTGCACCATGTTGCTGGTTTGCGGGCCTCTATCATGGCCATCTTGGTGAGCTCTGTTTCTGTCGACCAAGCCTTGTACGAGAATAGATCTCGCATCAAAGCCTGGCTCCCTGGGGTCGACTGGAATACCTCTTCCGACGCTGTTAGGGCACCTGTCTTCATGTTGCCGCGGCACGTACGACCCACTCCTTGGAGGAGGCGTGGGCACTCGACGGCGACCATCGCGATCGGCTCGACGATCATACTTCTCCTGGTTTCTGTACTGATCACGCCGCTCTCCACGTCCCTCACGTCTCGGGGGCGATCTCGGGCTATGGGCCGACTGGACCGTATCTGCGACCATAGATCTGCTATGGATCCTATCCCGCGACTGAGACACGGCCGTATTCTGCTCTCCTGCTGCCTGGAGCAAGGCCCTGATTTGCGCCAGACCTCGGCCAGCTTCTGACTGGGAAGGTTGAATCGACTCTGCTATCCGGGCCGCAGCTGCTAGGTTTTGGATCGGTGTCCGGTATACCTGAGCCAGAGGTGGAAAAAGTTGGCGTCGCTGGACTCAGGAGCACGTTGACGAGCACGATCGTCGAGTGCGCGTTGTAGGTTCTCCAGCCGAGTGCGCTCAGCCAGATTGGCCAAGCGAGCATGTTCCAAGGCCTGGGCCTCGGGCGTTTCTCCAACTATAGGAGTATGCAGGGCATCCATGTTTCGGCGACGAAGTTCTTCTCTCTGCTACGAGGAGAGAGGCTCGGGGCAGTACTCCTCGTGAACGCGCGACGGATCGCCGTTCCCGTCACCTCCGTCTTCACGATCGAAGCCAGGAGGACCGCGTGGTCCATTGACCATCAGGACTTCCGCTACCGAGTCATTGCTGCTGCACTCGGATGCAGTCTCTACGGAGCCAGTCGGCAGATCGAACAGGCCGTAGAGAGACTCGTCAGGCTCGAGCGCCGCGACTTGAGGGGTGGCCGACTAGCGGGCCACCGCATTCTTCACCCACCGTTGAACCCTCGACCGGCCGGTGCGCTTGTTCCAGTGGGTCGCAGGGAGGGGGAAAGCCGTAGGACTCGACTGGTACTGGGTCGATGGTTGCCGTAGGAGGACGCCGCAGACGCACGCGTGAAAGTGCGTTGCTCCGCGGGCGGGGAGCGCATCGACGTCGAGTGGTGCCTCCTGAAGCCAAGCGGAGTCGTCGGCGACAAACACGAGCGCGCCGAGACGGATCTCGTGGCCCTCGGCCAAACCTCCGCCTGGAACCTGAAGGAAATATGCCCTAGAGGCAATAATAAAGTTATTATTTATTTCCTTATATCATGATAAAGGTTTATTATTCATGCTAGAATTGTATTAACCGGAAACATAATACATGTGTGAATACATAGACAAACAGAGTGTCACTAGTATGCCTCTACTTGACTAGCTCGTTAATCAAAGATGGGTATGTTTCCTAACCATGGACAAAGAGTTGTCATTTGATTAAACGGGATCACATCATTAGTTGAATGATCTGATTGACATGACCCATTCCATTAGCTTAGCACCCGATCGTTTAGTATGTTGCTATTGCTTTCTTCATGACTTATTCATGTTCCTATGACTATGAGATTATGTAACTCCCGTGTGCCGGAGGAACACTTTGTGTGCTACCAAACATCACAACGTAACTGGGTGATTATAAAGGTGCTCTACAGGTGTCTCCAAAGGTACATGTTGGGTTGACGTATTTCGAGATTAGGATTTGTCACTCCGATCGTCGGAGAGGTATCTCTGGGCCCTCTCGGTAATGCACATCACTTAAGCCTTGCAAGCAATGCAACTAATGAGTTAGTTGCGAGATGATGTATTATGGAACGAGTAAAGAGACTTGCCGGTAACGAGATTGAACTAGGTATTGGATACCGACGATCGAATCTCGGGCAAGTAACATACCGATGACGAAGGGAACAACATATGTTGTTATGCAGTCTGACCGATAAAGATCTTCGTAGAATATGTAGGAGCCAATATGGGCATCCAGGTCCCGCTATTGGTTATTGACCGGAGACATGTCTCGGTCATGTCTACATTGTTCTCGAACCCATAGGGTCCGCACGCTTAAGGTTTCGATGACAGTTATATTATGAGTTTATACTGCTTTACCAGCATGTCATACTTTGGTTCGGAGGTATTGTTGGATGAAGCGGCCCGGACCGACATTACGCGTACGCTTACACGAGACCGGTTCTCCCGACGTGCTTTGCACATAGGTGGCTTGTGGGTGACAGATTCTCCAACTTTAGTTGAACTGAGTGTGGCTATGCCCGGTCCTTGCAAAGGTCAAAACAGCACCAACTTGACAAACTATCGTTGTGGTTTTGATGCGTAGGTAAGATTGGTTCTTGCTTAAGCCCGTAGCAGCCACGTAAAACTTGCAACAACAAAGTAGAGGACGTCTAACTTGTTTTTGCAGGGCATGTTGTGATGTGATATGGTCAAGACATGATGCTGAATTTTATTGAATGCGATGATCATGTTTTGTAACCGAGTTATCGGCAACTGGCAGGATCCATATGGTTGTCGCTTTATTGTATGCAATGCAATCGCGATGTAATGCTCTACTTTATCACTAAGCAGTAGCAATAGTCGTGGAAGCATAAGATTGGCGAGACGACAACGATGCTACGATGGAGATCAAGGTGTTGCGCCGGACGATGGTGATCATGACGGTGCTTCGGAGATAGAGATCACAGGCACAAGATGATGATGGCCATATCATATCACTTATATTGATTGCATGTGATGTTTATCTTTTATGCATCTTATCTTGCCTTGATTGACGTTAGCATTATAAGATGATCTCTCACTAAATTATCAAGAAGTGTTCTCCCTGAGTATGCACCGCTGCGAAAGTTCTTCGTGCTGAGACACCACATGATGATCGGGTGTGATAGGCTCTACGTTCAAATACAACGGGTGCAAAACAGTTGCACACGCGGAATACTCAGGTTATACTTGACGAGCCAAGCATATACAGATATGGCCTCGGAACACGGAGACCGAAAGGTCGAGCGTGAATCATATAGTAGATATGATCAACATAGTGATGTTCACCAATGAAACTACTCCATCTCACGTGATGATCGGACATGGTTTAGTTGATTTGGATCACGTGGTCACTTAGAGGATTAGAGGGATGTCTATCTAAGTGGGAGTTCTTTAAGTAATTTGATTAATTGAACTTAAATTTATCATGAACTTAGTCCTGGTAGTATTTTGCAAATTATGTTGTAGATCAATAGCTCACGTTGTTGCTTCCCTGTGTTTATTTTGATATGTTCCTAGAGAAAATTGTGTTGAAAGATGTTAGTAGCAATGATGTGGATTGGATCCGTGATCTGAGGTTTATCCTCATTGCTGCATAGAGGAATTATGTCCTTGATGCACCGCTAGGTGACAGACTTATTGCAGGAGCAGATACTGACGTTATGAACGTTTGGCTAGCTAAATATGATGACTACTTGATAGTTTAGGCACCATGCTTAACGGCTTAGAATCGGGACTTCAAAGACGTTTTGAACGTCATGGACCATATGAGATGTTCCAGGAGTTGAAGTTAATATTTCAAGCAAATACCCGAGTTGAGAGATATGAAGTCTCCAACAAGTTCTATAGCTAAAAGATGGAGGAGAATCGCTCAACTAGTGAGCATGTGCTCAGATTGTCTGGGTACTACAATCGCTTGAATAAAGTGGGAGTTAATCTTCCAGATAAGATAGTGATTAACAAAATTCTCTAGTCACCATCACCAAGTTAGTAGAACTTCGTAATGAACTATAGTATGCAAGGGATGACGAAAACGAATCACGAGCTTTTCATGATGATGAAATCGATGAAGGTAGAAATCAAGAAAGAGCATCAAGTGTTGATGGTTGACAAGATCACTAGTTTCAAGAAAAGGGTAAAGGGAAAAGGGGAACTTCAAGAAAAACAGCAAGCAAGTTGTTGCTCATGTGAAGAAGCCCAAGTCTGGTCCTAAGCCTGAGACAAAGTGCTTCTACTGCAAAGGGACTGGTCACTGGAAGCGGAACTACCCCAAGTGATTGACGGATAAGAAGGATGGCAAAGTGAACATAAGTATATTTGATATACATGTTATTGATGTGTACTTTACTAGTGTTTATAGCAACCCCTCATTATTTGATACTAGTTCAGTTGCTAAGATTAGTAACTCAAAACGGGAGTTGCAGAATAAACAGAGACTAGTTAAGGGTGAAGTGACGATGTGTGTTGGAAGTGGTTCCAAGATTGATATGATCATCATCGCACACTCCCTATACTTTCGGATTAGTGTTGAACCTAAATAAGTGTTATTTGGTGTTTGCGTTGAACATGAATATGATTTGATCATGTTTATTGTAATACGGTTATTCATTTAAGTCAGAGAATAATTGTTGTTCTATTTACATGAATAAAACCTTCGATGGTCATACACCCAATGAAACAAGTTCGTTGGATCTCGATCGTAGTGATACACATATTCATAATATTGAAACCAAAAAGATGCAAAGTTAATAATGATAGTGCAACTTATTTGTGGCACTGCCGTTTAAGTCATATTGGTGTAAAGCACATGAAGAAACTCCATGCTGATGGGCTTTTGGAATCACTTGATTATGAATCACTTGATGCTTGCAAACCATTCCTTATGGGCAAGACGACTAAAACGCATTCTCCGGAACAATGAAGCAAGCAACAGATTTGTTGGAAATCATACATACTGATGTATGTGGTTCGATGAATATTAAGGCTTGCAGCAGGTATCATTATTTTCTGACCTTCACAGATGATTGGAGCAGATATGGGGATATCTACTTGATGAAACATAAGTCTGAAACATTTGAACAGTTCAAAGAATTTCAGAGTGAAGTGGAAAATCATCGTGACAAGAAAATAAAAGTTTCTACGATATGATCACAGAGGTAAAATATTTGAGTCATGAGTTTGGCCTTCAATTAAAAAAATGTGAAATAGTTTCACTACTCATGCCACCTGGAACGCCACAGCATAATGGTGTGTCTGAACGTCATAACCGTACTTTATTAGATATGGTGCGATCTATGATGTCTCTTACCGATCTACCACTATCGTTTTGGGGTTATACATTAGAGACAGGTGCATTCACGTTAAATAGGGCACCATCTAAGTCCATTGAGATGACACAATCTGAAATGTGGTTTGGCAAGAAACCAAAGTTGTTGTTTCTTAAAGTTTGGGGTTATGATGCTTATATGAAAAAGTTTCATCCTGATAAGCTCAAACCCAAATCGGAGAAATGTGTCTTCATAGGATATCCAAAGGAAACTATTGGATACACCTTCTATCACAGATCCGAAGGCAAGACTTTTGTTGCTAAGTTCAGAAACTTTCTGGAGAAGGAGTTTCTCTCGAAAGATGTGAGTGGGAGGAAAGTAGAACTTGATGAGGTAACTGTGCCTGCTCCCTTATTGGAAAGTAGTACATCACAGAAAACTGTTTCTGTGACACCTGCACCAATTAGTGAGGAAGCTAATGATAATGATCATGAAACTTCAGGACAATATACTATTGAACTTCATGGATCAACCAGAGTGAGATCCGCGCAAGAGTGGTACGGTAATCCTGTTCTGGAAATCATGCTGCTAGATCATGATGAACCTACGAACTATGAAGAAGCGATGGTGAGCCCAGATTCCGCAAAATGGCTTGAAGCCATGAAATCTGAGATGGGATCCATGTATGAGAACAAAGTATGGACTTTGGTTGACTTGCCCGATGATCGGCAAGCAATTGAGAATAAATGGATCTTCAAGAAGAAGACTGCCGCTGACGGTAATATTACTGTCTACAAAGCTCGACTTGTCGCAAAAGGTTTTCGACAAGTTCAAGGGGTTGACTACGATGAGACCTTCTCACCCGTAGCGATGCTTAAGTCAGTCCGAATCATGTTAGCAATTGCCGCATTTTATGATTATGAAATTTGGCAGATGGATGTCAAAACTACATTCCTGAATGGATTTCTGAAAGAAGTGTTGTATATGATGCAACCGGAAGATTTTGTCGATCCGAAGGGAGCTAATAAAGTGTGCAAGCTCTAGCGATCCATTTATGGACTGGTGCAAACCTCTCGGAGTTGGAATAAATGCTTTGATAGTGTAATCAAAGCATTTGGTTTTATACAGACTTTTGGAGAAGCCTGTATTTACAAGAAAGTGACTGGGAGCTCTGTAGCATTTTTGATATTATATGTGGATGACATATTACTGATTGGAAATGATATAGAATTTCTGGATAGCATAAAAGGATACTTGAATAAGAGTTTTTCGATGAAAGACCTCGGTGAAGCTGCTTACATATTAGGCATAAAGATCTATAGAGATAGATCAAGACGCTTAATTGGACTTTCACAAAGAACATACCTTGACAAGATTTTGAAGTAGTTCAAAATGGAACAGTCAAAGAAAGAGTTCTTACTTGTGTTACAAGGTGTGAAGTTGAGTAAGACTCAAAACCCGACCACGGCAGAAGATAGAAAGAGAATGAAAGTCATTTCCTATGCCTTGGCCATAGGTTCTATAAAGTATGCCATGCTATGTACCTGATCTATTGTATACCCTACACTGATTTTGGCAAGGGAATACAATAGTGATCTAGGAGTAGATCACTGGACAGCGGTCAAAATTATCCTTAGTGGAATAAGGATATGTTTCTCGATTATGGAGGTGACAAAAGGTTCGTCGTAAAAGGTTACGTCGATGCAAGTTTTGACACTAATGTAGATGACTCTAAGTCTCAATCTAGATACATATTGAAAGTGGGAGCAATTAGCTAGAGTAGCTCCGTGTAGAGCATTGTAGACATAGAACTTGCAAAATACTTACGGATCTGAATGTGACAGACCCGTTGACTAAAATTATCTCACAAACAAAACATGATCACACCTTAGTACTCTTTGGGTGTTAATCACATAGATATGTGAACTAGATTACTGACTCTAGTAAACCCTTTGAGTGTTGGTCACATGACGATGTGAACTATGGGTGTTAATCACATGGTGATGTGAACTATTGTTGTTAAATCACATGGCGATGTGAACTAGATTATTGACTCTAGTGCAAGTGGGAGACTGAAGGAAATATGCCCTAGAGGCAATAATAAAGTTATTATTTATTTCCTTATATCATGATAAAGGTTTATTATTCATGCTAGAATTGTATTAACCGGAAACATAATACATGTATGAATACATAGACAAACAGAGTGTCACTAGTATGCCTCTACTTGACTAGCTCGTTAATCAAAGATGGTTATGTTTCCTAACCATGGACAAAGAGTTGTCATTTGATTAAACGGGATCACATCATTAGTTGAATGATCTGATTGACATGACCCATTCCATTACCTTAGCACCCGATCGTTTAGTATGTTGCTATTGCTTTCTTCATGACTTATACATGTTCCTATGACTATGAGATTATGTAACTCCCGTGTGCCGGAGGAACACTTTGTGTGCTACCAAACGTCACAACGTAACTGGGTGATTATAAAGGTGCTCTATAGGTGTCTCCAAAGGTACATGTTGGGTTGACGTATTTCAAGATTAGGATTTGTCACTCCGATCGTCGGAGAGGTATCTCTGGGCCCTCTCGGTAATGCACATCACTTAAGCCTTGCAAGTGCAACTAATGAGTTAGTTGCGAGATGATGTATTACGGAACGAGTAAAGAGACTTGCCGGTAACGAGATTCAACTAGGTATTGGATACCAACGATCGAATCTCGGGCAAGTAACATACCGATGACAAAGGGAACAACGTATGTTGTTATGCGGTCTGACCGATAAAGATCTTCGTAGAATATGTAGGAGCCAATATGGGCATCCAGGTCCCGCTATTGGTTATTGACCGGAGACATGTCTCGGTCATGTCTACATTGTTCTCGAACCCGTAGGGTCCGCATGCTTAAGGTTTTGATGACAGTTATATTATGAGTTTATACGTTTTGATGTACCGAAGGTTGTTCAGAGTCCTGGATGTGATCACGGACATGACGAGGAGTCTCGAAATGGTCGAGACATAAAGATTGATATATTGGAAGCCTATGTTTGGATATCGGAAGTGTTCCGGGTGAAATCGGGATTTTACCGGAGTACCGGGAGGTTACCGGAACCCCCCGAGAGCTATATGGGCCTTAGTGGAAGAAGAAGAGAGGCGGACAGGGCTGGGCCGCGTGCCCCTCCCCCCTAGTCCGAATAGGACAAGGAGAGAGGGGGCCGGCGCCCTCCTCCTTTCTCTCTCTCTCTTTTCCACCTCGCGAATCCTATTCCAACTAGGATTGGGGGAGAAGTCCTACTCCCGGAGGGAGTAGGACTCCTCCTGGCGTGCCCTATGATGGCCGGCCGGCCTCCCCCCCTTGAACCTTTATATACGGAGGCAGGGGCACCCCAGAGGAACACAAGTTGATCCACGTGATCATATTCTTAGCCGTGTGCGGCGCCCCCTGCCACCATAGTCCTTGATAATATTGTAGCGGTGCTTAGGCGAAGCCCTGCGACAGTAGTACATCAAGATCGTCACCACGCCGTCATGCTGACGGAACTCTTCTCCGACACTTTGCTGGATCGGAGTGCGGGGATCGTCATCGAGCTGAACGTGTGCTAGAACTCGGAGGTGCCGTAGTTTCGGTGCTTGATCGGTCGGGTCGTGGAGACGTGCGACTACATCAACCAAACGCTTCCATTGTCGATCTACAAGGGTACGTGGATCACACTCTCTCCTCTCGTTGCTATGCATCACCATGATCTTGCGTGTGCGTAGGAATTTTTTTGAAATTACTACGTTCCCCAACAGAACCATGATGATGGGGATCGGAAAAATCGCAACTTCTCCAATAAGTCGCTAAGACACATGCCCCACGGTGGGCGCCAACTGTCGTGGATCTAAGTCTGACGGTAGAATGGGGGGTTGGTATGAGGAGGCAAAATCCTAGCTATGGAGTAGTTGTACACACGAGTTTTACGAGTTCAGGCCCTTCTCAGAGGAAGTAACAGCCCTACGTCTCGGTGCCCTGAGGCGGTCGACTGGATTATATGTGTGTGTGTGTGTGTTTACAAAAGTGCGAACCCTTGTCCCAGAGGAGGGGGTGGCTTATATAGAGTGCGCCAGGACCCCAGCTCCCCTCCGTTACACAGGGTTCAATGTTCATAAAGGTGGGGCGTTACTGGTAACGTCTGCAATAAAGTGTTATAAATGCCCATAATGCTATGGTTTAAGTCACGACCGTTGCAGAGTGGAGGGCTTCTCGTCTTCTGGTGGTCGTGTGTCTTCAAGGAAGTTGAGTGAGCACATCTTCATGGTCGAGTGGATGATGTTTTCTCTTCGACTGCTTCTGATTCTTTGTAAAGATGTCCTAGGGGAGGGTATGCTGGACAGGTCCATGACCCTACCCTAGGTACATAGATTCATCATTTCTCAAATAAAAAAGCATTGTTAACATGACTAACTTTTGGTAAGGCATATCCTTTGGCACTGCCAATGGCGGCGGAGGAACGTGACTTCACAAAAGTTGGGGGTATTAATTTTTTGCAAAGGCCAGCTGATACCAAGCACAAATAGCCCCTTTAAAGGCATCTTCAATGGCAACCCGTAGAACTCCTCCCGAATCCGTCTATGGAGAAGGAAGTCCACTCTGCGGACACAGATGCGGGATGCGGGAGTCAACCATTCAACCGTAGCCGCATACATTTTCACACCAACTCGAACCAACCGAACGACATTCGTTCAAACAAGTCCAGATTTCATATAAACACCGCCAAGTTACATATAAACACACCGGATTTCATATAAATATGGCCGGTTTCATTACAAATACATCAAAGGGTGCTAGGCGGGCTCTGGAGTATAATTAATCCCTAATCTAAATGATCGCCGACGTCCAATCCGCTTGTCTGACCATCAACCCTGAGAACTGAAGCTTCACCGTCTCCAGTTCCGCCTCGGCGCTCTCCAACTCCACCTCCGGAGCCCCGGGAACTGAAGTTGTCCGACTCCATGTGCCCGCCAAGCAACTAATCAGTCGAAGATGCTCAGCCCACCAATCTTAGCATCGACCGGGGGGCGGGGGGAGGGGGAGCGGTGGCCTTCCTGGGACACGAGCGGCGGCAACCTATTGTGCACTACTCTTCCTCGCTCCCGACGGTGCCCGGGGACGTGCTGATTTATTCGTGGTCGTCGCTATGGGGCACGACCTTGACGATGTCCTCCTCGTTGATCTCACCAAACAACGCCTCGCCCGCCTCGTCATCACATTCCTTGCCGGCGGTCGCCACCTCCTCCACCTGCTGCCGGTACCGCCAGTGGGAGAGGTGGATCTCACGGGCGGAGCGGCAGGACTTGAGCAGTGCCTCCTGCTCCACCTGCTCCGCGTCCGGCCCGACCGCCTTGCCGGCAGCGACCTGCTCCTCCGCCTACAAATGCTCCTGGAGTAGGTTGTGGTTGTAGTTAACGTCGGCCCGCGTCTTCTGGAACCGCTCCTCCCGCACGATGTCCATATAATGGGCGGGCCTCGCCGATGGTCATGATGCAATGCACCGGCGAGGGTGGAGCGGAGGAGGAGGGTGCCGCAGAGGAAGAGGGGGGTGGTGCTGGCTCGGCGGAGGAGGCGTCCTCCATTTGCACGTCATCATCGGAGGCGTCCTCCGGCTGCCAGCCGGCGGCAATGGCGGCCATCCCCTTCTTTTTCTTCGACGTTAGCCCGTCCCAGAGAGCCTTGGCGGTGGAGGGATCCATGGCGGGGAGTGATCCAGAGAGGGATGATTGTGGCTATGGCCAGGGCAGCGCTTTATATAGCATCGGTGGGCGACAGAGGGAGGGGTAGCGTCAGAGGACACACCTCGGCAATCGCATGCCATCAATGCAGGTGACAGACGGACGGACGGGCGGCCGTCCTGTCGTTTGAAAGCGCGGCAGTCGCCTGCAAAGGGGAGTGGCGCGGTCGGTGGTCTCTCGGTCGACGCACCGCTTCAACGTCGGCGCCAGTGAGCGGTCGCATCTGCTCTGACTCGGCATAATTGTTGGCGCTAACGCGCTCGAGCGGCGCTAACCGAAAACGCCCAGGAGAGGGAAGGGGGTTTTGGTGGGCCACGGCGGTCAGAAGCGAGCTTGGGATCGGTTCGGATTCCCACAAACCTCCCACAGTTTTATCTCTGATTTGCGGGAGAAATCGCGTCCGGACCACGCCGCAGACCGATACAAGACCATGTTGCATGGCTTTCGCGGTCCGGATCATGCGGTCCCAACGGTTGCGGAAGGTTTGCTGGTCGGCATTGAAGATGTCCCAACAACACAATATTATGAGCTAGTTGATACCTCCAAAATGCACACAAGCCAAATGATTACGCAAAAGGGAGAATGTGTATGGTGTTCATAGGAGCAATGCGCAGTTCGTTGTCAAACCACGCATATATAACTCTCTTTGCATGCCGTTCCTTTATAGACTGCCAAAAGGAGTACACAAAAAGCACTGCTCCTTTTCTTAAGCAAACAAAAACAAGAAGTAACCGTCCCTTTTCACCTTCCGATTGCGCTTCCTTTGAAACAACTACATCGTGCCGGTTTCAGACGACCAGACCCACGCACGGTTTATGCGCCCATGCGCAAGCAGTGATGCACTCATGCACGGTGCGGCGCTTTTGGCTGTGGTTTTCTATGGTCAATATTCACCGTTGCCCTGTCAAAGGACTCCATGGCATGCATCCCAGGTCTATCCACCACAAATTCACACAATATACAATATAGTCTTTGGCACTGCACGAAGGGGCTGTTTGAATCGTGATTATCTTTACCCTATATTGTTACATTATTTTTGTCATATTTATCTTACTTGAGTTGTTTAAATTGTTAGCTACACTTTGGCTCGGCTAAAAGCATCTTCAACAGACGGATAAAATTTTCACGCGCTAAAATAGTTTTAGCGCATCACTATAGCACTTTTAGCGTGCCAGACCCAATATTGGTTTAGCAGATGTCAAAAAACGCGCGCCAAAAAAACACGCAGTGCAAATTGTGAAGCGCGCGCAACCCGGCGCCCCAAATTTACAGCTTCTGATAGCGTCTTTTAGCGAATGCCCAATCATTTTTTGCGCGTGCACTATTTTACAGCTTCTGCTGGAGTTGTCCGGCGCCAAAAAACCCGAATTTTAGCGCGCGGAGCAGTTTTTTTAAGATGCTCTAAGAAAATCTTGCCTCACTTTTTGTGTCTATGACATGTGGGGTTTACTGCTTATTAATTATTATTTTTGCCTTAGATGTGGCTAGAACCAAACGCCCATCTAACTTGGTCAAACTTAGCTAAGCTGAGGTATGATATGATAAAGTGTGACAAGGTGTGTATAGAACCAAACAACCCCGAAGTGTGATAAGGTGTGAGGTTTACTGCTCATTAATTTTTTTTACCTTAGATATGATTAGAACTAAACACTCATCCCACTTGATCAAATTTGACTATGGTGAGATATGGTAAAAGGTGGCTGGAACCAAACAACTCCGAAATTTGTCCGCTGCACCTTTGCCTTCGTCGCGAGGGGTAGCTCAGTGGTGCCTGTCAGCACGATCCTGCTGATGGAGCGCCTTTCGGTGATGATCGGCCCGTCGAACGTGTGCAAAAGTTGACGGCACGTGTACACGCGTGCTCGATCGTCTGTACCACTGAAGCTTGACCACACGCGCATGCATGCAAAGCCAGCCGAGAAACAGCGACCGGCTGCACGGCGCCCGTCTGCTGAACGTGGATTTCTCGGAGAATGCATGGTGGATGCACGGTCGTCGTCGTCGTCGGACTACACATGCCACGCTCGTCGATCGATCGGTCGCCAGCTCTGAATCAACGAGGAAAAGGAAAAGGAAAAGGTCATGTCCAGTATGGCAGTATCCATGGTGAGAGATGAGATGAGTCCTCTCCATTTTTGGCGAATCAGATAGGGTCACAAAAGTCGCATGGTTTTCACCTCTGCACGCCCAGACCGTCCGCAAAGTCTCCACAACTGTGCGCACCGGCGACAAAAACGAAACTATGTGCGAGCACAGCGGCAACTGCACTGGCGCTTGCTTGACTCGCCGTCCCATCAACGACGACATATGTGTCCCCGCGGTTCACACGCGCCAGAAGGAAAATATCAGACCAGCGGCGTGCTCGATTCACAAGCAAGCTAGCCAAGACCGTACTGTCTTCTGGAGCACTCTCACTGTATCAGTCAGTGCCTGCCTCAGTGTAGGAGTAGAGCGTACGTACGTGCATGTTCATGCACGCCCCAGATGACTCCCTGTGACCTTCGTCACGTAACGTACGGTTTGGCTCCCTTCGTCTCGGCCCAGGCTCTCGGTTTCACACCGTGCGTGCCGGCGTCCGTACATCTATTATCACTCAGCTGGCATGGCCGCGGCAATGATCTCCCGTGCTCTCCCCGGCGGTTTTGGGGCGTCGGTCATGGCCCCACGCCATGCCACGCCATGCACGACAGCAACGGAGATATCGATATCGCGCTGTGTGGTCACCGGCGCGCGGCGTGAACGCGTCTCGCCGCGGGCTAGACGAGACTGAGACGAGAGACCATGCAGGATGCCAGCTACAACCTATGAACTCGCGAACGGATCGATGTCGTTCGAGAATCATGGTGGATCGACGCGCTCTAGTTGATGCGAGCGTGTAACGGGACCGGGCGGACTGGTCACGCAAGTGGCATTGACACAATAAATGGCACAGCGTACCACTGCCGTGGGGCACTGCTCACCGGCCTCCACAAAAACTGGACACATGTGTACGTGCAACGCCGACCCATGCGTGGAGTAGACAGTAGATGGACCATGGCGGACCAGCAAGCAAGCATCTAGTACAGCACGGCATACGTGTGTGGCTCTCCGCCCATGTTGACCGGCGTGCCTTTGTTTTAGCCGGATGTTGACCGGTGTACCTGGCTCGTTTATCCTCAGGACTAGAAGCTGATTATCCACTTTCTCGCACAAAAAATATATCTAATGATGTAGTAGGAGCACTTGTATTTTGCTATCAAATCAACCCAGCCAGCAACCATGGTTCCCTCCATGTGTTATTTATGCATATGCACCAGCCCAGGGGCTGCTAAATGCCAAAAAGGAGTCTCCTTCCTAAAAAGATGCCGCGCCGCACAACTCTTCTGGTAATTTAGCGAGCAGCTCACCTGCCGATTTGTGCCTAATGATGTGTTATGTTATGCTCATGGGAGGACGACCGCTTCTCATCGCTGTTAGGAGTAGTTAATTAGCACCAGACCAATTCCACTAAAACTTTCAAAGATTCGCTTATATGAAAAACTGACACAACTTCATCTGATGCATCAAGATCTTGTATTGATCACATACACGATCTATTTTTTAGCTTGCCGTAAAGTACCTTTGACGAATGCATTACTAAGGTGCATACACACATAGAAATATCCGGATAGGATTAATTATTCTTGGTGCTCTCTTTTAGTGTGTGTGCGCTCCAAGCACTAACAGTTCTCCAATTTACCAGATATATGCACCATAAGATTATCAAATGGACTAGAAATTTGGCACCATGTTCCATGGATGCAGAAACATGTTCTTTAAAAAAAAGAGTCAAAAAACTTGTCATTTTCTTTAATTAAGAAGGGAGTAAGAATTTGTGCGCTTAACTTACAAAAAAAATCAGACCAAATCCATTACAACCCAACTCATATTACCGTGAAAATGGGTACCATCGGACGATCTGACCACCACCATGAACACCACAAAGCTGCTGAGAAGAAAAGAACATCCGCCAAGAAGTCGCTAGCGTCACCCGCCAGCTCAGCAGCCCACACGACAAGTCGTCGCCATACCACCAAAAACATGTCATCATCACCACCTGGACACGTTTGAGCGCAGCCTTGACCACACAGCTACAAGCGAACCATGGAAGAACAGATCAGACAGGTCGGGACGAACTCATCTTGATGCCATCATGGTTCCCAAACAGACATCATGGCCCCTAAGACAACCGCCTTAGCAAACCATGCGACAAAAGCCATCGCCAAAGCACATGCATGTCTCCCAGTCGTAGCCTGCTACGAGGCGATGTTGTCACAAAGGAGAAAGACATGAAGACGCCTCCATCGCCTAATCCTTAATATTAGATGTTTTCCTTCGGGGCAAGGTCACGGGAAGAGGTACGAGCACAACTCCTCAAACGGTTTTAGGAAAGATCGCGACGCCTGCAGAAGTCACTGCCGCCGGAATTGGTGAAGGTCGGAAAGGGTTTTCTCCTAAAGATGCCTCGCCACCAACTACTCGTATCGGCCAACCACCAAACGCATACCAACAACCACCGCAACCATTGATGGGACAACACCCCGCCATTTGTCCCCCCACTGAGGCCAGCCCGTGCTACACCAGTCTAGTAGCCGCAACACTAACACGCACTTGGCGTGCCCTCCGTCCCACGCAGAGTGGCAGCACGGCACCAACCAATAGGTCGAACCCGCCGAAGCGAGGAAGAAACCACACTACATCTCGCTGAGTCATCCTCCAGACGCTGATGCGGGAATGCCTTATGGCAGTCTCGTCACTACCCTCTTAGCCTACAGAGGACGGCAACAACCGCAGTCACGCTGTCTAGAGCGCTTGTGCGCCTGTCTGTGGGGGCGTGGGGCTGCCGTACCGGGTTCCCAGCACCACCGTTGGACCTGACGCATGGGTGCGCCGCTGCCTTGGGAGCAGTGGCCCGTGACCACCACAGCTATTGCTGAGGGCATCGGTGGAGGGGCAAGGTTGGGTTGGCCCTCCACTGGCGCCATCGCTGGTGACAGAGCGGCATGGGAGCGAGGGGAAAAACTTTTGAATATATAACGAAAATGCTAAAGACGTTCGCTGGAAGGGGATGGCGAATCGAATGTTTTTATGACAAGTTATATCGTGGCGATGATGACGACTTTAGTTTACAAGCACGGCAAATTTTGGCATTTTTTTGAAATAAAGCGGATTTGCCTTGCTCGCCAACTAAACTTGCCATTGTCGACGAACATCAATTGGGAAGAGGGAAAGAAAGATTAGGGGAAGAAGCGGGGTAGAGGAATTGGTCGACTCATCAGGCTCATGACCTGAAGACTGCAGGTTCGAAGCCTGTCCCCGCCTAATCACGTCAGATACGTGCCGCAAGTCATGCGCTATTGCCATGATTCGCACCGACGCTCGCCAGATAAAAGGGTCCGCATATTATTACTCATGCTATATCTAGCCCTAGATGAAGGGAGTATTAGATCCACTACAAATGAGATGGCAATATTCTAGCATTAATTATAGGGGTTAGTCTATGCGTGTGTATATGAACGCTTGCGTCTATACTGTGTTAAAAAAAATGCTCTTGTTGTTTCTTCCAATCAATTGCGGGCAGCGTTGTTGTATAGTTACTCCATGACAGTTGTCAACCCCATTGACTAACATTAATTTAGTGTTTGACCACGTATGTCAGACAACAAAGTTCGTCAAACCTCCGCATTTAAGACAGCCGTAGCAGACGGGCGAAATAGTCTTGCCAAAAGTCAGTCGTCGCGAGGTAGCCAAAACCGTCACGAATTATTATTTTTGGACCCGTCACGGGTGTAGCGTTTACTGGTGTGTTTGATCGTTCTCACAGTCATGAACTGCCAGCCACTTTCCCCGCAAAAAAGAAAGAAGTACCGCCTGCCACTGTACATTTTTTTAGATGGAGCCTGCCACTGTAGATTTAGTACTACGTGGTTCATGTATAGCATAGACCTTCTTGCCAAAAAAATGATCTTGTTGGATTCGCTTTTGCATGTCCTTGTACTAGCACCGTCAGGACGTTCCAGCACATGCGTGGTGCCACTATTATGCACGATCACAATGCTTAGCACCTTTTTGTTAGCTTGCCGCGCAAACAATGTGGTCTCACCGTAGTGCCCAAATCGGCCACGAATTGCTTTGGGCAACCACCACGTACGAGCTCTTTTGGCCAGCTGACTACAAATGTCATGTGAAAATAAAAGATCGAACCTACCTCGGCGACTTCCATGCCAAGTTGTCGGCCCCAAAACTCCCTTCTTGCACTCGCGAGGGCCGGGCGAGGAGAAAGGAAAATCGTTACACCAAACGAGGTAGAAATGCAGATGCATCGCGACTCTTGGAGATCTTGGACACCGCCACACGGAAGCGCAAATATGACAAAAACGTAGTAGGAGTATCACTTTCTCTTTGATTGATTGGAAGAACGAACCTACGCGCACCGCCACACGACCAAAGCTCCGCCTCTGCGCTGTGCTGTGTGCCTCCGTGCGTGCGCATATATGATGTTCGGTTGGTGTGCGACCACTCAAGCTTAGTTTAGTTGCGCACAAGATGGCTAGCAGCCGGATTAGTCCATTCAGGACGCGACGGTGCGATCTGTCTCGAGTTTATATTGTTGCAAAAAGAGTTAAAAATGGTCGACCAAAGTATAGACAAAACACAGAAAATTGAACAAGTACGTACGCTAGAGCTCGGAGGAAGGGTAGTTTGATCGGGATGCCTATATTTCAGTCGAACCAAGTCTCGTCGATGCTATATTCATGAAATTTTACTTAGAGATCCTTATAAAAAAAATCATATTATGTCATTTGGCTTAAACTTGAAGTAAATAGCATAAAACTACTACTTTACAGGCTAGGGTTCCAAAAAACTATCGATTTTTAATTTTTCTCAGATAACTACCAAGTGAGCGGTCCGCTGTTTCAAAAAACCCAAATCGCTGAGTGCTTATCAATTGATCACAATTATGACAAGTCGAGCCCACACCTAAACGAAGCGTTAGTTTGACCGTTAACTAACATGTGGGGCCCACATGTTAGTGTCTCTTCTTTATCTTCCTCTTCGTCAGTGTCTTTTCTTTATCTTCCACATGTTTGACCGTTAACGTACAATATTAAAAACTGATAGTTTTTTAAAACCCTAGCCTGTAAAGTAATAGTTTTATGCTATTTACTTCTTAAACTTGATTAAGTCTCAGTCCAGTCGACTAAGATCTGGTCACATCCTAGTTTGATCGGTGCGGCCAAATTGCAGACAAGTTTCGAGCAAATTCATTCCTGCAAGCATACGTCCCACGGCAAAAATTAACTGCTGTTTTCTCGAACCCTCCCAATTTATTGTGGGCTGCTAGTCAGTCCCCGCCCCGTCCAACACGAGCTCCAACCGCCGATGGCGCTGGCGCCGGCTGCGCTAGCTCTCTCGTTTTGACCAGCTCAACCCATCGAGCCGACGATACCGCCGTCGCCATCCGTCGTCCGGCGAAGTCGCCAGCCCGCACGCCGCAGATCGAACCGCCGGCGACGGGACGGGTTTTTTCTCCGAGCCCCACATGGGCGCGCTCGCCTGTTGGTACTGCGCAAGCTTCAAAAATTACGACCGCACGTCCATCGTCGGGTCACGTCGCCCGCCTTGGATCGCAGATATTCTTCGCAGATCAATAAGCCAATGGATTATATCGCCATTGTCAGCTGGCCGGGGCGGGGGGTGGTAGAAGGAAGGACGGGCGGGGCCTGAGAGGTCGCCATCTGGCCCAGCTAGCTGCTGCTGCGTCTTCGGCTCCACCCGCCCTCGCTTTCACGGAAGTTTCTTCCCCGCCATGCGCGTATATGCCAAAGCGCTGTCCCTTTTCTCTCTCTCTCGCGAGGCAGAGTGCTGTCCCTTGACCTGCGTCTCTACCGCGCCATGGGCAGCGCCAGCGCCAGCGGCCACGAATCTATAAATAGGCACCAAGGAGCAGCTTACCCATTCATCTCCCTCCCTCCCTCGCCAGCTCAAGCTCAAGAAGCTCCACCAATCTCCCTAGCAAGCTCAAGAAGCTTCATCGGCTAGATCAGCGCATAACATTCTTGGCCTCTCCCATCCTCTGTCTCTGTCTCTACTCGGCTAGCTACCAGATCCTCGGAAACCAGAGAGCGCAGATGGCAAGCAGATCCGCCGAGCTTCTCTCGAGGATGGCCGCCGGCGACGGCCACGGTGAGAACTCGTCCTACTTCGACGGGTGGAAGGCGTACGACATGAACCCCTTCCACCCGCAGGACAACCGCGGGGGCGTCATCCAGATGGGCCTCGCCGAGAACCAAGTACGCGCTATTCTTGCTCCTTGATTAACACAGCAGTAATATTTGCTGTTCATCTTTCGCCATTACAAAGCATGAAGCTAACCATCGGCGGCGCTGCAGCTCTCGCTGGACCTGATCGAGGAGTGGAGCAAGGCCCACCCGGAGGCGTCCATCTGCACGGCGGAGGGCGCCTCGCAGTTCAAGAGGATCGCCAATTTCCAGGACTACCACGGCCTCCCGGAGTTCAGACAGGTGAGCACAAACACGCATAAGACAAAGTAGCCGGTGATATAATTGGACAAGATTAATGATAAGATAGCTGCTGACGAGTGCGAAAGCGACGGGGCAGCGCCCCTGACGGATCATTTTTGCTAAGCAATATGCGATTTGTGTCTGTTGCTGCAGGCGATGGCCCAGTTCATGGGGCAGGTGAGGGGGTGGAAGGCCAGGTTTGACCCGGATCGCGTCGTGATGAGCGGCGGCGCCACCGGCGCGCAGGAGACGCTCGCCTTCTGCCTTGCCAACCCCGGCGAGGCCTTCCTCGTGCCCACGCCTTACTACCCAGGGTACGCTTCATTCGTCAACCCCTTGACAGCAACTGAATTCGGTGCATGTCCGCCTCTCGTGCACGTAGAAGTCAATCGCAGACCCTGAAAATCGGGTCAAAATTTAGACAATGTGTACATGTCATGAAAATCATTTTGGGCTCGGAAGGAAGACTAATCTAGTGTCAACGAGGAATAGCTAGCCTTCCAGACGAAAAGGCCGACAGCTTTTCAGTCTCCTTGATATAAAATCAAATCCAAGTAGGATCCTAAGTTCTTGGTTTCATGCCTTCAAGTTCAAGTTGAGTGGCGCAACCTAGTCTGCATATACAGCAGCCGGTCTGGTCTTTGGTGACTTTTTGGTTAACGCATGTTAACGTCTCTGACCTACGCACGGTCAATTGATGACCAATATAAGATTCAAATGGAGTAAAGATGCATAGCGCAACAACGTACGCATGCATGCACGCGACGAGTTGTTTCATCAGGCCTGACGTATGTGCGCTTTCGTTTCCGGTCACAGATTCGACCGCGACTGCTGCTGGAGGTCGGGAGTGAAGCTGCTGCCGATCGAGTGCCACAGCTCCAACGACTTCAGGATCACCAGGGAGGCCGTGGTGGCGGCGTACGAGGGCGCGCGGAGCAGCGGCGTGCGCGTCAAGGGCATCCTCATCACCAACCCGTCCAACCCGCTGGGCACGACCGCGGACCGGGCCACGCTGGCCATGCTCGCCACCTTCGCCACGGAGCACCGCGTGCACCTCATCTGCGACGAGATCTACGCGGGGTCGGTCTTCGCCAAGCCGGAGTACGTGAGCATCGCGGAGGTGATCGAGCACGACGCCCCCGGCGCCGACCGGGACCTCATCCACATCGCCTACAGCCTCTCCAAGGACTTCGGCCTCCCGGGGTTCCGCGTCGGCATCGTCTACTCGTACAACGACGCCGTCGTGGCCTGCGCGCGCAAGATGTCCAGCTTCGGCCTGGTGTCCTCGCAGACGCAGCTCTTCCTGGCCAAGATGCTCGGGGACGAGGAGTTCATGGCGCGGTTCCTGCGCGAGAGCGCGCGGCGGCTGGCGGCGCGGCACGAGCTGTTCACGTCGGGGCTCCGCGAGGTGGGCATCGGGTGCCTGGGCGGCAACGCCGGGCTCTTCTCGTGGATGGACCTGCGGGGCATGCTCCGGGAGAAGACGGCGGAGGCGGAGCTGGAGCTGTGGCGGGTGATCATCCGCAAGGTGAAGCTCAACGTGTCGCCGGGGACGTCGTTCCACTGCGGCGAGCCCGGGTGGTTCCGCGTCTGCCACGCCAACATGGACGACGAGACCATGGGGGTGGCGCTGAGCCGGATCCGGGACTTCGTGCGCCAGCACCAGCAGCAGAAGGCCAAGGCTCAGCGCTGGGCCGCCAGGAGCCACCTCCACCTCAGCCTCCAGCGCCACGGCGCCATGGCGTCGCAGTACCACGCGCTCTCCAGCCCCATGGCCGCGCTGCTGTCGCCCCAGTCTCCGCTCGTCCACGCCGCCAGCTAAGTCGGTCGCCACGGTCAGTCAAGTGAGCCGTACGTACATTACATTTGGTACGTACACACTTTTTTCGATCGCATGCATGCATGGCATGGTGCGCGCATGCATGGGGCCTGGATGGATGCATGCGATTGTTTGGGAAGGTTTAGACATGCAAAATGCGGCATGTACTACGTAGCTATAGCTTAACGTTTTACGGAGGTTGCAATGGCGCCCGATGTAAGGTAAGCCGTGTGTGACCACGCATGGTATTACAATCCTCTTGTTTTGTTTATTATGGTTTGGTTTGGTCTGATCGGACCAAGGCTTCTCGATCAGATGCTGTAATAAACTTGTACTGAGGTACGTACAATATTGATGTTGTATATCACCCTCAAAAGAGGGTCCATGATGTACCGCATGCCGCATGAGTGACGAGTTTAAACTTGATTAAGGGTTTATCTACATTTTTGTTATTAAAACGCAATCTGGTATGAGTTGTTAAAATTTGTTGTCGTCCTTGCATGACGACGACAACTACTACTACCATCACCACCATCACCATTTCTTCTTAAGCCATAATAGCCTTCTAACTCCAATCTTGGTTCCAACCCTTCCCGCCCCACCCTGCACGCATTCACACTCTCGTTAAAGCATCTCCAACAGGCGCCGGTCGCGCCGCGTATAAAAAACACATATGCCGCGTGCGCATCGTCTGGTTTGATGCGGCGCGCAACGCTTGCTCCAGCAGCCGCGCTAAAATATAGCGCGAGCAGCGCGCGCGACGCGCACAAACAACATATGCATTCGAAAACAAAAGCAAAAAAATCAAAAAAAAAAAAGTTTAATTTCGTTTATTACAACTCAAACAAACAGTTTATCGTTTAATACAACAAATAGTGCAATTAAACACAACAAATAGTTCAACAATACAATAATGAACGCACAAATCATGATGCTCTTTGTCGTCTATTCTATGCCCACCACTCCTCAATGAGATCCTTCTGAAGATCATTATGCGTTGCAGGACGTCGAATGGCATGATAGGAGGCAACAAAACGTGCCACCCTTTCAGCCCTCCGTCGCACCCGCACGGAATATCCCAAGAGCTCATACTGAGAGTAATCTACATCTTGGCCACGCTCATTCTCGATGATCATGTTGTGCATGATCACACAAGCGTGCATTATGTATCAAAGCATCTTTTGATCCCAAAATCTAGCCGGTCCTCTCACAATAGCAAATTGGGCTTGCAAAATCCCAAAAGCCCTCTCCACATCTTTTCTAGCTGCCGCCTGAGCATTGTGGAAATCAAGATTTTTTCTTACCTTCTGGCTTTTTCAACGGCTTGACAAAGGTTTGCCACTTTGGATAGATGCCATCCGCTAGATAATAGTCATAGTTGTATGTACGGCCATTTGCTACAAACTGCACCGGTGGCAACTCCCCATTTGCAATCTTACTCATAAGTGGTGACCGGTTGACAACATTGATGTCATTCAAATATCTAGGCATTCCAAAGAATGCATGCCAAATCCAAGTCTCTTGATCGGCCACCGCTTCAAGGATTATAGTGGAACCCTTTTTTTGGTCGTGGAATTGCACATGCCATGCCTTTGGACAATTCTTCCAACTCCAATGCATGTAATCTATTGAGCCAAGCATGCCAGGAAAGCGGCGAGCTTTGTTCATCGCCAAAAGCCTTGCGACGTCTTCAGCGTTGGGAGATCTTAAATACTCCTCGCCAAACGCTTGCACAATTCCGACTGCGAAGCGCTTGACACACATGATGGCATGGCTCTCACCCATAGCCAAGTGATCATCAACTAGATCAGCCGGTATACCGTATGCCAACATACGCAAAGCGGCTGTCACCTTCTGAAAGGTGCTATGCCCGAGCTCTCCGGCGGCATTCCTCCTTTGCTGAAAAAAGCGATCATGGCTCGCTAGTTTCTCTGCAATGCGCCTGAACAACTCGGTGCTCATCCTAAACCGGCGACGTAAATACGACTCGGGGTATGTGGGATTCTCCGCAAAATATGCCTGATCAATCTGTTGTGGGCATCGATCCTATCCCTCCAAATTTTTTGACGACCCATAACCGAACCACCGTGCTTCGTTTTTTTTTATTAATATGCATAGCTAGGATCATTGCAAGATCCTCCTCCTCTTCCATATTAAATTCTTCTTCGGAAGAATCATACGACGAACTCATCTACAATGTTGAATACTATGCTATAAATAAAAAACTATAATCAACATGCACGAAATTCATGGCTTTTGAGCAATACATACATTCTAGGCGTTTTGTCGAACACCTTGCGGGCGCTGAGCGGCAGCGAGTGCACGGGCGCTGTTCGTCGGCGGACCAGCACGCGCGCGGGGCGGCGGGCCTAGGGGGGGCGGAGAAAGCGCACGCGGGGCGGGGATAGGCCGGGGAAGCGCCGGAACGGTCGCCTGGTTGCGCGGTCGGCGGCGGCGGCGCGGCTGGAGGGGGGTGGGAGGTGCGAGCGAGCGCGCGAGAGTCCAGCGCGCGGGAGCAGGCGCAGCAAATAAGCGGTGCGCGATTGCGTTTCGGCCCGCGCGCTGGACTACGTATGCCGCGCGCGCGGTTTTCGCGCGCCCGCTGGAGCAGCTATTCCGATTGCGCGCGCGCTAAAAGGGGGGTTTTGCGGCGCGGCGCTAGTTTGGCGCGCCTGTTGGAGATGCTCTTACTCCCCAACTCTTCATGTCTGGCGGATGTAGTCGGCTCGTCACATGATCAAGCATTACCTCTAAATCCTACCCGCCTATTTGAGCACCCTATTATTATAATCACCCCAACCCTAACATTAACTGAAGGAAATATGCCCTAGAGGAAATAATAAAGTTATTATTTATTTCCTTATATCATGATAAATGTTTATTATTCATGCTAGAATTGTATTAACCAGAAACATAATACATGTGTGAATACATAGACAAACAGAGTGTCACTAGTATGCCTCTACTAGACTAGTTCGTTAATCAAAGATGGTTAAGTTTCCTAACCATGAACAAGGAGTTGTTATTTGATTAACGAGGTCACATCATTAGTTGAATGATCTGATTGACATGACATATTCCATTAGCTTAGCACCCGACCGTTTAGTATGTTGCTATTGCTTTCTTCATGACTTATACATGTTCCTATGACTATGAGATTATGCAACTCCCGTTTGCCGGAGGAACACTTTGGGTGCTACCAAACGTCACAACGTAACTGGGTGATTATAAAGGAGTACTACAGGTGTCTCCAATGGTAGATGTTGGGTTGGCGTATTTCGAGATTAGGATTTATCACTCCGATTGTCGGAGAGGTATCTCTGGGCCCTCTCGGTAATGCACATTACACAAGCCTTGCAAGCATTGCAACTAATGAGTTAGTTGCGGGATGATGTATTACAGAACGAGTAAAGAGACTTGCCAGTAACAAGATTGAACTAGGTATTGGATACCGACGATCGAATCTCGGGCAAGTAACATACCGATGACAAAGGGAACAACGTATGATGTTATGCGGTCTGACCGATAAAGATCTTCGTAGAATATATAGGAGCCAATATGGGCATCCAGGTCCCGCTATTGGTTATTGACCGGAGACGTGTCTCGGTCATGTCTACATTATTCTCGAACCGTAGGGTCCGCACGCTTAACGTTACGATGACAGTTATTATGAGTTTATGCATTTTGATGTACCGAAGGTTGTTCGGAGTCCCGGATGTGATCACGGACATGACGAGGAGTCTCGAAATGGTCGAGACATAAAGATTGATATATTGGAAGCCTATGTTTGGACATCGGAAGTGTTCCGGGTGAAATCGGGATTTTACCGGATCACCGGGAGGTTACCGGAACCCCCCGGGAGCCATATGGGCCTTATTGGGCTTTAGTGGAAAGGTGAAAGGTGCTGCCCATAGTGGGCTGTGCGCCTCCCCCCTCCCCTAGTCCTATTAGGACTAGGAGAGGTGGCCGGCCACCTCTCTCTCTCTCTCTTTCCCCTTGGGAGTCCTATTAGGAATAGGATTGGGGGGGGGGAGTCCTACTCCCGGTAGGAGTAGGACTCCTCCTGCGCCTCCATAGGCTTGGCCGGCCAGCCCTCCCCCTGGCATCCTTTATATACGGGGGCAGGGGGCGCCTCTAGACACACAAGTTGATCATTGAGATCGCTCCTTAGCCGTGTGCGGTGCCCCCTGCCACCAAATTCCACCTCGATCATATCATTGTAGTGCTTAGGCGAAGCCCTGCGTCGGTAGTACATCAAGATCGTCACCACGCCGTCGTGCTGACGGAACTCTTCCTCGACGCTTTGCTGGATCGGAGCCCGAGGATCGTCATCGAGCTGAACGTGTGCTAAGAACTCGGAGGTGCCGGAGTAACGGTGCTTGGATCGGTCGGATCGGGAAGAAGACGTACGACTACTTCCTCTACGTTGTGTCAACGCTTCCATTGCGATCTACAAGGGTACGTAGATCAGACTCTCCCCCTCGTTGCTATGCATCACCATGATCTTGCGTGTGCGTAGGATTTTTTTTTGAAATTACTACGTTCCCCAACAGTGGCATCCGAGCCTAGGTTTTATGGTTTGATGTTATTTGCACGAGTAGAACACAAGTGAGTTGTGGGCGATACAAGTCATACTGCCTACCAGCATGTCATACTTTGGTTCGGCGGTATTGTTGGACGATACGACCCGAACCAACCTTACGCGTACACTTACGCGAGACCGGTTACCTCGACGTGCTTTGCACATAGATGGCTTGCGGGCGACTGTCTCTCCAACTTTAGTTGAACCGAGTATGGCTACGCCCGGTCCTTGAGAAGGTTAAAACGGAGTCTGTTTGACAAGCTATCGTTGTGGTTTTGATGCGTAGGTGAGATGAGTTCTTGCTTAAGCCCGTAATAGCCACGTAAAACTTGCAACAACAAAGTAGAGGACGTCTAACTTGTTTTTGCAGGGCATGTTGTGATGTGATATGGTCAATACATGATGCTAAATTTTATTGTATGAGATGATCATGTTTTGTAACCGAGTTATCGGCAACTGGCAGGAGCCATATGGTTGTCGCTTTATTGTATGCAATGCAATCGCGATGTAATGCTTTACTTTATCACTAAGCGGTAGCGATAGTCGTGAAAGCATAAGATTGGCGAGACGACAACGATGCTACGATGGAGATCAAGGTGTCGCGCCGATGACGATGGTGATCATGACGGTGCTTCAGAGATGGAGATCACAAGCACAAGATGATGATGGCCATATCATATCACTTATATTGATTGCATGTGATGTTTATCTTTTATGCATCTTATCTTGCTTTGATTGACGTTGGCATTATAAGATGATCTCTCACTAAATTATCAAGAAGTGTTCTCCCTGAGTATGCACCGTTGCGAAAGTTCTTCGTGCTGAGACACCACGTGATGATCGGGTGTGATAGGCTCTACGTTCAAATACAACGGGTGCAAAACAGTTGTACACGCGGAATACTCAGGTTATACTTGACGAGCCAAGCATATACAGATATGGCCTCGGAACACGGAGACCAAAAGGTCGAGCGTGAATCATATAGTAGATATGATCAACATAATGATGTTCACCGGTAAAACTACTCCATCTCACGTGATGATCGGACATGGTTTAGTTGATTTGGATCACGTGATCACTTAGAGGAAGAGGGATGTCTATCTAAGTGGGAGTTCTTAAATAATATGATTAATTGAACTTAAATTTATCATGAACTTAGTACCTGATAGTATCTTGCTTGTTTATGTTGATTGTAGATAGATGGCTCGTGCTGTTTTTCCGTTGAATTTTAATGCGTTCCTTGAGAAAGCAAAGTTGAAAGATGATGGTAGCAATTACACGGACTGGGTCCGTAACTTGAGGATTATCCTCATTGCTGCACAGAAGAATTACGTCCTGAAAGCACCGCTAGGTGCCAGGCCTGCTGCTGGAGCAACACCAGATGTTATGAACGTCTGGCAGAGCAAAGCTGATGACTACTCGATAGTTCAGTGTGCCATGCTTTACGGCTTAGAATCGGGACTTCAACGACATTTTGAACGTCATGGAGCATATGAGATGTTCCAGGAGTTGAAGTTAATATTTCAAGCAAATGCCCGGATTGAGAGATATGAAGTCTCCAATAAGTTCTATAGCTGCAAGATGGAGGAGAACAGTTCTGTCAGTGAGCATATACTCAAAATGTCTGGGTATAATAATCACTTGATTCAGATGGGAGTTAATCTTCCAGATGATTGCGTCATTGACAGAATTCTCCAATCACTGCCACCAAGCTACAAGAGCTTCGTGATGAACTATAATATGCAAGGGATGAACAAGACTATTCCCGAGCTCTTCGCAATGCTGAAAGCTGCGGAGGTAGAAATCAAGAAGGAGCATCAAGTGTTGATGGTTAACAAGACCACTAGTTTCAAGAAAAAGGGTAAAGGGAAGAAGAAGAGGAACTTCAAAAAGAACGGCAAGCAAGTTGCTGCTCAAGAAAAGAAGCCCAAGTCTGGACCTAAGCCTGAAACTGAGTGCTTCTACTGCAAGCAGACTGATCACTGGAAGCGGAACTGCCCCAAGTATTTGGCGGATAAGAAGGATGGCAAGGTGAACAAAGGTATATGTGATATACATGTTATTGATGTGTACCTTACTAATGCTCGCAGTAGCACCTGGGTATTTGACACTGGTTCTGTTGCTAATATTTGCAACTCGAAACAGGGGCTACGGATTAAGCGAAGATTAGCTAAGGACGAGGTGACGATGCGCGTGGGAAACGGTTCCAAAGTCGATGTGATCGCGGTCGGCACGCTACCTCTACATCTACCTTCGGGATTAATATTAGACCTAAATAATTGTTATTTAGTGCTAGCGTTGAGCATGAACATTATATCTGGATCTTGTTTAATGCGAGGCGGTTATTCATTTAAATCGGAGAATAATGGTTGTTCTATTTATATGAGTAATATCTTTTATGGTCATGCACCCTTGAAGAGTGGTCTATTCTTGTTAAATCTCGATAGTAGTGATACACATATTCATAATGTAGAAGCCAAAAGATGCAGAGTTGATAATGATGGTGCAACTTATTTGTGGCACTGCCGTTTAGGTCATATCGGTGTAAAGCGCATGAAGAAACTCCATACTGATGGACTTTTGGAACCACTTGATTATGAATCACTTGGTACTTGCGAACCATGCCTCATGGGCAAGATGACTAAAACACCGTTCTCCGGTACTATGGAGAGAGCAACAGATTTGTTGGAAATCATACATACAGATGTATGCGGTCCGATGAATATTGAGGCTCGTGGCGGATATCGTTATTTTCTCACCTTCACAGATGATTTAAGCAGATATGGGTATATCTACTTAATGAAACATCAGTCTGAAACATTTGAAAAGTTCAAAGAATTCCAGAGTGAAGTGGAAAATCATCGTAACAAGAAAATAAAGTTTCTACGATCTGATCGTGGAGGAGAATATTTGAGTTACGAGTTTGGTGTACATTTGAAAAATTGTGGAATAGTTTCGCAACTCACGCCACCCGGAACACCACAGCGTAATGGTGTGTCCGAACGTCGTAATCGTACTTTACTAGATATGGTGCGATCTATGATGTCTCTTACTGATTTACCGCTATCATTTTGGGGATACACTCTAGAGACGGCCGCATTCACGTTAAATAGGGCACCATCAAAATCCGTTGAGACGACGCCTTATGAACTATGGTTTGGCAAGAAACCAAAGTTGTCGTTTCTGAAAGTTTGGGGTTGCGATGCTTATGTGAAAAAGCTTCAACCTGATAAGCTCGAACCCAAATCGGAGAAATGTGTCTTCATAGGATATCCAAAGGAAACTATTGGATACACCTTCTATCACAAATCCGAAGGCAAGACTTTTGTTGCTAAATTCGGAAACTTTCTTGAGAAGGAGTTTCTCTCGAAAGAAGTGAGTGGGAGGAAAGTAGAACTTGACGAGGTAACTGTACCCGCTCCCTTATTAGAAAGTAGTACATCACAGAAAACTGTTTCTGTGACACCTACACCAATAAATAAGGAAGTTAATGATAATGATCATGAAACTTTAGAACAAGATACTACTGAACCTCGTAGATCAACCAGAGCAAGATCCGCGCCAGAGTGGTACGGTAACCCAGTTCTGGAAGTCATTGAAGGAAATATGCCCTAGAGGCAATAATAAAGTTATTATTTATTTCCTTACATCATGATAAATGTTTATTATTCATGCTAGAATTGTATTAACCGGAAACATAATACATGTGTGAATACATAGACCAACAGAGTGTCACTAGTATGCCTCTACTTGACTAGCTCGTTAATCAAAGATGGTTATGTTTCCTAACCATAAACAAAGAGTTGTTATTTGATTAACGAGGTCACATCATTAGTAGAATGATCTGATTGACATGACCCATTCCATTAGCTTAGCACTCGATCGTTTAGTATGTTGCTATTGCTTTCTTCATGACTTATACATGTTCCTATAGCTATGAGATTATGCAACTCCCGTTTACCGGAGGAACACTTTGGGTACTACCAAACGTCACAACGTAACTGGGTGATTATAAAGGAGTATTACAGGTGTCTCCAATGGTAGATGTTGGGTTGGCGTATTTCGAGATTAGGGTATTGTCACTCCGATTGTCGGAGAGGTATCTCTGGGCCCTCTCGGTAATGCACATCACATAAGCCTTGCAAGCACTGCAACTAATATGTTAGTTGTGAGATGATGTATTACGGAACGAGTAAAGAGACTTGCCGGTAACGAGATTGAACTAGGTATTGGATACCGACGATCGAATCTCGGGCAAGTAACATACCGATGATAAAGGGAACAACGTATGTTGTTATGCGGTCTGACCGATAAAGATCTTCATAGAATATGTAGGAGCCAATATGGGCATCCAGGTCCCGCTATTGGTTATTGACCGGAGACGTGTCTCGGTCATGTCTACATTGTTCTCGAACCGTAGGGTCCGCACGCTTAACGTTACGATGACAGTTATTATGAGTTTATGCATTTTGATGTACCGAAGGTTGTTCGGAGTCCCGGATGAGATCACGGACATGACGAGGAGTCTCGAAATGGTCGAGACGTAAAGATTGATATATTGGAAGCCTATGTTTGGGCACTGGAAGTGTTCCGGGTGAAATCGGGATTTTACCGGATTACCGGGAGGGTTACCGGAACCCCCCGGGAGGCAAATGGGCCTATTGGGCCTTAGTGGAAAAGAGAGAAGGGGCAGCCCACAGGCTAGCCGGCCGAACCCCCCTTCCCTAGTCCTATTAGGACTAGGAGAAGGGGCCGGCCCCCCTCTCTTCTCTTTCTCCCGAAGAGTCCTATTAGGAATAGGATTTGGGGGAAGGAGTCCTACTCCCGGTAGGAGTGGGACTCCCCCCTGCGCCTCCCTCCTAGCCGGCCGACCCCTTGCCCCTGGTCCTTTATATACGGGGGCAGGGGGCACCCCATAGACACACAACTTGATCCTTGAGATCGTTCCTTAGCCGTGTGCGGTGCCCCCTGCCACCAAATTCCACCTCGATCGTACCGTTGTAGTGCTTAGGCGAAGCCCTGCGTCGGTAGTACATCAAGATCGTCATCACGCCGTCGTGCTGACGGAACTCTTCCTTGACGCTTTGCTGGATCGGAGCCCGAGGAACGTCATCGAGCTGAACGTGTGCTAAGAACTCGGAGGTGCCGGAGTAACGGTGCTTGGATCGGTCGGATCGGGAAGAAGACGTACGATTACTTCCTCTACGTTGTGTGATCGCTTCCGCAGTCGGTCTGCGTTGGTACGTAGACAACACTCTCCCCTCTCGTTGCTGTGCATCACCATGATCTTGCGTGTGCGTAGGAAATTTTTTGAAATTACTGCGTTCCCCAACAGTCATGCTACTAGATCATGATGAACCTACGAACTAAGAAGAAGCGATGGTGAGCCCAGATTCCGCAAAGTGGCTTGAAGCCATGAAATCTGTGATGGGATCCATGTATGAGAACAAAGTATGGACTTTGGTTGACTTGCCCAATGATCGGCAAGCAATTGAGAATAAATGGATCTTCAAGAAAAAGACTGACGCTGACGGTAATGTTACTGTCTATAAAGCTCGACTTGTTGCAAAAGGTTTTCGACAAGTTCAAGGGGTTGACTACGATGAGACCTTCTCACCCGTAGCGATGCTTAAGTCTGTCCGAATCATGTTAGCAATTGCCGCGTTTTATGATTATGAAATATGGCAGATGGATGTCAAAACTGCATTCCTGAATGGATTTCTGGAAGAAGAGTTGTATATGATGCAACCGGAAGGTTTTGTCGATCCAAAGGGAGCTAACAAAGTGTGCAAACTCCAGCGATCCATTTATGGACTGGTGCAAGCATCTCGGAGTTGGAATAAACGCTTTGATAGTGTAATCAAAGCATTTCGCTTTATACAGACTTTTGGAGAAGCCTGTTTTTACAAGAAAGTGAGTGGGAGCTCTGTAGCATTTCTGATATTATATGTGGATGGCATATTGCTGATTGGAAATGATATAGAATTTCTGGATGGCATAACGGGATACTTGAATAAGAGTTTTTCAATGAAAGACCTCGGTGAAGCTGCTTACATATTGGGCATTAAGATCTATAGAGATAGATCAAGACGCTTAATTGGACTTTCACAAAGCACATACCTTGACAAGATTTTGAAGAAGTTCAAAATGGATCAAGCAAAGAAAAGGTTCTTACCTGTGTTACAAGGTGTGAAGTTGAGTCAGACTCAATGCCCGACCACTGCAGAAGATAGAGAGAAAATGAAAGATGTTCCCTATGCTTCAGCCATAGGCTCTATCATGTATGCAATGCTGTGTACCAGACCTGATGTGTGCCTTGCTATAAGTTTAGCAGGGAGGTACCAAAGTAATCCAGGAGTGGATCACTGGACAGCGGTCAAGAACATCCTGAAATACCTGAAAAGGACTAAGGATATGTTTCTCGTATATGGAGGTGACAAAGAGCTCACCGTAAGAGGTTACGTTGATGCAAGCTTTGACACTGATCCGGACGATTCTAAATCGCAAACCGGATACGTGTTTACTTTAAACGGTGGAGCTGTCAGTTGGTGCAGTTCTAAACAAAGCGTCGTAGCGGGATCTACATGTGAAGCGGAGTACATAGCTGCTTCGGAAGCAGCAAACGAAGGAGTCTGGATGAAGGAGTTCATATCCGATCTAGGTGTCATACCTAGTGCATCGGGTCCAATGAAAATCTTTTGTGACAATACTGGTGCAATTGCTTTGGCAAAGGAATCCATATTTCACAAAAGGACCAAACACATCAAGAGACGCTTCAATTCCATCCGGGATCTAGTCCAGGTGGGAGACATAGAGATTTGCAAGATACATACGGATCTGAATGTTGCAGACCCGTTGACTAAGCCTCTTCCACGAGCAAAACATGATCAGCACCAAGGCTCCATGGGTGTTAGAATCATTACTGTGTAATCTAGATTATTGACTCTAGTGCAAGTGGGAGACTGAAGGAAATATGCCCTAGAGGAAATAATAAAGTTATTATTTATTTCCTTATATCATGATAAATGTTTATTATTCATGCTAGAATTGTATTAACCGGAAACATAATACATGTGTGAATACATAGACAAACAGAGTGTCACTAGTATGCCTCTACTAGACTAGTTCGTTAATCAAAGATGGTTAAGTTTCCTAACCATAAACAAGGAGTTGTTATTTGATTAACGAGGTCACATCATTAGTTGAATGATCTGATTGACATGACCTATTCCATTAGCTTAGCACCCGATCGTTTAGTATGTTGCTATTGCTTTCTTCATGACTTATACATGTTCCTATGACTATGAGATTATGCAACTCCCGTTTGCCGGAGGAACACTTTGGGTGCTACCAAACGTCACAACGTAACTGGGTGATTATAAAGGAGTACTACAGGTGTCTCCAATGGTAGATGTTGGGTTGGCGTATTTCGAGATTAGGATTTGTCACTCCGATTGTCGGAGAGGTATCTCTGGGCCCTCTCGGTAATGCACATTACACAAGCCTTGCAAGCATTGCAACTAATGAGTTAGTTGCGGGATGATGTATTACAGAACGAGTAAAGAGACTTGCCAGTAACAAGATTGAACTAGGTATTGGATACCGACGATCGAATCTCGGGCAAGTAACATACCGATGACAAAGGGAACAACGTATGATGTTATGCGGTCTGACCGATAAAGATCTTCGTAGAATATGTAGGAGCCAATATGGGCATCCAGGTCCCGCTATTGGTTATTGACCGGAGACGTGTCTCGGTCATGTCTACATTATTCTCGAACCGTAGGGTCCGCACGCTTAACGTTACGATGATAGTTATTATGAGTTTATGCATTTTGATGTACCGAAGGTTGTTCGGAGTCCCGGATGTGATCACGGACATGACGAGGAGTCTCGAAATGGTCGAGACATAAAGATTGATATATTGGAAGCCTATGTTTGGACGTCGGAAGTGTTCCGGGTGAAATTGGGATTTTACCGGATCACCGGGAGGTTACCGGAACCCCCCGGGAGCCATATGGGCCTTATTGGGCTTTAGTGGAAAGGTGAAAGGTGCTGCCCATAGTGGGCTGCGCGCCTCCCCCCTCCCCTAGTCCTATTAGGACTAGGAGAGGTGGCCGGCCACCTCTCTCTTTCCCCTTGGAAGTCCTATTAGGAATAGGATTGGGGGGGAGTCCTACTCCCGGTAGGAGTAGGACTCCTCTTGCGCCTCCATAGGCTTGGCCGGCCAGCCCTCCCCCTGGCATCCTTTATATACGGGGGCAGGGGGCACCTCTAGACACACAAGTTGATCATTGAGATCGTTCCTTAGCCGTGTGCGGTGCCCCCTGGCACCAAATTCCACCTCGATCATATCGTTGCAGTGCTTAGGCGAAGCCCTGCGTCGGTAGTACATCAAGATCGTCACCACGCCGTCGTGCTGATGGAACTCTTCCTCGACGCTTTGCTGGATCGGAGCCCGAGGATCGTCATCGAGCTGAACGTGTGCTAAGAACTCGGAGGTGCCGGAGTAACGGTGCTTGGATCGGTCGGATCGGGAAGAAGACGTACGACTACTTCCTCTACGTTGTGTCAACGCTTCCGTTGCGATCTACAAGGGTACGTAGATCAGACTCTCCCCCTCGTTGCTATGCATCACCATGATCTTGCGTGTGCGTAGGAATTTTTTTGAAATTACTACGTTCCCCAACATTAACTTCAATGAGGCTTTCTTCCTCAGTTAGATCATCTTCATTGTTGTCTTCATGGCCCTAACCAATTTCTTTTACCCCCTCTGATGTGAGGGAGGGATTCGGCTTGCCTGCTCCCTTCCCATGCTCCCATCCGTGCTCCCAGTCCATCCTACGGCTGTCTTTTTTCTCCTTTTTCTTTCTAATCTAATCATCTCACCCCCTGATTTTAAGGGGGTGGGGCCAGGCCTTATTTTGTTCCAATCAAACCATGCCACGTATGCGGGAGCACGGATGGGCGCACGCCGGGGGAGCAGGCAAGTCTCGTCCGTGAGGGAGTAGCATACAGGAAGCAATTATTTAAGTTTTTCTTTTTCATTTCCAGGTGACATAATAGGGTGCTCTCGTAGTTGGTTTCGTATTTTACTTGGAACAATGACCTCAGTTGCCGTTCCTTCAAATAACATAATAAAAAATAATGCCCTACATGAGATGCATTGTCGTTGTTATCTGCAAAGTTATCAAAGTTGTCGCCCAAGTGTTCAGACATATATAATTTCTTTTGGCTGGACTAACACTAGTACATAAACCCCGTGGAACTAAGGGGGTCGAAGGGGATTTTTGGGGTTAGTAAAAGCCTTGCACACCAAACACCAGCTTCAGGATTTTTGGGGATTACGAGCCCAAGAGGGATAATCCTCTGAAAATCTCCCCAAGCCCTATGGTATGATCCCCTCACCTCTTGCATGCCTTGACAAGAGAAACAAAGTGTGTTGAATAGCATTGACATTACTTTCAAAGAAGAAAAATATGTAACAAACAAAATTCATTGGCATTAGCACTAAAAATAACACCATTCCTGAATTGGTCATGTTTTGGTGGTGGAGAACAACAAATATATACAATTTTGCTAAAAATACGCACCACAACACCTTATATTTGAGTTTCTTTACACAAAACTCACGTAACGTACAATCAACGGCGGAGCTATGTAGCATCCTGGGGGGGCTGTGCCCCCCCCCCCCAATATTGAAGCAACTTGTGAAGAAAATATTACTGTGAGGGTTTAGATGAGAAATATTTTAGCTTTTGGCCCCCCCAAGCACTCATATTTTACCATTCGCCCCCCAGCCAATTCTGTCTAGCTCCGCCACTGCGTACAATGGTATTATTGTTTTAAATCTATTGGCATTTTACTAACTTTTGTTAGTTGGGCAAATCCAGTTTTAATATTACCTAACTCTTATTCCTCACGGCTAGCTGCATTTCTTCTTCTTTTTTTGTCGAGACAACATTTAAAAATGTGCACCATAGCACTTTATATTTGAGTTTCTTTCTCCGAAACTCATGTAATGTTCAATGATATTAGTGTTTTAAACCTAATGGCATTTTACTAACTTTTGTTAGTTGGCAAATCCAGTTTTAATATTACCTAACTCTTATTCTTCATGGTTATGTACATTTTTTTCTCCAGGCAACATAATACGGTGATCTCGTAACTGATTATGTTTTTTATTTGGAACGATGAGCTGAACTATCGTTACTTCAAATAACATAACCGAAAATACTACCATGCACGATATGTGCGTCATTCTTATCTACAGGGTGAACTTAAAAGAAAAACAAGACTTTCAAAGTTATGAAAATTGTGGTTCCAGTGTTGAGATATCTACAAGTTATTTCGCTCAATTGTCACTAGTACATAAACAACTTTGAAGGCGGTTTCTGGACGCATTCCTTCACGGATTCGTCTACCATCTCCAACCAACTGGAGCAATTACTATATTGTTAGAGGTGATTGCAGAACCGATAAATCTGACCTCAATCGACTGTTGTTAAAAACCGCTTGGAGTCATGAAGCATTACGGCTAGTTCTTCAAACTAATCTGTGTGGAATGCTTGCCTGGAATAGCATCATCATGTGTACGGTATTTTTAGAGCATATACAAAATTTCCTTCTAACTTCATTTACTAATGTCAGATATTACCACCTTAACTTGTTAACCGACCGTATTGACAGCATCAGAGAGTTGCTAGAGTTATCAATTCAATCTTATAGAATATAACCTATGCGTTGACGTGGCAAACACTGATCGGATGAGGGGGGGGGGGGGGGGGGGATATTAGTTGGGGCGGAAGTGTTCCCATACGGCCCCTTATATGTCCACTTTGCACCACTATTTTACACATTGTTGCTCGATTATAATGTATTTTTATCTTTAATTTGAATATAACACACACATAGGAAAATTACCAGAAATTGCTGGACAACGGAAAATAGGAGAAAAAAATACATCATAATAAAAAGCAATTATCTCGAGCTCCAAAAACACCAAGAAATTTTCAGAAGAAAAATAAGACAGGAGCCAGAAGATAGGTCAGAGGGGGCCCACCGGGCCTCCACGCACCCCCGGGCCGCGTGGAGCCCCTGGTCACCCCTTTTCGACGCCATTCAACCTTTATTTTTGCTCCGACCTAAAAAGTTTTCAAGAAATGCGCCTGTCCGAATAGGACACAAACCGTAATAAAATTAAAAGTAAACCCCCCGCTAGCAAGGACCAGGATCCAACCACGCCTCCATAGCCCCAAGACCACATGAGACAAGGCAGATCGGTGCCGCCTCCGACAGGAGGCACGAGAAACCCTAGTGGATCAATTCCAGAAGGGGTACCCGTGCTAGCCCTCCAACCATGATGATGGATGGATGGAGTTTGGGAAGGTTGGTCTGATTTGTTATACATCAGTCATTATTAACCACGATAAAAGCAGGCATGGGAAGATCTAATTATCTAAGTATATTTTGTCATACTACAAGACTGAGTCAGCTTGACCATGCTCGTAGCCGCATATCTGCACGAGACAACGACCTCAACAAGAAATTCAAAAGCGCTCCTAACCATGTCTCTCCTTAATCGCATCTGCACAGGCTTTGACGCCAACCGCGGCGCTGCTCCAAATACGCATCTCGTTTCAAATTTTCCCGTCAAACCAAACCCAGCAAGAAGAAGAAGAAACTGGACCAAATGCCAGAGGTCGCAAGTTTGGACCGTGCCGTGCGTGCGTGCAAAAACCCATCAACTAAAACGTGCACCTCATCGGAGTTCAGAAACAAAACACAATCCTCCACTCTGACTTTCCCCTTGCCCGAAATGCAAAAGGCCTCGTTGCCTTTACGACTGCAGACCGGACAAACCCCGGCCGGCCGGCCCTCCCGGATAGTGGTAGTGGAAAGCGATAGAACCTCCCAGCCCCAGGGCCTCACACGTCACCGCATTCCTCCCGAGTCCATCGACAGCGACTGCCCGGTCGCCGGAGAAAAATGACGTCCACCCTGGCCACCATCACCACCGCCACCTCCCGCCCTCTCCACCTTCCCGCCTCCCTCCCCTCGCCGCCTCCTGTGGTCCGCCCTGGCGGCGGCCGCCGCCGCCGCGCGGTCCTGCGCTGCGCCTCGGTGTCCGAGATCGCGCCCGCGGTGTCCGCCGCCTACGGCGCCCTCCTCGTGGGCGGCGGCGCGTTCGCGTGTACGTGCGTTCGGTCTCGTGATGACGCAATGCGCATTTGCTATCGTGGTTTCCTTCTTCTTTGACCGTTGATTTCCGTTTCTCGCTTTGCGTAGATGCGCGGTCGGGGAGCAAAGGCTCCATCCTTGGAGGGGCCTCCGGATCTGCGCTCATGGGCCTTGTGAGTGGACCTCGAACATTCTCTGCATTTCCTCTTCCTTCTCTTCAGTTGTGGGTCTAGTTTGTACTAGATTTATGTATCAAATGGGGTGGCGAAATTCGTAGCACTCACAGCATAATAGTTACAGAGACAGCTATAGCAATTATACTTAAACTGAAGGTAGTTTTATTGCAAAGTTAGAGACAGTATATGCTTAATGTCGGCTGGAACCTACAAGAACTTGGACTGCAAGCTGACAGTGGGATGGATTTTTCTAGGCGTGCGAATGACTATTGGAATCTCTATTCGACCTTTAGTTTATGTGCCTTCTCTTTTGTTTGCTGGGTCTAGTGTGCAATCTTGTACTCCCTCCGTTTCATATTACTTGTCGCTGATTTAGTACAAAGTAGTAGAATAGATATCAAGTGGTGACGAAATTCATAGCACTTGCTGCATAGAATAATTGTAATTATAGAGACAGTTAAATCAATTACTACGCTTAAACCTCATTGGTAGTTTCAATGGAAAATTGGAGTCAAAATATGCTTATTGTTGGGCTGGAACTTAGAAGAGCTTGGACTGCAAGTCAGTAGTGGAACGTGTGGAGTGTAAGATGGAGAGGGACGAAATTTCTAGGTGTACTAAGCACGACTGGAATCTCAGTCAACCTGTAGTTTATTCGAGGGCAAGCAAAGTTTTAGACGACTTTGTTATCTCTTGCACAGCATGGTGAATTGAATTTTCAGCACTTTGGAACATAGTCTGGTAATGTAGATGGATTTAGGAAATCCAATGGCATGACAGCTCCTACACAGTGGAACATTAGTAGATTCTTCTAGGAAACACAGGGATTTTCCCGCTTCCATTTCGACCATTATTAGAAGAACTTTGATTTTCTTTCTGATAACGTGATCCTACTTCTGGAAGTGGTACTGAAGAAGAATCGTTATAGCATACAATTCTTTGGCAATACATGCCAATTTTGTTCTTGTTTGGAATTTCTACACAAGAAAAACAAATAGTTGAAACTAGCCGGATTCACCTCGCTGTGAGATATTACCACTATGTGCCCATACACAAAATGACAGATATATTTGTTATACACTGTAACGTTTATGATAGCAGCTTCAAGGTATATCTGTTTAATCCGCTTCATTGTAATCTAGGCTCGTCGACATAAGTGATATAGCCATATAGACTTCTCTCTTTTATACGATTACCGTTTAAGTGCAAAAAGTAATATGCCCGCTTTAATCTTTATTTTTATAATCAAATAGATGTAGTATATCAAGTTCCATTTCTGTGCTTCAGTGAGAAAAAATGGAAATAAATGGTATACTACAATAATTTACTTGGAGTTATGTATATAGTTTATGTGGTAAAGGTAATGTCATTATAAAAATAGAACTGTAATTTATTAATTTGCTTGATGGTATTGCCAAAACAAAAGAATTGTCTAAGGGTGGTCCACCCCCCCCCCCCCCCCCCCCCCAAAAAAATCTTTCTTCCAACCCCTATGGGGAAGAAATAATCAAAAATTACGAATCAGAATCGATATACAACTTGTCTGTACTATATGTAACAAGGATTCCTGTAGAAATATGTTCCCAGGCTCAGTTCCATGTTCTCTTATGAATATTTTAAGAATGTGATACCTGCAGAATTATCGTGTGGTGTTTATTTGTGATACCTGGAGAATTATAATGTGGAGTTCATGCACATAATTTGTATTTTCAGATTCAATTGCAAAATTTCATGGTTTCCGGTTTTAACACTCTACCATGCACAACCAAGATTTTGAAGTCTATGCGGATTTGATGGCAAAGTTGTATGGTTTTCGCTTCTAGCACAGTAACACTGCCATGCACAATGGAAATGACAAATGCAATCATAGAGCAATCAAATATAGCCCTCACTCCAAGCATTTATTTCTGTGTGGAAATGACGAGAATTGCTCAAATGTAGAGAGCTTCAGATATAAGATTATGATCCATCAATCAGATAACACAAGTTGTGCAGAACACTCTGGTGGCTGGTGCAATCATACAGCTTTGCGACCTTCGCTTCTACCAAAATTAGTTATATATGCCATCAGCTAATCTTTTAAAGTTATCTCACACAAACCCACCGATCTACGAATTTAACTTGTAAGGATGGGCAAACCTCGAACGGCCTTCCATGTTGCTGGAGTAAGTCACAATGATACTTGCACAACCCGATTGGATGGTTAGAGGTTTATGTATCCATTGCAATGTCACGACAAAGCTCTCCATAGCCGAACACCACACAAATTTTGGAATCATGGGATCAGGCAGTGGAACAAACTTCAGCATTGCATTGCCGAGAAAATTACTACACGGTTTCCATCTCTAAGTAACATCCCTGCATGTACTTGCTAACCTGCATGGGGACAAAGACCTCCATTGAATCCAAGAGTGAAACATCCAAAAGGTAGCGGAACGTGTGGAGTGGAGTGTAAGATGGAGAGGAATGAATTTTGTAGGTGCGCTAAAGACGACTGGAATCTCATTTCAACCTGTATCTTATTCAAGAGTAAGCAAAGTTTGAGAAGACTTTGTTTTCTATTGCCGGCATGGTGAACTGAATTTTCAACACTTTGGAACATAATCTGGTAATGAAGATGCATTAAGGAAATCCTGTGGCATGACAGCTCGTGCACAGTGGAACATTTCTACATTCTAGTAGGGAGCACAGGAATTTTCGCGGTTCCATTTTGACTATTATTAGAAGAACTTTGATTTTCTTTGTGATAACATGATCCTACTTCTGGAAGTGGTACTTGCAGTCCAATCTGCAGTGGAATGGATTTTCTAGGCGCACGAATGACTATTGCAATCTCTATTCGACGTGTAATTTTTGTACTTCCTCTTTTGTTTGGTTGGTCTAGTGTACAGACTTGTAGATTAGATATCAAGTGGTGGCGAAATTCATAGCACTCGCTGCGCACAATAATTAGGCCTCTTTTTTTATGTGACTAATGTAGAAATTTCTAGTATTTCAGTACAAACAGTGATAAGCCCCCTTAATCTTGATTTATAATAAAATAGATGTAGCCATTTATGTGCTTCAATGAGAACAGTACGGAAATCAATGGTATTACTACAATGATTCATGTGGATTCATTTGTAATCTACATGAAAAGAAACAAGAGCTAGAAATTTAATGTAAATGTAAAACAAATTTATTTATTTGCTTGCTGGTATGGTGAAAACGAAAGAAATGGTTAAGGATACAATCAACCAAGAAATTCTCACTTCCTAGCCTGTTGCAGAGAAATAACTTAAAATTGCAAATTGAAATGATACTACAAATTGTACGAACTATATGCAACAAGGATTCCTGTAGAAATACATTTGCGAGGTTCAAAATTCCATGTTTTCTTACGAATATTAGGAATGTTATTCTTGTGGAATCAGGGGGTTAAGTTTATAATTTTATATTTAGAAATTCTTGGAGTTAGAATTTCAGAGGGCTACTATTCCGAATTCCTTTCTTAGAGCCACTACTGTACATAATTAGTATTTTGAATCAGATTCCATGGCAAAATTTCAGTGTTTCCAGTTCCAACACTCTACCATGCACAACCAAGATCTCGAAGTCTATGCTTGTTTGACTGCTAAAATTTGCAGTTTCTGGTTCTGACTCAATAGCACTACCATGCATTAATCTAAACTGGGAAGTCTATTTACAGTTCCTGAATATTGTACCCTAGGAAAACGAGAAATTTCAAGGTGAAAGAAGAACAAATTATGAATGTGATACGATAAGTTTAGAAATATGTACTCTTGACGCAAATCAATGAGCTCATTGGTACTTACCTTTTGGAGTAGCAAATTATCATCCTATAAGTTAGACAGGTTGAGAATGCAGATTCCTTGTCTTTTTTGTCCTTCTAGAATACACCCTAGATGGTGTATTGTGCATTAAGGAGAGAAGTTATCTGCACAGCAGGTACAATGTCGCTGCTAGAAGGAGGGCGCGAGAGGGCTGGCCGGGGGCCTTTTGCCCACGGCCGGGCAAGATGGAACGGATTTCCTTCTTAATTCTTGCTTGATTAGATTGATACATCTCCTCTCTTTATATAGAGAGGTTTACTTGACTCCCAAGCAAGGCTTACTTGACCCCTAAGAAAGTGACCCTTATCTCTAATTAACCCTCAGACTAACGGGCTATACCGCCAGCCCAGGCCATTAGGCCCATTACATACTCTAACACTACACCCCACCTGTACATGCAGCTTGTCCTCAAGCTGCAGCCTAACCAACTTATAACCATGACTCGAGGCAACACAAACCTAACACCTAAAAACAAGCCTTTTACATCTCGGCTTGTTTTATTACTCTCAACCTGAAATGGACTGGGATGATTTATTTTGGACCTCTTAACAAAAAGTGGATACCATCCGCACGTCGGACGTGCACGTGTACAGCCACCTGGATCCCATGGACACCATCTGGACAAAAGCAGTGCATGTGTATGGCCACCTGGAAGTGGTCGCAAGAGCGACCAGCAGAGGCGCCCTCGCAGCGGCCGGCGGCGGAATGCAGTGGTGCTACGCGGTGTGCTCTTGTCGGTGACACCATGCCTTCTCCCCGCCGGACGGCTGTTGGTCGGCACCGCACGTAGAAGAGTGGAGGGTTGTCGATGGACAATGACGAGGAGGGGTGCGCCTCCCCAACCGCCGATGTCGCAGACTTTGAGGGCGTTGTCTGTGGGGAAAACAGCATGCCCAAGATCCCCGACGCAGCGGACGAGATCGAGGTCCTTTGCGCAGCGAAGCGCAACTGGGAGGAGCGGCAGCTGCAGACCACGCAACTCCCGCACACGCCGACGCGCTAGGAGGCCGCGTGCAGCAGCCTGCAGCCTCACCGTCGCCGACACGTGGCGGGTAGTGATCCAAGCTGGAAGCGGTGACGGCGACGGCAGAAGCTTGATCTGCTGGATGGGGACGCCCTGGGGAAGCGGTGATGGCGGCGGCGGGAACTTGATCTGGTGGATCGGGACTCCCGTCGGCGCGGTCGATGCGGGGCCGGAGCTGACCGGTGATAGCTGTTGCAGTTGCAGCGGCTGCTGCGGTGGAGCGCCGGGCGCGGCGGAGGTCGCCAGGAGCGGTGGCCGCCACTGCAGGCAGGGCGGGGCGGTGGATGGCAGCTACTGCAGCGGCCTGATGAGCGCGGCGGAGGCCACCTGGTGCGGCGGCTGCCACGGCAGCCAGGACGGGGCGGTGGTGGCGGTGGATGGCAGTTGCAGCGGCTGCTGCAGCAGCTCGACGGGCGCGGTGGAGGCCGCCTGGTGCGGCAGCTGCCACGGCAGCCAGGACGGGGCGATGGATGGCAGCTGCAGCGGTTGCTGCAGCAGCCCGGCGAGCGCGGCGGGGGCCGCTTGGTGCGGCGGCAGCCACGGCGGCGCGGTGGCGGTGATGGGCGGCGCAGCCGGGTGCGGCCCATAGGACCCGGCCAAGAACAGATGGATCTCCTGGACCGCCTGTGTTAGGTCCCGCAGCGCCCCGGACACCTCTGGGGTGAGGACGACGGGGGCGGGCGAGACGGAGGATCCTGGTGCGGGCAGGAGCGGGGCGACGATCGTGGCCGGCAGCGGAAGAGACGGGTTGGGCGGCAGTGAAGACATGATCGAACCGAAGCTAGCTGATACCAAATTGTTATGGCGCTGCTAGAAGGAGGGCGCGAGAGGGCCGGCCGGGGGCCTTTTGCCCACGGCCAGGCAAGATGGAAGGGATTTCCTTCTTAATTCTTGCTTGATTAGATTGATACATCTCCTCTCTTTATATAGAGGTTTACTTTTAAGCAAGGCTTACTTGACCCCTAAGAAAGCGACCCTTATCTCTAATTAACCCTAAGACTAACGGGCTATACCGCCAGCCCAGGCCATTAGGCCCATTACGTACTCTAACAGATTCATTGCTCATACTTGCTGATTCTAATTAGTGGCACTCCTTGTATTTCTTTTTAGCGAAAAAAAAATCCACATCTTAGTAATCTTCCTTCTGCTGTCTACTCTGATTAAGTGATCATTATATCTGCGTACATGTGCTCTGGATTTTCATTCTAGTTTACTTGTTCTCTCTGCAGACGTATTATCTGATGCAGTTTTCTGAGACGAAGGCACTAGGTGACGCTGTTGGATTTGGGTCCGCCTTTCTGTTTGCCTCTGTGTTTGGTATGTTTCACCCTCTTGCACTTATATCTTCACGAAATCAGAATCTGATATTGCCGAACCTCATGTTTGTTCAGGTATCAGGTTGTACAATACCCGGAAACTGGTGCCATCCGGCCTTCTTTTAGCTCTCTCTCTAGGTGCCCTGGGAGTCTTTTATGCTGCTTACTTACAAGACAAGGTGTGAGCTAATCGCCTGACCAGCTCTACTTTTCTGTACTGCTAACTGAAGATGCTTCCTTCAAGGTTCCCTCTCATAAATGGAAAAAATTTCGGACCGGGCACCGACGGTCGGTGTTCCTCCCAACGTTGTAGTCTCAACAAACAGCATTTAGTGCCCCTCTGTTTGTTGCCAATGATAAGCTGTGGCCAAGCTTTCATTCGCCGATAGCGCTGATTGCCTGATTGCAGTTGTTCAGGACTTGTGAGCTGAATGTTTCAGAACCTGTGAGATTTCTGCCCATGGTCGGCCTAAACCGTCGGCATGGCGCGAAGAGGTAGGTTGCCTGTAACCTGTCGATCACTGCTCGGCGAGTACCGGCAGCAATACGCCGCGGAGCGACCGTCGGGCGGGCGCGAATCATCACCCGTGCCGTGCCGTGCCGTGCCGCGCCTATCGATCATCTAGATACTGGTTGCCTAACCAAATCTGGGACCTGTGGTGAGTCGTGATGCGGCACCACTCTGTTGATGGATGCTAATTGGCCGTCCGCTCTACGTGTGATGTGATGTGATGTGGGTGTGGTACCGCCGCTGCTTTGCACGCCGCTAATCGGACGCCCATCGGTTCCTAGGGCAGGCGACATGAGAGGCCTACTGTCGTTCCTTGGTAGGTGGTGGCTGTACTGTATTGTGCGTTACTAGTACAAATCCGGGTGTGTTCGCTTGTTCTTGGGCCACTGCATTATTGGCGTGAAGGCATATATGCATCGTACTAGTGCTAATGCGGTGCCACTCTGTGGTACGTAGTACGTTTCACGTAAGAATGAATCATTGCAGTTATAGCTCTCTGACAGAGCGCACGCTGTTCCACTTGTTCATCGGAGGCTCTGCCCCCCCTCCGTCGGGCATGTGGTTTTCCCACACGGTGCAGCGGGCAGCGTTGCAGGGGCGGAATCCGCAGCGAAGGCACAGGGTCTGGTGAGCAAGGTGGTACTACGTGACATTGGCCGCTCAATCATTCATGGCGTCCTCGTCGACCTCCACCGCAGCGAAAAGCGTACGGGGCGTGCCGGCTGGCACGAAAGGTAACTGTCCTGAACTAACTGGCACATCAGCTGCGGTGGCGCTGGCCTTATACACGGGGGACGGCCCAAACTGGATGGACCGGCGTTGTCGTCTCCTCTCTTTCGATCCCGTGGCCAGTTGGACGAGCTTGTTCTCTCCGTGGACGTCCCCATGCAGATAGATAAGGCGGGGCTAGCCAGCCATGCATCGTGCGCCTGGCTAGCTTCAGCATTTAGCTACTCGTCAGGCCGTCAACGACAGCGAGACGTGTGAAATTCCTCCGAGGAGCGGAAACGGAAGCCTGGCGGTGGACGGAGTTAAAGCCCTGGCATTTCCGGATGGAGAAAGAGGTTGCGCATTGATGTCCCGTGTTTGGGCACCATCAGCAGGTTCCCCTCGCGTTAACATCCACCCTCCCGTGCGCGGCAGGCAGCGGCACCCTGCGCTCTGCACCCACCACCTCCACCACCCCCCATAACTCCGCGCACGGGCCCTCCGTTCCAGGCTCCCTCGCGCGGGCCAAAGCGCCCTTTTTCCGCCTGTTTGCGTGCGGTTTGCCACGGCACGGCGCGCGCAAGCGGCCACGGGGTTGACGCGCCCTAGAACGTCTCGTGGCCCGCGCCCCCTGGCATTCAGCTCTCACGGGGTTCCTCCTGCCAGACGTGTCGCAAAATCGAAATTTTGAACCTACGTACCCATGCTAGAAAGCGGTAAAGTGGCGGTGGTACTGGTAGCAGTACGAGTGCGTGTCAGTGCACATTCAAACCAAAAAGTGTGTGCTGCATGAACAAGGGGCACCAGGTAGATTCGCGTTATCAGCCGAGACCGACGATTTCTTCTTGGAAGCAATCTACCAGGAGCAGCTACGTACTACATTGCAGGAATCGGCCACGTACGTGCGTGATGCGGCACTACACGCGCCACGCCGGGGGAGGCAGGGGTTGCCGGCGGCGGGGCGGCGTCCTCTGCCGGGGAGCCGTCGGCCTGGCGGCCGGCCCCGTGGCGGGGGCGAACACCTCGTCCCAGATCTCCGCGAAGGCCCGGAGGATGGCGTCGTGGTGCCGGGGCGCGTTCAGCGCCAGGAAGCGCCGGAGCAGCTCGCGCAGCTCGTCCCCCGTCACGATCCCGTTCTCCACGATCATGTTCACCATCGACCGCCGGAAGTCGCCCAGCGGGTCCTCCGACTGCTTCACCACGGCCACGCTCCCGTCCAGCCTCCCGCTGCCGCCGCCGCCGCCGAAGCCGTTGCCGTTGCTGTTGTTGTCGCAGCTCATCGCTTTCCGGTGCTTCGGCGCCGGCTGCGGTGTCGGCGAGCGCTTCTCGTCTTCTTTGCTCTTGGACTTATTGTCCTCCTCGGCCTTCGCGCTCCGGACCGGCTCCAGCGGCGGCGGCGGGGGCAGCGGGCGCGGTGGCTGTGGCGTGAAGTGCGCGTCGCCTTCTTGCTTGCTGGCTTTGTCAACGCTCTTCACCCTCCGATGCTGCTGGGTTGGGACCTGCACGGACGGCGGCGGGAGCGGGCGCGGCCGTGGCGGCGAGAAGTCCCCGTGGCCCTCTTGGATGCTGGGCTTGTCGTCGCTGCGCACAGCTCGACGCTGCACGGGCCGCGACGGCAACGGCGGCGGTGGTGGTGGAGGAGGAGGCGGCGGCGGTGGCGAGAAGTGTTTTCTTGGGGGGCTCTTGGCCCGCGCGCACGACTTGATGCTCCGCTCCAGCTCGCTGAGCTCGCGCAGCAGGCCGGAGAAGCTGGGCGTGGTCGCGGAGCTCGCCCGCTTGCACTCGACCTCGTCGGCGTCGGCGTCGGCGTCCTCCCACAGGAAGGAGGAGGAGGCGGAGGGCACGGTGAGCGTGCCGGTGGACGTGGACGCCGACGGGTGCGTCCTGCTGGCCCTCCGCGACGTGGCCGTGGTCGCCGTGGACGCCTCCGTGCCGGAGCGCGGCGACGAGGCGGCCACCGCGACCGCCACGGCCTTGGGGTCCTTGCAGCCGCAGCCGAGCGCGAAGCCGACGCCGCCGAACCGCTTCCTCGCCGCGACGCCGTGGCTCATCCCTGTCGCTCCCGGTCACCCACAGCTTCCCACAGGGATCTTGGACGGTGGCCGGCCGGCCTTATATCGCAGAGCGCTGGCAGCTCACAGTGGCATATGGTGGCTCGCTCCCCTCGCTCCCGACCCCCGAGTTACGAAGTTATGAAAGCCAGCGACGAAGAAGCTACCGAGCTCAGCTGCGTCGCATGTAGTACATGTAGCACTGCCACTGCGTACGCGCACGCGGACGGATACAGTAGACGTGACGACGCGCGATCCGCACCGTCCGTCCGTTCCCCTTTCGCTTAAAGACACGACTGATGGTCAGTTGGATCGGATACTCCGCTAAGCTAAGCTAATAATTTCCACGTACTACTAGGCCGTGAAGCAGATCTCCTCCAAGCTCCAAACCACTGTCGCGACGAGCAATAAATACGCGCAGAACCGAAAGCTGACCGGCCATTGTAGCTCGTCCTCATTACGCCGGCCAGTGAGCCGTGCCCTTCGCGGCGATGTTGGACAGATACAGCGGAACCACTCCCACAGAATACACCAACAGTGGCGCTGTCGTGTACTCATTGCGCGCACGTAGGGATAGGGGTACGTGTTATGTATGCCCCCGCGCATGTGCAATCGTACATGGGCATATGGACTCACTCGCACCGTGGAGCTACAACTGGGATGGTCCCTGCCATGGGTCTGCCGCACCTGTCTGGCGTAGAACCAGGATAGATTTTGTGCTCCGGTTGTTCCTTCGGAGTCGGGTCAGGAATGGAGGGTGCCGCGGGCCGGCCGCCATGGAGCCGCTTGTCCTCACCTGGGAGCGGGGGAGCAAGGCCACCGGTTCCGCTGGATTTCTGCGACTTTCGGGCGGGCTCGCATGTGCCCGCCGTTGGCCGGACTGATCGACCCATCGACCGAATCTTCCAATTGCAAGTGTACCCGATGCTACCACAGTGCCAAGGAGGTGATTTCTTATCTTAATCAAAGCCGATCGCTGTAGTAGGTTCTGTAGCGGCTAGCTAGCTAACCACCCGTGTCGGTCCCGCGCCACAAATCCGACTAGGATCCTCTGGTAGGCCTGCGCATGTGCTTCTAGTTTTTGTATATCTGCGGACATCGCTCTCGTGATAAAATTAAGGCCGGCTTCTCTGAGGCAGGTGGCGCTCCATTTACGCCGCCACCGTCCGCCGGATGAATGTGCTCGTATCCTGCAGCGGCGGGGTGGTACGGCGGTCCATCAATCTCTACGGTCAAATCGTTCGAGTTGAAGGCCCATAAAAGCCCCTGGGGGTTGCTCCTGCTCCGAGATCCACCATCTTCCTCGGGCCGGCCGCAGAGGCTGTGCTCGAGCTCGATTGCTCTGCGGTGCGACCACCGCGAGATCGTTCCGGCTGGTCTGACCCCAGGTTTCATCATGGCAAAACCGGGTCGGAAGTGCGACCGAATTACTGGTGGCGCAATGAAGCTGCTCGGAAGCACGCCTCCCGGAGGTCGTACGTAATGCCCCTTTTGAGGGGAAAATCCTTGATTAGCTCCACCGACTGTGTTTTAGTAGGAATTAAAAGCTAAACTTTGACGGTACTATGAAACCGCCCATGTCGTTTTGAATTTTTTTATACTAGTAAGCTTGCACGTGCAAATGCACGTCTCGACTAATATTACAAACATATGGGAGAGTTATACAAAAAAAATGATTGAACTAATAATACAAGTATATTAGTGATGATTTTACAATAAACAATTGGGCACTTACATTTTTTGTTCAAAACCAAAAATGGTCTGAAAATGATATTTTTTGGTATGTTTATTTATTTTCGGTAAAAATGTCTGAAATTTCCTGGAGTGATTGGTGTATTAGTGCTGATTTAGAAAAGCATTTATTTTGACACTTCCATTTTGGGGGGTGGGGGGGGGGTGTCAAAATTTGACTAAAATAGGGGGCTGAAATAATTTTAGTGAAAATGACGTTCATAATAAACCCAATGAATCGAGATATCTTGTCAAGCTCATTTCCCCGTAAGCTTGTCGAAGTAATTCTAAGTTTGAAAAAAAAGAACTTACATCACATAGGACGAGTAAGAAACATGCTAATCTTTTCCTTGAAAAAATAAACATTTTAATCTTCGCCGACAATAAAAATAGTACTGGTCAAATATTTGAAACCCCCCAAAGATCAACAATCAATTGCGTATCATGGTGTGACTGAACTGATCCGGCAAAGCTATAAAAATATATGAAGGCTTTAGAAGATGTTGTGTGCCTGATTGTTTGTTATACTTCAACGATGGATATACTCAATTTGAACTCATAAAAAAGCTTGAAAGCACAATAATAACAATTCAGGTAGCCCTTAAAACACTATGTATTCATCATACATTTGTCATGCTTATGGTAATGAATTTCTCTTAAACAAAAAAACAACCAAGAGAAAAAATATCATATGTTAATTCATGGAAGTACCTCGTAAATGCCTAATGATGAGCCACTTCCAATTTTCCAAATGGTGTTAAGTACTACTAATTTCTAAATTCCTCACAACTCAATGTGTAATTTGGTGGCTGAATTAACGTCTTCTGTAAAAATAAGGATTGAGGTATCATGTAAACGTAAGAATCATGAACTCTTAGTCATTCCAAATGGTAATTGGATGTAACTTCAAGTTTGCGTCCCAATCCACCTAGGTGAGTGCCATGTTGTGACGACCTCTCAGAAAAATCAATATTGTCCAAACGGCCAAGAATGTTGACATGTACTCCCTCCAGTCCTTTTTAGTTTGCATATAAGTTTTGTCCGAAGTCAAAGTATCTCTATTTTGACTGAACTTATAGAAAAAAGTATCAACATTTATGATAGCAAAACATTATTGTCAGATTCATTATGAAATGTAGCTTTGTAGCATATATATTTGGTCTTGTAGATGTTGATATTTTTTAATATAAATTTGGTCAAACTTTGTAGAGTTTGACTTGACGTAAATCTAATATGCGGAGTAAAAAGAACCGGAGGGAGTACAGTGATTAACCTGCTTAGTACTATCTCTCTTCCGCTTTCAAAAAATAAATCTAGCAATAACTAAAAGTGCTCCCCTTGCTGCATGCATTCTACAGGTAGACACATTTTTTTCACTCCAGTGCTAGGACATCTGGCACCTGGATCCAAGAACAAGAAAATCCCGTGAGATTTGAAGCACAGAGCCTTCAAAATCTAACCATCTTTAGAGGCAATAATAATCATCAATGCCTGCTATTGTTTTCATAAGTATAGACTAATGTTTAGTTGCATTAAGGCGAAACTTCAAGCTTTTTTGTTATACCAGCGCCTTTGGAACTAAACACATTTGTCCTAAACACCTTAAATCTGTTTTCTGTAATTATCAATGGTACATAGGCTTATTATAGTCGTATTCATACATTTCATTACTTATTTGCTTCTATAAAATAATGTTTGGACCCCACTAATATCATCAGCAGTTCAGCACTATAATCATGTGCTGCATAGTGTACATAATCTCTAGGGTATGTGAAAGATCGTGGATATCGCCTAGATGGGGTGAATAGGCGTTTTAAAATAATTACGGTTTAGGCTTGAACAAATGCGAAATAAACCTAGCGGTTAATTTGTCAAGCACAAAACCTACAACAACTAGGCTCACCTATGTGCACCAACAACTTATACTAAGCAAGATAGACTACTAGGTGATAGCAAGATATATGATAAGAAACAATATGGCTATCACAAAGTAAAGTGCATAAGTAAAGAGCTCGGGTAAGAGATAACCGAGGCACGCGGAGATGACGATGTATCCCGAAGTTCACACCCTTGCGGATGCTAATCTCCGTTTGGAGCGGTGTGGAGGCACAATGCTCCCCAAGAAGCCACTAGGGCCACCGTAATCTCCTCACGCCCTCGCACAATGCAAGATGCCGTGATTCCACTAAGGGACCCTTGAGGGCGGTCACCGAACCCGTACAAATGGCAACCCTTGGGGGCGGTCACCGAACCCGTACACTTTGGCAACCCTTGGGGGCGGTCACCGATACCCGTCAAATTGCTCGAGGCGATCTCCGCAACCTAATTGGAGACCCCGATGCTTGCCCGGAGCTTTACACCACAATGATTGAGCTCCGAACACCACCAACCGTCTAGGGCGCCCAAGCACCCAAGAGGAACAAGCTCAAGGGTACCGAGCACCCAAGAGTAATAAGCTTCCCAACTTGTAACTTCCATGTATCACCGTGGAGAACTCAAACCGATGCACGAATGCAATGGCAAGGGCACACGTAGTGCCCAAGTCCTTCTCTCCCAAATCCCACCAAAGCAACTAATGCTAGGGAGGAAAATGAGAGGAAGAACAAGAAGGAGAACACCAAAAACTCCAAGATCTAGATCCAAGGGGTTCCCCTCACATAGAGGAGAAAGTGATTGGTGGAAATGTGGATCTAGATCTCCTCTCTTTTTTCCCTCAAAAACTAGCAAGAATCCATGGAGGGAGTGAGAGTTAGCAAGCTCAAAGAAGGTCAACAATGGGGGCAAAAACGAGCTCAAAGGATTAGGTTCAATGGGGAAGAAGACCCCTTTTATAGGAGGGGGAAAATCCAACCGTTATGTGCTCAGCCCGCACACGAGCGGTACTACCGCTCCATGAGCGGTACTACCGCTCAGGCGGAAGAACCAGGGAAAAGGAGCAACAAAACATGAACCTTGGTGCGGTAATACCGTAGGAGACAGCGGTACTACCGCTGGGTTAGGCGGTACTACCGCACCCTTCGGCGGTACTGCCACGCAGAACGAAGGGAAGGGAAAGAGGGAAACGGGCGGTACTACCGCGGAGGAAGGGCGGTACTGCCGCTAAGGAGCGGTACTGCCGCACTACTGCCGCAGCGAGGTACCGCACAATCCGACACAGAAAAAGACCCCTCGAATCGACGCGGTAGGGACCTGGTAAGCCAACGGTAGTACTGCTGCGGAGTCACCGCCGCTACTACCGCTGCGGAGCGGTACTGCCGCTTGTGACTCCTCAGCGGTACTACCGCTGGGTACCACGGTACTACCGCTGGGACCCTGACAAAAACCGCACTCGAGAAAACCAGAACTGCCATAACTTCTGCATATGAGCTCTGAATTGAGCAAACTCAAGCTTGTTGGAAACAAGACGACGAGTAGCATCAAAACAACGAGAAGTGAAACCTCCAACCGAGAAGAGGAGTGGAACCTCCAACCGAGAAGAATCGACAAAACCTCCAACCGAGAAGAGGGTTATAGTAAGAAGAGGCAGGGGAGGTATGCCTAACAAAAAGAGGAGTGAAACCTCCAACCGAGAAGAATCGGCAAAACCTCCAACATCGAAAACATCATAAAAGATGCATGCGAACTCCGTTTTAGATGAACTCAAGCTTGTCATCAAGATGACTGTCGGTGTCAAAACCGGCGGATCTCGGGTAGGGGGTCCCGAACTGTGCGTCTAGGCCGGATGGTAACAAGAGGCAGGGAACACGATGTTTTACCCAGGTTCGGGCCCTCTCGATGGAGGTAAAACCCTACGTCCTGCTTGATTAATATTGATGATATGGGTAGTACAAGAGTAGATCTACCACGAGATCAAGGAGGCTAAACCCTAGAAGCTAGCCTATGGTATGATTGTTGTCTATGGGGTTGATTATGATTGCCTACGGACTACAACCCTTTGGTTTATATAGACATCGGATAGGGTTAGGGTTACATAGAGTCGGTTAAAATGGTAAGAGATCTTGAATATCCGCATCACCAGGCTTGCTTTCCACGCCAAGGAAAGTCCCATCCGGACACGGGACGTAGTCTTCAATCTTGTATCTTCATAGTCCTGGAGTCCGGCTGAAGGTATAGTCCGGCTACCCGAACACCCCCTAATCCAGGACTCCCTCAGTAGGCCCCGAACCAGGCTTCAATGACGACGAGTCCGGCGCGCAAATTGTCTTCGGCATTGCAAAGCGGGTTCCTCCTCCAAGTCCTTCATAGAAGATTGTAAACGCCAAGAGTAGTGTCCGGCTCTGCAAAATAAGCTTCCACATATTGCCATAGAGAGAATAATATTAACACAAATCAAATCTGCTGACGTATTCTGCAGTGCGCCATCACACTACGGCCAAGTCTTTTACGAATCGTTTTTACTTTTTCACCTCAGCGTGTTTTGCGAGGCGGTTTCCTTGGCACGTCTTGTCAAAGCAGAGATCGTGTACCCCCTTTTTATGGGATTCTCATCAATACGGACGTGGGTAACCCAATCGTGCCCGTTAGCATATTTTCTCGATTAAAGGCGAGTCCCAAACGGTTACGGGGAGGGCTCCTGGTATTCAGCCTCTTATAAAGAGACCAGGGCCTTATCTTTTCTTCAACAAGTTCGTCCGTTGCCTCGAGTTACAACACCCCAGGCTCCAGATTCCAGGCGCCTCGGACCTTCGACGATGTCCGGTTCCGACCTTCAAGGCCGATGGATGCCACGGAGGAGGACGTGCTAAAGTTGAGAGAGGCTAAGTTCCTGACCGGCGAAATTTGGCATAGGTTGCCTGCTCAAGGGCAGGTCATCCCCAGTCCTCAGCCCGGTGAGAGCGTGGTGTTCATGTCTCACTTCCTTTGGGGGTTGGGCTTCCCAATGGATCCCTTCGTGAGGGGACTGCTGTTTTATTACGGGCTGGAATTCCACGACTTAGCTCCGGAGTCCATCCTCCATATCTCCTCGTTTATCGTTGTGTGCGAAGCGTTCCTCTGTGTTAACCCTCACTTCGGACTATGGCTCAAGACCTTCAAAGTGGAGCCGAAGATGATCGAGGGATGGCACGCAGAGTGCGGAGGCGCTGTTATAAGCAAAAATGCTGATGCTCCATGGCCCGAGGGCTCTTTTCAAGAGGAGCTAGGCTTGTGGCAACGAGAGTGGTTTTATATCACCGCTCCCCGGAGCACCAAATGGGTGGCGCCTGCTGCCTTTCGCTCGGGTCCCCCACCACGTCTGGCATCATGGGTCAACAGAGGGTTGGATTGGGGTTTGCCCAAAGACGTGCCCTTGTTATAGGGCCGCATTAAAGATCTCTTGGAAGGAGACCTCAGCCTGGTCAAGGTGACGCAGGTCATGTTGATTCGCCGAATATTGCCCGGCAAACGTCGCCCCCTTCGCCTGTGGGAGTTTAATCCAGAGGGACCGCGAGCTCTCCAGAACTTCATGGGCGCAACGTCCGCAGAGATGTATAAACTGTTCTTCGGATCACAAGAGATGTGTCCGGATTTGACCGAGGACGCAGGCCTAAGCCGCAATCGCCTGGATACTCAAGTAAGCAACCTTGTGCCCGGACCTTCTATCCGTATAATTGTCATAAACTTGCCCCTAAAATAGCCGTCCTTTTAAACAGGAGTGGATAGCGAAGGCAAAGCTGATCAGGTGTCCGGCTCCCCTTCCTGAAACCAGGCCAGATCCCGTGCTAGTCAGGAAGTTGGAGATAATGCCTTTGGAGGGGGAGGACAAGGAAGCTATGGCCTCCTCGAAGGAGGCTGCTCCGAAGGGAGGAATCGACGATTCCTCTCCTAAGGGGAAGAAGAGAGCCACCTCTGACGACCCGGAAACCATGGCCGCGAAGCGGGGGAGAAAATCCTCGTCAGAGGGTCCGACACCGGGGAGTTCCTCGGCCGGACTACGCCCTCAAGGGGATCAGCCCTCAAGCGAGCCGTAAGTAGAGAAAGATTTTCCTTTAGAGGGATGGGGGAAATCCTTGATTTATGTCTGAGAAGATTAACCAAACTTTTACCTTGTAGCTCGGACCTTAGCCCTTCTCAGCAGAGCTCGTCTTCGGGGGATCTTCTTCCGGAGATGATGGAGAGCGGGATGCCTCCCCCTGCCATGCCGCCTAGCAAGGCGGGCAATCCTGAGGTGTCGTCGCGGAGGGTTTCTCCGAATCCGGCAGGGGCGGAAGATAGCTATGTGCCCCCCCGAGGTTCTCCGTGCCCGGACTTCAAAAGAGGTCATGGGACGAGCCCGACACCGTCTGGTGCTCGGTCGGAGGAGCTAAAGATTCTGCTGGGGCGAGCTTGCATCTCAGAGGAGCACCGTGCATTGATGGGCACGGTGATTGAAAGAATTTCATCCGCAGAGAGCGAATTGCATGAGGCCGTCAAAAGTTTACTGACGGGTTTTGAGGTACATTAGATAATGTACACTTTTGGCAGTTGCGCATGAATAAGATGCGCCCTGTGTAGATAGTAGCCCCTGAGACTCTGCGCGTCGTCAAGAAATGACGGCATGCGGAAGATCATAATCCTAGGTCTAAGATGTCGCCTTTGAATGTAGGTGGCAGGGTGTCCGGAATCGAGCCAAACTGACGATTTTGCTGAACTAAAGCGGCAACTGGACATGGCAGAAGCCGACATCACGCTTGTCAACAAGCGGCTTGAGGAGGCTCAAGGTATGCAATTCCCCGGGCGGCATGAGGTAAGAACAGTTTGATTCCTGTGTCTTATAATGTGTGTGCTTGACGCAGATGGTGCAGCCGCCGTGGAGAGTCTTAGGGCAGAACTTGCCCGAGCAAAAGAACAAGCCAGAGAAAGTGATGCGGCCGCCAAGAAAGCCCTTGAAGAGCTGAGAGCCGAACAGGCTGCTCATTGCCGAAGCAAGGAAGAGATGGCCGAGATGGCCGAAAAGTTAAAAAGCGCTACAGACCGATGCAGACTTCTTGAAAAAGAAGATCAGGCGAAACAAACGGACTTAGAGAAGGCCGTTGCCAATGCCAAGGACGCGCGCTCTGCGATGAGAGCTGCCAGGGAGGAGTTGCGTCAGGCCGAACAGATTGCGGCTGGAAAGCCCTTTATGCTGCGAAGGAAATTTTGCGATCCGAAGTTTGCTCTGTTGGACCGGATGTGGAGTGTGGAGGATACCTATCTGGATTTGGCAGCGAGTGCTGCTGATGCGACCGAACACTTTCGAGATCAGAAAGATCGCGAAGTGGAAAAGCTTTTCTGGTCGCAGTTTCACAATACAGAGCGTCCACTGGCAGTGGACGATCGTTTGGCTCAATGGGCCGAACTGAATAGGTTGTCCGGACTTGCCATGAAGTACGTCATGGGTCATCTGTGGCCGGGGAGATCGGAGCCGAAGAGTTATTTCAACTTGGTGCAGCAATTCCTCGACGCGGTGCCGTGTATAAATGCAATGACAAGGTCAGCATGCATAGAGGGCGCAAGGATGGCTCTTGCCCGTGTTAAGACATACTGGGCAGAGATGGAGACCACCTTTGTTGCGTCCCGAGATTCAGACAAAAGCCGAGTATCCTCCGAGCACTATTTTCAGGAAGTCCTTGAAGGCGCTCGTGTAATAGAGACGCAGTGCTCGAAAGATACAATGTTATGATAGCATATGTAATTATAAAGTAATATTTTGATAAACTGTAGTGGCCTTTTTACACTTGTGCCTTCAAGTATTGGGGACACCTCCTGTGCGGCCGTTTTAATATATATACAAAATCTGAAAGATGGCAGTCGTTCGCTTTAGCCCCCACGCACATAGTGCAGGGGTGCTCGCAGAAGACGCATTTTCACACTTAACCCAATGTCTTGGTCCTACAAAGGAGGTGATAGCGCAGCGGGCCAGGCAACCGGACTATAATGCTTTAACACTTTCACTTAGCCATAGGAGCTTGACAGTGAGACTATTTAGGTAGCTCCTTGGTGGCGACTGCGCTCATCCGAATTCGGGGCGCGTATGTGCCTGATCGGGAAGCGGCCCTTCGTTAAAGCGGAGGAATCTGATAGATTCCGATAGGTCATCGAGTGGCTGACCAGTCTCACGCTACATCATGACAGTCAGTTTTCGGCTTTCTCTACTGAGGTGCTCGCCCAGCCGAACCGGGGCACAATCGCAGTAGTTCTCCTGGTGCTACCTTAGCCGATAGAGCGGAAAGTAAGGTAGCCGAACTCAGGAGCCGGGCAACCCAACATTTGACCAAAGACATGATTCGGAGCTGATGCATATAATGCCAAAACTCGCGACGCCGAACACTCCCTAAGGTGTTCGGTCTTTATGAGTGCGGGTGAAACGACACTCTTTATTAAAAAAGCCCCTAGTGTCCAAGTACGTGCAAAAATTCTGACGTGGCCACATGCCAAGATGCCAGCCTACTCCTTGGTTATATCAGAAAAAACCAGGGGATGTGTAGCAACAAGAGACAGTAAAAAAGGTTTACGCAGGGTCTTAATCTAAAAAGAATCCTTTAGGACGGGTCCCTACTGCACGTCTGCGCCTGTGTCTGCGTTGTGCCGTATCCTGGACGGGCGCCGCACGACGTTCATCTATAAAAGAGAGGAACTGAGTTGAAAACGGGTCGTGCTGAAAAAGTTTAAAATAAACAAAGTATAAAGTAAAATATATAAGATTGAGCTTTATTGTCTCTTATTGTATATGCATGGAGCCCCTAGTGCGGGGGTATATGGCCACTAAGCCTGCATCAATGATGATTTTGTACCGAACTCGTCTATCCGCGTTCGTGGTCTTTAATGACCTATTTTGAAGTTTTTTGGCCGGTGAGGCCATTTTGCCGTGGGGCTGTCATGGCGGCCGCACAACCCTCCGCTTGGGGAGGCGCACTTTAGTGCTTCCCCTTCAAAGAGATGATGCCTCGTGGACCGGGCATCTTAAGCGTAAGAGATGCATAATGCGGTATTGCGTTAAAGCGAGCGAAAGCTTCGCGTCCCGGTAGTGCTTGATAGCGACTTGAGAACGGGACGATATGGAAGGTCAGCTTTTCGCGGCGGAAGTTATTGGCAGAGCCGAATATGACTTCGAGCCGGAGAAAACCCATACAACGGGTGTCCGCACCAGGTATTACCCCTTGAAAGGAGGTTTTGCTGCGGCGGATTTTTGCTGGGTTTATCCCCATGTGCTGGATTGTATCCTGATATATCAGGTTTAGTCCACTACCGCCGTCCATAAGGACATTTGAAAACTAGAGTCTGCCAATTATTGGATCGAGTATCAAGGCAGTCCAGCCTGCATTCTTGATATTTCTAGAATAATCTAGCTGATCGAAGATGATCGGTTTTGACAACCAGTGGCCGGACCCTTTGGGGATGGGCCGTGTGGTGCGTATCCTTTGCTGGATCGGAGCCCGAGGAACGTCATCGAGCTGAACGTGTGCTAAGAACTCGGAGGTGCCGGAGTAACGGTGCTTGGATCGGTCGGATCGGGAATAAGACGTACGACTACTTCCTCTACGTTGTGTGATCGCTTCCACAGTCGGTCTGCGTTGGTACGTAGACAACACTCTCCCCTCTCATTGCTGTGCATCACCATGATCTTGCGTGTGCGTAGGAAATTTTTCGAAATTACTACGTTCCCCAACAGTGGCATCCGAGCCTAGGTTTTATGGTTTGATATTATATGCACGAGTAGAACACAAGTGAGTTGTGGGCGATATAAGTCATACTGCCTACCAGCATGTCATACTTTGGTTCGGCGGTATTGTTGGATGAAGCGGCCCGGACCGACATTACTTGTACGCTTACGCGAGACCGGTTTCCCCGACGTGCTTTGCACATAGGTGACTTGCGGGTGACTGTTTCTCCAACTTTAGTTGAACCGAGTGTGGCTACGCCCGGTCCTTGCGAAGGTTAAAACGGAGTCTATTTGACAAACTATCGTTGTGGTTTTGATGCGTAGGTGAGATTGGTTCTTGCTTAAGCCCGTAGCAGCCACGTAAAACTTGCAACAACAAAGTAGAGGACGTCTAACTTGTTTTTGCAGGGCATGTTGTGATATGATATGGTCAAGACGTGATGAGATATAAGTTGTTGTATGAGATGATCATGTTTTGTTGAAGTTATCGGCAACTGGCAAAAGCCTTATGGTTGTCTCTTTATTGCATAAGATGCAAGCGCCAAATAATTGCTTTACTTTATCGCTATGCGATAGCAATAGTTGCAAGAGCAATAGTTGGCGAGACGACCGTGTGACGACACATTGATATAGATCAAGATGATGGAGATCATGGTGTCATGCCGGTGATGACAGAGATCATGACAGTACTTTGGAGATGGAGATCAAAGAAGCAAGATGATGATGGCCATATCATGTCACATATTTTGATTGCATATGATGTTTATCTTTTATACATCTTATTTTTGCTTTGATTGACGGTAGCATTATAAGATGATCTCTCACTAAATTATCAAGAAGTGTTCTCCCTGAGTATGCACCGTTGCCAAAGTTCGTCGTGCCCAGACACCACGTGATGATCGGGTGTGATAAGCTCTACGTCCATCTACAACGGGTGCAAGCCAGTTTTTGCACACGCATAATACTCAGGTTATACTTGACGAGCCTAGCATATGCAGATATGGCCTCGGAACACAGAGACCGAAAGGTCGAGCGTGAATCATATAGTAGATATGATCAACATGACGATGTTCACCATTGAAAACTACTCCATCTCACGTGATGATCGGTTATGGTTTAGTTGATTTGGATCACGTGATCACTTAGAGGATTAGAGGGATATCTATCTAAGTGGGAGTTCTTAAGTAATATGATTAATTGAACTTAAATTTATCATGAACTTAGTCCTGGTAGTATTTTGCAAATTATGTTATAGATCAATAGCTCGCGTTGTTGCTTCCCTGTGTTTATTTTGATATGTTCCTAGAGAAAATTATGTTGAAAGATGTTAGTAGCAATGACGCGGATTGGATCCGTGATCTGAGGTTTATCCTCATTGCTGCACAGAAAAATTATGTCCTTGATGCACCGCTAGGTGACAGACCTATTGCAGGAGCAGAAGCAGACGTTTTGAACGTTTGGCTAGCTCAATATGATGACTACTTGATAGTTTAGTGCACCATGCTTAATGGCTTAGAATCGGGACTTCAAAGACATTTTGAACGTCATGGACCATATGAGATGTTCCAGGAGTTGAAGTTAATATTTCAAGCAAATACCCGAGTTGAGAGATATGAAGTCTCCAACAAGTTCTATAGCTAAAAGATGGAGGAGAATCGCTCAACTAGTGAGCATGTGCTCAGATTGTCTGGGTACTACAATCGCTTGAATCAAGTGGGAGTTAATCTTCCAGATAAGATAGTGATTGACAGAATTCTCTAGTCACCATCACCAAGTTAGTAGAACTTCGTGATGAACTATGATATGCAAGGGATAACGGAAACGATTCCCAAGCTCTTCGTGATGCTGAAATCGATGAAGGTAGAAATCAAGAAAAACATCAAGTGTTGATGGTTGGAAAGACCACTAGTTTGAAGAAAAGGGCAAAAGGGAAGAAGGGGAACTTCAAGAAGAACGGCAAGCAAGTTGCTGCTCAAGTGAAGAAGCCCAAGTCTGGTCCTAAGCCTGAGACTAAGTGCTTCTACTGCAAAGGGACTGGTCACTGGAAGCGGAACTACCCCAAGTATTTGGCGGATAAGAAGGATGGCAAAATGAACAAAAGTATATTTGATATACATGTTATTGATGTGTGCTTTACTAGTGTTTATAGCAACCCCTCAGTATTTTATATTGGTTCAGTTGCTAAGAGTAGTAACTCGAAACAGGAGTTGCAGAATAAACAGAGACTAGTTAAGGGTGAAGTGACGATGTGTGTTGGAAGTAGTTCCAAGATTGATATGATCATCATCACACACTCCCCTATACTTTCGGGATTAGTGTTGAAGTTAAATAAGTGTTATTTGGTTTTTGCGTTGAGCATGAATATGATTTGATCATGTTTATTGCAATACGGTTATTCATTAAAGTCAGAGAATAATTGTTGTCCTGTTTACATGAATAAAACCTTCGATGGTCATACACCCAATGAAACAAGTTCGTTGGATCTCGATCGTAGTGATACACATATTCATAATATTGAAACCAAAAGATGCAAAGTTAATAATGATAGTGCAACTTATTTGTGGCACTGCCGTTTAGGTCATATTGGTATAAAGCGCATGAAGAAACTCCATGCTGATGGGCTTTCGGAATCACTTGATTATGAATCACTTGATGCTTGCGAACCATGCCTTTTGGGCAAGATGACTAAAACGCCGTTCTTCGGAACAATGGAGCAAGCAACAGATTTGTTGGAAATCATACATACTGATGTATGTGGTCCGATGAATATTTAAGGCTTGCAGCGGGTATCATTATTTTCTGACCTTCACAGATGATTTGAGCAGATATGGGTATATCTACTTAATGAAATAGAAGTCTGATACATTTGAAAAGTTCATATAATTTCAGAGTGAAGTGGAAAATCATCGTAACAAGAAAATAAAGTTTCTACGATCTGATCATGGAAAAGAGTATTTGAGTTACGAGTTTGGTCTTCAGTTAAACCAATGTGAAATAGTTTCACTACTCACGCCACCTGGAACGCCACAGCATAATGGTGTGTCCGAACGTCATAACCGTACTTTATTGGATATAGTGCAATCTATGATGTTTCTTACCAATTTACCACTATCGTTTTGGGGTTATGCATTAGAGACAGCTGCATTCACGTTAAATAGGGCACCATCTAATTCCGTTGAGACGACACCGTGTGAACTATGGTTTGGCAAGAAACCTAAGCTGTCGTTTCTTAAAGTTTGGGGTTGCGATGCTTATATGAAAAAGTTTCATCCTGATAAGCTCAAACTCAAATCGGAGAAGTGCGTCTTCATAGGATATCCAAAGGAAACTATTGGATACACCTTCTATCACAGATCCGAAGGCAAGACTTTTGTTGCTAAAATTCGGAAACTTTCTGGAGAAGGAGTTTCTCTCGAAAGAAGTGAGTGGGAGGAAAGTAGAACTTGACGAGGTAACTGTACCTGGTCCCTTATTGGAAAGTAGTACATCACAGAAAACTGTTTCTGTGACACCTACACCAGTTAGTGAGGAAGCTAATGATGATGATCATGAAACTTCAGAACAAGATACTACTGAACCTCGTAGATCAACCAGAGTAAGATCCGCACCAGTGTGGCACGGTAATCCTGTTCTGGAGGTCATGTTACTTGACCATGACGAACCTACGAACTATGAGGAAGCGATGATGAGCCCAAATTCCGCGAAATGGTTTGAGGCCATGAAATCTGAGATATGATCCATGTATGAGAACAAAGTTTGGACTTTGGTTGACTTGCCCGATGATCGGCAAGCCATAGAAAATAAATGGATCTTCAAGAGGAAGACGGACGCTGATAGTAGTGTTACTATCTACAAAGCTAGAATTGTCGAAAAAGGTTTTCGACAAGTTCAAGGTGTTGACTACGATGAGTTTTTCTCACTCGTATCTATTCTTAAGTCTGTCCGAATCATGTTAGCAATTGCCGCATTTTATGAAATCTGGCAAATGGATAAACAAAACTGCATTCCTTAATGGATTTATTAAAGAAGAGTTGTATGTGATGCAACTAGAAGGTTTTGTCAATCCGAAAGGTGCTAACAAAATGTGCAAGCTCCAGCGATCCATCTGTGGACTGGTGCAAGCATCTCGGAGTTGGAATATACGCTTTGATAAGTTGATCAAAGCATATAGTTTTATACAGACTTGCGGTGAAGCCTGTATTTACGAGAAAGTGAGTGGGAGCACTACAACATTTCTGATAAGTATATGTGAATGACATATTGTTGATCGGAAATAATGTAGAATCATTCTGTAAAGCATAAAAGGAGTGTTTGAAAGGAGTTTTTCAAAGAAAGACTTCGGTAAAGCTGCTTACATATTGAGCTTCAAGATCTATAGAGATAGATCAAGACGCTTGATAAGTTTTTCAATAAGTACATACCTTGACAAGATTTTGAAGTAGTTCAAAACGGAACAGTCAAATAAAAAGTTTCTTGCCTGTGTTACAAGGTGTGAAGTTGAGTAAAGACTCAAAGCCCGACCACGGCAGAAGATAGAAAGAGAATGAAAGTCATTCCCTATGCCTCATTCATAGGTTCTATAAAGTATGCCATGCTGTGTACCAGATCTATTGTATACCCTGCACTGATTTGGCAAGGGAGTACAATAGTGATCTAGGAGTAGATCACTGGACAGCGGTCAGAATTATCCTTAGTGAAATAAGGATATGTTTCTCGATTATGGACGTGACAAAAAGGTTCGTCGTAAAGGGTTACGTCGATGCAAGTTTTTGACACTGATCCAGATGAATCTAAAGTCTCAATCTGGATACATATTGAAAGTGGGAGCAATTAGCTAGAGTAGCTCCATGCAGAGCATTATAGACATAGAATTTTGCAAAATACTTACGGATCTGAATGTGACAGACCCGTTGACTAAAATTATCTCACAAGCAAAACATGATCACACCTTAGTACTCTTTGGGTGTCAATCACATAGAGATGTGAACTAGATTACTGACTCTAGTAAACCCTTTGAGTGTTGGTCACATGACGATGTGAACTATGGGTGTTAATCACATGGTGATGTGAACTATTGTTGCTAAATCACATGGCAATGTGAACTAGATTATTGACTCTAGTGCAAGTGGGAGACTGAAGGAAATATGCCCTAGAGGCAATAATAAAGTTATTATTTATTTCCTTATATCATGATAAATGTTTATTATTCATGCTAGAATTGTATTAACCGGAAACATAATACATGTGTGAATACATAGACAAACAGAGTGTCACTAGTATGCCTCTACTTGACTAGCTCATTAATCAAAGATGGTTATGTTTCCTAACCATGGACAAAAGAGTTGTTATTTGATTAACGAGGTCACATCATTAGTTGAATGATCTGATTGACATGACCCATTCCATTAGCTTAGCACCCGATCGTTTAGTATGTTGCTATTGCTTTCTTCATGACTTATACATGTTCCTATAACTATGAGATTATGCAACTCCCGTTTACCGGAGGAACACTTTGGGTACTACCAAACGTCACAACGTAACTGGGTGATTATAAAGGAGTACTACAGGTGTCTCCAATGGTAGATGTTGGGTTGGCGTATTTTGAGATTAGGGTTTTGTCACTCCGATTGTCGGAGAGGTATCTCTAGGCCCTCTCGGTAATACACATCACATAAGCCTTGCAAGCATTATAACTAAGATGTTAGTTGTGAGATGATGTATTACGGAACGAGTAAAGAGACTTGCCGGTAACGAGATTGAACTAGGTATTGGATACCGACGATCGAATCTCGGGCAAGTAACATACCGATGACAAAGGGAACAACGTATGTTGTTATGCGGTCTGACCGATAAAGATCTTCGTAGAATATGTAGGAGCCAATATGGGCATCCAGGTCCCGCTATTGGTTATTGACCGGAGACGTGTCTCGGTCATGTCTACATTGTTCTCGAACCGTAGGTCCGCACGCTTAAGGTTTCGATGACAGTTATATTATGAGTTTATGAGTTTTGATGTACCGAAGGAGTTCGGAGTCCCGGATGAGATCGGGGACATGACGAGGATTCTCGAAATGGTCGAGATGTAAAGATTGATATATTGGAAGCCTATGTTTGGACATCGGAAGTGTTCCGGGTGAAATCGGGATTTTACCGGATTACCGGGAGGGTTACCGGAACCCCCCGGGAGCCAAATGGGCCAACATGGGCCTTAGTGGAAAGGTGAGAAGGCAGCCCACATAGGGCTGCGCCTCCCCCCCTCTCCCTAGTCCTATTAGGACTAGGAGAGGGGCCGGCCACCTCTCTCTTTTACTTCCCACTTGGGAATCCTAGTTGGACTAGGATTGGAGGGGGGAGTCCTACTCCCGGTAGGAGTAGGACTCCTCCTGCGCCTCCCTCTCTTTGGCCGGCCAGCCCCCCTCCCTCCAACCTTTATATACGGGGGCAGGGGACACCCCAAGACACACAAGTTGATCCTTGAGATCGTTCCTTAGCCGTGTGTGGTGCCCCTGCCACCAAATTCCACCTCGATCATACTGTTGTAGTGCTTAGGCGAAGCCCTGCGTCGGTAGTACATCAAGATCGTCACCACGCCGTTGTGCTGACGGAACTCTTCCTCGACGCTTTGCTGGATCGGAGCCCGAGGATCATCATCGAGCTGAACGTGTGCTAAGAACTCGGAGGTGCCGGCGTAACGGTGCTTGGATCAGTCGGATCGGGAAGAAGACGTACGACTACTTCCTCTACGTTGTGTGATCGCTTCCGCAGTCGGTCTGCGTTGGTACGTAGACAACACTCTCCCCTCTCGTTGCTGTGCATCACCATGATCTTGCGTGTGCGTAGGAAAATTTTCGAAATTACTACGTTCCCCAACAGTGGCATCCGAGCCTAGGTTTTATGGTTTGATGTTATATGCACGAGTAGAACACAAGTGAGTTGTGGGCGATATAAGTCATACTGCCTACCAGCATGTCATACTTTGGTTCGGCGGTATTGTTGGATGAAGCGGCCCGGACCGACATTACGCGTACGCTTACGCGAGACCGGTTTCCCCGACGTGCTTTGCACATAGGTGACTTGCGGGTGACTGTTTCTCCAAATTTAGTTGAACCGAGTGTGGCTACGCCCGGTCCTTGCGAAGGTTAAAACGGAGTCTATTTGACAAACTATCGTTGTGGTTTTGATGCGTAGGTGAGATTGGTTCTTGCTTAAGCCCGTAGCAGCCACGTAAAACTTGCAACAACAAAGTAGAGGACGTCTAACTTGTTTTTGCAGGGCATGTTGTGATATGATATGGTCAAGACGTGATGAGATATAAGTTGTTGTATGAGATGATCATGTTTTGTTGAAGTTATCGGCAACTGGCAAAAGCCTTATGGTTGTCTCTTTATTGCATAAGATGCAAGCGCCAAATAATTGCTTTACTTTATCGCTATGCGATAGCAATAGTTGCAAGAGCAATAGTTGGCGAGACGACCGTGTGACGACACATTGATATAGATCAAGATGATGGAGATCATGGTGTCATGCCGGTGATGACAGAGATCATGACAGTACTTTGGAGATGGAGATCAAAGAAGCAAGATGATGATGGCCATATCATGTCACATATTTTGATTGCATATGATGTTTATCTTTTATACATCTTATTTTTGCTTTGATTGACGGTAGCATTATAAGATGATCTCTCACTAAATTATCAAGAAGTGTTCTCCCTGAGTATGCACCGTTGCCAAAGTTCGTCGTGCCCAGACACCACGTGATGATCGGGTGTGATAAGCTCTACGTCCATCTACAACGGGTGCAAGCCAGTTTTTGCACACGCAGAATACTCAGGTTATACTTGACGAGCCTAGCATATGCAGATATGGCCTCGGAACACAGAGACCGAAAGGTCGAGCATGAATCATATAGTAGATATGATCAACATGATGATGTTCACCATTGAAAACTACTCCATCTCACGTGATGATCGGTTATGGTTTAGTTGATTTGGATCACGTGATCACTTAGAGGATTAGAGGGATATCTATCTAAGTGGGAGTTCTTAGGTAATATGATTAATTGAACTTAAATTTATCATGAACTTAGTCCTGGTAGTATTTTGCAAATTATGTTATAGATCAATAGCTCGCGTTGTTGCTTCCCTGTGTTTATTTTGATATGTTCCTAGAGAAAATTATGTTGAAAGATGTTAGTAGCAATGATGCGGATTGGATCCGTGATCTGAGGTTTATCCTCATTGCTGCACAGAAAAATTATGTCCTTGATGTACCGCTAGGTGACAGACCTATTGCAGGAGCAGAAGCAGACGTTTTGAACGTTTGGCTAGCTCAATATGATGACTACTTGATAGTTTAGTGCACCATGCTTAATGGCTTAGAATCGGGACTTCAAAGACGTTTTGAACGTCATGGACCATATGAGATGTTCCAGGAGTTGAAGTTAATATTTCAAGCAAATACCCGAGTTGAGAGATATGAAGTCTCCAACAAGTTCTATAGCTAAAAGATGGAGGAGAATCGCTCAACTAGTGAGCATGTGCTCAGATTGTCTGGGTACTACAATCGCTTGAATCAAGTGGGAGTTAATCTTCCAGATAAGATAGTGATTGACAGAATTCTCTAGTCACCATCACCAAGTTAGTAGAACTTCGTGATGAACTATGATATGCAAGGGATAACGGAAACGATTCCCAAGCTCTTCGTGATGCTGAAATCGATGAAGGTAGAAATCAAGAAAAACATCAAGTGTTGATGGTTGGAAAGACCACTAGTTTGAAGAAAAGGGCAAAAGGGAAGAAGGGGAACTTCAAGAAGAACGGCAAGCAAGTTGCTGCTCAAGTGAAGAAGCCCAAGTCTGGTCCTAAGCCTGAGACTAAGTGCTTCTACTACAAAGGGACTGGTCACTGGAAGCGGAACTACCCCAAGTATTTGGCGGATAAGAAGGATGGCAAAATGAACAAAAGTATATTTGATATACATGTTATTGATGTGTGCTTTACTAGTGTTTATAGCAACCCCTCAGTATTTTATATTGGTTCAGTTGCTAAGAGTAGTAACTCGAAACAGGAGTTGCAGAATAAACAGAGACTAGTTAAGGGTGAAGTGACGATATGTGTTGGAAGTAGTTCCAAGATTGATATGATCATCATCACACACTCCCCTATACTTTCGGGATTAGTGTTGAAGTTAAATAAGTGTTATTTGGTTTTTGCGTTGAGCATGAATATGATTTGATCATGTTTATTGCAATACGGTTATTCATTAAAGTCAGAGAATAATTGTTGTTCTGTTTGCATGAATAAAACCTTCGATGGTCATACACCCAATGAAACAAGTTCGTTGGATCTCGATCGTAGTGATACACATATTCATAATATTGAAACCAAAAGATGCAAAGTTAATAATGATAGTGCAACTTATTTGTGGCACTGCCGTTTAGGTCATATTGGTATAAAGCGCATGAAGAAACTCCATGCTGATGGGCTTTCGGAATCACTTGATTATGAATCACTTGATGCTTGCGAACCATGCCTTTTGGGCAAGATGACTAAAACGCCGTTCTTCGGAACAATGGAGCAAGCAACAGATTTGTTGGAAATCATACATACTGATGTATGTGGTCCGATGAATATTTAAGGCTTGCAGCGGGTATCATTATTTTCTGACCTTCACAGATGATTTGAGCAGATATGGGTATATCTACTTAATGAAATAGAAGTCTGATACATTTGAAAAGTTCATATAATTTCAGAGTGAAGTGGAAAATCATCGTAACAAGAAAATAAAGTTTCTACGATCTGATCATGGAAAAGAGTATTTGAGTTACGAGTTTGGTCTTCAGTTAAACCAATGTGAAATAGTTTCACTACTCACGCCACCTGGAACGCCACAGCATAATGGTGTGTCCGAACGTCATAACCGTACTTTATTGGATATAGTGCAATCTATGATGTTTCTTACCGATTTACCACTATCGTTTTGGGGTTATGCATTAGAGACAGCTGCATTCACGTTAAATAGGGCACCATCTAATTCCGTTGAGACGACACCGTGTGAACTATGATTTGGCAAGAAACCTAAGCTGTCGTTTCTTAAAGTTTGGGGTTGCGATGCTTATATGAAAAAGTTTCATCCTGATAAGCTCAAACTCAAATCGGAGAAGTGCGTCTTCATAGGATATCCAAAGGAAACTATTGGATACACCTTCTATCACAGATCCGAAGGCAAGACTTTTGTTGCTAAAATTCGGAAACTTTCTGGAGAAGGAGTTTCTCTCGAAAGAAGTGAGTGGGAGGAAAGTAGAACTTGACGAGGTAACTGTACCTGGTCCCTTATTGGAAAGTAGTACATCACAGAAAACTGTTTCTGTGACACCTACACCAGTTAGTGAGGAAGCTAATGATGATGATCATGAAACTTCAGAACAAGATACTACTGAACCTCGTAGATCAACCAGAGTAAGATCCGCACCAGTGTGGCACGGTAATCCTGTTCTGGAGGTCATGTTACTTGACCATGACGAACCTACGAACTATGAGGAAGCGATGATGAGCCCAGATTCCGCGAAATGGTTTGAGGCCATGAAATCTGAGATATGATCCATGTATGAGAACAAAGTTTGGACTTTGGTTGACTTGCCCGATGATCGGCAAGCCATAGAAAATAAATGGATCTTCAAGAGGAAGACGGACGCTGATAGTAGTGTTACTATCTACAAAGTTAGAATTGTCGAAAAAGGTGGCTGTCCAATGCCCTATGGGTGTTGGTTCGTCGGTATCTCCTGCATCGTCATCCATGCTGTCGATGTCTCCGGAGTCGAAGTTGAGCACGTCGTTTAAATTGTCGACAGTGGCTACCAAGTGGATGGTGGGTGGGCTTTGAATTTCTTCATCGTCCGTATCCCATCCTCGCCGACCGTAATCCGGCCAGGGCTCTCCTGATAAAGAGAGAGACTTAAGAGAATTCAGGATGACGCCGAAAAGCGAGTGCTGAAAGATGTCTGCGGCGGTGAACTCCATTATCGGCGCCCGATCGGATTCGATTGGCAAGGGCGCGGGGGGTTCGGAGTCCAGATCCGAGGAGTCACGGGTCGTGCAGAGTGCGGGGCTAGCGTTTGGCTCGATGGCCTTTGAGATCGCAGCCCCCGAGGTGACGTTCAACCGCTCGTCCTCGATTGGCACAATAGGCTCCGAGTTAGGGGTCGGAACTGATGCGTGTGCGGCCTCCAGGACACTGTCCGAAGGCAGAGCTAGATCATGCCCCTCGAGATAGTGCGGCACGCTTGGCCGTGGCTCGAATCCGTCGAAGATCAAGTCTCCGCGGATGTTAGCCGTGTAGTTTAAGATTTCAAACCTGACTTGATGGCTAGGGGCGTAGCTTTCGATCTGCTCCAAGTGGCCAAGAGAATTGGCCCGCAGAGCGAAGCCGCCGGACCGCATCGTTGTTGATGATCAAATGAGCCATCGGACCTAATGGCGACAATACAGAGGAACTCTCAATGAAAGCACCAATGTCGGTGTCAAAACCGGCGGATCTCGGGTAGGGGGTCCCAAACTGTGCGTCTAGGCCGGATGGTAACAGGAGGCAGGGAACACGACGTTTTACCCAGGTTCGGGCCCTCTCGATGGAGGTAAAACCCTACGTCCTACTTGATTAATATTGATGATATGGGTAGTACAAGAGTAGATCTACCACGAGATCAAGGAGGCTAAACCCTAGAAGCTAGCCTATGGTATGATTGTTGTCTATGGGGTTGATTATGATTGCCTACGGACTACAACCCTCCGGTTTATATAGACACCGGATAGGGTTAGGGTTACATAGAGTCGGTTACAATGGTAAGAGATCTTGAATATCCGCATCGCCAGGCTTGCCTTCCATGCCAAGGAAAGTCCCATCCGGACACGAGACGTAGTCTTCAATCTTGTATCTTCATAGTCCTGGAGTCCGGCTGAAGGTATAGTCCGGCTACCCGAACACCCCCTAATCCAGGACTCCCTCAATGACCATAAGCTCTAAGACTCACAAAGAGAACCAAACAAGAACCAAGAAAGATGATGCAAGGATGCAATGGTATGAGCTCTCAACGAACGATACGATCAAGCTACTCATCGAGAGCCTCCCTTGATAGTACGGCAATCAATCCTATAACCCGGTCTCCCAACTACCATCATGAGACCGGTAAAATAGAAAACCTATCAAGGGCAAACTTTGCCTTGCACATGGTCCACTTGAGCTAGATGATGACGATCTTGACTTCCTCAAGTTGGACCACCTTTCTTGATTGTGTTGGCTCGATGAAGACTAGTTGATTGCTCCCCCATACTCCACTATGGGTGAGCCTTTCTTCCGCACATCTTCACAAGTCCATTGTCACCACAAAGGATGGCAAGCTTCAAGGACTTGATCTCTTCGTGATGCATCACTTGAACTTGCACACGGCAACCTAACCCCACACAGAACTCTCACAAAGACCATGGGTTAGTACACAAAGCGTAATTGACAATGCTTACCATACCATGGGATCACTTGATCCCTCTCGGTACATCTTCTGCGCTTTGTGAGTTGATCAACTTGATTCACTCTTGACTTAGTCTTGATCAACCTTGAACCTTTCCAATTCTCTTCATTTGGATGATGTCTTGAAGGTAGACATGAATGATCACACAATCTTCTTCTTCAAGACATGCTTGCAATAAGCTCAACTCTCACATGACCAATCTTTGGATAATTCCTTGAATAACACCTTGGTCAACACAAACTTTCCTTGAAACCAACACATGTACTCCAAGAAAAGCCTATGGAGAAAACCTTCAAATATAACTCAAGGCAACCATTAGTCCATAGAGATTGTCATCAATTACCAAAACCAAACATGGGGGCACCACATGTTCTTTCAGTATGTGGTGTAAGTAAAATGCAAACAGTGGGCAGGATACATGGATGAGTCAAAAATCCCTTTCTTCGTGCGGTGAAATAACCCGTATAAATGGGGAACGATCCATAGACATTGTTGGAACTTCATCTGGATTATTCCTCCTATCTGGTTGTGAAAGCACAAGTGTTAAAGAACTTGCAACAGATGAAAAGAGATGAATAAGCATGTGCAATGATTATACATTGGAACAATATGTACATTGAGACTTTAGAATTCGGAGTAAGAAGCATTTCTCAGATGAAGGAGCGTCAACATCGATAGATAAAAATTTAATTTCCATGTATCTGGCTCACAACATGCAATTTATATTCCGATACAATACCGATAATTAAAAAGGATTATAGATATATCAGAATTGAAAAATGAGGTCATCTAAAAATATTAGATCTTTCACTTGCTGAAGGCAATCTCTATATGTATTAGTACAAAATGACCATGGAAATACTCTAGAGTATGAACTTTATATCACCCAAAACGAAGTTGCATCCTTTCTCTCTACGATCAAGGAAAAAAAGTTGCTTCCGTTCTGAATAGAAAATAAGCACAAAATTCTTCTAATTCCATGCGCCATGGCACCACCATTTTGTCTACAGAAAATTGTTCAAATTCCAGCCATCCACCATTGGAAAAACATGGTTGTACGAGAGTTGTAACAAGGGCAATACAATCAGAGCAGAGCGGAACAGAAAACAACGTGATTGCTAAAAGTGACTTGTTATTATCAGCGAGCCACACATTGAGATTGTTAAAACTTCAAAGTGACTAGATAATGTCAGTGAGCCAGACACGGAGCAGGGCCGCCATCAGCAAGTCTCAAGTAAAACAAGTAAAGTCTCAAGTCTTGCCTGGATTCAGTGAAACAAGTATTGTTTTTGCATATAAGAAAAGAAAATCTGAAAATGTGAATAAAATGATCTTAGATCAGTGGTGAACCTACGTGTTACCTTAGATCAGTGGCGAACCTTAGATCTTGGTTTGGCTGCAAACATCAACAGATAGCGGTGCCAAGAATAGCCATATTTGAAACTAATCTTATCCTGAAGACCCCCCACACTACCCCAAATATACAACCTGTTAGCCGGATCGCCTCTTGCTCCTTCGGCAGGAATCACCTTCCCTTCTATGTTTTCCCATCTCATCCCTTCAACACAAATAACCGCCTCCTTGAGAGGCGATTCCTCGAACACTTAAAGGCATCAAAACAAACTGGTCCAGAGGACTGCTTACTTATATGTCAATGACACCTAAACCCAGCGCAACGGACAGGGCATGATCGCCTTCCACACCTAATCAGCTCAAAACACCCAACACCAGCGAATATTTTGTACAAACTCGCTGTATAATCAGTACCACTGATAGTTCATCCTTAGATCCTAAACCTTCTGAAAAAACTCAAATTCCAAAGAAGAATGTTGTATCTGGGTAAATATTTATGGTGGAATTCCTATTAAATGTTGCTCTGCTCCAGTTGAGCTAATGGTAGCTACACCAGAACATCATGCACTAAAATGACCTCTCTAAGGTATAAACTATACGGTGCCATGGAAAGAAATGAATCCAGCAGCTAGCTAGAAAGAAGGTGAGCAAAACTCCATACATGCACTAACAAGACTTTATGTGAGGGAGAATATTACTTACCTATGTATGTGAGATTCAGGAATGCAGCACCGATGCTTGTGATCCCTGCCAGCTCACCTAAAATTCAAGTAGCCTGCTCAAAAGAAAAGTGGGAAAGTCAAAATACATATAATCAAGACCATAGTTGTCCTGCCGAAGTGAGACTTTCCAAAAATCCCAGCCAATTCATGAAGCCAGGACAAGATATTTACATATACACTGATTTTGCAATCACAAGCATGAACATCTCTTGTGTGCAAGCATCATATCTCAAGCAATACCATCAATTTCGAAAATTATTGAACTATTTTGCCCTCTTTGGAATCTGGACACAACCACATGTTTCTCCCTCGTGCTTCATCAGTCCATCCAATTGACCGTTCATGCTTTGTAAACTCAGATTCATTTGTTTGCTACAGAGTATGTGCGATTCATTTGCTTGTTGGTCCCGTGTGCTAGCTTCCTACACCCCGCCAACCTCTGAAAGTTAAGGTAAAGAAAAACCTGATGAAAGTTCGCCGGCTTGGTGGCGAGGGCCTGACCGACTGCGGCAGCGGAGTGGGGGGTGAAGGGCAATGGCAACAGCTTAAAGTATGCGTTGCCCGATGCACACAAAACAGTCCAAAAATACTTTTGTAGACGTTGTACTCATGTTGTCTTGTACAAAAGCAGTAACACGTAAGAACATTTAGGATTGCATAAAAAACAGTTCAGAATTTAGGCTTCAAAGATTACAAGGAACTGAGGAAGGCATACCATTGAGCTGCATTGCAAGTCTTCAGTGTTCAGATCTTATACACACTATGCTTCTGCTATCCAATCCCTAGCTGATCATGGCTTCACGAAACCTGAAATTGGATATCACATTTCTTTCAACAATGGATGAAACTGCATTCATCTGAATGTATATACATCTCAAATTTCATAGAACAGTTCCACTCTCAATGGGAGAAGCAATCGCAGAAGGGGATGCGGGGTGGCCAGTTGAGATGCACAACGGGTCGGTTGTTGGGAGGGGATGCAGAGGCCTTCTGGGGCGGGGGGTCGGGGGACCTTCAGGTGGACGCAGGGCATCGCGGAAGCGGCGAGATGGGGGGATGCCGTGACACGGACGGTGCGCCAGATGTGGGTCACGACGAGATGCAGGGCATGGCGAGCCGTCGCGGCATGGCAGTGCCTGCAGGGGGGCTCGTCGATGACGGCGAGATGCAGGGCACGATGGGGCGTCGTGGGATGGTAATGGCTGCAGGTGGAAGCGGTCGGTTGCGGAGAGAAACAAGGAAAATCTTTGCCTCCCGGTCCGCCGACACGTTAAGTCGTCGAGGGGAAAGAGAGAAGAGGCGGCGTGCGAGGCATGGGCCGGTGACGGGCGGCAAACTGCCTAGGCGGCGTGTTCGGAAGAGGATAGCGGGAGGCAGTTTTCCTTTTTCTTGTGTAAAGAAAAGAGGCAAGAGAGGTTAGCGACTAATGGCATGGTGGGTAATTAAGGCATAAAACGTGTTTAGTATCATGGAGTGATGTAGACCATCAGATCACAGGATTTGATGGATGGGATTTATTGGTTCTCCGCCCTTTCGTGCTATTATAGGGGTAGTAGATACCCAGCCTGTTTTAGATAGCAAGTGGTTCAGCATGTCTTCGAAGAATATGAGAACCATTTTTTTACGGGTGCGAATATGAGAACCATTTAAAACCGAAACTCTGTGTTTTATGTGTCCAACAATGCTAGATCAATTGCTATCATGCACAGTACATGATGAAATACCAAAGAAAATCGCATGTCATCGCAAATTGAAGAGATGGCGGATGACACATGCGTGCGACACACAACTTCCGTGTGACGGATTACGAGGTGAGTAATGGCGGCGGGCGAGTGGGGGAGGGGTTTCTTAACCCCCCTCACGCTTCAAGTCCCCACTCAGTTGCGTCGCCAGTCCCATCCCCTCCTGCCCACCTAGGTCAAATCGCCAGCGCGCTGCTCGCCAGAGAAGCCGATGTCGACGAGGGAGCAGCAGATGTGGGCACTAGCCGACAACGATGAGGAGAGGATGGGGAGGCTGGCGGAGATCGATAGGTGGTTCCCGACCACGGAGGCCCTCAACAAGGTGTCGTTCATGGTGAGAAGGAGGATGGACGACGACGAGCCGCTGATGTGCTTCCTCGATTACGATGTGCAGCCGGCCGTGAGGGTTCTCCCGTGGGCTATGCTTGAGGTAGAATCACCGATCCCAGAGCAGAGGTTCAAGTGGAGGGTGTTCAGATCCCTCCACTACAGACAAGCTCAGCCTCCAATGGAGGCGGGGGGAGGTTGTGATGGGTTTACTGGCGCCAGGCTCGAGGGTGGCGCCGATCAAGATTGTCGACGGCGAGGTGGAGCCGCCGCACATGAAGGCGAGCAGGGAGGTGACGTCGCTCCCACGCCGCTCCTCCCGCTTCTTGCATCGCTCCGCCAGGCTGTTAGCCGTCTCCCTGCCCAATAGGGATCTCCCTGGCTGGTAATCGATTCTGGTTGCTGGCCGGAGCAGATTCTGAGGGCGAGGAGGGGAATTCGTCTTCGAATACTTTTGGTAAGTGCTCCAATCCTTCCAAATATAAGATTTCTACCTTGCAAATCAGTGGGGATGAATCTAGGGGAGGAAGGGGAATAGGTTTAGATCGAAAAAACTTCGTCGATTGCCTAAATCTACACGATCTCAATATGTTGAGATGAGTGATGAGATTAAGGTTTCAAAGGGGAATTTGGGGAAGAAATTTGGTCCTAAGACTAATTTGTTGAATGAGGAAGAAAAGGGAAAAATTAAAGATGCTGAAATGGTTAGGATGCATATGAGGAAGGGAAATGTCCCTCCCATGCATAATTACTTTGATGAACAAATGTTGGATTTTGGGAACTGTCCCTCCCATACATAATTTGGTCCTAAGTACTTCAGTTATGAGATATAACAGATGGATGTCAAAATGATTCCCATGAGATGAAAATAGAACCAAGTTTGTATATTTGATACGGTCCAAGGTAATTTTTCGATCGAGAGGAAGCTAGTAAGTGTGCAAACTTCAAGAGATCCAGTAATGATCTGAAGCAAGCATGGAGGAGTTGAAATATTTGTTTTGATGAAAAAATATGTTTTCATCGATAGAAACAAAGATGCTTGTATTTACAAGAAATTAAATGGGAGCATAATAATATTTCTAAACATTGTGTGTGCATGACACATTGTTGATTGGAAATTATATAAATTTCTTGACACAGATTAAGACTTTACTGAAACTAGTTTATCAGTAAAGTACTTAGACAATATAGTCCTTGTATTAAACATTATAACTTATGAAGATAGTAGTGTATAACCAGAGCTTAGCCAAAATATATATTGACAAAGTACTAAAACAGTTTAGTATGAAAAAAATGCTAAGAAGAGTTTTCTTGTCAAAGTCACATGGAAGGAGTTATTTGCAAGAATCGGTATCTTGAAATATTGATGAGTGAAATACATTATTTCAATCGCACTTGTGTTAATTCCATGGTATGTAAATAACCAGATAAATCCAGTACTCCAAGTAAGTTGTGAGTAAAGTTACTAGAAAGGTCAAATTGTTGATCAATAGGACAACAATGAAAATGGGTTGTTGAGTACCGACGACATGTTTCTCGCATACGGAGAAAATGAAGAGATTGCTGTAAGGAATTACATAAATACATGGATAAGAGCATGTTGGAAAAAAATTCATGGTCGAAAATAAAACTAACAGCAAGTTAACATCATGCTGATCAACATTCATGTATAGCACATCTTCATATGATGCATAGTTAAAAATATATGCTATTTTCAAAATGCCCAGACAATATGGAGTGTGCGAAAAACTGGGTAAACTAGGGACGAAATTTTGGCAAGTGGTGAAGGTTGTGTGTGTAGATGACATGGGGGACCCACATGTTAGTAGCTGAGGCAATTTTTTTTTCAAAAGTAGCAGGTGGAATCAAACTCGGGCAGTACAACTTTGGGTGAGAGGGCTGTGATACGTCTCCTACGTATCTATAATTTTTTATTGTTTCATGCTATTATATTATCCATCTTTGATATTTTATATGCAGCAATATGCTATTTTATATCATTCTTGGAACTACCTATTAACCTAGTGCCCATTATCAGTTGATGTTTTTCCTTGTTTTTGTCTTTTACAGAAAATCAATACCAAACGGAACGAAACTTTTTGAGAATTTTTCTTGGACTAGAAGACAACCACAAAGCTTTGGGAAGAGGCCAGAGGAGCCACAAGCCCTAGGGGCATGCCCCGGACGGGCACGCCTCCAAGGCTTGTGGGCCCCTTGTAGCTCCCCCAACCCTAATCTCAGCTCCATAAATACCCAAATATTCCCCGTACATCAGAGGGCACACCAAAAAACTTTTCCTCCGGCGCAAGCTTCTACTCTTGTGATATCCCATCTTGGAGCCTTTTCTAGCACTTTGTTAGAGGGGGATTCGATCACGGAGGGCCTCTACACCAACCTTGTTGTCCTTCCGATGATGCATGAGTAGTTTACCACGGTCCTAAGGGTCCATAGCTAGTAGTTAGATGACTTCTTCTCTCTCTCTTTGATCTTCAATACAATGTTCTCCTCGATGTTCTTGGAGATCTATTCGATTTAATCTTCTTTTGCGGTGCGTTTGTTGAGCTTCGATGAATTGTGAATTTATGATCAGATTATCTATGAATACTATTTGAGTCTTCTCTAAACTCTTTTATGCATGATTAAGATAATTTTATATTTTTCTCCGACCTATTGATTTGGTTGGCCAACTAGATTGATCTATCTTGCAATGGGAGAGGTGCTTTGTTTTGGGTTCAATCTTGCGGTGTCCTCACCCAGTGAAAGTAGGGGTAGCGAGGCACGTATTATATTGTTGCCATTAAGGATACAAAGATGGGGGTTTTACCATATTGTTTGGATCTATCCCTCTACATCATGTCATCTTACTTAAGGCGTTACTCCGTTCTTGTTAACTCAATACACTAGATGCATGCTAGATAGCGATCAATGTGTGGAGTAATAGTAGTATATGCAAAATCTTTTTGGTCTACTTGTCATGGACGTTGTCATGATTTTGTCAAGGCAGATGTCCTATTATGAGAACTTAGTCATGAGGCCAACGCAACTAGGTAGTAGCTTGAACGGGGTTGAGCGGGACGAGTGATGCGAGATTTTACTCAAGTTCGACCCCTCATGGTGGAGGTAAAAACCTACATCCTGCTTAATTATATTTATGATGATGATCTCAGTTAAAAGGGCGATGTTTTGCTACCTCTATCTCGAGAGCATCTACTTTGATCTTGTCTAAGACCTATCTATTATGACATGACCCTCTTTGATGTGGACTTAGCAATCATAGAAACATCTACAAATATTACATGGCAAATTATTAACCAGGTATTTGTTCCTTCGGACATATTATTTAACTAACAAAAATATGATATTGCACTTACGTTGGGATTTACTCAGGCCAACTCCACCGCGCGACCCCATTTTGTCCGGCCCCGTCCGTTTGGGGTAAAACGGACAAATGAGGCGGCTCAGCACGCGACGGCCCGGACCCATCTGGTCTGTTTTGTGTCTGGGCCGACCCATTTCAAGCGCAAACTTGCGCCGGGTTTGGGTCGCGGCGACACCAAACGGACGCACGCCTCGTCCGTGTCGGGGCCGCGTGGCACGCGATCACCTACCTCCCACCCGCCCACATCAATGCGCACGTCCGGGCGGCCCCGCCTGTCATCCGCCCAGGCGAGGGGTCACGGTCCTTTTTAAATGGGAACCGTCGACCGGTCGTCGTCCACACTGCCCCACGCCACCCCACGGCCTCCTCGAAACCCGACAGCCCCAGTCCCAAACCCTAGTCAAGAACTCGCCGGCCGGCCGCCCGCAACCATGGGGCTATGGAACTACGGCCGCAAAGGCAAGCAAGACCGCGAGGCTGGCTCCTCGTCGGGATGCCGCCGCGGCTCCGTAAAGAAGGAGGACCCCGCATCGCCATCGCCACCGTGTCGGGCCCTCGGGCCGCTCGCCTTCCACATCGCGCCCACGGCCGCCGGCGAGCGCGACCGGCACTACATCGAGGCGGCCGTCTGCCGCCGTTATTGGGAGACGAGGACGCCGCTACCCTGGAGCGACGTCCACCTCCCCAATAACTGGCACCTATCGGCCGACCGCGTGCCGATCCTGCTGGTCCCGCTGAGTGGCCATGTGCACCGCCAGGAGATCCAGCGCCGTCACCGCCTCCTCCCGGACGACCTCTACTACGACGAGAGGTACGCCCCCGACTCGCCATTGTGGGACACTTGGTTCCGCGATGAGCACGACATGCGGCGGGCGTCCTTCTTCGCCGGCATGTCGACGGGGCCGCGGCGGTCACGTGAGCCCCGAGCGGCTCCCCAGGCGCGCGGGCGTACGCGGGTGCGCGGCCTGACGCCCACGCCGTCGCCGTCGCCATCTCCATCGCCACCCCCACATCCTCGCATGACAGCGGAGGAGGAGGCCCGACTCATGGCGCGTGTCATGGAGGACTCCGTGAACACGCACGCTGAGCGCCAATGGCCGGGCCTCGAGGAGACGATGGCCCTCTCTGCGGCCAGCGACGTCGCCATCCCCGAGGTGGAGATGGTGTTGTAGGAGGAGGTGGTGGAGGAGCCGCCGATGGCCGCATTCCACCCTGGCCTGGTGGGCCAGGGGTGGTGCTGGTCATGCACCGCTGAGCAGATGGCAGCCACCATGAGGGCGTGAATTGGTGCCCCACGCCGCCGCGGTCGCCGGAGCGGGACGCCTCGCCTCGGGAGGAGGTGGTGCAGGCACCGGCCACCTTCCAGCCCACCGCCCCCGTGCATCACGGACCGCCAGCCCACATGTGGACGCCGCCGGACTACGTCGACCTCGTCAGCGACGACGACGACACCGGTGGTCAATGAAGACGGCGACGACCACGACATCGACGGGCACGCCAGGAGCGCGCGGGAGGCCTTTCTTTATTTTGTTTTTATGTTAATTATGAACCTGGCCGTTTAAGTAGACTAAGAAACTGGACCGTTTTGTGGTCGTGACCCCTATATATGTTTTATGTTTTTTAACTGCATTTATTTACTTATTTAGTCATTTTATTTAAGTTTTTTATTATTTTTTTAATCACGTCCACCCCGGACATGTTTTGGGGTGCGGCCGCGCGTTGGGCGCACCCACGACCCATCGGACAAACGCAGACATGGGCGAACCCATTATCGCCCCAAAGGGACAAAATCCGGTCAAACCGGACGTCCGTTTAAGGTCGCGCGGTGGAGTTGGCCTTATACTCCAGAATAACAAAATGGCGGACTACTGTGCTTTAAAACCAGATGGAGCAATCCTTGCATGCAGGGGCGGAGCTGGGCCCCGGGCACCCAGGGCCCAGGCCCGGGGCGTGGAAAATTTAATAAGCTATATTTATATATGTTTTCCTGCAGGCCCAGGGTGCAGCCCAGCGAAAACGAAGGAGGCCCAAAGCCTTGGTGGGCTGTCTCACCAGAAACGAATGCACGCACGAGGCAACTCCACCCCACGATCGCACGCACGAGGAGACTCAGCGCTGTTGGTAAAAAGAAAAAAGATGAAACGCTTGCGCAGCCGTCGCCAAGTCGCACGCACGCAGGACGACAAGATAGATCTCCACTTTTCCAGCAGGGACTCCAACGCCCGCGCCGCCGTCCACCGTCTGCCGTGGCTCCGCGCCACAGCCCCCGGCCCACCCACTCGGCCACTCCCCTGCTCTTGGGCGCTAGGCCACCGCCATCCTGGCCTGTACTCCTGCTCTTCGTTCACCCGCGTGGCGCTGCTTCACTGTCGGCTGCCACAACTTGTAATTTTCTTTCACGCTTTCCCTGTTTCCCCCTTGATGCTTTCTACTTATACCATGTTCTAGTTGTATCAGTGTATAAACTGCTTTGAACTAAAATTTAATCAAAATAGAGTGTGAGAGTGTGTGTGTGTGTCTTCAGTCATATATCTAGGGTATTGTTGAACTCAAATTGATGTAATTGCCAATTTCATTTCATATTGTAGAAAAAGAAGATGAAGAAATTTTTTCACTCGTGTCCTCGACGGATGTATTAGCAAGTATTGATGAGGACGATATTGTATATCGCTTCCATTGAATGCGCAAAGGGCTTTTACCTCATCGATGTGGTAAATTTTCAGATTTGTATCAATGATAATTATTTCACTTGATGTGTATGCCTTCTTTACTAAATATTGCTTTTGATGTCTTGAAGGTGTTGGCTCTTCTTCCACAATTGATGAGGTTATGCGAGGCACTGATGAAGCAAATCATTGTTTTGGTACTTTGTTTTTATCACATATTCTTTTTTGTAGTTTTTGTCATCTTTTTTATCTATTTTGTCACATGGTTAAGCATTGAGTTTAAATTCTACATTTTTTGTGCAATTGAGTCATATTTTGTATGAGGTATCTTCTGAGATAGCTAAAAGCCTTATAGACGTTAAATTTTTTCCTCACGGCAAAAAACAATTAGACCCACGGCTTGCTCCAATCTTGACTCCGCCACTGCTTGCATGCATGCGCTCCACCAACCTTGCATGCATGCCCACCGATCCATCCATCGTTGATGTCACATAGAGTTCACAAGTGCGAAAGGACTTTGGCTTTGAATCAATTGATCAGTATCAGCCACGTCGGCCTTGGGACGTTGGGCTGCGTCAAGTCTCGGGAAAAATATTATATGAGACCAGGTCTCACGTTTAGCAGGTGAGACCCGTCCTGATGGATGACACATGTCACTCACAAATCACAAAGTATCTAATCTCTTCTTCCATTAATTTTAAGTGGAGGGTGAGGAATACTTTGTGATTTGTAAATGCCACGTGTCATCCATTAAGATAGATCTCATGTGAGACCTGGTCTCATAGAATTCTTTTTCCAAGTCTCCTCACACGTCAACTTTCAACAAGGCTTGCAGCTTCGGCCTTGCTGTTCGGATCGTGGACTCCTTTGACCAGCAGTCCGACTGAAATACATCGTAGAACTAGTTAGCGCTGTTGCCGTCTATTAATAAATAGTCGTCATTGTTTAGACTTGAGTTTTGTTTAAAGAAGTTTAGTTAGTGCTATTTTTATTTGTCTTTATTGCTAGTGTGATCGTAAAGACATCCTATCGAAACCCCATTTTATGAGATTTATTTCATCTAGCATATTCGCAATTTTGAGATTGCTTGGTTATTATTTTCTTTCATGTTCTTCAATTTGCTTGCAGGAAAAATCCTTCGTGGATAGGTCAATCGCGTCGTTGACTCGGTCGATAACGTCGTGGAGTTGGTTCAACGATTGCCGTGGATATTAGTCATGTACGATTCTTCCTATACGGTTGGTAGCTGGATCGTGAGGGTCAAGTCCCACCCAAAATCGTAGTTATCTTCCTCTCATCGAAAGATCGGACACCAGTGCACATCATTCTTTGGGTGCCGTGCCCCTCCTTATATAAGTTGAAGAGGGGTTACATGTAGAGTCCTATTAGGATTAGGACTTAGCCAATTTCTCGCCTCTTATCGTGGGCTTCTTAACGCCCGGGCTTCTCTCCGTGGGCCTCTTAACACCTGGGCTTCTTATCTCCAGGCGACTCGTCTTCGTGGCTAAGTAGATGCCGGGTTACAACTGTCTCCCGGGTTAGAACAGTCTGTCGGGTTAGCACCTGTCAGGTTAGGATCTGTTGGGTTAAGTCCAGAGATGACTTAACAGGGCCGCTTAAGTCCAGAGATGACTTAACATCATGAGTCGGGTTTAACCGCGGGTAATTCCCCCGACAGACGTGATGTCTATATCCATGACCATTGCCTTAAATGTCGTCATAACGATGCGCTTTTCTATTAATTGCTCAACAGTAATTTGTTCACAACTGTATGCTTTCTTCAAGAGAGAAGCTTCAAGTGAAACATATGGCCCCTGGGTATATTTTTACCATATTATTTTAGATCTATATAAAACCAAAAACCCAAAAATACCTTGCTGTAATTTATTTACTTTTACCCTTTTACTTATAATTTATACCTATCTCTATCAGATCTCACTCTTGCTAGTGACCGTGAAGGATTGACAACCCCTTCTTCGCGTTATGTGCAAGTGTTTGTTAGTTTGTGCAGGTGCATCTATTGGCGACTGTCGGATTGCGAGTTCCGGCAAATCCTTGTGAGGTTCGAACTCGGGGGTGCGCACGAAAAACACTCTTCCTCGCTCGCGCACTCAACGATTCCATGGCCTAGCCCAAAGGACCCAAAGCACAAGAGAGGCGAGGGTTTATACTGGTTCGGGCCACATTGCGGTATAATACCCTACTCCAGTTTGTGGGTGGATTGCCTCGGCGGGCTGAGGATGAACTAATACAATGGATGAACAGCCTCAGGAGGTGAGGTGTTCTTGGGCTCGATGAACCGGTGAGCTCGTTAGGGTGGAATGAATCCGATCCCCGATCCATCTCTATGGTGGTAGCTAAGTCCTATCTATAGTGGCCTTGGTCCTCGTCCCAAATGTTAGGTGGGAAGGAATCCCACAACGGCCAAGTTTGAAGGGGGCAACTAGTACAAGCTATCCTGACAAAAGGTGGTCTTCGTCTGCCAAAGGCTCTGGTGATGATGTTGCTGTGGGCTCCGTGATGATCTCCGTCCTGCCGTCCTGCTGATCTTGGTCTTGTTGTACCGATATGGAAATCTTTGCCCAATTCCTCGGGACCCCGCGCCCGCGCTTGCCTCCTTAGCACCAAAGAAGAAACTAGTACACAGCGCCCGCTGGCGCTCACCTGGCCTTGGTCGTCATGGCTCACGTCATGTGAACCTGGCGAGCTGCTCCCTGCATAGATATCTTTGCTCCTTAGGAGCCAGCCTAGTGAGGCTGCCCCCAGGGAGGTCTTGGCATCGTCCGTCTTGGGAGGCTTGGCCCCTCGCGAGGGTCTTGAGTTGTTGCTGCTAAAGATGGGCCGTACCAGGCCGTTGGTGGAGCCACGCTCTGGGCCGCAGGCAGGCAAGTCTGGGCACCCCCGTTTCCAGGATGCCGACAGTAGCCCCCGGGCCCAAGGCGCGCTCGGACTTGGTTTCGTGGCGAAGCCAAAGGGCAAGTGCGGAGCACCGCGGGCCCCAACCGCCTATGGCCTTGATTGACGCGTGGCGATTGGTGGGACGCGGACGCCTCCGCTTTCCCACGCGGCCTCCGCAACCTTTCTCGCCTGACAAAAAGGCTGGCGCACGGTACATAGTCTTCATTGCCTTCATTCGTCTTGCTCCAGATCCCCTTCTTCTTGTCCCGAGAGACTCCAGATCCGCTAGGGCTCCTCCCCAAGCTTGCAGCCGATGGCGTCCGTCAAGGCGAATGCCATGCACTCGCCTTCCTGGTACGAGCTCGCCTTGAGCGAGCCCACGGTCTCGGAGAAGAACTTCACCATCATGCTCCTGATGGCGGCGGGCGACAACAATGAGGGGGGAGAGACCGCGCTTCGGGCCAGCTCCGACAAGCCGAAGGCTCCGGGTAGCACCTTCAACCCCTTCTTCATGCACAGTGTCTTCGGGGGGCTGGTCTCCCCTTTCTCTGAATTTTTCTACGCCGTCCTCCTCCATTACAAGCTCCACACCCTCCACCTTCATCCCAATTCCGTCATTCTCCCGTCGATCTTCGCCTTCTACTACAAAGCATTCGTGGGGTGATGCCGTCCATGGCATTACTTCGCCATTTCTTCTACCTCCGGAACAAGGATGGCGCGCCATGCTCGGAGTGCGCCAACTTCATTGCGGCAAATGGAAGCAACGCCATCTCAAGAGCCGGGAAGAAGGTAGAGGGCTTCCGAAACAAATGGGTCCTCATGGATGCCAAGATCCCCTACCCTCGGCTGGTGCTACCAACGGGGAGGCCAGTGCCTCACGTGGGGTGGACTAGTGAGAAGCTCACCGACCCGCGGGCGGAGCAGATGTTGGGAAGGATGGCGACCGACGTGAAGCCGGACGATCCAAAAGTTGAGAAGCTGACGGGGGCCATGATCATTAAGGAGTTCCTGTCGCAGCGCCTGGCCCCGCTCCAGGCGCGCTCGCGCCCCTTGTGGAGGCTCATGGAAGAAGGAGGACGTGACCTCCTGTCGTGGAATTGTCACGGTAGATGTCCTAGTGTGAGGACTTACTCGTGGAGCCAACGTAACTAGGTTAGCTTAAAGGGGTTAAACGGAACAAAGGACACATGGAGTTTATACTGGTTCGGCCCCTTGCTATGAAGGTAAAGGCCTAATCCAGTTTGAGGTGGTATTGCTTATGTCTCGATTACCAGGGAGCGAATACGCTTGACCTAGCTTTTGATATGTTGTCTCTTGCCCTAAGCCGCCTCCGGGTCGTCCCTTTATATACACAAGTTGATGCCCAGCAGCCTACAGAATCCCGGCCGGCTCATAAACGTGTCTGGTCCAGTGACTAACTACACTTGCCTTATAATACAAGTCATACATATATGGCGGTTTTATCCCTATGGGCCTTAAGCCGCCCTTGGGCCTTGGGCCCTTTAGTGAATCTGCTTCATGAATCGCCATCGTTAACATCTTCATGGGCTTCAGTTTTATGAACCGCCATTGGGATAACCCGGCCCCTCCTGGGCGGGTCATGCCCAATAGTCATATCCCCAACACCAGGCCCCATGTTGATTTGAACTTGTTCATGTCAATCTTCAACACTTCGAAAAAATCCATCTTCACCTGCTTATGTAAGATATTGTAACCCGCCGTGACATCATCTCCCGGAATTTCGGAGACCCGCCATGACGTCATCTGCCATTAATTTTGCACAATACCCAGCATATTTTAACTGATCCTTATCTTTAATTAACCATCCTCAAAATCGAGGCGTCCGAGCGGCTGGATAATCTATTAATTAACCATTTATTTTCTTTTTTCACATAGCTTTAGATCGAAACTAGCTGCTCCAGTCTATGAAACCTATTATCCAATACTTAGCATATTTTGATAGGTCTTGGATACCATTATAATCATGGTGGCTTACATTCACCAGTTATGATCATGGCGGCTTGCCTTCACCGGTTATACCTAGTCATATGTTATTAGGCCCCCTTTTAAGCCGCCAATCTGAATATATACTGCAGTGTTTACCTCCGGCTTAACAAATCAATTTAAACCGGCAAATTTTCTTTCTTTTAGGCTTCGTCCTTCACAATGCCGAAGACAATCACTTCATGTAATTGGGTTCTCTCCACTGTCACTGAAGACATGCTCAAAGATTTTGTCAAAATCGGCTATTTACTAGCGAAAAATGCCATGCCTTGGTGCGCCTCAAACCAACCGAAGAAAGACCTCAGCCAAAGGATGGTGAAGTCATTGTTTTTTGTTTTTACTGATCACATGAATCGGGGCTTCTCGCCGCTCGGTTCTAAATTTTTCCGAGATGTTCTGCACTTATTTCAACTCCATCCTCAAGATATCAGACCTAATTCCGTGTCAAACATCTGCAATTTTCAAGTTTTCTGTGAAGTATACCTTCAAGAAGAGCCAAGTGTTGAACTCTTCAGGGAATATTTTTATTTGAACTGACAGAATGAGTTTACTAACGGACCCAGCTTAGAACTTGGCGGGGTCTCAATTCAACGAAGAAGAGATGTTGTCTTCCCCTATGCTCGCCCGCCGAGTCACCCCAAAGATTGGAACCAAACATGGTTCTATTGTAAAGATACTTCTCCGGCTGATGAAAATCCACTGCCGGGTTATCGTGTCTAGCGGCTCGAGCCAAAGCATCATCTCCCCGAAAAGCTTACCACTGCTGAACGTGCCAAGCTTACTCCCACTATTGCAAAGTTCAAAGCCCTGCTGGGAAACGGGTTAACGGGCATTGACTTGGTTCAGTGCTGGGTTTCTTGGCGAATTATACCCTTGAGCCACCGATCCGGCTTAATGTGCACTTACTCAGGTGATGCAAAAGATCCACTACGCCACAACTCTGTGTGCCTCACTGATGATGCAATCAATGAAATGACAAAGATCTTTCTGAACAAGAGCCTGGGGAGCTGCAACAAAGTGGGGTTGAACCCTTTCTGCAAACTTAACCCGCCACCAGATGTGAGTCTCTAAATTACTTACTTCACCTTATTACTCCAATGTTTTGTTAACTCGTCCTTGATGATTTTCACAGGCTGCATCGGATTTTTGGAACAAGGAGTATGACCATGAAGCTGCTAAGAAAGCCAGGGCCAAAACAAAAGCCGTCAAGAAAGCTGCCAAGAAGAATAAGAAGAAATTAACTACTTCTGAGATGCTTGGTCTGGATGATAGTTCTGACTCGGAGGTAGCCCTTGATTCCCTTGGCTCCTTTTTCAACCATCTTATTGACACTGATTATCATCAGGATGACACGGGGACCAGTCAAGCAGTCGAAGAAGAGGTAACTATTATTTCGTCCGACTCAGAGCCTTTGCCAAGACAGAAAATTCGACGGGTAACCTGGAAAGTAAGCTTTTCACACCCCTTAGCTCATTTGGATCCTCACTTTCTTTTGAAGCAACAGCAACACGAGAACCGGCGACAAACTCAGACCAGCGGAGGTGAAGAGTTATCATCCGGCTTACCAAATACTCCAGCTCCACGGAAACGTCGAAACAAGGTCTTTCCAAATTTAAACTCTTTTTACCCACTGGCAGGTCTCATTCGCCAGCCACTTAATTCTTCCGATGCAAACTATCTGGAGGCTTCTCGCTCTTCCTCCGATGACTCATCTCAGACCCAGCTGCCGGCTTTTGAAATTGCCCCTGGGTAACATCACTTTTTATTCTCTACCTCCTTATGCTCTTATACTTGTACTGACCTCTCATAACTCGTGCAGTGGACTGATACGTCTCCGTCGTATCTACTTTTCCAAACACTTTTGCCCTTGTTTTGGACTCTAACTTGCATGATTTGAATGGAACTAACCTGGACTGACGCTGTTTTCAGCACAATTGCCATGGTGTTATTTTTGTGCAGAAATAAAAGTTCTCGGAATGACCTGAAAATCCATGGAGAATTATTTTGGAATATATAAAAAATATTGGAAGGAAGATCCACGTCAGGGGGGCCTCCACCTGTCCAACAGGGTGGGGGCGCGCCCCCTGCCTCGTGGCCCCCCTAACGCTCCACTGACCTCAACCTAGACTCCATATATTCACTTTCGGGGAGAAAAAAACGAGGGAGAAGGATTCATCGCGTTTTACGATATGGAGCCGCTGCCAAGCCCTAAACTCTCTCGGGAGGGCTGGTCTGGAGTCCGTTCGGGGCTCCGGAGAGGGGAATCCGTCGCCATCATCATCATCATCAACCATCCTCCATCACCAATTTCATGATGCTCACCGCCGTGCGTGAGTAATTCCATCGTAGGCTTGCTAGACGGTGATGGGTTGGATGAGATTTATCATGTAATTGAGTTAGTTTTGTTAGGGTTTGATCCCTAGTATCCACTATGTTCTGAGATTGATGTTGCTATGACTTTGCTATGCTTAATGCTTGTCACTAGGGCCCGAGTGCCATGATTTCAGATCTGAACCTATTATGTTTTCATCAATATATGAGAGTTCTCGATCCTATCTTGCAAGTCTATAGTCACCTATTATGTGTTATGATCCATTAACCCCGAAGTGACAATAATTGGGATACTTACCGATGATGACCGTAGTTTGATGAGTTCATGTATTCACTATGTGTTAATGCTTTGTTCCGGTACTCTATTAAAAGGAGGCATTAATATCCCTTAGTTTACATTAGGACCCCGCCGCCACGGGAGGGCAGGACAAAAGATGGCATGCAAGTTCTTTTCCATAAGCACATATGACTATATTCGAAATACATGCCTACTTATATTGATGAACTGGAGCTAGTTCTGTGTCACCCTAGGTTATGACTGTTACATGATGAACCACTTCCGGCATAATTCTTCATCACCGATCCATTGCCTACGAGCTTTCCATATATTGTTCTCTGTTTATTTACTTTTCCGTTGCTATTGTTACAATCACTACAAAACACCAAAAATATTACTTTTGCTACCGTTACCTTTTACCACCGTTACCACTACTATCATATTACTTTGCTACTAAACACTTTGCTGCAGATATTAAGTTTCCAGGTGTGGTTGAATTGACAACTCAACTACTAATACTTGAGAATATTCTTTGGCTCCTATCGAATCAATAAATTTGGGTTGAATACTCTACCCTCGAAAACTGTTGCGATCCCCTATACTTGTGGGTTATCATGGACAAGCAAAGCTTAGCAAGAAAGCAAGGGTGACCAAGCCGGCTAAAGAGCCCAAAGCCCATGAACCGGAGCAGCAAACTCCAGCCTCTGACACCTCCATGCCACAACCTCAAGAGCCCGTCCACGATGTTCCACCAGAAATCCCTAACCTCTCCAGTGACCCTAAAAATTTCTATCCTTTGAGCACTGAATCGTCAAGCCCCATTAAACCGTCAGGAGCACCCGCCGATGATGTTGTGATCACTAGGACGGCCTTCAAAGAACCGGGACAACCCACTAGCCAAGCACTCCGCCAAGGAGGAGTTCATCGAAAAGCGGAAAGTGAGATTTGATATTGCTGATTACTCTCAACTAAGCGTCAGTGAAGTACTCTCTGGCTATCTCAACCATGTTCATACCAGCCGCAATCTTGAGATTGACATGGTGAAATAGATGCACCAGAAGTATGAGGTATGAATTCCGTCTTAATACATTATGCATATCCTGTCAGCCCGCAAGTCTAATGCGTATGATAAGATTGAATATGTTGTAGACTTAAAGTAGCCATGAGTATAAAAAACATCTTTGGTAGAATCCTTCAAAGGCTGGCTTTCACCATTAGAGTTAAACCGGATTTTTCATGATTAACATTGCATCCGTAGCCCCCAAGGGCCGGTTTAATCAGCATGAATGAACCAGTACTTGTGCATCATTTTTTATAAATCAGAACTTACTTGTGTAGCCCCCATGAGCTGGCTGTGGTCATTTGCAGCGCAACCGGGTCATCATAAAGTAGTAACAAGACGCGCAACATGCATTAGCCCCCAAGTGTCAAGTACCCTTGCTTGCAAAGTGCTTGGGACTTATTTATATAAGCCGTTTGTATGAAGAATTTTTTCGGCAGGCATTAGCTGTCAGATTCACGGGTTCCGGCAGACCCTTAAGGTTCGAACACTGGGGTGCGCGCGGAAATCACACCTTCTACCTCCCCGTCTCACAAAGATCTAAACTACTAAAGGAACTGCACAAGGGACACAAGATTTATACTGGTTCGGGCCACCGTTGTGGTGTAATACCCTACTCCAGTGTGTGGTGGGTGGATTGCCTCTTGGGGCTGATGATGATGAACGATACAAGGAAGAACAGCCTCACGAGGGTCTGTTCTTGGGTGGGGGGATGAACTGCTAGGAGGAGTTCAGTCACCCTTCTCTCTCTCTCTCTCTCTCTCTCTCTCTCTCTCTCTCTCTACTTGCGAACCAGACGAACCAACTCTGCGAACCGAACCGAACCGAACCCCTTGCTACGTGGGTGGCCGGTCCTATTTATAGGCAAAGGCCCTGGGCCTCTTCCCAAATATTGAGCGGGAAGGGCGCCAACAATTGGCCAATTCGAAGGGGAACATCTAGTACACTTATCTTGACTAAAGTTGGTCTTCGCCTGCGAAAGGCCCTGCGGTGACGCCGTGCTGGGCTCCATGGTGACCTCCGTCTCGTAGTCCGCTTGGTCCTGGTCTCGTTGCACCGAAATGGCAACCTTTGCCTGATGCCTCGGTACTCCGCGGCTGCGCTTGCCCCCTTTGCACCAAAGAGGAAAGAAGGACGCTGCGCGCGTTGGCGCCCGCCTGGCACCCTCGATCGTCATGGCTTGCGTCATGGGCACCTCGCGAGGTACCCCACCTTGATTCCTCTGCCTCCTCGCGAGCCAGCCTGAGGAGGCTGCGCCTGGGGATGCGCCGTGTCGTCCGCCCCGCGAGGCTTGGCCCCTCGCGAGGGTCTTGAGTCTTGTGTCGATGAAGATGGGCCATGCTGGGCCTCCTTTGAGCCACGCCGCAGGCCGCAGGCAGGCAAGTCTGGGGACCCCCGTTCCCAAAATGCCGACAGTAGCCCCGGGCCCAAGGCGCGCATGGGCTTGGCCGTGCCGAGAGGCGAAAGGGCAAGGGCGAAGCGCCGCGGGCCCTAACAGCTTGCGGCCTTGGGCGCCACGTGGCGGTTGATGGGACATGGGCGTCTCCACTTCCCCACGACGCCTCGGTGATCGCGCGAGGTGGACAAGTACTTGCATGCAAATCGTGTCATGATTACCTGCGATCATGGAGGCCGGCAGTTGGCCTTCGCAGGCTATAAGTACGAAGCCGTGCGTGCCCTTCCAGTCCATTCCTCCTGGCTTCTCCTTCTTCCCGATCCTTGCTCCGTCTTGCTGAGATGGCTCCGATCCGCCGGTTCTCTGCAGCGGAGAAGGGAAAGGCTCCTCGAGAGGGGCCAGACCCGCTCCCGCCGAAGAAACGGCTCGCCCTTTGCAGCCGGGGTGAGGAAGACCGTCAGGTGGAGCCGAGGCCCCGGTGCGAGCGGGCTCCGCCGGGGTTCCCACTTCCTTTGTATGCCCACGCCGAGGGCCCCGAAGGTGTCGATGCTGATCTCCGCGGTCGGCGCCGTTGTAGGCGCCGTCGGGTCACGAAGGCGTGGGTTGTTCCTCCTGGAGTCCACGCCGAGGGCTCCTCCCTAGAGTTCGTGCTCCACGCCGTCGTTCCTCTCCAGTCCTGGATCCGTCTGCCTCCCTTCTTCGCCTCCATCGTCCCTCCAGGAGGGCCCCGGGAGCTCTGGCTGCAGCACGCCGGCTGCAGCGCCCTCGCGACCGAGGCAGAGGTCGTGGTCGCTGCCCCGGGCGAGGTCTACTTGTCCCGCGGCTGGAGAGAAATCGCCCGGGTTTGCAAGGAGAGGGGCATCTTCGCGGTCCACCTGGAGTACGACGGCGCTGGGGTGATGTTCTTCAAGGTCTTCAATGCGATCGGGCGCCGGCTGGAGTGCTGCCCTGGGAGAGGTGGCCAGGACCTTGCCCTGGTGAGGGCTAGGCCCGTCGACCGCTCCCTTGGTGGAGGCGCCGGGGGGTCCAGCGACTCCAGCGAAATCTTCGTGACTCCGGAGACGAGCGACGACAGCTATGAGCCCCCGAGCCGGCACCGCTCCCAGAGCAGGGCGGGCTCGTCAGGCCGTCGCCGACCCTGATCTGGATGGGGTTGGCGCCGGCGCCTGACGGCCCACTGTTGATGATGGCATCTTTTGCAGGAGCCCGTGTAGTTAGCACCCCTTAGGATCCGTTCCCTGCGAGGAATCAAAATGCCCCCCCCCGGGGGCTTGTAAGATGTCTGTAGTCCCGTTTGTTAATACATGACCTTTGCTATGGATTTGTGTGAGTTGCTGATTTCGTCATAGCTTAGTTCCCCCTTTCGAACCTCGTGATGGCTTGGTGCTCTGCGTCGACAGGTCCCAGTCCCAAGGCGGCATCAGCCATCGCTGGTATGCCAGGTCGCGATGCCGTGGTCAAGGCCAGGAGGTGAGCGACCCGGGGTCCGGTAAGAGCCCCTAAGTCGCGATGCTCAGGAGGTCCCCTTTGGCGCCCAAGCAGCCGTCGCTCGGTGAGAAAGGGAAGCAACGTTGCTAGTACGGAATTGCTTTAGGTGCGGGGGTAGTGCCACGGTAGCCGGTGCTTCGGATGGTGACTTATCTTGAGGATTGGGGATCGCCCCCAACGCATCATCGGGTCTGTGGGGTAGTTGGGACAGAGTTGCTCAGCGAGGTCCTCGCACGCCCCTTCTCCCTCGCCTCTGCTCCCCTTTCTGCTCTACGTCCTCGGGTCCCGGCCCTCGAGCTTGTCTCAGCCGTCGCTGGTATGCCAGGTCGCGATGCCGTGGACAAGGCCAGAGGGTGAGGGCTGGAGAGCCAGTAAGAGCCCTGAGTCGCGATGCTCAGGCACCCCCCCTTTAACGTGCAAGAGGTTCGCGTGGGTGAGGGTGAAGGGAACTCCGTGAGGGCCTTGGCTAGCGCAGTCCCCTCCAAGGATCCTGCAGGTTCATCACAGAAAGAAGATGGGGTTGCCATGGCAGTCATTAGTCGATCGTTAGTCTCTCAAGAGCCAGCTGGTTGGAGTAGGTGAGGTGTATCTGGGCACCCGTGAGCCAGCGCGGGACTCACGAGGCCCTACCTCTATGCGGGTTGCGCCTGGCACTGGGCCATATCTTGAGATGTGTCCCTGCAAAATTTGGTTAGATACCGGTACTCTACGTCCTCGGGTCCCGGCCCTCGAGCTTGTCTCAGCCATCGCTGGTATGTCGGTCCCAATGCCGTGGACAAGGCCAGAGGGTGAGGGCTGGAGAGCCAGTAAGAGCCCTGAGTCGCGATGCTCAGGCACCCCCCCTTTAACGTGCAAGTGGCCGACATGGAGAAGAAAGGATGCCGCGGACAGGCACCATGCAATCAAGCGTGATAGGCAATGCGTAGTTGGAAATAAACGCGAGGGAGATACACGCCGCTGGGCCTAGCCCGAGCGGCTTGGGGATGATGCAGCCCGAGGGGCGCCCCCAACGAGGCAAACTAATGACCGGAAAAATAAAAAAGTGGATACATGCCGCAGGGACGGACCCACGCGGCCTGGGAGTGATGCAACCCTGGAAGGGTGCTCCCAGCTGGGAATGAAGCTTGGAAGATGTCACCTGGGGAAGTCGTCGGCGAAGTAGCGTTGGTGCAGCAGACTCGGTGGGCTGCGGAAGCTGATCCTCACGAGCCCCCAGGCCCGGGGCCTCGGGAGGCTCCGGAGGCGCTGGTGACTCCTCGCGAGCTGTCTTCATCTCCGCCAAGGCCGCGGAACACCTGTCTTCTTGAGCCTCCATGATGCCCCTCATGAGGCGCTGGTACGCCGCAGCCATGCTCGACAGGCCGTAAGGCATGCGAACATAGCTGTGGGGTGGACCCCCGCAGCACCCCACTTGCGAGGGCCACAGACGCTCCGTCGTGGCGATCTGATTGAGCCTTGGTACGTCGACGCAGACGCGCAGCCCACCATCCTCGCCTGGATGTGGGGCCACAGCTGGTAGGCGACGGCAACCTCTCATGATCCTTGTCTCCTGTAGTTCTTGAATGGCCTTGTTAACGAACTCCTGCTGGTCTGACCTTCCTTGCCTGGCTCCTTCTCGGGGGAAACGTGCTTCGAAGCACGCCTCCACATGGTGCCCAAGCGCCTCCCTCGTGACCCTGGCTAGGTCGGTGGCCCTCCAGGTGAGAGCCTCCGAGCCCTGCCTGAGGAGGGCACCGGGCGCACTTTCCTATGCGATGGATGGGGGGTCTCCCTGGGCAGACACGGGCCCTGAGGGGCCTGCCTCCTGAGGGGCTGAGCCCGACAATGTCTTCTTCTTCTTGGGGGTGGTCTCAGGAAGCCTCCTGCTTCCGCGATCTGGGTCTTCTAGCGACGCGGCCTGATAGGCCCGCTCCAGGGAACACACTGCATCCTTCTCTTCACAGGGCACCATGATGACGCCGCCACTCCTGGCATCTTGAGGACGTTGTAGCCGTGGTGAGTCACGGCCATGAACTTGGCCAGCGCCGGGTACCCGAGGATGGCGTTGTACGGCAGGCAGATGTGAGCGACGTCGAAGTCGATGAGCTCGGTGCGGTAGTTGCTGCGAGCCTCGAAGGTGACAGGGAGGTGGACCTGCCCGATCGGGACTGTGGAACCATCGGCGATTCCGGAGAAAGGCTTGGTTGGCTGAAGCTGGTCATAGGGTACTTTGAGATTGTTGAATGTTTCCACGGACAGGACGTTGAGCCCTGCCCCACCATCGATGAGGGTCTTGGTGACCAGCACGTTGCTGATGACTGGGGAGCAAAGCATCGGGAGGACTCCTGCCGTGGCCGCGCACTTGAGCCGGTCTGCTGAGCTGAACGTGATGGAGCACGCCGACCACCTAAGGGGGCGCGTTGCTTCGAGCTTGGGGAGAACTGCATTCACTTCGCGAGCGAACTGCTTGAAGATACGTTGAGAGGCTGGGGCTTGAGCTCCGCCCAGGATGCGGGCGATTGCGCGCGGCTCTTGGAAACCCCCAGCCCCCTCGTCTTGATGGCGGTCTTCATTCCTCCTTGGCTGAGGCGGCAGCGGAGGTAGGCCTGCGTTGCCATGAGGGCGATCCTCACGAGGCTGATCCCTCCAGTCTCCCTCGCGAGGCAGGTCCCGCCAGCGGTCCTCGCGAGGTTGGTCGCGCCACCCCTGGCGCGGGCCGCGATCTTCCCAGCGTCCTGGGTTTCTTCCTCCTCCTCGGCCGTAGCTCCGGTCAGCACGGTCAGGGCGACGGCCGATCCTTCCTTCTCGCACTGTGCAGAGTTCTTGGCATTCGTTGGTGTTGTGGGTGTGGAGGTCGTGGTACACACAGTACCGGCTACCCCTAGAGGATTCGGGCAGATCCTTGCCCCACTTGGTGTCTGGTTCTGCGACGAGTGCGGCAGCCCCCTTGCGCTTCACGTCCTTGGCCTCGGGCTTCTTCTCTTCTAGGTCCGCGGCAGGCAGCTCGAGGAGGGAGAGACGTCCCTCCTCAGCCCTGGCGCACTTGGTCGCCAAGTTGAACAGCTCCAAGGAGGTGCAGAGGTCTTCGTGCATCGCCAGCTCCTCCTTCATCTTGACATCGCGCACGCCATCGGAGAAGGCCGAGATGATGGCTTCCTTGGACACCTTGGGGATCTTGAGGCGCGTCCTGTTGAAGCGCTGGATGTACTTTTGCAGGGTCTCTCCGGGTTGTTGCTTGATGCGGCGCATGTCGCTCACGGCGGGTGGCCGGTCGCGAGTACCTTGGAAGTTGGCGATGAAGCGGGTGCGCATCTTGTCCCAGGAGGAGATCGTGCCTGGAGCCAGATTCAGGAGCCAGGTTCGAGCTCCTTCCTTGAGCGCCATGGGGAACCAGTTCGCCATGACCTTTTCATCCCCGCTGGTAGCCTCAATGCCCAGCTCATAGAGCTGGAGGAACTCTGCGGGATCAGTTGTGCTGTCGTAGCGAGGTGGCAGGTCTGGCTTGAACTTGCCGGGCCACGCGACGCTGCGCAGCCCAGTGGTGTAGGCATGGCAGCCTGCGGTGGCCACGAAAGGCTTCGGCTGATGGAAAGCTGGGTCTTGAGGGTCCCCACGCGCTGCAGCTAGGAGTAGAGCGGGGTCTTGGCGCGCCGGAGCTGGAGCAGGGTCGCGGCGTGCCGGAGCAGGGGGCGCCCTGGCAGCCCCTTGCGGGCGAGGGACTTCTTGGCAGCTCCGTTCTTGTTGCGTTGGCGCCTGACGGAGTGGGTTCCGCCCAGGGGCCAAGCGCCTTGGAGCCATGGCATCTTCTTGGAGAGGAGGCGGCTGGTGCGCCTCTGGAGCTTCGTTGCCCACGCGGGGCAGGGTGTGGCGCAGAGGAACGGACGGCGGGGAAGAGCCCCCTGCGTCGCAGACAAGCTCGGCGACGCGGTCGAGCCACTCTTCATAGACGTTGTCGACGGGGCGGTAGTGCAGGAGCTCGTTTGCCACGAGGAGCGCAGCTCGAGCCTCCAAGGGTGCGCGGAGCGCGCGGGACGAAGAACCGGCTGGTGCGAGTGATGGAGTAGTGGTGCGGCCGTCTTGGCGCACGGACAGATGCTGAGACGACGCTTGCTGCTCGCCCCCCGCCGGGCCGGTGGCGGCGCTGACGGCGGGCGACGGGAATGACGTGGACGCCCACCGACGGGGGCCGTCTGGGTGACGCGAGAAGCGATGGCGGCCTGGCGCTCGGCGCGGGCCTGACGAGCGTCGGACATGGATGCGACGGTCGGAGGAGAACGGAGTGGTGGAGGACAGATTCCGGCACACCCCTACCTGGCGCGCCAAATGTCGGATTCACGGGTTCCGGCAGACCCTTAAGGTTCGAACACTGGGGTGCGCGCGGAAATCACACCTTCTACCTCCCCGTCTCACAAAGATCTAAACTACTAAAGGAACTGCACAAGGGACACAAGATTTATACTGGTTCGGGCCACCGTTGTGGTGTAATACCCTACTCCAGTGTGTGGTGGGTGGATTGCCTCTTGGGGCTGATGATGATGAACGATACAAGGAAGAACAGCCTCGCGAGGGTCTGTTCTTGGGTGGGGGGATGAACTTCTAGGAGGAGTTCAGTCACCCTTCTCTCTCTCTCTCTCTCTCTCTCTCTCTCTCTCTCTCTCTCTCTCTCTTTCTCTACTTGCGAACCAGACGAACCAACTCTGTGAACCAAACCGAACCGAACCCCTTGCTACGTGGGTGGCCGGTCCTATTTATAGGCAAAGGCCCTGGGCCTCTTCCCAAATATTGAGCGGGAAGGGCGCCAACAATTGGCCAATTCAAAGGGGAACATCTAGTACACTTATCCTGACTAAAGTTGGTCTTCGCCTGCGAAAGGCCCTGCGGTGACGCCGTGCTGGGCTCCATGGTGACCTCCGTCTCGTAGTCCGCTTGGTCCTGGTCTCGTTGCACCGAAATGGCAACCTTTGCCTGATGCCTCGATACTCCGCGGCTGCGCTTGCCCCCTTTGCACCAAATAGGAAAGAAGGACGCTGCGCGCGCTGGCGCCCGCCTGGCACCCTCGATCGTCATGGCTTGCGTCATGGGCACCTCGCGAGGTACCCCGCCTTGATTCCTCCGCCTCCTCGCGAGCCATCCCGAGGAGGCTGCACCTGGGGATGCACCGTGTCGTCCGCCCCGCGAGGCTTGGCCCCTCGCGAGGGTCTTGAGTCTTGTGTTGATGAAGATGGGCCATGCTGGGCCTCCTTTGAGCCACGCCGCAGGCCGCAGGCAGGCAAGTCTGGGGACCCCCGTTCCCAGAACGCCGACATTAGCCCCCAAGTGGCAAGTGTTGTTGCTTGCAAAATGCTTGGGACTTTATTCATATAAGCTGACTTATGAATATGGTTTCAAATATGTGCCTATACAGGACACCACTGCTCAAGTTCAATCAGAATTGGTTGATGTGAAAACTCGATTGGAGGTTCAAGAATCTGAGACCTGGAAAGCCGACTCAAAGTTCAAATTTAGCCTGGAGGAAATAGAAAATTTGAAGACCGGTTTTGATGCTGAAAGAACCGCCTGGGCTGAAGAGAAAACTGCTCTTACACAGCGGGCTAAAAAGGCGGAAGCTGATCTTCAAAAGGTGACCACTGAGCTTACCGGTTTAAAACACTATGTATCCCAGATGGTTTCTGCTATCTTTGGTGAGTCGCCTTGCCAGCATCAAAATTGAATCTTCTTCTTTTATGTCATAAACCGCCGCTGATCACTCCACAATTATTACACAGGTCCTAGGAGCAGCAATCTTGGCCAAGACATGCTGGTGAAGCTTAAAGCCATATATATGCTTGCTGAACAACTATATACTGGAACTCAGCGTACACTGGCTACAATTTCTCCAACAAATCAAGGACCCATTCTGGTGAATGACGTCTTGAAAAAATTGTTGATTCTGCCTGCTAGGATTCAAGAGATTAAATGGTCATGCGCAAGAGCCGGCGCCGTGACGGCTTTGAGTCGTGCTAAGGCATGGTTACCAGAGCTAGACCCGGCCGAGGTAGCTACTGGGTATCCAAGCTTGAAAGAAGATGGCACTTGTTTTGACCAGAAAGACTTTGCTGCCTGTGTTAAAGAAATACGTCCTCTGGCGACTCTGATTGCTGATGAAACAAATCTCTCAAAATATCAGCCGGCTTATGATACAGAAAATCAAAAGATGCCCACGTTGAATTATAAAGTGATGGATCTGATTCCTCCAATCCGTAAGCATACTTTTGCCCCTAAAGTTGATCCATTGACCTTATAGATGATCAAGCTGAATTCCAGGCCTTGCATGGCATTGACTAGTCATCACCAAACTTCCAGACTGAGGAGGACGAAGAACCGGAGAAGGATGATCCGGAAGCTTCAAGTCGTCAAGGCCAAGAAGATTGATCTGCTGGGCGGTTCAAATATTTGATCTTCCAAAAAACACTTGATATTTTTGGCTCACTAAGTCATGTGATAGGCTAGTGAAACTTTGATCTCCCGTGCCATCATGCATGTTTTGTTTTGCGCAAACTGCTGATCCGCCAGTTGAAAAACTACCACTTTATGCTTATCATAGCATCGATTTATGTATATCAGTTTTAGCAATACCCTGCGCAAAAACAGATCACAAGTGCCCTGGCGGATTACTGCGGGGCGGGTCATAATACCCTATATAAACCACTCGTGACTAAAACAGTTCATAACCAGGGCCGGTTTAATCATAATCATATAGAATCAAAGAGTATCATACCTGTGATATTTGATCGCACTACCGGCTTATCATACCAGTGTAGTAAGGTGTCAATCCAGAAAGATTGGACACATAATGCCCTATTTAATTGTCATATACTGCCGGTTTGCAGCGCCTTATACAGCAAGGGGTAATATCCCAATGTTTAAAGCCAGAAATCCAAGCACATAGGCTATTATCATATACTGGCGACTTATAGTCCGAAGCCAGTCCGGGTTATGAAACTCCATATATGTTTAAGCATGATCCATAAGGATGAAGGCTTCATGGACTGAATTGTCTCAAGCCATACGTTAATATGGCGTAAATACATGGCTCCAAAAAATTCTCAGAAAAAGACAATGAGTCAAAATCGAAAAAACGAGGCTTTCATAGGCCGCTAAGCCTAAAGCTCCAAGGCTTTCATGGGCCGCCAAGCCACTGAGTTAACCTTTTACACTTTGTGAATCCGGCCTGACATGACCGCTGTTTTAACCTTGACAAGTTCAGGGTCTATGTAAGATTGACTGTCAAGACTTCGGCTTGTCATTCCGGGATTACCCGGGCGGAGTGGCCGTTTCTACAAAGCAGGAGAACCCGGAAAATTTTGGTGAATACACCTGACGTTCCAAGCCAGCTCATGTGGGTAGGAACACTATGTTCTCTTTGGTGAATACACCTATGTTTGAACAGGAAGCCCCCAAGTGCTTTATGGCGTATAAGCCAAATCAACAGGGATATTCACAGCTATTCTCAATGAGTAGGAAGCCCCCAAGTGATTTGTAAGAGTGGCATTGCGCCGGATCAAGAAAGATATTCACAGCCCGAATGCCTTGTCCGACAAGGAGCTGGACAAGGTTCTCCACCTCCTGGTTTCGGAGGATCATGGGTTTCCACCCGATACCCATCTTCCGCTGTACCGCCGCCTGGATGGGGCAAGGATCGCTGCCGCCATGCCCGTCTTCAACGAGCGCGGGCTCGAGCCGCTGGCGTCTACCGGGGCCCCGATGGTGGCGGCCTCGGTGATACGTCTCCGTCGTATCTACTTTTCCAAACACTTTTGCCCTTGTTTTGGATCTAACTCAAACTGGCATGATTTGAATGGAACTAACCCGGACTGATGCTGTTTTCAGCAGAATTGCCATGGTGCTATTTATGTGCAGAAACAAAAGTTCTCGGAATGACCTGAAACTCCATGGAGATTATTTTTGGAAATAATAAAAAATACTTGCAAAGAATCAAGGCTAGGGGCCCCACACCTAACCACGAGGGTGGGGGGCGCGTCCCCCTGCCTCGTGGGCCCCCTGGAGCTCCACCGACCTCAACCTTGACTCCATATATTCGTGTTCGGGGAGAAAAAAATAAATAAGACGGATTCATCGCGTTTTATGATATGGAGCTGCCGCCAAGCCCTAAACTCTCTCGGGAGGGCCGATCTGGAGTCCGTTCGGGGCTCCGGAGAGGGGAATCCGTCGCCATCATCATCATCAACCATCCTCCATCACCAATTTCATGATGCTCACCACCGTGCGTGAGTAATTCCATCGTAGGCTTGCTGGACGGTGATGGGTTGGATGAGATTTATCATGTAATCGAGTTAGTTTTGTTAGGGTTTGATCCCTAGTATCCACTATGTTCTGAGATTGATGTTGCTATGACTTTGCTATGCTTAATGCTTGTCACTAGGGCCCAAGTGCCATTGTCGGTGTCAAAACCGGCGGATCTCGGGTAGGGGGTCCCGAACTATGCGTCTAAGGCGAATGGTAACAGGAGGCAAGGGACACGATGTTTACCCAGGTTCGGGCCCTCTCGATGGAGGTAATACCCTACGTCCTGCTTGATTGATCTTGATGATATGAGTATCACAAGAGTTGATCTACCATGAGATCGTAGAGGCTAAACCCTAGAAGCTAGCCTATGGTATGATTGTTGTTGTCCTACGGACTAAACCCTTCGGTTTATATAGACACGGAGGGGGCTAGGGTTACACAGAGTCGGTTACGAGGGAGGAGGTCTACATATCCGTATTGCCAAGCTTGCCTTCCACGCCAAGGAAAGTCCCATCTGGACACTGGACAAAGTCTTCAATATTGTATCTTCATAGTCCAACAGTCCGGCCAAAGGATATAGTCCGGCTGTCCGGAGACCCCCTAATCCAGGACTCCCTCAGTAGCCCCTGAACCAGGCTTCAATGATGATGAGTCCGGCGCGCAAATTTGTCTTCGGCATTGCAAGGCGGGTTCTTCTTCCGAATACTCCATAGAAGATTTTGAACACAAGAATAGTGTCCGGCTCTGCAAAACAAGTTCCATATACCACCGTAGAGAGAATAATATTTCCACAAATCTAATCTGCTGACACGTTTGACAGCATGACATCATACCACGGCCCGGTCATTATTCGAACCATTTTTCTCAACTAGCACTGCACATATCGTGAGGCGGTTTTCTTGACACGTCTTGTCAAAGCAGAGATCGTGTCCCCTTATCACAGGATTCTCATCAATACGGGTATGGGTAACCCAACCGCGCCATCAATTATGGCATTCGGGGAATAAGCGATTTTACCAGGTAAGCGGGGAGGCGTATCGTCTCTTCCACCCTTATAAAGGGACAAAGATTCACCCTTTTTACCCACGCCTTCTTTCTCCTTGCTTATCCATTCTCGCGCACTCGAGCTCCAGCGCCCAAGTTCGCATCTTTCTCCCTAAACCACTCCAAGCATGTCCGGAGCGGGAGGCAAGTGGATGGTCTCCTCCATCATGGAGGAGAACATCGTGAAGCTACGAGAAGATATGGAGGAGACCTTTAATGTTAAACCGAAGGTGGTGGTCGGCCAGCAAGCAGAGTGCGGAGCCGCCGTGGTGGGCAAAATGCCTAACGTCACCTGCCTCGTAGGCTCCTATGTGGAGACCATAAAGGGGTGGCAATCGGGGTGGTTCTACATCACCAAGCCTCGCGACACCAACTGGGTGGCGGCCCCCGAAGTTCGATGCAGAATCCCCACGCGACTCACTTCCTGGAAAGAGAAGGGCCTGTCCTGGGGTTCCCCGGTAGAGCTGACCGGACTCCAGACCTGCATCAAGAACATGATGAGCAAGAAAATCAAGCTCGTTGAGGGAGTCCTAGATTAGGGGGTCTCCAGACAGCCGAACTATATCCTTTGGCCGGACTGTTGGACTATGAAGATACGAGATTGAAGACTTCGTCCCGTGTCCGGATGGGTCTCTACTTGGCATGGAAGGCAAGCTAGGCAATACGGATATGTACATCTCCTCCTTTGTAACCGACCTTGTGTAACCCTAGCCCCTTCCGGTGTCTATATAAACCAGAGGGTTTTAGTCCGTAGGACAACAGACAATCATACCATAGGCTAGCTTCTAGGGTTTAGCCTCTCCGATCTCGTGGTAGATCAACTCTTGTATTACTCATATTATCAAGAATAAATCAAGCAGGACATAGGGTTTTACCTCCATCAAGAGGGCCCGAACCTGGGTAAAACATCGTGTCCCCTGCCTCCTGTTACCATCCGCCTTAGACTCACAGTTTGGGACCCCCTACCCGAGATCCGCCGGTTTTGACACCGACATTGGTGCTTTCATTGAGAGTTCCTCTGTGTCGTCGTCATTAGGCTGGATGGCTCCTTCGATCATTGATAGCGATGCAGTCCAGGGTGAGACTTTTCTCCCCAGACAGATCCTTGTATTCGGCGGCTTCGTACTGCGGGCCAACTCACTTGGCCATCTGGGGCAGATCGAGAGTTACGCCCCTGGCCACCAGGTCAGGTTCGGAAGCTTAAACTACACGGCCGACATTCGCGGAGACTCGATCTTCGACGGATTTGAGCCCTTGCCAAGAGCGCCGCACGGTCACGATGAGCATGATTTAGCTCTACCATCGGACAGTGTTCATGCAACCGCTTTGACCCTCAATTCGGAGCCAATTGCGCCATCCATGGATGTATGGATAGACCCCGCCATGGAGGCCACACTCTCATCGGCGATCGAGCCGAATATCGACCTTACCCTTCACGGGAGCCGTGACGCCGAACTACCGGATTCTTCCCCGGCCACGGACTCCGAGCCGCCTGCGCCCATGCCTATCGAATCCAACTGGGCACCGATCATGGAGTTCACCTCCGTGGATATCTTTTAGCACTCACCCTTCGGTGACATACTGAACTCATTAGGGTCTCTCTCCCTGTCAGGACAGTCCGGGCCGAACTATGTTCGACAGGATTGGGATGCGGATGACGAAGAAATTCGCTACCCACCCACCACCCACTTAGTAGCCACTGTCTATGATTTGACCGACTTGCTCGACTTCGACTCCGAAGACATCGACGGTATGGACGATGATGTAGGAGACGAATAGGAACCATTGCCCACAGGGCACTGGACGCCCACTTCATCATATGATGTATACATGGTGGACACACCCAAAGAAAACGACGACGAGGAATGGAAGGACACAACAAAGGGTTGTTCCCTCGAGAAGCAGTCAAAGCGGCGGCGTAAGCGCCGCTCCAAATCCCGCCTCGGCAGAAACAGCGGTCATATAGACCCAGCGATAGAGCATGGTGAACCATCGCCCGACCAGGGCAACACGGAGAATCAAAACAAACAACCCGACCCCGTCGAAGATAACAGTCCGAACGACATCACACCGTACAGGCACCCGGAGCAACAGAATGCCCATCAAAGGCTGGTTGCCACTGCGAGGTGTCTGAAAAAGCAGAAGCAAAGGCTCAGGGCTGCACAAGACAAACTCAGAATAAGATGGAGTGAAGTACTCAACACTGCAGCGAAGTACGGCGGTAATCGCCACACCAAGAGCTACCTGAAGCGAAAGCTGCTACCTGAATTCGATGAGGAGGCCTTAGATCCCCCGCAATCAAAAAACAAAATGGCCATCCAGTCAGATAGACGACCATGTGGCCAACATAGAATGGCAAACAAAGCCGCACATAAGCCGATACGCGATCCACATGAGGACTCGCATCAAAAGTACGACGCAACCAGATCCATCTATGGGCCACGCAAGCGCGCTCCAGCATGCAATGCAACACAACAAACATCCCAATACCTCGGTACACCCAAATACAGGGGTGCCACACACCCCCTATGTTTCACCGATGAGGTGCTGGACCATGAATTTCCAGAGGGATTCAAACCCATAAACATAGAGGCGTACGATGGAACGACAGACCCTGGGGTCTGGATTGAGGACTACACCCTCCATATCCATATGGCTCGAGGAGACGATCTCCACGCCATCAAGTACTTACCCCTCAAGCTCAAAGGGCCAGCTCGGCACTGGCTTAAAAGCCTCCCCGAAAACTCCATTGGAAGCTGGGAAGAGCTCGAAGACACCTTTCGGGCAAATTTTCAAGGGACCTATGTCCGACCACTGGATGCAGACGATTTATGTCATATAACTCAACGGCCCGGAGAGTCAGCCCAAAAGCTTTGGAACATGTTCCTCACTAAAAAGAACCAAATAGTCGACTGTCCGGACACCGAAGCCTTAGCAGCTTTCAAGCACAGCGTTCGAGACGAATGGCTTGCCAGACACCTCAGCCAAGAAAAGCCGAGAACAATGGCAGCATTAACAAGCCTCATGACCCGCTTTTGCACGGGCGAGGACAACTGGTTAGCCCGATGCAGCACCAGCGACCCAAGTACATCCGAAGTTAGGGACGGAAACGGGAGATCACGACGCAGCAAAAACAAGCGCCGGAATAAAGAAGACAGCCCGAAGAGCACAGCAGTAAACACCAGATTCAAAAGCTCTCGGCCAGGTCAGCAAAAGCTGCCCCCAAAGGTAACATAGATGAACTGTCCAGCCTAAAAAAGATTCTGGACCAAATATGTCAGATCCATAGCACCCTTGATAAACCTACAAATCATACACATAGAGAATGTTGGGTCTTCAAGCAGTCTGGCAAGCTCAACGCCGAACACAAGAGGCAGGATACACCAAGCGAAGACGAGGACGAGCCTCGCAAGCAAAGCACTGGGGAACAGAAGAAGTTCCCACCAGAAGTCAAAACAGTAAACGTATTACACGTGACAAAGGGGAGAAACAAAGCGGCACTCCTAGAGACACATGCCCCAGGGCCTATCACCGCGGAGTCCTGCCACTGGTCGTCCCAACCGGTCACCTTCGACCATCGAGATTACTCGGCAAGTATCCGGCGTGCAGGATGGGATGCCTTGGTATTAGACCCAATAATTGACGGATACCACTTCACACGAGTCCTGATGGACGTTGGCAGCAGTTTAAACCTGATATATCAGGACACAGTCCGCAAAATGGGGATAGACCCAACAAAAATTAGCCGCAGCAATACTACCTTTAAAGGAGTAACGCCAGGCCTAGAGGCCCATTGCACGGGCTCCCTGCTACTAGAGGTTATATTCAGCTTTCCCGATAACTTACGTAGCGAAAATTTAACGTTCCACATCGCTCCGTTCCAAAGTGACTATCAAGCACTAATCGGATGGGAAGCTTTCGCTCGCCTTAATGCAATACCGCATTACACTTCCCTCATGCTTAAGATGCCTGGTCCACGTGGCATCATTACAGTAAATGGAAATATTGAGCGCTCCTTGTGTGCGGAAGACCGTGCGGCTGCCTTGGCAGCCGCACACTAAACGGCCTCACCAACTAAAGCATCTGACAGGTAGTTAAGACCACGGACACGGTTGGACGAGTCCGGTACTGCTATATGTAGTTGATACATGTTTGATGGCTATACCCCTATCACAATACAAGGGGCTCAACGCGCGCGCACAAGTGACAATCAGGCTCAACTTTACTGATATTGTTTATTTAGTATAACTTAACTTTTGCACGGCAACTTTTCAATTAAGTTCCTCTCTTTTTCAGATGACCATCGTGCTACACCCGTCCAGAATACGGCACAACGGAGAAACAGGCGTAGACGTGCAACAGGGACCCGTTCCAAGGATTCTTTTTAGATTAAGACCCTGCGTAAACCTTTTTTACTGTCTCTTGTTGCTACACATCCCTCGGATTCTCAGTACAATTGAGAAGGATGCTGACGTATTGGCATGTGGCCACGTCAGAATATTGCACGTACCTGGACACCAGAGGCTTATTACAAAGGGCACTGTTCAGGCCCGGTTTACACCATAAAGACCGAATACCTTAGGGAGTATTCGGCGTCGCGAGTTTGGCTTATATGCATCAGCTCCGAATCATGTCTTTGGTCAAATCTTGGGTTTGCCCGGCTCCTGTGTTTTGCTGCCTTACATTCCGCTCCATCGACTAAGGCGGCACCAGGAGAACTACTGTGATTGTGCCCTGGTTCATCCGGACGAGCACCTTAGTAGAGAAAGCCGAAAACTGACTGTCATGATATAGCGTGAGACTGGTCAACCACTCGATGACCTATCGGAATCTTCGGGATTCCTCCGCCTTAATGAAGGGCCATTTCCCGGCCAGGCATGTACGCACCCCGAATTCGGATGAGTGCGGAGCCACCAGGGGCTATATAGTAGCCCCACTGTCAAACTCCTCTGGCTAAGTGAAAGTGTTAAAGCATTATAGTCCGGTTGCCAAGTTCGCTGCGTTATCACCTCCTTAATGGACTAAGACATTGGATCAAGTGTGAACATGCGTCTTCTGCGAACACCCCCGCATTATATGCGTGGGGGCTGAAGCCGACGACCGCAATCTTTCAGGTTATATACATATATACATAAATGACCGCATAGGAGGCATCATAATACTTTAGGGAAAAAGTATAAATACAGCCTTGATAAACTTAATAAAACATTGTTTTTACAATGGGAATACATGTCACTCAAACATAATATTCTTCGAGCACTGGGCCTCTATTGAACGAGCGCCCTCAAGAAGTTCTTCAAAATAGTGCTCGACAGCCACTCGGCCTATGGCCGAACCCTGCGCCGCAACAGTGGTGGCATCCATCTCCGCCCAGTATGTTTTGACACGGGCAAGGGCCATCCGCGAGCCTTCTATGCACGCCGACCTCTTCATCGCATTAATGCGCGGCACCGCACCAAGGAACTGCTGCACCAAACTAAAATAGCTGTTCGGCTTTGGCCTTTCCGGCCACAGATGATCCACAACAGACCTCATGGCGAGTCCTGATAATCTATTCAGCTCGGCCCATTCGGCAAGCCGATCAGTCAATGGAAGCGGACACTCTGGAATGTTAAATTGTGACCAGAATAGCTTGTCCACTTCATGATCTGTTTGATCTCGGAAGTATTCGGCCGCATCGATAGCACATGCCGCCAAGTCCAGATATGTGTCCGCCGAATTCCACAGCCGGTCCAGAGGGGCATACCAAGGATCTCCAAACTTCCTTCGCAGCATAAACGGTTTCCCAGCCGTGATATCCCTGGCTTGACGCAGCTCCTCCTTTTTTGCTCTCATCGCAGAGCGGGTGTCTTTGGTCGCCATCGTGGCCTTTTCCAGGTCCGTCGCCTTCGCCCAGTGTTCTTCTTCAAGAAGCTGGCAACGGTCGGCAGTATCTTTTAACTTTACAACCATCTTGGCCATTTTCTCTTTGCTCTCGCAATGTGTGGCCTGTTCGGCCCTTAATTCTTCGGCCACTTGCAAAGAAGCCACATTGCTACTCCTTGCTTGCTCCTTGGCTGGGGCAAGCTCCGCCCGAAGTGTCTGCATGGTGGTCGCTCTATCTGCAGTCACAACATATTAAAGATACCGGCATCATGCTGCTCTTATTATGTGACGATCACCAGAAAGGCCACTCACCCTGTGCCTCGTCAAGCCGCTTGTTGACAAGCACGATGTCGGCATCTGCCGCATCCAGCTGCCGCTTTAGTTCGGCATACCCATTAGTCCGGCTAGCCACCGGAGCTTCCACCACCTGGACATAAAGGCAGTCTAGTTATTGCCTGGGACTATGATCCTCTGTTTGCCGCCGTTTTCGACGACAACTAGAGTCTCAGGGGCTACTATCTACACAGGGCACATCTAAAAATGTGCGGTACTTTCAAAAATATACATCATTTCATGTACCTCAAAACCCGTCAGTAGACTCATAAAGGCTTCATGCAGCCCGCTTTCGGCGGACGAAATCCTTTCAATCACCATACCCATCAATGTGCGGTGCTCTTCTGAGATAGCCGCCTTCTCCAGCAGATCCCTCCGTACATCCAACCGCGCACCAGACGGTGCCGGACTCTTTTGATTGCTCTCTTCGAGAGCCGGATACTGAGGAGTTCGGGTGGCCATAGGATTACCTTCTGGCCTTGCCGGATCAGGAGAAGCCCTTCGCGACGACACCTCAGGGTCGCCCGCTTCATAAGGCGGTGTGGCAGGGGGAGGCGTTTCGCTCTCCATCATCTTCGGAAGAAGATCCCCCGAAGACGAGCTCAGCTGAGAAGGGCTAAGATCCGAAATGCAAGATAAATACTTAGGTTATTTTCCTCAGAAGTAAGCTAGGATATCTTTAGTATTAAATACCTTTTGATTGCTTACAACTCGTTAGAGGGCTCATCCTTGCACGGACATTGTGTGGCAAGAACACCCTTTGAGGCAGGACCCTCTGGCGGAGATTTCTTCTCCTGTTTGGAAACCTTGATTTCCAGATCTTCGGAGGTAGTCCTCTTCCTTCCCCCGGGAGAGAGAATGTCAGATTCTTCCCCTTGGTTATCCTCCCTCGCGGAGGCGCTCATTCCCTCGATTGGAATAGGTAGCGATGGAGGCCCGCTTTTGCCCTCTTTATTCCCCCTTCATATTCCTTTGAGGGGACCGGACAAGGTGCTGGCTCGAGCATCTTTTCCTGCACCGGCTTGTCCAAGCCTTCAGGAAGGGGGGCCGAACACCGGATCATCTTTGCCTTTGTTATCCAGTCCTGGTCAAAGAGCGGTTCTTCAGAATGATGTCATGATAAATAAAAGGACGGTTTGTTCGGCCATGGGATTACTTACATGGGCAGCGGTGCGGTTGCTGCGCAGGCCCACGTCCTCGGCAGTGTCCGGACACTCTATTTGGGGTCCGAAGAACGATTTGTACATCTCCTCGTGCGTCATGCCGATGAAATTCTGAATAGTGCGCGGTCCTTCTGGGTTGAATTCCCACATACGGAGGGGCCGGCGTTTGCAAGGCTGGACTCGACGAACCAGCATGACTTGCATTACCATAACCAGACTGAAACCTCCCTCGAAGAGATCTCGGATATGGCTCTGCATTATTGGCACGTCCTTGGCTGGACCCCATCTCAGTCCCCTGCTGATCCATGACATCAGTTGTGGTGGAGGGCCCGAGCGAAAGGTGGGGGCAACTACCCACTTGGCACTTCGGGGAGCTGTGACGTAAAACCACTCCCGTTGCCACAATCCGGACACCTCTGGAAAGGAACCCTTTGGCCATGGAGCATCAGCAATTTTGCTTATTAAAGCACCTCCGCACGCTGCATACTGTCCCTCGACCATCTTCAGCTTCACATCGAAGGTCTTGAGCCACAAGCCGAAGTGAGGAGTAATGCGGAGGAAGGCCTCACAAACGACAATAAATGATGAGATGTGAAGAAGGGAGTCCGGGGCCAGATCATGAAAATCCAGCCAGTAATAGAACATAAGACCCCTGACAAAGGGATCCAGAGCGAGGCCTAGTCCTCGGAGGAAGTGGGAGATGAACACAACGCTCTCGTTGGGTTCGGGAGTAGGGACGACCTGCCCTCACGCGGGCAGCCTATGCGAAATTTCGGCGGTTAGATATCTAGCCTCCCTCAACTTCTTGATGTCCTCCTCCGTGACGGAGGAAGACATCCACCGGCCTTGAAGGCTGGATCCAGACATGATTGAAGGTCCGAAGCACCTGACCTTGGCTTTGGGTGTTAGAACCCGAGGCGGGGGAGGGATTCGATTGAGCATGGGAGGGAAAAAAGTAATAGCCTTGTCCCGTTATAAAGAGGGTGAATATCAAGCGTCCTCCTCGTGGCCATTTGGGACTTCCCTAAAATCTAGGAGTCCTAGGCATGGTTGGGTTACCCACGTCCGTATTGATGAGAATCCTGTAATAAGGGGAGCATGATCTCTGCTTTAACAAGACGTGTCAAGAAACCGCCTCGCGTTATGTGTGGGGCTGGTTAAAGAAAAATGGTTCAAATAATTACCGGGCCATGGCGTGATGTCATGCTGCCAAAACGTGTTAGCAGATTAGATTTGTGGTAATATTATTCTCTCTATGGTGGTATGTGGAAGTTATTTTGCACGGTCGGACACTATCCTTGTATTCAAATTCTTACGTGGTGTATTCGGAGGAAGAACCCGCCTTGCAATGCCGAAGACAACACTACACACCGGACTCATCATCATTGAAGCCTGGTTCAGGGGCTACTGAGGGAGTCCTGGATTAGGGGGTCTCCGGACAGCCGGACTATATCCTTTGGCCGGACTGTTGGACTATGAAGATACGAGATTGAAGACTTCGTCCCGTGTCCGGATGGGACTCTACTTGGCGTGGAAGGCAAGCTAGGCAATACGGATATGTATATCTCCTCCTTTGTAACCGACCTTGTGTAACCCTAGCCCCTTCCGGTGTCTATATAAACCGGAGGGTTTTAGTCCGTAGGACAATAGACAATCATACCATAGGCTAGCTTCTAGGGTTTATCCTCTCCGATCTCGTGGTAGATCAACTATTGTATTACTCATATTATCAAGAATAAATCAAGCAGGACTTAGGGTTTTACTTCCATCAAGAGGGCCCGAACCTGGGTAAAACATCGTGTCCCCTGCCTCCTGTTACCATCCGCCTTAGACGCACAGTTCGGGACCCCCTACCCGAGATCCGCCGGTTTTGACACCGACACTCGTCAACGTGGTCCAGGTCATGCTCTTCCGCCGGATCCTCCCGTGTCAACGACGAGCATTCAATTTGTGGGAGTTTGACCCGGCCAAGCACCAGACGCTACGAGAGCTCTTCGACATGACACACAAGGACTTCTGGAAGGTGCTGTTCAAGGGCACCGAGGTACCTCCTCCCCTTACCGAGGACCGCGGACTCAGTGCAAAGCGCCACGCCAATCTGGTAAGTTTTTATATCTCACAGGATATTTATTTGCCCTAGTTTTATCATGTGCGGGATCTAAGCTTCCATGCCCTTAACAGGATTGGGTAGAGACAGCGGAGCAGATCGATTGCCAGCCCCCCCTGACTGAAGATCCTGCAGATGCTCTCCTAGCGGAGATGCTGGTTCCGGTGCCTTATGAGGTGCCGGTGAAGAAGGCCAAGAAGAAGGCCACGGGGACCCGAAAGGGTCTCCGGTGCAAGGTTATATCGGACTCATCATCTGATAACTCCGAGGCGCACTCCTCCCACGAAAACGAGGAGGAGGAAGAGGAAAGTTCTCCCCCCAAGCCGGGGGAGACAAGAAAAGGAAGGCCGCCCCAACCGGGGAGGCCGAAGGGTCCAAGAAGGGAAGGACCCTCCTTCCGGACTGCTCCACGACGGCCGCCTACAGCGGTGACAAGTGGTTACCCAGGGAGAAGCCCCTTGCGAAGTCGTAAGTATCCGGATACCATAGTAATTCATGGTATGTTTTATTGCACTGCTTCTTCTCACACCGAATATGATTATGCAGTCCGTCCCGAGCCCGTCTCGATGTATCTCCGTCTGATGGTTCTTTGGACTCGTCGGATATGAATAGTGATTCACTTCCGACCGCCTCCACCCCTTGCCCTACGGACAACGTCGAGGTGTTGTCTCAAAAGGCACCGAGCCGAGGGGAGGTAGTCCCGGGGGCGCCTCGAGGCGACCTTCTGGACCCTGGGCGCAAAGGGAGCAAGACTCCCACGGGCTCCAAGTTCGGCCCCCAGCCGAACACCGCACCGGAACCTTTAGTGGTTCCGGACTCCGGCAGGTGATCCCTCGCTAAGAGGGGCAAGCCGCCCGTGCTGGTGGCCTCTGTCCATCCAGAGGCGCCGGACAACTTGCTGGAAGCGCTTCGCGGCGCTTCCATCGACGAAGAGCACCGCAATATCATGAGTGCGGTGATCGAGAAAGTTCAGTCCGCCAAAACGGACTAACCAAAGCTTGTGCCAGCCTCCTAACAGGCTTTGAGGTAAGCAATCAAAATATAGGAAAATGTTACCGCATAGACAGTAGCCCCTGATGCTCTGTTTGGCGTTCGTGAAGAAAGGCCGAATAGAGGATCAAATAATGACTCAGGAGTCTAATCAGAATATGTCTATGTGCATATGCAGGCTTCACTGCTGGCCGCTACCGCACGTACTGCGGAGGTCGCTGCACTAAAGGAGGACCTTGAGTGGTCCGAGAAAGAGCTCGGCCTTACCAAGAGGCAGCTCGAGGAGAGCAAAGGTAAGCAATACCTTGTCTATATATTAAAAAGTAATTCGGTTGTAAAGTAATAGGATCATCATGAATTTGCCAGGGGCCACAATTGAGGTGGCGACCTTGAAGAAGGCGTTGTCCGAGGCCGAAGACAAGGCGGCCAAGGAGCGCATTGAGTAGGAAAAACAAGAAGCCCGGGTAGGCGAGGTGCAGAAAGAGCTCGAGGCTCTCACCAAAAAACATGAGTCCTTGGAGCATGACTCGAAGACGCGAGAGTCCGAGCTTGCAAAGGCACTTGAAAGCGCACGGAGCGCCAAGGCTGAAGCCCACAAGGCCCTCTAGGAGATTGATGCGGTGAAGAATATATCAGCGGGTAAGGCATTCATTATGCAAAGCAAGCATGTGAAGGAAACTTTCCTTTTACTTACCCGAATTCAGAGCTCTCCAGGAGCATTCACAGATTTTCCCCACAGTGTACTGGATGCCGCGGAGTTTTACCGAGCTGAGGAGGGGAGCTTGATGGAAAAGTTGTTCTAGTCTCAGTATACTGGGACCAAACACCCAATGCCCTTGAGCGATCAACTGAAGCAACTGGTCAAGCTTCACAAGGCGGCCGAACAGGCCATGAATGGTCTTATAGTCCGGATGTTGCCTGGCGATCCCCTGCCTAGCAGCTACTTCGGTCTGGTGAGGCGGCTTGTGGATGCCTGCCCATGGCTTGAAGTCATAAAGCGGTCCATCTGCATCGAGGGTGCGCGCCGGGCTTTTGCCCGGGCGAAGGTGCACTGGGCGAAGCTGGACGCCATAAAGTTGGTGAAGGTGGGGGCACCGGAGGGCAAGGAGCATCGCTGCCCCGAAATGTATTATGATAGTGTCCTGAAGGGTTCCCGCCTTGTGGCGGAGGAGTGTGCTAGAGATGTAATTTTTGAATGAACATGCTCATGTGATCCTATAATGTGAAATGAGTTCATTTGCGATGAAACACTTTTTGAATTTAAAATATTACCTTATGTGCGGCCATTTATAAAATCTGAGAGTTGGCCAGTCGTCGGCTTCTGCCCCCATGTAACTAGTACTGGGGTGTTCGGGATAAACCTGAGCACTCTTTATCCCAATTTTGGGTCCTTCGAGGGAGGTGTTCAGCACAACGAACCAGGCAAATCGGACTATAAGGCTTTATCACTCTCACTTAGCCATAGAAGTCTACAATTTTAAATTTTGGCGAAGCCCCTAGTATTTGGAAGGCCAAATTTGGGGCGCTATATACGCCTAAGTCGAGCAAGGTCGACTCCTCGCCTGAAGCGGAAAAAGTCTTTAAGGACTTGAGACCTCTTGAACAGTGACCAGCTCTCGCCTTATCATGACAGTCATTTTTCGACTTTCTCTACTGAGGTGCTCGTCCGGAAGAACTGGGACACAATCGCAGTAGTTCTCCCAGCGCTACCTTAGCCGATATAGCGGAACGTAAGGTACCAAAACATGGGAGCCGGGCAAACCCAACTATTGACCCAAGACATGATTCAGAGCTGATGCATATAATGCTATAAGTTCCGGGTGCCGCACTATTGAAAGTGTTTGGACTTCTCATGCCGTATTATGGGGTAAACGAAAGCCCCTGGCATACTGACTATACCAGAATGTACGGGTGCAAGTTGTTGTAAATGAACATATAAGAAAAAAGGGATGGATAATGCAATAATAGACTAATGCTATGCATTGTTATTTAAGTAATACGTCGAAGCGTACTGATACAAGTAGTGCAATAAGCAAAAAAATAGGACTATTTGACATGTCCTATCCAAGGGCAAGCTGCGTATGGATAGTAAAAAGCGGGTATATCGATTATTATTAGAGACCACACGGGGGTTCCCTTGTAAGTGTAGGCTTCTTGCCTCCTTGGTTGTTCCTTCCCATAATGTGTCCGGCAATCGTACTGCCGGAAAGGGCTTCCAGAGAGTCAGGTCCTAAAAGAGAAAAAATGATAAAGGTATGCAGCCCCTAGGGCGGTTAAGCCGCATTGCGGGACGTGCCCTGGTCGTGCCCCCGCCTATGCCCATGGTATTTTCAGTGCGTAATTGTGTATGCACGGCACGGATTTTGTCGCTTGACTGGGACTGGGACGGGAGCCAAATTGCCAGGCGAGCTCTGAACGTGCTAGGCGATCCTGTTGCAGTTTACTCCGGACTCGCTTGACGGTGTCCGGGTGCTGTATCGCCGAATTGGTGGTTTGCCTTAAAAGGCTACTTTGTGCTTCTGCAGCGAGGGCCGCAGTGTGCTCTTCCGTGCGGAGCGAGCGTTCTGTGTTTCCATTGACTGTTACGACCCCCCTAGGTCCTGGCATCTTGAGCTTGAGGTATGCGTAATGCGGTACCGCATTGAATATTGCAAATGCGGTTCGCCTGAGCAATGCATGATAGCCACTGTGGAACGAGACAATATCGAATATTAACTCCTCGCTTCGGAAGATGTCCGAAGATCTGAAGACCACTTCCAGTGTGATTGAGCCCGTGCAATGGGCCTCTACACCTGGGATGACACCCTTAAAGGTGGTTTTGGTGGGTTTGATCCTCGAGGGATCTATACCCATTTTGCACAATGTATCCTGATAGAGCAGGTTCAGGCTGCTGCCACCGTCCATAAGGACTCGAGTGAGGTGAAATCCGTCGATGATGGGGTCAAGGACCAGTGCGGCGGATCCGCCATGACTGATACTAGTGGGGTGGTCCCTGCGATCGAAGGTGATCGGACAAGCGGACCATGGGTTGAACTTTGGGGCGACGTGTTCCATCACATAGACGTCCCTTAGTGCAGCTTTCGTTCCCTCTTAGGAATGTGGGTTGCGTATATCATGTTCACCATCTTCACTTGTGGGGGGAACCTCTTCTGTCCTCCCGTGTTCGGCGGTCGGGGCTCCTCCTCGTCATCACTATGCAGCCCCTTGTCCTTGTTTTCGGCATTCAACTTGCCGGCCTACTTGAACACCCAACATTCTCTGTTGGTGTGATTGGCTGGCTTATCAGGGGTGCCGTGAATTTGACACGAGCAATCAAGTATGTGATCCAAACTGGACGGGCCCAGAGTACTTCTTTTGAATGCCTTTTTCCGCTGACCGGATCTAGAGCCTCTAAATTCGGCATTGACTGCCGTATCATCGGTGTTATCGCCGTTGTTGCGGCGCTTTTGTCTGTTACGACGTGGTCTGCCGTTGGCATCTTTGGTATCCGAAGTGCCCGGATTCCTTGATGTGTTGTTTCTGTGAGCCAGCCAGCTATCCTCGCCCGCGCAAAAGCGGGTCATGAGTGTCATGAGGGCTGCCATAGACTTCGGCTTCTCCTGGCCGAGGTGCCGGGCGAGCCACTCATCACAGATGTTATGCTTGAATGCCGCTAAGGCCTCTACATCCGGACAGTCGACAATTTGGTTTTTGGCTCAAGTCATCAGCATTCGGTGGTCGCACATAAGTGCCCTGGAAGTTGTCAAGGAATGCGTCTGCCAAATCCTCCCAACTGCTGACGGAGTCTGCTGGCAAGCTATTCAGCCAATGCCGAGCTGGTCCTTTGAGTTTTAGTGGGAGGTACTTGATGGCATGCAGATCATCACCGCGAGCCATGTGGATGTGAAGGAGGAAATCCTCAATCCATACAGCGGGATCTATTGTACCATCATACGATTCGATATTTACGAGTTTAAAACCCTTCGGGAATTCGTGATCCATAACTTCATCAGTGAAGCATAGGGGGTGTGCGGCACCTCTGTGCCGGGCTATATCATGGCGCAGTTCATATGAGTCTTGTCTGCTGTATTCGGCTCAGCCGGATTTACTTTTAGTGTATCCGGCGTGACAGTCATCGTCCCGCGTTGGCACGCGCCCCCGTGACCCGTATATCGACCTTGCATGTTTTGCCCTGCTGTCCAATATGTATCGCATGTCCCGTGTGTTGCCCCAGGCCTTGTTATTTTTGTTTGAGTGGCGGCGGGGTGTAGGCTGAACTTCCGGCTGAAACACCTCTCTGGCTCGGCCACGAGGTGGCCGGTCAGCCGCATCGTACACTGGTGATGTAAGTTTCAATGCTTCCTCCTCGAGGTGAGTTAGCAACCGGCGCTTTGGGTAATTCTTGCAGGGGCGCTCGAGTTCGTATTCCTCGGCCGCAAGGACTTTGGTCCATTTGCCTGCTAGCAGATCTTGATTAGCTTGAAGCTGTTGTTGCTTTTTCTTCAAGCTATTTGTTGTGGCCATAAGCCGGCGCTTGAAGCGCTCCTACTCGACGGGATCCTCAGGCACGATAAATTCTTCGTCGCCGAGGCTCACCTCGTCTTCGGAGAGAGGCATGTAATTGTCCTCCTCCGATTCTCCAACTTCTGCCTACTCTGGAGGGCTAGCTTGTTCACCCTCCCGCTCTAAATCGTGCTGGAGGGGATTGTTGTCGTCTTCGGCACTATCCGGAGTGCTATTGTCTCTTGTGCCGGTATCACTACTTTTGTTATGGCTGGACTTAGAGCGGCGCCGCTGACGTCGGCGCTTGGGTTGCTTCTTGGAGGGGTCATCCTCCGTTGTCTCGTCGACATTGCCTTCTTTGGGGGTGTCCACCATGTATATATATCATATGATGAGGTGGCGGTCCAGCGCCCTGTGGGCGGTGGTTCCTGTTCGTCTCTTGCATCGTCGTCCATACCGTCGATGTCTTTGGAGTCGAAGTCGAGCATGTCGGTTAAATCGTCGACAGTGGCTACTAAGTGGGTGGTGGGTGGGGAACGAATTTTTTCGTCGTCCGCCTCCCATTCTAGCCGGACATAGTTCGGCCAAGGTTCTCCTGACAAGGAGAGAGACCTTAATGAATTTAGCATGTCGTCGAAAGGTGAGTGCTGAAAGATGTCCACGGAGGTGAACTCCATGATCGACGCCCAATCGGATTCGATAGGCACGAACGCAGGCGGCTCGGAGTCCATGGCCGGAGACGAATCCAGTGGTTCGGCAACATGGCTCTCGTAAGGGGTGAAGTCAGTATCCGGCTCTATCGCCACTGAGAGTGCGGCCTCCATGGCGGGGTCTATTCACCCGTCCTGGGATGGCGCAATTTGCTTCGGATTAAGGCCGAAGTAGTTGCAGGTGTGATCTCCCGAACACTATCCGACGACAAAGCTAAATCATGCTCGTCGTGATCGTGCGGTGCACCTGACATCGGCTCGAATCCGTCGAAGATCGAGTCTCCGCGGATGTCGGCAGTGCAGTTTAGGTTTCCGAACCAGACCTGATGGCCAGGGGCGTAGCTCTCGATCTGCTCCAGATGGCCAAGCGAGTTGGCTCGGAGTGCGAAGCCGCCAAATACGAAGATCTGTCCGGGGAGGAAAACCTCACCCTGGACCGCATCATTACCGATGATTGAAGGAGCCATCAAGCCTTACAGTGACGACACAGTGGAACTCTCGATGAAAGCACCAATGTCGGTGTCAAAACTAGTGGATCTCGGGTAGGCGGTCCCGAACTGGGTGTCTAAGGCGGATGGTAACAGGAGGCAAGGGACACGATGTTTACCCAGGTTCGGGCCCTCTCGATGGACGTAATACCCTACGTCCTGCTTGATTGATCTTGATGATATGAGTATTACAATAGTTGATCTACCATGAGATCGTAGAGGCTAAACCCTATAAGCTAGCCTATGGTATGATTGTTGTTGTCCTACGGACTAAACCCTCCGGTTTATATAGACACCGGAGGGGGCTAGGGTTACACAGAGTCGGTTACGAGGGAGGAGATCTACATATCCGTATTTCTGAGCTTGCCTTCCACGCCAAGGAAAGTCCCATCCGGACACGGGACGAAGTCTTCAATCTTGTATCTTCATAGTCCAACAGTCCGGCTGTCCGGAGACCTCCTAATCCAGGACTCCCTCAGCCATGATTTCAGATCTGAACCTATTATGTTTTCATGAATATATGTAAGTTCTTGATCCTATCTTGCAAGTCTATAGTCACCTACTATGTGTTATGATCCGGCAACCCCGAAGTAACAATAATCAGGACCACTTCGGGTGATGACCATAGTTTGAGGAGTTCATGTATTCACTATGTGTTAATGCTTTGGTCCGGTACTCTATTAAAAGGAGGCCTTAATATCCCTTAGTTTCCTCTAGGACCCCGCTACCACGGGAGGGTAGGACAGAAGATGTCATGCAAGTTCTTTTCCATAAGCACGTATGACTATATTCGGAATACATGCCTACATTACATTGATGAATTGGAGCTACTTCTGTGTCACCCTAGGTTACTACTGTTACATGATCGATCGCATCCGGCATAATTCTCTATCACCAATCCATTGCCTACGAGCTTTCCATATATTGTTCTTCGCTTATTTAATTATCCATTGCTATTGTTATCATAACTACAAAACATCAAAAATATTACTTTTGCTATTGTTACCTTTTGCTACCATTACCACTACTATCATATTACTTTGCTACTAAACACTTTGCTGCAGATATTAATTTTCCTAGCGTGGTTGAATTGACAACTCAGCTGCTAATACTTGAGTATATTATTTGGCTCCCCTTGTGTCGAATCAACAAATTTGGGTTGAATACTCTACCCTCGAAAACTACTGCGATCCCCTATACTTGTGGGTTATCAAGACTATTTTCTGGCGCCGTTGCCGGGGAGCATAGCTGTAACACCCCGGATGTAACTTACCATATTTGTACTCCGAGTCTTGCCATTTTCGGCTCTAAGTTATGTGATTCCCTCGTCGTTGGGTTTTGTCTTCGTTTTGCATTTTGTTCATGTCATGCTTTTCATATCATGTCATCATGTGCATCGCATTTGCATACGTGTTCGTCTCATGCATCCGAGCATTTTCCCCGTTGTCCGTTTTGTAATCCGACACTCTTACGTCCTCCGACGCCCTCTTTTGTCTCTTTTCATGTGCGGATGTTAAACATTCTCGGAGTGGACCGAGATTTGCCAAGCGGCCTTGGTCCACCACCGGTAGACCGCCTGTCAAGTTTCGTGCCATTTGGAATCCGTTTGATACTCCAACGGTTAACCGGGGAACCGTAAAGGCCTTGTATATGTTGCAGCCCAACACCCCACCAAAACAAACCAATAACCCATCTGAACCCCCTCTATCCTCTCGGCCGTTCGATCATGATCGCGTGGCCGAAAACCCCACTCCATTTGGACACTCCTACATCCTCCTCTCTCTCTCTCTCTCTATATATATATATATATGTGTGTGTGTGTGTGTGTGTGTGTGTGTGTGTGTGTGTGTGATCCCCTCCTTTTCTCGCGCAGACAAAACCCTAGAAATCGCCCCCGCCGCCACCGGACGAATCCCGCCGCCGCTCCGCACCAATCCCCACGTGCCACGTGTCCCGCGCCGCCCCACTTCGCCGCCGGCCCGCGGGGCCCAGATCCGGCCACCGCGGCCCATACCCCCCCGCCGCCCGCGGACGCCGCGCCCGAGCACGCTCGCCGCCACCTCGCCGGCGCTGCCTTCGCCGCACGCTCGATGCCGGCCATGCCTCGTCGCCCGACGCCGCCATGTCCCCACGGCCCTGCCGCCGCTCGTCGCCTCGTCGCCGGCCGGCCACCGCCCGGATCCGGCCGGGACCGACCCGGTCCCGCCGTCCCCGACCCTCGTCGGTGCCTCCCCGAGCTTCTCCGCCCCTCGCGCAGCCCATCTCCGGCCATCCTCGTTTCCCGCGCCCCAGATCTAGATCCACGAGGTTGACCCTGTTTTTTTTCTCCAAGTCCCTAAATATTTACATTCTGGTGCCCCCTTTGACATGCCATAACTTCTTGCATACTGCTCCGTTGTGCGTGCATGATATGTCAAAATGTTCATCATGATGTGCTCTTCATTTCATTCCATTGTGCCATGCTTGTTTGAGTCCATCTTGATACCCAAATATTTGATGCAAGAGTGCTATAAAATGTTAGGTGCTGATTCTTATCAGATTACGATCATTTCTCATTTTTGCTACAATTGTTGTGTGATGCATATGGGCATGAGCTCTACATGTGTTTTGGGCTATGCCATGCCATCTTTACATGGTGTATGCCATGTATTTTTGTGATGAATGTGGTGACTAGCACAAGCATGCAAAGTAGGTCTCGTGATATTGCTGATTTCAGGGACTTGGAATTTCACAAAGTCATTTCCCTGCTGTTATCGCAGAATTGTGCCATTCTTGTTTTGCTTGCCTTTTGCAAACCGTGCATCCGATCCCGGTGATCTTTATATCGATTTCGACCGAAATCAACTCTTCTTTCCAGCAGCGCACTTGGTTTGCCAATTTGATGCCCGGTTTACTCTTTTCCTTTCGGAGCACGCATATGCATTGCATATCGCATCTCACATATCATGCCATGTTTTGCATCATGTTGCTTGCGCATAGCACCGTGATTGATTGTTGGTCCTTTGCTTGTGTTCTTGCCTTGGGTAGAGCCAGTTTACGAGTACGTGATCGAGGAACCTGTTGAGTACGCTAACGAGGATCAAGTTTTCGTCAACTCTAAGAACTTTGCAGGCAAGATGACCATACTCTCGAAATCACTTCTATTTTTGCTTGCTAGTTGCTCGCTCTGTTGCTATGCCGCGATACCTACCACTGGTTTTATCATGCCTCCCATGTTGCCATGTCAAGCCTTTAACCCACCTTTCCTAGCAAACCGTTGTTTGGCTATGTTACCGCTCTGCTCAGCCCCTCTTATAGCGTTGCTAGTTGCAGGTGAAGATGGAGTTTGTTCCATGTTGGAACATGGATATTGTTGGGATATCATCATTATTATATCTAGTTTACTTTAATGCATCTATATACATGGTAAAGGGTGGAAGGCTCGGCCTTATGCCTGGTGTTTTGTTCCACTCTTGCCGCCCTAGTTTCCGTCATACCGGTGTTATGTTCCTTGATTTTACGTTCCTTACGTGGTTGGGTTATAATGGGAACCCCTTGATAGTTCGCCTTGAATAAAACTCCTCCAGCAAGGCCCAACCTTGGTTTTACCATTTGCCACCTAAGGCTTTTTCCCTTGGGTTCCGCGGACTCAAGGGTCATCTTTATTTTAAACCCCCGGGCGAGTGCTCCTCTGAGTGTTGGTCCAACTTGTTAGCCGCCAGTGGCCACCAGGGGCAACTCTGGGCTGGCCTATCGGAAGTTTGGACAATCCGGTGTGCCCTGAGAACGAGATATGTGCAGCTCCTATCGGGATTTGTCGGCACATTCGGGTGGCTTTGCTGGTCTTGTTTTACCATTGTCGAGATGTCTTGTAACCGGGATTCCGACTCTGATCGGGTCGTCCTGGGAGAAGGAATATCCTTTGTTGACCATGAGAGCTTGTGATGGGCTAAGTTGGGACACTCCTGCAGGGTTTTGAACTTTCGAAAGCCGTGCCCATGGTTAGGGGCAGATGGGAATTTGTTAATATCCGGTTGTAGAAAACCTGACACTTAACTTAATTTAAAATGAATCAACCACGTGTGTAGCCATGATGGTCTCTTTTCGGCGGAGTCCGGGAAGAGAGCACGGTCTCGTGTTATGTTTAAACATAAGAGTTTCAGGATCACTTCTTGATCATGATAGCTTATCGACCGTGCCTTGCTTCTCTTCTCGCTCTCATTTGCGTAAGTTAGCCACCATACATGCTAGTGCTTGCTGCAGCTCCACCTCACTACCTTTTCCTACCCATAAGCTTAAATAGTCTTGATCGCGAGGGTGTGAGATTGCTGAGTCCCCGTGACTCACAGATTACTTCCAAAACCAGATGCAGGTGCCAATGATGCCAGTGCAGGGGACGCTACCGAACTCAAGTGGGAGTTCGACGAGGATTCGAGACTTTATTATGTGTCTTTTCCGGACGATCAGTAGAGGAGCCCAGTTGGGGTGATCGGGGATCTATGCATTTGGGGTTGTCTTTATTTATGTTGGTTCCATAGTCGGACCTTGATTGTATTCTGGATGATGTAATGCTATATTTATGTATTGTTTGAAGTGGCGATTGTAAGCCAACTCTTTATCCCTTTCTTATTCAGTACATGGGATGTGTAAAGATTACCCCTCTTGTGACATGCATACTATGCGGTTATGCCTCTAAGTCATGCTCCGACACGTGGGAGATATAGCCGCATCGTGGGTGCTACAAGTTGGTAATTAGAGCCATCCCCGACTTAGGAGCCCCCTGCTTGATCGAATCGCTGATGTTGTTGAGTCTAGAAAAATGTTTTGAGTCTTATAGGATTATATACATCGGAGAGTAGGATTGTATTCACTCCTCTGTCCCTTCGTCGCTCTGGTGAGGCATCCCGACGTAGAGTTTTGACTCTTCTCTCCTCAAATTTCACTAATTTTTTTAGGATCACGCGGGTATCTTGGAATCGTTCCAATGGTTTTGTGAAGAGAACATTGTTGTTGGTGCCTCCTGACATTTAGGGGTTGTGGCAGTGTCCCGGGGAGTTGAGCTCCGAGGTGTTGTTGTCACAATTTTATTGTTGCAGTTCTGGAATACCTCAGTTTCACCGACATCGAAAATCTCCTTTATGCAGTTGTTGGTGAGATAACCTCGACGCCACCCAGTACTGGGGCGGGAGTTCGGGAGTATTGCCGTTACTCGTATAACGGATGCTTTTCAAAGGTTGAGGTAAATGATTACCGAAGGTTTTTTTGGTTATGTGTTGAAGGATGGATACAACTGGATGTAGGATTTGCTAGTTTTGGGTGGGATATTATGCTTCCCCTGTATCCCCAACACCTGATTGCATAACCAGAAAGTTTTGGGAGTTTTATAGGTGGGAATTATTGTAGCTCTTGTATTCTTCCCGTAGATATTTGGTTTGTGATTGGGTAATCCTTACCAATTATTTGTTCATATCCATACCTTGTTGCTTTATCCATCTATCTCTATCTAAGTGGCTTCTCAATTTATGGAAGTGTGATGATTTACTTTGGAATTCATTCGTTCATTCTTGTTCGAATGTTAAGGATATATGTTGCAATTTCGATCCATTGATTCAGCTTGAATATATGTCTGTCAAGATGCTAACAGATGTCAACCTCTTCAGGATGGCTCCTCCAACGCGTCAGAATCCGGAACCACCGCCACCACCTCCACCTCTGGAGGCATGGCAAGCTGTCATGGCCGCCACCAACGCCAACACTTAGATGCTTTTGCAACTCTTGCAAGAGCGCAACCAAGGAAATCAAGGCCAAGGTAACAATGAAGTTTAGTTTGCTACGCTCAATCTGTTCCTCGCAAACCAGCCGAAGTCATTCAGTAACTGTGTCGAGGCCACAAATGCCGACGACTGGCTTGTGGATATCTACAAACATTTTGAGTGTAGCAATGTCAGGCCCGAGGACTTTGTCAAGTTTGCTTCGTTCCAACTCAAAGACCAAGCTGCTGAGTGGTATCAAAAATACAAAGATTCAAGAGGAGGTCGTGTGATTACCTGGGATGATTCCCGCCGAGACTTCAAAGCTCACCACATTCCACAAAGTGTTGCTGAGAGTAAGCGCGAGGAGTTCCGCAATCTCAAGCAAGGCAATATGTCTGTTTACCAGTACAACATCCTGTTTTAGAGGCTCGCTCGCTTCGCTAAACAAGACGTCCCTGATGAGAAGAGCGTGATTTATCAATTCAGAGGTGGCCTTAGAGAAGATCCGCAATTAGCTCTCGTGCCTTTTGAGCCGACCAAGTATGATGAATTCTACAACATGGCACTAAAGTAAGAAGCTGCTCAGCTCAAGTGCGATGCTTCTAAGAAGAGAGTCAGGGATGCAACTCAATCGCCTTCTTCAATTCAAGTGGCAGCTAAGCAATAGAAGTTTTGGTTGCCTCCTCCTCCTCCTCCATTCCGTCAGCCTTATCAGCAGAAGAGTAAAGGTGGCAATGGATCTTCCCACCCACCCAACCCAGGCTATTGGAGCAAAGCGCAGTCTCATGCTCCAAGGTCAAGTTCTCCTTATCACCATCCGCTCTCAGAGGTCACTTGCAACAAGTGTCAGCAGAAGGGCACGATGCAAACAAATGATTCAACCAACAGCGCCTTCTGCCTCCTCCTATGAGATCTGCCAGTAATGCAGTGGTCAAGCATAATCCCAAGTTTGCAAAGGTCAACATGATGAACGCAGCCCAGGCAGAGGACTCTTCACAAGTGATCATGGGTAACCTTCCTATTAATGATATTCCTGCAAAAGTTCTTTTTGACACTGGTGCATCACTTAGTTTCATCTCAGCCAACCCAAGTACAAGTGTTATCGCCTTGATGACAAAGATACTCTATTCTTCGAGGATCGTATTGTGGTTCCTAAAGGTGACCTTCGTAAAGTCATTATGAACGAGGCTCACAATTCACTCCTATCTATTCATCCTAGAAGTACAAAGATGTACCATGACCTCAAGCAGTCATATTGGTGGACTCGAATGAAGCGAGAAATTGCTCAGTTCGTGAATGAATGTGATGTGTGCAGAAGAGTGAAAGCAGAACACCAACGGCCATATGGTCTCCTCCAACCTCTTGCCATTCCAGAATGGAAGTTTGACCATATTGAGATGGACTTCGTGACTGGATTCCCCAAGTACAAACATGGACATGATGTTATCTTTGTTGTCATCGACAAGCTTACTAAAGTGGCTCATTTTCTTCCTACTAAAGAATCTATCATAGCAGCTCAGTTGGCAGAGCTATACACCTCCAGGATTGTCTCATTGCACAACATTCCCCAGTTGATATCTTCAGATCGTCGAAGAATCTTTACTTCTAAGTTCTAGGACTCCTTCCAGAAGGCTATGGGCACCAACATTCGCTTCAGCACAGCCTTCCATCTTCAAACTAGTGGCCAAGTCGAGCAAGTAAATCAAATTCTTGAAGATATGCTTAGGGCTTGTGTCATTTCCTTCGGTATGAAGTGGGAAGATTGTCTTCCATATGCCGAGTTCTCCTACAAGAACAGCTTCCAAGCGAGTCTGGGCAAGGCCCCATTCGAGATTCTCTATGGAAGAAAGTGCCGTACTCCTCTTAATTGGCCAGAGACTGGTTAACGCCAACTTCTTGGCAATGACTTAATCACAGAAGCTGAAGAAATGTGCAAAGTCATCCGTGAAAATCTCAAAGCCGTGCAATCGCGCCAGAAGAGTTACCATGATAGCAAACATCATGACTTGGCTTTTGAGATAGGAGATCATGTCAACCTCCGCGTGTCTCCAATGAAAGGTACTCGTCGCTTCGGTATCAAAGGGAAGCTTGACCCTAGATATGTGGTTCCTTTCAAGATCACTGGCAAAAGAGGCGACCTCGCCTATCAACTTGAGCTTCCTCCCAACTTTCCAAATGTGCACGACGTGTTTCACATGTCTTAGCTTCGCAAGTGTTTCAAGACTCCTGACCGCACCATCAACTTTGAAGAGATTCATCTCCAAGAAGACATGTCTTATCATGAGCATCCCATTGCTATTCTTGAAGAAACCGAGCGCAAGACTTGCAACAAGTCTATCAAATTCCTGAAAGTGAAGTGGTCACACCATTACGACCGAGAAGCCACCTGGGAACGCGAGGACCACCTCCGTTCCGAATATCTGGAGTTCTTTCAGTCCTAGATCTCAGGACGAGATCCTTTCGTAGTGGTGGAGTGTTGTAACACCCCGGATGTAACTTACCATATTTGTACTCCGACTATTGCCATTTTTAGCTCTAAGTTATGTGCTTCCCTCGTGGTTGGGTTTTTTCTTCGTTTTCCATTTTGTTCATGTCATGCTTTTCATATCATGCTTTTCATATCATGCCATCATGTGCATCGCATTTGCATACGTGTTCGTATCATGCATCCGAGTATTTTCCCCGTTGTCCGTTTTGCAATCCGACACTCCGACGTCCTCCAGCACCCTCTTTTGTCACTTTTCATGTGCGAGTGTTAAACATTCTCGGAATGGACCGAGATTTGCCAAGCGGCCTTGGTCCACCACCGGTAGACCTCCTGTCAAGTTTCGTGCCATTTGGAGTCCGTTTGATACTCCAACGGTTAACCGGGAACAGTAAAGGCCTCGTATGTGTTGCAGCCCAACACCCCTCCAAAACGGCCCAATAACCCATCCGAACCCCCTCAATCCTCTCGGTCGTTCGATCACGATCGCGTGGCCGAAAACCGCACTCCATTTGGACACTCCTACCTCCTCCTAGCTATATATATGTGATCCCCTCCTTTTCCCGCGTAGACGAAACCCTAGAAATTGCCCCCACCGCCACCGGACACGTCCGTCCGCCACCGGACAAATCCCGCCGCCGCTCCACACCAATCCCCATGCGCCACGTGTCCCGCGCCGCCCCACTTCACCGCCGGCCCGCGGGGCCCAGATCCGGTCCCCGCGGCCCGTACCCCCCACCGCCGCCCGCGGACACCGAGCCCGAGCGCGCCCGCCGCCATCTCACGGCGCTGCCCTTCACCGCACGATCGACGCCGGCCACGCCTCATCGCCCGACGTCGCCATGTCCCCGCGGCCCCGCCGCCGCTCATCACCTCATCGCCGGCCGGCCACCGCCCGGATCCGGCCGGGACCGACCCGGTCCCGCCGTCCCCGACCCCCGTCGGCGCCTCCCGAGCTTCTCCGGCCCCCGCGCAGCCCATCTCCGGCCATCCTCGTTCCCCGCGCCCCAGATCTAGATCCACGAGGTTGACCCTATTTTTTCTCCAAGTCCCTAAATATTTACATTCTGGTGCCCCTTTGACATGCCATAACTTCTTGCATACTGCTTCATTTTGCATGCATGATATGTCAAAATGTTCATCATGATGTGCTCTTCATTTCATTCCATTGTGCCATGCTTGTTTGAGTCCATCTTGATACCCAAACACTTGATGCAAGAGTGCTATAAAAAGTTAGGTGCTGATTCTTATCAGATTATGAGCATTTCTCATTTTTGCTACAATTGTTGTGTGCTGCATATGGGCATGAGCTCTACATGTGTTTTGGGCTATGCCATGCCATCTTTACATGGTGTATGCCATGTATTTTTGTGATCAATGTGGTGACTAGCACAAGCATGCAAAGTAGCTCTCGTGATATTGCTGATTTCAGGGACTTGGAATTTCACTAAGTCATTTCCCTGCTGTTATTTTTATGCCATGTATTCATTATGCTATAGAGTAATCCATGCTTCTTTTGAGTATCTTCAGTACGGATGATTTGGGCATGTGGTTGTGCTCTACCCACCCATGCCCATGTTTTCAATTATGGAGTGCCCTAGCATGACTCAATCTTGCTCTACTTTTGCTATAAAATGTTCCTGGCAGATTGTTTACATGTTTGTTGTAGTTGATCCATGGATGATATAGACTTGTTCTTGCCATGGTTAGCTTCTTGAACATGTCTTCTTGCTGATGCTATGCTTGTCTTGTCATGCAATGCCTTGTGATGAGTGAATCGAGCTTGCAAAGATGCCTTCATAATTCTGTTTTTGCCATGCCCAGTTTTTCTGCAATGTCTGAATCTGTTGACGAAACTTGCTATGTTTACATGGGAGCCATCATATCTTCTGATCCTTTTTGGCTTATGGTCAGTAAGGGACTTTTGTTCTATGCTTTGAGTAGATTCATGCCATGCCTTGTATTGCTATGTTCTATTCCTGTAGCATGTTTTTATCTTGCTCTAAACATGTCTTCCTGATGTTAATTCCTGGCATGTTGTTAATTTCACCAAGTCTGTGATGCTGATATCTCTTGCACTTTTTCCATTCTTGTTTGAACCTTCTCTTGTGTGTTTTAGCCGTAGCTCAGTATTCATCTTTTGTCAAGCATCTTGAGTAGATCACTGCCATGTACTTTGTTGCTATGTTGGAGTGCAGTAGCTTAGTTTCTTGTTGCATTCTAGATGGCATCGTGCTGTTAATCGTAGAATTGTGCCATTCTTGTTTTGCTTGCCTTTTGCAAACCATGCATCCGATCCCGGTGATCTTTATATCGATTTCGACCAAAATCAACTCTTCTTTCCAGCGGCACACTTGGTTTGCCAAGTTGATGCCTGGTTCACTCTTTTCCTTCCGGAGCACGCATATGCCTTGCATATCGCATCTCGGATATCATGCCATGTTTTGCATCATGTTGCTTGCGCATAGCACCGTGATTGATTGTTGGTACTTTGCTTGTGTTCTTGCCTTGGGTAGAGCCGGGAGACGAGTACGTGATCGAGGAACCTATTGAGTATGCTAACGAGGATCAAGATTTCGTCAACTCTGAGAACTTTGCAGGCAAGATGACCATACCCTCAAAATCACTTCTATCTTTGCTTGCTAGTTGCTCGCTCTATTGCTATGCCGCGATACCTACCACATGCTTTATCATGCCTCCCATATTGCCATGTCAAGCCTTTAACCCCCCTTTCCTAGCAAACCGTGGTTTGGCTATGTTACCCCTTTGCTCAGCCCCTCTTATAGCGTTGCTAGTTGCAGGTGAAGATGGAGTTTGTTCCATGTTGGAACATGGATATTGTTGGGATATCATTATTATTATTATATCTTGTTTACTTTAATGCATCTATGTACTTGGTAAAGCGTGGAAGGCTCGGCCTTATGCCTGGTGTTTTGTTCCACTCTTGCCGCCCTAGTTTCCGTCATACCGGTGTTATGTTCCTTGATTTTGCATTCCTTATGCGGTTGGGTTATAATGGGAAACCCTTGACAGCTCGACTCGAATAAAACTCCTCCAGCAAGGCCCAACATTGGTTCTACCATTTGCCACCTAAGCCTTTTTCCCTTGGGTTCCGCGGACTCAAGGGTCATCTTTATTTTAAACCCCCGGGCCAGTGCTCCTCTGAGTGTTGGTCCAACTTGTCAGCCGCCGGTGGCCACCAGGGGCAACTCTGGGCTGGCCTACCGGAAGTTTGGACAATCCGGTGTGCCCTGAGAACGAGATATGTGCAGCTCCTATCGGGATTTGTCGGCACATTCGGGTGGCTTTGCTGGTCTTGTTTTACAATTGTCGAGATGTCTTGTAACCGGGATTCTGAGTCTGATCGGGTCGTCCTGGGAGAAGGAATATCCTTCGTTGACCATGAGAGCTTGTGATGGGCTAAGTTGGGACACCCCTGTAGGGTTTTGAACTTTCAAAAGTTGTGCCCCCGGTTATGGGTAGATGGTAATTTGTTAATATCCGGTTGTAGAAAACCTGACACTTAACTTAATTTAAAATGAATCAACCGCGTGTGTAGCCATGATGGTCTCTTTTCGGCGGAATCCGGGAAGAGAACACGGTCTCGTGTTATGTTTGAACGTAAGAGTTTTAGGATCACTTCTTGATCATGATAGCTTATCGACCGTGCCTTGCTTCTCTTCTAGCTCTCATTTGCGTAAGTTAGCCACCATACATGCTAGTGCTTGCTGCAGCTCCACTTCACTACCTTTTCCTACCCATAAGCTTAAATAGTCTTGATCGCGAGGGTGTGAGATTGCTGAATCCCGTGACTCACAGGTTACTTCCAAAACTAGATGCAGGTGCCGATGATGCCAGTGCAGGGGACGCTACCGAACTCAAGTGGGAGTTCGACGAGGATTCGGGACGTTACTATGTGTCTTTTCCAGACGATCAGTAGAGGAGCCCAGTTGGGGTGATCGGGGATCTATGCATTTGGGGTTGTCTTTTTTACGTTGGTTCCGTAGTCGGACCTTGATTATATTTTGGATGAAGTAATGCTATATTTATGTATTGTTTGAAGTGGCGATTGTAAGCCAACTCTTTATCCCTTTCTTATTCGGTACATGGGATGTGTAAAGATTACCTCTCTTGCGACATGCCTACTATGCGGTTATGCCTCAAAGTCGTTGAGGGAGTCCTGGATTAGGGGGTCTCCGGACAGCCAGACTATATCCTTTTGCCGGACTGTTAGACTATGAAGATACAAGATTGAAGACTTCGTCTCGTGTCCGGATGGGACTCTACTTGGCGTGGACGGCAAGCTAGGCAGTACGGATATGGATATCTCCTCCTTTGTAACCTACCTTGTGTAACGCTAGCCCCCTCTGGTGTCTATATAAACCGGAGGGTTTTAGTCCGTAGGACAACAACAATCATACCCTAGGCTAGCTTCTAGGGTTTAGCCTCTCTGATCTCATGGTAGATCAACTCTTGTAATACTCATATCATCAAGAATAAATCAAGCAGGACTTAGGGTTTTACCTCCATCAAGAGGGCCCGAACCTGGGTAAAACATCGTGTCCCCTGCCTCCTGTTACCATCCGCCTTAGACGCATAGTTCGGGACCCCCTACCCGAGATCCGCCGGTTTTGACACCGACATTGGTGCTTTCATTGAGAGCTCCATTGTGTCGTCGCCGTTAGGCCTGATGGGTCCTTCTATCACCGATAGCAATGCAGTCCAAGGTGAGACTTTTCTTCCCGGACAGATCTTTGTGTTCGGCGGCTTCGCACTGCGGGCCAACTCGCTTGGTCATCTGGAGCAGATTGAAAGCTACACCCCTGGCCATCAGGTCAGGTTTGGAAGCTTAAATTACACGGCCGATATCCGCGGAGACTTGATCTTCAACGGATTCGAGCCCCTGCCTTGTGCGCCATGCGGCCACGATGAGTATGATTTAGCTCTACCATCGGACCGTATTCAGGAGATCGCACCGGCAGCCGCTCCAAGCCTCAATTCGGAGCCAGTTGCGCCATCCATGGACGGGTGGATAGACCCCGTCATGGAGGCCGTATCCTCAGCGGTGATCGAGCTGAATATCGACCTTACCCTTCACGAGAGCCGTGTTGCCAAACTGCCGGATCATTCCTCGGCCACGTACTCCGAACCGCCTGCGCCCGTGCCTATCAAATCCGACTGGGCGCCAATCATGGAGTTCACCTCTGCGGATATCTTTCAGCACTCGCCCTTTGGCGACATACTGAATTCATTAAAGTCTCTCTCCTTGTCAGGAGAGTCCTGGCCGAACTATGTCTGGCAGGATTGGGATGCGGATGACGAAGAAATTCGCCGCCCACCCACAACCCACTTAGTAGCCACTGTCGATGACTTAACCGACATGCTCGACTTCGACTCCGAAGACATCGACGGTATGAACGACGATGCAGGAGACGAACAGGAACCACTGCCCACAGGGCACTGGACGCCCACTTCATCACATGACGTACACATGGTGGACACACCAAAAGAAAACGACGACGAGGAACAGAAGGACACAACAAAGGGTTGTCCCCTCGGGAAGCAGTCAAAGCGGCGGCGTAAGCGCCGCTCCAAATCCCGCCTCGGCAGAAACAACGATCATATAGACCCAGTGTTAGAGCAGGGTGAACCATCGCCGGACCACGGCAACACGGAGAATCAAACCAAACAACCCGACTCTGTCAAAGATAATAGTCCGGACGACATCACACCGGACATACACCCGGAGCAACAGAATGCCCGTCGAAGGCTTGTTGCCACCGCGAGGAGTCTAAAAAAGCAGAAGCAAAGGCTCAAGGCTGCGCAAGACACACTCAGAATCAGATGGAGTAAAGTACTCAACACAACAGCGAAGTATGGCGGTAATCGCCCCACCAAGAGCTACACGAACCGACAGTTGCTACCTGAATTCGATGAGGAGGCCTTAGATCCCCCGCAACAAAAAATTAAAACGACCATCTGGCCGGATAGACGACCTCACGGCCAACATAGAGCGGCAAACAACGCCGCACATAAGCCAATACGCGATCCATGCGAGGGCTCGCATCAAAAGGACGGCGCAACCAGATCCATCTATGGACCACGCAAGCGCGCTCCAGCATACGATGCAACACAACAAACATCCGAACAACGCGGTACACCCAGATACAGGGGTGCCGCACACCCGCTATGTTTCACCGATGAGGTGCTGGACCATGAATTTCCAGAGGGATTCAAACCCGTAAACATAGAGGCATACGACTGAACAACAGACCCTGGGGTCTGGATTGCGGACTATATCCTCCATATCCATATGGCTCGAGGAGATGATCTCCACGCCATTAAGTATTTACCCCTCAAACTCGAAGGGCCAGCTCGGCACTGGCTTAAAAGCCTCCCCTAAAGCTCCGTTGGAAGCTGGGAAGAGCTCGAAGACGCTTTTCGGGCAAATTTTCAAGGGACTTATGTCCGACCTCCGGATGCGGACGATTTAAGTCATATAACTCAACAGCCCGGAGAGTCAACCCGAAAGCTTTGGAACAGGTTTCTTACTAAAAAGAACCAAATAGTCGACTGTCCGGACGCCGAAGCCTTGGCAGCTTTTAAACACAGCGTTCGAGACGAATGGCTCGCCAGACACCTCGGCCAAGAAAAGCCGAGAACAATGGCAGCATGAACAAGCCTCATGACCCGCTTTTGCGCAGGCGAGGACAACTGGCTAGCCCAATGCAGCACCAGCGACCCAAGTACATCTGAAGTTACAGATGGAAACAGGAAATCACAATGCAGCAAAAATAATAAGCGCCGGAATAAAGAAGACAACCCGAAGAGCACGTCAGTAAATGCTGGATTCAGAAGCTCTCGGCCAGGTCAACAAAAGCCACCCTCTAAAGGCGCCAGAGATGAACTGTCCAGCATAAACAAAATTCTGGACCAAATATGTCAGATCCATAGCACCCCCGATAAACCTGCAAATCATACACACAGAGAATGTTGGGTCTTCAAGCAGTCCGGCAAGCTCAACGCCGAACATAAGGGGCGGGATACACCAAGCGAAGACGAGGATGAGCCTCGCAAGCAAAGCACTAGGGAATAGAAGAAATTTCCACCAGAAGTCAAAACAGTAAACGTGTTACACGTGATAAAGGGGAGAAGCAAAGCGGCACTCCCTGATAAACAGGCCCAAGGGCCTATCACCGCGGAGTTCTGTCACTGGCCGTCTCAACCAATCACCTTCGACCATCAGGATTACTCAGCAAGTATCCGGAGCGCAGGATGGGCTGCCTTGGTATTAGATCCAATAATTGACGGATACCACTTCACACGAGTCCTGATAGACGGCGGCAGCAGTCTAAACCTGATATATCAGGACACAATCTGCAAAATTGGGATAGACCCAATGAAAATTTGCCACAGCAATACTACCTTTAAAGGAGTAACGCCAGGCCCAGGGGCTCATTGCACGGGCTCCCTGCTACTAGAGGTTATATTCGGCTTCCCCGATAACTTCCGTAGCGAAAATTTAACCTTCCACATTGCTCCATTCCAAAGTGGCTATCAAGCACTACTCGGACGCGAAGCTTTGGCTCGCTTTAATGCAATACCGCATTACGCTTCCCTCACGCTTAAGATGCTCGGTCCATGTGGCATCATTACAGTAAATGGAAATATTGAGTGATCCCTGGGCGCCGAAGAGAGTGCGGCTGCCTTGGCAGCCGCACACAAAACGGCCTCACCAACTAAACAAATGGATAGGTCGTCAAGACTATGGACACAGTTAGACGAGTCCGATGTAGCTATATGTATTTCATACAGGTTTGATGGCCACACCCCTATTACAAATACACGGGGCTCAACGCGTGCAGACAAGTGGCAATTTTTACTCATCTTGAATTGTACATGGTTTCTTTAAACCTACCTTTTTGCACGACAACTTTTCACCTGAGTTCCTCTCTTTTATAGATGAGCATCATGCTACACCCGTCCAGGATACGGCACAATGGAGACACATGCGTAGACGTGCAGCAGGGACCCGTTCCAAGGATTCTTTTTAGATTAAGACCCTGCGTAAACCTTTCTTACTGTCTCTTGTTGATACACATCCCTCGGATTCTCAGTACTATTGAGAAGGTTGCTGACGTCTTGGCATGTGGCCACGTCAGAATAATGCACATACCTGGACACCAGGGGCTTCTTACAAAGGGCACTATTTAGGCCCGATTTACACCATAAAGACCGAATACCTTAGGGAGTGTTCGGCGTCGCGAGTTTGGCCTTATATGCATCAGCTCCGAATCATGTCTTTGGTCAAATGTTGGGTTTGCCCGGCTCCTGTGTTTTGCTGCCTTACGTTCCGCTCTATCGGCTAAGGCGACACCAGGATAACTGTTGCGATTGTGCCCTGGTTCATCCGGACGAGCACCTCAGTAGAGAAAGCCGAAAACTGACTATCATGATATAGCGTGAGACTGGTCAACCACTCGATGACCTATCAGAATGTTAGAATTCCTCCGCCTTAACAAAGGGCCATTTCCCGGCCAGGCATGTACGCACCCCGAATTTGGATGAGTGCGGAGCCACGAGGGGCTATATAGTAGCCTCACTGTCAAACTCCTATGGCAAAGTGAAAGTGTTAAAGCATTATAGTCCGGTTGCCTAGTTCGCTGTGCCATCACCTCCTTATTAGGACCAAGACGTTGGATTAAGTGTGAATACGCGTCTTCTGCGAACACCCCCGCATTATATGTGTGGGGGCTAAAGCCGACGACTGCAATCTTTCAGGTTATACACATGTATACATAAACGGCCGCACAGGAGGCATCATATTACTTTCGGGCAAAAGTATAAATACAGCCTTGATAAATTTAATAAAAACATTGTTTTTACAATGGGAATACATGTCACTCAAACATAATATTCTTCGAGCACTGGGCCTCTATCAAACGAGCACCCTCAAGAACTTCTTCAAAATAGTGCTCGGTAGCCACTCGGCCTATGGCCGAACCCTGCGCTGCAACAGTGGTAGCATCCATCTCCGCCCAGTATGCTTTGACACGGGCAAGGGCCATCCGCGAGCCTTCTATGCACGCCGACCTCTTCATTGCATTGATGCGCGACACTGCACCAAGGAACTGTTGCACTAAGCTAAAATAGTTGTTCGGCTTCGGCTTTTCCGGTCACAGATGGTCTACGACAGACCTCATGGCAAGTCCGGACAACCTATTGAGTTCGGCCCATTCAGCTAGCTGATGGTCAATGGAAGCAGACGCTCTGGCACGTTGAACTATGACCAGAACAACTTGTCCACTTCCCGATCTGTTTGATCTCGGAAGTATTCGGCCGCATCGACAGCACTCACCGTCAAATCCAGATATGCGTCTGCTGAACTCCACAGCCGATCCAGAGGGGCATACCGTGGATCTCCGAGCTTCCTCCGCAGGAAAAAGGGCTTCCCAGCCACAATATCACCAGCTTCACGCAGCTCCTCCTTCTTCGCTCTCATAGCAGAGCGGGTGTCTTTGGTCGCCATCGTGGCCTTTTCAAGGTCCGTCGCCTTCGCTCGGTTTTCTTCTTCAAGAAGCTGGCAACGGTCGCCAATGTCTTTTAACTTTACAACCATCTTGGCCATTTTCTCCTTGCTCTCGCAATGCGCGGCCTTCTCGGCTCTCAACTCTTCGGCCGTCTTCAAAGCAGCCACATTACTACTCCTTGCTTGTTCTTTGGCTCAGGCATGTTCCGCCCGAAGGGTCTCCACGGTGGCAGCTCCATCTGCAGTCACAACATATTAAAGATACTGGCATCACGCCGCTCTTCCTATGTGACATTCACCAGAAAACATCACTTACCCTGTGCCTCGTCAAGCCGCTTGTTAACAAGCTCGATGTCGGCATCTGCCGCATCCAGTTGCCGCTTTAATTCGGCAAACTCATTAGTCCAGCTAGCCACCGGAGCTTCCACCACCTGCACATAAAAGCAGTCTGGTTATTACCTGGGACTATGATCCTCTGTTTGCCGCCGTTCTCGACGACAACCAGAGTCTCAGGGGCTACTATCTACATAGGGCACACCTAAAAATGTGCGGTACTATCACACATGTATATCATTTCACGTACCTCAAAACCCGTCAGTAGACTCATAAAGGCTTCATGCAACCCGCTTTCGGCGGACGAAATCCTTTCAATCACCGTACCCATCAATGTACGGTGTTCTTCTGAGATAGTCGCTCGCTCTAGCAGATCCCTCAGTGCGTCCGACCGCATACCAGACGGTGCCAGATTCTTTTGGTTGCTCTCTTCAAGAGCTGGACACTCGGGACTTCGGGCGACCATAGGATTATCTTCTGGCCTCACATGATCCGGTGAGGCCCTCCATGACGACACTTCAAGGTCGCCCGCTTCTTGAGTAGGGGAGTCCGGGGGAGGCGCTTTGCTCTCCATCATCTCCGGAAGAAGATCCCCCGAAGACGAGCTCTACTGAGAAGGGCTAAGATCCGAATTGCAAGATAAATGCTTCGATTATTTTCCTTAGAGGTAAGGTAGTATATCTTCACTATTAAAGTACTTTTTTACTTACAGATTGTTAGAGGGCTGATCTCCGCGCGGACTTTGTGCAGCAAGAGCTCCCTCCAAGGCAGGACCCTCTGGTGGAGATTTCTTCTCCCGTTTGGAATCCTTGGTTTCCAGATCTTCAGAGGCAGTCCTCTTCTTTCCCCGAAGCGAGAGAAGGTCAGATTCTTCCCCTTGGTTATCCTCCTTCACGGAGGCGCTCATTCCCTCGGTTGGAATTGGCAGCGATGGGGGCCCGCTTTCGCCCTCATTATTCCCCCTCTATCTTCCTTTGAGGGCTCCAGGCAAGGTGCTAGCTCGAGCATCTATTCCAGTACTGGATTGTCCAAACCCTCAGGAAGGGGGGCCGAACACCGAATCATCTTCACCTTTGTTAGCCAGTCCTGGTCAAAGAGCGATTTCTCATAATGACGTCATGATAAATGAAAGACGGTGTGTTCGGCTAGAGGATTACTTACTTGGTCGGCGGTGCGGTTGCTGCTCAGGCCCACGTCCTCGGTAGTATCTGGACACTCTATTTGGGGTCCGAAGAATGATTTATACATCTCCTCATGCATTAGGCCGAGGAAATTCTGAATAGTGCGTGGTCCTTCTGGGTTGAACTCCCACACGCGGAGGGGACGGCGTTTGCAAGGCTGGACTCGACAAACCAGCATGACTTGCACCACCATAACCAGATTGAAATCTCCTTCGAAGAGATCTTGAATGCGGGTCTGCAGTATAGGCACGTCCTTGGCTGGACCCCAGCTCAGCCCTTTGCTAATCCATGACATCAGTTGTGGTGGAGGGCCCGAGCAGAAAGCAGGGGCAGCCACCCACTTGGCACTTCTGGGAGCTATGGTGTAAAACCACTCCCGTTGCCATAATCCGGACACCTCAGGAAAGGAACCCTTTGGCCATGGAGCTCCAGCGATCTTGCTTATTAATGCGCCTCCGCACGCTACATGCTGCCCCTCGACCTTCTTCGGCTTCGCGTCAAAGGTCTTGAGCCATAGGCCGAAGTGAGGGGTAATGCGGAGGAAGGCCTCACATACGACAAGAAATGCCGAGATGTGGAGAAAGGAGTCTGGGGCTAGATCATGGAAATCTAGCCCGTAATAGAACATCAAACTCCTAAAGAAGGAATCCAGAGTGAGGCCTAGACCTCGGAGGAAGTGGGAGATGAACACAACATTCTCATTGGGTTCGGGAGTAGGGACGACCTGCCCTCGGGCAGGCAGCCAATGCGAAACCTCGGCGGTCAGGTATCTGGCCTCCCTCAACTTCTTGATATCCTCTTCCGTAACGGAGGAGGGCATCCACGGCCTTGAAGGCTAGATCCGGACATGATTGAAGGTCCGAAGCACCTGACCTTGGCTTTGGGTGTTCGAACTCGAGGCGGGGGAAGGATTCCATTGAGCACGGGAGGGAATAAAGTAAAAGCCTTGTCCCTTTATAAAGAGGGTGAATATCAAGCGTCCTCCGAGTGGCCGTTTGGTAGTTGCCTAAAATCTAGGAGTCCTAGGCACGGTTGTGTTACCCACGACCGTATTGATGAGAATTCCGTAATTAGGGGAACACGATCTCTACTTTGACAATACCTGTCAAGAAACTGCCTCGCGTTGTGTGCGGGGCTAGTTAAAGGAAACGGTTCGAATGATTACTGGGCCATGGCATAATGTCATGTTGCCAATACGTGTCAGCAGATTAGATTTGTGGAAATATTATTCTCTCTAAGGTGGTATGTGGAACTTATTTCGCAGGGTCGGACACCATCCTTGTATTCAAATTCTTCTGTGATGTATTCGGAGGAGGAACCTGCCTTGGAATGCCGAAGACAATACTGCGCATCGGACTCATCGTCATTGAAGCCTGGTCCAGGGGCTACTGAGGGAGTCCTAGATTAGGGGGTCTCCGGACAGCCGGACTATATCCTTTTGCCGGACTGTTAGACTATGAAGATACAAGATTGAAGACTTCGTCTCGTGTCCGGATGGGACTCTACTTGGCGTGGAAGGCAAGCTAGGCAGTACGGATATGGATATCTCCTCCTTTGTAACCGACCTTGTGTAACCCTAGCCCCTCTGGTGTCTATATAAACCGGAGGGTTTTAGTCCGTAGGACAACAACAATCATACCATAGGCTAGCTTCTAGGGTTTAGCCTCTCTGATCTCGTGGTAGATCAACTCTTGTAATACTCATATCATCAAGAATAAATCAAGCAGGATGTAGGGTTTTACCTCCATCAAGAGGGCCCGAACCTGGGTAAAACATCATGTCCCCTGCCTCCTGTTACCATCCGCCTTAGACGCATAGTTCGGGACCCCCTACCCGAGATCCGCCGGTTTTGACACCGACAGTCGTGCTCCGACACGTGGGAGATATAGCCGCATCATGGGTGTTACAATAGCTCTATTCTTTGTGTCACTTGGGATTTATATCTGCTTATCATTTGAGAGATCGAAAAACCAAGATTTATCCCTCAACTACAAGGGGAGGTAAGGAACTGCCATCTAGCTCTGCACTTGATTCACGTTCTGTTTTGAGTAAGGTTGCGACACCTAAACCTGCTTCTGCTATTAATTCTGATATATCACATATTATTGATGATGCCACTTCTGCTATGCATGATACTTATGATGAAACTACTTATATGCTTAATACTACTGTGCCACTTGGTGAATTTCTTAATGAACAACTTGCTAGGTCTAGAAAGAATGAAATTATTGAAACTAATAATACTAATGAAAGTAATGATGAACGCTCTCCTAATAAATATGAATTACCCGTTGTGCCTGAGGGCTATGTTATGGATGAAGAAACTAAAAGAGAATTTCTTGCTTGCAATGATAGAAGTGATTTTAAGAAGTTATTAGCTAAGCTTAAACAAAAAACTCTGAATGCTAGAATGAAATATGATCCTGCTTATGCTACTTCACCTATCTTTGTTACTGATAAGGATTATGAATTCTCTATTGATCCTGATATAATTACTTTGCTTGAATCTGATCCTTTTATGGCTATGAATCTGAAACTGTTGTGGCACATCTTACTAAATTAAATGATATAGCCACCCTGTTCACCAATGATGAGAGAACTCGCTACTTTTATATCCTTAAAATATTTCCGTTCTCATTAAAGGGTGATGCTAATATATGGCTTAATTCTCTTGATCCTGGTTGTGTGCGTAGTCCCTAGGATATGATTTATTACTTCTTTGCTAAATATTTCCCTGGTCATAAGAAACAAGCTGCCTTAAGGGATATATATAATTTTGTGCAAATTGAAGAAGAGAGTCTCCCACAAGCTTGGAGGAGGCTTCTCCAATTACTTAATCCTTTGCCTGATCATCCTCTTAAGAAAAATGAAATACTTGATATCTTTTATAATAGACTAACCGATGCTTCCAGAGATTACCTGGATAGTTGTGCTGGTTCTGTTTTCAGGGAAAGAACACCAGATGAACCTGAAATTCTATTAAATAATATGTTGACAAATGAAAATAATTGGACACTTCCTGAGCCAACTCCTGAGCCTATTCCTAAACCAACTCCGAAGAAAAGGGGTGTTCTATTTGTCAGTCCTAAAGATATGCAAGAGGCAAAGAAATCTATGAAAGAAAAGGGTATTAAAGCTGAAGATATTAAGAATTTACCTCCTATTGAAGAAATACATGGTCTTAATTTACCGCCTGTTGAAGAAATATATGGTTTTAAACCATCACCTATTGAAGAAACACATGGTCTAGATATCCCGACACAGGTAGTAAAGGAAAATTCTCTCTATAGATATGATAAAGCCGAAATCCCATTTACTAAGTTTGCCAGCCCATGCTTGGATGAGTTTGATGACTTTATGGTTAAACAATAAAACTTCAATGATAATTTTGGTAGAGAATTAAAATGCAATGCTGTTATGCTTGAACACTTGGGTGATTATATGGCTAATGTTAAAGGTGAACTTAAACTTATTAGTAAACATGCTTCTATGGTTACCACTCAAGTAGAACAAGTACTTAAAGCTCAGAATAATTTGCTCAATGAATTGAACAGTAAGAATAATGACTATGTTGTTGGTGTGGCTACTAGAACTAGTAAAATGACTCAGGAACCTTTGTATCCTGAAGGCCACCCTAAGAGAATTGAGAAAGATTCTCACAGAAATAATATAGATGCACCTAGTCCTTCTAAAAGGAAGAAAACGAAAAATGATAGGACTTTGCATGCTTCTAGTGAACCTGTTCTTGACACACCTGAGAATCCCAATGATATCTCTATTTCTGATGCTGAAACGCAATCTGGTAATGAACATGAACCTAATGATAATGTTCATGTTGATGCTCAACCTAGCAATGATAATGATATGGAAGCTGAACCTGCTGTTGATCTTGAGAGAATCAACATTATGATAAAAGAGACTTTGTTGCTAGGAACCACGGTAAGGAAAGAGAGCCTTGGGTTCATAAACCCATGCCTTGTCCTCCTAAGCCATCCAAGAAAAAGGATGATGAGGATTTTGAGCGCTTTGCTGAAATAATTAGACCTATCTTTTTGCGTATGCGTTTGACTGATATGCTTAAAATGAATCCATATGCTAAGTACATGAAAGATATTGTTACTAATAAAAGAAAGATACCGGAAGCTGAAATTTCCATCATGCTTGCTAATTATACTTTTAAGGGTGGAATACCTAAGAAGCTAGGAGATCCAGGAGTACCAACTATACCATGCTCCATTAAAAGAAACTACGTTAAAACTGCTTTATGTGATCTTGGAGCCGGTGTTAGTGATATGCCTCTCTCTTTATATCGTAGACTTGATTTGAATAAGTTGACACCTACTGAAATATCTTTGCAAATGGCTGATAAATCAACTGCTATACCTTTCGGTATTTGTGAGGATGTGCCTGTTGTAGTTGCAAACTTTACTGTTTTTAACGTACTTTGTTATTCTTGATATTCCCAAGGACGATAGTATGTCTATTATTCTTGGAAGACCCTTTTTGAATACTACAGGGGCTGTTATTGATTGCACCAAAGGCAATGTCACTTTCATGTTAATGGTAATGAGCATACGGTACACTTTCCGAGGAAACAACCTCAAGTCCACAATATCAATTCTATTGGAAAAATTCCATCGATTATTTTTGGAGGTTTTGAATTTCCTCTTCCTACTGTCAAGAAGAAATATGATATTCTTATTGTTGTGGATGTGCATATCCCTATTGAGGTAACCTAGTGCTATTCGAAAATTCTCCGGTTCCATGTTACTCAGAATGAGTTTGTTAACAAGACTTGATCAACCTTGTTAGTGGATTCCTTTTGATGAGCATGAGATGGATGAAGTTAGAAAGCACAACCTTCTGTACCCTCTTTTTACTTTCTGTTATTTATATTAAATAAAGCAAAAATAGTAATTTCTGTCTGTTTTCTGAATTATCCATGCAATATAAAAATACCCCAAAAATAAAAGTTCTCCAAATGCCCTGAAATTTAAACATGATTTTTCTGGAATATTTGAGAATATGTGGCACTGTGAACACAGCAGGGGGAGGAAGCACCTGGCCACGAGGGTCCACGGCGCGCCCACCCCCTGGGCGCGCCCCCTGCCTCGTGGGCCACGATGGCTCCCCTCCAATTATTCCTGCACCCACACACTCCTTCTTCCTCTCACAAACACCACTACCCAGCTCAAACCCGAGTCCAAGCTCATTTTGCTGCCATTTTCGAACTCCTTCCTCAAAGCACCTCTCACAAAACTGCTTCGGGGGATTGTTCCTTTGTATGTGACTCCTCCATTGGTCCAATTAGTTTTTGTTCTAGTGCTTTATTCATTGCAAATTTGTGCTGCCTAGGTGACCATGTTCTTGAGGTTGCATGTCAAATTTATATGGTTCCAAGTAGTTCTATTGCATGATATAGGCTCTAGGCACTTGTAGGAGTAGTTGCTATCAATTTTGTTGAGTTTGGTTTACTTTTACTTTGAAGTTACTAAAAAATTCAGAAATTTTTCAGAAGAAGAAATATGTTTAGGAAAATGTACCAAGGTGGTTCGTCAAGGAAACAAGGACCCCGGCTTGCAATGCATGATGCTGATGATGAGCCACCAAGGGACGCTCCAGTGCGGCCTTGTGAATGGCCTTCAGAGGACTTCATGGATCGAGCAGGAATTAAGGAAGAATTTAACGCATATTTGTGTAACGCTGATCTTGTGTGCTTCGAGGCAGAAAAGTGCCGCAGTACCATTATCTCACTAGTTCCTTTATGAGGAGGTTTGAATTTTCATCTTCACGCAATTCTCAAACTGTCATGTTTGATCTTTATGAAAATTCTTACACTATGGACTTAGAGGACTTTACCACTGCTTGCAAACTTACACAATGGGGTTGTGCTAGTGAACCTCGCAAATCTGAATTTACAGATTTTCTTGCTAGTATAACTGTGGGGGAATCAAGAGATATAGCACAAGCTACCATAGGGAGCATTCATTTTCCTGCTATACATTATTTTGCTCTTTTCATAGGTATGTGCATAAATGGTAAAGATGAAGCATGTCATATGTGTGTCCCTGACCTAAGTATTCTTAGGAGTGCTGTGTTAGGAGATAAATCTTATAATTTGGGAGCCATTGTTGCACGTAGGTTGCATCATAATAGATTTAATGGAGATTTCTTCGGTGGAATTTATGCAACCCGTATAGCTAATTTTCTTGGTATAACCATACGTGAGGATGATATTGAGTTGCCTCCTGCTTATTTGGATTATGAGGCTATGGTTCTTCATCATTTTGTTGAGAGGAACGATCAGCTCCTCCAGTACCGACTAATCTTTGACAGACGACGTACCTATCACGTCGCTCTCCCTGCTTCTACTTTCTTCTACTTTCAGGCAAAAGGGAGATAGTTTATAACTAGAGAGGAGGCAGAAGAGTACATGAGGAGGGCTAAGATAGCTCGCCTCCAAGCTGCAGCCCACGATGCAATGAGTGCTGCATCTCAGTACGACCCCAACTACAACTTTGGATATCCACCAGGCCATACGTGGCATTAGACCAACTTAGGCCAAAAGCCTAAGCTTGGGGGAGTACGTATTTCCCACCGATATTACATTCATGTTCACACACTCAATGCTAGATGTCGGTGCTCATACTTTTTCATTGTAATATCCATGCTGGTTTATTTTCCTTTTTACGCTTTCTTCTTGTGTGTTTGATAAACCTTTAGAAAAAACCAAAAAAATAGTTGTAGCTTTTAGCTAGTTTTAATTTCTATGCTTGTAGTAGTAATTAAAAAGAAAACCCAAAAAGATTTCTCTTTCTTATTTTGCTTGTTGGGAGCTTTCCCATGTAAATAGTTTTATTTCTTTTCTTTTCTTTGGGGGTCGATAGGAGAAGACCATGATTAAAATGTTAAAGTGGCTCTTATATGCATTATTGTTGATCTGACAAAAGAGCCCATATTTCCTTGTCTTCTCCTGTTTATTGAATGCTTGCAGATTCCAGCTTAGTCCAATGCACTTGCATTGTTATTATTATTCACATCATTCGGTCATGCAAGTGAAAGGCAATTATGAAAATATATGATGGACTGATTGAGATGAGAGAAGCCGATATGAACTCGACCTCTCTTGTTTTTGTAAATATGATTAGTTCATCATTCCTGATTCAACCTATTATGAATAAACATGTTTGCAATGACAATTAGAGATTATAATTGCTTATTCCGTGCTTAATTAGCTAGGAGCTTATAATGGTTTACCTTGCGTGCCAACATGCTATTAAAATGGTTGTGATGTGGTATGATAGGGTGGTATCCTATTTTGAACGATTCGAGTGGCTTGACTTGGCACATGTTCACGCATGTAGTTGAAACAAAATCAACACAGCCTCTACGATATTTATGTTCATGGTGCATTATATCCTACTCATGCTTGCATTCGGTGTTGATTAATTTTAATGCATGTTCATGACTCTTGTCGCTCTCTAGCTGGTCGCTTCCCAGTCTTTTGCTAGCCTTCACTTGTACTAAGCGGGAATACTGCTTGTGCATCCAATCCCACAAACCCCAAAGTTATTCCATATGAGTCCATCATACCTACCTATATACGGTATCTACCTGCCGTTCCAAGTAAATTTGTATGTGCCAAACTCTAAACCTTCAAATAAATATCCTGTTTTGTATGCTCGAATAGCTCATATATCAACTAGGGCTGTCCGTATGTTCCATGCTAGGCGGGTTATTCTCAAGAGGAGTGGACTCCGCTCCACATTCACGAGAAAATGGCTGGTCACCGGGATGCCCAGTCCCATGCTTTATGCAAATCAAATCAAAATAATTGCAAACAAAACTCCCCATGGGACTGTTGTTAGTTGGAGTCACTCGTTGTTTCGAGCAAGCCATGGATTGATGCTTGTTGGTGGAGGGGGAGTATAAACTTTACCATTCTGTTTGGGAACCGCCTAGAATGTGTGTAGCATGGAAGATATCGCCATCTCTTGGTTGTTATGTTGACAATGAAAGTATACCGCTCAAAATATTATTCACCTCTATTTCAATCGAGCTCTAGCACCTCTACAAATCCCTGCTTCCCTCTGCGAAGGGCCTATCTATTTACTTCTATGTTGAGTCATCATCCTCTTATTAAAAAGCACCAGTTGGAGAGCACCACTATCATTTGCATTCATTACTGTTAGTTTACATTGAGTATGACTTGATTGGATCTCTTTTACCATGAATTACAATGTCAAGTCAGTCCTTGATCTTTAAAGGTGCTATACATTAATTTATGTTTAGCGGTCTCAAAAAGGGCTACCGAGATACCATCCTGTTATATCATATTATGATTGTTTTGAGAAAGTGTTGTCATCTGAGATTTATTATTATTGCTCGCTAGTTGATTATGCCATTGATATGAGTAAACATGAGACCTAAGAGTTATTTTGAATGTGGTTAGTTCATAATCTTTGTTGAAAACTTGAATGCTGGCTTTACATATTTACAACAACAAGAGCAAATAGAGTTTGTAAAAGTTTTTCTTTATCACTTTCAGTTTGTCAACTGAATTGCTGGAGGACAAGCTAAGGTTTAAGCTTGGGAAAGTTGATACGTCTCCATCGTATCTACTTTTCCAAACACTTTTGCCCATGTTTTGGACTCTAACTTGCATGATTTGAATGGAACTAACCCGGACTAACGCTGTTTTGGCAGAATTGCAATGATGTTATTTATGTGTAGAAACAAAAGTTCTCGGAATGACCTGAAACTCCACGGAGATTATTTTTGGAAATAATAAAAAATACTGGCATAGAATCAAGGCCTGGGGGCCCACACCCTAGCCATGAGGGAGGGGGCGCGCCCCCTGCCTCGTGGGCCCCCTGGAGCTCCACCGACCTCAACCTTGACTCCATATATTCGTGTCCGGGGAGAAAAAATAAAGAAGAAGGATTCATCGTGTTTTACGATACGGAGCCGCTGCCAAGCCCTAAACTCTCTCGGGAGGGCTGATTTGGAGTCCGTTCGGGGCTCCGAAGAGGGGAATCCGTCGCCATCATCATCATCAACCATCCTCCATCACCAATTTCATGATGCTCACCGCCGTGCATGAGTAATTCCATCATAGGCTTGCTATACGGTGATGGGTTGGATGAGATTTATCATGTAATCGAGTATTGTTAGGGTTTGATCCCCAGTATCAATTATGTTCTGAGAGTGATGTTGCTATGACTTTGCTATGCTTAATGCTTGTCACTAGGGCCCGAGTGCCATGATTTCAGATCTAAACCTATTATGTTTTCATTAATATATGTGAGTTCTTGATCCTATCTTGCAAGTCTATTGTCACCTACTATGTGTTATGATCCGGCAACCCTGAAGTGACAATAATCGGGACCACTTCCGGTTATGACCGTAGTTTGAGGAGTTCATGTATTCACTATATGTTAATGCTTTGGTCCGGTACTCTATTAAAAGGAGGCCTTAATATCCCTTAGTTTCCACTAGGACCCCGCTGCCACGGGAGGATAGTAAAACAGATGTCATGCAAGTTCTTTTCCATAAGCACGTATGACTATATTCGGAATACATGCCTACATTACATTGATGAATTGGAGCTAGTTCTGTGTCACCCTTGGTTATGACTGTTGCATGATCGATCGCATCCGGCATAATTCTCTATCACCGATCCATTGCTTACAAGCTTTCCATATATTGTTCTTCGCTTATTTACTTTTCCGTTGCTATTGTTATCATAACTACAAAACATCAAAAATATTACTTTTGCTATTGTTACCTTTTGCTACCATTACCACTACTATCATATTACTTTGCTACTAAATACTTTGCTGCAGATATTAATTTTCCAGGTGTGGTTGAATTGACAACTCAGCTGCTAATACTTCAGAATATTCTTTGGCTCCCCTTGTGTCGAATCAATAAATTTGGGTTGAATACTCTACCCTCGAGAACTGTTGTGATCCCCTATAGTTGTGGGTTATCCCCCGGTGATGGTGTCCTCCGGCGAGTCCGTCAAGGAGGAGAGGCCTGACTCGGAGGCAACCCGGGAGGGAGCGGGGGAGACCTCTCGTCTCCGTGTGGCGGATCTCCTCCGCACCTTCCCTGATGATGCGAGGCCAACGAGCACCCGATGACGGAGTCGCCGATCCCCGCTGGGGTCACGACAAGGTCCGGGGGCACCCCCGCGAAGAAACTGTCGGCCGGGGTCCCGAAGAAGGGCAGATCGGCGCTGATTTCCCGAGGCGTCGCTTATGCTCTATCGTCAGCCGGCGCTGCTGCGGGTCCGGCCGCCGCGCCCTTGCCTGCCCCTGGGGCTCGCGTGCCAGTGCCCCAAGCCGCGAAACCTTCGGGCTTGGCGCTCGTGAAGAGGGCGAGGGAGTACGCCGCCGTAGACCAGTAAGCACTTCATCCTGATCCTTCGTTCCTGTTTTTGCCATAGTTTCTTGATGTCTCCCTTTGCACTAACAGGCCAACATCGATGGTGAAGAAGACGAAGGTGGCGATCGCAACCCCTAAGGCCCCGCAGCCAACTGCTGCCATGCCTCCTCCAGTGTAGAGGGACGGCGACGGCTCCCGAGCCTCAGCGTCCGGGTCGTCCTCGCGAGATTCAGAGGCCCGACCTCAGGAGAAGGTGATCTCCATGGCCAAGCCAGCTCCGGAGGCGCCTACCCCTAGCTTTCTTGCTGAGGCTCCGAAGGCTCAGGAGCCCCTGGCCTCTTCTGCTGCCGCCGAGCTGCAGGCCTTGGCGCCGATGCTGCCTCCTCCTCCTCCCATCACGACGTTGGGCTGTGATCCTTCTGCCTCACCTAACGCTATGGAGGAGGCTTTTCCCATGCTGACCCAGCTTCGGGGAGACCTTCAGGGCGCTGATCGTCGTTTGGTGTCAGGGCGCCGACCATCTCTTGGCGTCAGGGCACCTGGAGTTGATCTCGGGGTGGCTGATGTCCGATGCGTCTGTGAGGGCGGCGTGGGGCCAGGCCGTGGCAGCTTCCGAGGAGGGTAAGCGGGAAATCAACCTGGCTGCAGCCACCAGCAAGGTGGCGTTGAAGGATGCCGAGGACGCTAAAGAGCGCTGCCGGGTGGCGGAGGCCGAGCTGGAGACCCTGCGCAATGAACGTGCTGCCGAGGCTCGTCAACACAAGGCACGGTAGGATAAGCTGAAGGCTCGAGAAGACGCGATCGCCGGACGTGACACGGAGCTGGAGCAGCTGGCGCGAGCGCCGGCCATGGAGCGCCGCCGCATGGAGGAGTTGGGGAAGAAGATGGAGGCGGAGAAGGCCAGCTGGAAGCCAAGGCAAAGATTCTTGTTGAAGACGTGTAGCCTTCAAATCCCTTGAGCTGAAGTCCCGCGAAACACTGCATGAGCTCTACGAGAAGGGATTGAAGAAGCCGTTGGTGACCAATGAGGAAGGCCCCGCCGAGCTACTCCCCCAACTCATGACGGCGCTCGAGGACGTCATTAACAGGATCGGCCCCCTGGTGGAGGAGGAAGCCCGCGTGCTCTCCTCCTCGGCTATGACGCGCGTCTTCAGCCACCTCCATCTTCGCGACCCCAGCGTCAACCTTGATGCCCTGCTCGAGCCCGTGGACGAGGAGCACTGTGAGGCTGTTGCCGAAGCTGTGAAGGACCGGGTGGAGGCCCTGCTGGAGAAATTACTTGCCATCGACCCCGCGCCTCCGGCTGATGGTGCCGCCGACCCCGCGGCCCCGGCTGTCGGCACAGGCGACGTCAACGTCGTCGATAAGGGGGCACACCTTGTAGGCGACGGCGGCGCCCAAGGCTGAGGAGAAGGCTTGCTGGCGATACTTCCCTCCGCTTTTATTTCCTGCAACATGAATCGTGCCTCATTGAGGCGTTAGAACTTGTGTGTGGTATCTGAAGGATAGTATGTCTTGTAATAATTTGTTAGGATTCTGCGATTTCCTTCAAGTTTGGTTGCTGTTCTACGTCGGCAGGGCCCGGCCCCGTGCATACCTCAGCCGCCGTTGGGTCGTCCGGATCACCAGGACAAGACCAAGGGATGAGGGGTTACATGACCAGTTAGGCTCCTGAGTCGTGATGCTCAGGAGTCGCCCTTGACGCGCAAATGACCTGCGGGAAGGAGATGTGAGAGTAGTCCTAGTGTTCTGCATCGGCAGGGCCCGACCCCGCGCGTACCTCAGCCGCCGTTGGGTCATTCGGATCACCAGAACAAGACCAAGGGGTGAGGGGCCACATGACCAGTTAGGCTCCTGAGTTGCGATGCTCAGGAGTCCCCCTTGACGTACAAACAAACCTCCATACCTGTCCTCGCCGAGGTCCCGCTTGGGAGGGGGGAGCGACTACCAGGTCCGGGGGACCTAGCAGGGTGGCGTACTCCAGGTGTGACCTGAGCGCAGCCCCCGTGCCTAGCCCCCTCGCATGACTCTCCCGAGGGGAAAGCATGGCAACGAGGCTGGACACCGAGCAGGGTGGCTGCCTGAGGTTGATGCGGCCATGGGGACGCCCTCAGTTGTTTTATCACCAGCGTGGAGCATAGCGCTTCCGTACTTGCACGGGCATGCCGCTCCTCGACCGCGTCGACTGCCAGCGCAGAGCATGGTGCATCCACTGGTACGTGGGTGAGGGCTCCCTCTGAGTGGAGCCCCCGGGGCATGTACATCCCTGCACTGACACATGGCTTGCACGGTAGGGCCAGACGAGGTGTGTCTGGGCACTCGTGAGCCAACGCGGGGATCATGAGGCCCTACCTCAAGGCGGGTTGTGTCTGACTTGGTTCTTGACAACTGTGGTGGACCTATGAGATGGTTAGACAATCTACTAAGGCGATCGCATGAGAAGGCCGAACACCAACGACCCCAAGAGGTGATGTGAAAGGGGCCGGCCCGCTAGACAGAGCTCAGTCGTTTGTTTTATCAACGTTGTAGGGACGGACCCGAGCACAAACGCCATGCCCAGTCTTCTTATGCGAAAAATCCTGAAGAAAGACAACCGACGCGCAGCTCCCGTGGTGATGAGGCACCAGGTCGTGTGCCCTGGCTTGTCCGCCAGTGATTAACTCATGTGAGAACAAGGCACCAAGGGTCATGGGAGGTGACGTGCACGGGAGCTGGCCCGCGAGCCAGCGCTCAGCCTCTTGGGTTTAGCAATGCTGCAGGGACGGACCCGAGCACAGATGTCGTGCCAGTCCTTAATCAAGAGGCGGTCATGGGTGGGTTTGTGAGGGCGTACGACATTCATGGTATCGAATTACCGGTCAGGCATAACCTTAAGGTAACTCATGGAAGGAGGTAAGCTAGCTTGGATAAATGCAAGAACGATACATGCCGCAGGGACGAACCCACGTGGCCTGGGAATGATGCAGCCTGAGGGGCGCCCCCAAAAGAGTAAGCTAGAGATGCAAAAGGGATACACGTCGCAGGGACAGGCCCGTGCGACTTGGGGATAATGCTGCCCAAGGGGCGCCCCCAACTAAAGGAATCGGAAAGAGTCACCTGGTACTATTGCTGAAGGAATGTTGAAGCAGCTGGGGACGCATGCTGAATGAGTGGCTTCTCACGAGTCGCTCGGATCCTGAGCCTCGGGAGGCATCAGAGGACCGGGCTGCTCATGAAGAACTGTCGCCATCTCCGCCAGGACTGCGTGGTGCCTGGCCTCCTGAGCCGCAAGAACGCTCCATAGGTGGCGCTGGAAGGTGACAGCCACGTTCGGTAGACCGAATGGCATGCGAACATAGCTATGAGGTGGACCCTCGCACCAACCAAAGCGCGAAGGCCAGAAACACTCCTGGGATGCTGCCTTGTTGAGTCCTAGGGCACCGACGCGGACGCGCAACTCGTCGTCCTCGCCAGGACAAGGAGCTGCACCAGGTGGTTGGCGACGGTTGTCACACGTGATTCTCGCCTCTTGAAGCTCTTCGATCGCCTTGGTGATGAACTCCTGAGCACTAGGCACTCCACGCCTTGTGCCTTCATGAAGGAAGCGTGCGTTGAAGCATGCCTCCACGTGGTGCCCGAGCGCCTCCCTCATGACATTGGCTAGGTCAGAGGCCCTCCAGAAAAGAGCCCCCAAGCCCAGCCTAAGGAGGGCACCGGGCACGCATTCCTATGCGAGAGAGGGATGTGCCCCATCCGCGGGCGTGGATCCTGAGGTGGTGCCGCTGGAGACACCGCTCTCCTGAAGCTCCTGGCTACGCAGCTGCTTCTTCTTGGGGACATCCTCAGGAGGGTAGATGGCGCCTTCGTTATCTGGGTCTTCGGCTACTGCAGCCTGGTAAGTGCGCTCGAGGGAGCACACCACGTCCTTTTCCTCGCAGGCGACCGTGATGACGCCGCAGCTTCATGGCATCTTGAGGACATTGTAGTCGTGATGAGTCACTGCCATAAACTTGGCCAGGGCTAGATACCCAAGGATGGCGTTGTATGGCAGGCGGATGTGGGCAATGTCGAAGTCGATGAGCTTGGTGCGGTAGTTGCCGCACTTGCCGAAGGTGACAGGGAGGCGGACCTGCCCTATCGGGGCGGTGGAGCCATCGGTCACTCCCGAGAAGGGCTTGGTTGGCTGCAGCTGATCATACGACACTTGGAGGCGGTCGAACATTTCGATCGAAAGGACATTGAGCCCTATGCCGCCGTCAATGAGGGTCTTGGTGACGAGGACATTGCTGATGATGGGCGAGCAGAGCATCGGGAGGGCACCAACAGTTGCCGCACACTTGAGCTGGTCGGGTGAGCTAAAGGTAATGGTGTACTTGGACCACCTGAGCGGCGTGTGGCCTCAAGCCTGGGGAGGGCCACGTTCACCTCATGAGCAAACTGCTTGAAGATGCGCTGGGAGGCTGGGGCCTGAGCGCCACCCAGGATGCAGGTGACGGTGCGAGGCTCCTGGAAGCCCCCAGCCCCCTCGTCCTGGTGATGGTCGTCATTCCTCCTTGGTGGTGGCGGCAACGGAGGGAGGCCAACGTTGCCTGAGGGTGGTCCTCGCGAGGCTGGTCCCTCCAGGCGCCCTCCCAAGGCTGGTCCTGCCAGCGATCCTCGTGAGGCCGGTCACGCCACTCCTGGTGGGGGCCGCGGTCGTCCCAGCGTCTTCCACTTTGGCCTCCTCCACGGTCGTAGCCTCGGTTGTTGCGCTCGGGGCGTCGACCGAAGCGCCCTTCACGGATGGCCCTAAGCTCCTAACAGTCCTTGGTGTTGTGGTTGTGCACGTTGTGGAAGGCGTAGAATGGGCAGTTGGGCTTGGATGACTCAGGGTGGTCGCAGCCGCGCTTCATTTTCGGCTCCGCCTTGGTCTTGGCCTTCTTGTCTTCCGGGTCGGCGGCTGGAAGCTCAAGCAGGGAGATGCGTCCCTCCTCAGCTCTCGCGCACTTGGTCGTCATGTTGAACATCTCCAGAGCTGTGCACAGGTCCTCGTGTATGGCGAACTCCTCCTTCATCTTGACATCACAGACGCCATGAGAGAATGCCGAGATGATGGCCTCGTCCGTCACCTTAGGGATCTTGAGGCGAACGCTATTGAAATGCTGGATGTACTTCTGCAGGCTCTCCCCTGGCTGCTGCTTGATGCGCCATATGTCACCAGTGGCAGGCGGGCGGTTGCGAGTGCGTTGGAAGTTGGCGACGAAGCGCTCGCGCATCTCTCCCTAGGAGGAGATCGATCCCGCGGGCAGGTTCAAGAGCCACGAGCGTGCACTGTCTTTGAGAGCCATGGGAAACCAGTTCGCCATAACTTTCTTGTCGCCATTGGCCGCCTCGATGCTCAGCTCGTAGAGCTGCAAGAACTCGGCAGGGTCGGGGGTGCCGTCATAGCACGGAGGCAGGTCAGACTTGAACTTGCCAGGCTAGACAACGCTGTGCAGCTCGGGGTGAAGCCGCGACAACCCACCGTGGTCACCGGAGCCCATCGTGGAGGCGGAGCCTAGTCTTGGTACCCATGCGCCTCCGCCGCAGGTGGCGCACGGTCTTGAAGTGGTGGTGCTGGGGGTGTAGGAGCATCTTCTTGCGGCCGCAGGATTTCCCGGCAACTTCCTTCCTCACACGCGGGCGCCCTGCGCGGTGGGTCGTGCCGCGGGGCCACGCTCTTGGTGCGAGGGCGACGTCTTGATGTGGAGGTGGCGGAGGTGCTCCATGGGCTACGTCATGCACAACAGGGGGCGGACGAGGCAGCGAAAGGGATGGAACAAGAGAGCCCCCAGTGGCGCTGACGAGCTCGGCGATGCGGTCCAGCCAGTCCTCATAGAGGTCGCCGTCGGGGCGGTAACGCAGGAGCTCGTGCGCTCTAAGCAGTGTAGCCTGCGCGTCCGCGGGCCCGTGGCGAGCATGGGACGACGAGCCGGCCCGAGTCAACAACGGGGTGGCAGTGCGTCCATCCCTCCGCACAGAGGGGTGCAGTGATGAAGCTTGCTGCTCGTTTCCCGCCGGGCCAGTGGCGGCGTTGGCAGCAGGTGATTTATAGCGACGGGGAGGTCCGCCGACGGGTGCCGTGTGGGCGACGCGAGCGGCAAGGGCGGCCCGCTGCTCAGCATGGGCCCGGCGAGCGTCAGCCATGGATGCAGTGGAGCAGTGGTACGTCGATCGATGGGAGAAAGGCTTCAGCGCATCCCTACCTGGCGCACCAAATGTCGTATTGTAGGTTCTGGCAAACCCTTGTGAGGTTCGAACTCTGGGGTGTGCATGCAGAACACTCTCTTCATCGCTCACTCACTCAATGATTCGACGGCCTAGCTCGACGGACCCGAAGAACAAGAGACGCGAGGGTTTATACTGGTTTGGACCACCTTGTGGTGTAATACCCTACTCAAGTTTGTGGGTGGATTGCCTCGGGGGGCTAAGGATGAACTAATACAATGGATAAATAGCCTCAGGAGGTGAGGTGTTCTAGGGCTCGATGAACTGGTGAGCTCGTTAGGGTGGACTGAATCCGATCCCCGATCCCTCTCTATGGTGGTGGCTAAGTCCTATTTATAGTGGCCTTGGCCCTCTTCCTAAATGTTAGGCGGGAAGGGATCCCACAACGGCCAAGTTTGAAGGGGGACAACTAGTAGAAGCTATCCTGATAAAAGGTGGTATTCGCCTGCCAAAGGCTCTGGTGGTGATGCTGTTGTGGGCTCCGCGATGACCTCCGTCCCGCCGTCCTGCTGGTCTTGGTCTTGTTGCACCGATATGGAAACCTTTGCCCGATATCTCGGGACCCCACGCCTGCGCTTGCCTCCCTAGCAAAAAAGAGGAAACTGGTACACTGCGTCTGCTGGCACCCGCCTAGCCTTGGTCTTCATGGCTCACGCCACGTGAACCTCGCGAGGTGCTCCCTGCATAGATAGATACGCTCCTCAGGAGCCAACCTAGTGAGGCTGCCCCCAGGGAGGTCTTGGCATCGTCCGCCTCGCGAGGCTTGGCCCCTCGTGAGGGTCTTGAGTTGTTGTTGCTGAAGATGGGCCGTACCAGGTCATTGGTGGAGCCACGCTCTAGGCTGCAGGCAGGCAAGTCTGGGCACCCCCATTCCTAGGATGCTGACTGCGACTTGCTTGTGCCTCCTGGTGGATTGATTCCTTGGTTCTTAACTGAGGGAACTACTTATCCCTACTTCGCTGCATCACCCTTTCGTCTTCAAGTGAAAAATCAATACAAGCTGAAGAAGTAGCAGGAAGAATTTGTGGCCCCGTTGCCGGGGAGGTTCTATATCAAGCCTACCGACTACCTATCATAAACTCTTATCTCTTGCACTTACATTATTTGCCATTTTCTCTCATTTTCCTCTCCTCCATTTCTAAAACGTTTTTAGAAAAACAAAAAAATATTTGCCTTTTTTTTTCAGCTTCTTTCCGCCTGTCTTTTAGTTTGCTATCTTTGCTTGTGTTGCCATGTGCCTTATATTTTCTTGCATCCTTACTTGCTAAAAATCTATTGATATGGCTCCACTTAAATTTTTCTACTTGGATCATTATTGATCCATATGTGCTTGTGCTGAAACCCCAACTAGTTATTTGAGGGGAAATCATTAGATGAGCATGCTCATTTTGTATGTCATCGTTTGTCTCAAAAAGAGGGACTCTATGGAATCAAATAAATTGTTTGCTATGCTTGGAATCTGTGTGAAATTTATAATTTTAGTTGTTCCTCGGAGTACCCTAAAAAACACCTGTCGGTGTCAAAACCGGCGGATCTCGGGTAGGGGGTCCCGAACTGTGCGTCTAGGCGGATGGTAACAGGAGACAAGGGACACGATATTTTTACCCAGGTTCGGGCCCTCTCGATGGAGGTAAAACCCTACTCCTGCTTGATTAATATTGATGATATGGGTAGTACAAGAGTAGATCTACCACGAGATCAAGGAGGCTAAACCCTAGAAGCTGGCCTATGGTATGATTGTTGTTCGTCCTACAGACTAAAACCCTCTGGTTTATATAGACACCGGAGAGGGCTAGGGTTACACAGAGTCGGTTACAATGGTAGGAGATCTACATATACGTATCGCCAAGCTTGCCTTCCATGCCAAGGAAAGTCCCTTCCGGACACGGGATGAAGTCTTCAATCTTGTATCTTCATAGTCCAGGAGTCCGACCGAAGGTATAGTCTGGCTATCTGGACACCCCCTAATCCAGGACTCCCTCAGTAGCCCCTGAACTAGGCTTCAATGACGATGAGTCCGGCGCGCAGATTGTCTTCGGCATTGCAAGGCGGGTTCCTCCTCCAAGTACTTCATAGAAGATTTTGAACACAAAGGTAGTGTCCGGCTCTGCAAAATAAGTTTCCACATATTGCCATAGAGAGAATAATATTTACACAAATCTAATCTGCTGCTGTATTCCGTAGCGTGACATCACACAACGGCCAAGTCTTTATTCGAATCGTTTTACTGTCCCACCTCAGCGCGTTTAGCGAGTTGGTTTCCTTGGCACGTCTTGTCAAAGCAGAGATCGTGTCCCCTTATTCTAGGATTCTCATCAATACGGGCATGGGTAACCCAACCGTGCCATTGATTACGGTGCTTGGGAGATAAGCGAGTTTTACCAGGTTGGTGGGGACGCATAGTCGTGTGCGCCCATATAAGGGGATAAGGATCCACCTTTTCATCCACGCCTTCTTCCTCCTTTGCCTATCCATTTCCGCGCACTCGAGCTCCAGCGCCCAAGTCCGCACACCCCACCTCAACCTTCTCCAGCCATGTCCGGAGTGGGAGGCAAGTGGATGGTCTCCTCCATCACGGAGGGACACATCAAAAAACTGAGCAAGGCCGGATACTTGTCTAACGACATTGCGCACCGGCTTCCTGAAGAGGGCCAGCTCATCCCCACCCCTAGGCCCCATGAGAGGGTGGTGTTCCTCCCCCATTTCCTCCATGGACTGGGCTTCTCTCTGCACCCATTTGTCCGGGGCTCATGTTCTACTATGGCCTGGATTTCCACGATCTGGCCCCGAACTTTGTCCTCAACATCTCGGTGTTTATCGTCGTGTGCGAGGCTTTCCTCTGCATCCGCCCCCATTTCGGCCTATGGCTCAAGACTTTCAATGTCAAGCCAAAGGTGGTGCGCGGCACCCAGGCGGAGTGCGGAGGCGCCATGGTGGGCAAGATGCACAACGTCCTATGGCTCGAGGGCTCCTTCGTGGAGACCCTAAAGGGGTGGCAATCAGGGTGGTTTTACATCACCGAGCCGCGCGACCCTGAATGGTTCGCAGCCCCTGAGTTCCGATCTGGACCCCCTATGCGGCTCACCTCCTGGAAAGAGACGAGCCTGTCATGGGGTAAAAAGGAGAGCTGACCGGACTCCAAACATGCGTCCAAACCCTGGTGGACAAGAAGCTCAAACTTGTCAACGTAGTCTAGGTTATGCTCATCCGCCGGATCCTCCTGTGTCAACAACGGGCATTCAACCTGTGGGAGTTCGACCCGGCGCAGCACCGAACTCTGAGCAGGCTCTTCGACACGACGTACAAAGATGCGTGGAAGGTTCTTTTCAAGGGTGCCGAGGCCCCCGCATCCGCTACCGAGGATCGCGGATTCAGCACGCAGCGTCACGCTAGTGCGGTAAGCTGTTTTTACCTTTACAGGGTGTTAGTTTTTCATAGTTTGACTCCATGCGGGATCTAAGCTCCCTTACCTTTGACAGGATTGGCAGGAGACATCCAGACAGATCAACTGTCCGGCTGTTTTGCCCGAAGGCCCAACGGACGCTCGCTTGGCGAAGCTGCTGGTTCCGGCACCCTATGTGGTGCCGGAGAAGAAGGCCAAGAAGAAGGCCACGGGGACTCGAAAGAGTGCCCGGTGCCTGGAGGTGTCGGGTTCATCATCCGACGACTCCAAGACGCACTCCTCCCGTGAAGACGAGGAGGAGGAAGAGGATACCTCTCCCCCTCTAGCGGGGGGAGGGAAGAAAAGGAAGGCTGCCCCAACTGAGGAGGCCGAGGGGTCCAAGAAGGGGAAGACCCTTCCTCCGGACTACTCCACCAACGCCGACGACGACGAAGAGGAGTGGCCGCACAGGGCCAAGCCCCTGGCGAGATCGTAAGTATTCGGACACCAGAGCAATTCATAGTGTTCCTTTCTTGCACAGCTCCTCCTTACGCCGAATATGCCTATGCAGTCTGCCCAAGGCCGGGCTCGACGAGTCGTCGAGCGGCTCCCTGGATTCGTCGGATGTGAATTCGCTTCCGACGGCTACCTCCCCCCACCCTACAGATGACGCCGAGGTGGCGTCCCAACAGGTTCCAAGCCAGGAGGAGGTGGTCCTAGAGGCGCCGCAAGGCAACCTCCCGGACTCCAGGCGTAAAGGGGATAGAACCCCCAAGGGCTCCAAGTCCGGCCTTGGCCGGACACCGCGCCGGAACCTTCAATGGTTCCGGACTCTGGTAGGCAGCCTCCGTCCAAGAGGAGCAAGCCTACCGAGCCGGTGACCTCCGTCCAACCGGAGGCACCGGACAATTTGCTGGAGGTGCTTAACGGCGCCTCCATCAACGAGGAGCACCGCACTACTATGAGTGCGGTGATCCAGAAGGTTCAGTCCGCCAAGAGCAGACTGACTAAAGCCTGTGCCAGCCTTCTAACAGGCTTTGAGGTAAGTAAAGAATATGTAAAAATATTACCGCATAGACAGTAGCCCCTGATGCTCTGTTCGGTGTTCGAAAAAAAAGCCGAATAGAGGATCTTTTAACATTCGCAGGAGTTTAACATAATCAAGTCAATATGCGTATGCAGGCTTTGCTGCTGGCCTCCGCCGCACTGACTGTGGAGGTGGATACGCTGAAGCAAAACCTCGCGCGGTCCGAGAACGAGCTCGGCCATGCCAAGAGGCAACTTGAGGAGAAGGAAGTTAAGTAATACCTTGCGCAAGTATATAGAGAAGATGTGGTTGCAAAAAATGACAGGATCAACGTGCTATTATAGGGGCCACGACCGAGGTGGCAACCCTTAAGAAAGCACTGTCCGAGGCCGAAAACAGAGCGGCCGTGGAGCGCACAGAGAGAGGGAAGCAGGAGGCGCGGGTGGAAGAGGTGGAGAAAGAGCTCCGAGCTCTCGTGAAAAAACACGAGAGTTTGGAGCTTGACTCAAAGACGCAAGCATCCGAGCTTGCGGCAGCCCTCGAAAGCGCGAAGTCTGCCAAGACCGAAGCCCAGAAAGACCTCCAAGAAATTGAAGCGATGAAGAAGATAGCGGTGGGTAAGGCATTCATTATGCAAAGCAAGCACGTGAAAGTGAATTACTTGTTACTTACCCGAGTCCGGAGCTCTCCAGGAGCATTCGCAGATTTGCCCCGTAGTGCGTTTGATGCCGCCGCCTACTACCAAGCCGAAGAGGGGAGCTCGACGGAGAAGGTGTTCTGGTCTCAGTATGCTGAGGCCGGACACCTGGTGCCTTTGAGCGACCAGCTGAAGCAAATGGTCGAGCTCCACAAGGTGGCCGAAAAGGCCATAAAGGGCCTCATAGTTTGGCTTTGGCCTAGAGAGGCTCTGCCTGGGAGCTACTTCGGGCTGGTGAGGCGGCTGGTGGATGCCTGTCCACGGCTTGAAGTAATCAAGCGCTCCGTCTGCATCGAAGGTGCCCGTAGGGCGCTTGCCCATGCTAAAGTGCACTGGGGAAAGATGGATGCGGAGAAGCTGGTGAAGGACGGGCCACCGCCGGGCAAGGAGCATCGCGTCCCGGAAGCGTATTATGAGGGCGTCCTGAAGGGTGCCCGCCTTATAGCGGATGAATGCTCCAAAGATGTAATTTTTTAGTAAACTCGCATTTGTGATCCTGTACGCTGAAAAGTTGTTCATATGCGCTAAGCAACGCTTTTGAATTTAAAATATTACCTTCTGTGCGGCCGTTTATCAAATTTGAGAGATGGCTAGTCGTCGGCTTCTGCCCCCATGCCACGAGTGCTGGGGTGTTCGGGATAAACATGAGCGCTCTTTTTCCCATTCTTGGGTCCTTCGAGGGAGGCGCTCAACACAACGAACAAGGCAATCAGACTATAATGCTTGAACACTCTCACTTAGCCATAGAATTCTATAATTTTAAATTTCAATGAAGCCCCTAGTGTTCGGAAGACCGAGTTCGGGGCGCTATCCACGCCTAGGCCGGACAAAGCCGACTCCTCGCTCTAAGCGGCATAAGTCTTTAGGGACTCGAAAACCTCTCGAACAGCGACCAGCTCTCGCCTCATCATGACGGTCAGTTTTAGCTTTCTCTACTGAGGTGCTTAGCCCAGCTCAACTAGGGCACAATCGCAGTAGTTCTCCTAGTGCTACCTTAGCCTATATAACGGAATGTAAGGTACCAAAACATAGGAGCCGGGCAAACCCAACTATTGACCCAAGACATGATTCGGAGCCGATGCATATAATGCTATAAGTTCGGGGTGCCGCACTTGTGAAAGTGTTCGGACTTCTCACACCGTATTGTGGGGTACTTAAGCCCCTGGCGTATTGGCCGTACCAAAGTGTATGGGTGCAACATGTCATTAATGAACATATGTTCGTAAAAAAGAGTAATGCAATAATAGACGGAAGCTATGCATTGTTTATTTTAAAAAAGCTGCGATCAAAGCAGAATGATACAAATAGTGCAATAAGCAAAAGATGGGACTATTAACATGTCCTTTCCAGGGGCGAGCTGCGGAATGGTATGTGAAACAGGTATACTTCTTGTTATAGAGACCACCTTAGAGTTCCATAGTGCGGCGTAGCTTTCTGCTTCCCTGGGTGTATCATTTGTGCGGCAATTTTTACTGCAGACAAGCCTTCCGAAGAATGGAGTCCTGAAAATAAGAGAAAATTAAGAAATCGGCAGCCCCTAGTGCGGTTTAAGCCACGTTTCGGGCGTGCCGTGATGGTGCCCCTCCCCCTGTGCCAATGGTATTTCCAAAGCATAGTTATGTACGCGCAACACTGGTTTCGCAAGTTCGCGAGGGCTGGGGTTGGGGCCGCATTGCTACGCTTGCTTGGAACGTGCTAGGCGGTCTTTTTGTAGGTTACTCCAGGCGCGCTTGACGGTGTCCAGACGTTTAATGGCCGGACTGGAGAATTGCCTTGGGAGGCTGCTTTGTACTTCTGCTGCGATAGCCGCCGTATGCTCCTCCGTCCGGAGAGAGCGTTCGGTGTTTCCATTGACCGTGATGACTCCTCGAGGGCCTGGCATCTTGAGCTTGAGCTATGTGTAGTGCGGCACCGCATTGAACTTGGCAAATGTGGTTCGCCCGAGCAGTGCGTGATAGCCACTGCGGAACGGGACTATGTCGAAGATTAACTCCTCGCTTCGGAAATTATCCGGAGATCCGAAGACCACTTCAAGTGTAACTGAGCCTGTACAGTTGGCCTCTACACCTAGTATGACGCCTTTAAAGATCGTTTTAGTGGGTTTAATCCTCGAGGGATCGATTCCCATTTTCCGCACTGTATCCTGGTAAAGCAGGTTCAGGCTACTGCCGCCGTCCATAAGGACTCTAGTGAGGTTAAATCCATCAATAATTGGGTCTAGAACCAATGCGGCGATTCCGCCATGACGGATGCTAGTGGGGTGGTCCATTCGATCAAAAGTGATTGGGCAGGAAGACCATGGGTTGAACTTTGGGGCGACTGGCTCCATCGCGTATACGTCCCTTAGCGCACGCTTCTGCTCCCTCTTGGGGACGTGTGTTGCGTATATCATGTTCACCGTCCGCAATTGTGGGGGAAAACCTTTCTGTCCACTATTGTTTGGCAGCCGGGGCTCCTCCTCGTCATCGGTATGCAGCCCCTCGTCTCTGCTTTCGGCATTTAACTTGCCTGTCTGCTTGAACACCCAACAATCCCTATTGGTGTGATTGACTGGTTTTTCGGGGGTGCCATGTATCTGGCATGAGCGGTCGAGTATTCGGTCCAAACTGGACGGTCCCGGAGTATTTCTTTTGAATGGCTTTTTCCGCTGACCGGGTTTAGAGCCTCTGAATCCGGCATTAACTGCCATATCCTCAGTATTGTCGCCGTTAATGCGGCACTTTTGCTTGTTGCGACGCGACCTGCCACTGCTGTCCTTGGTATCCGAATTACCCGGGCTCTTAGTCATGTTATTGCCACGAGCTAGCCAGCTATCTTCTCCCATGCAAAAGCGGGTCATAAGTGTGGTGAGGGCTGCCATTGATTTCGGCATTTCCTGTCCTAGGTGCCGTGCAAGCCACTCATTGCGGATGTTATGCTTGAAGGCTGCTAGGGCCTCTACGTCCGGACAGTCGACGATTTGATTTTTCTTGGTTAGGAACCGTGTCCAGAATTGTCTGGCCGATTCCTCTGGCTGCTGAATTATGTGGCTAAGGTCATCAGCGTCTAGTGGTCACACATAAGTGCCCTGGAAATTGTCAAGGAATGCGGTTTCCAGGTCCTCCCAACAAACAATTGATTCTGCTGGCAAGTTGTTAAGCTAATGCCGAGCTGGTCCTTTAAGCTTGAGTGGGAGGTATTTGATGGCGTGTAGGTCATCACCGCGGGCCATGTGGATATGAAGGAGATAGTCCTCGATCCATACCGCAGGATCTATTGTGCCATCGTATGATTCGATGTTCACGGGTTTGAAACCCTCGGGGATTTGATGATCCATTACTTCATCTGTGAAGCATAGTGGGTGTGTGGCGCCTCTGTATTGGGCTATATCACGACGCAGCTCAAACGTGCTTTGTCTACTGTGTTCGGCCTGCCGGATTTACTGTATCTGGAGTGACGATTACTGTCTCGTGCCATAGGGCGCCCATGCGATCCGTAGATCGATATTGTTTGCCTTGCCTTGTCCTCCAATATATCTCGCAGGTCTGGTGCATTTTCCCGTGCCTTGGTATTTTTTGAGCTGCGCCGGGGTGCGGCTTGAGTGGAGGGCCGAGAGACCTCTCTGTCGTGGCCACGGGGTGGCCTGTCGGCCGCATCATGCGCTGGTGATGTAGGTTTAGGTGCTTCCTCCTCTAATCGGGGTAGCAACCTGCACTTTGGGTAGCTCTTGGACGGGCGTTCGAGTTCATACTCTTCGGCCGCAAGGACTTCAGTCCATCTGTTGGCTAGCAAATCTTGATCAGCTCTAAGTTGTTGCTGTTTTTTCTTGAGGCTGCTCGCCGTGGCCATAAGCCTGCGTTTGAAACGCTCTTGTTCGACGGGAACCTCCGGCACGACAAATTCGTCGTCGTCGAGGCTTGCCTCGTCTTCGGAGGGAGGCATATAATTATCGTCCTCGACCTCTCTGTCTGCCACCCTCTCATGAGGACTGGCTTCTCCATCCTCCTATGCTGAATCTTGCTGGAGGTGGTCGTCTTCAGCACTGTCCGCGGTGTTATTATCTCCCATGCCGGAATCACCATTTTTTCTTTGGCGGGATTTAGAGCGGCGCCGCTGACGCCGGCACTTAGGCTGCTTCTTGGAGGGGTCATCCTCCACTGTTCCATCGCCATTGCCTTCTTTTGGGGTGTCCACCATGTATATATCATACGACAAGGTGGCTTTCCATTGTCCTATAGGTGATGGTTCTTGATCGTCTCCTGCATCGGCGTCCATACCGTCGATGTCTTCGAAGTCGAAGTCGAGCATGTCGGTTAAATTATCGACAGTGGCTACGAAGAGGGTGGTGGGTGGGCTTTGAATTTCTTCATCATCCGCATCCCAACCTTGCTGGCCATAGTCCGGCCAGGGCTTTCCTGATAAAGAGAGAGACTTTAGTGAATTCAGAATATCGCCGAAGGGCGAGTGCTGAAAGATGTCCGTGACAGTGAACTCCATGATAGGTGCCCAATCGGGTTCGATCGGTAGGGGCGCGGAGGGCTCGGAGTCTGGAGAGGAGTCCGGCTCCTTGGAGTCACGGGCTTCGCAGAGAATAGGGCTGGTGTTCGGCTCGATCTCCATAGAGATTGCAGCCCCGAGGCGATGTCCAACCACCCATACTCGATTGGCGCAGTTGGCTCCGAATTAAGGGTCGGAGCGGATGCGGGTGTGGCCTCCAGGGCACTGTTCGGTGGCAGAGCTAGATCATGCCCATCGTGACAGTGCGGCACGCTCGGCTGCGGCTCGAATCCGTCGAAGATCAAGTCTCCGCGGAGGTCGGCCGTGTAGCTCAAACTTCCAAATCTGACCTGATGGCCAAGGGCGTAGCTTTCAATCTGCTCCAGATGGCCAAGCGAATTGGTCCGCAGTGCAAAGTCGCCGAATACGAACATCTGTCCGGGGAGGAAGGTCTCACCCTGGATCGCATCGCTGTTGATGATCGGAGAAGCCATCGGGCCTAAAAGTGACGACACAGAGGAACTCTCAATGAAAGCACCAATGTCGGTGTCAAAACCGGTGGATCTCGGGTAGGGGGTCCCGAACTGTGCGTCTGGGCGGATGGTAACAGGAGACAAGGGACACGATGTTTTTACCTAGGTTCGGGCCCTCTCGATGGAGGTAAAACCCTACTCCTGCTTGATTAATATTGATGATATGGGTAGTACAAAAGTAGGTCTACCATGAGATCAAGGAGGCTAAACCCTAGAAGCTAGCCTATGGTATGATTGTTGTTCGTCCTACGGACTAAAACCCTCCGGTTTATATAGACACCGGAGAGGGCTAGGGTTACACAGAGTCAGTTACAATGATAGGAGATCTTTATATCCGTATCGCCAAGCTTGCCTTCCACGCCAAGGAAAGTCCCTTCCGAACACGGGACGAAGTCTTCAATCTTGTATCTTCATAGTCCAGGAGTCCGGCCGAAGGTATAGTCCGGCTATCCGGACACCCCCTAATCCAGGACTCCCTCAACACCTTCCTACCTATGTGAGTTTAATGATAATGAAATCCTAGCTTCTTATGCCAAAGGTGTTTATAGTTACTATGATATCAAAAAAATGAAGAATTTGTTGCTTTTAAGGGTGTTTATGAAGTTGCTTCTTTGATTGAAAAGTATGATATTACTCTCTACAAATCTGAAAATTTTGACATACTTAAATATTGCTATGAAAACTATGCTCATAATGCCTATGTTAAGGAATTTATTGAGAGAATGTCCGTTGCTTTGGAAGAAAATAATGATATGCATGAATCTATAGATAATTATGATATGTATGTACCATAAAACGGAGGAAACAAACTTCTCTCCAACTGCCTACGGTCAAAACGAGGTCTTGTTCATGGGGAGGGGTGTGGCGTACCGCAAAACGAGACTCCATGGGCTACTATTTATCCACCGTCTACTGCCTCGCTCAAGCCTCCACGGGCTACTGTTCATCCACCGTCGACTTCCTCCAGCCTCAACCGGTTACTATTCATCCACCACGACTTCCTCTAGCCTCCTGATACGTCCATTTTGCATCATGCTTTGATATTGATATTTATTGCATTATGGGCTGTTATTACACATTATGTCACAATATTTATGCCTGTTCTCTCTTATTTTACAAGGTTTACATAAAGAGGGAGAATGCTGGCAGCTAGGATTCTGGGTTGGAAAAGGAGCAAATACTAGAGACCTATTCTGCACAGCTCCAAAAGTCCTAAAACTTCACGGAAGACGTTTTCAGAATATATAAAAAATACTAAGCGCAAGAAGTTCACCAGGGGGGCCACACCCTGCCCACGCCCTACCCCCTGGGCGCACCCCCCTACCTCATGGGCCCCCTGGTGGCCCTCCGATGTCCATCTTCTGCTATATGGAGTCTTTCGATGAGGAAAAAATTCATAAGCCACCTCCTAAGACGAAACTCTGCCGCCACGAGGCGGAACCTTGGCGGATCCAATCTAGGGCTCCGGCAAAGCTGTTCTGCCGGGGAAACTTCCCTCCGGGAGGGGGAAATCATCGCCATCGTCATCACCAACGCTCCTCTCATCGGGAGAGGGCAATCTCCATCAAAATCTTCACCAGCACCATCTCCTCTCAAAACCCTAGTTCATCTCTTGTATCCAATTCTTGTCTCCAAGTCCGGGATTGGTACTAGTAGGTTGCTAGTAGTGTTAATTACTCCTTGTAGTTGATGCTAGTTGGTTTATTTGGTGGAAGATCATATGTTCAGGTCCTTTATGCATATGAATACCCCTCTGATTATGAACATGATTATGCTTTGTGAGTAGTTACGTTTGTTCTTGAGGACATGGGAGAAGTCTTGCTATTAGTAGGCATGTGAATTTGGTATTCGTTCGATATTTTGATGAGATGTATGTTGTCTCTCCTCTAGTGGTGTTATGTGAACATCGACTACATAACACTTCACCATTATTTGGGCCTAGAGGAAGGCATTGGGAAGTAATAAGTAGATGATGGGTTGCTAGAGTGACAGAAGCTTAAACCCTAGTTTATGCGTTGCTTCGTGAGGGGCTGATTTGGATCCATATGCTTCATGCTATGGTTAGGCTTACCTTAATACTTTTGTTGTAGTTGCGGATGCTTGCACTAGAGGTTAATCATAAGTGGGATGCTTGTCCAAGTAAGGATAGTACCCAAGCACCAGTCCACCAACATACCAAATTATCAAAGTACCGAACGCGAATCATATGAACATGATGAAAACTAGCTTGACAATATTCCCATGTGTCCTCGGGAGCGCTTTTCTCTATATAAGAGTTTGTCCAGGCTTGTCCTTTGCTACAAAAAGGATTGGGCCACCTTGCTGCACTTTATTTACTTTTGTTACTTGTTGCTCATTACAAATTATCCTATCACAAAACTATCTGTTACTACTTATTTCAGTACTTGCAGAGAATACCTTGGTGGAAACCGCTTATCATTTCCTTCTGCTCCTCGTTGGGTTCGACACTCTTACTTAACGAAAGGACTACGATAGATCCCCTATAGTAGTGGGTCATCAAGACTATTTTCTGACGCCGTTGCCGGGGAGTGAAGCGCCTTTGGTAGGTGGAATTTGGTAAGGAAAAATTTATATAGTGTGCTGAAATTTACTGTCACTTGTTACTATGGAAAGTAATCCTCTGAGGGGCTTGTTTTGGGTATCTTCACCCCGACCAGTAGATCAAAGAGTTGCTCCTCAACCTACTGAACCTATTATAAATGAAAATGTCTTCTTTGAAATTTCTTCAGGTATGATAGAAAAACTGCTAGCTAATCCTTTTGCAGGAGATGGAACAAAGCATCCCGATGAGCACCTCATATATGTGGATGAAGTTTGTGGATTATTTAAGCTTGAAGGTGTATCCGGAGATGTTATTAAGAAGAAGGTCTTCCCTTTATCTTTGAAGGAAGGTGCATTGACATGGTATAGGCTATGTGATGATACGGGGTCATGGAACTACAAACGATTGAAATTGGAATTTCATCAGAAATTTTATCCTATGCATCTTGTTCATCGTGATCGCAATTATATATATAATTTTTGGCTTCGTGAAGGAGAAAGCATCGCTCAAGCTTGGGGGAGGCTTAAATCAATGTTATATACATGCCCCAATCATGAGCTCTCAAGAGAGATGATTATTCAAAATTTATATGCTCGGCTTTCTGATAACAATCGCACCATGCTCGATACTTCTTGTGCTGGCTCTCTTATGACGAAGACTATTGAATTCAAATGGGATTTATTGGAGAGAATTAAACGCAACTCTGAAGATTGGGACCTCGACGAAGGTAAGGAGTCAGGTATGACACCTAAGTTTGATTGTATTAAATCTTTTATGGATATCGATTTTTTCCATAAATTTAGCACTAAATATGGACTTGACTCTGAGATAGTAGCTTCTTTCTGTGAATCTTTTGCTACTTATGTTGATCTCCCCAAGGAGAAGTGGTTTAAATATCATCCTCCCATAGAAGTAAACGTAGATGCACCTATTAGAGTTGAAGAAAAGACTATCACTTATAATGATCCTATTGTTCATACTTTTTATGTTGAGAAATCACCTTTCCCTGTTAGGATAAAGGATCATGCTAAAGCTTCAACCGTGGTTCGTAAAAGCAATATTAGAACATATACACCTCCTGAGAAAGTTAAAGTTGAACCTAATATTGCTATTGTTAAAGATCTTTTGGCTGACAATATTGATGGGCATGTTATTTATTTCTGTGGTGAAACTTCTAGAATTGCTAAACCTTGTGCTAAAGATAAACCTAGATCTTTGGTAGGCATGCTTGTTATTTCTGTTAAAATAGGAGATCATTGTTATCATCGCTTATGTGATATGGGTGCTAGTGCTAGTGCTATACCTCATGACTTATACAAAGAAATTATGCATGATATTGCACCTGCTGAGATAGAAGATATTGATGTCACAATTAAACTTGCCAATAGAGATACTATTTCTCCAATTGGAATTGTTAGAGATGTTGAAGTCTTGTGTGGGAAAACTAAATATCCTGCTGATTTTCTTGTTCTTGGTTCCCCACAAGGTAGCTTTTGTCCCATTATATTTGGTAGACCCTTCTTGAACACTGTTAATGCTAAGATAGATTGCAAAAAGGATGTTGTTACTATCGGTTTAGATGATATGTCTCATGAATTTAATTTCTCTAAATTTAGTAGATAACACCATGAAGAAGAATTACCTAGGAAGGATGAAATTATTGGTCTTGCTTCTATTGTCGTACCTCCTAGTGATCCTTTAGAACAATATTTGCTAGACCATGAAAATGATATGTTTATGAATGAAAGAAGGGAAATAGATGGAGTATTCTTTAAACAGGAACCTATTCTGAAACACAATTTGCCTATTGAAATCCTAGGGGATCCTCCTCCACCCAATGGTGATCCCGTGTTTGATCTTAAACCGTTGCCTAATACTCTTAAATATGCTTATCTTGATGAGAAAAAGATATATCCTGTTATTATTAGTGCTAACCTTTCAGAGCTTGAGGAAGAGAGATTATTGAAAACTCTGAAGAAGCACTGTGCTGCTATTGGGTATACTCTTGATGATCTTAAGGGCATTAGTCCCACTCTATGTCAACATAAAATAAATTTGAAAGAAGATGCTAAACCAGTTTGTGATCATCAACGACGGCTGAATCCTAAACTGAAAAAAGTGGTAAGAAAGGAAATACTAAAGCTCCTTGATGCAGGTATAATCTATCCTGTTGCTGATAGTCAGTGGGTAAGTCATGTCCATTGTGTCCCTAAGAAGGGAGGTATTACTGTCGTTCCTAATAATAAAGATGAATTGATTCCTCACAGATTTATTATTAGGTTATAGGATGGTAATTGATTTCCGCAAATTAAATAAGGCTACTAAAAAGGATCATTACCCCTTACCTTTTATCAATCAAATTCTAGAAAGATTATCCAAACATACACATTTTTGCTTTCTAGATGGTTATTCTGGTTTCTCTCAAATACTTGTGTCAGCCAAGGATCAAACAAAGACTACTTTTACTTGCCCTTTTGGTACTTTTGCTTCTAGACGTATGCCTTTTGGTTTATCTAATGCACCTGCTACCTTTTAAAGATGCATGATGGTTATATTCTCTGACTTTTGTGAAAAGATTTGTGAGGTTTTCATGGACGATTTCTCCATCTATGGACCTTCTTTTGATGATTGCTTGAGCAACCTTGATCGAGTTTTGCAGAGATGTGAAGAAACTAATCTTGTCTTGAATTGGGAAAAGTGTCACTTTATGGTTAATGAAGGTATTGTCTTGGGGCGTAAAGTTTCTGAAAGAGGTATTGAAGTTGATAAAGCCAAGGTTGATGCTATTGAAAAGATGCCATGCCCCAAGGACATCAAAGGTATAAGAAGTTTCCTTGGTCACGCCGGATTTTATAGGAGGTTCATTAAGGACTTCTCCAAAATTTCTCGGCCTCTAACTAATTTATTACAAAAAGATATACCATTTGTCTTTGATGACGATTGTGTAGAAGAATTTGAAATACTTAAGAAAGCATTGATCTCTGCACCTATTGTTCAGCCACTTGATTGGAATTTACCCTTTTAAATTATGTGTGATGCTAGTGATTATGTTGTAGGTGCTGTTCTAGGGCAAAGAGTTGATAAGAAATTAAAAGTTATTCAATATTCTAGTAAAACCCTAGTTAATGCTCAAAGAAATTTTGCTACTACTGAAAAAGAATCCTTAGAAGTTCTATTTGCTTGTGATAAGTTCAGACCTTATATTGTTGATTCTAAAGTAACTATTCACACTGATCATGCTGCTATTAAATATCTTATGGAAAAGAAAGATGCTAAACCTAGACTTATTAGATGGGTTCTCTTGCTACAAGAATTTGACATACATATTATTGATAGAAAGGGAGCTGAGAACCCCGTTGCAGACAACTTGTCTAGGTTAGAAAATGTGCTTGATGACCCACTACCTATTGGTGATAGCTTTCCTGATGAGCAAATAAATGTCATGAATGCTTCTCATACTGCTCCATGGTATGCTGATTATGCTAAACACATTGTTGCCAAATTCATACCACCTAGTTTCACATACCAGCAAAAGAAAAAGTTCTTCTATGATTTGAGGCATTACTTTTGGGATGGCCCACATCTTTATAAAGAAGGAGTAGATGGTGTTATTAGACGTTGTGTACCTGAGCATGAACAGGAACAGATCCTACGCAAGTGTCACTCCGAAGCTTATGGAGGACACCATGCTGGAGATAGAACTGCACATAAGGTATTGCAATCTGGTTTTTATTGGCCTACTCTCTTCAAGGATGCCCGTAAGTTTGTCTTATCTTGTGATGAATGTCAAATAATTGGTAATATTAGTAGACATCAAGAAATGCCTATGAACTATTCACTCATTATTGAACCATTTGATCGTTGGGGCTTTGACTATATGGGACCTTTTCCTGCCTCTAATGGATATAAACATATTTTAGTTGCTGTTGATTACGTTACTAAGTGGGTAGAAGCTATTCCAACTAGTAGTGTTGATCATAACACTTCTATTAAAAATGCTTAAATAAGTTATTTTTCCAAGATTTGGAGTCCCTAGATATTTAATGACTGATGGTGGTTCCCATTTTATTCATGGTGCTTTCCGTAAAATGCTTGCTAAGTATGATGTTAATCATAGAATTGCATCCCCTTATCACCCTCAGTCTAGTGGTCAAGTAGAATTGAGTAATAGAGAGCTCAAATTAATTTTGCAGAAGACTGTCAATAGGTCTAGAAAGAATTGGTCCAAGAAACTTGATGATGCATTATGGGCCTATAGAACTGCATATAAAAATCCTATGGGTATGTCTCCGTATAAAATGGTTTATGGAAAAGCATGTCACTTACCTCTCGAACTAGAACACAAGGCATATTGGGCTATTAAAGAGCTCAATTATGATTTTAAACTTGCTGGTGAGAAGAGGTTATTTGATATTAACTCACTCAATGAATGGAGAACCCAAGCCTACGAAAATGCCAAGTTGTTTAAAGAAAAGGTTAAAAGATGGCATGATAAAAGGATACAAAAGCGTGAGTTTAATGTAGGTGATTATGTATTGCTATACAACTCTCGTTTAAGATTTTTTGCAGGAAAACTTCTCTCTAAATGGGAAGGTCCTTACGTTATCGAGGAGGTCTATCGTTTCGGTGCCATAAAAATCAACAACTTCGAAGGCACAAATCCGAAGGTGGTGGACGGTCAAAGAATTAAACATTATATCTCAGGTAATCCTATAAATGTTGAAACCAATGTTATTGAAACTGTAACCCCGAAGGAATACATAAGGGACACTTTCCGGAATGTTTCAGACTCCGAAAAGGAATAGGTATGTGGTACGGTAAGTAAACCGACTCCAAAACAGTTCTAATGGTAATTTTTCTCCGTTTTGGAATATTTAGAAAAATTGAAAAATAAGAAGCAGTCCGGGAAGGACATGAGGCCTCCACGAGGGTGGAGGGCGCGCCCTACCCTACTGGGCGCGCCCCTACCTCGTGGGCACCTCGTGCGCTCTCCGGACTCCGTTTTCTTACACAATACGTATTTTGGTCGGTAAAAATTCATTATATAATATCCCGGGGGATTTGACTCCTGTATCACGTAATTATCCTCTCTTTGTGTTTCGAGCTGTTGCTGCTGCAAATTAGAGAAAGATGTCTTCGCAAGAGTCAGTCGGGGAGAGCCGGGTGTCTCATCCGGCACCGAGATCAATGACAGACAACAATGTTGACCCCTTTGGGCCAGCAACGGGGGAAGAGATGGAGGTTGATTTGAAGAGGATAGATGCCATGGAAGAGGATCAAGAAGTCACTTCCCGCTTCCGAGCTGGATTCACAATGGGAGAAGTGCAGAGCTCGGCTATTCCAAACTCGGTTATCCCTTCCAATGTTAGATTTCTTTCTTATGAGAATATGAAAAAGAGTGTCATTGGTTCTCCCGCAGCTATGCAGCACCCTTGGGTGTAGGGAGCTTTGGCTGTTACAGGAAAACTCTGAAAGGAAATAATGGACCTCAAGCAGCAAGTCAATAAGCTCGAGGAGGAGAATCGTATCCTGAGGGGCATCATCGCCAAGAATATCATACCACCATCCCCGAAAAGAGAGACATAATCACATGGGTATGGGCACTCCCCTTGGCAACTGCCAAGCTTGGGGGAGTGCCCCGGTATCGTATCACCATCACTTTTATCTTTACCGTTTTTCTTAGTTCGATACTTTTGGGAATATCTTGATCTAGTAGAATAAACTTTATGGCATGATCTAGTTTTGAGTTTTGCTTTATGATCCCTCTATGTAATTGAGTCCGTGAGCTATATATAATAAGTATTAGTGTTGAGTCAAGGGCTTGATTATTTTGCCATGATCCAAAGTGAATAAAAGGAAAGAGAAATAAATAAATGAAAGAAACAAAGAGATCATATGGATCGTATGGAGAGTAATGAGCTCACATAGAAAAAGTATGATGAATAAAAGTTGTTGAGAGTTGACAACATAGTTTTGGTCATCGTTGCAATTAATAGGAAGTAATAAAGAAAGAGAGGTCTTCACATATAAATATACTATCTTGGACATTTTTTATGATTGTGAGCACTCATTAAAATATGACATGCTAAAGAGTTTACGATGGACAAGGAAGACAACGTAATGGGTTATGTTTTCTTACATTTGAGATAAATTATATTGTCATGGATCATCCAACATGGTTGAGCTTGCCTTTCCCCCTCATGCTAGCCAAATTCATCGCACCAAGTAGAGATACTACTTGTGCTTCGAAATACCCTTAAACCAGTTTTGCCATGAGAGTCCACCATACCTACCTATGGATTGAGTAAGATCCCCCAAGTAAGTTGTCATCGGTGTAAGCAATAAAAATTGCTCTCTAAATATGTATGACTTATTAGTGTGGGAGAAAATAAGCTTTATACGATCATGTGATATGGAAGAAATAAAAGCGACAGACTGCATAATAAAGGTCCATATCACAAGTGGCAATGTAAAGTGACGTTCTTTTGCATTAAGATTTTGTGCATCCAACCATAAAAGCGCATGACAACCTCTTCTTCCCTCTGCGAAGGGCCTATCTTTTACTTTTACCTCCTACCTTCCATAGGAGTCATGGTGATCTTCACCCTTTCTTTTTACATTTTATCCTTTGTCAAGCACAGTATGTTGGAAAGATCCTGGTTTATATGGCTAATTGGATGTGAGTTTTCATGAACTATTATTGTTGACATTACCCTTGAGGTAAAACGTTGGGAGGCAAAACTATAAGCCCCTATCTTTGTCTGTGTCCGATTAAAACTCCATACCCATAAGTATTGCGTGAGTGTCAGCAATTGTGAAAGACTATATGATAGTTGAGTATGTGGACTTGCTAAAAAGCTCTTATATATTGACTCTTTCCTATGTTATGATAAATTGCAATTGCTCCAATGACTGAGATTATAGTTTGCTAGTTTTCAATGAAGTTTACGATTCATACTTGAAATTGTGATTGAATTATTACTCTAACATAAGAAATCATATGACAAGAATTATGTAAGTTGTTGTTCTAAGAATGATCATGATGCCATCATGTCCGTATTTTACTTTTATCGACACCTCTATCTCCAAACATGTGGACATACTTTTCAGTTTCGGCTTTCGCTTGAGGACAAGCGAGGTCTAAGCTTGGGGGAGTTGATACGTCCATTTTGCATCATGCTTTTATATCGATATTTATTGCATTATGGACTGTTATTACACATTATGTCACAATACTTATGCCTATTCTCTCTTATTTTACAAGGTTTACATAAAGAGGGAGAATGCCGGCAGCTGGGATTCTGGGCTGGAAAAGGAGCAAATACTAGAGATCTATTCTGCACAGCTCCAAAAGTCTTGAAACTTCACGAAAGACATTTTCAGAATATATAAAAAATACTGAGCACAAGAAGTTCACCAGGGGGCCACACCCTGCCCACGAGGATGGGGGGCGCGCCCCTCTACCTCGTGGGCCCCCTGGTGGCCCTACGATGTCCATCTTCTGCTATATGGTGTCTTTCGATGAGGAAAAAAATCATAAGCCACCTCCTCGGACGAAAGTCCGCCGCCACGAGGCAGAACCTTGGAGGATGCAATCTAGGGCTCCGGCAGAGCTGTTCTGCTGGGGAAACTTCCCTTCGGGAGGGGGAAACCATCGCCATCATCATCACCAACGCTCCTCTCATCGGGAGAGGGCAATCTCCATCAACATCTTCACCAGCACCATCTCCTCTCAAAACCCTAGTTCATCTCCTGTATCCAATTCTTGTCTCCAAGTCTGGGATTGGTACTAGTAGGTTGCTAGTAATGTTAATTACTCCTTGTAGTTGATGCTAGTTGGTTTATTTGGTGGAAGATCATATGTTCATATCCTATATGCATATTAATACCCCTCTGATGAACATGATTATGCTTTGTGAGTAGTTACGTTTGTTCCTGAGGACATGGGAGAAGTCTTGCTATTAGTAGGCATGTGAATTTGGTATTCGTTCGATATTTTGATGAGATGTATGTTTTCTCTCCTCTAGTGGTGTTATGTGAACGTCGACTACATAACACTTCACCATTATTTGGGCCTTGAGGAAGGCATTGGGAAGTAATAAGTAGATGATGGTTGCTAGAGTGACAGAAGCTTAAACCCTAGTTTATGCGTTGCTTGGTAAGGGGCTGATTTGGATCCATATGCTTCATGTTATGGTTAAGTTTACCTTAATACTTTTGTTGTAGTTGCGGATGCTTGCAATAGAGGTTAATCATAAGTGGGATGCTTGTCCAAGTAAGGACAGTACCCAAGCACCGGTCCACCCACATACCAAATTATCAAAGTACCGAACGCGAATCATATGAACGTGATGAAAACTAGCTTGACGATATTCCCATGTGTCCTCGAGAGCGCTTTTCTCTATATAAGAGTTTGTCTAGGCTTGTCCTTTTCTACAAAAAGGATTGTGCCAGCTTGCCGCACTTTATTTACTTTTGTTACTTGTTGCTCGTTACAAACTATCCTATCACAAAACTATTTGTTACCACTTATTTCAGTACTTGCAGAGAATACCTTGCTAGAAACCGCTTATCATTTCCTTCTGCTCCTCGTTGGGTCGATACTCTTACTTATCGAAAGGACTATGATAGATCCCCTATACTTGTGGGTCATCACCTCCACCGACTACTGTTCATCCATGGGCTACTGTTCATCCAGCCTCCACGGGGTTCTGTTCATCCAACCCCAACCGACTAGGATGTGGCGGCCTCCTCGTGGTCCTGTTCATCTAGCGGCAACCACAGGGTCCTGTTCCTACAACCCCCACCGGGAACTGTTCATCCACAGCCAACCAACCGTCTAGGTCGACTCACCAAGTCTTCACTCATTCTATGTATCGCACGCGTGGCAGTAACGGGCATTGTTCATCCAGAGGCAACCCAACACACTGGCTGGCTATTGATGAACCACAAGCATAGGGGATTAATCGTAGTCCTTTCGATAAGTAAGAGTGTTGAACCCAACGAGGAGCAGAAGGAAATGACAAGTGGTTTTCAGCAAGGTATTTTTTGGAAGCACTGAAATTGTCGGTAACAGGTAGTTTGATAGCAAGTTAATTTGTAATGAGCAAGTAACGGTAACGGTAAATAAAGTGCAGCAAGGTAGCCCAATCCTTTTGTGGCAAAGGACAAGCCAAAACGGTCTCTTATAAAATGCAAAGCGTTCTTGAGGGCACACAGGAATTTCATCTAGTCACTTTCATCATGTTGGTTTCATTTGTGTTCGCTACTTTGATAATTTGATATGTGGGTGGCCCGGTGCTTAGGTGATGTTCTTACTGATATGTCTCCAATGTATCTATAATTTTTGCTTGTTCCATGTTGTTATATTATTATTCTTGGATGTTTTACAATCATTTTATAGCAACTTTATATCGTTTTTGGGACTAACCTATTGACATAGTGCCTAGTGCCAGTTGCTGTTTTTTACTTCGCAGAAAATCAATATCAAACGGAGTCCAAACAGCGAAACTTTTTGGAGATTTTTTCTGGACCAGAAGACACAAGATGGGCCAAAGAAGTAGCAGAGGGGTGCCCCAAGGGGGGCACAACCCACCTAGGCGCGCCTGGGGGGTTGTGCCCTCCTCGATGGCCTCCCACACCGCTTCTTTCCTCTATAAATACCCCAAAAATCCAAAAATCCTAGGGGAGTCAACGAAAAACAATTCCAGCCGCCGCAAGTTCCAGAACCACCAGATCCAATCTAGACACCATCACGGAGGGGTTCATCATCCCCATTGGTGCCTCTCTGATGATGCGTGAGTAGTTCATTGTAGACCTACGGGTCTGTAGTTAGTAGCTAGATGGCTTCCTCTCTCCGTTTTCATTCTCAATACGATGGTGTGTTGAAGATCTATTTGATGTAACTCATTTTGCGGTGTGTTTGTTGGGATCCGATGAACTCTGAGTTTATGATCAGGTCTATTTTATCCATGAAATTTGTTTGAGTTTTGATCTCTTCGATTACTTATAGCCTCATATTTCTTCTTTGAATCTTTGGTTTAGTTAGGCCGACTAGATCAATTTTTCTTGCCATGGGAAGAGGTGCTTTGTGATGGATTAGTTCGTGCGGTGTTCTTTCCCAGTGACAGAATTGGCAGCAAGACACGTATTGATCATTGATATTAAGGATAACAAGATGGGGTCTATTCCTACATGAATAGATCTTGTCTACATCATGTCATCATTATTATTGCATCTCTCTGTTCGTCCATGAACTTAATACACTAGATGCATGCTGGATAGCGGTCGATGTGTGGAGTAATAGTAGTAGATACAGGAAGGAGTCGGTCTACTAATCTTGGATGTGATGCCTATATAATGATCATTGCGTGGATATTGTCATAACTATTTTAAGTTCTATCAATTGCCCAACAGTAATTTGCTTACCCATCGTACGCTATTTTTCCCGAGAGAAGCCACTAGTGAAATCTACGACCCCCGGGTCTATTCTTTATCATATTTGCTTTGAGATCTATTTTTATTTTCTTTTCTTTTCAGATCTGTTATTCTAAAAACCCAAAAATACCTAGCTGCACTTTTTTTTTATTTTGTTCTATTGTGAGATGTATTTACCCAAAATCATACAAACCAATCTATCTTTTACCCGTGAGGGATTGACAACCCCTCTTACACGTCGGGTTGCAAGTATTTGTTCTTTGTGTGCAGGTACCGCTTACATAGTGTTGCTTGGTTCTCCTACTGGCTCGATAACCTTGGTTTCATAACTGAGGGAAATACCTACCAAAGTTGTACTGCATCATCCCTTCCTCTTCGGGGAAATACTGACATGGATACGAGCCATCACTTACTTGAACAAACCTCCTACTTATGATTGCCCCCGTCGCAAGCGTCCACAACTATGAGAGAAGTATTAAGATACAATATAACCATAGCATGAAACTTTTGGATCCAAATCCGTCCCTTACGAAGTAGCGCATAAACTAGTGTTTAAGCTTCTATCACTCTAGCAACCCATCATCTAATAACTACTCCACAATGCATTCCCTTAGGCCCTAATAAGGTGAAGTGCCATGTAGTCGATGTTCACATGACACCACTAAGGGGATCATAACATACATATCATCAAAATGTCAGACACATATCAAGTTCACATGATTACTTGCAACAAGATTTCTTCTGTGACCTCAAGAACAAAAGTAACTACTCACAAATGATAATCATGCTCAAGATCAGAGGGGTATTAAATAGCATAATGGATCTGAACATATAATCTTCCACCAAATAAACCATATAGTAATCAACTACAAGATGTAATCAACACTAGTAGTTACCCACAAGCACCAATCTAAGGTTCCGGTACAAAGATGGAACACAAGAGATGAACTAGGGTCTGAAAGGAGATGGTATTGTTGAAGGTTTTGATGGAGATTTCCCTCCCAAAGATGACGATGACAATGACTTCCCCCTCTTAGAGGGAAGTTCCCCTGGCAGAATCGCTCCGCTGGAGGGCAAAAGTGCTCCTGCCCAAGTTCTGCCTCGAGATGGCGGCGCTTCATCCTGAAAGTCCTCTCCTGATTTTTCCTAGGTCAAAATGACCTATATACCAGAATATGGGCACCGGAGGTGGGCCGAGGAGGGCACAAACCACCAGGGCGCGCCTGGGGGGCCTGGCATGCCTAGGTAGGTTGTGCCCACCTGGTGGGTGAGGGAGTCCTGGACTAAGGAGTCCTCGGGCGTCTGACCTATTGGATATGGGCCGGACTGATGCGCCGTGAAGATACGAAGATCGAAGACTCTACCTGTGTCCGGATGGGACTCTCCTTGGCGTGGTAGGCAAGCTTGGTGACCAAATATGAATATTCCTTTCTCTGTAACCGACCTTGTGTAAATCCTAGGTCCCTCCTGTGTCTATATACACCGGAGGGCTAGGTCCATAGATACATCCTCCTAATCATAGCCAGGCTAGACTTTTAGGGTTTATCCATTACGATCTCGAGGTAGATCAACTCTTGTAACACTCATATTCATCAAGATCAATCAAGTAGGAAGTAGGGTATTACCTCCATAGAGAGGGCCCGAACCTGGGTAAACATTGTGTCCCCCGTCTCCTGTTACCATCGATCCTAGATGCACAGTTTGGGACCCCCTAACCGAGATCCGCTGGTTTTGACACCGACATTGGTGCTTTCGTTGAGAGTTCCACTGTGTCGTCGAAAGATAGAATCGATGGCTCGCCTTGTTCTCAAGGATAACATCACCTCCGGAGGAACACTGGCCCTAGGCCAAACCCTCCGACTGGACGGCTTCATTATGACCGCCCGTTCGGCCACTAAGCCGACGCTGGCTTCTCGGGTCATCAAAAATCCCCTTCATGTTGACTCTAAGTACTCCAAGTAGATGAATCCGGCGGAGCTGTCATCTTTAAACGAGCTCCTAGATCGCATCGCCACCTTGGGGGTCGCCACAAACAATGATCGGATTGGGCTTAAACCCGACCAGAGAGAAATTAGAACTCCGCTGATCACCCATCAAGTAGCGGCAGTAGAGGAGCAAGATGACAACTCTTCCTCTATATTAAGGACGAACTACGTTCGGATCTCCGAACTCGAAGAGCCGGATACCTCCCTACAGAAAGACATGTCCTGTCCTCCGAACATAGAACTGGATGACAAGCCCAAAAAATCAGCTGACATCCCGGAGCACGAACTACTAAATCCGGATATTCTTCAAACTTCGGATCCCAATTTCGGTCAGGGTTCGGACTTCAATCCACCAACCCACCCAGACATAAGCGCTCTCAGGGGCATACAACAGTATAAGGAAACGGCCCGCCACTACTGGGCCAGATTCCTCCTTGTCAAAGATAAGATTGAAGATTGCGACGACGAAGACGTGATCACAGCGTTACGCAGCAATTGCACGGATGAAGGAATACTCAACGCCATCAACTGTCGTCACATATCATGCTTCGCAGACCTGGCAACCATAGTATACAAGTACTGCACAATGGAAAGCGCCTGGAAAACTCAGGCAGCCTGCTAGGAACCGCCGGTTTCCACCCAATCCCTCATTCAGGTGAAAACGACGCACCCTAGTGGCACGCCCGGCCCAATGACAAAGAAATACAAGCCCATTACGAGATGCTGAACGGTTCTAGAGGGATGGATCGATGGACGATGCAAGCTACACACAACACCGGACACTATATCAACTCACAACCTTAGAGCATGTTGGATACTCCGGCAGGTGGCCAAGAGCGGCGAGGATATCCTCACCGAAAACAACCCAGAGCAATATCCTTCAGAAGAGGACGACCCCGGAGTATTGACGGTCTTCGAGACTTTCGCTTCAAACAATAAGCGTAAAAGGGCACTCCACGACCTTGCCGAAGTTTGCCAAATCGCAGCAACAAACCCTTGGAACGACACGGCTATAACTTTCAATGCCGATGATGAAGAAAAATTCAGGACAATCCGGGCACCAGCCGCCTTGGTTCTCAGTCCGATCATGGACGGTTTTCGGCTCACCAAGGTTCTCATGGACGGCGGCAGCGGACTAAACCTCATTTATGAGGACACACTAAGTAAAATGGAAATAGACAGGAGCCGCATCAAGCAAAGTAGCATGACCTTCCGGGGAATTATTCCTAGTTGGGAGGCGCGATGCACGGGAAAAATCACCCTCGGCGTGGTATTCGGCACACCGGAAAACTATCGGACCAAAGAACTAACCTTCCAAGTGGCCCCTTTCAATAGCGGATATCACGCCCTATTGGGGCGAGATGCATTCACACGCTTCCAAGCTATACCTCACTATGGGTATATGAAGCTCAAGATGTCGGGGCCCAACGGCATAATCACTCTCGCTAGTGATCCGGACATAGCACTCCGCGCCAAAAATAAAACCGCATCACTTGCCCTTGAGGCATTATCTGAAGCCCTCGCGGCCGAAGAGTTAACCGCATTATGCTCCACGGTGGATAAGGATGACGTAATCTTGGACAAAACGACCAAAATCCACCTCCTTTAAACCAGCAAAAGAAATAGTTAAATTCCAAGTCCATCCAACGGACCCCAAGAAGACAGCATCCATCGGGGCACAACTAGACCCAACAGTCGACACCGCGGTACGAGAATTTCAATGCAGAAATTGGGATATGTTCGCCTGGCACCCTTCTGATATGCCAGAAATCCCACGCAGATTAGCCAAACACAGCCTCAACATATTGAAGGGATATAAACCGGTCAAACAAACACTGCGGTGTTTGCCGAATCCAAACGCCAACCGATGGGGGAAGAGCTAGCCAAGCTAATCGAGGCCGGATCCATTAGAGAAATAAATCACCCGGACTGGCTAGCAAACTTGGTGATGGTGCCAAAGAAGGATAAATCCTGGCACCTGTGTGTCGATTCAAAGACCTCAATAAGGCCTACCCTAAGGACCCCTTCCCCTCCCCCGCATCGACCAGATTATCGATGCCACCGGAGGAAACGATTCGCTATGCTTCCTCGACGCATATTCCGGATACCATCAAATCAAAATGAAGGAGTCCGATCAAGCCGCAACGACATTCATTACCCCATACGGGCCATTCTCTTCAACACCATGCCCTTCGGTCTCAACAACACTGGGGCCACCTACCAACGCATGATTCAAACATGCCTGGAGAAATAGATCGGCAAGACAGTTGAAGCATACATGGACGACGTCGTCATTAAAACTAGGCACATCGATCACTAATAGACGATTTACATCTCACATTCGACAACCTCCGTACGTATGACATCAAGCTCAATCCAGAAAAGTGTGTTTTCGGTATTCCTGCTGGAAAGTTGTTGGGCTTCATCGTTTCCAATAGAGGAATTGAAGCAAACCCAGCCAAAATCCAAGCCTTGTCACAATTGGCCACACCAACAGACCTTAAACAGGTCCAAAAACTCATTGGGTGCGTGCAGCTTTTTGTCGCTTTATCTCCAGATTGGGGGAAAAGGCATTGCCATTGTATCGCCTCCTCCGGTGCACCGATCACTTTGAGTGGACGGATGCGGCAACAACCGGACTGGAGGAAATAAAAACCCTTCTCGCGAGCAACCCAATCCTGGCCGCACCGAACGTCGATGAACCCATGTTATTATATATATCGGCAACACACCGGGTGGTGAGCGCCATGCTCGTCGTAGAACGAGACCAGGACGGACACAAATTCCCACTTCAGAAGCCGGTACATTACGTATCCACCGTCCTCACACCATGCAAATCCCGGTATCCTCGTTATCAAAAGATAGCATACGCGGTCTTCATGGCATCCCGGAATCTATGACACTACTTTCAAGAATGTTCTATCATGGTGGCTTCTGAAGTACCACTTAACGATATAATAAACAACCGCGATGCTACGGGCTGGATAGCCAAATGGGCCATTGAGCTCCTTCCATTCAACATAATATACAAACCGCGCCGAGCCATCAAATCCCCAGTACTGGCAGACTTCGTCGCCGAATGGACAGAGGCCGAACTCCCTAAAGAGTACGACACATATTCCAACTGGGTTATGTATTTCGATGGTTCCAAAATGCTGGCAGGATTAGGAGCGGGAGTCGTTTTAATGTCCCCCACTGGAGACGTAGTCCAGAACGTACTCCAAATATTATACACATACTCCAATAACGTAGCCGAATACGAGGCCTTATTACATGGTCTCCGGATGGCTGTCTCTATGGGCATACAACTCCTGGAGGTGCGCGGGGATTCAAACCTTGCAATATCTCAAATAAATGGAGATTTTGATGCCAAAGATCCGAAGATGGCGGCTTACCGCAACATTGTCCTAAAAAGTCGGCTTGATTCGAGGGGCTTGAGTTTCATCACGTGGCTCGAGAAAGTAATCAAGCAGCGGACGTCCTCACTCGCATTGGCGCTAACCGCGACCCCGTCCCACCTAATATCTTTCTAGAAAGGCTCTTTAAGCCATCTGTGGTGTGGCAATGGGAGAGCGGTAACACCAGTCCGGATCCGAACACAACCCCAGCCTCCAAACACAACGATATTATCGGGGGCTCAGCCACCGAAATAACACCGTCGGCCACTAATCATGGCAGTCATTGCCCCATGGACCGAACCCTTCTTGGCCTACCTTAATAGGAAAGAACTCCCGGAGGACCAAAACAAGGCTCGCTGCATTGTTCGGCGCTCGAAAGCCTACAAGGTTCATGAAGGAGAGCTCTACAAGAAAAGCGCTACCGGAGTTCTTCAAAGATGTATCTCCGATGAAGAGGGGTGGTAGCTCTTGGCTGAAATTCACGCCGGACTCGGTGGTCACCACGCTGCAGCTCGGGCCCTTGTTAGCAAGGCCTTCCGTACAGGTTTTTACTGGCCGATGGCCCGAGCAGATGCACAGGACCTTCTCCAACATTGCATCGGATGCCAGCTATTCGCCAACCAAAGCCAAATGCCCCCCATCGCTCTACAAACGATCCCCATAACTTGGCCTTTCGCGGTCTGGGGGCTCGATATGGTTGGACCCCTTAAAGGAGGAAGCCATAAGAAAAAGTATCTGCTGGTCATGGTGGATAAATTCACTAAGTGGATAGAGGCCAAACCAGTCAAAACGGCCGAGGCGGGGCCAGTAATAGACCTCATATCCGGCGTGGTACACCGTTATGGTGTTCCACACAGCATCATCACCGATAACGGCTCTAATTTCACAGCCGATGAGGTGAAAACTTGGTGTGCTAATCTGGGCATTAAGCTCAATTACGCCTTTGTCTATCTCCCGTAAACAAACGGTTAAGTCGAACGGGCTAATGATCTTATTATGAGCGGCATCAAACCTATACTAGTGCGGTCTTTGAAAGAATCAGACAAGCACTAGGTTGAGAAGCTTGACTCCATACTCTGGGGGCTGTGGACCACGCCCAACTGCACTACTGGATATACACCTTTCTTCATGGCGTACGGTGCGGAGGCGGTGTTGCCCTGTGATATTATCCATGACTCACCTCGAGTGCGCATGTACGAAGAGAGAGAGACCGAGCTTGATCGGCAGGACAGCCTAGATACCCTGGAGGAGGAGCGCGATGTTGCAAGAGCCCGTTCCGCATTTTATCAACAGCAGGCCCGTAGATATAAAAGTAGAGAAGTACGGGCCAAGACTTACAATGTCGGCAAACTCGTCCTACGCTTGCCGGAGAAGAAAAAGGACAAACTCAAGCCCAAGTGGGAGGGTCCCTTCATAATTGACGAGGTTCTCATAGGAGGAGCGTACCGTCTGTGTGCTACAGTAGACAATCGCCTAGAGCCGAACCCCTGGAACACGGCTAGACTCTGAAGATTCTATGCCTACCGTCGAACTATGTGTTTGTCTCTTTCTCCCTGTTGTCTCCTTTATTTTTTCCTCTCTTTTTCGTTTCTTCTTTTTTTCTAGAACTAAAACGCTTTCGCATGGCTAAACCATGCACCTGTGATGTACACATCCTTGAGCATGTACGTCCACTATACCTGGGGGCTTCCCGGACAGAAGCTTATTTTCCGAGCATCAAGCTCACCACATATGTGTTTCTTCTCATATGTACCTTTTTTCGCCATTATATGCATCAATATGACTTAAGTTTTGGCCAAGATGGGTTGCCTGGCTCCTGTTCTTATGCCCTACATTCCCATTAGTTCGGATAGGGCATAAAGGCAGCACCTCTGCGGTTGTTACTGCCGGGTCATCCGGATGTGTACCTCAGACTAGGTGAAGCCAAAAGCTAGTGTTCTTAAGAGCATACTCGGTCGGCGGACTAAAGATGCTTTATATTCCTTCCATTATGAACCCCTAGATGATTACCTATATTGTAATGTTATCAATCATAGTTCGGACATGCATTTTAATGCATGCACACCCAGGGAAAGGAATCCCTAATGGAACTATTCTCCCTGGAAGATGTTTCTTACAATCATAATGTAATATAACATAACTAGCCGGATACACATTGTCTGTCCAAGCAACTATGACCCCTACGCCTTCTTCCCGTGCATACCCCGGTCTATTTTACCACTAGGGTATTCAGAAACACTCCGCACCTTCGGGTCCAGAGGTTTAAGCGAAAAGGTCTGCCATGACAATTGCTTTTATAATTCAGCTAGAGTCACATATGTCAAGGAAAGCACATAGTCACTAGGACTCAAAAAGTTCCTCCTCTATGCCATCCAGCAGGCGGTCTAACTTACAATCCTGCTGGGAATACTTGGCGGCTACTTCTACTTGGTCATATACCAAATTAACGGGAACTTCTTTTCCATCTGACCCTAGAGGTCCGACCCGAGCCATATGATTCGGATCAAGCTCGGTATACCGTGTTTTCACTATGGCCCAGGCTTCCCGTGCACTTCCCGATAGGCCGATATCTTCCAGAGTCTAAAGCGCCGCCGCACTCCCTTGAATAGTTGTATCAGTTCCTCCATCTTTCCCGGAGGGGAGGCGGATGGCCATAGGGCCTTGGCAACACTTCGCGTCGCCTGCCGAGCTTGCTCGTGCACCTGCGACAGCTCTTGTAGCAGATCGCTCGAAGATCCGGACATCTCCTCTTCGGGATGACTAGTCAGCATACCTACAGATATAATTCTATCAACACCTTCTGCTCTGAATTATTTGAAGGTAAGTTCGACCACATACTGAATATGCTGCCTCACAGCCTTTTATTCTCCTTTACAGAGTCTGCCAGCTGATCCCATACATCTTTCAGTTCCTCACCTAGTTGGGTGTTCGAATCCCGAAGCTTGTTTTTCTCCAAAACGACCTTTGTTAACACATGCTCGCCCGCGGCTAGCAGTTTTTTGGCTCCCCGTTCTCCGGTTCGACCGGCTTCCAGTTGTTCTTGCAGTTGACCTAATGATCCAATTAAGAGGTAAGCAATCGTGTTGGCATTATTGGTATACCATTATGTTTTCTCGATGGAGGAAAACATTACCAGGAGATGCCTTCTTGGATGTATCCAGTTTGGCATTGGCAGCAACTAGCTGGCTCCGACACTTTTCTAGTTCCTAATTTAACAGGCCATTCTTCTCCGTAAGCACTTGGTTATACATTGATCCTTAAATCAATTGTATCAACTACTTTAAGTCTCGGGGGCTACTGGTGTATGATTATTAAATCTACGCTTACCCGCATATCTTTCAGATGCTGGTCTATGGCTCTAACAAGCCCATCCCGAGCAGCTCGGATGTACGCATCGGCCGAATTAAAGGCATCAAATGCCTCTTTGGAAAAACCGGGGTTACGAAGAACAGCCCTCCAACGACGATGATTCATAGCGCTCTCCACTTCAGAGTTCGTGACGGACATGTCGTCTGAATCCTCTATGGAAGGACAGTTCTGCACCACTCCCATGTCAGCCCCCGTCCTTTGGGCAGGGTCCGGAACCTGACTAGTGGAGGCACGTCCGGCCGGATCCCCGGAAACAGTTCGGCGGATACTTTTCCTGATAGGATGTGGCAAATGGCATTAAAATTTGATGTGACGATCAGAAAGGGTATTCTTGAATAGAAAAGCCTAACCTCTTTGACGAGGGTTCTGTCGTGTTATCATTTGCCTTCCTCTTCGAAGATGTGCCAGGCATGGGCGCTGCTCACCTTGGAGATGCTTCTGGTGCATATTGCGGTGTTGAGCGCCTCCCCTTTGGAACACAGAATAGTGTGTTGGGTGAGGCATAGTAAGGGAACTCTTCTGAAGAAAGTGCCTTTTAAATTAGTTACATGCGAAGCAGGAAGGTGGCCGGGGTAATCGGCGATGATATTTACATCTGTGCCATCATAGCTCGTCTAATAGAATATTCCATCCTCGAGCTCCACAAATATGTCCGGATCTTCTTCATATCCGGGGTCAAGATCCCGGTTGTGATTCTCCGGCTGAGGGGCAGGGTCATGGATCCCCTCGACAGCCTTTCGGCATTCCTATCATGAGTAGATAGGATACTTCCCGTCAAAGATAAATTAGGGAGAGGAGTAAAATAGTGGAGTTAGACCTTACCCAGCTAGGAGGATTACACATGGAAAAACTGTCTCGATATTGGAGACGAGTGAACTCCTCCTTCTCCCCTTTATATAGTTCGGCCAATATTTTAGCCAGAGCGACGGGGGACTTTGGGCCTTTTCGATCGCAGCGTGAGGCGTCATCTTCCCCATTGTAATGCCACATGGGTAGCCCTCTGTATTGGAGTGGTTGGACCCCCCGCGCTATGGAGATCGCAATTACCTCGACTATTGACAATCTGGACTGAGCGAGCATCTTAATCTTTCCCAGTAGCAGACTGACCTCTGCGCTATCCTATTCCTCGAGGCTCCAAGGACGCCGGTTATGGCATTTCTTCAATGGAGCACTTGAAAATTCGAGAAGGCCCATACGGACTGGGTCGGGAAGAGCGACGTCTTTGATATAAAACCATTCAGAAGGCCACTCTTCGGAAGTCTTCTTTGGCGTGCCGGACAGGTATCCGGTGCCGGCGATGCGCCACACTTCAGCTCCCCCCACTTCAAATATTGACCCTCCTTGATTACAAGGGACAAGGCGAAACAGTCTTCTCCATAAATCGAAATGGGCCTCGCAGCCTAGGAATAGCTCGCATAAAGCGACATAACCCGCAATATGAAGGATAGAGGCGGGAGTGAGACTGTGCAGTTGGAGACCATAATACTCCAGCAGACCTCGGAGGAAGGGATGGATCGGAAATCCGACACCTCTTAACAAGAAGGGGACGAAGCATACTCGTTCCCCCCTAGATGTATTGGGGAAGTTCCCCGCTTGAACCCCGCCATTAAAGGACGTCATCCCTGCTCGTACGGGGACAAAGTCCGCGGGAGGAAGAAAGCCCTGTGTTTGCAGCTTCACCAGCTGATTGTGAGGAACAGAACATCTCTCTCAATCCCCCTTTTCGGAGTTGTGGGGACGAGAGAAAGAGCTGGGAGCGCTAGCCATGTTGGGGTGGTTCCGCTCCGCAAGCTCTGAGGATTTTTTCCATGGGATTGGATGGGATCTGAGATCTATTCTCTTTAAATATGCACCTTCCTAGTATGGTCAGGGTGGTATATGTAAAAATACCCCGACCTCTTGTATTCACTCGAAACGTGGAAGCTTAAGTCAGGAAGGCGCGGAAGCGGAGGGGTGCGACATTAAATGGAGAGCCAAATACATCACTTTAAAGTCATAGGAGGAGGAATCTGCCTTGCAATGCCGAAGACTATCTGCACGCCGAACACCTCGTCATTGAAGTCTGGTTCGGGGGCTACTGAGGGAGTCCTGGACTAAGGAGTCCTCGGGTGTCCGACCTATTGGATATGGGCCGGACTGATGGGCCGTGAAGATACGATTACCGAAGACTCTACCCGTGTCCGGATGGGACTCTCCTTGGCGTGGAAGGCAAGCTTGGCGAACAAATATGAATATTCCTTTCTCTGTAACCGACCTTGTGTAAACCCTAGGTCCCTCCTGTGTCTATATAAACTGGAGGGCTAGGTCCGTAGATACATCCTCATAATCATAGCCAGGCTAGACTTTTAGGGTTTAGCCATTACGATCTCGAGGTAGATCAACTCTTGTAACACTCATATTCATCAAGATCAATCAAGCAGGAAGTAGGGTATTACCTCCATAGAGAGGGCCCGAACCTGGCTAAACATTGTGTCCCCCGTCTCCTGTTACCATCGATCCTAGACGCACAGTTCGGGACCCCCTACCCGAGATCCGTCGGTTTTGACACCGACAGTGGGGCCCCCTCCCGTAGTTATTTGCTAAAGTATTTTCTATATATTGCAAAATAATTCTCCGTAAATTTTTAGCTCATTTGGAGATGTGCAAAATAGGTAACTCTGACGTAGCTTTTTCAGGTCAAGAATTCCAGCTGCCGGCATTCTCCCTCTTTTGTGTAAACCTTGCATATTATGAGATAAAAGGCATTAGAAATACACCAAAAAGCATTATTATGCATAAATGCATTATAAATAAGAGTAGGAAAACATGATGCAAAATAAACATAAAAAATTATTACTCCAATAAACTTTGCTTTATGGGGGAGACTTGACTTCTTGAATTCCACATGAATGTCCCTCGGTTTGGGTAATGGAACTTCATCTTCATCTAAGCTTGTCTCTTCTTTCCCTTTTGGATCATAGTCTTCTTCTTCCTCCGTGGTCCAACCATAATGTTTGACATCTCTGTATACTTTGGGGTTTGCGGTATAATCAATAACATAGCTCTCACCCTCTGAGTCTTGAGATGACATATTTCCAGATCTACCAGGAAAATAGCAAGAAAGAAGAACAGAGGATTTCTTCGCCATATGATGGTCAATATGTTCGGGGGGGGGTATATAAAGATTTTTTATCTTTGGAAACAAGCAAAGGGGAGAGAAACGGAGTCCGGAAGGTTCCCGAGGTGGGCACAACCCACCTGGGTGCGCCCTGGTATCTTGTGCCCCCCTCGGGTGCCTTCCTGGTTGTTTCTTATTTTCCTAATTTTGAAAATATTCCAAAACTGACAAAAAATATTTTTGCGGATTTTTCATAGTCCGTTTACTTACAGTATCACGTACCTCCTCTTTTTTGATTATTCTAGGGTGTTCCTAAAGGTTTCTTTTTGTGTTCCTCCAGTGTCATTGTTTGGATAATACTTCTTTCAACATTAATAGGCGTTCCTGAGATATAGTGTTTACATCTTTGCCCATTGCCCACCTTTGGGTTAGTACCTTCGGCATTATTTATTTTAATAGCTCCAGAGCAATAAACCTCCGCGATGATACATGGTCCTTCCCATTTAGAGAGAAGTTTTCCTACAAAGAATCTAAAATGGCAGTTGTACAAAAGATCTTATTCACCAACTTTGAATTCCCGCTTTTGGATTCTTTTGTCATGCCATCTTTTAACTTTTTATTTAAATAATCTGTCATTTTCATAGGCTTGAGTTCTCCATTCATCTAGTGAGCTAATATCAAATAACCTCTTTTCACCGGCAAGTTTGAAATCATAGTTGAGTTCTTTAATTGCCCAATATGCTTTACATTCTAACCCAAGAGGTAAATGGCAAGCTTTTCCGTAAACCATTTTATAAGGAGACATACCCATAGGATATTTATATGTTGTTCTATAGGCCCAAAGTGCATCATCCAATTTCTTAGACCAATTATTTTGGGACCTATTAACATTTTTTTGTAATACTAGTTTTATTTCTCTATTGCTAAGTTGAACTTGACCACTAGATTGAGGATGATAAGGTGATGTAATTCTATGGTTAACATCATATTTAGCAAGAATTTTACGGAAAGCACCATGAATAAAGTGTGAACCACCATCAGTAATTAAATATCTAGGGACTCCAAACCTTGGGAAAATAACTTCTTTAAGCATTTTAATGGAAGTGTTATGATTAGCACTACTAGTTGGAATATCTTCTACCCACTTAGTGACATAATCAACAACAACCAAAATATGTGTATACCCATTAGAGGAAGGAAAATGTCCCATATAATCAAAACCCCAAACATTAAATGGTTCAACAGCAAGTGAATAATTCATAGGCATTTCTTGACGCTTACCGATATTATCAATTCTTTGGCATTCATCACAAGATAAAACAAACTTACAAGCATCCTTGAAGAGAGTAGGCCAATAAAAACCAGATTGTAGTACCTTGTGAGCAGTTCTATCTCCCGCATGATGTCCTCCATAAGCTTCGGAATGACATTTTTGTAGGATTTGTCCCTGTTCATGCTCAGGTACACAACATCTAATAATACCATCTACTCCTTCTTTATAAAGATGTGGTTCATCCCAAATGTAATGTCTTAGATCATAGAAGATTTCTTTCTTTTGTTGGTATGTGAAGCTAGGCGGTATATATTTAGCAACAATATAATTAGCATAGTCAGCATAACAAGGAGTGTTATGAGAAATTCCACAAAGAAAAAATTGATAAGAATGAATAATAAGAATGAATTGATTCCTCAAAGAATTGTTACAGGTTATAAAATGGGCAAGTCATGTTCCTTATGTCCCTGCAAAGGGAGGTATTACCATTGTTCCTAATGATAAGAACGAATTGATTCCTCAAAGAATTGTTACAAGTTATAAAATGGTAATTGATTTCTGCAAATTAAATAAAGCTACCAGAAAAGATCACTACCCTCTACCTTTTATTGATAAAATGCTAAAAAGATTATCCAAACATACACATTTTTCTTTCTAGATGGTTATTCTGGTTTCTCTCCAATACCTGTGTCAAAATATGATCAAGAGAAAACCACCTTTACTTGCCCTTTTGGTACCTTTGCTTATAGACGTATGCCTTTTGGTTTATGCAATGCACCTGATACCTTTCAAAGATGTACAACTGTTATATTCTTTGATTTTTGTGAAAAGATTGTTGAGGTTTTCATGGATGATTTCTCTGTTTACGGAACTTCTTTTGATGATTGTTTAAGCAACCTTGATCGAGCTTTGCATGGATGTGAGGAAACTAATCTTGTCTTGAATTGGGACAAGTGCCACTTTATGGTTAATGAAGATATTGTCTTGGGGCATAAAGTTTCTGAAAGAGGTATTGAAGTTGATAAAGCTAAAGTAGATGCTTTTGAAAAGATGTAGTGTCCTAAAGATATCAAAGGTATAAGAAGTTTCCTTGGTCATGTTGGTTTCTATAGGAGGTTTATTAAAGACTTCTCTAAAATTTCTAGGCCTCTCACTAATCTCTTACAAAAGATGTTCCTTTTGTTTTTGATGATGATTGTGTAGAAGCATTTGAAATACTTAAGAAAGCCTTGATTTCTGCACCTATTGTTCAGCCACCTGATTGGAATTTACCCTTTGAAATTATGTGTGCTGCTAGTGTGTCACACCCTAGCTAGATTATGCATTAGAGTGTGCATCATGTTTACCTTCATCAGAAAATTGAAATGGGGAAAGCAGAACCCCCAGCACCCCCCCCCTGAAATCAACTAGGGTTTACTAAAAATAAATTCAATGAACCTGAAATGCCCTTCAAAAATGTTCACCCTCTTTGCCTTGGGTTAGAACCCTTGGGAAAAGTGGTGCATATAATTTTAGGTCAACAAAAGGGGCATTGATTTAATTCATAAATATTTGAATTTGGGCATTTAAATACTATTAAATAATTCAAATGCTCAAATAATGTTGGAACTATTTTTTGGGCCACTGAAATATTTCAGTAAGTGTCCATAAATATTTTCAGGATTTTATAAAATGATTTAGTATTTAAACTAAATCAAAACAGAATAACAGAAATAGAAAAACACAAAAAAATAAAGAGGGAAAGGCCATGGGCCACTTACCTGGCCCATCTCCAGCTGGCGGCCCAGCCCACCCCGCTGCCTCCTGTCGTCCCCCTCCTCGGACAGAAGGACGCGGGCGTGTGCCCGGCGCTCGCCGGCATGCGCGCGCGCCACCTCCCCCCTGCGCGCCACCTCCTGCTTCCCGGGCTCCCTCCCAATGCCACGGAGACGGCCACACACCCCCTGGCCCTCTCATTCCCCTCCCCCGTGCTCATCCCCTCCTCTGGCTCTCCCCCTCTCTTCCACAGAACGCGGCCGTCGCCGCCGACGAGAACCACCACGGCCACAGCCACCCCCTCGCCCCTCGGTTGTGCCCACGAGCTCCGCAACGTCGTGCTCGACCCCCTCACCGAACCACGCCCCGCCGGAAGCCCTGCATCATCGACTTCGAGCTCTTCTTCAACCTCGGCCGCCCGAGCTCCTCGCCGTCGATTCGCGCCGTCAAGGTCGCCCCCGAGCCCGCTAGCCACCCCTACGGCACCGCTGTGAGCTCCCGGTCCTTTTCCCCTTAGCCACGCCGTCGATTTCGCCCCGTAGCCGTTGCCCCGCGAGCACCCGAAGCTCGCCGCCGTTGAGCCTCGACGCCGTCGTGGCTACGGCCGTGCAAGCACGCGTCCGAGCGCACCACCGTCTTCAACGCGTCCCCAGGAGCCTAATGCACCCACCCGTTCGACCTGCCGTGCCCCCTAGCGCTAACCCGCACCAGCCCCTAACTCCAGCCACCGCCGCGAGCTTGCCTCCGGCGAGCTCGGGCCATCTCAGCCCCTGCCGTGTCCACAGATGGATGCGGGCGAGTCCCAGCTCCGCGTAGATGCCCTCCGCTGGCCATTTGGTCGCCGGAGGAGGATTTCCGAGCCCCTCCGCCGTCTCTGGCCTTGCCGGCGACGAGCCGGGGTCAACTCCGGCGTGTTTTGACCCCGGGTCGGCTGGGTTGACTCCCCCCTGACTCACTGACGTGTGGGCCGAGGCGCCTGCTTAATTAGTGTTAGTTAATTAGTGTTAATAAAATTAGCTAATTAGTGAGCCACTGACATGCGGGCCCCGCCCGGCTAACTAAGTTAGTTAGGGCTAATTAACTTGGTTAGTTGATTGTGTCACTGACCAGTGGACCCCACTGGTCAGGTTTGACCTGGAGGCGCCCAGTTGACCTGCTGACATCAGGGTGATGTCATGCTGACGCAATAACTCTTTTTCTGGATTTAATTTTATATAGAAAATTCCAGAAAATTGCCTAAACTTCAAAAATTCATAGAAATTCAACCATAACTCCAAATGAGACAAATTATATATGAAAAATTATCAGAAAAAATCAAGGAATCCATCTGTACCATTTTCATGCATGTTTGAACAATGTTTGTCCTCTGTTTTGGACAAAACAAATAAAGGGAATTTAAATAATCATATATGGGGTTGGAATTTGAATCTTGTACTCAAACCAACTTCATTTAAATCATAGCTAGTTGCATTAGCTCAAGACACATCCATATTGCCATGTCATAGCATGCATCATATTGTTGCATATCGTCATGTGTTGATTGTGCTCGGTTGTGTTATTCGTGGTAGGTTCTGCCTCCGAGGATATTCACGAGTATCCAACTGAAGGGCAGTATCCCGTTACCACTCCATCAGGCAAGCAACCATTGATCATTCCGATACAACCCATGTTCTCGCTCCTGCTCTTGTTTACTGCATTAAGACAACACGATTCAAACTGCTGTGTGCTATGGTAGCTGAACCCTTATCCTCTGCATGACCTGTCATTGCCACAATAACTAGATGAAACCCACTAGCATGTGTAGGAGTTGATTGAGCCATGTTTTGTGATTCCTACCTTGCTATGCCTGCTATGCTTAGAGTTGTGTCAGGTCTGGTTCATCTGGGTGATGGGCTAGAGTGAAATGCTTGTGCCAGTAATATGTGGGATGTGTTGAACATGTTTTGGTAAAGGTATCGATGAGAGGCCATGTAGGAGTACATGGTGGGTTGTTTCATTGAGGCCGTCCATAAGAACTGAGATCTGTATGTGTGATTTAAGATGCAGTTACTACCGTACATTGGGCCCGAAACAAATGGACCCTCTCGGCTTCTTAGCCACCCTAGTACTCTGTCCAGGAGTTGCAAATAGTTTCTGGTGTTTGTAGGATATGTGTTGGCGGCCGTGCGTAGCGCTGACCCTAGGGGTGGGCTATGTTGCGGTAGATACACCGTGGCACGGTGTACCGAGTCACCCGTTTGGTGTCTCGGGAACCCTGTTCACATCGTTCGGGGCCGTATGTGGAAACCTCGGCCGGACTCCCTGCGGATGGAACCTGGATAGGCGATAACCTGGACTAGGGGCTTAGGTGTTTAGGTAGGCCGTGGCCGACACCCTCGCTGGGCTTCCGCTTGAAGGTTGCCGAGTACATGTCGTGTAGACGGCGGTAAGCGGTGAAAGCGTGTATGACGAAGTACACCCCTGCAGGGTATAAAACTATTCGAATAGCCGCGTCCGCGGTAAAGGACTACTTGGTTGCCTATACAGTTCATAGACAAGTTAATGGATACTACTAAAAGACTCAAGATAAGTGTGAGTACCGAGGATGGCCCCCTCGCAGGATACGAGAGAGGATCCACGGTGGAGTATTGTGATGGTGAGTAGTGGACTCGTGTGTGAAAACTATTTTGCTAAAAGATTCCGTAGGATAGCTTAGCCAAGAGTCAAAGCTGGCTTGCTGCATAAACCCCACCACCTTCTTGAGAATGAGCATGTATAGTAGGTTCTGATGTAAGACTTGCTGAGTACCTTTGTACTCATGTTTGCTTATTTATTGTTTTCAGACGACAACACTGCCCCCTCCGATGGGTTTTACGTAGACCTTGATGTCGATGAGTGACTAGCCACCCAGGTGGTGATCCAGGCCATGGAGGGCCCTATGTAGATAGACAGGCTTTGAGAAGCCTTCTTTCTTTCTAGAGTCTGTACTCAGACTAGTTGCTTCCGCATGTGCTTGTATGACTGTATGACTTGAGTGTCGGGTCATGTGACCCCTACCTGTATGGATATGTTATGTACGGCTCCCTGGAGCCTTTAAATAAAGTACTTGAGTTGTAGAGTTTTGTTGTGATGCCATGTTGTATGTACTCATATCGGGCATATTGTGTGTATGATTGAAATGCTTGGTATGAGTGGGATCCGACAAATCTAGTTGTTTGTCCTTCGCAGCCTTTCTTATGGGGAAATGTAGTCTAGTGCTCCTCGAGCCATAGTAGTCCGCTACAGCCCGGTTCACCGGAGTCCTGCTAGCCCAGCACTACTGTTCAGGACACTTGACTGGCCGGCATGTGTTTCACTTCGTCCCTATGTCTGTCCCTTCGGGGAAATGTCACGCGGTGATCTCCGGAGTCCTGTCTAGCCTGCTACAGCCCGGGATCCCCCGGAGTCCTGTTAGCCCAGTGCTACAGCCCGGAATCACTCGTTGATGACCGACATGTTCGATGTGATTCATGTATGCCTGTCTCCATAGGTCTGTGCCGCTTTGGGTTCACGACTAGCCATGTCGGCTCGGGTTCTCGGTCATATGGATGCTAGCGACATTGTCATATACGCGAGCCAAAAGGCGCAAACGGTCCCGGGCCATGGTAAGGCGACACCCGTGGGATACCGTGCGTGAGGCCGCAAAGTGATATGAGGTGTTACCGGCTAGATCGATGTGGCTTAGAATCGGGGTCCTGACAGCGTTGGCATCAGAGCCGGACTGCCTGTAGGTTCGTTCAGCCAAACTGGTCGATGTCGAGTCTAGAAATGCTTTAGTTATATGTAAGGGAATTGATTGTGGGAGGGAACGTAAGGTTCTTTTACTCCTTTACCCTATGCTTCTGATCTGAGTCATCCTCTTCTCATTCAACGTGGGTTAAGGACTAGGCTCTCTTCTTCTATCAGGTTCACGTGTTACTAATCCGTAGTAGTTTATAGGATTATTGCTACGAGTTCCAGTCCAGTTTCTACTATTTTAGTACGTTGCTGTTTGAATCAGAACCTTGATATGATGCTGTTGAGCGGTATTGTGAACTGTTGTGGATGTCTCAAATCTTTTTCTGAGCATTTACAGCCGTTATGCTGTCCAATTTTCCCTAGGAATTCTGATGTCTTTGTCTTGTGGTTGTGCTTTCAGATGGCCAACCATTCTCAAAATCAGGTGGTTCGCCTGACCAGGTGCCTCGACATGCCCGGTCATACTGCTATGTTGGTCCTGGTCATGATCGAGACAGGATACCGTTGGTATCCCGAATACTCTGTTGAAGAGCAGTTCCGCGACTTTAATCAAAGCCAGTATTTCTGCACCGTCAGGATATTTCCTTCCTATCTTGGATCTACCGAGCCCCTTCACTGTTCCTATGGACTCGGAGTTACCATTGAGATGGCTGTGCAGGATGCTGCCTATTCCATGATGACCATCTTGCGAGTCCAGACTGGCCTGCTTCGGAACACTGACTTCCGTTACATGCCAGCTTCACTTCCGGGAGCGCAGGGGTATCTTCAGGCTATCTATGCTGACTCCACTCAGGAGGACTCATTAACTCGTACCACCACTGAGATGCTCGAAGATAAGGACCGAGAGAATTGGGCCTTGAGGCTGGAGCTCTTTAATACCCGTGCTGATCATTGGGCCACATTGACTCGGTTTGCACCCGCGGTGCAAGCTGGATGTATGGATACCAGGGATCTGTATCCTGTGAGAGCAGCTCTGCCAGACATGGTGGATTGGCGTGATGTGGGAGGCATCACCCCACCCCTTGGTCCCCGCAGGCCACCGTTTGTTGGTCCAAGACCTCATCCTAGCCCTTATGGTCCACAGGCTCCTCAGGACCGTCTATTTCCGGATGATCACGTTGAACTTCCAGGCTATGGAGGTGACTTCTATGAGGACTACTACGGGGCTATCTGAGTTAGTAGTAGTACCACTAGTATTGTAGTAGTTGTATCCCCACTGTCCTGTGTGACTTGTGGAATACGACTTGGTGTGTAATCGATTCCGGAGGTGTAGACAAATAATGTATAGGGACTCGGAATGCCTCCGATGAGATGTAACGTCTACCTTCATAGTTGTACTGTAGCATGGGCTTGTACTAAACTATGTATGACGAGTATGACCGTTGGTGTATATATGGTAGTTTTATATTACCATGGCATACGAATGACCATCTCTGCATTCCGTGTTATCCTTTACATTCTGCACTTCCCTGTTAAGTTTGAGCCATCCTTGTCTAAACCGTTGTCTTGTTTTCCTCCTAGGATGGTCAACACCCGCGGCAACCCTGCTGCCCCGGAGCAGGGGGAAGCCAATGCAGCTAGAGGTGAAAATTTGCCTCACCCGCCTTCCCTGGCCGAAGTGATGCTGGAGGCGGAAAGGAACAAGCATGAGACCAACCGCCTGCTGGAGCGGATTGAGCAGAATACTGCACGCCACCCATGAAATGACCTGGTGTCAATCAACGACTTTATCAAGCTGTACCCACCAAAGTTTAACCATTCCGTCGAGCCCCTCGACGCGGATGATTGGCTTCGCAGCATCACCCACAAGCTACGTTCTGCCAACGTAGCCGAAGCCGACAAGGTTACCTATGCTGCTTATCATCTCGAGGGCCCCGCTAGCCATTGGTGGGAAAACTACGAAGCTATGCGCCCGGTCGGCCAAATCACTACCTGGGCTGAGTTCAGCGAGGCTTTCCGTGAGCATCACATTCCGGAAGGTCTCATGGATCGCAAGAGGGAGGAGTTCTGCAACTTCACCCAAGGAAGGCTGACTGTGGATGCATATAGCCGAGAATTTGGGAACCTGGCACGCTATGCTCCTGAAGAGGTTTCTACTGACGCCAAGAAGCAGGCAAGGTTCCGCAAGGGACTTAGCCCTAAGCTTCGCCGCGATCTCCGTCTGCACGAGTGCACATCCTTCCAGAAGCTGGTCAATAAAGCTATCAGTGCTGAGACAGGCCAGACTGATTATGACGCTTCACGCAAGCACTCCTGTGATTTTGGGTCTTCATCCGGCTCTGGAGCTCAGAAGCGCCGGGTGTGGATTCCAAGCACCGCACTGCCACCCAGATTCACCCCGAGGCCATCCTTTGAGGCGCCTCGTCCCAACCCGATATTTGCACCGCCCAAGCCCTATGGTGGCCCCGCTGCTAATGTTGCTCCACGCCCCACTGTGGTAACATGCTTCAAGTGTGGAGAACCGGGTCACTATAGTCGAGAGTGTCCCCAGAACAACCCCAATCAAGCTGGAAAGCCCGTTGGCCGTGGTAAGCCCGCGGGAAAGACTTTCTACGCCAAGTCGGCCACTACTGCACGTGGCCATGTCAACTATGTTTCAGCCGAAGAGGCTCATGAGGATCCCAACGTCGTCCTTGGTATGCTCCTTGTTAACTGCCATCCGACATCTGTTCTTTTCGATACTGGAGCATCTCATTCATTCATATCCGAGAATTATGCTCGGTTGCATAACACGACATTCTGTGACATGCCCACTTCCATGGTAATTCAAACTCCGAGTTCCAAATGGCAAACTTCTAAGGTAAGCCATGGGAACGAAATTCTAGTCGATAGGCTTGTTTTCCTCGCATCTTTAATAGCTCTCAAGTCCTCCGACATAAACATCATCTTGGGTATGGACTGGATGTCGGCTCATTATGCCAAGATTGATTGTGCCACTAGAACCATTCAACTTATTCATCCCTCGGGCAAGACAGTTAATGTCTTAACTCGAGTGGCCAAGCGCCAACTTTACTCTCTCAATGCCAACCCCCTTCCAGACCTTGAGGACGTTCCGGTAGTCCGAGACTTCCCGGATGTGTTTCCGGAAGAACTGCCAGGTGTTCCACCTGACCGGGATGTCGAGTTTGTGATAGACCTTGTTCCAGGAACCGTTCCAATTGCTAGAAGACCCTACAAGATGGCACCCTTAGAACTAGCCGAGCTTAAGAACCAACTCGATGAGTCCTTGAACAAAGGGTTCATCTGTCCTAGCTCCTCTCCTTGGGCTTGCCCCGTCCTCTTCGTCAAGAAGAAGGATGGAACGGATCGAATGGTTGTGGATTACCGACCTGTCAATCTGGTCACCATCAAGAACAAATACCCGCTTCCCAGGATCAACGACCTGTATGATCAGCTCGCTGGATCCTTAGTCTTCTCCAAGATGGATTTGAGGCTGGGCTACCATCAAATCAAAATCAGAAACGGGGACATTCCCAAAACGGCTTTTGTTACTCGTTATGGCCAATACGAGTACACCGTCATGTCCTTCGGTTTAACCAATGCCCCGGCCACTTTCTCCCGGTTAATGAACTCGGTTTTCATGGAGTACTTGGACAAATTCGTCGTAGTATACCTCGATGACATACTCATCTACTCCAAGAATGAAGAGGAACATGCCGAACATCTAAGGCTGGTATTGATGAAACTTTGAGAGCATCGCCTTTATGCCAAATTCTCCAAGTGTGAATTTTGGTTGTCAGAAGTGACCTATCTAGGCCATGTAATCTCTGGTAAGGGTATTGCTGTCAATCCCAAGCGAGTTCAAGCCGTCCTTGATTGGACTCCACCTGAAACGGTCAAGCAAGTTCAGAGTTTCCTTGGCCTAGCGAGCTATTGCCGCCGCTTCGTCGAGAATTTCTCCAAGGTTGCTAAACCTCTAACTGAACTCCTCAAGAAAGATAAAAAGTTCGAGTGGACTCCACAGTGCGAGTTCAGTTTTCAGGAACTGAAAAGACGCCTGACATCTACTCCCGTACTGGTACCACCAGATTTCTCCAAGGACTTTATTATCTATTGTGACGCCTCGCGACAAGGACTAGGTTGCATACTCATGCAAGATCGTCAGGTAATTGCCTATGCTTCACGGCAATTACACCCACATGAGGAAAATTATCCCACACATGATCTAGAGCTTGCAGCTGTAGTCCATGCACTCAAAACCTGGCGACATTACCTTCTCGGTAATCGTTGCGAGATCTTCACCGATCACCAAAGCTTGAAATATATCTTCACCCAACCAGATTTGAATCTCAGGCAAAGACATTGGGTCGAGTTGATCTCGGATTACGACTTAGGAATAACTTACACCCCTGGCAAGGCCAATGTCATGGCCGATGCGCTAAGTCGTAAGTCCTACTGTAACAACCTGATGTTACAACAAAGTCAACCGCTTCTCCATGAGGAATTTCGCAAGCTTAATCTTCACATTGTTCCTCAAGGATTCCTATCCACCCTGGTAGCGGAACCTACCCTTACGGATCAGGTCATCAAGGCACAGAAGATAGATCCGGGAATTTCCCGTATCAAGAGAAACTTTAAGAAAGGAGTCGTGAATTGTTTCTCCATTTATGATCAAGGTGTTGTATACTTTGGGAATCGCCTAGTGGTTCCGAAGGCGCGAAACCTGAGGCGACTGACCCTTAAGGAAGCTCATGAATCCCCTCTCACCATTCATCCCGGTAGTACTAAAATGTATCAAGACCTACGCCAGAGGTTTTGGTGGACTAGGATGAAGAGAGAAATCGCTCAATACATTGCCAATTGCGACGTTTGTCGTCGTGTTAAAGCAGAGCATCAACGGCCTGCTGGCACCCTTCAACCTTTGGCTATTCCTGAATGGAAATGGGACAAAATCAGTATGGATTTCATCACTGGGTTTCCCAGGACCAAGAGGGGGAATAATGCCATCTTCATCGTGATCGACCATCTTTCCAAAGTAGCCCATTTTCTACCTGTTCGTGAGAGTATCACCGCTAGCCAGCTAGCTGACCTATACATCTCCCGAATAGTGTCTCTTCATGGTGTCCCATTGGAAATTAACTCAGACCGTGGAAGTCTCTTCACCTCTCGATTTTGGGAAAGTTTCCAAAATGCTATAGGAACTCATCTCTCCTTTAGCACCGCCTTCCATCCTCAATCAAGTGGTCAAGTAGAGCGAGTCAATCAAATTCTAGAAGATATGCTCCGAGCTTCTGTTATCTCGTTCGGAATGAGTTGGGAGAAATGCCTTCCATTCGCGGAGTTTGCTTATAACAATAGCTATCAAGCTAGTTTGGGCAAGGCTCCCTTCGAAGTTATATATGGACGAAAATGTCGAACGCCTCTTAACTGGTCAGAAACCGGGGAAAGACAACTCTTTGGCCCGGATATGATTCAGGAAGCAGAAGAGCAGGTTCGCGTTATTCGTGAGAAATTGAAAACAGCCCAATCTCGCCAAAAGAGTCAATATGATCGTAAACATAAGCCTATGACATTTGAAATTGACGAGAAAGCTTACCTTCGGGTTACCCCGTTAAAGGGAACCCATCGTTTCGGTATCAAAGGCAAATTGGCTCCTCGTTACATTGGACCTTTTCGCATTCTTGCCAAACGAGGAGAAGTTGCCTACCAATTGGAACTACCTCCGCATCTTTCCAGAGTTCACGATGTCTTCCACGTTTCGCAACTCAGGCGTTGCTTCGCGGATCCTATCCGTGAAGTGGACCACGAAACGCTTGATTTACAAGATAACCTTTCTTATCGGGAATACCCCGTTCGTATCCTTGATCAAGCCGAGCGTACCACTCGACGTCATAATATCAAGTTTCTCAAGGTTCAATGGTCACACCATTCCGAGGAAGAAGCCACTTGGGAAAGGGAGGATCGTCTTCGACTCGAGTACCCCACCTTCTTCCCAGATGATCCTAAATCTCGGGACGAGATTCTATTGAGTGGGGGTGAGTTGTCACACCCTAGCTAGATTATGCATTAGAGTGTGCATCATGTTTACCTTCATCAGAAAATTGAAATGGGGAAAGCAGAACCCCCAGCACCCCCCCCTGAAATCAACTAGGGTTTACTAAAAATAAATTCAATGAACCTGAAATGCCCTTCAAAAATGTTCACCCTCTTTGCCTTGGGTTAGAACCCTTGGGAAAAGTGGTGCATATAATTTTAGGTCAACAAAAGGGGCATTGATTTAATTCATAAATATTTGAATTTGGGCATTTAAATACTATTAAATAATTCAAATGCTCAAATAATGTTGGAACTATTTTTTGGGCCACTGAAATATTTCAGTAAGTGTCCATAAATATTTTCAAGATTTTATAAAATGATTTAGTATTTAAACTAAATCAAAACAGAATAACAGAAATAGAAAAACACAAAAAAATAAAGAGGGAAAGGCCATGGGCCACTTACCTGGCCCATCTCCAGTTGGCGGCCCAGCCCACCCCGCTGCCTCCTGTCGTCCCCCTCCTCGGACAGAAGGACGCGGGCGTGTGCCCGGCGCTCGCCGGCACGCGCGCGCGCCACCTCCCCCCCTGCGCGCCACCTCCTGCTTCCCGGGCTCCCTCCCAATGCCACGGAGACGGCCACACACCCCCTGGCCCTCTCATTCCCCTCCCCCGTGCTCATCCCCTCCTCTGGCTCTCCCCCTCTCTTCCACAGAACGCGGCCGTCGCCGCCGACGAGAACCACCACGGCCACAGCCACCGCCTCGCCCCTCGGTTGTGCCCATGAGCTCCGCAACGTCGTCCTCGACCCCCTCACCGAACCACGCCCCGCCGGAAGCCCTGCATCATCAACTTCGAGCTCTTCTTCAACCTCGGCCGCCCGAGCTCCTCGCCGTCGATTCGCGCCGTCAAGGTCGCCCCCGAGCCTGCTAGCCACCCCTACGGCACCGCTATGAGCTCCCAGTCCTTTTCCCCTTAGCCACGCCGTCGATTTCGCCCCGTAGCCGTTGCTCCGCGAGCACCCGAAGCTCGCCGCCGTCGTGGCTACGGCCGTGCAAGCACGCGTCCGAGCGCACCACCATCTTCAACGCGTCCCCAGGAGCCTAATGCACCCACCCGTTCGACCTGCCGTGCCCCCTAGCGCTAACCCGCACCAGCCCCTAACTCCGGCCACCGCCGCGAGCTTGCCTCCGGCGAGCTCGGGCCATCTCAGCCCCTGCCGTGTCCACAGATGGATGCGGGCGAGTCCCAGCTCCGCGTAGATGCCCTCCGCTGGCCATTTGGTCGCCGGAGGAGGATTTCCGAGCCCCTCCGCCGTCTCTGGCCTTGTCGGCGACGAGCCGGGGTCAACTCCGGCGTGTTTTGACCCCGGGTCGGCTGGGTTGACTCCCCCCCTGACTCACTGACGTGTGGGCCCAGGCGCCTGCTTAATTAGTGTTAATAAAATTAGCTAATTAGTGAGCCACTGACATGCGGGCCCCGCCCGGCTAACTAAGTTAGTTAGGGCTAATTAACTTGGTTAGTTGATTGTGTCACTGACCAGTGGACCCCACTGGTCAGGTTTGACCTGGAGGCGCCCAGTTGACCTGCTGACATTAGGGTGATGTCATGTTGACGCAATAACTCTTTTTCTGGATTTAATTTTATATAGAAAATTCCAGAAAATTGCCTAAACTTCAAAAATTCATAGAAATTCAACCATAACTCCAAATGAGACAAATTATATATGAAAAATTATCAGAAAAAATCAAGGAATCCATCTGTACCATTTTCATGCATGTTTGAACAATGTTTGTCCTCTGTTTTGGACAAAACAAATAAAGGGAATTTAAATAATCATATATGGGGTTGGAATTTGAATCTTGTACTCAAACCAACTTCATTTAAATCATAGCTAGTTGCATTAGCTCAAGACACATCCATATTGCCATGTCATAGCATGCATCATATTGTTGCATATCGTCATGTGTTGATTGTGCTCGGTTGTGTTATTCGTGGTAGGTTCTGCCTCCGAGGATATTCACGAGTATCCAACTGAAGGGCAGTATCCCGTTACCACTCCATCAGGCAAGCAACCATTGATCATTCCGATACAACCCATGTTCTCGCTCCTACTCTTGTTTACTGCATTAAGACAACACGATTCAAACTGCTGTGTGCTACGGTAGCTGAACCCTTATCCTCTGCATGACCTGTCATTGCCACAGTAACTAGATGAAACCCACTAGCATGTGTAGGAGTTGATTGAGCCATGTTTTGTGATTTCTACCTTGCTATGCCTGCTATGCTTAGAGTTGTGTCAGGTCTGGTTCATCTGGGTGATGGGCTAGAGTGAAATGCTTGTGCCAGTAATATGTGGGATGTGTTGAACATGTTTTGGTAAAGGTATCGATGAGAGGCCATGTAGGAGTACATGGTGGGTTGTTTCATTGAGGCCGTCCATAAGAACTGAGATCTGTATGTGTGATTTAAGATGCAGTTACTACCGTACATTGGGCCCGAAACAAATGGACCCTCTCGGCTTCTTAGCCACCCTAGTACTCTGTCCAGGAGTTGCAAATAGTTTCTGGTGTTTGTAGGATATGTGTTGGCGGCCGTGCGTAGCGCTGACCCTAGGGGTGGGCTATGTTGCGGTAGATACACCGTGGCACGGTGTACCGAGTCACCCGTTTGGTGTCTCGGGAACCCTGTTCACATCGTTCGGGGCCGTATGTGGAAACCTCGGCCGGACTCCCTGCGGATGGAACCTGGATAGGCGATAACCTGGACTAGGGGCTTAGGTGTTTAGGTAGGCCGTGGCCGACACCCTCGCTGGGCTTCCGCTTGAAGGTTGCCGAGTACATGTCGTGTAGACGGCGGTAAGCGGTGAAAGCGTGTATGACGAAGTACACCCCTGCAGGGTATAAAACTATTCGAATAGCCGCGTTCGCGGTAAAGGACTACTTGGTTGCCTATACAGTTCATAGACAAGTTAACGGATACTACTAAAAGACTCAAGATAAGTGTGAGTACCGAGGATGGCCCCCTCGCAGGATACGAGGGAGGATCCACGGTGGAGTATTGTGATGGTGAGTAGTGGACTCATGTGCGAAAACTATTTTGCTAAAAGATTCCGTAGGATAGCTTAGCCAAGAGTCAAAGCTGGCTTGCTGCATAAACCCCACCACCTTCTTGAGAATGAGCATGTATAGTAGGTTCTGATGTAAGACTTGCTGAGTACCTTTGTACTCATGTTTGCTTATTTATTGTTTTCAGACGACAACACTACCCCCTCCGATGGGTTTTACGTAGACCTTGACGTCGACGAGTGACTAGCCACCCAGGTGGTGATCCAGGCCATGGAGGGCCCTATGTAGATAGACAGGCTTCGAGAAGCCTTCTTTCTTTCTAGAGTCTGTACTCAGACTAGTTGCTTCCGCATGTGCTTGTATGACTGTATGACTTGAGTGTCGGGTCATGTGACCCCTACCTGTATGGATATGTTATGTACGGCTCCCTGGAGCCTTTAAATAAAGTACTTGAGTTGTAGAGTTTTGTTGTGATGCCATGTTGTATGTACTCATATCGGGCATATTGTGTGTATGGTTGAAATGCTTGGTATGAGTGGGATCCGACAAATCTAGTTGTTTGTCCTTCGCAGCCTTTCTTATGGGGAAATGTAGTCTAGTGCTCCTCGAGCCATAGTAGTCCGCTACAGCCCGGTTCACCGGAGTCCTGCTAGCCCAGCACTACTGTTCAGGACACTTGACTGGCCGGCATGTGTTTCACTTCGTCCCTATGTCTGTCCCTTCGGGGAAATGTCACGCGGTGATCTCCGGAGTCCTGTCTAGCCTGCTACAGCCCGGGATCCCCCGGAGTCCTGTTAGCCCAGTGCTACAGCCCGGAATCACTCGTTGATGACCGACATGTTCGATGTGATTCATGTATGCCTGTCTCCATAGGTCTGTGCCGCTTTGGGTTCACGACTAGCCATGTCGGCCCGGGTTCTCGGTCATATGGATGCTAGCGACATTGTCATATACGCGAGCCAAAAGGCGCAAACGGTCCCGGGCCATGGTAAGGCGACACCCGTGGGATACCGTGCGTGAGGCCGCAAAGTGATATGAGGTGTTACCGGCTAGATCGATGTGGCTTAGAATCGGGGTCCTGACATAGTGAATATGCTATTGGTGCTATTCTAGGACAAAGGGGTGATAAGAAATTAAATGTTATACAATATGCTAGTAAAACTCTAGAGAGTGCCCAGAAAAATTGTGCTACCACTGAAAAAGAATTTTTAGCAGTTGTGTTTGCATGTGATAAGTTCACACCTTATATTGTTGATTCCAAAGTAAGTGTTCACACTGATCATGCTGCTATTAAATACCTTATGGAAAAGGAAGATGCTAAACCTAGACTTATTAAATGGGTTCTCTTGCTACAAGAATTTGATTTGCATATTGTCGATAGAAAGGGAGTTGAGAACCATGTTAAAGGCAACTTGTCTAGGTTAGGGAATGTTCTTGATGACCCATTACCTATTGATGATAGCTTTCCTGATGAGCGATTAAATGTCATAAATGCCTCTCATAACACTCCATGGTATGCTGATTATGCTAATTATATTGTTGCTAAATTTATACCACCTAGTTTCACATACCAGCAAAAGAAAAAGTTTTTCTATGATTTAAGACATTACTTCTGGGATGACCAACACCTTTATAAAGAAGGAGTAGATGGTGTTATTAGATGTTGTGTACCTGAGCATGAACAGGAACAGATCCTACACAAGTACCACTCCGAGTCTTACGAAGGACACCACGCTGGAGATAGAACTGCACATAAGGTATTGCAATCCGGTTTCTATTGGCCCACTCTCTTTAAAGATGCTCGTAAGTTTGTCTTGTCTTGTTACCAATGTCAAAGAATTGGTAATATTAGTAGACATTGGGAAATTTCTATGAACTATTCACTTGTTATTTAACCATTTGATGTTTGGGGCTTTGATTATATGGGACCTTTTCCTTCCTCTAATGGGTATACAGATGTTTTAGTTGTTGTTGATTACCTTACTAAGTTGGTAGAAGCTATTCCAACTAGTAGTGCTGATCATAACACTTCTATTAAGATGCTTAAAGAAGTTATTTTTCCGAGGTTTGGAGTCCCTAGATATTTAATGACTGATGGTTGTTCACATTTTATTCATGGTGCTTTCCATAAAATGCTTGCTAATTATGATGTTAATCATAGAATTGCATCTCCTTATGATCCCCAGTCTAGTGGTCAAGTAATATTGAGCAATAGAGAGATTAAATTAATTTTGCAAAAGACTGTTAATAGATATAGAAAGAATTGGTCTAAGAAACTTGATGATGCTTTGTGGGCCTATAGAGCTGCTTATAAAAATCATATGGGTATGTCTCCGTATAAAATGGTTTATGGAAAAGCATGTCATTTACCTCTTGAACTAGAACATAAGGCATATTGCGCTATTAAAGAGATGAATTATGATTTCAAACTTGCCGGTGAGAAGAGGTTATTTGACATTAGCTCACTTGATGAATGGAGAACCCAAGCCTATGAGAATGCCAAGTTGTTTAAAGAAAAGGTTAAGAGATGGCATGATAGAAGGATACAAAAGCGTGAGTTTAATGTAGGTGATTATGTTTTGCTATACAACTCTTGTTTAAGATTTTTTGCAGGAAAGCTTCTCTCTAAATGGGAAGGCCCATACATTATCGAGGAGGTCTATCATTCCGGTGCCATAAAAATCAACAACGCCGAAGGCACAAATCCGAAAGTGGTAAACGGTCAAAGAATCAAACATTATATCTCAGGTACTCCCATAAATGTTGAGACCAATATAATTAATACCATAACACCGGAGGAGTACATTAGGGACACTTTCCAGAATGTTTCAGACTCCGAAAAGGCATAGGTATGTGGTACAGTAAGTAAACCGACTCCAAAACGTTTCCAATTATATTTTTTCTCCATTTTGGAATATTTAAAAAATAGGAAAATTAAAAGTAGTCCGAAAGAGACACGAGGCCACCACAAGGGTGGAGGGCGCGCCCTACCCCCTAGGCCCGCCCGCCGCCCTCCGGACTCCGTTTTCCTGCACGATACTTCTTTTGGTTGGCAAAAATTCATTATATAATCTCCCGAAGGTTTTGACCACCGTACCATGCAAAAATCTCATGTTTTTGTTTTGAGCTATTTTTCCTGATAGATCTAGATCGTCGTGACGTCTCCAATCGCCCCCGAGGACAAGTTTTTCGAGAAGGTCATAAACCCCTACCTCACAGAGGTGCTGCGGCACCCTCAAGCCATTGAGTTGCGTGAAGGGGTGCTGCAAATCTGCGATGTTGAGGCGCCGAAGAAGACCGGAAGCATGGAGACGATGCTCGAAGCAATGGAGCAACAAGTTTTCAAGTGCCAAGGGATGGTGGAGTGTGGAATCAATGTAAACCACATGATGATCATGGAGTTCGCCAACAAGCACAAGCTGGATCCCAAGAGCATTGAGGAGACCTTCTTCAGGCTTCATGAGAAAATCGAGCATCTCCAAGCCCAGATCTATGACCTGCAAAACCAAAACTGTGAGGATGAATATAGATTCAAGAGGATGAGTTTGGCTGCAGATTTGAGGATCCCGGAGACTCATTCATCTTTCTATGATGGTGAACCTATGCCTTGGAAGATGGGTGACAAGCCTACTTCATCAACAACTCCTTCATCACCACCTCCAAAGAAAGAGATCTAAATACATGGGTATGGGCATTCCCCTTGGCAACTGCCAAGCTTGGGGGAGTGCCCCGGTGTCGTATCACCATGACATATTTATCTTTATCGTTTTTCCTAGTTCGATCCTTTTTGTTATATCTTGATCTAGTAGAGTAAAGTTTTAGTTTGATCTAGCTTTGGGTTTTGCTTTATGTTCCCTCTATGTAATCGAGTCCGTGAGATATATAATAAAGAGTAGTTTTGAGATAAGGGCTTTGTTTTCTTGCTAATACCTTGAGGGAATTAAATAAAAGAAAGGATAAAAATAAATAAAAGGTTCATATATTGATCTTATGGAGAGTAATGACTTCACATATAAGGAGTATGATGAATAAAAGTTATTGAGAGTTGACAAACATAGTTTTGGTCATTGTTGCAATTAATAGGATGTAATAAAGAAAGAGAGGTTTCACATATAAATATACTATCTTGGACATCTTTTATAATTGTGGGCACTCATTAAAATATGACATGCTCAAAAGTTGATGTTGGACAAGGAAGACAACATAATAGGTTATGTTTTCTTATATCCAACTAGAAGTTATATTGTCATGGATAATCCAACATGTTGAGCTTGCATTTCCCTCTCATGCTAGCCAAATTCTTTGCACCAAGTAGAGATACTACTTGTGCTTCCAAACATCCCTAAACCCAGTTTTTCCATGAGAGTCCATCATACCTACCTATGGACTGAGTAAGATCCTTCAAGTAAGTTGTCATCGGTGCAAGCAATAAAGATTGCTCTCTAAATACGTATGATATATTAGTGTGAAGAAAATAAGCTTTATACGAACTTGTGATGTGGAAGAAATAAAAGCGATGGACTGCATAATAAAGGTCCTTATCACAAGCGGCAATATAAAGTGACGTTCTATTGCACTAAGATTTTGTACATCCAACGATAATAGCGCATGACAACCTCTGCTTCGCTCTACGAAGGGCCTATCTTTTCCTTTTATCTCCCACCCTTATACAAGAGTCATGGTGATCATCACCTTTCCTTTTTATACTTTTTCCTGTGGCAAGCTCTATGTGTTGGAGAGATTATGATATATATATATATATATATATATATATATATATATATATATATCCCCTCGGATGTAGGCTTTCATAATGTATTATTGTTGACATTACCCTTGAGGTAAAAGGTTGGGAGGCGAAACTATAAGCCCCTATATCTTTCTCTATGTCCCATTGAAACTTTGTAACCATAAGTATCGCATGAGTGTTAGCAATTATGAAAGATTATATGATAGTTGACTATGTGGACTTGCTGAAAAGCTCTTCAAATTGACTCTTTCCGATGTTATGATTAATTGCAATTTCTTCAATGACAGAGATCATAGTTTGTTAGTTTTCAATGAAGTTTCTATTCTTACTTTACCTTGTGAACAAATTGTTACTTTAGCATAAGAAATTATATGACAATATATGTTGTTGTTCTAAAGATAATCACCCTCATGCCCGTATTTTATTTTTATCGACACCTCTATCTCTAAGCATGTGGACATCTTTATCGATATCGGCTTTCGCTTAAGGACAAGCGAGGTCTAAGCTTGGGGGAGTTGATACGTCCATTTTGCATCATGCTTTTATATTGATATTTAATGCATTATGGGTTGTTATTACACATTATATCATAATACTTATGCCTATTCTCTCTTATTTTACAAGGTTTACAAGAAGAGGGAGAATGCTGGCAGTTGGAATTTTGGGCTGGAAAAGGAGCAAATATTAGAGACCTATTCTGCACAACTCCAAAAGTCCTGAAACTTGACAGAGCACGTTTTTAGAATAAATAATAAATATTGGTCGAAGAAAGTACCAGAGGGGGGCCACCAGCCCTACCCCCCTGGGCGTGCCCCCCGACCTTGTGGGCCCCTTGGCAGGCCTCCGGTGCCCATCTTTGGCTATATGGTGTCTTTTACCCAGGAAAAAATCAAGAAGAAGCTTTTGGGACGAAGTGCCTCCGTCTCGAGGCGGAACCTGGGTACAACCAATCTAGGGCTCCGGCGGAGCTGTTCTACCGGCGAAACATCCCTCCGAGAGGGGGAAATCATCGCCATCGTCATCACAAACGATCCTCTCATCGAGAGGGGGGTCAATCTCCATCAACATCTTCACCAGCACCATCTCCTCTCAAACCCTAGTTCACCTCTTGTATTCGATCTCCGTCCCAAAACCTCATATTGGTACCCGTGGGTTGCTAGCAGTGTTGATTACTCCTTGTAGTTTATGCTAGTTGGTTTATCCGATGGAAGATTATATTTTTAGATCCTTAATGATAATTAATACTCCTCTGATTATGATTATGAATATGCTTTGTGAGTACTTACGTTTTCTCCTGAGGACATGGGAGAAGTCTTGTTATAAGTAATCATGTGAATTTGGTATTTGTTCAATATTTTGATGAGATGTATGTTGTATTTCCTCTAGTGGTGTTATGTGAACGTCGACTACATGACACTTCACCATTATTTGGGCCTAGGGGAAGGCATTGGGAAGTAATAAGTAGATGATGGGTTGCTAGAGTGACAGAAGCTTAAACCCCAGTTTATGCATTGCTTCGTAAGGGGCTGATTTGGATCGATATGTTACATGCTATGGTTAGGTTTACCTTAAAACTTCTTTCATAGTTGCGGATGCTTGCGAGGGGGGCTTAATCATAAGTGGGAGGCTTGTCCAAGGAAGGGCATCACCCAAGCACCGGTCCACCCACATATAAGTAATGAACGCGAAGCATATGAGTATGATGAAAACTAGCTTGACAACAATTCCCATGTGTCCTTGGGAGCGCTTTGCTTTATATAAGAGTTTGTCCAGGCTTGTCCTTTGCTACAAAAAGGATTGGGCCACCTTGCTACACCTTGTTTACTTTTATTACTTGATACCCGTTACAATTTATCTTATCAAAAAACAATCTGTTACCGACAATTTCAGTGCTTGCAGAGAATACCTTGTTGAAAACCACTTGTCATTTCCTTCTACTCCTCGTTGGGTTTGACACTCTTACTTATCGAAAGGACTATGATAGATCCCCTATACTTGTGGGTCATCGGTGTACTCCAAACTTTCGAACGTGATGACTTGGTTCGAGGTGACACTTTCAATGTGATCGAGGTGGCCGGTCGAATTGGCGTGCAGGACAATGTTGCGAAAGCAAAGAGTTGGCTGGTGACGAATATGTCACCATAGCTGATGGATAGCTGAGAAGATAACCTTTCCAATGGCACTGGTCCCATGGTCAAATTCCTCCTGAATAAACGGGAATCATCAAAACAAAAGACGTCCAGAATCTGTCTCGGTGTTGCACCACCGTTTTAGGCCTTTGGGCCATGTATCCTTTTGAGCCCAATTAGGGGCGTGACTAGAGGGTCCTTGGTTAACCCTCGACCATATTTATAGCCACCAGTGCTTAGGTTAGGGTCGGGTTTTGATTAGATTATTCTGTCAAGAACAGATTCGCCGTTCGTCGGTTTGTGAGACCCCAACTTCGTGAGGTTAATCATACATCTGCAATTTTGTTGCATTCTTTCTTGTTCTTGCTTGTGTTCTTCGATTCGCAAGCAAAGATTAGCCTTCTTGGCGAGGTCGATGATACGTCCATTTTGCATCATGTTTTCCTACTATTATTTATGATGTTTTTATATATAGTAATGCTTTGTGGAGTAATTCTAATGCTTTATCTCTCATAATTTCCAAGGTACACACAAATAGGGAGAATTCCGGCAGTTGGAAATCTGGACCTGGAAAAGCTACGCCAGGCTACCTATTTTGCACAACTCCAAACAGGTTGAAACTACATGGAGAATTTTATGGAATATATGACGAATATTGGAGCAGATAAGTACCAGAGGAGGCCCACCAGGTGGGCACAACCCACCTGGGCGCGCGAGGGAGCCCAGACGCGCCCTGGTGGGTTGTGCTCACCCAGGCCCACCTCCGGTGCCCATCCTCTAGTATATATAGGTCATTTTGACCTAGAAAAAATAAGGAGAGGACTTTTGGGACGGAGCGCCGCCATCTCGATGCGAAACTTGGGCAGGAGCACTTTTGCCCTCCGACGGAACTTCCCTCCCGGAGGGGGAAATAATTGTCATCATCATCACCAACAACTCTCCCATCTTGGGGAGGGCAATCTCCATCAACATCTTCAACAACACCATCTCATCTCAAACCCTAGATCATCTCTTGTGTTCAATCTTGTTACCGGAACAATAGATTGGTGCTTGTGGGTGACTAGTAGTGTTGAACTATTGATTACATCTGGTAGTTGATTACTATATGATTTATATGGTGGAAGGTTATATGTTTAGATCCAATATGCTATTTAATACCCCTCTGATCTTGAGCATGATTATCATTTGTGAGTAGTTACTTTTGTTCTTGAGGTCACGGGAGAAATCATGTTGCATGTAATCATGTGAACTTGATATGTGTTTGATATTTTGATAGTATGTATGTTGTGATTCCCTTAGTGGTGCCATGTGAACGTCGACTACATGACACTTCACCATATTTGGGCCTAAGGGAATGCATTGTGGAGTAGCAATTAGATGATGGGTTTGATACGTCTCCAACGTATCTACTTTTCCGAACACTTTTGTCCTTGTTTTGGACTCTAACTTGCTTGATTTGTATCGAACTAACCCAGACTGACGCTGTTTTCAGCAGAACTGCCATGGTTATTTTTGTGCAGAAATAAAAGTTCTCAGAATGACCTGAAAATCCACGAAGACATGTTTTGGAATTAATGAAAAATATTGGCGAAAGAATCAGCATCAGGGGGCCCACACCCTGTCCACGAGGGTGCAGGGCGCCCCCCCCCCCCCCCCCGGGGCGCGCACCCTGCCTCATGGCCCCCCTGGGACTCCACCGACCTCAACCCCAACTCCATATATTCACTTTCGGGGAGGAAAAAATCAGAGAGAAGGATTCATCACGTATTACGATACGGAGCCGCCGCCGGGCCCTAATCTTCCTCGGGAGAGCTATTCTGGAGTCCGTTCGGGGCTCCGGATAGGGGAATCCGTCGCCATCGTCATCATCAACCATCCTCCATCACCAATTTCATGATGCTCACCGTCGTGCGTGACTAATCCCATTGCAGGCTTGTTGGATGGTGATGGGTTGGATCAGATTTACCATGTAATCAAGTTAGTTTTGTTAGGGTTTGATCCCTAGTATCCATTATGTTCTAAGATTGATGTTGCTATGACTTTGCTATGCTTAATGCTTGTCACTAGGGCCCGAGTGCCATGATTTCAGATCTGAACCTATTATGTTTTCATGAGTATATGTGAGTTCTTGATCCTATCTTGCAAGTTAATAGTCACCTACTATGCGTTATGATCCGGCAGCCCCGAAGTGACAATAATCGGGACCACTCCCGGTGATGACCGTAGTTTGGGGAGTTCATGTATTCACTAAGTTAATGCTTTGGTCTGGTACTCTATTAAAAGGAGGCCTTAATATCCCTTGGTTTCCAATAGGACCCCGCTGCCACGGGAGGGTAGGACAAAATATGTCATGCAAGTTCTTTTCCATAAGCACGTATGACTATATTCGAAATACATGCCTACATTACATTGATGAACTGGAGCTAGTTCTGTGTCACCCTATGTTATAACTGTTACATGAGGAATCACATCCGACATAAATATCCATCATTGATCCATTGCCTACGAGCTTTTCACATATTGATCTTTGCTTAGTTATTTTTCTGTTGCCACTGTTACGATTGCTACAAAAACTACTACTGTTACTTTTGCCACCGTTACCGTTACTTCCATACTACTTTGCTACTAAATATTTTGCTGCAGATATTAAGTCTTTCAGGTGTCGTTGAATTGACAACTCAACTGCTAATACTTGAGAATATTCTTCGGCTCCCCTTGTGTCGAATCAATAAATTTGGGTTGAATACTCTACCCTCGAAAATTGTTGTGATCCCCTATACTTGTGGGTTATCAAGACTATTTTCTGGCGCCGTTGCCGGGGAGCATAGCTCTATTCTTTGAGTCACTTGGGATTTATATCTGTTGATCACTATGAGGAACTTGAAAGATGAAAGAACCAAGATTCTTCCCTCAACTGCGAGGGGAGGTAAGGAACTGCCATCTAGCTCTGCACTTGATTCACCTTCTGTTATGAGTAAATTTGCGACACCTACACTTGTTATTGATTCTGATATGTCGCATGTTATTGATGCTGCCACTTCTGCTATGCATGATGCTTATGATGAAACTACTTCTATGCTTGATAATACCGTGCCACTAGGTGAATTTCTTGATGAACAACTTGCTAGGGTTAGAGAGAATGAAATTATTGAAACAGATAATATTGATGAAAGTGATGATGAAGATTCTCCCCCTAGATATGAATTGCTTGATGTGCCTGAGGGTTATGTTATGGATGAAGAAACTACTAGAGACCTTTTTGCTTGCAAAGATAGATATGATCTTAAGAAACTCTTAGCTAAGTTAAAAGAAAAGTCTTTGAATGCTAGAATGAAATATGACCCTGCTTTTGCTACTTCACCTATCTGTATTTCTGAAGGATTATGATTTCTCTATCGATCCTGAGTTAATTACTTTGGTTGAATCTGATCCTTTTTATGGCTATGAATCTGAAACTGTTGTGGTACATCTTACTAAATTGAATGATATAGCCACCCTATTCACTCATGAGGAAAAAATGTGTTACTACTATATCCTTAAGTTATTTCCGTTCTTATTAAAGGGTGATGCTAAAACATGGTTTAATTCTCTTGCTCCTGGTTGTGTGCGTAGTCCCCATGATATGATTTATTACTTCTCTGCTAAATATTTCCCTGCTCATAAGAAACAAGTTGCCTTAAGGGAAATACATATTTTTTGCAAATTGAAGAAGAGAGCCTCCCACAAGCTTGGGGGAGGCTCCTCCGATTACTTAATGCTTTGCCTGATCATCCTCTCAAGAAAAATGAAATACTTGATATCTTTTATATGGACTAACCAATGCTTCCGGAGACCACTTGGATAGTTGTGCTGGTTGTGTTTTTAGGGAAAGAACTGTTGAGCAAGCTGAATTGCTATTAAATAATATATTGAGTAATGATAATGATTGGACACTCCTGAACCAACTCCTAAGACAACTTCAAAGAAAAGGGGTATTCTATTTCCCAGTCCAGAAGATATGCAAGAGGCAAAGAAATCTATGAAAGAAAAGTGTATTAAAGCTGAAGATGTTAATAATTTACCGCCTATTGGTCTTAATAACCCGACACATGTAGTAAAGGTAAATTATGTCTATAGATTTGATGAAGGTGATATTCCTCGTAATAAGTCTGCTAGCCAATGCTTGGATGAGTTTGATAATTTTATTGTTAAACAAGAAAACTTCAATGCTTATGTTGGTAGACAATTGAAACATAATGCTTATATGGTTGAACACTTGAGTGATTATATGTCTAGAGTTAAAGGTGACCTTAAACTTATTAGTAAACATGCTTCATGGTTACCACTCAGGTAGAACAAGTGCTTAAAGCACAAGATGATTTGCTCAATGAATTAAATAATAAGAAAAATGATAATGCTGTTAGAGTTATGACTAGAGGGGGTAGAATGACTCAGGAACCTTTGTATCCTAAGGGCCACCCTAAGAGAGTTGAGCGAGATTCTCAGAGAACTAATGTTGATGCACCTAGTCCTTCTAAGAAGAATAAAAAGAAAAATGATAGGACTTTGCATGCTTCTAGTGAACCTGTTGTTGACTCACCCGAGAATCCCAATGATATTTCTTTTTCTGATGCTGAAACATCATATGGTAATGAACATGAACCTAGTGATAATGATGATGTTCATGTTGATGCTCAACCTAGCAATAACAATGATATAGAGATTGAACCTGTTGTTGATCTTGATAACCCACAATCAAAGAATCAACGTTATGATAAGAGAGACTTCGTTGCTAGGAAGCACGATAAAGAAAGAGAACCATGGGTTCAGAAACCCATGCCTTTTCCTCCTAAACCATCCAAGAAAAAGGATGATGAGGATTTTGAGCGCTTTGCTGAAATGATTAGACCTATCATTTTGCATATGTGTTTGACTGATATGCTTAAAATGAATTGAGGGAGTCCTGGATTGGGGGGTCTCCGGATAGCTGGACTGTTGGACTATGAAGCTACAAGATTGAAGAATTCGTCCCGTGTCCGGATGGGACTTTCCTTGGCGTGGAAGGAAAGCTTAGCAATACAGATATGTAGATCTCCTCCCTTGTAACCGACTCTATGTAACCCTAGCCCCCTCCGGTGCCTATATAAACCGGAGGGTTTAGTCCATAGGACGACAACAATCATACCATAGGCTAGCTTCTAGGGTTTAGCCTCTACGATCTAGTGGTTGATCAACTCTAGTAATACTCATATCATCAAGATCAATCAAGCAGGAAGTAGGGTATTGCCTCCATCGAGAGGGCCCGAACCTGGGTAAACATCGTGTCCCCCACCTCCTGTTACCATCCGCCTTAGACGCACAGTTCGGGACCCCCTACCCGAGATCCGCCGGTTTTGACACCGACATTGGTGCTTTCATTGAGAGTTCCACTGTGCCGTCACCATAAGGCTTGATGGCTCCTTCGATCGTCGGTAACGATGCGGTCTAGGATGAGGTTTTCCTCCCCAGACAGATCTTTGTATTCGGCGGCTTCGCACTGCGGGCCAACTCGCTTGGCCATCTGGAGCAGATCGAGAGCTACGCCCTTGGACATCAGGTCAGGTTCGGAAACTTAAACTACACTGCCGACATCCGCAGATACTTGATCTTCGATGGATTTGAGCCCATGTCAGGTGCGCCGCACGATCACGACGAGCATGACGTAACCCTGCTGTCGGACAATGTTCGGGAGATCACACCTGCAACTACTCCGGCCCTCAATCTGGAGAAAATTGCGCCATCCAAGGACGGGTGGATAGACCCCGCCATGGAGGCCGCACTCTCAGTGGCGATGGAGCCGGATACTGACTTCACCCCTTATGAGAGCCGTGTTGCCGAACCACTGGATTCGTCTCCGGCCACGGACTCCGAGCCGCCTGCGTCCGTGCCCCTCGAATCCGATTGGGCGCCGATCATGGAGTTCACCTCCGCGAATATCTTTCAGCACTCACCTTTCGGCGACGTGCTAAATTCATTAAGGTCTCTCTCCTTGTCAGGAGATCCTTGGCCGAACTATATCCGGCTAGAATGGGATGCGAACGACAAAGAAATTCGCTCCCCACCCACCACCCACTTAGTAGCCACTGTCTATGATTTAACCGACATGCTCGACTTCGACTCCGAAGACATCGACGGTATGGACGACGATGCAGGAGACGAACAGGAACCACCGCCCACAGGGCGCTAGACCGCCACCTCATCATATGATATATACATGGTGGACACCCCCAAAGAAGGCAATGATGAAGAACGGCAGGATGCAACGAAGAATAGCTCCCTCGAGAAGCAAGCAAAGCGTCGGCATAGGCGCCACTCAAAATCCCTCCTCGGCAAAAATAGCGATAACAGCGCAAGAGAAAATAACACTCCAGTCGACTCCAGAGGAAACGATGACCACATTGACCCAGCGGCAGAGCACGATGAAACTGCAAATGGCGAACATAGTACAGATCTGATGTCCGGACACGGCGACACCGAGGATAAACATCATCAACCCCCCTCAGGGGAGGAAAACAGTCCGGACGAAGATGCACACATCATCCCGGAAAGGCACTTGGAACAAGAGAACCTCCGCAGAAGGCTTATTGCCACAACGGGGAGTCTGAAGAAGCAGAAGCAAAGGCTTAAGGCCGCACAAAATACACTCAACAACAGGTGGAACAAAGTGCTCGACAACTAAGAAAAGTATGGTGGAAGTTACCACACAAAGAGCTATCCAAAGCGCAAGCTATTACCTGAATTCAACGATGAGGCCTTAGAGCCCACACAGCCGAAAAATAAAATGGCCAACCGGCCGGATCAACCACCTTGTGGCCACGATAGAGCGGCTAACAAGGTCGCACATAAGTCAACACACGATCTCCATGAGGACTTGCGCCAAAAATCCAGTATGACCAGATACATCTATGGATTTAGGAAGCGCGCTCCAGCACACAATCAAAACCGAATACTACAACTGTCTGAACGCCATGATACATCCAAATACAGGGTAGCCGCACACCCCCTATGTTTCACCGATGAGGTGTTGGACCACGAATTTTCAGTAGGACTCAAACCAGTGAACATAGAGGCGCACGACGGGACCACAGACCCTGGGGTCTGGATTGAGGACTTTATCCTCCATATCCATATGGCTCGCGGAGGCGATCTCCATGCCATCAAGTACTTTCCCCTCAAGCTTAAAGGACCAGCTCGGTACTGGCTGAAAATCCTCCCTGAAAACTCAATTGGAAGTTGGGAGGAGCTCGAGGATGCTTTTCGGGCTAATTTTCAAGGGACCTATGTCCGACCTCCGGATGTAGACGATTTAAGTCATATAATTCAACAGCCCGGAGAGTCAGCCCGAAAGCTTTGGAACAGGTTTCTCACTAAGAAGAACCAAATTGTCGACTGCCCGGATGCTGAAGCCTTAGCAGCTTTCAAGCACAGCGTCCGAGACGAATGGCTCGTCAGACACCTTGGCCAAGAAAAACCGAGAACAATGGCAGCCCTGACAAGCCTCATGACCCGCTTTTGCATGGGCGAAGATAGCTGGTTAGCCCACAGTAGCACCAATGACCCAAGCACATCCGAAGTCAGGGACGGCAATGGAAAACCACGACGCAGTAAAAGCAAGCGTCGAAATAAAGAAGACATCACAGATAATACAGCGGTAAACGCCGGATTCAGGGGCTCTCGACCAGGTCAACGGAAAAAGCCTTTCAAAGGCAGCAGAGATGGACCGTCCAGCCTAAACAAGATTCTAGACAAACTATGTCAGATTCATGGCACCCCTGATAAACCTGCAAATCACACCCACAGTGAATGTTGGGTCTTCAAGCAGGCCAGTAAGCTAAACGCCGAACACAAGGGGAGGGAGACACCAAGTGAAGACGAGGACGAACCTCGCCGGCAAAGCACTGGAGGACAGAAAAAATTCCCACCGGAGGTTAAAACAGTAAACATGATCCACGTGACGAAGAGGAGAAGCAAACATGCACTCCGAGACATACGAGCCGTAGAGCCCGTCACCCCTAAGTTCAACCCCTGGTTGGCCTGCCCGGTCACTTTTGATCACAGGGATCACCCAACAAGCATCTGGCATGAAGGATTGGCTGCCTTGGTGTTAGACACAATAATAAACGAATACCATCTCACACGAGTCCTTATGTACGGCGGCAGTGGTCTAAATCTGATATATCAGGACATAGTCCGCAAAATGGGGATAGACCCGACAAAAATCAGCCACAGTAATACTACCTTCAAGGGAGTAATACCAGGCCCAGAGGCCCGCTCCATGGGCTCTCTAATACTAGAGGTTGTATTCGGTTCATCCAACAACTACCGAAGTGAGAAGTTAGACTTCGACGTTGCTCCATTCCGAAGCGGCTATCAAGCACTACTCAGAAGAACAGCTTTCGCTCATTTTAATGCGGTGCCACATTACGCTTCTCTTAAGCTTAAGATGTCTGGTCCACGTGGCACCATCATAGTTAGTGGAAATATTGAGCGTTCTCTACGTGCGGAAGAACGTGCGGCGGCTTTAACAGCCGAGCACTAGACGGCCTCACCAACCAGAATAAATGACAGGTTGTCAAGACCACGGACACGGTTAGACGAGTCCGGCGCATCACTAGATATACCTGAGATTGGTTTGATGGTTAAACCCTCATAGACGGTACCAGGGGCTTCCCGCGTGTAATCAGGGCTAGTTCGCCTCAAGTTCTCTTATCTTGAATTTTAATGGTTTATTGAGAATAACCAAATTTTTTTGCACGACAACTTTCACCTAAGTTCTTCTCTTTTACAGATGACAATCATGCCACACCCGTCTAGGACACGGCACAACGAAGACACAGGCGCAGACGTGCAGTAGGGACCTACTCAAAGGTTTCTTTTCAGATTCAGACCCTGCGTAAACCTTTTTACTATCTCTTGTTGTTCACATCCTCCGGATACTCAATACAACCGATAAGGATGCTGGCGTTATTGGCATTTCGCCACGTCAGAATATTGCATGTACCTGGACACTCGGGGTTTATTATTAAGGGCATTGTTCAGCCCGGAATATGTAATAAAGAGCGAATACCTTAGGGAGTGTTCGGCGTCGCGAGTTTGGCCTTATATGCATCAGCACCGAATCATGTCTTTGGTCAAATGTTGGGTTTGCCCGGCTCCCGTGTTTTGCTACCTTACGTTACGCTCTATCAGCTAAGGCGGCATTGGGAGAACTACTGCGATTGTGCCCTGGTTCATCCGGATGAGCACCTCGGTAGAGAAAGCCAAAAATTGACTGTCGTGATAAAGCGCGAGACTGGTCAACCACTCGATGACTTAGCGGAATCTTCGGGATTCCTCCACATTAACGAAGGGCCGTTTCTCGGTCATGTACGTACGCGCACCGTATTCGGACGAGCGCGGAGGTACCAAGGGCTATATAGTAGTCCCACCGTCAAACTCCTATGGCTAAGTGAAAGTGTTAAAGCAATATAGTCCGATTGCCTCGTTCGCTGCGCTACCACCTCCTTAATGGACCAGGACGTTGGATCAAGTGTGAATACGCGTTTTTTGCGAACACCCCCGCATTATATGCGTGGGGCTGAAGCCGACGACTGCAAACTTTCAGGTTATATACATATATACATAAACGGCCGCACAGGAGGCATCATAATACTTTCATGCAAAAGTATAAACACAGCCTTTATAATTCAATAAAACATTGTTTTTACAATGGGAATACATGTCACTAGAACATAATATTCTTCGAGCACTGAGCCTCTATTGAAGGAGCGCCTTCAAGGACTTATTCAAAGTAGTGCTCGGCAGATACTCGGCCTACGGCCGAACTCTGGGTTGCAATAGCGGTGGCCTCCATCTCTGTCCAGTATGTCTTGACACGGGCAAGTGACATACGTGCACCCTCTATGCACGCCGACCTCTTCATAGCGTCGATGTGCGGCACAGCACCAAGGAACTATTGCACTAAACTAAAATAATTGTTCGGCCTTGGCCCTTCCGACCACAGATGATCCACAACATACCTCATGGCAAGCCCGGACAACCTATGGAGCTCGGCCCACTCGGCCATTCGCTCATTCAACAGCAGCGGACGCACTGGAACACTGGCCGCATCAGCCGCACTCGGCCGCATCAGCGGCACTGGCTGCCAAATCTACGTATGCGTCTGCAGAACTCCATAGTTGATCAAGAGGGGCATACTTCGGATCTCCGAACTTCGTCCGCAACAAAAAGGGCTTCCCAGCCGCGATATCTCCAGCTTGACGCAGCTCCTCCTTCGCCGCTTTGATTTTAGAGCGGGTTTCTTTGGCTGCTACCATGGCCTTCTCCAGGTTCGTCGCCTTCGCTCGGCTTTCTTTTTCAAGAAGCTGGTAACGGTCGGCGGCATCTTTCAACTCAACGGCCATCTTGGCTATTTTTTCCTTGCTTTGGCAATGCACAGCCTGTTCGGCCCTCAGCTCTTCGACCGCCTTTAGAGCGTCCGCATCACTATTCCTGGCTTGTTCCTTGGCTCGGGCAAGTTCCGCCCGAAGGGCCTCCACGGCGGCAACTCCACAACATATTAAAGATACTAGCATCATGCTCCTCTTACTATGCATTGATCACCGGACAAATCACATACCCTGTGCCTCGTCGAGCCGCTTGTTGACAAGCACGATGTCGGCATCTGCCGCATCAACTTGCCGCTTCAGCTCGGCAAACTCACTAGTCCGGCTAGCCACCGGACCTCCAGCCACCTGCACATGAAGGTGGCCTGATTATTACCTGGGACTATGATCCTCTGTTTGCCGTCATTCTCAACTGCGACCAGAGTCTCAAGGGCTACTATCTGCATAGGGCACACCTAACGTGTGCGGTACTGTCAAAAACATACACTATTTCACGTACCTCAAAGCCTTTCAGCAGACTCATAAAAGCTTCATGCAACCCGCTTTCGGCGGATGAAATCCTCTCAATCACCGTACCCATTAGCGTACGATGCGCTTCTGAGATGGCCGCTTGCTCCAGAAGACCCTTCAGTGCATCCGAGCGCACACCGGACGGTTCCGGACTCTCTCTATTGCTCTCTTTAGGAGCCGAATACTGAGGACTTTGGGTGGCCGAAGGATTACCCTCTGGCCTTGGCAGATCGGGAGAAACCCTCCGCGACGACACTTTAGGGTCACCCGCCTCATGAGGCGGGGTGGTATGGGGAGGTGTTTCGCTCTCCATCAACTCCGGAAGAAGATCCCCCGAAGGCGAACTCTGTCGAGAAAGGCTACGATCCGAACTACAAGATATATACTTCGGTTATTGTCTTCAGAAGTAATGTAGGATATTTTTACTATTAAGTAGTTTTTTGTTTACTTATAGCTCGGTAGAGGGATGATCCCCTTGCGGGCACTGTGCGGCAAGAGTACCCTCCGAGGCAGGACCCTCTAGTGAAGATTTCTTCCCCCATTTGGAAACCTTTGTTTCCGGGTCTTCAGAGGTGGTCCTCTTCCTTCCCTGGGGAGAGGGAATTTCAGATTCTTCTCCCTGGTTATCCTCCTTCACGGACGCGCTAATTCCCCCGGTTTGGATGAATAATGAGTGAGGCCTGCTTTCAGCCTCTTTATCCCCCCTTTATCTTCCCCTAAGGGCGCCTGATAAGGCGTCGGCTTGAGTATTCTGGCTAGTACTGGATCGGCTGAGCCTTCGGGAAGGGGGGCCGAACACCTGATCATCTTTGCCTTTGTTACCCAATCCTGGTCAAAGAGCGACTTTCCAGAATGATGTTGTGATAAATAAAAAGACAGTGTGTTCGGCCATGGGATTACTTACTTGGGTATCTGGGCGATTACAGCTCAGACTCGCATCCTCGGTGGTGTCCGGACACTTTATTTGTGGTCCAAAGAACAATTTGTACATCTCTTCGAGCATCATGCCGAGGAAGTGCTGAATAGTTCGCGGTCCTTCCGGGTTGAATTCCCACATACGGAGGGGTCGACGTTTGCGAGGCGGGACTCGACGAACTAGCATGACTTGCATTACCGTGACCAGGCTAACATCTCTCCCGAGGAGATCTCGGATGCGACTCTCCAATATCGGCACATCATTTACTGGCCCCCAGTCCAGCCCCTTGTTGATCCATGACGTTAGTTGTGGTGGGGGGCCCGAGCGAAAGGCAGGGGCGGCCACCCACTTGGTACTCCGGGGAGATGTGATATAAAACCACTCCCGTTGCCATAAACTGGACACCTCCGGGAAGGAACCTTTTGGCCATGGAACATCGGCGCCTTTGCTTATTATGGCACCTTCGCACTCTCCGTGTCGCCCTTCTTTCATCTTCAGCCTCACATTGAAAGTCTTGAGCCACAGGCCGAAGTGGGGGGTAATGCGGAGGAAGGCCTCACACACGACGATGAACGACGAGATGTGAAGGATGGAATCCGGGGCCTGGTCATGGAAATCCAGCCCATAATAGAACATGAGCCCCCTAATAAAGGGATCCAGAGCGAGGCCTAGCCCTCGGAGGAAGGGAGAGATGAATACAACGCTCTCGCCGGGTTCGGGAGTGGCAATGACCTGCCCTCGAGCAGGCAGCCTGTGCGAGATTTCAAAGGTCAAATACCTGGCATCTCTTAGCTTCTTGATGTCTTCCTCTGTGACAGAGGAAGGCATCCACCGACCTTGAGGGTTGGATCCGGACATGGTTGAAGGTCCGAAGCGCCTGACCTGAGCCTTGGATGTTGGAACTCGAGGCGGGGGAAGGATTCGATTGAGTACGAGAGGGGAAAAGGACAGGCCTTGGCCTCTTTATAAAGAGGGTGAATATCAAGCGTCCTCCTCGTGGCCGTTTGGGACTTGCCTAAAATCGAGGATTCGTACCAACGGGCACGATTACCCATGTCCGTATTAATGAGAATCCCGTAATAAGGGGGACACGATCTCTGCTTCGACAAGACGTGTCAAGAAAACCGCCTCGCGATATGTGTCGTGCTGGTTGAGAAAAACAGTTCGAATAATGACCGGGCCATGACATGATGTCATGTTGCTAAACGTGTCAGCAGATTAGATTTGTGGAAATATTATTCTCTCTACGGTGGTATGTGGAACTTGTTTTGCAGAGCCGGACACTATCCTTGTGTTCAAAATCTTCTATGGAGTATTCGGAGGAAGAACCCGCCTTGCAATGCCGAAGACAAATCTGCGTGTCGGACTCATCATCATTGAAGCCTGGTTTAGGGGCTACTGAGGGAGTCCTGGATTAGGGGGTCTCTAGACAGCCGGACTATATCCTTTGGCCGGACTATTGGACTATGAAGATACAAGATTGAAGACTTCGTCTCGTGTCCGAATGGGACTTTCCTTGGCGTGGAAGGCAAGCTTGGCAATACGGATATGTAGATCTCCTCCCTTGTAACCGACTCTGTGTAACCCTAGCCCCCTCCGGTGTCTATATAAACCGGAGGGTTTAGTCCGTAGGACGACAACAATCATACCATAGGCTAGCTTCTAGGGTTTAGCCTCTACGATCTCGTGGTAGATCAACTCTAGTAATACTCATATCATCAAGATCTAGCGAGCAGGAAGTAGGGTATTACGTCCATCGAGAGGGCCCTAACCTGGGTAAACATCGTGTCCCCCGCCTCCTGTTACCATCCGCCTTAGACGCACAGTTCGGGACCCCCTACCCGAGATCCGCCGGTTTTGACACCGACATGAATCCTTATGCTAAGTATATGAAAGATATTGTTACAAATAAAAGAAAGATGTCGGAAGCTGAAATTTCCACCATGCTTGCCAATTATACTTTTAAAGGTGGAATACCAAAGAAACTAGGAGATCCAGGAGTACCAACTATACCATGCTCCACTAAAAGAAACTATGTTAAAACTGCTTTATGTGATCTTGGAGCCGGTGTTAGTGTTATGCATCTCTCTTTATATCGTAGACTTGATTTGAATAAGTTGACACCTACTGAAATATATTTGCCAATGGCCGATAAATCAACTGCTATACCTGTCGGTATTTGTGAGGATGTGCCTGTTGTGGTTGCAAACGTTACTATTTTAACGGACTTTGTTATTCTTGATATTCCCGAGGATGATAATATGTCGATTATCCTTAGTAGACCCTTTTTGAATACTGCAGGGGTTGTTATTGATTACAACAAAGGCAATGTCACTTTTCATGTTAATGGTAATGAGCATACGGTACACTTTCCGAGGAAACAACCTCAAGTCCACATTATCAATTCTATTGGAAAATTTTCAACGATTACTATTGGAGGTTTTGAATTCCCTCTTCCTACTATCAAGAAGAAATATGATATTATTATTGTTGGGGACATGCATATCCCCGTTGAGGTAACCTAGTGTTATTCGAAAATTCTCCGGTTTCATGTTATTCGAAAAGAGTTTGTTAACAAGACTTGATCAACCTTGTTAGTGGATTCCTTTTGATGAGCACGAGATGGATGACGTTAGAAAGCACAACTCTTTGTACCCTCCTTTTAATTTCTGTTATTTACATTAAATAAAGCAAAATTAGTATTTTCGGTCTCTTTTTTGAATTATCCTTGCAATAAAAATACCCCGAAAATAAAAATTCCCCAAATGTCCTGAAAATGAAATACATTTTTTTGTAGAATATTTAAAAATTTCTAGCACTGAGAACACACTAGGGGGCCACCATTTGGCCACGAGGGCACGGAGCACCCCCCTGGGACGCGCCTCCCTGCCTCATGGGCCCCATGTGGACCCCCTCCACTTATTCCAGCACCCACTCACTTCGTCTTCCTCCAGAAAAAAATACTCCCATAGCTCAAACCCATGTTCTAGCTCATCTTGCTACCATATTCGATCTCTTTGCTCAAAGCTCCATTCACAAAATTGTTTTGGGGGATTGTTCTTCGGTATGTGACTCCTCCAAAGGTCCAATTAGTTATTGTTCTAGTGTTTTATTTATTGCAAATTTTTGCTGCCAAGGTGACCCTGTTCTTGAGCTTGCATGTCAAATTTATATGGTCAAAAGTATTTTTAATGCATGATATAGCCTCTACGCACTTGTGGGAGTAGTTGCTATCAATCTTGTTGAGTTTGGTTCACTTTTATTTTGAGTCACTAAACAATTTCAGAAAATTTTCAGAGAAAGAAAATGATGAAGAGATTGTTGAGGAGCTCTTCGAGCCGAAGCTCGAAGGATAAGCAGAATGAGGAGAATAAAAAGCCCAAATACAATCTTCCTCGCACTGCGGAGGTTCGGTCGTGTGAATGGCCTGGTGATGCATTCTTGAGAGCCGGCGGAATTTACGATGACTTTTATTACTTAGCTGAGAATGCAGGCCTCACCGACTTCCTCCACGACCAGCGCGAACAGTATCTCCTGCTCACTAATATTTTCATGCAAAAAAATTATTTCCATGCTAAGAAATCACCACCTCCAGTGGAGTTTCACTTATATGATGAGGTTAAGGAGATGTCACTCCATGATTTTTGTCGGGTCTGCAAGATACCCTTTGTGGGTAGCATCGAGGAACCACATCGTAGTGATGTGGATGGATTTATTGATAGAATTGCTGTAGGGGAAACGAGGAAAGTTTTCGATGCAAGAATTACTAGTATACATTTTCATGTTCTACGTTACTTTGGGACATTTGCTAGTAGATGCTTAATTGGTCGCGAGAACAGTGGAAATCTTAGTGCTCGTGATCTTGTCATTTTGCGCCATGCTTTGTTTCGTGATACAACTTTCAGCTTAGGCGCTATTGTTGCTAAACGACTAAGTCTGAACCGTACAAAGCGCACCATCTTCGGAGGTGAAAGTGCAACTATCCCTGGGTGGTTTTGGTAATTCCTAACAACATATAGCTCATTGAGCTAACATTCTTCCAAGATTAATATTTCAGGAAAGGCTCAATGAATGGCATGGCATGGATGAGGAAAGTGGATCCCTCAAAATTCTAAGGACAAAAAGTTTGGCTCAAGCTTGAAGCTCAAGACTCTACATTTTATATTTTAGTGATCCAAGATCACATTGAGTCTATAAGAAAAGCAAATACTATCAAGGAGGGATGAGGTGTTGCTTAATGGCTTGCTTGCTCAAAATGCTTAGTGATATGCTCCAAAATCCTCAACTACCTTCCCACATCCACATATGACCTAAACCAAAAGTCAAACTCGGCCCCACCGATTCTTTCTATCCGGCGCCACCGAGTTTCAAATGTCATAGCCACTGCCACAAACCCTAGGCAAATCGGTCTCACCGATAGGGATCTCGGTCTCACCGAGATGGGATTGTAATCTCTCTGTTTCCCTTCATAACGTTTCAGTCTTACCGAGATGAGCGATCGGTCCCACCAAGATTGCAATGTAAACTCTTTGTTTCCCTTTTGTAACATTTTGGTCTCACCAAGATGAGCGAATCGGTCCCACTGAGTTTACCTGACCAACTCTCTGGTTAGCTTATTACCAAAATCGGTCCTATCGAGTTTGTGTAATCGGCCACACTGAGATTACATTATGCCCTAACCCTAACTATATCGGTCCTATCGACTTGCATCTCAGTCCCACCGAAAATCCTAACGGTCACTAGGTTTGCTGAATCGGTCTGACCAAGTTTAACCATTCGGTCCCACCGAGTTTGGCAAATTGTGTGTAACGGTTAGATTTTGTGTCGAGGCTATATATACCCCTCCACCCACTCTTCATTGGTGGAGAGAGCCATCAGAACATACCTACACTTCCAATACACAATTTCTGAGAGAGAACCACCTACACTTGTGTTGAGGTCAAGATATTCCATTCCAACCATATGAATCTTGATCTCTAGCCTTCCCCAAGTTGCTTTCCACTCAAATCTTCTTTCCACCAAATCCAAATCCTGTGAGAGAGAGTTGAGTGTTGGGGAGACTATCATTTGAAGCACAAGAGCAAGGAGTTCATCATCAACACACCATTTGTTACTTCTTGGAGAGTGGTGTCTCCTAGATTGGCTAGGTGTCACTTGGGAGCCTCCGACAAGATTGTGGAGTTGAACCAAGGAGTTTGTAAGGGCAAGGAGATCGCCTACTTCGTGAAGATCTACCGCTAGTGAGGCAAGTCCTTCGTGGGCGACGGCCGTGATGGAATAGACAAGGTTGCTTCTTCGTGGACCCTTTGTGGGTGGAGCCCTCTGTGGACTCCGCAACCATTACCCTCCGTGGGTTGAAGTCTCCATCAACGTGGATGTACGATAGCACCACCTATCGGAACCACGACAAAAACATCCGTGTCTCCAATTGCGTTTGAATCCTCCAAACCCTTCCCTTTACATTCTTGCAAGTTGCATGCTTTACTTTCCGCTGCTCATATACTGTTTTGCATGCTTGCTTGAATTGTGTGGAGATTGCTTGACTTGTGCTAAGATAGCTAAAATCTGCCAAGAACTAAAATTGGGAAAAGGCTAGATTTTTATTTGGTCAAGTAGTCTAGTCACCCCCCCCCCTCTAGACATACTTTCGATCCTACAAGTGGTATCAGAGCTTTGGTCTCCATTTGCTTTGATTTCCATAGCTTTTGGTGGTCATAGCCTTGGTTTCACAACCTAGGAGAGTATGGCGTCTAGCGAGGGAAATTATCACCGTAGAGGTCCTTACTTTGATGGTACTAATTTTGCTAGTTGGAAGCATAAGATGAAAATGCATATTCTTGGACATAACCCCGCCATTTGGGCTAATGTGTGTATTGGCTTGCAAGGTGAATTCTTTGACGGGAAAGAACCGAACCGTGAAGCCACCGCAGAAGAGTTGAAAATGCTGCAATACAACGCTCAAGCTTGTGATATCCTCTTCAACGGATTGTGCCCTGAAGAATTCAACAATATCAGCCGTCTTGAGAATGCAAAGGAAATTTGGGATACTTTGATTGATATGCATGAAGGTACCGACTCCGTCAAGGAATACAAATTGGATGTGCTTCAAAGTCAACTTGACAAGTTCAAAATGAAGGATGGTGAAGGTGTCGCGGAAATGTACTCTAGGGTTGCTCTTATCACAAATGAGATTGCCGGCTTAGGGAGTGAAGAGATGACCGATAGATTCATCATCAAGAAGATCCTAAGAGCCTTGGATGGAAAATATGATACCGTGTGCACATTGATCCAAATGATGCCCAATTACAAAGATCTCAAGCCAACGGAAGTCATCGGAAGAATTGTTGCTCATGAGATGTCACTCAAGGATAAAGAGGAACTTCACAACAAATCAAGTGGTGCTTACAAAGCCTCATGTGAAGCCCCCACATCATCGAGTGAGAAACAAACCTTCAATGAAGAATTGAGCTTAATGGTGAAGAACTTCAACAAGTTCTACAAGATTAGAAGCAAAGAGAGAACCTCCAAGTCAAGGTCCTACAATGACAAAAGATCTTCTAGTCGAGAGCGAAACTGCTACAATTGTGGAAGGCCCGGACACTATTCCAATGAGTGTACGGCCCCCTACAAGAGAAGAGAAGATTCTCCCAAGAGAAGAAGTAGAAGAGAAGAATCACCATCTAGAGAAAGAAGGAGTAGAGATGATCGTTATGAACGAAGACCCTCATGGAGAAGCAAGGATTCGGAAAGAAAGGACAAGTCATCAAGGAGCTACACAAAACGAAGACATCAAGCTCATGTTGGTGAATGGGTATCCGGCTCCGACTCCGACAACCACTCTGAGAGAAGATATCACTCCGACTCCGAATATACTCAAGATGAAGGTGTTGCCGGTCTAGCACTTGTGACAACCAACTCCTACGACATATTTGACTCACCAAATGAAGGAGTTGGAACATGCTTCATGGCTAAAGTCCCAAAGGTATCACACCCCGAGTATGTTGATTTCAATAGTAATGAAGATGACTTGTTAGGTGATGATTATTTACTTGTTGACAACTCTAGTGATGAATACTATGATGAAACGTCAATTAATCATGCTAATCAAGATAAAATGAATGACAATGATAAGGAGAAGATTGAGTCTCTAACTAAAGAACTAAACACTCTTAAGTTAGCTCATGAAACTAACTTAGGAGATCATCGAGAACTTTTAAGGACTCATGAGAAATTGCGCTTTGAAAAGCTCAACCTTGAGCAAGAGCATGAGTTCTTAAAAGCAATCAATGATGATCTTCGTAAGAAAAGTTCATCTTACATTGCCAAGCGTTTACTCTTATCCACTTACATGCCTCAAGTCAAGTCTAGTAACAAGAACAAGAAAGATTCTTCCTCTAGTAGTAACAATAATCATGCTAAATCCAATATTGTTGCTTCTAGTAGTTCTCTTGATTCCACTAATGATTCTCTTAGCCAAGTTACACTTGAGCAAGAAAATAGCTTATTGAAGGGAATTATAGAGAAAGGTGTTTACAAGAGCCTTTCCGGAAGTAAGCAATTCGAGGAAATTGTACGCAAGCAAGGAAGGCACCGGAAGAATCAAGGTGTTGGTTTTCAACGAAAGTTCAATGCCAATGGAGTTGAGTGGGAAGAAGATCAATACCCCAAGACGAAGTTCGTTCCTCAACAAGAGAAGTATGATCCTACTTCTCTCAAAGGGACACAAGCTCAAGATGATCTTCCACCACAAGACCACAAGCAAAAAGGCAAGGACGAGCTTCAAGAGGAAATTGATGCATTTGAAGAAGCTCCTAAGGCCTTGGTCAAGTGGGTTCCCAAGACTACTTTAAGTTCCACTTCATCAAGTACAACTACAACACCGAGGATTCCCATCAAGATGGTGTGGATCCTGAAGAAGAAGAACTAGAGAGTTCTTGAGGGTGACTCCGCCAACATACTTCACTCTTATCATCTTGCCAAGAACAAGTGCAATCAACTTCCACATCTTGCACTAGTTCAAGGAGTCACAAACCCTATTGTTGGTAAGACAAGGGACAAGGTAACCTAAAAGCTTTCATAGACATCATCTTGTGTGTGCATCACTTTATGTCTATGGATATCCTTGTTTGTTCCTTGTGGGACTAACCCGTGTAGGTATTGAAAGTGCAACTCACTCCAATGGATAGCTTCAAATGATCTACATCAACATTGAGCATCCACATCTTCAACATCTACATGAAGTGATCAGCGACAAAACCCAAGGTTAGCTCATCCCTCTTAGGGGGGATCTCACATCTAGGGGGAGCTTTACTCTAAGAATTGAGCTAAAGCAACTCTAATGGTGTGAACACAACAAATGCTTTATGTAAAAGTGGTAACCCCACTTGTGCTTAAACGATGAGTATGACCTATGATCAAATGTTCTCATTTGACTCCTAAGTCAATATACTCATATATAGATGACCTAGTCATCGCCAATTGTTTGATAGATGCTAGAATTGGTTGTGCATGCTTTGCCACATTTTTAAATTGCCATTTTATTGTGTGAGCATGTTGATTGCATATTTTACTCATTCGAGGACATCCACTTGTTGTTTTGATTGATCGGTTTTCTTTTCTTTTGCCAAGTGGATGGACAAGAATGCCTAAGAACCCTCTCTAGCTATCTATGATTTTCTCGTCTCAAACTCTATTCATGCTACATCACAAAATTTGATCAAGTCAGATTTGAACCACTCTGTGTGAGGAGCACTCGGAGTCCCCGATTCGTCATAGACTTAAACTTCAAAACTTCTTTGTGTGTTTCGGTCTGACCGATTCATCCATTTCGGTCATACCGAGATCACTAAGTCGATCTAGTTTTTCAATCTTGGTGCAACCGATTTGAACCTTTCGGTCACACCGAGTTTCAATAACTGCTTGCAGTTATGAATCTCGGTGCCACCGAGTTGTTCCACTTGGTCACACCGACAGGGTCGGGCTATATATACTCACGGGAAATTTTTTGGAAATTTCTCCGAAACCCCTTCGCCCGCACATAGCTCGCTCTGCCTCCTGGGTCTCCGGATCGTCCTCCTCGTCGCCAGCCGCCTCCTGTCGCTGGTCTCCGCCGCCATCAACGGAATTCTTCCCCGCCATTGCCGCCGTAGCGAGTTCATCGCCGAACTAGGGTATGGACTCGATCACAGTGCTATCCCCGTCCGATTCCTAGCACATTGTGTTCAGTATAATTCTTACCATGATTGAAACGCTTCTATCCAGTCAAAACACTCCGTAGATTAGAGTTGAATTGAAAATTTAGGGTTAGGTTTCCGCCGAAACCATCTCGGACCCACCGAGTTGTGGAACTCGGTACCACCGATTCGGCTCAGGCCATTGCACATGTAATTTTTGGTCTGATCGAGAATTGCAAATCGGTGTGAACGAGTTCAGGACTTTGTGAAACCCTAGCAGTCTCGGTGCCACCGAACTGTGACTCGGTCTGACCGAGTTCACTAGTTTAGGTTCCAATAGCTACTTCGGTATCACCGAGTTTACAAACCGGTTGATCCGAAATGCTTTCTGTGGAAAACTAAAACTAAGTTTTTGACTCATTCTCTTGCAAAAACCTCTGCATTTTGTGATGCTCATCCACTCTATCTCATCTATATCTATTCACAGTGTCTGCTGTCAGTGTTTGCAATATGTCTGATCAGAGTGACAGCCAAAACAGGTCAGAGGAGCAGGTTCACCTGAGTGAGGGAACTAGTCCCTCTAGCAGTTCAGATGATGGTAGCAGGAGCACTCCCAGCAACTTGCCCAAAGCTGCCACCGGAACAAGGAAGAAGAAAACTTCAGAGTCTGAGGATGAAGACTATGTGGCAGTTGAGGATGAGGCCACTTCCAAGAAGAAAGTGGTTAAGAAGGAATATAGCACTGCTGCTGCCACCAAGCCAGGCATGAAGAAAAAGGTTCCTGCAAAGAGAATTCCAATGTCTAAGGCCAGAGCATCTACTCAAGTCCCTTTGGGATCTGAACCCAAAGAGGCTGCTGCAGAAGGGAAGAAAAGGAAGGAAAGGGTCAAGAAGACCATGGCCAGAGTGATTGGAAAGGCTTCCATGATGGAAGAAGAAGAAGAAGAGGTTGCTGCACCAGCACCCAAGGTACAGAAGATTATGGGTGATGCTATCAGGATAGGGGTTGCTTCATCAAAGCCCAAAGAAGCACCCAAAGCAGCCTCCAAGCCCAAGAGTGCACCTAAGAGGAATACCAGGAGTATACCAGCTGCTGAGAAGAACAAGGCCCCAGTGCCTGAAGTTGCTGCTGATGAAGATGATGAAGGACAAGTCCTGAGAAAGCTCAAACCCAAGATTCTAGACCACAATGATGCTCATCCTGTGGCTGAGAACATGAAGATCGGGAGAGTCTCAGGGTTGAGGCTATGGAGAGAGACAGATCCATATGCTAACAGGAGAAGGACTGTTGTTGATTACAGGTTCCACACAAAGGAACAGCGGGACTTCTATGAGACAGTGTTGTTGGACAAGAAGCCTATAGTGTGTGAAATGAGGTGGGTCGACTGGAAGTATATCAAGGAAAATGAGGAACACTATCCTGGTGTGTTTGACAGCTTCAGTGCTTGTGGAGTTGCAGACTTTGTTGGGCAGAAGCTCACAAAGTGGAATGAGGAGCTCATAATGCAATTCTACTCCACAGCACACTTCTATCCAGATGGTAGGATAGTATGGATGTCTGAAGGTACAAGGTACCACTCAACTATTGAGGAATGGGCAAATCTGATCAATGCTCCTAGGGAAGAAGAAGATGACTTGGATGTCTATGCCAAGAAGAAGATGGATCACAACTCTATGGCAAACATGTACAAGGAGATTCCTGAAGATGATCTTGAGACTCACCAGTTTGTGGCCAGTAAAACACTTGCTGTCAGGGCTGCCTACAATCAATTGGACCCTTAGGCACACTCTCTTGCCCAAGTCTGGTGATCACAGAATGATCAGAGGCCATGCAATTAACTTGCTACATATATTTGATGTGCCACAGAAGTTCAAGGTCATGAGCCTTATAGTTGAGACTATCAAGAGGACTGCAGCTGACCAGAAAAGAAGTTGTGGATATGCCCCACAAATCCAGGAGTTGATAAACTCAAAGGTGGGCACAGGCACATACTTGTTGGATAAGGAACACTTGCCTATCTATCCTGACTTCGAGGACAATCAAGTTGTGATGAATGAGAATGAACCATCATCAGTACAAGCTCAAGAGAAGAAGGAGAAAGCAAAGAAAGAGAAGGCTGCCAAGATGCCAACTCAAGAGGAGGCATCTAAGTACTTTTTGAAAAGCAAGCAAGATCAGCTTGGTTACTTGATAGCATCAACTCTGAGGATTGAGAAGGGACTGGCCACCCTGACTCAAAACCAGAAGAGCTTGGAAAGAATCATGGAACAAAAATTCTATGATTTAAATGTCAAAGTAACTGAGATTCAGTCAGTTGTGGAGCGGCTACAAGATGATATGCAGGAGAGGAAGGGCAGAACAACCACTGATGCATTTTCCAGAGTGCCACGAGCTCAGAGATCAACTGCAGTGCCAGTAACAGACACCAGAGCCACTTCATCTGCACTAGCTATAGCTTCAGTGCCACCAGCTCCAGCACCTACCCCAGCAGCTCCATCTACTTCGACTAAAGCCTTTGTTCTTGGAGTTCTCCGGACACCACCACCTGAAGACCAAGCTTGAGAGACGTTCTAGTGCTATGCATTTTCTATGAACTTTTTGGTAACTTGTTGCCAAAGGGGGGAAAATGTATAGATCATAGGCTTCGAGAGAGAGCGTTGCTTTTTATTCTCTCTTGCTTTGGTGGTTGAACTTTGTCTGTCTTTTGATTGCTTGAGATACTATGCTATTATCTGTGAGACATTGATGATCATGTGGTTGATCATAAGCTACACTTATGCTTGTTAGATGATATTATCTTACTTATCCTTATATGATCATTCACTTTGTTTGGTGATGAGTGCATGTATTTAATTCTTATCATTTTGAGCGCTCCACCAAGATGTATGTGACATGGAAGAGTAACCCATGATCCTAACTTATTGTGCATTTGCAGTCCACAGCAAATCTTAAGATATGCACAAATTTAGGGGGAGCTCTTGCTTTTCACATACTTCTCAAAGCGACAATATCTTTCACTCTTATTATCATTTGTCGAAGCTTTGATCTATATGTTGTCATCAATTACCAAAAAGGGGGAGATTGAAAGTGCAACTATCCCTGGGTGGTTTTGGTAATTCCTAACAACATATAGCTCATTGAGCTAACATTATTCCAAGATTAATATTTCAGGAAAAGCTCAATGAATGGCATGGCATGGATGAGGAAAGTGGATCCCTCAAAATTCTAAGGACAAAAAGTTTGGCTCAAGCTTGAAGCTCAAGACTCTACATTTTATATTTTAGTGATCCAAGATCACATTGAGTCTATAGGAAAAGCCAATACTATCAAGGAGGGATGAGGTGTTGCTTAATGGCTTGCTTGCTCAAAATGCTTAGTGATATGCTCCAAAATCCTCAACTACCTTCCCACATCCACATATGACCTAAACCAAAAGTCAAACTCGGCCCCACCGATTCTTTCTATCCGGCGCCCCCGAGTTTCAAATGTCATAGCCACTGCAACAAACCCTAGGCAAATCGGTCTCACCGATAGGGATCTCGGTCTCATCGAGATGGGATTGTAATCTCTTTGTTTCCCTTCGTAACGTTTCGGTCTTACCGAGATGAGCGATCGGTCCCACCGAGATTGCAATGTAAACTCTCTGTTTCCCTTTTGTAACATTTCGGTCTCACCGAGATGAGCGAATCGGTCCCACCGAGTTTACCTGACCAACTCTCTGGTTAGCTTATTACCAAAATTGGTCCTACCGAGTTTGTGTAATCAGTCACACCGATATTACCTTATGCCCTAACCCTAACCATATCGGTCCTACCGAGTTGCATCTCAGTCCCACCGAAAATCCTAACGGTCACTAGGTTTGCTGAATCGGTCCGATCGAGTTTAACCATTCGGTCCCACCAAGTTTGGCAAATTGTGTGTAACGGTTAGATTTTGTGTGGAGGCTATATATACCCCTCCACCCACTCTTCATTGGTGGAGAGAGCCATCAGAACATACCTACACTTCCAATACACATTTTCTGAGAGAGAACCACCTACACTTGTGTTGAGGTCAAGATATTCCATTCCAACCATATGAATCTTGATCTCTAGCCTTCCCCAAGTTGCTTTCCACTCAAATCTTCTTTCCACCAAATCCAAATCCTGTGAGAGAGAGTTGAGTGTTGGGGAGACTATCATTTGAAGCACAAGAGCAAGGAGTTCATCATCAACACACCATTTGTTACTTCTTGGAGAGTGGTGTCTCCTAGATTGGCTAGGTGTCACTTGGGAGCCTCCGACAAGATTGTGGAGTTGAACCAAGGAGTTTGTAAGGGCAAGGAGATCGCCTACTTCATGAAGATCTACCGCTAGTGAGGCAAGTCCTTCGTGGGCGACGGCCGTGATGGAATAGACAAGGTTGCTTCTTCGTGGACCCTTCGTGGGTGGAGCCCTCCATGGACTCGCGCAACCGTTACCCTCCGTGGGTTGAAGTATCCATCAACGTGGATGTACGATAGCACCACCTATCGGAACCATGACAGAAACATCTGTGTCTCCAATTGCGTTTGAATCCTCCAAACCCTTCCCTTTACATTCTTACAAGTTGCATGCTTTACTTTCCGCTGCTCATATACTCTTTTGCATGCTTGCTTGAATTGTGTGGAGATTGCTTGACTTGTGCTAAGATAGCTAAAATCTGCCAAGAACTAAAATTGGGAAAAGGCTAGATTTTTATTTGGTCAAGTAGTCTAACCACCCCCCCCCCCCTCTAGACATACTTTCGATCCTACAGGAGGCATCTTTGCTTCACACCTTGCTAAACACTTTGAGATACCTATTAGGCATTATGAGAAAGAGGAAATGTTGATGCCCCCTATTTTTCTAGATTATAAGAGTATGGTAGCACATGAATTTATTGTTAAAAATAAGAAGAAGATGCTTAAGTATAATTTGAGACTATTACCTTGCTAGCACCCTCTTTGTTTAACATACTTTTAGGCACGTACTCATCTTACCCGAGGCCATTTATGCATACTGGAGGCTGACACAAGTCCCAGAGCCTGAGCCACCACTTGACCCTTATCGACAGTCTGTTTATCAGTGGTATCCGGAGGAGATCGCCAACCAGTGGCACCCTGAGGACCCTCCTCAGTACACCGGAGAGAGTAGCTTCGATCCGTGGGCATAGACCAACTTAGGCCAAAAGCTAAGCTTGGGGGAGTACATATTTCTCACCGACATTACATTCATGTTCACACACTCATTCTAGTTGTTGGTGCTAATACTTTTTCATTGTACTATCCATGCTAGTTTATTTTCTTTTCTAAGCCTTCTTCTTATGTGTTTGAAAGACCTTAAGAAAAAAATAAAATTAGTTGTAGCTTTTAGCTAGTTTACTTTCCATGCCTGTAGTAGTAGTAATTAAAAGAAAACCCCAAAAGACTCGTTCTTCTTTTGCTTGTTGGGAGCTTTCCCGTGTAAATAGTTTTGTTTCTTTTCTTATTCTTTGGGGGTCAAGAGGAGAAGACCATGATGAAAATGTTGAGTGGCTCTCATATGCATTGTTGTTGATTTAATCAAGAGCCCATATTACCTTGTCTTCTCTCTTGTATTAAATGCTTGTAGATTCCAGCTTAGTCTAATGCACTTGCACTATTATAATTATCCACACTGTTCGGTCGTGCGAGTGAAAGGCAATAATGACGATATATGATGGACTGAGTGAGATGAGAGAAGCTGGTATTAACTCGAGCTATCTTGTTTTTGTAAATATGATTAGTTCATCGTTCTTGATTCAGCCTATTATGAATGAAACATGTTTGCAATGACAATTAGAGATTATAGTTTCTCGTGCCATGCTTAATTAGCTAGGAGTTTATAATGGTTTACCTTGTGTGCCAACATGCTATTAAAATGGTTGTGATGTGGTATGATAGGGTGGTATCCTCCTTTAAACGATTCGAGTGGCTTGACTTGGCACATATTCACGCATGTAGTTGAAACAAAATCAACATAGCCTCCACGATATTTATGTTCACGATGATTTATATCCTACTCATGCTTGCACTCATTGTTGATTAACCTTAATGCATGTTCATGACTCTTGTCGCTTGATGTCTACTACACAACCTTCTTCTTGTAGACGTTGTTGGGCCTCCAAGTGCAGAGGTTTGTAGGACAGTAGCAAATTTCCCTCAAGTGGATGACCTAAGGTTTATCAATCCGTAGGATGAAGATGGTCTCTCTCAAGCAACCATGCAACCAAATAACAAAGAGTCTCTTGTGTCCCCAACACACCCAATACAATGGTAAATTGTATAGGTGCACTTGTTCGGCGAAGAGATGGTGATACAAGTGGTATATGGATAGTAGATAAAGGTATTTGTAATCTGCAATTATAAAAACAGCAAGGTAACTAATGATAAAAGTGAGTGTAAACGGTATTGCAATGATAGGAAATAAGGCCTAGGGTTCATACTTTCGCTAGTGTAAGTTCCCTCAACAATAATAACATAATTGGATCACATAACTATCCCTCAACATGCAACAAAGAGTCACTCCAAAGTCACTAATAGCGGAGAACGAATGAAGAGATTATGGTAGGGTATGAAACCACCTCAAAGTTATTCTTTCCAATCAATCCGTTGGGCTATTCCTTTAAGTGTCACAAACAGCCCTAGAGTTCGTACTAGAATAACACCTTAAGACACAAATCAATCAAAACCCTAATGTCACCTAGATACTCCAATGTCACCTCAAGTATCCGTGGGTATGATTATACGATATGCATCACACAATCTCAGATTCATCTATTCAACCAACACAAAGGACCTCAAAGAGTGCCCCAAAGTTCTACCGGAGAATCATGACGAAAACGTGTGCCAACCCCTATGCATAGGTTCATGGGCGGAACCCGCAAGTTGATCACCAAAACATACATCAAGTGAATCACGAGGTATCCCATTGTCACCACAGATATGCATGGCAAGACATACATCAAGTGTTCTCAAATCTTTAAAGACTCAATCCGATAAGATTACTTCAAAGGGGAAACTCAATTCATTACAAGAGAGAAGAGGGGGAGGAGAAACATAGGATCCAACTATAATAGTAAAGCTCGCGATACATCAAGATCGTGCCAAATCAAGAACACGAGAGAGAGAGAGAGAGAGAGATCAAACACATAGCTACTGGTACATACCCTCAGCCCCAAGGGAGAACTACTCCCTCCTCGTCATGGAGAGCACCGGGATGATGAAGATGGCCACCGGAGAGGAATTCCCCCTCCGGCAAGGTGCCGGAATGGGTCTAGATTGGCTTTTGGTGGCTACGGAGGCTTCTGGCGGCGGAACTCCCGATCTATTGTGCTCACGGATGTTTTTAGGGTATATGGAGATACATAGGCGGAAGAAGTATGTCAGGGGGGCCACGAGGGGCTCACGAGGGTGGAGGGCGTGCTCAGGGGGTGGGCGCGCCCCCTGCCTCGTGACCTCCTCGCAGATCCCCCGATGTGCACTCCAAGTCTTCTGGGCTTCTTTCCTTCCAAAAATGAGTTCCGTGAAGTTTCAGGTCAATTGGACTCCGTTTGATTTTCCTTTTCTTCGAAACCCTAAAACATGGTAAAAACAAAAACTGGCACTGGGCTTTGGGTTAATAGGGTAGTCCCAAAAATGATATAAAAGTGTATAATAAAGCCCATAAACATTCAAACATTAGATAATATAGCATGGAGAACTCAAAAATTATAGATACGTTGGAGACGTATCAGCATCCCCAAGCTTAATTCCTGCTCGTCCTCGAGTAGGTAAATGATAAAAACATAATTTTTGATGCGGAGTACTACTTGGCATAATTTCAATGTAATTCTTCTTAATTGTGGTATGAATATTCAGATCTGAAAGATTCAAGACAAAAGTTCATATTGACATAAAAATAATAATACTTCAAGCACACTAATAAAGTAATCATGTCTTCTCAAAATAACATGTCCAAAGAAAGTTATCCCTACAAAATCATATAGTCTGGCTATGCTCTATCTTCACCACACAAAATATTTAAATCATGCACAACCCCGATGACAAGCCAAGCAATTGTTTCATACTTTTGATGTTCTCAAACTTTTTCAATCTTCACGCAATACATGAGTGTGAGCCATGGATATAGCACTATAGGTGGAATAGAGTGGTGGTTGTGGAGAAGACAAAGAGGGAGAAGATAGTATCACATCGACTAGGCGTATCAACGGGCTATGGAGATTCCCATAAATAGATATCAATGTGAGTGAGTAGGGATTGCCATGCAACGGATGCACTAGAGCTATAAGTATATGAAAGCTCAACAAAAGAAACTAGTGGGTGTGCATCCAACTCACTTGCTCACGAAGAGCTAAGGCATTTTGAGGAAGCACATCATTGGAATATAAAAGCCAAGTTCTATAATGAAATATTCCCACTAGTATATGAAAGTGACAACATAGGAGACTCTCTATCATGAAGATCATGGTGCTACTTTGAAGCACAAGTGTGATAAAAGGATAGTAGCATTGTACCTTCTCTCTTTTTCTCTCATTTTTTTATTTTTATTTTTTTTTATTTGGGCCTTTTCTCCTTTTTTATGGCCTCTTTTCTTTCTCCTTTTTTTTATTTGGGCTTCTTTGGCCTCTTTTATTTATTTTTCGTCCGGAGTCTCATCCCGACTTGTGGGGGAATCATAGTCTCCATGATCCTTTCCTCACTGGGACAATGCTCTAATAATGATGATCATCATTTTTCTTACAACTCAAGAATTACAACTCGATACTTAGAAAAAAATATGACTCTATATGAATGCCTCCGGCGGTGTACCGGGATGTGCAATGACTCATGAGTGACATGTATGAAAGAATTATGAACGGTGGCTTTGCCACAAATACGATGTCAACTACATGATCATGCAGAGCAATATGACAATGATGAAGCGTGTCATAATAAACGGAATGGTGGAAGGTTGCATGGCAATATATCTCGGAATGGCTATGGAAATGCCATGATAGGTAGGTATGGTGGCTGTTTTGAGGAAGGTATATGGTGGGTGTATGATACCGGCGAAAGGCGCGCGGTACTAGAGAGGCTAGCAATGGTGGAAGGGTGAGAGTGCGTATAATCCATGGACTCAACATTAGTCATAAAGAACTCACATACTTATTGCAAAAATCTACAAGTTATCAAATCAAAGTATTACGCGCATGCTCCTAGGGGGATAGATTGGTAGGAAAAGACCATCGCTCATCCCCGACCGCCACTCATAAGGAAGGCAATCAATAAATAAATCATGCTCCGACTTCATCACATAATGGTTCACCATACGTGCATGCTACGGGAATCACAAACTTCAACACAAGTATTTCTCAAACTCACAACTACTCAACTAGCATGACTCTAATATTACCATCCTCATATCTCAAAACAATCATCAAGTATCAAACTTCTCTTAGTATTCAACACACTCATAAGAGAATCTTATTATTCTTGAATACCTAGCATATTAGGATTTTAAGCAAATTACCATGCTATTTAAGACTCTCAAAATAATATAAGTGAAGCATGAGAGTTCATCTATTTCTTCAAAATAAAACTACCACCATGCTCTAAAAGATATAAGTGAAGCACTAGAGCAAATGACAAACTACTCTGAAAGATTTAAGTGAAGATCAATGATTAGTTGAATAATTATGCAACTATGTGAAGACTCTCTAACATTTAATAATTTCAGATCTTGGTATTTTATTCAAACAGCAAGCAAAACTAAATAAAATTACATCTAAGAATAGCAAACATAAGGTGAAGAAGCAAAAACTTAGGATCAACCGGTACTAACCGATAGTTGTTGAAGAAGAAAGGTGGGATGCCAACCGGGGCATCCCCAAGCTTAGATGCTTGAGACTTCTTGAAATCTTATCTTGGGGTGCCTTGGGCATCCCCAAGCTTGAGCTTTTGTGTCTCCTTAATTCCTCTCATATCATGGTCTCCCTAAATCTCAAAAGCTTCATCCACACAAAACTCAACAAGGACTCGTGAGATAAGTTAGTATAAACCATTGCAAAAATCTTATCATACTCTACTGTATAAAATCACTAAAATTATTATTCAACATTGCATACTAAATGCCTCTGCATATTTAATAGTCCTATCCTCAAATAGAATCATTAAAGAAGCAACCATATGCAAACAATGCAAACATAACAGCAATCTGCCTAAACAGGATAGTCTGCAAAGAATGCTGCAACATCCATACTTCCCTAGCTCCAAAAATGATCAAATAAAATTCCCACTGTAGTAAATTTATCAGAGCTTAATATGAAAAAGGTTTCAACATTTTATCACATTCTGACTTTTCTAGGGAATTATTGCAACAGGGGTAAACTTTCTGTTTTCAAACAGCGACATGTATACTTGTAACATAGGCATAGTAAAGGCTATCAATGCCACTTTTATTGAAATAAAAGATGCAAAACATTGTTCTAAATAACAGAAAGCAAATCCTAACAAAATAAATTGACGCTCCAAGCAAAACACATATCATGTGGCAAATAAAAATATAGCTCCAAGTAAAATTACCGATGAACGAAGACGAAAGAGGGGATGCCTTCCGGGGCATCCCCGAGCTTAGGCTCTTGGATATCCTTGAATATTACCTTTGGGTGCCTTGGTCATACCCAAGCTTAGGCTCTTGCCACTCCTTATTCCATAGTCCATCGAATCTTTACCCAAAACTTGAAAACTTCACAACACAAAACTTAACAGAAAACTCGTAAGCTCCGTTAGTATAAGAAAATAAATCACCACTTCAAGGTACTGTAATGAACTCATTCTTTATTTATATTGGTGTTAAACCTACTGTATTCCAACTTCTCTATGGTTTATAAACTATTTTACTAGCCATAGATTCATCAAAATAAGTAAACAACACATCAAAAACAGAATCTGTCAAAAACAGAACAGTCTGTAGTAATCTGGATCAAACGTATACTTATGGAACTCATAAAATTCTCAAATAAATTTCTGGACCTGAGGAATTTATATATTAATCATATTAAAAAATAATTAACTAAATATCACTCTCCAAATAAAAATGGTAGCAATTCTCGTGAGCGCTAAAGTTTCTGTTTTTTACAGCATGATCAACAAGACTTTCCCCAAGTCTTCCCAAAGGTTCTACTTGGCACAAACACTAATTAAAATCATAAAACAACATCTAAACAAAGGCTAGATGAATTATTTATTAATAAACAGGAACAAAAATCAAGGAACTAAAATAAAATTGGGTTGCCTCCCAACAAGCGCTATCGTTTAACGCCCTTAGGTAGGCATGATGATTTCAATGATGCTCACATAAAGGATAGGAATTGTAACATAAAGAGAGCATCATGAAGAATATGACTAGCACATTTAAGTCTAACCCTCTTCCTATGCATAGGGATTTTGTGAGCAAAAAACTTGTGAGAACAAGGATCAACTTGCATAGGAAGGTAAAACAAGCATAACTTCAAAATTTTAAGCACATAGAGAGGAAACTTGATATTATTGCAATTCCTACAAGCATATATTCCTCCCTCATAATAATTTTCAGTAGCATCATGAATGAATTCAACAATATAACTATCACATAAAGCATTCTTTTCATGATCTACAAACATAGGAAATTTATTACTCTCCACACAAGCAAACTTCTTCTCATGAATAGTAGTGGGAGCAAACTCAACAAAATAATTATCATGTGAGGCATAATCCAATTGAAAATTAAAATAATGATGACAAGTTTCATGGATATCACTATTCTTTATAGCATACAGGTCATTACAATAATCATCATACATAGGGGGCATGCTCTCATCATAATAAATTTGCTCATCAAAACTTGGGGGACAAAAAATATCATCTTCATCAAACATAGCTTCCCCAAGCTTGTGACAAACATTAATTGCAGAAAATATATTCTCAAAAACATCATCTTCATCAAACATAGCATCCCCAAGCTTGGGCCTTTTCATATCATAAGCATAATCACTCTCATAATTAATAGTATGGATAGCACCAATAGTATAGCAATTATCATATTCTTCCAAGCAAGTGCCAAAAAGATTTTCAAGATCATAAGAAGTATCATTATCTTCCACAATTATATTTTCATGAGGCACAATAGTAATAGGAGCAGCATTATTTGTGAGAGATATCTTTTTACCTCTCTTCCTTTTATTTTCTTCTTCTTCCTCACCACATAATGTGTGGGTTCAATCCTCTTTTTGGAGCTCCTTATTAATGAGATTGGTTGAATAGGAGGCTCCTCCTTGTTACCTGATTCATCATAAGAAATAATAGGAGGGTATTGGGAAGTCTCTTCCCTTTCATTAGTATTCTCTTCATCTTCTATTTGTTTTCTTTTCTTTATGTAATTGGCAATATAAGGATTTTCAATACAATTCACCGCACAATACATATAAATTTCCTCTAGATCAAAATGAAGAACTCTATCAAGAATAAATTTTGGAATACCCTCAGTTATACATTTCATTTCTTCATAACCCAAAAGAAGGCTAAGCTCTTTATGGTGCTCAAGGGTAATCAAATTATCACAATGTTTGGGCATGACTTGATCATGAAACAAATAGCATTGGAGCTTTAAATGACCATGTTCATTGCAAAGTTCACAAGGGGCGCGAAAAATATTGAATTTCTCAGCACAATCATCAAGACTTTCTTGCAACGATTTAGTTTCTAAGTACTTATGCCTCTTGCAATATCTATCTTCCCTATTTGGTGTGTACTTACAAACCCAATGCACTCCACAAAAATTGACATGTTTATAGGAGACATTTTCATCATAACTAGCGCAATCATCATAAGTGTCATAGATATTCAACTAATTCGTACTAACAACAATGCAATCATGCTCATCATTCACATATTTTATGCCAAGCATTCTATGTAATTCTTCTTCTAGCATTTGAGCACAATTTTCCTTTCCATCATACTTACGAAAAATATTAAAAAGGTGAAGCGTATGAGACAAACTCAATTCCATTTTTTATAGTTTTATTTTATAAACTAAACTAGTGATAAAACAAGAAACTAAAAGACTTGATTGCAAGATCTAAAGATATACCTTCAAGCGCTAACCTCCCCGGCAACGGCGCCAGAAAAGAGCTTGATGTATACTACACAACCTTCTTCTTGTAGACGTTGTTGGGCCTCCAAGTGCAGAGGTTTGTAGGACAGTAGCAAATTTCCCTCAAGTGGATGACCTAAGATTTATCAATCCGTAGGAGGCGTAGGATGAAGATGGTCTCTCTCAAGCAACCCTGCAACCAAATAACAAAGAGTCTCTTGTGTCCCCAACATACCCAATACAATGGTAAATTGTATAGGTGCACTAGTTCGGCGAAGAGATGGTGATACAAGTGGTATATAGATAGTAGATAAAGGTATTTGTAATATGAAATTATAAAAACAGCAAGGTAACTAATGATAAAAGTGAGCATAAACGGTATTGCAATGATAGGAAATAAGGCCTAGGGTTCATACTTTCGCTAGTGTAAGTTCCCTCAACAATAATAACATAATTGGATCACATAACTATCCCTCAACATGCAACAAAGAGTCACTCCAAAGTCACTAATAGTGGAGAACGAACGAGGAGATTATGGTAGGGTACGAGACCACCTCAAAGTTATTCTTTCCAATCAATCCGTTGGGCTATTCCTATAAGTGTCATAAACAGCCCTAGAGTTCGTACTAGAATAACACCTTAAGACACAAATCAATCAAAACCCTAATGTCACCTAGATACTCCAATGTCACCTCACGTATCCGTGGGCATGATTATACGATATGTCTCACACAATCTCAGATTCATCTATTCAACCAACACAAAGGACCTCAAAGAGTGCCCCAAAGTTCTACCGGAGAATCACGACGAAAACGTGTGCCAACCCCTATGCATAGGTTCATGGGCGGAAACCGCAAGTTGATCACCAAAACATACATCAAGTGAATCATGTGGTATCCCATTATCACCACAGATACGCACGGCAAGACATACATCAAGTGTTCTCAAATCTAAGACTCAATCTGATAAGATTACTTCAAAGGGGAAACTCAATTCATTACAAGAGAGAAGAGGGGGGGAGAAACATAGGATCCAACTATAATAGCAAAGCTCGCGATACATCAAGATCGTGCCAAATCAAGAACACGAGAGAGAGAGAGAGAGATCAAACACATAGCTACTGGTACATACCCCCAGCCCCGAGGGTGAACTACTCCCTCCTCATCATGGAGAGCACCGGGATGATGAAGATGGCCACCGGAGAGGGATTCCCCCTCCGGCAGGGTGCCAGAACGGGTCTAGATTGGCTTTTGGTGGCTACAGAGGCTTCTGGCGGCGGAACTCCTGATCTATTGTGCTCAGGAATGTTTTTAGGGTATATGGAGATATATAGGCGGAAGAAGTACGTCAGGGGGCACGATGGGCTCACGAGGGTGGAGGGCGCGCCCAGGGGGGTGGGCGCGCCCCCTGCCTTGTGACCTCCTCACAGATCCCCCGACGTGCACTCCAAGTCTTCTAGGTTCTTTCCTTCCAAAAATGAGTTCCGTGAAGTTTCAGGTCAATTGGACTCCGTTTGATTTTCCTTTTCTTCGAAACCCTAAAACAGGGTAAAAATATAAACTGGCATTGGGCTCTAGGTTAATAGGTTAGTCCCAAAAATGATATAAAAGTGTATAATAAAGCCCATAAATATTCAAAACAGTAGATAATATAGCATGGAGCAATCAAAAATTATAGATACGTTGGAGACGTATCATCGCTCTCTAGTTGGTCGCTTCATAGTCTCTTTCTAGCCTTCACTCGTACTAAGCGGGAATACTGCTTGTGCATCCACTTCCATAAACCCCAAAGTTATTCCATATGAGTCCACCATACCTTCCTATATGCGGTATTTACCTGCCATTCCAAGTAAATTTGTATGTGCCAAACTCTAAACCTTCAAATAAAATTCTGTTTTGTATGCTCGAATAGCTCGTGTATCAACTAGGGTTGTCTATATCTTCCATGCTAGCTGGGTTATTCTCATGATGAGTGAACTCTGCTCATCACTCACGAGAAAATGGCTGGTAACCGGGATGCCCAGTCCCATGCTCAAATCAAATCAAAATAATTGCAAACAAAACTCCCCCAGGATTGTTGTTAGTTGGATGGCGCCCGTTGTTTTGGACAAGCCATGGATTGATGTTTGTTGGTGGTGGGGGAGTATAAACTTTACCATTCTATTTGGGAACCGCCTATAATGTGTGTAGCATGGAAGATATCGAGATCTCTTGGTTGTTATGTTGACAATGGAAGTATGTCACTCAAAATATTATTTATCTTTGTTTCAAAACTTGAGCTCTGGCACCTCTGCAAATCCCTGCTTCCCTCTGCGAAGGGCCTATTTGTTTACTTTTATGTTGAGTCATCATCCTCTTATTAAAAAGCACCAGTTGGAGAGCACCACTATCATTCGCATGCATTGCTATTAATTTACATTGAGTATGACTGTGACTGGATCTCTTTTACCATGAATTACAATGTCTAGTCAGTCCTTGATCTTCAGGGGTGCTCTACATTTATGTTTTGCGGTCTCAGAAAGGGCTAGCGAGATGCCATCTTGTTATATCATGTTATGATTGTTTTGAGAAAGTGTTGTCATCCGAGATTTATAATTATTGCTTGCTAGTTGATTATGCCATTGATATGAGTAAACATGAGACCTAAATGTTATTGTGAATATGGTTAGTTCATAATATTTGCTGAAAACTAGAATGTCGGCTTTACATATTTGCAACAACAAGATCAAACAGAGTTTGTAAAAGTTTTTCTTTATGTTTGTCAACTTGATGTCTACTACACAACCTTCTTCTTGTAGATGTTGTTGGGCCTCCAAGTGCAGAGGTTTGTAGGACAGTAGCAAATTTCCCTCAAGTGGATGACTGATACGTCTCCAATGTATCTATAATTTTTGATTGTTACATGCTATTATATTGTCTTTTTTGGATGTTAATGGGCTTTATTTTACTCTTTTATATTATTTTTGGGACTAACCTATTAACCGGAGGCCCAGCCCAAATTGTTGTTTTTTGCCTATTTCAGTGTTTCGTAGAAAAGGAATATCAAACGGAGTCCAAATGGAATGAAACCTTCAGGAACGTGGTTTTTGGAACAAACATGATCCACAGGACTTGGAGTGGACGTCAAGCAATCAACGAGGCGGCCACGAGGCAGGGGCGCGCCCTCCCCCCTCGTGGCTCAACCAGCCTACTTCTTCCTCCTATATATGTTCACATACCCTGAAAACATCCAGGAGTACCATGAAACCCTATTTCCACCGTCGCAACCTTCTGTACCCAAGAGATACCATCTTGGGGCCTTTTCCGGAGCTCCGCCGGAGGGGGCATCGATCACGGAGGGCCTCTACATCAACTCCATGGCCCCTCCGATGATGTGTCAGTAGTTTACCTCAGACCTTCGGGTCCATAGCTAGTAGCTATATGGCTTCTTCTCTCTCTTTGGAACTCAATACAAAGTTCTCCTCGATTCTCTTGGAGATCTATTCGATGTAATCCTCTTTTGCGGTGTGTTTGTCGAGATCCGATGAATTGTGGGTTTATGATCAAGTCTATCTATGAACAATATTTGAATATTCTCTAAATTCTTTTATGTATGATTGGTTTATCTTTGCAAGTCTCTTCAAATTATCAGTTTGGTTTGGCCTAGTAGATTGATCTTTCTTGCAATGGGAGAAGTGCTTAGCTTTGGGTTCAATCTTGCGGTGCTCGATCCCAGTGACAGAAAGGGAAACGACATGTATTGTATTGTTGCCATCGAGGATAAAAAGATGGGATTTACATCATATTGCATGAGTTTATCCCTCTACATCATGTCATCTTGCTTAAGGCATTACTCTATTCTTATGAACTTAATACTCTAGATGCATGCTGGATAGCGGTCGATGTGTGGAGTAATAGTAGTAGATTCAGGCAGGAGTCGGTCTACTTGTCACAGACGTGATGCCTATATACACGATCATACCTATATATTCTCATAATTATTCACTTTTCTATCAATTGCTCGACAGTAATTTTTTCACCCATCGTAATACTTATGCTATCTTGAGAAAAGCCACTAGTGAAACCTACGGCCCCCAGGTCTATTTTCCATCATACAAGTTTCCAATCTATTTTATTTTGCAATCTTTACTTTCAATCTATATCATAAAAATACCAAAAATATTTATCTTATTATTATCATCTCTATAAGATCTCACTCTTGCAAGTGGCCGTGAAGGGATCGACAACCCCTTTATCACATTGGTTGCGAGGTTCTGATGTGTTTGTGTAGGTATGAGGTGACTCGCGCGTGGTCTCCTACTGGATTGATACATTGGTTCTCAAAAACTGAGGGAAATACTTACGCTGCTTTACTGCATCACCCTTTCCTCTTCAAGGGAAAACCAACGCAATGCTCAAGAGGTAGCAAGAAGGATTTCTGGCGCCGTTGCCGGGGAGATCTACGCCAAGTCAAGACATACCAAGTACCCATCACAACTCTTATCCTTCGCATAACATTATTTGCCATTTGCCTCTCGTTTTCCTCTCCCCCACTTCACCCCTGCCATTTTATTCACCCTCTTTTTCCGTTCCCCTTCTCTTTTCCAGTTTGCCTCTTTTTCCTAGTTCTTGTTTGCTTGTGTGTTGTATTGCTTGCTTGTCACGATGGCTCAAGATAATACTAAATTGTGTGACTTTGCCAATACCAACAATAATGATTTCATTAGCACTCCGATTACTCATCTTACCGATGCTGAATCTTGTGAAATTAATACTGCTTTACAGAATCTTGTCATGAAAGATCCGTTTTCTGGCCTTCCTAGTGAAGAGGCCGCTACCCATCTAAACAACTTTGTTGATTTGTGTGATATGCAAAAGAAGAAAGATGTGGATAATGATATTGTTAAGCTTAAGCTATTTCCATTTTCATTTATAGATTGTCCTAAATCTTGGTTTTCGTCGTTGCCTAAAAATAGTATTGATTCATGGAATAAGTGCCAAGATGCTTTTATCTCTAAGTATTTTCCTCCCGCTAAGATCAACTCTCTTAGAAACGATATTATGAATTTTAAGCAACTTGATCATGAGCATGTTGCACAATCTTGGGAGAGGATGAAATTAATGATACGTAATTGCCCTACACATGGATTGAATTTATGGATGATTATACAAAAAATTTATGCCGGATTGAATTTTGCTTCTATAAATCTTTTAGATTCGGCCGCGGGAGGCACTTTTATGGAAATCACTTTAGGAGAAGCTACTAAACTCCTAGATAATATTATGGTTAATTATTCTCAATGGCACACTAAAAGATCTACTAGTAAAAATGTGCATGCAATTGAAGAGATTAATGTTTTGAGTGGAAAGATGGATGAACTTATGAAATTGTTTGCTAATAAGAGTGCTCCTACTGATCCTAATGATATGTATTTGTTTACTTTGATTGAGAGTAATAATGAATCTATGGATGTGAATATTGTTGGTAGGAACAATTTTGGTAACAACACATATATATAGGTAATTTTAATTCTAGGTTGTTTCCTAGTAATTCCTCTAATAATTATGGTAATTCCTACAACAATTCTTATGGAAATTATAATAAGATTCCCTCTGATTTTGAATCTAGTATTAAAGAATTTATTAGTTCGCAAAAGAGTTGCAATGCTTTGATTGAAGAAAAACTGTTTAAGATTGATGAGTTGGCTAGGAACGTGGATAGAATTTCTCTTGATGTTGATTCTTTGAAACTTAGATCTATTCCACCTAAGCATGATATCAATGAGTCTCTCAAAGCTATGATAATTTCCATTGATGAGTGCAAAGAAAGAACCGCTAGGATGCATGCTAAAAAGATTGCTTCATAAAAGCGTGTTCTTCTAGTTTTCATGATAATAAGGATGAAGATCTAAAAGTGATTGATGTGTCCCCTATTAAATCTTTGTTTTGCAATATGAATCTTGATAATGATGGGACTGGAGATGAGTCAACTTTAGTTAGAAGGCGTCCCGATGATTCAGAGTTTTTAGATCTTGATGCAAAAATTGATAAAAGCGGGATTGGATAGGTCAAAACTTTAGAAAGCGACGAACCCACTATCTTGGATTTCAAGGAATTTAATTATGATAATTGCTCTTTGATAGATTGTATTTCCTTGCTGCAATCCATGCTAAATTCTCCTCATGCTTATAGTCAAAATAAAGCTTTTACTAAACATATCGTTGATGCTTTGATGCAATCTTATGAAGAAAAACTTGAGTTGGAAGTTTCTATCCCTAGAAAACTTTATGATGAGTGGGAACCTACAATTAAAATTAAAACTAAAGATCATGAATGCTATGCTTTGTGTGATTTGGGTGCTAGTGTTTCCACGATCCCAAAAACTTTGTGTGATTTGCTAGGTTTCTGTGAATTTGATGATTGTTCTTTAAACTTGCACCTTGCGGATTTCACCATTAAGAAACCTATGGGAAAAATTAATGATGTTATTATTGTTGCAAATAGGAATTATGTGCCCGTAGACTTCATTGTTCTTGATATAGATTGCAATCCTTCATGTCCTATTATCCTTGGTAGACCTTCCCATATAACGATTGGTGCAGTTATTGATATGAAGGAAGGGAATATTAGATTCCAATTTCCGTTAAGAAAAGGCATGGACCACTTCCCTAGAAAGAAAATTAAATTATCATATGAATATATTATGAGAGCCACTTATGGATTGCCTACCAAAGATGGCAATACCTAGATCTATCCTTGCTTTTATGCCTAGCTAGGGGCGTTAAACGATAGCGCTTGTTGGGAGGAAACCCAATTTTATTTTTATTCCTTGCTTTTTGCTCCTGTTTAGTAATAAATAATTTATCTAGCCTCTGTTTTGGTTGTGTTTTTTGTGTTTAATTAGTGTTTATGCCAAGTAGAACCGTTGGGAAGACTTGGGGAAAGTCTTTTTGATCTTGCTGTAAAAAACAGAAACTTTAGCACTCACGAGAATTGCTGCCATTTTTTACTGGAGAGTGCTATTTAGTTAATTATTTTTGCAGATGATCAATAGATAAATTACTCACGTCCAGAAATTTATTTTAGAATTTTTGGGCTTCCAGAAGTATTCGAAACTTACAGATTACTGCTGACTGTTCTGTTTTTGACAGATTCTGTTTTTCGTGTGTTGTTTGCTTATTTTGATGAATCTATGGCTAGTAATAGAGTTTATGAACCATAGAAAAGTTGGAATGCAGTAGGTTTAACACCAATATAAATCAAGAATGAGTTCATTACAGTACCTTGAAGTGGTGGTTTGTTTTCTTTTACTAACGGAGCTCACGAAGATTTTCTTTTAAGTTTTCTGTTGTGAAGTTTTCAAGTTTTGGGTAAAGATTTGATGGATTATGGAACAAGGAGTGGAAAGAGCCTAAGCTTGGGGATGCCCGAGGCACCCCAAGGTAAAATTAAAGTACAAATAAAGCCTAAGCTTGGGGATGCCCCAGAAGGCATCCCCTCTTTCGTCTTCATCCATCGGTAACTTTACTTGGAGCTATATTTTTATTCGCCACATGATATGTGTTTTGCTTGGAGCGTCTTGTATGATTTGAGTCCTTGCCTTTTATTTTACCACAATCATCCTTGCTGTACACACCTTTTGAGAGAGACACACATGAATTAGAATTTATTAAAAATACTCTATGTGCTTCACTTATATCTTTTGAGCTATATAGTTTTTGCTCTAGTGCTTCGCTTATATCTTTTAGAGCATGGCGGTGGTTCTATTTTATAGAAATAATTGATCTCTCATGCTTCACTCGAAATACAAATTCCATTCCAAACTATAGTGCGCCCACGCTTCCCGAGGTCCAACTTTGACCATAAATTTAACCAACGAGACCAACTGCGGCGGGAGAAAAAATTATATAATTGAAAACTTCTTTCGAATACGAATTCACTGATATAATTTTTGCTCCCGCCGCAATCGGTCTTGGTAGTTAAATTTACGGTCAAAGTTAAAGCACGTGGATAGAGGAAGCACTACATTGTGGAATGGAGGGAGTATCATTTTGAGAGTCCTTTAGAACAGCATGGTAATTCACTTTGGTTATAAATTTTAAATGCTAAGATAAGTTGGATGCTTGATAGATGGTTTTGAGATATAAAGGTGGTAATATTAGAAGTGTGCTAGTTGAGTAATTGTGAAATTTATGAATACTTGTGTTGAAGTTGGAAAGTCCCATAGCATGCACGTATGGTGAATGTTATGTGACAAATTTTAAGCATGGGGTGTTCTTTGATTGCTTTCCTTATGAGTGGCGGTCGGGGACGAGCAATGGTCTTTTCCTACCAATCTATCCCCCTAGGAGCGTGCGCGTAGTGCTTGGTTTTGATGACTTGTAGATTTTTGCAATAAGTATGTGAGTTCTTTATGACTAATGTTGAGTCCATGGATTATATGCACTCTCACCCTTCCATCATTGCTAGCCTCTTTGGTACCGTGCATTGCCCTTTCTCACCTTGAGAGTTGGTGCAAACTTCGCCAGTGCATCCAAAACCCGTGATATGATACGCTCTATCACACATAAGCCTCCTTATATCTTCCTCAAAACAGCCTCCATACCTACCTATTATGGCATTTCCATAGCCATTCCGAGATATATTGCCATGCAACTTTCCACCATTCCATTTATTATGACACGCATCATCATTGTCATATTGCTTTGCATGATCATGTAGTTGACATCGTATTTGTTGCAAAGTCACCATTCATAATTTTTTCATACATGTCACTCTTGATTCATCGCAATCCCGGTACACCACCGGAGGCATTCACATAGAGTCATATTTTGTTCTAAGTATCGAGTTGTAATTCTTGAGTTGTAAGAAAATAAAAGTGTGATGATCATCATTAGAGCATTGTCCCATGTGAGGAAAGGATGATGGAGACTGTGATTCCCCCACAAGTCGGGATGAGACTCCGGACGAAAAAAAAGAGAGAGAAGAGGCCAAAAAGGAAAGAAGGCCCAAATAAAAAAATAAAAAAATAAATGAGAGAAAAAGAGAGAAGGGGCAATGTTACTATCCTTTTTCCACACTTGTGCTTCAAAGTAGCACCATGATCTTCATGATAGAGAGTCTCTTACTTTGTCACTTTCATATACTAGTGGGAATTTTTCATTATAGAACTTGGCTTGTATATTCCAATGATGGGCTTCCTCAAATGCCCTAGGTCTTCGTGAGCAAGCGAGTTGGATGCACACCCACTTAGTTTCTTTGACGAGCTTTCACATATTTGTAGCTCTAGTGCATCCGTTGCATGGCAATCCCTACTCCTTGCATTGACATCAATCGGTGGGCATCTCCATAGCCCATTGATTAGCCACGTCAATGTGAGACTTTCTACTTTTTTGTCTTCTCACACAACCTCAATCATCATATTCTATTCCACCCATAGTGCTATGTCCATGGCTCGCGCTCATATATTGCGTGAAAGTTGAAAGAGTTTGAAAAAGCTGAGTATGGAACAATTGCTTGGCTTGACATCGGGGTTGTGCATGATGAGAGCATTTTGTGTGACGAAAATAAAGCATGGACAAACTATTTGACTTTGTAGGGATAAGTTTTGTTTGGATATGGTATTTTGATAAGACATAATTGCTTGATTAGCATACTTGGAGTATTACTATTTTTATGTCAACAATAAACTTTTACCTTGAATCTTTCGGATCTGAACATTCATGCCGCAATAGAGAAAAATTCATTGAAGAATATTCTAGAAAGCATTCCACATCAAAAATTATGTTTTTATCATTTACCTACTCGAGGACGAGCAGGAATTAAGCTTGGGGATGCTGATGCGTCTCCAACGTATCTATAACTTTTGATTGTTCCATGCTATTATATTATCTTTTTTGGATGTTAATGGGCTTTATTTTACACTTTTATATTATTTTTGGGACTAACCTATTAACCGGAGGCCCAGCCCAAATTGCTGGGTTTTTTTTGCCTATTTCAGTGTTTTGTAGAAAAGGAATATCAAACGGAGTCCAAACGGAATGAAACCTTCGGGAATGTGATTTTTTGAAAAAAAACGTGATCCAAAGGACTTGGAGTGGACGTCAAGCAATCAACGAGGCAGCCATGAGGCAGGGGGCACGCCTACCCCCCCTGGGCGCGCCCTTCCCCCTTGTGGGCCCCTCGTGGCTCAACTGGCCTACTTCTTCCTCCTATATGTTCACATACGTCGAAAACATCTAGGAGCACCACGAAACCCTATTTTCACCGCTGCAACCTTCTATACCCAAGAGATCCCATCTTGGGGCCTTTTCCGGAGCTCCGCCGAGGGGGCATTGATCATAGAGGGCCTCTACATCAACTCCATGGCCCCTCCGATGATGTGTGAGTAGTTTACCTCAGACCTTCGGCTCCATAGCTAGTAGCTAGATGGCTTCTTCTCTCTCTTTGGATCTCAATACAAAGTTCTCCTTGATTCTCTTGGAGATCTATTCGATGTAATCTTATTTTGCGGTGCGTTTGTCGTGATCCGATGAATTGTGGGCTTATGATCAAGTCTGTCTATGAACAATATTTGAATCATCTCTGAATTCTTTTATGTATGATTGGTTTATCTTTGCAAGTCTCTTCAAATTATCAATATGGTTTGGCCTAATAGATTGATCTTTCTGTCAATGGGAGAAGTGCTTGGCTTTGGGTTCAATCTTGCGGTGCTCGATCCCAGTGATAGAAAGGGAAACGACACGTATTGTATTGTTGCCATCGAGGATAAAAAGATGGTGTTTACATCATATTGCATGAGTTTATCCCTCTACATCATGTCATCTTGCTTAAGGCGTTACTCTGTTCTTATGAACTTAATACTCTAGATGCATGCTGGATAGCGGTCGATGTGTGCAGTAATAGTAGTAGATGCATGCAGGATTCGGTCTACTTGTCACGGACGTGATGCCTATATACATGAGCATACATATATATTCTCATAATTATTCGCTTTTCTATCAATTGCTCGATAGTAATTTGTTCACCCACCGTAATACTTATGCTATCTTGAGAGAAGCCACTAGTGAAACCTATGGCCCCCGGGTCTATTTTCCATCATACAAGTTTCCAATCTATTTTATTTTGCAATCTTTACTTTCAATCTATATCATAAAAATACTAAAAATATTTATCTTATTATTATTATTATTATTATTATTATTATCATCTCTATCAGATCTCACTCTTGCAAGTGGTCGTGAAGGGATTGACAACCCCTTTATCGTGTTGGTTGCGAGGTTCTTATTTGTTTGTGTAGGTACGAGGTGACTCGCGCGTGGTCTCCTACTGGATTGATACCTTGGTTCTCAAAAACTATGGGAAATACTTACGCTACTTTACTGCATCACCCTTACCTCTTCAAGGGAAAACCAACGCAGTGCTCAAGAGGTAGCAATGACCTAAGGTTTATCAATCCGTGGGAGGCGTAGGATGAAGATGGTCTCTCTCAAACAACCCTACAACCAAATAACAAAGAGTCTCTTGTGTCCCCAACACACCCAATACAATGGTAAATTGTATAGGTGCACTAGTTCGGCGAAGAGATGGTGATACAAGTGCAATATGGATGGTAGATAAAGGTTTTTGTAATCTGAAAATTTAAAAACAGCAAGGTAACTAATGATAAAAGTGAGCGTAAACGGTATTGCAATGCTAGGAAACAAGGCCTAGGGTTCATACTTTCACTAGTGCAAGTTCTCTCAACAATAATAACATAATTGGATCATATAACTAACCCTCAACATGCAACAAAGAGTCACTCCAAAGTCACTAATAGCGGAGAACAAACGAAGATATTATTTTAGGGTATGAAACCACCTCAAAGTTATCCTTTATAATCGATCTATTCAAGAGTCCGTAGTAAAATAACACGAGGCTATTCTTTCCGTTCGATCTATCCTAGAGTTCGTACTAGAATAACACATTAAGACACGAATCAACCAAAACCCTAATGTCACCTAGATACCCCAATGCCACCTCAAGTATCCGTGGGTATGATTATACGATATGCATCGCACAATCTCAGATTCATCTATTCAACCAACACAAAGAACTTCAAAGAGTGCCCCAAATTTTCTACTGGAGAGTCAAGATGAAAATGTGTGCCAACCCCTATACATAAGTTCACGAGGTCACGGAACTCGCAAGTTGATCACCAAAACATACATCAAGTGGATCACATGATATCCCATTGTCACCACAAATAAGCACATGCAAGACATACATCAAGTGTTCTCAAATCCTTAAAGACTCAATTCGATAAGATAACTTCAAAGGGAAAACTCAATTCATCACAAGAGAGTAGAGGGGGAGAAACATCACAAGATCCAACTATAATAGCAAAGCTCGCGATACATCAAGATCGTGTCGAATCAAGAACACGAGAGAGAGAGAGAGGGAGGGAGGGAGAGAGAGATCAAACACATAGCTACTAGTACATACCCTCAGCCCTGAGGGTGGACTACTCCCTCCTCGTCATGGAGAGCGTCGGGATGATGAAGATGGCCACTGGAGAGGGATTCCCCCTCCGGCAGGGTGCCGCAACGGGTCTAGATTGGGTTTTGGTGACTACAGAGGCTTGCGGTAGCGGAACTCCTGATCTAGGTTATTTTCTGCAGGTTTATGTATTTATAGGAATTTTTGGCATTGGTCTCACGTCAGGGGGGTCTCCGAGTCATCCATGAGATAGGGGCCCATGCCCAGGGGGTAGGGCCCCCCCCCTACCCTCGTGGATGGCTCGGGCCTCTTCTGGCCCAACTCTTTTACTCCGGGGGCTTCTTTTGGTCCATAAAAAATCCACAAAAATTGGCAAGTCAAATTGGACTCTTTGGTAGTCCTTTTCTATAAAACTCAAAAACAAGGGAAAAAACAGAAACTGGCACTGGGCTCTATGTTAATAGGTTAGTCCCAAAAATCATATTAAATAGCATATAAATGCATATAAAACATCCTATATCGATAATATAATAGCATGGAACAATAAAAAATTATAGATACATTGGAGACGTATCACAACTGAATTGCTTGAGGACAAGCAAAGGTTTAAGCTTGGGGGAGTTGATACATCTCCAATGTATCTACTTTTCCAAACACTTCTGCCCTTGTTTTGGACTCTAACTTGCATGATTCGAATGGAACTAACCCGGACTGACGCTATTTTCAGCAGAACTACCATGGTGTTATTTTTGGGCAGAAATAGAAGTTCTCGGAATGACCTGAAAATCCACGGAGACACGTTTTGGAATTAATGAAAAATATTGGTGAAAGAATCAGCATCAGGGGGGCCACACCCTGTCCACAAGGGTGCAGGGCGCGCCCCTGCCTCATGGCCCCCCTGGGACTCCACCGACCTCAACCCCAACACCATATATTCACTTTCGGGGAGGAAAAAATCAGAGAGAAGGATTCATCGCGTTTTACGATACGGAGCCGCCGCCAAGCCCTAATCTTCCTCGGGAAGGCTGATCTGGAGTCCGTTCGGGGCTTCGGAGAGGGGAATCCGTCGCCACCGTCATCATCAACCATCCTCCATCACCAATTTCATGATGCTCACCGCGTGCGTGAGTAATCCCATCGTAGGCTTGCTGGACGGTGATGGGTTGGATGTGATTTACCATGTAATCGAGTTAGTTTTGTTAGGGTTTGATCCCTAGTATCCATTATGTTCTAAGATTGATGTTGCTATGACTTTGTTATGCTTAATGCTTGTCACTAGGGCCCGAGTGCCAGGATTTCAGATCTGAACCTATTATGTTTTCATGAATATATGTGAGTTCTTGATCCTATCTTGGAAGTCAATAGTCACCTACTATGTGTTATGATCCGGCAACCCCGAAGTGACAATAATCGGGACCACTCCCGGTGATGACCGTAGTTTGAGGAGTTCATGTATTCACTAAGTGTTAATACTTTGGTCTGGTACTCTATTAAAAGGATGCCTTAATATCCCTTAGTTTCCAATAGGATCCTGCTGCCACGGGAGTGTAGGACAAAAGATGTCATGCAAGTTTTTTCCATAAGCATGTATGACTATATTCGGAATACATGCCTACATTACATTGATGAACTGGAGCTAGTTCTGTGTCACCCTATGTTGTAACTGTTGCATGAGGAATCACATCCCACATAATTATCCATCATTGATCCATTGCCTACGAGCTTTTCACATATTGATCTTTGCTTAGTTACTTTTCCGTTGCCACTGTTATGATTGCTACAAAAACTACTATTGTTACTTTTGCCACCGTTACCGTTACTTCCATACTACTTTGCTACTAAATATTTTGCTGCAGATATTAAGTCTTTTAGGTGTGGTTGAATTGACATCTCAACTGTTAATACTTGAGAATATTCTTTGGCTCCCCTTGTGTCGAATCAATAAATTTGGGTTGAATACTCTACCCTCGAAAAATGTTGCGATCCCCTATACTTGTGTGTTATCAGGGTTGTGAGAGTGACAGAAGCTTAAACTCCAGTTTATGCGCTACTCCATAAGGGAACGATTGGATCCAAAAGTTTAATGCAACGGTTAGAATTTATTCTTAATACTTTTCTCATAGTTGCGGATGCTTGCGGGAGGGTTAATCATAAGTAGGAGGTTTGTTCAAGTAAGAACAACACCTAAGCACCGGTCCACCCACATATCAAATTATCAAAGTAGCGAACACATATCAAATTATCAAAGTAGAGAACACAAATCGAACCAACATGGTGAAAGTGACTAGATGAAATTCATGTATACCCTCAAGAACACTTTGCTTATCATAAGAGACCGTTTTGGCCTGTCCTTCGCCTCAAAAGGATTGGGCTACCTTGTTGCACTTTTTCTACTATCATCGTTACTTGCTCGTTACAAATTTTCTTGCTATCAAACTACTCTATTACTTACAATTTCAGCACTTGCAGACTACCTTGCTGAAAACCACTTGTTATTTCCTTCTGCTCCTTGTTGGGTTCGACACTCTTACTTATAGAAAAGAGCTACAATTGATCTCATATACTTGTGGGTCATCAAGGCTATTTTCTGGCGCCATTGCCAGGGAGTGAAGCCCCTTTGGTAAGTGAATTTGGCAAGGAAACATTTATCGTGCTGAAATTTACTGTCACTTGTTACTATGGAAAACAATCCTTTGAGGGGTTTGTTTGGGGTATCTTCACCTCGACCGGAACAACAATTAGCTACCCCTCAACCCACTGCACCTACTGAAAATATTGAATATGAAATTCCTTCGGGTATGATAGAACAACTTCTAGCTAATCCTTATGTAGGAGATGCAACCGAACATCCTGATATGCACTTGATATATGTGGACAAATTTGTGGATTGTTCAAGCTTGCAGGTTTACCCGGAGGTGAAGTTATGAAGAAGGTTTTCCCTTTATCTTTGAAGGGAAAATCATTGGCATGGTATAGGCTATGCGATGATATTGGATCTTGGAATTGGAATTGATTGAAATTGGAGTTCCACCAAAAAAATTATCCTATGCATCTAGTTCATCGTGATCAGAATTACATATATAATTTTTGGCCTCGTGAAGGAGAAAGTATCTATCTAGATTGGGGGAGGCTTAAGTCAATGTTATATTCATGCCCCAATCATGAGCTCTCAAGAGAAATTATTATACATAATTTTTATGCTCAGCTTTCTCATAATGATCGATCCATGCTCGATACTTCTTGGGTTGGTTCTTTTATAAAGAAGACTATTGAATTCCAGTGGGATCTTTTGGGAAGTATTAAACGCAACTCTGAAGATTGGGAACTAGACGAAGGTAAAGAGTCAGGTATTAAGCTAAAGTATGATTGTGTTAAATCTTTTATGAATACCGATGCTTTTCAAAAGTTTAGCACTAAATATGGACTTGACTCTGAGATAGTAGCCTCCTTTTGTGAATCATTTGCTACTCACATTGATCTCCTAAAGAGAAGTGGTTTAAATATCACCCACCTATTAAAGAAGAAATTAAAGAACCGGTACTAGCTAAAGAAGAAAATATACTTTATAATGTTGATCCAGTTGTTCCTACTGCTTATATTGAGAAACCACCTTTCCTTGTTAGGATAAAGGAACATGCTAAAGTTTCAACTGTGGTTGACAAAATCTATATTAGAACACCTAAACCTGATGAACAAATCAAAGTAGAGCCTAGCATTGCTATGGTTAAGGATCTCCTAGAAGAAAATATAGATGGACATGTTATTTAGCTTTGTAATGAAGCTACTACAATTGCTAAACCTGGTAAAGAAGATAAACATAGACCCATTGTTGGCATGCATGTTGTCTCAGTTAAAATAGGAGATCACTATTATCATGGTTTATGTGACTTAGGTTCTAGCATAAGTGCCATCCCCTTTACCCTTTATCAAGAAATTATGGATGACATACCACCCGCTGAAATAGAAGAAATAGATGCCACTATTAAACTTGCTAATAGAGATACCATCACACCACTTGGGATTGTTAGAGATGTTGAAGTCTTGTGTGGGAAAATAAAATACCCTACTGATTTTATTGTTCTTGGTTCCCCACAAGATGACTTTTATCCCATTTTCTTTGGTAGACCTTTCTTGAACATCGTTAATGCCAGAATAGACTGTGAGAAACAAAAACTGTCGGTATTAGTTTTGGTGATGAGTCTCATGAGTTTAATTTTTCCAAGTTTAGTAGAAAGCTTCATGAAAAAGAATTGCCTAGTAAGGATGAATTAATTGGTCTTGCTTCTATTGTTGTGCCTCCTACTGATCCACTAGAACAATATTTGCTAGACCATGAAAATGATTTACATATGCATGAAATAAATTAAATAGATAAGATTTTCTTTGAACACCATCCTCTGCTTAAACACAATTTGCCTATTGAAACTCTAGGAGGTCCGCCTCCACCTAAAGGTGATCCTGTGTTTGAATTAAAACAATTGCCAGACACTTCGAAATATGCTTATCTTGATGAAAATAAGATATATCATGTTTTTATTAGTGCTAACGTTTTAGAACATGAAGAAGAAAGATTATTGAAAGTTCTAAGGAAGCACCGAGCTGCTATTGGATATATTGTTGATGATTTAAAGGGCATTAGTCCCACTCTATGTCAGCACAAAATTAATATGGAACCTGATGCTAAACCCGTTGTTGATCACCAACATCGGTTAAATCCAAAAATGAAGTGGTAAGGACGGAAATCTTAAAACTTCTGGAAGCAGGTATAATATATCCCATAGCTGATAGTAGATGGGTAAGTCATGTTCATTGTGTCCCTAAGAAAGGAGGCATTACTGTTGTTCCTAATGATAAAAATGAACTTATTCCACAAACAATTGTTACAGGCTATAGAATGGTAATTGATTTTAGAATACTAAACAAAGCAACTAGAAAAGATCATTACCCCCTGCCTTTTATGGATCAAATGCTAGAAATATTATCTAAGCACACACATTTTTGCTTCCTTGATGGATATTCTGGTTTTTCACAAATACCTGTTTCTCAGCCTGATCAAGAAAAGACCACGTTTACTTGTCCCTTTGGAACGTATGCTTATAGACGTATGCCTATTGGTTTATGCAATGCACCTGCTACCTTTCAAAGATGTATGACTGCTATATTCTCTGACTTTTGTGAAAAGATTGTTGAGGTTTTCATGGATGATTTCTTTGTTTATGGGAAGTCTTTTGATGATTATTTAAGCAATCTTGATCGAGTTTTGCAGAGATACGAGCAAACAAATCTTGTCTTGAATTGGGAGAAGTGCCACTTTGTGGTTAATGAAGGCATTGTCTTGGGTCATAAATTTCTGAAAGAGGTATTGAAGTGGACAAAGCTAAGGTTGATGCAATTTAGAAAATGCCATGTCCTAAAGATATCAAAGGTATTTGTAGTTTCCTAGGTCATGATGGTTTCTATAGGAGATTTATCAAAGACTTATCTAAAATTTCTAGGCCTCCTACGAATCTTTTGCAAAAGGACATTCCTTTGTGTTTTTGATGATGATTGTTTAGAAACCTTTGAAACACTCAAGAAAGCCTTAATTTCTGCACCTATTGTTCAACCACCTGATTGGAACTTGCCTTTTCAATTATGTGGGATGCTAGTGATTATGTTGTTGGTGCGGTTCTAGGACAAAGAGTTGATAAGAAACTGAATGTTATTCATTATGCTAGTAAAACTCTAGACAGTGCTCAACGAAATTATGCAACTACTGAAAAAGAATTCTTAGTGGTGGTGTTTGCTTGTGATAAATTTAGATCTTACATTGTTGATTCCAAAGTAATTATTCACACCGATCATGCTGCTATTAAATATCTTATGGAAAAGAAAGATGCTAAACCTAGACTTATTTGATGGGTTCTCTTGTTGCAAGAATTTGATTTACATATCACTGGTAGAAAAGGAGTTGAGAACCCCGTAGCTGATAATTTATCTAGGCTTGAAAATGTGCCTGATGACCGACTACCTATTGATGATAGTTTTCCTGATGAGCAGTTAGCTACAATAAATGTTGCTCATAATACTCCTTGGTATGCTGACTATGCTAATTACATTGTTGCTAAATATTTACCACCTAGCTTTACATACCAACAAAATAAAAAAAATCTTCTATGATTTAAGACACTACTTTTGGGATGACCCACATCTTCATAAAGAAGGAGTAGATGGTATTATTAGATGTTGTGTACCTGAGCATGAACAGGGACAAATCCTACGGAAATGTCACTCCGAAGCATATGGAGGAGATCATGTTGGAGATAGAACTGCTCACAAGGTATTGCAATCTGGATTTTATTGGCCTACTCTCTTCAAGGATGCCCATAAGTTTGTCTTATCTTGTGATGAATGTCAAAGAATAGGTAATATCGGTAAGCGTCAAGAAATGCCCAGGTGGGTTGTGCCAACCTGGAACACCTTCCAGACTCCGTTTTCTACAGTTTGCTTGTTCCCCAAGATAAAAAATCTTTATATACTCCCCATACCTGTTGATCACTGTATCATGTAGAAATCCCATGTTCTTCTTTCTTGTTGTTTTCTACGCAGTTCTGAAAATATGTCGTCATAGGACTCTAACAGAGAGAGCTATGTCTCACATCTCGTTGCTGACCCAAAGACCTATGGGGACCTATATCCTTATGGTCGAACTACAGATGACGAGGAGGATGCTCACTTGATGAGGATCGATGATTCAAGCCCGGAGGAGGAGGATGTTCCTCTACCTCATCCTGGGGATATGCACGTGGAGTTCAAGAAGTCAAGTCTCCCTAAGAGAGCTAACCGGTCGAAAAACAAATCTATTCCTTTTCGTTTTTTGGAAGAAAAGCAAAGGGGGTTTATTTGACAAGATCTTGAAGCTGGAGCTGGAAGTCGATGATTTAAAGGAGGAAATTTCTCTCCTCAACTACAATATGAAAACTTTCAAGGCACAATTGCCATCACCACCACCTTCTTCTTCATCACCAAAAGAGAATTGAGTATCGGGTATGGGCACTCCCCTTGGCTTCCGCCAAGCTTAGGGGAGGTGCCCCGGTATTGTATCATCCCCACTATCTTTTGCCTTTACTTATTTAGTTCGATCTTTTACTTTAGATGAATAAAAGTTTAGTTCGATCCTTTCTTTTCGAGAGTTTGTTTAGTGATCTATCCTTGTAATCATGTGCGAGTTATATAATAAATTTTAGTTTGAGTTTTTGCTTTCTTTATTTTCATGTTGCAATAAAAAGAAAGGAGATAAATGAAAGAAAGGAAATCTTTACCTAATATTAAAGGAAGGATTGTTTCTCCACTTTTTTTCGTCATCACGTGGTCCTTCCGTAAGTCAGCTATTTTTTCGTCCGTTCACCGGATTGCATAGAGCACGTACGAAATAGGAAAAAAAAGGTGAGAGTGGGACTCAAACTTTAGAACTCCCACTTTTACACTATGACCATAACCAATCAAGCTAGCTCTCAATTGTGATGCAAAATAGAGTTAGTAACTACTTAATGCAAACAAACCTATGGACCCTCTATCACGCACATGGGCCGATGTTGGGCCTGGTCTGCAGCAAAAAATAATTATTCGAAGGACAAAGCTGGCTTACAATTGTGTTAAAAACATGCACATTTCTAAATTAATTAGCCCTGCATCGCTTTTTTACATCAAATCCCACCAATTTATATACATAATGAATTGTACTAGAATCAGCAAGCAACAATTAGAGGATCAGATATGGATTCAGATTGAAGGACGAGAAACACGCATGGCCTGCGCACATACACACATGCCAAAAGAGTTCAGGCGGGGGCGCATGCCTATGAGGAGCAATTGAATCATGGAGCTCAAGTTTACTTACAGATTTGGCTAATTATTATGATTTTATATTATCATATGAAATGCTATTTTATCTGATGAATAGTAATATCATTCTATGCCTAAAATCATAGTTTGGGAATCTATCTCTTTGTGATCTCATTTTCCCTTAGTTGAAGAGACAATCGATCACCCCCGCTCTATTGTATAATTTTTTTCATGCATATCATTACATGGATGTTTCAGTTATATATTTGATAATTTACGTAGAAACCTATTTTCTTAATGTATGAACTTTGCATACTCTACCCAGGTATGGGGGAACATTTGACCCGCAAAAAAATGGTATGAGGGGATATTTACATTTCTAAAGGGCCGGTGCATTGTTGTAAAATTTTCCATTAAAGTGATTGTCAAATTTTATTTTGTATTCAATAGTGGCTTAAGCTATCTCATAAAGCTATTGTAGATGTGCCTTGGAACTCCTACAATACTCAAACGGTTTTTCGAGATTGCTACGCGGTAGACACATTTACCATCCACCCTCGGACAAAAAGAAAACTGAAATAATGAAAATCTAAACATTTCTTACAACATGAGGCAACCTCCATCGTCCAATATCCAATCAAGACGAGCAACCCCAGCTAACATGAACTTCTTTAGAGAGTCATCGAAAGATCGCGCGGTAGAAAAAGACAGTCATTCTAAGATGATGCAGAACACAGAGACATATATGTAGGGTGGAGGAAGGAGTAATTCAACAGTAAAATAGGTCGACATTGTCACCTGACCTATGTGATAGTAAAAAAAATATGTGATAGACACAATTGATATCGAACCATAGAATATGTATCCTAAAGATATGTCACACAAAATTGATATTGTGCAGCAGAATATGCATGCCCCGTTGCAACGCACGGGTATTTGTGCTAGTAAATGAAAAAGATCATATGCTAATCTTATGGTAGGTGATGACACCACATAAGGAAAAGTATAAGTAGAAAATTTTATTAGAGATTGACAAACATAGCATTAGTCAAAGATGCAACTCATGAAATAATTAATAAGGGAAGAGAAGATTCACATATAAATATACTATCCTAGAAATCTTTTGTGATTGTGAGCCCCCATCAAAATATTATATGCCAAAATTGTTGATGTTGGACAAGGAAGACAACTTAATGGTTTATGTTTGTTTATATTCAAATAAAAGTCATGTTGTCATGGATCCTTTAACATGTGGTGCTTGCCCCTATCTTTGCTAGCTAAAAATTCCGCACTAAGTAGATATAATACTTGTGCATCCAAAAACACTTAAACCAAATATTATTTTCAAGAGTCCACCATACCTACCTAGGGTTTGAGCAAGATACCTCAAGTAAGTTGTCATCGGTGCAAAAATCAATAAAAATTTCTTCTAAAAGTGTGAGATCATTTAGTGTAAGAGAAAATTGAGCACTGTACGAACTTGTGATGGTGAAGAATAAAAGTGACAGACTGCATAATAAAGGTTGTTATCACAAGGGGCAATACAATGTGACGTTCTTTTGCACTAAGGGGTTGAGAATACAAACAAATAAGCGCATGACAACCTCTGCTTCCCTCTGTGAAGGGCCTATCTTTTACTTTTATGTATTTACTTTTATGCAAAGAGTCAAAGTTCTCCTTCTATTCTGTTTTATTTTCTCCTTTGGCAAGCATCATGTGGCGAGGAAAGATCTAGGCACATATGTCTAGTTGAATATAGATAGCATAAGTTATTATTGTTGACATCGCCCTTGAGGTGAATACGTTGGGAGGCGAAACTATAAGCCCCTATCTTTCTATGTGTCATTGAAACATTTTGCTCATGTGTACCTGGTGAGTGTTAGAAATCATAACAGACTATGATGGTTGAGTATGTGTACTTGCCTAAAGGCTCCGATGCGTGACCCTTCCTGAAAAGATGATGAATTGTAGTTGCAAAGTTGACCGAGAATATAGTTTGTTGGTTTTTAGTAGAGTTTTTGCTTTATACTTCAATAGTGTGATGAATTGTCACTTATTCATGAGAGGCCTATGATAAGAGTTCTATGATAAAAGCCTTATGTTTAAGTTTGTTGTTGTTATAATAATGAACATGATGCTTCTATGTCCGTACTTGGTTTTTATCGACACCTCTCTCTCTCTCTCTAAGCATGTGGACATGTTTTTCGATTTCGGTTTTTGCTTCAGGACAAACGAGGTCTAAACTTGGGGGAGTTGATATGTACATTTTGCATCATGTTCTCCTACTGTTATTTATGATGTTTTATCCATAATATTGCTTTTTGGAGTAATTATAATGCCTTTTCTATCATAATATGCAAGGTATACACAAAGAGGGAGAATTCCGGCAATTGCAAATCTTGACCTGGAAAAGCTACGTCAGGCCACCTATTCTGCACCACTCCAAACAAGCTGAAACTTCATGGAGATTTTTTTATCAAATATATGATGAATATTGGAGCAAATAACTACCAGAGGGGTCACACCAGGTGGGCACAACCCACATAGGCGCGCTAGGGAGCCCAGGCGCGCCTTGGTGGGTGGTGCTCACCCAGGCCCACCTCTAGTGCCCATCTTCTGGTATATAAGTCATTTTGATCTACAAAAAAATAAGGAGAGGACTTTTGTGACGGAGCATCGCCGTCTCGAGGCGAAACTTGGGCAGGAGCACTTTTGCCCTCCGGCGGAGCGATTCCGCCGGGGGAACTTCCCTCCCGGAGGGGGAAATCATCGTCATCATCATCACCAACAACTCTCCCATCTTGGGGAGGGAAATCTCCATCAATATATTCAACAGCACCATCTCATCTCAAACCCTAGTTCATCTCTTGTGTTCAATCTTGTTACCGAAACTATAGCTTGGTGCTTGTGGGTGACTAGTAGTGTTGATTATATCTTGTAGTTGACTACTATATGGTTTATTTGGTGGAAGATTATATGTTCAGATCCAATATGCTATTTAATACCCCTCTGATCTTGAGCATGATTATCATTTGTTAGTAGTTACTTTTGCTCTTGAGGTCACGGGAGAAATCATGTTGCAAGTAATCATGTGAACTTGATATGTGTTCGATATTTTGATAGTATGTATGTTGTGATTCCCTTACTGGTGTCATGTGAACGTTGACTACAGGACACTTCACCATATTTGGGCCTAAGGGAATGCATTGTGGAGTAGCAATTAGATGATGGGTTGCAAGAGTGACAGAAGCTTAAACCCCAGTTTATGCGCTATTCCATAAGGGACCGATTGGATCCAAAATTTTAATGCTATGGTTAGAATTTATTGTTAATACTTTTCTCGTAGTTGCGGGTGCTTGTGGGAGGGTTAATCATAAGTAGGAGATTTGTTCAAGTAAGAACAGCACCTAAGCACCGGTCCACCCACATATCAAATTATCAAAGTAACAAACACGAATTAAACCAACATGATGAAAGTGACTAGATGAAAATCCCGTATACCCTCGAGAACGCTTTGCTTATCATAAGAGACCGTTTTGGCCTGTCCTTTGCCTCAAAAGGATTGGGCTATCTTGCTGTACTTTTGTTACTACTATCGTTACTTTCCCGTTACAAATTATCTTGCTATCAAACTACTCGGTTACTTACACTTTCAGCACTTGCAGGCATTACCTTACTGAAAACTACTTGTCATTTCCTTGTGCTCCTCGTTGGGTTCGACACTCTTACTTATCGAAAAGAGCTACAATTGATCCCCTATACTTGTGGGTCATCAACCCCCCGAACCTATTGACCACCGTATTGTGGAGAAATCCTCTGTTTTCTTTTCCTTGTTGTTTTCTATCAGATCCCATCTACCATGGCCTCTTCAAGCTCCTCCAAGGACAAGTTCTTCAAAAACGTCATCAACCCATATTTGCGGGAGGTGGTGCAGCACCCTCAGATCATCCATATGCATGAGGGGGTGCTTCACCTCCGAGATGTTCCAGGTCCCAAGGGGACGGGAACCGTGGAGGCCAGGCTTGAAGCTATGGAACAAGATGTCTTCCGTTGCAAGGGGATGGTGGAGCGTGGACTCAATGTCAATCACCTCATGATCACGGACCTTTCCCGTGATCTCAAGGTGGATGGTAAGCCCATGAAGGACATCGTCTTCACCCTCAATGAGCAAATCGACTTCCTCCAAAGCCAAATTTATGATCTCCAAAACCAAGTCTTTGAATATGAGGCAAGGTTTAAAGGTATGAGTTTCCCTGCCGGTTGCAGGACCCGTGAGACTCACTCTTCCTATTATGATGGTGGACCTCTTCCATGGAAACCCGAGGACAAGATCCCTTCTTCATCACCACCACCTTCTTCTTCATCACCAAAAGAAAAATCGAGTATCGGGTATGGGCACTCCCCTTGGCTTCCGTCAAGCTTGGGGGAGGTGCCCCGGTATCGTATCATCCCCACTATCTTTTGCCTTTACTTATTTTAGTTCGATCTTTTGCTTTAGATGAATAAAAGTTTAGTTTGATCCTTTCTTTTCGAGAGTTTCCTTAGTGATCTATCTTTGTAATCGTGTGCGAGATATATAATAAAGTTTAGTTTGAGTTTTTGATTTCTTTACTTTCAAGTTGCAATAAAAAGAAAGGAAATAAATAATAAGAAAGGAAAATAAATGAAAGGATCATATGCTAATCTTATGGTAGGTGATGACACCACATAAGGAGAAGTATAAGTAGGAAATTTTGTTAGAGATTGACAAACATAGCATTAGTCAATGATGCAACTCATGAAAGAATTAATAAGTGGAGCGAAGATTCACATATAAATATACTATCCTATAAATCTTTTGTGATTGTGAGCCCCCATCAAAATATTATATGCCAAAATTGTTGACCTTGGACAAGGGAGACAACTTAACGATTTATGTTTGTTCATATTCACGTAGAAGTCATATTGTCATAGATCCTTTAACATGTGGTGCTTGCCCCTATCTTTGCTAGCCAAAAATTTCGCACTAAGTAGAGATACTACTTGTGCATCCAAAAATCCTTAAACCCAAATCTTATTTTCAATAGTCCACCATACCTACCTAGGGATTGCGCAAGATCCCTCAAGTAAGTTGTCATCGGTGCAATAAGGCAATAAAATTGCTTTGAAAAATGTGAGATCATTTAGTGTAAGAGAAAATTGAGTATTGTACGAACTTGTGATAGTGAAGAATAAAAGCAACAGACTGAATAATAAAGGTTGCCATCACAAGGGGCAATACAACGTGACGTTCTTTTACACTAAGGGGATGAGTATACAAACAAATAAGCGCATGGCAACCTCTACTTCCCTCTGTGAAGGGCCTATCTTTTACTTTTATGTATTTACTTTTATGCAAAGAGTCAAAGTTTTATCTCTATTCCTTTTTTATTTTCTCCTTTGGCAAGCGTCATGTGGTGAGGAAAGATCTAGGCACATATGTCCAGTTGATTATGGGTAGCATGAGTTATTATTGTTGACATCACCCTCGAGGTGGATACGTTGGGAGGCGAAACTATAAGCCCCTATCTTTCTATGTGTCCGGTTGAAACGTTTTGCTCATGTGTATGCGGTGAGTGTTAGCAATCATAGAAGACTATATGATGGTTGAGTATGTGGACTTTCCTAAAGGCTCCGATACATGACCCTTCCTGAAAAGATGATGAACTGTAGTTGAAAAGTTGATTGAGAACATAGTTTGTTGGTTTCTAATAGAGTTTTTGCTTTATACTTTAATAGTGTGATGAATTGTCACTTATTCATGAGAATTCTATGATAAAAGTTCTATGATAAGAGTCCTATGTTTAAGTTTGTTGTTGTTATAATAATAAACATGATGCTTCTATGTCCGTATTTTGTTTTTACCGACACCTATCTCTCTAAGCATGTGGACATGTTTTTCGATTTTGGTTTTCGCTTGAGGACAAGCGAGGTCTAAGCTTGGGGGAGTTGATACGTCCATTTTGCATCATGCTTTTATATTGATATTTAATGCATTATGGGATGTTATTACACATTATATCATAATACTTATGCCTATTCTCTCTTATTTTACAAGGTTTACATGAAGAGGGAGAATGCTGGCAGCTGGAATTCTGGGCTGGAAAAGGAGCAAATATTAGAGACCTATTATGCACAACTCCAAAAGTCCCGAAACTTCACGGAGCACGTTTTGCATCATGTTTTCCGACTATTATTTATGATGTTTTTATACATAATAATGCTTTTTGGAGTAATTCTAATGCCTTTTCTCTCATAATTTGCAAGGTACACACAAAGAGGGATAATTCCGGCAGGTGGAAATCTGGACCTGGAAAAGCTTTGTCAGGCTTCCTATTCTGCACAACTCCAAACAGGCTGAAACTTCACGAAGAATTTTTATGGAATATATGATGAATATTGGAGCAAATAAGTAGCAGAGGAGGCCCACCAGGTGGGCACAACCCACCTGGGCGCGCCAGGGAGCCCAGACGCGCCCTGGTGGGTTGTGCTCACCCAGGCCCACCTCCGGTGCCCATCTTCTGGTATGTTGGTCATTTTGACCTAGAAAAAAATAAGGAGGGGACTTTTGGGACGGAGCGCCGCCGTCTCGAGGCGGAACTTGGGCAAGAGCACTTTTGCCCTCCGGCAGAGCGATTCCGCCGGGGGAACTTCCCTCCTGGAGGGGGAAATCATCGCCATCATCATCACCAACAACTCTCCCAATCTTGGGGAGGGCAATCTCCATCGACATCTTCAATAGCACCATCTCATCTCGAACCCTAGTTCATCTCTTGTGTTCAATATTGTTACCGAAACTATAGATTGGTGCTTGTAGGTGACTAGTACTATTGATTACATCTTGTAGTTGATTACTATATGGTTTATTTGGTGGAAGATTATATGTTCAGATCCAATATGCTATTTAATACCCCTCTGATCTTTAGCATGATTATCATTTGTGAGTAGTTACTTTTGTTCTTGAGGTCACGGGAGAAATCATGTGAACTTGATATGTGTTTGATATTTTGATAGTATGTATGTTGTGATTCCCTTAGTGGTGTCATGTGAACGTCGACTACATGACTTCACCATATTTGGGCTTAAGGGAATGCATTGTGGAGTAGCAATTAGATGATGGGTTGCGAGAGTGACATAATGTTAAACCCCCAGTTTATGTGTTATTTCATAAGGGACGGATTGGATCCAAAAGTTTAATGATATGGTTAGAATTTATTCTTAATACTTTTCTCGTAGTTGCGGAATGCTTGCGGGAGGGTTAATCATAAGTAGGAGGTTTGTTCAAGTAAGAATAGCACCTAAGCACCGGTCCACCCACATATCAAATTATTAAAGTAGCGAACACAAATCGAACCAATATGGTGAAAGTGACTAGACGAAATTCCCGTGTACCCTCAAGAACGCTTTGCTTATCATAAGAGACCGTTTTGTCCTGTCCTTTGCCTCAAAAGGATTGAGCTACCTTGCTGCACTTTTGCTACTATCATCGTTACTTGCTTGTTACAAATTATCTTGCTATCAAACTACTTTGTTACTTACAATTTCAGCACTTGCAGACATTACCTTGCTAAAAACCACTTGTCATTTCCTTCTTCTCCTTGTTGGGTTCGACACTCTTACTTATTGAAAAGAGCTACAATTTATCCCATATACTTGTGGGTCATCAGTCGACCGTGCATCGTTGGTCGATAACTAGAGGAGACGTGGTGCTGCGATTGCGGGGTTCTAAATGTGTTGTTCGGGAGCCGGATCGAGTTGTGTCAAGTTTCCACCAAATCGACAGTTATCAGAACCTTTCGGAACATCGGGACACCCTTGTTCATATTACTAGGTTGGTACCCCTTAGTCGAGGGCAGCGTCAGTCGGTGACACAGTCCAAGGCTGCATCGGTACTACAACGACGGAAGGAGAAGGCGACCTGGAACAACCGGCGCTGACCATGGCCCAGCGAGAGCGCCTCCGTGTCATCAAGGAACTGACATGGAGGTAAACATACGCGTGAAGGTAAAATCATCGAGCTATTTACTCATTCCATCCCAACCTAGGTGTTGGCCAGCGGCCGAAAACGCCGGGCTCTAGGTCCGATAGATAATTGTAGGGAAAAGACCTAAAGTGTGCAACAGCCCTCGAGACTCGGCTCGCGTGCCAGCAGCCGACCCGAGGATCAAAATCGCTCTCGGTAACTTAGGTGATAACTAGCAATGCGTGCGTGCATTGCAATGGATCCAAAGTAGAATAGTACTTGTTCACAAACTTGAAAGAAAATACTCTTGTTTCGATATACATATATACCACTAAAAATATATTACTTTTCACTCAATATATATTTCTCAGGCTGTTATGATGAGGTGAGGGATGGATGTGGTTGCTTATAAGATAATAAGGGGTTTTCTGCAAATTGGAGCAGAAAAGTGGCTTATTCTTGCAAAAATGCCACAACTTACCTCACATCCGTTAGATGCAGATCTAATGGTCGGAAATGACGGATGGCAGACACACCATCATCACCACCTGAGTCTTTTATAGGAGTAGAGAAATAGAAAATGGTTGATCCTTGTAGCCCCTTAGACTTATGTTCATTTGGAGAAAACCAACCTGAGGATATAATTCGAGCTTGGGCATCGTACTTAGGAAACACCCGAGTGCAATAGCCCTCGAGACTAGGGTCGGGCGCAACCGCGCAAGGGCACAGACAAAGGATCGAATCTTCCTCAAAAACATATAAGCACGACTAGCAGAATTAATAAGGCTGCTGCCAATGCATGGGTGCTTAGATGAGGTGCTAAGCACATTAAATAGCTTAGCAACTATACTTCCCAATGCATAGGTGCTTAGCTTATGGTTGCTAAGCTTGCTTTATTTAATAATTTAGCAACTAAAGCTTTTCATGTATTGGTGGGCTTTCTTTCTTTAAATGTTTTGCCTAGATTAATGCGCTTAGCATTGTTTTTTCCTAAGGTCATCACACTCATCTCTTTTCTCTTAAATAACTTGTTACATCAGACTTTTTATCTATGTGAAAGGCTTGGCACATGTACAAGATGAAGCATTGTGATGGGTCTAAAAACGCAGCGACTGCTGGGCGCGAACCGGCAGCGGGCGCGGCGGCGCTGGCGCGCGGTGGGCGCAGCGACTGCTGGGCGTGGCGGGCTTGACGTCCCTGTAGCGCGAGGTGTGCTGCGTGTGGAGTGCCGGCTCCTGCTCAGATGCTTCGCTCGAGCGGTTCGATCTGGATCTGGCGCCTCGGTGCTCCGTTCTGGTTGCTGCTCCTTGCGATGCAGGTGGTTGCTGCGGTGGTGGTGGCCGTGACGGTGCTGCGGTGGTGGTTGGCGGCTACGGCCAGGGGGTGGTGCGTATCTGGGCGCGGTGGATCGTGGGATCCCGCGGTCAGAGTGAGGTTGACCTCGGCTGGGATGGTGGATCGTGGGCGGCGGTCGGTGGCGATTGATGGTGGCACAACTCTGGGAGAAATCCTTGTTCCGATCTTCATCGGAGCCGGCGACGGCGGCGCCCGCGGGTGTCGTGACCTTTCTTGAAAGCGTCGTTTTGGAGCTGTGCTCCTCCTCTCCACGGCATTGGCTCTGGAGGGAAACCTCAGATCAGCTGGATCGGGCGATGGGGGGCGTCTTCGCGTCTTTCTCCTCCTTGGGGGCATCGTCTCGGAGCCGGCTACGACTGGAGACTGGTGGATGGCGGCATCTTCGCTGCGTGGCTTGCTGAGGCAGGGCGTTGGTTTCTGTTTTGGCAACGATGATGACGTTGAGAGGAGCTCGGGTCGCAGCATGGACTTCGGTAGTCGGTTCTTCCCGGCGTGTCCGAGGTGCCCTTTCGTTATGGAGGGCACGCTCGGCGCAAGTCCTACATATTTCCCTTTCGAAGCTCGTCGTCAAAGTCGGAGCTGACGGTTGCTTGCGCGTGTGGCCAACTGTTGGCATGTGCCGTCGTGGCTTCGGCGGCTGTTTGCGGGTTGACTTTGATGATGGAGCTCTACGGTGAAGTCGGAGTCGCCCGTTCGAGGCAACCGGTGATGACGATGACGCTTGCGACTCCTCGGCAGATGTCTTTCTTCTTTGTAGCCCCGAGTTTCATGTCGGTGGCCAGGTTGACCGGTGGTGCCCATGTCATATGGGTTGAGTTGTATTGGTTTTAGCCCGGTTTTCCGCCAATTAACGGGGCAATTCTTTTCTTCTTAATCAATGAAATGACAAGTCTTTTGCCTCGTTTCAAAAAAAAAACGCAGTTGCAGTACCCCTGAGACTCAGGCTGCCGTGGGCCTGAGGATTGAATCATGTGAGGTGACTCAGCATGTCCCGGTGTGCCTTTTACTTTTTATTAGTATGTGTGGACCTCCATTTCTTTTCGGTGAATAGACAGAGCCTTTGTGCTCTAGAAAATACATCTCCTGAAATTACAAATGACCGGAGATTTGGATCTGAATACGTTGCCGATCCTCCGACACATATGTCCTTCAAGTATACGATATAATAAAACTAGCAATGCCACCCTGGTTGGTTCTCCAATCTGAACCGAAGAGCAGTTCGGTTAGGTAACCGGAAAAGTCACCATGATGGTAGTGCACTCTCTGTTCTGGTAGTGCAAACGAAAAGAAGCCCACATGTACCGGATATAAAATCCTCCTGCGATGTCCTCTCCGGCTCTACCGCGTCCACATCATCTCATTCCACTCACGTGAACTGCCACGGATTACCTGAACGCCGAAGAGGATAAGCACGAATGAACGATGCAAGCACTGCAGCAATAGCATCGGTTAGCTTTAGCCTGTGCTCGTGCGCAGTGATCCATACTTGCTCTGGGCAGCTTTAGCTATACACGCTGCCTTTTGCATGATGGTGTTCAGCTGTTGACCTGGTAATGGAATTTAGCTGTCATCCAAGAAAGTCTAGAGTATTATTATTATTATTTAGATGACTATTATTATTTTCTAGAAAGAAAAGGAAGTTTAGCCCTTTTCTTTCGATGGATCAATGCATTTTCACATGGTGTTTGGTATAGAAGACAGACTTAAAATATACAAGAAGCCCATATCGAATGCGTACATCCGATATGAGAGTTACAACACCCACCAACGCCGTAGCTCTAATGGTGTCTTCTCGCAAAAGATTCCGTTTCTCCCGCTCCCATGCTCTTCCAATCCTCTCATTGGAAGAAGATCAGATCAATCAGCTCTGTAATTGTCCGCTATTGACTCGTGTTGGCAAAAATTCTGGTATTGCGTTGTTTCCACATGCGCCAACTGATCAGGATCACCAGGGAGTCAAATCCCCTCCGCTGCTTCTTGCCAAACCTACTTCTAGAGTTAGTCCACCAGTCTTGTAAATTGTCCGTAGCATATTACCGGATATCATTGATTTAGAGCTAGAGAAGCATCTATGCCAAGTTTCATCAGCCACATCATATTGAATGATTATATGTTCAATATTGTCCTCGTCTTGAAGTCACAAAAAACATGGCGTCGTTTTTTCTTCTGAAAGCGCATGTCTCTATTTGGGACCGAACGTCCAAAGCCCATGCTGGGCCGCTAGCCATACAAGATTCTGCGTTCCAACGGAGCCCATCATCTCCATATGCATTCCGTGAGCGGAAAACGCTCCCTTCCCTGGCTTAGAATCCAGCTTGTTCTGTTAGTTGGTTCGTTTGTTGGGTAGGTTTATTCATTCCTTTTTTCCTTATGTTTTCTATTCTTTTTTAGATATTTCGGAAAATTGTAAAATACATTTCAAAAATTAACTTACATAAGGGTTTAAAATGTGTTCTGTTCATGCAGCGTAGCAAAAAATTTCTCACATATTTAATAAAATGTTAGTACCATTCATAAAAATGCTTGTGACATTTTAAAATGTTCACGTGTTTCAAAAATATGTTTGAGACATTTTATAGAAAATTATACAGTATAAAAACTACTTGTATACTTTTTCAAACAATGTTTCATGCCATTCAGAAAAATGTTCGCGGCTTTAAAAAATATGTTCATGAAATTTCAAAATAACTTATGTAATGAAAAACAATATTTGAGAAATTTATAGATAACTATTCCTAGCTATCATATTCAAGAATTTAAAAAAATCAAAATGTTCAAAAAATGTTTGTGATATTTAATAAACTATTTATACGATTTTAAAAAATGCCCGCGTAACTTTCTAGAAAATTTTCTGTACCATTCATAAAATATTTGTGATATTTTTAAAAAAAATGTCTTCTAACTTAACAAATGTTTTGCTCATACAATAATAGTAGCCATGCCATTTATGAAAAAAGTTCCATGTGTCTTACAAAAATGTGCACCATGTATTTAAAAAATGTTTCGATGTGCATTTGACAAATGATCAACATGTTTTTCAAAAAACAATTTGATGTGTATCTGAAAAAAATTCAATTTGTATCTGAAATATTTTCAACGTGTATTTGAAAACAGTACACATGTATTGTGCAAAATGGATAAAAGGACTAAAAAAACTAGAAGGAAAATAACAAACATAAGAAGGAAAATAATACTGATACAAAAACACATAGAAAATCAAGAAAAAATATATATCATGTGGGACCTTCTAAATCCAGTCTAAAACGGTGAATAGAACTTTCCCAAAATCTCTCACAAAAAAAAAGCAAATCAATGCATGCGGGCCAGTCACTTGTGACGCCCTCGATTCAATCGTACACTAATCATACACGCAAATGTGTACGATCAAGATCAATGACTCACGGGAATATATCACAACACAACTCTAGACACAAAATAAAATAATACAAGCTTTATATTACAAGCCAGGGGCTTCGAGGGCTCGAATACATAAGCTTGAATACACAAGAGTCAGCGGAAACAACAATATCTGAGTACAGACATGAGTTAAACAAGATTGCCTTAAGAAGGCTAGCACAAAAGCAACAATGATCGAAAAGGCAAGGCCTCCTGCCTGGGAGCCTCCTAACTACTCCAAGTCGTCAGCGGACGTCACGTAGTAGTAGGCATCCTCCGGGTAGTAGTAGTCATCAGTGGCGTCGTCTGGCTCCTGGGCTCCGTCATCTGGTCGCAACAATCGGGTATGGGGGAAAAGAAGTAGCAAAGCAACCGTGAGTACTCATCCAAAGTACTCGCAAGACTTACATCAGATCTAAACTAAGTATGCATCTGTATCAAAGGAATGGGTTGTATCTGTGGACTAAACTGCAGAATGCCAGAAGAGAAGGGGGAAAGCCTAGCCTATCGAAGACTAGCATCTTCTGGAAACCACCATCTTGCAGCAACAATAGGGAGTAGAGTAGCATAAAGTAAAGTAGCAGTAATGTTATCAACCTCGCCCAAAGATCCTTTCTCGACTCCCTGCGAGAAAGCAATCCTAGAGCCATACTATCCAGTTATCATCTCATATCCATCCATTTCTCATCACAAGTATCCAGTTCTAATTGTATCGATCGGGATACAACTCCAAGTGTCCGTTACTGTAGGACAGGCTATCGATAGATATTTTCTTCCCTGCAGGGGTGCACCAACTTACCCACCACGCTCGATTAACTCCGGCCGGACACACTTTCCTGGGTCATGCCCGGCCTCGGCCAAACAATACGCCGCAACCCGACCTAGGCTTAATAGAGAGGTCAGCACGCCGGACTAAACCTATGCCCCCAGGGGTCATGGGCCATCTCCCCAGGAACTCCTGCACGTTGTGAACGCGGCCGATGAGCAGACCTAGCTACCTCCTTCAACAAGGCAGGAGCTTACGCAGTCCAACCCGGCGTGCGCCACTCAGTCGCTGGCGTCTATTAAACTTCGGCTGATGTATACGACGCAGAACGCCCATAGTATGCCCACGTGATGGTTAGTGCTATCAGGCCAAAGGCCCCTCGGATCAAATATCCAAACCGTAGTGGATTAGGAGCACGCGGTAACAAGCAGAGACTCACGATCGATGTGACCCCGTCGCCCCATCTCGAGTACTTGCGGCAAGGGCTAAGAATGCCCGACCACGCCTCGTAAGTATCTCGCGGGCACCTTCCAGGTCCACCCGACTCCACATCACTCGCGGGTACCCCTCAGGGTCGACCCACCTATCCAAGTAACAATTGTAAAGTCCAAGTATCCGTGTGTGCAAACATCAAGGGGAAACCCCGAGGAATCACCCTCGATGAATTCCACTCGTTGTTGTCATCAAGGTGAACGTAAGAGGATCCACCCTCGAGGTTCACACTTGAGGGGTTGCACGACAGAGCCGTAACGGAAGTGGTTAAGGAGGAAATCACCCTCGATGATCACGACCAAATAGCTACACTACAGAGATCTCATCAGGAGTGATGTATGAGGTTCACCCTCGACACTCGATAGAAACTATGTAGTGTCGTACAACTAGGGGGGTGATGTGCGGTGTCGGGGCCTGGACGTCGATCACGTTGATCGAGTCATCGAACATAAAGTGAGGCAACTGGGACTAGGTGGGGTCACTGATGGATCTCTAACCAACCTATACTAAGCAGTTTAGAATAAGCAGGCAAGGTATGAAAGCAGGTAACAAAAACATGCTATGCATCAGAGTAGGATCATACATAAAGCAGTACCAGTTCTAATGCAAGCATGAGAGGAAAGAAATGGGCGATATCGGAATGCTCAAGGGGGGGGGGGGTTGCTTGCCTGGTTGCTCTGGCAAGGAGGGGTCGTCGTCGACGTAGTCGATCATGGGGCAGCATCGGTCTCGGGGTCTACCGGAGAGAAGAAGGGGAAGAAACAGTAAATATAAAGCAAACATAGCATCACAAAGCATAGCGTGGCAATATGCTGTGCCGGGAGTGACCTAAGGTATGGCTACACGATATAGGTGAAGGGGGAATTCAACCGGGAATGTAACCCCGGTTCCGGACCTGTGTCAGACAGATGACCAGAGGGGGAATGTTCCATGTTCAGATAGTTAGAGGCATCTGACAGGTAAACGGACCGCGTATTCAGATTCGTATCGTCGTTCTGAGCAACTTTCATGTATAAAGTTTTTCGATCCGAGCTACGGTTTATTTAATATGATTTTCTAAAGTTTTTATTAATATTCTGAAATTGTTTTAATTAAATAATTTGAAACATTTTCAAAGGAAAAAGCTAGGTGTACCCAAAAAGGTACCCAGCAGAACAGCACAGAGGCTGACTCGTAGGGCCCTGGTCAGCTGTTCCATTCAAGGCTTGACTGGACCGTTGACTGGTCAAAAGGTGAACAGTGTAAGGGCCCGCATGTCATTCTCACTTGTAAATTTAACACTGATTTAGTATTTAACCTAGCAGTGGACCCCATTTATCATTGTCATATATTGCATTAGGATTATTTTAAACTAGTTATTTAACAGAGTCCAACCCGGCGCGCGCCGCTCAGTCGCTGGCGTCTATTAAACTTCAGCTGATGTATACGACGCGGAATGCCCATACTATGCCCACGTGATGGTTAGTGCTATCAGGCCAAAGGCCCCTCGGATCAAATATCCAAACCGTAGTGGATTAGGAGCACGCGGTAACAAGCAGAGACTCACGATCGATGTGACCCCATCGCCCCATCTCGAGTACTTGCGGCAAGGGCTAAGAATGCCCGACCACGCCTCGTAAGTATCTCGCGGGCACCTTCCAGGTCCACCCGACTCCACATCACTCGCGGGTACCCCTCAGGGTCGACCCGCCTATCCAAGTAACAATTGTAAAGTCCAAGTATCCGTGTGTGCAAACATCAAGGGGAAAACCCGAGGAATCACCCCCGGTGAATTCCACTCGATGTTGTCATCAAGGTGAACGTAAGAGGATCCACCCTCAAGGTTCACACTTGAGGGGTTGCACGACAGAGCCGTAACGAAAGTGGTTAAGGAGGAAATCACCCTCGATGATCACGACCGAATAGCTACACTACAGAGATCTCATCAGGAGTGATGTATGAGGTTCACCCTCGGTACTCGATAGAAACTATGTAGTGTCTTACAACTAGGGGGTGATGTGCGGTGTCGGGGCCTGGACGTCGATCACGTTGATCGAGTCATCGAACATAAAGCGGGGCAACTGGGACTAGGTGGGGTCACTGATGGATCTCTAACCAACCTATACTAAGCAGTTTAGAATAAGCAGGCAAGGTATGAAAGCAAGTAACAAAAATAGGCTACATCAGAGTAGGATCATACATAAAACAGTAGCAATTCTAATGCAAGCATGGTAGGAAAGAAATGGGCGATATCGGAATGCTCAAGGGGGGGGGGGGTGCTTGCCTGGTTGCTCTGGCAAGGAGGGGTCATCGTCGACGTAGTCGATCACAAGGGCAGCATCGGTCTCGGGGTCTACCGAAGAGAAGAGGGGGAAGAAACAGTAAATATAAAGCAAACATAGCATCACAAAGCATAGCGTGGCAATATGCTGTGCCGGGAGTGACCTAACGTATGGCTACACGATATAGGTGAAGGGGGGATTCAACCGGGAATGTAATCCCGGTTCCGGACCTGTGTCAGACAGATGACCGGACGGGGAATGTTCCATGTTCATATAGTTAGAGGCATCTGACAGGTAAACGGACCACGTATTCGGATTCGTCTCATCGTTCTGAGCAACTTTCATGTATAAAGTTTTTCAATCCGAGCTACGGTTTATTTAATATGATTTTCTAAAGTTTTTATTAATATTCTAAAATTGTTTTAATTAAATAATTTGAAACATTTTCAAAGGAAAAAGCTAGGTGTACCCAAAAAGGTACCCAGCAGAACAGCACAGAGGCTGACTCGTAGGGCCCTGGTCAGCTGTTCCATTCAAGGCTTGACTGGACCGTTGACTGGTCAAAAGGTGAACAGTGTAAGGGCCCGCATGTCATTCTCATTTGTAAATTTAACACTGATTTAGTATTTAACTTAGCAGTGGACCCCATCTGTCATTGTCATATATTGCATTAGGATTATTTTAAACTAGTTATTTAATAGGGGGGCCCACACGTCAGTGACTATGGTTAATCTTAAGTAACCCTAAACACTAATTAAACTGGCCCCTAGACAGCGCACAGGGCCAGCAGAGGCCATCCCCATGGCGCACGCCGGGCGCAAGGCCACGGCGGGGACCGCCGGCCGGCCGATTCCGGTGGCCGAGGGGTGCGTGGGCGGGCGCGCTGGAGTGCTCGAGTCGGCGAGCAGCGTCGAGCATGGTCGGCAGCAGGAGGGCGCTGGCGGCGGCGTGCAGCGAGTGAGCGGCCGCAGGCGTAGGTAGGCGCGGTGACGCGCGTGAGGTGGGAGCGGCAGCGGCTACGACGTTTCGGGACGAGGGGAAAATGGGGAAGCGGGGCGCGTGAGCTCACCCCCGGTGCCGGGGAACGGTGCGGCGAGGCCTGGGTAGGTCCGGCAAGGCGGAACGGCGGCGAGGCGAGGTGGCGGCGACGGTGAACGGCGTTGGCGTCGGGGAGCTGTTGGGGAGGAGGTCGAGGACGAGGAGGCGCTTGGCAGGGAGGCGATTCGGCGAGTGGGGGGGGTTCCGAGCGGCGGCGGGGCGACGCGGGATCTGGCTCCCCTGCCTCGATCCAGACGGGGGGAGGAGACGAGGGAGAGAGGGGAACGTGGGGGGGGGGGGGGGGGGGGGGGGGTTACGGGCTAGGGTTCTGGTCGGGGGTGGGGATAAGGAGGGAGAGGTGGGCCGGCCTAGCTGAAGTGGGCCGAGGCCCAATGGGAGGCCAGGGGCTCTGGCCCTTTTCCTTCTTCTTTTTTTGCTTTTGTTTTAGCTTTTGCTTTTCTTTTAACAACTTTATGTTATAGCTATTTTAGGCCAGTTTAACAATTTGCAAAAAAAAAGTTGGACCACCATCAATATTGTCAAAAGAATAATTGCCACATGATGAACATTTTAGTTTTCATGTTTGAGCATTTTGAATTTCACATTGAATTTGAATTTGAATTCAACTGGAATTTGAAAGGGAGAGGAGACAAAGGTGATCAAGCACTTGTTTAGAAAAATAATTAACTTAACCCGAGGGGTTACTGTAGCATCATTACACCGGGGTGTTACAACTCTCCTCTCTCTAAAAGAAATTCTCGTCCTGAGAATTAAGATGTAGAAGGGAACAGGTCGGGGTATTCAGCACGGAGGTTATCCTCGCGTTCCCAAGTGGCTTCATCTTTAGAATTATTTGACCATTGCACCTTGAGGAACTTGGTAACCTTCTGGCGTGTTCGACGTTCAGCTTCTTCAAGAATGCAGATCGGATGCTCTTTGTATGTGAGATCATCTTGCACTTCAATCAGTTCCGGATCCACTTCACGTTCCGGATCCTTGAAGCATCGACGAAGTTGCGACACATGGAAGACATCATGGACATGAGAGAACTGAGGTGGCAACTCCAGTTGATAAGCCACCAGTCCACGACGGGCGAGGATGCGGAAGGGACCAATGTAGCGCGGAGCTAGCTTGCCCTTGACTCCAAACCGATGAGTGCCTCTAAAAGGGGTGACACGCAGATAAGCTTGTTCACCAGGTTGATAAGTTGAACCCTAGTGTTTCCGGTCATAGTTGCTCTTCTGGCGGGACTGGGCCGCCTTGAGATTATCCCGGACAATGCGAACCTGCTCTTCAGCTTGTTGAATAATGTCTGGACCAATGAGCATCCGTTCCCCAGTTTCTGACCAATTCAGAGGGGTTCGGCACTTACGTCCATAAAGCACTTCGAAGGGTGCCATCTTCAAGCTAGCTTGATAACTGTTGTTATAAGAGAATTCCGCATAAGGGAGAGATTCTTCCCACTTCTTGCCAAAAGAAATAACACAAGCTCGAAGCATGTCTTCAAGAATTTGATTGACTCGCTCGACTTGGCCTTGGGATTGGGGATGATAAGCAGTGCTCCATGTAATATGAGTTCCCATTGCCTCTTGGAAACTATCCCAGAACTTAGAAGTGAATATACTGCCATGATCTGAGCTAGTCTCCTTCGGAATGCCGTGGAGCGACACAATTCTGGAGATATACAAGTTTGCTAATTGACTAGCAGTGATAGTCTCCTTGACTGGCAGAAAGTGAGCAACCTTTGAGAATTGGTCGATGACGACAAAGATAGCATCATTACCTTTCTGAGACTTGGGAAGGCCAGTGACGAAGTCCATCTGAATCTTATCCCATTTCCATTCAGGAATCGGAAGCGGTTGTAGAAGTCCAGCCGGTTTCTGATGTTCTGCTTTGACGCGACGAAAAACGTCACATTCTTCAACATATCGAGCAATGTCTTGCTTCATGTTAGACCACCAGTACTTTTGACGGATGTCTAGATACATCTTGGTACTTCCCAGATGAATAGAGAGAGGGGTATCATGTGCTTCTTTCATCACCTTCTCTGTCATAAGCTTGAACCGGGGTACGACAATGTGATCTCTGAAGTATAAGGTTCCATCTTCACCAAGTGAGAAATCTCTGGATTTCTCTAAGGCAAGATCCTTTTTCATCAAATCCACGTGAGCATCTTTGGCTTGAGCAGACTTAATTGCTTTCAGCGGAGTTGGTTCCAGGACAAGGTTATTCAGAGAACCTTGTGGAACTAGTTGAAGGTTCAGCTTGCATAGCTCTTCATAAAGGCAGGGTTGAGCATTGAAGACCATGTGATTGTTGCAATAAGACTTACGGCTCAGGGCATCGGCCATTACATTAGCCTTACCAGGGGTATAGGATATACCGCAGTTGTAGTCAGCAATAGCTTCCATCCATCGCTGCTGACGGAGGTTCAGATCTGGCTGAGTAAACAAATACTTCAGACTCTGATGATCAGTGAAGATCTCGCAACAATTACCGAGAAGGTACTGTTGCCATAGCTTCAATGCATAGATAATCGCAGCAAGCTCAAGGTCATGAACTGGGTAGTTCTCTTCATCAGAACGCACTTGACGAGAGGCATAAGCAATCACTCTGCGCTCTTGCATTAGGACACAGCCTAATCCTTGACGTGAAGCGTTGCAATAGATGACAAAGTCCTTGCGAGAATCAGGGGGAGCAAGCACTGGGGCAGATGTCAGCTTGTCTTTGAGTGCCTGGAAACTTTCCTCACATTTGTTTGTCCAATCGAACTTAACGTCTTTGTGAAGCAGATTCGTCAGTAGCTTGGCAATCTTGGAGAAGTTCTCGACAAAGCGACGACAATAGGTGGCAAGACCGAGAAAGCTTCTGACTTGCTTGACAGTCTTCGGAGGGGTCCAGTCAAGAATAGCCTGAACACGCTCTGGATTGACGGCAATACCATCCTTGGAGATGACATGACCAAGGTAGGTGACTTTAGGAAGCCAGAATTCACACTTGGAATACTTGGCATAAAGTTGATGTTCTCGAAGCTTCTCTAGAACAAGTCAAAGATGTTCAGCATGTTCTTCTTTGTTCTTCGAATATACCAGAATATCATCCAGATAGACTATGACGAACTTGTCGAGGTAATCCATGAATATGTAGTTCATCAGACGAGAGAATGTGGCCGGAGCATTGGTCAAGCCAAAAGACATGACGGTGTACTCGTAAGAACCATAACGAGTGACGAATGCGGTCTTTGGAATATCCTCTTCACGAACACGGATCTGGTGGTAACCCAACCTCAAGTCGAGTTTAGAGAATATTGATGAACCAGCAAGTTGATCATACAGATCATTGATCCGAGGAAGCGGATATTTGTTCTGAATTGTAGCTTGGTTGATAGGACGATAGTCTTGTACCAAACGATTCATTCCATCCTTCTTCTTCACAAATAGAGAAGGTGCTCCCCAAGCTGAGGAACTTGGACGAATGAAACCACTGCGAAGAGATTTGTCGATTTCCTCCTTAAGTTCAAGGAGTTCATGAGGCGGCATCTTGTAGGGGCGTTTGGCAATAGGAACGGTGCCTGGTTTCAAGTCGATGACGAACTCGACAGCCCGAGTAGGAGGTATTCCTGGAAGTTCTTTTGGAAAGACGTCTAGGAAGTCACGAACAACTGGAATCTTTTCAATTCCCTCAAGAGGTGTTGCGTTCAACGCATTCAAAGCATAAAGTCGAGCTTCAGCGTTTTGAACCAGACGAGCATTGTAGCTTACTATCTCATCTGAAGGGTGCAGAAGGTGGACGTTTTTAGTGGGGCAAACAATAGAAGCCATATGTGCTTTCAACCAATCCATTCCCAGGATGAGGTAAATATTGGAATACTTCAGAATAATGGGGGATGCAAAAAATTCCAACCCTTCGATTTCAACTGAAACGTTGTGGCTAACCATGGAGGTTTGGCATTGGCCCGTAGGGGTTTTTACCACTAGTGGAGTGTGCATCTCTTCGTATTTAATGCCATGCATGAATGCAAACTCTTCTGATATGAAAGAATGCGATGCTCCTGAATCAAATAAAACAAATGCTGGTGCTGAATTAACGAGCAGAGTACCCATCACAGTGGCAGGTTGGTCTTGAGCTTCATTCAGATCAACATGATTAGCTTGACCACGACCATATGGTCTAGCATTGTGGTTGCGGGGTTGATTGATACCATGAGCATTAGAAGGTAGAGCCAGCTGATTCTGATTCTGAGGGCAGTTCCTGGAACGATGCCCCGGAAGGCCACACTTGAAGCACAGACCATCATTGGGATTGGGAGCAGAAGCTTGGGGTGGTACAGCCCGAAGGGGCTGCCTCTGCGGTGGAGGAGGCAGACGGGGTGCGGCATAGGTCTGTCTTGGTGTAGGTGCAGCTGGATGATACATGTTGTGGGGAATCCATATCCGACGCTTTTGCGCTGACGGGCCCGAAGATGAGCCAGCCTCACGGCTGTGCCTAAGGGATCCCTGGTGTTCCTGAAGACCAGTCTCAACCTGAATAGCCTTGTTCACCAAGGTGGCGAAGTCGGCAAAGTCATGAGCGAGCAGTGCTAGCTTAATATCAGGGTGAAGTCCATCACGGAACTTTTCTTGCCTACGAGCATCAGTTGCAATGTCTTCTTCAGCATAGCGAGACAAGTCCAGAAATTCCCGCTGATAAGCATCTACAATATTGTTGCCTTGGGTGAGGTTGCGGAAATCTCGCTTCTTCCTGTCCATGATTCCCTGAGGAATGAAGTGGGCACGGAAGGCAGCTTGGAAATCCGGCCAAGTGATGACCGTTCCAGCAGGTAGGGTACGCCTGTGGCTGTCCCACCATTGAGCAGCGGGACCCTTCAGAAAGAAAGATGCAAAGGTGACATAGTTAGCAGGGGCCACACTAGCAGACTCCATTTCATATGTGATGTCGCGGAGCCAGTCATCAGCATCAAGGGGTTGAGTTGAGCTGCGGTAAATAGTTGGGTTGAGACACATGAAGTCCTGCAGAGTTCCTGGGGTTGGCTGTTGATTCATGTTCGTACAAGGAAACTGAGCCATCATTCCTTCCATGAATTGACGATTCAGCTCAAACTGTTGCATCATTCCAGCAAAGAATTCGGGCGGTGGTGGATCGTTGGCACCACGGCCATGGCCAGCGGGTCTAACCATCCTGCTAACATGTAACAGGGGGTAGTTCAGCATTGAGCATTTGCAAAGACAAGGATCATTCATGATGAAACAAGCATAATGAAAGAGGTACGATGGATACCACTTCGTTGTCATCACGACGGTGTGTGTACTATCCAGAATACTATTCTAAGGAAAACTATGGCTTATCCAGCTTTGGGGTGAATGTGGTCACGGGATCCTAATGTTAGAGTTAGTAAAACCATTTAACCCGAATAGAAGAGAGACCAGAGCCCCAGAGTAAAGGTCGAGGAGTAAAAGATCCTAATACCACCCATATGGCGACGTGGGCTCGTAAGACACACAGCCATGTTAGTAGAAGTTTTTGTAGTGACTAGACTCGACTTCGGCCAAGGAGTTGGAAAGGGGGCTACCTACAGGCAGTCAGCTCTGATACCAACTTGTGACGCCCTCGATTCAATCGTACACTAATCATACACGCAAATGTGTATGATCAAGATCAAGGACTCACGGGAAGATATCACAACACAACTCTAGACACAAAATAAAATAATACAAGCTTTATATTACAAGCCAGGGGCCTCGAGGGCTCGAATACATAAGCTTGAATACACAAGAGTCAGCGGAAGCAACAATATCTGAGTACAGACATGAGTTAAACAAGATTGCATTAAGAAGGCTAGCACAGAAGCAACAATGATCGAAAAGGCAAGGCCTCCTGCCTGGGAGCCTCCTAACTACTCCAAGTCGTCAGCGGCCGTCACGTAGTAGTAGGCATCCTCCGGGTAGTAGTAGTCATCAGTGGCATCATCTGGCTCCTGGGCTCCGTCATCTGGTCGCAACAATCGGGTATGGGGGAAAAGAAGTAGCAAAGCAACCGTGAGTACTCATCCAAAGTACTCGCAAGACTTACATCAGATCTAAACTAAGTATGCATCTATATCAAAGAAATGGGTTGTATCTGTGGACTAAACTGCAGAATGCCAAAAGAGAAGGGGGAAAGCCTAGCCTATCAAAGACTAGCATCTTCTGGAAACCACCATCTTGCAGCAACAGTAGGGAGTAGAGTAGCATAAAGTAAAGTAGCAGTAATGTTATCAACCTCAGCCAGAGATCATTTCTCGACTCCTTGCGAGAAAGCAATCCCAGAGCCATACTATCCAGTTATCATCTCATATCCAAGTCTCATATCTATCCATTTCTCATCACAAGTATCCAGTTCTAGTTGTATCGATCGGGATACAACTCCAAGTGTCCGTTACCGTAGGACAGGCTATCGATAGATGTTTTCTTCCCTGCAGGGGTGCACCAACTTACCCACCACGCTCGATTAACTCCGGCCGAACACACTTTCCTGGGTCATGCCCGGCCTCGGCCAAACAATACGTCGCAACCCGACCTAGGCTTAATAAAGAGGTCAGCACGCCGGACTAAACCTATGCCCCCAGGGGTCATGGGCCATCTCCCCGGGAACTCCTGCATGTTGCGAACGCGGCCGATGAGCAGACCTAGCTACCTCCTTCAACAAGGCAGGAGCTTACGCAGTCCAACCCGGCGCGCGCCGCTCAGTCGCTGGCGTCTATTAAACTTCAGCTGATGTATACGACGCGGAACGCCCATACTATGCCCATGTGATGGTTAGTGCTATCAGGCCAAAGGCCCCTCGGATCAAATATCCAAACCGTAGTGGATTAGGAGCACGCGGTAACAAGCAGAGACTCACGATCGATGTGACCCCGTCGCCCCATCTCGAGTACTTGCGGCAAGGGCTAAGAATGCCCGACCACGCCTCGTAAGTATCTCGCGGGCACCTTCCAGGTCCACCCGACTCCACATCACTCGCGGGTACCCCTCAGGGTCGACCCACCTATCCAAGTAACAATTGTAAAGTCCAAGTATCCGTGTGTGCAAACATCAAGGGGAAACCCCGAGGAATCACCCTCGATGAATTCCACTCGATGTTGTCATCAAGGTGAACGTAAGAGGATCCACCCTCGAGGTTCACACTTGAGGGGTTGCACGACAGAGCCGTAACGGAAGTGGTTAAGGAGGAAATCACCCTCGATGATCACGACCGAATAGCTACACTACAGAGATCTCATCAGGAGTGATGTATGAGGTTCACCCTCGGCACTCGATAGAAACTATGTAGTGTCGTACAACTAGGGGGGTGATGTGCGGTGTCGGGGCCTGGACGTCGATCACGTTAATCGAGTCATCGAACATAAAGTGAGGCAACTGGGACTAGGTGGGGTCACTGATGGATCTCTAACCAACCTATACTAATCAGTTTAGAATAAGCAGGCAAGGTATGAAAGCAGGTAACAAAAACATGCTATGCATCAGAGTAGGATCATACATAAAGCAGTACCAGTTCTAATGCAAGCATGAGAGGAAAGAAATGGGCGATATCGGAATGCTCAAGGGGGGGGGGGTTTGCTTGCCTGGTTGCTCTGGCAAGGAGGGGTCGTCGTCGACGTAGTCGATCATAGGGGCAGCATCGGTCTCGGGGTCTACCGGAGAGAAGAAGGGGAAGAAACAGTAAATATAAAGCAAACATAGCATCACAAAGCATAGCGTGGCAATATGCTGTGCCGGGAGTGACCTAAGGTATGGCTACACGATATAGGTGAAGGGGGAATTCAACCGGGAATGTAACCTCGGTTCCGGACCTGTGTCAGACAGATGACCGGAGGGGGAATGTTCCATGTTCAGATAGTTAGAGGCATCTAACAGGTAAACGGACCGCGTATTCAGATTCGTATCGTCGTTCTGAGCAACTTTCATGTATAAAGTTTTTCGATCCGAGCTACGGTTTATTTAATATGATTTTCTAAAGTTTTTATTAATATTCTGAAATTGTTTTAATTAAATAATTCAAAACATTTTAAAAGCAAAAAGCTAGGTGTACCCAAAAAGGTACCCAGCAGAACAGCACAGAGGCTGACTGGTAGGGCCCTGGTCAACTGTTCCAGTCAAGGCTTGACTGGACCGTTGACTGGTCAAAAGGTGAACAGTGTAAGGGCCCGCATGTCATTCTCATTTGTAAATTTAACACTGATTTAGTATTTAACTTAGCAGTGGACCCCATCTGTCATTGTCATATATTGCATTAGGATTATTTTAAACTAGTTATTTAATAGGGGGGCCCACACGTCAGTGACTATGGTTAATCTTAAGTAACCCTAAACACTAATTAAACTGGCCCCTAGACAGCGCACAGGGCCAGCAGAGGCCATCCCCATGGCGCACGCCGGGCGCAAGGCCACGGCGGGGACCGCCGGCCGACCGATTCCGGTGGCCGAGGGGTGCGTGGGCGGGCGCGCTGGAGTGCTCGAGTCGGCGAGCAGCGTCGAGCATGGTCGGCAGCAGGAGGGCGCTGGCGGCGGCGTGCAGCGAGTGAGCGGCCGCAGGCGTAGGTAGGCGCGGTGACGCGCGTGAGGTGGGAGCGGCAGCGGCTACGACGTTTCGGGACGAGGGGAAAATGGGGAAGCGGGGCGCGTGAGCTCACCCCCGGTGCCGGGGAACGGTGCGGCGAGGCCTGGGTAGGTCCGGCAAGGCGGAACGGCGGCGAGGCGAGGTGGCGGCGACGGTGAACGGCGTTGGCGTCGGGGAGCTGTTGGGGAGGAGGTCGAGGACGAGGAGGCGCTTGGCAGGGAGGCGATTCGGCGAGTGGGGGGGGGGTTTCCGAGCGGCGGCGGGGCGACGCGGGATCTGGCTCCCCTGCCTCGATCCAGACGGGGGGAGGAGACGAGGGAGAGAGGGGAACGTGGGAGGAGTGGGGGGGAGGGGGTTACGGGCTAGGGTTCTGGTCGGGGGTGGGGATAAGGAGGGAGAGGTGGGCCGGCCTAGCTGAAGTGGGCCGAGGCCCAATGGGAGGCCAGGGGCTCTGGCCCTTTTCCTTCTTCTTTTTTTGCTTTTGTTTTAGCTTTTGCTTTTCTTTTAACAACTTTATGTTATAGCTATTTTAGGCCAGTTTAACAATTTGCAAAAAAAAGTTGGACCACCATCAATATTGTCAAAAGAATAATTGCCACATGATGAACATTTTAGTTTTCATGTTTGAGCATTTTGAATTTCACATTGAATTTGAATTTGAATTCAACTGGAATTTGAAAGGGAGAGGAGACAAAGGTGATCAAGCACTTGTTTAGAAAAATAATTAACTTAACCCGAGGGGTTACTGTAGCATCATTACACCGGGGTGTTACAACTCTCCTCTCTCTAAAAGAAATTCTCGTCCTGAGAATTAAGATGTAGAAGGGAACAGGTCGGGGTATTCAGCACGGAGGTTATCCTCGCGTTCCCAAGTGGCTTCATCTTTAGAATTATTTGACCATTGCACCTTGAGGAACTTGGTAACCTTCTGGCGTGTTCGACGTTCAGCTTCTTCAAGAATGCAGATCGGATGCTCTTTGTATGTGAGATCATCTTGCACTTCAATCAGTTCCGGATCCTTGAAGCATCGACGAAGTTGCGACACATGGAAGACATCATGGACATGAGAGAACTGAGGTGGCAACTCCAGTTGATAAGCCACCAGTCCACGACGGGCGAGGATGCGGAAGGGACCAATGTAGCGCGGAGCTAGCTTGCCCTTGACTCCAAACCGATGAGTGCCTCTAAAAGGGGTGACACGCAGATAAGCTTGTTCACCAGGTTGATAAGTTGAACCCTAGTGTTTCCGGTCATAGTTGCTCTTCTGGCGGGACTGGGCCGCCTTGAGATTATCCCGGACAATGCGAACCTGCTCTTCAGCTTGTTGAATAATGTCTGGACCAATGAGCATCCGTTCCCCAGTTTCTGACCAATTCAGAGGGGTTCAGCACTTACGTCCATAAAGCACTTCGAAGGGTGCCATCTTCAAGCTAGCTTGATAACTGTTGTTATAAGAGAATTCCGCATAAGGGAGAGATTCTTCCCACTTCTTGCCAAAAGAAATAACACAAGCTCGAAGCATGTCTTCAAGAATTTGATTGACTCGCTCGACTTGGCCTTGGGATTGGGGATGATAAGCAGTGCTCCATGTAATATGAGTTCCCATTGCCTCTTGGAAACTATCCCAGAACTTAGAAGTGAATATACTGCCATGATCTGAGCTAGTCTCCTTCGGAATGCCGTGGAGCGACACAATTCTGGAGATATACAAGTTTGCTAATTGACTAGCAGTGATAGTCTCCTTGACTGGCAGAAAGTGAGCAACCTTTGAGAATTGGTCGATGACGACAAAGATAGCATCATTACCTTTCTGAGACTTGGGAAGGCCAGTGACGAAGTCCATCTGAATCTTATCCCATTTCCATTCAGGAATCGGAAGCGGTTGTAGAAGTCCAGCCGGTTTCTGATGTTCTGCTTTGACGCGACGAAAAACGTCACATTCTTCAACATATCGAGCAATGTCTTGCTTCATGTTAGACCACCAGTACTTTTGACGGATGTCTAGATACATCTTGGTACTTCCCAGATGAATAGAGAGAGGGGTATCATGTGCTTCTTTCATCACCTTCTCTGTCATAAGCTTGAACCGGGGTACGACAATGTGATCTCTGAAGTATAAGGTTCCATCTTCACCAAGTGAGAAATCTCTGGATTTCTCTAAGGCAAGATCCTTTTTCATCAAATCCACGTGAGCATCTTTGGCTTGAGCAGACTTAATTGCTTTCAGCGGAGTTGGTTCCAGGACAAGGTTATTCAGAGAACCTTGTGGAACTAGTTGAAGGTTCAGCTTGCATAGCTCTTCATAAAGGCGGGGTTGAGCATTGAAGACCATGTGATTGTTGCAATAAGACTTACGGCTCAGGGCATCGGCCATTACATTAGCCTTACCAGGGGTATAGGATATACCGCAGTTGTAGTCAGCAATAGCTTCCATCCATCGCTGCTGACGGAGGTTCAGATCTGGCTGAGTAAACAAATACTTCAGACTCTGATGATCAGTGAAGATCTCGCAACAATTACCGAGAAGGTACTGTTGCCATAGCTTCAGTGCATAGATAACCGCAGCAAGCTCAAGGTCATGAACTGGGTAGTTCTCTTCATCAGAACGCACTTGACGAGAGGCATAAGCAATCACTCTGCGCTCTTGCATTAGGACACAGCCTAATCCTTGACGTGAAGCGTTGCAATAGATGACAAAGTCCTTGCGAGAATCAGGGGGAGCAAGCACTGGGGCAGATGTCAGCTTGTCTTTGAGTGCCTGGAAACTTTCCTCACATTTGTTTGTCCAATCGAACTTAACGTCTTTGTGAAGCAGATTCGTCAGTAGCTTGGCAATCTTGGAGAAGTTCTCGACAAAGCGACGACAATAGGTGGCAAGACCGAGAAAGCTTCTGACTTGCTTGACAGTCTTCGGAGGGGTCCAGTCAAGAATAGCCTGAACACGCTCTGGATTGACGGCAATACCATCCTTGGAGATGACATGACCAAGGTAGGTGACTTTAGGAAGCCAGAATTCACACTTGGAATACTTGGCATAAAGTTGATGTTCTCGAAGCTTCTCTAGAACAAGTCAAAGATGTTCAGCATGTTCTTCTTTGTTCTTCGAATATACCAGAATATCATCCAGATAGACTATGACGAACTTGTCGAGGTAATCCATGAATATGTAGTTCATCAGACGAGAGAATGTGGCCGGAGCATTGGTCAAGCCAAAAGACATGACGGTGTACTCGTAAGAACCATAACGAGTGACGAATGCGGTCTTTGGAATATCCTCTTCACGAACACGGATCTGGTGGTAACCCAACCTCAAGTCGAGTTTAGAGAATATTGATGAACCAGCAAGTTGATCATACAGATCATTGATCCGAGGAAGCGGATATTTGTTCTGAATTGTAGCTTGGTTGATAGGACGATAGTCTTGTACCAAACGATTCATTCCATCCTTCTTCTTCACAAATAGAGAAGGTGCTCCCCAAGCTGAGGAACTTGGACGAATGAAACCACTGCGAAGAGATTTGTCGATTTCCTCCTTAAGTTCAAGGAGTTCATGAGGCGGCATCTTGTAGGGGCGTTTGGCAATAGGAACGGTGCCTGGTTTCAAGTCGATGACGAACTCGACAGCCCGAGTAGGAGGTATTCCTGGAAGTTCTTTTGGAAAGACGTCTAGGAAGTCACGAACAACTGGAATCTTTTCAATTCCCTCAAGAGGTGTTGCGTTCAACGCATTCAAAGCATAAAGTCGAGCTTCAGCGTTTTGAACCAGACGAGCATTGTAGCTTACTATCTCATCTGAAGGGTGCAGAAGGTGGACGTTTTTAGTGGGGCAAACAATAGAAGCCATATGTGCTTTCAACCAATCCATTCCCAGGATGAGGTAAATATTGGAATACTTCAGAATAATGGGGGATGCAAAAAATTCCAACCCTTCGATTTCAACTGAAACGTTGTGGCTAACCATGGAGGTTTGGCATTGGCCCGTAGGGGTTTTTACCACTAGTGGAGTGTGCATCTCTTCGTATTTAATGCCATGCATGAATGCAAACTCTTCTGATATGAAAGAATGCGATGCTCCTGAATCAAATAAAACAAATGCTGGTGATGAATTAACGAGCAGAGTACCCATCACAGTGGCAGGTTGGTCTTGAGCTTCATTCAGATCAACATGATTAGCTTGACCACGACCATATGGTCTAGCATTGTGGTTGCGGGGTTGATTGATACCATGAGCATTAGAAGGTAGAGCCAGCTGATTCTGATTCTGAGGGCAGTTCCTGGAACGATGCCCCGGAAGGCCACACTTGAAGCACAGACCATCATTGGGATTGGGAGCAGAAGCTTGGGGTGGTACAGCCCGAAGGGGCTGCCTCTGCGGTGGAGGAGGCAGACGGGGTGCGGCATAGGTCTGTCTTGGTGTAGGTGCAGCTGGATGATACATGTTGTGGGGAATCCATATCCGACGCTTTTGCGCTGACGGGCCCGAAGATGAGCCAGCCTCACGGCTGTGCCTAAGGGATCCCTGGTGTTCCTGAAGACCAGTCTCAACCTGAATAGCCTTTTTCACCAAGGTGGCGAAGTCGGCAAAGTCATGAGCGAGCAGTGCTAGCTTAATATCAGGGTGAAGTCCATCACGGAACTTTTCTTGCCTACGAGCATCAGTTGCAATGTCTTCTTCAGCATAGCGAGACAAGTCCAGAAATTCCCGCTGATAAGCATCTACAATATTGTTGCCTTGGGTGAGGTTGCGGAAATCTCGCTTCTTCCTGTCCATGATTCCCTGAGGAATGAAGTGGGCACGGAAGGCGGCTTGGAAATCCGGCCAAGTGATGACCGTTCCAGCAGGTAGGGTACGCCTGTGGCTGTCCCACCATTGAGCAGCGGGACCCTTCAGAAAGAAAGATGCAAAGGTGACATAGTTAGCAGGGGCCACACTAGCAGACTCCATTTCATATGTGATGTCGCGGAGCCAGTCATCAGCATCAAGGGGTTGAGTTGAGCTGCGGTAAATAGTTGGGTTGAGACACATGAAGTCCTGCAGAGTTCCTGGGGTTGGCTGTTGATTCATGTTCGTACAAGGAAACTGAGCCATCATTCCTTCCATGAATTGACGATTCAGCTCAAACTGTTGCATCATTCCAGCAAAGAATTCGGGCGGTGGTGGATCGTTGGCACCACGGCCATGGCCAGCGGGTCTAACCATCCTGCTAACATGTAACAGGGGGTAGTTCAGCATTGAGCATTTGCAAAGACAAGGATCATTCATGATGAAACAAGCATAATGAAAGAGGTACGATGGATACCACTTCGTTGTCATCACGACGGTGTGTGTACTATCCAGAATACTATTCTAAGGAAAACTATGGCTTATCCAGCTTTGGGGTGAATGTGGTCACGGGATCCTAATGTTAGAGTTAGTAAAACCATTTAACCCGAATAGAAGAGAGACCAGAGCCCCAGAGTAAAGGTCGAGGAGTAAAAGATCCTAATACCACCCATATGGCGACGTGGGCTCGTAAGACACACAGCCATGTTAGTAGAAGTTTTTGTAGTGACTAGACTCGACTTCGGCCAAGGAGTTGGAAAGGGGGCTACCTACAGGCAGTCAGCTCTGATACCAACTTGTGACGCCCTCGATTCAATCATACACTAATCATACACGCAAATGTGTATGATCAAGATCAAGGACTCACGGGAAGATATCACAACACAACTCTAGACACAAAATAAAATAATACAAGCTTTATATTACAAGCCAGGGGCCTCGAGGGCTCGAATACATAAGCTTGAATACACAAGAGTCAGCGGAAGCAACAATATCTGAGTACAGACATGAGTTAAACAAGATTGCATTAAGAAGGCTAGCACAGAAGCAACAATGATCGAAAAGGCAAGGCCTCCTGCCTGGGAGCCTCCTAACTACTCCAAGTCGTCAGCGGCCGTCACGTAGTAGTAGGCATCCTCCGGGTAGTAGTAGTCATCAGTGGCATCATCTGGCTCCTGGGCTCCGTCATCTGGTCGCAACAATCGGGTATGGGGGAAAAGAAGTAGCAAAGCAACCGTGAGTACTCATCCAAAGTACTCGCAAGACTTACATCAGATCTAAACTAAGTATGCATCTATATCAAAGAAATGGGTTGTATCTGTGGACTAAACTGCAGAATGCCAAAAGAGAAGGGGGAAAGCCTAGCCTATCAAAGACTAGCATCTTCTGGAAACCACCATCTTGCAGCAACAGTAGGGAGTAGAGTAGCATAAAGTAAAGTAGCAGTAATGTTATCAACCTCAGCCAGAGATCCTTTCTCGACTCCTTGCGAGAAAGCAATCCCAGAGCCATACTATCCAGTTATCATCTCATATCCAAGTCTCATATCTATCCATTTCTCATCACAAGTATCCAGTTCTAGTTGTATCGATCGGGATACAACTCCAAGTGTCCGTTACCGTAGGACAGGCTATCGATAGATGTTTTCTTCCCTGCAGGGGTGCACCAACTTACCCACCACGCTCGATTAACTCCGGCCGAACACACTTTCCTGGGTCATGCCCGGCCTCGGCCAAACAATACGTCGCAACCCGACCTAGGCTTAATAAAGAGGTCAGCACGCCGGACTAAACCTATGCCCCCAGGGGTCATGGGCCATCTCCCCGGGAACTCCTGCATGTTGCGAACGCGGCCGATGAGCAGACCTAGCTACCTCCTTCAACAAGGCAGGAGCTTACGCAGTCCAACCCGGCGCGCGCCGCTCAGTCGCTGGCGTCTATTAAACTTCAGCTGATGTATACGACGCGGAACGCCCATACTATGCCCATGTGATGGTTAGTGCTATCAGGCCAAAGGCCCCTCGGATCAAATATCCAAACCGTAGTGGATTAGGAGCACGCGGTAACAAGCAGAGACTCACGATCGATGTGACCCCGTCGCCCCATCTCGAGTACTTGCGGCAAGGGCTAAGAATGCCCGACCACGCCTCGTAAGTATCTCGCGGGCACCTTCCAGGTCCACCCGACTCCACATCACTCGCGGGTACCCCTCAGGGTCGACCCACCTATCCAAGTAACAATTGTAAAGTCCAAGTATCCGTGTGTGCAAACATCAAGGGGAAACCCCGAGGAATCACCCTCGATGAATTCCACTCGATGTTGTCATCAAGGTGAACGTAAGAGGATCCACCCTCGAGGTTCACACTTGAGGGGTTGCACGACAGAGCCGTAACGGAAGTGGTTAAGGAGGAAATCACCCTCGATGATCACGACCGAATAGCTACACTACAGAGATCTCATCAGGAGTGATGTATGAGGTTCACCCTCGGCACTCGATAGAAACTATGCAGTGTCGTACAACTAGGGGGGTGATGTGCGGTGTCGGGGCCTGGACGTCGATCACGTTAATCGAGTCATCGAACATAAAGTGAGGCAACTGGGACTAGGTGGGGTCACTGATGGATCTCTAACCAACCTATACTAATCAGTTTAGAATAAGCAGGCAAGGTATGAAAGCAGGTAACAAAAACATGCTATGCATCAGAGTAGGATCATACATAAAGCAGTACCAGTTCTAATGCAAGCATGAGAGGAAAGAAATGGGCGATATCGGAATGCTCAAGGGGGGGGGGGGGGGTTTGCTTGCCTGGTTGCTCTGGCAAGGAGGGGTCGTCGTCGACGTAGTCGATCATAGGGGCAGCATCGGTCTCGGGGTCTACCGGAGAGAAGAAGGGGAAGAAACAGTAAATATAAAGCAAACATAGCATCACAAAGCATAGCGTGGCAATATGCTGTGCCGGGAGTGACCTAAGGTATGGCTACACGATATAGGTGAAGGGGGAATTCAACCGGGAATGTAACCCCGGTTCCGGACCTGTGTCAGACAGATGACCGGAGGGGGAATGTTCCATGTTCAGATAGTTAGAGGCATCTAACAGGTAAACGGACCGCGTATTCAGATTCGTATCGTCGTTCTGAGCAACTTTCATGTATAAAGTTTTTCGATCCGAGCTACGGTTTATTTAATATGATTTTCTAAAGTTTTTATTAATATTCTGAAATTGTTTTAATTAAATAATTCAAAACATTTTAAAAGCAAAAAGCTAGGTGTACCCAAAAAGGTACCCAGCAGAACAGCACAGAGGCTGACTGGTAGGGCCCTGGTCAACTGTTCCAGTCAAGGCTTGACTGGACCGTTGACTGGTCAAAAGGTGAACTGTGTAAGGGCCCGCATGTCATTCTCATTTGTAAATTTAACACTGATTTAGTATTTAACTTAGCAGTGGACCCCATCTGTCATTGTCATATATTGCATTAGGATTATTTTAAACTAGTTATTTAATAGGGGGCCCACACGTCAGTGTCTATGGTTAATCTTAAGTAACCCTAAACACTAATTAAACTGGCCCCTAGACAGCGCACAGGGCCAGCAGAGGCCATCCCCATGGCGCACGCCGGGCGCAAGGCCACGGCGGGGACCGCCGGCCGGCCGATTCCGGTGGCCGAGGGGTGCGTGGGCGGGCGCGCTGGAGTGCTCGAGTCGGCGAGCAGCGTCGAGCATGGTCGGCAGCAGGAGGGCGCTGGCGGCGGCGTGCAGCGAGTGAGCGGCCGCAGGCGTAGGTAGGCGCGGTGACGCGCGTGAGGTGGGAGCGGCAGCGGCTACGACGTTTCGGGACGAGGGGAAAATGGGGAAGCGGGGCGCGTGAGCTCACCCCCGGTGCCGGGGAACGGTGCGGCGAGGCCTGGGGAGGTCCGGCAAGGCGGAACGGCGGCGAGGCGAGGTGGCGGCGACGGTGAACGGCGTTGGCGTCGGGGAGCTGTTGGGGAGGAGGTCGAGGACGAGGAGGCGCTTGGCAGGGAGGCGATTCGGCGAGTGGGGGGGTTCCGAGCGGCGGCGGGGCGACGCGGGATCTGGCTCCCCTGCCTCGATCCAGACGGGGGGAGGAGACGAGGGAGAGAGGGGAACGTGGGAGGAGTGGGGGGGTTACGGGCTAGGGTTCTGGTCGGGGGTGGGGATAAGGAGGGAGAGGTGGGCCGGCCTAGCTGAAGTGGGCCGAGGCCCAATGGGAGGCCAGGGGCTCTAGCCCTTTTCCTTCTTTTTTTTTTGCTTTTGTTTTAACTTTTGCTTTTCTTTTAACAACTTTATGTTATAGCTATTTTAGGCCAATTTAACAGTTTGCAAAAAAAAAGTTGGACCACCATCAATATTGTCAAAAGAATAATTGCCACATGATGAACATTTTAGTTTTCATGTTTGAACATTTTGAATTTCACATTGAATTTGAATTTGAATTCAACTGGAATTTGAAAGGGAGAGGAGACAAAGGTGATCAAGCACTTGTTTAGAAAAATAATTAACTTAACCCGAGGGGTTACTGTAGCATCATTACACCGGGGTGTCACATCACTCTGTGCATTTAAAAACCGAACCGAAAAACCATACCGGAAATAAACCGAACCGAACCAATTTTATGGTTTTTATGGTTTCTGGTTTCGGTATGGTATGAACTTTTCATACCGATTTGAACTTGGTTTTTATGGTATATACCGAAAAACCGAACGGTTAACCGAATAAACCGAAGTAAAATAAATTTATATTTCTTGAGATGAACAACCATACAAGTTGTCATTTTTCTTGTACATGAGTCAAATGCACTACTAAGCACGTAATTTTTTCTTGTAACATAGTCATTTTTCTATTTTTAAAATGTTAAGCACGTTCATAACCATCAACAAATGAATCAATGCATGCATATATACTTATATATATAGTCATATACTATTTGTGTAGAATAGTATGTGTTTTGAGTCATAAATTTGCTAATTATTATTACGTCATTTCCAAATTCGCGTCAACTTTGGTTTTTATGGTATATACCGAAACCATACCAAAATAATTTGGTATATACCGAAACCAAACTGTATTTTAATTTCATACCATATTTACCGAAGTATTAATACCGTATAAACTGAAAAAACGTATAAATCGAACCATGTAAACCGAACAAACCGAATGCACAGGGTGATGGGCCAGCACGCTAGCGCTCGCGCCAAAGGCGAGATGAGGTACCGTCTCGCAAAGAGCAAGATATAGCTCTCTTGACGTCAAATAGTCGAGTCTACGCACAGATGCATTGCCTGATGGAGAGGCTTTATCTCTAGCAGAGGATCTTATGCTTCAAAATTTTATCATTGCCTTAGATTCGAAGCAGATTGTCAAGGATATAGAGAATGAAAGCCACGAAGTATATGAGAACATCATTAGTGAGATAAATAGGAGGTCTCAAATGTTTAATTGTATTTTTTTCTTTGAAGGCCGAGCAGCTAATAGTGACACCGATACATTAGTCAAGTTCTCACATTCTCTCGATCAAGGGGGGGGGGGGCGTCTGGTTGGTCCAACCACATGATCCCTTTGTATCCCACATCACGTGGATTTTGAATAAGAAAACTTGGTGATACCCCTAAAAAAATGTGCCAGTTTTCACTGATTTTTTGTTCGGTTTTTGTTTAACTTTGGTTTCTCTATTCTAATTTTTAATATAGTCTTATTTAAAAAAATTCAAGAATTTAATTTTTTTCACATATTTAAAAAAAATCAGGAATTGAAAAAATCTTTGCCATGTATTTAGAAAATGTCCAACTTTATTATGAAAAATGTTTACCTATGTTGGAAATAATGTTCACAGTGCTGAAAAAGTTAATCTTGTATTACAAGATATTCACCATGTTTTAAAAACCGGTCACCATGTAATGGTAAAAAAGCACCATAAGTTTAGACATGCTCAACTTGATTTTATTTTTAAAACTATTCAAGAATTTTAAATAAACATAATTTTTTTTAAAGTAAAGTTAACGAAGTAGGAGGAAAGGAAAAAAGAGAGCATGTATTTTACTAATGAAGAAAGAAAACGACCAAATAAACGAAAATAAAAAGGGGGCCGGAAAATATAAAAAAGAAAATCAAAAGAAAATAGGAACTAGATGAAAGAAAACGAAGAGAAAAGTGAAGCAATGAAAAACCAAAAAAGTAATATCACCGCATGACCACAACGGACGAACATCGGGAACACGTCTAAACCGGGCCAGCCCAATTCACGATGTTATAGGCATTTAGGCACCTAGGCGTTAAATAGGAATTTCTCTAAGGACAACACCGAAAATACGGAAATGCAAAGCTCATGTCCTTCCAAAGGTGCTGAAGAGATGTGCCATGATGCAAAAGGATAACACCAGAAACATGATGAGGATATGTGCGGGTGTGTGGGTAGGTGCTTTGTCCATTTGGAATCATGAGACCTTATACAATGAAGGTGCTTAGAAAAATAAACCAGATTTTTAAGCACCGGTGCTTATTTACATAGAGTAGACGCTAATCTTCAAAACAAAAAAAACGTAGGGCAGACGCTTAATTAGGCACCTCTCCTGTAGAGACAAGCATCGATGTTTGAAAAAAAAACTCTGATTTATTTTACTAAGAACCTTCCCTAAGCACCTTTGCATTGTAAGCACAAGTGTGGGTAGGAGAAGTTGGTTGTTGATTTGGGGTTGCACGTATTGTTTGAATTGCTTAGTATCTGACTGAGGACGTTTGGTAGCTTTCTGTTTGTTTTACTATGTCATCCTACTTTATTTGCTTCTATGTGAGCAATGAACTTATTGCTCATGTGTGAGCTTTTGAATTGGTGGTAGGTTAGTTTGGTGTCGTCGGGTTTTCATCATGCATTGGGTGTTTCGACGACGAGCACCTACAGTAGGGTTTTTAACGATGCGTTGGACTTGCTCCCTCCCTTTCTCATCTCTTGTAATCTTTCTGATTTGGCAGCTGTATTTTTTTATTTAATTAATGGAAAAGGGGTTAGGCCCTATTAAAAATGTCCTCCCGATGGCGGGTCTAGCGCGCATGTGTTTTTTCCTCTGTTATTTCTTTTTTGTTTACGTTTTCTTTTGCGAAATCCATCATTGGCTAAACATCATTCAGTTATGCTATAGTGGGATTTACTCCCACTATAGCTATTGTACGGTTGCCTCTTCTATGTCTCGTTTGTTTTTTATCACATAAGAAGTCATGGGATCAAAGAAAGAAATGTGAAAATGTAGTTATAAATGTGAAAAGCCAATACGTCAATGCCTTGTCCCATAAATTGGGCATCCTATCCGATGGATGAATAAGGAGACTCCATCGAGTATTTCCGTACCATGAAAAAAAAATTCTTCTTTGCGTTAAATTGAGACACAAGTTGGTGACTCAAAAGTGGTCAAAGCTAGAATCTATATTATCAATGCTAGAATGAAAGACCCGGTGAGTATTTCTGTACCACCTTCCAATTTTCTTTAGTCGATTGTTTACTTTTCCAATTAGGGGTGGGGGGTGGGGGCATACGTTACTGGAATCCTGGCCTAACCTTTTGGTTTTTCTTTTGCTTATTTTCGTTTCATTTTTTGACCTTTTCCTGCCAATGTTATTTTGATATGTGTAAGTCTATTATATATTGCCTTGTATACATGAATGTTACTTTCTTATGATACACGTATTTTTTATTTAGTAAATACATTAAAAAAATCCCGTGATACATAACATTTATTTGGAAACAGTCAGCTATGTTTCTTTAAATATATAAGCAATTATTTTTCTCATATATGCACATGGTTCTTCTAACACGGGAACAATTATTTCCAAAACAGTAACACTTTTTTGTTATACCCAAAAGTTTCTTATGTTAATGCATACACTTTCCAATTTGAAAACTGGTTTACAAATTAGTATACATAGTATAAATTTTGATATTTACGTAGGGAAGAAAATATATGTTACTTAATGGTGGGCCGCATTAATGGGGGCCCTATAAATTTATGCAGCAAGTAGGAGCACCCCACTCGGCCTGCTGATTGAAATCCTCTTAGCTCTAGGCCTCTTCCCGGCCCATGGCCATCGATTCGCTGACACGACGCTCGCGGATAGCAGCCGCCGCTCGAATCTCCGCGCCGGCCACGGCCACGGAAGTGTTCTCCCCCACCATCACCATGGCTCAGGCTCCAGGCCGCGCCGCCTCCGCCGTGCGGCTCTTCGACGCGCACTGCCACCTGCAGGACCCCCGCATCGCGGCGGCCGCCCCCTCCCTCATACGCGCCGCCACAGCCTCCGGCGTCGGCCGGTTCGCGGTCAACGGCACCTCCGAGGTACGCCCCGCCCCTGCCTCGTGCGTGAACGCGAGCGACCGCTCCTCCATGACTCCTTGTCTACTGGACGAGCGCAGAAAGACTGGCACCTGGTGAAGCAGATGGCCCAGGATCACCCGGCTGTCATCCCCTGCTTCGGCCTCCACCCATGGCAAGATTCCTTGGCCGCTTCTCGCGGTGCACTGCTGCTTATGCTATCTGGATTTTAAAACCGTGAATTTGGGTAGGTGGGTGCCGGAGAGGTCGCCTGATTGGATGGATTCGCTCCGGCAGTTCTTCTCGGAGACCCCAGAGGCAGCTGTTGGAGAGGTGGGCAGGGCTGTACTTGTCAATTTGTTACTTACTCTTCTAGGTTACTTACTCTAGAGAGTCAAAAACGCTCTTATGTTATGGGACGGAGAGAGTACTAGCAAAGTAGCCAGCAATAAAACTGCGGTAATATGTACTGTAATAGACTGGACTGCTACAAAGTGCAAACCAAGGCTTACCTACATGCATTAGTTCTCCAATATGATGTAAATTATGATCATCTTGTTTTGCAACTCATTAAATTTATCAGGCAATAGGGTATATTTATCTGTCGCCTCTGCTTACTGTAACAGTGTAACTCTATAGCCGAGATGACTGTTTCTGAATTTAACCTAATAGACTGCCCTAGTTTGGCAGCATAGTTTTTGCAAAACCGTAGTTCTAAACACCACAGTTTTTCTCACTTCGGTTTACAAAAAAGAGGTCGAAACCTCTTTCTGAAATACTGCAAAAAAACACCGTATTCGGGATACTACGGTTTATAAAACTGTGGTATTTATCAATGCCAAACAAATCAAAATTTTCAAAACCATGGTCTCACAGTATTCACCAAATAGTCCAAAAAAGAAAAACTGAGCTGCCAAACACAGCCAATTCATTCTTCTGTTTCCTTTTGGCATGTGCAATACGAGACTTGTGCAATTATATATTCTCATATGTCGCTATTTGTTTCTAGAATATTCTCATATGTCACTATTATGCAGACTGGTCTGGACAAGGGATCGCATGGAAAAACTATTGACTTCGGAGAACAGGTTTGTTAGCACGGCCCCTCTGCACTTCTTGTTGAATATGATTTTTTTTACCAATGGATTCAGCTACATGATAATGGATATAACCATTTAGCTTTGTCACTGTAGCTTTAATTGTACCCCTTTACCTTTTACCATAAGCATAACAATGTTAACACAGGTTGAAGTATTCCAACGACAACTTGAACTTGCTAAGGAATTGGAGAAACCTGTTTCTGTTCATTGTGTACGTGCCTTCGGCGATCTTCTGGAAATACTAAAGTAAGGAAAGGATGTTTGGTCTTTATCATCTTTTTAGTTCTTGTCAGTATCTAGTTCAATATGACAGGTAGTGATAGGTTGTTTGTCCAGGTTCTTAGTAAGGTTTGCAGTTAGGGTTTTTTCATCACAATTCCAAAACAGAATATATTGCTCTTCCTAGATATATGTCATACTGAAGAGCAGGTTCCATACTTCTAGTCTAGTATGGATGTCCTGTAGTTTCTCATCTCTTTGTCTACAAATAAATGTTATGCTGTGTTAACATTTTGGCTGCCTGCAGGCATACTGGGCCTTTCCCAGCAGGTGTGCTGTTGCATTCTTATCTGGGGTCTGCAGAAATGGTGCCCGGCCTTGCAAATTTAGGTTGTTACTTTTCGTTGTCTGGTTTCCTTACAGGCATGAAATCGAGTAAGGCAAAGAAAATGCTCAAAGCAGTAAGTCGGTCATGCCTGTATTTTTCCCTGGGAGTAGTTATTGATTCAACTATGGCAAATCGAACGTTTTTTATTGCAATTTATGTTTGCCGATGGTGGCAAGTTTAGATTTGCCATGGTTAAAAATCTGACATCAGATTTTTAACATTACCGTAAATCTCTTTGGCACCACCAATGAAATGCATTTGTATTTGTTCTAGATACCCTTGGACAGAATTCTACTAGAGACAGATGCGCCAGATGCAGTACCAAAGTTGGACAATGTTTCTCTAGTCACAGTCCCTGTGGACACTTCAGATGCAGATGCTGAAAAGTCTCACAGCGATTCGACCTCTCAGGCGGCCATGCCTTCAAAAGAATCCTTGAACCATCCAGCTAACATCCACATTGTAAGATTTGTGCCCTGACACCTTTGCCTGATACTCCCTCCGTAAAGAAATATAAGAGCGTTTAGATCACTACTAGTGATCTAAACGCTCTTATATTTCTTTACAGAGGGAGTACTTTTGTTAGCAAATCTTCATGGTACATGTTGCACGAGCTCCTTGCTACATCTCTTATTTTAAACAGTGTCCTAATAATGAAAATATTCTTGTGCATACTACGATGTATACGAAGGCCTAAACCTTTCTAGGATAGACACAATATTTTCTCTCAATACTCCATTATTTTAACATTACTGTACTGACTAGCATACTGCGATGTATACGAAGACCTAAACCTTTCTAGGGATAGGCACAATATTTTCTCTGAATACTCCACTATTTCAACATTACTGTACCCTGTTCAGTACGATGTCATTTCCGTGCTTACTGTTTTCAAAGTGTGTACCCTGCTGTTTCCAAACCATCCATCTGAAGTATTGTTTAATTGATCCACTCCCAGCTGACTGGCACGGGTGTCACTACTCCATCTGTCCAACAATGGCTTGTTTACTTGACAAGCTCTCGTTCTCGCACAAACCGATGATGGATTAAGGAAATTATTATTCTCCGTAGTAAACTGTGCCTCGTTTCCATGTTCCTTTCAGGTTTTGAAGTATGTGGCGTCGCTGCTTGAAATGCCGGAAGCAGAACTCGCCGAGGCGAGCTACAGGAACGCCACCAAACTGTTCTCCTACCCTGGATCCAAAGTTCATCCCGAAGCTGAAACTGCGTGACTGAGGTGGTGCGGATGACCATCCAATACGAACCATGCTCATCGGAATCCTGGTGCGTTCTGCCTCTGGATGTTCCCTGTATACCGCATGTATATTGTTGTACTAGTATATATAATCGGCCTAAGACAAGGTAGCAATCAGAGAAGAAATAAGAAAGCGGCTCATGGCTGGCCGTGCCATGTTGCCAAATTCCCCTCGCAATATTACTCTACTCCCTCCGTTCACTGTTAGAAGATGTCGATATGGACTACATGCAGAATGAAATGGGTGAACAGGCACACCAAAACATACGTACACATACATCCGAATCAGGAAAAAGTTACAGTAGAACATCTTGTAATTCAGAATTAGTACTAGTTTTTACGTTGAACTATGTACTGTCCTATCAGAAAGGAGGCTCCCATCGCATCCGCCTGCCCAACCTGGGAATCTCTCATCACACGTACTATCAGAGCATTGTGCGCGGTGACTGGACTCGGACCGAACGCGCCATCTGCTAAAACTAGTAGGATGACAAGATAACAACAGTTTACTTCGATCCTCTTACGATTGGCCTAGTAGGCTCACCAGTTCCAGTTCCAATACCTAAATCCTTATCGTTAACCGCATCACCTACCTAAGATAACACCCGTTGTAAACCAGCGAAAGATCTTTTTTGCCTGCCGAGTGGAACCCGTCCCTATCCGGCAAGAGGGGGGCGAGCATTCCCTGGGCCCCGCGCGCGCGTAGTGCGCGTCCACCTCCCGATCCGACCGCTGATCGAGACCGATCCGACGGAGCGGAGTGTGGCGGCGTAGGATTCGGCACACGCACACTCCCGCTCGCTAGCTCGCTTTAGACTTTCGGCGCCGCGTGAAGGAACAAAATCGTTTGCGCGTGAACGGATCAGAAAGTCGGCACTTGATCGATCGGTCGTCAGCATCGGGAAGAACGTCGGAAAACGTTTGGGCGCGAGCAAGAACACTGCAAAGTAACGAAGAAACCCAAGCAGTAGTAGTGATCCTGGACGGCTGGACATAGTAGAAACAAAAAGTGAACATATGTAGTATGGCTGTGTACATGTGGTCTGATCTCATCTGATCCCGGAGCGAGCAAGAAGCAGCAGAGCAAACTAATTAAACAGGCACGTACGTGTCGAGAGAAGAGAAGCTACTGCATGCGCACGGAAGAATGGTATTCGGCAGGTGAAGCCACTGCAAGCTACGTACAAGTAAGCAGGTCGCTAAGCGGCTGCGTGTGCGCCCGGCGCCGGAGGCTCCGGCGCGTCGACCGGGCGGCGGCGGCCGCAGCGGCACGGGCCGGAGGCGAAGAGGGAGAGCCAGGCGAGGACGGGGGTGCCGAGGAGGACCAGCCCCGCGGGCACCATCCAGAGCCGCGCGTGCGCCGGGTGGAACGCCAGCGCCCACCACACCAGCAGCGCCGCGCCGCCCAGGCCCACCGCCACCAGGCTCGCCGCCGTGGCGGCCACGGACGAGAACGACGACGACGACGACGCCACCTTCGCCGCGGCCCCGGGCTTCGGAGGCCCCGCACCCGCCTCCATGGAATAAGGCTACGTACGTGCCTGGCACCGCCCGGCCGTCGTCAACAGACCGAGTCCAAGTGTTGCGCGCATATATACCCGCGTGGGCGCGTGGCGTGGCGTGGCCGGAAACTGCACCGGCGGCGCTGCGCAGAACAGTCCCGTAAAAAACGTGCGCCACCAGTCTCTAGTCTCTACTGCTTCGCACTTATGCGCCTCTGTACACCGCACGTACGCCGGTATATATTACCGTCCGTCGGTCGTTCCCAATGGTTCCTTTCGACAACAGCGATCTACTTTCCGGCCTTCACAAAGGAGCCAAAGGCAACAGCAGAGACAAGGAAAAAAGAAAAGAAAATTGCCGCGCGTCAAAGTCACCGTCGCCCGTCACGTTCTACACGTTTGAAGACGTGCAGCAAGTGCTGCGCGGGGGAGGAGATATTCCGCGATGCGGTGCATGCACGCACATGGACCGAACTCCTCGTTCATCCGTATCGACGCTGGAACAAGGCGCGGACGTTGACGGGCCACGCATCGGCGGCGCCGCCGTCGACGATCCTGCCGGCGACGATGAAGTTGACGGCCTCGGTCGGGTGGAACGCGTCCCAGAACACGTACTTGGAGCGGTCCTCGCACAGGGTGGCGGAGCTCGAGTTGGCGACGCCCATGCAGAGGAACGGCGGGAAGCTGCCGCCGCAGCAAGGGTCCAGCGCCTCCTCGAAACCTACGACACAGATCCAACTCTCAGTCCACGAAATGCGAACCTGCAGGCTGCAGCACGCAAGAAAGAAAATCCTGCTACCGTATTGACGGTGCTGCCGGATGATCTCCATGACGATGCCGTGGGTGTTGGTGTAGACGAACGCGCTCTCCGGGCCCGTCTCCTGGTTCAGCCTGCCGATCATCCTCTTCAGCTTCCTGTTGTAGCCTTCGCAGAGCCTGTTCACAGCCGCCGAGCACTCCCCCGCAGGGATGAACTCCAGGGCGCGCACGTACGGTATGCAGCCCAGCGGGCCGACGTCGGCGATGACAAATTTCCTAGCCCCGAGCTCGTTCAGCCGCTTCGTTTTGGAAGCGAATTGCAAGATGGTGAGCTCAGAACGGGAGCAAAGCAGAGAAAATTACAGTGCTGGTGACTAGCGAGTTAGAGGCGATCGAGTGGCACCTTGAGATGAAATGCCAACTTGGCAACCAAGGCGTCCTGGAAAACTGCAGGGTCGGGCTTCTGCTGTCCGAAGAATGGCACAGCAGGTGAGAGGTACTCCAGGATGTCATTGGATCCAGCAGCCACCGTGAAGAGCGCATTCCCCAAGAAGTCGGCCGTGGCATTCTCCCCCATGGTCTCCAGTATCTGAGCTCTGGTCTTCTCAAAGTAGCTGATTTGCTGTCCTAGTGGCACCCTTCCGATCTGCCAACCCAACCACATTTTCACACAATTGCAATTCAGACAGACAGACAGAAATCAAGCCAAGGGAAGTATACAAGTTGAACAGAAAAATCACTTACATAGAAGGAACCGGTCTCGTCGAAAATGCCGGAAGAACCAGAAGCATAGTTGGCTCCACTGTTGATCACTTCAGCACTAGAGTTTGGAGCCAAGTAGGGAGGAGCAAAGCTCTCCTGCCCCAAGGCTTCACCTGAGGGAATAGCGCCAAGACATTTTCGTCAGATAAACACATGGACAGTCTAAACAAAGTTTCTCAGAAAACTCATACTTGCTACTATTACCAATGACATCTGCAATGGTCCTGCCGTTTGTGAATCTCCCGGTCGGCTTGCCGCCAGAAAACGAGAAGTCGACGCCGTATGGCGGGGTGTTGGCCTTGGAGAGGGTCACGAGATAGTCGTTGTTCCCCGCATCGACGAGGGAGTCACCGAAGATGAAGAAAGCATGAGGCGACGCCGGAGATGGGCGAAACAGGAGCAAGATCACTGCTGTGAAGAGGGAGGGGCAGCAGCGGGGAGGGAGCACGGCCATCCTATGCTGAATCGTGGAACGTCTCTAGGTAGGACTGCATATGTCCAATTCTCGTACGCTGGGCGCACTGGCATGCTGCATGCTTATGGTGCCTGCTGCATCGTATCCGTAGTACCGTTTGACAAGGTCATTGTCTGACTGCTTCAAGAGGAGATTTGAACTGTCCCAACTGAATCTGGATGAGAAGATTGGGGGCGGTACAGGCGAGCTGTCAGACATGCTAATGGCTGCTATCTTGTTCGGCTAACGGGGGAATGCATCTGTCTTAAAAAATAATACTGTAATAAGTTTCCACAGCTGCACTGATAATAGAGAATGGCAGATGCATCCGTACCAAGGCAAATGCATTTATAAAGCCATTCACTGGCAATACCGAATGCATCCCCTTGAAAAAAATGGAATATATACTGCCATTGGCTAATAACGTTCCACGATAACTTATCATAAAATTTGTATAAGAACAGTGCAGGGATCACTAGCTTTTTAGGTACATAATCTAGTCGAAGTTCACTGTGACTACTCGTTCACTTATATCGGAACCACATGATGCAATCTTTCACACGTTGTCGTCAGTTAACGATTATAATGTACACTGAAATCTGCAGTACCTACAAACTATAATTGGCTTGGCTAACCGTTTCTACTCACACAAACTAGAGGAACGGCCAATCAATCAACTAAACAAAAAAAGAAGCAAAAATAACTCCATTACCATTACATACAATCCCATACTATCTCGCTATCATATCATACCCAAGCTTGTCTTGCTTCTCTGGGAGCATCAAACACAGCCACGTCTGGGGCCTTCCTCATGGACCTACTCAACTGAAACACGGGGTGCCTGCACAGCCTCTCCACACCTTTCCTGAAACTAAATCTGTCGAACAAGCCCTCCGCGTTTCTGCTACCAAATTCTTTTCCGGAACTGTTCACTCGGCTATTCGGATCGTTGTGACGTGGAGGAACTCCACTGTGGCACTTATTGTGGTCCATATCACACTTCTTCTCTTGTTCTTCGAAATCATTTTTGGAGTTATGGAGGACTTGTTGAGCCTCAGATAGGAACTGTTCGGAAATAGCCTTATCAATCATCGGGTGATCGACCCTCTCCTGAGTTGAACAAGTGAACGGTTTCGCCAAATGCTCCGGCGCCTGAGGTTCGTCTTGGTCATTTGGGGAATCGGAGCATGACTGCAATGTCATGGATGCTGCAGCTGTCTCCTCCCTTTCCCTTACGGTCCTTACGATCAAAGTCCTGAGGAAATTCATCACCTGAACTGCATGCATCAGGGCGGTTAATGGATCGGCCATCTGGAAGAGAAATACCATGGGATTAGTTCATGCACGTGGATGTGTTTGTTCAAACAGGGTTTGCTCTGCAGGTAAAAATAACAATAACCTGAGTCATGTTTGGCGCAAAAACCATAGCGATGTTTCTTGCATTCATCTTGTTGTAGTTTTCAAGCTCCACAACATCAGCCATTAGATTAATAGCCCAGTTAAGTAATGCTGCTTCAACTGGTGGTAGCATAGAAGCAAGGAGAGCGCACTCCTCTTCTGTGTTGCAGTGCATTACTTGCTCTGGAGTCAGCGTGTCCAATACTCCTGTTGGAAGTTCCCGAAACCATGCCTGCAAAAGAGCACGATAGGTCACGAAATGATGTACAAGAAAAATGGTTAAATAATGTGTATCTAAATGTAGCCATTGCCCACAAATATATCTATCATTTTCAGTTTCATGCTACTGCTCAAACTTAATGTGTATGGTACCTTCCTGAATGTTCATCTTTAAGGCTCTAAACATGTTGGTTTTGCAGAGAAATTGCGCTCACAGCATACTGTCTGCTAGTCTTAGGTATCTCTTGAAGTTGAAAATAAAAGAGAGTTAGTGTTACTGCGGAAGTTCTCAGCACCTTTATCAACCCAGCCAGGCAATGTAAGTCAACTTCATCAGGAACCACGCCGCTGTTTAATTGGTCTCTGACGCAGATTTCTTGACCATTCTCTGCGTTAATTCTGAAGATCCCTTCAATCTAAGAACACAACAGATATAAATAAGCATTCAGAGGGCTTGAAGCTGGTATTTCAATTGCTGATTTATTAGCTTACAACTGGTCATACCTTAAGTCCTTCTCGTAGATACAACTTCCTCTGCATCATCAAGAGTATCGTGGGCACACTATTTCCTCTTTGATCATATGAACATTGCAAAGAGGTTGGTGAAACGCCAAATACACTTGCACTGCACGGGAAAATATGACTAGGACAGGTTAGCAACTAGCACTAAGTAATAATTTGGAGCATCGAGTTTAAGGTCTTATGATATTTAGTTGACGCTTCATATCTAGCTTGAGGCAAACGTAGCAGAAAACATACAATCTGAGGCAATTGTTTCTTTTTAAGGGACTAGGAAGCAACGGCAGCAGTATGACAACGTTTATCTTCGTTAGCTCATCTAACTGAGCTGTATTAAATAAATACTGAAATCCTGTCCTGATTTGATGTTAACAACCTAAAAAGATGATGCGAATGGCATTAAAAATACAAAAGGTAAAAATAAACAAAAATCCCATACTATGTCAGATGCAAGTACAGCTGCTGAGATCAACCTAATCCAAAACATAAGCTAGACGAGAAGATTCCCATTGAGCTGCCCATGCCGGCCAGGTCAGACACCTAAAAAGTCCCAACTTCAAGGTCAAGCACATAACAAATCTGGGTACGAAATCCAATAAAGAGCTCAGCCGTTAGCCATGCAACAGAATCCCAAAATCAATTTATTTCGCTCATCCGCCGGTCTGTGTCCTCAGAATCGTGTTTCCACGTACTAGTATCTTCAGAATCATGGCAACTGTGCCAGGAGCAGACCACTAGACCAGGCCTCACCCAAAAATGAATAAACTTCTGGGCTAAACAGTTCCCACTCCTTGGCATGGATCGTAACCTTATAATTTATAATAGTACCATAATTCACAGAACTTCTGATTCAAAAGGCACCACTTGTCCTATTTTTAGATCCACTTGTTGACCTAACTAATTAAAGATTTTTTTAAACGAATTCCACTGTTTCGAACCCTGTATCATCTCTGAGTGCATCAGCATAACAAGAGAATAGCAAAACACAGCTCATTAAACCAGCATATTTGCATCAACTTACTCAGGAGCCTTCCTGGAAACAACAGTCGTACCTAGAGTTTCATGTGTTGTTAAATTGCTTATTTGTTTACTTTTTGCACAAAGAAAATATAGGTGTTCCGCTTGAAATGAAGTAGTGCTAAATAGTAAATATCCTTATCGCGTGGAATTATCTGAATGAAAATTCCTGGTTACCCAAAAAGATAAACGAATTATCCTTGTTGTGTCGAAGTCTAAAATTTCTGATCACCCAAAAAATTATACGTTGTGCTGACGAGTGCCTAAAAAAGATACACGGTCCAGAAACTAGCAAAGCATTGCGCGCGGCTTGTTTCGATCACAAATTCACGAAAACTATACTACTCAGCTGTCAGCAGTCAGCAGCAGCGCCGATAAAAGGAAATTCAGCAGCACAATCAATACTGCAACAAAGAAACAAACCAGGCACAGAGTGGGTGGCAGAGAGCTGACCTGACGCCGGGCGTGGGGCGGGGCACGTCGGGCTCGAGGTCGGCGGGGAGACCGAGGAAGCCGCCGAAGCGGTCGAAGGTGACGTGCGCGACGTGCCGCACGTCCATGGGCCGCCCAATCTCCATCCCCTCCTCCTCGCCGCCGCTGTCGCTGTCGTCGTCCTCCCCCATCGCGCCGGCGCTGCACATGACCAGCGACCGCCGCAGCGCGCCGACCACCGCGCCCACCAGCCCGCCTCCCCTCCCGGCCTGCATCATCGCCGACGGCGGCGAGGCCGTCCCGTCGCTCCCCGCCTCCTCTTCGAACTCGTCCTCCTCGAACTCCTCCTCTTCCTCGTCGTCTTCCTCCTCCTCCTCCTCCTCGTCATAGGTGCGCGACGGGGAGATCCCGAGCCCGAAGCGCATCTGGAACGGCGCCATGGCGGCTCCTCGGCGGTGGCGGTGGCCGCGTTCCGCAGCGCGGAAGGGGAGGAGGAGGATGCGGGGAGGCGTGCGTGGGGAGCGCGACGCGGGCGGGCGGGGTGGCGTTTGCCGGGTCACGTTTGCTGCCCAGTTTTTATAGTCCTCCCTCTGATTTTAATCCATCCGATCCGAGGGATCTAATCTGATTACCACCACCACGGCGCTCGGCTTAGCGGCTCGTGATTACGCCCACGTCGCCGGTGCCGCTGCCTGTCGTCGCTTTCGATCGTGTTTTCGCTTTGGCTCGGCACGCGATTATCTTTGGTTTGAAACGGGGCGGGACAAAGCGGAGCGGGGAAGTGGTTGGATTATGGTGGAGCATTAGTTAAGTCCCGGCGCTGGTTAGTGGGGCGGAGTGGGGAGCCGCAGGCCGGGCCGGGCCGGGTCGATCGCCACGGTGCGTGCGTGCGTGCGTGAGGGCTTTACAGCCTGGGCGGGCGGAGCAGTGGCAGTTACGGCCGCAGAGGCCGACTTACCACGTGCCCCGCGTCGTGCTCCGTCGACTGGGTCGCCAGTCACCCGCCACCACGCCCCGCGACCCGGCCGCGCGCCCCGTGCGGGGCAGGCAGCGGTGGCGTGGCAGGGATCGCGCACCCGCATGGCGCCGGTTTGGTGCCGAGCCAGAGCGTCGTGCTATGCAGCCTTCGTTCGTCGCGTGCGGTGGTCGGAGGCTTACCGTACGCGGCTTGGTACAGCAGTTAGTTGGGGGAAGGGCAAGTGCAGTACGCGGCTTTCCGAGCGTGCCCGCGCAGCGCCTCCGTGAAAAGACCCTCAGTAATCGCGACATGACAAGCCGAGCCGGGCACGTACGCTCGCCAGACCACATGTTCACGTCGGATGCCGCCGATGGTGGTGGCACGTGCGGCGTATGCGGAGCGTGTACAATTATTCGGCTGGAAGAAGAGGTTTCTGTTGTGTATAGTAGTACTCTCCTTCGCGTGTGTGTTAATTAATCAGCCCCCACCTACGTCCCCTGCTCCAGCTCATGGCCGCTTCGCAAAGCAAGAGCGACCGGGCGGAACACGAACAGCCGATCCCGCGTAGTACGTATCTGCTGGCTGCTGCGCGCCGTACTAGGTCGCGCCAGCCGCTCCCCGACGAACACAAGAGGTCTTCTGCTACAGGGCGGGCAGACAGTGCGGTTGATCTGCATGCTTTCGTGTTTGTTGCTTTGTGTGAAAGGCGACCGTGCACGCAGGACCACGTACGTGCTAACTCGTGTTCATGATCCGCTGTGGTGCAATTGTTGCGTTGCCTCGTCCCGGTCTCCTCCGGGCAGCCTCTATGCTGCGTGCACGGCGCACCAAAAGGACCACGCCACACAACCCTCGCATAATAATTGTCACTGGTGGATCAGCGTGTTCGTGTGCGTGCCGTGGTACTTGGCAGGTCGTGACTGACGTTTGATCGTTTCGGAATTTCCAACTGTGTGTCCACGGATCCCTCAAAAAAACAACAACAACTGTTTGTCCACGGATAGGACGATAGGGATATATGAACAGCCAATTTTCTGGAATCTGGGATCTGGGTGCACCGGAGCCCAGTTTCCATGCAAGTTTTGAAAAACTACGAAACGGAGAAATCACTCAGATGATTCACATGTGTGTTGATTGGAAAATTAACGTGTAAATTTCTACCATACAAGAATATGATCGGTGCTGTTGTGGTAATGGTAATTCTACCCATTGGTCTCGCCTAGTCCTACATGGCAAGTCAAGGAAGTCTAAATAAATTGTCGTGGTCAACGAGTTAAAGGAGAAGAACATTTTAAAGACAAAATTGAAAAATAACCCAAATGATAAGTGTCACACGTGTGACACGAAGTAACACCGCCGTGACATTTTTTACACTAACGTTGCCATCCAAAAAAATAATACAAATAAAAAACTTAAACTTGTCATCTAAACAGAAAGTTGTCATGCTTCACAACTAAAGTTTCCATCCTCAGGTAACTAAACTTGTCATCGAAAAACATCTGGGGGGAATTGCTTCTTGCCACATGTGTGGCACTTATAAGGGTCCAAAAATAAACAAGGGCAAAGGAGCACAATGTAACACCCTCGATGCGGCTATATCTCCCACGTGTCGAAGCACGACTTAGAGGCATAACCACATTGAAAGCAATGTCGCAAATGAGGTAATCTTCACAACAACCCATGTAATACATAATGGAAAGAGATACGTAGTTGGCTTACACTCGCCACGTCACACAAATAGCATAAATAAGTCATTACATTCATCCAATACACTCAAGGTCTGACTACGGAACCAAAATGAAGATAAACCCCAAATGCAACATAGTCCCCGATCGCCCCAACTGGGCACCACTACTGATCATCTGGGAAAGACACGTAGTATCGTCCTGAGACCTCATCGAACAGCTACTTGAGCTCAGTTGAAACACCTGGAGTGGTATCATCGGTCCCTGCATCTGGTTTTGGAAGTAATCTGTGAGTCACGGGGACTCAGCAATCTCACACCCTCGCGATCAAGACTATTTAAGCTTGTAGGTAAGGTAAAGGTATGATGTGGAGCTGCAGCAAGCGACTAGCATATATGGTGGCTAACATACGCAAATGAGAGCGAGAAGAGAAGGCAAAAGCACGGTCGAACAACTATGATCAAGAAGTGATCCTAGAACAACCTACGTCAAGCATTACTCCAACACCGTGTTCACTTCCCGGACTCCGCCGAGAAGAGACCATCACAGTTACACACGCGATTGATGCATTTTAATTAAGTTAAGTTTCAGATTATCTACAACCGGACATTAACAAATTCCCATCTGCCCATAACCGCGGGCACGACTTTCGAAAGTTCAAATCCCTGCAGGGGAGTCCCAACTTAGCCCATCACAAGCTCTCACGGTCAACAAAGAATATTCCTTCTCCCAAGACAATCCGATCAGACTCGGCATCCCGGTTACAAGACATCTCGACAATGGTAAAACAAGTCCAGCAACACCGCCCGAATGTGCCGACAAACCCCGATAGGAGCTGCACATATCTCGTTCTCAAGGCACACTCAGATGAGACATCCTACGAGTAAAATCAACCCTCAAGTTGCCCCGAGGTGGCCCCGCAGTCTACTCGGTCGGACCAACACTCAGAGGAGCACTAGCCCAGGGGGGTTTAATAAAGATGATCCTTGGGCTCTGAAAACCCAAGGGAAAAAGAGGCTAGGTGGCAAATGGTAAAACCAAGGTTGGGCATTCCTGGAGGAGTTTTATTCAAGGTGAACTGTCAAGGGGTTCCCATTATAACCCAACCGTGTAAGGAACGCAAAATCCGGGAACATAACACCGATATGACGGAAAACTAGGGCAGCAAGAGTGGAACAAAACACCAGGCATAAGTCCGAGCCTTCCACCCTTTACCAAGTATATAGGTGCATTAAGATAAACAAGATAATATGATGATATCCCAACAATAAACATGTTCCAACAAGGAACGATCTCCAATCTTCACCTGCAACTAGCAATGCTATAAGAGGGGCTGAGCAAAGCGGTAACATAGCCAAACAATGGTTTGCTAGGACAAGGTGGGTTAGAGGTTTGACATGGCAAATGGGAGGCATGATAAGCAAGTGGTAGGTATCGTAGCATAGGCATAGCAAAAGAGCGAGCATCTAGCAAGCAAAGATAGAAGTGATTTCGAGGGTATGGTCATCTTGCCTGCAAAGTTCTCAGAGTTGACTTGATCCTCGTAAGCGTACTCAACGGGCTCCTCATTCACGTACTCGTCTCCCGGCTCTACCCAACCAAGAACAACAAGCAAAAGGGAACACAGTCAACCACGTGCAATGCTCAAGCAACATGATGCAAACATGGTATGATATGTGGGATGCGATATGTGATGCATATGCATGATTTGCAAAGGAATGATAGAACCTAGCCTCAACTTGGAAAACCAAAAGTGCCTGGAAAGGGGAGGTGATTTCAGTTGAAATCGATACAAAGATCACCGGAATCGGATGCACAAATGGCAAGCAAAACGAAAATGGCACCGATCTGCGATTAACAGCAAGTAGCCTTCTAAATGCATCAAGACAAACATGCTACAGCACTCCAACATGACAAGGATCCACTCAAGATGCTTGACAAAAGATGAACACTAAGCTACGGCTAATTCACTCATTAACAGGTTCAAATAAGCATGGCAAAAGTGCAAAAGATTACTGGTTTCAGACTTAGTGAAATTAACAGCAAGTCAGGAATTTATCATCAGGAAGCAATATTTAGAGCACAATAACTACATGCTACAGGAACATATCATGGCAAAGCAAGGCATGGCATGAAGCTACTCAAAGCATACAACAAAAGTCCCTTAGTGACCATGAGCCAAAAGGGATCATAAAATACAATTGCAAGCATGTGAACATAGCAAAAATATAAACATATTCAGACTTAGTGAAAAACTGGAGCATGCAAAACAGATATCAAGTAGGCATGTTTACGAGTTCGATGCACTCACTTCAAAGCATGGCATGACAAACTAAGTATACACCCAGCAAATAGACATGGCATAGAAGCTAGGCATGGCAAGAACAACAACATAGCATGCATGGATCAACAACAACAAGCTCGGCAAAATTGCTAAACATGTTAACAATCTGCCAGGAATATTTTATAGCAAAAATAGAGCTCGATTGACTCAAGCTAGGGTGCTCCATAATTGCAAACAAAGACATGGATGGATAGAGCACACCATTATCTACAAAACATCCTTACTGATCATGCTCAAAAGAGGCACGGATCACTAGGAAACAACATGAACATATGGCATAAAAATAATGACAGGGCAGAGACTTAGTGAAAAACTAAGTCCCTGAAATCAGCAACATTGAGTAAGCTACTTTGCATGCTTGTGCTAGTCACCACAAAGATCACAAAAAAACATGGCATACACCTCTGTAAAGATAACATGGCATTCTTCAAAACACATGTAGAGCTCAGGATCATAGCATGCACACATTAATCATGGCAAAAATGACAAAAGTGCATTTGCTAAAACAGATCTGAAACTATCACCACATAGCCCTCTTCCAACAGCATTTCGGGCATCCAGATGAGCTCAAATGAAAATGATGCAATGAGATGAAATGGAGTACTCGTCGAGACAAACATTTTGATATACTACACGCACAAATCGGAGCCACGATGATGAAGTTATGCATGTGGAAGAATGCCAAAACGTTAGGGTTTAGGGACGAAAAAGTCAACCCAAACGAGTCCAGATCTGGATCCGGTTTGCACTGTAGCGATGCGGCGCCCGAGGTTCGCCGGAGGAGTTCCGAGGTCGCCGGAGACGTCGGGGATCACCGGAGTAGCGCGGAGCCGAGGGAGGAGAGGCCGGGGACGGCGGCGTAGGTCGGCAGTGGCGCGGTGGCGGTGGTCGGCGCCGAAGTGGAGGCGAGGCGAGGCGAGGTGGCCGTCGACGGCTCCGGCCGGCGCGGAAGCCTGCGGCGGTGCGGTGGCGTCCGGTGATGGAGCCGGCGAGAGGGCGACGCGCGCGCGTGGAGTCGGGCGGCGGGGATCCCAGGCGGCGCGGGGAGGCGAACGGGCCTCTTGGGCCCGGTTTGGGCCTCCCGGGCCGGCGGCGGAGAGGAGTCCGGCGGGACACGTGTCACCGCGTGGTTGGGCGCGGGGCGGCGGCGGACGTTGTCCGGCCAGAACGGACACGTCCGGCGTGGCACGAGGAGATTTTCTAGGGTTAGGGGTTGAAGAGACCCGGGATTTTCGTGGAGGGATCTATTTATAGAGGTAGAGGGAGCTAGGAAGCTCCAAATGAGGTGCGGTTTGTGGCCACGCGATCGTGATCGAACGGCCTAGGTGATGGAGGAGGTTTAGATGGTTTTTGGGCCACTTTGGAAGGGTGTTGGGCTGCAACACACATGAGGCCTTTTCGGTCCCTTGGTAAACCGTTGGAGTATGAAACGAAGTCCAAATGGTACGAAACTTGACTGGTGGTCTACCGGTAGTAAACCAAGGCCGCCTGGCAAGTCTCGGTCCAATCCGGAAATGTTTAACGCCCACACACGAAAAGAGGTAGAAAGGGACACCGGAGGACATAGGAGCGCCGGAATGCAAAACGGACAACGGGGAAAATGCTCGGATGCATGAGACGAACACGTATGCAAATGCAATGCACATGATGACATGATATGAGATGCATGACAAAGACAAAAACACACGGAGACAAAAACCTGACAACGAGGAAATATCATAACTTAGTGCCGGAAACGGCAAGAGTTGGAATAGAAATAAGGTAGGTTACATCCGGGGTGTTACAACACTCCACCACTGCGAAAGGATCTCATCCCAAGATCTAGGACTGGAAAAACTTCGGGTACTCAGAACAGAGGTGATCCTCTCGTTCCCAGGTGGCTTCACATTCGGAATGATGTGACCACTTGACTTTAAGGAATTTGGTAGACTTGTTGCGAGTCTTGCGCTCAGTTTCTTCAAGAATAGCAACTGGGTGCTCATGATAAGATAGGTCTTCTTGGAGATCAATGTCTTCGAAGTTGATGGTGCGGTCAGGAGTCTTGAAGCACTTGCGGAGTTGAGACACGTGAAACACGTCGTGCACGTTTGCAAAGTTGGAGGGAAGCTCAAGTTGATAGGCGAGATCGCCTCTCTTGCTGATGATCTTGAAAGGACCCACGTATCTCGGGGCAAGCTTCCCTTTGATACCGAAGTGATGAGTACCTTTCATTGGAGAGACGTGGAGGTAGACATGGTCTCCGATCTTGAAAGCCAAGTCACGATGCTTGCTACCATAGTAACTCTTCTGGCGCGATTGCGCGGCTTTGAGATTAACACGAATGACTTTGCACATTTCTCCTGCCTCTGTGATCAAGTCATTTCCAAGAAGTTGACGTTCACCAGTCTCTGACCAGTTAAGAGGAGTACGGCACTTCCTGCCATAGAGAATTTCAAATGGGGCCTTGCCCGAACTCGCTTGGAAGCTGTTGTTGTAGGAGAACTCGGCATATGGAAAACAATCTTCCCACTTCATACCAAAGGATCTGACACAAGCCCTGAGCATATCTTCAAGAATCTGATTTACTCGCTCAACTTGGCCACTAGTTTGAGGATGAAAAGCTGTGCTGAAACGAATGTTGGTGCCCATGGCCTTCTGAAAAGAATCCCAGAACTTAGATCTGAAGATGCTGCCACGATCTGAAGATATCAACCGCGGAATGCCGTGCAGAGAGACAATCCTGGAGGTATATAGCTCTGCCAATTGAGCTGCTGTGATAGATTCTTTGATAGGAAGAAAATGAGCCACTTTAGTGAGTTTGTTGATGACAACAAAGATAGCATCATTGCCACGCTTGGACTTTGGAAATCCAGTCACGAAGTCCATCTCAATATGGTCAAACTTCCATTCTGGAATGGCAAGAGGTTGGAGGAGACCAGCTGGTCGTTGGTGTTCTGCTTTCACTCTTCTGCAGACATCACATTCATTCACGAACTGAGCAATCTCACGCTTCATTCGAGTCCACCAATACGACTGCTTGAGATCATGGTACATCTTTGTACTTCCAGGCTGAATAGAGAGGAGTGAATTGTGAGCCTCGTTCATAATGACTTTACGAAGGTCACCTTTAGGCACAACAATGCGATCCTCAAAGAATAGAGTATCCTTGTCATCGAGACGATAGCACTTGTACTTAGGTTGATTCTTGGCAATCCCAATCTTCGCCTTCTTCACCATAGCATCAAGAAGTTGAGCCTCACGAATCTGATCTTCCAAAGTGGGAGAGACTTGGAGGTTGGCCAGAAATCCTTGAGGAACAACTTGCAGATTGAGTTTGCGGAAAGCTTCACAAAGCTCGGGTTGGTAAGGCTTGAGAATCAAACTGTTGCAGTAAGCCTTTCTACTCAATGCGTCAACAATTACATTGGCCTTGCCTGGAGTATATTCGATACTTGGATTATACTCTTGAATCATTTCAACCTAATGAGTCTGCCTGAGGTTGAGGTTTGGCTGAGTAAAGATGTACTTGAGACTCTTATGATCAGTGAAGATGTCCACTTTTCTTCCCAATAAGAGATGTCTCCAAGTTAAAAGAGCATGCACAACTGCCGCCAACTCGAGGTCATGAGTGGGCTAGTTCTTTTCATTGGGCTTCAACTGGCGAGAGTTATAGGCCACAACTTTCTTCTCTTGCATCAACACTGCACCAAGACCTTGAAGGGAAACATCACAGAAGACCTCGAACAGTTTGGATTCATCAGGAGGAATCAGAACTGGAGCAGTGACTAACTTCTCTTTCAGGATGTTGAAAGCGATGTCACATTCAGGCGACCATACATACTTCACATGCTTCTGGAGAAGGTTGGAAAGAGGCTTTGCGATCTTAGATAAGTTCTCAACGAACCTTCGACAATAGCTTGCGAGCCCAAGGAAGCTACGGAGTTGCTTCACATTCTGAGGTGGTTCCCAATTCACAATTGCAGACACCTTCTCAGGATTCACCGCTATGCCCTTGGTAGAAATGATATGCCCAAGGTAGAGAACCTCATCAAGCCAAAACTCACACTTTGAAAACTTCGCATAGAACTGATGTTCTCTGAGTTTATCCAGCACCAAACGCAAATGTTTGGCATGATCCTCCTTGTTCTTGGAAAAGACCAAAATGTCATCGAGGTAGACCAAGACGAAGTCATTTGTGTAGGCGTTGAAGATGAAATTCATCATGCGAGAGAATGTTGGCGGAGCGTTGACGAGGCCGAAAGACATGACAGTGTATTCATATGAGCCATAGCTTGTTCTGAATGCTGTCTTAGGGATATTTTGCTCACGAATGCGAATCTGATGATAGCCCATACGGAGATCAAGCTTGGAGAATACTTGAGCACCTTTGAGTTGTTCAAACAGCTCATTGATGTTGGGAAGTGGGTACTTGTTCTTTATGGTCTTCTTGTTCAATGGACGGTAGTCGACACAAAGTTGGTCCGTTCCATCCTTCTTCTTCACAAAAAGAACTCCACAACCCGACGGAGAAGAACTAGGTCAGATGAGACCCATTCGCTCTTGAATATCGAGTTGTTTCTTCAGCTCCTTTAACTCTTCAGGTCCAAGCTTGTAAGGACGTTTGCAAACAGGTTCCGTGCCAGGCTCAAGATCGATGATGAATTCAACTGGCCGGTGCGGAGGCATTCCTGGAAGCTCTTCTGGAAAGACGTCTTGATATTCGCAAACGACTGGAATTTGAGAGATGGCATCCAGCTCGCCCTTCTCATTGAGAGAAAACAGTCGGATGGTATCATCCCTTGCGGCAAAGACAATTACATCCTCAGATGAATGAGTCAATTGAATCTTCCTGGCAGCACAATCAAGATGAGCCTTGTGCTTAGAAAGCTAATCCATTCCAAGAATAAGATCGATATCTGAGTTACCAAGGACCACTGGAGAGGACAGAAACTTGTAGTCGCCCAACGTGATAATAACATCCGGAGCAACCAAACTAGAAGTCAAAAGCTTGCCGGGAGAAACAACTTGCATGACTTTGGGCATAACCTCAGTATCAACATTTTGCTTCGATGCAAATGGGAATGACAAGAAAGAATGCGATGCACCAGTATCAAAAAGTACTTTTGCAGGAACATCATTAACATGAAGGTTACCCATGATGACATCTGACGAGTCCTCTGCCTGAGCTGCGTTCATCAAGTTGACCTTGGCGTACTTGGGGTTATGCTTAACCACTGCGGTACTAGCAGATCTCACAGGAGGAGGAGGAAGACGCCTCTGATTGAAGCATTTGTTGGCATAGTGACCCTTCTGCTGACACTTGTTGCACATGACCTCCGAGAGAGGACGATGATACGGAGCACTTGATCTTGTAGCTTGAGACGAAGTCTTGTTCTGAAAGCCTGGGTTGGGTGGGTGGGAAGATCCATTGCCACCTTTGCTCTTCTGCTGATAAGGCTGACAAAACGGAGGAGGAGGCAGCCAATACTTTTGCTGCTTAGAAGCCACTTGAGTTGAGGAAGAAGGAGTTGCATCTCTGACTCGCTTCTTGGAAGCACCACACCAGAGTTGAGCAGTCTCTTGCTTCATTGCCATATTGTAGAACTCATCGTACTTCTTCGGCTAAAAAAGGACGAGAGCTAGTTGGAGATCTTCTCTGAGGCCACCCCTGAACTGATAAATCATGCTCTTCTCATCAGGGACGTCTTACTTGGCGAAACAAGCGAGCCTCTAGAACAGAATGTTATACTGGTAAACAGACAAGCTGCCTCGCTTCAGGTTGCGGAGTTCCTCACGCTTGCTCTCAACAACACTCTGAGGAATGTGATGAGCTTTGAAGTCTTGACGGAATTCATCCCAGGTAATCACACGGCCTCCTCTGGAATCTTTGTATTGCTGAAACCATTCTGCAGCTTGGTCTTTGAGTTGGAAGGAGGCAAACTTGACAAAGTCCTCAGGCCTGACGTTAGTTCACTCGAAATGCTTGCAGATATCCACGAGCCAATCATCAGCGTCTGAGGCCTCGACACAGTTGCTGAAGGTCTTTGGCTGGTTAGCAAGGAACTGGTTGAGTGTAGCAAACTGATTCTGATTGTTGCCATGGCCAAGATTCCCTTGGTTGCGCTCTTGTAGAATTTGCATGATCAACTGCGTGTTTGCATTGGTAGCGGCCATCACAGCTTGCCATGCCTCCGGAGGTGGAGGTGGTGGTGACGGATCAGGATTCGGAGTCGTGCGCGTTGGAGGATCCATCCTGGAGAGGGTGACATCCGTTAGCATCTTGATAGACAAATATTCAAGCTGAATCAAACGGATCGAAATTACAACATATAGTCTTCACATCCGAACAAAATGAACGAATGAATTCCAATTGAAATGGTCACATTTCCATAAATTGAGAAGCCACTTAGATAGAGGTAGAAGAATAAAACAACAAGGTACGGACAAGAACAAATACTTGGTGAGGATTACCCAATCACAAACCAAATATCCGCAGAAGAATTTCTAGAGCTACAAGAATTCCCACCTATGAAACTCCCGAACCTTTCCGGTTATGCAATCAGGTGTTGGGGATACAGGGGAAGCATAATATCTCACTCAAAGCTAGCAAATCCTACATCCAGTTGTATCCATCCTTCAACACATAACCAAGAAACCTTCGGAAATCATTTACCTCAACCTTCGAAAAGCATCCGTTATACGAGTTATAGCAATACTCCCGAACTCCCGCCCCAGTACTGGGTGGCGTCGAGGTTATCTCACCAACAACTGCATAAAAGAGATTTTCGATGTCGGCGAAACTCAGGTATTCCAGAATTGCAACGATAAAATTGTGACGACAACACCTCGGACCTCAACTCCCCGGGACACTGCCACAACCCCTAAATGTCAGGAGGCACCAAGAACAATGTTCTCGTCACAAAACCATCGGAACGATTCCAAGATACCCGTGTGATCCTAGAATTTTTTTAGTGAAATTTGAGAAGAGAAGAGTCAAAACTCTACGTCAAGATGCCTCACCAGAGCGACGAAGGGACTGAGAAGTAAAAAAGTAGTCCTACTCTCCGATATATATAATTCCTAAATGACTCAAAACATTTTTCTAGACTCAACAACGCCAGCGATTCAATCAAGCAGGGGGATCCTAAGGTCGGGGAAGGCTCTGAATACCAACTTGTAATGCCCTCGATGCGGCCGTATCTCCCACGTGTCGAAGCACGACTTAGAGGCATAACATTGAAAGCAATGTCGCAAGTGAGGTAATCTTCACAACAACCCATGTAATACATAATGGAAAGAGATACATAGTTGGCTTACACTCGCCACGTCACACAAACAACATAAATAAGTCATTGCATTCATCCAATACACTCAAGGTCCGACTACGGAACCAAAATGAAGATAAACCCCAAATGCAACATAGTCCCCGATCGCCCCAACTGGGCACCACTACTGATCATCTGGGAAAGACACGTAGTATCGTCCTGAGACCTCATCGAACAGCCACTTGAGCTCAGTTGAAACACCTGGAGCGGTATCATCGGTCCCTGCATCTGGTTTTGGAAGTAATCTGTGAGTCACGGGGACTCAGCAATCTCACACCCTCGCGATCAAGACTATTTAAGCTTGTAAGTAAGGTAAAGGTATGATGTGGAGCTGCAGCAAGCGAAAAGCATATATGGTGGCTAACATACGCAAATGAGAGCGAGAAGAGAAGGCAAAAGCACGGTCAAACAACTGTGATCAAGAAGTGATCCTAGAACAACCTACATCAATCATTACTCCAACACCGTGTTCACTTCCCGGACTCCGCCGAGAAGAGACCATCACGGTTACACACGCGGTTGATGCATTTTAATTAAGTTAAGTTTCAGGTTATCTACAACCGGACATTAACAAATTCCCATCTGCCCATAACCGCAGGCACGACTTTCGAAAGTTCAAATCCCTGCAGGGGAGTCCCAACTTAGCCCATCACAAGCTCTCACGGTCAACAAAGGATATTCCTTCTCCCAAGACAATCCGATCGGACTCGGCATCCCGGTTACAAGACATCTCGACAATGGTAAAACAAGTCCAGCAACACCGCCCGAATGTGCCGACAAATCCCGATAGGAGCTGCACATATCTCGTTCTCAGGGCACACTCAGATGAGACATCCTACGAGTAAAACCAACCCTCAAGTTGCCCCGAGGTGGCCCCGTAGTTTACTCGGTCGGACCAACACTCAGAGGAGCACTGGCCCAGGGGGGTTTAATAAAGATGACCCTTGGGCTTCGGAAACCCAAGGGAAAAAGAGGCTAGGTGGCAAATGGTAAAACCAAGGTTGGGCATTGCTGGAGGAGTTTTATACAAGGCGAACTGTCAAGGGGTTCCCATTATAACCCAACCGTGTAAGGAACGCAAAATCCGGAAACATAACACCGATATGACGGAAAACTAGGGCGGCAAGAGTGGAACAAAACACCAGGCATAAGTCCGAGCCTTCCACCCTTTACCAAGTATATAGGTGCATTAAGATAAACAAGATAATATGATGATATCCCAACAATAAACATGTTCCAACAAGGAACGATCTCCAATCTTCACGTGCAACTAGCATCGCTATAAGAGGGGCTGAGCAAAGCGGTAAAATAGCCAAACAATGGTTTGCTAGGACAAGGTGGGTTAGAGGTTTGACATGGCAAATTGAGGCATGATAAGTAAGTGGTAGGTATCGTAGCATAGGTATAGCAAAAGAGCGAGCATCTAGCAAGCAAAGATAGAAGTGATTTCGAGGGTATGATCATCTTGCGTGCAAAGTTCCCAGAGTTGACTGATCCTCGTAAGCGTACTCAACGGGCTCCTCGTTCACGTACTCGTCTCCTGGCTCTACCCAAACAAGAACAACAAGCAAAAGGGAACACAATCAACCACGTGCAATGCTCAAGCAACATGATGCAAACATGGTATGATATGCGGGATGCGATATGTGATGCATATGCATGATTTGCAGAGGAGTGATAGAACCTGGCCTCAACTTGGAAAACCAAGAGTGCCACTGGAAAGGGGAGGTGATTTCGGTTGAAATCGATATAAAGATCACCGGAATCGGATGCACGGTTTGGAAATGGCAAGCAAAACAAAAATGGCACCGATCTGCGATTAACAGCAAGTAGCCTTCTAAATGCATCAAGAACAACATGCTACAGCACTCCCACATGACAACAAAATACATGACAGGGATCCACTCAAGATGCTTGACAAAAGATGAACAATGAGCTACGGCTAATTCACTCATTAACAGGTTCAAATAAGCATGGCAAAAGTGCAAAAGATTACTGGTTTCAGACTTAGTGAAATTAGCAGCAAGTCAGGAATTTATCATCAGGAAGCAATGTTTAGAGCACGATAACTACATGCTGCAGGAACATATCATGGCAAAGCAAGGCATGACATGAAGCTACTCAAAGCATACAACAAAAGTCCCTTAGTGACCATGAGCCAAAAGGGATCATAAAATACAATTGCAAGCATGTGAACATAGCAAAAACATAAACAGATTCAGACTTAGTGAAAAATTGGAGCATGCAAAACAGATATCAAGTAGGCATGTTTACGAGCTCGATGCACTCACTACAAAGCATGGCATGACAAACTAAGCATACACCCAGCAAATAGACATGGCATAGAAGCTAGACATGGCAAGAAAAACAACATAGCATGTATGGATCAACAACAAGCTCGGCAAAACTGCTAAACATGTTAACAATCTGCCAGGAACATTTTATAGTAAAAGTAGAGCTCGATTGACTCAAGCTAGGGTGCTCCATAATTGCAAACAAAGACATGGATGGATAGAGCACAACATTATCTACAAAACATCCTTACTAATCATGCTCAAAAGAGGCACGAATCACTAGGAAACAGTATGAACATATGGCATAAAAATAATGACGGGGCAGAGACTTAGTGAAAAACTAAGTCCCTGAAATCAGCAACATTGAGTAAGCTACTTTGCATGCTTGTGCTAGTCACCACAAAGATCACAAAAAAACATGGCATACACCTCTGTAAAGATAACATGGCATTCTTCAAAACACATGTAGAGCTCAGGATCATAGCATGCACACATTAATCATGGCAAAAATGACAAAAGTGCATTTGCTGAAACAGATCTAAAACTATCATCAGATAGCCCTCTTCCAACAGCATTTCGGGCATCAAGATGAGCTCAAATGAAAATGATGCAATGAGATGAAATGGAGTACTCGTCGAGACGAACATTTTGATATGCTACACGCACGAATCAGAGCCACGATGATAAAGTTATGGCATGTGGAAGAATGCAAAAATGTTAGGGTTTAGGGACGAAAAAGTCAACCCAAACGAGTCCAGATCTGGATCCGGTTTGCACTGTAGCGATGCGGCACCCGAGGTTCGCCGGAGGAGTTCCGAGGTCGCCGGAGACGTCGGGGATCACCAGAGTAGCACGGAGCAGAGGGAGGAGAGGCCGGGGACGGCGTGGACGGCGACATAGGTCGGGGCTGGCGCGGTGGCGGTGGTCGGCGCCGGAGTGGCAGCGAGGCGGCCGGCGACGGCTCCGGCCGACGCGGAAGCCTGCGGCGGCGCGGTGGCATCCGGTAGTGGAGCCGGCGAGAGGGCGGCGCGCGCGTGGAGTAGGGCGGCAGGGATCCCAGGCGGCGCAGGGCGGCGAACGGGCCTCGGGGGCCCGGTTTGGGCCTCTCGGGCCGGCGGCGGAGAGGAGTCCGGCGGGACACGTGTCACCGCGTGGTTGGGCACGGGGCGGCGGCGGACGTTGTCCGGCCGGAACGGACACGTCCGGCGCGGCGCGAGGAGATTTTCTAGGGTTAGGGGTTGAAGAGACCCGGGATTTTCGTGGAGGGGTCTATTTATAGAGGTAGAGGGAGCTAGGAAGCTCCAAATGAGGTGCGGTTTGCGGCCACGCGATCATGATCGAACGGCCTAGGTGATGGAGGAGGTTTAGGTGGTTTTTGGGCCACTTTGGAAGGGTGTTGGGCTGGAACACACACGAGGCCTTGTCGGTCCCTCGGTAAACCGTTGTAGTATCAAACGAAGTCCAAATGGTACGAAAATTGACAGGTGGTCTACCGGTAGTAAACCAAGGCCGCCTGGCAAGTCTCGGTCCAATCCGGAAATGTTTAATGCCCACACACGAAAAGAGGTAGAAAGGGACACCGGAGGACATAGGAGCGCCGAAATGCAAAACGGACAACGGGGAAAATGCTCGGATGCATGAGACGAACACGTATGCAAATGCAATGCACATGATGACATGATATGAGATGCATGACAAAGACAAAAACACACGGAGACAAAAACCCGACAACGAGGAAATATCATAACTTAGTGCAGGAAACGGCAAGAGTTGGAATATAAATAAGGTAGGTTACATCCGGGGTGTTACACACAAGTCTAGAATATACTCAATTAGGGCATCTCCAACGGAAAACTTTAAACCACCCGCAACCGTCCAGACCGCGCAGTCCGGACGTGTAGTGCCATCCAATGCGGGCCTGTACCGGTCCGCAGGGCGGTTCAGGCACACTTTCTCTCATAAACTGGACACAAACATGGAAGGGCTTTGCGGACGCCCCAACAACACCCATGCCCGCTTCTGACCATTCTGGAACACCCAAACTCCTTCCCCCCTCGCCCGCAGGCATTCCTGCCTGGCGCCAGCTGCCCGCATTCATGTAGGGATGAAAACGGAGCGAAAACTGACGGAATTGAGTGCTACCACATTTGTTTTCATATATTTTTGCAGAAGCGGAAATGAATACAGAAACCCTGGAAATGAATACAAAAACAGATAATACCGGAAACAGACACATAATGAATACAAAACAGACATGAAAACGGAAGTGGGCGGTGACCAGAACTTAAAAACCCCTTGAATCATAGAGAAATACACATAAAAACAAACAAATTTAATGAATTGTTAACATGTCTACAAAATAATATCATTATGTTAGCATATGGCCCCGGGTCTACTAGTAATGGACAATTGCATATAGGGTTCCCAAGCTGAGTACATGTGTGGTAGTAGAAGCTTAAGGTCTACTTGTCATAGACGTGATGCCTATATAATGATTATGCCTTGGATGATCTTCATAACTATGCACAATCCTATCAATTATCCAACAACAATTTGTTTACCCTTCGCTATTATGCTTTCGAGAGAGGTGCATCTAGTGAACCTATGGCCCCGGGTCCATTCTGTTGGGGAACGTAGTAATTTCAAAAAAATTCCTACGCACACGCAAGATCATGGTGATGCACAGCAACGAGAGGGGAGAGTGTTGTCTACGTACCCTCGTAGACCGGAAGCGGAAGCGTTATAACAACGCGGTTGATGTAGTCATACGTCTTCACGGCCCGACCGATCAAGCACCGAAACTACGACACCTCCGAATTCTAGCACACGTTCAGCTCGATGACGATCCCCGGACTCCGATCCAGCATAGTGTCGGGGAAGAGTTCCATCAGCACGATGGCGTGGTGACGATCTTGATGTTCTACCATCGCAGGGCTTCGCCTAAGCACCGCTACAATATTATCGAGGATTATGGTGGAGGGGGGCACCGCACACGGCTAAGAGAACGATCATGAAGATCAACTTGTGTCTAGAGGTGCCCCCGTATATAAAGGAGCAAGGTAGAGAGGCCGGCCGGCCCTTGGGGCGCGCCAAGGAGGGGGGAGTCCTCCTCCTAGTAGGAGTAGGACTCCCCTTTCCTAGTCCAACTAGGAAGAGAGAAGGGGGAAGGAAAGAGAGGGAGAGGGAGAGGGAAAGAGGGGCCGCGCCCCCCTCCCCTAGTCCAATTCGGACTCCCCATGGGAGGGGGCGCGCCACCTGTTGGGCTGCTGCCCTCTCTCTCCCCTCAGGCCCACAAAGGCCCAATACTTCCCCGGGGGGTTCCGGTAACCCTTCCGGCACTCCGGTTTTCTCCGAAATCACCCGAAACACTTCCGGTGTCCGAATATAGCCGTCCAATATATCGATCTTTATGTCTCGGCCATTTCGAGACTCCTCGTCATGTCCATGATCATATCCGGGACTCCAAACAACCTTCGGTACATCAAAATATATAAACTCATAATGAAACTGTCATCGTAACGTTAAGCGTGCGGACCCTACGGGTTCGAGAACAATGTAGACATGACCGAGACACGTCTCCGGTCAATAACCAATAGCGGAACATGGATGCTCATATTGGCTCCTACATTTTCTACGAAGATCTTTATCGGTCAGACCGCATAACAACATACGTTGTTCCTTTTGTCATCGGTATGTTACTTGCCAGAGATTCGATCGTTGGTATCTCAATACCTAGTTCAATCTCGTTACCAGTAAGTCTCTTTACTCGTTCCGTAATACATCATCCCACAACTAACTCATTAGTTGCAATGCTTGCAAGGCTTAAGTGATGTGCATTACCGAGAGGGCCCAGAGATACCTCTCCGACAATCGGAGTGACAAATCCTAATCTTGAAATACGCCAACCCAACAAGTACCTTCGGAGACACCTGTAGAGTGAAGGAAATATGCCCTAGAGGCAATAATAAAGTTATTATTTATTTCCTTATATCATGATAAATGTTTATTATTCATGCTAGAATTGTATTAACCGAAAACATAATACATGTGTGAATACATAGACAAACAGAGTGTCACTAGTATGCCTCTACTTGACTAGCTCGTTAATCAAAGATGGTTATGTTTCCTAACCATGGACAAAGAGTTGTTATTTGATTAACGGGATCACATCATTAGATGAATGATCTGATTGACATGACCCATTCCATTAGCTTAGCACCCGATCATTTAGTATGATGCTATTGCTTTCTTCATGACTTATACATGTTCCTATGACTATGAGATTATGTAACTCCCGTGTGCCGGAGGAACACTTTGTGTGCTACCAAACGTCACAACGTAACTGGGTGATTATAAAGGTACTCTACAGGTGTCTCCAAAGGTACATGTTGGGTTGACGTATTTCGAGATTAGGATTTGTCACTTCGATTGTCGGAGAGGTATCTCTGGGCCCTCTCGGTAATGCACATCACTTAAGCCTTGCAAGCAATGCAACTAATGAGTTAGTTGCGAGATGATGTATTACAGAACGAGTAGAGAGACTTGCTGGTAACGAGATTGAACTAGGTATTGGATACCGACGATCGAATCTCGGGCAAGTAACATACCGATGACAAAGGGAACAACGTATGTTGTTATGCGGTCTGACCGATAAAGATCTTCGTAGAATATGTAGGAACCAATATGGGCATCCAGGTCCCGCTATTGGTTATTGACCGGAGACGTGTCTCGGTCATGTCTACATTGTTCTCGAACCCGTAGGGTCCGCACGCTTAAGGTTTCGATGACAGTTATATTATGAGTTTATGAGTTTTGATGTACCGAAGGAGTTCAGGGTCTCGGATGAGATCGGGGACATGACGAGGAGTCTCTAAATGGTCGAGACGTAAAGATCGATATATTGGACGACTATATTCCGACATCGGAAAGGTTCCGAGTGATTCGGGTATTTTTCGGAGTACTCGAGAGTTACGGGAATTCGCCGGGAGAAGTATTGGGCCTTGATGGGCTTTAGTGGGAAGAGGAGAAAGGGCCTGCTGCGCCCCCCTCCCCTCTAGTCCGAATTGGACTAGGGAAAAGGGGGCCGGCCACCTTTCCTTCTCCTCCACTTCCTTCTCCCTTCCTCCCCTCTTGGTGGACTCCTACTAGGACTTGGAGTCCTAGTAGGACTCCACATCCTGGCCGCACCTAGCCTTGGCCGGCCTCCTCCTCCTCCATCCTTTATATACAGGGGCAGGGGGCACCCCATAGACACACAAGTTGATCCACATGATCTTATTCTTAGCCGTGTGCGGCGCCCCCTGCCACCATAGTCCTCGATAATATTGTAGCGGTGCTTAGGCGAAGCCCTGCGACAGTAGTACATCAAGATCGTCACCACGCCGTCGTGCTGACGGAACTCTTCCCCGACACTTTGCTGGATCGGAGTCCGGGGATCGTCATCGAGCTGAACGTGTGCTAAAACTCGGAGGTGCCGTAGTTTCGGTGCTTGATCGGTCGGGCCGTGAAGACGTACGACTACATCAACCGCGTTGTCATAACGCTTCCGCTGTCGATCTACAAGGGTACGTAGATCACACTCTCCCCTCTCGTTGCTATGCATCACCATGATCTTGCGTGTGCGTAGGAAAATTTTGAAATTACTACGTTCCCCAACATAGAGCACCTTTATAATCACCCAGTTACGTTGTGACGTTTGGTAGCACACAAAGTGTTCCTCCGGTAAACGGGAGTTGCATAATCTCATAGTCATAGGAACATGTATAAGTCATGAAGAAAGCAATATCAACAAACTAAACGATCAAGTGCTATGCTAACGGAATTGGTCAAGTCAATCACATAATTCTCCTAATGATGTGATCCCGTTAATCAAATGACAACTCATGTCTATGGTTAGGAAACATAACCATCTTTGATCAACGAGCTAGTCAAGTAGAGGCATACTAGTGACACTTTGTTTGTCTATGTATTCACACATGTATTATGTTTCCGGTTAATACAATTCTAGCATGAATAATAAACATTTATCATGATATAAGGAAATAAATAATAACTTTATTATTGCCTCTAGGGCATATTTCCTTCAGTCTCCCACTTGCACTAGAGTCAGTAATCTGAAGGAAATATGCCCTAGAGGCAATAATAAAGTTATTATTTATTTCCTTATATCATGATAAATGTTTATTATTCATGCTAGAATTGTATTAACCGGAAACATAATACATGTGTGAATACATAGACAAACAGAGTGTCACTAGTATGCCTCTACTTGACTAGCTCGTTAATCAAAGATGGTTATGTTTCCTAACCATGAACAAGGAGTTGTTATTTGATTAACGAGGTCACATCATTAGTTGAATGATCTGATTGACATGACCCATTCCATTAGCTTAGCACCCGATCGTTTAGTATGATGCTATTGCTTTCTTCATGACTTATACATGTTCCTATAACTATGAGATTATGCAACTCCCGTTTACCAGAGGAACACTTTGGGTACTACCAAACGTCACAACGTAACTAGGTGATTATAAAGGAGTACTACAGGTGTCTCCAATGGTAGATGTTGGGTTGGCGTATTTCGAGATTAGGGTTTGTCACTCCGATTGTCGGAGAGGTATCTCTGGGCCCCCTCGGTAATACACATCACATAAGCCTTGCAAGCATAATAACTAAGATGTTAGTTATGAGATGATGTATTACGGAACGACTAAAGAGACTTGCCAGTAACGAGATTGAACTAGGTATTGGATACCGACGATCGAATCTCGGGCAAGTAACATACCGATGACAAAGGGAACAACGTATGTTGTTATGCGGTCTGACCGATAAAGATCTTCGTAGAATATGTAGGAGCCAATATGAGCATCCAGGTCCCGCTATTGGTTATTGACCGGAGACGTGTCTCGGTCATGTCTACATTGTTCTCGAACCGTAGGGTCCGCACGCTTAACGTTACGATGATAGTTATTATGAGTTTATGCATTTTGATGTACCGAAGGTAGTTCGGAGTCCCAGATGTGATCACGGACATGACGAGGAGTCTCGAAATGGTCGAGACGTAAAGATTGATATATTGGAAGCCTATGTTTGGACATCGGAAGTGTTTCGGGTGAAATCGGGATTTTACCGGATTACCGGGAGGGTTACCGGAACCCCCCGGGAGCCAAATGGGCCAACATGGGCCTTAGTGGAAAGGTGAGAGGGCTGCCCACATAGGGCTGCACCTCCCCCCTCTCCCTAGTCCTATTAGGACTAGGAGAGGGGCCGGCCACCTCTCTCTCCCTCTCCCCCTTTAGGAATCCTATTAGGAATAGGATTGGGGGGGGGGGAGTCCTACTCCCGGTAGGAGTAGGACTCCTCCTGCGCCTCCCTCCTTTGGCCGGCCAGCCTCCCCCCCTTCATCCTTTATATACGGGGGCAGGGGACACCCCAAGACACACAAGTTGATCCTTGAGATCGTTCCTTAGCCGTGTGCGGTGCCCCCTGCCACCAAATTCCACCTCGATCATACCGTTGTAGTGCTTAGGCGAAGCCCTGCGTCGGTAGTACATCAAGATCGTCACCACGCCGTCGTGCTGACGGAACTCCTCCCTGAAGCTTTGCTGGATCGGAGCCCGGGGATCGTCATCGAGCTGTACGTGTGCTAAGAACTCGGAGGTGCCGGAGTAACGGTGCTTGGATCGGTCGGATCGGGAAGAAGACGTACGACTACTTCCTCTACGTTGTGTGATCGCTTCCGCAGTTGGTCTGCGTTGGTACGTAGACAACACTCTCCCCTCTCGTTGCTATGCATCACAATGATCTTGCGTGTGCGTAGGAAAATTTTCGAAATTACTACGTTCCCCAACAGTGGCATCCGAGCCTAGGTTTTATGGTTTGATGTTATTTGCATGAGTAGAACACAAGTGAGTTGTGGGCGATACAAGTCATACTGCCTACCAGCATGTCATACTTTGGTTCGGCGGTATTGTTGGACGAGACGATCCGGACCAACCTTACGCGTACTCTTACGCGAGACCGGTTCCCTCGACGTGCTTTGCACATAGATGGCTTGCGGAAGACTGTCTCTCCAACTTTAGTTGAACCAAGTGTGGCTACGCCTGGTCCTTGAGAAGGTTAAAATGGAGTCTATTTGACGAACTATCGTTGTGGTTTTGATGCGTAGGTGAGATGAGTTCTTACTTAAGCCCGTAGCAGCCACGTAAAACTTGCAACAACAAAGTAGAGGACGTCTAACTTGTTTTTGCAGGGCATGTTGTGATGTGATATGGTCAAGGCATGATGCTGATTTTATTGTATGAGATGATCATGTTTTGTAACCAAGTTATCGGCAACTGGCAGGAGCCATATGGTTGTCGCTTTATTGTATGCAATGCAATCGCGATGTAATGCTTTACTTTATTACTAAGCGGTAGTGATAGTCGTGGAAGCATAAGATTGGCGAGACGACAATGATGCTACGATGGAGATCAAGGTGTCGCGCCGGTGACGATGGTGATCATGACGGTGCTTCGGAGATGGAGATCACAAGCACAAGATGATGATGGCCATATCATATCACTTATATTGATTGCATGTGATGTTTATCCTTTTATGCATCTTATCTTGCTTTGATTGACGGTAGCATTATAAGATGATCTCTCACTAAATTATCAAGAAGTGTTCTCCCTGAGTATGCACCGTTGCCAAAGTTCATTGTGCCCAGACACCACGTGATGATCGGGTGTGATAAGCTCTACGTCCATCTACAACGGGTGCAAGCCAGTTTTGCACACGCAGAATACTCAGGTTAAACTTGACGAGCCTAGCATATGCAGATATGGCCTCGGAACACGGAGACCGAAAGGTCGAGCGTGAATCATATAGTAGATATGATCAACATAACGATGTTCACCATTGAAAACTACTCCATCTCACGTGATGATCGGTTATGGTTTAGTTGATTTGGATCACGTGATCACTTAGAGGATTAGAGGGATGTCTATCTAAGTGGGAGTTCTTAAGTAATATGATTAAATTGAACTTAAATTTATCATGAACTTAGTCCTGGTAGTATTTTGCAAATTATGTTGTAGATCAATAGCTCGCGTTGTTGCTTCCCTGTGTTTATTTTTGATATGTTCCTAGAGAAAATTGTGTTGAAAGATGTTAGTAGCAATGATGCGGATTGGATCCGTGATCTGAGGTTTATCCTCATTGCTGCACAGAAGAATTATGTCCTTGATGCACCGCTAGGTGACAGACCTATTGCAGGAGCAGATGCAGACGTTATGAACGTTTGGCTAGCTCAATATGATGACTACTTGATAGTTTAGTGCACCATGCTTAATGGCTTAGAATCGGGACTTCAAAGACGTTTTGAACGTCATGGACCATATGAGATGTTCCAGGAGTTGAAGTTAATATTTCAAGCAAATACCCGAGTTGAGAGATATGAAGTCTCCAACAAGTTCTATAGCTAAAAGATGGAGGAGAATCGCTCAACTAGTGAGCATGTGCTCAGATTGTCTGGGTACTACAATCGCTTGAATCAAGTGGGAGTTAATCTTCCAGATAAGATAGTGATTGACAGAATTCTCTAGTCACCATCACCAAGTTAGCAGAACTTCGTGATGAACTATAATATGCAAGGGATAACGGAAACAACTCCCAAGCTCTTCGTGATGCTGAAATCAACGAAGGTAGAAATCAAGAAAAACATCAAGTGTTGATGGTTGACAAGACCACTAGTTTCAAGAAAAGGGCAGAGGGAAGAAGGGGAACTTCAAGAAGAACGGCAAGCAAGTTGCTACTCAAGTGAAGAAGCCCAAGTCTGATCCTAAGCCTGAGACTAAGTGCTTCTACTGCAAAGGGAGTGGTCACTGGAAGTGGAACTACCCCAAGTGATTGGCGGATAAGAAGGATGGCAAAGTGAACATAAGTATATTTGATATACATGTTATTGATGTGTACTTTACTAGTGTTTATAGCAACCCCTTAGTATTTGATGCTAGTTCAGTTGCTAAGAGTAGTAACTCGAAACGGGAGTTGCAGAATAAACAGAGACTAGTTAAGGGTGAAGTGACGATGTATGTTGGAAGTGGTTCCAAGATTGATATGATCATCATCGCACACTCCCTATAATTTCGGGATTAGTGTTGAACCTAAATAAGTGTTATTTGGTGTTTGCGTTGAACATGAATATGATTTGATCATGTTTATTGTAATACGGTTATTCATTTAAGTAAGAGAATAAATTGTTGTTCTGTTTACATGAATAAAACCTAATATGGTTACACACCCAATGAAAATAGTTCATTGGATCTCGATCTTAATAATACACATATTCATAATATTGAAACCAAAAGATGCAAAGTTAATAATGATAGTGCAACTTATTTGTGGCACTGCTGTTTAGGTCATATTGGTATAAATTGCATGAAGAAACTCCATGCTGATGGGCTTTCGGAATCACTTGATTATGAATCACTTGATGTTTGCGAACCATGCCTTTTGGGCAAGATGACTAAAACACCGTTCTCCGGAACAATGGAGCGAGAAAAGATTTGTTGGAAATCATACATACTGATGTATGTGGTCCGATGAATATTGAGGCTCGCGACAGGTATCATTATTTTCTGATCTTCACAAATGATTTGAGCAGATATAAGTATATCTACTTGATGAAACATAAGTCTGAAACATTTGAAAAGTTCAAAGAATTTCAGAGTGAAGTGAAAAACATCGTGACAAGAAAATAAAGTTTCTACGATCTGATCGCGGAGACAAATATTTGAGTTACGAGTTTGGTCTTCAGTTAAAAAATGTGAAATAGTTTCACTACTCACGCCACCTGGAACACCACATCATAATGGTGTGTCCGAACGTCATAACCGTACTTTATTGGATATAGTGCAATCTATGATGTCTCTTACCGATTTACCGCTATTGTTTTTGGGGTCATGCATTAGAGACAGCTGCATTCACGTTAAAAAGGGGCACCATCTATATCCGTCGAGACGACGCCTTATGAACTATGGTTTGGCAAGAAACCAAAGTTGTCGTTTCTTAAAGTTTGGGGTTGCGATGCTTATATGAAAAGTTTCATCCTGATAAGCTCAAAACTCAAATCGGAGAAGTGCATCTTCATAGAAACTATTGGATACACCTTCTATCACAGATCCGAAGGCAAGACTTTTCTTGCTAAATTCGGAAACTTTCTGGAGAAGGAGTTTCTCTCGAAAGAAGTGAGTGGGAGGAAAGTAGAACTTGACGAGGTAACTGTACCTGCTCCCTTATTGGAAAGTAGTACATCACAGAAAAATGTTTCTGTGACACCTACACCAATTAGTGAGGAAGCTAATGATGATGATCATGAAACTTCAGGACAAGATACTACTGAACCCCGTAGATCAACCAGAGTGAGATCCACACCAGAGTGGTACGGTAATCCAATTCTGGAAGTCATGCTACTAGATCATGATGAACCTATGAACTATGAAGAAGCGATGGTGAGCCCAGATTCCGCAAAGTGGCTTGAAGCCATGAAATCTGAGATATGATCCATGTATGAGAACAAAGTTTGGACTTTGGTTGACTTGCCCGATGATCGGCAAGCAATTGAGAATAAATGGATCTTCAAGAGGAAGACGGACGCTGATAGTAGTGTTACTATCCACAAAGCTAGAATTGTCGCAAAAGGTTTTCGACAAGTTCAAAGGTGTTGACTACGATGAGAGCTTCTCACTCGTATCTATGCTTGAGTCTGTCCGAATCATGTTAGTAATTGCCGCATTTTATGAAATCTGGCAAATGGATAAACAAAACTGCATTCCTTAATGGATTTATTAAAGAAGAGTTGTATATGATGCAACAGAAGGTTTTGTCAATCCGAAAGGTGCTAACAAAATGTGAAAGCTCCAGCGATCCATCTGTGGACTGGTGCAAGCATCTCGGAGTTGGAATATACGCTTTGATGAGTTGATCAAAGCATATAGTTTTATACAGACTTGCGGTGAAGCCTGTATTTATAAGAAAGTGAGTGGGAGCACTACAGCATTTCTGATAAGTATATGTGAATGACATATTGTTGATCGGAAATAATGTAGAATTATTCTGTAAAGCATAAAGGAGTGTTTGAAAGGAGTTTTTCAAAGAAAGACTTCGATAAAGCTGCTTACATATTGAGCTTCAAGATCTATAGAGATAGATCAAGACGCTTGATAAGTTTTTCAATAAGTACATACCTTGACAAGATTTTGAAGTAGTTCAAAATGGAACAGTCAAAGAAAAAGTTTCTTGCCTGTGTTACAAGGTGTGAAGTTGAGTAAAGACTCAAAGCCCGACCACGGCAGAAGATAGAAAGAGAATGAGAGTCATTCCCTATGCCTCATTCATAGGTTCTATAAAGTATGCCATGCTGTGTACCAGATCTATTGTATACCCTGCACTGATTTGGCAAGGGAGTACAATAGTGATCTAGGAGTAGATCACTGGACAGCGGTCAGAATTATCCTTAGTGAAATAAGGATATGTTTCTCGATTATGGACGTGACAAAAAGGTTCGTCGTAAAGGGTTACGTCGATGCAAGTTTTTGACACTGATCCAGATGAATCTAAAGTCCCAATCTGGATACATATTGAAAGTGGGAGCAATTAGCTAGAGTAGCTCCGTGTAGAGCATTGTAGACATAGAACTTGCAAAATACTTACGGATCTGAATGTGACAGACCCGTTGACTAAAATTATCTCACAAGCAAAACATGATCACACCTTGGTACTCTTTGGGTGTTAATCACATAGAGATGTGAACTAGATTACTGACTCTAGTAAACCCTTTCAGTGTTGGTCACATGACGATGTGAACTATGGGTGTTAATCACATGGTGATGTGAACTATTGCTGTTAAATCACATGGCGATGTGAACTAGATTATTGACTCTAGTGCAAGTGGGAGACTGAAGGAAATATGCCCTAGAGGCAATAATAAAGTTATTATTTATTTCCTTATATCATGATAAATGTTTATTATTCATGCTAGAATTGTATTAACCGGAAACATAATACATGTGTGAATACATAGACAAACAGAGTGTCACTAGTATGCCTCTACTTGACTAGCTCGTTAATCAAAGATGGTTATGTTTCCTAACCATGAACAAGGAGTTGTTATTTGATTAACGAGGTCACATCATTAGTTGAATGATCTGATTGACATGACCCATTCCATTAGCTTAGCACCCGATCGTTTAGTATGATGCTATTGCTTTCTTCATGACTTATACATGTTCCTATAACTATGAGATTATGCAACTCCCGTTTACCAGAGGAACACTTTGGGTACTACCAAACGTCACAACGTAACTGGGTGATTATAAAGGAGTACTACAGGTGTCTCCAATGGTAGATGTTGGGTTGGCGTATTTCGAGATTAGGGCTTGTCACTCCGATTGTCGAAGAGGTATCTCTGGGCCCTCTCGGTAATACACATCACATAAGCCTTGCAAGCATAATAACTAAGATGTTAGTTATGAGATGATGTATTACGGAACGAGTAAAGAGACTTGCCAGTAACGAGATTGAACTAGGTATTGGATACCGACGATCGAATCTCGGGCAAGTAACATACCGATGACAAAGGGAACAACGTATGTTGTTATGCGGTCTGACCGATAAAGATCTTCGTAGAATATGTAGGAGCCAATATGAGCATCCAGGTCCCGCTATTGGTTATTGACCGGAGACGTGTCTCGGTCATGTCTACATTGTTCTCGAACCGTAGGGTCCGCACACTTAACGTTACGATGACAGTTATTATGAGTTTATGCATTTTGATGTACCGAAGGTAGTTCGGAGTCTCGGATGTGATCACGGACATGACGAGGAGTCTCGAAATGGTCGAGACGTAAAGATTGATATATTGGAAGCCTATGTTTGGACATCGGAAGTGTTCCGGGTGAAATCGGGATTTTACCGGATTACCGGGAGGGTTACCGGAACCCCCCGGGAGCCAAATGGGCCAACATGGGCCTTAGTGGAAAGGTGAGAGGGCTGCCCACATAGGGCTGCGCCTCCCCCCTCTCCCTAGTCCTATTAGGACTAGGAGAGGGGCCGGCCACCTCTCTCTCCCTCTCCCCCTTTAGGAATCCTATTAGGAATAGGATTGGGGGGGGGGGGAGTCCTACTCCCGGTAGGAGTAGGACTCCTCCTGCGCCTCCCTCCTTTGGCCGGCCAGCCTCCCCCCCTTCATCCTTTATATACGGGGGCAGGGGACACCCCAAGACACACAAGTTGATCCTTGAGATCGTTCCTTAGCCGTGTGCGGTGCCCCCTGCCACCAAATTCCACCTCGATCATACCGTTGTAGTGCTTAGGCGAAGCCCTGCGTCGGTAGTACATCAAGATCGTCACCACGCCGTCGTGCTGACGGAACTCCTCCCCGAAGCTTTGCTGGATCGGGGCCCGGGGATCGTCATCGAGCTGTACGTGTGCTAAGAACTCGGAGGTGCCGGAGTAACGGTGCTTGGATCGGTCGGATCGGGAAGAAGACGTACGACTACTTCCTCTACGTTGTGTGATCGCTTCCGTAGTCGGTCTGCGTTGGTACGTAGACAACACTCTCCCCTCTCGTTGCTATGCATCACCATGATCTTGCGTGTGCGTAGGAAAATTTTCGAAATTACTACGTTCCCCAACATAATCTAGTTCACATCGCCATGTGATTTAACATCAATAGTTCACATCGTCATGTGACCAACACCCGAAGGGTTTACTAGAGTCAATAATCTAGTTCACATCGCTATGTGATTAATACCCAAAGAGTACTAAGGTGTGATCATGTTTTGCTTGTGAGGGAAGTTTAGTCAACAGGTCTACCACATTCAGATCCGTATGTATTTTGCAAATTTCTATGTCAACAATGCTCTGCACGGAGCTACTCTAGCTAATTGCTCCCACTTTCAATATGTATCCAGATTGAGACTTTGAGTCATCTGGATCAGTGTCAAAACTTGCATCGACGTAACCCTTTACGACGAATCTTTTGTCACCTCCATAATCGAGAAACATATCCTTATTCCACTAAGGATAATTTTGACCAATGTCCAGTGATCTACTCCTAGATCACTATTGTACTCCCTTGCCAAACACAGGGCAGGGTATACAATAGGTCTGGTACACAGCATGGCATACTTTATAGAACCTATGGCTGAGGCATAGGGAATGACTTTCATTCTCTCTATCTTCTGTCGTGGTCGGGTTTTGAGTCTTACTCAACTTCACACCTTGTAACACAGGCAAGAACTCTTTCTTTGACTGTTCTATTTTGAACTACTTCAAAATCTTGTCAAGGTATGTACTCATTGAAAAACTTATCAAGCGTCTTGCTCTATCTCTATAGATCTTGATGCTCAATATGTAAGCAGCTTCACCGAGGTCTTTCTTTGAAAAACTCCTTTCAAACACTCCTTTATGCTTTGCAGAATAATTCTACATTATCTCCGATCAACAATATGTTATTCACATATACTTATCAGAAATGATGTAGTGCTCCCACTCACTTTCTTGTAAATACAGGCTTCACTGCAAGTCTGTATAAAACTATATGCTTTGATCAACTTATCAAAGCGTATATTCCAACTCCGAGATGCTTGCACCAGTCCAAAGATGGATCGCTGGAGCTTGCATATTTTGTTAGCACCTTTAGGATTGACAAAACTTTCTTGTTGCATCATATACAACTCTTCTTTAATAAATCTATTAAGGAATGCAGTTTTGTTTATCCACTTGCCAGATTTCATAAAATGCGGCAATTGCTAACATGATTCGGACAAACTTAAGCATAGATACGAGTGAGAAACTCTCATCATAGTCAACACCTTGAACTTGTCGAAAACCTTTTTGCGACAATTCTAGCTTTTGTAGATAGTGACACTACTATCACTGTTCGTCTTCCTCTTGAAGATCCATTTAATATCAATGGCTTGCCGATCAATGGGCAAGTCAATCAAAGTCCATACTTTGTTCTCATATATGGATCTCATCTCAGATTTCATGGCCTCAAGCCATTTCACGGAATCTGGGCTCATCGTCGCTTCCTCATAGTTCGTAGGCTCGTCATGGTCAAGTAACATGACCTCCAGAACAGGATTACCGTACCACTCTGGTGCGGATCTCACTCTGGTCTACCTACGAGGTTCGGTAGTAACTTGATCTGAAGTTACATGATCATCATCATTAGCTTCCTCACTAATTGGTGTAGTAATCACAGGAACAGATTTCTGTGATGAACTACTTTCCAATAAGGGAGCAGGTACAGTTACCTCATCAAGTTCTACTTTCCTCCCACTCGCTTCTTTTGAGAGAAACTCATTTTCTAGAAAGGATCCATTCAAAGCAACGAATATATTGCCTTCGGATCTGTGATAGAAGGTGTACCCAACATTTTCTTTTGGGTATCCTATGAAGACGCTCTTCTCCGATTTGGGTTAGAGCTTATCAGGTTGGAACTTTTTCACATAAGCATTGCAACCTCAAACTTTAAGAAACGACAGCTTAGGTTTCTTGCCAAACCATAGTTCATACGGTGTCGTCTCAACGGATTTAGATGGTGCCCTATTTAACGTGAATGCAGCTGTCTCTAATGCATAACCCCAAAACGATAGTGGTAGATCGGTAAGAGACATCATAGATCGCACCATATCTAATAAAGTACGGTTATGATGTTCGGACACACCATTATGCTGTGGTGTTCCAGGTGGCGTGAGTAGTGAAACTATTTCACATTGTTTTTAACTGAAGGCCAAACTCGTAACTCAAATATTTTACTTATGCGATCATATCGTAGAAACTTTTATTTTTGTTACGATGATTCTCCACTTCACTCTGAAATTCTTTGAACTTTTCAAATGTTTCAGACTTGTGTTTCATCAAGTAGATATACTCATATCTGCTCAAATCATCTGTGAAGATCAGAAAATAATGATACCTGCCGCGAGCTTCAATATTCATCGGACCACATACATCAGTATGCATGATTTCCAACAAATCTGTTGCTTGCTGCATTGTTCCGGAGAACGGAGTCTTAGTCATCTTGCCCATGAGGCATGGTTCGCAAGCATCAACTGATTCATAATCAAGTGATTCCAGAAGTCCATCAGCATGGAGTTTCTTCATGTGCTTTACACCAATATGACCTAAACGGCAGTGCCACAAATAAGTTGCACTATCATTATTAACTTTGCATCTTTTGGTTTCAATATTATGAATATGTGTATCACTATGATCGAGATCCAACGAACCATTTTCATTGGGTGTGTAACCATATATGTAGACAGAATAACAATTTATTCTCTTACTTAAATGAATAATCGTATTGCAATAAACATGATCAAATCATATTCATGCTCAATGCAAACACCAAATAACACTTATTTAGGTTTAACACTAATCCCAAAAGTATATGGAGTGTGCGATGATGATCATATCAATCTTGGAACCACTTCCAACACACATCATCACTTCATCCTTAACTAGTCTCTGTTCATTCTGCAACTCTCGTTTCGAGTTACTACTCTTAGCAACTGAACCAGTATCAAATACCGAGGGGTTGCTATGAACACTAGTAAAATACACATCAATAATCTGTATATCAAATATACCTTTGTTCACTTTGCCATCCTTCTTATCCGCCAAATACTTGGGGCAGTTCCGCTTCCAGTGACCAGTCCCTTTGCAGTAGAAGCACTTAGTCTCAAGCTTAGGATCAGACTTGGGCTTCTTCACTTGAGCAAAAACTTGCTTGTCGTTCTTCTTGAAGTTCCCCTTCTTCCCTTTGCCCTTTTCTTGAAACTAGTGGCCTTGTTTACCATCAACACTTGATATTTTCTTGATTTCTACCTTCGTCGATTTCAGCATTACGAAGAGCTTGGGAATTGTTTCCGTTATCCCTTGCATATCATAGTTCATCACGAAGTTCTACTAACTTGGTGATGATGACTAAAGAATTCTGTCAATCACTATTTTATCTGGAAGATTAACTCCCACTTGATTGAAGCGATTGTAGTACCCAGACAATCTGAGCACATGCTCACTGCTTGAGCTATTCTCCTCCATCTTTTAGCTATAGAACTTGTTGGAGACTTCATATCTCTCAACTCAGGTATTTACTTGAAATATTAACTTCAACTCCTGGAACATCTCATATGGTCCATGACATTCAAAACGTCTTTGAAATCCCGATTCTAAGCTGTTAAGCATGGTGCACTAAACTATCAAGTAGTCATCATATTGAGCTAGCCAAACGTTCATAACGTCTGCATCTGCTCCTGCAATAGGTCAGTCACCTAGCGGTGCATCAAGGACATAATTCTTTTGTGCAGCAATAAGGATAAACCTCAGATCACGGATCCAATCCGCATCATTGCTACTAACATTTTTCAACTTAGTTTTCTCTAGGAACATATAAAAATTAAATGGGGAGCAAGATCGCGAGCTATTGATCTACAACATAGATATGCTAATACTACCAGGACTAAGTTCATGATAAATAAAAGTTCAATTAATCATATTACTTAAGAACTCCCACTTAGATAGACATCCCTCTAATCATCTAAGTGATCACGTGATCCAAATCAACTAAACCATAACCGATCATCATGTGAAATGGAGTAGCTTTCAATGGTGAACATCATTATGTTGATCATATCTACTATATGATTCACGCTCGACCTTTCGGTCTCTAGTGTTCCGAGGCCATATCTGCATATGCTAGGCTCGTCAAGTTTAACCCAAGTATTCTGCGTGTGCGAAACTGGCTTGCACCCGTTGTAGATGGACGTAGAGCTTATCACACCCGATCATCACGTGGTGTCTGGGCACAGCGAACTTTGGCAACGGTGCATACTCAGGGAGAACACTTTTATCTTGAAATTTAGTGAGAGATCATCTTATAATGCTACCGTCAATTAAAGCAAGATAAGATGCATAAAAGATAAACATCACATGCAATCATAATATGTGACATGATATGGCCATCATCATCTTGTGCCTTTGATCTCCATCTCCAAAACATCGTCATGATTTCCATCGTCACTAGCATGACACCATGATCTCCATCATCTTGATCTATATCAATGTGTTGTCATATGGTTGTCTCGCCAACAATTATTCTTGCAACTATTGCTATCGCATAGCGATAAAGTAAAGTAATTATTTGGCGCTTGCATCTTATGCAATAGAGAGATAACCATGAGGCTTTTGCCAGTTGCCGATAACTTCAACAAAACATGATCATATTATACAACAACTTATATCTCATCATGTCTTGACCATATCACATCACAACATGCCCTGCAAAAACAAGTTAGACGTCCTCTACTTTGTTGTTGCAAGTTTTACGTGGCTGCTACGGGCTTAGCAAGAACCGTTCTTACCTACGCATCAAAACCACAACGATAGTTTGTCAAGTTGGTGTTGTTTTAAACTTCTCAAGGACCGGGCATAGCCACACTCGGTTCAACTAAAGTTGGAGAAACTGACACCCGCTAGTCACCTGTGTGCGTAGCACGGTGGTAAAACCAGTCTCGCGTAAGCGTACGCGTAATGTCGGTCCGGGCCGCTTCATACAACAATACCGCCGAACCAAAGTGTGACATGCTGGTAAGCAGTATGACTTATATCGCCCAGAACTCACTTGTGTTCTACTCGTGCATATAACATCAACACATAAAACCTAGGCTCGGATGCCACTGTTGGGGAACGTAATAATTTCAAAAAAATTCTACGCACACGCAAGATCATGGTGATGCACAACAACGAGAGGGGAGAGTGTTGTCTACGTACCCTCGTAGACCGGAAGCGGAATCATTATAACAACGCGGTTGATGTAGTCGTACGTCTTCACGGCCTAACCGATCAAGCACCGAAACTACGGCACCTCCGAGTTCTAGCACATGTTCAGCTCAATGACGATCCCCGGACTCCGATCCAGCAAAGTGTCGGGGAAGAGTTCCGTCAGCACGACGGCGTGGTGACGATCTTGATGTTCTACCGTCGCAGGGCTTCGCCTAAGCACTGCTACAATATTATCGAGGATTATGGTGGAGGGGGGCACCGCACACGGCTAAGGGAACGATCACGAAGATCAACTTGTGTCTAGAGGTGCCCCTGCCCCCGTATATAAAGGAGCAAGGGAGAGAGGCCGGCCGGCCCTTGGGACGCGCCAAGGAGGGGGGAGTCCTCCTCCTAGTAGGAGTAGGACTCCCCTTTCCTAGTCCAACTAGGAAGAGAGAAGGGGGAAGGAAAGAGAGGGGGAGGGAGAGGGAAAGAGGGGCCGCGCCCCCTCCCCTAGTCCAATTCGGACTCCCCATGGGAGGGGGCGTGCCACCTCCTGGGCTGCTGCCCCCTCTCTCCCCTCAGGCCCACAAAGGCCCAATACTTCCCCGGGGGGTTCCGGTAACCCTTCCGGCACTCCGGTTTTCTCCGAAATCACCCGAAACACTTTCGGTGTCCGAATATAGCCGTCCAATATATCGATCTTTATGTCTCGACCATTTCGAGACTCCTCGTCATGTCCGTGATCATATCCGGGACTCCGAACAACCTTCGGCACATCAAAATATATAAACTCATAATGAAACTGTTATCGTAACGTTAAGCGTGCGGACCCTACAGGTTCGAGAACAATGTAGACATGACTGAGACACGTCTCCGGTCAATAACCAATAGCGGAACCTGGATGCTCATATTGGCTCCTATATTCTACAAAGATCTTTACCGGTCAGACCGCATAACAACATACGTTGTTCCTTTTGTCATCGGTATGTTACTTGCCAGAGATTCGATCGTTGGTATCTCAATACCTAGTTCAATCTCGTTACCGGTAAGTCTCTTTACTCGTTCCGTAATACATCATCCCGCAACTAACTCATTAGTTGCAATGCTTGCAAGGCTTAAGTGATGTGCATTACCGAGAGGGCCCAGAGATACCTCTCCGACAATCGGAGTGACAAATCCTAATCTCGAAATACGCCAACCCAACAAGTACCTTCGGAGACACCTGTAGAGCACCTTTATAATCACCCAGTTACGTTGTGACGTTTGGTAGCACACAAAGTGTTCCTCCAGTAAACGGGAGTTGCATAATCTCATAGTCATAGGAACATGTATAAGTCATGAAGAAAGCAATATCAACAAACTAAACGATCAAGTGCTATGCTAACGGAATGGGTCAAGTCAATCACATCATTCTCCTAATGATGTGATCCCGTTAATCAAATGACAACTCATGTCTATGGTTAGGAAACATAACCATCTTTGATCAATGAGCTAGTCAAGTAGAGGCATACTAGTGACACTTTGTTTGTCTATGTATTCACACATGCATTATGTTTCCGGTTAATACAATTCTAGCATGAATAATAAACATTTATCATGATATAAGGAAATAAATAATAACTTTATTATTGCCTCTAGGGCATATTTCCTTCACATTCTCTATATATTTACAAGTTCCTACAATAGCTATCAATTTACTATTATTATTCTAATTATTGCCATCCTTCGCTATCTTTACTATTATTTGCTTTTAACCTTGTAGCTAGCAAGAACAAGGGGAATGACGACCCCCTTGACTTTGTTGGGTGCAAGCATTTATTTTGTTTGTGTGCAGGTGTTGATAACGTTTCTACATATGTTGCTTCCTACTGGTTTGTTAAACCTTGGTTCTTAAGTGAGGGAAATACTTTTTGTTGTTGTGCTGCATCACCCTTCCTCTTCGGGGAAATCCAACAACTCCTGCGGGAGTAGCAGCTACCAAATAAAATTGTTAATGAAAAGACATTCATAAAATTGTTATAATTGATTGAATAATTGGAAAGATTACAAATCTATTCATTTGATATTTATAAAAAGATATATTGTAGTTACCATCATTAACCGGCTGGCTTTTACTTCTTATTTTTAATTTTGAGATGACATTGCCTGGCAATCTAGCATGAAGATACCCCTTTTGTTACTTGCCTTGGTTTCTCTGCTCCTGAGTACCACTGCTGCTGCAAGCGTGATCCCAAGCATTAGTTGCTCTGGTACCAACTACACAGGATAGAGGTACCAAGAAACCTTCCAGTCTTTGTCAGTGAGTGTGATGCTGCCTCAAAAGGGTGTCAACACACTAGTAGAGGTCGAGCTATTTAGCTGAGGGGGCCAATGCCCCCCTGTTTGAACCAATTAATGAAGAATTTATTTATGGCAAGGCTTAGACAGGGAAATTAGCCTTTGACCCCAACAAATTTCTTCTAGCTCTGCCACTGAATACAAGTATAATTTTTTAAAGAATGTATCAATAAGTTTAATTTTGCAACTCATGTTTCGTCTTCAACTCTCCCCCGATAGATTTCGCCCTCACTCCAGTTGTAAAATACATGATGAGTGAAATACATGATTTCAATCACACTTGTGTTTTCTTGTCAAAGACACATGGGAGGAGTTCTTAGCAAGAATTAGTAAGATACGAATGAGTGAAATACATGATTACAATCACACTTGTGTTAATTCCATGGTATGTAAGTAACCAAATAAGTCAATTACTACAAGTAAGTTGTGAGTAAAGTTACCAGAAAAGTCATTGATCATCAGACAATAGTGAAAATGTCGTTGAGTATTGACGACATGTTTCTCGCATACGGAGAAAACGAAGAGATTGATGTAAGGAGTGTGCACCAATACATGCCTGTTGTAAGTAGTACATCGACAAAATCTTCAATCGGTGTTCCAACCGAATTTTGATTTCAATTAAATAATTTATGGTGACACAACAAGTTGGAATTGGTCCAAGAAAGTTATTGTGGTACATATAGGACGATGGTATTCAGACACCGGAAGTGTTTCGGAGGGTACTAGGTACTTATCGGGTCACCGGAAAGGAGTTTCGGGCACCTCCTGCAAAGATATGGGACTTATGGGCCAAGTGAGCGAACAGACCAGCCCTGGTGCGCTCCTATAGTGGCCAACCCTATGAGGAGGAGAAGGAAAGAGGAGAGGGCAAGGAAAGTGTGGATTAGGATTCCTACTTCCTTCCCTCTCCCCTCCTATTTCCTCCCCCCTCGGTTATATATGGCAGGGGGCATGCGGCTTGGTGATGTCTACTACACAACCTTCTTCTTGTAGACGTTGTTGGGCCTCCAAGTGTAGAGGTTTGTAGGACAGTAGCAAATTTCCCTCAAGTGGATGACCTAAGGTTTATCAATCCATAGGAGGCGTAGGATGAAGATGGTCTCTCTCAAGCAACCCTGCAACCAAATAACAAAGAGTCTCTTGTGTCCCCAACACACCCAATACAATGGTAAATTGTATAGGTGCACTAGTTCGGCGAAGAGATGGTGATACAAGTGGTATATGGATGGTAGATAAAGGTATTTGTAATCTGAAAATATAAAAACAGCAAGGTAACGAATGATAAAAGTGAGCGTAAATGGTATTGCAATGCGTTGAAACAAGGCCTAGGGTTCATACTTTCACTAGTGTAAGTCCTCTCAACAATACTAACATAATTGGATCATAAAACTATCCCTCAACATGCAACAAAGAGTCACTCCAAAGTCACTAATAGCGGAGAACGAACGAAGAGATTATGGTAGGGTACGAAACCACCTCAAAGTTATTATTTCCAATCAATCCGTTGGGCTATTCCTATAAGTGTCACAAACAGCCCTAGAGTTCATACTAGAATAACACCTTAAGACACAAATCAATCAAAACCCTAATGTCACCTAGATACTCCAATGTCAGATCAAGTATCTGTGGGTATGATTATACGATATGCATCACACAATCTCAGATTCATCTATTCAACCAACACAAAGGACCTCAAAGAGTGCCCCAAAGCTCTATCGGAGAATCACGATGAAAACGTATGCCAACCCCTATGCATAGGTTCATGGGCGGAACCCGCAAGTTGATCACCAAAACATACATCAAATGAATCACGTGATATCCCATTGTCACCACAGATACGCACGGCAAGACATACATCAAGTGTTCTCAAATCTTTAAAGACTCAATCCGATAAGATTACTTCAAAGGGGAAACTCAATTCATTACAAGAGAGAAGAGGGGAGGAGAAACATAAGATCCAACTATAATAGCAAAGCTCGCGATACATCAAGATCGTATCATCTCAAGAACACGAGAGAGAGAGATCAAACACATAGCTACTGGTACATACCCTCAGCCCCGAGGGAGAACTACTCCCTCCTCATCATGGAGAGCACCGGGATGATGAAGATGGCCACTGGAGAAGGATTTCCCCCTCCGGCAGGGTGCCGGAATGGGTCTAGATTGGTTTTCGGCGGCTACGGAGGCTTCTGGCGGCGGAACTCCCGATCTATTGTGCTCCCTGGAAGTTTTAGGGTATATGGAGTTATATAGGCAGAAGAAGCACGTCAGGGGAGCCACAGGGGCCCCACGAGGCAGGGGGGCGCCCTAGGGGGGTGGGCGCGCCCCCACCCTCGTGGGCAGCTCCCGTATCTTCTGACGTGGGGTCCAAGTCCATCAGGTGTGTTTCCTTCCAAAAATAACTTCTCCAGTTGATTTTGTTCCGTTTCGACTCCGTCTAATATTCCTTTTCTTCAAAACACCGAAATAGGCATAAAACAGCAAATCTGGGCTGGGCCTCCGGTTAATAGGTTAGTCCCAAAAATAATATAGAAGTGGATAATAAAGCCCAATATTGCCCAAAACAGTAGATAATATAGCATGGAGCAATCAAAAATATAGATACGTTGGAGACGTATCAAGCATCCCCAAGCTTAATTCCTGCTCGTCCTCGAGTAGGTAAATGATAAAAAAAGATATTTTTTGATGTGGAATGCCAGTTGGCATAATTTCAATGTAATTCTTCTTAATTGTGGCATGAATATTCAGATCCATAAGATTCAAGACAAAAGTTCATATTGACATAAAAATAATAATACTTCAAGCATACTAATAAAGCAATTATGTCTTCTCAAAATATCATGGCCAAAGAAAGTTATCCCTACAAAATCATATAGTCTGGCTATGCTCCATCTTCACCACACAAAATATTTAAATCATGCACAACCCCGATGACAATCCAAGCAATTGTTTCATACTTTTGATGTTCTCAAACTTTTTCAATCTTCACGCAATACATGAGCGTGAGCCATGGACATAGCACTATAGGTGGAATAGAATGGTGGTTGTGGAGAAGACAAAAAAGGGAGAAGATAGTCTCACATCGACTAGGCGTATCAACGGGCTATGGAGATGCCCATCAATAGATATCAATGTGAGTGAGTAGGGATTGCCATGCAACGGATGCACTAGAGCTATAAATGTATGAAAGCTCAACAAAAGAAACTAGTCGGTGTGCATCCAACTTGTTTGCTCATGAAGACCTAGGGCATTTTGAGGAAGCCCATCATTGGAATATACAAGCCAAGTTCTATAATGAAAGATTCCCACTAGTATATGAAAGTGACAACATAGGAGACTCTCTATCATGAAGATCATGGTGCTACTTTGAAGCACAAGTGTGGTAAAAGGATAGTAGCATTGTCCCTTCTCTCTTTTTCTCGCATTTTTTATATTTTTTTATTTGGGCCTTTTCTCTTTTTATGGCCTCTTTTTTTATTTGGGCTTCTTTGGCCTCTTTTATTTATTTTTCGTCCGGAGTCTCATCCCGGCTTGTGGGGGAATCATAGTCTCCATCATCCTTTCCTCACTGGGACAATGCTCTAAAAATGATGATCATCACACTTTTATTTACTTACAACTCAAGAATTACAACTCGATACTTAGAATAAAATATGACTCTATATGAATGCCTCCGGCGGTGTACCGGGATGTGCAATGACTCATGAGTGACATGTATGAAAGAATTATCAATGGTGGCTTTGCCACAAATACGATGTCAACTACATGATCATGCAAAGCAATATGACAATGATGGAGCGTGTCATAATAAACAGAACGGTGAAAAGTTGCATGGCAATATATCTTGGAATGGCTATGGAAATGCCATAATAGGTAGGTATGGTGGCTGTTTTGAGGAAGGTAAATGGTGGGTTTATGGTACCGGCGAAAGTTGCGCGGTACTAGAGAGGCTAGCAATGGTGGAAGGGTGAGAGTGCGTATAATCCATGGACTCAATATTAGTCATGAAGAACTCACATACTTATTGCAAAAATCTATTAGTTATCGAAACAAAGTATTACGCGCATGCTCCTAGGGGGATAGATTGGTAGGAAAAGACCATCGCTCGTCCCCGACCGCCACTCATAAGAAAGACAATCAATAAATAAATCATGCTCCGACTTCATCACATAACGGTTCACCATACGTGCATGCTACGGGAATCACAAACTTCAACACAAGTATTTCTCAAATTCACAACTACTCACTAGCATGACTCTAATATCACCACCTCCATATCTCAAAACAATTATCAAGTATCAAACTTCTCATAGCATTCAACACACTCATAAGAGAATTTTATTATTCGTTTTGTATACCTAGCATATTAGGATTTTTTAAGCAAATTACCATGCTATTTAAGACTCTCAAAATAATCTAAGTGAAGCACTAGAGCAAATGACAAACTACTCCGAGAGATATAAGTGAAGATCAATGAGTAGTCGAATAATTATGCAACTATGTGAAGACTCTCTAACATTTAATAATTTCAGATCTTGGTATTTTATTCAAACATCAAGCAAAGCAAAATAAAATGACATCTAAGAATAGCAAACATTATGTGAAGAATCAAAAACTTAGGATCAACCGATACTAACTGATAGTTGTTGAAGAAGAAAGGTGGGATGCCAACTGGGGCATCCCCAAGCTTAGACGCTTGAGACTTCTTAAAATATTATCTTGGGGTGCCTTGGGCATCCCCAAGCTTGAGCTTTTGTGTCTCTTTAATTCCTCTCATATCACGGGCTCCCTAAATCTCAAAAGCTTCATCCACACAAAACTCAACAATGACTCGTGAGATAAGTTAGTATAAACCATTGCAAAAACCTTATCATACTCTACTGTAGCAAATCACTAAAATTATTATTCAACATTGCATACTAAATGCCTCTGCATATTTAATAGTCCTATCCTCAAATAGAATCATTAAAGAAGCAAACATATGCAAACAATGCAAACATAACAGCAATCTGCCTAAACAGGACAGTCTGTAAAGAATGCAGCAACATCCATACTTTCCTAGCTCCAAAAATTATGAAAGAAAATTCCCACTGTAGTAAATTTATCAGAGCTTAATATGCAAAATGTTTCAACATTTTATCACATTCTGACTTTTCTAGGGAATTATTGCAACAGCGGTAAACTTTCTGTTTTCAAACAGCAACATGTGGACTTCTAAAATAGGCATAGTAAAGGCTATCAATGCCACTTTAATTGAACTAAAAGATGCAAAACATTGTTCTAAATAACAGCAAGCAAATCCTAACAAAATAAATTGACGCTCCAAGCAAAACACATATCATGTGGTAAATAAAAATATAGCTCCAAGTAAAGTTACCGATGAACGAGGACGAAAGAGGGGATGCCTTCCGGGGCATCCCCAAGCTTAGGCTCTTGGCTATCCTTGAATATTACCTTGGGTTGCCTTGGGCATCCCCAAGCTTAGGCTCCTTCCACTCCTTATTCCATAGTCCATCGAATCCTTACCCAAAACTTGAAAACTTCACAACACAAAACTTAACAGAAAACTCGTAAGCTTCGTTAGTATAAGAAAATAAATCACCACTTCAAGGTACTGTAATGAACTCATTCTTTATTTATATGGGTGTTATACCTACTGTATTTCAACTTCCCTATGGTTCATAAAATATTTTACTAGCCATAGATTCATCATAATAAGCAAACAACACACGAAAAACAGAATCTGTCAAAAACAGAACAGTCTGTAGTAATCTGGATCAAACGTATACTTCTGGAACTCATAAAATTCTCAAATAAATTTCTGGACCTGAGGAATTTATCTATTAATCATCTTCAAAAAGAATTAACTAAATAGAACTCTACAAATAAAAATGGCAGCAGTTCTCGTGAGCGCTAAAGTTTCTGTTTTTGACAGCATGATCAACAAGACTTTCCCCAAGTCTTCCCAAAGGTTCTACTTGGCACAAACACTAATTAAAAGCATAAAACCACATCTAAACAGAGGCTAGATGAATTATTTATTACTAAACAGGAATAAAAATAAGATTGGGTTGCCTCCCAACAAGCGCTATCGTTTAATGCCCCTAGCTAGGCATGATGATGTCAATGATGCTCACATAAAGGATAAGAATTGTAACATAAAGAGAGCATCATGAAGAATATGACTAGCACATTTAAGTCTAACCCACTTGCTATGCATAGGGATTTTGTGAGAAAACAACTTATGGGAACAATAATCAACTAGCATAGGAAGGCAAAACAAGCATAACTTCAAGATTTTAAGCACATAGAGAGGAAATTTGATATTATTGCAATTCCTACAAGCATATATTCCTCCCTCATAATAATTTTCAGTAGAATCATGAATGAATTCAACAATATAACCAGCACCTAAATAATTCTTTTCATGATCTACTTGCGTAGAAAATTTACTACTCTCCACATAAGCAAAATTCTTCTCATTCGGAATAGTGGGAGTATCATAAGAGACTTGAATACTATAAACTGTTTCCACGTTAAAGGAGTAATGTTTAGAGAAAGGGTACTCATAATCATGACAAGTTTTATAAATATAATCATCACTACTCTTTATAGCATAAGTTTTATCATAATAATCATCATAAGTAGCAACTTTGTTCTCATCATAATCGATTGAAACCTCTTCCAAGATAGTGGATACATCACTAAATAAAGTCATGACCTCTCCAAATCCACTTTCATAAATATTATAAGATTCAACATACTCCAAAATAGTGGGATCATTACTTCCTAAAGTTGACACTCTTCCAAACCCACTTTCATCAATATAATCATCGTAAGTAGAAGGCATGCTATCATCATAACAACTTTGCATATCAAAACTTGAGAGGCTAAAAATATCATCATTATTAAACATAGCATCCCCAAGCTTGGGACAAACATTAATTGCAGCAAATATATTCTCAAATATGCCATCCTCATCAAACATAGCTTCCCCAAGCTTAGGCCTTTTCATATCATAAGCATGATCACTCTCATCATTAATAGTATAGATAGCACCAATAGTATAGCAATTATAATATTCTTCCAAGCAAGTGCCAAAAAGATTTTCAAGATCATAAGAAGTGTCATTATCTTCCCATTCATAATCATCACAACAAGCAATACGCATAACGAGATCATCATCAAGTGTATCATTTTCATGAGGCACAACAATAATAGGAGCAACTTTATTTGGGAGAGATACCTTTTTACCTCTCATCCTTTTTCTTTTCTTCTTCTTCACCACATCATGTGTGGGTTCAATCCTCTTTTTGGAGCTCCTTATTAATGAGATTGGTTGAATAGAGGGCTCCTCTTCGTTACCTGATTCATCATAAGAAATAATAGGAGAATATTGGGAAGTCTCTTCCCTTTCGTTAGCATTCTCTTCATCTTCTATTTGTTTTCTTTTCTTTATGTAATTGGCAATATAAGGATTTTCAATGCAATTCACCGCGCAATACATATAAATTTCCTCTAGATCAAAATGAAGAACTTTATCAAGGGCAAATTTTGGAATATCCTTAGTTCTACGTTTAATTTCTTCATAACCCAAGAGCAAACTAAGTTCATTATGATGTGCAAGGGAAATCAAGTCATCACAATTTTTGGACACGATACGCTCATGAAACAATTTGCATTGGGTACTAAAATGATCACGTTCATTGCAAAGTTCACAAGTAGGGCTAAGAAAAGATAAATTTTCAGCACATTCATCTAGCTCTTCTTGCAACAATTTGGTTTCTAAGTACTTATTCCTCTTGCAATATCTATCTTCCCTATTTGGTGTGTACTTGCAAACCCAGTCTACTCCACAAAAATTGACATGTTTATAGGAGGCATTTTCATCATAACTAGTGCAATCATCATTAGCATCATGGACATTCAAAGAATTCGTACTGACAACATTACAATCATGCTCATCATTTAAATATTTAGTGCCAAACATTTTAGAGATCTCTTCTTCTAGCACTTGAGTACAATTATCCTTTCCATCATACTCACGAAAGAAATTAAAAAGATGAAGCATATGAGACAAACTCAATTCCATTTTTTATAGTTTTCTTTTACAAACTAAACTAGTGATAAAACAAGAAACTAAAAGACTCGATTGCAAGATCTAAAGATATACCTTCAAGCACTCACCTCCCCGGCAACGGCGCCAGAAAAGAGCTTGATGTCTACTACACAACCTTCTTCTTGTAGACGTTGTTGGGCCTCCAAGTGTAGAGGTTTGTAGGACAGTAGCAAATTTCCCTCAAGTGGATGACCTAAGGTTTATCAATCCATAAGAGGCGTAGGATGAAGATGGTCTCTCTCAAGCAACCCTGCAACCAAATAACAAAGAGTCTCTTGTGTCCCCAACACACCCAATACAATGGTAAATTGTATAGGTGCACTAGTTCGGCGAAGAGATGGTGATACGAGTGGTATATGGATGGTAGATAAAGGTATTTATAATCTGAAAATATAAAAACAGCAAGGTAACGAATGATAAAAGTGAGCGTAAATGGTATTGCAATGCGTTGAAACAAGGCCTAGGGTTCATACTTTCACTAGTGTAAGTCCTCTCAACAATACTAACATAATTGGATCATAAAACTATCCCTCAACATGCAACAAAGAGTCACTCCAAAGTCACTAATAGCGGAGAACGAACGAAGAGATTATGGTAGGGTACGAAACCACCTCAAAGTTATTCGTTCCAATCAATCCGTTGGGCTATTCCTATAAGTGTCACAAACATCCCTAGAGTTCGTACTAGAATAACACCTTAAGACACAAATCAATCAAAACCCTAATGTCACCTAGATACTCCAATGTCACCTCAAGTATCCGTGGGTATGATTATACGATATGCATCACACAATCTTAGATTCATCTATTCAACCAACACAAAGGATCTTAAAGAGTGCCCCAAAGCTCTACCGGAGAATCACGACGAAAACGTGTGCCAACCCCTATGCATAGGTTCATGGGCGGAACCCGCAAGTTGATCACCAAAACATACATCAAGTGAATCACGTGATATCCCATTGTCACCACAGATACGCACGGCAAGACATACATCAAGTGTTCTCAAATCTTTAAAGACTCAATCCGATAATATTACTTCAAAGGGGAAACTCAATTCATTACAAGAGAGAAGAGGGGGAGGAGAAACATAAGATCCAACTATAATAGCAAAGCTCGCGATACATCAAGATCGTATCATCTCAAGAACACGAGAGAGAGAGAGAGATCAAACACATAGCTACTAGTACATACCCTCAGCCCCGAGGGAGAACTACTCCCTCCTCGTCATGGAGAGCACCGGGATGATGAAGATGGCCACCGGAGAAGGATTTCCCCCTCTGGCAGGGTGCCGGAATGGGTCTAGATTGGTTTTCGGTGGCTACGGAGGCTTCTGGTGGCGGAACTCCCGATCTATTGTGCTCCCTAGAAGTTTTAGGGTATATGGAGTTATATAGGCAGAAGAAGCACATCAGGGGAGCCACGGGGACCCCACAAGGTAGGGGGGCGCGCCCTAGGGGGGTGGGCGCGCCCCCCACCCTCGTGGGCAGCTCCCGTATCTTCTGACGTGGGGTCCAAGTCCATCAGGTGTGTTTCCTTCCAAAAATAACTTCTCCAGTTGATTTCGTTCCGTTTCGACTCCGTCTGATATTCCTTTTCTTCAAAACACTGAAATAGGCATAAAACAGCAAATCTGGGCTGGGCCTCCGGTTAATAGGTTAGTCCCAAAAATAATATAGAAGTGGATAATAAAGCCCAATATTGCCCAAAACAGTAGATAATATAGCATGGAGCAATCAAAAATTATAGATACATTGGAGACGTATCACTTGGGAGGGACTCCAAGTAGGATTCCCTGTACTTGGGCGCCTTCTATGGCTGCTCCTCCCTCCCTCCCACCTATATATATGAGGAGGGGGCGCCTAGCACACAACAGACAATTGTCTCGTTGTGTGCGATGCCCCCCCACCACAGTTTACACCCTCGGTCATATCTTCGTGGTGCTCTTCACCATCATCGTCACCACGCCGTCGTGCTGACGAAACTCATCTACTACCTCGACGTCTTGTTGGATCAAGAAGGCGAGGGACGTCACCGAGCTGAACGTGTGCAAAACTTGGAGGTGTACGTCCGTGCATTCAGTACTTGATCGGTCGGAGCTAGAAGAAGTTCGACTACATCAGCCGCATTGTCAAACGATTCTGCTTATGGTCTACCAGGGTATGTAGACACACTCTCCCCCTCGTTGTTATGAATCTTCTAGATAGATCTTGCAAGAGCGTAGGATTTTTTTTGAAATTGCATGCTATGTTTCCCAACAACTATATCGTCAAAGAACGTTAAGCGTGCGGACCCTACGGGTTTGAGAACTATGTAGACATGACCGAGACACCTCTCCGGCCAATAACCAATAGCGGAACCTGGATGCCCATATTGGCTCCTACATATTCTACAAAGATCTTTATCGGTTGAACCGTTATGACAACATATGTAATTCCCTTTGTCCATCGGTATGTTACTTGCCCGAGATTCGATCATCGGTATCTTCATACCTAGTTCAATCTCATTACCGGCAAGTCTCTTTACTCGTTCCATAATACATCACCTTGTGACTAACTCCTTAGTCATTTGCTTGCAAGCTTATGATGTGTATTACCGAGAGGGCCCAGAGATACCTCACCGATACTCGGAGTGACAAATCTTGATCTCGGTCTATGCCAACTCAACAAACACCTTCGGAGATACCTATAGAGCATCTTTATGATCACCCAGTTACGTTGTAATGTTTGATAGCACACAAGGTAATGCTCCGGTATTCAGGAGTTTCATAATCTCGTAGTCGAAGGAATATGTATTTGACATGAAGAAAGCAATAGCAATAAACTGAACGATCATTATGCTAAGCTAACGGATGGGTCTTGTCCATCAAATCATTCTCCTAATGATGTGATCCCGTTATCAAATGACAACACATGTCTATGGTTAGGAAACCTTAATCATCTTGGATCAACGAGCTAGTCTAGTAGAAGCTTACTAGGGACACGGTATTTGTTTATGTACTCACACATGTATTTAAGTTTTCGATCAATACAATTCTAGCATGAATAATAAACCTTTATCATGAATAAGTAAATATAATATAATATAACAACTTTATTATTACCTTTAGGGCATATATCTTTTAGTCTCCCACTTGCACTAGAGTCAATAATCTAGTTCACATCACCATGTGATTTAACACCCATAGTTCACGTCGCCATGTGACCAACACCCAAAGAGATTACTAGAGTCAATAATCTAGCTCACATCGCCATGTGATCAACACCCAAAGAGTATTAAGTAGTTATCATGTTTTGCCTGTGAGAGAAGTTTAGTCAATGGGTCTGTCACATTCAGATCCGTATGTATTTTTGCAAATTTCGATGTCTACAAAGCTCTTTATGGAGCTACTCTAGCTAATTGCTCCCACTTTCAATATGTATCCAGATTGAGACTCAGAGTCTTCCGAATCGGCCTCAAAGCTTGCATCAACGTAACCCTTTACGATGAACTCTTTATTACCTTCATAATCGAGAAATATCTCCTTATTCCTCTTAGGTAACTAAGGATAATATTGACCACTGTCCTGTGATCTACTCCTGGATCACTATTGTACCCACTTGTCAAACTCATGGCAAGGTACACAATAGGTTCAGTACACAACATGGCATACTTTATAGAACCAATGGCTAAGGCATAGGGAATGACTTTCATTCTCTCTCTATCTTCTGATGTGGTCAGGTTTTGAGTCTTACTCAACTTTACACCTTGCAACACAAGCAAGAACCCTTTCTTTGACTGATCCATTTTGAACTTCTTCAAAATCTTGTCAAGGTATGTGCTTTGTGAAAGTCCTATTAAGCATCTCGATCTATCCCTATAGATCTTGATGCCCAATATATAAGTAGCTTCACCGAGGTCTTTCATTGAAAAAAAATCTTATTCAAGTATTTTTCTTATGCTATTCAGAAATTCTATATAATTTCCAATCAATAATATGTCATCCACATATAATATCAGAAATGCTACAGAGCTCCACTCATATAGTACCGCGAGCTTTGTTATTATAGTTGGATCATATGGTGTTATTCCCTCTCTATCTTCTCGTGATGAATTGAATCTTTTATTTTGAGTTTTTTTATGTCGGATTGAATCTTTTGGATGTGAGAGCACTTGATGTATGTCTTGCGATGGGATATCATTGATGACAATGGTATGTTCTATTGATTCACTTGATGTATGTTTTGGTTATCAACTTGCGGATTCCAGTGGTGACATTGGGGTAATCTATGCATAGGGGTTGATACACGTTTTCATATTCCTTTCTCCGATAGAAATCTTGGGGGTACTCTTTGAAGTTCTTTGTGTTGGATTAAATATCATGAATCTAAAATTGTGTGATGCATATCGTATAATTGACCCACGGATACTTGTGGTGACATTATAGTATATAGGTGACATTAGGGTTGATTGATGCGTGTCATATGGTGTTATTTTAGTACGAACTCTAGGGTTGTTTGTGACACTTATAGGAATAGCCCAATGGATTGATTAGAAAGAATAACTTTGAGGTGGTTTCGTACCCTACAAACAATTTCATCTTATGTTCTCCACGATAGGAACTTTGGAGTGATTCTTTGTTACACGTTGAGGGATTGTTATGTGATCCAATTATGTTATCATTGTTGAGAGATTTTGCGCTAGTGAAAGTATGAACCCTAGGTCTTGTTTTCAAGGATTGCAATACCGTTTTTGCTCACTTTTGTTACTAAACCTTGTTGTTTTTATTTATTCAGATTATAAAAATATATTTCTACCATCCATATTACACTTGTATCACCATCTCTTCGCCGAACTAGTGCACCTAAACAATTTACCATTGTATTGGGTGTGTTGGGGACACAAGATACTCTTTGTTATTTGGTTGTAGAGTTGTTTGAGAGATACCATCTTCATCCTACACCTCCCACGGATTGATAAACCTTAAGTCATCCACTTGAGGAAAAATTGCTGCTACTGTCCTACAAAACTCTACGCTTGGAGGCCCAACACGAGTCTACAAGAATAAGTTGCATAGTAGACATCAGACATCAATCACCATCTGGCCAGACACACGTGACTTCTTCACGGGGATGCCAGAACAGAACTATTTTATATTTAATTTAATATCAACGAGCCTAAAAAGGCCCAAGTGGGAAAGTGCCTTCTTCCCAAAGGAAGGAGGCCGAATTGAGGAACCGGAGAAGTCTCCCCCCTAGGTTGGCGCACCAAGGGGAACTCCTTCTCCCTTGGTGGCAGCCCTCCCTCTCCCTCCAACCTATATATACTAGGAGATTTTGCTCTTTTGTACTCACAATTTTTGGGGTCTCCTCTAGTTCTTCTAGTTCATGTTCTGGTTGGTCCTAGTTGACTAGTTAGAGCTTGGCTAATCCTCTTGTACTCATAATTAGAAGACCAGTGTGGTTCTAATCTCTTCCCTCTAATTCTCCAGCGACGATTAGCTCTGGATGACGAAGTGTTGTCGGATTGTGAGGATGCATGCTTGCAACCAAGTAGAGAGGTCGTGCTTTCGGTCTTCGGTTCGAGGGACTGTTCGTGGGCGGTACGAAGGATCGTTCATCGATGGTTCGAGGGACTCCAAGTACGACTACACCGACACGATCTTCTTCCGCTGGAACTTGGTGACGGTAACGATCGTGATCCCAACCTGTTATGTATCTTCATATTGATCTTGGGTGATTGTAGGCGCGATTTTTTTTGTTTTCTACTACGTTTCCCAAGACAATCAGTGGCAAAGTATTGGAAGCACATCGAGGAGCATTCCAAACATCATGTTGGGAGGAGGACGGACGTAGACACAAATCTCTCACGAAACGGTGGGGTACGATTCAAGAGATAAGCAACCATTAGGCGGGTGGCAAGGAGCAAGTGAAGCACGCTCCTCTTAGTGGTGTCACCATCGATCAATATGTAAGCAATCTTGTTTTTTTATTGCAACATTTGTATTACTTTGATCATTCTCATCAATTTGTGCATTTGTTTGTTTAAAGATGGCATAACCCAAGAGAGGTACAACCAAATGCCCAAGTCAAAGGGCAAACCATTTGGCCTCTAACATTGTTGGGATTTTTTGGAAGAGCACGAGAAGTGGAAGTCGAGGAATGATGATGGCAATCCAAAAGTTGGGAAGTGCACCAATTCCTCTTCAAAGATGGACGATGGCGCAGATCGTATTGATGGACAAGAAAGGGCAAAGGTGCCTCAAAGTACCATTCCACCATTTAGCACGGGTTAGCCCGGCGGGAGAAAGCGGAAAAACTGAAACTCAAGATATAAGGAGAGGTGGAGGCAATGAAAAGAAATAGATCGATTGATCAAGGCAAGAACCGAGTAAGCCGGGAAGAGGAAGTAAGAAAAATATAGAGATGGGGGAGAAGAAGAACCAAGAGAAGAGGGCGAGATGGGATGAAATGCAAGAGGATAGAGCATGTCAGAAAGAGATGGAGGTGCGTTGGCTCCGAATTAAGCAAGAGATGGAGGCACATAGACTCCAAACTAAGGAGGATCGGGCGAGAATGATCGCATGGGCGAGCAGAATCGGTTCCTCATGTTGGATCCAAACCTAATGGATCCGGTGGCGTGAGATTTTTGGGCGGGGATCCGAGATTTGACCATTCATTTTATGAAACTCGAAGGAAGGGACAGTCAAACAGCGGGAACATGTGAACTGTACATGTCGCGGGCGAAATCCTTTTGTTCATGCAACTTGTCGAAACCATATGCATGTTTGCTCGATGTGGTAAACGTTTAAATTTGAAGGGAATCAGACTGTTTAAATTATGGAGGCTGAAACTTGGCGATTCTGAGTTTACGCCTCATTTGCACAACCTTCAAATCCATAAGAAGCGTGCTTCATATGACAGAATCTGTCATATGACCGGCGGCTCGGACGTTGTTGCTCTAAGAGCATGCATGGACGCATGCTCCTGTTATTCTATCACGGGCTGCATGTATTATTAACTTTTGCACGCGGAGACAAGAACTATCAGATTAACCTTGATATCGTACCTTAAAGAAAGATCGGTAGCCTCTTTCCGTTATAAAATTTGGTGGGTAAACAACGACAGGTAGATGGGATCGAGAGCGTTGCATGCATTTTCCAATTTTTAACCTGAAAATCGACCGTCCAACTTGTGTTACCGTCAACCTCAAAAAAAAAAACTTGTGCTACCGTCACGGGCTAACATGCATGCATGCTTACTGGTAGCTTTGTCGGTGCATGTCGTCGTATGTGGAGGTGGCTTGTCGTGTCTCGTCACTTGTTTTCTGTTATGCCGAGCCACCCCCCGTCGACAAGACAAAGTAGTCTATATGCAGATACCTCGGCTAAATTACGTTTTCTTTGGTAAAAGGACAGCTAGCTAGCAGTAATTTTACGTGGGTTCTAAGCATCGCATGGGCACCGGTCACCAGCCGGTCGATCGATCGCTCTCTGGGATTCCATGCTATGCTAGCTTTTCTGCAGAACCTCACCTGCACGTCGTCCGTTAGGGCGTCGCTTTTGGACGAGAAAGGGCCGAGGTGACTCGATCGAGTCACTACGTGCTTGCTTGTTGTTGTTGCTTTTGCACTTGCCTGATTTGTCTCCTCGATCGTTACGTCTTGCTGCATCGATCGACAGATTGTTACACAAGAGCTTCTCAATTACACTCGACTGCATTCTACTATGATGCATCACGTTTGGTTTGACTATAGGGGCATGTCATATTAATCCTTGAAGAATGATGGGGTTTAGGTGTAGGTGTAGCCGCTTAGGAATGGAATTACTAGGTATGGAGGACTGACAGGCAGACAATCGAGAAGAAGTAACTAGGGCTAGCGACCGCGTGTAGGCCAGAAGATGCGAGGGAGTCACGACTATGGTGGTTGACAGTGAGTTATATATATGCACTACTTATTAAAACTTCTTTGAAAAACTTATTCCCATTTCATCAGTCAGCCCAGCCATGTATAGACTCTCTCTCCGGATAGAAATGGCGCCAGCCGACACTGGAATAAACCCCTGAGCTCTAAAACCTTATTAAACCCCACGAATCAACAAAAATCATCCAAAAGCTTGGCACGACGGGGACTGGGGGACACATGAGCAATTAACATACTCGTACCCGAACCGTAATGTCCGAAGAAAAATGACGATCGTGCGTCCTAATCATCGATCAGGGGTCACAATTATTCGGTGCTCCTTCGATGAGGACACGCGAGGCAAACAAATCCCGCTTTAGGCGACGCGCACACTCATGCTTTGGCGCCTAACCAACCACCATTATTTCGAAAACCACACTCATGCAAGTGCACACACACGAGCTCTCGAGAGAAAGGAGGAGAAAAAGGAAGGAGAAAGAGGCAACCACCGGCCGGCTACTTGAAGACGTGCTACCTGAAGACGACGCGCACCCACAAAAAGACGAGGCGAACAAAAGCCACTATGCCACCATGGTGTGGTAGCGGCGGCATGTAGCGCTTGTTGCTTAGCCTCCAAACATGTCGACGTCCGTGCCGCTTTCGGACTCGAGCCTCGGTCCTGTCAATTCCATGTCCATCGGTGGCCTGGCCACTCGCTCCCAACAACGGCAGCGCAACAAGAAGAGGTCCGCCGACGATGCAAACAATGGACGACGACGACGACGACGACGTCACGGGGACGCAGCCATTTCGCTTGCCATTAGATTAGGATGCATCATCTTTGGACTGATGGTGCGCATGCATGCATTGCATGCATTTCCATGGGCGGGGATGACACTGACGAGTGACGAGTAATCGAGTATGATATGCAACTATGCACTCATGATAAGTTTTCTGACCTTTTCCTGCCTGGTGGAGTAGGATACCGTCGTTGTTGATGCATGGTTAGGTCAGGGCTGGTAACTTGGCAAGCAAAACAAGGCCGTGGGGCCCCAGCCTTTTGCCTGTTACTCATCAAATCGGTTAAGCTCCCTTTACTCAGTGCACCGAATTGCCAGTGCTTCCCACGGTCATGGTCAGAGAGCCAGTTTTGGTACATGGCACTATCGCAGAGGCAGAGCACCCATGTGTAGGTTTGGCGGTTTGCCACAAGTCTGGCTTAAACGTGCAAGTAAAGGTGGTGCACAATCAAAAAACTAGCAACTGTCAGGGAGCTCAGACAAGCTCGTTTCCGATGCGTGTCCATCAAGAGTGCTCTGGAGTCTGTGCTCGATCTGCATCGCTGCATAAATGAACATGCGTGGGTAACATTTAGGGAGGAAGCTGTGGGAGTTGAGACTTTCCGAGGGCAGTGAGGCCAACTCCACCGCGCAACCCTATCTTGTCCGAGTGCGTTCGTTTGAGATAAAACGGACGAATAGTTGTGGCCCAACGCGCGGCCTCAAACGGACAAATGCCCGGATTCTGTCCGTTTTCGACCCATCCCGCCCAAACTTGCGCTCGGTTTGGGGTGAAACGGACGCGCGCGGATGGCCTCGACGCACGCCCTTGTCCCAATCTCCACCCCCCCCCCCCCCTAGCCCGCCTGTCGGAGACACTAGCAGTCCCTCCGCTCCCAACGCTTCCATCCTCTCTCCCCGCCCCGCCCCGCCGCCGGCGCTATTCTCCGGCCGCCTCCTCAACGCGCAGCCCCCCGGCCGTCCATACCAAACCACGTCTCGACATGGCCGCCATCATGCCCGCGCTTTCGCCGTAGTTTTGGCCGTCGATCGGAGGAGGTTTGGTCGTCGCCGTCTTTGCCGGTGGCAGAGGGGACACGACCGCCGGCGACGTACCACGGCGGCCGCGGCAGATTCCGACGAGAGCTCCAGAGCGGCCAGTAGCCGGCCGGCAACCAACCCTGCTGCGTCGAGGTGATCATCGCGGCCTCTTCGCCACCACGACCGTAAGGTGTTCGACATTTTGCCAACAAATGTATGGACAGTGGAGACGAGTTTTTCTTCCATCACTTCTTTTGTTGACGATTCGTCGTCGGATGATGACGATTTTGTGGTGGTTGCACTGATCTCTCACGACCATATTCAACAGCAGCTTCCTCGGTACAGGGGGTCAGTCCCTGGCCGTGCTCCCAACCTGAACAGCAACAGGGAGAGAGGCCACGCCCTGCTCTATGCCGATTAATTTTCCAACACCCTGCTCTTTAAGTCGGATAAATTCCGTCGCCGTTTTCGAATGGCAAGGCATGTGTTCAATCGTATCCGAGAGGGAGTGGTTGCTCATGACCCATAATTCGAGTGCAAGACGGATGCCCTTGGCAAGCTTGGATTCTCCTCTTACCAGAAATGCAACGCAGCCATCCGCATGCTTGCATATGGAATTCCAGGCAATCTGGTGGATGAGTATGTGTGTATGAGTGAGACAACATGTTTGATGTCAATGTACAAGTTTTGCCAGGCTGTGATCGAGGTGTTTGGCCCAGAGTACTTGAGGCAGCCAGCTGCAGCTGATACAGAGAGATTGTTGGCGACCAACGCAGCTAGAGGCTTTCCAGGCATGCATGGCAGCATAGATTGTATGCACTGGGACTGGAAGAACTGTCCATTTACTTGGCAGGGCCAGTACAAGGGGCATGTCAACGCGTGCACTGTCATATTAGAAGCGGTGGCTTCGCAAGATCTTTGGATATGGCATTCTTTCTTCGGCATGGCAAGTTCTCATAATGATATCAACGTGCTGCAGCGTTCTCCAGTCTTCGCAAGGCTTGCAGAAGGCCACTCCCCACCTGTCAACTTTGAGATCAACGGCCACCAGTACAACAAGGGATACTATCTAGCTGATGGTATATATCCTCAGTGGTCAACTTTTGTGAAGACAATCTCGAAACCCCAAGGTGAGAAGAGAAAGAGATTTGCCCAAATGCAAGAGAGTGCTAGAAAGGATGTGGAACGTGCTTTTGATGTGCTTCAATCCTGGTGGGGTATCGTTCGAAACCCTGCACTGTCATGGGATGAAAGGAAGCTTTGGGAGGTGATGACTGCTTATGTGATCATGCACAATATGATCGTCGAGGACGAGCGTGATGAGAGTATCTTCGACCAAGGATTTGATTATCAAGGTGGAAATATTGAGCCCCTGCAGCAAGACACGGCCACATTTGAACAATTTGTGCAATTCTACCGTGAGATGCGTGATTGGCACAGTCATTTGAATTTTCAAAATTACTTGGTTGAGCACGTGTGGGATCACATTGGCAACCAATAGACGTATTGGTTCATTTTATGTTCAGTCAAGACAATTTTGATTTGGTTGTAAAACTTTTTTATTAAGGACAATTTCAATTAGGTTGTAAAACTAATTTAATTTTCAGACAAATATTTGGACGTGCAAACTAGTTTTAATGAGAATATGAGCATTTTTGGCCCTGACAGACAGAATGGGGCAAATGGATGCGGCCACGCATTGGACGCACGGCCACCGCATCTCAGGACACGACCCCAAATCGCTACCTAAACGGACAGAATCCGGACAAAACGGACGTCCGTTTAGGATCGCGCGGTGGAGTTGAGAGAAGGAAGAAGGGTAGGTCGGGGATTGAAGACGAGACGCAGCAAAAGTTCATCGGTTGTTGCATACAGAACCTTGTGGACTCGGCAACTGTTGCACAATGAATACTATACTAAACTGTAGGAGTACATTATGGCTACTCGTGTAGTCGTGTAATTAAGCATTTGCCGAAAGCATTCTGAGTTCCTTCTTTCACAAGCAGGGCGCGGTTTCAGGTTCACCCTATGGATCCATGGACCATGCATCGGCCTAGTACACAGATCTGCGCCGGAGTACCGGGTCTAGGAAGAGCAAGGGACTAGTTGTAGCTGTGGTACAAAATGGCAGGACCAAGGCAGCGTGATGATGGATGGGCGCTGAGGCTGAGCAAAGACCCTGGATCTCGGCGGAGTATCATTTCACTTGCCATCCGGAGCTTTCAATACCAAGAGCCACCCAGCTAGGTCAAGTAGTTGGAGTCCTGGAGATATTGGAGCTCTTGTTTCTTCAGTAAAGACTCGGGAAGTTTCAGTGACAGACAAGCAGGAAAAAATTATTACATGTCACAGTCAGTCAGTGATATCATATTTTGATGCCATGGACTTTGTGTCATCGCAGGTCAAAAGATAGTTTTCTTCATCTCATCAGTGGATCAATCGCAATCTACTGACGCCGAAGCACAAGAAGTCCAGAACGACGACACCCGTTTCATCGCCAAACAACATGCGTATACTGTTGGCCTGCTTTAATCAGCTGCACTCTGTTGAGTAATCAGCACGCTGCCAGGGTTTTTATTTATGATAACCAGACTATCGGTGGCTTAACAGGGCCCAACATTGATTGCTGAAGCTCATCTCAAGAATCTGGCCTGCCTGCCTGCCACCCAGGTCCATAGTTTATGTCGCATCACATCGCTTTGATTTCCTACTAGTCACAATCCTGAATCGAAGAGTCTGAGTGCAATTGATGAGACTGAGACTGGAACAGAATACCAAGACTGCATACTGGCAAATTGTTGAGAAATGATTGTACTAGTTGATAAATAGATTGCCATCGAGCTAAACCATTTATCACTTCGTTTTTCCTATCACACGCGGCTGGTGTGCTGATTCAGACGAATGTGAAGTGGAGATACAGAGTTCACTACAGCTACCACAGTAACCAGACAACTTCCAAGCAAGATGGCGCGTTTGATTGCCAAAGTTGTCGCTGGCAATAAATACCAGCAGCAGCTAACGCTTCAAGGAGTAACTCTTTCCTGTGAACGCGTTGAACTTCGGCTCTTCCTTCTTCGGAGGGTCGCTCCCTTTGGCAGGCTCCTGTTGGCAGCAATTGAATAGAAATCAGCGACTACGATTATTAAATATCGTGTCTTCTTACAGAAATGTCATACAGAACTGGTTAGCTTTAAATGAATTTTTTAGTTGTTGCACATAAATCATTTCAGCATCCGGAATTTGTCTCCGAATACACTGAACTTGAAAGGTTTAACTTGCTAAAGTAAAAATTCAGTAGAGAAAAAGAGCATATGAACAATTTGAAAAATAGCAGAAACTACCTTCTGTGCTTCTGCTTCTTTCTTGCTGCTTGCACTTGAACCAAACACAAGCTTTCCTGTTTTCTGTCGCGTGGATGTGCTGGCTCCTGAAGGTGATGCAGTTTGCTGATTTGCCCTTTTGTTTGAGTCTGAAGGCGCAGAACGTGCAGCCGCAGTGGCCGAAGAAGCTCCAGGTGCTGGTTGTTTTGGGCCCTTACCATCCAACCGTTTTCCTGAACCAGTGAATGGTTTGAACTTTGGTTCATCTTCAACGATAGCCTCTTGATCTGAAGATTGCCAAAACAACATAGTTTCAAAAGGGGAAATATCACAACTATCTTCAGCAGCCTATAGAAAAGTGGCATAGGATGTCCAACAATACTTTGAAGCAGACTAATAAACATAAAATACATCGAGTTGGTCATAGTGACTGATGTATTTATTTATGTACAATATTGTTTCCATTTCTAGGTGGCAACACCAGTAAGGTTGCCTTCGGTTTGAAGGGATTGTGGAGGAAATGTAAAGGAAAATAAAACAAAGGAAAATTTTACGGAAGTAGCGTTCGGTCTGCAGGAACGAACGGCTAGAACTCCGGAGGAAAGTTTCCATAACCTTTGATTTCACAGGAAATAAAACATAAAATACATCGAGTTGGTCATAGTGACTGATGTATTTATTTATGTACAATATTGTTTCCATTTCCAGGTGGCAACACCAGTAAGGTTGCCTTTGGTTTGAAGGGATTGTGGAGGAAATGTAAAGGAAAATAAAACAAAGGAAAATTTTACGGAAGTAGCGTTCGGTCTGCAGGAACGAACGGCTAGAACTCCGGAGGAAAGTTTCCATAACCTTTGATTTCACAGGAAATAAAACACCTGCCGGGAGCTCTTTTTTTGGCGGAGTCCCGAGGCGAGGCACAGGAAAAGCTACTCCCTCCATTCCAAAATATAGTGCACCCGCGTTTCCCGAGGTTCAACTTTGACCATAAATTTAACCAACGAGACCAACTGCGGCGGGAGAAAAAATTATATAATTGAAAACTTCTTTCGAATACGAATTCACTGATATAATTTTTGCTCCCACCGCAATCAGTCTTGATAGTTAAATTTACGGTCAAAGTTGAAGCACGAGGATCGAGGAAGCGCTACATTGTGGAATGGAGGGAGTACTGCTAGAGGCCCACATGGGGTGCTTGGGTCATGTGCTGCGATTGGTGGGTCCCAAACCTTTTGCATGTTCCTAATTCCTTTCCTGTGAACCAAACGGTCTTGATTTTCTACTTCCCTTGTTTCTCTTTCCCATAGGTTTCTACTAGCACCCCAATCCTATTCCTGTAAAGGTTTTTGTTCCTTTGTTTTCTATACATCCATTGTGAACAGGGCCTAAATAGATCTGCAGCTAAGCCTGGGAATGGTTTGGACTGAAACTTAGTTTTTGGATTGGCTTTTGATTTGATTTCTATATAGGTTTGGTCTCTATTGGATTGAGATGGAAACCAGTTCGGTTTGGTTTGGGTTGTGCCTAAGAATGGACTGGATAGGTTTGGGTTGGGTTCAAATTTCTTAGTCCAAAACAAGTGCAAACCATGGTTTGAGACCAAATCAAGCGATTAGTCTGAGCCGCGCACCGCTTCCACCTCCAGCCAAACTTCAAAGACGCGATCAGACATTGCTGCTGCTGCCCACACGGCCACACGCACTGCAAGACGGTTCACGTATGTATGTATTCTATGCGGCGAGGGCGTGCATGTGCGGCTACAAAATCGATCAACCTGTCTGTGTGCTAGTCTCTTTGGGCTAGCTTTGCACTCGTACGTGTTTGCTCTCTAGAGGATCCGCTGCTGCTGGCCGGAGCCCGTCGGCTGTCACGAGCTTTGACTAGATTCATGGCGTGCCCTCTTATGGATTTGTCCACGGTTTGAACCTATGGGTTCAATCCAAATTTTGGAAATGGTTTGGACTGGGTTGAATGGAGAGCATGCATAGTTTGGTTTGGTTTAGATTCTAGATGAAAATATTTAGGGTGGTTTGGTTTGGATGTGTGGCATGTATTTCTATAGACGGGACTGGCTTTAGTTTGGATGTCAAACTATTCCCAGGTTTATCTGCAGCTATAAAACGTATGCCAGACAGGAACAATAAATTTGTTCAACAATAACGTAAAACGCAATCACATTCAGCAACTATGATTTTGACAAGAGTAAAACACATACCTTCAGCAGGTGCCTTGCCTGCAGGAACTATGGGACGCTGTGGTTTTTCAGGTTCTTTGTAATCAAGAGGAGGTGCAAAGTCCACCTCACAGTCTGTCTCAATAATGCTAACTGCAGAAGCAGGTTTTGCTTCAACAATATCAATATAATACTGTTTGTTGTTGTAAGCTACCATGATGCTGTCGCCCGTGGTTAAGCAAGAGAAGTTTCTTAGAGTTTTCTCCAAGCTGCAAAGTTACACAAGCATATTAATGATGACAAAATGAATTAAGCGACTTTAATAGACAACTCTAGCACAAAGTTATCAGTTATTAACATGGTTAATGGCAAAAAAATGAATGGGTTTTAGTGCAAACGTCTAGCTACTGACATGGCTTTGGGATTCGAGATGTCCAGGAAATCAGTCGTGTGAGGCTGCAGCTTCACATATGTACCCTTGGGAAGAGTAGCATTCTTGACACGCACAATGTCACCCTCTTGAAGAAGCATGTTTTGCATCATCTATACATATGAGAGAAAAATTATGTAACAACTCAGTCGGAATACTTTTCAACTGAAGAGAGCAGTAAAGCAAGTTCAATCATAGCACATACCCAGTAGGGCATGATGATCATGCCTTCGTCTGCTACAAACTCCAATACACCACAGTGTGAAATCCTGTCGGTGACACCATTGTGCAGTTCAAATAGCATAGGATACTCAATGTGCAGGGAAGCTGTTAAATCAAAACCAAACAGTTACAAATGCACATAATAATATTCTCTCAAGAATGATTGAAGTCAACAATATGAAGCTACGACATTCAGCCTAAGGTCTAATGGAAGAGGATTTGAGCTTTACCCAGACGATCAAGGGCAGATGGCGGCATTATTACTGCATTGGAAAACATAGAACTATATCAGAGTTAAGTGATATTGAAACTGAAGAATAAGAGGAGAGAAGAGGCTCCATGGCTTACCTTTGTCACCACCTTCCAGGTGTGGCTGGAAAATATAAAAATTCAGAAAGATGGTTATATACAATTCAGATTCTAGCACTGCTAGGTACTAGCAGATAAAATTGATACCGCAAGTAGAATACCTTGTCAAAAAAAGATGCTGGATAGCAGCGGTACGTTTGCTCAAAATTACTAGCATGGTAACCATATCCCGCGTAAAACTGCATAAGAGAAAATTTGGGTTAGCTAAGCATATGCGAACTACACCAAATACGAGAGAAACTAACTACTGTGGCATCTGTTCAGAAAAGCTGTTCTAAGCTAAGAATGAAAAAGGACCACAATACAATAATTATGAACGCCATGACTATCACAGGAACAGAGTTAATCAAGATTAACCTGCAGATATGCACATTTGCGTTAAGGTGTGAAGTATTTTGCAAACTATTCAATAAGAAAGACCAATCGTACATACATGAAGGGATGATCCAATGATTAATTAGTCCAGTTCACAGAGGGGGCAACAGCTTTACCACCGCGCCAAGGCTCCCCTTCCCAGTTCACGTAGGTGTATTACTACTAATTCACTCGAGGTGTAAACAAGGAACAACAAGAAAGTACTGTGTACTAAAATTAATTCGATGTGAAATTTATTTTTTTACCAAAGTTATCTCCGGATCAGTTTATTGTTAGTATGGTCAGACTAGCAATGACTTAAATCAACTGATATTCAAAAGAATCCTTTAAAGAGTATGAACATAACCAGATTCATCTATCAAATGCCACACTTGAACCCTATCTTGGCATTTGTAGGCAGAAATAACTTGGCACCAAGCATACAAATACAAACTATAGTCACATATACAACCTAATTCTCTTTTCTTTTTTTTTCTTTTTTTTGCAGGTATACAACCTAATTGTCTAATATAATATCCATGGCAGTACGGCACTTAGTTGCACAGGAAATTTCAAGGGCAGTTGAAGTAATGCATACCATCTTGAGTGGACCTTTGCTTCTACCTCTCTTGGACCTGTTATTATCTGTAAAAAAAACGTAAGCAAGTATGAAGGGAAACTATTTGAGCCGCATAAGCAAATGTACAAGATCGTAATTCACCCCAATGGTGACAAGGAAAGTAACACTATTTAGCTCCTTATATCCAAAGGATCCCAACCAAAATTCCAGGAACATCAACAAGCTCGAAACTTTACAGCGAAACACTAACCTAGCTCCATCACCGGTACAGTTATTTATTCATTATAATTTATAAATAGCGCTAGATTTTCTTTCGAGCAAGCCCTGGTTCCAAGCTAACAACAGACAGCCTAACAGCGTGAACAGATTCCAGTTCCAGCACTACCCCGAAAAATACACGGTGGCGGATCTAGATGGCGCGCGCCCAGAATCTCTGGGGTTCTAATGCTCGTACCTCAGAAACCAAACCAATGGCCGGAATTGCCGACGGTGTCGATACAGTATGGACGCACCACCAGCTAGGACCTAGGAGTCGCTCTGCTGCAATCAATCGAGGAGGGGGAAAGTCGCTTATGAGGGCGTGAGGAGAGGGGATCCAAGACGGGATGGATGAGACGCAGAAGGGGCTCCGATCCGAACGAATTACCGCGGATAGGGGACGGGATTGCGAGGGGGAATATTGGTTGGGATTGCGTGAGGTTTCCGCGGAGGAATATAGAATCCGGGCGACGCGATGCGATTGCGAGGGGGAAGGGCGAGCGCCGGTGATGTGGTGGAGCAAGGCAGTCCGCTCGCCTTCGGGGATCGGAAACGGAACACAACAGAGAGACTGGCAAGGGGGCCAGGAAACTAGCCCGACGGCCCAGGCCCGCTGGGGAACCGCGCTTCCCCTGGGCTCGGGGCGTTATAAGCGCGCGACAGCTATGTACCGCCCTTTGCGTGTCCTCCTATTAGCTCTCGCCTACAGTGCGGTGCTACTGGATTGGCCCAATATTGTTGCTGCGCGTGAGCTTTTTCCAGCGGTTTTTATAGGGTTTTTTTTACTGTTTAGCATCGGTTTTCTTTGGGTTTTCTCTGGTTCTCTTATGTTTTTCTTTTTTTCCTCTTTCTTTTTCTTGTTCTTCTTTTTTTAAGTTTCATCGTTTCTTTCTGCAGTTTCTCCCTTTTTTGCTTTCCTTTTTCTTCTTTCTTTTAAAACAAGCCTATTTTTTACACATACTGTACATTTTATGTATACATTAGGAACGTTTTTTATACACATTTTACAATATGTTTAACACTTTTTAAATATACTTGTTTTTTTCTCTACTAGTTTTTCTAGCCTTTCTTTTCTTTTTTAGTATCCTGGATTAGACATTGTGGGTGTGAATGATTGTAATAAGTTTCAAAACTCTCATGCCAGAGAGAGACAACAATTTGTGGTACTTGCTGGTTTCTCTTTCGCAAAAAAATTGGAACCACGGGGCGGGGGGCTAATTGTGGAAAGAATGTCTACTTTTTTCTAAACACATCATATATTTTTGGTATACATCTAAATTATCTTTACTATTTGCAAAATAGTTTGTTCAACAATTTTCTGCATATGTGTTAAATATTTTTCAAATACACACTGAAATACCAAACCTTTTTAAAACAAATTGAATATTTTTTCTAATTCTATAAATAATATTTTTAAATATAAAAAATGTGTGAACATCTTTAAAATCAAATTTACGTTTTTTGAATGATGCAAAACATTTCTTTAATTACACATATTTTCTCATTGCAACATTTTTAGAACATGTTACATACAAAAAAATGCATGAAAATTTTAGAAATGTCAATTTTTTACAGACATTCTTTAAATGCTCAGCTAACATTTTTATTTACCATACATGAACATTTCTTTAATGAATGATGAACACTTTAAAAAAGATTAACTAAATTATTTGTCATAGTATATATATTTAGTTTTTTTAATATATATATAGAAATAAAAAAGCACGTGTCCGACGTCAATGTGACAAAACCACATGACTACTAAGGCCAAACAACTGTCGTTCTCTAGGCGAGATTGGCTTTCGTCTCGTTAAAGGCGAGACATACACTTGATCAGAAGTCTCACCAGCCCCATATGTTATTTCAGCACACATGCAGGGCCTATGATGATCCTTTAGGGGGGGGGGCGCTTTTCTTCTATACTAGACCGTTAAGGCGCGTTGCCATGCCCGTCCATTCTAAAAATAATAATATAAATATCTGAATGATAGTTGGGAACTTAAAATGATTTATGTATTTTGAATGGTTCAAGTAACATCGCTTCAAGCCCACAACCATAGAGAAAGATTGATTGATTTTTGACAGAAGACAGATTGTTTAATTAAGGCAGAATTGTGCTTGAATGTGTAACTTCAAGTTTAGTTTGGATACGAGAACACTTTATTTGGGCCAAGGGGTAAAGCCTATGAGGCTTTAGGAAGGTGCAAAAGGAGTTTTGCGGAGGCTAGGGGGCCATACGGCAGGGACCCTGGCGTCTGGGGCCAGACGCCAAGGACCCTGGCGTCTGGTCTTGGAGTCCGAGAAGGACTCTTGCCTTGCGTGCCAAACCGACTTTGAGGAGGCTGTTTCTCCAATAAACAACCACGGGGCACAACATATAAATAGAGGGGCAGGGCTAGCACCCGAAACACATCAAGATTCACCAAGCCATGTGCCGGCAACCCCGCCCTCTCTAGTTTATCCTCCGACATAGTTTCTGTTGTGCTTGTCGAAGCCCTGCGGAGATTGTTCTTCACCACCACCCTCACCACGCCATCGTGCTGCCAGAACTCATCTACTACTTCGCCCCTCTTGTTGGATCAAGAAGGCGAGGACGTCATCGAGCTAAATGTGTGCTGAACATGGAGGTGTCGTACATTCGGTACTTGATCGGGACGGATTGTGAAGGTGTACGACTACATCAACCGCGTTGATAAACGCTTTCGCTTAGCGATCTTCAAGGGTATGAAGATGCCCTCCCCCTCTCGTAGCTATGCATCTCCATGATAGATCTTGCGTGTGCGTAGATTTTTTTTTGTTTTCCATGCAACGTCCCCCGATGTTTTTTGGGTCTACATACCAAATCCCAAGACGCCAAAGAACTACATGTCTCCCCATGTTCAGTTTTCTTACGCCAGAGGCATCTTCTTCTGTAAGTGCATCTAGTGCCCCTTAGTGATTTTGGTGTATTGAAGACTTATAGGTTAAGGGACTAATGAGTTTGTGAGTGTACACATGTCTATAAGTCTATGAGGAGTTTGATATTTACGATGAAAGTCGACCCTAAAAAATGAATGTCTTTGGCTGAAGACTTCGGTTTTCTTGAAGACTTTGAAAGTGAAGAAATTGGTGTGACCGTGAAGACTTGATATTCATGCGACGAATATGAAGCATGAAGACTTTTGTTTTCATAGTTTCATTTTCTCTTTCTTGAGTCATAGGAAACACCATACTGTTAAAGGGGGTTGAGGTAAAACTAAGGAAAAGTTTCTAAGTGATGTTCATCTCAAAATCGTACACCTACCAATCCTTTCGAGTGAAGCCATTGGAAATCTCATACAGTTCAGTCAATTTCTTCAGTGACAGGGACGAAGATCTTGTGGTCTCTGAGGAATTTGTTCTGACTGAGGAGTTAGGAATTCGCTAGTGCGAATTACCTACAAGTGAGGAACATGATAGCCCTGAGGAATTTGATAGTCAAATTTCCTACCGTTGCTGTGCTATGCGCCAGCTGTCCCAAAATATCTACCCATCTAACGGTCATATCATTGAAGGGCATTTATGTCTTATCATGTCGGGATGCTCCCTAGGCTATAAATAGTCGTCCCCTACAGCCACTAGCTGGTTGGCTGCTCCGCGAGAAACTGACACTTGTCATTGAGAGCATCCCATCCTCTGAGGACTTTGAGCGAAAATCATCAAGTGAGGAAAACCCAAACCCAAATACCTACAAACCCAAAGTGATTGAGCATCACTGAAGAGATTGTTCCTGTGTGGAACCGACGCTTGTTACCTTTGAGGAGTGTGCATCCTCCAGACGGTTAGGCGTCATGGTCTAGAGAAACCAAGAGGAAATTGTGGATTGCCGGGTGACCGAGTCTGTGAAGGTTTGGAAGTCACCTGAAGACTTACCACGAGTGATTGGCGCGAGGTCAGTCTGACCTTAGCTCAAGGAGGATACGGTGAGGACTGTGTGTCCAGGAATGTGTGTCCTCAGATTTAAATACCTAGCCGCTCCAACCAGATGTACGACTGTCACAGTAGTTGGAACTGGTCTACCAAATCACTGTCTTCGCCAAGCTACTGGTTCTATTTCCTCAACTCTTTCATTTCCTCATTTCTGTGTAGAAGTACTTGATCGTTACTATTTGAAGACTTTGACTGAAGACTTTCTCAATTTCCTCAATCCTAACTCTTCAGTCACTTTGTCTTCAACCTGCTTATCATGTGTTTACGCTACTTGTACTATGTGCTTGTTTTCATTTCATCATGATGACTGTGCTACTACTCTGTTATGCTTGCATCTGAGTACTTATTCCACTGCTAAGTAGTTCATTGCTTTGGAATTTCCTCACCCTAAAATTCCTCAGCGACGAATTTGTAAAAATCTCCTATTCATCCCCCCTCTAGTCGATATAACGCACTTTCATCTTCTGATTTTGTCCAGGTGCTCTATCAATTTCAGTGGAAATTTAAGGGTGGACATGGGGTAGATCATGAGGGAGGTTATCAAAGAATTCAACAATATCAACTTACTCCATTGGTTCATCGTGCAAAGCAAAGAGGACAATTTGCGTTCAGCTTTTTCCCACGATCGGCATGAGGTCGCTCACTGTGGGCCTAGTAGTCCCCATGGGCAAGCCAAGGTACGTGAAGGGCATCGTGTCCACCATGCATTGCCATGTTTGGGCCAGAACCACCACCATGTCATCATCCACGTTTAGAGGCACCAACAACGACTTACTAAATTTTATTTTGAGGCAGATCGAGTCTGGCTAGTCCATCGGGATCTGCTTCATGATTAGGGTTTGGTTGGGGTAGGCCGGCATCACCAAGATGGTGATGTCGACGTATTGCACCACCGGATAGTCACGGGCATAGGCGTCATTAACCGCCGCTTGGAGCAAGTCTGCGCCAGGAACAAAGATTAAGGGGGAGAGCGGGTCACCCTGGCGCACCCCACATTCGTGTCAAATTGTTTCCCTCGAACTCCGTTCAGGAGAACCGACGATCTCCCAAATCAGAATATGCTTTTGATCGAACCAAGCCAGCGATCATCCAATCCCATTTGCTCCATGATCTTCAGCATGGTAGAGTGATCAATGGTATCAAATGGTTTCGCGAAATCAAGTTTGAGCAGTATAATAGGCCTCTTGGAGTTCTAACATTGATAATGAAGGAAATATGCCCTAGAGGCAATAATAAAGTTGTTATTTATATTTCCTTATATCATGATAAATGTTATTATTCATGCTAGAATTGTATTAACCGGAAACTTAGTACATGTGTGAATACATAGACAAACAGAGTGTCCCTAGTATGCCTCTACTAGACTAGCTCGTTAATCAAAGATGGCTAAGTGTCCTCACCATAAACATGTTGGGGAACGTAGTAATTTCAAAAAAATTCCTACGCACACGCAAGATCATGGTGATGCATAGCAACAAGGGGAGAGCATGATCTACGTGAAGGAAATATGCCCTAGAGGCAATAATAAAGTTATTATTTATTTCCTTATATCATGATAAATGTTTATTATTCATGCTAGAATTGTATTAACCGGAAACATAATACACGTGTGAATACATAGACAAACGGAGTGTCACTAGTATGCCTCTACTAGACTAGCTCGTTAATCAAAGATGGTTAAGTTTCCTAACCATGAACAAAGAGTTGTTATTTGATTAACGAGGTCACATCATTAGTTGAATGATCTGATTGACATGACCCATTCCATTAGCTTAGCACCCGATCGTTTAGTATGTTGCTATTGCTTTCTTCATGACTTATACATGTTCCTATGACTATGAGATTATGCAACTCCCGTTTGCCGGAGGAACACTTTGTGTGCTACCAAACGTCACAACGTAACTGGGTGATTATAAAGGAGCTCTACAGGTGTCTCCAATGGTAGATGTTGGGTTGGCGTATTTCGAGAATAGGATTTGTCACTCCGATTGTCGGAGAGGTATCTCTGGGCCCTCTCGGTAATGCACATCACTTAAGCCTTGCAAGCATTGCCACTAATAAGTTAGTTGTGGGATGATGTATTACGGAACGAGTAAAGAGACTTGCCGGTAACAAGATTGAACTAGGTATTGGATACCGACGATCGAATCTCGGGCAAGTAACATACCGATGACAAAGGGAACAACGTATGTTGTTATGCGGTCTGACCGATAAAGATCTTCGTAGAATATGTAGGAGCCAATATGGCATCTAGGTCCCGCTATTGGTTATTGACCGAAGACGTGTCTCGGTCATGTCTACATTGTTCTCGAACCGTAGGGTCCGCACGCTTAACGTTACGATGACAGTTATTATGAGTTTATGCATTTTGATGTACCGAAGGTTGTTCGGAGTCCCGGATGTGATCACGGACATGACGAGGAGTCTCGAAATGGTCGAGACATAAAGGTTGATATATTGGAAGCCTATATTTGGATATCGGAAGTGTTCCGGGTGAAATCGGGATTTTACCGGATTACCGGGAGGTTACCGGAACCCCCCGGGAGCCATATGGGCCTTCATGGGCCTTAGTGGAAAGGAGAAAAGGGGCAGCCCATAGGTGGCTGCGCGCCCCCCTTCCCTTAGTCCTATTAGGACTAGGAGAAGGGGCCGGCCCCCCCTCTCTCTCTTTCCCCCCTTGGGAGTCCTAGTTGGAATAGGATTGAGGGGGGGGGAGTCCTACTCCCGGTAGGAGTAGGACTCCTCCTGCGCCCTCTCCCTGGCCGGCGCACCCCTCCCCCTTGGATCCTTTATATACGGGGGCAGGGGGCACCTCTAGACACACAAGTTGATCCTTGGTGATCGTTCCTTAGCCGTGTGCGGTGCCCCCTGCCACCAAATTCCACCTCGATCATATTGTTGCAGTGCTTAGGCGAAGCCCTGGGTCGGTAGTACATCAAGATCGTCATCACGCCGTCGTGCTGACGGAACTCTTCCTCGACGCTTTGCTGGATCGGAGCCCGAGGATCGTCATCGAGATGAACGTGTGCTAAGAACTCGGAGGTGCCGGAGTAACGGTGCTTGGATCGGTCGGATCGGGAAGACGTACGACTACTTCCTCTATGTTGTGTGACCGCTTCCGCAGTCGGTCTGCGTTGGTACGTAGACAACACTCTCCCCTCTCGTTGCTATGCATCACCATGATCTTGCGTGTGCGTAGGAAAATTTTGAAATTACTACGTTCCCCATCAGTGGCATCCGAGCCTAGGTTTTATGGTTTGATGTTATTTGCACGAGTAGAACACAAGTGAGTTGTGGGCGATACAAGTCATACTGCCTACCAGCATGTCATACTTTGGTTCGGCGGTATTGTTGGACGAGACGACCCGGACCAACCTTACGCGTACGCTTAGGCGAGACCGGTTCCCTCAACGTGCTTTGCACATAGATGGCTTGCGGGCGACTGTCTCTCCAACTTTAGTTGAACCAAGTGTGGCTATGCCCGGTCCTTGAGAAGGTTAAAACGGAGTCTATTTGACAAACTATCGTTGTGGTTTTGATGCGTAGGTGAGATGAGTTCTTGCTTAAGCCCGTAGCAGCCACGTAAAACTTGCAACAACAAAGTAGAGGACGTCTAACTTGTTTTTGCAGGGCATGTTGTGATGTGATATGGTCAAGGCATGATGCTGAATTTTATTGTATGAGATGATCATGTTTTGTAACCAAGTTATCGGCAACTGGCAGGAGCCATATGGTTGTTGCTTTATTGTATGCAATGCAATCACGATGTAATGCTTTACTTTATTACTAAGCGGTAGTGATAGTCGTGGAAGCATAAGATTGGCGAGACGACAATGATGCTACGATGGAGATCAAGGTATCGCGCCGGTGACAATGGTGATCATGACGGTGCTTCGGAGATGGAGATCACAAGCACAAGATGATGATGGCCATATCATATCACTTATATTGATTGCATGTGATGTTTATCCTTTTATGCATCTTATCTTGCTTTGATTGACGGTAGCATTATAAGATGATCTCTCACTAAATTATCAAGAAGTGTTCTCCCTGAGTATGCACCGTTGCCAAAGTTCGTCGTGCCCAGACACCACGTGATGATCGGGTGTGATAAGCTCTACGTCCATCTACAACGGGTGCAAGCCAGTTTCGCACACGCAGAATACTCAGGTTAAACTTGACGAGCCTAGCATATGCAGATATGGCCTCGGAACACAGAGACCGAAAGGTCGAGCGTGAATCATATAGTAGATATGATCAACATAACGATGTTCACCATTGAAAACTACTCCATCTCACATGATGATCGGTTATGGTTTAGTTGATTTGGATCACGTTATCACTTAGAGGATTAGAGGGATGTCTATCTAAGTGGGATTTCTTAAGTAATTTGATTAACTGAACTTAAACTTATCATGAACTTAGTACCTGATAGTATCTTGCTTGTTTATGTTGATTGTAGATAAATGGCTCGTGCTGTTGTTCCGTTGAATTTTAATGCGTTCCTTGAGAAAGCAAAGTTGAAAGATGATGGTAGCAATTACACGGACTGGGTCCATAACTTGAGGATTATCCTCATTGCTGCTCAGAAGAATTACGTCCTGGAAGCACCGCTGGGTGCCAGGCCTGCTGCTGGAGCAACACCAGATGTTATGAACGTCTGGCAGAGCAAAGCTGATGACTACTCGATAGTTCAGTGTGCCATGCTTTACGTCTTAGAATCGGGACTTCAACGATGTTTTGAACGTCATGGAGCATATGAGATGTTCCAGGAGTTGAAGTTAATATTTCAAGCAAATGCCCGGATTGAGAGATATGAAGTCTCCAATAAGTTCTATAGCTGCAAGATGGAGGAGAACAGTTCTATCAGTGAGCATATACTCAAAATGTCTGGGTATAATAATCACTTGATTCAATTGGGAGTTAATCTTCCAGATGACTGCGTCATTGACAGAATTCTCCAATCACTGCCACCAAGCTATAAGAGCTTCGTGATGAACTATAATATGCAAGGGATGAACAAGACTATTCCCGAGCTCTTCGTGATGCTGAAAGCTGCGGAGGTAGAAATCAAGAAGGAGCATCAAGTGTTGATGGTCAACAAGACCACTAGTTTCAAGAAAAAGGGCAAAGGGAAGAAGAAGGGGAACTTCAAAAAGAACGGCAAGCAAGTTGCTTCTCGGGAGAAGAAACCCAAGTCTGGACCTAAGCCTGAAACTGAGTGCTTCTATTGCAAGCAGACTGGTCACTGGAAGCGGAACTGCCTCAAGTATTTGGTGGATAAGAAGGATGGCAAGGTGAACAAAGGTATATGTGATATACATGTTATTGATGTGTACCTTACTAGAGCTCGCAGTAGCACCTGGGTATTTGATACTGGTTCTGTTGCTAATATTTGCAACTCGAAACAGGGACTACGGATTAAGCGAACACTAGCAAAGGACAAGGTGACGATGCGCGTGGGAAACAGTTCCAAAGTCGATGTGATCGCGGTCGGCACGCTACCTCTACATCTACCTTTAGGATTAATATTAGACCTAAATAATTGTTATTTGGTGCCAGCGTTAAGCATGAACATTATATCTGGATCTTGTTTAATGCGAGACGGTTATTCATTTAAATCAGAGAATAATGGTTGTTCTATTTATATGAGTAATATCTTTTATGGTCATGTGTTGGAAATATGCCCTAGAGGCAATAATAAAAGCATTATTATTATATTTCCTTGTTCATGATAATTGTCTTTATTCATGCTATAATTGTGTTATCCGGAAATCGTAATACATGTGTGAATAACAGACACCAACATGTCCCTAGTAAGTCTCTAGTTGACTAGCTCGTTAATCAACAGATAGTCATGGTTTCCTGGCTATGGACATGAGATGTCATTGATAACGAGATCACATCATTAGGAGAATGATGTGATGGACAAGACCCAATCCTAAACATAGCATAAAGATCGTATAGTTCGTTTGCTAGAGTTTTGCAATGTCAAGTATCTTTTCCTTAGACCATGAGATCGTGTAACTCCCGGATACCGTAGGAGTGCTTTGGGTATACCAAACGTCACAACGTAACTGGGTGACTATAAAGGTAGACTACGGGTATCTCCGAAAGTGTCTGTTGGGTTGACACGGATCAAGACTGGGATTTATCACTCCGTATGACGGAGAGGTATCACTGGGCCCACTCGGTAATGCATCATCATAATGAGCTCAAAGTGACCAAGTGTCTGGTCACGGGATCATGCATTACGGTACGAGTAAAGTGACTTGCCGGTAACGAGATTGAACGAGGTATTGGGATACCGACGATCGAATCTCGGGCAAGTAATATATCGATTGACAAAGGGAATTGCATACGGGGTTGATTGAATCCTCGACATCGTGGTTCATCCGATGAGATCATCGTGGAGCATGTGGGAGCCAACATGGGTATCCAGATCCCGCTGTTGGTTATTGACCGGAGAGTCGTCTCGGTCATGTCTACATGTCTCACGAACCCGTATGGTCTACACACTTAAGGTTCGGTGACGCTAGGGTTGTGAAGATATGTATATGCAGAAACCCGAATGTTGTTCGGAGTCCCGGATGAGATCCCGGACGTCACGAGGAGTTCCGGAATGGTCCGGAGGTAAAGAATTATATATAGGAAGTGTTGTTTCGGCCATCGGGACAAGTTTCGGGGTCATCGGTATTGTACCGGGACCACCGGAAGGGTCCCCGGGGTCCACCGGGTGGGGCCACCTATCCCAGAGGGCCCCGTGGGCTGAAGTGGGAAGGGACCCAGCCCTTAGTGGGCTGGGGCGCCACCCCCAAGGGCCCATGCGCCTAGGGTTAGGGGAAACCCTAAAAGGGGGGCGCCCCCTTGCCTTGGGGGGCAAGCCCCCACCCTTGGCCGCCCCCTCCCTAGGAGATCCATCTCCTAGGGCCGGCGCCCCCCCCTTGGCACCCCTATATATAGTGGGGAGAGGAGGGACTTGAGGCTACGCTTTTGGTGCTTCCCTCTCTCCCTGTTACATCTCCCTCTTGCGTAGTATAGGCGAAGCCCTGCTACTGTGACGCCCTGCATCCACCACCACGCCGTCGTGCTGCTGGATCTTCATCAACTTCTCCTTCCACCTTGTTAGATCAAGAAGGAGGAGACGTCTCCCGTCCCGTACGTGTGTTGAACGCGGAGGTGCCGTCCGTTCGGCACTTGGTCATCGGTGATTTGGATCACGTCGTGTTCGACTACATCATCCCCGTTCCTTGAACGCTTCCGCACGCGATCTACAAAGGTATGTAGATGCATCTGATGACTCGTTGCTAGATGAACTCCTAGATAGATCTTTGTGAAACGAATAGGAAATTTTTTGTTTTCTGCAACGTTCCCCAACAGTGGCATCATGAGCTAGGTCTATGCGTAGTTCTTCTTGCGCGAGTAGAACACAATTTGTTGTGGGCGTGGATTTATCAACTTTCTTGCCGCTACTAGTCTTTTCTTGCTTCAGCGGTATTGTGGGATGAAGCGGCCCGGACCAACCTTACACGTACGCTTACGTGAGACCGGTTCCACCGACTAACATGCACTAGTTGCATAAGGTGGCTGGCGGGTGTCTGTCTCTCCTACTTTAGTTGGAGCGGATTCGATGAACAGGGTCCTTATGAAGGGTAAATAGAAGTTGACAAATCACGTTGTGGCTTTCACGTAGGTAAGAAAACGTTCTTGCTAGAACCCTAATTCAGCCACGTAAAAACTTGCAACAACAATTAGAGGACGTCTAACTTGTTTTTGCAGCAAGTGGTTTGTGATATGATATGGCCAAAGTTGTGATGAATGATGAATGATCTATATGTGATGTATGAGATGTTCATGCTATTGTAATAGGAATCACGACTTGCATGTCGATGAGTATGACAACCGGCAGGAGCCATAGGAGTTGTCTTTATTCTTTTATATGACCCGCGTGTCATTGAGAAACGCCATGTAAATTACTTTACTTTATTGCTAAACGTGTTAGCCATAGTAGTAGAAGTAATAGTTGGCGAGCAACTTCATGGAGACACGATGATGGAGATCATGATGATGGAGATCATGGTGTCAAGCCGGTGACAAGATGATCATGGAGCCCCAAGATGGAGATCAAAGGAGCTATGTGATATTGGCCATATCATGTCACGTTTATTATTTGATTGCATGTGATGTTTATCATGTTTTTGCATCTTGTTTACTTAGAACGACGGTAGTAAATAAGATGATCCCTCATAATAATTTCAAGAAGTGTTCCCCCTAACTGTGCACCGTTGCGACAGTTTGTTGTTTCGAAGCACCATGTGATGATCGGGTGTGATAGATTCTAACGTTCACATACAACGGGTGTAAGACAGATTTACACATGCAAACACTTAGGTTGACTTGACGAGCCTAGCATGTACAGACATGGCCTCGGAACACAGAAGACCAAAAGGTCGAGCATGAGTCGTATAGAAGATACGATCAACATGAAGATGTTCACCGATGTTGACTAGTCCATCTCACGTGATGATCGGACACGGCCTAGTTAACTCGGATCATGTTATACTTAGATGACTAGAAGAGGGATGTCTATCTAAGTGGGAGTTCATAAATAATTTGATTTGATGAACTTAATTATCATGAACTTAGTCTAAAATATTTACAATATGTCTTGTAGATCAAATGGCCAACGTAGTCCTCAACTTCAACGCGTTCCTAGAGAAAACCAAGCTGAAAGACGATGGCAGCAACTACACGGACTGGGTCCGGAACCTGAGGATCATCCTCATAGCTGCCAAGAAAGATTATGTCCTACAAGCACCGCTGGGTGACACACCTGTCCTCCCTGCTGAACAAGACGTTATGAACGCTTGGCAGGCACGTACCGATGACTACTCCCTCGTTCAATGCGGCATGCTTTACAGCTTAGAGCCGGGGCTCCAAAAACGTTTTGAGAGACACGGAGCACATGAGATGTTCGAAGAGCTGAAAATGGTTTTTCAAGCTCATGCCCGGGTCGAGAGATATCAAGTCTCCGACAAATTCTTCAGCTGTAAGATGGAGGAAAACAGTTCTGTCAGTGAGCACATACTCACTATGTCTGGGTTGCATAACCGCTTGACTCAGCTGGGAGTTAATCTCCCGGATGATGCGGTCATTGGCAGAATCCTCCAGTCGCTTCCACCGAGCTACAAGAGCTTTGTGATGAACTTCAATATGCAGGGGATGGAAAAGACCATTCCTGAAGTATTTGCTATGCTGAAATCAGCAGAGGTAGGAGTCAAGAAGGAACATCAAGTGTTGATGGTGAATAAAACCACTAAGTTCAAGAAGGGTAAGGGTAAAAAGAACTTCAAGAAGGACGGCAAGGAAGTTGCCGCGCCCGGCAAGCAAGCTGCCGGGAAGAAGCCAAAGAATGGACCCAAGCCCGAGACTGAGTGTTTTTATTGCAAGGGAAGTGGTCACTGGAAGCGGAATTGCCCCAAATACTTAGCAGACAAGAAGGCCGGCAAAACAAAAGGTATATGTGATATACATGTAATTGATGTGTACCTAACCAGTACTCATAGTAGCTCTTGGGTATTTGATACCGGTGCAGTTGCTCACATTTGTAACTCAAAGCAGGAGCTGCGGAATAAACGGAGACTGGCGAAGGACGAGGTGACGATGCGCGTCGGGAATGGTTCCAAGGTCGATGTGATCACCGTCGGCACGATGCCTCTTCATTTACCTACGGGATTAGTTTTAAACCTCAATAATTGTTATTTAGTGCCAGCTTTGAGCATGAACATTGTATCGGGATCTCGTTTAATTCGAGATGGCTACTCATTTAAATCCGAGAATAATGGTTGTTCTATTTATATGAGAGATATGTTTTATGGTCATGCTCCTGTGGTGAATGGTTTATTCTTAATGAATCTCGAGCGTAATGCTACACATGTTCATAGTGTGAATACCAAAAGATGTAAGGTTGATAATGATAGTCCCACATACTTGTGGCACTGCCGCCTTGGTCACATAGGTGTCAAACGCATGAAGAAGCTCCATGCAGATGGACTTTTAGAGTCTCTTGATTATGAATCATTTGACACGTGCGAACCATGCCTCATGGGTAAAATGACCAAGACTCCGTTCTCAGGAACAATGGAGCGAGCAACCAACTTATTGGAAATCATACATACTGATGTGTGCGGTCCAATGAGTGTTGAGGCTCGCGGTGGCTATCGTTATGTTCTCACTCTCACTGATGACTTCAGTAGATATGGGTATGTCTACTTAATGAAACACAAGTCTGAAACCTTTGAAAAGTTCAAGGAATTTCAGAGTGAGGTTGAGAATCAACGTGACAGGAAAATCAAGTTTCTACAATCAGATCGTGGAGGAGAATACTTGAGTCACGAATTTGGCACACACTTAAGAAAATGTGGAATAGTTTCACAACTAACGCCGCCTAGAACACCTCAGCATAACGGTGTGTCCGAACGTCGTAATCGCACTCTATTAGATATGGTGCGGTCTATGATGTCTCTTACCGATTTACCGCTATCTTTTTGGGGCTATGCCTTAGAGACTGCCGCATTCACTTTAAATAGGGCTCCGTCGAAATCCGTTGAGATGACACCGTATGAATTATGGTTTGGGAAGAAACCTAAGCTGTCGTTTCTAAAAGTTTGGGGATGCGATGCTTATGTCAAGAAACTTCAACCTGAAAAGCTCGAACCCAAGTCGGAAAAATGCGTCTTCATAGGATACCCTAAAGAAACTATTGGGTATACCTTCTACCTCAGATCCGAAGGCAAGGTCTTTGTTGCCAAGAATGGATCCTTTCTAGAGAAAGAGTTTCTCTCGAAAGAGGTAAGTGGGAGGAAAGTGGAACTTGATGAAGTATTACCTCTTGAACCGGAAAATGGTGCAACTCAAGAAAATGTTCCTGAGGTGCCAGCACCGACTATAGAGGAAGTTAATGATAATGATCAAGATACTTCTGATCAAGCTCCTACTGAAATTCGAAGGTCCACAAGGACACGTTCCGCACCAGAGTGGTACGGTAACCCTGTCTTGGAAATCATGTTGTTAGACAACGGTGAACCTTCGAACTATGAAGAAGCGATGGCGGGCCTAGATTCCGACAAATGGCTAGAAGCCATGAAATCCGAGATAGGATCCATGTATGAAAACGAAGTATGGACTTTGACTGACTTGCCCGTTGAACGGCGAGCCATAGAAAATAAATGGATCTTTAAGAAGAAGACAGACGCGAATGGTAATGTGACCATCTATAAAGCTCGGCTTGTCGCTAAGGGTTATCGACAAGTTCAAGGGGTTGACTACGATGAGACTTTCTCACCGGTAGCGAAGCTAAAGTCCGTCCGAATCATGTTAGCAATTGCCGCATTCTACGATTATGAAATATGGCAAATGGACGTCAAAACGGCATTCCTTAATGGTTACCTTAAGGAAGAATTGTATATGATGCAGCCGGAAGGTTTTGTCGATCCTAAGAATGCTGACAAAGTATGCAAGCTCCAACGCTCGATTTATGGGCTGGTGCAAGCATCTCGGAGTTGGAACATTCGCTTTGATGAGATGATCAAAGCGTTTGGGTTTATGCAGACTTATGGAGAAGCCTGTGTTTACAAGAAAGTGAGTGGGAGCTCTGTAGCATTTCTCATACTATATGTAGATGACATACTTTTGATGGGAAATGATATAGAACTCTTGGACAACATCAAGGCCTACTTGAATAAGAGTTTTTCAATGAAGGACCTTGGAGAAGTTGCTTATATATTAGGCATCAAGATCTATAGAGATAGATCGAGATGCCTCATAGGTCTTTCACAAAGCACATACCTTGATAAGATATTGAAGAAGTTCAATATGGATCAGTCTAAGAAGGGGTTCTTGCCTGTACTGCAAGGTATGAAATTGAGCTCGGCTCAAAGTCCGACCACGGCAGAAGAAATAGAAGAGATGAGTGTCATCCCCTATGCCTCAGCCATAGGTTCTATTATGTATGCCATGCTGTGTACCAGAACTGATGTAAACCTTGCCATGAGTTTGGTAGGAAGGTACCAGAGTAATCCCGGCAAGGAACACTGGACAGCGGTCAAGAATATCCTGAAGTACCTGAAAAGGACTAAGGAGATGTTTCTCGTTTATGGAGGTGACAAAGAGCTCGTCGTAAAGGGTTACGTCGATGCTAGCTTCGACACAGATCTGGATGACTCAAAGTCACAAACCGGATACGTGTATATTTTGAATGGTGGGGCAGTAAGCTGGTGCAGTTGCAAGCAGAGCGTCGTGGCGGGATCTACATGTGAAGCGGAGTACATGGAAGCCTCGGAGGCAGCACATGAAGCAATATGGGTGAAGGAGTTCATCACCGACCTCGGAGTCATACCCAATGCGTCGGGGCCGATCAAGCTCTTCTGTGACAACACTGGAGCTATTGCACTTGCCAAGGAGCCCAGGTTTCACAAGAAGACAAGGCACATCAAGCGTCGCTTCAACTCCATTCGTGAAAATGTTCAGATGGAGACATAGATATTTGTAAAGTACATATGGACCTGAATGTAGCAGATCCGTTGACTAAACCTCTCCCTAGGGCAAAACATGATCAACACCAGAATTCCATGGGTGTTCGATTCATCACAATGTAACTAGATTATTGACTCTAGTGCAAGTGGGAGACTGTTGGAAATATGCCCTAGAGGCAATAATAAAAGCATTATTATTATATTTCCTTGTTCATGATAATTGTCTTTATTCATGCTATAATTGTGTTATCCGGAAATCGTAATACATGTGTGAATAACAGACACCAACATGTCCCTAGTAAGCCTCTAGTTGACTAGCTCGTTAATCAACAGATAGTCATGGTTTCCTGGCTATGGACATGAGATGTCATTGATAACGAGATCACATCATTAGGAGAATGATGTGATGGACAAGACCCAATCCTAAACATAGCATAAAGATCGTATAGTTCGTTTGCTAGAGTTTTGCAATGTCAAGTATCTTTTCCTTAGACCATGAGATCGTGTAACTCCCGGATACCGTAGGAGTGCTTTGGGTGTACCAAACGTCACAACGTAACTGGGTGACTATAAAGGTAGACTACGGGTATCTCCGAAAGTGTCTGTTGGATTGACATGGATCAAGACTGGGATTTATCACTCCGTATGACGGAGAGGTATCACTGGGCCCACTCGGTAATGCATCATCATAATGAGCTCAAAGTGACCAAGTGTCTGGTCACGGGATCATGCATTACGGTACGAGTAAAGTGACTTGCCGGTAACGAGATTGAACGAGGTATTGGGATACCGACGATCGAATCTCGGGGAAGTAATATATCGATTGACAAAGGGAATTGCATACGGGGTTGATTGAATCCTCGACATCGTGGTTCATCCGATGAGATCATCGTGGAGCATGTGGGAGCCAACATGGGTATCCAGATCCCGCTGTTGGTTATTGACCGGAGAGTCGTCTCGGTCATGTCTACATGTCTCCCGAACCCGTAGGGTCTACACACTTAAGGTTCGGTGACGCTAGGGTTGTGAAGATATGTATATGCAGAAACCCAAATGTTGTTCGGAGTCCCGGATGAGATCCCGGACGTCACGAGGAGTTCCGGAATGGTCCGGAGGTAAAGAATTATATATAGGAAGTGCTGTTTCGGCCATCGGGACAAGTTTCGGGGTCACCGGTATTGTACCGGGACCACCGGAAGGGTCCCGGGGGTCCACCGGGTGGGGCCACCTATCCCGGAGGGCCCCGTGGGCTGAAGTGGGAAGGGACCCAGCCCTTAGTGGGCTGGGGCGCCACCCCCTAAGGGCCCATGCGCCTAGGGTTAGGGGAAACCCTAAAAGGGGGGCGCCCCCTTGCCTTGGGGGGCAAGCCCCCACCCTTGGCCGCCGCCCCCCTAGGAGATCCATCTCCTAGGGCCGGCGCCCCCCCCCCCCTTGTCACCCCTATATATAGTGGGGAGAGGAGGGACTTGAGGCTACGCTTTTGGTGCTTCCCTCTCTCCCTGTTACATCTCCCTCTTGCGTAGTATAGGCGAAGCCCTGCTACTGTGACGCCCTGCATCCACCACCACGCCGTCGTGCTGCTGGATCTTCATCAACTTCTCCTTCCACCTTGCTGGATCAAGAAGGAGGAGACGTCTCCCGTCCCGTACGTGTGTTGAACGCGGAGGTGCCATCCGTTCGGAACTTGGTCATCGGTGATTTGGATCACGTCGTGTTCGACTAAATCATCCCCGTTCCTTGAACGCTTCCGCACGCGATCTACAAAGGTATGTAGATGCATCTGATGACTCGTTGCTAGATGAACTCCTAGATAGATCTTGGTGAAACGAATAGGAAATTTTTTGTTTTCTGCAACGTTCCCCAACATCATGCACCTTTGAAGAGTGGTCTATTTTTGATGAATCTCGATAGTAGTAATACACATATTCATAATGTTGAAGCCAAAAGATACAGAGTTGATAATGATAGTGCAACTTATTTGTGGCACTGCCATTTAGGTCATATCGGTATAAAGCGCATGAAGAAACTCCATACTGATGGGCTTTTGGAACCACTTGATTATGAATCACTTGGTACTTACGAACCGTGCCTCATAGGCAAGATGACTAAAACGCCGTTCTCCGGTACTATGGAGAGAGCAACAGATTTGTTGGAAATCATACATACCGATGTATGTGGTCCGATGAATATTGAGGCTCGTGGCGGATATCGTTATTTTCTCACTTTCACAGATGATTTAAGCAGATATGGATATATCTACTTAATGAAACATAAGTCTGAAACATTTGAAAAGTTCAAAGAATTTCAGAGTGAAGTTGAAAATCATCGTAACAAGAAAATAAAGTTTCTACGATCTGATCGTGGAGGAGAATATTTGAGTTACGAGTTTGGTGTACATTTGAAAAATTGTGGAATAGTTTCGCAACTCACGCCACCCGGAACACCACAGCGTAATGGTGTGTCCGAACGTCGTAATTGTACTTTACTAGATATGGTGCGATCTATGATGTCTCTTACTGATTTACCGCTATCGTTTTGGGGTTATGCTTTAGAGACGGCCACATTCACGTTAAATAGGGCACCATCAAAATCCGTTGAGACGACGCCTTATGAACTATGGTTTGGCAAGAAACCAAAGCTGTCGTTTCTTAAAGTTTGGGGCTGCGATGCTTATGTGAAAAAGCTTCAACCTGATAAGCTCGAACCCAAAGCGGAGAAATGTGTCTTCATAGGATACCCAAAGGAGACTGTTGGGTACACCTTCTATCACAGATCCGAAGGCAAGACATTCGTTGCTAAGAATGGATCATTTCTAGAGAAGGAGTTTCTCTCGAAAGAAGTGAGTGGGAGGAAAGTAGAACTTGACGAGGTAACTGTACCTGCTCCCTTATTGGAAAATAGTACATGACAGAAAACTGTTTCTGTGACACCTATACCAATTAGTGAGGAAGCTAATGATGATGATCATGAAACTTCAGGACAAGATACTACTGAACCTCGTAGATCAACCAGAGTGAGATCCGCACCAGAGTGGTACGGTAATCCGGTTCTGGAAGTCATGCTACTAGATCATGATGAACCTACGAACTATGAAGAAGCGATGGTGAGCCCAGATTCCGCAAAGTGGCTTGAAGCCATGAAATCTGAGATGGGATCCATGTATGAGAACAAAGTATGGACTTTGGTTGACTTGCCCGATGATCGGCAAGCAATTGAGAATAAATGGATCTTCAAGAAAAAGACTGACGCTGACGGTAATATTACTGTCTATAAAGCTCGACTTGTCGCAAAAGGTTTTCGACAAGTTCAAGGGGTTGACTACGATGAGACCTTCTCACCCGTAGCGATGCTTAAGTCTGTCAGAATCATGTTAGCAATTGCCGCATTTTATGATTATGAAATTTGGCAGATGGATGTCAAAACTGCATTCCTGAATGGATTTCTGGAAGAAGAGTTGTATATGATGCAACCGGAAGGTTTTGTCGATCCAAAGGGAGCTAACAAAGTGTGCAAGCTCCAGCGATCCATTTATGGACTGGTGCAAGCCTCTCGGAGTTGGAATAAACGCTTTGATAGTGTGATCAAAGCATTTGGTTTTATACAGACTTTTGGAGAAGCCTGTATTTACAAGAAAGTGAGTGGGAGCTCTGTAGCATTTCTGATATTATATGTGGATGACATATTGCTGATTGGAAATGATATAGAATTTCTGGATAGCATAAAGGGATACTTGAATAAAAGTTTTTCGATGAAAGACCTCGGGGAAGCTACTTACATATTAGGCATAAAGATCTATAGAGATAGATCAAGACGCTTAATTGGACTTTCACAAAGCACATACCTTGACAAGATTTTGAAGAAGTTCAAAATGGATCAAGCAAAGAAAGGGTTCTTGCCTGTATTACAAGGTGTGAAGTTGAGTCAGACTCAATGCCCGACCACTGCAGAAGATAGAGAGAAAATGAAAGATGTTCCCTATGCTTCAGCCATAGGCTCTATCATGTATGCAATGCTGTGTACCAGACCTGATGTGTGCCTTACTATAAGTTTAGCAGGGAGGTACCAAAGTAATCCAGGAGTGGATCACTGGACAACGGTCTAGAACATCCTGAAATACCTGAAAAGGACTAAGGATATGTTTCTCGTGTATGGAGGTGACAAAGAGCTCACCGTAAGAGGTTACGTTGATGCAAGCTTTGACACTGATCCGGACGATTCTAAATCGCAAACCGGATACGTGTTTACTTTAAACGGTGGAGCTGTCAGTTGGTGCAGTTCTAAACAAAGCGTCGTAGTGGGATCTACATGTGAAGTGGAGTACATAGCTGCTTCGGAAGCAGCGAACGAAGGAGTCTGGATGAAGGAGTTCATATCCGATCTAGGTGTCATACCTAGTGCATCGGGTCCAATGAAAATCTTTTGTGACAATACTGGTGCAATTGCTTTGGCAAAGGAATCCAGATTTCACAAGAGGACCAAACACATCAAGAGACGCTTCAATTCCATCCGGGATCTAGTCCAGGTGGGAGACATAGAGATTTGCAAGATACATACGGATCTGAATGTTGCAGACCCGTTGACTAAGCCTCTTCCACGAGCAAAACATGATCAGCACCAAGGCTCCATGGGTGTTAGAATCATTACTATGTAATCTAGATTATTGATTCTAGTGCAAGTGGGAGACTGAAGGAAATATGCCCTAGAGGCAATAATAAAGTTATTATTTATTTCCTTATATCATGATAAATGTTTATTATTCATGCTAGAATTGTATTAACCGGAAACATAATACATGTGTGAATACATAGACAAACAGATTGTCACTAGTATGCCTCTACTAGACTAGCTCGTTAATCAAAGATGGTTAAGTTTCCTAACCATGAACAAAGAGTTGTTATTTGATTAACGAGGTCACATCATTAGTTGAATGATCTGATTGACATGACCCATTCCATTAGCTTAGCACCCGATCGTTTGGTATGTTGCTATTGCTTTCTTCATGACTTATACATGTTCCTATGACTATGAGATTATGCAACTCCCGTTTGCCGGAGGAACACTTTGTGTGCTACCAAACGTCACAACGTAACTGGGTGATTATAAAGGAGCTCTACAGGTGTCTCCAATGGTAGATGTTGGGTTGGCGTATTTCGAGAATAGGATTTGTCACTCCGATTGTCGGAGAGGTATCTCTGGGCCCTCTCGGTAATGCACATCACTTAAGCCTTGCAAGCATTGCCACTAATAAGTTAGTTGCGGGATGATGTATTACGGAACGAGTAAAGAGACTTGCCGGTAACGAGATTGAACTAGGTATTGGATACCGACGATCGAATCTCGGGCAAGTAACATACCGATGACAAAGGGAACAACGTATGTTGTTATGCGGTCTGACCGATAAAGATCTTCGTAGAATATGTAGGAGCCAATATGGGCATCTAGGTCCCGCTATTGGTTATTGACCGGAGACGTGTCTCGGTCATGTCTACATTGTTCTCGAACCGTAGGGTCCGCACGCTTAACGTTACGATGACAGTTATTATGAGTTTATGCATTTTGATGTACCGAAGGTTGTTCGGAGTCCCGGATGTGATCACGGACATGACGAGGAGTCTCGAAATGGTCGAGACATAAAGATTGATATATTGGAAGCCTATATTTGGATATCGGAAGTGTTTCGGGTGAAATCGGGATTTTACCGGATTACCGGGAGGTTACCGGAACCCCCCGGGAGCCATATGGGCCTTCATGGGCCTTATTGGAAAGGAGAAAAGGGGCAGCCCATAGGTGGCCGCGCGCCCCCCTTCCCTTAGTCCTATTAGGACTAGGAGAAGGGGCCGGCCCCCCCTCTCTCTCTTTCCCCCCTTGGGAGTCCTAGTTGGAATAGGATTGAGGGGGGGAGTCCTACTCCCAGTAGGAGTAGGACTCCTCCTGCGCCCTCTTCCTGGCCGGCGCACCCCTCCCCCTTGGATCCTTTATATACGGGGGCAGGGGGCACCTCTAGACACACAAGTTGATCCTTGGTGATCGTTCCTTAGCCGTGTGCGGTGCCCCCTGCCACCAAATTCCACCTCGATCATATTGTTGCAGTGCTTAGGCGAAGCCCTGCGTTGGTAGTACATCAAGATCGTCATCACGCCGTCGTGCTGACGGAACTCTTCCTCGACGCTTTGCTGGATCGGAGCCCGAGGATCGTCATCGAGCTGAACGTGTGCTAAGAACTCGGAGGTGCCAGAGTAACGGTGCTTGGATCGGTCGGATCGGGAAGACGTACGACTACTTCCTCTATGTTGTGTGATCGCTTCCGCGCTCCCCCCCTCAATCTCAAAATGCATAAACTCATAATAACTGTTGCTTTCTTAATGACTTATACATGTTCCTCTGACTATGAGATTATGCAACTCCCAAATACTGGAGGAACACCTTGTGTGCTATCAAACGTCACAACGTAACTAGGTGATTTTGAAGATGCTCTACACGTGTCTCCGATGGTGTTTGTTGAGTTGGCATAGATCGAGATTAGGATTTGTCACTCCATGTATCGGAGAGATATCTCTGGGCCCTCTCAGTAATGCACATCACTATGAGTGTCGGTGTCAAAACCGGCGGATCTCGGGTAGGGGGTCCCGAACTGTGCGTCTTAAGGTGGATGGTAACAGGAGGCAGGGGACACGATGTTTTACCCAAGTTCGGGCCCTCTTGATGGAGGTAAAACCCTACGTCCTGCTTGATTAATATTGATGATATGGGTATTACAAGAGTTGATCTACCACGAGATCGGAGAGGCTAAACCCTAGAAGCTAGCCTATGGTATGATTGTATGTTGTCCTACGGACTAAAACCCTCCAGTTTATATAGACATCGGAGAGGGTTAGGGTTACACAAGGTCGGTTACAAAGGAGGAGATATCCATATCCGTATTGCCTAGCTTGCCTTCCACGCCAAGTAGAGTCCCATCCGGACACGAGACGAAGTCTTCAATCTTGTATCTTCATAGTCCAACAGTCCGGCCAAAGGATATAGTCCGGCTGTCCGGAGACCCCCTAATCCAGGACTCCCTCAGTAGCCCCTGAACCAGGCTTAAATGATGATGAGTCCGACGCGCAGTACTGTCTTCGGCATTGCAAGGCGGGTTCCTTCTCCGAATACACCACGGAAGAATTTGAATACAAGGATAGTGTCCAACCCTGCAAAATAAGTTCCACATACCTTCGTAGAGAGAATTATATTTCCACAAATCTAATCTGCTAACACGTTTCGGCAACATGACATCATGCCATGGCCCGATGATTATTCGAACCGTTTCCTTTAACTAGCCCCGCACATAACGCGAGGCAGTTTTTTGACACGTCTTGTCAAAGCAGAGATCGTATCCCCTTATTACGGAATTCTCATCAATACGGGTATGGGTAACCCAACCGCGCCATTGATTATGGCGCATGGGGGATAAGCGAGTTTTACCAGGCTAGTGGGGGCGCATAGTTTCGGCCGCCCATATAAAGGGACAAGGATTCACATCCACGCCTTCTTCCTCCTTTGCTCATCCATTTTCGCACACTCGAGCTCCAGCGCCCAAGTCCGCATTTCCCACCTCAACCTTCTCCAACCATGTCCGGAGCGGGAGGCAGGTGGATGGTCTCCTCCGTCATGGAGGGACACATCAAGAAGCTGAGGAGAGCCGGATACCTGCCCGACGACATCGCGCACCGGCTCCCAGATGAGGGGCAGCTCATCCCTACCCCAGGCCCCATGAGAGGGGAGTGTTCCTTACCCATTTCCTCCGCGGACTGGGATTCCCTTTCCACCCATTCGTCTGGGGGCTCATGTTCTACTACGGCCTGGATTTCCATGATCTGGCCCCGAACTTCATCCTCAACATCTTGGCGTTTATCGTCGTGTGCGAGGCCTTCCTCCGCATCAAGCCCCACTTCGGCTTATGGCTGAAGACCTTCAATGTCAAGCCGAAGGTTGTGAGCGGCCGCCAGGCGGAGTGCGGAGGCGCCATGGTGGGCAAGATGCCCAACGTCACATGGCTCAAGGGCTCCTTCATGGAGACCATAAAGGGGTGGCAATCGGGGTGGTTCTACATCACCGAGCCGCGTGACCCTGCATGGGCAGCGACCCCCTAGTTCCGATCTGGCATCCCCATGCGGCTCACCTCCTGGCAAGAGAAGGGCCTGTCCTGGGGTAGGTCGGGGGAGCTGACCGGACTCCAAACATGTATCCAAAACATGGTGAGCAAGAAGCTCAAACTCGTCAACGTAGTCCAGGTCATGATCATCCGCCGGATCCTCCCGTGTCAACAACGGGCTTTCAACTTATGGGAGTTCGACCCGGCCCAGCACCAAACTCTAAACAGGCTCTTCGACACAACACACGAGGATGCCTGGAAGGTGCTATTCAAGGGCGCCGAGGTTCCCCCTCCCACTACCGAGGATCGCGGATTCTGCGCGAAGCACCAAGCCAGCGCGATAAGCTGTTTTACCTCTTATAGGATACTTGTTTTTCGTAGTTTGACTCTATGCGGGATATAAGCTCCCGTACCTTTGACAGGACTGGCAGGAAATGGCCGGACAGATCGACTGTTCGACTCCCTTGCCCGAAGGCCCAGCAAATGCTCTCCTGATGGAGATGCTGACTCCGGCTCCTTACAAGGTGCCAGAGAAGACCAAGAAGGCCAAGGGAACCCGAAAGAGTTCCCGACGCCAGGTGTTATCGGACTCATCGTCCGATAACTCTGCGGCACACTCCTCCCCCGAAGACGAGGAGGAAGAAGAAGATGCTCCCCCTTCAGTTGGGGGAGACAAGAAAAGGAAGTCCGCCCCAACTGGGGGGGGGGCGAAGGGTCCAAGAAGGGAAGGACTCTCCTTCCGGACTACTCTACCACCGCCGCCGAAGGCGAAGATGAGTGGCTGCTCAGGGCCAAGCCCCTAGCAAAGTCGCAAGTATTCGGATGCCAGAGTAACTCATAGCGTTCATTTGTCGCACTGTTTCCTCTAACGCCGAATTATGATTATGCAGACCGCCATGAGCCCGTATCGACGTATCGTCGGACGGCTCCCTAGGCTCGTCGGATATGGATAGCGATCCACTTCCGACCGCCACCTCCCCCTGCCCTACGGACAACGCCGAGGTATTGTCTCAAGAGGCACCTAGTCGAGGGGAGACAATCCCGGAGGCGCCTCAAGGCAACCTTCCAGACTCCAGGAGCAGAGGGAGCAAGGCTCCTGAGGGCTCCGAGTTCGGCCCTCAGCGGAACACCGCGCCGGAATCCCCAGTGGTTCCAGACTCGGGCAGGCGGCCTCCTTCTAAAAGGGGCAAGACGCCTGTGCCGTGACCTCTGTCCATCCAAAGGCACCGGAAAATCTGCTGGGAGCACTTCGCAGCGCTTCCATCGACGAGGAGCACTGCACTATTATGAGTGTGGTGGTCCAGAAGGTTCAGTCCGCCAAGAGCGGATTGACTGAAGCCTGTGCCAGCCTTCTAACAGGCTTTGAGGTAAGTGTTTGAAATATAGGAAAAATATTACCACATAGACAGTAGCCCCTGATGCTCTGTTCGGTGTTCAAAAATAAAAGCCGAATAGAGGATCAAATAGTACCGCAGGAGTCTAACATAAGTATGTCTATATGCGTATGTAGGCTTTGCTGCTGGCCTCAGCCGCACTGACTGCGGAGGTCGCCACACTGAAGCAGGAACTCGAGGGGTCCAAGAAAGAGCTCGGCCTTGCCAAGAGGCAGCTCGAGGAGAACAAGGGTAAGTAATACCCTATCTATAGATGTGTATATATAAAAGAAGACGCGATTGCAAAATGACAGGATCATTGTATATTTGCCAGGGGCCACAACCGACGTGGCGACCTTGAAGCAAGCGCTATTCGACGCCGAAGACAAAGCGGCCAAGGAGCGCATCGAGCGGGAAAGGCAAGAGGCACGGGTGGGCGAGGTGCAACAAGAGCTCCAAGCTCTCGTGTCGAAGCATGAGGCGTTGGAGCATGACTCGAAGACGCGAGAGTCCGAGCTTGCCGCGGCCCTCGAAAGCGCGAAAAATGCCAAGGCTGAAGCCTAGAAGGCCCTCCAGGAGATTGATGCGATGAAGAAGATAGCGGCGGGTAAGGCATTCTATATGCAAAGCAAGCATGTGAAAGTAAATTACCTGTTACTTACCCGAATCCGGAGCTCTCCAGGAGCATTCGCATATTTGCCCCGCAGCGTGTCAGATGCCGCAACTTTTTACCAGGCCGAGGAGGGAAGCTCAACGGAGAAGTTGTTCTGGGCCCAATATACTGGGACCGAACACCCGGTGCCTATGAGCGACCAGCTAAAGCAGCTGGTCGAGCTACACAAGGCGGCCGAACAGGCCATGAAGGGCTTTATAGTCCGGCTGTGGCCTGGCGACGCCCTTCCGAACAGCTACTTCAGCCTGGTGAGGCGGCTTGTGGATGCCTGCCCATGGCTGGAAGTCGTCAAGCGGTCCGTCTGCATTGAAGGTGCACGTCGGGCTTTCGCCCGTGTGAAGGTGCAATGGGCCAAGCTAGACACCGTGAAGCTGATCAAGGAAGGGCCGCCGGCGGGCAAGGAGCATCGCCACCCCGAGATGTACTATGAGGGTGTCCTGAAGAGTGCCCGTCTCGTAGCGGACGAGTGTATGAAAGATGTAATATTTGAATGAATTTGCTCGTGTGATCCTGTATGCTGAAAACCTGTTTCATATGCGCTATGCAACGCTTGTTTGAATTTAAAATATTACCTTCTGTTCGGCCGTTTATCAAATCTGAGAGATGGCTAGTCGTCGGCTTCTGCCCCCATGCCACGAGTGCTGGGGTGTTCAGGATAAACCTGAGCACTCTTGTTCCCATTTTTGGGTCCTTCCAGGGAGGTGCTCGGCACAACGAACAAGGCAATCGGACTAATAATGCTTTATCACACTCACTTAGCCATAGAATTCGATAATTTTAAATTTCGGCGAAGCCCCTGGTATTCAGAAGGCCGAATTCGGGGCGCGATACACGCCTTAAGCCGGACAGGGCCGACTCATCGCTCTAAGCGGCATAAGTCTTTAGGGACTCGAAAACCTCTCGAACAGCGACCAGTCTCTCGCCTTATCATGACAGTCAGTTTTAGCTTTCTCTACTGAGGTGCTTAGCCCAGCTAAACCGGGGCATAATCGCAGTAGTTCTCCCAATGCTACCTTAGCCGATATAGCGGAACGTAAGGTACCAAAACATGGGAGCCGGGCAAACCCAACTATTGACCAAAGACATGATTCGGAGCTGATGCATATAATGCTATAAGTTCGGGGTGCCGCACTTGTGAAAGTGTTCGGACTTCTCACACCATATTGTGGGGTACTTAAGCCCCTGGTGTATTGGCCGTACCAAAGTGTACGGTTGCAAGGTGTCATTAATGAACACACATATATATAAAAGGAAGAATGCAATAATAGTCTTAATGCTATGTATTGTTTATTCAAAAAGGTGCGTTAAAGCGAAATGATACATGTAGCGCAATAAGCAAAAAAGTAGGACTATATCCCCTCCAAGGGCAAGCTGAGGAATAATGTTAAGGCAAGTATTTCACTCGTTATCGTAATCCACCTGGGAGTTCCGTTTTGTGATGTAGCTTTCTGCCTCCTTGGTTGCTGCATCATGTGTTCGACAATCATGCTGTCGGACAGGGTTTCCAGAGATTAATGTCCTGAAAGAAAAATAACAAAGCGGGAAGGCCCTAGTGTGGTTTAAGCCGCGTCTTGGGGTGTGCCGTAGTTGTGCCCCCCTCCCCACCTGTGCCCATGGTATTTTTAATGCATAATTATGTACGTGTGGCACGAATTTCGCCGTTTGGCTGGGGCCGGGGTAGGGGTCGCATTGTTATGCGAGCTCGGGACTTGCCAGGCGGTCCAATTGCCGATTACTCCGGGCGCGCTTGAAGGTGTTCGGGTCCTTGGACGCCGAACTAGTGGATTGCCTTAAGAGGCTGCTTTGCGCTTCCGCTGCGAGGGCTGTAGTGTGCTCCTCCGTTCGGAGAGAGCGCTCTGTGTTTCTATTAACTGTAATGACCCCCTGAGGTCCTGGCATCTTGAGCTTGAGGTATGCATAATGCGGTACCGCATTGAATCTCGCAAATGCGGTTCGCTCGAGCAGTGCATGATAACCACTGCGGAATGGGACTATATCGAAGATTAACTCTTCGCCTCGGAAGTTATCCGGGGATCCGAAGACCACTTCCAGTGTGACTGAGCCTGTGCAATGGGCCTCTACACCTCGTATGACGCCTTTAAAGGTCGTTTTTGTGGGTTTGATCCTTGAGGGGTCTATACCCATTTTGCGCACTGTGTCCTGGTAAAGTAGGTTCAAGCTGCTGCCGCCATCCATAAGGACTTGAGTGAGGTGAAATCCGTCAATAATTGGGTCTGAGACCAGTGCGGCGAATCCGCCATGACGGATACTAGTGGGGTGGTCCCTGCGATCGAAGGTGATCGGACAGGAGGACCATGGGTTGAACTTTGGGGCGACTGGATCCAATGCATATACGTCCCTGAGCGCACGCTTCCGCTCCCTCTTGGGGATGTGGGTTGCATATATCATGTTCACCGTTCGCACTTTTGGGGGGAACCTCTTCTGTCCTCCGGTATTCGGCTGCCGGGGCTCCTCCTCATCATCGCTATGTGGCCCCTTATCTTTGTTTTCGGCAATTAACTTGCCGGCCTGCTTGAACACCCAACAATCGTTGTTGGTGTGGTCGGCTGGCTTGTCGTGGGTGCCGTGTATTTGACATGAGCGATCGAGTATACGGTCCAAACTGGACGGGCCCGGAGTGCTTCTTTTGAATGGCTTTTTCCGCTGACCGAGTTTAGAGCCTTTGAATCCGGCATTGACTGTTGTATCCTCGGTATTGTCACTGTTAATGCGGCGCTTATGTTTGTTGCGACGTGACCTGCTATTGCCGTCCTTGGTAACCAAAGTACCATGGTTCTTTGATATGTTATTACTGCGAGCCAGCCAGCTGTCTTCTCCCACACAAAAGCGGGTCATGAGTGTCGTGAGGGCTGCCATAGATTTTGGCTTTTCCTGACCAAGGTGCCGGGCTAGCCACTCGTCGCGGATGTTGTGCTTGAAATCTGCTAGAGCCTCTACATCCGGACAGTTGACAATTTGATTTTTCTTTGTTAGGAACCGTGTCCAGAATTGCTTGGCCGATTCCTCTGGCTGCTGAATTATGTGGCTCAAGTCATCGGCATCTGGTGGTCGCACATAAGTGCCCTGAAAGTTGTCGAGGAATGCGGCTTCCAGATCCTCCCAAAAGCCAATGGACTCTGCTGGCAAGCTATTGAGCCAATGCCGAGCTGGTACTTTGAGTTTGAGTGGGAGATATTTAATGGCGTGTAGATCATCACCGCGTGCCATGTGGATATGCAGGAGGAAATCCTCGATCCATACCGCAGGATCTGTTGTGCCATTGTATGATTCTATATTTACGGGTTTGAAACCCTCTGGGATTTGATGATCCATTACTTCGTCTGTGAAGCATAAGGGGTGTGCGGCGCCTCTGTACTGGGCTATATCGCGACGCAGCTCCAATGAGTCTTGCCCGCTGTGTTCGTCCCGGTCGAATTTACGTTTGCTGTATCCGGCGTGACGATTATCGTCTCGCGTAGTGGCGCGCCCTCGTGATCCGTAGATCGATCTTGCATGTTTTTCTTTGTCCTCCAATATGTCTCGCAGGTCTGGCATATTTCCCCATGCCTTTTTATTTGAATGGCGTCGGGGTGCAGGCTGAGCTTTTGGCTGGAATGCCTCTCTGTCGCAGCCATGGGGTGGCTGATCAGCCGCATCATACGCTTCTTCCTCCAATCGGGGTAGCAACCTGCATTTTGGGTAACTCTTGGAGGGGCGTTCGAGTTTAAATTCCTCGGCCGCCAGGACTTCAGTCCATCTGTTAGCTAGCAGATCTTGATCAGCTTGAAGCTGCTGCTGCTTTTTCTTAAGGCTATTTGCCGTGGCTATAAGCCGGCGCTTGAAGCGCTCTTGTTCGACGGGATCCTCTGGCACGACGAATTCGTCATCGTCGAGGCTTGCCTCGTCTTCGGAGGGAGGTATGTAATTATTATCCTCTTCCTCTCTATCTGCCGCTCTCTCATAGGGCTGGCTTCTCCATCCTCCTGTGCTGGATCTTGCTGGAGGCGGTTGTCTTCGGCACTGTCCGGGGTGTTGTTATCTCCTGTGCCGGAATCACCGTTTTTGCTTTGGCGGGACTTAGAGCGGCGCCGCTGACGCCGGCGCTTAGGTTGCTTCCTGGAGGTGTCATCCTCCACTGTCTTGTCGCCATTGCCTTCTTTGGGTGTGTCCACCATGTATATATTGTATGACGAGGTGGCTGTCCAGTGCCCTGTGGGCAGTGGTTCCTCTTTGTCTCCCGCATCATCGTCCATACCGTCGATGTCTTCGGAGTCGAAGTTGAGCATGTTGGTTAAGTTGTCGACAGTGGCTACTAAGTGGGTGGTCGGTGGGCAGCGAATTTTTCGTCATCCGGATCCCAATCCTGCCGGACGTAGTTCGGCCAGGATCCTCCTGACAAGGAGAGAGACCTTAATGAGTTCAGTATGTCGCCAAAGGGCGAGTGCTGAAAAATATCCGCGGAGGTGAACTCCATGATCGGCGCCCAATTGGATTCGCTAGGAACGGGCACAGGCGGTTCGGAGTCCGTGGCCGGAGAAGGATCCGGCAGTTTGACAACACGACTCTCATGAAGGGTAAGCTCGATATCCGGCTCGATCACTGCTGAGGATATGGCCTCCGTGACGGGGTCTATCCACCTGTCTATGGATGGCGCAACTGGCTCCAAATTGAGGCTCGGAGCTGCTGCCGATGCGATCTCCTCAATGCGGTCCGAAGGAAGAGCTAAATCGTACTCATCGTGACCGCGTGGCGCACAAGGCAGGGGCTCGAATCCGTTGAAGATCAAGTCTCCGCGGATATCGGCCGTGTAATTTAAGTTTCCAAATCTGACATGATGGCCAGGGGCGTAGTCTAACACCCTCGATGCGACTATATCTCCCACGTGTCGAGGCACGACTTAGAGGCATAATCGCATTGAAGGCAATGTCGCAAGTGAGGTAATCTTCACACAACCCATGTAATATAATAGGGGAAAAAGTTACATAGTTGGCTTACAATCGCCACTTCACACAATTACATGAATAAATCATTACATCAACCAAATACACTCATGGTCCGACTACGGAACCAAAATAAAAGAAGAACCCCAAATGCGACAAAGGTCCCCGATCGACCCCAACTGGGCTCCACTACTGATCAACTAGAACGAAACAACATAAAGGACAAGATCTTCATCGAGCTCCTCCTGAGCTAGGTTGCGTCATCTGCACGGACTCATCGACACCTGCAAGCTGGTTTTGGAAGTATCTGTGAGCCACGGGGACTCAGCAATCTCGCACCCTCGCGATCAAGACTATTTAAGCTTATGGGTAAGGTAAAGGTATGAGGTGGATCTGCAGCAAGCGACTAGCATATATGGTGGTTAACATACGCAAATGAGAGCGAGAAGAGAAGGCAAAGCACGGTCGATAAAAGTATGATCAAGAAGTGATCCTGGACTACCTACGTCAAGCATAACTCCAACAACCGTGTTCACTTCCCGGACTCTGCCGGAAAGAGACCATCACGGTTACACACGTGGTTGATTCATTTTAATTAAGGTCAACTTCAGGTTTTCTACAACCGGACGTTAACAAATTCCCATCTGCCCATAACTGCGGGCACGGCTTTCAAAAGTTCAAATCCCTGCAGGGGTGTCCCAACTTAGCCCATCACAAGCTCTCACGGTCAACGAAGGAATAGACCTCCACCCGAGACATTCCGATCAGACTCGGTATCCCAGTACAACAAGACATTTCGACAGGGTAAAACTAAACCAGCAACACCGCCCGAATGTGCCGACAAATCCCGATAGGAGCTGCACATATCTCTTTCTCAGGGCACACCGGATCATCCAAACTTCCGGTAGGCCAGCCCAGAGTTGCCCCTGGTGGCCACCGGCGGCTAACAAGTTGGACCAACACTCAGAGGAGCACTGGCCCGGGGGTTAAAATAAAGATGACCCTTGAGGCTGCAGAACCCAAGGGAAAGAAAAGGCTAGGTGGCAAATGGTAAAACCAATGTTGGGCATTGCTGGAGAAGCTTTACTTAAGGCGAACTGTCAAGGGGTTCCCATTATAGCCCAACCGCGTAAGGGACGCAAAATCCGGGAACATAACACCGATATGACGGAAACTAGGGCGGCAAGAGTGGAACAAAACACCAGGCATAAGGCCGAGCCTTCCACCCTTCACCAAGTATATAGATGCATTAATTAAATAAGATATATAGTGATATCCCAACAAGTAAACATGTTCCAACAAGGAACAACATCTCCATGTTCCAACAAGGAACAAACTGCAATCTTCACCTGCAACTAACAACGCTATAAGAGGGGCTGAGCAAAGCGGTAACATAGCCAAACAACGGTTTGCTAGGACATGGTGGGTTAGAGGCTGAACATGGCAATTTGGGAGGCTGACAAGCAAGTGGTAGGCATCGTAGCAATGGCATAGCAAAAGAGCGAGCAAACTAGCATAGCAAAGATAGTAGTGATTTCGAGGGTATGATCATCTTGCCTGAAATCCCGCAAGGAAGAAGAACGTATCCATGAAGAAGACAAACGGGCGTAGACGAACGGATCCTCACAACACGACGTTACCGGAATCAACCCGAGGAAGCAATCACCGGAAAAGAAGCACACAACATAGTAAACAACCAACACATCAACATGGCATGATGCACAACAAGTATGATGCATGTCCGGTTTAATGAAGCATGGCATGGCAAAATGCACAAGCAATCCTACAAATTAAGTGGAGCTCATTATGCAACGAGTTGCATATTGACGAAACACCACATTCAAGTTATTTAGTTCTCTCCCAGTTATGTAACCAACAATATTAAATGTTGTTAGCATGGCAAGAGGTGAAACATGATGAAACTATCTAATCTAGGCAAGTTTAAATGAGGCCGGAACAACAAAACAACAAGTCCGGTAAATCCCCATAGCATATTTTAGATTTGGTACTGTTCTGCCCTAAACAATATTTTAGAGTTATTAAACATGCAAAGATGAGGCCACCACGTTAAACTAGGCAAAATTCTACCCCATTTACATATAAAGTTTATTAAAATCCGAGTTGCGGTTATTTAGTTATGAATTAAAGCATTTTAGCATGGCATAGGGGCAAATTTAACCAAACAGCATTTTAAACATTTTAAACATAGATGAAAGTGACATATTATTAATCTACACAAAATTCTGAGCAAGTTCCATATATAAAGTATTTTAATCCGATGCACGGTTAATTAGTTATTAAATGCATGATGTACAAGGACTTTTCTGAAAAACTGCAGACTCTGGAAATTAGATAAAATCGTCCTGGCAGGAAAAAAAATCACATAGGCCGAAATTGACAGGCTGGCCCAACAGGTTAAAAAAAACAAGAGGGGCGCTGGGGGGGTGGCCTTACCCAGTGGGCCTTGGCCCATGCGGTGGAAGAGGCAGGGCGGTGGGCGTTGGCTGGGCCTGACGCGGTTCTGGCCCAAGCGGTCGATCGAACACTCCTCCTCTGCTCGACAGGGAGCAGAGCAGTGGCGACAGCAGGGCGCGGGGAGGCAAAGGTCGCCGGCGCTGGAGGACTCCGGTGGGGTGGCGCGGTGACCTGGAGCCAAAGACGAGGCCGAGCTGCAGGGAATCGCCGGATCTGGCAGAGGGCGACGAACGGAGCAGGGGAGGTCGATGCGGTCCCGTGAGGTGAGCAGGAAAATAGAGGAGGATTCGAGCGTGCGCGCGGGCTCGCAGGCAGGGGAGCGGCGAATACCGGCGACGAGGCGGCGATTGACGACGCCGGGGGCGGCGGTAGGGACAGAAGGCTGCAAGGAGCTCCCTGGGAGGCGTCGGGCATGGCGGCTACGGAGCTTCAAATTTCAGTGAGGCGCAGCCATGGTGTGGTGCCCTCTTGGTGGTGGTCGACGGCAGCGGTGCCGGTCGTCGGGGAGATGAGGCGAGGTCGAGCTTGAGGCCGGCGCGCAGAGGTCGGGGCCAAGAGGACGGCGCGGCTGGCTCGAGGGGGAGCTCGTTCCCTCGCTCGATGCAGGCGGCCGTGAGCGTGGCGACAGGGTCCTGGAGTCTCCGGATCATGGTGGATCTTGCGGCGGTGAGCTAGTGGAGGCCCTCGGGTGCAGCTGCAGCTGAACATGGGAGGAGGCCAGGAACGGCCACGGCTGCGGCGACTCCTGTCGAGGAAGAAAAGAGAGATCCGAGAGGTTAGAGACCAGAGGGAAAAAGGAGATTGCAGGAGGAAGGAGAAGAAGGTAGGGCAAGCGGCTCACTGGCCTGGAGGTGGAGAGGAGCCGGGCGGAGAAGCAACATCCATGGGAATCGGGAGGAGACGCGGGGGTTGGGCAGGCACAGAAACACAGGAGGTGGGTGGCGACGGATCTGGGTGATGGGATGGAGTGCAGAGGCGGCGGCTGGGAGGGAATGATGGGACAAGCCCCTAGGATCTAGGGTTAGACTGTTTATATAGCAAGGATTTATGGTAAGGGGCTAAAAGGACCCTCCGATCGTAATCGGACGGTCGCGAATAAAATATCTAGGAAGTCCAAATAAGAAAACGGTGACGTTTTGTAGACGTTTGGGGATGATCCGGACACAATGGTGACGACTGCCCGGGTCGGGTCCGGGACAACTTTCGGGCGCGCGCGAGGGGGGCTGCAGACTGACGAGATGGGTTAGGTAGGGCCCGGCGGTGAGTAGTGGGCTATGTAGACGGTGTCGAGCTGAGAGAAGAGAAGAGAGCGCGCCCGGCGACTATTTCCGGAGACCGAAAACGTCCGACGTTTTGACCGGCTACTATTGCCGCTATATTTATTCGTTGGGGCGTCAAACGAACTCCGATTGCGATGAAACTTGACAGGCGGTCTGTCTACACTATAATAAGACCGCACACCAAATTTCAACCCAATCCGAGAACACTTTCCGGCCACTTATAAAATAATATTTTGGACATGCCGCGGGCACGTGCAAATGTGGTTGGGCTCAAAACGGAAAATGGACGGAACGAGGAGACCGGGACGGATGCAAGTTTTAAAACATGATGATGCAATGCACATGATGACATGATAAGATGCAACACGCAAGCACATGACAAGGCAACAACAGTGAATAACAGAACGACAGCTGGCACATCGGTCTCGGGGCGTTACAACACTCCACCACTACGAGAGGATCTCGTCCCGAGATCTAGAATGGCACCGGGGAAACAACGGAAGGGAAAAAGAAGAGGTAAAACTAAGTTGCTTCTTTGACAAACAAGTTAAACCACAACCTTGAGAGGTTGAATACATTCGAGACAGAATTCAACGAAGGTGAACAAGGTAAAAAACAACCATTTAGGAAAGAGGAAGAAAGAACATTGCAAAAAACCTTGAGGTTGAGGGGAAGATATATATTGAGAACACTCCGGTTAAGGAAGGGGATCAGGGAAGACCAAATTCGGGCAGCACTCCGGTTGGAAAGAAAAAGAATTGAATAAGGTCTTGATAAGATGAGAAGATACTTGATGAAATCACAACACACTGCCTCCATAACTATTGAATGAATTGAAACAAAGGGTAAGAAAGATCTTGGACATCACTCCGGTTGAGAAGGGAGTCAAAATTTGATAAGATGAGAGAGCTCAAATGAAAACACGACACTCCGGTTGAGAAAGGGATGCAAGACTTGATAAGGCGAAAAGAACTTGAACAAATGGGCACAATACTCCGGTTAAGCAAGATAGGGAAGGAATAGTACAGTTTGGGCAGCACTCCGACTGCAAATGGAAGGAATTGAACTTGACAAGATGAGAGGATACTTGAAAAGAGGACACAACACTCCGGTTAAATGGATAAGCATGAAAAGAACATGATCCTGACAAGAACAAGAAGAAGGTTGAACAGAACAACATCACAATGTCTCTGGAACAAAAGTAAGAATGGAATGGAGTGAATGAAGGAAAACAATATCTTGAGAGAGCACGGTTACAACAGAAGCTAGAACGGAGTTGTTGGAAAAACCCACAACGAAAATAATAAGCTTGATATGGTCTTATGGAATACATCTCAAATTATGAGGTGACAACCTGCCACTCACGGGAAAAAAGAATTGGATTGGTAAGAACAAGGAGACGAGGAAGTATTTCACCGGGAGGATAAAGAAGAACTTGGGTCATTTATGAGCACCATATAACAACAATCCTTAGTGAAGGCTTTAGGTGAAATATAACCCAAGACAATACCAACGAATAGGTTGATGGATTTAAAAATATCCCAATCTTGACAGCATGTGAATCATGAAAAACATGAACCCAAATTATCAAGAATGACACAATACCACCTCCAGTAATATGGTAGAAAGAATTGCACTCCGGATTGCAAGATGAAGAAAACTTGAGCTCCTTTGAAAAGAATCTCAATGAACACTTCGAGAAGGAATTAAATCCTTGAAGAACCATCATGTAGAGCCTCCATGAAGAACTTAGGTAATAAAAGAATGATCCAAAATAATTGAATGATGAATAGAATAAGATTGAAGCCTCGCAATGATTTAGATAGAGATCTCCGTGATAATATAATTGAAAGAGGTTGGAACTCCAGGAAAGAAAGATGAGCACTTGAACCCAAGAATTTAATCATCGAGAACAAACTCCGGTAAACAAAAGGATGAACAAACGGAAGGAAAAAGAAGTTGAAAACACAAGGTGAATCCTTGCAATGATTAGATGGATCTCCATGGCAATTAGAGCTTGGAACTCCGGGAAAGGAAAGATAAAGCATCTCGAACTAAGAATATGATATGATGAAGCACTCCGGAAAAAGGAATTAATCACTTGGATGGAACAAGAATAGGAATTATGTTATGCGTATCCTTCAACAATTCAATTGATGACAATCAACGGATTTGGCATACTACTTATTCTCGTAGAAAGGATTAAGATAGATATAGCACAAGTTGAGAATGCCTTCAACGAAACACCGGTGGAATCGAAACAACGAATGCATCGATATGATAACGAAAGAAGAGGAATCTTGCATGAACCACCGTAAGAAATGAAAATGAGCAAAGAAAAAAAAAATAAAGGGACAACGGGAAAAAATTAGCAAATGGACGAAGATGCTTGAGAGAATTTAGATGGAGTTTAATATAATAGATCATGGATCGATTAGAGATCACTTGAACGCTGCACCGGTATGATTTAGAGTATGAGAGCTGAAAGCTGGAATGAATAAGTCTTCTTAAATGATGGGCTCCGGATGAACAAACTGAAAAGACTCTTGAGTTGCTCCGGATGGGTGAAAGGAATTCTCACAATCGAAAAATAATTATGAAAGGATGGCAACAGGCTAGAATCACGAATCTTGAAAGAATGGAGCAAGATTAAAGAGAAACTCTTCTTCGGTCTTCAAATGACAATGAGAAACACCACCGTGAACTGTTGAGGCACTCCAGAATGAATAATGGAAAAGGTTGAGCCAACGATGAAAAGAATTTGAAAGATTTGGAGAAAGGCATTTGACTGATGATAACTCATTCTTACGTCAAACTTCGAAAAGAAATTTGAGGATAGCTCCGGGAAAATAAGAGGAGTCAGGTAAGATCCTGGGAAAAGACCTGTGGGTTAGGGCCCACTCAAGAGAAAACACCGTTGAACGATTAGAAAGAGAGATTGCACTGGTTGAAATTAAATGGCTAGAATGAAATAGCGTCCTCGAAAGAGTTTGAAAGGATTACGAAAGCGGAGTGGAAACACGAATCTTCGAGATATCTTGAGCACTCCGGAATAAATGAATAGCGAGAAATGAATGAATATGATGAGCACCGGTATGATAAAGCTTCTGAAACGAGGAAAGGATATGATCAACACCGAAGGCTTGACTTGAATCCACCGGAGAAGAAAAGAATGAAGAATGACGAACTTGTAGGGCATCTTCATGAGAAACACCGGGTAAAAACATGAAGGAAACAGAATGGAGAGACTTCGCATCAATAAGATGAATACTTGATTAAGAAACCTGAATCCTTGAAGAAAAAGGGGTGGGTGGGCGGGAAAAACAAAGGCAACTTGGAGATGGATGAAACAAACACCATTGAGAAGAAACTGATATTTGATCTTGCGGATGTTGAAATGATCGGATCCACTTGAAGAGAAACACGCCAGTTGAAAAGGATTGACATGACAATATCGATGATCGAGAAGGATTAGTATTCACATAGGAATATGAGAACACCATTTGGGGAAGGTATGTAATCAACATTTGACTTCGAAGCAACTCGAATACCACAACTCAAAACAAAAACAAAGGGTTGGCTTGCAAAATAAGCCAGAACAAACATATGATAGAGATTTCGTCCGAAGTTTTCGTGGTGGGACCTACACGGGCTCGATCGTATAGCACCATCATGTACAAGGCAGTGCACATGACATACGAAGCGTCCCCGAGTCAGCATAGCCAAGGACTCTTTAAGACACAACGAGACCACTGTAAAATCGACCGTGAATAGGCGAACCACTAGACGTCAAACCCCAATTTCATATCATACATCTGTCGGAAAGATATCCTAAGAGCTACTTGAATTCCCACCTATGAAACTCCCGAAAATTTCCGGTTATGCAATCAGGTGTTGGGGATACAGGGGAAGCATAATATCTCACCCAAACTAGCAAATCCTACATCCAGCTGTATCCATCCTTCAACACATAACCAAGAAACCTTCGGAAATCATCCACCTCAACCTTCGAAAAGCATCCGTTATACAAGTTATGGCGATACTCCCGAACTCCAGCCCCAGTACTGGGTGGCGTCGAGGTTATCTCACCAACGAACTGCATAAAGGAGATTTTCGATGTCGCGAACATATCTCAAGTATACCAGAATTGCAACGATAAAATTATGATGACAACACCTCAGAGCTCAACTCCTCGGGACACTTCCACTAAACCCCTGACAGGAGGCACCAAGACAGTATTCTCATCATAAGCCATCGGAACAAATCCAAGATACTCGCGTGATCCTAAATTTTTTTTAGTGAAATTTGAGAAGAGAAGAGTCAAAACTCTACGTCAGGATGCCTTACCAGAGCGATGAAGAGACTGGGAAGTAAAAAGAATTCCTAAGCTCTCCGATATATAATTCCTAAAGGACTCAAAACATTTTTCTAGACACAACTCGGCTGCTAAAAACGATCAATCAGTGGGGGCTCCTAAGGTCGGGGAAGGCTCTGATTACCAACTTGTAACACCCTCGACGCGACTATATCTCCCACGTGTCGAGGCACGACTTAGAGGCATAATCGCATTGAAGGCAATGTCGCAAGTGAGGCAATCTTCACACAACCCATGTAATATAATAGGGGAAAAAGTTACATAGTTGGCTTACAATCGCCACTTCACACAATTACATGAATAAAGCATTACATCAACCAAATACACTCATGGTCCGACTACGGAACCAAAATAAAAGAAGAACCCCAAATGCGACAAAGGTCCCCGATCGACCCCAACTGGGCTCCACTACTGATCAACTAGAACGAAACAACACAAAGGACAAGATCTTCATCGAGCTCCTCCTGAGCTAGGTTGCGTCATCTGCACGGACTCATCGGCACCTGCAAGCTGGTTTTGGAAGTATCTGTGAGCCACGGGGACTCAACAATCTCGCACCCTCGCGATCAAGACTATTTAAGCTTATGGGTAAGGTAAAGGTATGAGGTGGAGCTGCAGCAAGCGACTAGCATATATGGTGGCTAACATACGCAAATGAGAGCGAGAAGAGAAGGCAAAGCACGGTCGATAAAAGTATGATCAAGAAGTGATCCTGGACTACCTACGTCAAGCATAACTCCAACAACTGTGTTCACTTCCCGGACTCTGCCGGAAAGAGACCATCACGGTTACACACGCGGTTGATTCATTTTAATTAAGGTCAACTTCAGGTTTTCTACAACCGGACGTTAACAAATTCCCATCTGCCCATAACCGCGGGCACGGCTTTCAAAAGTTCAAATCCCTGCAGGGGTGTCCCAACTTAGCCCATCACAAGCTCTCACGGTCAACGAAGGAATAGACCTCCACCCGAGACATTCCGATCAGACTCGGTATCCCAGTACAACAAGACATTTTGACAGGGTAAAACTAAACCAGCAACACCGCCCGAATGTGCCGACAAATCCCGATAGGAGCTGCACATATCTCTTTCTCAGGGCACACCAGATCGTCCAAACTTCCGGTAGGCCAGCCCAGAGTTGCCCCTGGTGGCCACCGGCGGCTGACAAGTTGGACCAACACTCAGAGGAGCACTGGCCCGGGGGTTAAAATAAAGATGACCCTTGAGTCTATAGAACCCAAGGGAAAGAAAAGGCTAGGTGGCAAATGGTAAAACCAATGTTGGGCATTGCTGGAGAAGCTTTACTTAAGGCGAACTGTCAAGGGGTTCCCATTATAGCCCAACCGCGTAAGGGACGCAAAATCCGGGAACATAACACCGATATGACGGAAACTAGGACGGCAAGAGTGGAACAAAACACCAGGCATAAGGCCGAGCCTTCCACCCTTTACCAAGTATATAGATGCATTAATTAAATAAGATATATAGTGATATCCCAACAAGTAAACATGTTCCAACAAGGAACAACATCTCCATGTTCCAACAAGGAACAAACTGCAATCTTCACCTGCAACTAACAACGCTATAAGAGGGGCTGAGCAAAGTGGTAACATAGCCAAACAACGGTTTGCTAGGACATGGTGGGTTAGAGGCTGAACATGGCAATTTGGGAGGCTGACAAGCAAGTGGTAGACATCGTAGCAATGGCATAGCAAAAGAGCGAGAAAACTAGCATAGCAAAGATAGTAGTGATTTCGAGGGTATGATCATCTTGCCTGAAATCCCGCAAGGAAGAAGAACGTATCCATGAAGAAGACAAACGGGCGTAGACGAACGGATCCTCACAACACGACGTTACCGGAATCAACCCGAGGAAGCAATCACCGGAAAAGAAGCACACAACATAGTAAACAACCAACACATCAACATGGCATGATGCACAACAAGTATGATGCATGTCCGGTTTAATGAAGCATGGCATGGCAAAATGCACAAGCAATCCTACAAATTAAGTGGAGCTCATTATGCAACGAGTTGCATATTGACGAAACACCACATTCAAGTTATTTAGTTCTCTCCCGGTTATGTAACCAACAATATTAAATGTTTTTAGCATGGCAAGAGGTGAAACATGATGAAACTATCTAATCTAGGCAAGTTTAAATGAGGCCGGAACAACAAAACAACAAGTCCGGTAAATCCCCATAGCATATTTTAGATTTGGTACTGTTCTGCCCTAAACAATATTTTAGAGTTACTAAACATGCAAAGATGAGGCCACCACGTTAAACTAGGAAAAATTCTACCCAATTTACATATAAAGTTTATTAAAATCCGAGTTGCGGTTATTTAGTTATGAATTAAAGCATTTTAGCATGGCATAGGGGCAAATTTAACCAAATAGCATTTTAAACATTTTAAACATAGATGAAAGTGACATATTATTAATCTACACAAAATTCTGAGCAAGTTCCATATATAAATTATTTTAATCCGATGCAAGGTTATTTAGTTATTAAATGCATGATGTACAAGGACTTTTCTGAAAAACTGCAGACTCTGGAAATTAGATAAAATCGTCCTGGCAGGAAAAAAATCACATAGGCCGAAATTGACAGGCTGGCCCAACAGGTTAAAAAAAACAAGAGGGGTGCTGGGGGGGTGGCCTCACCCAGTGGGCCTTGGCCCATGCGGTGGAAGAGGCAGGGCGGTGGGCGTTGGCTGGGCCTGACGCGGTTCTGGCCCAAGCGGTCGATCGAACGCTCCTCCTCTGCTCGACAGGGAGCAGAGCAGTGGCGACAGCAGGGCGCGGGGAGGCAAAGGTCGCCGGCGCTGGAGGACTCCGGTGGGGTGGCACGGTGACCTGGAGCCAAGGACGAGGCCGAGCTGCAGGGAATCGCCGGATCTGGCAGAGGGCGACGAACGGAGCAGGGGAGGTCGATGCGGTCCCGTGAGGTGAGCAGGAAAACAGAGGAGGATTCGAGCGTGCGCGCGGGCTCGCAGGCAGGGGAGCGGCGAATACCGGCGACGAGGCGGCGGTTGACGACGCCGGGGACGGCGGTAGGGACAGAAGGCTGCAAGGAGCTCCCTGGGAGGCGTCGGGCATGGCGGCTATGGAGCTTCAAATTTCAGTGAGGCGCAGCCATGGTGTGGTGCCCTCTTGGTGGTGGTCGACGGCAGCGGCGCCGGTCGTCGGGGAGATGAGGCGAGGTCGAGCTTGAGGCCGGCGCGCAGAGGTCGGGGCCAAGAGGACGGTGCGGCTGGCTTGAGGGGGAGCTCGTTCCCTCGCTCGATGCAGGCGGCCGTGAGCGTGGCGACAGGGTCCTGGAGGCTCCGGATCATGGTGGATCTTGCGGCGGTGAGCTAGTGGAGGCCCTCGGGTGCAGCTGCAGCTGAACATGGGAGGAGGCCAGGAACGGCCACGGCTGCGGCGACTCCTGTCGAGGAAGAAAAGAGAGATCCGAGAGGTTAGAGACCAGAGGGAAAAAGGAGATTGCAGGAGGAAGGAGAAGAAGGTAGGGCGAGCGGCTCACTGGCCTGGAGGTGGAGAGGAGCCGGGCGGAGAAGCAACATCCATGGGAATCGGGAGGAGACGCGGGGGTTGGTCAGGCACAGAAACACAGGAGGTGGGTGGCGACGGATCTGGGTGATGGGATGGAGTGCAGAGGCGGCGGCTGGGAGGGAATGATGGGACAAGCCCCTAGGATCTAGGGTTAGACTGTTTATATAGCAAGGATTTATGGTAAGGGGCTAAAAGGACCCTCCGATCGTAATCGGACGGTCGCGAATAAAATATCTAGGAAGTCCAAATAAGAAAACGGTGACGTTTTGTAGACGTTTGGGAATGATCCGGACACAATGGTGACGACTGCCCGGGTCGGGTCCGAGACAACTTTCGGCGCGCGCGAGGGGGGCTGCGGACTGACGAGATGGGTTAGGTAGGGCCTGGCGGTGAGTAGTGGGCTATGTAGATGGTGTCGAGCTGAGAGAAGAGAAGAGAGGGCGCCCGGCGACTGTTTCCGGAGACCGAAAACGTCCGACGTTTTGACCGGCTATTATTGCCTCTATATTTATTCGTTGGGGCGTCAAACGAACTCCGATTGCGATGAAACTTGACAGGCGGTCTGTCTACACTATAATAAGACCGCACACCAAATTTCAACCCAATCCGAGAACATTTTCTAGCCACTTATAAAATAATATTTCGGACATGCCGCGGGCGCGTGCAAATGTGGTTGGGCTCAAAACGGAAAACGGACGGAACGAGGAGACCGGGACGGATGCAAGTTTTAAAACATGATGATGCAATGCACATGATGACATGATAAGATGCAACACGCAAGCACATGACAAGGCAACAACAGCGAATAACAGAACGACAGCTGGCACATCGGTCTCGGGGCGTTACACGTAGCTTTCGATCTGCTCCAGATGGCCAAGCGAGTTGGCCCGCAGTGCAAAGCCGCCGAACACAGAGATCTGTCCGGGGAGAAAAGTCTCACCCTGGACTGCATCGCTATCGATGGTAGAAGGAGCCATCAAGCCTAACGACAACGACGACACAGAGGAAATCTCAATGAAAGCACCAATGTCGGTGTCAAAACCGGCGGATCTCGGGTAGGGGGTCCCGAACTGTGCGTCTTAAGGCGGATGGTAACATGAGGCAGGGGACACGATGTTTTGCCCAGGTTCGGGCCCTCTTGATGGAGGTAAAACCCTACGTCCTGCTTGATTAATATTGATGATATGGGTATTACAAGAGTTGATCTACCACGAGATCGGAGAGGCTAAACCCTAGAAGCTAGCCTATGGTATGATTGTATGTTGTCCTACGGACTAAAACCCTCCGGTTTATATAGACACCGGAGAGGGTTAGGGTTATACAAGGTTGGTTACAAAGGAGGAGATATCCATATCCGTATTGCCTAGCTTGCCTTCCACGCCAATTAGAGTCCCATACGGACACGTGACGAAGTCTTCAATCTTGTATCTTCATAGTCCAACAGTCTGGCCAAAGGATATAGTCCGGCTGTCCGGAGACCCCCTAATCCAGGACTCCCTCAATGAGCCTTGCAAGCAATGTGTCTAATGAGTTAGCCAGGGGATGATGCATTACGGAACGAGTAAAGATACTTGTCGGTAACGAGATTGAAATAGGTATGATGATACCGACGATCGAATCTCGGGCAAGTAACATACCAATGGCAAAGGGCACTACATATGTTGTTATGTTGTTTGACCGATAAAGATCTTCGTAGAATATGTAGGAGCCAATATGGGCATCGAAGTTCCGCTATTGGTTATTGAATGGAGATGTGTCTCGGTCATGTCTACATAGTTCTCGGACCCGTAGGGTCCGCACGCTTAACGTTCGATGACGATTTACATTATGAGTTATGTGATTTGATGACCGAAGTTTGTTCGGAGTGTCGGATGAGATCACGGACATGTCTAGGAGTCTCGAAATGGTCGAGACATAAAGATTGATATATTGGACGGTGTTATTCGGACACCGGATGAGTTCCGAGAGGTACTAGATAATTATCGGAGTGCCGGAGGGTTATCGGACCCCCCCGGGGGAACTAATGGGCCTTCATGGGCCTTAGTGGGGACAGAGAAGGGCCACAGGGGGCTCCCCCCTTGGGTCCGAATTGGACTAGGGGAAGGGGGCGGCGCCCCCCTTTCCTTCCCTTCCCCCTTCTCCAGGTGGAATCCTACTAGGACTTGGAGTCCTAGTAGGACTCCCCTCTCCTGGTGCGCCCTACAGGGGCCGACCGGCCTCCCCCTACCCTCCTTTATATACGGGGGCAGGGGGCACCCTAAAACACACAAGTTTCTCTTAGCCGTGTGCGGTGCCCCCTCCACAGTTACACAACTCACTCATATTGTCGTAGTGCTTAGGTGAAGCCCTGCGCCGGTAACATCATCATCACCGTCAACACGCCGTCGTGCTGACGGAACTCTCCCTCGTCCTCAACTGGATCAAGAGACCGACGGACGTCATCGAGCTGAACGTGTGCTGAATGCGGAGGTGACATACGTTCGGTGCTTGGATCAGTTGGATCGTGAAGACGTTCGACTACATCAACCGCGTTACTAAACGCTTCCTCTTTTGGTCTATGAGGGTATGTGGACACACTCTCCCCTCTCGTTGCTATGCATCTCCTAGATAGATCTTGCATAGTCGTAGGATTTTTTTTGAAATACTGTGTTCCCCAACAGTGGCATCCGAGCCAGTCTATGCGTAGATGTTATATACACGAGTTGAACACAATGAGTTGTGGGCGATAATAGTCATACTACTTACCAGCAACGTCTTACTTTGATTCGATGGTATTGTTGGATGAAGCGGCCCGGACCGACATTACATGACCGCGTTCATGAGACTAGTTCTACCGACGTGCTTCACACATAGGTGGCTAGCGGGTGTCTGTTTCTCCAACTTTAATTGAATCAAGTTTGACTACGCCCGGTACTTGTTGAAGGTTAAAACATCACACTTGACGAAAAATCGTTGTGGTTTTGATGCGTAGGTAAGAACGGTTCTTGCTAGGAGCCCGTAGCAGCCACATAAAAGTTGCAACAACAAAGTAGAGGATGTCTAACTTGTTTTTGTAGGGCTTGTTGTGATGTGATATGGTCAAGACGTGATGATATATAAATTGTTGTATGAGATGATCATGTTTTGTAAAAGTTATCGGCAACTAGCAGGGGTGTCGGTGTCAAAACCGGCGGATCTCGGGTAGGGGGTCCCGAACTGTGCGTCTAGGCCGGATGGTAACAGGAGGCAAGGGACACGAAGTTTTACCCAGGTTCGGGCCCTCTTGATGGAGGTAAAACCCTACGTCCTGCTTGATTAATATTGTTGATATGTGTAGTACAAGAGTAGATCTACCACGAGATCGGAGGGGCTAAACCCTAGAAGCTAGCCTATGGTATGATTGTTGTTCTGTATGTTGTCCTACGGACTAAAACCCTCCGGTTTATATAGACACCGGAGAGGGTTAGGGTTACACAAAGTCGGTTACAATGGTAGGAGATCTACATATCTGTATCGCCAAGCTTGCCTTCCACGCCAAGGAAACTCCCTTTCGGACACGGGACGAAGTCTTCAATCTTGTATCTTCATAGTCCAGGAGTCCGGCTGAAGGTATAGTCCGGCCATCTGGACACCCCCTAATCCAGGACTCCCTCAGTAGCCCCTGAACCAGGCTTCAATGACGACGAGTCCGGCGCGCAGATTGTCTTCGGCATTGCAAGGCGGGTTCCTCCTCCAAGTACTTCATAGAAGATTTTGAACACAAAGATAGCGTCCGGCTCTGCAAAATAAGTTTCCGCATATCGCCATAGAGAGAATAATATTTACACAAATCTAATCTGCTGACGTATTCCATAGTGTGACATCGCACCACGCCCAAGCCTTTATTCGAATCATTTTATTATCCCACCTCAGCGCGTCATGCGAGGCGGTTTCCTTGGCACGTCTTGTTAAAGCAGAGATCGTGTCCCCTTATTCCGGGATTCTCATCAATACGGGCGTGGGTAACCCAACCGTGCCATTGATTATGGCGCTTGGAGATAAGCGAGTTTTACCAGGCTGGTGGGGACACGTAGTTGCGTCCACCCATATAAGGGGATAAGGATCCACCTTTTCACCTACGCCTTCTTCCTCCTTTGCCTATCCATTGTCGCGCACTCGAGCTCCAGCGCCCAAGTCCGCACTCCCCACCTCAACCTTCTCCAGCCATGTCCGGAGCGGGAGGTAAGTGGATGGTCTCCTCCGTCATGGAGGGACACATCAAAAAACCGAGGAAGGCCGGATACTTGTCTAATGACATCGCGTACCGGCTTCCCGAAGAGGGGCAGTTCCTTCCCACCCCAAGGCCCCATGAGAGGGTAGTGTTCCTTCCCCACTTCCTCCGCGGACTGGGCTTTCCTATCCACCCATTCGTCTGGGGACTCATGTTCTACTACGGCCTGGATTTCCATGATCTGGCCCCGAACTTCATCCTCAACATCTCGGCGTTTATCGTCGTGTGCGAGGCTTTCCTCTGCATCCGCCCCCATTTCGGCCTATGGCTCAAGACTTTCAATGTCAAGCCAACGGTGGTGCGGGCAACCAGGCGGAGTGCGGAGGCGCCATGGTGGGCAAGATGCCCAACGTCTTATGGCTCGAGGGCTCTTTTGTGGAGACCCTGAAGGGGTGGCAATCGGGGTGGTTTTACATCACCGAGCCGCGCGACCCTGAGTGGGTCGCAGCCCCCGAGTTCCGGTCCGGACCCCCAACGTGGCTCACGTCCTGGAAAGAGATGGGCCTGTCGTGGGGTAGCAAAGGAGAGGTGACTGGACTGCAAACATGCATCCAAACCCTGGTGGACAAGCAGCTCAAGCTTGTCAATGTAGTCCAGGTTATGCTCATCCGCCAGATCCTCCCGTGTCAACAACGGGCCTTCAATCTGTGGGAGTTCAACCCGGCGTAGCACCGAACTCTGAGCAGGCTCTTCGACACGACGTACGAAGATGCCTGGAAGGTGCTTTTCAAGGGCGCCGAGGCTCCCGCATCCGCTACCGAGGATCGCGGATTCAGCGCGCAGCGTCACGCTAGCGTGGTAAGTTATTTGTACCTTTTATAGGGTATTAGTTTTTCATAGTTTAACTCTATGCGGGATCTAAGCTCCCCTACCTTTGACAGGTTTGGCAGGCGAAGTCCAGACAGATCGACTGTCCGGCTCCTTTGCCCGAAGACCCAGCCGATGCCTGCTTGGCTAAGGTGCTGGTTCCGGCACCCCATGTGGTGCCGGAGAAGAAGGCCACGAAGAAGGCCGCGGGGACTCGAAAAAGTGCCCGGCACCAGGAGGTGTCGGGTTCATCATCCGACGGCTCCAAGGCGCATTCCTCCCATGAAGACGAGGAGGAGGAAGAAGAGACCTCTCCCCCTCCAGCGGGGGGAGAGAAGAAAAGGAAGGCCGCCCTCACCGGGGAGGCCGAAGGGTCCAAGAAGGGGAAAACCCTTCCTTCGGACTACTCCACCGACACCGACGATGGCGGAGAGGAGTGGCCGCTCAGGGCCAAGCCCCTGGCGAAATCGTAAGTGTCCGGATACTAGAGTAATTCATAGTATTCCTTTATTGCACAGCTTTCCCTTATGTCGAATATGATTATGCAGCCCACCCAAAGACCGGCTCGACGTGTCGTCGAGCGGTTCACTGGACTCGTCGGATGTGAATTCGCTTCCGACGGCCACCTCCCCCCGCCCTACGGACGACGCCGAAGTATTGTCCCAACAGGTTCCAAGTCAGGAGGAGGTGGTCCTGGAGGCGCCGCAAGGCGACCTCCCGGACTCCAGGAGTAAAGGGGATAAAAACCCCAGGGCTCCAAGTCCGGCCCTAGGTCGGACACCGCTCCGGAACCTTCAAAGGTTCCATAGTCCGGCGGGCGACCTCCTTCCAAGAGGAGCAAGCCCACCGTGCCGGTGACCCTCGTCCAACCGGAGGCGCCGGATAATCTGTTGGAGGTGCTCAAAGGCGCCTCCATCGACGAGGAGCACCGCACCATTATGAGTGCGGTGGTCCAGAAGGTTCAGTCCGCCAAGAGCGGACTGACTGAAGCTTGTGCTAGCCTTTTAACAGGTTTTGAGGTAAGTAAAGAATGTGTAAATAATATTACCGCATAGACAGTAGCCCCTGATGCTCTGTTTGGCATTCGGGAAGAAAAGCCGAATAGAGGATCAAATAAAATTCGCAGGAGACTAACAAAAAGGAGTCAATATGCGTATGCAGGCTTCTCTGCTGGCGTCCGCCGCACTGACTGCAGAAGTGGACACGCTAAAGCAGAACCTCGAGCAGTCCGAGCAAGAGCTCGGGTGTGCCAAGAAGCAGCTCGAGGACAAGGAAGGTAAGAAATACCTTGTTTAAATATATGTAAAAAAGTGCAATTGCAAAAAATGACAGGATTATCGTGGCTATTGTAGGGGCCACGTCTGAGGTGGCGACCCTTAAGCAAGCGCTGTCCGAGGCCGAGAAGAGGGCGGCCACGGAGCGCATCGAGCGGGAGAAGTATGAGGCCCAGGTTGGCAAGGTGCGGCAAGAGCTCCAGGCTCTCATGAAAAAACATGAGAGTTTGGAGCTTGACTCAAAGACGCGAGCGTCCGAGCTCGCGATGGCTATTGAAAATGCCAAGTCTGCCAAGGCCGAATCCCAGAAGACCCTCCAGGAGTTGGATGAGGTGAAAAAGATAGCGGCGGGTAAGGCATTCTTTATGCAAAGCAAACACATAAACGTGAGTTACTTGTTACTTACCCGAATCCGGAGCTCTCCAGGAGCGTTCGCAAATCTTCCCCGTAGCGTGTCCGATGCCGCTGTATTCTATAGAGCCGAGGAGGGCAGCTTGACAGAGAAGGTGTTCTGGTCTCAGTATGCTGAGGCCGGACACCCCGTGCCCCTGAGCGACCAGCTGAAGCAACTGGTCGAGCTCCACAAGGCGGCCGAACAGGCCATGAAGGGCCTCATAGTTCGGCTGTGGCCTGGAGAGGCTCTGCCTGGGAGCTATTTCGGGCTGGTGCGGCGGCTGGTGGGGGCCTGTCCAAGGCTCGAAGTCATCAAGCGCTCCGTCTGCATTGAAGGTGCCCGTAGGGCCCTTGCCCGTGCTAAGGTGCATTGGGGCAAGCTAGATGCTGAGAAGCTTGTGAAGGACGGGCCGCCGCCGGGGAAAGAGCATCGCAAGCCCGAGAATTATTATACGGATGTTCTGAAGGGTGCCCGCCTTGTGGCGGATGAATGTTCCAGGGATGTAATTTTTGAGTAAGACTCGCTCGTTTTGTCCTCTGCGCTGAAAACTTGTTCATATGCGCTAAGCAATGCTGCTGGAATTTAAAATATTACCTTCTGTGCGGCTGTTTATCAATTCTGAGAGATGGCGAGTCGTCGGCTTCTGCCCCCGTGCCGCTAGTGCTGGGGTGTTCGGGGATAAACCTGAGCGCTCTTTTTCCCATGTTTGGGTCCTTCGAGGGAGGTGCTCAGCAAAGCGAACAAGGCAATCGGACTATAATGCGTGAACACTCTCACTTAGCCATAGAATTCTATAATTTTAAATTTTGGCGAAGCCCCTGGTATTCAGAAGACCGAGTTCGGGGCGCTATCCACGCCTTGGCCGGACAGAGCCGACTCCTCGCTCTAAGCGGCATAAGTCTTTAGGGACTCGAAAAACCTCTCGAACAGCGACCATCTCTCGCTTCATCATGACAGTCAGTTTTAGCTTTCTCTACTAAGGTGCTCGACCCAGCTCAACTGGGGTACATCGCAGTAGTTCTCCTAGTGCTACCTTAGCCGACACAGCGGAACGTAAGGCACCAAAACATAGGAGCCGTGCAAACCCAACTATTGACCCAAGACATGATTCGGAGCCGATGCATATAATGCTATAAGTTCGGGGTGCCGCACTTGTTAAAGTGTTCGGACTTCTCACACCATATTGAGGGGTACTAAAGCCCCTGGCGTATTTTGGCCGTACCAAAGTGTATGGGTGCAACATGTCGTTAAGGAACATATATTTGTAAAAAAAAGAGTAATGCAAAGAGAGACAAAAGCTATGCATTGTTTATTAAAAAGGGCTGCGATCACAGCAGAACGATACAAATAATGCGATAAGCAAAAGGTTGGACTATTTAACATGTCCGTTCCAGGGGCAGGCTGCGGAATGGTATGCGAAATAGGTATACTGCTCGTGATAGAGACCACCTGGGAGTTCCGTAATGCGGCATGGCTTGTCTGCTTCCCTGGTTCTTGCATCATTTGTGCGGCAATTGAACTGCCGAACAGGCCTTCCGGAGAGTGGAGTCCTGAAAGTAAGAGAAAAATAAAAAATCGGCAGCCCCTGGTGCGGTTTAAGCCATGTTTCGGGCGTGCCGTGATGGTGCCCCTCCCCCTATACCCATGGTATTTCTAGAGCGTAGTTATGTATGCGAAGTACTGGTGTCGCATTTTTGCGAGGGCTGGGGTTGGGGCCGCATTGCTACGCCTGCTCGGAACGTGCCAGGAGGTCTTGTTGTAGGTTACTCCGGGCGCGCTTGACGGTGTCCGGACGTTTAATGGCTGGACTGGAGAACTGCCTAGAGAGGCTGCTTTGTACTTCCGCTGCAAGGGCCGCCGTGTGCTCCTCCGTTCGAAGAGAGCGTTCGGTGTTTCCATTGACCATAATTACTCCTCGAGGGCCTGGCATCTTGAGCTTAAGGTATGCGTAGTGAGGTACCGCGTTGAACTTGGCGAATGCGGTTCGCCCGAGCAGTGCGTGATAGCCACTGCGGAATGGGACTATGTCGAAGATTAACTCCTCGCTTCGGAAATTATCCGGAGATCCAAAGACCACTTCAAGTGTGACTGAGCCTGTACAGTTGGCCTCTACACCTGGTATCACGCCTTTAAAGGTCGTTTTGGTGGGCTTAATCCTCAAGGGATCTATGCCCATTTTCCGCACTGTATCCTGGTAAAGCAGGTTCAGGCTGCTGCCGCCGTCCATAAGGACTCTAGTGAGATAAAATCCATCAATAATTGGGTCTAGAACCAATGCGGCGAATCCGCCATGACGGGTGCTAGTGGGATGGTCCCTTCGATCAAAGGTGATCGGGCAGGAGGACCATGGGTTGAACTTTGGGGCGACTGGCTACCGCGTATACGTCCCTTAACGCGCGCTTCCGCTCCCTCTTGGGGATGTGGGTTGCGTATATCATGTTCACCGTCCGCACTTGTGGGGGAAAACCCTTCTGTCCACTGTTGTTCGGCGGTCGGGGCTCTTCATCGTCATCGCTATGCAGCCCTTGTCGGTATTTTCGGCATTTAACTTGCCTGCTTGCTTGAACACCCAACAATCCATGTTGGTGTGATTGGCTGGCTTTTTGGGGGTGCCATGTATCTGGCACAAGCGGTTGAGTATTCGGTCCAAACTGGACGGGCCCCTAGGATTTCTTTTGAATGGCTTTTTCCGCTGACCGGATTTATAGCCTCTGAATCCGGCATTAACTGCTGTATCCTCAGCATTGTCACCGTTAATGCGGCGCTTCTGCTTGTTGCGATGCGACCTACCACTACTGTCCTTGGTATCCGAATTACCAGGGTTCTTGGTCATATTGTTGCTATGAGCAAGCCAGCTGTCTTCTCCCGCGCAAAAGCGGGTCATGAGTGTCATGAGTGCTGCCATAGATTTCGGCTTTTCCTGTCCAAGGTGCCGGGCAAGCCACTCGTCACGGATATTGTGCTTGAAGGCTTCTAGGGCCTCTGCGTCCGAACAGTCGACTATTTGATTTTTCTTTGTTAGGAACCGTGTCCAGAATTGCCTGGCCGATTCCTCTGGCTGCTGAATTACGTGGCTTAGGTCATCGGCGTCTGGTGGTCGCACATAAGTGCCCTGGATATTGTCGAGAAATGCGGCTTCAAGGTCCTCCCAGCAACTGATTGATCCTGCTGGCAAGCTGTTAAGCCAATGCCGAGCTGGTCCTTTAAGCTTGAGTGGGAGGTATTTGATGGCGTGGAGATCATCGCCGCAGGCCATGTGGATATGAAGGAGACAATCCTCGATCCATACCGCAGGATCTGTGGTGCCATCATATGATTCGATGTTTACGGGTTTGAAACCCTCGGGGATTTGATGATCCATTACTTCGTCTGTGAAGCATAGTGGGTGTGCGGCACCTCTGTACTGGGCTATATCACGATGTAGCTCCAATGAGCTTTGTCTACTTTGTTCGGCCCTACCGGATTTGTGTCCGGCGTGACGGCTACCGTCTCGAGTCATGGGGCGCCCACGCGATCCGTAGATCGATCTTGTTTGCCTTGCCTTGTCCTCCAACATATCTCGCAGGTCTGGCGCATTTTCCCGTGCCTTGGTACGGGGTGCAGCTTGAGTGGAGGGCCGAGAGGCCTCTCTGTCGCGGCCACGAGGTGGCCGATCGGCCGTATCAAGTGCTGGTGATGTAGGTTTAAGTGCTTCCTCCTCTAATCGGGGTAGCAACCTGCGCTTTGGGTAGCTCTTGGAGGGGCGTTCGAGTTTGTGCTCTTCGGCCGCAAGGACTTTAGTCCATCTGTCGACTAGCAAATCTTGATCAGCTCTAAGCTGTTGCTGTTTTTTCTTGAGGCTTCTTGCCGTGGCCATAAGCCTGCGTTGAAAACGCTCTTGCTCGAGGGGATCCTCTGGCACGACGAATTCGTCGTCGTCGAGGCTTGCCTCGTCTTCGGAGGGAGGCATATAAATATCGTCCTCGACCTCTCTGTCTGCCGCTCTCTCATGAGGGGTGGCTTCTCCATCCTCTTGTGCTGAATCTTGCTGGAGGGGGTTTTCTTCGGCACTCTCCGGAGTATTATTATCTCCCGTGCTGGAATCACCGTATTTGCTTTGGCGGGATTTTGAGCGGCGCCACTGACGCCGGCACTTAGGCTGTTTCTTGGAGGGGTCATCCTCCGCTGTTCTATCGCCATCTCCTTCTTTTGGGGTGTCCACCATGTATATGTCATATGACGAGGTGGCTTTCCAGGGCCCAATAGGCGCTGGTTCTTCATCATCTCCTGCATCGGCTTCCATACCGTCGATGTCTTTGGAGTCGAAGTCGAGCATGTCGGTTAAATCATCGACAGTGGCTACAAAGTGGGTGGTGGGAGGGCTTTGAATTTCTTCGTCGTCCGTATCCCAACCTTGCCGATCGTAGTCCGGCCAGGGCTCTCCTGATAAAGAGAGAGACTTTAGTGTCTTCAAAATATCGCCGAAAGGCGAGTGCTGAAAGATGTCTGCGGCAGTAAACTCCATGATCGGTGCCCAATTGGATTCGATCGGCAGGGGCGCGGAGGGTTCGGAGTCCGGAGAGGAGTCCGGCTCCTTGGAGTCACGAGTCTCACGGAGTGCGGGGCTGGTGTTCGGCTCGATCGTCGTTGGGATCGCAGCCCCCGAAGCGGCGTCCAACTACCCATCCTCGATCGGCGCAGTTGGCTCCGAATTAAGGGTCGAAGTCGATGAGGGTGCGGCCTCCAGGGCACTGTTCGGCGGTAGAGCTAGATCATGCTCGTCGTGACAGTGCAGCGCGCTCGGCAGTGGCTCGAATCCGTTGAAGATCAAGTCCCCGCGGATGTCAGCCGTGTAGTTTAAACTTCCAAATCTGACCTGACGGCCAAGGGCATAGCTTTCGATCTGCTCCAGATGGCCAAGTGAATTGGCCCGCAGTGCGAAGCCGCCGAAGACGAAGATCTGTCCGGGGAGGAAGGTCTCACCCTGGACTGCATCGCTATTGATGATTGTAGGAACCATCAAGCCCAACAGCGACGACACAGAGGAACTCTCAATGAAAGCACCAATGTCGGTGTCAAAACCGACGGATCTCGGGTAGGGGGTCCCGAACTGTGCGTCTAGGCCGGATGGTAACAGGAGGCAAGGGACACGAAGTTTTACCCAGGTTCGGGCCCTCTTGATGGAGTAAAACCCTACGTCCTGCTTGATTAATATTGATGATATGGGTAGTACAAGAGTAGATCTACCACGAGATCGGAGAGGCTAAACCCTAGAAGCTAGCCTATGGTATGATTGTTGTTCTGTATGTTGTCCTACGGACTAAAACCCTCCGGTTTATATAGACACCAGAGAGGGTTAGGGTTACACAAAGTCGGTTGCAATGGTAGGAGATCTACATATCCGTATCGCCAAGCTTGCCTTCCACGCCAAGGAAAGTCCCTTCCGGACACGGGACGAAGTTTTCAATCTTGTATCTTCATAGTCCAGGAGTCCGGCTGAAGGTATAGTCCGGCCATCCGGACACCCCCTAATCCAGGACTCCCTCAAGGGGCCTTATGGTTGTCGCTTTATTGTATTAAATGCAATCGCCATGTAATTGCTTTACTTTATCACTAAGCGGTAGCGATAGTCGTAAAAGAAATAGTTGGCGAGACGACAACGATGCTATGATGTCAAGCCGGTGATGATGGTGATCATGACGGTGCTTTGGAGATGGAGATCACAGGCACAAGATGATGATGGCCATATCATATCACTTATTTTGATCGCATGTGATGTTTATCTTTTATGCATCTTATTTTGCTTAGTACGGTGGTAGCATCATAAGATGATCTCTCACTAAATTTCAAGGTATAAGTGTTCTCCCTGAGTATGCACCATTGCTACAGTTTGTCGTGCCGAGACACCACGTGATGATCGGGTGTGATAAGCTCTATGTTCACATACAACGGGTGCAAGCCAGTTTTGCACACGCAGAATACTCGGGTTAAACTTGACGAGCCTAACATATGCAGATATGGCCTCGGAACACTGAGACCGAATGGTCGAACGTGAATCATATAGTAGATATGATCAACATAGTTATGTTCACCATTGAAAACTACTCCATCTCACGTGATGATCGGACATGGTTTAGTTGATACGGATCACGTGATCATTTAGATGACTAGAGGGATGTCTATCTAAGTGGGAGTTCTTAAGTGATATGATTAAATTGAACTTTAATTTATCATGAACTTAGTACCTGATAGTATTTGCATGTCTATGTTGATGTAGATCAATGGCCCGTGCTGCTGTTCCCTTGAATTTTAATACTTTCCTAGAGAAAGCTAAGTTGAAAGATGATGGTAGCAACTACACGGACTGGGTCCGTAACTTGAGGATTATCCTCATTGCTGCACAGAAGAATTACGTCCTGGAAGCACCGCTGGGTGCAAGACCCGTTGCAGGAGCAACTCCAGACGTTATGAATGTCTGGCAGAGCAAAGCTGATGACTACTCGATAGTTCAGTGTGCCATGCTGTACGGCTTAGAATCGGGACTTCAACAACGTTTTGAATGTCATGGAGCATATGAGATGTTCCAGGAGTTGAAGTTAATATTTCAAGCAAATGCCCGAATTGGGAGATATGAAGTCTCCAATAAGTTCTATAGCTGCAAGATGGAGGAGAATAGTTATGTCAGTGAACATATACTCAGAATGTCTGGGTACAACACCACTTGACTAAACTGGGCGTTAATCTTCCTGATGATAGTGTCATTGACAGAGTTCTTCAATCACTATCACCAAGCTACAAAAGCTTCGTGATGAACTATAATATGCAAGGGATGGATAAGACAATTCCTGAGCTCTTCGTGATGCTAAAGGCTGCGGAGGTAGAAATCAAGAAGGAGCATCAAGTGTTAATAATTAACAAGACCACTAGTTTCAAGAAGAAGGGCAAAGGGAAGAAGGGGAACTTCAAGAAGAACGGCAAGCAAGTTGCTGCTCAAGTGAAGAAGCCCAAGTCTGGACCTAAGCCTCAGACTGAGTGCTTCTACTACAAAGGGACTGGTCATTGGAAGCGGAACTGCCCCAATTATTTGGCGGATAAGAAGGATGGCAAAGTGAAAGGTATATTTTATATACATGTTATTGATGTGTACCTTACTAATGCTTGTAGTAGCGCCCGGGTGTTTGATACTGGTTTTGTTGCTCATATTTGCAACTCAAAACAGGGGCAACAGATTAAATGAAGATTGGCTAAGGACGAGGTGACGATGCGCATGGGAAATGGTTCCAAAGTTGATGTGACCGTCGTCGGCACTTTACCTCTACATCTACCTTCGGGATTAGTTTTAGACCTGAATAATTGTTATTTGGTGCCAGCGTTAAGCATGAACATTATATCTGGATCTTGTTTGATGCGAGACAATTATTCATTTAAATCAGAGAATAATGGTTGTTCTATTTATACGAGTAATATCTTTTATGGTCATGCACCCTTGATGAGTGGTCTATTTTTATTGAATCTCGATAGTAGTGATACACATTTTCATAGTATTGAAGCCAAAAGATACAAGTTTAATAATGATAGTGCAACTTATTTATGGCACTGCCGTTTAGGACATATTGGTGTAAAGCGCATGAAGAAACTCCATGTTGATGGACTTTTGTAATCACTTGATTATGAATCACTTGATGCTTGTGAACCATGCCTCATGGGCAAGATGACTAAAACTCCATTCTCCCGAACAATGGAGCGAGCAACAGACTTGTTGGAAATAATACATATACTGATATATGCGGTCCGATGAGTGTTGAGGCTCGCAGCGGGTATTGTTATTTTCTAACCTTCACATATGATTTGAGTAGATATGGGTATATCTACTTGATGAAACATAAGTCTGAAACATTTAAAAAGTTCAAAGAATTTCAAAGTGAAGTGGAAAATCATCGTAACAAGTAAATAAAGTTTCTACGATCTGATCGTGGAGGCGAATATTTGAGTTATGAGTTTTGTCTTCATTTGAAACAATGTGGAATAGTTTTGCAACTCACGCCATCTGGAACACCACAACGTAATGGTGTGTCCGAACGTCGTAATCGTATTTATTAGATATGGTGTGATCTATGATGTCTCTTACTGATTTACCGCTATTGTTTTGGGGTTATCCTTTAGAGACGGATGCATTCACGTTAAATAGGGCACCATCTAAATCCGTTGAGATGACACCATACGAACTGTTGTTTGGCAAGAAACCCAAGTTGTCGTTTGTTAAAGTTTGGGGCTGCGATGCTTATGTGAAAAAGCTTCAACCTGATAAGCTCGAGCACAAATCAGAGAAATGTGTCTTCATAGGATACCCAAAGGAGACTGTTGGGTACACCTTCTATCACAGATCCGAAGGCAAGATATTCATTGCTAAGAATGGATCCTTTCCAGAGAAGGAGTTTCTCTCGAAAGAAGTGGGTGGGAGGAAAGTAGAACTTGATGAGGTAATTGTACCTTCTCTCGAATTGGAAAGTAGTTCATCACAGAAATTAGTTCCAGTGATTCCTACACCAATTAGTGAGGAAGCTAATGATGATGATCATGAAACTTCTGATCAAGTTACTACCGAACCTCGTAGGTCAACCAGAGTGAGATCCGCACTAGAGTGGTACGGTAATCCTGTTCTGGAGGTCATGTTACTTGACCATGACGAACCTACGAACTATGAGGAAGCGATGATGAGCCCAGATTCCGCAAAATGGCTAGAGGCCATGAAATCTGAGATGGGATCCATGTATGAGAACAAAGCGCGGACTTTGGTTGATTTGCCCGATGATCGGCAGGCCATAGGGAATAAATGTATCTTCAAGAAGAAGACTGACGCTCACGGTAATGTTACTGTCTACAAAGCTCGACTTGTTGCAAAAGGTTTTCGACAAGTTCACGGAGTTGACTACGATGAGACCTTCTCACCCGTAGCGATGCTTAAGTCTGTCCGAATCATGTTAGCAATTGCCGCGTTTTATGATTATGAAATTTGGCAAATGGATGTCAATATTGCATTCCTTAATGGATATCTTAAAGAAGAGTTGTATATGATGCAACCAGAAGGTTTTGTCAATCCAAAAGGTGCTAACAAAGTGTGCAAGCTCCAGCGATCCATTTATGGACTGGTGCAAGCCTCTCGGAGTTGGAATATACGCTTTGATAGTGTGATCAAAGCATATGGTTTTATACAGACTTGTGGAGAAGCCTGTATTTGCAAGAAAGTGAGTGGGAGCTCCATAGCATTTCTGATATTATATGTGGATGACATATTGTTGATTGGAAATAATACTAAATTTCTAAATAGCGTAAAAGGATACTTGAATAAGAATTTTTCAATGAAAGACCTGGGTGAAGCTGCTTATATATTGGGCATCAAGATCTATAGAGATAGATCAAGACGCTTAATTGGACTTTCAAAAAGCACATACCTTGATAAAGTTTTGAAGAAGTTCAAAATGGATCAGCCAAAGAAAGGGTTCTTGCTTGTGTTACAAGGTGTGAAGTTGAGTCAGACCCAATGCCCGACCACTGCAGAGGATAGAGAGAAAATGAAAGTCATTCCCTATGCCTCAGCCATAGGTTCTATCATGTATGCAATGCTGTGTACCAGACCCAATGTGTGCCTTGCTATTAGTTTAGTAGGGAGGTACCAAAGTAATCCAGGAGTGGATCACTGGACAACGGTCAAGAACATCCTGAAATACCTGAAAAGGACTAAGGATATGTTTCTCGTTTATGGAGGTGACAAAGAGCTCGTCGTAAATGGTTACGTCGATGCAAGCTTTGACACTGATCCGGATGACTCAAAGTCACAAACCGGATACGTATTTACATTGAATGGTGGAGCTGTCAGTTGGTGCAATTCCAAGAAGAGCGTCATGGCGGGATCTACGTGTGAAGCGGGGTACATATCTGCTTCGAAAGCAGCAAATGAAGGAGTCTCGATGAAGGAGTTCATATCCGATCTAGGTGTAATACCTAGTGCATCAGGTCCAATGAAAATCTTTTGTGACAATACTGGAGCAATTGCCTTGGCGAAGGAATCCAGATTTCACAAGATAACCAAACACATCAAGAGACGCTTCAATTCCATCCGCGATCAAGTCAAGGAGGGAGACGTAGAGATTTGCAAGATACATACGGATCTGAATATTGCAGACCAGTTGACTAAGCCACTCTTATGAGCAACACATGATCAGCACCGAGACTCTATGGGTGTTAGAATCATTACTATGTAATCTAGATTATTGACTCTAGTGCAAGTGGGAGACTGAAGGAAATATGCCCTAGAGGCAATAATAAAGTTGTTATTTATATTTCCTTATATCATGATAAATGTTTATTATTCATGCTACAATTGTATTAACCGTAAACTTAGTACATGTGTGAATACGTAGACAAAGAGAGTGTCCCTAGTATGCCTCTACTAGACTAGCTCGTTAATCAAAGATGGTTAAGTTTCTTGACCATAGACATGTGTTGTCATTTGATGAATGGGATCACATCATTAGAGAATGATGTGATGGACAAGAACCATCCGTTAGCTTAGCATAATGATCGTTTAGTTTTATTGCTATTGCTTTTTTCATAATTTATACATGTTCCTCTGACTATGAGATTATGCAACTCCCGAATACCGGAGGAACACCTTGTGTGCTATCAAACATCACAACGTAAATAGGTGATTATAAAGATGCTCTACACGTGTCTCCGATGGTGTTTGTTGAGTTGGCATAGATCGAGATTAGGATTTGTCACTCCATGTATCGGACAGGTATATGTGGGCCCTCTCGGTAATGCACATCACTATGAGCCTTGCAAGCAATGTGTCTGATGAGTTTGCCACAGAATGATGCATTACAGAACGAGTAAAGAGACTTGCTGGTAACGAGATTGAACTAGGTATGATGATATCGACGATCAAATCTCGGGCAAGTAACATACCGATGACAAAGGGAACAACGTATGTTGTTATGCGGTTTGACCGATAAAGATCTTCGTAGAATATGTAGGAGCCAATATGAGCATCCAGGTTCCGCTATTGGTTATTGACCGGAGATGTGTCTCGGTCTGAAGGAAATATGCCCTAGAGACAATAATAAAGTTGTTCTCTATATTTCCCTATATCATGATAAATGTTTATTATTCATGCTGGAATTGTATTAACCGGAAACTTAGTACATGTGTGAATACATAGACAAACATAGTGTCACTAGTATGCCTCTACTTGACTAGCTCGTTGAATCAATGATGGTTATGTTTCCTAACCATAGACATGAGTTGTCATTTGATTAACGGGATCACATCATTAGAGAATAATGTGGTTGACTTGACCCATCCATTAGCTTAGCACGATGATCGTTTAGTTTGTCGCTATTGCTTTCTCCATAACATATACATGCTCCTATGACTATGAGATCATGCAAATCCCGAATACCGGAGGAACACTTAATGTGCTATCAAACGTCACAATGTAACTGGGTGACTATAAAGATGCTCTATAGGTGTCTCTGATGGTGTTTGTTGAGTTGGCATAGATCGAGATTAGGATTTGTCACTCTAAGTATCGGAGAGGTATCTCTAGGCCCTCTCGGTAATGCACATCACTATAAGCCTTGCAAGCAATGTGACTAATGAGTTAGTTACGAGATGATGCATTACAGGACGAGTAAAGAGACTTGTCAGTAATGTGATTGAAATAGGTACTGAGATACCGATGATCGAATCTCGGGAAAGTAACATATCGATGACAAAGGGAACAACGTATATTGTTATGCGGTTTGACCGATAAAGATCTTCGTAGATATGTGGGAGTGATGTCTACTACACAACCTTCTTCTTGTAGACGTTGTTGGGCCTTCAAGTGCAGAGGTTTGTAGGACAGTAGCAAATTTCCCTCAAGTGGGTGACCTAAGGTTTATCAATCCGTAGGAGGCATAGGATGAAGATGGCCTCTCTCAAGCAATCCTGCAACCAAATAACAAAGAGTCTCTTGTGTCCCCAACACACCCAATACAATGGTAAATTGTATAGGTGCACTAGTTCGGCGAAGAGATGGTGATACAAGTGCAATATGGATAGTAGATAATAGTTTTTGTAATCTGAAAATATAAAAACAGCAAGGTAACTAATGATAAAAGTGAGCGTAAACGGTATTGCAATGATAGTAAACAAGGCCTAGGGTTCATACTTTCACTAGTGTAAGTTCCCTCAACAATACTAACATAATTGGATCATAAAACTATCCCTCAACATGCAACAAAGAGTCACTCCAAAGTCACTAATAGCGGAGAACGAACGAAGAGATTATGGTAGGGTACAAAACCACCTCAAAGTTATTCTTTCCAATCAATCCGTTGGGCTATTCCTGTAAGTGTCACAAACAGCCCTAGAGTTTGTACTAGAATAACACCTTAAGACACAAATCAAACAAAACCCTAATGTCACCTAGATACTCCAATGTCACCTCAAGTATCCGTGGGCATGATTATACGATATGCATCACACAATCTCAGATTCGTCTATTCAACCAACACAAAGGACCTCAAAGAGTGCCCCAAAGTTCCTACCGGAGAATCACGACGAAAACGTGTGCCAACCCCTATGCATAGGTTCATGGGAGGAACCCGCAAGTTGATCACCAAAACATACATCAAGTGAATCACGTGGTATCCCATTGTCACCATAGATACACACGACAAGACATACATCAAGTGTTCTCAAATCTTTAAAGACTCAATCCGATAAGATAACTTCAAAGGGGAAACTCAATCCATTATAAGAGAGTAGAGGGGGGAAGAAACATCATAGGATCCAAATATAATAGCAAAGCTCGTGATACATAAAGATCGTACCATCTCAAGAACACGCGAGAGAGAGAGAGATCAAACACATAGCTACTGGTACATACCCTCAGGCCCGAGGGAGAACTACTCCCTCCTTGTCATGGAGAGCATCGGGATGATGAAGATGGCCACCGGAGAAGGATTCCCCCTCCGGCAGGGTGCCGGAACGGGTCTAGATTGGTTTTCGGTGGCTACGGAGGCTTCTGGCGGCGGAAGTCCCGATCTATTGTGTGTTCTGGAAGTTTTAGGGTACAACGATATATATGGGTGCAGGAAGTACGTCGGAGGAGCCACGGGGGCCCCACGAGGCAGGGGGCGCGCCCTAGGGGGGGGCACCCTCATGAGCACCTCCCGTATCTCGTGACGTGGAGTCCAAGTCTATCCGGTGGCTTTCGTTCCAAAAATAACTTCTCTAGTTGATTTCATTCCGTTTCGACTCCGTTTGATATTCCTTTTCTTCGAAACACTGAAATAGGCATAAAACAACAAATCTGGGTTGGGCCTCCGGTTAATAGGTTGGTCCCAAAAATAATATGAAAGTGGAAAATAAAGCCCAATGTTGCCCAAAACAGTAGATAATATAGCATGGAGCAATCAAAAATTATAAAAAGATAATTTTTGATGTGGAATGCTAGTTGGCATAATTTCAATGTAATTCTTCCTACTTGTGATATGAATACTCAGATCCGAAAGATTCAAGACAAAAGTTCATATTGACATAAAAATAATAATACTTCAAGCATACTAACAAAGCAATTATGTCTTCTCAAAATAACATGGCCAAAGAAAGTTATCCCTACAAAATCATATAGTCTGGCTATGCTCTATCTTCACCACACAAAATATTTAAATCATGCACAACCCCGATGACAAGCCAAGCAATTGTTTCATACTTTTGATGTTCTCAAACTTTTTCAATCTTTACACAATACACGAGCGTGAGCCATGGACATATCACTATAGGTGGAATAGAATGGTGGTTGTGGAGAAGACAAAAAGGGAGAAGATAGTCTCACATCAACTAGGCGTATCAACGGGCTATGGAGATGCCCATCAATAGATATCAATGTGAGTGAGTAGGGATTGCCATGCAACGGATGCACTAGAGCTATAAATGTATGAAAGCTCAACAAAAGAACTAGTGGGTGTGCATCCAACTCGCTTGCTCACGAAGACCTAGGGCATTTTGAGGAAGCCCATCATTGGAATATACAAGCCAAGTTCTATAATGAAAGACTCCCACTAGTATATGAAAGTGACAACATAGGAGACTCTCTATCATGAAGATCATGGTGCTACTTTGAAGCACAAGTGTGGTAAAAGGATAGTAGCATTGTCCCCCTTTTTTGGCCTTTCCTTTTTTTATTTGGCCTTTGTTTTTTTATTTGGCCTTCCTCTTTTTTTATGGCCTTTCTCTTTTCTTTTTCTTTTTTTGGGACAATGCTCTATTGAATGATGATCATCACACTTCTATTTATTTACAACTCAATGATACAACTCGATACTAGAACAAAGTATGACTCTATATGAATGCCTCCGGCGGTGTACCGGGATATGCAACGAATCAAGAGTGACAAGTATGAAAGAATCATGAACAGTGGCTTTGCCACAAATACTATGTCAACTACATGATCATGCTAAGCAATATGACAATGATGAATGTGTCATGATGAACGGAATGGTGAAAAGTTGCATGGCAATATATCTTGGAATGGCTATGGAAATGCCATAATAGGTAGGTATGGTGGCTGTTTTGAGGAAGGTATATGGTGGGTGTATGGTACCGGCGAAAGTTGCGCGGTACTAGAGAGGCTAGCAAGGGTGGAAGGGTGAGAGTGCGTATAATCCATGGACTCAACATTAGTCATAAAGAACTCATATACTTATTGCAAAAATCTACAAGTTATCAAAGCAAAGTACTACGCGCATGCTCCTAGAGGGATAGATTGGTAGTAAAAGACCATCGCTCGTCCCCGATCGCCACTCATAAGGAAGACAATCAATAAATAAATCATGCTCCGACTTCATCACATAACGGTTCACCATACGTGCATGCTACGGGAATCACAAACTTCAACACAAGTATTTCTCAAATTCACAACTACTCAACTAGCATGACTCTAATATTACCATCCTCACATCTCAAAACAATTATGAAGTATCAAACTTCTCATAGTATTCAACACACTCATAAGAGAATTTTATTATTCTTGAATACCTAGCATATTAGGATTTTAAGAAAATTACCATGCTATTATGACTCTCAAAATAATCTAAGTGAAGCATGAGAGATCAATAGTTTCTATAAAACAAATCTTCGACCGTGCTCTAAAAGATATAAGTGAAGCACTAGAGCAAATGACAAACTACTCCGAAAGATATAAGTGAAGATCAATGAGTAGTCGAATAATTATGCAACTATGCGAAGACTCTCTCTCATTTAATAATTTCAGATCTTGATAATTTATTCAAACAGCAAGCAAAGAAAAATAAAATGACATTCTAAGAATGGCAAACATCATGTGAAGAAGCGAAAACTTAGGATCAACCGATACTAACCGATAGTTGTTGAAGAAGAAAGGTGGGATGCCAACCGGGGCATCCCCAAGCTTATATGCTTGAGACTTCTTGAAATATTATCTTGGGGTGCCTTGGGCATCCCCAAGCTTGAACTTTTGTGTCTCCTTAATTCCTCTCATATCACGGTCTCCCTAAATCTCAAAAGCTTCATCCACAAAAAACTCAACAAGGACTCGTGAGATAAGTTAGTATAAACCATTGCCAAAACCTTATCATACTCTACTGTAGCAAATCACTAAAATTATTCAACATTGAATACTAAATGCCTCTACATATTTAATAGTCCTATCCTCATATAGAATCATTGAAGAAACAAACATATGCAAACAATGCAAACATAACAGCAATCTGCCTAAACAGGATAGTCTGTAAAGAATGCTGCAACATCCATACTTCCCTAACTCCAAAAATTATGAAAGAAAATTCCCACTGTAGTAAATTTATCAGAGCTTAATATGCAAAAGGTTTCAACATTTTATCACATTCTGACTTTTCTAGGAAATTATTGCAACAGCAGTAAACTTTCTGTTTTCAAACAGCAACATGAAGACTTGTAAAATAGGCATAGTAAAGGCTATAAATGCCACTTTTATTGAAATAAAAGATGCAATACAATGTTCTAAATAACAGCAATAAAATCCTAACAAAATAAATTGATGCTCCAAGCAAAACACATATCATGTGGTGAATAAAAATATAGCTCCAAGTAAAGTTACCGATGAACGAAGACGAAAGAGGGGATGCCTTCCGGGGCATCCCCAAGCTTAGGCTCTTGGCTATCCTTGAATATTACCTTGGGGTGCCTTGGGCATCCCCAAGCTTAGGCTCTTGCCACTCCTTATTCCATAGTCCATCGAATCCTTACCCAAAACTTGAAAACTTCACAACACAAAACTTAAAGTAGAAAACTCGTAAGCTCCGTTAGTATAAGAAAGTAAATCACCACTTCAAGGTACTGTAATGAACTCATTCTTTATTTATATTGGTGTTAAATCTACTTTATTATAACTTCTCTATGGGTTATAAACTATTTTACTAGCCATAGATTCATCAAAATAAGTAAACAACACATGAAAAACAGAATCTGTCAAAAACAGAACAGTCTGTAGTAATCTGGATCAAACGTACACTTCTGGAACTCATAAAATTCTCAAATAGATTGATGGACCTGAGGACTTTATCTATTAATCATCTGAAAAAAGAATTAACTAAATAGCACTATCCAAATAAAAATGGCAGCAATTCTCGTGAGCGCTAAAGTTTCTGTTTTTGACAGCATGATCAACAAGACTTTCCCAAAGTCTTCCCAAAGGTTCTACCTAGCACAAACACTAATTAAACACATAAAACCACATCTAAAAAGAGTCTAGATGAATTATTTATTACTAAACAGGAACAAAAAGCAAGGAACAAAAATAAAATTGGGTTGCCTCCCAACAAGCGCTATCGTTTAACGCCCCTAGCTAGGAATGATGATTTCAATGATGCTCACATAAAAGATAAGAATTGAAATATAAAGAGAGCATCATGAAGAATATGACTAGCACATTTAAGTCTAACCCTCTTCCTATGAATGGGGATTTTGTGAGAAAACAACTTGTGGGGACAATAGTCAACTATCATAGGAAGGCAAAACAAGCATAACTTCAAGATTTTAAGCACATAGAGAGGAAATTTGATATTATTGCAATTCCTACAAGCATATATTCCTCCCTCATAATAATTTTCAGTAGCATCATGAATGAATTCAACAATATAACCAGCACCTAAAGCATTCTTTTCATGATCTACAAGCATAGAAAATTTACTACTCTCCACATAAGCAAACTTCTTCTCATGAATAGTAGTGGGAGCAAACTCAACAAAATAACTATCATGGGATTGAAAATTGAAATCAAGATGACAAGTTTCATTGTTATTATTATTCTTTAAAGCATACGTGTCATCACAATAATCATCATAGATAGGAGGCATGCTTTCATTATAATAAATTTGCTCATCAAAACTTGGGGGACAAAAAATATCAAACGTAGCTTCCCCAATCTTGTGGCTTTGCATATCATTAGCATCATGGATATTCAAGGAATTCATACTAACAACATTGCAATCATGCTCATCATTCAAATATTTAGTGCCAAACATTTTATAGATTTCTTCTTCTAGCACTTGAGCACAATTATCAGAATCCTTATTCTCATGATAGATATTAAAAAGATAAAGCGTATGAGGCAAACTTAATTCCATTTTTAATTTTCTTTTATAAACTAAACTAGTGATAAAACAAGAAACTAAAAGACTCGATTGCAAGATCTAAAGATATACCTTCAAGCACTCACCTCCCCGGCAACGGCGCCAAAAAAGAGCTTGATGTCTACTACACAACCTTCTTCTTGTAGACGTTGTTGGGCCTCCAAGTGCAGAGGTTTGTAGGACAGTAGCAAATTTCCCTCAAGTGGGTGACCTAAGGTTTATCAATCCGTAGGAGGCATAGGATGAAGATGGTCTCTCTCAAGCAACCCTGCAACCAAATAACAAAGAGTCTCTTGTGTCCCCAACACACCCAATACAATGGTAAATTGTATAGGTGCACTAGTTCGGCGAAGAGATGGTGATACAAGTGCAATATGGATAGTAGATGATAGTTTTTGTAATCTGAAAATATAAAAACAGCAAGGTAACTAATGATAAAAGTGAGCGTAAACGGTATTGCAATGATAGTAAACAAGGCCTAGGGTTCATACTTTCACTAGTGTAAGTTCCCTCAACAATACTAACATAATTGGATCATAAAACTATCCCTCAACATGCAACAAAGAGTCACTCCAAAGTCACTAATAGAGGAGAATGAATGAAGAGATTATGGTAGGGTACGAAACCACCTCAAAGTTATTCTTTCCAATCAATCCGTTGGGCTATTCCTATAAGTGTCACAAACACCCATAGAGTTTGTACTAGAATAACACCTTAAGACACAAATCAACCAAAACCCTAATGTCACCTAGATACTCCAATGTAACCTCAAGTATCCGTGGGCATGATTATACGATATCCATCACACAATCTCAGATTCATCTATTCAACCAACACAAAGGACCTGAAAGAGTGCTCCAAAGTTCCTACCGGAGAATCACGACGAAAACGTGTGCCAACCCCTATGAATAGGTTCATGGGCGGAACCCGCAAGTTGATCACCAAAACATACATCAAGTGAATCACGTGGTATCCCATTGTCACCACAGATACGCACGGCAAGACATACATCAAGTGTTCTCAAATCTTTAAAGACTCAATCCGACAAGATAACTTCAAAGGGGAAACTCAATCCATTACAAGAGAGTAGAGGGGGGAAGAAACATCATAGGATCCAAATATAATAGCAAAGCTCGTGATACATCAAGATCGTACCATCTCAAGAACACGAGAGAGAGATCAAACACATAGCTACTGGTACATACCCTCAGCCCCGAGGGAGAACTACTCCCTCCTCGTCATGGAGAGCACCAGGATGATGAAGATGGCTACCGGAGAAGGATTCCCCCTCCGGCAGGGTGCCGGAATGGGTCTAGATTGGTTTTTGGTGGCTACGGAGGCTTCTGGCGGTGGAACTCCCGATCTATTGTGCGTTTTGGAAGTTTTAGGGTACGACGATATATATGGGTGCAATAAGTACGTCGGAGGAGCCATGGGGGCCCCACGAGGCAAGGGGCGCGCCCCACCCTCGTGAGCACCTCCCGTATCTCCTGACGTGGAGTCCAAGTCTATCCGGTGGCTTTCGTTCCAAAAATAACTTCTCTAGTTGATTTCGTTCCGTTTCGACTCCGTTTGATATTCCTTTTCTTCGAAACACTGAAATAGGCATAAAACAACAAATCTGGGCTGGGCCTCCGGTTAATAGGTTAGTCCCAAAAATAATATAAAAGTGGAAAATAAAGCCCAATATTGCCCAAAACAGTAGATAATATAGCATGGAGCAATCAAAAACTATAGATATGTTGGAGGCCCAGCCCAGAATTGCTCTTTTTTTTTTGCCTATTTTAGGGTTTCGAAGAAAAGGAATATCGAACGGAGTCCAAACGGAATGAAACCTTCGGGAACGTGATTTTCTCACCAAACATGATCCAGGAGACTTGGACCCTACGTCAAGAAACAAAGGAGGAGGCCACGAGGTAGGGGGTGCCTAACCCCCAGGCGCGCCCTCCACCCCCGTGGGCCCCCTGTTGCTCCACCGACATACTCCTTCCTCCTATATATACCTACGTACCCCCAAACGATCAGATACGGAGCCAAAACCCTAATTCCACCGCCGTAACTTCCTGTATCCATGAGATCCCATCTTGGGGCCTGTTCCGGAGCTCCGCTGGAGGGGGCATCCATCATGGAGGGCTTCTACATCAACACCATAGCCCCTTCGATGAAGTGTGAGTAGTTTACCTCAGACCTTCGGGTCCATAGTTATTATCTAGATGGCTTCTTCTCTCTTTTTGGATCTCGGTACAATGTTCTCCCCTCTCTTGTGGAGATCTATTCGATGTAATCTTCTTTTTGCGGTGTGTTTGTTGAGACCGATGAATTGTGGGTTTATGATCAAGATTATCTATGAACAATATTTGAATCTTCTCTGAATTCTTTTATGTATGACTGGTTATATTTGCAAGTCTCTTCGAATTACCAGTTTGGTTTGGCCTACTAGATTGATCTTTCTTGCAATGGGAGAAGTGCTTAGCTTTGGGTTCAATCTTGCGGTGTCCTTTCCAAGTGACGGTAGGGGCAGCAAGGCACGCATTGTATTGTTGCCATCGAGGATAACAAGATGTTTTTTTTATCATATTGCATGAATTTATCCCTCTACATCATGTCATCTTGCTTAAGGCGTTACTCTGTTTTCATGAACTTAATACTCTAGATGCATGCTGGATAGCGGTCGATGAGTGGAGTAATAGTAGTAGATGCAGGCAAGAGTCGGTCTACTTGTCTCGAACGTGATGCCTATATACGTGATCATACCTAGATATTCTCATAACTATGCTCAATTCTGTCAATTGCTCAACAGTAATTCGTTCACCCACCGTAAAATACTTATGCTCTTGAGAGAAGCCACTAGTGAAACCTATGGCCCCCGGGTCTATCTTCATCATATTAATCTTCCAATACTTAGTTATTTTCTTTGCTTTTATTTTACTTTGCATCTTTATCACAAAAACACCAAAAATATTATCCTATCATATCTATCAGATCTCACTCTCGTAAGTGACCGTGAAGGGATTGACAATCCCTTATCGCATTGGTTGCGAGGAGTTATTTGCTTTGTGCAGGTACGAGGGACTCACGCGTAGCCTTCTACTGGATTGAGACCCTGGTTCTCAAAAACTGAGGGAAATACTTATGCTACTTTGCTGCATCATCCTTTCCTCTTCAAGGAAATCCAACGCAGTGCTCAAGAGGTAGCAAGAAGATTTCTGGCGCCGTTGCCGGGGAGTCTACGCAAAAGTCAACATACCAAGTACCCATCACAACCCTTATCTCCCGCATTACATTATTTTCCATTTGCCTCTCGTGTTCCTCCCCCCCCCACTTCACCCTTGCCGTTTTATTCGCCCTCTCTCTCTCCATCCTCCCTCTCTTTCTCTATTTGCCTATTTTTGCCTTTTGCACTTTCTGCCATTATGTCTGAAATTGGGGAAATTATTGTCGACATGGACAATAATAATATCATGGAAAATTCTGATGCTCCTGTTGAAGAACCCCCTATCTTACATACAAAAAAGTTCCGTATTGGTAGTGGTAATATTATTGGAAAAGGAGTTACCCAAGATTTCTTTACTTGTGCCGATACTTTACCTTATATGGGTAGTTCTATCCTTCATATTACTAGTAGTCTCGCGGATGCCATTGCCATGCTTGTAGTTGAACTTGAAAGACAATTCATGCACATGCACCCTTGCATACAAAGGATTTTCCTAGAATTTTCTAATATTGAGCATTCTTCTGTTAAGCGTGCCGCTACTATCTTTTTGGCTCATGAGTTTAGATTCATAATAAAATAGGCCAAATAAATCTTTGCACATTATAGAGTGGACGCTTGCCGTCCTCCCATAGAGGCTATCCTTTTTTATCAAGAAGAAATAATGCGTTTTCAATCTCTAGACTATGTTGCTTTCAATGAAAATCTTAGAAAAAGGGCTCCTACCAATGTTTTAGTTGATAGAATTTATGAACTTAATGATGATTTGGCCATTCGAAATAATGAACTAGGATATTCTCTTGAGTATAGGCTCACAAAGTTCTGTCAAAAGAATGCTTATAATGATGAATTGGTTGTGCAATACGAAGGGCCAAAGGAGGAACCTATACCTCCCAAAGTTGATCTTGGGGACTTTTGTCCCATTAAATTTAGCCCTTTTGATTACTTTTGCTTGCCTCAAAGAAAACTTGCTGCCAAACGTAGAGAATATGAAATGAGCTTTAATGATCTACCTTACTATTATGGCAATACCTAGATCTATCCTTGCTTTTTATGCCTAGCTAGGGGCGTTAAACGATAGCGCTTGTTGGGAGGCAACCCAATTTTATTTTTATTCCTTGCCTTTTGCTCCTGTTTAGTAATAAATAATTTACCTAGCCTATGTTTTGGTTGTGTTTTTGTGTTTAATTAGTGTTTGTGCCAAGTAGAACCGTTGGGAAGACTTGGGGAAAGTCTTGATATCTTGCTGTAAAAAACAGAAACTTTAGCACTCACGAGAACTGCTGCCATTTTTATTTGGAAAGTTCTATTTATTTAATTCTTTTTGCAGATGATTAATGGCTAAATTCCTCACGTCCAGAAATTTATTTTAGAATTTTTGGGGTTCCAGATCTTGCGCTAGCTACAGATTACTACAGACTGTTCTGTTTTTGACAGATCCTGTTTTTCATGTGTTGTTTGCTTATTTTGATGAATCTATGGCTAGTAAAATAGTTTATAAACCATATAGAAGTTGGAATACAGTAGGTTTAACAACAATATAAATAAAGAATGATTTCATTACAATACCTTGAAGTGGTCTTTTGTTTTCTTTCGCTAACGGAGCTCACGAGATTTTCTACTTTAAGTTTTGTGTTGTGAAGTTTTCAAGTTTTGGGTAAAGATTTGATGGATTATGGAACAAGGAGTGGAAAGAGCCTAAGCTTGGGGATTCCCATGGCACCCCCAATATAATATAAGGAAACCTAAAAGCCAAAGCTTGGGTATGCCCCGGAAGGCATCCCCTCTTTCGTCTACTTCCATCGGTAACTTTACTTGGAGCTATATTTTTATTCACCACATGATATGTGTTTTGCTTGGAGCGTCTTGTATGATTTGAGTCTTTGCTTTTTAGTTTACCACAATCATCCTCGCTGTACACACCTTTTGAGAGAGCCATACATGATTTGGAATTTGTTAGAATACTCTATGTGATTCACTTATATCTTTTGAGTTATATAGTTTTGCTCTAGTACTTCACTTATATCTTTTAGAGCACGGTGGTGGATTTGTTTTATAGAAACTATTGATCTCTCATGCTTCACTTATATTATTTTGAGAGTCTTAAATAGCATGGTAATTTGCTTAAATAATCCTAATATGCTAGGTATTCAAGATTAGTAAAAAAATTCTTATGAGTGTTTTGAATACTAAGAGAAGTTTGATGCTTGATGATTGTTTTGAGATATGGAGGTAATAATATAAAAGTCCTGCTAGTTGAGTAATTGTGAATTTGAGAAATGCTTGTGTTGAAGTTTGCAAGTCCCGTAGCATGCACGTATGGTAAACGTTATGTAACAAATTTGAAACATGAGGTGTTCTTTGATTGTCCTCCTTATGAGTGGTGGTCGGGGACGAGCGATGGTCTTTTCCTACCAATCTATCCCCCTAGGAGCATGCACGTGGTGCTTGGTTTTTCATGACTTGTAGATTTTTGCAATAAGTATGTGAGTTCTTTATGACTAATGTTGAGTCCATGGATTATACGCACTCTCACCCTTCCATCATTGCTAGCCCCTTCGGTACCGTGCATTGCCCTTTCTCACATTGAGAGTTGGTGCAAACTTCGCCGGTGCATCCAAACCCCATGATATGATACGCTCTTTCACACATAAACCTCCTTATATCTTCCTCAAAACAGCCACCATACCTACCTATTATGGCATTTCCATAGCCATTCCGAGATGTATTGCCATGCAACTTTCCACAATTCCGTTTATCATGACACATTCATCATTGTCATATTGCTTAGCATGATCATGTAGTTGACATAGTATTTGTGGCAAAGCCACCGTTCATAATTCTTTCATACATGTCACTCTTGGTTCATTGCATATCCCGGTACACCGCCGGAGGCATTCATATAGAGTCATCTTTTGTTCTAGCATCGAGTTGTAATAATTGAGTTGTAAATAAATAGAAGTGTGATGATCATCATTTTCTAGAGCATTGTCACAAGTGAGGAATTAAAAAAAAGGGAGAAAGGCCATAAAAAAAAGAGAAGGCCCAAAAAAGAGAGGAAAAGAGAGAAGGGACAATGTTACTATCCTTTGCCACACTTGTGCTTCAAAGTAGCACCATAATCTTCATGATAGAGAGTCTTTTGTTTTGTCACTTTCATATACTAGTGGGAATTTTTCATTGTAGAACTTGGCTTGTATATTCCAACAATGGGCATCCTCAAGTGCCCTAGGTCTTCGTGAGCAAGCAAGTTGGATGCACACCCACTTAGTTTCTTTTGTTGAGCTTTCATACATTTATAGCTCTAGTGCATCCGTTGCATGTCAATCCCTACTCCTTGCATTAACATCAATCGATGGGCATCTCCATAGCCCATTGATTAGTCTCGTTGATGTGAGACTTTCTCCTTTTTGTCTTCTCCACATAACCCCCATCATCATATTCTATTCCACCCATAGTGCTATGTCCATGGCTCGCACTCATATATTGCGTGAAAGTTTATAGGTTTGAGATTACTAAAGTATGAAACAATTGCTTGGCTTGTCATCGGGGTTGTGCATGATGAGAGCATTCTTGTGTGACGAAAATGGAGCATGACTAAACTATATGATTTTGTAGGGATGAACTTTCTTTGGCTATGTTATTTTGAGAAGACATAATTGCTTAGTTAGTATGCTTGAAGTATTATTATTTTTATGTCAATATGAACTTTTATCTTGGGTCTTTCGGATCTGAATATTCATACCACAATTAAGAAGAATTACGTTAAAATTATGCCAAGTAGCACTCCGCATCAAAAATTCTGTTTTTATCATTTACCTACTCGAGGATGAGCAGGAATTAAGCTTGGGGATGCTTGATACGTCTCCAATGTATCTATAATTTTTGATTGCTCCATGCTATATTATCTACTGTTTTGGACATTATTGGGCTTCATTATCCACTTTTATATTATTTTTGGGACTAACCTATTAACCGGAGGCCCAACCCAGAATTGTTGTTTTTTTTGCCTATTTTAGGGTTTCGAAGAAAAGGAATATCAAACGGAGTCCAAACGGAATGAAACCTTCGGGAACGTGATTTTCTCACCGAACATGATCCACGAGACTTGGACCCTACGTCAAGAAATAAAGGAGGAGGCAACAAGGTAGGGGGCGCGCCTACCCCCCCCCCCCAGGCGCGCCCTCCACCCTCGTGGGCCCCCTGTTGCTCCACTGACGTACTCCTTCCTCCTATATATACCTACGTACCCCCAAACGATCAGATACGGAGCCAAAACCCTAATTCCACCACCGTAACTTTCTGTATCCACGAGATCCCATCTTGGGGCCTGTTCCGGAGCTCCACCGGAGGGGGCATCCATCACGGAGGGCTTCTACATCAACACCATAGCCCCTCCGATGAAGTGTGAGTAGTTTACCTCAGACCTTCGGGTCCATAGTTATTAGCTAGATGGCTTCTTCTCTCTTTTTGGATCTCAGTACAATGTTCTCCCCCTCTCTTGTGGATATCTATTCGATGTAATCTTCTTTTTACGGTGTGTTTGTTGAGACCGATGAATTGTGGGTTTATGATCAAGATTATCTATGAACAATATTTGAATATTCTCTGAATTCTTTTATGTATGATTGGTTATCTTTGCAAGTCTCTTCGAATTATCAGTTTGGTTTGGCCTACTAGATTGATCTTTCTTGCAATGGGAGAAGTGCTTAGCTTTGGGTTCAATCTTGCGGTGTCCTTTCCAAGTGACAGTAGGGGCAGCAAGGCACGTATTGTATTGTTGCCATCGAGGACAACAAGATGGTTTTTTTTTATCATATTGCATGAATTTATCCCTCTACATCATGTCATCTTGCTTGAGGCGTTACTCTGTTTTCATGAACTTAATACTCTAGATGCATGCTGGATAGCGGTCGATGAGTGGTGTAATAGTAGTAGATGCAGGCAGGAGTCGGTCTACTTGTCTCGGACGTGATGCCTATATACATGATCATACCTAGATATTCTCATAACTATGCTCAATTCTGTCAATTGCTCAATAGTAATTCGTTCACCCACCGTAAAATACTTATGCTCTTGAGAGAAGCCACTAGTGAAACCTATGGCCCCCGGGTCTATCTTCATCATATTAATCTTCCAATACTTAGTTATTTTCTTTGCTTTTATTTTACTTTGCATCTTTATCACAAAAACACCAAAAATATTATCCTATCATATATATTAGATCTCACTCTCGTAAGTGATCGTGAAGGGATTGACAACCCCTTATTGCGTTGGTTACAAGGAGTTATTTGCTTTGTGCAGGTACAAGGGACTCGCGCGTAGCCTCCTACTGGATTGATACCTTGGTTCTCAAAAACTAAGGGAAATACTTACGCTACTTTGCGGCATCATCCTTTCCTCTTCAAGGAAATACAACGCATTGCTCAAGAGGTAGTAGAGCCAATATGAACATCCAGGTTCCGGTATTGGTTATTGACCGGAGACGTGTCTCGGTCATGTCTACATAGTTCTCGAACCCGTAGGGTCCGCACGCTTAACATTCAGTGACGATCGGTATTATGAGTTTATGTGTTTTGATGTACCGAAGATTTTCGGAGTCCCGAATGTGATCACAGACATGACGGGAGTCTCGAAATGGTTGAGACATAAAGATTGATCTATTGGATGACTATATTCGGACATCAGATGAGTTCCGGGGGTCACCGGATAATTATCGGAGTGCCGGGGAGTTATCGGAACCCCCAGGGGGACTAATGGGCCAACATGGGCCTTAGTGGAGAGAGAGAGGGCCGGCCAAGGCAGGGCCGCGTGCCCCTCCCCCTCTAGTCTGAATTGGACTCGGGAAGGGGGGCGCCGCCCCCCTTTCCTTCTCTTCTCTCTCTCTCCTTCCTTCCCCCCTTCCTCCTCCTAGTAGGACTAGGAAAGGGGAGTCCTACTCCTACTAGGAGGAGGACTCCTCTCCTCCTTGGCGCGCCTCCAAAGGTTGGCCGACCTCCCCCTTGCTCCTTTATATACGGGGACAGGGGGGCACCCTAGAACACACAAGTTGATCATTGATCTCTTAGCCATGTGCGGTGCCCCCTTCCACCACAATCCACCTCGTTCATATTGTCTAGTTCTTAGGCGAATCCCTGCATCGGTAGCTTCATCATCACCGTCATCACGCCATTGTGCTGATGAATCTCTCCCTTGACACTCAGCTGGATCGAGAGTTCGTGGGACGTCACCGAGCCAAACGTGTGCAAATCGCGGAGGTGCCGTACTTTCTGTACTAGGATCGGTCGGATCATGAAGACGTACGACTACATAAACCGCGTTGTCATAATGCTTCCACTTACGGTCTACGAGGGTACGTGGACAACACTCTTCCCTTCTCGTTGCTATGCATCACCATGATAGTTCTTGCGTGTGCGTAGGAAAATTTTGAAATTACTGCGTTCCCCAACAGTGGCATCAGAGCCAGGTCGATGCGTAGATGTTATATGAACGAGTAGAACACAAAGGAGTTGTGGGCGTGGGTATATACATATTGCTTGCCATCACTAGTTGATTCTTGATTCGGCGGTATTGTTGGATGAAGCGGCCCAGACCGACATTACGCGTACGCTTACGCGAGACTGGTTCTACCGATGTGCTTCGTGCATAGGTGGTTGGTGGGTGTTAGTTTCTCCAACTTTAGTTGAATCGGATTCAATGAACAGGGTTCTTTCTAAAGGTCAAAAAGCAATCACTATACCGCGTTGTGGTTTTTGATGCGTAGGTAAGAATGGTTCTTGTTAAGCCCATAGCAGCCACGTAAAACTTGCAACAACAAAGTAGATGACGTCTAACTTGTTTTTGCAGGGCATGTTTTGATGTGATATGGTCAAGACATGATGCTAAATTTTATAGTATGAGATGATCATGTTTTGTAACACAGTTATCGGCAACTGGCAGGAGCCATATGGTTGTTGCTTATTGTATGAAATGCAATCACCATGTAATTGCTTTACTTTATCACTAAACGGTACTGATAGTCGTAGACGCAATAGTTGGCGAGACGACAACAATGCTTCGATGGAGATCAAGGTGTCAAGCCGGTGACGATGGTGATCATGACGGTGCTTTGGAGATGGAGATCAAAGGCACAAGATGATGATGGCCATATCATATCACTTATATTGATTGCATGTGATGTTTATCCTTTATGCATCTTATTTTGCTTAGTTCGGCGGTAGCATTATAAGATGATCTCTCACTAAATTTCAAGGTATAAGTGTTCTCCCTGAGTATGCACCATTGCAACAGTTCATCATGCCAAGACACCACGTGATGATCGGGTGTGATAAGCTCTAAATTCACATACAAAGGGTGCAAGCCAGTTTTGCACACGCAGAATACTCTAGTTAAACTTGACGAGCCTAGCATATGAAGATATGGCCTCGGAACACTAAGACCGAAAGGTCAAGCGTGAATCATATAGTAGGTATGATCTACATAGTGATGTTCACCATTGAAAACTACTCCATCTCACGTGATGACCGGACATGGTCTAGTTGATATGGATCACGTGATCACTTAGATGATTAGAGAGATGTCTATCTAAGTGGGAGTTCTTAAGTAATTTGATTAATTGAACTTTAATTTATCATGAACTTAGTACCTGATAGTATTTTGCATGTCTATGTTGTTGTAGATAGATGGCCCATGCTGTTGTTCTGTTGAATTTTAATGCGTTCCTAGAGAAAGCTAAGTTGAAAGATGATGGTAGCAACTACATGGACTGGGTTCGTAACTTGATGATTATCCTCATTGCTGCACAGAAGAATTACATCCTGGAAGCACCGCTAGGTGACAAACCCGCTACAGGAGCAACATCAGATATTGTGAACACCTGGCAGAGCAAAGCTGATGAATACTCGATAATTTAGCGTGCCATGCTTTACGGCTTAGAACCGGGACTTCAATGACGTTTTGAACATCATGGAGCATATGAGATGTTCCAGGAGTTGAAGTTAATATTTCAAGAACATGCCCGGATTGAGAGATATGAAGTCTCCAATAAGTTCCACGACTGCAAAATGGAGGAGAATAGTTCTGTTAGTGAACATATACTCAGAATGTCTGGGTACCACAACCACTTGACTCAGCTGGGAGTTAATCTTCCTGACGATAGTGTCATTGACAGAGTTCTTCAATCACTGCAACCAAGCTACAAGAGCTTCGTGATGAACTATAATATTCAAAGGATGGATAAGATGATTCCTGAGCTCTTCGCAATGCTAAAGGCTGCGGAGGTAGAAATCAAGAAAGAGCATCAAGTGTTGATGGTGAACAAGACCACCAGTTTCAAGAAAAAGGGTAAAGGGAAGAAGGGGAACTTCAAGAAGAACAACAAGCCAATTGCTACTCAAGTGAAGAAACCCAAGTCTGGACCTAAGGCTGAGACTGAGTGCTTCTACTGCAAAGGGACTGGTCACTGGAAGCGGAATTGCCCCAAGTATTTGGCGGAGAAGAAGGATGGCAAAGTGAAAGGTATATTTGATATACATGTTATTGATGTGTACCTTACTAATGCTCGCAGTAGTGCCTGGGTATTTGATACTGGTTCAGTTGGTAACATTTGCAACTCGAAACAGGGGATATGGATTAAGCAAAGATTGGCTAAGGACGAGGTGACGATGTGCGTGGGAAATGGTTCCAAAGTCGATGTGATCGCCATTGGCATGCTACCTCTACATCTACCTTCGGGATTAGTTTTGGACCTAAATAATTGTTATTTGGTGCCAGTGTTGAGCGTGAACATTATATCTGGATCTTGTTTGATGCGAGACGGTTATTCATTTAAATAAGAGAATAATGGTTGTTCTATTTATATGAGTAATATCTTTTATGGTCATGCACCCTTGATGAGTGGTCAATTTTTACTAAATCTTGATAGTAGTGATACACATGTTCATAGTATTGAAGCCAAAAGATGCAGGGTTGATAATGATAGTGCAACTTATTTGTGGCACTGCCGTTTAGGTCACATTGGTGTAAAGTGCATGAAGAAACTCCATTCTGATGGACTTCTGGAATCACTTGATTATGAATCACTTGGTACTTGCGAACCATGCCTCATGGGCAAGATGACTAAAACTCCGTTCTCCGGAACAATGGAGCGAGCAACAGAGTTAATGGAAATCATACATACTGATGTATGTGGTCCAATGAACATTGAGGCTCGTGGCGGATATCGTTATTTTCTCACCTTCACAGATGATTTGAGCAGATATGGGTATATCTACTTAATGAAACATAAGTTTGAAACATTTGAAAAGTTCAAAGAATTTCATAGTGAAGTGGAAAGTCATCGTAACAAGAAAATAAAGTTTCTATGATCTGATCGTGGAGGAGAATATTTGAGTTATGAGTTTGGTCTTCATTTGAAACAATGTGGAATAGTTTCGCAACTCACGCCACCCAGAACACCACAGCGTAATGGTGTGTCCGAACATTGTAATCATACTTCACTAGATATGGTGTGATCTATGATGTCTCTTACTGATTTACCACTGTCCTTTTGGGGTTATGCTTTAGAGATGGCTGCATTCACGTTAAATAGGGCACCATCTAAATCCGTTGAGACGACACCTTATGAACTGTGGTTTGGCAAGAAACCCAAGTTGTCGTTTCTTAAAGTTTGGGGCTGCGATGCTTATGTGAAAAAGCTTCAACCTGATAAGCTCGAACCCAAATCGGAGAAATGTGTCTTCATAGGATACCCAATGGAGACTGTTGGGTACACCTTCTATCACCGATTCGAAGGGAAGATATTCGTTGCTAAGAATGGATCCTTTCTGGAGAAGGAGTTTCTCTCGAAAGAAGTGAGTGGGAGGAAAGTAGAACTTGATGAGGTAATTGTACGTGCTCCCTTATTGGAAAGTAGTTCATCACTACTGGACGTAAACCGGTCAGGAGTAGCCGGATTAACTTTATGAAGATTATAAGCCCATGAAGACGTAAGAGTGATGGCGCTTTACAAAGGCCCAAGGCCCAAAGGCGAGTTAAGGCCTGTAGATGTAAACCGACCTTATTATGTAACTTGCATTGTAAGATAGGAAGGATAGAGACCAAGCCGAACACGTTTATGATCTGGCCTTGGGACTCTGTAAACCAGCGGGCGTCAACCTATGTATATAAAGGGACGACCCGACAGCGGTTTAGGGACAACACACAATAACTCGAGAGCCAGGCAAAGCGGATTCGCTCCTTGGTCATCGAACCCTAGCAATACCAACACAACTAGACGTAGGCTTTTACCTTCATCGAAGGGGCCGAACTAGTATAAAAATCCTCGTGTCCCTTGTCCGGTTTAACCCCTTTAAGCTAACCCGTAGCAATGGCTCCATGACTAAGTCCTTTCACGAGGACATCTGCCGTGACAAAACCACGACAGTTGGCGCCCACCGTGGGGCTATCGCACGATGGTTTCGAGTTCTTGAAGGGCAGCTTCGAAGGACTCAAGGGATACGCTGTGGGCCGGATGACGAAGAGTCATCGTGACAAGCTCTACATTGACGATGCAGGATGGGGTCCCGAGGCCGGTTCAATTGCATACGGGTACCGGGTCCCCTTTGGCAGGATTCACGTCTTCATCGGCAAGATCGGCAAACCGAGCCTTGAGCCGGACACCTGCACCGACATCATCGAGACGGCTCAGCATGCAAGCCCTGCCCAGGTTCAGCCCGTAGCAAGGCATGTTTTTGTAGGTGTCATCCATGGAGCAGAATATGAGGATGGACCGGCATCTGATGAGGAGACCGTTGTTTGTTCTGATGACGAGTCTTCAACCGGAGAGACCGAGTCGCTGTATCAACTGCAGGACGGCCGGATTAGTGGAGGTTCTGATGGCAACAGTGTTCCGGACCCCCTCGATCTGCCAAGCCGGGTCGCAGCCTTCATGGCCGGTACACAACCAGCGCAGCTGTCAGACCCTAGCTAGTTCATGCATTAGAGTGTTGCATCATGTTTATTTTCCCAGAAAACTGAAATGGGGATGACAAAACTCCCAGCACCCTCCAGGAACAACTAGGGTTTACTAAAAACTTTTTCAATGAACCTGAAATGCCCTTCTAAAAAGTCCACCCTTTTTGTTTTGGGTTAAAACCTTTGACAAAAATGGTGCACACTTTTCTAGGACATCATAAGGTCATTGGATTAATTCATTACTAATTGCATTTGGGCACTTTAAATCCTATAAGTATTTTAAAATGCCCAAATAATCTTGAAAGTAATTTTAGGCTGTTGAGAATATTTTCAAATGTGCCTCTGAATATTTTCAGGGTTTTCCTAAATGAAATAGTATTTTTACTATTTCAAAACACAAAACAGAATAAATAGAAAACAAAAAAAGAGAGAGAAAGGAAACTAACCTGGCAAAGCCACCAGCCGGCCCACCTGACGGCCCAACACTGTGCTGGCCCGTGCCAGCCAGCTGCTTCGTCCCCGCCAGGCAGGCAGGGAGGTGATGCCGGCGCGCAAGAGCTCGCCACCGCGCCACCTACTTGCCGCTCGCGCTGGTGGGACCTTGGGCGAGCCCCACGTCGTCGCCCCGACCGCCTGGACACACCCATTCTCCCCCTGCCTCTCTTCTTCGCCCTCTTCCACCATGGCCGACGCCCCTGCCGCCGCACCGTCGATGTAGCCGTGCCCTACGTTTTCCTCGCGCCGCGCCACCGTGCCCACGAGCTCCGCCGTCGTCGGTTACATCGAGCAGGCCGAGCCTCGAGCGCTCGCCCGCTCTGGAGTCGCCCCGACCCCGTCTTCCCCAACTCCGGCCACTGGAGATCCCCTTCGCCTTCACCGCAGCACTAGCTCGTCCCCAACCTTGCCGTCTGCCTCGACGTGACCCCCGTGAGCTCAGCCACCTCCCCATCCTCTTCGTTTGCCTTCTCGAGCACTGCAGCGACCGCACCAAGCTCGGCTGCACCCACCGCCGCCACCGCACGTCGCCGTCGTGGCCACAGCCACGTTGGCTCGCAACCGAGCACGCCATCACCTTCACCGCACTCGCAGGAGCCCGTAGCACCCCCGCATGCTCCTTGCCGTGCCTCCTAGCGACTAGTTCGACCTCGCCCAAACTCCGGCAGCCGCAACGCTCGTTGCCGGTGTCGTTTCCGGCGACCCTAAGCCCAACCTTTGCCACCACTCGACGCGGCTTGCTCCCAGCTACGCGCAGGAGGTCTCCGCCGTCCATTTGGTCATCAGAGTGCAAAACCCGCACTGCCCCATCGCGTCTGGCCTCACCGGCGGCTAAATGCCGGCGAGTTTGACTCCGCTGACCCAGTTTGACCCCCCAGGGTCACTGACGTGTGGGCCATGCCCTTGTTTAACTTAGAATTAGATTAGTTAACGCTAATTACTTTAGTTAGTGGGTTGACTCATTGACACGTGGGCCCAGGCCCTAACTAACCTAGTTTAGTGCTAACGAAACACTAACTAACTCTGTTAGTTAGTTGTTACACTGACAGACGGGGCCCAGCGGTCAAGTTTGACCTGGGTTGGCGCCTTTGACCTGCTGACGTCACCCTGACGCAATGCCGATGCAATAACTCAATTACTGGAATTATTCTTATACAGGAAATTCCAGAAAATATTACAAACTTAAAAAATTCATAACTTTTAATCTGTAACTCCAAATGCAAAGATTTATATATGAAATTTGATCAGAAAAATTCAATCTTTCCATCTGTAATGGTTTCATGCATGACAAAACACTTTAACCTTGCTGTTTAGGTGAAACAAGCTAATACACTTATAATGCTTAGGAACATAAGCTTCCATTTGAATCTTTGATTCAAATGGACCCAAACCAACTTGTTTCACATTGCATTAGGCAGGACACTTCATATTGCCATGTCATAGCATGCATCATATTGTTGCATATTGCCATGTGATGATTGTGTTATGTGGTGTCTTTCGTGGTAGGTTCTGCCTCCGAGGATATCTCCGAGTATCGAACTGAAGGGTAGTACCCTACTACTACTCCATCAGGCAAGCAGCCCCATTGATCATATCGATACAATCCCATGTTCTCGCTTCTGCTCTCATTTACTGCATTAAGACAACAATGTTTCAAACTGCTGTGTGCTACGATAGTTGAACCCTTATCCTCTCCATGACCTGTCATTGCCACAGTAACTAGATGAAACCCACTAGCATGTGTAGGAGTTGATTGAGCCATGTATGTGTTTCCTACCTTGCTATGCCTGCTATGCTTAGAGTTGTGTTAGGTCTAGTTCATCTGGGTGATGGGCTAGAGTGAAATGATTACGTCGATAATGTGAGGGATGTGTTGAACATGATTTGGTAAAGGTATCGATGAGAGGCCATGTAGGAGTACATGGTGGGTTGTTTCATTGAGGCCGTCCCTAAGAACTGAGATCTGTATGTGTGATTTAAGAATCAATTACTACCATGCATTGGGATCCTTAATTGACCCTCTCGGCTTCTTAACCACTCTAGTACTATGTCCAGGAATTGCAACTAGTTTCTGGTGTTTGTAGGTTATGTGTTGGCGGCCATGCGTAGTGCTGACCCTAGGGGTGGGCTATGATGCGGTAGATACACCATGGCACGATGTACCGAGTCACCCGGTTGGTGTCTCGGGAACTCTGTTCACATTGTTCAGGGCCGTATGTGGAAACCTCGGCCGGACTCCCTGCGGATGGAACCTGGATAGGAGATAAACCTGGACTAGAGACTTGAGTGTTTAGGTAGGCCATGGCCGACACCCTCGTTGGGCTTCTGCTTGAAGGTTGCCGAGTACATGTCGTGTAAACGACGATAAGTGGTGAGAGCGTGTATGAAGAAGTACACCCCTGCAGGGTTAACATCATCTATTCGAATAGCCGCGTCCGTGGTAAAGGACTACTTGGTTGCCTATACAGTTCATAGACAAGTTAATGGTTACTACTAAAAGTCTCAAGATAAGTGTGAGTACCGAGGATGGCCCTCTCGTAGGATGATGAGGGAGGATCCCTGGTGGAGTATTGTGTTGGTGATCAGTGGACTCGTGTGCGCAAACTATTTTACAGTGGTGTCTCGTAGGATAGCTTAGCCAAGGGTCAAAGCTGGCTTGCTGCAATAACTCCACCACCTTCTTGAGAATAAGCATGCATAGTAGGATCTGTTGTAAGACTTGCTAAGTACCTTTGTACTCATGTTGCTTTAATTACTGTTTTCAGACAACAACACCGCCCCCTTCGATGGGTTTTACGTAGACCTCGACATCGATGAGTAACTTGCCACCCAGGTGGTGATTCTGGCCATGGAGGGCCCTATGTAGATAGACAGGCTTCGACAAGCCTTCTTTCTTTCTAGTGTCTATACCCAGACTTATTTGCTTCCGCATGTGCTTGTATGCTTGTATGACTTGAGTGTCGGGTCTTGTGACCCCTACCTGTATGAACACGTTATGTATGGCTCTCCGGAGCCTTTAAATAAAGTACTTGAGTTGTAGAGTTTTGTTGTGATGCCATGTTGTATTTACACATATCGAGCATATTGTGTGTATGATTGAAATGCTTGCTATGTGTGGGATCTGACAATCTAGTTGTTTATCCTTGGCAGCCTCTCTTATGGGGAAATGTAGTCTAGTGCTCCTTGAGCCATAGTAGTCTGCTACAGCCCGGTTCACCGGAGTCCTGCTAGCCCAACACTACTGCTCAGGACACTTGACTGGCCGGCATGTGTTTCACTTCGTTCCTATGTCTGTCCCTTTGGGGAAATGTCACGCAGTGACATCTGGAGTCCTGCCTAGCCTGCTACAGCCCGGGTTCCCCGGAGTCCTGTTAGCCCAGTGCTACAACCCGGATTCACACGCTGTTGACCGACATGCTCGATGTGATTCATGTATGCCTGTCCCCATAGGTCTGTGCCGCTTTGGGTTCATGACTAGCCATGTCGTCCCGGGTTCTCTGTCATATGGATGCTAGCGACACTATCATATACGTGAGCCAAAAGGCGCAAACGGTCCCGGGCCATGGTAAGGCGACACCCGTGGGGATACTGTGCGTGAGGCCGCAAAGTGATATGAGATGTTACCGGCTAGATCGATGTGACTTGGAATCGGGGTCCTGACAGCGTTGGCATCAGAGCCGGACTGCCTGTAGGTTCGTTGAGCCAAACTGGTCAATGTCAAGTCTAGAAATGCTTTAGCTATATGTAGGGGAATTGATTGTGGGAGGGAACGTAAGGCTTTTTTACTCCTTTACCTTATGCCCTATGATCTGAGTCATTCTCTTCTCATTCTACGTGGGTTAAGGACTAGGCTCTCTTCTCTCTATCAGGTTCACGTGTTACTAATCCGTAGTAGCTTATAGGATTGTTGTTACAAGCCTCAGTACATTTTCTACTACTTTTAGTATGTTGTCAGTTGAACCAGAACCTTGATATGATGTTGTTGAGTGGTTTTGCAAATTGTTGTGAATGTATCAAATCTTTTTCTGAGCATTTATAGCCGTTATGCTGTTCGATTTCTCCTAGGAAATTCTAATGCCTTTGCATTATTCTGTGCTTTCAGATGGCCACCCGTTCCCAGAACCAAGTGGTTCGTCTGACCCGGTGCCTCGATGTACCCGGTCACACGGCCATGTTGGTTCGAGTGATGGTCGAGACAGGATATCGATGGTATCCGGAATATACCGTCGAGGAGCAGTTCCGAGACTTCAACCAGAGCCAGTACCTTTGTACCGTCAGGATATATCCCTCTTATCCTGGAGCCACTGAACCCCTTCACTGCTCTTATGGACTTGGGGTCACTATTGAGATGTCTGTGCAGGATGCAGCTTACTCAATGATGACTATCATTCGAGCCAAGACTGCCTTGCTTCAGAACACCGATTTCCGCTACATGCCAGCCTCACTCCCTGGAGCATAGGGGTACTATCAGGCTTTGTACTATGACTCTACACATGAGGAGTCACTACTCCGCACCACTGCCGAGATGCTCGAGGATAACGACCGCGAAAATCGGGCCTTGCGTATGGAGCTTTTCCACTCTCGTTCTGATCACTGGGCCACTTTGACTCAGTTTGCACCTACTGTGCAGGCAGGATACATGGACCTGTACCCTGTGCGGTCTGGATTGCCAGATTGTATGGAGTGGCGTGATGTAGGAGACATCACCCCTCCTCGTGGTCCCCGTCTGCCATCGTTTGTGGGACCAAGGCCACATCCGAGTCCCTATGGTCCGCAAGCTCCAAAGGACTATCTGTTCCCAGATGATCATGTCCCGCTTCCAGGTTTTGGTGGTGACTTTTATGAGGATTACTACGGAGCCGTCTAAGCTAGTAGTAGTTTCACTAGTACTGTAATAGTTGTATTCTCCACAGTCCCGCGTGACCGTGGGATACGACTTGGTGGGTATCACGCTCCGGAGGTGTAGAAAAATAATGTATAGGAGCTTGGAATGCCTCCGATGAGATGTAATGTCTTTCACCGTAGTTGTACTCTAGCTTGGGCTTGTACTAAACTATGTACGGTGTGTATGACCAATGGTATATATATGGCAGTTTCTATATTACCATGTCGTGCAATGAACATCTCAGCATTCCATGTTATCCATTACATTCTGCACTTCCTTGCCAAGATTGTGCCATCCTTGTCTAAACCATTGTCTTGTTTTTCCTAGGATGGTCAACACCCGCAGCAACCCTGCTGCCCCGGAGCAGGGGGAAGCCAGTGCAGCTAGGGGTGAGAATCTGCCTCACCCGCCTTCTCTGGCCGAAGTTATGCTGGAGGCAGAAAGAAACAAGCGTGAGACTAACCGCTTGCTGGAGCGGATTGAGCAGAACACTGCACGTCATCAGCGAAACGACTTGGTGTCAATCAATGACTTTATCAAGTTGTACCCACCAAAGTTTAATCATTCCGTCGAGCCCCTCGACGCGGATGACTGGCTTCACAGCATCACCCACAAGCTACGTTCTGCCAACGTAGTTGAAGCCGATAAGGTTACCTATGCTGCCTATCACCTTGAAGGCCCTGCTAGCCTTTGGTGGGAAAACTTTGAGGCTATGCGCCCGGTCGGCCAAATCACTACTTGGGCTGAATTCAGTGAGGCTTTCCGTGAGCATCACATCCCAGAAGGTCTCATGGATCGTAAGAGGGAAGAGTTCTGCAATTTCACCCAAGGCAGACTAACTGTGGATGCTTATAGTCGTGAGTTTGGGAATCTGGCACGTTATGCTCCTCAAGAAGTATCCACCGACGCTAAGAAGCAGGCAAGGTTCTGCAAGGGACTTAGCCCTGAGCTTCGCCGCGATCTTTGTCTACACGAGTGCACCTCCTTTCAGAAGTTGGTCAATAAAGCCATCAGTGCTGAGACAGGCCAGACTGACTATGACGCTTCACGCAAGCACTCCCGTGATTTTGGTTCTTCATCCGGCTCTGGATCTCAGAAGCGCCGGGTGTGGATTCCAAGCACAGCGCTGCCACCCAGGTTCATTCCAAGGCCATCCTTTGAGGCGCCTCGCCCCAACCAGCAGTTTGCACCGCCTAAGTCCTATGGTGGCCCCGCTGCTAATGCTGCTCCACGCCCCAATGTTGTGACATGTTTGAAGTGTGGAGAGCCGGGTCACTACAGTCGAGAGTGTCCCTAGAACAACAATCCCAACTAGTCTGGAAAGTCCGTTGGCCGTGGTAAGCCAGCGGGAAAGACATTCTACGCCAAGCCAGCCACCACTACACGTGGCCATGTCAACTATGTCTCAGCTGAGGAGGCTCATGATGATCCTAACATCGTCCTTGGTACGCTCCTTGTTAATTGCCATCCAACATCTATTCTTTTTGATACTGGAGCATCTCATTCATTCATATCTGAGAGCTATGCTCGATTGCATAGAACGACATTCTGTGACATGCCCACTTCCATGGTAATTCAAACTCCGAGTTCCAAATGGCAAACTTCTAGAGTAAGCCATGGGAATGAAATCCTTTTCGATAGACTTGTCTTCCTTGCATCCTAAATAGCTCCCAAGTCCTCAGACATAAACATCATCTTGGGTATGGACTGGATGTCAGCCCATTATGCTAAGATTGATTGCTCTACTAGAACTGTTCAACTTACTCACCCATCGGGCAAGACAGTCAATGTCTTAACTCGAATGGCCAAGTGCCAGCTTTACTCCCTAAATGCCAACCCCCTTCCAGACCTTGAAGATATTACAGTAGTCCGAGACTTCTCGGATGTCTTCCCAGAAGAACTACCAGGTGTTCCACCTGACAGGGATGTTGAGTTCGTGATAGACCTTGTTCCAGGGACCGTCCCAATTTCTAGAAGACCCTATAAGATGGAACCCTTAGAACTAGCCGAGCTTAAGAACCAACTCGATGAGTCCTTGAAAAAGGGTTTCATCTGTCCTAGTTCCTCTCCTTGGGCTTGCCCCGTTCTCTTCGTCAAGAAGAAGGATGGAACGGATCGGATGGTTGTAGATTACCGACCTGTTCAACTTGGTCACTATCAAGAACAAGTATCCGCTCCCCAGGATCAATGATCTGTATGACCAGCTCGCTGGATCCTTAGTATTTTCCAAGATGGATTTGAGGTTGGGCTATCATCAAATCAAAATAAAAAACGGGGACAATCCCAAAACGTCCTTTGTTACTTGCTATGGCCAATATGAGTAGACTGTTATGTCCTTCGGTTTAACCAATGCCCCAGCCACCTTCTCTCGGTTAATGAACTCGGTCTTCATGGAGTATTTGGATAAATTCGTCGTGGTATACCTCGATGATATACTCATCTACTCCAGGAGCGAGGAAGAACATGTCGAACATCTAAGGCTGGTATTGACGAAACTTCGAGAGCATCGCCTTTATGCCAAATTCTCCAAGTGTGAATTTTGGTTGCCAGAAGTGACCTATCTAGGCCATGTAATATCTAGTAAGGGTATTGCTGTCAATCCCGAGCGAGTTCAAGCTGTCCTTGATTGGACTCCACCTGAGACGGTCAAGCAAGCTCGGAGCTTCCTTGGCTTAGCGAGTTATTGTCGCCGCTTCGTCGAGAAATTCTACAAGGTTGCTAAACCTCTAACCGAACTCCTCGAGAAGGATAAAAAGTTCGAGTGGACCCCACAATGCGAGTTCAGCTTTCAGGAACTGAAAAGACGCCTGACATCTGCTCCCGTACTGGTACCACCAGATTTCTCCAAGGACTTTATTATCTATTGCGACGCCTCGCGACAAGGACTAGGTTGCATACTCATGCAAGATCGTCAGGTAATTGCCTATGCTTCACGGCAATTACACCCACATGAGGAAAACTATCCCACACATGATCTAGAGTTTGCAGCTGTAGTCCATGCACTTAAAACTTGGCGACATTACCTTCTCGGTAATCGTTGCGAGATCTTCACTGATCAGCAAAGTTTGAAATATATCTTCACCCAACCGGATTTGAATCTCAGGCGAAGACGCTGGGTCGAGTTGATCTCGGATTACGACTTAGGGATAACTTACACCCCGGGCAAAGCCAATGTCATGGCTGATGCGCTAAGTCATAAATCTTATTGTAACAACTTGATGTTACAACAAGGTCAACCACTTCTCCATGAGGAATTTCGTAAGCTTAACCTTCACATTGTTCCTCAAGGATTCCTATCTACCATGGTGGTGAAACCGACCCTTATGGATCAGATCATAACCGCCCAGCGGTATGATAAGGGAATATCTTGGATCAGGCAGAACATTGCTAGCGGAGCTGCTACATGTTTCTCTATGAACGATCAAGGTGTTGTCTTCTTTGAGAACCGCCTGGTGGTTCCCAAGAGACAACAACTACGACAACTGATCCTTAAGGAAGCTCATGAATCCCCTCTCACCATTCATCCCGGTAGTACTAAGATGTATCAAGACTTACGCCAGAGGTTCTGGTGGACCAGGATGAAGAGCAAAATTGCTTAATACATTGCTAACTGCGACATTTGTCGTCGTGTTAAAGTAGAGCATCAACGGCCTGCTGGCACCCTTCAACCTTTGGCCATTCCCGAATGGAAATGGGATAAAATCAGTATGGATTTCATTACTGGGTTTCCCAGGACCAAGAGAGGGAATAATGCTATCTTCGTCATGATCGATCGCCTTTCCAAAGTAGCCCATTTCCTACCTGTTCGTGAGAGTATCACTGATATCCAGCTAGCTGACCTATACATCTCCAGAATAGTGTCTCTTCATGGTGTCCCATTGGAAATTAACTCAGACCGTGGAAGTCTCTTCACCTCTCAATTTTGGGAAAGTTTCCAAAATGCTATGGGAACTCGTCTCTCTTTTAGCACCGCCTTCCACCCCCAATCAAGTGGTCAAGTAGAGCGAGTAAATCAAATCCTGGAGGATATGCTCCGAGCTTCTATCATCTCATTCGGAATGGATTGGGAGAAATTCCTTCCATTCGCGGAGTTCGCTTATAACAATAGTTATCAAGCTAGCTTGGGCAAAGCTCCTTTCGAAGTTCTCTATGGACGAAAATGTCGAACGCCTCTTAACTGGTCAGAAACCGGGGAAAGACAACTCTTTGGCCCAGATATGATTCAGGAAGCAGAATAGCAGGTTCGCGTTATTCGTGAGAAATTGAAAACAGCCCAATCTCGTCAAAAGAGCCAATATGACCGTAAACATAAGCTCATGACTTATGAAGTCAGCGAGAAGGCCTACCTTTGGGTTACTCCGTTAAAGGGAACCCATCGTTTCGGTATCAAAGGCAAATTGGCTCCTTGTTACATCGGACCCTTTCACATTCTTGCCAAACGAGGAGAAGTTGCCTACCAAATGGAACTACCTCCGCATCTTTCCAGAGTT